>JANFAM010000012.1:15897500-18397500 GCA_024362665.1 Prunus padus | reverse complement strand
TTAATTAATACGCGTACCCAACAACAAACTTTAACTCAAGAAACTAGTTCTCGGGTCTCAAAGTAAGTGTACACGACTACCGGGGAGTTTCTAGAGTCAAACTACGCTCTTCAATATGTGGGACTACCTCGGAAGACTCACGGTCAATCGGCGGTCAAACACCCCGTTTTGGTCAACCCGGCCCGTTGGGCCCACTACGTCCAAAAGGTTAGGACATTCCTAGAAGTCCAACAAAGTCAACTACACGGCAAGGCGACCTCGGAGACCCTCGGTCAACCCTGGTCAAACTTGGTCAAACCGACCCGACTAGGTCAAACCGGACCCGTGGGTACCATGACCTCCAAACTTAGATCCGAAAGTTCCTACAGGTTCACTACGACTTAGAGAATACGTCCTGAAAGTTTGGTCTCGATCAAAGCGGCTGAATCGCGACAATCGCACGACCGGACGCAGAATAGGTTACCCAACCCTAGGGTTAATGATTCGGAGTATCCGGGACTCCGATTCTTGATCCGTTTGTTCCTACACGATCCTAGAGGTACGGGAACAACATACTTGGAAATGGGACCGATCCAACGGCCCGAACATATCGAACCGGATAACGCATAATAGGCGTAAATCCGTTCGGCCGTCAAACGATAACCAAATTGGAATCCGAGCACGCCTACATGCTCGGGACGACATGGGGAACATTTTGGGACACAATGCACCACCACAACAGTGCCCGAAACTCGCCGGAATTGGGTGTGCATAGTAATTCCGGTGACCGGAAAAACTTCAAACCAAGGGTCAAGACTTCTGGTATATGTTCAACTCAACACGTGGAGCATTTTATTCAACTACGGCAACACCTAGTTTGGCCGGCAAGTGGCCGGAAATTCAACTCAAAAACCGGCCTAAAATGGGTTTCTAAATCGAACAACCTAGGCTTGAAACCGATCTACAAAACATACATAAATGGATAGAGCATGAAGAGTAGATGAAGTTTCATACCTCACTCGACCCAAACGGTTGCCGGAGTCGCCGGAAAACTTCGTCGGAAAGTTTGATAACCATCGAACTTTCAGTCGCTCCAGTTTAAAATCCTTGGATTTCTGAGCTGGGGAATGGGCAGGCTTTGTAGAGGAGGAAGAGACGAAGATTTAGCAATTGGAATCACCTAAAACGGACTTTTGTGGAGGGAGAAATCGGCAGCCAAAGTTTGGCCCGAAGAGAGGAAGAAAAATGAGAGAAAGAGAAGGAAAATCGGGAAGAAGAAGAAAACGCAGATCACTGTAGCGTTTTTACTGTAGTGATACTGTAGCCGCTACAGTAATCTGACAATTCCGCTTTTTTTTTTTTTCTTTTCTAATCGCTTCTCGATCGTTACAACTCGAATTTGGTGTACCGCATATCCACGAACTCGTTTCGACGAGCCGACGCAACGGCGCAACTCAATTTCCCAAATTCTTTTGGAATTTTTAAAGTGCCTAAAATACCCTTAATCCCAGTGGCAAAATTGTAATTTCGCCAAAATTATTTATTTGACTAAATAATTGGGATTGAATAGTGAAATCGGGTCAGGGATGTTACAATAACAGGGTCAAGATACAAGAAAACTCCTACAGGAGCCATTAGCCGTGATGCCTCGACGTGGTGGTCTCGACCTCGGGATCTAGTACCTGGGGGGCGCAAAACAGAAAATGTGAGTGGACGAAAAATCAAACTTTAAACATCGTTTTTCAATGAACATATAACCCCCTCCGTTTTCACAAATAATGGTAAAGCACTTATGCAACAAAAATCCTTGTATAAACGTACATACTTATATGAACAGGTACTTGAAAACAATTCTATTAAATTTGTACCTTGAAATACCATAATTAAAACTGTAGCTTTGCTACTTCCGTAAATTCTTGAAACCACAACTTGAACGCTGAATTCTTAAAATAAAAACCATGGAATTGAATCCATCCAAAAAATTCCTCATTTAAGTAAAATATAGCAATACTCCTTTGAATAACTTCCTTTTTCCTGGAACCCAACCTGTCCAGCTTCAAACCTTAATTTAAAATCAGACTGTGCATCACCGTCACGGTGCACATATCCAAATATAATAAATCCTGGAAATAACATCCATAGACACACCCACATATATATTTATAATAACATAAATGTAAAGTCTCATAAAATCCCAACAAGGAAAATGTAAAACTAAAATGACTAAAAACCAAGAAAAACCAAATTCCCAACCAACTATTTCCCGACGCAATGCCCGTAGGCACAAAGCAAGCAAGGAAAGATCCTCACTTAAAAGAAAATAAGAATGGAAGTACAGTAATACGTATATATATATATATATATATTATATATAAATAGTAAGACTCTTAGACCAATACTTGTGCAGGGAAACAATCCAACAAGGGGATTGTTGGTGACTACGTGGAGAAAAATTCTTTTACAACCACATAGCCAGGGAACCAGCCGTCCCAACTGGGGACTAACTCCCGGACACGCACAAAAGAAAATACCTCAATAATGTGCGGCTGAATAAAGTCCTACGCTACAGCATCACCGGCATGGGCCTATAGTAACACAGCCAAGGGTGAACTGGGTTCCTTTGTATCCTGTATCCATTTCAAGAACCAAGATCAGGGAGGTACATAAAGTGGTGCTAATAGCACTCCATCTAGTATACATATAATCACGACATACCCTAAATACCAGGGTATTCAGCCCGCACTCAAACCCGAACACAATAATATCCTGACGTTACCCCGTCCATAATTGACACCCAAAATATTCACAATAAGAATATAGACACAAATGTCTCGAACATAGTTATATCCGGAACCCAAAGTATTCATAAATTTCTAATATCAAATATAACCCAAATAATCCATCAAACACAAATTCCAAAATTGAAACCAATATGTAACTCCATAATAAAAAAGTAAATAGAATTTCTTAAAAACGTGAAATACAAGACCCAAAACATTTAAATCAACATATAAATATAAAATATAAAATATAACTATAAATTCCCAAAATCAATAAGTTTTCACTCACGACAATATAAATTTCAAATATTAAAGCTAATCGAAAATTCCTTAATTTAAAACAATATAAAAATTCCAAGATTAAATTAACCAAAATAAATAATTCCGAAAACCGACGTAACAATAAATCCTTAATTTGTCAAATATAAAACCCAAGAATTTCCCGGGTATTTCACCATACCCAAACCGTATACAAAATCTTACCAGACGATGGTCCCGTCCCAAATTCAATACTCAAATACCTTTAATTAAATGTATAACCTTCAATGTCCCACAAATAAACCGGGACTCCAAAACATGCATACGTTTCAAATATAATTTAAATTCTAATAACCTCATAAAATATTCTATCCAAGGTTCAAAATATCATTAAAACCCCTTAGTCAAAGTGACTAGTTTTATATGCATAAATTTTCCGATAATTCCATCAAAATCAAATCCAAAACTTAACCAATATTTGAACTCCCAATCATCAAAATAAATCATTTCATATGCATTGCAATTCATTCTTTAAAAATATGCTCATTCAAAAACAAATGTCCACTCACAACAAGTCCACGCTGCTCAATCCTTAGAGAGCTTTTCTTAGAAAGACGCGAAGCAAGAGTACCTATTTGAGAGAATAAACGCTTTAGTTAATACGCTGCATCTAACAACAAACTTTAACTCAAGAAACTAGTTCTCGAGTCTCAAAGTAAGTGTACACGACTACCGGGAGTTTCTAGAGTCAAACTACGCTCTTCAACAGTGGGACTACCTCGGAAGACTCACGGTCAATCGGCGGTCAAACACCCCGTTTTGGTCAACCCGGGCCCGTTGGGCCCACTACTTCCAAAGGTTCCGGACATTCCTAGAAGTCCAACAAAGTCAACTACACGGCAAGGCGACCTCGGGAGACCCTCGGTCAACCCTGGTCAAACTTGGTCAAACCGACCCGACTAGGTCAAACCGGACCCGTGGGTCCCATGACCTCCAAACTTAGATCCGAAAGTTCCTACAGGTTCACTACGACTTAGAGAATACGTCCTGAAAGTTTGGTCTCGATCAGCGGTCGGAATCTGCGACAATCGCACGATCGGCAGAATCGGTTACCCAACCCTAGGGTTAATGATTCGAGTATCCGGACTCCGATTCTTGATCCGTTTGTTCCTACAAGATCCTAGAGGTACGGGGAACAACATACTTGGAAATGGGACCGATCCAACGGCTCGAACATATCGAACCGGATAACGCATAATAGGCGTAAATCCGATTCGGCCGTCAAACGAACTCCAATTGAAATCCGAGCACGCCACGCGCTCGTGGCGACATAAGGATAATTTAGGAATGAAGATTGACAATTACACATGGGCCCCGCACAGCCACCTACACTGGCAGCGCGTTGGGTGCCCAAAGCGATACCGTCGGTCGGAAAATCTTCAAACCAACGTCCATCCTTCCTGGGGTAGCTAGAACTCAACCTCCTAAGCATTTTAATCAACTACGGGAACGTCTCAAACGGACGGCAAGTGGCCCAAATCTCGGACCCAAAACCGGCCAAATATGGGTATAATGAACGAACTACAAAACCTCAAATTCGATCTGCAATACCTACATAAATGGATAGAGCAGGAAGAGTAGATGAAGTTTCATACCTCACTCGACGGAAATGGTTGCCGGAGTCGCCGAAAAACTCGTCGGAAAGTTTGAGAACCACCGAACTTTCAGTCGCTCCAGTTTAAAATCAGTGGGCTTTCAAGCTGGGAACTTGGGCAGGCTAGGTAGAGGACGAAGAGACGAAACTTTTGGGACTGGAATCACCCCAAACGGACTTCAGACGAAGGAGAAATCAAGAATCAAAGTGAAGAGGAAGAAATGAGGGAGAATCGGAGAAGAAGAAGTGAAATCCCGATTTTTACTGTAGCGGTACTGTATCCGCTACAGTAAAATCAGAAATTCGCTTTTTTTTTTTTTTTCTAATCGCTTCGATCGTTACATAGGAATTTGGTGTACCGCATATCCACGAACTCGTTTCGACGAGCCGGACGCAACGGCGCAACCCATTTCTCCAAATTCTTTTCGAAATTTTACAGTGCCTAAAATACCCTTAATCCCAGTGGCAAAACTGTAATTTTCACCAAAATTATTTATTTGACTAAACAATTGGGATTGAATAGTGAAATTGGGTCAGGGATGTTACAATCCAAGGATTGAAAGATATTTAAAACTCTTAATGCATGTCTCTCTCTCTGAAAAATATAAAACTCTTCTTCCCACTCCCTCTCTCTCTTTCTTTTTTTTTTTCCTTCATCTTCATCCTCCTCCCTCTATCTCTTTTTCATTCTTTTTTTTTCCTTCTTATTTTTCTTCCACTCTCCCTCTGTTTCTTTGGCCAACCATTCAGCCATTGCAGGGGTCACATTCCTTCTCCCCAAGCCATGATTTTTGGTTTGCAGGGGTCAACTGACCCCCTTGGCCCCAATGTGCATCCGCCTTTGCAAAGAACTTGTTGGCTCACGAGCATGCGCAGTAATACCAGTCTCGGTGTTTGTGGCGGTTCTCTGTCTTTGTTTGGTCGTCGGCCATTTGCTTGAAGAAAATCGATGGGTCAACGAATCCATTACTGCCATTTGCATCGTAATAATTACTAATTACTAAATTAATTAACCCCCTCATCAATTCTCATCTCTATGCTTTTTTTCTTTAATTTTGTTTTTTTTTTAATGTTTGTGGGTTTTTTTAGTACAAGCGATAGTCTAAACTAGGGGTGGCATTTTAGACCGCAAAACCGAAAAACCGCAAAAACCAACCGACAATTTACCGCAATAGAACCGCAATCGCGGGAAACCGAACCACATTTGCAGTATGAAGAACCGAATCGCATTTGCGGTTGCGGTTACAGTATTTGATTTTCAAAACTCGCGGTTACCGCAAACCGCAAATATATTTTAAAAATCCACAACGGGGTCCTTCAAATCCACTCACCACCACCAACACTTGAGTTTGTAACATTGGTGCATTGCATTTTCCTTTTAGTTTTGTAACTTTAATTAACTTTGAATTGGATTTTTCCTTTGGGTTGTAACTTTAATTCATTTTGCATTGCATTTTCCTTTTGGTTTGTAACTTTAAAGGATTTGGAATTGGAATGCTTGAGAAGTTGAGGTTGTGAATGCTTGAGAAGTTTAACTTTAATTGGAATGCTTGGAATTGTAACTTTAATTTTCTTTAGGTTGTCAATGCTTGAGAAGTTGAGGAGGTTGTGAATTTATATATGCTTGAGAAGTTGAGATTGTGAATTTATTTCTTTAGGTTGTAATTTATATTTTTGGGTTAAAGTATGCTTGAACTCAAAAGGCTTCAAAAGAAGCATCAAAATTAGGCCTAAAATGTGGAAGATTGGATTTTTATGACACAAAAAGAACTTGCGGTTTTAAACCGCTAATTCACGGTAACCGACCGCTTTTTGCGGTTTCAAAAATCACCATACATCAAATAGTCTGTCGGTTTGCGGTTTGGGCAAAAATTCGCGGTTACCGAACCGCAACCACCCCTAGTCTAAACTACAGGGGAGGAGATTTCTCACACACAACTATGATGTCATGGGGTTCGAACTTGAGACCTCTAGCCTGCAAGTCAAGACCCTTTTTCACTAGACTAGACCCCGTTGGCTGTGGATTTTATATTTTTTTTAGTGGTTATGTCAATGCTCTTAACCTCCATTTTCACTATCTTTCCCTATTTCATTTGGCCAAGAAATAACAGATTAATTAGTAGCCATTGATGTTCATTAAGTTTACACCACATGGTACATTGTGTGTGTGTGTATAATAAAGTGAGATAGCTCAAACACTTGGGAATTTAATTTGCAAAAAATGTGCGTTTCTATAATATTTGTCAAATTTGTGTACTAATTAACTATATTCTCCATATAAATCAAGTTTAATAAGTACCCTTTTTCTTCACCTTCTCTCCTAGAAGATTGATTTTTATGTGGTTATTGTAAAACCTTTAGCATGTATATATGGTAACATGGTCAACTCTCTGCTTCACCCTGTGTCCCTAGGCTAGAACCATATCGAAAATGTAAAATTATGTTGGGCACTGTTGAATTTGCAAACATTTGGGATATTGCTATATATATGTTCTGTGTCTGATCATTTCCATTGTCTAAAGTTTTTTACTTTTTTCTCAAACAGGGATGCATAGCTGGAACAATAATCTTGCTTGTGAGCAAGGGAAAAAGTTCCCACATTCTGAGATTTAGTGAAGAGTTGTTCTTTATATATCTCCTGCCACCTATAATATTCAATGCCGGGTAATTCAGCTTCCTTATGGCTTATGATAACCCTGTACTAATTTTCTTGTCAGCTTCATATGTAGAAACTTTACAGACAATTCACTTACTTTGTTTACTGACTATGTCAGATTTCAGGTCAAGAAGAAACAGTTCTTTCGGAACTTCTTAACCATCTTAATGTTTGGGGTGATTGGTGTTTTCATTTCAACCTCCATCATAGCAGTTGGTAACATTTAATCTGTTCAGTGCATATTTTATTATAGTTTATAGCCAATTCCTCAAAAGATTTCAAACTTTTAATTTTGCATTGTGCTATTATAGATTTATGTAGGATCTAAATGATTCTGCGTGTTACTTTTTGGTTTAGGCTCCTGGTTGCTGTTTCCTAAGTTGGGCTTTGTTGGCCTGAATGCACGAGACTATCTCGGTGAGAACTGAGAATCTTATCGATGAAAGGACTAGTTATTTGTATCATATGAACTTCGATTTTTATGCTATAATATTATAATTTTGTTGATGACTTTCGGTTTACATCAACCTTTTGTTTTGAAACAGCTGTAGGAACAATTTTTTCAATCAACTGATACAGTGTGTACACTGCAGGTTTGTCATGTTTTAGATGTTCTCTTTCATTTAATTTGGACCAGCCGCTCCCATATTTGGATGTGCTGTGACATTCTATCCAAATGTAGGTTCTTCATCAAGATGAAACTCCTTTACTGTACAGCCTAGTCTTTGGGGAAGGAGTGGTGAATGATGCAACATCAGTTGTCCTGTTCAATGCAATTCAAAAGATTGATGTTACTAGGCTTAGTGGCGCAAATGGACTTCGTGTCGTTGGAGATTTTCTATACCTATTCTTCACAAGCACTGTTAACTCGCAAGTGTACGGGCCAATTAGTAGTATAGCAAGACAAGTACGAGGTCGTACTCCACGAGGACTGAGAAGTTAAAATTAGTTATGTACTTAGATTACCCAATTTTAGAAACAAGAAGTTAAGTCTAAAACAGATTTTAAAGAGAGATTGATTGACTTTGTGAAAACAAATGAAACAAAACTAAATTGCAATTAAAAACAAGTAAACAAGTGTATCAAAGAGTGGTTTTGAGGTTGGAAACAGATTTGAAGACTAGGGCATTCGATTCACCATAACAATCCAATTCTAGGTTATAAGGATTCAAGTGACAAGTCTAATTCAGATTCAAAGATTGATTCTAGCTAAAGTATGATTAGGCCATGATGTTTGATCCTAACCTTGTATTTCCAATTCCCTAATTAAGTCCTTATTGTCGAACTTAAATCAAGCATCAGAAATCCATTAAGCATAGAAGAATATTTTAAACAACCAAGCATGTATCTAATCCCTATTGGCGAATGTCCATACATACTCATCTTATTCATAGTTCAATTAGAATTAAGGCATGTGGTGTCTACACTTAATTCCAACCAAAATACACAAATCTCAATGGTAGCTAGGCATTCAGATTAGCATATAAGTAGATAGGCATAATGAATAAGAGCATGAATCTTGAATCAAACTTGAAACTTGGAATTTATAAACCCAGAATATTCATGTTAGGTTACATCGAAGCCCTAGTAATGGATTTAGCTACTCATAATGGGAAAGAAACATAAACAGAAATGAGAAAGCATAATGAATGTAACAAGAGTAGAAAAACCCTTTTCTGAAGTTCTTGTGGTGTCCAATGCTTCTCCAAGAGCTTCTCCACGCCTAATACTTCTCCAAGAACTTCCCCACGTCTAGAAGAATGTATGAAGGTTAAGGAGGTGATTTGGGATGAGTTTGGGTGAGTGGTGATGGTTGAGAAAGAGGAAATTCGTAGGGAAATGGAAGGCAGGCTTGCAGGGACAGTTTTGGTGATTTGAGGCTGTTTAGAGTGTTGGGAGTGTGTCTGGAGTGTTTGGGGAATTATGGGAGTGTGGAGGATGGTGTGAAGGATGTCTGAAGGATCTGAAGGATGTGAAAGATGATGAAGGATGTGAGAGATCTGAAGGATGTGAATGATGATGTCTTATGGAATGAATGAGAGTGGTATTTATAAGGAGAATGAAAGGAGAATTCTGAATTGATTAATGCCTCCACTAACCACACTAATGCATTAGAAAATCAGTTTCCCTTCTTTTCTGGCTAGTGCAGCTCCCACATGCAGCTAATGGAGAACCCCACCAGAAATCACATCTCATGCACAGCTCATCATGACCAAGAAACTTCATGGGCTCATGAATTGGGCTTCCTTAATCAACTGATGACATTGAGCCGTCCATCTTCAAGTTTAGAATGTCATCTTTCCAACCACATATCATTTGGGCCAATCCAAGTTCGGAGGAAGGAGTTAAGGCTGAAACAAATTTCTAACTCAGTCTGCACGTTTTTGGATCATTTTGCATATTTGGGCCCCATTGCTACCTAAAGCTCAATTAACTGAATGACAAACATAAAAGAGATTAAAAGCACAAGTTTAACTCAAAAACATAACTAAATCATATGCTAGAAGGGTACAAAATGATATACAATTATGAACCGATCAAGCACTGCCCTTGGAATTGCAGTAAGTTTACCGTTAAACCCATAATGATGATCTAATATTGCTAGGCAGTATTCAGAATATGATGATCACTTAGCTGGTTTCAATATTACAGCATTTGTGATAAAGTTTGTTTCTTGTTTTATTTTCAGTTTGGACTTTTGGCAGCATATGCCCTTAAAACCTTATGCTTTGGAAGGTTAGTAACCTATTCACATATCCCTCTGATAAGTTATATCTGTGAATCGTGATAGACGTAATAGGGAATCTCATATCTTACTTTTAAGTCAAGTGCAACCTATACAAATCTTATTTTTATACTATTTTACAGGCATTCGAGCATCCGTGAGATTTCCTTAATGGTTCTACTGGCTTATTTGTCTTACATGGTGGCTGAGGTAACTGAGTGTACTTAAAATTAAGATTAAAAGTTTATTCAACTTATGTTTTATTTTTCAAAGCTGAATAATTCACCCGCACTTGAGTATGACAGATTCTTCTATTCACTGTTCTTGTAACTTGTGTTGAAATAAACTTGGAAGCTGGCTTGTTATTTCACCATATAGCTGAAAACCTCTCTAATTTTAATTGACATGCAGCTGTTAGACCTGAGTGGAATTCTCACCGTTTTCTTTTGTGGGATTCTCATGTCACATTATGCATGGCATAATGTCACTGAAAGTTCAAGAATCACAACCAGGCATGTATGGACAGATTAAAGTCCACATAAAGTCCCAGCTATTTCATCTGACTGCTCTCACCTTCTCATTTTTAGGCATGTATTTGCAATGATGTCATTCATAGCAGAAACATTCATATTTCTTTATGTGGGAATGGATGCTCTTGACATTGAGAAGTGGAAGATAACTACATTAAGGTACTCTTCCTCCTGAAATTCTATACAGTTGTTTTCCATTTCCGTTGATCACCCGACTTGGGGTACTTTTGATTGTGTACTGGAGAATGTTTGCCGGTAGTTTGAAATTTTGGCTGCATACTTTGATGTGAAAAAATAAAGAGCGAAATCATCGTATGGATATTATATATCTGAACTGAAACACTTTTCACCATATGTATCTGACTTGCTTGTAGTCAGACACAGAACTAGCAGGTGGCTGGTTGATTCAAGCAAGTCACATTATTCTGTGTCTGACTAGAACTAGGAGTGCCTTTTAGTATAAAGGCACATTATTCTGCACTAAAACGAGTACCTTGTGGATTCACAATTGAAGAATACAGGGGGAAAAACACAGAGTTTGATTGAATTGATGGTGCACTTAATAGGCTCTTTTCAAGAATATATGTATCAAGTGAAGCCAATTTATTGATTTTTCTTAAACTTTTTACTCTTGCAGCGTTGGGGATTCACTGGGCATCTATAGTACAATACTCGCATTAATATTGCTCGGACGTGCTGCATTTGTATTCCCTCTCTCAGCAATCTCCAATTACATGAATAGACGAGCTACGGGATCATCTTCACTTTCATTCAAACACCAGGTTAGTATAAGTATATCCAATCTGATAATCTTTTTATGCATCCCCTTAGAGAAGAGCTTGAAATTGATATTTATGTAGGTAATCATATGGTGGGCTGGGCTAATCAGAGGAGCTGTCTCTATTGCTTTGGCTTTTAAACAGGTGTGTGTACTATTCTTTTTTATTACAAGTTGTTGATAGTTACTCTAATGAAAATAACCTTACTGATTTTGTGATGGCTCGGAATGCTAAAATATGAATATGGGTTTGAATACTTTAGGTTCTTGTTTTATTCTTCTCCATAAGGAGGTATATATAGGGATTTACATGAGGGCTTTACTAGGAAATAAATATAGTAATCAATTAGGATAGTATCTCCTAATTATACAATGATTTGTTAACTATCTAAAATAAGGAAAGTAAATCCCTTAATTAATCAAGGAAATAAATCTCCTTGATTAATTAGGAGACTCACTTTAACACTCCTCCTCAAGTTGGTGCATATATGTCACCAATGCCCAACTTGGTAAGTGAGTCATAAAATACTCTTCCACAAATGACTTTTGTTAAGATATCCGCCAGTTGATCTTACGATTTTACGAACGGTAGGCGGATGATCTTTTTCTCAATTTTTCCTTGATGAAATGTCTATCCACTTCAACATGTTTGGTTCGATCATGTTGAACTGGATTATGAGCAATATCAATAGCTGACTTGTTGTCACAATGCAACTCCATCGGCTTTTCGAGTTTGAAGCCCAATGCATCAAGAGTTTTACGATCCACAATAATTCACAAACCCCTTGAGCCATTCCTCTATACTGCTTCTGCACTAGACCGAGAAACCACATTTTGTTTTTACTCCGCCAAGTGACTAGGTTACCTCCCACGAATGTAAAGTAACCGGAAGTAGAGCGTCTATCCGTAATGGACCCACCAATCAAAGATCTCAGATATCCAACAACTTCAAGATCTCTATTTTTGAGAACATTAATCCCTTCCCAGGCTGACTTTAAGTATCTTAAGATTCGATCAATTGCATTCCTATGAGAAGTACTAGGTGAATGCATAAACCGACTAACCACACTCACAAAGATATGCAATATCTCGGTCTTGTATGTGCAGGATATATCACCTTCCAACAAGGCGTTGATACTGCTCCTTATTGGTTGGTTCTTGGTCCATATCTTCACACAACTTGTGGTTCATCTCAATGGGTGTGTCACCGCTTACACCCAAGCATTCTGTTTCAGTGAGTAGATCCATTACATACTTCCTTTGAGATAGAAATATACCAGTTTTTGACCTTGCTACTTCAATTCCAAGAAAGTACTTTAGATCACCTAAGTCCTTCATCTCAAATTCTGAGACAAATACTTTTGCAGCTTGATTTGCTCTTGTTGTCGTTCCGATTACGACTATATCATCTACATAAACAATCGGTGCAGTAAGTCTTCTTCTATCACGCTTCACGAACAGGGTGTGATCTGAATTACTCTGTGTATATCCAAAATTCTTCATAGATTTAGTAAATCTGCCAAACCATGCTACGGGAGATTGCTTTAATCCATACAATGATTTTCTAAGCTTGCAAACGTGATTCTTTTTGTCATGAGCTGAATTACATCCTGGGGTAAGTCCATATATACTTCTTCTTCCAAGTCTCCATGTAAGAATGCATTTTTGACATCAAGCGATGTAATGGCCAATCAAGATTTCTTTGCTAGAGATAATAGGACTCTAATAGTGTTAATCTTGGCTCCGGGGCAAAGGTCTCTGGTAGTCTATCCCATATTTCTGTGTGTACCCTTTCGCCACCAATCTAGCTTTATATCTTTCAATGGATCCATCTGCTTTGAGCTTCACGTATAAATCCATCTGCATCCTCTTGTCTTCTTTCCATGAGGTAAGGGCACGAGTTCCCATGTGACATTCTTTTGGAGGGCTCGCATCTCTTCATTCATGGCTTCTTTCCATTTTGGGTCTTCTAGTGCTTCAGTAACACTGTTGGGGACAGGTATGTCAGCCAATTGCTTTACAAAGTGTACACGTGCCTCTGATAATCTGCTGAGAGATATGTAATTGTTGATGGGATATTTCCCCTTGGCTTTAAGATCTGCTTCATATTGTACTCGAGGTTTGCCACGGTTCTTCCTTTCTCGAAGTTGATATGTGCTCTGTGCCTTACGAAATCAAATCATCATGGGATATTTCATTAGTGTTATCAGTTTCAGGGAAAGATGTTACGAATGACTTCCTCGAAGGTGATTGGTGTGGTGCGAAGGCTGAAGCGGGCAAAATCTCATGAAACGGTTCAATTTCCTCCTCCGATTTTGACAGCGTGGAGACAACGGAACATTTTCTTCTAGCGATCGGGTCGTAGGATTACAGCGGCCGGTCATTTTGAAGCGAGTTCTCCAGGTTCGAAGAACTAAGGGGGCGACGGTTGCAATCAATTGGCGACGGTCGTTTTGAAGCAGTTCTCTGCGACCGGTCGTTTTCCACCGGCGATCGGTCGTTTTGAAGCGTAGTTGTTTCCTGGGGAAAAAATCAAGAATTTGGGGAGTATTTGATTCTTGATTCTCCTCTGTCTTTGCTGAAAAATATATGTCGTGTTCGAAACACAACATCCATGGAGGTATGGACCTTCGACTAGGAGGATGATAACACCGGTATCCTTTCTGATGAGGTGCATAACCAATGAAAACACACTTTTCGGCTCGAGGGTCCAATTTGCTTCGTTGGTGATCATGTAAGTGGACAAATACAACACAACCGAAAATTCGGGGTTCCAAGTTTGGGGTTTGAGGTGTTTGGATATGGTGGTGAAGTGTTTGAAGTGGTGTTTGGAAATTTAGAATACTTGAGGGAATCCGATTGATGATGTATGCCGCAGAGACGACGGCTTCTCCCCAAAAAGATCGAGGCATATTGGCACCAAAGAGAGAGACACGAACTACTTCCAATAAATGTCTGTTCTTCCTTTCGGCAACTCCATTTTGTTGGGGAGTGTAGGGGCATGAGCGTTGATGTATGATGCCATGATCTTGTAAGAATTTGTTAAGATCATGGTTGAGAAATTCTCCGCCATTGTCGAACGGAGAACTTGGATCCGGCTCGAAATCGTGTTTCCACCATTTTATGAAAGCTGTTGAAATCTTAAACTGACTTCCCCTTTAGTTTTGAGAAGGAAACCCAAGTCATGCGTGTACAATCATCTATAAATGTGACGAACCATCGAGCTCGGCCGGAGTGGTAACTTGAGCAGTCCCCAAACATCGGAATGAATAAGAGAAAACGGAACCAAACTCTTATTTGAACTTAATGGGAACGGGACACGATGGCTCTTAGCCAATTCACACGTATCACACATATTCTGGTGTCACACGGGATCCAGTCAATGCTACGATGATTACTAACACCATAATCGTTGTCCTCTTCAGTACACTGGTATGTAAATCATGTTTCTTGTTGTGATTTCGTTTACAGTTTATATAGTAAAGAAAATTTGGAAATTATAACCATTATCGTTATTCCGTACACACTGGTTACCCCCTTATCTAATGTCAGCAAGCATTAATTCTGCACCTCGAAAAGTTTATAATGGGATCATTTTGATATTAGGTGTTTGGCTTTCTGACAAAGCTGCTTATAAATTATCTGCTTCCTCACGCTGCAACTAGCACCCTTAACCGTAAAGAGTCAAAGGACATATCAGAGGACATGAACCTGCCTTTGCTCTCCTTCGATGAATCTGCTGAGACCAATATCAGTGGTGCAAAGGATAATTTGTCCATGTTGATGGAGAGCCCTGTATACACCATACATTTTTACTGGAGGAGGTTTGATGATGCCTGCATGAGACCAATATTTGGAGGGCCACTTGCCAATCAGTCTGCTGCTTGAGTGAATGACTTCACAGCTTCAGTCCATCATAGCAATGCATCCAAAGTACCCAAACGAAACGCAAATCCCAGTGCTAGTCGAAGCGGGTAGATGAACTTTTTGTGCATGAAGATGCTTAGTTTTCTAGGACGCCGTAAGTGTTAACTTTTCCCTGTTCGACATTATCCAGCTGCTAGCGTTACTTTTGCCTATGGGGTACAATATATGACTCATTGAGGCTGCAGATTAACTGCTTGGAAAAGTACAATTGTGTGTATATTATGCTAAGAAATGTGATGCTAACTGCTTACCATCCCGATTAGTGGTTGAACCAAAACTAATCTGGGTTTCATATTTATTAGAAAGACCAACTAAATGTTACTTGCTACCAGATGGATGTTATTTATTGAAGTTGCAGCTTCGACTGAAGCAGAACTAAAAGCAACTTCCAAGTACAGAAAAAGTATTGGACTTGAACTGCCTAATATTATTGTTGGGGTTCCAACAAAAAGGAAATACTGGTACAAACAGATGCATTTAGCAATTACAGAGACGGATTTAACAACACAGGTAAAGGTAACAAATAGATGTTTTCAAAATATACATGGAAAACATTATAAATATTTCAAATCTAGGAAGTACTAGGAAATGGTAAAATCACATGGTTGTTGAAACTGTTGCAGCCTCAAGTGCTTCAAACCACTGCAATGAACCAAAGTGAACAATGGTTAGAAACACACCATACAATCAGAGAGGCATATTAGTAGTAACTATGCAAAGCTTTGGTATCTTACCATGGCATTCTCGTGGTGTGTTCATGCCACACTTCTTAGGCAACGCCATAGCTAGCGCAGGGTTGATCCCAAAGGCAGGGAGGGCGGACTTGTAGTTGCAGAGGCAGGGCAAGTTGGCTTGGTGGACAACGTCGCAGCATTTCTTGGTTGGTGGTTTTGGTGAGTTTCCAGTCACTGCCGGTCGACATTCATTCAGCTGGGCGGAGTCAATGTTACATATGGAGACTGCCCTGGCTCCACCCACAAGTGCTATCAAGAAAATCGCCATTACCCATTGCAAGGACCGCACTTCACAATTCCTTGCCATTTTGTTGTTTTATTAACTGATCAAAGACGTTGATTTATAGGAGAGAAATGGGATTTGTTTATAATTTTCTGGCAAAATTTGTCATGTGAAGTGGGTAGGAAGGAACCAAGTCACGGGACGCAGATGCATAATAAAGAACAAAGGGGCATTCATCAATCAACCCTTATTGAAAGTCAGTCACGGGGTGAAATTTCACCAATAAAATAAAAAGTCAGTCACGGGAGTTTCTATACATTTACATACGACAAAGGGAAATTCTTCTGCAAAGGAGTATAATAATATTCTTTTCCCCAGAAAAACAGTAAGCAATGAATAAAAAGACTACTTTTTGGAGAATACATTATTAATACATGGATTAAGAAAAGTATATTAGAATTGTCGTACCGAAACTAAGTTCTAGTTCTCGATGACACCCTCATTTTCAGGCTCGCTCTCCACATATATAATTCAAAACCAAAACCTGAACGGCGCACTGCATACGCAAATACATACATTCATAACTGAAATAAGTTAGGATCTCCTTACATTTGCTTTTGTTTCCTACTGTCTGCTATTTTACAGGTGTTAGAAACTCCAAACGCTCTCAGTCTACCCTAACAGCAAAGTCAGACAAACCATGGCGCCATTTGCAAAATAAGACCTGCCATGAACCCTTAGTACATTTTCATACTATTACTACTTACAAACATGAGCTAAAAATATGACATACAAGTTGTCAAAGTACAAGACATTGAGGCACGTCAATTTCCCCCAATGTTGGCGCACAAGTTATCACGCCATATATCTGCAACTGCAACCAATGACCAGCATTTTGTCAAATCTTGTGGACTAGTATCTAAAATAACTAAATAAAAGATAAATCCAAAGTACCTACAAACCTATTATCATCTCCTGAATATGTGATGACGTTCCAAAATATCTGGTATTTCCAATGCATTGATGCTTTCACAACCAAATATCTCTTGAAGTTTTGCATCACATTGTATAGCCATTGGATTTTGAGGATCCTAGATATGTATTTAAACAAGGAGAAAAAACAAGTGTTAATATAGTCAATTGCCACTTCCAGTCCTTTCTCAACTTCTCTGGTCTCAATAAATTACTGGAGGATAGACTGACAAATAAATTTCTTAATCAGACAGGACAAAAATCAGATTCTTGCACAACCTTCATGCCATTAAGTGTAGGTGCGAATTGTTCTCTCTTTAAATGCTGAAACTAAGTTCTACAACATCTTAAATAATCTATAGATAGACTATTAAGTAAAACACTTGAGAAACCCAGCCATCATTTTGATTACCATCCACCATGCTTCACAACACAAACATAAAGCTTGCATAAGATAAACAAATTAACGCTACACGCACAACTGATCCTAAAAGAGACCAAAGTAAATTAATACTAAAGTAGTGCAAAACTAGGTTAAAGACGCTATACTACCAAAGCTTGTTTACATATCCCTCGAGAAATAAAAAGTAAAAACACAAAGACAAAGGCAATTGGAGTGAGAATAATGTAAAGTACACAGTTTAAAAACTCTACAAAACAGTTTTCAATTTCCTTGTACTAGAAAAACTTCAAGTAATTCGAACAGCCACTGCACCAAATTCAAGCTCAATTGTATTTATATACACCTCAAGCAAATAAAATAAGTAAATAGATAAAGCTGAAGCATAACCCACCATGTAAACTATAAAAATATAAAGACTCCATAAAAATATCCCAATTTCCATTTGTGCTAGAAAACTTCAAACATCCACTGCATCCAAATAAATTTGTACCTTATGCACCAGTTACCTACCTCAGTGATTTTTAATTATTCATTTAGCTATTTATTTATTTTGAAAATGGGGAGTGTGGTCGACTTACCTCCAGATGATTCACCTTTATGTATTCCCAGATACGCATTAAAACCTCTGATTGGAGCATCTCCCTTACACCAACACCAAAAAAATTTGCAAGTGCTTCAGATATTATTAGAGAAGGACCCGGCTCAGTACTTTTCGTTCCAGACTCCACGGCAACCTTGGGCACCTTGGGTTTCTTGGGAACTGACTGTTCTGAGAGCACCAAAACATCAAATCCTTAGGAAAGTATCAAATTTTACACCCATTCCACAAAACACATAGAAAGTATGTGGTCCCCCACACACAGATAGGGGGACCTGTTACACCAAATACATACTTGATGGTTCAAGTGCAATAATATGTTTAGCAAGCAACTTGTTCATCTTAAACATGTCAGTACAGTCTGTCTCAAAAACCAGTCGGAGCTCCTCATTGCAAATAATTTTCCTCTTGTTACCAGGATCTTGGAGATTGTTTTTCCTTATGTAAGCCCACAGTTGCTTCACAATCTGAACTCAACAGTAAAAGAAAAAACAAAAACCTAAGTCCTTAACATACAATAAACTAACTTTAACAAATAACATTAGTGGATGAGCAAACCTCAGTCCTTGGGAGAGTTGGGTGGCCAACAATGGCCTGAAGTTCAGGTGAAACACCACAAAGTTTGTTTAAACCCCCTGGCCCACCTTTTCTCTTAGCTTTAGGTTTAGCGCTGCAAAAGTACGATAAAATGCACAGAAACATTAGCCCAAGCATCAAACTACTACAATGCACCAAAGTACTAGAACATCTGCATCGTGTAAGCATCTTTCCATGTTATTTGCTTGCAACTCAAGACTTAAACTGAATAAAACTTGATATATGACAGACCAAATATCCTCGGAAAACAAATACACCTTACATACAACATATAAAAGACCAAGTACGTAAAAATAAGAGACCAACAAATTGCTTAGGCTAAAAAATCTACAGCCGTACCCCGCCAAAATCAATGCAATTGAAAACGGCAATTTAAACTAAAACCTAGGGAATTTGTCACTCAAGGCCCACTTGAACACTGCACGATCCCTCTCGAGGTCCCTCGAGCAATGCTCCAACCCCTTCAGAGTGGTTAAAATTCTAAACATCTAATATTAAAAACTGGCTTAAATATCTTTTAACATGTCTAAAATCTGGCTACGTTTCGAAATTTCCCTAAAACCTACCTAACAATGTTAAGGAGAGAGAGAGAGAGAGCACTTGAATTTGGTTTCTCCACTTCCCATGCCCCGAAACATAAAGCTTTAGACTTCTACAACGGATAACAATGAAATTATCGATTTTCTTTTTGTTGCTCAAATTTTCTCGAAACTCTACTAGATGGCAGGAAAATGAAGGAAATGAACTTAGGAGGACCTTTCTTAATAAAACAAACGAAATGTGACTGGACAATTTTCCAATTTCCCTAAACCCTAATTGCCTCGAAAGAAAACACAAATTGACAAGGCGAACACCAATTCCATGGTAAGCTGAAACTTTACAAAAATAACCAAACACAAGACAATATGCAAAGCCTATCATATTATACCACTTTCCCTTCCCCCAATTTTCTAGGCAACCAAACAGAAATTACCCAAAGAAGAAACAGAAATTACCCAAAGAAGAAAGAAAAAAAAAGGACCTGTCCTTGGGCGTGTTAGAGCCAGAAACCGATACAGGAGCGGCGGAGCTGGGTTCGGGCTTGAGAAGTGGAGGCGGGGGCTGGGACGAGAAGGTCTGGAAGGCGGAGGGAGTGGGGTGGTGGTAATTAGGGGCTGGTTGAGGGCAAAATGGTCTTTTGGGTGCTGAGGCTGAGGTAGTTGGTGTTGGTGTTGTTGTTGTTGTTGGTGCTGGGGTTGGGGTTGGGGTTGGGGTTGGGGCTGAGGAGTTGTTGGGTGGGATCGGAAGAAGTAGTGGATCTGGGCGCGAATGAAGTCGGTCTTGTGGGAGAGGTCAAGCCCTAGCCTGGACTCTAGCTGCTGGACGACGTCGTTTAGCGTGGTGAAGGTCGGGGTGGTGGTGTTCGGGTTGGAAGTGGTGTCGTGGATTAGGGCTTGTAACGCTTGAGATATCTCTTGTTCTGTCACCATTCTGATTTTCTTCTGCTCTCTCTTTCTCTCTCTCTGCCGAGCGCTGTTGAGAGAGCTTATCTCTTTCTCTCTCCTTGTTTTCGGATGTCAAATGACCGAACTGCCCTTGCAGAGTCAGGTGAGTCAGGTGGTAACCTGTTCGACATGTTCCTTTCTGCGTCCCACACTCCTATCACATTGCCCTTGGTTTTGTTTCAATATTTAAATAGCCACGTCAATCTTCAAGTTGAGCCCAAGATTAGTTTATGATGTTCGGAATGGCAATTTTTCCCTAGGTTAGGGTCCTTGCGACCCTAATGGGTCCCCTAATGAATTGAGAATGAATGGAATTATCTTAATACATATTAGAGGGACCCTATGTTTTATTGCAACCCTTTTTAGTGAGAAATTATTCTACATGCTATGTAGGGGAATGCACGCACGGTACACAACTTGGTTTTGGAAGATATGGCACTAAAAGTTGTAGCCTTGGTCGTCTTTTCTTCCTTTAACATCAACGGTAGATAGGTCTCACGACATTCTAAACCCAATTCAACTTACGTACTACTTGAATCGACAACTTCAACCTCGAGACAGGTGATTGCACCAGTAGCAAAAGAGATTTCACGATAAAGAGGTACCAAATCTATGAAGAATAAAAATTGGGTATGGATGCAGGTTTGGGGAAACTAAACATGATGTTCACACCAAAATTAACACAGTATAATTTTTACAGTGAATGGGCCAATTTTGTGGTGAATTAACTGAGGCCCAACCGCCAAGAGCCATTTCAACGTCTAAAAAGGCCTAATTGATGCTTCCATGGCCTAGACCCTTCGGACAGAAGCCAGTCGCAAATATTGACCAGCGCATGGTCAACTAGCGCTTCGGACAAAAGTGTCCAATGATACAGTGCCCGACGCTACAATGCTTCACTTTGGACAATTTTGTGTCCAAAGTTACAATAAGTCACTTTGGGCAGAATGGTGTCCAATGCTACAGTTCCATCTCGAACAGAAAGTGTCCAAAGCTACAGTGAAAACCAATTAATGTATTAATAACAAAACTAAATGGGTTTTAATTACAACTTGTTGTAAAATCACCAATGCCCATGTTATTCTTAACTAATTTAATTATTTAACAGTCAGTGTTAACTAATTAAAAAGGAGCGGTTTGAGCTTTGGGTCGAAAACAATTCAAACCGTTATGCTTCTACAAGTGTCACGCATTAATTTGCTCCAAGTAACAATAAAGAAATATAACTGGGTAGGGAATATTCAATCTTTGGCAGATAAAGTGTAACATCCTGAACCTAAATTAAGAATAAATTAATTAAAATAAACTAAATTAAATTAAATTAAACAATTCATAAAAATAAAAAAATAAAATAATAGGAATTAAATTAATTAATAATGAAAATTAATATTTTATTAAATAAGTTAATGGCAAAAAGATCATTTTAAGTTTGGAAAAGAATTTGGAGAAACGAGTTGCGCCGTTGCGTCCGGCTCGTCGATACGAGTCCGTAGACAGACGGCACGCTCAATTCCGACATGTAACGAGCTCAAAACCTCCAAAAACAAAAAGGGGAAATTGGGAATTTTAAAATTTTAAGTTAAAAACCCTAAAAATCACGCTGGCCCAATCGGACCAGGACGTGCCCCGAACCTACCCTGTCTCTTCTTCTTCCCCGATGCCCCTTACCTTCTCTTCCGAAACCGACGACGGCGCCATTGATTCCGACGTCGTCCCTTGAACCCACCTCCAAACTCCTCCTCTCTCCTCCCTCTACCCATTCCACCGGGTATTTTCGCTCGAAAACACTTCAAACCCGACTGTACAACAAGGGAAAAATCGCCAATTTTTCAAATTAAAATTCAGCGACTTGGGCCGTTGATCCAGGTATAATTCCAATCCTTTTTTACTGATCTAGCTGTTTATGAGGTTGATTTAGGTCGATTTGAGCTTTTGGAGAGGATTAAAAATCTAGTGTTTGGGGGTTTCAGGTTTCATGGAATCCGGCCAGATTCCAACCAATTTTGGGGTCAGGCCGAGAGTAAAAATCACTCCACTCATTGTCCTGATCATGTAGATGTAGGTTTCAATGGGTGTTTCGAGAAATTTCAGTTGCCGAAAAATTTCTCAAGACACCTAAGCTTCCATCGCGTGTGGCAACGCGTGGGTCTACTTGTGGCTGCCCATTTCCATCCTAGAACGATCCCCACGTCGTCCCTAGTGCGACGGTACGCTCGGATTTGGAATTGGTTACCGTTTGATTATCGAACGGATTTTCGCCTAATAGGCGATATCCAGGTTCGACATGTTTGGACCGTTGGATCAGTGCCAATTTCAAATATGTTGTTCCTCATACCTCTAGGATTGTGTAGTAACTCACGGATCGAGAATCGGAACCTCGGATGCCCCGAAACAATGAGTTTAGGGTTAGTGAAGCGATCGTCGTCCGATCGAGTCAGTTTAAAATCCGACCGTTCGATTGAGACCAAACTTTCAGGACGTGTTCAGTAAACCTTAGTGGACCTTTAGGAACTTTCAGATCCAAAATCGGAGGTCGTGGGCTCAGCGGGCCCGATTGACCAAATCAGGAAGTTTGACCACTCGGTTGATTGTGAGTCTTCCGAGGTTGTCTCACCCTTCGAAAAGCCTTAGTTTGACCCTATGTAACAACCCGATCCCAATTTAAGATTTAATTATTAAAATATTAAGGCGAAGGACGATTTTACCCCGGTTAATTTAAGGGAATTAAAAGTTGACTTTAAGATCGGGAAAGAATTTGGTGGAACGGAGTGCACCGTTGCGTCCGGCTCGTCGAAACAAGTCTGTGGACGTGCGGAGCACCCGATTCCGAGCCCGAACGAACGTTTAAAGGTCTAAAAATGGTGGGGGCATTTTTGTAATTTTGGGAAAAAGGGATTAAAAACAGAATTACACGCTGGCCAATTGGCCAGCGCGTGTCACCACCTCACCCCCATCCCCTGTCTCCTTCGCGCGACTCAGTCTCCACCTCCGTTCGAACCAGGCGCTGCCAGCGCCGTTCGGCCGGCCATTCACGCCCAGCCACCTCACCAAACTTCTCTCCTCTCCTCCCTCACCTCACCCCCGAGCCGATAGCAACCGGAAACGATCAGAAAATGACTCGCGAAAACCCAGTTTTCGCCGGAGGTGCAGACCGAAATCCAGCCGTTTCGACGAGTTTTGATCTCGTTTTGGGTGAGTTTCTGCTCCCTAGTCTGGTATTCTTTATGTTTTGAGGATTAATTTGAGTTAAATTGAAGTTTTGGGAAGGGATTACGAACCTAGGGTTCCGATCGGTTTTCTGTAGATTTGACCGGATTTTTGGCCGGTTTCTGGCCGGCTTTCATGGCCAATCACCTCCCCTCCTCACGCTGATCTTATGGGTATAGGTATTGGCCCGAGTTTCCGACATTTTTCGTCGTCGGAAAATTTCCTCAAGGCACCCAACCTGGCCGCGCGTGTGGCGGCGCGTGGGCCAGGTTGTGGCGGCCCATTTCCGTCCCCAAACACTCCCCGTGACCTCCCAAGCGCGTGGGTATGCTCGGATAATTTTTCGGAAATCATTCGAGTGTAATACCGATTTTACCGGTTAGATTTAACTAGGGTTAACTTGGGTTCGTTGAGTTTGAACCATCGGATCGTAACGAAACTTTGAGGGAGTGTTATCGGCAATCTTAGAAACCTTTAGGAACTTACGGATCGTCTTTTGGAGTTCGGGAACCCCTTGAAAGCCCGGTTGGAACTAAACTAAAGTTTAATCGCTTAGTTAATCCCGGGGACTTTCCAAGTTAACTAAACGGCTTAAATTAGAATCAAATGGGCCCGGGAAACCTTTCAAATCACAATGAACCCTTTTAGGCCCGGAAACCCTTTTCACTCCAAGTTTGAGTATTTTGAGCCCGGGGGTCGGTTTATTTTAATAAATTACTATGCCGAGCAATGGTTAATTAATGAATGGTTTTAATTTGCAAATAGGTGCTTAAGCTTCGGCGAATTTGCAGGAAGGCCCCTCTAAGGGTCAAGCTAGCTCGGACCGACTGTGAGTGGGCTTTTGTTTTATAAATGAATTTTTATGCAATAACTATTTTATTAAATGCTTATCTTTGAATTAATTAGAAATTATGCTTTAAACTAGTTGTTGAGATTAAACGGAATTTTATTATTATTCGATTATGTTCTTATTCCGAGCCTAGGAATGATTTATTAAATGAGATTTTTGACTATGGAAGTTAAATGGCTTGAGGAAAGTATGAAGGGATTTAAAGTATTGATTTCCAGCATGAAACTAAATTTAATGATTTTACTTGAAATATTTATTATGAATATTGTTCCAAACATGGAAATGAAGTTTTATATTTAATACTGTGAAACTTGAATGGCTCGGAAAGATAAAGTTTGTTTTATGTATGAATGGTTTGAGGAAGGTTTTTAAACTACCCTAGGTGCCCTAGAAATGTTGCCTTCGGAATATTTATGATAATGGTTATTACCCGGTCTACGGACCATTGCTGCCTTTGGTTTAAGTCTACGCGCATGACTCACGCCCCACGAGTCTCGGGGACGCCCGGACCGTGAGGAGCGAGGACGTGGCTCGGAATGACTATGTGTCACCGAGTCTTACGAGGACGTGGCTCGGATCGACTTCGTGTCCCGAGTCTTACGAGGACGTGGCTCGGATCGACTTCGTGTCCCGAGTCTTACGAGGATATGGAATTGACGGATAAATGTTGGAATTGACGGAAAATTGAGGAAGGGTACACCTAGGTGGAAATCTAAAAGTTTTATTCGGAAATTCTTATTTTAATTATTTGTTTGCTGGATTAAAACGTTTTGGTTATAAACGGAGGAGTTATATGCTTTGAAGTTCATATAAAGATTGATTTGGATATTCTTATTTCAGTGGCTTTTATTGAATGGAATTGGTTCCTGTTATGAAACGAGAATTTCTGGTTTCGTTAAGAATATATATATATATATATATATTATATTTATATTGCGCATGCTGGTTCTTTTTAGTGCATTTCATTATAATTGTTTTTTTAAAATGTTTTAACAGGGGGTTAGTATGTTCTTACACTAGTTTCATAAACTTTCTTTTTGGGTCCACTCACCTTTTCCAATGTTTTTCGCCCCCAGGCTTTAGGTTGTAGCTGAGCACCACCACCGGCCCGTCATCACCACCACCGCACTCCTACGACCTCGTGTAGGGTCCTTGGCCCGAGAACTTTGTATTTAATTACTTCAGTAGCTCTGATTATTGCCCAAACTTTTGTGAGGCCCGAGGCCGTACTCTTTATTTTCTGTTGGTGTGTGAACTTAAACTTGTGTGTGCTGGACGTTTGGGAGTTTAAAATTGTGCTTTCGCAGGTGTAATAATTTGGGAATTGAGCCATTTACAGGGGAGACTCTGCCGAAATTTCGGCAGAAGTCGAACCTAAAACTTGAATTTCTCTTGATTTCTTTCACTAAAGGGCAAAATGGTCAAGTGTGTCCGACACCCGACAGATGTCGGACACGGGCAGGGCTTGGCCCGGATTCCAAAGCGGAATTAGGGTCGGGTCCTGTCACCCTAGAAGCTCCCGGGAGAGTTTGAAAGTTAATTTTAAAGTTCGTTCAAAGTTCGGTTTTTAATCTTATCTTTATGTTTTCAAAATAGGTACTCAGGTTCCTTAATCTCAGTAGGCAAGACCCTCTCAGGGTCAACCATTTCTGGACTATCCGTGAGTGGACTTTTGATTTTAAACGAGCATTTCTTTTTAAGCATTGACTTGATTGCATAATCAAATAATCTTGATTATAAACAATTTATCTTTTGTTTTATGTATATTTGAAGTATTTTCTATGATGTTGATAATTGTGGTTATTTGAATATCGTCGGGTTCCGGATACTTATATATATGTACGTATGGGGCTGTCTTGGTATGTGGGATTGAGTATGGTTGAGAAATATGCTTGGTGGTCGGGAAATACATATTGCTTTTGAGTTGGGTTGTGAGTCTTGGTGAGTTGGAATACTGTTAACACCACCATATGTACCTTCCTCGGATCTTTGAAACATGGTTGTGGATTGGATAGTGGTTATGTCTCGGGCACCCTTGACAGGGTGTTACCGAAAATCCTTGCCGGGCAGTCTGCGCATGTAAGACTAGAGTTTAGGCCGCCCGTGCGATGCTATGCCAGCGTGTATGCTACTGAGCTTCAGTCCCCCGGTTGGACGGCTCAACCCTAGTCACGGGATGATGCGATGTCGTCCCATGGTTTAGTCAAACAATCTCCTAGTTGGATTGTTTCCTCGATACAAGTTCTTGGTGTCAATGTCGTATATTACTTATATATATATACATATTACTAGTATTACAATTCCTTCTTATTTTTCTCCTGGTGAGGATCCTTCCTCACTCGCAGTGCCTACGGGCAAGCGTTGGTAATAGAGTGGTCTGGGCATAGGTAGAGTCGAGTCAAGTTCACCATACCTTTTTGGCTTATGCATGTTATAGGTTAAAATGCATGTTTTGCATTAATTTCGAAAAAGGTGGGGTTACTTATGTTGTTTTAAGTATGAGATAACTTTGTTTTGTCCACTCACACTTTTTTGTTTTGCACCCCCTCAGGCAATAGTTGATCTGAGCTGAGCAACCAAGCATAGCCTCGTTTTCCGAGCCCTAAACTTAAGTAGGGCGTTGTCTTGTAAACTTTTGTATTAAATTTGTATTCAGTTTGTAAACTTCAAGTTTAACTTAGTATGCTCTGATATTGCCCATTATGGTTGGAATTTAAGGTCGGAGGCCTAAACTGTAAAATGTGTATTGTTAACTTGTGTGTGCTGCCCGTTGGTATAAATTTATGTGTTTGAAACAGGTAGACGAATTTGGGTAAAATTCATTTTTCAGGGGAGACTTTGTCAAATTTTCGAGAACTCTCGGCCCTCCTTTTTACTTAACTTTGAAACATGAACGTTCTAAATTAGTAAATGGGCCCGGCATAGGTTAAATGCCGTAACTACCATAGGATCCGTCCTAGATTTCAAGGGATTCGGGGCCAGCTGTCATAAAGAATGGTAAAATACCTAAGCTGACCAGTTACAATGCATTATGTAGATTAATCACAATATTTGAAACTGGAAAGCACCCCCACTGATCAAATTGGAAGACATGCGTGCATTATCTTGTGAATTCTTTATGGTTTGTAGTAGTAGCGCCCATCAATCAACCATCCATTTTACTGACGACCCTGAAGCCTATAAATAGAGGAAGAGAGCTCAGTATTAAGGATCCAACATCGAATTAATCAAACGTACTTTGAACAACCTTCAAAATATGCTTACTCTCGACAACTTCGAAGTAACCCAGAATCAAACACTTGCAAAGCGTCTCACAACAAACCACAGCCAAGACTTGAATAGAATCCTTTCTCAGTCTCTGAATTCCCAGTTTACAACTCTTGATTGGAATTCTATTATTTTCCCAAACACATACACTGTCTAATTCCCAATTGACAACTCCTTATTGGAATTTGGAATTACATTGCTATTGTTTGTCTTATATGCTCTGCCAACATCGCTTGGTATGATTTGATAGTTGGTCTCGATTTCCAACTCATTTAAATCAAACTCCTATCTGTGGTTTGAACAAGTTCTAACTACAAATATCTCTGACATATCTTCATCGGACACTTCCTGCATTGTCTTAAGTAGATTGCAATTCTGTCCGATAACATTTGTTTATGTCTGATTAGGCTTTTCCTGGCTTTATCATACCTTGCTTTACTTTTATTTAAGTTTATTGCAGTCCCTTTGGACTTGTATTTACTTTCCAGCAATTGTACTGTGTCCATTGGACACTTTTCATTCAAGATCTGTTATTGTACTTTCTGTCTGATGATAGTCTAAAATCACCATCCATCTTGCTTTTATTCCATATCAAGTGAAATATTGAAGTCCTCTTCATTGAGGCATAGAAAAGAACCTATATAAAGCCAGATTCCCCTCTTTAGAGTACAGTGGCTTTGGTTAGTGGTTAAGATCACAGGAGCGCAATACATTCACAACATTATCACCACTTTATCCCCTCTTTCTACTAGAAGAGTATCACTAGGGTTATCGCAATCCACCAGAGAGCAACTTTTGAGCCTACTTCAGGGTTCGGATCTCTCTCATTTCACTTCCTTTACCAACAAGTAACCGCTAGTTGTCAAAGTACAGCCTGCTAGCGGCCATGGGCATCATAGTGTTCAAAACACGACGAACATATTTTTGGCACGCCTAATGGGACCACTTGTATGGTCAATAAAACTCGCATGAAAATCAATTTGGGAGAAACTTATCCTACTCCAATGGATCATCCTCATGAAAGCAATGCTGACGCTGTGGAAATTGAAGATGAGGATACTCAAACAATGCAACATGAACTAACTCTAATGGAACAATTAATGGTCAAAATGTTAGAGAAAATGGACAATAACACCAAGGATATCTATAGTCTACAGGAAGATTGCGTTCGCGCAATAGCTTCCCCAATCCTGGGAAAAAGCAACCCAAAGAGGACTAACCTGACCTCACAACCCTTTGGAATGCCGTGGGAACGTTAACTTGGTGTCAAGGCCATACTAGTGACCTAGGAGCTCTTTATCTGAATCCTCATATTTTATCTATTCCAAATACTGGACCAATCCTAGGTATGAATGTGATGAAAACATAGAAGCTATTGTTCAGCCAAACAATGGCAAGGACATAGAAGCTGTTGTTCAAACGAAATACCAGCCTCCAAAACAGGTAGCTGCTTTTCTTCCTCGAGAAACCATGAGAAATGGACAAGGGGAAAATGAAAGGGAAATGGAAACAGACAGTTCAGACCAATAATAACGCCAATCATGCTAGCAATGGCAGCAATGGTAACTATGGCAAGGATGGTATAACTGAAGAACAAAGCCCACCTACTCTTGTGAATCTACTTGAGGATTCTGAATAGTAGATGGAAGAAAGAATTCCTCGTATGGGACAGGCTAATCTCATCATATTGAATAACAATGACGGCATATGGTTATGTAGAATGAAGTGGCTGAACTAAGGCAAATGGTTTTAAATGGGTAGAATGGTGTCCGAAGACTAGCTAGGCCTACTTATCAGAAGCCATATCTTGCTCACATTGATGATGTCCGGTTTCCAAGACGATTCAAGGTACCATCTTTCACTTTGTTTAATGGGGAGGACTTGCATGCTTCTGCTTTTGAACATTTGGGGTGGTTTTTTTGCCTAGTGTGTGTCTATTGAATCAGATCCTCAACTTAAACTAAGGTTATTTGGTAGCTCCTTATCTAGTCAAGCATTCACTTGGTATTCCAATTTGGCCCCTAACTCTATCAAAACTTGGGATCAGATGAAATCTAGTTTTTATGACCAATATTACAGATCTGGCTTTGGTTAGAGGTTAAGATCACAGGAGCGCAATATATTCACAACATTATCACCAATTTATCCCATCTTTCTATTAGAAGAGTATCACTAGTAATGGCACACCAATCGCAATCCATCAAAGAGCAATTTTTTAGCCTACTTCAGGGCTCGGATCTCGCTCATTTCACTTCCTTCACCAATAAGTAACCGCTAGTTGCCAAAATACGACTGCTAGCGGCCAGGGGCATCACTATGTTCAAAACACGACGAACACATGCCCTCTTTAAAATATATATTATTTATCTTTCATATGAATATATTGTTATGTCCCTCCTATCTGTGTTCCACGACTATCACCAAATTTTATATTCATCATAGTATATTATATATTGAACTTAATAATACATACAAAATGTAAAAATAAAATGAAACGTTTTTATTTTATGTTGCCCTAGTATAATAGTTTCTAACTTTTTTTTTTCTCATTCATAAATTATTCTTTTTTTTTCTTGTATTTTATAATGGGGGAATCCGTTCCCCAACAAAGATGGGAATAAAGAATTCTAATATAAATATTACGGATATGGAGGTGGGAATGAGGATGGAAACGGCATACTCATCCCTATTTATTCGACTCATTGCCATCCATTTTTAGTCATGACATAAGACTTCAATATATAGTCTCTCAATTTGTTTTTTAGTTCTTTTCAACTCGACCACACTCGGACCTTTAGTAATTTACAAAATAATTGAAAATAAGATTGGGGATCGGAGACTGGGGGAAGGGGATGGGGGAGGAGAGATTGGGATGGGCAAGAAATGGTGATGGGTATCCTGGTTAGGGTGGGGGTGGGTTTCATGGTTGGGGTGGTTGGGAGATCAGAGTGAGCTTGTACTACCACTTGTGGTGAGTGAGAGTAGACAATGCTTTTTGTGTTTAATGGAGGGAGAGATGAGAGTAATGAGTGCCTTGTTTTGGTGGGTGTAAAGAGTGGATTGATAGTATTGGATGTAGATAGAATAGTGCGAGTAGTTTTTTGGGCTTTTTTGGTCAAGGGTCGTCCATGCTTAATTTAGTACAAATTGGGACAATATGGTGAGTGATATTCGGCTTTTTGAAATGGAGGAATTGACACATATTTGTGCTTGGTGATTCTTCATGAACTTAATGAAGAATATGATAGTATTTTAATGTGTGGTGTTTGTTGAATTATGACTTAGTTAGGCAACTAAGTTGTAATTGTTGACATGTAACTTAGTTGTAATTGTGGACTTGAATAATTAGGTAACTAGTTAGGTAGTTACAAATATTGACTTATGACTAGTTAGGTAACTAGTTAGGCCAAACACCTACCTTGTTTCATGGAAGACATTCTCTCCTTGTCTTGTTCCCACTTATAGTTATACTTGTATAAATATGCTAGTTGTAATACAAAGAAGCTTAAGTTGAAGAAATCAGAAAATGTTTGAGTTGCTCTCATTCTCCCTACATTTCCCACTTGTTCTATCTATATTTTCCAAGTTTTAACAGTGTTTGCTTTGGTTAGAAAGCTTTTCTGGTTTGCAAAATGCTTGAATTTTGCTCTTTTTCTTAAGCCCATTTGTCTATAATGAGAGCCTAATTTTTATAAGCAAAGAATTAGGTATTTATTTGAAATTCCCAATTTAAATCCCTAAATTTGTGGGGTTGAGCTCTAATTTTATTTAAATTAGGGCATATTAGTTTGATTTGATTTAATTTAGCTCTTAAAATAAATCAAACTTCTTGATCTAGGGATTTAACCCTTAATTCATAGAATTTAGCCAATCACGTATAATTTCCACATTTTATTTTTTTTACTTTTATTTGTTTGCAACTCCTCATAGGCTAACATGTGTCATCTTCAATGACCCTCTGTATTTTGGTAAGTCATGTGTATTTTGTGAGGGATCTACAACTTGAACAAAATCGTCTTTGATTAGTTAAACAGTCAAACTTTGAATTATTGACCACTAAAATTTTGATGTCTATTAGCAAATTGACGGTGGGAGGATATGACCCTAGTCTTAAGGGGCACTACAGAAATTAAAACCTATTTGTATTTGTTTTTGTCCACATGGCATATATTTGACATTCACGTCATTTGCCGCATCATCATTTAATAGCCAAATTGGCAGATTGTGAAATAGAAATTTAACATTGTACCAATTTCACAATATCAGGTTTGGCATTGCGACATTATAAAGTTGAGATATTAAATTGCCAAATTTGACGAACTTGGAGTTAGATTACAATCAATGCAAAAATATGTTCATATACATTTATGTTATTGTCATTCAATTAGGAAAAAGAAATGCGCAACACAATGGGATGTCGTGGTTGCACATGGTAGAATATGGAAATGATGCAGTGTCGGTTGGGTGGTAGCTGATTATTTAAGGGAGCATTTTTGCTCATCACTTTAACCATAGGTATATCCTCACCACCACCTTCAATGCTTGACACGTGTCCATAGGCATAATCATAGTTAACTTTTGCTTTGTATTTATGGAACCATGGTTATAACTATGGACACGTGTCAAGCATTGAAGTGATGATAAAAGTACACATATAGTTAAAGTGGTGAGCAAAAATGCATCCATTATTTAATTGAGGGGATGAACGGTGTAATCAATCTTGCTCCAATTCCAAAGTTTTTTTTCTTTCTAATATTTAATGTAGCTTTGTTTTGGTGAAGGTATTTAATGTAGTATTCAGCCAAAATAAAAACAAAACGAATAATTTATAATATTCTTTTTAGGAGGTTCTAAATTTAAGTCACAGTCATAGTAATTTTACTTTCAAATTTGGTAAGAAAAATAAAAATAAATCATTATTTGATTACTGACGTGGCTGATATTTCATAATGTTCCAATTGATATTAATTTTAGAGTTAATTTTGATTTGGGAAATATTTTGCTCACCACTTTAATCTAATATGTACATTCATTATCTTTTTCAATATTTGTCTCGTGTCAATGGCATAACCATAATTAACTATTTACTTTGTATTTATGGAAACATGATTATGCTCTTTAACTCGTGTCAAGTGTTAAAAAGATAATGATGATGATACGCTTTAGATTAAAGTAGTGAGCAAAATGATGTATAATGCGGATCTTCAGTTTAATAATTTTTCCTTAAAAAAAAACTAGACTTATTGATTTTCTTTTCTTCTAAATTAAGAAACTGACCGGCTAATCTGAACTCTCTCCTCTAACCAAATCAGCCTCATTGAATTGATTGGATGGTTTTCCAAATCGAACAGTCTACAATGGAGTTCCTATAGCAAGAAATAAAACTTTGGATCACTATTTTCTGGTCCAAATTTTATATATTAATTTTTTTTTTCTCATTGGATTACAACTTACTCAAGGAGGGCCACACCAAATCTTTGGTAGAAAGTTGACATGCAAAAATGGTGGCCCCTCATTTTCTTAATCAAATCATATATCCGATTATACTAAAATACCATGTAGATCTACTTTTGACGTAAACTTTGGACCACCCTCTACCGACGCCGATTTATTCTTTGTCCCCAACCTCAGGAAATGCCGAGTAAGGATAAAAATAAAGCAAAGATCATGACAGGTTAAGCAATAGTAACCAAGCCAGCTGCATTTTCTACCTTCTTAATTCACTCTTCCTGCTGCCCCATTTCATCATCCTAAATTATTTTTGTATTTTTATGACCAATATGCCCCATTAACATTTGAAAATACCAATTTATATTTGGACATTAATTACGTTTTTCAAATTCATTTGACCTTGTTTGTTTGCATATTGCTAATTTAACGGTATAATTGGAAAATTAAACAAATTTATTTTCAATTCATTCACAAATCAAATATGAAAAATGAAATAAAATGATATTTCTCGATTATTTTCCTAAAATGATCAAACATAAGAATTAAATATTTCATTTCCATCATCTCAAACAACAAATAAAAATAGGTATCGAACTTACCACTAATACATATCGTCTTTGTCATTCATTTGAGTCGAATATGAGATTTTCTCCAACCGAGTGGAGATAATAGATCAAAGGCTAGTTAGTGTTATTGCACTTATGTCTCAAACTATATAATTTAGCCTTCAGTTATTTAAAAAGACTTAATTCTCAACCACACATGACATATCATGTTGAATAAAACAAAATATCAATACGAAAATAATCTTTTTAAGAATCCTTATCGACCCAACAACGTGCCTTGGATCTCGTTCCTAAAGTGATTGTAAAATTTGTCTTCTAACAACACAACCTGATCTTCAAAAATGACATGTTTTTGTATCACAAGGACACATGTATCAACTATGTCATCAAAAATTATTAAGAGGAAAAAAAAAATCAAAATATTGATACCACAAAAAAAGAAAAAAAAATCAAAAGATAAAAATAAGAGAGAGAGAGAGATCGAGAGAGAGAGAGAGAGTGGGCCCAATTGTCCAAAGACGAAACAAAATTGGTTTCAGAAGAAACCAAACAGGTGCACACAATAGACAATACGTTGTACAACAGAAAGAGCGAGTCCACCAAACCACAACATATACGCGCGCGTACCCAAACCGCTGTGATTTGGGTCCTTCAGAGACAGTAAGCTCTCGGCTGTCTTCGTATGGTCTTAGCGGGCACTCTACCAGACACCGTTTCTTTCTCACTTTGCTCTCCCACGAAGAAAAATCGATCCCGTTTCTCTCTCTAAAACCCATCTCTCTCTTTTTGTCTTTCTGCATTATGTGTTATGGTTCCTAGACACCGGAACTTTGAAGAGGGAACTGATTCCTTTTGGCATTAATTTCAGTGCATGTTCTTGATTTTCTATAGGTATGCACTTCTGGGTTGCCTTAGATTTCACGCTGTCTTTATTGGGTTTTGATTCATTTGTGAACTTTATTCATGATAAAGTTGTTTGAAGTATGAAAGCACACGCAAGCTGTATTGTTCTTTGATACTTCTGGGTTTTGTTCCCTTCTGCGTTTTCTTAGTTGGGTTTGATTCATAAATCCTTATTTTTCTGTATTTTCTTCTTCTTCACGATTACCATAACCGAGTATGAACACACACAACGTACCCCTTGATATTTCACATGTTGTGTTTTATGCTGTTGCATTTATATTTGGTGCTTCATATGCATATCATCTATCTCTGATTTGTTTCCAGTTTTCTTTTGAATTATATCTCAAAGTGCCAATCTTTGAAGGAAGAAACTCATCCATTACAACTTGAATCTTGCTTTCTTTCACTCTTTTTTATGAATTTCCATAAGTTAGCATATCCAGGAACTATTGGAGTTTCATTTGCTATAATTTGGTCCAATTATATCCCATGTTGTTGTTAAGATATCAGTGATGATCTTGTTATTCCCCTTGATTTTTCAAATAAATTTAGCATCTTCCTTCATGATATATAGGGGACAGAGTAGGAGGGGTTGGTGATTTATAGGAGCACAAACAACCACTAGGCTGCTTGGTTGGTTTATGTTTATTGCTCTATGTCTATGTATATGGTTTGATGTGTTTCTGATTTTGGAATTGGTTGTTGACTCCTGAATGGTTGCTTAATAAATTCATGGTGGGTTTTTTGTCCAGCTGTGGAATCTAAGGGGACTTGAACAATTGAGTAATTGGTTTTCATCTCCACTCGGCAATTGGTGGAGATGTCAAGTTACGGGGGTGTTATCATTTCCGATCAATGGCTTCAAAGCCAGTTCACGCAGGTTGAGCTACGCAGTCTGATCTCCAAAGTATGTATATTTGTTCCTTAGCCTGTTTTTCTTTGAAGTACGGAAGGTTTATCTGAACTTGTTATCATATAATATTTAACAATGTGATGTGATAGGTTTGCTCTAATCTGTGGTTTTGAGTTAATTGTTAACTCTTGTGGTTTCAGTTTAATTCAGTGAAGAATCAGAATGGTAAAGTTATGGCTGGAGATCTACCACCTTTAATGGTGAAATTAAAGGCTTTTAGAGATATGTATTCCGAGGAAGACATTAGGGGTACCTTAAGTGGGCTGGGTTCTAACTTCAGTGATGAGATTGATTTTGAATCCTTCCTTAAGGTAAGCCATATTGTGTGTTAGTTTTTCTTCTACTTCTTCTTCTTCCTTTCTCTCTCTCTCTCTCTCTCTCTCTCTCTCTCTCTCTCTCTCTCTGTGACACATGCACACTCTCACTCTCAAGTTAATTGATTAATTAATCATAGTGTCTTACAAAGTACCACGATGAAGGGTGGCATAACGAAATGGCTTGCCCCAAGCAAGCTGGTCATTGTGGGTCCAAATTGCAGAAACAGCCTTTCTGGGTGCAGGGGAAGGGTTGCCTAAAGGGGTCTTCTTTTTTTATTTTTATAAAGAGACAATTTAATTGCTACAAATTGCTACAAAGGGCGTCCCAGCCCACCCTTCTTAATGGCTCACATCAGAAGCACTGTTTTTAATAATTTTATTTTCATTGTTCTGGAGTTAGGAGTATGGGATGTTGCATTTAAGTGGCCATTTATAGGAGGTAACATTTTAGTTTGATGAATAAAATGCACAGGCATACTTGAATTTGCAAGGCCAAACTACAGCTAAATTGGGTGGTTCAAAAAACTCTTCATCGTTCCTGAAGGCCACCACAACCACCCTCCTTCACACAATCAGTGAATCAGAGAAAGCATCTTATGTGGCTCATATAAACAGTTATCTTGGGGATGATCCGTTCCTAAAGCAGTATCTCCCATTAGACCCAGCTACAAATGATCTATTCAACCTTGCAAAAGATGGAGTTCTCCTATGGTATTTAAGCAGGGTTTGGTTGATTATTTTCTATCCAGTTTTGTCAGTTAAAGCTGTTATTTTATTGTTTTGTTGATTCATCCAATGGATCAAATGCAGTAAGCTTATAAATGTTGCTGTGCCTGGGACAATAGATGAACGAGCAATTAACACCAAACGGGTCCTCAACCCATGGGAGAGGAATGAAAACCATACTCTTTGCCTTAACTCTGCCAAGGCCATTGGCTGCACAGTGGTTAACATAGGCACACAGGACCTTATTGAAGGAAGAGTACGTTTTTCAAATTTCGATTGAGAAATAAGTGAGTTTAGCATACATTTTGGTCTGGGAAATTCATTCTTTGATTATTTATTTGCAGCCTCATCTGGTATTGGGGTTGATTTCCCAAATTATAAAGGTAGGCAGCTAAAGTTTAATTACTCACTCTATCGTAACCTCAGATAAAGTTTACTTGCAATAGCGATTGATGTAAATGTCTCTTTCCCTTTTTTCCTTGCATGAAATTAATATACCAAGTTCAGATCCAACTGTTGGCAGATCTCAACCTTAAGAAGACGCCTCAACTTGTGGAATTGGTGGAGGATAGCAATGTATTGTAACTTAGAATTTTTTCTGTGTTCTCATATTCTAAAAACTTTTAGTGAAAAATTGCTTGTTAAAGACTTCTTTTTATGCACCTCTGTTTCTCACAGGATGTTGAAGAGCTTTTGAGTTTACCCCCCGAGAAGGTCTTATTGAAATGGATGAATTTCCATCTCCAGAAAGCAGGCTACAAGAAACCTGTTTCAAACTTTTCCTCTGATGTGAAGGTATTTTGCCATTCCTATAGTACTGTATATCTAGGAGCATGTAGCACAATAGCAGTGTCATTATGATTTGCCAGGGAGTAGCAGTATCTATAAATGAATTGTAATTAGGAAATGTTTTTTTTGGGGGATGAGAGAGCAATTCTTGATATGATCGCCATTCTTGGCCAAAACATATGAACTTAGAGGTGATCCGATATATTTATAGAACAGGCAGATAACAAAGAATAAATTATTCCACCATAGAGTATAGTGTAAAAGACTATAGTTGGTTTAACGAGATTGTTTCGGGTTTAAATATTCGCAAGCGATATCCTTAAATATTATACCTTCCTCGCTTATCTCCTTCATTTAATCAGAAGTTGCAGTTCTGTAAGCCACTGGATTATTATTGGTTTCTCATGATTGAATTTGACCTATAACCCACTGATTATTTATGTCATAATTTGTAATGGATGCACAGGATGGAGAAGCTTATGCTTACCTACTGAATGTTCTTGCTCCGGAACACTGCAATCCTGCCACTTTGGATGCCAAACCCAATGAAAGGGCAAAATTGGTTCTTGACCATGCTGAGAGAATGAACTGCAAAAGATACTTATCCCCAAAAGACATTCTTGAGGGTTCTTCAAACTTAAATTTGGCATTTGTGGCACAAATATTCCATGAAAGGTGGGACATGAACTATGACTACTGTTTTTAGTCAGAAGATAACGTCGTGTTTTATTTGTTTTTTGTTTGACAAAGCACGTATTATGTGGGATGAATTTAACTAGGTAGAGAAATTCGAGAATAAGCTTACCATCTGATCCTGCATATGATATGTTGTCAAAAGAATGTGATGAAATCATTTCCTTATAGTAGCCTAATGTTTTTTGTGTTTATTTTCTTTATAAAAGTATATATATATATATATACTACTTGCTAGACAGTCTATTATGCGGTTAGATTGTCAGTGAATACGGTTGGTCAGGCCAAACTCTCTCACAAGCGAGCATGATTCTCTCTCTCTCTCTCTCTCTCTGTGGATGTGGTTGATGTCTTGATTTGTAATCTAATTATATTAGTTTGTTTAACTATTTGGTAATTAAGAGTATATCATGTACAGGAATGGCCTCACTACAGATAGCAAGAAGATTTCTTTTGCTGAGATGATGACAGATGATGTGCAAACATCAAGAGAAGAGAGATGCTTCCGTCTGTGGATCAACAGTCTAGGCATTGCTACTTATGTTAATAATGTATTTGAGGATGTGAGAAATGGGTGAGTGTTCCTAATTTAAGCAAGAGTCATTAATGTACCAAAAAATCATCCATATTTTAAAAAGTTGTCGATTATGAACTTATGAGTCAAACCCCGCGTAACAAGTCATTTGCCAAATTGTATTAAGTTTATTTGACAGAAATAAATATATCACTTTTTCCTAACATACATAGTACTTTTAATTCTATGATTTTGGCATTCACAAGCTTCTTATGTATGGGCTTGATTTTCATAATTCTTGTATGCAGATGGATACTCTTAGAAGTGCTTGATAAGGTTTCTCCAGGATCAGTTAACTGGAAGCAAGCATCAAAACCTCCAATTAAGATGCCGTTTAGAAAAGTAGAGAATTGCAATCAAGTTGTAAAGATTGGGAAGCAACTGAAATTTTCGCTGGTGAATGTAGCTGGAAATGATATTGTGCAGGGAAATAAGAAGCTCATACTTGGTAATTAATTTTCACAGTGTTTATGAATATTTGTGTGCACACCTTCCTAGTCCCGTAGGTTTTGAGCTTAATTGACCTACTGCAGCAACTTATTATGTACTAAATCTAATTGTTTGCATGTTCACTCTTTTTTTCTTTACTGGCTTTAATTATCTTCTATTGATTTCACTGACTAAATAAGTTTCATTTTGAGTTCTGAAAGGTATATGCATGATGTAGGTATTGATTGAGTACATAAATTTGCTTTCAGAGGGTAACTTTTTTTTTTTTGTCTGGTGTAACCATAAACTTCTTATTTTCTCTCTTCTCAAGAATAAGATGCTGTCCAGTTTTTTGCTACTCCCAGTTAAATTAAAAATGTTTTTCTCTCTGTTCCTAAAATGGATTACTTTTCATCTGTGATTCCTGAGAATTTGTTGTTAAATGCTAAAGTTTGTTTGAATTTTTTTTTCAGCTTTCCTATGGCAGTTGATGAGGTTTAATATTCTTCAACTTTTGAGGAATCTAAGATCTCACTCTCAAGGAAAGGAGATGACAGATGCTGATATTTTAAATTGGGCAAACAACAAAGTCAAAAGCACTGGCAGGACTTCTCGAATGGAGAGTTTTAAGGTTCAAACAGACTAAACCTGTTTTCATCTTACATTATAGATGCAATCATAATCCTAAAAACATGATTATATGTGGTATTCTGAAACCTGGGATTTCTCTCCAGGATAAGAGCCTATCAAATGGGATTTTCTTCCTTGAGCTTCTCAGTGCTGTAGAGCCTAGGGTTGTCAACTGGAACCTTGTTACTAAGGGTGAAAGTGGTAAGATTCTTTATGCAATGTTTTCATTTACAATTGAGCAGGAAAAGGACTTTGACCGAATTAATTTTGAGTATTGTACTGATGAGAAAAGTCGGTTTCTTTTCTTGTTGCAATGATAGCTGAAGAAAAGAAGTTGAATGCTACGTACATAGTCAGTGTTGCACGAAAGCTTGGTTGCTCCATTTTCTTGTTGCCTGAGGACATCATGGAGGTAAAGAGTAATTCCAACCGCAATTTTTTTGTTTGTTTAGGGTCATCAATCTCATTTCATGCATAGAGACTAACTAGTGACATTTTAAATTCATGTTCATCCGTCTCATTTAATGCTTAGAGACTAAAGTAGTGACATTTTGATATCATGACTTTGGTGGCCTACATGATTTATGAGAATGATATTGTCACACTGTTGGGCGGGAAATATTCAATGAAATTACTTGCATTTTGGCTTTCTTGAAGATTGTGAAGATCTGTTTATCCGGGGATTGCCTATATTCGAAATTTATTTATTTACTAAAATACAGAAACACACATCCACACTTGAAATTTACGAACACGCTGAAAGTTGTGCACAATTTTGGAGCAGTAAGCAGTAATTTTTATTTTTATTTTTATTTTTGCCAAAGGAGCAGTAAGCAGTATGGGGTTCATATAACTTCATGACCTTCACAATTTCAATAAGTCTTTCTTTTTGTCGGAAAAATTTCAATAAGTCAATTTGTGATGTTATGGCAGGTGAACCAGAAGATGCTTCTGACCCTAACAGCCAGCATTATGTTTTGGAGCCTGCAACAAGCAGTTGATGACACAGAAAGATCACCGTCCCCTGTTGATGCATCACCGGCAACATCTATCAATGGAGAGGATGAAAGCTCCTCTTCCCTTGGTGGTGAAATTTCAAACTTAAGTATTGATGACACTGCCTCTGACACTACAGTCACTTCCCAGTTTGAGAATGAGGGTAGCACTGCCAGCACTCCCAGCACTCCTTTGGGAGACGGGATCAGGGCGGAAGAGAAAGGGTGCATAGCTGTTCAGTAGGTTCAAGCAAAAGCGTATATATACTCGAAGCTCCATAAAAATATGGTTGGTTGTAAACAGATTTAGAATCACAGGTTGAGAAGAAAAGAGACAACTTTGTAAGTATTTCGACTTTGTAGATATTGAGAGACGTTCCTTTTTGACAGTAAGTATATCAGTCAAAGATGAAATAATTGACAAATGTTTGGTAATGGGTGTGGTAGTAGTAGTGCGAAAGAAAAGAAAAGAACTCTCTTTTTCTTTTCAAGAGCTGAAAAGAAAAGGAACTTGCATTAATTAAGAAAGGGAACCCAAGGAAGTAACTTTACACCAAAAGGGCCCTTTTCTTGTCCTAATTTGGAAGGATGATATGCGAACTTTGGTTTTGGGGTTCAGCTCTTAGGCCACTTCCAGCAGCCCCCTAGGGCTCGGGCTGGGGGCAAAAGCCCAAAATTTGATTCCAGCAACAAAGGCTGGCCCGGGCAGAAGGTGGGGTCCATGAGTCTGGGCTGGCCCGAAGGCAGGGGGAGCCCTTGTGCTGGCCCGAGGGCTAGTGCCACGTGGCAGCTTCTAGGCTGTCAGATTCATTTTTGCTGATGTCAGCGATGTAAAAAATATTTTCAAAAATCTGAAAAATCCAAAAAAATCAGAAATATTTTTTAATACATACCTATCAATTTTATTATTATTAATTTCATACATACAACTAAAATTAATCCCATGTAAAAAAATAAAATAAACAAAAAAATGAATAGTGTTTTGCCGCTTCAATCATTCTTTGAGCGCTGGCATTCTTTTTGCAACAGCCACTATTCACGTGAATAGTAGCTGTCCTAGCTCCTCCTTGTCATGGCAAGGATTTCACAGCTGGAAGTGCCCTTATGTATCAATAAAAAAACTTATATTGAAGGATAAGAGCTTATGCCGAGGGACAAATTATGATCAGGCTACTAACTGATTAAATACTCAACTTGTATTTTCAATCAAACACTCCGAGGTACGAAATAGAACATTTTGCTAATCAAATGAGTAACTTTATTTCCATTATTTAAAGTTATATAATTACCATTTTAACCTTTTAAATTACCTAAACGAGTAGGTACAAAATTTAAGGGTTGATTTTACAAGCACCACTTTGAGGGTTTTTTTTTTTCCTTCATTTTTTTGATGTAGCAATTGTCATCCATGAGGTCCGGTCTCAAAACTTCCTCCAACAAAATAGAGACTACGTGCCACTAGACCAAATGATCATTGATCACCATTATTAAACTTTGAATTTATCGAATCCAACGTTGACCTTGAGATGGTGTAAGTGGTGCCCCACATGACCCCAAAATTTCCCCAATATTATAGCCATGGGAGCAAATAATTCGGCTTCCAATCACAAGGCGCCACTTGGACAAGAAGAATATCTCCTAGGTCAATTAATTGAACCCATTTATTTGGCAAATTAATTGATACTAAAAATAGGGATATTCTCTTTAGTTAAAAAGATAATATCACCAATTAAGATATTATCATAATTTGGAGATATCATCATCAATTAGTGAATTGATCCCAATCAAATCCCTAATTGACTCAATCTCTACAATTGATATTCTTTGAAAATATGGATATTATCTTTATTTAAAAAGGATCTTCAAGCAGATATTCTCCCGTGAGAATATTTGCACAAACAATAGCTTATATTTTCCACAATAAAACCATATTGAGTATGACTGTATGACTAATGCTTTGTCGGTGGCAAGAGGAATTACCCAAAAAAGAGAGAAGAACGTATGTTAGTAGCTATGCCTAGCAACGGGTTGTGTTTTTGTAGGGGTTCGTGTCATGTGAAAATTAGCTTAACTTGAACATGGCTCCCCTCCGGGTGTGGCTCGAAATGAACCCTGTTCCTTTACGGCACCTCATGGAAAAAACCCCCAACACTTGCTTCTGGAGGCCTCTTCTTTCTCGGTTAGACTAACATGAGAAAATGAACACGCGAACATGACCAGCAAAAATAACATGTTGTACGACTTGGTTCATCCGTTAAAACCATTACCCTGTTTCAACTGTTACTCATCCATTTTCACATGTTCAAAAAAATATAAATAAAAATAATTGAAAAAACAAATTAATAAATCACCAAAGTAAAACATCTTACAATTCACAGCTAATTTATGAAAAACTTCAATCCTGAGGGAATGAAATGAGTAATTACAAGATGATACAATGCATGATTAATGAGCACATATAAGGTTTTTAGGTCAAATGGTCCCTCAGGCTATGAACTTGCAGTGAACCTCCAGCTAAATGGCGAGCTTGGGCGGAAAGGCAAAGGAGAGAGTAGCAATTCGACCAGGAAAAATGCGTTTTGGAAAGGAATTTGGAATTTAAAAGTGCCACCAAAACTACGATCTTTCATGTGGAGAGGGTGCCTAAACTCCCTAGCTGTACGTGACAACCTGTGTCGTCGGCATATGACAGTGGACAATATATGTGGGATTTGCGGCAAGGATGGTGAGTCTCAGTTGCATTTGTTTTTTAAGTGTGAGTTTGCACATGCCTTGTGGTATGCTTGCCCTCTGCAATTGGATACCACTACTATAGTGGGTACTGATTTTGCTTCATGCTGGGCTTATCTTGAGGAAAAATATAAAACTGGTGCACAATCGTGGGAGATACTACAGATTTTGGTCTATGGCCTGTGGCGAATCTGGAAATGCCGTAATGAGGCGATATTCCAAGGAAAGGAGGCAAATCCTTACGTTGCAGTTGCATTGATGGTAGGGCAAGTGGAGGAATATCATGTGGCGGTTCCAAGTCAGGCTCCCCTTGTGAATGAGTTGCTGAGACCTCCCGATCTGTGTAAGGCTACACAGACCTTATGGCAAAAACCCAAGCACGGAATGGTCTAAGCAAATTGTGATGGTGCCTGGTTTGAGCAAACAATGCGGGGAGGTTTTGGATGGGTGATTCGGGACTTTACAGGTTGGATGATGCAGGCGGGTGGTCAAGGAGATATGCTTTATGGGTCGGCTCTCATGGCAGAGATGGACGCTATAAGGGCAGTTCTGTTTGCTTGTTAACAAGGGGGTTTCTCTAGGGTGGTAGTGGAGTTTGATTCCCAAGTTGCCATCAAGATGGTGAAGGGGGAGATGTTTGTGGTTGTGGAGGTAGATAGTATTCTCTTCGACATCAAGATTGCGATTCGGGAATTCCAGGAAGTAATTTTTATTTTTGCACCTGCAATGCAACAAAGTCGCTCATGAGGTTGCAACTTTTGCGTGTAGGGTAGGTGGTAGTTACTATTGGGATTTTGTACCTCCAGATTGGTTGTTTAATACCTTTATTTGGAGATGCTAACGCTCGTGTTCGCCTTTAATAAAAGTATTTGATTCTTGGGAAAAAAAAAATCGACCACAACCTAACCCCAACCCCTACAATTACTCAAAACACCCACCAAACTCGCCAGCCAACACCCAACTTGAGCCACCCTAGCACTATCTTCCCCGCCCAACCACAACCCACCCCATCCCCAGCAATTACCCAACCACCCAACACCTCTCTCTCTCTCTCTCTCTTTCTCCCTAACCCCCATACCACAACCCACACCCTCGCCCAAAGTCTAACCCGAGTGCCCATAATGGAAGAACCTTCAAAGGCCAGCATAGGAGGTGGTCCGATGCCACTTTTACCCATTCCAAATGAGAAAACACCTTATGAATAAGTGATTTGCAATTTAGGGTTGATTTCATAAAGGGGAAAATAAAACCAACATAAAAAGACACATTTATCCTTAAATTTAACAAAAAAAATTGACAAAAGAGATAGCACGACGATTCTTGCTAACGAAAGTGAAGTTTAAGAAAAACTTTAATGATTTTGAAAATTAAAAAACCAAATGCGAATCGGGCCAAAATTCAAGAAATATTAGACCTAAAAACCCAGCCTGTATATTCTCAACAAATAGCTTGTATGTAGCCCGAACGCCGAATTTAAGAGGTGGTGGACAATATTGCGAGGTCCCGACTATTCACTCTGCTACGAAGCATTCTGTACCTACAGAGCATGTCACAAAATGCGCAACGGAGAATAAATGTGTACTCTTTTTAACTTATTATTTACGCCTCTTTACTTCTGAACGCGCCGTCAACTTATGAACAAGAACTTCAGAGCAAATATAAAGGAAGCAAAAAGGACATAACCCGAAACTTGAGACTCAGAGTCTGACTCGGACTGCGTCTCTTCCGTTCCCTTGCCTAATTTTCCTCGCTCACAAAACGATTCGTCATCTCACAAAACATTGCTTGATACCTATATTTGCCTTTTCTCTCGTCTTTTAGATTTTGATTTATTTTTCTTCGGAAATCCTTCCCATTTTAGTCTCGAGTTTGCAAAAACATGTGTTTTGTTGTTGTTGGGTTCTGAGAAAACGGAGGAATATAGCTTTTTTCACCATTGAGGCACGATTGAGAGTGGAAGGTACAAATCTGCTAGTTCCCTTTTTTTTTTCTTTTCTCGAAAGCCAACGAGGGATTACACATTGTCATGTTGTCATTGTGCTCTTATTGTTATTCGTAGTAATTTTCTTTTTGGGAAAATATTTTATAAACCAGCTTTTTTGTTTTGTTTTCAAATTTTTGTTAGTGATTTTTCATGGACTGCTCATACTAATTTTACCCAAATGTTTCCTTGAACTTTATGATTGGGTGTATTAGCAGTTTGAGTTGAAGAAGGGCATGGCATCCTCTGATGGCGAAGCCGAAGCTCTGCCGTATACTGTGTCAAATTACCATTTCATGGATGACAGAGGCGAACCCATATCATTTCATGTTCTGCCCATTCAATGGAGTGAAGGTGAGAGGCAGGGTGGCAAGAAAGTTAAGATTTTTCTGCATGCAACTGTTGATAATGGGATTCAGAAGATATATAAGCATGTTATAGCTTGGAAGTTTGACCTTTCCAAGGGAAAGCCCGAGATTTTTGTACTCTCCAAGGAAAATAATTGGCTTAGGCTTCTGAAGCCGAGGAAGAGCTTTGAGGACACGGTGCGGTCAATCTTGATAATGGTTCAGTTCCTTCATTTTGTGAAGAGAAATCCTGAAACAACCTACAAATCGTTGTGTACTCACTTGTCTAAAGTTTTCAGGTAACTTGCAAAACTTTAAACATCTGATACTTCTATTTTGCTAGTTTTCTTAGAACAGAGTTTGACAATTTTCACTCAATGTTCAGCTTGTATGACGTCAGGCATTCTCATAATGATCTGCTGGATCACATTCTGTTGATACGTGATTCTATTGAACGGGATTATGCCTTATCAAGGTCCAAGGTTTGTGTAGCTTCTTTTATTGTCATTGGAATTGTAACATGTATTTCATTCATTTTTAAGCTTTTCATATCATTATTTATTTTCCATATAATTCAGGATACATCATTTACTTTATTATCCAGAGTATCTAATTTACATCTATTGATTGAAAATGAATTTGGTCATAATTCTTTACTCCTAAAAAAGCATGTCTGGAATGAAATAATAAATTCCTAGTTTATTTAGACACCACCTTCCATTTAGATGGAAACAGAGTGGACCACCAAAATGAGGTTGTGCCTGTTTTTTGTTTCTTAAAATGATCTTATGCATTCATTTTGATATTTAAGTTCATAGTTCCGCTGCAAGTTTTCCCATTCCTCTTGAGTGCACAGGGATTGTGGCCTGAGATAAGCTGCCGGAAACTTCTCATTAAGGCTCAATCATTTCAAATTGTTCGAGCAGAACAATTATATCCCAGTGATTGGTAGCGTACTATCATTGTTTTTTCTGTTGAGAAGGATGTGTGTTCTTGTCGTCCCCATGGTTGGTACTTACCAGATTAAGGCTTCTAGTTAAATATTTATAATTGGAGGATTAGGCAAATAACTATTTCATTCTATTGCCACATGTTTAAGTTTTACTTTTTATTTGAAAAACATTCATTTCCGACCTTTATGTTAACATATCGAGCTCTAAGTAGCTCAGCACCTGCTTATTCTTTGATTGAACATCTGAACCTTACCAGCATGAATTGAGTTTTCCATTATGTGAACTTTGTTGAAACTTGAAAACTTTTCTTTACTTTGTTTTTTCTTTCACTCGGTTCTTATCTTTGTTTTATTTTCAGTCGGTTATTATATCCTGTCTCTGATCCATTGGCTATTATATCAAATTGTACATGATCTTTTAAAGCCAATTTCATATATGACGTGTGCATGAAATATATATGCTATATTTCTCTGTATGCACAGTTAACTGCAATGACAAATTGTAATTTAACAGTTTTTGGTGAATTTTCTTGGAGAGAAGCCCGCAAAGAGGCAACTATCTGATGAGGTCATATTCTCCTGCTTATCTCTTTCCCTTCCTTTGGTAGACTTTTGTCTCCGAGTTTTATTATTTCTGTTTTTTTCTTTTGTGTTCAAATTATAATGTTTTGAACAAGTGTATTCTTTTGATTTTCAGGGCATTCAAGGTACAAAAGATCTCAGATTTGTGGTTGATCATACAGAACATGATATGATTGTTGGTGCAGAAAATGAGTCCAGTGACATTGATAGCCTGTTTAGCTCTGTCTGTGCTTTCTGCGATGATGGTGGTGATCTCTTGTGGTATGCTATGGTGCTAACTGATTCTTATGATTATGATGGATATATTATCTAAAGAAATTAATTTCATATAATTTATGGTGTGAATAACAATTTTGCTCTAATGCAGTTGTGAAGGGAGGTGCCTAAGGTCCTTTCATCCAACTGTAGAGTCTGCTGTGGGTTCTGATTGCAAATCTCTTGGCTTTACCAAGGATGAAGTAGATGTATGCTTTACTTTGTAAATTCTATATATTTCTTTTCGCTGATATCATGATCATGAATAGTATATATTGTTTTGAACTTGGTAGGCGACGCAAACTTACTTTTGCAAGAACTGTAAGTATAAACAGCACCAGTGCTTTGCTTGTGGGAAGCTAGGTCCCTCTGATAACTCTTCAGGTGCAGAGGTATGACTTTGCTCTTAGAAACTGAACAATTGTTAAATGTTGGAATCATGGTATGTTGATTCTGGGTTTATTTTTATATATAGCTGTATGAACTGCCACTTGATTAGTTTTAGCAAGTAGTACACTAGTGAAAGATATTTGTAAATCGGAACTAGTTAATCTTCTCTTTCTCCGTTTGAAAGTTTTATATTGAAGTGCAATTTGTTTTTTCTTGTTTGGTTTTTTATTTCAGGGGGCAAAATTGGTTCTTTAATATGATGAGTTATTAAGAAATGAGCAAGTGCCAAGTAGATAACTGGAGATTTTGTTAATAGGAATCATTGTGTTTTGTTAGGTCTAATACCTCATAGTCTTCTCCTCATGCTGTTCCCTTTTTGGTTACGCTTCCCTTATACTTTCTTTGAATATACTTCTTGTGTTGGCTTTGATATTACCTACATCCTTACTTCGTTGTGCTTGTGTCACCATCAAATCTTCTGGGAATTGTTTCCAGTTGGGATTGTGGTTCTGTTCCCATGTCATCGTCTGGGAATTATTCCCGGTTGAAATTGGTTTAAGTTTGTTTTATCATGTCTTTTTCTTTCAATAAAAGGGTAATTGATTTTTATTTTAATTTTATAGATTTTGTGCTAGAGGCGAAAGGTTTTGGTGTGAGGTGGAGGAAGTGTATATGAGGTTGTTTAAGATCTGTTGATTTCTCAGTGATATTTAATGGGAGGCCCTGGGAAAAATTTGGGTCATCTAAGGCCTAGGGCTCTGGGACAAGGAGACCCATTATCAGCCTTCCTGCTCACTCTGGTGGTTGACGCATTAATTAGGTTGGTGCTGGGATCAATTCTCAGGAGTAAACTGGAGGCATTGACAAATAGACTTGGGTGTGATGTGGGGGTTTGCCCTTTAAAGTATTAGGTCTTCCTTTTTGGTGCAAACCCCTGAGCAACAGATTTTGGGACCTGGTTTTAAAGTAAAACAAAAGAATATTTCCTCTGCACATTTTCTAATTCTTGCTGTGAAGGATGACTCAAAAAGTTAAGAAAAGTCATAAAATATGACAGAAATTTTTAGAAGAAATGAAGACCTTCCATTTCCAATGCATGTAGTTATGATGTAACTCATTCTGATTTCAATAGATGAATCAGTAGAACTAAGTTTCAGTAAACTTGAATGTCCCTGATTGAATTTTGTTTTAACTTTTAATTGGCAAAAGTAGTCAACTTTCCTCTATTCAAGTCAGACATCATCAGTGTATTCTTTTCTGCATTTCCATATCATTGCAATCAGTATTATCGGTAGCACTATTTTATGGTTAGTTTGCATTAAAGCATTCTACTCAATTTCTTTTAGGTTGTTCCATGTTTTTCTGCGATCTGTGGTCGATTTTACCATCCACGATGTGTTGCAAAATTGCTTTATCGAGATAATGGAGTTTCTGCTGAAGAACTTGAGAAAAAGATTGCTATGGGGGGGTCTTTTACATGTCCGATTCACAAGTGCTGCGTTTGTAAACAAGGAGAGAATAAGAAGGAGAAGGATTTGCAGTTTGCTGTGTGCATGCGTTGTCCTAAATCGTACCACAGGAAATGCTTGCCAAGGTACTCTTAATGGTTTGTTCTTTTGTTTTTTGGTTTTTTATATGCGGTTATGGCTCATGGTTCCATGGTCCTTTGTCTGTAGTGTCTAGATGGCTGATGCTTGTATTGCTTGTATCAGAAAGATTGCTTTTGCAAAGGGAGGAGGAAGTGATGGAGAACGGCTATTAGTACCAAGAGCATGGGAAGGTCTATTACCTAACCGCATTCTTATATATTGCACGTAAGTATTATTTTCTTTGATGAGCAGCTTTTACTTGTTGGCTGCAGTTTTTCTGAGTGGTTTTTGCCTTTTCTCCTGACCAGAAAACATGAAATGAATGAAGAAGGCAGAACTATTGTAAGGGACCACTTAAAATTCCCTGATGTTGAAGTGAAGAAGACTGTTACAGAAGAAAATAAGAAAATTTTGACATCAGAGTCCCTCGTAGGGAGAGAGAAAGTTGTGTCTAAGAAAATGGTTTCCTTGGATGAATTATATAGGGTAACAATTCCTACTGAAAGATCTGAGCAGAAGCAGAAGCCATCTGCTGAGGAAGTGGGTGGTAGAAATGGGGATAAAGTATTTTCTGGGTTTGACACTATGAGAAAGGTGACAATAAATACTGCATCTAAAAAAGAACTGAAGACTTTCACCTCTGAGGAAAAGAAGACTTCAGTGGGTGAACATAAAAGGAGCTCCTCTAAGAGCAATGGTGAAGGAGAATGTCAGAAGAGTCTCGGCCATGGGAATAAGCGAGGCAATGCGACATTAGGAAAGCTGCAGCATGGTGCCAAAGAAAAGCACAGAAGAGGAATGGTTGAGATTTCATCAGTGAACAAGCGTTGTGGCATTGCTAATCAGCATTCTGAGTTGAGTAAGACTGGTAATATGCAGTTTGGAATGTCTAATGGTAGAACCCAGCTCAACATTCCTGTTGACACAGGATCTTTCTCACAGGTTTGCACGTGTAGGCAGCAAGTTCCTGATCTTGCACGATGTAATTTAGTGAGTCAGGATTCTGTTTATGACCGGATTGGTTTGTGGTCTTCTTCATGTTGTGGCCATCAAGGTCTGGAAGCTGACTCATTTTCTGGAATGAAGCCATCATCTATGGTGCCATATGCACCTCAATGGGATAAGTCTAACTGCTCAATGCCAATGGCTTTAGTTAACAGTTATGGTCCCGGAGAGCGTAAACCTGGCTACCTTGGCAATCCCTTGGGTTTTGCTCCTGGCCCTCACCAGAACTACTCAGTCCATAATTCAGCAGGTTGGCTGGATGAGTAATTACAAGGATCACGTTAGGGAGGCGCCATCCCCCTTTTTGTAAGCTTGGAAGTTGTTAATGATTTTGAGGGACCCGTTGGTGTAAAGAGAAATGAGTGTATATTTAGCCTTTGTCTTATCCATTGCCATTTGAACATCTCTCACGATATACGTATATTTAGAAATTTCCCTCATCTCGGTCAACTGTTGATTCATGTAAGGATCCAAGTAGCTTTATACCAATTATCAAAATGCATAATTAGTTGTTCGGAGAAAAACTTAGTTGCAACGGGGATAACATTGTTTTGCCATCCCCGACCAATAATGCTATTTCACGTGAAAGTGTTATAATGTATGTCATAACTTTATCATTTTAATAACAAAATAGTAATATACCCGTTACATAGAAGTCTTTCTCTAGTTGTAGGCATGGACATGGATCTGTTCGGACGGGAGATAGACTAACCCGCTAACTAAACTAAACTTTCAGCAGCCTTAGATCTATCGTTAAACGATGTTTTGGACAAAATCGGTTTGAGTCGGTATATTAAATTTTAATTTCGGTTTAATTCGGTACGAAATTTCGGGCATGGATATATTTCATGCCAAGTCGAACTAGCTCGGTTTTTCATGTCTCGGCTCAAGCCTGTCCACATAAGGCGGGCCTATACGAGCTTGATTGTGCCGGACCAAGCGCTCTCAATGAAAATACTTATAATTGAACCATGTGTCATAAAGTTTAAGCATGCAAACTACGTGTGTCGGTCCCATTATTAAACGTAAACGACAGGGCGTTGGGCTAGGAGGTTTTCAGTCCTAATTCCTCACTGGGGGAACATATAAAGAAGTTCAAATTTCGCAGCAAATTGAAAAAGAAAAGAATGGAGAAGAAGACGAAGCGACGAGGCGAATTAGGAATGAATAGTTTGCGTGAGAATCATCGATCAAGAGACGAAGCAAAATCCAAGGTTTTGTCTAGCTTCTTTTCTTGTCATTGTAACTTTTCTTTAACATGTAATTAGCCTTTTATTATTATTTTGGACTACAATCCATAATCCAAATTATAAGCGAGGGGCTTTCTCACACACACAACATCAAGATGCTTTTAGTCTGCAAGTCAAGGCCTTTTTCACTGGGCTAGATCCCTTTGGCATGATTACCCATTTTTAGTACTTATCAATATCTACTTTCCAGATAATTCAGAGATTTTCTTTTCTTTTTTGTTTTTGTTTTTGCTTTCAACTTTGTTGGCTTCTGTACCTGAGTTTTGATTTTCAAATGCTCTATGCATTCATGTGATTGCTCACTGCATAGTTCCACTGCAATTTTTTGATTTTTTCCTAAACTTTGTTGGCGTTGGGCATAGATATTATAGATTTGTGAACCTTTATGTGAACACATTGAGCTCTATGTGCAAGCTGCTTATTTTGTAATTGAAATATGGTTGGTATTATTTAAATATGGGGTTGTTATAGTGTTTGAGCCAGTGAACTCATTGGATTTTCAGGACATTCAAGCTACCGAAAAGCCTGGATTTATAGTTGATCACATGGAAGATTATGGGATTGAAGTTGAAGACGAGTCCAATGATGATGATGACCTGTTTGATTCTGTTTGTGCTTTTTGTGATAATGGTGGCAAGCTTTTGTGGTATGCTTTTGTGTTGTCTCGGCATTCATTGAAGAATTTCTTTTCCTAGAATTTATGGCTTAAATGTATGTATTTTTTCTCTCTAATACAGCTGCGAAGGGAGATGCCTAAGGTCCTTTCATGCAACTAAAAGGCATGGTAAGGATACTAGGTGTGAATCTCTTGGCTTTACCCAGGATGAAGTAGATGTACGCTCTTCTTATCCACTTTTGTTGTAAATCCTGTTTCTTTCTTTTTGGTTATCTTTTTGTTGTTGGTGTTATGATAGTTTTTATTTTATGTTTTGAACTTTGTAGGCAATGCCAATTTTCTTCTGCAAGAACTGTGAATATAAACAGCATCAGTGCTTTGCTTGCGGGAAGCTAGGATCCTCTGATAAATCTTCAGTTGCTGAGGTATGAATTGTTTTATACCTAGCTGTTGACATTTTCACTTGATTAGGTTTAGCAAGTTGTACTCTAATATGAAGGATTGTTATAATTTTAAAACTAGGATTGTATAGTTATTCTATTTTGTTCCTATCTTAATGAAGTAACACAGCAGTACAGTTTTGTTCTTTTTATTTTGGGGAAGTATGCTGCAATTTTGTTTTCCTTGTATTTGTGGTAACATGATGGGTTATTCAGAAATGAGCTGCTTGGGATCATTTTCTAGCGTTCAGTCTACATCTTTTCTTAAGTGTGCTTGTAGTGCCCAATTCATCCTTTGAGCATTATTTCTGGTTGGCATTCTTTTCCATTTCATATATTATGTATTTTATTCTTTTTTTAACTTTCGTTTTCCTCAGTCTAGCTAGAATAACTTTTTCTTTCCCCAGTATTTTCCATATAGCCCATAGCTGATTTAGTGAATTTCCCTGGCACTGATATGAATTTTAGTACATATGTTTTAGTCCACACACACATGTATTTCTCTGGTTAATTAATTATTTTTTTCTTTGAATAAAGAAACAGATTTTGAGTCATAGGAAAGGTCAAACATATATAAGCATGAATTGCCCTCAAAAGAACTGGAAGAATGGCCATACAGGATATTAACATAAGGCCAACCTTTTGAGATCATATAGAGACCAATTACCATAAATAAAGAAAGTGGGATACCACTTTAAACTCTTTGGAACTGGAAACCGAAATAGAAGCTAAGAAAAGGCAATTTTATCCCAAATCCCATTCAGTTTCTTGCAAAATTCTGGCATTTCTCTATGATTCCCAAAGAATGATCATGACAATGCACCTCCATAATATTTTTTTGAGTTCTTGTATTTCGACGAAAGCCTGTTGAGTCAAGGAAATTGGGAGTTCAAACCTGCAAATAGCCGCTCCCCTTCCTAGAAGCCACTGATTAAATTTGGTTTTACTAAAGAATTGTTTTTAATTTTTTTGGTACATGGTTTTGTGTTTCTGTTGTCTTTTTTTCTGGATAATAGTCAGCTTTTTTATTTATTGTATGTGTATACTGTTGGAAAATTGGCTCACATTAAGGTTGCAAGCTTCGGGAGAAGCGACCGGTCGCAAGGTATCCGCGACCGGTCGTTTTCAGGCAGATTGGTATCCGAAATGAGGTTTTGTGTATCCGACCGGTCGCTAAGAACGTGCGACCGGTCGCCCATCGCCTGTGCTGGATTCTTTCCACGTGTTTTCAAGTTGTTTTTCACATGGGTCAGTTCCCTACCCAACTCCATGTGCCTCCAAATGTCTTTTATGAGTGCTAGGACATATGATAGCTGCTGGGAAAAGTCTTCAACACCTTTTGAGATAGTTGGTGGCTTGTTTGATAGCCAACCACTCATGATTTTCCTGAAATTATGGATCTTGTTTTAGGGTGGCTGGTTTGCCACATGCTAGAGACTTTTACAGGGTGGCTGAGGTTGGTGGGAGGCTTCACACTTGTCTACTTAAGTGGGAAGTGCAGACATTACAAGTGTGCTCAGTATTTTGTGCTTAGTGCTCTTGTGCTTGAGAGCTTAGTGCAAGTGCTAAGGCCAAGGGAATCAGAAATCCAAAGGAGTTCAAAGGGCTAAGGGCTTGGGAGAAAAGCCAAGGAAGCCAAGGAGAGAGAGAGCTCAAGGGTTGGAGTCTTGTAAGTCTAGAAACCAAGGAGGGAAACACCAAGGGTGAGAGAGTGTTCACAAGTGCATCAAAGTGTTGAGCAAGGGGTGTGAGAGAAAAGAGAGCTTGTGGAGAGAATAGAGTTCTAAGGGGGTTTCTTTGTAAACCAAAGTTGTAACCTATTCTTTCATGAAGTGAATTTCTCAACGGGATCACCAAGAGGAAGTAGGCAAAGAGTTGGCCGAACCTCTATAAATCTTGTGTCATTTGTGCTTGGTTATTTTCTGTGAGTGTGTGAGTGTGTGATTCATCCATCATTGTGTTTGTTACAAAGTCCATCAATAACAAGATCATTAGGGAAGTGCATTCAATTTGCACAACATATACATCAGTCCGAAATCTTCAGCATGTTCTTTTCTGCCTTTTCATATATTGTCATCAACAGAGTAGTACTCATATTCTTAAGTTTGGGTTACCTTTAGCACTTTTATTAATTGCTGTTAGGTCTTCCGCTGCGTTTCTGCAACCTGTGGTCAATTTTACCATCCACACTGCATTGCACAACTCATTTATCAAGACAACAGAGTTACTGCTGAAGAGCTTGAGAAAAAAATTTCTATGGGGGAATCTTTTACGTGTCCAATTCATAAATGCTGCGTTTGTAAACAAGGTGAGAATAAGAAAGATCCCAAGTTGCGGTTTGCTGTGTGTAGGCGTTGTCCAAAATCCTACCACAGGAAATGCTTACCAAGGTACTCTTAATTGTAATTTTTTTTCTGTTTTCCTTTTAATATGCTGTTATGAGACCATGGATTGGTCCTTTATTTGTGTCTAGATGGTTAATGCTTGAATTGCTTGTACCAGTGAGATTGTAATTGAAAAAATTGAGAAAACAGAGGAAGAGGAAGAAGAGGAAGACGAAGAAGTGGAAGACGAAGAAGATGAAGACATAGAGGGTGAAGATGTAATATCAAGGGGTTGGGATGGTCTATTACCTAACCGTGTACTAATATATTGCCTGTAAGTATTAATTTTTGTGAACTACTTTTGTTCATCACTTTGTCTGCTTTAATTTTCTGAATGCTTTTTTGCTTCCTTCGTATTAGGAAACATGAGATAGTTAAAAGAATTAAAACTCCAATAAGGGACCACTTAAAATTCCCTGATGTTAATGAAAAGAAGACTGGTCTTGAAGAGAAAAAGAAAAAGCGGACAGCAGAGTCCGTTTTAGATAGAGAGAAATCTGTTACAAAGAAGAGAAACCTTCCATCTGAAGAATTCTATAGGAGTAAAACTGCTCATACAATATCTAAACAGAAGCTGAAGTCACCTTGTGCTGTAAAAGTGGGCGGCAGCAGAACTGCTGAAAAAGTACCTTCTGGGTTGGATATATCAAGAAGGGTGAAAGCAAATAGTTCATTGAAAAAGGAAATTAAGACTTCCGTGGCTGAGGAAAGGAAGTCCTCAGTCGGTGATATACTATTTGGGGTGAAGGGGTCTGAGCAAGTGAAGTTAGGGAAGCACGGTAAACCTGATGGTGAGCGTAACTCGTCAGTAGTTAATCTTGCCTCTAAAAAGTTGAGCAGCGCACCACCTTCTTTAGATGTAGCTACAAAGAGAAGGTAACTCTATTCACTTCTAATTGTTTATCAATTCTATATCTGTTTATATATTTATACACCATTTTTTGATAGCATTACATCGGTCATCAATATATATGTATAGCACACCCTTATTTTAGCACCTCTCTCTCTCTTTGTATACACGTGCGTGCAAACACGCACATATGTGTTTGGATACTTTACAAGGACTTACCATGGCTGCAGACAATCTTGATTTGAGGTTTCAGTGTTATTATAAGTTGTGTACAGCTATCTGATTTATTTATTTTAATTCAGATTGTTGGCTCTAATGGAAGATGCTGTGTCTTCAATAACTTTGGAAGAGGTTAAAAGAAAGCATAAAGTTCCTTCGACTCATGCATTGTCGTCCAGAAATGCTGTGGAGAGGAACATTACACTTGGAAAGGTGGAGGGCTCAATTGAGGTACGTCTAAACTGGGAGGATTTCTGACCCATAAAAAAAAACTGGGAGAATTTCAACTGTACTGGACTATGAGTTTTTTATGATTTATTTTATCAAGCATTTTGTAACATTGTCCATGTATATTTAGGCTGTTCGAACGACGTTACGGAAACTGGAGGAAGGATGCAGTACTGAAGATTTAGAGGCTGTGTGTGCACCTGCGATGATTAACCAGATTTATAAGTGGAAGGTGGTTTCCTATTCCTGTCTCACTGTCCTACAGCTTGTCTTAAGTTTGGTGGTTAGGCGAAGATTATACATCTTCATAATCTTTATATTAATTTATAAGTCTCCTACATTAATGCTTGTTGGTCTGTGTACTAGACTTATGCATCTCAGCCATATGCCTAGTCAGGTTATGCTTGGTTTGTGGCTCGGGTAATGTGGTGTAAACTAGCCAGGTTAAACCAAGTATCACAGTGGTCAAACTTGGGTTGATTGAAATTGGTTGAGCTTTAGCCAAGCTTGATTAACTGTGCTCTAAGTTGTGCTTTGAATGTTGGTTTCCGGCATGAGGTTAGCTTGTATGTGAGATAAGCTTAACTTGAATTCATCTTAGGTCTGGTCAATGTGGGATGTGAGCTTAAAGCGTGGTTCGAGTCACTTAATGACTAGGAAAATGCAGATACATAAGTGAATAAAGAAATAAAGAAAATCATGTAACAAATAGAAAATTTTAAATAGAGAGAAGAAGGAATATTGGTAAATTATTGAGTGTTCAGTTTTAAAAATTTTTATTGGGAAGCAGCTGAAGAGCAAATGAACGAGGCGATGTCGATTTAAAGTAGAGTTTTCTTGTGATGAAATTGGAGCCAGGACAAGCCTGGCTTCTAGTTTTAATTTTTTAGCAAGCTTGTTATTTTCTTTTAGCTTGGCTTGTTTCCTTTACAAGCCAAGTCCAAACGAGCCAAAAAATTTTAAGCACTCGAGCTGTATTAAGCTGATTGACAATCTTACTTGGGTGCAGGTATAGGGTATGCTGTTATTCTTGATGCACATTGCTAGGGGTAGGCTACGTTGGTTTAATTTCAGTCCACAATTTTAAGAGGAAGCCTATTTGGTTGTTTGGTACATGCTGATAGATACTCATTCACAAATAATTTCCAAACATTTTACATAGATTGTGACATATTTCATTTCTAAGAGTTAGAGAAATATTAAGTATGTGCCCTTGCATGTTTCCTTGAGATATAAAATGTGCGATGATGAGCTTTTTGTAGCATCCTGCGTGGCCTCACTCTATAATAACAGCTATTTCCCAATGGCTTAATGCATACAGCATAGCAAGAATAACTGTTAGCTGTAGATCTCCTCTCTTTTTTTCTTTCTTTTGGTTGAGTTTGCTAGACCATTTTACTGTTATGTAATTTTTGTACTAATGGTTCATTAGGAAACGGTTGTGCTCTATTACTTCCCATTAATTTTATTGACTTACTTTGATGCAGAACAAACTGAGAGTCTATCTTGCACCTTTTTTGCATGGAATGCGCTACACCTCCTTTGGTCGCCATTTTACAAAGGTGGAAAAATTAGAAGAGGTAATCTGATTGTGCTCAAGTTTCAGCTATTTCAAAGTTATAAAGCACTTTTTCTTTATCTTATTATTTTGGCTTTCACTACTCACCATTGACAAAAGTACAAAATTATCTTATCTTTGAAAGTTCTACTGTGACTTCCTACCCGAATGACCCAAAAAACTCTCTATCCACACAGCAGTGTGGATTTTTATTTACTCCTGCTTTCTCATAAATGGTTGGCTAATTTAACTCAGTGGTAGAAATACTATACAGTTTTTCAATTATACCTTCCTCTTTGAGATAGTTTTACCATTTTTTATCTCGTCTGCATAATTTTGAATGTGCAGATTGCTAATAGGCTCCATTGGTACGTAAAGAATGGAGATACGGTACGGATGTACATTCTTATTTTTGTGGTATAATTTTAGTGCATTGGTTGGTGTATGTGAGTGCACTATATGTCTTGTAACATGAAATATCTTTTGGATGTTGCTTTGAGTTGTGCAATTCCTGATACTTGATGATCTGAATTGAGTACGCTGTTCCAAATTGTAGTCATTCAGTAAGTACTATATAAAAAATTATTTATTTGCAAGGTTGGTTATTTGCCTGAGTTTGTATTCCTTTTTTAGAAGCTTCGTAGTGCCTGAAGCTGTATTCCACTGTTCACCTATAGGCCAACTCCACAGACTGTTATAGTATATTTGGCTTCTGAGTTGCTGACCACAGTTTTTGTACTGGTTTTGGAATTAATAAAATTCATTTCTTATTAAAAAAAAATATCCGAGAATTACATTAATTTCTTTTTTCTGCAACAGAAACATCTGGTGTTGGAAAAAGCTATCATGATATATATGAACTTTTGTTTGAATTTACACAGTTGATCGTGCAATATATGTATTCACCACAGAAGTCATAAGATAGTTAAAAATAAAAATAAATTATGCGTTCTTAAGTACATATTAAAAGAATAGAAAAGATAACTGATGTTGTTGTGATTCCATATTAAATGGGATATCAATATTGGATCATGAGCTTATGTTGTTAGTTATGAAATTATGATTGCTAGTGGCTTGCTCTTTTTTTTAAGATTACATATTCAGTGTTGATTACCTGATCAAAATAATGTTGAGTACAGTAGAAATAAGTGCAGAAATTTTCTGATATTTCATTCATCTCCAATGGGAGGTATTTATAGCTATACAAAGGGTAGAGATGCAGCTGTACAATACTAACACACAGCTGTAAAGATAGCAGCTGTACTAACACTAACATAGCTGTACAAACAGCTATACTAACACTTCACTAACACAGCTGTACAAACACAGTTGTATATTCTAACACTTCCTCAAGTTGGTGCATGGATATCGCACATGCCCAACTTGTCTAGTGAAGAGTAGAGTTCCTGCTAGAAACAAAGACAGGCCATCATATCTGCAAGTTGGTCTTCACTCTTTATATACGACTCGAATGACATTTTTTGCCAAGTTGTCGCTGATAAAGTGTCTCACAATATCAATATGCTTTGTTCTCTCATGATGTAATCGGATTATTTGCTATTTCAATGGCAGCTGTATTGTCACAATACAGAATCATAGGCTTCTTAGGTTCAAACCCGAGTTCCCTTATTAGAATCTTTAACCAAATAAGCTCAGTTATGCCATGGCTGAGTGCTCTATACTCGCTTCAGCTAGATCTCGACACAACCCCTGTTCTTACTCCTCCAAGTTACAAGATTACCACCAACAAAAAGACACATAACACGAAGTTGATTTTCTATCAAGCTTTTGAGCACTGCAAAGTCGTAGTCGGTGTAACCTTCCACATCTAAATGCCCATGTTTTGAAAACAATATACCCTTGCCTGGAGTATACTTCAAGTACACGAGAATTCGATCCACTTTTGCACCTTGGTGTGCTTCACTTGGATTATGCATGAACTGGTGACAACACTAACGGCGTAAGACAGAGTCGGTCTTGTATGAGCCAGATAAATCAGCTTTCCAACCAACCTTTGATACCTCTCCTTGTTAGTAGGCACTGATCGATAAATTGACAATCCATGGTTAACCTCCATTGGAGTATTAATAGGTTCGCACGCCAATTTTCCGCTAGCAAATCAAGAACATATTTTCATTTGAGATAAGAAGATGCCTTTCTTCGAACGTGCAACTTCAATTCCTAGAAAATACTTGAGGGATCCCAGCATTTTTCATTTCAAACTCTTTTTGGCCAAGTAGTTTTGAAGATTCTCAATCCCCCTGCTCATCATTACCGTAACAACCATGTCATCCACATAAACAATTAGCAAAGTAATCTTGATGCCAACACGCTTAAGAAATAGTGTATGATCAGCTGGAGATCAATTTAAAGCCATAGTTTCTCATGGAATGATCGAGCCAAACCAGGCCCTAGGTGAGCCCAAGGCCATATAAAGCCTTCCTTAACCTGCAAACCTTTCCCCTTTAGGTGTAAACCCTGGAGGAGGGTCCATGTAAACCTCTTCTTGTAGATCTCCATGTAGAAAGGCATTTTTGACGTCAAACTGCTTTTAGCGGCCAATCTAAGTTGGCAGCCAACGAGAAGAACTCGATCGTACTCATCTTGGCAACATGAGCAAATGTCTCCACGATAATCGATCCCATACGTCCGGGTATAGCCGCTTGCCACAAGTCGTGCTTTATACCTCTCTATCGAACCATCTCAATTACCTTCCACTTTGTGAACACCCACTTGCACCCCACGGTTTTCTTGTCTCTTGGTAACTCAACCATCTCCCATGTAGAGTTTTTTCTCAAGAGCTTTCATTTCTTCTACCATAGCTGCATTTCCATTTAGGATCATCAAGGGCTTCCAAACTTATTAGGAATAGATACGAGAAGACAATTGTTGTGCAAAAGTCAAATGAGACTTAGAAAAGCGTGGTATGAAATATAGTTGGAAATGGGATACTTAACATTATTGGATGAAGGGAAACCAAATTTTTCAGAGGGTGACGATCACGTATAGGATATCTTTCTCCCTTGGTCCTCATCATGTGGAACCAAGGGAGTTTCTAGTGGAGCTACATGATCATATTCGGTAATGAGTCAATATCGTAAGAAAGAGATAAGATAGGACATGAGGCATGTACTCAAGATCATTCTCAAGAATCATTCGATTGGATGGTAGTATCATGGAGAGAAGGATCTCGGAGGAGGTGGCAATGGAACATCCACATGTTTCTTTTTCCTTCTTTCAAACGCTTTTCAAGGTAACAGGTTTCTCCCCTCACCTTGAGTAGGGAGAATTGAATTTGATTCAGTGCGAAAGTTCAATCGACGCGTCTCCCCTCACCTTGAGTAGGAGAACATAACATGGTCCAATTTCAGCCTTCAAACCACAACTTCTCTTCTTCTGTACTTCTAATCTCCCCATGAAGAGGAGAAGTAGACTCTGAGAAATAAGATTCTTGTTCAAATTCAACATCCATAGACACATATGTCTTACCGGAAGGAGGATGAAAACACTTATATCCTTTTTGTGATGGAGGATATCCGAGAAAGACACATTTAAGAGCACGTGGATCTAATTTGTCCCCTGTGAATAGAGTGAACATGGACATAGCAAAGACAACCAAAGATTTTAGGGGCAAATTAAGCAAGGAAGGGATTGAGTGGAATTGAGACAATACTTTATGGGTGTTTGATAATCAAGAACACGAGTAGGCATTCTGTTAATGAGGAAGACAATGATCATGACAAAGACGTAAATCAGACTGTTTGGGAACTTGCATAGTAAAGCATAAGGACCTGGCCACGCCGAGGAGATGGCGGTTCTTACGCTCGCTTATACCGTCTGCATCAGGTGTGTAAGCGTAGTTGTCCGGTGGATAATGCCATGTCAGCTTTGGAAGAATTGAAGAGAATGATTTACAAACTCACGTCCATTATCGAATGAAAAACCTGAATTTGGACATGAAACCGAGTATTGATTAGTTGATAGAACTTAGGAATAACAATACTAACTTCACTTTTGGATTTCATCGATAAACCCAACACACTCTAGTGCAATCATCAATAAAAGATATAAAATATCGAGCACCAAGAAGTAGGAATTGAAAACGGACCCCACACATCGGTATGAATACGAGAAAGGACTCGACACTTTTATGAAAGTCGGGTGGAAACGAGACACGATGATTTTTTGCATAAATGCAATGTTCACAAACGTAAACTAGAAGCTGAAATGTTAGTAAATAACTTAGGAAATAGCGTTCCAAATAGATAAACGAAGGATGTCCTAAACGACGATGCCATAGAAGAATTTTTTCTCGGTCTAAAACATTGTCTCTGTCGCTGGAAGCCCACGGCCAGATTGAATTTGAGGCCACTGGCGTCTCCAAGTAGTAGAGACCTCCTCTCTCCTTACCAATACCAATCGTCTTCTTCGTGAGAAGATCCTGAAAATACGGTGAGTAGAAAAAAAGATTACGGAGCAGGTTTAACATGTTGGTAATTTGACCGATGGAAAGAAGATTATTTGAGAGATTAGGAACGTGTAAATACGAGAAGATAAAGGTAAAGTTGAGGAAAGAGAGGGAACCAGCCCCTTCAAGCTGGAGTGATAGACCCGTGCAATCGTAACAGAATGACGTGATTCGGACGTGTAACACATGTAAAACCGAGATGACTCACCGGGTCATATGATCGATTTGCTCGAATCAATTATCCATGGTAATTTAGACATGATAATAGCGGAAATTTGAATTTATTGTAAGAAGAAAAAATACTGAATTGTTTTCTTGTTGGGGTAGAAAGTCCGCTACGATAATCTCGGGCAGCTACGATTCGATGCGCTCTGAGTCTTGAACCAATGAATGTACAGCAGGCTTTTATGGTTTAGAATAACAACACCAAGGTCGTATACCCTTGGTGAAGATGATAGAGAAAGAAGGAAAGAAAAACTTTGGTAGAAATGTTTGTGAGAAAGTAAGAGAGCAAATCAGATTGTTTTGCTCTGATACCAAGTAGAAATAAGTGCAGAAATTTTCTGATATTTCATTCATCTCCAATGGGAGGTATTTATAGCTATACAAAGGGTAGAGATGCAGCTGTACAAACACTAACACAGCTGTAAAGATAGCAGCTGTACTAACACTAACATAGCTGTACAAACAGCTATACTAACATTCACTAACACAGCTGTACAAACACAGCTGTATATTCTAACAAGTACCTGATTGCTTACGGTCCCAATGAACAGATTGTGGACTTCTGTTGTGGTGCTAATGATTTCAGCATCATAATGAAGAAAAAGCTTGAAGAGATGGGGAAGAACTGCTTTTACAAAAACTACGACTTCATTCAACCAAAGGTAATCCTCATCAGTATTAGTCCTTATTATTAATCAATCCATACATCAGATTATCAATGATAGTGTAGAAACTAGAACAGTGTTTGTAGTCTCAGAAGTTATTCACTACTGTTTATGAGGGTACGAACCGCTTGCTAGAAATACGTACACCCGATGGTTTTATAGTTTATTCCAGAAATTTCAGTTGGTGGGCTTTCACAGTCAGATAGTAAAGAGATAGTGTAGTGTATGTTTTCTCCTATTTCTTCTCCTCTTAATTTTTCCATTTCTGTAAAGTTATTATAATTTCTAAAAATGTTACCATTTATAGTCCACCATTATCATAGGCAGCACCCATCTTTTGTTGTCTTACATTACTTACCGGCTTTTCCAACTTTGGATTGGGCCAAAAGGGTCTCCTCCTTCTCACCCACTTGCATTCCTACTAAAGAAAAGACAACCAATCCATCCATCCATCCATTTTCCCTCCCCTTCCATTCACTCTTAATTCTGCATTAGCAAACAGTGGTTTGTGCTTGTTACTTTGGAAAGGCCCCAGATTGTGGAACAGTACAGAAGAATCACGTACTGGGACGTGGTTATATATTTAAGACAGTTTATTATGGAAAAAATGTTTTTGGGATCTAATATTGGATTACTTTTTGTTATACCTCTCAAATAATGTGTAAAGGGGCCTACTGAAACAGGTAATGATATAAAGATTTCCAAACTAAATTGGCCTATTATAGCCTACAGTACATATGCAAATACAAAAAATCTTGTCCTTCCACTTTGAATGCCTACCACATTTCAGACTTCGGGTTTATGAGGTATATGGTTACAGTGTAATGCAATTTGTACAATCAGCACTTGGAGTTTATTCCTGGTTCTTGATTCTCTTCATCCTCATTTTTTGCTTCAAAAAGTTAATTATGATTAATTTTGTCTCTTATGATTGCTTTCATATGTCACACTCTATGTTGGGTTGTAGGCTTTTGTGTGTGTGCATTTTGGTAATTTACAGGCTTATGAAACAGAAGAACTGGGAAACTGATCGTTTTATATGGATTTTCATTTGGCAGAACGATTTCAATTTTGAGAAGCGAGATTGGATGACTGTTCAACCAGAGGAGTTACGGACAGGGTCACGATTGGTAGGAAATTGGAGCCTGTTGTTATTTATCAAGATTTTTGCATTCGCTAAGCCTTATGTAATTGTTTCACTCCGCCTAACTTTGCTTCATGAGCAGATCATGGGGTTGAACCCTCCTTTCGGAGTTAAAGCAGCTTTGGCGAACAAGTTTATCGACAAGGCTCTCGAGTTCAATCCAAGGATTCTTATTCTAATTGTTCCACCAGAAACTCAAAGGTGGCTGCTTTCCATTTCATCCCTCTCTCAGACATACATCATATGGGCATGCCTGTGAGCTGGACTTAAATTTGTATATAGTTTCTTACATTTGGGCCTTTCATCAGGTTAAACGAAAAAGAATTCGCATTATAATCTAATTTGGGAGGATGAGCAGTTTCTGTCAGGAAAGGTAAAGTGAGATGTGTTTGTCCTAGTGGCTGAATCTTAATCGTCTGAATTGATGCTTTAGAATGTGAGTTTAATGGTGGCTTGTCTTCCTTGCAGTCATTCTATCTCCCTGGATCTGTTGATCAGAATGACAAACAAATGGAGCAGTGGAATGTGAGGCCACCTCCACTCTATCTTTGGAGCCGTCCTGATTGGTCTGCTGAGAACAAGGCTATAGCTCGAGAGCATGGGCACATCTCTGCGTCACCACCAGGCTTTCATGAAAACATTGCCAAATCAACATCTCTGCACCACTTCCCTAACTCTAGGCGTTTTCATCACAACATTCCCAAATTCACAAACAATTTCTAAACCTTTCAGCTAGGTTCTGTTTCCCAACCAATGGCTCATGAAGGTTGTGCAAATCTTTTTTATTGGTCAACTGTTGAGTCATGTAAGGATCAAGTAGCCTTATACCAATTACAAAATTAAGAAATTGAAATTGAAATTGCATTTGCATTTTTGTTTTGGAAAATAAATAAAAATTATAGAGAAGATCCTCGAAGGATCTTATAACCATACAATTCAAATTTAAATCTAAGCAACATATCCAACAAAAAATTATGAGTGCTGCTAAATGAACCCTAAAATTAACTGAATATATCCTATTATCAAATTATTTATTGAATTACTAATTTATCCTAACATAAAATTACCAAAAAGGATATATTGAATTATGAAACAAATATAATTTTAGTAAGTACACCCCACTCCATAAAAGGATTATGCATACTAAGGAAAGAAAAGTACCCTCCATGCTTGTGCCAAATTATTCAGAGAATATTAATTGTACATTTCTTATATAATGCATTGACCACAAGGAAATACAATATCCATAATATCCTCGATATTTCCACGAAATTTTCGTATTTTTGGACTATCGATATTTCCGATACCATCGATATTTTAGATATCCATGAACCAAAATATTGATAATATTGACGACATGGACCGAAATATCGATAATATCCCGATATTTCCATCGAAATTTCCGTATTTTTGAACAACCGATATTTCCGATATCATCGATATTTTATTCCTTCATTGACCATAAGGGTTCGAAAATAAGGTTGGAGAAGCGGAGAACCGATAGGTTTTCCACAAGCTCCTTGCCCAGATAGTGGTATGTCCTATTAACCGAAGAAAAAACCTTATTATTAGATTATGGTTCATATTATTTGCATGACCAAAACCAACCGGTTCAAAAAAATCTACTTGAATATTTGATCCTCTTCTAGGTACTGCTTGAGGGCCTTGGTCAAAGCAGCAGAGGATTCTGAATCTCGACCAAAGGGTCTCTCAACAATAACCTTGGTCCAGCTGTTACCAGATGAGAGTGATGAGCTAGCCAAATGTCAAGAAGAATGGGTTTGGTGTTATGTGATAGAGTGTATTAGGGTATACGAACAATATTTTTTGTAGTTAAATAAGGTGTACTTAGTTAATTTTGCATTTTGATTTAAATATTATGGTGAACTTAGATCATAGGGTGTACTTAGTTAATTTTAGGGTTCGTTTAGAAGCACTCAAAATAATTGAAGCAAATACAAGCATTTGAATAACTATGCCCTTTCTTTTTCGATTTATAATGTGGCAAGTTGGCAACATGAGAAAAATCATCTTTTTTTTAATTTCTATAAACTCTATGTTCCAAACACTAGAAAGAAAATCTATTTCAACTACAGTGTATTCTTGGTCATACAAAATTAAAGCATAAAATATTCACCTTCAATGTTTCAAACAAATTTAAATTCCCCTCCACCCATGTGGGTAGAGATTTGAAACTCCCAGGCATCCAATAAATATTTGTGTAAATCACCCTCAATGAAATTTTTTATTACTGCTTCCCAAAAAATACAAAAACAAAACAAATCAAAAAAAGAATGAAGAAGTAAGCTTCGAGGTCAATGACTCGCATAGTTTCTTTTTAGTTGTGACAACATTAAACTACCGTAAAAAATTTGTAAGGGGCATATAACTTAAATGGTTAAGAGCATTTATCTTTACACCCGAAGTCTTAGTTTGATTTCCTCTTCCCTCAATACCACTTGTATTAAAAAAAAAAATTAAAAACAAACCTGCAAAGCAGCACATGTACATGAATTGGTCAATCTATTATTATGATAGTTGATCATTGTCATTGAGCTCAACATAATGATATGGCTGTGGCTGGGGGAGACAAGCTAATTATGAGAGTCTCGTATTTTTTTTATTTTAGTTTTTAGATATCTAATTTCTTATTATTTTCTCCCATAAATCTCAAATTTTCTCCATTTCACTAAAAAAGAAATATTAAACTTAATTATAAATGAAATTGGTTTGAGTAATACAATAATAATTCAACAAGTACTGAACATATAGAGTTTGTCATCGCGTATTATATGTAATTTAAGTCACCCAAGGTCATCATGCAATTAAATTTATCAATTTCGTTGTTAAATAAGTAGATTATTGGTTGAATAAACATGTCTCAAAAGTTTCATTAAAATTTTTCATTTGGATGAAGGAATTAAAAATTACATAGAATTTTAAAATGACAGAATTTAGATTTCCATCATTTCAATTTCTGGCAATTGAAGATTTCAGTGATTGGATTTATGTATGTCGAATTTTATAAATGATACAATGAAAATTGTGAAATGGCGCTTATTTTGGTGGAAATTAAACTCGGGAATTTGATACCCCAATTTCCACTATTTTTTTCACACGTCATTTAATAAATTTTGTACTTAAGTTGCCAAATAAGGTAATTTGTCAATTTTTCCTCCTAAATTTTTGACTTTTAGCTAAATTCTGAGTTGTTTTCCCTCGTTGAAACGGAGGGGTAAGTTTTCATTCAATTTTTGAAACTACGTGTGTCTCAGTCCTCCCATTATTTAACCTACGCGACATGTCGTTGGGATAGGAGGTATAAAAGTTACCTGATTGATTCCTTCCTAAGCCCTCACAGAAGCATATAAATTAGGGGTGGGCACGGTCCGGTTTGGACCGGTTTTCACCTCAAATTGAAACCGAAACCGGATTATTTAACTAGTTCGATTCGGTCCGGTTTTAGTGATTTTTTTAAAGAATTCGACCGGTTTGGTTCTCACCGGTTCTGGTCCGGTTTTCAGTTTTGAACCGAGTTCTTAATTTTTTCCATTTTTTTATTTTTTTAAAATACAAATCCCAACTAAAATTGTATTTTTGGAATTGAAAATTAATAAATGATCCAATTTCTTAAAAAGAGATATGTTTTGAAGTTGGACTTGGAAAAATATTAGTTATAACATTAAAAATGTAGCATTGGATTTAAATAATTTTCTAAAAAAAATAAAAATTATACACATGTTAAATATATATATATAACATAAAGAACCAATAAAAAATAACGACATGTTAAATATATATAAAATAAAGAATATAAATATGTATAATATTAAAAATATATATATAAAAAATTTGTATCGGACCGGTTTGGATTGGATCGGTTCCTTGGGGTGAAAAACCGGAATCGGAACCGATCCAAACCGGTCCGGTTCGGTTTTTGTTCCGGTTGTTGACTTTTTCGGTCAACACGGTTTTTGACGGTTTGGTTTGGTTCGGTTTTCAGGGTTTTAGGGTTTTGCGTCAATCTGATCAGGTACGTAAACATTGTTGAATTCCCAATTTCTTCATGTTCTTGTCTTTTCAGTATGCAATTCCTTTTGAAATAGTAATCTTCCTGTTTTCTTTTGTGTTGAAAAATTAGTGACATCATATCATAAATTAGTTTTTGAAACGCTAGTTTATAGATGCCATATCAATTAGTGATATTCATGGACTGCTTGCTTGTGTTATTTTTACTGCAAAATTCACTGTTCGATTTTATGTTTAAGTGTAGTAAATTAACGGTGTGAGTTGAAGAAGGTTATGGCATCGTCCGATGATGAGATTGATTTTGAAGACGAGTTTGATTTTGAAGATGAGTTGGATTTTGTTTGTGCTCTTTGTGATGATGGTGGCGAGCTTTTGTGGTATGCTTTCATGTTGTCTAATTACTATGATAATATGTCACTCTTGGCATTCTTTAAAGAACTTAATTTCCTAGAATTTATGGTTTAAATATATGTAATTTTTTTTTCTCTAATATAGTTGTGAAGGAAGATGCCTAAGGGCCTTTCATGCGACTAGAGAGCATGGTAAGGAAACTATGTGTGAATCTCTTGGCTTTACCCAGGCTGAAGTAGATGTATGTTCTTCTTATCCACTTTTGTTGTAAATCCTGTTTCTTTCTTTTCGTAATTGCTATTATGAATTTTTTTTGAATTTTATGTTTCGAACTTGGTAGGCGATGCAATTTTTCTTCTGCAAGAACTGTGAAGATAGACAGCATCAGTGCTTTGCTTGCAGGAAGCTAGGATCCTCTGATAGATCTTCAGGTGCTGAGGTATGAATTGTTTTCTACCGAGCTGTTGACATGTTCATTTGATTAGTTTTAGCATGTTGTAATCTAATGTGTGTGGAAACATGATGAGTTATTCAGAAATGAGATGTTTGGTATCATTTTCTAGTGTTCGGTCTACGTGCTCATAGTCTTCCACTATGCTCTATTGCTCTTTGATTATACTTACATTTTTCTTTCCTTTATTGTGCTCGTTGTGATGTTGTCTTCCCTGGGTTTGGGACCCAGATCTTTTCTTAAGTGCTTGTAGTGCCCAATTAATCCTTTGAGCATTATTTCTGGTTGGCATTCTTTTCCCTTTTTTATATTTTGGACTATTCTTTTTTGACTTTCATTTTGCTCAGTCTAGCTAGAATAAATTTTTCTTTCCCCAGTATTTTCCATATATCCCATAGCTGATTTAGTCAATTTCCCAGGCACTGATACAAGTTTTAGTACATCTTTTTAGTTTACACATGTCTTTCTTTGGTTAATTAATTTTTTCTTTAAATAAAGAAATGGATTTTGAGTCATAGGAAAGGTGAAACATATAGAGGCTTGAATTGTCCTGAAATCAACTGGAAGAATGGCCATACAGGACATTAAGACCAGCCTGTTGGGAACACATAGAGACCAATTACCATAAATAAAGAAAGTGCTACTCTTTGGAAGTGGAAACCTAAATAGAAGCTAAAAAATTGCAATTTTATCCCAAATCCCATTCAGTTTCTTGCAAAATCCTGGCATTTCCAACAATGGTCATCACAATGCACAATCCATAATATTTTTTGAGTTCTTTTACTTCGACCAAAGCCTGTTGAGTCAATTTCCAACAATGTGTGGAAATATGGTTTTACTAAAGAAATTCATTTTCATTTTCTTGTTTTTCTTATAAGGGGTTTTGCGTTTCGGTTGTCTTTTTTTATCTGGATAATAGGAAATGCCTACCATGGCACTCGTAATTGTTTTTTTTTTGTTTGAGTATCTGACAAAGGCACTTGGACAGACTTTATCTGTAGAACTAGTTGTTTTCTCGTAGTTTCAATTGAATTGACAAGGTTTGTTCCAAACCTAGTTGCAAGAAAAATCTGAGTTAAACTGAATATTCTATTACAATTTCATATGCAGCAGGAATTTTCAAATTTCTGCAGTTTAGCTGTTTTGCATTAAGCGTTTGAATTACTTTTTGGACTCCGAATCGTTTGAAATTTTGACACAATCTAGTTTCACATGTCTTCTTCAATTTTGGAAATTTTCGTGCCATTTGGTTCAAAGCTCAATTTTGGGTGCATCTTAACCTAAAGGACGTCGCTGCAAATTTTTCTTTGTGGCTAGTGAAATCAATTAGAAGTTTTCTATCCATTTTAAGTTGTTTAGATTTGTTGTTTCTTCCATTAATCTTTTACCAAATATATGTGTGTATATATATTTAATTTGACACTTCTTGTAAATTTTAAATATTCCTTCTTGTTTTAAAGCCTGAAAACAAAGTCTAACCAACTAGTTTAATTTCGTTTATTGTTTCCGAACCAGCAGTACAGTTTCCATTGTTTATCAATAATCCTTCTATTCTACTGCCTTTGGTTGTCATTTATTCTCGTCTTAATCCCTTTACATCACACCTTGGTTTTTGGGGTGTGACATGTAGTTCAAGTAGTTAAGAGTATTTATTCTTACATTTGAGGTCTTAGATTTAATTTCATCGTCCCCTAATATCGCTTGTATAAAAAAGTTGCAAAGCAATACATGGACATGAATTGGTCAATCTATTATGACCACGGTTGACGAGACATGCAATGGCAATAAATGGACATGATTCATGAATGTCATTGAGCTCAACACGGTGATCTGGTTATGGCTAGGGGAGAAAAAAAAACTTACATGTAACGGGGATATCACTGTTTTGCTATTATTGACCAATAATGCAATGACACGTGAAAAAGTTATCCTAAGTGTCATTACATTATTAACCGGGGATACCAAAAAGTGATATTCCCGTTACATGAGAGTTTCTCTCATAGAGGAATCATGCTAATTATGAGTCTCTTATTTTTATTTTAGTTTTTAGATATTTATTTCTCACATAAATCTCAAATTTTCTCCATTTCACTCCCCAAAAAAAAACTTAACTTAATTATAAATGAAATTGGTGTGAATACAATCAAAATTTAGCAATTCTTGAACATAATTTGTAAGTTTGTCAGCGCGTATTATATGTAATTTAATGCACACAAGCCTATCATGCAATTAAGATTTATCAATTTATTTTTTGTTAAATAAGTATATTATTAGTTAAATAAACATGTCTTACAGTTTCATCAAGTATATTATTGCTTAAATAAACGTGTCATATAGTTTCATTATAAATTTCCATATGGACCACGTGTCATAATTCACTTGTGAAACTAGTGCGTCTCAGTCCCCTTATTTAACCTAACTTATGCGACATGTCGTTGGGATAGGAGGTATAGAAACCTCATTCATTCCTAATCCCTCACCGAAATATAAGTTCAAATTTCGCAGCAAACAGAGGAAACAAACTAACCCAAAACCCACTTTCTGCATTGGCTTCTGTGAGTCCTATCGATCAAGAGACCAAGCTTTTCAGGGCGGCGAAGTTAGGGTTTTGTATCAATCTGATCAGGTAGGTGAACATTGTTGAATTCTCAATTTCTTCATGTTCTTGTCTTTTCAGTGTGCCATTCTTTTCGAAATAGTAATCTTCCTGCTTTCTTTTCTGTTGAACAATTTAAGTTTTCGAAACCCTAGGCAATTGTTTGGTTACTCTTAAGGAGCTTAGGAAACGGTGGAAAATTTAAGTTTTCGAAACCCTAGCCATATCAATTAGTGATATTCATGGACTGCTTGTGTTATTTTTTTCGATTTTATTTTTAGGTGCAGAAAATTAAGGGTGTGAGTTGAAGAAGGTTATGGCACCGTCAGATGACTCAGATGATGAGAGCGAGCATTTGCCAGATTTTGTTACGAATTACCATTTTATAGACGACGAGGATGTACCCGTCTCTTTTCATGTTTTGCCAATTGAATGGAGTGAGGGTAAGAGGCAGGATGGCAAGACTCAGCAGATATCTATGCGTGGCACTGCTGATAATGGGCTTCAGAGAATATATATGCAGGTTATCGCATGGAAGTTTGATCTTTCCAATGTGGATCCTGTGATCTCGGTGCTGTCAAAGGAAAAGCACTGGGTCAGGCTTCAGAAGCCAAGGAAGAGCTTTGAGGACATAATAAGGTCAATCTTGATAACAGTGCAGTGCCTTCATTATGTGAAGAGAAATCCCGAGACATCCAGCAAATCTTTATGGGATCATCTATCTAAAGTTTTCAGGTATCTTTCAAACGTGTAAACATCTCTTCTGTTGCTAGTTTTCTTAGTCCAAAGTCTGACAGTTTCACTTTATTTGCAGCTCATATGAGGTCAGGCCGTCGCAGAATGACCTGGTGGATCACTTGCCTCTAGTTAGTGAAGCTATTAAATGGGATGATGCCTTAGCAAAGTCCAAGGTTTTGTCTAGTTCTTTTCTTATCATTGTAACTGTACCGAGTAATTAGCCATTATGGGGATTTTAGTAGGATTCAAGCTTTCTATACTTTTTTTTCTTTAACTTGATTTGATCTCTGTGTTATTTTCTCTTTGTTGTTATTTCATGTTTCCTTTTCTGAGCCTTCTGCATGAATTATAAACTATCTTTATGTTTATGCACAGTTAATTAAATGACAGATTGTGTTTTGAACAGTTTTTAGTCAACTTTCTTAAAGAGAAGCCCATGAAGAGGAAACTATATGATGAGGTCATATTCTCTTGCTTATTTGTTTACTCTTTCATTAGCACACTTTTATGCCTGAGTTCTTTTATTTATTTCTCTAGTTTGGCTTTTAGTTTCATGTTACAGTGTTTGAGCCAGTGAACTCATTGGATTTTCAGGACATTCAAGCTACAGAAAAGTCCGGGTTTATAGTTGATGACCTGGAAGATTATGTGATTGATGTTGAAGACGAGTCCAATGATGATGACAACCTGTTTGATTCTGTTTGTGCTTTTTGTGATAATGGTGGAGATCTTTTGTGGTATGTTCTCGTGTTGTCTAATTTCTATGATAACAGTGATAATCTTGGCATTATTTAAAGAACTTAATTTCCTAGAATTAATGGTTTAAACATATGTGTTTATTTTTTTCTCTAATACAGCTGTGAAGGGAGATGCCTAAGGTCCTTTCATGCAACTGAAGAGAGTGGTGAGGAATCTATGTGTGAATCTCTTGGCTTTACCCAGGATGAAGTAGATGTATGCTCTTATTAACCACTTATTGTAAATCCTGTTTCTTTCTTTTTGGTTGTCTTTTCGTTATTGCTATTATGATTCTTTTTATTTTATGTTTTGAACTTGGTAGGTGATGCAAAATTTCTTCTGCAAGAACTGTGAATATAAGCAGCATCAGTGCTTTGCTTGCGGGAAGCTAGGATCCTCTGATAGATCTTTAGTTGCTGAGGTATGAATTGTTTTCTACCTAGCTGTTAGCATGTTCACTTGATTAGTTTTAGCAAGTGGCACTCTAATATGAAAGATTGTTATAATTTTAAAACTAGGATTTTATAGTTATTCTATTTGTTCGTGTCTTAATGAAGCAATACTCAGTACAGCATTGTTATTATTTTTGTTCTTTTGATGTGAATTGTGCTGCAATTTCGTTATTATTTAGCAAATGGCACTCTAATATGAAGTGTGCTGCAAATTTTGTTTTCTTTGGATGTATGGCAACATGATGAGTTATTCAGAAATGAGCTGTTTGGGATCATTTTCTAGTGTTTGGTCTACTTGCTCATTGTCTTCTGCTATGCTCTATTGCTCGTTGATTATACTTATATTTTTCTCTCCTTTGTTGTGCTTGTCGTGATGTTGTCTTCCCTATTTCTGGGACCTACATCTTTTCTTAAGTCTGTTTGTAGTGCCCAATTCATCCTTTGTGCATTATTTCTGGTTGGCATTCTTTTCCATTTCTTATATTAATGTATTATTCTTTTTTGACTCATTTTGCTCAGTCTAGCTAGAATAACTTTTTCTTTGCCCAGTATTTTCCATATATCCCATAGCCGATTTAGTGAATTTCCCTGGCACTGATATGAATTTTAGTACATCCGTTTTAGGCTACACGTATATTTCTCTGGTTAATTATTTTTTTTCTTTGAAAAGGAAAGGGATTTGAAGCCATAGGAAAGGTGAGCATTAATTGTCCTTAAATCAACTGAAAGAATGGCCATACAGGATGTTAACATAAGACCAGCCTGTTGGGAACGTGTAGAGACCAATTACCATAAGTAAAGAAAGTGGTACCCCTTCAACAATGGTCATCACAATGCACCTCCATAATATTTGTTAGTTCTTTGATTTCGACCAAAGCCCATTGAGTCAATTACAAATATGAAGTCCCCATCTTAGAAGTAACTGAATAAATATGTTTTTACTAAAGAAATTAATTTTCTTTTATAAAGCGTTTTGCGATTTTGTTGGTAGCGTTATCTGGATGATTGTGAACTTCTTTTATTTATTATATATATCAGTGAGAAATTTTCAGTATGTTATTTTCTGCCTTTTCATATTGTCATCTACAGGGTATTACTATTATTCTTATGTCTGTTTTACCTTAATGCATTTCTGTTAATTGCTGTCAGGTGTTCCCCTGTGTTTCTGCAACCTGTGGTCAATTTTACCATCCACATTGTATTGCACAACTCATTTATCAAGACAATGGAGTTACTGCTGAAGAGCTTGAGAAAAACATTTCTAAGGGGGAATCTTTTACGTGCCCAATACATAAATGCTGCGTTTGTAAACAAGGAGAGAATAAGAAAGATCCTGAGATGCGTTTTGCTGTCTGTAGGCGTTGTCCAAAATCCTACCATAGGAAATGCCTGCCACGGTACTCTTAATTGTAGTTTTTTTGTTTACCTTTTAATATGCTATTTGGAGACCATGGATTGGTCCTTTACTTGTTTCTAGATGGCCAATGATTGAATTGCTTGTACCAGGGAGATTGTATTTGAGAAAAAAGCGGGAGACGAAGAAGAGGAAGATGTAATAATAAGAGCTTGGGAAGATCTATTACCTAACCGTGTACTAATATACTGCACGTAAGTATTAATTATTCTGAACTAATTTTGTTCAATCCTTTGTTCGCTTTAATTTTTCTGAATGCTTTTTCTTTTTCTTCGGATTAGGAAACATGAGATAGTTGAAAGAATTGGAACTCCAATACGGGACCACGTAAAATTTCCTGATGTTAAAGAAAAGAAGACTACCATTGTTAAAAGGAAGACTGGTTTTGACGAGAAAAAGAGAAAATGGACAACAGAATCTTTTCTAGATAGAGAGAAATCTGTGACAAAGAAGAGAAACCTTTCCTCTGAAGAATTTCGTAGGGGGCAAACTGCTCCTACATCGTCTAGACAGAAGCTGAAGTTACCTTTTCCTGCAAAAGTGGGTGGTAGCAAAACTAGTGAAAAAGTACCATCTCGGTTAGATATATCAAGAAAGGTGAAAGTAAATAGTTCATTGAAAAAGGAAATTAAGACTTCCGTGGTCGAGGGAAAGAAGTCCTCATTGGGTGATCAACTATTTGACTACATGAAGGGGTCTGAGCAAGTGAAGTCAGGGAAGCAGGGTAAACCTGATGGTGAGCATAATTCGGCAACAGTTAATCCTGCTTCAAAGAAGTTGAGCAGTGAAGAACCATCTTTAGATGCAGCTTCAGAGAGGAGGTAACTATTTCACTCGTTGTTACTAATACTATATATATGTTTATCTTCTTTTCACACTTTAAAAAAAAATTAACATGTTTCATCTAATGTATATGTATATTGTATTTAATCTCTCTCTCTCTCTCTCTCTCTCACACACACTCTCTATTCATGAGCACACACACACGTGTTTGGTTACTTTACAAGGACTTACCATGGCTGCAGACAATTTTGATTTGAGGTTTCATTCATGTTGTGTAGTTGTCTGATTTATTTCTTGCAATTCAGATTATTGGCTTTAATGAAAGATGCTGCATCTTCAATAACTTTGGAAGACGTTATAAGAAAGCACAAAGTTCCATCTACTCATGCATTTTCGTCGAGAAATGCTGTGGAGAGGAACATTACACTGGGAAAGGTGGAAGGTTCAGTTGAGGTAGTCTAAACTGAGAGAATTTCAACTGTTATTCTGGACTGAGTTTTTATGATTTCTTTTATCATGCATTTTGTAATGTCGCCCATGAATATTTAGGCTATTCGAACGGCGTTACGGAAACTAGAGGAAGGATGCAGTATTGAAGATTCAGAGGCTGTTTGTGCGCCTGAGATTCTTAACCAGATTTTTAAGTGGAAGGTGGTTTCCTATTTATGTCTTACTTTCCTACAACTTATCTTAACTTGGGTGTTTAGGCGAAGATTATTTATATTAAGTTATAGGTTTCCTGCATTAAGGCTTGTTGGTATGTGTTCCTTATATGCTAGACTTACACTTCTCAGCTATATGTGTATTCAGGTTATGCTTGGTTTGTGTCTCGGGTAATGGGGTGTAAACTAGCCAAGTGAAACCAAGTATCACAGTGCTCAAACTTGCCTTGATTGAAATTGGTTGAGCTTTAGGAAAGCTTGATTAACTATGCTCTAAGTTGTGCTTTGAATGTTAATTTCCAGCATGAGGTTGGCTTGTATGTGACATATGCTGAACTTGAGTTCAACTTAAGTTCGGTCAATGTGGGATGTGAGATAAGCTGAACCTGTTTTTTCTATCTTTTTCTGTTTGAATTTGTTATGCCATTTTAGTCATATGTAATATTTGTAATATTTGTCATGCCATTCTATTAAAAAAAATATGTAATATTTGTACTAATGGTTCATTAGAAAACAGTCGTGCTCTCTTGCTGTCCCATTAATATTATTGACTTTGATGCAGAACAAGCTGAAAGTCTATCTTGCACCTTTTTTGCACGGAATGCGCTACACTTCCTTCGGTCGCCATTTCACAAAGGTGGAAAAACTAGAAGAGGTAATCTGGTTGTGTTCATGTTTTAGCTATTTCAAAGTGACACATCACTTTTTTGTTTTCTTATTATTTTGGCTTGCACTACTCAGCTTATTTTGTAAGGTAATATTTTAAGAGGAAACTTGCAGTTATGGACTTGTCCATCCCAGTCATGTTGATACAATCACTTATGCTCAAGATAATCTTGACGTTGAAAAAATTGCACGGTTGTATTTTTGTTTCTCCAGTCAAGGACAATGAGATCACTGCATTGACTTATGGATTTCTTTCTTAATTTTTTTTTAATGAAAACTTTACTAGTGGACAAAGTCAAGAAGTTGCAAAGTAATGTCCAGTCTAGGACAAGAGGTTCAACTTTTAGATGAAAAGTACAAAAATCCCATCTTCGAAAATTCTATTTTGACATCCCACTGAATCACCCAAAAAGCTCTCTATTCACACTGGTGTGGATGTTTGTTTACTTCTGTTATCACATAAATGTTTGGCGAATTAAATTATGTGGTTGTAATACTATATGGTTATTCAATTTTGCCTTTCTCTTTGACACAGTTTTACCATTTTTTTAATCTGGTCCGTACACCTTTCCTTTATTAAATTTGAGCAGTTGAGCGTGGATTATGAACTCCATGAATTCTTCAAGAATTCTAAAGTAATAATTTGGTATGTGCAGATTGCTGATAGGCTCCATTGCTACGCAAAGAATGGAGATACGGTAAGTTTGTATATGTTTTTCGTTGTGGTTTTAGTACATTGGTGTATGTGAGTGCACTATATGTGTTGTAACAAGAAATATTTTCTGAATGCTGCTTCGAGTTATGCAGTTGATGATACTCTCGTATATGTTCCTGATGCTTAATGATCTGAATTGACTTATGCTTATCCAAATTATCATGCATATTTTTTATTTGAATGGTTGGTTATTTTGCTGTGTGTATTCCTTTTTCAGAAGCTTCTTAGTACCTGAAGCTGTAGTCACTGTTCACCTATACCCCAACTCAATAGATCATTATAGTATATTTGTTATTTTGAGTTTCTGACTACATGGATTAAAACGGCAATACAAACTGTTGCAGTCTTGCAGCTTTATATTTATCAAATATAAAGCATATCCGTTTTTTTGTTTAGAAACTACCACTACCACTACGACCTTATAATCTTAGTGATAGCAGAAGTGTCGGTATTTATTCTTGAAAAGGAAAAACTTAAGGAGATGAATATTTTACACTCCCTTATTTTTTCCTTAGGTGATGTAGGACAATATTGCTTTGATTGCAAATTGATGATAAACCCTAAAAGGGTTTAATTAGAGTAGAGTACAACCCTAATCACAATAAGGAACTTAATAACAATGAAATTAGTTAATTTAGGAAACTGAGAAGCACCGTCATCGCCCAGCAAGCTGTGCTGCACTTCTTTGTGAGAGAACACTTTTCGTGGGAAAGAATGGTTTGGGTAATTTAGTGTTTTTCTGAGGACTATTCCAGGGTTCGTATGGAGAAGCTTTGGGAGAAGATCAAATTTTAGTCAATAACATTGGATTCGGAGATGTTTCTTTTCATATATTTTGTTTCTGCTTGTCAAGTTTCTATTTAGGCTGTCTTTAGATGTATTTTATTTAGTGGATTACTGGTCCATAGTTTTTTGTACCTGGTTTTGGAATCAATAAATTCTTAAAAAAAAGAATCCTATTTATATTATACTTTTATTCTTCAACAGAAAAAGCTATCATGATAATTTTTGAACTTTGGTTTGACTTGACACAGTTGATTGGGCTATAAATATATTCACCACAGAAGTCATAAGTTAATAGTTTCTTTAAAAATCAATTTTTTGTTCTTCAGTACACATTAAAAGAATAGAAAAGATAAATTCTGTTGTTGTGATTCCATAATAAATGGGATATCAATATGGGATCATGAGCTTAGGTTGTTAGATATGATTGCTAGTGGCTTGGTTATTTTAATATTATATGTACTTTTTCAGTGTTGATTACCTCATCAAATTATTGCTGAGTACCTGATTGCTTACGGTCTCAATGAACAGATAGTAGACTTCTGTTGTGGTGCTAATGATTTCAGCATCATAATGAAGAAAAAGCTTGAAGAGACGGGGAAGAAGTGCTTTTACAAAAACTATGACTTCATTCAACCGAAGGTAATCATCATCAATATGAGTCCTAAATATTGGTCAATTCACATACATCAATGTTATCCTTAAAAAAAACATACATCATGTTATCAATGATATACGTGTACATGATTGCATAGGTCACCAGTGTTCAACACAGTTGAACATGGGATATGATGTTATGGTAGAAACTAGAATGGTGTTTGCAGTATCAGAAGTTACTAACTGTTTATAAGGGTCCGAACCACTTGCTAGTTGTGGGCTTTCAGAGTCAGAAAGTAATGAGGTAGTGAGGGAGAAGGATAGCCTACATTTAGCGGTGCTGTGTGATGACAGGACATGCTTCATATATTATGCAATAAAAAATGATAGGAAATACTGTTCTTTATCAGATCTGTTTTCATCCATTAAATGATAAAACTTCTGAGGGCTAGGGATGTGTGACAAAATATGTGCCTTTACTTGTTGCAAATGGTCGGGACCCTAATTTCAATGGTTTTTAAGGGTCCATATATATTTTTGTCTTAGAGAGACTCAATGTTCGTTAAGTTTCGAAGTCTTCTACTGTGTGAAATTCTTTATGAGTCTTTTGGGGTTCGATTTGAAGCTTATAAATAATTCCATTACTTGTAAGATTTTGATGAGTAAAATATGAAGAGTTATAAATGGGTTGCTGTCTTAGTATCTCTGTTTATGTTTTCTCCTATTTCTTCTCCTGTTAATTTTTCCAGTTCTCAAATTTTCTACAATTATGAAACCCTAAATTTGTTTGTTCTTTCCTTAAAGTTATTATAATTTCTAAAAGTTTTGCCATTTATAGGCCCAGATTGCAAAATTGTTCAGAAGAATCACGTACTGGGATGTGGTTATATATTTTAAGACAATTTATTATCGAAAGAAGTGTTTTTGGGCTCTGATATTTGGATAACTTTTTGTCATACTTCTCAAATAATGTGTAAGGGGACCTACTGAAATAGGTAATGCTGTAAAGATTTCCAAATTAAATTGGCCAGTTATAGCCTATGGTTGATAGGCAAGTACAAAAAATCCTGCACTTCCACTGTGAATGCCTACTGTATTTCAGACTTTGGGTTTATGAGGTTTGTAATTATAGTGAAATGCAAATTGTACAATCAGCACTTGGAGTTTATTCGTGGTTCTTGATTCTCTTCATCCTCATTTTTTGCTTCAAAAAGTTACTGTGATTAATTTTGTGTCTTATGATTGTTTTCGTATGTCACACCCTATGTTGGATAGTAGGCTGTTGTGTGTTTGCATTTTGGTAATTTACAGGCTTATGAAACAGAAAAACTGGGAAACTGATCGTTTTATGTGGATTTTCATTTGGCAGAACGATTTCAATTTTGAGAAGAGAGATTGGATGACTGTTCAACCAAAGGAGTTACCGTCAGGGTCACACTTGGTAGGAATTGGGGCCTGTTATTTGATCAAGATGTTTGAATTCGTGAAGCCTTATGTTAATTGTTTCACTCTCCCTAACTTTTCTTCTTGAGCAGATCATGGGGTTGAACCCTCCTTTCGGAGTTAAAGCATCTTTGGCGAACAAGTTTATTGACAAGGCTCTTGAGTTCAATCCAAGGATTCTTATTCTTATTGTTCCACCAGAAACTCAAAGGTAGCTGCTTTCCATTCTCTCTCTCTCTCTCTCACACACACACAGACAGAAATGCATCAGCATGGGCTTGCCTTTGGGTTGGACTTAAATCTGTATATAGTTTCTCTTACATTTGGGTCTGTTATTAGGTTAAATGAAAAGAATTCACCTTATGACCTGATTTGGAAAGATGAGAGGTTTCTGTCAGGAAAGGTAAAGTGAGATGTGTTTGTCCTTGTGGCTGAATCTTAATTGTGTGAATCAAAATTTTAGAATGTGAGTTTAATGGTTGCTTGTCCTCCTTTCAGTCATTCTATCTCCCTGGATCTGTTGATGGGAATGACAAACAATTGGAGCAATGGAATGTAAGGCCACCACTCCTGTATCTTTGGAGTCGTCCTGATTGGTCTGCTGAGAACAAGGCTATAGCTGAAGCGCATGGTCACAACTCTGCATCACAAGGGTTTATGGAAGATCATTCCGACTGCCTAATCCCTGATCGTTCAGTAGTTAATGATGAGCATTATGGCCAAACACTTGTGCAGATGGATGATGATCCCATAAAGACTGATAGTCCCAAGGATGTTGCAGGTGGGTCAGTTGCGATGCAGGGATTAGAGGGCTCCTGTAAGATCAATGTTGACAGAGATGGCCATGTGAGTCCTCGTCATGGGAAGAACCACATTGAAGAGATATCAGGGAAACTGCAGTGTGGTGGCAGAGAAGAGCATCGAAGTGGTATGCTTGAGAAATCTTCAGAAAAAAAACTAGATGGTGTAAAGGTTTCTGGTAGTGAGATACGAAAAGAAATGCTGCCACACACTGAGCCTGCTGAAAAAGGAAATCAGCATTCTGAGCCCAGCAATTCTGGTTCAAATATGGAGATAGAAACTACTGATAGTGGGACCCACGCCAACGTTGCTGATGATACAGGCAGAAGCTTCGCCATGAGCAGTGATGAGGCTTACTCCAGTCTGCCTCATAGATGGAGCACTGCTGCCAATTCTGGTTCTGGTTATAGGGCTACAAACTTGGAGCAACCGTTTATGGGGCACATGAGAGAAAGGTCAGATAGCCTTGGTTATGGACCATATTTGAATCAGGTAGAAGACCCATTTAGGAGGGAGTCTGACATACGCTCGCAGGTTCGCCTTTATGGTCAGCCAGATTTGGATCCTTTAAGAAGTAGTTATCTAGTGGGTCAGAATCCTGTAAGTGGCCAGATTGGATCGTATCCCTCTACTTATGGCCATACTCATTTTGGTTCAGCAGCTGGGTCATCTTACAGAATGAATACATCAGCCATGCAGCGGTATGCGCCTCGGTTGGATGAATTGAACCACATGAGGATGGGTGCCTTAGGACCTGAGCCTGGTTTAGGATATGACCCGCATGTGTTCAGTAGCAACGTCCCTTTTGATCCCAGGGCACCCCGACCCGGTCAGCATGGTGGCCCCATGGGGTTTGCTCCTGGTCCTCACCAAAGCTATTCAAGCCAAAATTCAGCAGGTTGGCTGAACGAGTAAAGTATGTTCCATGTGATCTGTGGGTTTTGGCTTCTGTACATAGATTAGCATATGCTTATGAAGATGTTTTGCAACCTTCTACTTCATTTCACTGTACTATTTTTGTTGCTTCTTGAAGTGAAACTTTTTGACTTTCTATTGCTTTGTCCTCCCATGTTTACCATCCCTTTTTAATTTCAGATCTTTATATTTGGGCTCCTGTGGTCATGCCGTCTTACTGTTATTTGAAAATGTCAAGATGATCACAATCCCTAGGGTCGTGTTTGGATGAGGCATTTTGAAGCGAGAGAGGAAACTGGTTTTTTGCTTATCGCTCAGAAATCAAGACGATTTTCTTAAATCCTTTGGTTTGGTAACTTGTTCATAATAAATAATGAGTTAAACAATTAAGATGATAAATAACAATAGTAAGTATACAGCGGATTACATCGTTTGGTTAAATCAAATCTTTCAATTTCACTATGCGATAAATTTTACAAGTAAATTTTTCTAGAAAGTTAATCCCTTGTGAGGTACACCGTACACGTTCTTTGCAATACTTTTTACTTCTCTGAGTTTTAACCGTCAACTGTAATTATTAAAGTAACCACCAACAAAAGAAAAACAACCCACGCAAGTGGAAAAGTTAGTTGGGCCAATGCAATTAAGGCCCAACTAACAAGGTTCATCATTTTCCGATCAAAAACAAAAACATAAAAACAAGGTTTGACATTTAAACGAAGGCAAAAACATTGCCCAAAGTTAGGTGTATTTTGAGAGAAGCTAAGGGAGAGAGAATACAAAAAAAGAGGAAGGAATCAAGAAATGGATGGTGAAATCAACAACTTCATCAAGGTATGGATCCTAACCAGCACCTCTCTATGTTATTGTTACTACATAGCAGCCAAAATCCCAAAGGGCATCATCAGGCTCATCTCTCTCCTCCCCATCTTCTACATCTTCATCATCCTCCCCTTGAATCTCCACTCATTCCATCTCTGTGGGCCCACAACTTTCTTTCTGGTTTGGCTTGCCATCTTCAAGCTCCTCCTCTTCTCCTTTAACCTTGGCCCTTTATCCCCAACTCCACTGACACTTGTTCAATTCATCTCCATAGCTTGCCTTCCCATCAAAATCAAACAAAACCCACCTCAAAAATCACCCCAAAACACAGATCATAACCCTCTAACCTTTCAAAATAACACAAACCCATCTCACCAAACCACCCAAAAACCCAAGAAATCTGTGAACCCAATTGATCAAACCCTCACAAATGTGCCCAATAAGTCAATTTTGCTGGCCATAAAAGCCTTGCTTTTGGCTTTGGTCATTAGGACATATGAATATAGACCACATTTACACCCATACATAATCTTGGCTCTGTACTGCTGCCACATGTACCTTGGCATAGAACTTGTGCTGGCCTTGAGCGCCGTCCCAGCTCGAGCCATACTTGGGTTTGAGCTCGAGCCGCAGTTCACCGAGCCCTACCTTTCCACTTCGCTTCAAGACTTTTGGGGCCGCAGGTGGAACCTCATGGTCACCAACATCCTACGCCCAGTCGCATACGACCCCGTACGCCGTATATCTATGCGTATACTTGGGCCTCGGTGGGCCCGGTTCTTGGCTGTGATGTCCACTTTCGCGGTCTCAGGTTTAATGCACGAGGCGATATACTATTATCTCACACGTGTGCCTCCTACGTGGGAAGTGACGTGGTTCTTCGTTCTACATGGCGTTTGCGTGGCGGTTGAGGTGGAGGTGAAGAAGGCGGCGGCTGATAGGTGGCGGTTGCACCCAGTGGTTTCGGGGCCATTGACGATAGTGTTTTTGGCCGTGACGGGCAATTGGCTGTTCTTCCCTCAGCTGCTTAGAAATGGTGTGGATTTGAAGGCTATAAATGAGTATGGGATTATGGTAGATTTTGTCAAGGCTCATCTGCCCTTGCACATTATTGGTGCAAAAGATAGTTGATTGATACACACTTCATTTGTAGGTGCTCATTTTTATGCCAAAAGGATCCATTGCTCAATTTTATTTGTGACATAACTATACATTAACACAAAATTAATTAACAATAATAAAAGTTATATAAATCAAATTACATTATATACAAATTTGAAGTTCCTAATACAAAGCCTCGTGTATAGAGCTCTCCATTGCGGGAAAGATACTTTTAGAATCCCCAATATTCTTGATACTTTTAGAATCCCCAATATTCTTGATGGGTACTAAATAGGGTTTGCATCCATCAATTTTGGAGCCTCATGCACACGTGATTGAGAATGCTCTTTATGCATATGAATTCCACTATAAATAAATCCTACATCCTCGAGGGCTGATGATAACCATATATACAGTAGTCGCATGTGCATCAACAAATTTCTTATTTAAAATACACATCCTAAGGTTTTAAAATAATATTCCTCGCACAAATGAAAGGAATAAATATTTTGAAACGAGAGTTATAAAATCATCCACTCACAATTTTATACTATGCAATGACAAATGGTTCAACAAAGATGGCTTTGAATACATTATTTAAATGATCTAAACACTACTCATGCCTTGTAGGGTCCAAACTAAATATTGACCAAGACCAAAACTTGCCCCACTCCTTAAAAAGTCGTGTTACACACTTACATGAACATTTGCACTTTAGTGAGGGTTTGGCTTGGTTGGTATTTCACCTCCTTTGCCGAAAAGAAAAAGACAGGAACAAGAAAAATAAAATGAACCATGAGTTTATTAACAATTTGGGGACACAGAATGTGTAGGCTCATGATAAGATAAGCCAATAGATAGGTTGAGGCTGTGAGCAAATCACACAAGTTAAAGAGCATCAAACGATCATGGGGATGGAGGATGAAATCAAGAGATTAATCAAGGTATGCCTCTCCATCTTGGCCTCTCTTTGCTACACCTATTTCATAGCTTCTAAGATTCCCAAAGGCAAACTCAGGTTCTTCTCTCTCCTCCCCATCTTCTGCCTCTTCACCATCCTCCCTCTCTCTCTCTCCACTGCCCTCCCTGCTGGAGTTATTGCCTTGTTCATCACCTGGGTTGGTAGCTTCAAGCTCCTCCTGTTCTCCTTTGGTCTGGGCCCACTTTCATCTGGCCCACCACTAAACTCCCTCCTCCTCTTCATCTTCACCACTTGTCTCCCAATCAAGGCAAAGCAGGATGGACAACAACACCACCAAATTGCTCCAAACCACAAGACACCTCAAAACCCTAAATTGCCTCTCAATTTGCCAACCAAAGTCTTGCTTTTTGGCATATTGGTTGCTCTAACTGACTACACAAAATATGTGCACCCCAACATTTTACTAGGAGAGTATTGCTGCATGCTGTATCTTTTTGTGGACATAACAGTAGGCTTGAGCAATGCTACCATGCGAGCCCTTCTTGGCATGCAACTCGAATCACCGTCCAATGAGCCTTACCTTTCAACTTCGCTACAAGATTTCTGGGGCCGAAGGTGGAACCTCATGGTAACAAATACACTGCGCCACACGGTATATAAGCATATGAAAGCTGAACATATAAGCATACCCAAAGCTACCATTTCAAATCTCCTACACTAACCACAACACATTAATTAACCAAAACATGTCATACTTCATAAAAAGAACCAAAACTAAAATCAAAACAGAAAATTGGACTAGATCTGAAGCTTGATAATAAATTGTGAGAAATAAATACATTACAGGCATACCCCAATCATTTCCAAGAATGCTGGTTTTTTGCTTTTCATGCAAGAACCTGGAAATCAAATTCACAAAATAAATAAATAAATTCGTGAAAAATAATTACATAACAAAGGTACCCAGACACAGAGCCAGTCCTTGGCCAGGGCAACTGGGGCCTGGGCTAGGGGCCCATAATTAAAAGGGGCACAAAAAAAAAATCTGGTTAAGCCATATATACGTATAGAACAAAACAAATAAAAAAACTAAAAGTCCTCAGAAAAAAATAAAAAATAACCAAACGTGCATATTTGTTTAATCCTTCCTTCCCAAAAGCGCGTGCTAACCCATACATGGTAGCAAATATGTTGTTTTTCAATCCTAGCCCCAAAAAAACAAAAAACAAAACCAGATCATACTAGGGTTTAGATTCTTGTTGTCTCAATTTTCCCTCACTCACAAAGTCACAGCACAACCTCTCTCCTCTCAATCTCCTCTCTCTTTCCCTATCCCTTCGTCTCCATGGCAGACGAGACGAAGCCAACATAGCTATAAGTCCTTTCTCTTTGTCTATTTATTCTCTATGTTGCTGCTATTTTCCAAATAATCACTTTGTATAGACATTCTTGCAGATTCAAGGTCGCCAATTGAGATGGGTTTCAGGTGCAGACCCAGATAAGCAACAAAGATTATTTTTCTTGGGGTTTAATCTGTTTTGCAGGGAGAATGTGAGTTCTGTAATGGATTACCAAATGAATTGTTCACATTCATTTGGAAGAATAAGCAGAAAATGAAAATGAACTGAAAATTTATGATGCAAGAATGGTAGATTTACTTTAGAACAGTTTCATGTAAGAGAAACTAACTTCAAATTCCTTATGGATGAACACGATGACATTTTTCGCCAAATTATTATCATCAAACAATGGGAAGACTCAGGATGTAAAATAATGAATGCTATAATTTTAATAAAATTAATTAGTTGATAAAAAATTATAATTTTAGTGATTACTTTATTTATGGGGCACACTTTAGATTTTTGCCCTGGGCTTTAGATTACCCAGGAAACCCAGGGCCGGCCTTGCCCAGACATTGATAATTTCGTAGATCTTGGCCTCTGTCAAAAGGAAAAATTAGTCCACAAAAATGAATACTAAAATAAACGACAAGATCATAGATTAAAGAAAGATAAAGACCTAATCACGAAGGTGCCTCATCAAGGGCTCATGGAAGTTATACCCCCTTGAAGGAAATTGAGGTTCCACCCCAAAACCAATTGGTAATGGGGGGAGTAACCCAACTCCTTATAAGCCCTTCCTAGGTTTCTCAACTTTCCAATGTGAGACTCTTTTCCTTCACATTCTCACACGCCCCCGCACGTGTGGCGAATTTTCAAGCCTAACACGTGGACAACACATATTGGGTGACATGGAGCACGTGTGGCCGTTGGGCTTTCACACATGGGCTAACCTGCTCTGATACCATGAAGGAAGTTGAGGTTCCACCCCAAAACCAATTGGTAATGGGGGGAGTAACCCAAATCCTTATAAGCCCTAGCTAGATTTCTCAACTTTCCAATGTGGGACTCTTTCCCTTCACATTCTCACACCCCTCGCGATTGTACAAGCTGAAGAATTGAAAAGGAAAAAAAAGAAAAAGAAAAGCAATAGTTAGAGCACAAAATCAGGTCAAGACTTAACAAAGAGAGGAAGCAAAAAGGAAGAGAGAAACGTCAGTAAGGGTTGGGCAGAGTAGGACAGTGAGGAATAGAGCGTAGAGTGATGAGAGAGGAAGAGTCCAGAATATAATTGAAAATATCTGATTTTTTTAAATATACCCAGCCCACATTAGTTATTTCATCAAGCGCCAATATTTCCCATTGATAAGACTCTGAAAAGTTTCAACCTAAAAAAAAGTTTCTGAAAAGTATATGCAACGACTTGACTCGGTCCTTGCCTAATTTATGTTGGAAGTCGTTGCCTATTTACCTACGTCCTCTCCTTATATTTTAGGCAACAACTAATAACTGTTGCACATGGCTAAAAGCAAGTACACATTTGGTCATTGCGTATATTATTTTCATTATGCAAACTAGGCAACGACTTACAAAATTTGTTGCCTATTGTAAATATAGGCAAGGAAATTAAAGTCGTTGCTTAAGGTTTCGTTGCTGAATCCATATTTTTTTTGTAGTTTATCGCATTTTCTTTGTTCTGTTCTGGTTTTGGATCTGGTTTTGCTTTTGCTTTTGTTTACTTACGCACTTCATTCAAGTTTCAAAGGTCAAAGCTTTTCAGTTTCATCAAGTTACATTATTAAATTTTCAGTACTTGTCTCTGTTCTATTCTGGTTCTGTCTCTTCTTTGAAGTATTTGTCTTGCTCAGTGATAATTTTCAGTAGTGAGTACAATAATGGTAATAAATTAATAATATTAATAAAACCAATTTAACTTTCAAGCCTAGATATGTTTTCAAGGAAAGATATTAATTAGTTTTGCTTGGTTTTCCCCACCCACGTGCTTTGCTAACAAATTAATAATATTAACATTAATAAAACCAATTCAACTTAAGCTCATATATGTTTCCAAGGTAAGGTATTAATTGATTTTGCTGGTTCCCTCCCCCCACCTACGTGCTTTGGTAATAAATTAATAATATTAAGAACACCAATTCAACTTTAGCCCAAAGTTATGATTTGCATAAAAAATTAAAAAGCAGGTGTACCCTTTTTGTTTTGTTTTATTTATTTATTATTTACATGATTATTGTAATAAACAATGCCCAAAACTACTAATTGAAAACCAAAAAGCTGCTCCGTCTACAAAATTAAATTAGTGTACCCCACGTGCTGATGAAGAATCAAAAGTTTAGTTCATCGTCTTTCTCTTGGGGTTTTCAAATGGTTTCGGAGGGTAAAAAACAACTCTATAAATATAAAATTGAAAAAAGAAAAAAAAAATATAATTAATTAATTAATTTCACGTTGAAAAGACTAGACTGTTACATGGAATGGAGGTTCGGCCCCTTTCTTTATTTTAAAACGATTTTTGTTATGAATGATTGATTGGCGGTGTTTGTGGAGAAAAACTTTGTTGGAATGAGGATATCAACTGTTTTGCTATTCCCTTCAAATCACAGTCCGTCATGTGAAAAAATTTGTACGTGTGGTGGGCTGTGATTGGAGAGGGATAGCAAAACAGTGCTATCCCTGTTCCAACAAAGTTTTTTTTTTTGTGTTTGTGAGTATTGGAATGGTGTGCTTTTAGGAAAAAGAAAAAGGTTGTGTTTTGAAAAAATTAATATGATAATTTATTTATATTTAATATGTTGAATTTTCTTTATGTTCAGGAACATGAGTCATCAGGATAATAATGAAACTGCTAATATTAATTTTACTGAAAATACTAAAATCGAGTTAGATGATCATGCTCCATTGTGGAAGTATGTTAAAAGACTTGACAAGTTAGGAAAAGGAGGAGGAAATACTATATTTGAATGCAATTATTGTCATAGTACTTACAAAGGCTCCTACTCTAGAGTCAAATTTCATTTGTTGAAACTGTCAGGAAATGAGATTGCACCTTGCAAAAAGGTTACTGATGAAGTTTTTGCAGAATTGAAAAAACTTGTGAGAGAATGTGAATACCGATTGACTCCATTACCAAGTGGTCGACACAAATAGGAAATAGAAACAATAATTTGGGCCAATTTTCAACACTAACTTGTCGTTCGGGTTAAAAATTTGCCTCACATGCATACAATTATGGAGAATTTTTTAAATGTTCCAGGTACACCACGTGGCTGGTGTACCATCCAATAGACTAGGACATGTCGAATTACTTTTCAACTTACTGCATTGTTATTTATGACATGTGGCGGGCTGCATTGGAAATATTCCACATATCTGACATCTAGTGGATGGTATACCAGCCATGTGGTGTACCGGGAACACCCAAAAATTACTCGCAATTATGTTGACGAGAAATTAATGCTGGGTGCTGAAGCTGCTTTTTGCTTATATATATTCTACTAATTCAAGCCTTGTTCACTCAAAGCAATAGAAATCAATCTCGCATCACTTGAGCAACTTAATTATTCATCTGCCTTTTAGCTATCAATTAAGTTCCCATTGCCTTCCATCGACCGTCTCCTCCTCCAATTTTCTTCTTCTTCTTTTTTTCCTTCCTGCTCGATCTTCTTCTTCTTCGTCATCAGTTTGATTCGATTGCACCAGCACCTAAATGGCTTCATCCGCTTCTTCAACTCCTACTAAATGGACACATGATGTGTTTCTCAGTTTTAGGGGTGAGGACACCCGAAATAATTTGACGGACCATTTGTACCATGCTTTGATCGATAAAGGAATTGATACCTTTAGGGATGATGAAAAACTGAAGAGGGGAAAAGACATTGCCCCAGAACTCTTGAAAGCAATTGAAGAATCGAGGTTTGCAGTCGTCATTCTTTCAAAAGATTATGCTTCTTCAACGTGGTGTTTAGCTGAACTTGCGCATATTGTTGAATGCATGAAAGAGAGGGAACTCCAAGTTTTCCCAGTTTTCTATCACGTCAAGCCATCCGAGGTGATAAATCAAACTGGAAACTTTAGCCAGGCCTTTGCCAAACATGAAGAACTGTACAAGGACAATCTGGGGGAGGTAGGCAAGTGGAGGAAAGCTTTAACCGAAATAGCCAATATCAGCGGATGGGATTTGGATAAACTCAGGTACCCTAGTTAACTTCTTCAATTATTTGACACTTAAAAAGTAAACTTATGCATATAAACTTGAAGGTGATATGTTTGGCACATTAATTAATTTGTTAAAGGGCTTTTAGATATATCTTAACCCGAATTTTTTTTAAAAATATATAAACAATATTCTACATTAATTTAATCTAAATTATATGGGGAGGGAGATTGAAATTCGGGTGTGCAAAGTGGGGAGCACATCCATTCTAGTTCTAGCCAACTTAGCTAAACCCATATATGCTTAACCTGAATTTTTCTTAATTGTTGATTTAGGTCCAAATACTTTATTAGGTAGTTTTTTATGTCGAGTTTTCCTTTGAGGTATAAGGAAAATTAATTTTAGATTTTAGATTTAAGGCACATTGTACACCAAATTTTTGAATTTCGAATATTCAATGCTTTTATGGTTGCTTGATGCACCTGCACGTACCAAAAAATTGATCAGCAATAACAGACATGAAATCACCTGACCAACAGGTGCGAATTAACCAACCTCTCTAGAACCAAGATTAGAAAGAAATTTAACGTAATTATAAAAAGCCTAATTCAAAATATGCCATTTTAAGATAGAGGTGTGTTATAATTATCAATTAAATTACAATATATGCCATATAACTTCATATTTTGTATTGTAATTTATTTTTAAGCATGTCATTAATTCCGTGATTTCTAATTAATACTCTATGATTTCTAGCATATCCATATTGCCGTTTTTGTTAGGCATCATACCCTTTTTTTTTTCTTCCTTAATCTCTAAAATTCTTCTGGCAAAAAGAAAAAAATCCCTAAAATTTCACCAAAAAAAAATTCTCTAAAAAATTTGATAATATAATATACCGACATATACTATGGCACTTTATAATATATATATATACCTACAAATTATCCACCCAAGCTAATAAATTTGACTAAAATATTTTTCCTCCATTTTTGAGATTTATATTTTTGTTCCCATGACAATAGGCTCAATCAAAATCCTAAATGATTCAAGGAAAATGCTACTCTTACCACATTTTTGCATACCACATCCACATTGATACCACCTCTCTAATAGAGGTGGGCCCTCCATCAAATCCATAAATAAAAATAAATCCAGCTTCAAAATTATAAAAGAGATGACATCTATTGGCCCAAACATGACCTTCTCCGAAGTGCCAGAGAGTGCAGAGAGTTAGTGTGTGGGAGAGAGAGGGCGGGGAGAGAGAGTTGGTAGTGTGAGAAGGTGGGGGTTGGGGGATGGGTATGTCACAACAAACTGTATGTGGGTTTGCCATGGGGTCAATTGGGTGTGTGGGGTTGGGGTATGTACACATTGTGGGAGCAAATTTCGTCCCACGAGAATATTCGTCTAAGATTTCTCCTTCCTCTTCGTTGTCTCTTTCTCCCTGCAAAATAAACTGGAATAAGAGGACCACACCCGGGGGGTGTTGGCCAAAGGTCCTCCGATGCCTAAGTTAGTTCGAGTGTTTGTAGGAAAACAATAGCTAGCAATAGGGTACGGAGTTGTATTTATGGTGTGAACTGGGTGGCCGGAGCCGTGTGTGAGAGAGAAAGAATTATGGTGGCTAGGGTTTGTGAGAGGGAACTTCTGCAGAGTTTCAAAGAGAAATTTAGACGTAGGTTTAGAATTACCTCAACCTCTGGTGTAGCCGTGTATTTATAGAGCTCTCGGGAGTGAAAGGAATTATTCCTCCCCGATTTGGTGAGATTTGATTAATTAGGGATTTGATATATTTGATTTAAATCAAATCCCTAATTGTGGTAGGTATCCAATCAATTCCTAATTTAATTAGGTAACTCCTCCTTTAATTGGGAATTGTGGTAGGAATCAAATCAATTCTCAACCTAATTAGGTAACATTCCATTTAATCGGGTAATCCCCAATTAAATTGAGTACCTCCCAATTATGTTGAATAATTCCCAATTAGGTCAAATAATCCCCAAATGGAAGGAATTATTTGACCTAGGGTTATGACTTAATTCAGTTCCCACACACATCAGCTGCCACATCATTTGATATAAAAATATGGTACAATTAGTATTATTCAATGTGAATTGTTTTACCTGGAATTGTGCTCACGGAAAAATAATTTATGTATCTTCTACATATAGAGGATAAGGTTCCCAAAAAAAAAAAAAACAGGAAAGGCCAATTATCTACAAAAAAGAAAGTGTATATATATATATTTAAGTACGTTATTAAAACAAGTAAATGATAGCCACGTTATTAAAAATGACGAAAATAAAATATAGGCACATTATAAAAAATAAACACATGATTTATCAATAAATGATAGGTACATTATTTATTAACTGTTATTTAATAAAACGATAGGTATATTATTTATAAAGTCATACTAGGTAAATTTTCTACAAAAAAAGGTATATTATTTAGTAATAAAATAGATACATTATTTATAAATAAAAGATAGGTAATTTATTTATATAAGCAATAAGTACATTATTTATAAATAAGAATGAGCCAAACTTAAAGGAATTCAAAACAAAACAAAATTAAAGAAATTGGATTAGTTTGAGAGGAAGCTCCTCAATTTTAAGGAGCCAAAATTTATAAAAAAGAATAAGTACATTTTTTAAACAAATAAAAAGAATAGGTACATTATTTAAAAATAAAAAAATAAAAAAATAGCACAACAAATTGTGGGAACTAACAGTTAATACACCCCACCTGTAATTAGGGGTACTTTTGGACTCTAAAAAATTACTTTGAAGGAAAAAAAAAGCAAAATTTACTATGATAAAAAAATATTTGCGCAGCTGCTCTATTTCTAAAAAGCACTGACGCTTTGGGGTGTATATATAATTTTCTTAATTATTGGGTTACCTAGGCTTTATAAAATAAATAATTTGTATTCTGTTTGCAGTAAGGAAGCAGAAGTTACTCAAGAAATAGCCCAGAAGATTTCAACTAAATTACACCCCATGACGTCATTTGGCGAAGATTTAATTGGAATGGGTCCTCGTATAGAGAAAATAGAGTCGATGTTGGATCTTGAGGAGCGTGATGATGTTCGCACCATAGGAATTTGGGGGATGGGAGGCATTGGCAAGACAACTCTGGCGGAACTAGTGCATAACAAGATCTGCAACAAGTTTCAAACTGACTGCTTTCTTTACTATGTCAGAGAGGAATCTGAAAAACAGGATCTAGTTTCCTTGCAGAACGTTCTTTTCGAAAAACTGCTTCGTGGCTCCGGGGATGACATACATAATGTCCATATGGGAATGAGTTTATTGAAGAGACGACTGAGTACTAAAAAGGTGCTTATCGTTCTGGACGATGTTGATAATCAGAAACAAATAGAAGCTTTAGTTGGAAATGATTGGTTGGGTCGAGGAAGCAGAGTCATTATAACTACTAGAAATGAGCAATTGTTGAAGGCATATGGAGTGCATGCGCACCACATATACGAGGTTGAGAAACTGAACGATGAAGAAGCCCTTCAGTTCTTCTGTAAGAAAGCCTTCAAGAAAGGCCATGAGATGGCTGATGACTACACAAAGCTGTCCAAGGGTTTTGCCAAATATACCAATGGCCTCCCTTTAGCCCTTGAAGTTTTGGGTCGCGCCTTGTATGGGAAAACGGTTGCTCAATGGAAGAGTGCGTTCGCTAGACTGAAAGAACATCCCGATCACAATAAGGACATTTTTCCTGTGCTTCGAATAAGTTATGATGGATTATTAGACGAAACAGAGCAGAAAATGTTTTTGGACATTGCATGTTTCTTCAAAGGAGAGGATCGTGATCGTGTATGTAATATTTTTGATGCTTGTGAATTTTATCCAGACATCGGTATCAGTGTCCTCATGGATAAATGTCTAGTTAAAATTATTGAAGGAAACAGACTGTGGATGCATGATTTACTACAACAATTGGGTTGGAGCATTGTTCTTGGAGAATCTCCTGAGCCAGGTAAACGCAGCAGATTATGGGTTAGTGAGAATGTCTCGGAGTATAAAGATAGCAGGTCGTGGGATGACGTCAACACTGTACTCGAGGATAATTTGGTAAGATATCAAATAATATGCATATTTGCTCATTTTGAAACAAACCTAAATTTTTCAGATGCAATAATTCTTATGCATCTTACACTTGAACCTTTATGATTTTGTGGTATAGGGAACAATTGCTGTTCACGGTATATTCCTAACCTTGCCTGCAAAGGAAGAGATAGAGTTGGATGCTGATCCATTCTCAAATATGCTCGGACTAAAATTGTTGAAGATTTGTAATGCCAACTTTTCTGAATGTCCTGAATATTTCTCTAGACAGTTACGGCTTTTGGAATGGCATGAATATCCTTTAGAGTCCCTACCCCCAAGTTTTCGGCCATCTGCCCTTGTTGAACTTAAGTTGCCTAGCAGCCGCATTAAACAACTATGGCATGAAAGGGTATTTCGATAACTTTTCACTTAATTATATATGTTTTTCTTGCATTCAAGTAGACAGAAATTATTTGTTTCCAATACTAATTATACTACAATAAATTTGTTGAAGTACCATTGTTCTCTTTTCCCCCATTTCATGACAGCGCCTTCCTTTGATGAAAAAATTGAGGCTGATCGATCTTTCCAACTGCAAATGCTTAACCAAGACCCCAGACTTCAGTAAGGTCCCAAATCTTATGGGTTTGACCCTTGAAGGTTGTGAAAAGTTATCAGAGCTTCACACAACAATTTGGGATCTCCAACATCTGGTTTCATTGAACTTGAATGGTTGTGAATGCCTAAAGAGCCTTCCCGACTCCATATGTTTGGAATCTCTTCAAAATTTTATTCTTTCAGGATGTTCAAGACTCGAAAAGTTTCCAGAGATTGTGGGAAACATGGGAAACTTGTCAGAACTTCATTTAGATGGGACGGGGATAAGGGAGTTGCCACTATCCATCGAGCGCTTGACTGGCCTTATTTTGTTAAATCTAAGAGAATGCAAGAACCTTTTGAGTGTTCCAAGCATCATTTGCAGTTTGGCATCCTTGAAATATCTATATCTGTCAGGCTGCTCACTGATTGACCAACTGCCAGAAAACATAGGGAGCCTGGAACTTTTAAAAGAGCTTGATGCCTGTCAAACTGCCATAAGAAGATTGCCTTTGTCTATTTTACTTCTGAAGAACCTCCAACGGTTATGTTTATTTGGTTGTAAAGGTTTGCAGCTCCCTCACTCGTTCTCGGGTTTATCCTCTTTGGTATTCTTAAATCTTAGCGGATGCGGTCTAGGAGAAGGAGCAATTCCTGATGATATTGGCATATGCTTATCTTCATTGCGGAGTTTAGGTTTAAGTGAAAACAATTTTGAGAGCATACCTGAAAGCATATCTCAACTTTCTGAGCTTAGAGAACTTAGCTTGTTCAAGTGTTGCAATCTGCGATTGTTGCCAGAACCTCTTCCATTGAGCCTAAAACATTTGGATGCACATGATTGTCCTTTGCAGACAAACTATCCAAAAACCATGAACGTATGGACTTCTGCTGAGGGTATCTATTTCATAGATTGCCGAGAATCAGAGGGGTTGAAGGTCACCCGCTGCCAATTGATGAAGAGCATCTTGCACAACTCTTTCCTATATACTTTGAGGTCTCTCTCTCTCTCTCTCTCTCTCTCTCTCTCTCTCTCTCTCTCTCTCTCTCTCTCTCTATATATATATATATATATATACATACATACATACATACATATAATGATCCTATATCAGATTGGATCACCTACAACCTCTTTTGGTGAATTGTAAAAAGGGATCCTGTGGCCGCTCATACATACATGATATATGTGTGTATATATGTATATAATGTTATTGTTTTTCTTATTTTGTACAGGATCTGATTGATCGTCAGCAAGAATTTCAAATTCGTGTTCCGTATACTAGAATTCCAGACTGGTGCAGTGAGTATTCGAGTGGGACTTCTGTAACAATCCAACTATCAGATCCAGAAGATAGTATATGGATGGGAGTTGTCCTTTTTGTGTTTTTCGAAATTCTTGAGCAGAGTTCGGAAATGGAAGAGACCTTCTGTGATTTTCACGCCTCGGATGGTCGTCTTCAAAATCGAAGAGTCTTTGTTGGAAACTTTGAAAACTTCATAGTTGGGTCGCATGCAGTTTGTTGCTATGAGCCAGCACGCATATTTGCAGGGGATTTGAAAAAAGCAAGCCAAGGAGTACTTCGAGCATCAGTCTCAACAAATCGACCCAGTTTGAAAGTGAAAGGGTGCGGAATACGTTTAATCTCCCATCAAGATGCGGCAAAATTTGCCCACTATTTTAGTCAGACTGCTAATCAACACCTCGATTCGAATTTTGGTCCACATTGTAAGCATATGTTGGATGAGGTGATGAAATTGGAAAGTTCTGGTGACGTGACAAAAGTTGATTACTTTCTACGGGAACTACCATCAACTTCAACTGTGAATCAGGGCAGCAGCAGCTCTACCACAGCTAGTACTGATTCTAGCATACAGCCAGTACAATCGTTGCTTTCAAAGCTTTATGAGGTTACTCTAGTGTCTATCTCTCTCTCTCTCTCCCTCTTTATCTGCGTTTGTTGGAGTTATATTATTAGCATGCATATAACTATATGTAGGGGGCTGATCCGTGACATCTTATTTTATACACAATTTTTGGGCCATTAGATTGCTCCCCTTTAATGGATGAAATTAAATCTTATGTGGTTCTATCGCTGATAATTCTTTCTTTTTGTCACGGTATGTAGATATTCTCTGTTTTTCTCTCTCTAGCTGGTAGTTGTTGTGATGGAGATGTGTTATATAACTTACGAGAAATAATAATGGGTTAAGAGAACTTAATTAAAATAATTATCAGCAGTAACTGCAGCAAGAAGAATAAAGAGAAGGAGAGATTGCTTAAGAGAAAAATGTTCAGTCTATAAGAGGGCTGATTTCAAATTTTTGTAAAGAATGAGAGAAAGATCAATAATTTTTTTTGGTCTGATGAAAGAAAGAGTTAGCAGAGAATGTGTCGGGGAAGAGAAAGAGGAGAGAGAAAAATGTTTTGGTGATAGAAATTTACTTCCCTAGAAACAGAGAGAACTGAGAGAAAACTATTTTAATTTAATTTTTATGTCAGAAAGCTAGGTAAGATTTAATCTCATCTATTAAAATTGGAGCAATCTAATAGCCCAAAAATTGTGTCAAAACTTGTGTATAAAATATGATGTCATGTTTTATACATATTTTATACACAAATTTTCACACAACTTGTGTATTAAATATGATGTCACATTTCTGTATAAAATATGATGTCATATTGACAAAAAAACAATATGATGTCATATTGACAGAAAAAAATATGATGTCATGGATTCGCCCCATATAATTATATACTTCACAAACGACAAAAATAAAAATTTATATTTAAGGCAGTTGTTTTTGGAAGGTCTCAGCCATGAATTAATTAGTTACTACTTGTGTGCTCAATATGGACAGGGAAGCAATGGACGCGAGAAGAATTTCTTTTTCAGTTTTTGTGATGAAGCATTACAAATTCCAAGCTGGTTCGTCCATCACTACTTGGGGAATGTAGCACTGTGTGACCTTCCTCAAAATTTATTTGATGAAAGCAGATGGGTAGGAATAGAACTATATGCCATACTTTCTTGGCGTCACTCCCTTTCACATCTCTTCCTTCTTCCTTCCTTCCTTTGTGTTGATTTGTGTGACCAAGATAGCAGTAGAATACAAGGATCTGTTGTAATAACTGATCGCCTCCGTCAGCAAGTTACAAGGTTCCATGAAATTGTAGTGTTACATGTGCCGCGTGTGGAATTCCGACAACATCAGTGGAGTCAATGTCAGGTTCTTAGGGCATTCTTTAGATCCACCAACTCAGATGTGGAGGTTGAAGTTTGTGGGACCCGCTTAGTATACGAGGAAGACTTGGGAGAGTTGATCCGTTCATTAACAGAGTTAACATTTGGGAGATCAGATAAACTTGATGCGCTTTATGCCCAAGCTTTTTCTGCACAAACAATGGAAAATCCCCTTCATAAAGTCCAAACTGTGCGCAACATTGATGCAGAAGAAGGAGAAATGCACACTGATTCCATGAGGATCCAAAGGTCATATATATATATATATATATATACATGTTAATATTTTGTGTGTGCGTGGATTTCTATATATATATATATATATATTCTCTCAATCCTGGCAGAATATTTAAATTACTTGGACTAATATAAGTTGTACTTATAGCCAACGGTTAGCTGAATCTGCACAAGAGTTTCTGCACAAGTATAGATGCTATCTCGAACGAAAGCATGATGTCAAGGAGTGTGGTGAAGTAATATTAGTCCACTCAAAACGCTTCACGTTTGCCAACAGGGATTCCACCCAACGAAAGGTTGCAGAAGAAGATACTACACCGCGGTTGTCGTTGTTGGTTGGTCATGTACATGTATTGGCTGAGACTCAACTTTATGGAAGCTATAGTCCAGCACAATGGAAAAGGTACCTGCAGGTTTTCCTTCAAAAGTCCCAGCTGGCAACACTCAGTCTTAAAGGAGATAAAATTTCTGTTTTCAAGCATTTCGATCCTTGGAACACATACAATTTTTGTTTCCCTCGGAAGGAAATTCTAGAGTGGTTCAAAGGTTGGACTACTATGTCATCCAAGATTGGAATCAAGCTACCTCCAAAATTGTATGATTGTGGCGATTGGAGGGGACTTGCTATTATTTCTTCTTTTTCAGTCCATGAGCATCCAACTGTCACCCTTGAAGATCTGGGCTCCCAAATTTCTGTCAAACTTCTGTGTCACTTGAGAATTGATGATATTTGCTTGAATCCGGTCGCCATGTACTCCATCACTAAAGAGAAATTCAAGTGGCAGCATGTGCGGGGATTTATTTGGGTCACCTACATACCCCGTGTTTTACTATCAGAGTTTAGTGCTACTAATTCTGATATTGTAGAGGCTAGAATTTACAATCATTGCCCAGCCTTGACAGTGCATGAGTGTGGTATCCGTCTCTTGTATGAGCAAGAAGTGGAGGAATTTAAGCAAACAATAAGCCAGTCTTGGACCTCCTTCTTCGACAATGTGGATCTCATCCCTCAGTTTGTGGAGGGTATCTCTCCGGAGCAGCCACATCAAGATCTTAGGAGGCATACCAGTGGAATATCACAACATGTGCAGGTCTCTCTCTCTCTCTCTCTCTCTCACATCAGTTATCTTAATCCAATAATATTTATTACTTTGATTTTATATTTTGTAGGCCCTTAATGGAGACTATACACTTGACAGAATTTTCCGTCCAATTCCCAAAATTCTAGAGTGGTTCAATCCTTTTCACTTCAGTGGTTCTTCAGCGGGAATCCAGTTACCGCCATCTCTACATAGTCACAGAGATTGGAAGGGATTGGCTCTTTATGCATTTTTCTCAGACCTTAAGAATCCAACTGGCTCCCTAGACAAATTGGATCCAGAAACTCCTCACTACCTGGTTTGTCACTTGGAACCTGACGACGGTAGTTTGGAATATTATATCCACCCCTTCCGAAACACGGGCCATGAATTAGAGTATTTACAAGATGGAGGATTCATTTGGGTGACCTATATACCACGAAAGTTGTTTCAAGATCAGTTGAATGGGTGTAGTCACTTGCATGCTTCATTTGCAAGCGATAGGGGAGGGCTGTACACACGAAGTTGTGGTTTCTTTCCAGTATACGAGCATGATGAGGAATTGGTTAAGCAGCGCTGTATGAGCTTGATCGCCTCGTTTTTTGTCGATATGGAAAAAAATTATCAGCGCTACAATGGTGGTGAGGGCGAGGCAGGTCGTAGCAGCAGAACAGACAGCTCCATCCAAGACCCTCTCCATGAAAGATTGTACCAGCAAGAAGAGGAAGAATTTAAGCAAGCAATAACCGAATCCTCGACCTCCTTCTTCGACAATGAGGATCTCATCCGTCAATTTGCAAAAGGTCTTTCTCCCGAACACCCACATCAAAATCATATGCCCCAAGGACCAAATGTTAAGGTCTCTCTCTCTCTCTCTCTCTCTCTCTCTCTCTCTCTCTCAGTCAAATATATAATTACATGATTTTTATATTTTGTAGGACTTTGATCGTGACTCAATATTTAACGCAACTTTCCCTCCAAATACTGAAATTCTAGAGTGGTTCAGTCCTCATCATACCAGTGGTCCTTCAGTGAAAATCCCGTTACCGCCATCTCTATGTAGTGACAGCAATTGGATGGGTCTGGCGCTTTGTGCATTTTTCTCACACCTTGAAAATCCAACTGCCTCCTTAGACAAATTGGATGCAGAAACTGCTCATTACCTCATTTGTCACTTGGAAACTGAGGACACTAGATTGGAACCTCTCCACATGCACCAAACAACGTGCGAAGAATTCAAGTGGTTACATGATGGCGGATTCATTTGGCTGACCTATATACCACATAAGTGGTTTCTAGATCAGTTGAATGGGTGTAGTCACTTGGAGGCTTCATTTGCAAGTGAAAGGGGAGGGTTGCCAGCGCAAAGTTGTGGTTTTCGCCTGGTATATCAGCATGATGAAGAAGAGTTTAAGCAGCACTGTATCAGAATGACCTCGTTACTTGTCAATCAAGAAACAAATTATCAGCAATACCATGACGGTGAGAGCGAGGCAGGACCTAGCATAACAGACAGCTCCATCCAAGACTCTCACGATGAAAGATTGGAAGGAGCCGAGGGTCCTAAGTCTAAAGACAAAGGTAAACAAGTTCAGGAATATGCTGCGGATGAAAAACATTTGGCATTAGGTGGTTCACCATGGTTCATCCAATTTAAATAAAAACCGCAGGGTCTGCATTATCCTGAACTGTTTGGAATAAAATGTTTGTTAGTAAAGACGTGTCGTTTCTTAAAGGCATACAATATTAGGTGTTTGGTTGTGTCTTGTATTTGAAATAATTGAGGATTGATTTCATGTCCTCTTCTGTCGTTTAACCACTAGGTTTAATACAAGTCAAGCAGTGTCGTCTAAGTCACCGTTGTGGATTAAGTATCTCCTTGAAATAATTCAAGAGTTATATGTGCTCTTACAAGAAGCATGCTTTTTATTAATATAAGTTTTTAGATTGCAGAAGTTGGAAGTATCTCCAACTGCCTACACAGAACAGTATTTTTGTTAATACTGTATACCTCCCTAATTTGAAAAGCCTAGAAAGCCGTGTGAGTACTCACTCAGATGATTTTTCATTGTAACTCATCAAATATTTCACTATAACGCCAACGAAAAGAAAAACCTAGTATTAATATTTTTTGTATAGGCGATATAAAATGTTATATATATATATCGCTTGATTGGCAATTGATTATGCATAATCTTGGGGTGTTCCCATTTCATGTCACACGTGGCGAATAAATGATCAACATGTTTAGTCATAAGATAATGTTATATTAACTAGACATAATAATTTAATTGATCCTTTGAGCATAGTTTCTCAGTGGTTTTCCCGTACTTTCCCAGAAGGTGGAAATAAGTTCAGCCAGACGCTGCTTACTTGCTTATAAATATCCCACTAATTCAAGCCTTGTTTGCCCAAAGCAATAGAACTCCATCTCTCATCCATTGCCTTCCATCGATGAAAATCATTTTTTCCAGAAGATATTAAGGGTCATATAATTATATTAGAATATGAGAAAAAAATACAACCCTTTAGTTATATATCTTAGCATTTCTTTTCAATTTGAAAAATAATCTACAACATTGTATCAAAATTATTAAAAAAAAGTTGTTCACATTATACTATTTATTTAGCTAGTATTGACATGGTAGAATATAGAGAACTATCTTAATTGTCACATCCCAGAATCGCTCCGCCGATGCGGCATTGCTCACTGTTCTTGCTTTCCCAAGACACGGGTCTTACATTAATTACTCCAGGATTCTTAGGAGAGTATGGTTACTTAAGTCAACTTTTTATGCTGAAAGTAGTGATCACTTATCTTCATTTTCTTCCAAAATAAAAAAAGTAATAAATTTTTATCTCCTTCTTTGAAAAAAATGTAAAATTAGATTTCACTAGTATACCTCTAAAGTGATTTAAAGATAAATTTTTACCCACATAGAGCACGACTTGGTATAATTATTTCTCATGATGAGTTGCTTAGCCCAACAAAGTCTTTAGATACAAATATTCCAACCAAGCAAGATAGACGAGCTGAAATATATAGCTTCAGGATTAGCGAGAAAGGAGAACAAGTTTTTGATGAACTGTTCAACCAGATAGCATATCAGTCAGAAGCAGAAGATAATGACGACTCGTATTGAAACAACTTAGGAAAAGAAGAGATGATGGATGCATAACGAAGCCGCCATAGCAGCAAATGCATGAAGTCCATGTGAAGAGATCATCCCAGCAGATGCATCATCAGTCCAAACTTGTTGGCACTATACAAAAAGCAAAATATGAAGTTTTTGTCAGTATGTGAAGAAGCCTTCTCAGGCAATCTAAAAAAGAATAAGGGCATTATTGTCCAAATACTAATTTTTTTGTCATTCTTTATGAAACCTCCCACATTTGGGCTGAATCAAGAATGTCCCATTATTCTTCTACTAACAGGTAGGAAAAGGTTAAGGTCATGACGAAGGTTGGTGTGTGTGATGACTGGGCAGGTGATGGGCCATTGTATAAACGTCTTAACAATAAATGTTATAAGTCCACTCCTATGTTCACACACACAATTTTAATAACAATGGCGAACATGTGTCCTCTCCAATTGTTTCGATTCAATTCGTTGTTGTGCGTGTTATTACTTTGTCAATCCTGTTGTACAGAATGCATTTTCTCCCTCACCAGTCACCACAGTCAGGTAAAGCATAGCTACTAGACAAAATAATATAAAAAGTGGATTGCATAACTAGTAATAACAACTCCCTCATCAAAATTTTCACTAGAATATCAATGAAAAGAAAAACCTGGTATAGGCAATTTAATATTGATCATGCGTAGCATGAGCAACTCATCTAATGTTTCACTACAACGTCAACGAAAAGAAAAACCTAGTATTAATATTTTTTGTATCACCTGGCAATATAATATTTGATCATGTGTACCATGATCAGCATCTATTGATTGTATTTCCAATATAAAATGTTGTGTATATATCACTTGATTAGCAATTGATTATGCATAATCTTCTGGTGTTCCTGTTTCTTGTCACACCTGGCGAATAAATGAACATGTTTAGTCATAAAATAATGTTATATTAACTAGACATAATAATTTACTTGATCCCTTGATCAGCCAGACGCTGCTTAATTGTTGAGAATTAAGCTGCATACCAAGCTTAAATCAAGTTGCAGATGCTAATCCTGCAGTTTGACAGTGAAAGAAATGAAGAAATTGAAGAACTTGGAAACTTTCCTTTTTTTAGAAGTAGCCGTTAGTTGCAATGTGCAACGGCTATTTTTCTTTCTATTTTAGGAAAGGTTACAGTTGTCATTCCTAGCTGTAAAGTCTGTACTGCCTATAACCAATTCGTGTATAGGTGTCATGATCATAGCCTCCAATGACCTTGAATGGCTGGAGATGAGTCCTTGCATCCTAGTTTTTAGGATCTGTCAGTTTTGGGCAGTAGGTGTCATGCCTTTTATGCAGCATTTTTGGTACTGATGCAATAACAAGAAATTCCTGAACATTCTCATTCTCTCTGTATATTTTCTGCTCCTGCATATGTTGCTAACTTTCTTGGTTTTGTTTGTTCTTAAAAATCAATCAAAGCTGGAAAGTTTTATACCAAATTCTAACATGGTATCAGAGCTTCTGGTCTGATTATAGACAAGGGGCGTGAGCTGTGAGAAAGGGAGTTCCTCCTGAAATCTCTAAGTGAGATAAAGGTTGCTCCTTTATTGAGTTGGTTCACTGAAACTCACTGAAAATGGTGGGATCAGGATCCTCAGGTGGAGATTTACGAACTCCACAGTTCAATGGTTCAAACTATGATTTCTGGTCAGTGAAAATGGAGACCATTCTCATAGCATATGATCTATGGGATGCAGTGGAGATTGGAGTACAACCACAGCCGATTCTTGAAGAGGAAGCAGGCTCTGGAGGTGAAGAAAGTGAGGCTGAGCAGATTCCAGTGGAAGCACCTACTATCTCCAGGGAAAACAAGATAAAAAATGCCAAGGCTTTGAGCCTTATTCAAGGAGCTTTAACAGATGAGCTTTTTCCTCGCATCAGAAATGAGAAAACTGCAAAAGGTGCTTGGGAAATTTTGAGAAGAGAGTTCAGAGGAGACAAAAAGGTAAGAGCTGTGAAACTACAAGCTATAAGAGCTGATTTTGAATATTTGAGAATGAATGATGTTGAATCTCTGGATGACTACTTGGCTCGATTCTTTGAAATAATAAACAACCTGAAATCTCTAGGAGAAGATGTAACAGAGAAAAGGATTGTCCAAAAGTTGTTGATGAGTCTAAGTAGGAGGTACAAGTCCATAGTGTCAATCATTGAAGAAACCAGAGATCTTGACACTATTAGAGTTGAAGAAATCCTTGCATCTGTCAAAGTATATGATAAGAGAGAGGATTTGCATGATGAAAGGGATAAATTGGCAGGAACTGAGAAAGCTTTTAGTAGCCTCAGAGTTGGAAATAGCCAAGCTTCTGGAGCTAATAAAAGTTCACAAGGTAGGCCAAATCAAAAATGGCAAGGACGGAACAAAAGGGGCTCAAGTTGGTCTCAAGGTGGAAACTTTAATAATAATAGTGGCTCAAATTGGAGTAGTGGCTCTGGAGGGAATTGGAACAATAGTTTCAATTCACAAAACAAGCAAGGAAGTAGCAGCCAAGGAGGTGTGAAACCACAGTGCCAAGTCTGTCAGAAGTATCATTTTGGTGTGTGCAGGTACAAAGGCAAACCTAGATGTGGAAAATGCAATAGGTTTGGTCATATTACTAAGGACTGTGAAAATGGTAAACAAGTTGCAAATCGTGCAAAGGAGGAAGAGGTTACCACAGGAACAATGTTCTATGCTTGTCATGCAAGTTCAATTGCATCAAGCAAGTCTGTGTGGTTTGTTGACGTGCTTGTAGCAATCACATGACCTCTCAAGAGTCCTTGTTGATAAATCTTGATAGGTCGCTGACCTGCAAAGTGAAAATGGGCACCGGTGACCTTGTTCAAGCCACAGGAAAAGGAACACTAGTAGTTGAGACAAGAAAAGGGAAAAGATATATAAATGAGGTGCAGTTAGTCCCTGGTCCGGATGAGAATTTGTTGAGTGTAGGACAAATGATGGAGCATGGGTACTACATTCTGTTTGGAGGAAACTATGCAGTAATTTGTGATGACAAAGACCTTGACAATGTTGTAGCCAAAGTGGCAATGGCTGGAAATAGATGCTTTCCATTGTCTATGGAATCTATCTGCTCAATAGGAATGAAGGCAGCAGTACAAGTAGATCCATGGGTTTGGCATAGGCGATTGGGGCATTTGAACTTTGTAAGCATGAAGAAAATGCAGCAAACACAAATGGTGCTAGGCTTACCTGATTTCTCAGAAAAGGAAGGTGTATGTGAAGGCTGTGTGTATGGTAAAAGCCATAGAGAACCATTTGACAGTGAGAAACCTTGGAGAGCTAACAATCCACTTGAGTTGATACACACTGATGTATGTGGTCCAATGCAAAATGAGTCAATAGGAGGAAACAAATACTTTATCACATTCATTGATGACTTCTCAAGAATGTGTTGGGTATATTTTCTCACAAACAAGTCAAGTGTGATAAGTGTGTTCAAAAAGTTCAAAGCATTTGTTGAGCTACAAAGTGGATTCAACTTAAAGAAACTTAGAAGTGACAGAGGTGGAGAGTACACTTCACATGAATTTCTGGAGTTTTGCAGTGATCTTGGCATGGAGAGGCAACTGACTATTGCCTACTCACCTCAGCAAAATGGGGTTGCTGAGAGAAGAAACAGAACAACTGTGAAATGGCAAGATCAATGATGACCGAGAAGAAAATCCTGTAAAGTTAAATTTGAAGCAGTTAGTGCTGCTTTGTGTACTGCAAAACAGTGCTACACTACTTGATTTCAGACAAAACTCCATTTGAAGCTTTCACAGAAGAAAACCAGGTGTGAAACATCCGAGGGTGTTTGGAAGTATCTCATTACAGTCATATTCCATCAAACCTTAGACAAAAGTTTGATGATAAAGCAAGCAAAGGGATTTTTATGGGTTATGGCAATGTGAAAAGGGTTACAGGATCTATAACCTTCAAACCGAGAAAATGATACTTTCAAGGAGTGTTGTTTTTGATGAGAACAAATCCTGGAATTGGGACAGCAAGCAAGATGAAACTGTCTCGATTGCCTCTCATTTTTGGAAATGGAAATTACGAGATAGTCAAATGAAACGACCTCTCATGAAACTCACAACATTGATTCACCAAATCTGAATCAATTAATCTCGGATGATGAATATGTCTCTGAGAGAAATGGCAGTGACACAAGTCAAGGGTCAACTCCAAGCAATACACCAAGAAAGCTGAAAAGCTTGGAGGACATTTATGCAAGATGTCACATGACCATTATTGAACCTGAAACTTATCTTGAAGCTATTGAAGACAAAGCATGGAAGGAAGCAATGGATGCTGAGTTTGAAACTATAGAGAAAAATGAAACTTGGAAGCTAGTAGAAAGGCCTGCAGATAAACCAGCTTATAGGAGTCAAATGGGTGTTCAAAACCAAGTGAACCTGGATGGAACAGTTCAAAAACACAAAGCTAGGCTTGTGGCAAAGGGGTATGCTCAGAAACCTGGTATTGATTATAATGAAACTTTTGCCCCTGTGGCAAGGCTAGATACAATTAGGACTCTAATTGCACTTGCAGCTCAAAAGGGTTGGAAATTGTTTCAATTAGATGTGAAGTCAGCCTTCTTGAATGGAGTTCTTGAGGAGGAGGTTTACACTGAGCAACCAGAGGGTTTTGAAGTAGAAAATGCAAGTCATAAGGTCTATAAATTGAAAAAGGCTCTTTATGGTTTGAAGCAAGCTCCTAGAGCTTGGTACAGTGAGATTGACACTTTATCTCACAAGCTGCAACTTTAAAAGGAGTACTAGTGAGGCCACACTATATACCGTAATCGATGAAGAAGGTAAACTGATTATTGTCTCTATATATGTTGATGATATAGTTTATACCGGAAGCAGTAATGCATTGCTCAGTGAATTTAAAAGAGACATGATGCAGAAGTATGAGATGACTGATTTAGGACTCCTACATCATTTCTTGGGAATGGGAGTTCTACAAACTGAAAAAGGTGTATTTATCCACCAAAGCAAGTATGCAAAGTCTTTACTTGCAAAGTTTGGTCTTGAAGATTGTAAATCGCTGACAATCCCTCTACCTACCGGTGAGAAATCAAGAAAATCGATGGAAGTGAGTGGTGATGAAGGTTTGTTTAGAAAAATTGTTGGCGACTTGTTATATCTAATCGCAACCAGGCCTCGATATAATGTTTGCAACCAGTCTACTATCAAGATTCATGCACAGCCCTACCAAGAAGCACATGGGAATTGCAAAAAGGGTCCTCAGATACATTCAAGGTACTCTAAGCTATGGCATTGAATATACAAGAGACAAGGAAGCTGTTTTAATTGGTTTCGTGACTACGATTGGGCTGGGCAGTGAAGATGACAAGAGAAGCACATCCGGATATGCATTCGATTTTGGCGGTGGAGTTTTTTCATGGGCTTCACCAAACAAAACACGCTTGCATTGTCAAGCTGCAGAAGCAGAATACGTCTCAGCAGCTGAGGCAACAGCTCAAGCTATCTGGTTAAGGTTTGTGCTGGATGATTTTGGTGAAATGCAATCTGATGCAACACCATTGTTTTGTGACAACATGTCTGCAATATCAATGGTCAAAAATCCTGTTTTCCATCAGAGAACAAGACATATAAACCGAAGGTATCATTTCATCAGAGAAGCTTTGCAAGAAGGGGTGATTGATATTAGATTCTGCAGAAGTGAAGAACAGTTGGCATACATATTTACAAAAGCTCTACCCAAAGATCGATTCAATTACTTGAGGTTAAAGCTTGGAGTTAAGCCTGTTAGCAGCTTAGGAGAGGCTGTTGAGAATTAAGCTGCATACCAAGCTTAAAGCAAGTTGCAGATGCTAATCCTGCAGTTTGACAGTGAAAGAAATGAAGAAATTGAAGAACTTGGAAACTTTCCTTTTTTTAGAAGTAGCCGTTAGTTGCAATGTGCAACGGCTATTTTTCTTTCTATTTTAGGAAAGGTTACAGTTGTCATTCCTAACTGTAAAGTCTGTACTGCCTATAACCAATTCGTGTATAGGTGTCATGATCATAGCCTCCAATGACCTTGAATGGCTAGAGATGAGTCCTTGCATCCTAGTTAGGATCTGTCAGTTTTGGGCAGTAGGTGTCATGCCTTTTATGCAGCATTTTTGGTACTGATGCAATAACAAGAAATTCCTGAACATTCTCATTCTCTCTGTATATTTTCTGCTCCTGCATACGTTGCTAACTTTCTTGGTTTTGTTTGTTCTTAAAAATCAATCAAAGCTGGAAAGTTTTATACCAAATTCTAACATTAATTGCCCAAAGCAATAGACCTCCATCTCTCATCCATTGCCTTCCATCGATCAACATCATTGTTTCATCTTCATCCTCCTCCTCCTCCTCATTTTTTCTTCCTGCTCGATCGTCTTCTTCTTTGTCTATTACTTTTCTTGTACGACCTACTGCATCAGTTTTGATTTGGTTGCACCGAAATGCCTTCATCGGCTTCTTCAGCCCCTAAAATATTGGCACATGATGTGTTTCTCAGTTTTAGGGGTGAGGACACTCGCCAAAGTTTTACGAGCCATTTATACCATGCTTTGACCGAGAAAGGAATTGATACCTTTATAGATAATGAAAAACTGAAGAGGGGAAAACCCATTGGCCCAGAACTCTTGGAAGCAATTGAAGAATCGAGTTTTGCAGTAGTTATTCTTTCAAAAGAGTATGCTTCTTCAACGTGGTGTTTGGATGAACTTGCACACATTGTTGATTGCAACAAAGAGAAGGGACTCCAAATTTTCCCGGTTTTCTATCACGTAACAGAATCCGAGGTCGGAAATCAAACTGGTAAGTTTGGTGAGGCCTTTGCTGAACATGAAAAAGTTTTCAAGGGCGATATGGAGAAGGCTGACAAGTGGAGGAAAGCTTTAGCGGAAATAGCCGATATCAGGGGATGGGTTTTGGATAAAGATAGGTAAATAATATTTCTACTTCTTCAATTATTTGAAACTTTAGAGTATTCTTATCTTGTATATGCCCCATTAACAAAAGACAGAAACTTTTTTTTTTGGTCGGAAAAAAAAATACTGAAACTTGAAGATGATGTTTGGCACAATAACGTTACGAGCACCAACTAGCTTTTGTGTCTCATGATTTTTATTACTCATTTTGCCATATGAAATAAATATGAAAGAAACTGACATCCTGATTTTATGCATCTTTACTGATTCGAAATTTGAATTATGAATTATATTTGAACAACAACAAATATATTCACAACTAATATATAGGGAAATAATAAAAGTCATATAAAGGCATTTGCAAGAACATAAAATACATATAATATAGGTTTGGAAGTAAGGGGCTTGTACCTCAAGTAGTTAAAGGCATGTACTACTGCACTCGAAATCCGATGTCTGAATTTCCCCTCCCCCAATCGTTTGTATAGATTTGAAAAATAAAATAATAAACCTATATATAGCATAGTTTGAAAAAATAGTATAGGTTTGGAAATAAAATAATAAACTTATGTCAAAGGTTGAAAAACTTTCTAAAAAACTGAATTTATGTAAACACCACTACAAAAAAAAAGTCACAATAGTCACCCCTTTGTCACTAACTAAGAATTTGGTGACTGTTGGTAGCATTAGTCACCTTTTTAGAAATTTTAGTGCGACTAAAGGCTTTAGTCACCCTAGCAAATGTAACCAAATGTCACCTTCATTAATTTGTTGGTGACTAAAGCCCTTAGTCATCTTTTTTGAAATTTTTGTGTGACTAAAGGCTTTAGTCACCCAAGCAAATGTCACCAAATGTCACCAAATAATAGTGACTGTTGCCATTTTTTTTGTAGTGCACGCACCAGAAAGTAGCGCGAGGACACTCAATACATATGACCTACGATATAGGATGAAACAATTTCAAGAACCATACTTAAATATCATGCAACTGCTAATCAAAATATCTATGCTTACAACATATCTACACCATAAACAACTATCTATAGGAAACAAGAAGATGAGAAAGAGAAAAGAAGAAGACAACAAAAGAAAAAGAAGATGCGAAAAAACAAGGCGAATAATAAAAACTAAAAACTAATGTGATGATTATAGACGTTTGACATTAGATCTAATATTAAATGTGATAATTATTGAATATGTCAAATTGAATAAGTATTGACCTAAAATAAACAATCAGATAATAATTAAGGAGTTTACAATATAGTTCACGGGATCTAACCAAGTGGAAAAGAGCATTGACTTACAGACTAGTTCTTTTTTTCTTTTTCTTTTTTTTTTATAGAGAAAACCACAAATGCAAATACAAATATCCACAAAGGGGGTAATACAAATATGAAAGTATAGTAACCACACAGGAATTAATCTAGATACAAGCCACAAAAGGCTAGAGAAATTTCGTCATAAAAGCCGCATGCGTGAACAAACCAAGCATGAATCACAGCGCCCAAATCTACCAATATAACTACAACTTTTAACTCTCACAAGTACAAAATACAAGTAGAGACTAGAAAACAATCAAACATCCAACTCACAAGGAGTTGATGCAATTATTACAAAATAAGAAAATTGCAAACAAACAACCAAAAACCAACAGAGCTACTACCTCCACCACAAACACCGTCGTCGCCTTGGAGACAGAGAACACCATCGAGATTGTTGCCAGTCACCTTACAACTAAAACACCAACCAACAAAACCACAAATCCAAGCAGATCTAGACACAAATAACCTCCCCTGAATTAAAACCCCAAATCCAGTAGATGGGGAAGGGGAAAATAAGTGGGGATGTAAGGAAAAGAGAGTGAGACACTACCAAAAAAAAAAACCCCTCTTTTACGAGGGTCAAAAGGCGTTGGAAATACCAATTTTTAGTCGGAAAAGCGTTTTTCTGAGGGCAAATGTCCGTCGGACGTCGTCGGATAAGCGACTATCGGAAAAGGTGAATTTCCGACGAACCGTCGAAAACGTTTTTATTTCCGACCATGGATGTGTGTCGTAAATACTACGACGTCGTCGGAAACTAATTTTGCAAACGAGGACAATTTAGTATTTCCGATGTTCCAACGTTGTCGCAAATAATTCGAAGTTCTTCGAAAATGTTTCTTAAACAACGAGCTTTTTCTGTTTCCGACCACACTTTTCCGACAACAAATCTCGTCGGAAATACTATTTCCGAGGACTAAATGTATTTCTGACAATATTTGTTCATCTGAAATAGACATTTTCAAGAGCAAAATTGCATCGGAAAAGATTTTTTTCTTCTTGGAAATAATGCATAGGATCTATTTACGAGGAACATAGGTCGTCGGAAATGTTTACGACGCTGTAGACCAGTCGAAAATAATGAAATGTGTCATCGGAAGTATACAATTACGATGGGAATGTGGTGTCGAAAATAAAATCAATATTCTCGGAAATGGCTCGTAAGTTATATTTCCGATCAACATAGAATGTCGGAAAATGTTTTTTTTAAGATGAACAAGGATGTCGAAAATAGGGAAATTTGTCCTTGGAACTGTCATAAATAGAATAATTATTCTCATAAATATTATAATTTCATAATAAAATATATAAATAATATTTCCAATCAGAAACTTTTTTCATAATACTTCATATAAACTCATATATGTCTCAAACTTCAAAAAATTGAAAATAATTTCCAAGTCTGACAATACTAAATAAAGAACTAGTTGAGATGTTCATCGACATCGTCACTAAGATAAGCATCGGAACAGCTTCCAACATTGCCCTGGTATAACAACAACAACAAAACAAAGAATTATAATAAGACTTTATAGAACTTGATAATGGGAGTAACAAATAGAATTAAGAAGTAATATATAATAAAAGCCATACCACATTAGGTGATTGCCTTGAGCTGTGAGCAATATTTTGTGGGTTATTGTTAATCAACATTTGAACTTGTTGTTGCAAAGTGCTCAATTGATCTTTGACATCTTTTAATTCCTCTTTCAAATGCTCATGATTTTCTTCCAATTCCACGCACCTACGCTTATTACAGTTTTGGCTAGTTGAGGAGTAGTATGCATCTTTAGCTTTGGCGCCACCTCCTAAGCCAAGAACACGACCATGACTAGGGGCAATCACCTCCCTACATATATCCCAATCATTGACATCAATGTTTTCCTGTTCAACAGCAGCCTTTTTATTTTCCATTTTTTCCTGTAGTGAAATTATAAACATATGTTTCATATATAGACACAATATCATGCTAATGGAAAAATATGAAGATGGATATTGAAGTGGAAACCATACATGAAGTTCTTTCGCCTTTTCGCTTGCCCAATTTTCTCCTTCTCCATTCTTACCCTTACTTATATGAAATTTTTTGAAACAATCGATTGGATTAGGTTCAATTCCAGTTCAATCAAGCTGTTAACAAGAAAACATGAATATGGTAAGACAAATAAATTCAATCATCCAAGTTCCCTTAAAAAAAACAAGTGACATAAGCTCAAATCATGATACCTAGGGCAACAACTTCACAATCATAGCTTCAACAATGAAAATAGTTGAAGACCTTGACATACATGTCTTACATAAAATATTCAAGGGCCATACAATGATAGGCCCTTGCAAATTAAAAACCCTAGACATTAACCCGCCTAAATTAAAACTTCTAAACAAAACCCAATTTTGAAATTGGATAGTATGTAGGACAAACTATGTCCATGTAATTTATTTTAATTACAAATTATGCCATTGAATCCTCTCTTTAATGGGCAACTGTTTTTTCCCCTCATTTTAGCAATCCAATAATCCCAATTTTTTTTTTATAGAAGTTAAATCAGTTTTAAATTATTATTATTTTTATTATATTATTAATTTTGCATAAAAACCCCAAATTTCTTCTATTGTTTCTATGAATGGGTCACATAGAGGTGTTATGGTTTGCTTCCACATATTTTTACCTAATGTACTCCGTATAATAATAAAGAAAAAATTTACCTAATGTTTCTATAAATATACTCATATAAAGAAAAAATAATTTTCCTTTTGCTCATTGTGTACGGGATAGGTAAGTTACTTCATAGGCACACGTATCAAATGTGTATCAGATATATCACAAATCTAATATAGTTTGAAGGGGAAAAACCAAATTTACTAAATATTCAATTGTTTACCTCATCTTTTTGGTATTTCTCCATTGGAACTGAACCTGTGGTATGCACAATTGTTGATTTCTCTCGATTAGATTTGTTTCTTTTACTTTGATCCTGCAAATATAATTCAAAGTTGGAGAAAACAAATTGCAACAAGAAGCACAATAACAGAGGAAAGAATGCAATTGATAAACAGTTAGTTGGAAATTGCAAACGAATAATGCAATTGACAAACAATCAGTAGGAAATTGCAAACAAAGAATGCAATTGACAAACAGTCAGTAGGAAATTGCCAAAGTGCAATTGCAAGTTTCAAGATAACTTAATAATCACGTATGAATAATCAAATGGCTAAAACATCTTATTTAAATTTTTACCTGCCATTCAGACTTTAACCATTCATCAACCATTGCAATCCATATTGCAGGATCAGGTACATTCTCTGGGTGGTTTGCATATCTCTGACCAGTGCTTTTGTATTTTTGAAAAATTGGCCTTCTCAAGTTCCACATCCAGTCCGCAAATTTTTTTTAATATGTCTAGTGAATGCAACCTTCAATTCTTCCTCAGAACATGTGTAAGTATAACCAGCTTCCATGAAACACTAAAATAATAAATCCACCTGAGTCTCTGGATAATCAGAAAATTTTACCCAAGCTCCTTTAATCTCTTGCTTGAATAGTACATGTGACGACCCTGACCCAAAATTAAAAGAAAATAAGTGAGTTAATTAATTTGGGAAATTAAAAGGAATTAAATATGAATTAAATAAGAATTATTGGAATTAAATTGAAATTTATAAATTAGGGGCATTTTGGTCAACAGTATTTTCGGGACGGAATTTGGCAAAACAAGTTGCGCCATTGCATCCGGCACGTCGAAAAGAGTTCGGGGACGTGCGGCACGTTCGATTCGGATTTGTAACGCTTAAAAAGGACGTAAGCGTCATTTCAGAATTTGTTAAATACCCTCAGCCAATCAGATTCTAGGTTTTTTTTTCTCTCTCTCTCTCTCCTCTCTCTCTCTCTCTCTCTCTCTCTTTCTCACGACTGCACAGTGGCGCCGCCACTGTGAGTGGACGGCACCGCCATGTCCGGCCACCACAAGGGCCGGCATCGGTACCAAACTGACCGGCTGGTCCTTCCGGTCATAACCCACCCATTCCCCGACGCCGGCAGTTGCTCTTGTCGTCGGAAAGTGCAGTGAAACAACCGGTTTTTACCCAGAATTTCACGGCGTCGCACAGCCGGCTCCGGTCACCTCTGTCGTCGCGCAAGGTATGAAAACAACTCTCCTCCTCCTCCTCTAGCTTCATGTATAGCTGTTATAGATCGATTTGAAGGTTTAGGATCGGATCTGAAAACCTAGAAACTGGCCGGATTTTAATTCGATTTTCCGGCCAGATACCGGCCGGTTCTCGGCTGGGTGTGAGCGGTTCTGGACTCCCCACGAGCCCAGGATCGTTTTGGTATAGGCCTTGGTGGTTGTAGCGAAGAAAACCCGATCACCGGATTTGCTCAAGACACCCGCCACCCACGGTGGCCCGTGTGGCGGCGCGTGGTGGTGGTTCTTGGGTCCATTGTGATCCTCGTATCGCTGCGAGCGCGTGTGAGTTGACGGATCTCAATTCGGAGATCGTTTGACCATCGAACGAATCTGGCCTATTGCACGATTCTCGGGTTCGATAGGATTGAACGGTTGGATCGTGTCCATTCTTGGATATGTTGAACTAGATAATTCTAGGATCGTGTAGGATTTGACGGATCGTGATTCGGAGTCCCGGATACTCCGGATCGATGACTTGAAGTTAGAATTAAACCGTAATCGTGCGATCGTGCGGTCGTGAGCAATCCGACCATTCGATCGAGACCAAACTCTCAGGACACGTTGTTTAGGTCGTGTTGAACCTGTAGGAACTTTCAGATGTAAGTTTGGAGGTCATGGGACCCACGGGCCCGGTTTGACCTATTCGGGTCGGTTTGACCAAGTTTGACCAGGGTTGACCGAGTGTCTCCCGAGGTCTGTTTGCTGTGTAGTTGACTTTGTTGGACTTCTAGGAATATCCTGATCCTTTTGGAGGTCTTGGGCTCCGTGGGCCCGGGTTGACCGAAAAGAGGTAGTTTGACCTTGGAATCCTTCGTAGGACGTATGTGCATGTTAAGTGGGGTTTTGTTAGGGTTTATGTTTACGGTTCTCGTACGGTTCGCGGTACTAATCCAATCCTCGTCTTTAACGCTTTAGGTACCTTGACTCTGCGTGCTTTGTGAGCGGGACCCTTTGAGGGTTGTGCAGCATAGGACCAACGGTGAGTGGACTTTGTTTTCAAATGAGCATGAATTGGTTGAATTGCATGAAATGCATGAAATGAGATTTAATAATAGTTTTAAATATTGAATGTTAAGTCTTGGTTTGACTTTGGTTTAATTATATTTAAAAAGGTTTGCATTTGAGTTTAATGCTGATTTGGGTTGCCGGGTTTTATGTGGGGCCCTGTTGTTATATTTTATAGTATTTATACCTTTGGGTATTGTACGGGACGTGGTGAATGCCCAGTAGTTTTTGTACATAATTTTGATTATATGAATGAGCTAGATTAAGCTTGGAACCGTTATATTATATTTTAATTATATAATTGAATATATGGACGTTCGTATAGTCCGTTTGATTTCATATTCGGTTTTGGTGTTAAAACCTGATGATTAATAATACGTATACTTTGATTATATATATATATATATATATATATATATATATATATGACTAATTGAGTAAATACTTTGGATTATTGGGAAAGAGTTATATATATATATATATACTTTGGTTATATATATATATATAAATGTGTATCTACTTTAAGAAAAGGATTACCTATACTTTGGTTATATATATATATATATATATATATATATATATATATATATATATATATATATATATATATGCTTATACCTTAGATTTGACGTCTTAGAGACTGGAGATTTTAATATGATTTTGTATGCTTGGCTTGAGCATTGAATGAGATTTAAATATGGGTTTTCAATGAATAGGATATTTGATTTGATTTAATCTGTTATGCGGTCGTTTGACCCTTGTGATTATTTTGAGTATAGAAATATTTGTTTTGGACAGTGATGTCCTGACTTTGAGTATTTATATGGGTTAGTGGACTGATGGACTTGTATATGTCCTGGTGTCTTTTGTTTTGGGGTTGGGTACATTGTGATTGTATATATATATATATATACTGTTATCGTGTAACGATTGATGTGAGTGTTGTTTGTACCTAGTATTGTACCTCCCCCTGTTCTGATACTAATGATCGCATGGCGATTGATCTGATACGATTACCTGGTTTTGGTATGGTTCAAGCCGGTGCATACCTTAACGGGGTGTAGTTGTAGACCCTTGATTGGGTAGTCTGCGCGCGTAAGACAGATTTCTTTCGGAGTTATGGTTGGTAAGTTTTACCATATGGTCCTGTGAGTTTATTCCCACTTTGGACGGCTCAACCCTGGGCACGGTGTCTCGATGAGGCTGTATCGGTGTCCAGTCAAATGATCCCCTGTTGGATTGTTTTCCCCTGGTACTTGTGGCTGTGTTATGGTTATACTATACCTATACGCGTGAGTTAGTACCTTCATATTTATACTTCTTTTAGTGAGGATCGTTCCTCGCTTGTCGTGCTTGTGAGCACGTGATTGTGAGAGTGGGGATGTTTGGGAAACTGTTTACCTGTTTTGGTTGTAGTACTTGATTAGATTTCAGTACTTGATAGGTTTTACTTATTGGATTGTAAATCCTGTTTATATATATATATATATATATATATATATATTTATATATGATTTGAACTACATTTGAGTTCTGTATATTTGTCGAGTTTGGTTTTCTCGGCGTGAGTAAGATCTTTGACATTTTAAATGTTGTTTTGGTATTTGGGGATTTTACTATATTCTCATGCCTTCATTCTTCAAGTTATTTCAGTTGTACATACATACGTTTATGAGTTCATGTTTTGGGAGGTTATGCCTCGGGAAAAGTAAAAGGTTAGTTGTTTGAAAAAGGGGTTTTAAACTGGGTTACTTGCACGTGCCTTGAGAGAGTACGGTTTTCAAATCAATCAAGTATATTAATGGTTTCATATGCATGTTTGGCATAGTTTTAAACAGTGGGGGTTAGTACTTTGATTTAAGTATGTAAAACCTTGTTTTTGTCCACTCACACTCTTCCTGTTTTGCGCCCCCCTGACCGTACTCGTTGCTTCGTTACTGTTCGGCTGTGCGCCTCTCTTCTCGAGCTTCGTTGGAAGGGTATGATTGTCATCCTTGAACCCTAAACTTGTAATCTGTTATTCTTTTCCGCTGTTGAATTCTTAAACTCTTAGATTGCTCTGTATAACCCATTAGGGTTGAATTAGTTTGGCCGGAGGCCTGTTATGTATTTGTTGTATGCATGCTGGCGCTTGGGTTGTTTATCTGTTACTTGTTTGACAGGTTGAAGTTTTGGGTTAGTCCTTATTTTAGGGGAGACTCTGCCCGTTTTTCGGCAGAAGTCTTGGCCCCTTGTAGGTTAAATTTTGGGAAGAGGGTAACTGTTTAGCAGGTTGGGCCCGACATGGGTTGGTGTTGGGCCCATCAACAGGGTCCGTCTCGGGTTCCGGGGTGGAATCTGGGTCGGGTCCTGTCAGTACACCTATATTCCGTGCAGCTTTTGTGGGTATAATGCTGGAGGAAATTGAAATCATTAAAGTACTTTTTACGCCATAAAATAAACTATTAAGTGATAATTAATTAAGCTACACTTGTCCAAGTCTAAGAAATAACTAGAATAACTATTGGTAACAATAAGCAGTGCATATGTTTACCTTCCCTTATATATTTCTATTAGCATACCCTGTCCTTTTCCACCCTTTGCCTTTCCTCTGCCTTTTTTTTTTCCCAACACTTAATCCTAATTAAGAACAACAATTTATAACATACTATTGGTTATATTTTTGAAATAATATAAGTTGTACCTTGGGTATTTGTAGGTTGAGTCTCAGAGCATGTCTGTTGAGTTTCTTGTAATTCATTATAATGAGATGGTTCAACAGCGGCATGTTGGACTCCTTCCTTTTCTTGTCATAGCTATCATTTGTGTTCATTAGAAAAATAGACAATACTAGAAAAGAAATACTATTGTAATAGAATTTGACATAAAACAATGAAAGGGAGGAAGGAGGTGGAGAGAAAGGGAGGAAGGCGGCAGTGTGATGAATTTTTATGGTTGGTTGGAAGTTCGACTATGGAGTCCTGGACCCTGATGATGTATTGGCTGGTGACGATGCTCTGCGATGGAAATTTTTTTTTTCTTTCCAATTTTAAGATTTTACTTTTTTTTGTCTTTAATATTTATTTTTAAATGAATTAATTTTTAATAATTTATGGACTGAATTGCCCCTCTACAACTAACAAAGTTAAAATAATTTGACAGAAATTGAGGATTGACGTTGAATTGCTTCTAATTGAGACTACAGGGACAAAATTGACAAAATTGAACGACTTGGACTAAAATGTTAAAAATAAAAAATTATAGGGACCAAAAATAACTTTGTGCCTTAAAAAATTGGAGCGCGGACAATTAAAAACTTTAGCGGGCGTCAAAAAAATTAGGGGTGAAACCCAAGCTCTCTCTCTCTCCATCGCTCCAACTCTGTGTCGTTTTCGACAAAAAAAACTCGGGACCTCTCTTTCGCTCTCTCGCTCTCACTGGCTTTCTCCTTCTCTCTCGCTCTGATTTTCTCTGGCTCTCTACCGCTCTGACTCTCTTTCTCTGATGGTGGAAATCTTTCTCTAGCTCGCTGTCTGTTTATCAAACTCGCACTATCAATCTCGCTGGCTGCTCTTGTCCCAACGTCTGAAGCTCTGTGACAGGTAATAACTCTCATTCTCTTAGGGTTATGGTCTAGCCATCCAACAAATCAGTATATCAAAACAATTGTTATGTCCCTAATTTGATTTAGGGTTAAATTTGTTGAGTATTGAATTGGGGCAAGTTTTCTGAAATTTTTTCTTGGTTTTGCTTGAAAATAGGACTAGCTGAGGAGCTTTGCTCTTATTCGTGATTACCACTTAGACAATAAGAATAGCATTCAACTTGGGGGTTGGAGATTTGGAATTGGAAAGCTAATTCTATTCTTAATTTATTGTGTAAAGCTCCTCTACCTTCGTAATGCTGATAGCTCAAAGTGAATTCTTAGGTTTTCAGGCAATTTTTTTTTTAAAAAAAATGAATATCTGGCTTTTTGTGCTCTGATAGCCACAACAATAGATTTGATGAATTATCTGCATCGTTTGTCATTGACACTGTTCTTTGTCAAGTTTATGTTCTTTTGATAGCGGGTAAAAAACGCTATTATATAGCTCAGGCTTTCATATCTTTGGCTGACACAGCGCTTTCTATAACTCTATTATAACCTATTATAGTGTTTTTTCAGCGCTGTCTATGAGAAGTTGTGGTGTAGTGATTTAAACCAGTGTTTAGAGGGTGTCCGTAAGGTGCAACAATGTCGGTAACAGCAGGTGTTAGTGATACTGTGATTGCAGTCAGGGATAAGCTCAGAGGTAAAATTGGGCAAACAAAAGTTAAAAGGTATTGGCCTGGAAAAGCTCCCGAGTGGGCAGATGATGCCGACGAAGATGGGGATATTAGGATGTCCGCAGCTGCTTCATTGGAGAAAGCTTTCCCCACGCAGGAATATTCTGATGTTGTTAGAAAAGATGATCCTAGATTGCGCCGTTTGGCTGAGAGCAGGATAGATAATCGTGAGGATGTTCGAGCTGATCATAGGCGTATCCGGCAAGCTGAGATTGTTTCAACAATTGAAGAAGAAGCCAAGAGGCAGGAGGGGTTAGAAGCGGAGGAAGAGGACGCAGATGCTTTGGAGGAAAGAAGAAGAAGGATCAAGGAGAAGTTGCGTCAAAGGGAGCAAGAAGAAGCTCCACTCCTTCTGTCGGAAGACGAGGAAGAAGTAAAGGAAGAGGAGGAAGAGGAGTCTGAGTATGATACTGACTCAGAAGAAGAGCTTACTGGTATGGTGATGCTGAAGCCAGTCTTTGTGCCCAAGTCAGAGAGAGATACTATTGCTGAACGTGAGCGATTTGAGGCTGAAGAACGAGCCTTTGAGGAATCAAGGAAGAGGAATTTGGAGGAAAGGAAGAGAGAGACAAAGCAGATTGTGGTTGAGGAGATTCGGAAGGACGAAGAGATTCAGAAGGGTTTGGAACAGGAAGGAAATATTGTTGATATTGATACTGATGATGAAGTAAACGAGGCAGAGGAGTATGAAGCTTGGAAGGCAAGAGAGATAGCCAGGATCAAGAGGGATAGGGAGGACCGGGAAGCAATGATAAAGGAGAAGGAAGAGATTGAAAGGGTTAGAAACATGACAGAGGAAGAGAGGAGGGACTGGGAGAGGAAGCATCCGAAAGCTGCACCACATCCAAAGCAGAAGTGGAGATTTATGCAGAAATATTACCACAAGGGTGCTTTCTTCCAGTCAGAACCTGATGACTATGCTGCAACTGTTGGAACAGATGGAATTTACACGCGTGATTTCTCTGCCCCAACTGGAGAAGATAAGATGGACAAAACAATATTGCCCAAGGTCATGCAGGTCAAACATTTTGGTCGTAGTGGAAGGACGAAATGGACTCATCTTGTCAATGAGGATACCACTGATTGGAACAATCCGTAAGTTCAATTTCTGCAATGCATTAACCACTCTGGTTACCTATTTTATTTTTGTGTTGAATTCATTAAACACCACAAGCACTATTATATTTTTTGTTTTCTTAAGGGAAGTTAGAGTTTGTGTCAGTTTACCCACAGTTTATTTGAAGTGAATACGAACTGAAGGGCTAATCTTACTGAATTTCTCAGTCAAATCGTAAGATTTTATGGGTTGGAGAATAGGAAGATATGAGGACATTCACGTAGCACTTGATGAGCATTAATCTTGTAGAAAAGTATGTGTGGTCCAATAGGAGTATGGTGTTTTATTAGCACATATGTCTGTTAGCTTAAATAGTTTGACATAATAATTAAACAAATAGGTTATATTCATTGATAATTAAAATTTGATTTATAAAATGCTTCAGGGAATCAAAAAGAAAATTGGTTATGGTAAATGTATAATATCACTGTATTTGACTTTACTGATGGTCAAAATTTTTTATTTTTTATTTTTTGGTCAGAAGATGGACATAAACATCACTTAATTCACCTGTACAAGTATTCCTAACCAAAAACTGTCTTTCACTTTGATCTAGAAGCCCATGTCACTTCATTCACCTATACCTGTTGAGAGATTCGATAATTTTATATGTTTCAAGAGTGAAGTTCAAAGTATGATAAATGATCCCATCCAACTACCCAGGACCAGATGAGAGTCTTTTTATTTTTCTGTAGTTAATGCAATTTATAGATGTCTTTTACGTTTATTATTTTGGAGCTCTATAATCATCGTCTTTAAGTCTCTGTCACATGATCAATGGTATAGGCATAATTCAGTATTCCTAAACATGTTAATTTGAGTCTTCCAATGGTTCATGTAAATAGTCCTTTTAAAAAGGACGAGTTAGTAAGATTTGAAAATTAGTGAACATCGAATAAATTATAGTTTTCTATGATTTCCCGCTCTCATGTGTAGCTTGAATGGTATTGGAGTGAGCCAAAGACACCTTCTGATCTATTGCTAGGAGTGGTCCAAGAAACTTTTAGTAGTGATGCCAAATTCCATATCTTTTTGTACTTCTTCTTTGTCCTACGTCATTATATCTGTATATGTTTTCAAGACTCCAAAGTCCGGTTGGGCAGGAATCCATAATCTGTAAATGGAATGACAGGAAAACGAAAATAAAAAAGAATAGCCATGGGTTGAGTCAAAATTTTAGGATAATAAGCTAAAAAGTTTTCAACAATATATAGAAAAACTACATTGATATTGTTGTGGTCATAGGAATAATTTAAAGTTTCGGAACAAAGCATTGGTGGCTTAACTTTGAAGTAATAGAACATGGGAAAAGTTATTGTTCTTTTCTATTTTATTAGCAATTTCTTATGGTCATATTCATATTGTTACTTTCATTTCTATATCAACATATTTTGGATGGGTTCTATATGTCAGTATAACTATTATCTTTTGGTTGTTGTGTCACTTGGATTTCTTAGAATGTAAAGTTAAGGTTCCACTGAGGGGGAGCTGTCTTGTGTTATGAATATATATTAAATTAATGTGAATTTTGTTTGAGGGAGCACAAAAGTTGAGATGTGAATAGGTGAACATACCATACAAATTCTGATGAATTTTTCGTAGGGCTTTTTCCCCTTTTCGGTTAAGGAAGTGGCTTGGAATACCTTATAGGTATTTTGGGGAATATAACTATCATCAGTAGTGGGATCCACTTTGGCTTCTCTTTTGATCTTAATTTCCAGACTATGTACATCTGAATGCGTTTTATTTGATTGTTCCCAAATTTTTTTGCCAAACAAGCACATTTATTATACCGTTTTCTGTATTTCAGATGGACGTACAATGATCCTCTTCGGGCAAAGTATAATGCTAAAATGGCAGGAATGAATGCGCCTATTGCAAAACCCAAAGGAAGCAAGAAATTGAAGGATTGGGAGTCTCGTTGATTTATAACTACTCATTCATGTGCAAGAAGCTAGGTTTTGTAATTTATCTGATGTTTTCATGACGGAATACAAGTTTGTGGGAGAATATTACATTCTTCAATGTATTTTCGCAATGTAGGACTTGCTGCTCAGGGCACAGCCATGTAAGATTTCTGGTCCATTATTATGATAATTTAGTATGACTTGAGATTAGAATTAAAATTATAGAATTCGATCCGCAACTTTAACTTGATCTCATATGCTTGGACTATTTTGATGTTCTTGACCACCTAACTTTTGTTCCTGGGTTGGTGAGTGAGCAAATACAGTGAAGTGGGGGATTTTTTTCTTTTGGGAGGCAAAGCTGAATGGTCTGTGTTGAAAGTTGTCTTTAAACACTTATTAGAAGAAACCAAAGCCCTGTAATTTTCTTTTCCTCACAAAAATAAAAAGAATAAATTTGAATGTTTCATTCAGAATAAACCACCCCCTATATTGTAGATTCAAATACATTTGAATGTTTCATTCAGAAAAAAAGTTGATTTCTTTAATTCAAATTTTCCAACAAGTTGTGAAAAAAGAATAAATTTCCAAAGAGAAAGAAAGCAGACAAATTATTCCAATTTACATATCCAGCTAATGGGACCCACGACTGAGAAAGGAGGAGAGAGAATTGCAACTTAATTATTCAGCTACCAACTGAAGTGTCCATTGCCTTCCATCGATCTTCTTGAGCAACTCTTTTTCCTTTTTGTTTTTTGGGGCTAGTCTTCCTGCTCAATCATCGTCTTCATACTCTCATCAGTTTCGGTTCAATTGTACCAACACCGAAAATGTCTTCATCGGCTTCTTCAACTCCCAAAATATTGGCACATGATGTGTTTCTCAGTTTTAGGGGCGAGGACACCCGCCAGAGTTTTACGAGCCATTTATACGATGCTTTGAGCCAGAAAGGAATCGATACCTTTAGGGATGATGAAAAGCTGAGGAGGGGAAAACCCATTGCTCCAGAACTCTTGAAAGCAATCGAAAAATCGAGATTTGCAGTCGTCATTCTTTCAGAAGACTATGCTTCTTCAACATGGTGTTTAGATGAACTTGCGCATATTGTTGAGTGCAAGAAAGAGAGGGAACTCCAAATTTTCCCGGTTTTCTATCACATCAAACCATCCGAGGTGAGAAATCAAACTGGAAACTTTAGCGAGGCCTTTGCCAAACATGAAGAAATTTTCAAGGGCAATATGGAGAAGGTGGACAATTGGAGGAAAGCTTTAGGGGAAATAGCCGCTATCTGGGGATGGGTTTTGGATAAAGACAGGTACCTAGCAAACTTCTTCAATTATTATGCCCATTAACAAAATATTATATCATCTTCAATTAACAATTTAACCCAAGTCTTTTTAATTGTTGAGTTAAATCTATTGACTTTTTTATTTATTTAGGTCCAAATACATGTTTATGTATTTTTTATGTCGATTTTCTCCTTCGAGGCATAAGGAAATATAATTTTAGATGCTAGATTTAAGGCATTTGTTACACTAAAGTTTGAATTTCCAAATATTCAATCAATGCTTTTATTGTTGCTTGATGAACCTGCAGATACCAAAAAAAATTGGGCAGCAAAAATCAACCTGACCTTTTGACCGAAAAAAGAAATCAACCTGACCACCAACCTCTGTAACCAAGATGTACAAAGAAACTTAACGTAATTACAAAAAGCAATCACGAATTTGCGAAGACTATGACACAGAGTATATTATTCACATTTTCCAACTATTTGTGGTCAAGTTAGATGAAGGCAAGTTGTCCTTGCCAAGCTGTCAATGGCCGGTCTTGGAGTTATCTGGGTGTGTTGAACACTTGCTGGAGCTGCTGCTGGCTGGGTGTCCTGAGTAGGTCTTGCTGCTGCTAGTTGGGTGTGTTGAGTAGGTTCTTGGGTGTCCGGATGATTATGACTATTAGTAATCCTCGAATTGAGAGCTATTAATTTATAACTCTTAATAACATTAGGGAAAAATGGGAACAATAAAAAAAAAATGAAAATCCTGCTGAAAATAATAAGCTGACTAATCAAATGTTGTACAAAGCTCCCCACGACCTTGGTAGACTATGGCGAATATCACACGCAAACCAACAAGAAGAATAACACGCACCAAACAATAAAGTAAACAATCCACAAAAAACACAAGGATTTATATAGAGGTTCAGAGTTGTGCGTATGTCTTCTTGATCACGTGGAATGGTAGTCAATGAGCGTAAATTAAAAATAAAAAATGTCTGTGCAGCTACGCTATTTCTAAAAAGCACTGATGCTTTTGGGTTTATATATAATTTTCTTAATTATTGGCTTAGCTAGGCTTTACAAACTATTTAATTTGTATTATGTTTGCAGGAGTGAATCAGAAGTTACTCAAGAAATAGCCAAAAAGATTTCAAATATATTACACTACACGCCGCCAAGTGGTAACGACGACGATTTAATTGGAATGGGTTCTCGTATAGAGAAAATGGAGCTGTTCTTGGATATGATGGAACATGATGATGTTCGCACCATAGGGATTTGGGGGATGGGAGGCATTGGCAAGACAACTCTGGCGCAGCTAGTGTTTAATAAGATCTGCAACCAGTTTCAAACTAGCTGCTTTGTTGACAATGTCCGAGAGGAATCTGAAAAACGTGGTCTAGTTTCCCTACAGAAACTTCTTTTCGAAAAACTGATCTATAGTGGTGATGACATACATAACGTCCGTATGGGAATAAATTCATTGAGGAGACGACTGCGTTCTAAAAAGGTGCTTATTGTTTTGGACGATGTTGATCATCACAAGCAAATAGAAGCTTTAGTTGGAGAGAATGGACAGGAGCCTTGGTTGGGTCCAGGGAGCAGAGTCATTATAACAACTAGAAATGAGCAATTGTTGAAGAGAGTGCACAACATTTATAAATATGAGCTTGAGAAACTGAATGATGATGAAGCCTTTCAGCTCTTCTGTAAGAAAGCTTTCAAGAAAGGCCACGAGATGGCTGATGATTATAAAAAGCTGTCGAAGGGTTTTGTCAAATATGCCAGTGGCCTCCCTTTAGCTCTTGAAGTTCTGGGTCGCGCCTTGTGTGGGAAAGCGGTAGGTGAATGGGAGAGTTTATTTGCTAGACTGAACGAACATCCTGATGACAATATTTTTCATGTGCTTCGAATCAGTTATGATGGATTAGATGAAACGGAGAAGAATATGTTTTTGGACATTGCATGTTTCTTCAAAGGAGAGGATCGCGATCGTGTACATAATATTTTTGACGCTTGTGACTTTTATCCAGGAATCGGTATCAGTGTCCTCATGGATAAATGTCTAGTTAAAATTATTGAAGGAAACAGACTCTGGATGCATGATTTACTACAGCAAATGGGTTGGAGCGTTGTTCTTGGAGAATCTCGAAAGCCAGGTAAACGCAGCAGGTTATGGGTTAATGAGAACGTTTCGGAGTATAAACGTAGCAAGTGGTGGCTTCATGATGTACTCGTGAAAAATACAGTAAGATATCAAGTAATGCTACATGTATATACAATGTATTTACCATATGATCTATCAACGAAGTGAGACAACCTATACATGTGCATGTGTCCTGCCTTGTATATATGAATCGGTAAGAAAAAATAAGGTGATGGGCTGCAGGTAAGAAAAAATTAGTTTGAAGGGGAAAAGCCAAATTTACTGTATATGTGCATGAATATTTTCTCATTTACAGATGCAATAATTCTTATATATCTTACACTTGAAGCTTTATTATTTTATGGTGTAGGGAACAAGTGATGTTCAAGGCATATTCCTAAGCTTGCCTGCGAAGAAAGAGATAGAGTTATATGTTGATCCATTCTCAAATATGGACAGCCTAAGATTGTTGAAGATTTGTAATGTCAAGTTTTCTGAATGTCTTGAATATACTACCTCTGAAGAGTTACGGCTTTTAGAATGGCATGAATATCCTTTAGAGTCTCTACCACCAAGTTTTCAACCATATGCCCTTGTGGAACTCAAGCTGCCTAACAGTCGCATTAAACAACTATGGCATGAAAGGGTACTACGATAATTTTTCACTTAATTATATATGTTTTTCTTGCATTCAATTAGACAGAATTTATTAATTCCAAAACTAATTACTACAATTAGTTTGTTTAATTACTACTGTTTTCTTCCCTCCATAACAGTGCCTTCCTATGATGGAAAAGTTGATGCTAATCGATCTTTCCAACTGCAAATGCTTGACCAAGACCCCAGACGTCAGTAAGGTCCCAAATCTTAAGGGTTTGATCCTTGAAGGCTGTAAAAAGCTATCAGAGCTTCACCCAACAATTTGGGATCTCCAATATCTGGTTTCGTTGAACTTGAACGGTTGTGAAGGTCTAGAGAGCCTTCCCCAATCCATTTGCTTGGAATCTCTTCAAAGTTTTACTCTTTCAGGATGTTCAAGACTTGAAAGGTTTCCAGAGATTGTGGGAAACATGGGACAGTTGTCAGAACTTCATTTAGATGGGACAGGGATAAGGGAGTTGCCGCTATCAATCGAGCGCTTGACTAGCCTTATGTGGTTAAATCTAGGAGAATGCAAGAACCTTTTGAGTCTTCCAAGTATCATTTGCAGTTTGACATCACTGAAACGTCTGTATCTGTCAGGCTGCTCATTGATTGACCAACTGCCAGAAAACATTGGGAGCCTGGAACTTTTAAAAGAGCTTGATGCTTGTCAAACTGCCATAAGAAGATTGCCTCTGTCTATTTTACTCCTGAAGAACCTTCAGCGGTTATGTTTACATGATTGTAAAGGTTTGCAGCTGCCTCAATCGTTCTCGGGTTTATCCTCTTTGATATGGTTAAATCTAAGCGGATGCAGTCAAGGAGAAGGAGCAATTCCTGATGATATTGGCACAAGCTTATCCTCTTTGCAGATTTTGGGTTTGAGTGAAAACAATTTTGTGAGCATACCTGAAAGTATATCTCAACTTTCTGAACTTAGAGAACTTACCTTGTGTAAGTGTAGCAATCTGCGATTGTTGCCAAAACCTCTTCCACCGAGCCTAAAACATTTAGATGCCCGTGGTTGTCCTATGCAGACAAACTATCCAAAAACAATGAACATATGGACTTCAGATGAGGGTATCTATTTCATAGATTGCCGAGAATCAGAGGGGGATGAAGATGAGATAAGGCCCCACGAACTTCCAATTCCTAAAGACCATGTTGAACAACTCCTTCCTAAATACTTTGAGGTCTCTCTTTCTCACTCATATTCAACATATATATATATACACACACACACACATACATATCGTTGGATCCGATAACAAGTTGGGCTACATACAACCTCTTTTGGTGAATCGTAAAAGGGATCCTAGGGTTGCTTATACATATATGTGTGTGTATATTTGTGTATATATATATATATATATATATATATATATATGTGTGTGTGTGTGTATATTGTTATATTTTTTTTCTTTTCTTGTACAGGATCTGATTGATCGTAAACAAGCATTTCAAATTCAAATTCGTGTTCCCGATACTAGATTTCCAGACTGGTGCACTGAGTATTCGAGTGGGACTTCTGTAACAATCCAACTATCAGATCCAGAAGATAGTAATTCTTTGTGGATGGGAGTTGCCCTTTTTGTTTTTTTCGATATTCTTGAGCAGAGTTTGGAAATGGAAGAGACCTTTTTTCATATTGATACCTCTGATGGCCATCTTGAAAATCGCACGGTTCTTCAAAACTTTGAAAACTTCATGGTTGGGTCGCATAGAGTTTGTTGCTATGAGCCAGCACGCAAATTTGCAGGGCATTTGAAAAAGGCAAGCCAAAGAATGCTTCAAGCTTCAGTCTCAACAAATCGACTCAGTTTGAAAGTGAAAGGGTGCGGAATACATTTAATATCCCATCAAGATGCAGCAAAGTTTGCCCATAATTTAAGTCAGACTGCTAGTCAACACCTGGATTCAAATTTTAGTCAACATTGTAAGGATATCTTGGATGAGGCAATGAGATTGGAAAGCTCTGGTGACATGACGGAACTAGAATACCCTCTAGGGGAACCACCATCCACAATTAGTACTGTGAATCAGGGCAGCAGCAGCTCTACCACAATTAGTACTGATTCTAGCATCCAGCCAGTACAATCGTTGCTGACGAAGCTCTATGAGGTTACTCTCTCTCTCTCTCTCTCTCTCTCTCACTGCTTGTGCATCAAAATTTATGTTTAAGGCAGTTGTTTTTTGAAGGTCTCACCCGTTAATTAATTGGTTACTTGTGCGCTGTATATGTACAGGGACGTAATGGACAGGAGAAGGATTTGCTTTTCCGTTTTCGTCATGAAGTATTAGGAATTCCAAACTGGTTCGTCCATCACTACTTGGGGAATGTAGCACTGTGTGACCTTCCTCAAAACTTATTTGATGGAAATAGATGGGTAGGATTAGAGCTACATGTTATACTTTCTTGGCGTCCATCCCTTTCGAGGCTCTTCCTTCTTCCTTCCTTCCTTTGTGTTGATTTGTGTGACCAAGAAAGCAGTAGAATACCAAGATATGTCCAGATAAGCAATCCCTTCCCTCAGCAAGTTACTAGGTCTCATGAACTTGTTGTGTTACATGTGCCACGTGTGCATTTCCTACAACATGAGTGGCTTCAATGTCAGGTTATTAGGGCATTCTTTAGAACCACCAACTCAGCTGTGGACGTTGAAGTATGTGGGGCCCGTTTAGTATATGAGGAAGACTTGGGAGGCTTGATCCAGTCATTAACAGATTTGACATTAGGGAGATCAGATATGCTTGATGAGCTTTATGCGTATGCCCAAATTTTTTCTGAACAAACCCTGGAAAATCCCCTTCAGGAAGCCCAAACTTCGCGCAATACTGATGCAGAGGAAGGAGAAATGGGCATCGCTCCTGATTCCATGAGAATCAAAAGGTGGATTTTTTTTTCTTTTTAGTTTTTCTTGATGTTTAAACATCTTTAAATTACTTGGACTAATATAAGTTTTACTTATAGGCAACTATTAGCTGAATCTGGAAATGAGTTTCTGATACCAGAACAGGATTTTACTTCAATACTGCACAAGTATAGATGCTATCTCAAACAAAAGCAAGATGTTCACATGGAGTGTGATAAAGCAATATTAATAGGCCACCCAAAACCCTCAATGTTGGCCAACAGGGATTCCACCCAACAAAAGGTTGCAGACGAAGATGCTCCACCGCTGGTGTCATTGTTGGTTGGTCATGTACATGTATTGGCTGAGACTCAACTCTATGGAAGCTATAGTCCAGCACAATGGAAAAGGTACCTGCAGGCTTTCCTTCAAAACTCCCAGGTGGCAACACTCAGTATTAAAGGAGATAAAATTTCTGTTTTAAAGCATTTCAATCCTTGGAACGCCTTCAATTTTTGTTTCCCACGGAAGGTAGAGTATTTCAAACATTGGACTGCTATGTCATCCTGGGAAGGAATCCAACTACCTCCAAAACTGTATGATGATAAAAATTGGAGGGGACTTGTTATAATTGCTTCTTTTTCAGTCCATGAGCATCCAACTGCCACCCTTGAAGACCTGGGCTCCGAAATGACTGTCAAACTTTTGTGTCACTTAAGAATGGGTGAAGAGAAATTCAAGTGGATACATGTGCGGGGATTTATTTGGGTGACTTACATACCCCGTGTTTGTCTATCAGAGTTTAGTGCTGCTAATTCTGATATTGTAGTGCCCAAAATTTACAACAATTGCCCAGCCTTGACAGTGGACAGCTGTGGTATCCGTCCCTTGTACCAGCAAGATGAGGAGGAATTTAAGCAAGCAATAATCCAGTCCTGGACCTCCTTCTTTGACAATGTGGATCTCATTACTCAGTTTGTGGAAGATCTCTCTCCCGAGCAGCCACATCAAGATCATATGGGGCAAACCAGTGGAATATTAATACCCCAACCACAACATGTTCAGGTCTCTCTCTCTCTCTCTCTCTCTCTCATTTTTTCTCTCTCACATCAGCTATCTGAATCCAATAATATTTCTTGATTTTTATATTTTATAGGACTTTAATCGAGACATCATACTTCAAGCAACTTTCCCTCCAATTATCCAAATTCTAGAGTGGTTTAGTCCTTTTCACGTCAGTGGTCCTTCAGTGCAAATCCCGTTACCGCCATCTCTATGTAGTCACATAAATTGGATGGGACTGGCGCTTTATGCAATTTTCTCAGAGCTTGAGAATACAACTACCTGCCACGACAAATTGGATCCAGAAACTCCTCACTACCTGATTTGTCACTTGGAAACTGACAACACAAGTTTGGAATATTCTCTCCACCCGTATCAAACAACGGGGGGAGAATTAAAGTGGTTAGAAGATGGAGGATTCATTTGGCTGTCCTATATACCACGGAACTGGTTTCAAGATCAGTTGAATGGGTGTAGTCGCTTAAATGCTTCATTTGCAAGTGATAGGGGAGGGCTGTACGCGAAAATGTGTGGTTTCCGTCCAGTATATCAGCATGAGGACGAGTTTACCTCTATTCTTGAGACCAAAAAAACAAATAATCAGCGCTACCATAATGGTGGTGAGGGCATGGCAGGACCTAGCAGCAGAACAGACAGCTCCATGCAAGACCCTCTCCTTAAAAGCGTGGAAGGAATCGAGGGTCCTAAGCTTAATAAGGACAAGGGTAAACAAGTTCTGGAATAGCCTGTGAATGTAATAGGAAAAGACAGCTCCATGTTTGGCTATCTCGTAGAAGTCAAGTTGTGTGTTAGCTTCCTGTTTGAATAACTAAGGGTTCGTGTGTCCTCTCTGTTGTCGTTTAATTTCTTAAATCACTATCTAGGTTTATGGTTTTATATCTCTTAATAAAAGTCAAGAAGTGTTCTCTTACAAGTCAACCGTGCGGATTAAATATCTCCTTGAAATAATTAAAGAGTTATATGACCTCTCTATTACGAGAAGCATGTTTTTTAATCACCTTATGTGGGTATGTTTGTCAAGGGCAGCCTGCCCTTCTTTTGACACACTTCTTTTGTAGGTGCTTAAATTCATGCCAAAAGAACCCCGTGCTCCAATGTATAATTATGTTCTCACAGCTAAAAGGTTCATTATACCACCATATACCTATTAGAATTACAACAAAACATGGTGCATATAGGATTAATGGTTAACGTTGTGGTACTGGAGCGCGATGTATGTGTGGTTATGTAAAATTGGAGAATTAAAAAACGTGGAAGAAAATAAAAATTAAAAACGAATACTGAAAAAACTAAAAGTAGTTTAAACTGTTATCAAACATGGTTTGGGTTTTCAAAACAAAAACTCAACACTGAAAACGAAATGGTTACTAAAAGTAGAGGAAGAGATTAAGACTTGGGAGTGAAGCAATGAAAAAGAGACGAGCGATGGCATCAGGCATCTGGAGCTATTAAAATTGGGTTAGGACTTCGTTGATATTCGTTTTGCACAACTCCAGTGTTCAAGTAGAGCCGAAGAAAGTCGAGCAGGTCCTTTTTTTTTGTCAAGTGCGTCCATTTGGCTTAGATGAATTTCAAGAATTTATTCGGTTTCTCAAAGATCCTTATTGTAAAGAAAATGAGTCGAAATTAATTATTTTTAATACATTATGATATGAAAGGCTTGCTTGAATTAATTTTAAAACTTCCATCAACATATAATTACTCTTAATGGAGAGATTTTCATTGATACACAAATTATGGAAAAGGAAATTGCTAGGATAGATTTCAAACGTATATGTAAGGATAGAAATGTTGAGAATTAGAACCAACTCACTCCCTTTTAGACCTTGTTGTTGATGGACTTTGGACAAGCTTAAGGATGAACTTGTTGCACACACACACACACATTCAGAAAATAACCAAGAACAATGAACACAAGTATTTATGTATGCTCAGCAATTTGCTCACGTCCCTCTTTTGCGCGATCCCCTTAAGAAATATCAATAATGAAGATGGAGTTACAGATTTGGTTTCAATGGAAACCCCCTTAGAACCCAAGCTCAATATCTGTTTTTCTCTCACCCCTTAGCTCACTCACTTGATACAAGATGCCTCACTCTCTCTCTTGGCTTCCCAAATCTGAATGCAACACTTTCATCTTGCTCCAGCTCCTTTGTCTCTATAAAAGATAGAGAAAAGAAGCCACCCACATGCATCTCTGACCACCCTCCCTAAAACAAGATCCATAAAACCTGGAAAGTATAAAGTGGGCTATCATAGCAACCCACTAATCTACTTAAACAATGTTTAAGGCTTTAGGTGGCTTCCAACTGTCCTAGGGCTTTTAGCATCTTTGAGTTGCATGTGAATTGGTAGGGACCAATTTGCATCCAAGAAAATGACAGAAACGTGCTGAAAATCTGCACAAAGACGAAAAGGCACGGCCGCCAGAATCGGGCGACGGCCGCTTTTATACCGAGAGGAACGTTAAGAACCGCCTTAAAGCGACCGTCGCCAAAACCTCGCGACTGTCGCTTATACCGTGAAGCTTCAATCTTCAACTCAAAGATGAAAACGCATCTGTCGCTTCAAAACTCAAGCATCGGTCGCTTCCTCTCGATTCTTGTAACCTTTAGGTGAGCCATTTTTCCAACAATTCTCCACCATGGCGAGCCTAAGCTCCTTGAGAGGATTATTGCCTTCCCAGACATCTTTACCTTCTTGAGAATTGTCCTGATAACTCCCAAGAACTCCACCTCAATCTCTAACATGGAACAAGATTGAGCAAGCTCAAGCAATGCTTGAACTTTGTGCGTGATGGCTTTGTGAGACAATCGGAAGCATTCTCCGATGTATGAACTTCATTACCGTGATGTCTCCATCATTCACCCAATCCCTTTATCCGGGTGGTATTTACATCAATGTGTTTGGACCTTCCATGATACACTTGATTCTTGACCAAGCAAATTGCACTTTGACTGTCACTTTGAATCACCACCATGTCTTGGGCTATTCCGAATTCCTTTGCCAATCTCTTCAGCCATACCGCTTCTTTTGAAGCTTCCGTGAGCTATATACTCCGCTTCAGTGGTAGACAAGGCACTAACCGATTGTAACATCGTTTCCAACTAATTTGGCCCTCCACCACAAGTGAAAACATATCCTGCAGGATCTCTCTGTCTAGATCCCCGTATAATCGTAGTCTACATATCCCGACACACATGCCTTTCCTTGTTGTCTTGCAAACAATATCCCAAGCCTCTTAGTCCCCTTCAAGTACCGAGAATCCACTTCGCCTGTCCCAATGAAGTTTGCCCGGATTCGCCATGTATCTTGACACCACACTCACGGCTTGAGCTAGGTCGGGGCGTGTGGCAAACCATTGCATACATGAGACACCCTACCAAGCTTGCATATGGAACTTTGCTCATTTCTTCCTTCTCTCTATCCGTAGAAGGACATTCCTTTGCACTTAACTTAAAATGCTCCGCTAGAGGAGTAGACACGGTTTGCAATCCAACATATTGAATTTTTCAAGTACTTTGGTAATGTACTTACTTTGTGACAGCCATAGCTTGCCTCCAACTCTGTCTCTCCTTATTTCCATCCCTAGGATCTTTTGTGCGTAACTCAAGATCCTTCATGTCAAACTCCTTTCCAAGCAATGACTTCAATTCCCTGATTTTTGACATGTCTTTACATGCAATTAGCATGTCATCAACATAAAGAAGCAAAAGGATGAGATTACCATCCTTGAATACATGAGTGTATACACAGAATCGTATTCACATCTTCTATATCCAATCTTCATCATGAAAGAGTCGAAGCGCTTGTTCCATTGCCTTGGAGATTGCTTCAACCCCATAGAGACTTTTTCAGCTTGCAAACCAGATTTTCTTTGTTTGCTTCAATGAACCCTTGAGGTTGGCTCATGTAGATGTCTTCCTTCCAAATCACCATGGAGGAAAGCACTTCTCACATCCATTTGCTCCACCTCCATGTTCTCTTTGTGCTACTATGGATAGTAGTAGCCTTATAGAAGTGTGTTTCACTACCGGAGAGAAGATTTCATCATAATCAACTCCCTCCTTTTGCAAGTACCTTTGGCCACTAATCGAGCTTTTGAATATGGTGGCTCCCTTCTCATGCATTTCTTCTTCTTCCTAAACACCCATTTGCTGCCAATAAGCTTACGATCCTTGGGTTTAGGAACTAACTCCCAAACTGAGAGTTTTGGTGTAGAGATTCCATCTCTTGCATCATAGCTTCCATCCAACTTTCTCGCTCTCATTCTCAACAGCCTCTGGAACGTGGTTGGTTCTTCTTCACTAGCATTCAAAGCATAATAACTGCATCCTTGTCCCATCCAAACCTTTGAGGTGGTTTGATGGTTCTCTTGGGCCTCGACCGAAGATAGATGATGGCTCCACTCCGCGCTGAGCCTCTTCTTCTTCTTGAGTTTGTTGTTGTTGTTGCCCTGCATCTTCCTCCTCAATGTCGACTCCACCCTCCTCCCGAACGCCTTCGGGCTATGCTCTTGTGAAGCTTTGAACATCTTCTTGAGTGGAACTTCAATGGTTGTTTCTTTCCAACAAATATCCTCCTTTGCCTCTGAGTTCTTGACTTTGTTCATAGGCATGCCTTCTCATCAAACACAACATCCCTGCCGAGTATCTTTTTAGGTTCACATGATCCCATAGCTTGTAGCCCTTCACACCGCTCTCAAATCCGGCATGAAAATGCATTCAAGAGACTTTGCTTCAACTTGATCTTTCATCACTTGGAATAAGTGCATATGCACCGCATCCAAACACCTTAAGATTAGTATAATCAATTTGCTTATTAGACCATACCTCCTCTCGCACATTTGAACTCAAGATTTTTGGAAGGAGATCGCTAACCAAATAGGCTGCATGGTTAACTGACTCGCCAAAAATGACTCTGGCAATCTCGCATGAATCCTCATGCATCTCTCACGCTCCATGAGAGTTCTATTCATCCTTTCCGCAGCTCCATTTTGTTGGGGCGTCTTCTTCTTCACGGTAAAGTGCCTTTGACGCCTTCATTCCTGCAAAACTCAAGAAATTTGTTGTCTTTATATTCACCACCATTGTCACCCTTAGATCTCGATCTTCCTTCCGGTTAGGTTCTCCACTTCCGCCTTCCACTCCTTGAATTTGGTGAAGACCTCGATTTCTCCTTCATGAAGTAGACCCAAACCTTCCCGGAAAAATCATCCAAGAAAGTCACGAAGTAACGAGCCCGCCTTGATTTAACCGGTGATGGCCCCCCATACATCCGTGTGAATATAATCTAGCACCCCCGTGCTTCCTTCCTCTTTGTTTCACGCTTGAAAGCCACCTTAGATTGCTTTCCCATGGTACAATATTTGGCAACCTGCTTGCAACTTTGAACACCTTTCAACAACTTTCGTTGTGTAGTTCCCCGCATGCCCCTCTCACTCATGTGCCCTAGCCTCAAATGCCAAAGTTCGAGTTTCATCCTCCGAGTCCTTGCTTGTGGATACAAATGGCCTCCACCTCGTTATTGTTGTACCACAATCTATATAGACAATTAGGTAGAATCTCTCCTTCATAACCACAAGTGAACCTTTTGAGATTATGAGTTTCCCTCCATTTGCTTTAAATGAATAACCATTCTTATCAAGAGTTCCAAGGGAAATGAGATTCTTACGCAACTTTGGAATGTGCCTTACTATTCCAAGGCCCTAATGCCTCATCATGCATCTTTACCTTGATTGTACCCGTGCCTTTGACTCTACAAACCGAGCCATCCCCCATCATAACTTCACCACCTTCTTCTTTTTCATATGTGTCAAACCACTCCTTGTTTGAGCACATATGGTATGAGCATCCGAACTAAAATCCAATCGGAAGAGGAACACCTTGAAGAATTAGCAAATGCATTAGTTTTAACATTGCTATTAACACATAAAAGCTCACCATCACTTTCTCGTGACTTCTTCCACTGTGTTGGCTGCATTCTTCCCTTTGTTCTTCTTCTCCTTCCATATGGGGCAATTTCTTTTCCAATGCTCCTTTGACCCACATTCGAAAAACAACCTTCTTTTGCCTTGGATTTGACCTTCCTCTCTTGCCTTTCTTGCCTCTCTTGCTTCTTTGAACGACCTCTCTCTCGGTCTTTGCAACTAGACCTTCACCTTGAGAGTTCTCTCCCCGAACGTTGAGCCATCCTATGGTGTGTCATGATGTCTTGCACCACAGGCTCAAAATCCAGAGTGACCTTCCCGAACATAAGAGTGGTTCGAAAATGAGTAGGACGGAGGTAAGGGGATGTGAGCAACATAAGAGCCTTATCCTCCGAACTATAGTTAACTTCCATTCTCTCGCAAGTCAAGAACACATCTATTGAAACTACTCAAATGTTCCATTAGATTACCTCCTCCTCCATCTTGAGATTTAGGAGTTCTTCCTTGAGGAAGAGCTTGTTGGATAGTGACTTCCCCGCAAAACATTTCTTCGAGCTTCTCCCATGTTTGCTTTGCATCCTTCATCACGCTGATGAGCACTCATCGGAGAGGTAGTTTTCGATAGCTCCTCTAGCTAACTCATCAAGTACACTCCACTCCTCATCTGTCATGCTTGTTGGCTTCTTTTCCTTCCAACCAACACAACATGGAGGTGTTGTTGTGTGAGGCTGACTTCATCCTTCGTTGCCAAAGAGTGAAGTTCTCCTTCCCTGAAAGGCTTTAGCCTCCACCTTTCATGCTTGTTTGCTTGTGGCTTCAAGCGCGTGGAATCAAGCTACCACTCTCAACTTCCTTGTCACTTGCCATCTTCAACACACTAGCACTCCAAAAGAAGAACTAGCACAGCTGCAAAACACAGCTCTGATACCACTTGTTGAGAATTAGAACCAACTCACTCCCTTTAGACTCATTGTTGTACGGACTTCTGGACAAGCTTAAGGATGAACTTGTTGCACACACACACACACATTCAGAAAATAACCAAGAACAATGAACACAAAGTATTTATAGAGGTTCAAAGAATTTGCCTACGTCCCTTCTTTGGTGATCCCCAAGAAATATCAATAATGAAGATGGAGTTACAGATTTCGCTTTCAATGGAAACCCCTTAGAACCCAAGCTCAATATCTGTTTTTTCTCTCTCACCCTTAGCTCACTCACTTGATACAAGATGCTCTCACTCTCTCTTGGCTTCCCAAATCTGAATGCAACACTTTCATCTTGCTCCAGCTCCTTTGTCTCTATAAAAGATAGAGAAAAGAAGCCACCCACATGCATCTGACCACTCCTCCCTAAAACAAGATCCATAAAACCTGAAAGTATAAAGTGGGCTATCATAGCAACTCCACTAATCTACTTAAACAATGTTTAAGGCTTTTAGGTGGCTTCCAACTGTCCTAGGGCTTTTAGCATCTTTGAGTTGCATGGAATTGGTAGGGACCAATTTGCATCTGAAGAAATGACAGAAAACGCTGAAAATCTGCACAAAGACGAGCATGTTATCGGCCAGAATCGCTTAATGGGCCGCTTATAATGAGAGGAACGTTAAGAATTCGCTGTAAAGCCTGGTCACCTAGCCAAAACCTCGCGACTCGTCGCTTTTATACCGTAGCTTCAATCTTCAACCCAGCATGAAAACGACTCTATTGCCCAAAACCTGCGACCGGTCGCTCCCTCTGATTCTGTAACCTTAGGTGAGCCATTTTTCCAACAAGAAAGCCACATATCTGAGACACAATATGAATACTAGTACAAAGATAAAACTTAAAATCCTTATTAATTATGATTGAGAGTTTTGTTAACAACTCAACCAATACATTACATTAACCTTTATTGACAAAACAAACTCTTATTACCACATAGTACCTGCAATATCCACTGACAAAGGGTTATCTATTTAATTCCCAGTTTCAGTCTCAGCAACACCAGGTCCTGGTTTTTCATGGTGCCCTTGGCCGTGCCCATACTCTCACGGGGCCGTAGGCGGGGAGGGGCGGGGCGGGGGCCGGTGCCGGTGACATGTTCTAATATACGGATTCTTGCATCTGACAGTTGGCGTACTTGGTCGGCCTTTAAAGGGATAGGTATTACCCCCTGAAAGAAAAGTAATCTATATAAGTCTAAAGAATTTATATCACTTTGACAAGCATAGATCGGTTTGTATTTTGTACGGAGCAAAGCCATGCAAACAGCATCCTTGTAAAATGAACTTAACATCGAGAACATCTTGATAGATTAAGAAATTTCATATGATTTTGTAAAAAAAAAAAAAAATTATTGGGATTATTAATTCACATAAAGTTAGAAATTTGAATAGAGCTACAGTTGTGTCTAGTCTAGGAGGGAAAAAGTAGGTGAGTGAAGATTAAGGGTTTGCTAATTACTATTTTTCCCTTAATTGTTAAATTTAATAAAATAATACGAACACGCATGTGAGTTTAAAAAAAAATTAGAAACTCACTAATAGGAATTGCTGGCTTAGTAATTTCCGCTAGCCCACGAGCTGAGACCTCAGAGGAGATGAGGATCACAAGAGCAAACATAAAGCCAAGAAGACGAAAAGTCTTGGAGGATGATGCCATGTTTTTCTTAACAACACAATTAAGGTGAAGACAAGATTGTTGAGTGAACTTAATGTGGCTTTGCCTCAACCAATTTATAGACCCTTAAGGATAGAGTGGGGTGGTGGGGGAAGAGAGAGAGAGAGAAGAATTTATGTGGACATCGTTGAACTTAAGACGCGTAAAGGAGAGGAACACTTGAAACCTAGTTGATCACATTTTGTGGACTTAATTTGACAAAAAACACTCAAAAATTAAATAAAAAATATACAAATGTAAAAATAAATCACCAGTTCAAATTTTCATATTTATTTTGTTTAAAATTAATTGGAAGGGAAGTACTATTCTCTTGGATACTTTTCATACAAAAGCCAAGAGAACTCTGGGGAAGCAATGCGCTGGTTGCTGCTTCTGTCTACGTCCATCAATTTCCTTCCAGTATGGCTTCAAATAACGCACAAGTAGGGCTGTCAATGGGTCGTGTCAGGTCGGGTTCGTGTCGTGTCGTATTTATACGCGTGTCAAATACGGGTCAACCCGTATTGACCTGTTTAGTATTCGTGTCAAATACGGGTCAACCCGTATTTACCCATTTATTTTCGTGCGGGTTTCGGGTTGACCCATTGACCCGTTAACGACGCTAAGTGATAGCAAATAAAAATAAATAAAAAATTCTAAATGTTGATAATTTAATCAAGTAATTACATTTTTTAGATATAAAATAGTTATTTCATTTTGCCTCTCTCTCTCTCTATGTATAAAGATTGAGAAAGAGAAATTAAAAAATTAAAAAATTGAAGAAAATGAAGAAGAAACAAAGAAAATAATTATTGCATTTTGAAAATATATTGGGTTTATGGTTTAGGGATTAGGGATTAGGGATTAGAGTTTAGGGAATCGGAATTAGGGTTTAGGGATTATGGTTTAGGGTTTAGGGATTAGGGATTAGAGTTTAGAGATTAGGGTTTAGGGTTTAGGGTTTATGGTTTAGGGTTTAGGGATTAGGGTTTAGGGATTATGATTTAGGGTTTAGGGATTAGGGATTAGAGTTTAGGGTTTAGGGTTTAGGGTTTAGAGTTTAGGGTTTAGGGTTTAGGGTTTAGGGTTTATGATTTTGGGATTAAAACATTAAACCCTAATCCCTAGATATTTAATGAACTCAAATTATATAAGGAACAATTACTAACAAATATAATTTAGGGATAAAAATGTAATATTTGAGTGCTCATCATTATGTAAGGACATTATAAATCTCTAATGTTGTAACATATAATCACAAATTTATTAGCACCATGATGGATAAGGTGCAAGGAAAGGAGTGGACATGGCAACTTGGCAAGGGTTCGAAACCCATGTGTGCTAAAACTTTCATTTTATTTGATTTTTTCGCGGGTTGGCAGGTATTAAACGGGTTGACACGACCATGACACGACCCGCTTAATAAGCGGGTTAAACAGGTATTTAAACGGGTTGGCGGGTTGACGAAACCCACCCGCTTTATAAACGGGTCGATGGCGGGTTGACCAAAAATTACCCATTTATAAATGGGTCATGTTTTTCCCGTACGGGTTTCGAGTCGTGTAATGGGTCGAGTCGGAAATTGCCACCCCTACGCACAAGGCAAGAGATGTGACTCCAAAGACTTTCAAGTCTTCGTATGAAAAGTCATGTTGGCCCACACATGTCCGGACGTTGATTTCTTCTTTTTCGCTTTTCCAATTTTTTGGGTCTACAGAAGACTTACTTTGAAGTCTTTGCATACCCATTCAAATTTGCTTTTCTTTTTCCACAAACGTTCATTTTCTTTTTGTCCTCCATTTTTTTTCCACAAACGTTGATGGTTTGTCTCCTTTTGTAAATCGTTTAACGAATAGAGAAGAAAATCAAGTCTACACAAATATCTTGAGTAAATAAGTTTCATATGTCTTTCTATGCCTTTTGGTTTTATGAATGAACTCTTATTCTCAAAAAATTTCATATATATATATATATATATATATATAGGCACTCATTGTTTACCAATGAATATTTAGGGATGGCAACTGAAAAAAATTTGTGAACCTTGTAGTGACCCTCTAGTGACCATAATTCATACTTTTTGTGGCCAATTGTCCTCTCATACAGTTTATTTATTTATTCACGACACAAATCAAAAAAGAAAATTGTGAGATTTCAAATGGAACTCAGTAAGCAAGCAAAGGTAAACTTGAAGTTCTAGACACTTTCCACACACAATATCAAAGTCAGAAAGTTAAAACACATGCATTAAGTACATATAACAAGCAGGATCCAAGACTACATTACGTAGCACTGCAGTACAGAGATAAAACAAGGTTTTATCTAATTCTTTGTTTCGGTCTCAGCGGTGCCTGGTCCTCCTGGTCGTTCGGGTTGTCCTGGTCTGTTTGCTGCCATGGTTGAAGGGGTCTCCCTCTCCTCCACGTTCATGACCTCCATGCCCGTAGCACTCTCTATTGGTTCCACGTTTACAATGTGCTCCATGGTTAGGGTCTCCCTCTCCTCCGCGTTCGTGACCGTGGCCTTTCCCTCCATGGATGGGTTCAAGCACTACTCCTCCATGTTCATGAGTCATGACCATGGCCTTTATGGTCTGGGTCATGCTCTCCTCCATGTTCATGACCATGCCTTTTATGGATAGGGTCTTGCTCTCCTCCACGTCCATGACCTCCATACCTGTGGCACGCTCTATTGGTTTCTCCAGGTTTACAATGTGCTGGATTGTTGCCTTTTCCTTGAGGTTGGCACTGATGATTTCCTAGACGGTTACATTGCGCTGCTGGGGCCGGCCCTTGTCATTATCGTTAAATTGGAAACCAATATTAGTAATTATTTGTGAATAAAATAGGGCACTACTACAAAAATCGCAATAGACGACGGTAATTCACCGTCGTGTATTCGGTTTTTCAACCGTCGTGAAATCGACCGACATCTTTTGATGCATAAAACCACGACGGTAAATTACCGTTGTCTATTATTTGTAAAGACGACGCTTTTTACTCAAAATCGTCGTTGTTTTTATGTAAAGACGACGGTTTTTTACAAAAATCGTCGTGGATTATTTGTAAAGACGACGATTTTTGTAAAAAAACCGTCGTTGTTTAGAGGTAAAGATTGTTAATTATAGGAATAAGGACGACGGTTATTTATAAAAACCGTCGTGGATTGTTTGTAAAGACGACGGTTTTTTACAAAAATCGTTGTGGATTGTTTGTAAAGACGACGGTTTTTTACAAAAATCGTTGTGGATTGTTTGTAAAGACGACGGTTATTTATAAAAACCGTCGTGGATTGTTTGTAAAGACGACGGTTTTTTATAAAAACCGTCGTTGTTTAGAGGTAAAGATCGTTAATTATAGGAATAAAGACGACGGTTTTTTTTTAAAACCGTCGTGGATTGTTTGTTAACTAATCTTTATTCTACAACAAACATACTTCTTACCAATTAAATATAAATATTCAATTGATACATGGTAATTAGTAATACAATCTTTTCCTAACAAGACCTATGTACTCCTAATCCAAGCCTTCCTCTCATCCAAACATACAAATGATGCACAATTGAAGTATCCTCCATCATCCCCGCAAATAAATCAAAATGACAGAAAGATAAAAAGTTAAGATTATAAACAAATAAAATTAGGTGATAGAGAAATTTTATAATTGGACTATATTTCCATAGAACTACATGGTTATATGCCAATGGTATAACTATGGGCAACAGAAAGTATTCGGAAGGTGCAATCGTTAGTCTAGCACCAAAGACGCTTAACTTCCTCAAGAAAGAGGCAACTGAACATCATCAACCTCAACCTCGAAGAGAAGACAAAACCAAAATAAAGTAGGACAAGCATATGAGATTAGGGTTTGTACTTACAGTAGACTAAGCTCAGAGTATATCACCAATGCTTTGGGAGGGAAAGCTCAATCTGATATGATGGAGAATGGAGAGCGAAAACTAAAAGGTTAGAATTTGAGTTGAAGAGAGATAGCGCAATGTTATATAGGGTTGAGGGCAAATTTTGAAAATTGAGGATGGCGCTCGAATTTTTCAAATGACCGCGTTTTTTAAAGACGACGGAAAGTAAAATACAACCGACATATAATTTGACAATATAAACGACGGTGTTTAAATAATAGGGCCGTTGTAAAACTTTACTACGTCCGTCGATTAAAGAAAACGTCGTTGTAAATACTTTTACGACGCTCACCATAAAACCTTCATTTTAAATAAAAAATAAATAAGAGGGCTATGGTTTTCCTAGGATTCGAACGCGCGTTACCAAGGCCGTAATTGACCAAAAGCAGTTGAGAGGAAACCGGCGTCGATTTAATAAACTCTAAAACCTAAACCCTAAACCCTAAACCCTAAATCCTAAACCCTAAATCCTAAACCATAAATCCTAAACCATAAATTTTACAAAAATTATATAAAAAAACACAAGTATGCAAAAAATAAACTAAAAATTGCAACGGACTCCTTACGACAATGCCTTCTATATTAAAAGGCTAAAATCAGGATTTCATATATTTTTATTTATGGCCACCAATAGATCACATAAACCTTAGGGTTATGTTGTGAAAGTATAAGGACTATTGTGCTTTGTAAACAAACAATTTTGAATTCTCTTATCATTTGTATTTTTTATAAAAAAATTACATTTTTCAAAGTTTTAGGGGGAAGACAATCTCTCAATGATAGAATAGTAGTTGTCGGTTTAATTTTTTAAAATTTATTAAGAATATTATGAAATAAATAAATAAAAACCGACGTCTTAGACGATTTAGACGTCGTATTGTTTTTAAACACCGATGTTTATTGTTGTTACAACATCGCTTTAAAAGAAATTAATGTCGTTGTAAGTTATAAATGTCGACGTATTTTAAAGTTACAACTTCAATCTTTTATTATTAGTAAACGATCCAAATTAATTTAAGAACGATGTAGTTCGGAACATTTTACATGACACGTCTCTATTTTTGCTAACGTGGTATAATATAATAATACGTCTCCCATTACAAAAAAAGCGCCTTTTATTTTATAACATTCGACATCGTAATTATTAAATAAACCATCGTGGATTGTTTGTAAAGATGACGGTTTTTTTTACAAAAACCGTCGTGGATTATATGTAAAGACGACGGTTATTTATAAAAACCGTCGTGGATTGTATGTAAAGACGACGGTTATTTTACAAACAACCGTCGTGGATTTTTTTTGTAAAGATTACGTTTTTTTACAAAACCGTCGTGGATTGTTTGTAAAGACGACGATTTTTTTATAAAAACCGTCGTGGATTTTTTTGTAAAGACGATGGTTTTTTTACAAAAACCGTCGTGGATTATATGTAAAGACGACGGTTATTTGATGTTCAAAACGGCGGTATTATATGTAAAACGTCGTCTATAATTACTACGTCGGTATATTTACACATACCGACGTTGTTTATTTGTTATCTGTTTTCTTATCGGATTGGCATGTTTCATAAGACGACGCTTTTAAAGTTTCATGCGTCGTGTTTTACAAATACCCAAATGAATTTCCAATTTTTAGGTGTTTTAGTTTCTAATCCACGTCGGTTTTTATATTACCATCGTCGTTTAAAATTTAATGACGGTATTTATTTTGTCCGTCGTCGTTTTACCGACGTCTATTTCGATTTTTGTAGTAGTGGGGGCTTAAAACAGAAATATTTCTTAATTGAGACATTCTCTTTAATTATAAGAATTTATCTTAAATGTTAGAATAATACATGTTCGCACCAAAAATCGCATTTTTGCCCAGGATGATCAAGCATCAAATGCAGTCAGCCACATTCTGTCCGATGGCCATTTACTTTGCTCAAATGAAGTTTCTTTCTTCTTGAAAGTTGCTCATTTGGTTGTTTACTATCACATGTCCAAATTTGGCAGCCATTGGATAAGTATTGAAACCTCAAGGAGATAAACACTCTACTATGTCGTATCTGAATTTGGGAGCAATTGGATAATTGTAGCCTACTCATATTCATGTCCGAAGAGAAGCCTGTTCAAAGGCAATTTCTGTATCAGTTAGCTACATTCTGTCTGATGGGGGACTTAGAGTCTCTGAATGAGTTTTCTTTCTTCCTGAAAGATGTTCGTTCAGTTGTCTACTATGTCGTATCCGAATTTGGCAGCATTTGGATAAGTATGGCATCCTCAAACGGACAAACATTGAAGTTGGTTTAGGCTGCAGTCCAGTGACTGTCAGTCAGAGGGAATTATGTCCGATAGGCATCTTCCACTTCTCAAATGAAGTTCTCTTCTTCATGAAAGATATTCCCACGAGCGTCTGCAACAACATAATCAAATACAGGAGCAATCCAATCAGTATATCATTCTCTAAGTGCTAAACACTGAAGCATGTTCAAAGGGATGTCACTGGTGACGATTAGTGTGTCCAAGAGAGCAATTTGGCTGGCTTCCCCATTTCTAATGAAGTTAACTTCTTCATGAGAGTTGTTCTCCCTGATGTCTAGTATAACATATCCGAAAATGGGAGCATTTGGATCAGTGTAGCATTTCCAGACTCATGCCCAAAGAGGAGCTATGCAGACTGCCAACCAACTTTCATTAGCTACATGAATTGAGAAATTAAGCCATGACGTGGGAGCTCGGTTTGAATTGATAGGAAGCTACTTACTCATTCCAACAGAGAAACCCACGGGTGCACATGCTTCTTTATTTTAATATTATGCTTTATGAGTTTTGTTAAAGAAGGGATGGGCAGCCAGCATAAATAAATAATAAAGTATAATGTGGCACCTCATGTGCACCAACCAAAGGAGGAGAGAATGAATAAAATATATATGAAGGGGCAAGTTGTGTCCTCAATATATTATTATATCATACTGACCAGGAAATCTTCAACTAAGATTTCTTTCACACTTGTGGATCAATTTACGAGGGCAAAAGCTGCAAGTGGCAGTAGGCAAACACTCAAGTGTTATCATCCAAGTACCATCCAAGCAACATCATCAGTGGGATTTTTTGCTTATAAGTATGAAAGCCCCATGGCAGCAAAACACACACAACCTCAGCCAAAAAAGCCAGACTCAACGTCTCAAAAACAAGACTCAATGTCTTAGACTCAACTTCTTGCAAAGTGTCTCTCTGCAGACCAAAGCCAAGTCTTGAATCAACTCCCTTCGCTTTCTTTCAATTCCTAGTTGACAACTCCTTGTTGGAAATCTATTCTTTTCCTAAACACATAGCTCTGTCTAATTCCCAGTTGACAACTCATGATTGGAATAACACTGCCATTGTTTGTAACCTTTATGCTCTGCCAGCAATGCTTTGTATGATTTGATAGTTGGTTTCGATTTCCAGCTCACCCATTTCAAAACAAGCTTTCTATCTGCGGTACGGGCCAGTTTCTGGCTGCAGATGTTTCATTGTATTTACTTGTTCAGTACAATAACGTGTTCCTTGGACAACCAATGTCCAATGAACAACCATTGTATTTACTTTCTGTCTGTTTCACCTTCCATGTATTTGGTAACATATTGTACTTGATAAATATTGAAGTCCTTAGTACTCAAGGCATAGAAAAGAACTTTATTGGGTATGTTTCCCCTCCCAATTCGCAATTACTTGATTATTAGTCATTTATTTGGCGCGCAATCTATTATCTACAATCTCAGTCTGTTAGAGTTCTCACTGCCAACAGTGGCACACTCGCAACCGCATTCACAACACAAACACCGGCGGCCATCGAGGCATGGCCGTTGTGTTTCAGGGGCACAAACAATACCTTCGCAGGAAGATTGTTCCAAGATTGGATAGAACAATCTTAATATATGTTATAGGTTCTAGGTAAGCGGTCAACTCTACTCTACATATGTCAGTGGGGAATAGCTCAGTTGGTTGAGCTCTTCCACTTCCCCCCATGTGCGTAGATGTTCAAAATCTATATAGCTCAGTTGGTTGAGCTTTTCCACTTTCTCCCATGGTATGTCTCATTAATTAAAGGATAAATGGCATGCATAAAGAATCTCACTAAATGGCTTGATGAGTAGGAGTTTCAGCTAGCTCACGAGCTAAGGCCTCAGAGAAGTAAAGGATGACAACAGCAAACATAAGGCCAAGCAGAAAGAAAGTTTTCGAGGATGCCATATTTTGCTTATAACTAACAACACAAGATAAGACGTGATTTTTGAGTGAACATAATTAATGGGGCTTGGCTCTTCCTATTTATAGACCCTTTAAGATAGAGAAATTCACCCTGAGTTTCTCACTCATCTTTCATCCCTCTCACTGTAGAGTGATTATGCAAGTCCTTTTCATTTCAGTTTTCATTCTATATTTTACATTTCTGGACATCAGTTACAAATGTACTACATTGAAAAGTTACAAATGGCTTATAGGGATTTTGGTCACTCCCTCCATTCCCAATTGATTTTGGGATGGAAACTCAACTTGCATCATGATATTATAGCCCAACAACTCCACGTCACCGAGTTATATTTAATTATTTGAAGTCTGGAAAATCATATTAAATTAGTTAAACTTCATATTGAAGAGTAAATTGACAGGTACATACTCGGGGAGGCAAATTAAATTTTATAAAGAAAAACTTAAAAGGGTTACATACCAAGAAACTAACTCAATTATGTACAAAACTGATAAACAAACTCAAGATAAGAATGTATCGTGTCTTAGCATCCCAAGAAAAGATCTTGGGTTTGAGTCATAGTATCTGTGTTGTGTGTGTGAATTTAATATAATATTGCCCCTCTCAATAAAAAAAATGTCCTAAAAAAAGCAAAAACAAAAAGTATCGTCAAAAGATTGCACACATAATTGTCTTATTTTATAGCTCAGAAAAAAGAGAAAAGTCTCTCTTTTAAAAAAATTAGTACAATATGTAAAATAAAGTTGAGATAAGGTACAGTTAAGAAATGAAAAGCTTCCACTACAAGAAAATAGGCCTTAGTTGACACTTCATAATTGACGCTTTTTGCAAAACCATCAACTATTTTAAGAAGCTTTGACGCTTTTTGAAGAGCGTCAAGTACTTAGCTGGTTTACTTGACGTTTTACAAAAACCGTCAACTATATATCACTTTTCCTGACATTTTATAAAGAACGTCAACTGTATATCACTTTTCCTTGACATTTATAAAGAACGTCAACTCTATATCCCTTTTCCTTGACATTTTTTAAAGAATGTCAATTAAAACCCTTTTATACCTGACACTTTCTAAAATATCCTCAGGAAAAGAAGCGCGCTAGTTCGCGGTTCTTTATTTTGCTCGAAATTTATTCAAGTGTTTTGCCCTATATTAAAACTCCTACTTCCTCTTGGTCAACACATTTTCCTTCATTCAAAAACCAAAAATAGCAGAGTCCCTAGGGTTTTCCACTCTTTCTTCATTTCTTAAATTGGATACAGAAATCCGAAGAGAAAAAAGTTGTGAATCGCAAATCTTAGTGGGCTCTTGCTCTGCTAGTTGGGGTGGCAACAATTCAAGTGTATTTCTTCTCTATCCAAAGTTATTAGTTCATATGAATTTTGTTTTGCCTGACTGTGTTCATCTTTCATTCTCTATAGTATTTTTTTCTCTATGTATATCTCTTAGAAAGTTTTGTGTTATCTCTCCATTCCTTAGGTACTTGCCATGAATCTCACTCAATCTCAAGATGCTTCAGGGAGTTGTACCGGAGAGAATGTTGAAATGGGAGAAAAGTGCAGATTTTCAACAAACAGTCAAGAATATTGAAGAGTTTGCTGCTGACAAAGAAGTGGGTTTGTGTTCTTTATTGTCCAATATTCCTTATTTTTTTTCAAGCTTTATAGGTGGGCATTCAATATCTCTACATATAGCTGAACTACAACTAATCGAATTTAAAAAATTTAGCAGAATTTTTAAGTTATATAATTTATCACTCTCCAGTCAAGTTTAGTTGAGTAGTGGAGTTAGATTCCTTTCTTCTTATCTTTCCCCTGGATTTGAATTGTATTCTTTTTGTCTTATTACGAAATTAGGATCGTTCCTATACTTTTTAGTTAGTGGTGGCAAGGAGTGCCCACCACCTACTTGACATTTTCCCTCAATGAATTTACTACACCTCTTTATATTTAATCAACATATCAGTATCATTTTCTTTATAAAAAAAATTCAAGATATCACTATCTTGAGGCATTGTAAACAAAAATAGAACATGCAAATTCATCTTTGTTGGATGATAAAATTGATTAGGAAAGGTTCTTATGCTAATATAATATAGGTTTTAGGTTTTTCTTAAACTTTTTAATGCTTTTGTGTTTTAGTTTTTGTTGGAGGATAATGAAGATTATGCAAGATCAGATTGTGAGGGAATTTGGATTAGTAAAAATCATAAATAAAAATCAAAAACTGGTATGCATAAACTTTATTTTCCCTCTATATGTTTAGATTCTTCATTTTATATAATTATATAAATGTAAATATTAATAGATAATTGATCATCTTTCTTTATGTGAAGTGGTTTGAAACTATTGTATAATATGTTCCAGGTTGCTAGCTTATGTTGGCACTTCCATGTTTGTGCAATTCGTTATATGTAGAGGGATACACTTTTGCTAGAAAGAAGAAGGGTGATTTGGATTGCTTTTGGGGAAGTTGGGGAGCTATTGACTACTTTTAGAATGAGAGCACATTTTGGGCCTTCGATTCTTATGTATTACACAACTTCTCTCTCTTCCAGATATGAATTAGAAAACTATCATTGCTACAGCTTGTATTTTGGCTAGTTTCTTTTCTTCTTTTGTTTTCTTTTAGGATGGATGATATTTTGTTAGTGGTCCTGCTTTTGGTATTCCATTTCTCACGGTCTGAGTGTTGTCTACTTTGTGGATTGCTATTCCATTTTGATTGTAGTTACCACTATTTATTTATATAATTTTTATGTTCAATTTCTAAGAAAAAATATGATTTGTATCTTTGTACATACATTAATTAATTTAGTTTTATATGTCTTGTTATGAGATTGATTTTCCTATTTCTTTGATCAATTAACTCTTGGTTTGCAGGCTTATAGATACTATGGATCGTGCAAATGAAACTGATGTGAAGCTCAACAATAAACGTAAGGGGATTAACAAAGAAACCACAAATTGCTAAAAATCGAAGTCTTGGTATCAAAGAGAGTGTCCAATACAACAAAAAGGACAACCTCATGGAAAAGAGGATGTCATAGTAGTTGTAGACAAGTAAGGCGTTTCCTATTATCTTAAAATTTTTACATACTTTTTCATTATGATACAATGAATTAATGATATTATGCTGTTCTATCATTTGTCTAGTGGTGTTCGAATCTTCCATTTAGGGACCAAACAAAGTAAACGAGTTAATCTTAAGTGGATCACCATTAAGGTCAAATAATTCATTGATATTAAAAGCAAAAAAAATAGCAATTGACATAAATTATTAACTCCTCTAACTCTTTATATTGGCCTCTGTTTAGCCTGGCATGGTGGAATGTGGTTACTATGTCATGAACTACATGAAAGATATAATAGCTTATCGGAGTATACTTTGCAATACGGTAGGGATTAGTTGTTGATTCATATTATACAAGTATTCCTAATTAGCATTAGTCAATTACCTTGTTCTTGCTATTTCCCATTATGACATGTACTACAAGTAAGTTTGTTATTTTTGGTTTTCTCCTTAGTTTAATGGAAAGGAGACATAATGAAGATGATGAAATAAATCAAGTACGTTCCGAGTGGACTGCTCATGTCTCTCAATTCATTTAAGAGGTAATTTATTTATCGTAATAATATATATATTTCGGTATTTGCTCCCTTAAATCAATTTATTGTATTTTATTACAATGAGTATGCTGACTTGGTATATATATGATGTGAGATCTTATTGGCTATTTCACTCAATTAATGTTAGCTTTCACTTGGTAGATGATGTGAGATGGGAATACCATTTTTTGCTTTTTGAGAAGATGATATATAGGATCACATATGTGATTCCAGTAAGCTGTCTTTTTTTGGGAAAGAAAGTGAAAGCCATTGATTGTTTGTATGGATGTCGTGGTCTTAGAATCTTTGTGAAAGAAGGTAAATTTGTTCATAGTTTATAATTGCTCTCATATTGTTTGAAAATTCTAACTGATTACATGTATGTTATGTACTTTTCATCTTTTGCAGTTTTGAACATCATATGGAAGATTGAAATTTTTGCCCACTGCAAAATTAAGTATCATATGCAGCTTCGTAATTTTGTTGTAAGGCTGGCCATCTGGTTTGAAGTTCTTGTGTGTGCTTATATTTTATTTTTTTTCACTTATAAAGTTATTTGTGCAGCAAAACTCTAGTAGTTGTACTACGTGATTATTTGATCATGCTATCTTTCTTTTAATGTGCATTTCAGGTCCTATCAAAGTAAGAACTCTCTGGATGTAAAATGGGGATTGTACTAGAATACAAGAGGTTTCTACAGGAAAAACTCAGTTATTTGTTTATGGATTTTAGTGTGTATATTTGGCAATGCAACTTGTAGTTTAATTGAAACTAATTGGACAAATGCACTAGTATGATGTATTTTCAGTTGTTTAGTTTCAATACATGCGGTTTCTTTTTGGAAGTATTCTTTGCTTTGAATTACCTTTTATTGTGATAAAGTTTCTTTTGGTTTCCCAGATTTAATTTTGATTTAGTGATAAGCTCTTAATAACGATATTAGTTTTCATATAGATGTAAGATAATATATGCATAGGCCATACCTAGTCCAGAGGGATTTTAAAAAATTGGGCCCTTTCCTTCCTTGATTGGGAAAAAAAAAGACACATACAACAATGTTACATGATGCATTTTAGCTGTCAATGAATTGTTAGTTGATGGCTAAAAGGTGTCAAGCATAATGATTACTTGACGGTTAAAAAGCGTCAAGCAGAACAGTTAATTGACAGCTCAAAACCGTCAAGCAGAAGGATTACTTGACGCTTAAAAAGCGTCAATAAATGGGGTATCCCTTTCCTGACAGTGGCATCCGTGACGCTTTTCGAGCCGTCAATTAATGGCTATTGTGACGCTTTTTAGCCGTCAGCAAAGGGTGTTTTTCTTGTAGTGTTCCATTCTATCATTATGTAGCTGTGGAGAGCATTGTTTACATCAGTTTTTTTTTTGGTCTCAAATAGTTTATATCAGTTTGTATAACGTGTAAATGCATAAAAGAAAAAGGGGGACAGATTGCAAGAGCAGTTAAATACTTGGGTGCGTGGTAACAATGAATATACTGCTAAAGGTGTGTATGTTTTTGGACAGCAGCCACCTAATATTGATGTAAGCGGTAATGCGCATGAAGAGGAGTGTGATACAGATACAGATATTGATACAACTTCTTTGGTTTCCTCTGCATATGATGGTGGGTTGCCGCAGGAGCATATGGATATGTCTGAAGGACAAAAGAGTTTCTCGCAGGAGAAGACTACCAGTCATGCCTTTAACATTGTTGAAGGTATGACCATTGGCTCTTAATTAGGGTTTAGCCCTAAGGGTTCTCGTATTTTTCTGATTCTTTTATGGATTTAGTCTGTTGGAATGTCAGAGGTGCTGTGTGCACAAGCTTTTGAAATAATGTTGTGGAGTTGATCCGTGGTCATCGTCTGGATTTACTGTTTATCTGTGAACCTAGGATTAGTGGGAAGAAAGCCCTTGATATGATTAAATCTCTCGGGTTCTCTTCTTATGAAATTGTTGATTCTGTGGGTTTCTCGGGAGGGTTATGGTTATTGTGGAATGATACTAAAGTCAGTGTCCAGATTTTAGGCACTACTGATCAAGTTATTACAGCTTGTGTGTCTTGGCATGGTAAAGCTCCTTGGTTGTTGTCTACAGTCTATGCTAAACCGTGTGGAATTAAGCGAGAGAAATTATGGGATTATCTCCAGTTTGTGGCCAGTTGTCATCAATTACCATGGATGCTTGCTGGGGACTTTAATGAGATGTTGCATGTGGAAGATAAATTGGGGGGTGTTAATCCTTCTCGTTTGAAATGTTTTAAAAGGTGGTTTACTGAGAATGAAATGATTGATTTGGGGTACTCAGGTCCTCGATTCACTTGGACTAATAATAGGGTCTTTGAAAGACTTTATAGAGCTGTTTGTAATTTGAAATGGAGGCAAATGTTTGCTGAGGCAAATGTTGTACATCTTCCTAGGACAAAATATGATCATTGTCCCATCAAAATATGTTTGCAGTCTAGACTATCTTCTACTCCTAATGCTAGACCTTTTAGGTTTGAAGCCATGTGGATGCAACATGAGAGCTTTAAGGATTTTATTGAGCAAAGGTGGGGGCAAATTTCTGGTTCTGCTATGGACAAGTCCTACGTTTTAATTGATTCTTTGAAGATGTGGAATCGTAGTGTTTTTGGTCATTTAAAACAGAGGAAAGCTCGTATTCTCGCATGATTGGCTGGTATTCAAACAGCTTTGTGTCATGGACCTAATAGATTTCTGAGTCAGTTGGAGTGTTCCTTGGTGCAAGATTTTAATTCTTTGCTTGATCAAGAAGGTTTGTTTTGGAAGCAAAAATCTAGGCTTAAATGGTTGCAAGAGGGAGATAGGAACAAAATTTTTTTCCATATGACAACTTTAATAAGGCGTTGAAGGAATAAGGTTGAACGTCTTAAGGATGACAATGGGGTTTGGGTGGAGACGGCTGATAGCTTGAAGGCTCTTGCTGTCAATTTCTTCACCAAGTTATTTTCTCAAGGTCAAGTGGACTCTAACTCTGTGGTCATCCCCAATCTTTTTCCTAGTATGGACCCTATGATTGTCTCTAATTTACTCAGACCTGTTGATATGTCTGAAATTAAAACCAGCTTGTTTAATATTGGCCATCTCAAAGCTCCTGGAATTGATGGGTTCCCGTCTGGTTTTTATCAGAATCAGTGGAGTTTATGTGCTAATGATATTGGTGATCTTGTTTGCAAAGTGTTTCAAGATGGGATTTTGCCTGAGAGGTTAAATGAGACTTTGATTACACTTGTTCCCAAATTAGATAGTCCTCAAACTATGGCTCAATTCCAGCCTATTAGTTTGTGTTGTACTTTGTATAAAGTCATTTCTAAGATTATTGTTGCTCGTTTAAGGCCTTTTATGGGTCGTTGGATAAGTCCTCATCAAGTTAGTTTTGTTCCAGGTCGGCAAATCATTGATAATATTGTGATTGTGCAAGAGCTTATGCATAAATTTCAAGCTTCTAAGGGGCGAAAAGGTTTTTTTGCATGGAAAATTGATCTGTCAAAGGCTTATGACAGATTGAATTGGCACTTCGTTGAGCAAGTGTTGTGTGAATTAGCTTTACCTCCTCAGGTTATCAAGTTGATCATGGCCTGTGTTTCTACAGTGAAGTACAAAGTTTGTATTAATGGAGAGCTTACTGAGGCTTTTTATCCTGGAAGTGGGATTAGACAGGGTGATCCCCTCTCTCCTTACTTATTTGTGCTTTGTGTTGAGAAGTTATCTCATCTTGTGATGGATGCAGTGTCTAATAAAAAATGGTGGCCTATGAAATCATCTCAAACTGGTCCGGCGGTCTCTCACTTGTTTTTTGCAGATGATCTAATTTTATTTGCGGAAGCTAGTCCTATGCAGGCCAAGGTTATGAAGCATTGTCTGGATATGTTTTGTCAAGTTTCAGGGCAGGCAGTGAATTTTGATAAGTCAGAGATCTTTTGCTCTCCTAACACTTGTAAGGATGTGGCTAGAGAAATTAGCTCTATTTGTGTTTCACCTTTCACAACAAATTTGGGAAGATACTTGGGCATGCCTCTTTTACACTCCAGAATCAATAGGGATACTTATTATGGTTTGGTTGACAAAGTCCACAAACGATTGGCTGGCTGGAAAAGCAAGTTGTTATCTCTCGCTGGCCGGGCTACTTTGATTCATGCTGTCACTGCAGCTATACCTATTTATGCTATGCAAACATTCAAGCTTCCAATGAGCATTTGTGATGATCTAGATCGTCTTAACCGTAATTTCTTTTGGGGAGGAAGTGAAAACAAGCATAAGGTACATCTGTGTCAGTGGAACTTAGCTTGTTGTCCTAAGAGTTATGGGGGCTTGGGGTTTAAGAAAACCTCACATATGAATCAGGCTTTGTTGGCTAAAATCGGGTGGAGAATTCATAGCAAAGATAAGGGGCTTTGGGTTCAGATTTTTGAAGACAGGTATTTGAAGGGGCATTCTATTTTGGAGGAGTCTCTGCAGGATAGAAAGGTTTGCTCCTTTACATGGAGAGGTGTTTTACATGGAGTTAGCTTGCTTAGGAAGGGTTTGATGTGGAGAATTGGGAAAGGGGATGTTGTTCAATTTTGGAAGGATAGATGGGTTTCTGATGTTCCTCTCAACCAACTTGATGGTGTCTTAAATATGGTTAAGCCTGATTGTACTGTTTCTGAGTTCATGACTGATGGTTGGTGGGATATTGGCAAGTTGCGTTCTGTTCTCAATGAGGACTTGGTACAGAGGGTTGTTAGTTTTCCGGTTGGTTTCTGTAGTGATTTAAGGGATGTGCAGATTTGGAAACAAGCTGCCAATGGAGTTTTTACTGTTAAAACTGTGTATTCGTTACTTTTCAAGGATCAAGGTTGACTTGATCCTTTTTGGGAGATGTTGTGGAAGCTTAAATTCCCTCCTAAGTTTAAACTCTTCTGTTGGTTGGTGTATCAAGGGAAAATTCTTTCTAATGAGCAGAGGGTTATAAGGCATTTAGCTATGGATCCAACTTGTACTCTTTGTGGTTGGAGCTCTGAAACTGTGCTTCATATTTTAAGGGACTGCCCTCGAGCTAGGGGAGTTTGGCAAGATCTGATTCCAATGCCAGGTTCGTCTTTTTTTGCTACTAGTCTGCAGCATTGGCTGAATAATAATCTGCTATCTAACAAAAAGGGGATTTATGGCATGCCTTGGAACTTGTTGTTTATATTTACTTGTTGGTATGTCTGGAAGTGGAGAAATCAGTATGTCTTCAATGGGGATGATTTGCCTTTCTACTCTCAAACGAGTATCCTAACTACTGCTAAGGATTGGTTCTTTAATGCGTATGTGCCTAAGGCCAAAACTACTAAGATTCAGATGTCTCTTGCCTGGGAACCTCCTGAGACTGGGGTTTTTAAATTGAATGTTGATGGATCTCGGAAGAATGGCTCTGGGGCTGTTGGTGCGGGGGGCGTGATCCGTGATTCGTTTGGTGCTTGGATTGGTGGCTTTGCTGTCAATTTAGGGATTGGGCAAGTTCTGGAAGCGGAGTTGTGAGGGCTATTTTTTGGTCTCAAAATTGCAGTTGGTAAATGCCTTTCAAAGATAATTGTGGAAATGGATTCTGCTATTGCTGTGCATCTCATTCAGTAGCCTGTTTTAGCTACGCTCCATCCGCTTGCTGGTATTGTGGCTAGTTGTGGTAAGCTCGTGAATCAGTTTGATAGCTGTACAGTTATGCATATCTACAGAGAAAAGAATTGTGTCGCAGACGGATTAGCTAACTGGAGCTATAACATGGGTCTTGGTGTGTGTTATTTTGATTTTGCTCCAAGTTAGATAGGTTCTTTAGTTATTGATGACTTGATTGGGGTGTCTCGTCCCCGTCTTGTTCTCGTTGATTTTATGTAGTTCTGTTGCTTGGGGTTTTTCCCCTAGTTCACCAAAAAAAAAAAGGGGGACAAAAAAGTAAAAAAAAAAAAAAAAAAAAAAGAGGAAGAAGAAGAAGAAAATAAATAAATCACTCGTGATACATGCGTTCAGCAACAAAAAGTAAGTCTCAACCAATATTTTTTTTTGGGGAGAACTTTAGGCCCTGTTTGGTATCCTACTCGAAACAATAAATTCAAAAACTATAATTCTTTTTAAAAAGATGATTTTTTAAATAGTGATTTTAAGATTTAAAAACTTGTTTGGTATTGAACTCTAAACTATTTTTAAGATCTAAACAAAATTGAAATTAAAATCAGAAACCCTAGATTCCCAAATTGAAATTAAGAAAAGAAAAAGAAAAACCTATGAGATTTCAATAGAAATCCTAGAAATCCAAAACATGAAAAATGATTAATCAATTTGGGGTCGGGTAGTGGACGAAGGAGACCTTGATGGAGCTGCAAACACAGTTTGGACCCAGAACCACCACCTATATATGTAGATACAAATACATTTGAATGTTTCATTCAGAAAAAAAGTTGAGTTCTTTAATAGAAAATTAGTTAAATACCCATTCCTAGACATAGTTCTATAAAGAAACCCTATACTATTCAATGTATATAAACACACCCAAAATAAACCCAAAAAGTGACAGCTGTCGATTTTTAAAATTCAATAGTTATGTTTGATTACTGTTTTGCCCTTTTGCTTTGCCTATTAATCAACTCAATCTTCATCAACTAGCATCTAGAACTTTCTTCTTCTTCTTCAACAATGGTGACGTTCATCGAGCTCTGCTTATGGTTTTTCTCCTAGTCCAATTCTCCATTGTATCTTCGTCGTCTCCACCACAGCCCTTGCCGATTCCATTGCCGCAACCCGCCGCTAATTCACCTTCGCCCAAAACTCCATCGCCGATTTCCCTTCCTCCATCTCCATCGGACACTCCAGTTAACGCATCACATCCTTCTTCACCTCCGGCACCACCGCAATCATCTTCATCTCAATCTTCGTCAGTCGATGACACTCCTCCAGTTCCTTCTCCAGTGCGTTCAAATTCGAGCGACGTAAATCACAACAACCTTGGACGAAGACGGAGCTAAGAACTCCTCTGGAGGAATGAGCCCAGCTAAGAAGGCAGAGATCATATTTGGAATAATCATTGGATAACAATCGTCGATCTTAGTATGGATATGCTGCTAGGAGAGATATTCTCTGAAGAACTACTCATAGTCTCTCATACACAAAAGCTCTTAGAGGTTACTGTGAAATTTTTAATGTCTTGTATTTTTTGTTGCTGTTAATTTATGTGTTTGCTTAGTGTATGATTGAATTGAGGTTTTGGAGATGGTGATATGGTGATTCAATTTGATTCTCCATTCTTTAGCGCTCCGGCGGTGCTAGAGTTGGTGATAGTTAGAATTTTGGGATGAGTTTTTGGCGTAAAATACTTAATTAGTCAATATGAGTCATTGATGTATTGGTTTTTCTATTTTAGAATGATATAATAATTGAAATTAGTGATGTAGAATTCATTATGCTTGTTTTTCTCACTATTATTGACTTGTTTGGCTCTATCTGTGTATGCTATCTAATGTTTGTGACCAAATTGCCATCTAAGTTCAGTTTTGTGTAACCTAATTTTGTAGGCTTATGGGGCAGATTTCAGCATCTCTTGATGCATCACATGCCATTTCTTGTCCTGAAAAAAAAATTGTAATATTTGTTTAAGGCAATGCTCATTTTGCAGCTACATGATTGCTTCAATGGGTCTGCAAGTCATCTGGAGTTTAGTGCTGGCATTGCTAAATGCATATTCCTTGATGAAAAAAGAAGGTCCTCCACAACCCTGTATTGGTTAGCCTCTTTGTAGCTGGAGACTGGGTCAGCCTCTACAAATCCTTGACTTCCTTAGATGAAAATCTTGCCATTTAACAGCTTACTCTTTTCTTTTTCCAACAGGTTACAACAACTGTCTCTTGCAGCCGCTTCTACTTCAGCTGGCATAACTGTGTTGTACTTTAGTGACTTGAGCCACTGCAATTTTGGAGAGGAATGCTAAAAATATCAGATAGCAGTTGCATTGGCGTACCTGAGCTGGGTAACAATTGCAATTTCTTCTCTAATTATGCTCTGGCTATTGGCAGCATGTTAGACCACTTGTTTGTATAGGCCATAGGATTTGTTTCATCTCAATGTAGCCCTTCTCTGTCATGTCTATTTCATTTTTTTTTCTTCATAACAGAAACAAGAAATTGCAGTGTCAATAGAAAAGGAAACAAACTGGATAGAACATAGTAGTACAATATTAAAAACTTACTCTTATTATGTTGTCTTTCCACTGGAAGAAGTGGGATTAGAGTTGGGAAATAGTTGTATCAAACTGGAATTATAAAATGGATATACATTTATTTGTAAAGTTGAAGGATTAGCAAAAGGAATTACTACTTGATTTGTCGAATTTGTCCAAATTGATGTGAATTGGTTAGTGGCCAAAAGATCCTCATGAGTTTGTAATATTATTAAGGAGAAAGGCAGAGAGTGTATGCTTTTTTCCTTCCAGTTTTCCACTATGAGTTAGCTACCAATGATTTTGCATACAAGAACTTAAACTATATATGTATTGTTGGTGTGGCATCTTGCCACTACATCTACATTTTCTTTTCTAAGGCAAATTGAAAAAAAGAAAAGAAATTTGATAATTACAGTTCTTGGATTTAGATTCTCAGTGATCTAGGGTCTTTGTGATTTTAATACGCAACACACTGTTTAGTGTAGACTTGGTTTGGATGTTTGGTATTGTTTGGATTCTTTATCGTAACTATTATGCAAATGAAATGATGTAATTGTTAACTTCCAGTAAGTGATATGAACAATTGTTATACTGTTCATACCCTGCAACTGAGTTGATTTCTATGACATAGTATTAACAGTGTACTTCTATGACATAGTATTAATAGATTTTCAGTAACAAAGCATGCTCTAACTTGTGCTCTATATATAGATGTGCACTTGAAGTTTATGATATGCACAATATGATTTTTACTAGGAAGATAGTTCTATAACATAGTATTAAAAGTGTACTTCTATGACATAGTATTAACAATGTACTTTTTTTTTCTTTTCTTGTAGAGGTATTTCCTTTTACCTTTGCGATTGTTTTTGGTGAAACTATGGACAATTGAAGGTGGTTTCTGCAAAGGATATCGGATGTCTCTGGGCTTTTTGGGTTTTTTTTTAGTTTTTGTATGAAATGGTATTAACAATGTACTTCTATAACATGATATTAACAATGTACTTTTATGACTTGGTATTAACAATGTAATTCAATGACATGATATTAACAATGTACTTCAATGACATGATATTAATAAAGGAGATTCACTATTATACCCAATATTAGGGTCCAAATTATAAAAAAGGTCCTACAAGAAATAGACTTTAGAAACACACCCAAAATTCATATACAATATAATAAAGAGACTTCAAACTTCCTATAATTACAAAACTACCATGGTTTTCTTAAAACAAGCCCAACCCTAAAACCTCATAAAAAAAACTCAAAACACTCAATAGGGCATTAAAGTAATTTAATAATTAAAATTAAATTCAATAGGGCATTAAATTCATTTTTTGGGTTTGTTACAAATTAAATGGTGTAGGGTTTATTTATATTATTAGTGCTAAGAATGAGTATTTAGCTAAATATTTATATTAATAATGTACTTATATGACATGATATTAACAATGTACTTCTATGAAATGGTTTGTGGAGGTTCGATGGAGAAGGAATGGTCGTGGGGACAGGCCCTTGGTTTTGTGATTTTTTTTTTAAGTTTGGATTTTAAAAAAAAAATATGGGCTGGGCTTGTTTTGGGTTTTTTTTTATGTTTTTTGTATTGGGCTTGTTTTAAGTTAATCAATGGCGAAAATGTAATTTATAGGAAGTTCAACACTTATTTGTTATGTAGTAAATAACTTTTGAGTATGTTTATCAAGTAAATTTCATATATGATTTTTTTATAATTTCAAATCCTATTTTGAGTATATCACTAAAGCTCCCTTTCGTTAGGTCAAATTTTCCAACAAGTTGTGAAAAAAGAATAAATTTTCCAAAGAGAAAGAAAGTAGACAAATTATTCCAATTTACATATCCAGCTAATGGGACCCACGACTGAGAAAGGAGGAGAGAGAATTGCAACTTAATTATTCAGCTAACAACTAATGTGTCCATTGCCTTCCATCGATCTTCTTGAGCAACTCTTTTTCCTATTTCTCTTTTGGGGCTAGTCTTCGTGCTCAATCTTCGTCTTCATACTCTCATCAGTTTCGGTTCAATTGTACCAACACCGAAAATGTCTTCATCGGCTTCTTTAACCCCCAAAATGATGTGTTTCTCAGTTTTAGGGGCGAGGACACCCACCAGAGTTTTACGAGCCATTTATACGATGCTTTGAGCCAGAAAGGAATCGATACCTTTAGGGATGATGAAAATCTGAGGAGGGGAAAACCCATTGCCCCAGAACTCTTGAAAGCAATAAAAAAATCGAGATTTGCAGTCGTCATTCTTTCAGAAGACTATGCTTCTTCAACATGGTGTTTAGATGAACTTGCGCATATTGTTGAGTGCAAGAAAGAGAGGGAACTCCAAATTTTCCCGGTTTTCGATCACATCAAACCATCCGAGGTGAGAAATCAAACTGGAAACTTTCGCGAGGCCTTTGCTAAACATGAAGAAATTTTCAAGGGCAATATGGAGAAGGTGGACAAGTGGAGGAATGCTTTAGGGGAAATAGCCGCTATCTGGGAATGGGTTTTGGATAAAGACAGGTACCTAGCTCACTTCTTCAATTATTATGCCCATTAACAAAATATTATATCATCTTCAATTAACAATTTAACCCAAGTCTTTTTAATTGTTGAGTTCAATCTATCGACTTATTTTATTTTATTTTTTATTTAGGTCCAAATACTTATTTATGTATTTTTTTAGGTCGATTTTCTCCTTCGAGGCATAAGGAAATATAATTTTAGATGCTAGATTTAAGGCATTTGTTACACTAAAGTTTGAATTTCTAAATAATCAATGCTTTTATTGCTGCTTGATGAACCTGCACATACCAAAAAAAAATTGGGCAGCAACAATAGACATGAAATCAACATGACCTTTTGACCGAAAAAGGAAATCAACCTGACCACCAACCTCTGTAACGAATTTGCGAAGACTATGACACAGAGTATATTATTCACATTTTCCAACTATTTGGGGTCAAGTTAGATCCAGTGGGCCGAAAAGAATCAGTGGTCAACAAATAGTATAGAAGAATACACTAGAGCATATTCCTTGGCCTTACATATGCTCACGGCAAGTTGTCCTTGCCAAGCTGTCAATGGCTGGTCCTGGAGTTATCTGGGTGTGTTGAACACTTGCTGGAGCTGCTGCTGGCTGGGTGTGCTGAGTAGCTAGTTGTGTGTGTTGAGTAGGTTCTTGGGTGTCCAGATGATTATGACTATTAGTAATCCTCCAATTGAGAGATTAATTTATAACTCTTATTAACATTAGGACAAAATGGGAACAATAAAAAAAAATGAAAATCCTGCTGAAAATAATAAGCTGACTAATCAAATGTTGTACAAAGCTCCCCACGACCTTGTAGACTATGGCGAATATCACACGCAAACCAACAAGAAGAATAACACACACCAAACAATAAAGTAAACAATCCACAAAAAACACAAGGATTTATATAGAGGTTCAGAGTTGTGCGTATGTCTTCTTGATCACGTGGAATGGTAGTCAATGAGCGTAAATTGAAAATAAAAAATGTCTGCGCAGCTACGCTATTTCTAAAAAGCACTGATGCTTTTGGTTTTATATATAATTTTCTTAATTATTGGCTTAGCTAGGCTTTACAAACTATTTAATTTGTATTATGTTTGCAGGAGTGAATAGGAAGTTACTCAAGAAATAGCCAAAAAGATTTCAAATATATTACAATACATGCCGCCAAGTGGTAACGACGACGATTTAATTGGAATGGGTTCTCGTGTAGAGAAAATGGAGCCATTCTTGGATATGAAGGAACATGATGATGTTCGCACCATAGGGATTTGGGGGATGGGAGGCATTGGCAAGACAACTATGGCGCAACTAGTGTTTAATAAGATCTGCAACCAGTTTCAAACTAGCTACTTTGTTGACAATATCAGAGAGGAATCTGAAAAACGTGGTCTAGTTTCCTTGCAGAAACTTATTTTCTAAAACCTGATCTATAGTGGTGATGACATACATAACGTCCGTATGGAATAAATATTCATTGAGGAGACGACTGCGTTCTAAAAAGGTGCTTATCGTTTTGGACGATGTTGATCTTCACAAGCAAATAGAAGCTTTAGTTGGAGAGAATGGACAGGAGCCTTGGTTGGGTCCAGGGAACAGAGTCATTATAACAACTAGAAATGAGCAATTGGACTAATGGTTGACGTTGTGGTACTGGAGCGCGATGTATGTGTGATTATGTAAAATTGGACAATAAAAAAACGAGGCAGAAAAAAAAATAAAACGAATACTGAAAACTAAAAACAGTTTAAAATGTTATCAAACATGGTTTGGGTTTTCAAAACAAAAACTCGACACTGAAAACGATATGGTTACTAAAAGTAGAGGAAGAGATTAAGACTTGGAAGTGAAGCAATGAAAAAGAGACGAGCGATGGTATCAGACATCTGGAGCTATTAAAATTGGGTTAGGACTTCGTTGATATTCGTTTTGCACAACTCCAGTGTTCACCCAGAGCCAAAGAAAGTCGAGCGGGTCCTTTTTTTGGTCAAGTGGGTCCATTTGGCTGAGATGAATTCCAAGATTTTATTCGGTTTCTCAAAGATCCTTGTAAAGAAAATGAGTCGAAATTAATTATTTTTAATACATTATGATATGAAAGGCTTGCTTGAATTAATTTTAAAACTTCCATCAACATATAATTACTCTTAAAGGAGAGATTTTCATTGATCCACAAATTATGGAAAAAGAAATTGCTAGGATAGATTTCAAACGTATTTATAAAGATAGAAAGCCACATATCTGAGACACAATATGAGTACTAGTACAAAGATAAAACTTAAAATCCTAATTAATTATGATTGAGAGTTTTTTAACAACTCAACCAATACATTGCATTAACCTTTATTGACAAAACAAACTCTTATTACCACATAGTATCTGTAATATCCATTGAAAAAGGGTTATCTATTTAATTCCCAGTTTCAGTCTCAGCAACACCAGGTCCTGGTTTTTCATGGTGCCCTTGACCGTGCCTATACTCTCCCGGGGGCGGGGGAGGGAGGGGTCAAGGGCGGGCTTGGGATTGGGGGGAACGGGAGCGGGCGAGGGCGCGGGCAATATGGTAGTCTAAAAGGATAGCATTCGATAGGTGGCGTACTTGCTGGGCCTTTAACGGCATAGGTATTACCCCCTGAAAGAAAAGTAATCTATATGGGGTCGTTTGGTACGCCGGACTGTCATGGACTGGACTAAATCCTGGGACTGTCAAGGATTAGCTCGAATTGGCCTAAGCTGAATTAAGTACTGACCTACAATTGGTGCTGCGTAAGACTAAGAAGCTGGATTGTAAAAATAGTGAAGACCTATGTTTGGTTCTGTGTAGGACTAAAAATTAATTATTTTAATATTTAAAATTAATAATTTTTAAATAATGAAATGTAAGTTTTTTTTGGTATTATGATTACCAAATTGACATGTACATTTATTTTTCTCTAAACTAAAGGCTTCTTGTTTGTTGTTAAAGTTATAAATTCCACTGAGTTTATGTATAATTCAGTCTTTATTTGTATGCAAACTCAAAGAATTTGATTAATGTATCAATAACAACCACCTACCTCAACTCATGCTTCAAGAATTTAAGAGATGCATATATTCAAAACTTAGAATTTACATGTAAATGTCAATGTCAAAATTTCTACATATATGCAAAAGTTAGAAATTCTTCCTATATGCCAAAGTCATATGCATGAATAAGAAATTAGAGGTTCAGTTCACTGCGCACAATTCTACCATTAATACATACACAATTTCAAAATGAAACGGTGGCAATATAGTGGCAATACACATCTGTCATGGCATTTGACAAAAATCAAGGATTTGGTTACAATTTTATTTTTTCTTCTTTCTAAGGGGAAACGATAAAACTAGGGGCGGTCCTACCTTAAGGGCAAGGTAGGCAACCGCCTACTCTATATTTTGCCAAACTAAAAACTACCCATTACAATCATATTCTCTTGCCTACTCAAACCCAACCAACTCAAACTTTCTCCTTAACAAAAACAATATCACAGCCCACTTTCTCCTTTAACAAAAACAATATAAACTCAAGGGCCCTAAACTCAATATCCCAGCTGACATTCCCAGTCCCATGATGGGCCATGCCCATTTATACTTTAAAAAACAAAAACCACTTATACTTAAAAAAACAAAAGAAGATACCTTATTGCTATCAAGAGACGGTCCCATCTCTTCTCCCCTTTAACAAATTAGCTGGCTGCAAAGTTGTAAACACCACAGTCCCCACCTCTTTTCTCTTTGGCAAAAAAGATCTTCTGAGCAGCTTCTTCTCCTTTCTTAACAACAAGTATTCCTCATTCTCTCATCTTTAATATATTATCTTCTCTTTTTGGAGTTTTCCTAAAATACATGTATGCATCTTAATTTTAATTTTAATTTGAAATTGAGTATTCTACGGTTTAATTAGAAATTAATTATAATTTGGGATTTTGTTGAAAATAATTAATTAGGTCTTTGAAATTGAGTATTGTCTCCTCTTTGTTTAGATGTTTGATTTGATGTTGATATTATTGAGATGTTTGATTTGTTGTTGGAATGTTAATGTTTGATTAAAGACATTGATGCTATTATGAGAATTTGTTTGATTTTTGGTTGTGATGTTTGATTAAATAGGTTATCTTTTATTATGTCGGATCACAATCGAAACCTCAAGAAAACAAAGAATTTGTTATCTTTTTTTAAGAAAAAGAATGATGGGTCATCATCTAGTAGAATGCCTCCCCCTTGTGATGAGCAAAATCTTCCCGAGTCTCCCATTGTTGAGCCTCAAGTTGAAAGAGTTGAGACCCAAGGAGTCGATAGTGGTCAAGATTTTAATATCAATTATCTTGAGCGTGATCCGGGATTACGTTGTCAAATATGCCAATATTCGGTGAATGAACAAGATAATGTACGAAAAGGCTATATTATTTTAGGACTATGTCAACTGGAATTAGAAGATTATCCAAGCCATTTAGAAGGGTGAGACTTATGTCAATTTAATAAAACGTGGTTTGGTAAATTCCCTTGGCTTGAGTATTCAGTTGCTAAAGATATGGCATTTTGTTTTCCTTGCTTATTTGACATGAATCACTCACATGCAACCTTTACTATTCATGGATTTCAAAACTGGAAAAAATTGGTGGCAATCAATGTGTATTTCAACGTCATGTAGGCAAGCTAAATTCACCACATCATCTTGCTATGCAAAAGTGGGTTAGCTTACAAAACCCATCTCTTCATATTGAAACTATGGTAGATAAGCAATCAAAGCAACAAATGATGGACAATCGGTTGCGACTTACAACCATAATAGAGGGCATTAGGTATCTAGCAAATCAAGCATTGGCTTTTCGAGGTCACGATGAATCCGTTGACTCATCTAATCGGGGAAATTTCATTGAAATCTTAAAGTCTTTTTCAAGAATGAATATAGAAGTTGAGAAAGTTGTCCTAGATAAGGCTCGTCATAATGCTCAGTATATTGGTCATGACATACAAAAACAGATCTTGCATATTTTTGCTACCAAGGTGAAGAAGAAAATTTGTAGCGAACTTGGGGAGAACAAATACTGTATTCTTATTGATGAATCACTTGATGAATCAGGTAAGGATTTATTCATGATGGATTTATTGATTGTGATGGATTTATTCGTGAACGCTTTTTCGATATTGTGAGTGTTGTAGACACTAATGCCTTGACTCTTAAAAAAGAAATATGCAAAGTGCTTGATAATAACGGCATTCTAGTGGAAAACATGGTGGGGTATGATGGTGCTAGTAATATGCGTGGTTCATGGAATGGATTACAAGCATTGTTTCTTCAAGATTGTCCATATGCATATTATGTGCATTACTTTGCTCATCGCTTGCAATTAACATTAAATGGTGCGGCTAAAGATGTGAAAGTTGTATGGATTTTTTTTCAATGTTGACTAACATTGTGAATTTTGTTAGTGCTTCTGCTAAGCATCGTAATGAGTTAAATTTAATTCGAAAAGTTGAACTCAAAGAGTTGTTGGATTCTGGGGAACTAGAGACAAGTAAAGGACTTAATCAAGGTCGTAGTTTGAAACGAGCTGGAGCCACTCGTTGGGGATCTCACTTTGCCTCTATTACAAGTTTGATGAGTTTATTAAAGAGACTAAATTACTTCTTCATGAAATCAGTGAATATGGACCTAACCAACAATTTCGTGGCGATGTAGAGAGTAACTATATTGCTATGATGTCTTTTGAGTTTGTGTTTTCATTGATTTTGATGGATAAAATTATGGGATTAACCAACGTTCTTTGTCAAGTGTTTTAGAAAAAAACTCAAGATATTGTAAGTGCTCTAAATTTTGTTGAATACACAAAATTACAGTTCCAAGATATAAGGGCACATGGTTGGGATGATTTATTCATGAGTGTGGAATCATTTTGTGAACAACATGGTGTTGATGTTCCTGATATGGGTTCTCGTTATATGATGGGCACACGTCGTTCTTGTCAACAAAAAGATTTTATTACAGTTGAACATTACTATCGCGTTGATGTATTTAATGATGTGATAGATTGCATGTTGAGGGAGTTAGATGACAGATTTCCAGAGCAAACAGTTGAACTTCTTATTCTTAGCTTAGCATTGGATCCTTGTAATTCCTTCAAATCATTCAATATTGGGCATCTATGTAAACTTGCTGAGAAATTCTATCCTGTTGATTTCATTCCAAGTGACTTGAAAGCTTTAGAAATTGAGTTGAGGTATTTTCAAAATGATATGCATCGCCTTCCCTGCTTTAAGGAAATCACAACTCTTCCTCAGTTATGTCAACAATTGGTGGAAACAACTTTGGCAGAAAACTATCATTTGCTTTACAGGTTGATTCAGTTGGTGTTGACTCTTCCTATTTCTACAGCAACAACATAACGAGTTTTTTCATGTATGAGAATTATTAAGAATAGATTTCGGAGCACCATAGCTGATGAATTCCTTTCTGATTGCATGATTCTCCACATTGAAAGAGAGTTTGCTAATAATATCGACAATGAAGAGATAATGAGGAATTTAAGATTTCTAAGCCTTGTTGGGTAAAGTTTTAGATTTACATAGTTTAGTTTTGTATTGTATTGCATTTACTTATTTTATTTTTTTTTGTTAAACTTTTATTTATGTATAGATATCCATATTTGGGGTTAAGGCTCATTACATCCCCCCCTGACTAGGTGTATCTTTTTATTTTTATGAATGAAATTCACTCGTACCGTCGAGTTTTTAAGGTAAGTTTCACCTGCTTGACTTTTGAATCCTGGATCCGCCACTGGATAAAACCAAAGAAGCTAGAGATTGACAAATAGTTCCAAAGCCTGGATGAGATCCATTATCCAGATAATTTTTTCACAACAGATTTTATAAATTCAGAATAAACATCTATGATTAACTCCATTCAAGTCCACAACGAAACTAGGAAAAAATTACAATATGCAGTAAAATAAATAATCCATTAACCACATGTCAACACCAAAATCAGCATAAAATGGTGATTTTTGTGAGTAGCTGAAATGACAACGCAAAATAGGGCACTAAAAATATTACAAAATGCTATTCTAAAATCTCCCTCTACCCCTAAAGCCACCACTGCGGCTACCACCCCTTGGGGGGCCTCTGCCACCCCTTGGAGCACCTCTTCCACGAAAAGCACCACCTCCACGGCCACCACCACCTCTGCCTCCTCCACGGCCTCCACCTCGAGAAAAAGCTAGTTTTTGTCCCCTGCAACAAAACCATCCATTTAAATTCTTTGAATGAAAAATACAGTTTTAAGATACCTCAAGTGTCACTCGCAAGCATGGATTCATGCATCAAGAGAATAATATGACAACTAATATAGACGAGGATTGGAAGACGACCTTTTTTATGCTACTAAATACAAATGACAACACAAAACCAGTCACTGTAGACCAAGGATTTTACTTATGGGGGAGAGAACTAATGACAATAACTGATAAGATAAAAAAATAATTAAAACCATATCACTAAAATCAACAATGAAGCTAGCCCACAAAGGGAATCCATAAGAGCAACCAAAATGAGCCATGGATCGACCATAAAATTAGGTTCTAGATAAACCTTATGAAAATCATGACTATTTTGAGATAAAACACATTTTATCTACCAACTCCTACTATTATCAAACAGAACAGTTGAAGATAGGCAAAAAAATAAAGAGTGCATAGAGAAGTTGCCCAAGGAACTCATGGATCATCTCTAACAAATAGTACTTGGTCCAGCAATGTGACCATGAGTAAGCTAGAGAGATTAGCTTTTTGCTTGTCCTATTAGCTTGAAACCAAAGCCTGACCTCAAGTTGACATTATAGAAGACTGACTTTGTCATCATAATCAAAGCACGAATCATGCTGTCACACTAAAATAAAAACTTAGGACATCAAACTTGAGATTACATTATCATAAATCCCTACCCTGCCAACTTCTTGATAATAACCACATTCAAGAAATAAGGGCAGACAGTGATGTGGAATGATATAGGCTGTGCAGTTGTTCATTACAAGGCACATGTTGTAGAGTAGAGCAAGCAAATAAACCTTATCACTATTTCAACTCAAATATGACAATGCAACAAGTCTCAACAATCAACAAATCATCTAGTAAGAAAAAGAGAAAGATTTTCTAACATATCTATGTTTGCTTTCAGAGTAAAAATCAGGAAGACAAATATAAATCAGAGATCTAACATGTTAATTAGTGACTTGAAAAACAAAAGTAAACTCTTTGACACCCTAATAATACTAAAACTACAGCACCAAACCAATATTTTTGTTCTTTTACAGAAACTGAGACATATTTCCACCAACTCAGATTTCTAACTAACAGATTATTTCTTACCAAACTTGACAGCCATAAAACCAAAATATATGATAAAGAAAAACAAAGTTGAAACCTTCAGAGAAAACCCAAATCCCCATCAAATAGAATAAACAGAAACAATTACTAAAAGGGATTTTTCCTTTCATCGAAAACCCAACAATGTGAAGAAAAGCAAAAAACCATCCAAACATTAAATTTTTCAACACTTATTTCAGAAAGCAATAGATTTTATTGTCAATGAAACCTCCCTTCAAACAAGTAAACACATACAAACAACACATATATAACATCACAAGCATATTATACCAAAAAAAAAAAATCAAAAATTGAAATACAAGGGTAAAAAATAAAGTACAAAAATTTGAAAAGAAATTAACTATAAAAGAATGCTTAATAATAAACTAGATCAGAGAAGTATAAACAACTCAAATCTGCTAGAGTAAAAGGGAAATCTGAGTTCAGTAAAAAAAGGAAAGAGTAAAGAGGTGAACTTGGGAGGGAAGCCCTAATCGAGTAGATCTGAGAGAGAGAGAGAGAGAGAGAGAGAGAGAGAACTTACGCTTGATAAGCAGAGACGATGAAGATGGAAGGGAAGAGGACGCAATCGAGGAAGAAGAGGACGCAATCGAGGAAGGAGAGGCGGAGTCTCGAACCACGAGAACGAGAGAGAGAGCCGAAGTCGCGAACGAAAGAGAGAGAGGCGGACTCCCTTGTTCAGTTTAGCGAACCGCTTATTTTGCGAACCAAGTTTCCCCCTCTCTGTGTAAGAAAAGCGAGTGAGGAGTGTTTTTTACTATTTGGACTCTACAATCCCATTTAACTTAGTGCCCATCTTACCAAACATGGGTTCCAAGTTCTATTTAGCACAGTCCAAATTAGTGAGGGCTACCAAACATGCCCTATAAGTCTAAAGAATTTATATCACCTTGACAAGCATAGATCGGTTTGTATTTTGTACGGAGCAAACCTATGCAACCAGCAGCCTTGTAAAATGAACTTAACATCGAGAAGATCTTGATAGATTAAGAAATTTCATATGATTTTGTAAAAAAAAATTATTGGGACTATTAATTCACATAAAGGTAGAAATTAGAATAGAGCTACAGTTGGGTCTAGTCTAGGAGGGAAAAAGTAGGTGAGTGAAGATTAAGGGTTTGCTAATTACTATTTTTCCCTTAATTTTTAAATTTAATAAAAAAAATAACAAACATACATGTGAGTTAAAAAAAAAAAAATTAGGAACTCACTAATAGGAATTGCTGGCTTAGCAATTTCCACTAGCTCATGAGCTGAGACCTCAGAGGAGATGAGAATCACAAGAGCAAACATAAAGCCAAGAAGAAGAAAAGTCTTGGAGGATGATGCCATGTTTTTCTTAACAACACAATTGAGGTGAAGACAAGATTGTTGAGTGAAAACTTAATGTGGCTTGGCCTCAACCAATTTATAGACCCTTGAGGATAGAGTGGGGTGGTGGGGGAAGAGAGGGAGAGATAAGAATTTATTTGGACATCGTTGAACTGAAGACGCCTGAAGGAGAGGAACACTTGAAACCTAGTTGATCACATTTTGTGGACTTAATTTGACAAAAAACACTCAAAAATTAAATATAAAAAAATATACAAATATACAAATAAATCACCAGTTCAAAATTTCTTATTTATTTTGTTTAAAATTAATTGGAAGGGAAGTACTATTCTCTTGGATACTTTTCATACAAAAGCCAAGAGAACTCTGGAGAAGCAATGCGCTGGTTGCTGCTTCTGTCTACGTCCATCAATTTCCTTCCAGTATGGCTTCAAATAACGCACAAGGCAAGAGATGTGGCTCCAAAGACTTTCAAGTCTTCGTATGAAAAGTCATGTTGGCCCACACATGTCCGGAAGTTGATTTCTTCTTTTTTGTTTTTCCAATTTTTTGGGTCTACAAAAGACTTACTTTGAAGTCTTTGCATACCCATTCATATTTAGCCTACTCGTGGACAAACGTTCATTTTCTTTTTGTCCTCCATTTTTTTTCCACAAACGTTGATGGTTTGTCTCCTTTTGTAAATCGTTTAACGAATAGAGAAGAAAATCAAGTCTACACAAATATCTTGAGTAAATAAATTTCATATGTCTTTGTATGCCTTTTGGTTTTATGAATGAACTCTTATTCTCAAAAAATTTCATATATATAGATGCTGAGAATTAAGCTGCATGCTAAGCTTAAATCAAGCTGCAGATGACAATCTTGCAGATTGATGAAGAAAAGAATGAAGAAACGAAGAACCTTTTAGTTTGGGAAATAGCTGTTAGTTGTTCTTCCAACGGCTAGTTTTCTCTCTGTTTTGGGAAATTCTCACAGCTGTCCTTTTTTGTATGTTTAGACTGTACCTTGATAACCAATTCTAGCCTAGGTGTAAGGATCGTATCCTCCAATGATTATGTACGGCTGGAGATGAGTCCTTACTACCTAAAATTTAGGATCTGAGCTATTTTGGCAGTATGTGTCATGTATATGGACGAGTTGTTTGGCTCATTTGCTAATCAGAGAAATATACGGAACATTCTCATTCCCTCTGCTCTTCCTCTTCTCTATATACAGATTTTATAAACAATTCTATCTTGGCTCATATAACGAAACTAAAATCCTCAAACATTGGTCAAATATTCAACATGGTATCAGAGCTCCTGGTTTGATTCCAGATAGGGGCGTGAGCTGTGAAAAAAAAAGGGCTTTTTACTGAAAAATTCCCAAAAGGAATAAAGGTTGCTCTTTTATTGTTGGTTCACTGAGACTCACTTAGAAAATGGTGGGATCAAGTTCCTCAGGTGGAGATTTACAAACTCCACAGTTTGATGGTGCAAACTATGATTTTTGGGCAGTCAAAATGGAGACTATCCTCATAGCATATGATCTATGGGATGTAGTAGAGGTTGGAGTGCAACCACAGCCGATTCTTGAAGAGGATGAAGGCTATGGAGATGAAGGTAGTGAGGCTGAGCAAGTTCCAGAGGAAGCACCTATTATCTCCAGAGAAGACAAGATCAAAAATGCCAAGGAATTGAGTCTTATTCAAGGAGCACTAACAGATGAGCTTTTCCCTCGCATCAGAAATGAAAAGATTGCAAAAGGAGCTTGGGACATTTTGAGAAGAGAGTTCAGAGGAGATAAAAAGGTAAGAGCTGTAAAACTTCAAGCAGTTAGAGTAGATTTTGAATATATGAGAATGACAGATGGTGAAAGCCTAGATGCTTATTTTGCTAGGTTTTTTGGAACTGTGAATAACCTGAAATCGCTTGGTGAAGAAGTGACTGAAAATAGGATTGTGCAAAAGATTTTAATGAGTCTAAGTAGAAGATACAAGTCCATTGTGACTATTATTGAAGAAACTAGAGATTTGAATGCTATTAGAGTTGAAGAAGTTATTGCATCTGTCAAGGTCTATGATAAAAGAGAAGACTTGCATGATGAAAGGGATAAATTGACAAGAACTGAGAGAGCTTTTAGCAGTCTCAGGGTTGGAAATAATCAAGCTACAGGTACTAATAAAAGTTCTCAGGGTAGGCCAAATAAAAAATGGCAAGGACAAAACAAAAAGGGATCAAATTGCTCTCAAGGTGGAAACTTTAACAACAACAGTGGCTCAAGTTGGAATAATGGCTCTGGGGGAAATTGGAACAATAGTTTCAATTCACAAAACAAGCAAGGGAGTAGCAGTCAAGGTGGTGTGAAACCACAGTGCCAAGTGTGCCAGAAGTATCACTTTGGTGTGTGCAGATATAAAGGGAAACCTAAGTCTGGAAAATGCAATCGGTTTGGTCATACTGCAAAGGATTGTGAAGGTAACAAGCAAGTGGCCAACTGTGCAAAGGAAGAAAAGGTAACCACAGGCACCATGTTCTATGCTTGCCACTCTGCAAGTGTGTAAAATGAAAGTGTTTGGTTTGTGGACAGTGCCTGCAGCAATCACATGACTTCTCAAGAGTCTGCATTGATAAATATTGACAGATTTGTGACTTGTAAAGTTAAAAATGGGCACTGGAGATCTTGTGCAAGCAACTGAAAAAGGCACTCTAGTGGTTGAAACTCAGTGTGGGAAAAGATACATAAATGAAGTGTTGTTAGTGCCAGGCTTGGATGAGAATCTACTGAGTATAGGTCAGATGATGGAGCATGGTTAGTATGTCCTTTTTGGAGATAACAAAGCAGTGATATTTGAGGATAGAAGCCTCAACAATGTGGTAGCAAAAGTGTCTATGGCAGGAAACAGATGTTTTCCTCTTTCATTAGAATCAATGGCCCCTGCAGCAAGAAAAGCATCTGTGGTTGGACTACCTGGGCTAACAGCTGTCCACTAGAATTGGTGCACACAAACCTATGTGGACCAATGAAAAACGAGTCAATTGGTGGAAATAGGTACTTCATTACATTTATTGATGATTTTTCAAGGATGTGTTGGGTATATTTCCTCAGAAATAAGTCTGATACCTTCAATGTGTTCAAGAAATTCAAAGCTTTTGTTGAACTGCAAAGTGGTTACAGTTTGAAAAAGCTAAGGAGTGATAGAGGTGGTGAATACACCTCACATGAGTTCCTAGATTATTGTGCAAGCATGGGAATGGAGAGGCAACTAACCATTGCCTACTCTCCTCAGCAAAATGGAGTTGCTGAGAGGAGAAATAGAACAATTGGTGAAATGGCAAGATCCATGATGATTGAGAAAGGTATTCCTGTGATTTTTTGGGCAGAAGCTGTAAGTACAGCAGTATATCTCCAAAATAGATGTTTTACAACATCTGTGTCAAGCAAAACACCATTTGAAGCATTCACAGGTAGAAAGCCAGGAATCCAGCATCTGAAGGTTTTTAGTTGCATTTGTTACACTCATGTCCCATCACCCTTGAGGCAGAAGTTTGATGACAAAGCTAGAAAGGGAGTTTTTATGGGGTATGGAAGCTGTGAAAAGGGTTATAGGGTGTATGATCTGCAATCTAAGAAAATTGTACTCTCAAGGAGTGTAATTTTCAGTGAGGATAAGTCATGGATTTGGGAGAGTGATCAAGAGGAATCTGTCTCAATACTTTTCAACCTTGAAGGAAATGAAATAGAAGGTGAAAACAATGAAATACAACCTGATGCAACTCAAGTTGATAATGGTGGAAACTCTCATCTAACCTCCACAGTTGATGAGTTAGTTGAGAATGTTGGTGGTAATAACAGTCAAAACTTCACACCTAGTTCCACTCCAGTCAAGTTGAAAACTCTGGAAGATATATATGCAAGATGTCACATGTGCATTATAGAACCAGAAAATTATCAAGAAGCAGCTGGTGATTTAGCTTGGCAAGAAGCTATGAATGCAGAGTTGGAAATGATTGAAAAGAACAATACTTGGGAGCTGGTGGAGAGGCCGTTTGATAAACCTGTTATAGGTGTGAAATGGGTGTTTAAGACCAAGCTAAATCTGGATGGAACAGTTCAAAAACATAAGGCCAGACTTGTAGCAAAAGGGTATGCTCAGAAACCTGGAATTGACTACTATGAAACCTTTGCACCAGTTGCAAGGTTAGACACAATTCGAACTCTCATTGCTCTTGCAGCACAAAAAGGATGGAAGTTATTTCAGTTAGATGTTAAGTCAGCATTCTTAAATGGTGTGCTCAATGAGGAAGTATATGTAGAACATCCTGAAGGTTTTGAATTGAAAAATGCAGGTCACAAGGTTTACAAATTGAGAAAAGCCTTGTATGGACTTAAGCAGGCTCCTAGAGCCTGGTACAGTGAGATTGATGCATATCTATCTATGTGCAAGTTCAAAAGAAGCATTAGTGAAGACACCTTGTACACAAGATCTGACAATGAAGGAGGTTTGATCATTGTATCAATCTATGTTGATGACATTGTGTACACTGGAAACAGTGAGAGGATGTTTACTAAGTTTAAAAGGGAGATGATGTAGAGATATGAGATGTCAGATCTTGGACTCCTTCATCACTTCTTGGGCATGGGGGTATTACAAACTGATCAAAGGGTATTTATTCATCAAAGCAAGTATGCAAAATCCTTGCTTGTGAAGTTTGGGCTTGAAGACTGCAAACCAGTATCCATTCCATTGCCTACTGGTGAGAAACTCAAGAAAGTGGATGGGAGTGAGTTAGCTGATGAAGGGCTCTACAGGAAAATAGTAGGAAGTCTACTATACTTAACAGCAACTAGACCTGATCTAATGTATGCTGCCAGTTTGCTATCAAGGTTTATGAATTGTCCTACAAAGAAGCATATGGGAGTTGCAAGAAGGGTCCTAAGATATGTGGAAGGAACCCTTAACTATGGCATAGAGTATGTAAAAGATAAATCTACAACCCTTATTGGATTCTGTGATGCAGATTGGGCAGGCAGTGAGGATGATAGCAGAAGCACTTCTATGCATTTAGCTTTGGAAGTGGAGCATTCTCTTGGGCCTCTGTGAAACAAAACACAGTGGCACTCTCAACAGCTGAAGCTGAGTATGTCTCAGCATCTGAGGCAACAACACAGGCTATTTGGTTAAGGTTTGTTCTTGATGATTTTGGTGAAATGCAAACTGAGGCAACACCTTTATTTTGTGACAATATGTCAGCAATTTCGATGGCAAAGAATCCAGTTTTTCATCAAAGAAATAGACACATAAACAGAAGATATCATTTCATAAGGGAAACTCTACAAGAAGGTGTGATCAACATGCAATTCTGCAGAAGTGAAGAACAACTCGCAGATATTTTTACTAAAGCATTGCCTAAAGACAGATTTAATCAATTAAGGTTAAAGCTTGGAGTTAAGCCAGTAAGCAGCTTAGGAGAGGCTGTTGAGAATTAAGCTGCATACTAAGCTTAAATCAAGCTGCAGATGACAATCCTGCAGATTGATTAAGAAAAGAATGAAGAAATGAAGAACCTTCTATTTTGGGAAATAGCCGTTAGTTGTTCTTCCAACGGCTAGTTTTCTCTATGTTTTTCAGAAATTCTCACAGCTGTCTTTTTTTGTCTGTTTAGACTGTACCTTGATAACCAATTCTAGCCTAGGTGTAAAGATCGTAGCCTCCAATGACTATGTATGGCTGGAGATGAGTCCTTGCTACCTAAAATTTAGGATCTGAGCTATTTTGGCAGTATGTGTCATGTATATGGACGAGTTGTTTGGCTCATTTGCTAATCAGAGAAATATACTGAACATTCTCATTTCATCTGCTCTTCCTCTTCTCTGTATACACATTTTATAAACAATTCTATCTTGGCTCATATAACAAAACTAAAATCCTCAAACATTGGTCACAGATTCAACAATAGATATATATAGGCACTCATTGTTTACCTTTTTTGTGACCAATGAATATTTAGGGATGGCAACTGAATAAAATTTGTGAACCTTGTAGTGGCCATCTAGTGACCATAATTCATACTTTTTGTGGCCAATTGTCCCTCTCATACAGTTTATTTATTTATTCATGACACAAATCAAAAAAGAAAATTGTGAGATTTCAAATGGAACTTAGTAAGCAAGCAAAGGTAAACTTGAAGTTCTAGACACTTTCCACATACAATATCAATTCAGATAGTTAAAACACATGCATTAAGTACATATAACAAGCAGGATCGAAGACTACATTACGTAACAGTACATAGATAAAACAAGGTTTTATCTAATTCTTTGTTTCGGTCTCTCGGTGCCTGGTCTGTTCGCTGCCATGGTTGAAGGGGTCTCCCTCTCCTCCACGTTCATGACCTCCATGCCCGTAGCACTTTCTATTGGTTCCACGTTTACAATGTGCTCCATGGTTAGGGTCTCCCTCTCCTCCGCTTTCGTGACCGTGGCCTTTCCCTCCATGGATGGGTTCAAGCACTACTCCTCCATGTTCATGACCATGACCTTTATGGTCTGGGTCATGCTCTCCTCCATGTTCATGACCATGCCTTTTATGGATAGGGTCTTGCTCTCCTCCACGTCCATGACCTCCATACCTGTGGCACGCTCTATTGGTTTCTCCAGGTTTACAATGCGCTGGATTGTTGCCTTTTCCTTGAGGTTGGCACTGATGATTTCCTAGACAGTTACATTGCGCTGCTGGGGCCACTACTACAAAAATCGAAATAGACAATGGGAACCAAAAACAGCTGCACATGCTATTTTTTAGCTTGGACAAGCTCAACATTATCTTGGTTGTGAACCCTTTGTCTTTTCTAAGACAAAAAGGGGGAGAAATATTGCAATTCTATAGACTAAACTTTGTTTATTTTTGGAACCTTATAGTTGAAATCTTTTAATCCTTCTTGTGAAGCTTGTGCAGGTTCCATATTCTAAATGTCTTTTGACAGCTTTAGATGAGTTAGTCTTCGAATTTCATTTTGGTTTTTTGTTTAAGAAAAGGCCAAAGGGGGAGATTGTAAGGTTTTTATTTGAACCTTTATTGTATTTTGGCTCTTCTCTTAAACCAACAAAACCCTTGTAATATTAATTAGGTTCTAGGTTAGAATTGGTGTGGGTTGAAGGGCTTCCAAGTCTCCTCGTTGCAGGTCAAAAGGTAAAACATTTGCATTGTTCACTTGGATTAATCCACACTTCACTTGGATTGATCCATCGTACATTCATGCATGCTGCTGTCTGTTTTCAGTTGTATTAATACATTCTCACTTGTATTAATCCATTCTCTTTTCAGCTGTATCCATTATGCGTCAGTTTTTTTATAGCTTTGTCAGATTTCTTTATTTCATTGATATTTCTTATCTGACAAAGCATGGGGTTTATATATTTAGTAATGAACAATCTTCGCACTTTTTAAACCCTTCCTTTCTAATGTACCCATGTTAAAAGACATTGGCTTTTGAGATGGAACTTGAGTTTTATTCTCTGCTCCCTTTCTTTACTTTTGCAGATTATAAAACTCACTCATATTCTTCCTCTGCTATAAAATTGTCAAAAGCATGAGAGTATTCTACTTACTCTCAACGGCTATAACTTTCTAGGAAAGGATAATATTAGTTTTTAATATCTTTGTGAGACATTCTGACATGGGATGAGTCTATTGTATAAGTTATTTTATTCTTCTTTTCAACTTTTTGACTTTGAATTTCTTTTGTTTTCAAAAACATGTGCAGCTGTTTTTGGTTCCAAGACACCCATCCCATCTTTTGCAATAAACCTTCCTTTCTCTTGCATCAAAACACATGGTATTATTTTTATTATATCTCATGTTGTGTATTGAATTGCCATGTACGGCTCTCATGGTTTAAAACAACACCCATGCTTTGACAGCTCATTTGGTCTTGAAAAAGAAACAAATAAGTCCATATCCTGTTTTTGTGTCTAGAGCCGTTCCTTGTTTAAAGGATCTTTGGTCTCTATTTATTCCTCCTTACAAGGAGGTTTTCATTGGTTTTTTCCGTTCTTCATCTCATGCATTTTTTGGAGTGACTTACTCTCTCTTTCAAGGAAAACTCTTTACATGAAAAACCGATTGGGGATGAAACTCTAAAAAGAGTTCTCATTCAGCCAAAGTTCACATTCTTGAGGGTTATGAGAATGATTGCATTCACATAAGTGCTTCCCCAAGATAACTTTAAATCTTTAAATGGCTGAATGTTTTTCTTTAATTCATTCCCTTTATTTGTTCAACTAGTATATGTTACTTGTGAGTATATGATTGATTGTATACATATAGCTTTCTCCAAGTAAACACTTACAAGATTTCGGTTGAACATTTATTTTGTTTCATTGTTGTTTTGTTGAATTAAACTATATGCTTCAAGTTCATTACTTCTAGTTTAATCATCACAACACTTAGGTTTCATTTATCTAGCTCAATCATACTCTATGATTGAGATAGATGAATCTGTGAAACCATAACTCACTTCATACATCAAATTACATGCAACTTGAGCTTGGTGCTCTTGAGAGGATTTGCTGCTAAGAGATAAAGAAAAGGTGCTTGCTGAAGGATTGGATTGTAGCTGCCTATAGGTAATAGATGAGCTAAGTCTTCTTTCGTTTTTCTTGTATTTCTTAATTGAGCAGATTGGATCTCTCCTGGCTTGGTGCCCCCAGCTTTTCCCCTTGTTGGGTTTCTGGGTTAACAAATCTTTGTGTATGTTTATATTCTTGTTGTCATTAGTTGTACTTGCTGCAGCTTGTTCAAATAACATCGATGCGCTAATGTGGATCAATACGTAGTTTCATCGTATTGATCCAAAACCACAAGGGTTTCTTTTTGTATCAATACGTGGTGTTTCTGTATCAATACGTGGTGTCTTTGTATCAATCCAGTTTCATGCAGTCAATTCCTTTTACTCACTGCATATGCTAAGTAATTAAACACAATGGTTATGCATGTGTTTATGTTTCCGCTTATTAATTCTTAGCTGGGCTTAAAATTTAAAAAGGGTAGTCTTTTTCTTCTCGCCTACTTCACCCCCTCTGTAGGCTTTTAGAGCCTAGGGCTTGTTCTTACAGTCTTGATGTGGAGCATATGTTCCCTACATGACACGAAAAATTCAAGTATTACGGTCCCTTGTATATAAGATAAACATAAGGATCAATAATTTAAAATGGCTACTTAAAGAATAAAACTCATACTCGATATAGGGTAGGATTTCCTCCGTATTCTCCAAGACATATAGATGTGCCTGGTTCAACAAGTCTTGATCAACTAAGCTCACTGTGCAACCCGATAATGGCTTTGAAAGTCTCATCTTACCGGCTTGATGGCACTCCAACCGTAATAACATCGACAAATGCTTGGTGCAAAACTCTACAGATTCTTCAGCTATATACCGCTCAGAAATGCAACCTTCGGGATGAGTACGGTTCTGAACATACCCCTTTAGCACTTTCATATATCTTTCGAACGAATACATCCATCTAAAATAAACTAGCCCACATACACGAACTTCTCTGACAAGATGTACTACTAGATGAACCATGACATCAAAGAATGAAGGGGGAAAGTATTTCTCAAGCAAACATAGAGTAACTACTACATCTTCTTCCAATTTATCTAGCTTAGAAACATCTACCGTCTTTGCACATATAGCATTGAAGAAGAAACACAATCGAGTTATTGCATACCTTGCAGGCTTCTCCAAAACAGAACGAATTGCCACAGGGAGCAATTGTTGCATCAAGGTATGACAATCATGTGATTTAAGGCCAAGAAGTCTTGAATCTTATAAAGATACAAGATTTTTTATATTTGAAGAATAACCTTCAGGGACCTTCATATCATAGAAAGAATTGCAAACCGCTCTCTTTTCTGCTCTTGACAAATTCCAAGGCCCTGGAGGTAAGTGATTACGTCTTTCTCCATACTCGGGTTGCAAATCAGTTTTGACCCCCATGTTTAATAAATCTAACCGAGCAGCAATCCCATCTTTATTTTTTCCAGGAATCTCCAACAGCGTACCAATGATACTATCGCAAAGATTCTTCTCAATGTGCATAACATCCAGGGCATGCCTCACAGGAAGGTATTTCCAATACTCGAGATCAAAGAATTTTGATCTCTTCTTCCAACAAACTCTGTCACCATCATTTTCACCTCCACCTCCCCCTTTTTTCGAGCCCCACTTGTAATTAATACCTTCAACCATCTGCAGCACTTGTTCTCCGGTTAATGGCTCGGGAGCCGAGTCATATTCAGGTTTCCCATTAAAAGCTGCACATTGCCTCCGATATGGATGATATGTTGGTAACCATTTTCTATGCCCGATGTAACAAATTTTGTGGCCATGTTTCAACCTGTGACTAGGTGTAACAAATTATATGTAACTAAGATAGCTAGCCATGTACTGTATCTGCTACTTAATGAACTGTAGGATTGAATCCATCAGAAGAGAGAGCCAATCTCAAGTTTCTCTGCTCTTGACCAAATTCGAGCCATTTATTATCAACAAGTTTCCAAGATGGGGAATCCGCTGGATGAGACATATGACCGTCAATTGATTTTCTATAAGCATTCCAAGTCAAACTCTTAGTGGTCTTACGTGATTTAAACATCCTTTTAAACCTTGGAATTGGCGGAAAATACCACACCACCATCGCTGGCACACCCTTTTTCAAGGTCGAGTCTTTGCTTTCCTTCCACCTTGAGATACCACAAGTAGGACAATTAGTTGAATCTTCATAAGCCTTCCTATACAAGATGCAGTCATTGGGGCATGCGTGAATTTTCTCATAACTCATTCCCAACGCAGCTAAAGTTTTTTTTGCCTCGTACATAGAGTTGGGTATTGTATTTCCTTCTGGAAGCAAATCTCCTTGGAGTATCAATAATTCTATAAAACATATATCACTCATCCCGTGTTTTGCTTTCAAATTATATAACTTCACTAATGCCGACAACTTGGTGAACTTACTACAACTAGGGTACAAGGGTTGATCTCCATCCCCAATCAAATTGGCAAACTCAGCAGGATCGGATCCAAAATCGCCTAAATCATTATCACCCATCTCTATTTCTTCATAGACAAAACTGTGGTCATCATCTTCTTCCACATTTCTACTAGCATTAGTAGTTGATTGCCAAGGTTCTCCATGAAATGTCCAACTCTTATAGCTTTGATCGATTCCATTAAAAAATAAGTGGTCCCTTATAATTCCAACCCCAAACAATCGAAAATTCCCACATTTAACACAAGGACAATGAATATGTGTTGTAGTTAAAAGATTTTCTTCGGCAAAATTCAAAAATCCTTCCACGCCTAACACATATGCCTTCGACCTTTTATCCGCATGCATCCATGACTTATCCATCTCCAACACTATACAATCATATATATATAATAAAGTGAAAAGACAAGCAATAAAAGAACTAAGGTATCGAAAGAGTAGAGAATAATATATTTTTTGAAACACAGGTTTCAGACGTTGGTTTTTACAAAATTATGGACGTGTTATTGTAATACAGTCGTCGGTAAATACAATAACCGTCGTCTTAAGGTTACCAAAATAATTAAAAATGTATTTCGGATTTCATACGTCGGAAGTAAAAGAACTGCCGATGTATAAAGATAATACAGACGACGGTTTATTACAATGACCGTCGTCGTATGTTATACACACAATAAAAATCATATGCCGTTCATTTTCTAAGAACCCATAGCCAAACAAACAATAAGAACCCTTAACAGAGAGTTATTATGAAAAGCATGCAAACAATAAATGGGGGTTTTCAGATTCCTTTCCCGATTCACAGCTCCCAAAACATATATTTTTCAACCTATAGAACCCATAGCTCCCAAAACGTATGTTAAGAACCCATAGCTAGCAAAACAAATTTAAAGAAAACAATTACGGAGTTCATAAGCATGTCAAATTAGGTTAGAAGATTTAACGCAATAACTTCAAACAATAAAGTAGTACAAGCATGTGAGATTAGGGCTTGTACTTACAGTACACTGAGCTTCGAGAATACCACCAATTCTTTGGGAGGGAGAGCGCAATCTGATACTACTGAGGACGGAGAGCGTAAACTTTAAGGTTAGAATTTGAGTTGAAGAGAGAGAGCGAAATGTTATAGGGTTTAGGTCGAATTATGAAAATTTTAGATCGCGGTTACTATTAAACCGCCGTTTTTAAAAGACGTCGGAAAGTAAAATACGACGTCTAATTAAAAACATAAACGTCCGTTTATTTAACGTTAGGGACGTTGTAAACTGTTTTCACCGTCGAACACTATTAAACTGCCGTTTTAAATTTAAAATAAATATTAGGGTAATGTTTTTCCTGGGATTCAAACACGCGTTACCAAGGGTGTAATAAACAAAAAGCAGCGCAGAGGAAATCGGCGTCGTTTTAATAAACTCTAAACCCTAAACCCTAAACCCTAAACCCTATACCCTAAACCCTAAATTTTACAAAAATTATAAAAAAAAAATACACAAGTATGGGAATAATAAACCGATAATTGCTACAGACTCCTTACGACAATGCCTTTTATAATAGCAAGCTACAATTAGGATTTCATATATTTTTTATTTATGGTCATCAATGGATCACCTAAACCTTAGGGTTATATTGTGAAAGTATATGTAACATCCCGGAGTCAGAATAGTTTAGAACCCTTAGTTGCGTGCCGAAACAAGTGGTAGACGTACACTAAAGAAAGAAAGAAAATCTTAAAATTTGAAAATTTTGTTGAGGTTTTCATATTAAGAATTTAGAAATTAAATTTGTTAACATTGATCGGAAGCTAAAAACGACGTAGTGTAAGTGTGGAATGGTTAGGGGTGTTACTAAGGTATTGAAGTTTAAGGTACAGTGTTAATTAAATTTTGGAATTTAAATAATATTTAATTTCAAAAGGGGAGGAAAATAAAAAAAATATTTAAAAAATAATTAATTTTAAAATCATGTGCATTTAAAAAAGGGCGTTAATTTCACTTACAACGGCGATTCAAATGGAATTACCGCCGTCGTAGTTAATCAGTTTTAAATATCTCGTCGTTTTATGGCTTTACAAGGCATTAAATATTTACAAACGCCGTCCTATATGTTTTAGACGTCGTGAAATTTTTAATAACCGACGATGTTTTCAGTTACAATGGCGATTCAAGTGGAATTACCGCCATCGTAGTTAATCAGTTTTAAATATCTCGTCGTTTTATGGATTTACAAGGCGTTAAATATTTACAAACGCCATCCTGTATGTTTTAGACGTCGTGAGATTTTTAATAACCGACGGTGTTTTAAGTTACAACGTCGTATATTAATAACCGACGTTGATTTTATTTACAACGTTGCTTTTTAATTAATTACGCACTACTACAAAAATCGCAATAGACGACGGTAATTTACCGTCGTAAATTTAGTTTTTCAACCGTCGAGAAATCGGCCGACATCTTTTACGCATAAAACCACGACGGTAAAATCCTGTCGTCTATTATTTATAAAGACGACGCTTTTACTCAAAACCGTCGTCTATTAGACTTAAAGACGACGGTTTTTATGAAATACATGTCGTCTATTATATGTAAAGACGACGGTTTTTTTGAAAAACTGTCGTCTATTATATATAAAGACGACAATTTTTATGAAAGAACTGTCGTCTATTAGATGTAAAGAGGACGGTTTTGTGATAGAATTGTCGTCTATTAATGTAAAGACGACGATTTTTTGGAAAGAACTGTCGTTTATTATATCCAAAGACGTAGTAATTTTACATTTTATCTTTTTTTTTCTTGCTTCCAATGGTTCTCTACAACGATTTTTGCTAAAAAAACAACCATAATGCTTTGTGAACAATAAATTCAGCTCCAAATAATCCACACCATACAATAAATATACTCAAGAATAATTTGTTTCATAAAACTTCAAGATTCAATCATAATTACATAGTTTACCAATCTTCATTCCTACTATATATCCATACAAAATATCATATCCATAGCATTAAACTATAATTAGAAAAAGAGGGGCTACATGTGATTGCTCATAAATGCTGCCCATTCGATCCGAATTTCATCAATTTGTTCTTGTGTGTATGAGTTAGCGTTGCCTTCTTGCACTGCAAAACCAGGATTAAAAAAAAAGAAGCAAGTTTTAGTCAGAGATATATTTATAAACCTTTTGCAAGAGGAAACAAGAAACAAAAGCCAGAAGAGGGGAGCATAACTTATTTGGATTTCCATATTGAAACTGCAAATGTTCAAACAAATTAACTTCAATAATTTGAGAAACTGAAAACCGAGTAATAACACTAAGAAAGAGGTAACATTTACAAGTATAACCGCAGCTGGAATGAAATGTACCTCTGACTTGGAGCAATCTGATACGACGGAGGATGGAGACAGAAAACTTTAAGGTTAGAATATGAGTTGAAGAAAGATAGCGAAATGTTATATATATAGGGTTTAGGGCAAATTCGAAAAATTACAATTCGCGGTCAAATTTTTCAAATGACCGCGTTTTTAAAGACGACGGAAAGTAAAATAAAACGTCGTATAAATTAAAATATACACGACGGTTTTTAAATAATAGGGATGTTATAAATATATACTACGTCAGTTAGTTACAAACAAAGTCGTTGTAAAATATTTTCAGGACCCTCAGCATAAAACCGACGTCTTAAATAAAAATAACTACAGAGAAATAGAACTTTGTGTTAAACAAGAAACTAAATATACAATCTTTCTTAGGAATTCAGTTGTTGTTTTACACCCAACTGAAGTTCTTAGATGGGTTGGGTGTAAAAACACAACTGAGTTCGCAAGAAAGACATTCTTGCATGACAGAAACCATTCAGAGAGGTGAGAATTGAGATATACTGAACGTTTGGACTAAAAACTCCAATTTAAACGAATTATTTCGAATTGGAAAACTAAAAGTGACTTTATTAAGACTTGGAAACCGAAAAGGGCCTTTATTTCGACTTGGAAACCTAAAAGCCGCCGTTTCAGTCCCCAATTTCCCAGATAAAGCGTGCCGTTTCAGTTCGAAAGTTTCGAAGTTGAAACCTACAACGACGGTATTTATGTTTTCCGTCGTCGTTTTACTGACGTTTATTTCGAATTTTGTTGTCGTGCTTGTTTTAAACAACAACGACGGTATAATTAATAGAAACGATGTGAAAGTGATGTACAACGGCGTTATTACGTGAAACGGCGTTGAATTAAATTTAGACCGCCGTGGATATGTTCAAAATTACACGAAGAACTGTCGTATTATCTGCAAAACCACGTCGCTATATTATATTATAACGACGTGGTAACGATTTACCACCACCTTTTATTTATAAGAACTGTCGTAGTCTAACGTGTAATACGGCGTAAAATAATAAAAGACAGACGTGGATATTTTAAAATTAGACGGTGTTCTGTATGTATTGTAGCCGTGGTTATTTAGCTTTACATGTCGGTAATTATCAAATTACGGTCGTATTAAATAGTATTTGATACGTATGTTAATAATACAATTACCGTCGTGTTTATTGGATGTTCAAAACGGCGGTATTATATGTTAATAATACAATTACCGTCGTGATATGTATATTTACACATACCGTCGTTGTTTATTTGTTATCTTTTTTATGATCGGAATGGCATGTTTCATAAGACGACGCTTTTAAAGTTTCATACGTCGTGTTTTAAAAATACCCAAATGAATTTCCAATTTTTAGGTGTTTTAGTTTCTGATCCACGTCGGTTTTTATATTACCGTCGTCGTTTAAAATTTAACGACAGTATTTATTTTGTTCGTCGTCGTTTTACCGACGTCTATTTCGATTTTTGTAGTAGTGTACCGCCGTCATAATCCTTTTGAATTTAAGTACGGTCTTTTCATAACCGACGTTGATTTTATTTACCGCGTTGTTTTTTAAGAAATTACAGCTATCTTTGTCATTTATTTCTTTTAATTAGGTGATCATATAAATTAAGCACTCAAAACAAATATCATTGATTGTAATATAATTACAAAAAAATATATATACACTTTTACAATATTGTTCATATTAGTTATCCTCTCTCTGATTGTTCACAAATTTTGCCCATTCTTTCCTGACTTCATCAATGTCTGCTTGGGCATACGTTACAGGTTCCTTTTTCTTCTCAAACTGCAAATATATAAAAAAATCGACGTGTTAGATGTAGACAAACATCGGTTGAATATCAAACCGTCGTTTTTAAAAATACAAACTTCGGTTTTTCAATTACTCTCATCTTAGTTTAAAAAAATGAGAAATTTAACTTAAATTTAGTTTAATACCTTCTTCTCAAATGATAGTGTGGGATCCTGGATTATATCTCTCATAAAACGCATGACGTAGTAGCCACACTCTACATTGGATGGTTGTCGAGGAGTGCCTTGTAGAACTTTCCATATGGCTTATTTACGACCTTGTCTGCCTACGTGTGCGTTATAGATTTTGATTGAATTGTTTGAAGACAACACTTTGTTAATGAAAAATATTTTAGAGTACGAACACACAATGTAGTAGATCAACTTACGTATTCACAACATTTTTGAGTTCCTCGTTAATGGAGAGCTTTGGCAATGAATCCATATAATATACCGTCTTCCTTTTTGGTCTCACAATCACCAACACCCAATGACCCCTACACAAAATGATAGGATATAGGTTAAATATAGTTTAAAGTTGCCTAATTACAAACAAAATATTGTTAATGGTACTAACCCTGTATTATAGGGGACGAAGAAAATTTGTTCAAAACCTGCCGCCGTTTGCAGTCTGTTTGCCAGATTCTTTGATCTGTGAGACAACGATTCAGATTGAGAGCTCACTTGTGTAGGGTCGACAAGGCCAACAAGGTTTACCATATTTGCCATTTGTAAATGGTCAAATAGGTACCTAAATATATAAAATCAATTGAGTTATTTAATATAAAAGAAACAAAATGGAAAATAAAAACTGGATTTTGAGGTTTACCTCATGTACACTGCAATCACAGTGGCTCCTATCTCAACCATGGATCCAAACTGCAAAATATCTTCATACAAGATGTAGGCATCATGCTCAAACCCAAACACATCCTCTGCCATTGAAATTCTCAAATTTAGGTCCGAAGCCTTCAATGTATTCTCAGCATATTGGCAAAGGGCTAACAGAGGAGGTGGAAGGTCTAGCTTTGAGAAAACCTGTTCCAAGAAATAAAGAAACTTGTAGAAATTGCAAATACAAAAAAAATAAACGAGAGGAAATAAACAATTAAACCATCGTGGTATTTAAATACAAAAGACGGTTACTTAAAAAATCGACGTAGAACAGAATTTAGACGGCGGTTAAACAAATGCAAACCGACGTATATTTAATATTTAAAAAGCACAAAAAAGCAAATTTTAGAGATTTTACCGTTTCATCTTGCTTTTGTTCAGTTGCAGCAGGATGAACAACGGAATCCTATTGGAAGAAATAAAGAAACTTTTATAAATTGCAAATACAAAAGTAAAATAAAAGAGAGGAAATAAACAATTAAATCGTCGTGGTATTTAAATACAAACGACGGTTACTTAAAACACTGACGTAGTAAAGAATTTAGACGACGGTTAAACAAATACAAACCGACGTAATACGTTAGTAAATATTTACCATCGTTGTTTTACAATTCCAACATCGGGAAATTAAAATAACGACGTATATTAAAAATTTAAAATGCAAAAAAAATGCAAATTTTAGAGATTTTACCTTTTCATCTTTCTTTTGTTTCATCTTGGTATTTTCTTTATCCAAATCAAGCGGTCTCACATTAGTCGGAGCCGAGCAGCTTACTTTGTCAGACATTGGATTTTTGGGGCTTTGATCTTCAGGCAGTGCAGTAATTGGGGCAATTGTTGGGGTCATTGGTATAATTGGGTTAATAGGACTTTTGAGCATGCTCGGATCAAAATTGGGAATTAGTTGGCTAAATTGTTGGAATAAATATTCCCTCTCAGCCTTTAACAATTCCAATGTTTTAGCCTCATTCCTCAAGTTCTCTTCTCTGACTGCCTCCAAAACAGTTTGTGTTATTTTGTCAGCAAACTTTACTCTGCTCTGTTTTGGCAACTGGAAGAATTGACTTGGGGAAATCCCAGCTCCCATACCTCTAACTCTCCCACCTTGCTTTGGGATTCCCAATGCCAAAGTCAAAATATCATTACTACCAGGGACAAAGAGAGTACCCTCGGAGACTTGCTTTTTTAATTCATCCTAAAAGAGAGAGAGAGAGAGAGAGAGAGAGAGAGAGAGAGAGAGAGAGAGAGAGAGAGAGAGAGAGAGAGGGAGAGAGATAATGTTAGAGAGTGAAGTAAAAATTTAAAATAATGAAAAATAACTTAAAGGTACCGTCGTTGTATAAACATAAGACGTCGGTTTATTTAAAATCATGACGTCGTATATAATTTACTACGGCTGTAGAAGGAAAAACCGTCGTATAAATCAGAGTTTAACATTCTTTAGCAGAATAGATTATAAATCTATTGCAGAGAAAGAGAGAGATATTAAGAGAGATTTTGTGTCTGTGTGTGTTAGTAGAAGAAGACAGATCGTTAATCTTTTAAAAAAAGCATTTAAAATAAAAATATAAACCGACGTTGTTTAGACTACAGACGTCGGTACCTTGAAATAAATGACGTTGTAAATTTTTAAAACGTCGGTAAATAAATACTGACGTTGTAATCGTTTTAGCACGTTGCTAATAAATAAAACGATGTCTGAATTAATTTAAAATGCTCTATTTTTAAAATTTAAAACAGAGTGATAGAGGCTTAGGATTTTTTTGGCTTTCTCTGCAACCTTTGGATCTAGGATGTTTCCCTGTTTATCTTCCCTAGCCTTCCTCCATAGCAGAGAATGATCAATTTCTTCAATGGGCATGTTTTCTTCCAATTGGTCCTCCAAACCAACATACCCTTTCCGAGACAACCTATGATTGTACTCGCATTTTTCCCTTCTCTCTTTCTGCTCTTTATGCACCACCTCAAATGCTGGGCTTAGCCTTGAAGCTACAAAGGCCTCCCATTGCGATTGCTCTATGAATTCATATAGCTGAGGGGGTCAACTTAACCTTTCCTTGTTATTTTTATATGGAAGGATAAATTTCCTCGTTAAGGAAGTCTTGAAATCCGTCCATTTTTTGGCGGCAGACGATAGCACCATTTTCTTGCCCCCCTGCCCAACAGCATAGGCCTTATCAACTGTTTCCCAAAGCCACTCCCTTATATCCTTAGGCAATTTTTTAAAATTCGTGTCCACAAGAGGGACTCTGGTGCGTGCCAAAACACCAATATACGATTGCATCTCAGTAGCAGCCTTGCCATGTGGTTTGCCCCTTCTATTGTACTCCACTACGGGTTTAACTTTATGCATATTCCTTTTCACAACACGGCTCATTGTGGTGATACCGCGAGTAGACTTTGGCTCCTCATCAAATGACGTTGTTGAGTTAGGGTCCATACTTTGAACAGGAAGGTCCATACTTTGTGCCCCTGAAACAGGAAGTGACTTACTTTGAGCCCTTGAAACTGGAAGGTCCTTACTTTGAGCTTTAGAACCTTGAGCCACCTTGGTTTGAGAATTGGAAACCATGTTTAGAAAGTAATAAAACCTGCAAGATAAAACAACGGCGGTTATTTAACAAAAACGGACGTAATATTATATTTAACAAGGCGGTATATACACATACCGACTTTATATGTTAAATAAAACATATATTTTCTACGTCGTGGTAAACTATATTTATTACGAGGGTTTTTATTTTCTACGTCTTTTTAATTTAAACACCACGTCGGTGATACTTTACAAACTTGATATATGCAAAAGAAAGTTTTTAGTTAACCGACGTGGTGAGAAAATTAACACGTCGTGAAGAAGACAAAAACGACGTCTTAACATATCGTGAACTTGAGTGACTTCTGATACTAATAAAAAAATGCAAGACTAGGATATTTTGAAAACGAAGTCTTGTTTTCGTTCACTTTATTTCAAAATCATTTTGCATAAAAAACTTAAAATGATTTGACCAAAGAAACTTAAAATGATAAAGAATTAAAATGATAAAAATTAATTAGAGAAAGAAAAACCTTTTGGCGGTAAAAGAATGTTTGCTTCAGACGTAACCTTGGATTTTTGGAGATGAGGACGAGATGGAGAGGAAGATGACCAAATTCAAACACGCCGCTTTTGGATAGAAAACTGAACTATTTTTTCGGTAAGACAGAACGTAAAAATTTAGGTCAGGCGTCGAAAGAGTTTATATACAATCGTGAAGTTGAGGTACACGTTGGTTTTAAATAAAACCGCCCTATAATGTACTTAACACGGCGTTATATTATTATAAACCGACGTTGATATTAATAAAGTCAAACGACTTTTCGTATTCAGAAACCGACGTGGTTATTTACAATTTTATACGGCGAAATATTACTTTATATGACGTGGTATTTTGAGTTAGTACGGCGGTTTTTAAATTAACCGCCGTGGTTTATAATAAGGTTAGTTTTATTGGGAAATTAAACGGCGTTTTTGTATAAATGTCAAACGTCTTTTATGTTCCGTAAATAACGTGGAGGTTATTTTTTAACATTTGTCTATTTAAAAATTAACCGACGTGGTTAGTTATAATAACCATATATTTACGAATAAAACCAGAAAATTCGATTGACTCCAATTACTATCTCCATGTTTGGATATCGCATGTAAACCTTAGTTTTTTTACTCCATAATTGACATTTTGTTGATCTACTGTCGTAGGTAATCAAAATCCAGAAAATAAATTTCAAAAAACAAAAAAAAAATTTAGACGACCGTAATCAAATAATGATTGACGTCTAAATGTAATTTTAAAGTCGCTTTAGGTGAATAAACCGACGTGGATATTTAAAAATTTAACGTCTTTTTGCCTTTTTGTAGTAATGGGCCGGCCCTGATCATTATCGTTAAATTGGAAACCAATATTAGTAATTATTTGTGAATAAAATAGGGGCTTAAAACAGAAATATTTCTTAATTGAGACATTCTCTTTAATTATAAGAATTTATCTTAACTGTTAGAATAATACCTGTTCGCACCAAAAATCGCATTTTGGCCCAGGAATTGGAGACATTGCCCTATGAACAAGACTTGGCCAAAATCATGGCCAAGCATGATCAAGTATCAACTACAGTCAGCTACATTCTGTCTGATGGCCATTTACTTTGCTCAAATGAAGTTTCTTTCTTCTTGAAAGTTGTTCATTTGGTTGTCTACTATCACGTATCCAAATTTGGCAGCCATTGGGTAAGTATTGAAACCTCAAGGAGATAAACAATGAAGCCTGTACAAAAGGCATGTCAGTATCAGTCAATTGCAGTGAGCTACATTATGTCCGGTGAGAGACTTACAGTGTCCGAATGAGTTTGCTTTCTTCATGAAAGATGTTCAAACAGATGTCTACTATGTCGTATCCGAATTTGGGAGCAATTGGATAACTGTAGCCTACTCATATTCATGTCCGAAGAGAAACCTGTTCAAAGGCAATTTTTGTATCAATCAGCTACATTCTGTCCGATGAGGGACTTAGAGTGTCCGAATGAGTTTACTTTCTTCATGAAAGATGTTCGTACAGTTGTCTGCTACGTCGTATCCGAATTTGGGAGCATTTGGATAAGTATGGCATCCTCAAATGGACAAACATTGAAGTTGGTTCAGGCTGCAGCCCAGTGACTGTCAGTCAGAGGGAATTATGTCCGAGAGGCATCTTCCACTTCTCAAATGAAGTTCTCTTCTTCATGAAAGATGTTCCCACGAGTGTCTGCAACAACGTAATCAAATATGGGAGCAATCCAATCAGTATATCATTCTCTAAGTGCTAAACACTGAAGCATGTTCAAAGGGATGTCACTGGTGACGATCAGTGTGTCCAAGAGAGCAATTTGGCTGGCTTCCCCATTTCTAATGAAGTCGACTTCTTTATGAGAGTTGTTCTCCCTTATGTCTAGTATAACATATCCGAAAATGGGAGCATTTGGATCAGTGTAGCATTTCCAGACTCATGCCCAAAGAGGAGCTATGCAGACTGCCAACCAACTTTCATTAGCTACATGAATGGAGAAATTAAGCCATGACGTGGGAGCTCGGTTTGAATTGACAGGAAGCTACTTACTCATTCCAACAGAGAAACCCACGGGTGCACATGCTTCTTTATTTTAATATTATGCTTTATGAGGAGAAGAGAATGAATAAAATATATATGAAGGGACAAGTTGTGTCCTCAATATATTATTTTATCATACTGAACAGGAAATCTTCAACTAAGATTTCTTTCAAACTTGTGGATCAATTTACGAGGGCAAAAGCTACAAGTGGCAGTAGGCAAACACTCAAGTGTTATCATCCAAGTACCATCCAAGCAACATCATCAGTGGGATTTTTTGCTTATAAGTATGAAAGCCCCAATGCAGCAAAACACACACAAACTCAGCCAAAAAAGCCAAACTCAACGTCTCAAAACCAAGACTCAATGTCTTAGACTCAACTTCTTGCAAAGTGTCTCTCTGCAGACCAAAGCCAAGTCTTGAATCAACTCCCTTCGCTTTCTTTCAGTTCCCAGTTGACAACTCCTTGTTGGAACTCTATTCTTTTCCTAAACACATAGCTCTGTCTAATTCCCAGTTGACAACTCATGATTGGAATAACACTGCCATTGTTTGTAACCTTTATGCTCTGCTAGCAACGCTTGGTATGATTTGATAGTTTGTTTCGATTTCCAGCTCACCCATTTCAAAACAAGCTTCCTATCTGCAGTACGGGCCAGTTTCTGGCTGCAGATCTTTCATTGTATTTACTTTTTCAATACAATAACGTGTTCCTTGGACAACCAATGTCTAACGAACAACCATTGTATTTACTTTCTGTCTGTTTCACCTTCCACGTATTTGGTAACATATTGTACTTGATAAATATTGAAGTCCTTAGTACTCAAGGCATAGAAAAGAACTTTATTGGGTATGTTTCCCCTCCCAATTCGCAATCACTTAATTATTAGTAATTTATTTGGTGCGCAATCTATTATCTACAATCTCAATCTGTTGGAGTTCTAACTGCCAACAGTGGCACGCTCGCAACCTCGTTCACAACACAAACACCGGCGGCCATCCACGCATGGCCGTTGGGTTTCAGGGGCACAAACAATACCTTCGCAGGAAGATTGTTCCAAGTTTGGATAGAACAATCTTAATATATGTTGTAGGTTCTAGGTTTCAAGCGGTCAACTCTACTCTACATATGTCAGTGGGGAATAGCTCAGTTGGTTGAGCTCTTCCACTTCCCCCCATGTGCGTAGATGTTCAAATTCTATATAGTTCAGTTGGTTGAGCATTTCCACTTTCTCCCATGGTATATCTCATTAATTAAAGGATAAATGGCATGCATAAAGAATCTCACTAAATGGCTTGATGAGTAGGAGTTTCAGCTAGCTCACAAGCTGAGGCCTCAGAGAAGTAAAGGATGACAACAGCAAACATAAGGCCAAGCAGAAGAAAAGTTTTCGAGGATGCCATATTGTTAACTCGCAAGTGCACGAGGCGTTGGGTAGTATATCATGTGTAAGTACGAGGTCAATCCCACGAGAATTGATGATAGATTGATTCAATTTGATTCCCTGCACAAAACAGAAATGAAAAGAAAATAAATAAAACAAGAAAGAAAGAAAGAAAATAAATTAACTCAAGCAAATTAGTTACCAAGTTCAATTTAGATTCACAGATTGATTCTAGCTAAAGTATGATTAAGCCATGGTGTCTGGTCCTAACCTTGTATTCCTAATTCCCTAATTAGATCCTTGTTGTCGAACCTAAATTAAGCATTAAAAATCCATTAAGCAAAGAAGAATGTTTTAAACAACCAAGCATGTATCTAATCCCTGTTATCGAATGTCCATACATACTCTTCCTATTCATAGTTCAATTTGAATTAATGCATGGTGTCTACTCTTAATTCAAACCAAGATAGTTAACATACAAGTTTTAATGGTGATCAATCATTCAAACAAGCATATTAACTTATAAGCATAATGAATAAGAACAAGAACTATAATTGAAACTTGAAAACTAATTAAACTTGAATTCTTAAGAAAAGAATTTACATTACAATAAAAAATAAATTACAACTAAGAAAAACTTAAAGGAAAAATTAGCAAAAGGATTTTGTTACAACAATTGAGAACTAAAAAGAAAACTAAGAGAATTTGAGGGAGAGAAGGGAGATGAGCTCTAGAGATATGTTTGAGAGCTCCCCCCCTTGGGGTGTGTTTACAAGCTTGGAGAAACTCACTATTTATAGGCCTAGGGGAAGTGAAAATCTGAATTAAGTATTGCTTCTACCTACAAAACTCACTTCACCAACTTACAACACTTAATTCACCAACTTTACCTAACACACAATTGCATTTGAAAACAATTCCTCTTGTCTTTAAGCTTAGTGTTGCAGCTTCCACTTCATCTTCTTTTACTTCATTTGGCTGCTGCAAAACTCCACTCCAATTATAAGTATTGAATATACTTCACCAAACTTTCCCACAATCAATAACATTTCATCATGCATATGTCATGCTTGACAATGCATTGCAGTCTTCTTTTGGGCTTGTTTTTCAATTCTGAAAAATCTGAAAAAATATGGATCTTGAAGCACTTTGAATTATCTTTCCAAGCATATGCAGCCCAGCTCAAGGAAAAATCGGAAAGACCTTCAAATGTGATTTTTGGCCCAGTAACGCAGATGCTGCCGATTTTGACCTTAAGCTGCCAAAACTTGTATAACTTTCTCTAGAGGACTCGGAATCATGAACCGTAAAATGCTCCAGAAAATAGACTTCCGTATCTTTCCAATGATGTATGGTTCATGATCTGGTTCTTCCTGAGACAGTACAGTCCAATCCGTGAAGTTGACTGATCTGCAGACACCGTTTTGAGCTAACTTGTCTCCAAAATGCATTTAATGAGTCTTAAGCTTATTATACTGAAACAAACACAAAATAGATTAAAAGCACAAGTTTAACTCAAAAACATAACCAAATCATAAGTTAGAAGGGTACAAAATGATATGTAATTATGCACCGATCACATATTGTGCTTATAATTAACAACACAAGATAAGACGTGATTTTTGAGTGAACATAATTAATGGGGCTTGGCTCTCCCTATTTATAGACCCTTTAAGATAGAGAAATTCACCCTGAGTTTCTCACTCATCTTTCATCCCTCTCACTGTAGAGTGATTATGCAAGTCCTTTTCATTTCAGTTTTCATTCTATATTTACATTTCTGGACATCAGTTACAAATGGCTTATAAGGATTTTGGTCACTCCCTATATTCCCAATTCATTTTGGGATGGAAACTCAACTTGCATCATGATATCATAGCCCAACAACTCCATGTCACCCAGTTATAATTAATTATTTGAAGTCGGGAAAATCATATTAAATTAGTTACACTTCATATTGAAGAGTAAATTGACATGTATACTCGGGGAGGCAAATTAAATTTTATAAATAAAACCTTAAAAGGGTTACATACCAAGAAACTATCTCAATTATGTACAAAATTGATAAACAAACTCAAGATAAGGACGTATCGTGTCTTAGCATCCCAAGAAAAGATCTTGGGTTCGAGTCATAATATCTGTGTAGTGTGTGAATTTAATATAATATTGCCTCTCTCAATAAAAAAAAGTCCTAAAAAAAAGCAAAAACAAAAAGTATCGTCAAAACATTGCACACACAAAATTGTCTTATTTTACAGCTCAGAAAAAAGAGACAAGTCTTTCTTTTAAAAAAATTAGTACAATATGTAAAATAAAGTTGAAGATAAGGTACAGTTAAGAAATGAAAAGCTTCCATTCTATCATCATGTAGCTGTGGAGCGCATGAATTGTTTGTATCAGTTTTTTTTTTTTTTTTGTCTCAAATAGTTTATATCAGTTTGTATAACGTGTAAATGCACAAAAGAAAAAGGGGGACAGAAAAAAGTAAAAAAAATTAAATAAAAAATAGAAAAGAGGAAGAAGAAGAAAAATAAATAAATCACTCGTGATACATGTGTTCAGCAACAAAAAGTAAGTCTCAACCAATATTTTTTTTGCGGAGAACTTTAGGCCCTATTTGGTATCCTACTCGAAACAATAAATTCAAAAATTATAATTTTTTTAAAAAGATGAGTTTTTAAATAGTGATTTTAAGATCTAAAAACTTGTTTGGTATTGAACTCTAAACTATTTTTAAGATCTAAACAAAATTGAAATTAAAATCAGAAACCCTAGATTCCCAAATTGAAATTAAGAAAAGAAAAAGAAAAACCTGTGAGATTTCAATAGAAATCCTAGAAATCCAAAACATGAAAAATGATTAATCAATTCGGGGTCGGGTAGTGGACGAAGGAGACCTTGATGGAGCTGCAAACACAGTTTGGACCCAGAACCACCACCTATATATGTAGATTCAAATACATTTGAATGTTTCATTCAGAAAAAAAGTTGATTTCTTTAATAAAAATTAGTTAAATACCCATTCCCAGACATAGTTCTATAAAGAAACCCTATACTATTCAATGTATATAAATACACCCAAAATAAACCCAAAAAGTGATAGTTGTCGATTTTTTAAATTCAATAGTTATGTTTGATTACTGTTTTGCCCTTTTGCTTTGCCTATTAATCAACTCAATCTTCATCAACCAGCATCTCGAACTTTCTTCTTCTTCTTCTTCTTCTTCATCAACTCAATCTTCATCGAGCTCTGCTTCTGGTTTTTCTCCTAGTCCAATTCTCCATTTAATCTTCGTCGTCTCCACCACAGCCCCTGCCGACTCCATCTCCGCAACCCGCCGCTAATTCACCTTCGCCCAAAACTCCATCGCCGATTTCCCTTCCTCCATCACCATCGGACGCTCCAGTTAACGCATCACATCCTTCTTCACCTCTGGCGCCACTGCAATCATCTTCATCTCAATCTTCGTCAGCCGATGACACGCCTCTAGTTCCTTCTCCAGCGCCTTCAAATCCGAGCGACGTAAATCACAACAACCTCGGATGGAGACGGAGCTAAAAACTCCTCTGGAGGAATAAGTCCAGCTAAGAAGACAGAGATCATACTTGGAATAATCATTGGATAACAATCATGGATCTCAGTACGGATACGCCGCTAGGAGAGATATTCTCTGAAGAACTACTCATAGTCTCTCATACGCAAAAGCTCTTAGAGGTTACTGTGAAATTTTTAATTTCTTGTATTTTTTGTTGCTGTTAATTTCTGTGTTTGCTTAGTGTATGATTGAATTGAGGTTTTGGAGATGGTGATATGGTGATTCAATTTGATTCTCCATTCTTTAGCGCGCCGGTTTTGCTAGAGTTGGTGGTAGTTAGAATTTTGGGATGAGTTCTTGGCGTAAAATACTTAATTAGTCAATATGAGTCATTAATGTATTGGTTTTTCTATTTTAGAATGATATAATAATTGAAATTAGTGATTTAGAATTCATTATGCTTGTTTTTCTCACTATTGTTGACTTGTTTGGCTCTATCTGTGTATGCTATCTAATGTTTGTGAGCAAATTGCCATCTAAGTTCAGTTTTGTGTAACCTAATTCTGTAGGCTTATGGGGCAGATTTCAGCATCTCTTGATGCATCACATGCCATTTCTTGTCCAGAAAAAAAAAATTGTAATATTTGTTTAAGGCAATGCTCATTTTGCAGCTACCTGATTGCTTCAATGGGTTTGCAAGTCATCTGGAGTTTACTGCTGGCATTGCTAGATGCATATTCCATGGTGAAAAAGAAGGTCTTCCACAACCCTGTATTGGTTAGCCTCTTTGTAGTTGGAGACTGCGTCAGCCTCTACAAATACTTGACTTCCTTAGACGAAAATCTTGCCATTTAACAGCTTACTCTTTTCCTTTTCCAACAAGTTACAGCAACTGTCTCTTGCAGCCGCTTCTGCCTCAGCTGGCATAACTGTGTTGTACTTTAGTGACTTGAGCCACTGCAATTTTGGAGAGGAATGCTAAAAATATCATATGGCAGTTGCATTGGCGTACCTAAGTTGGGTAACAATTGCAATTTCTTCTCTAATTGTGCTCTGGCTAATGGCAGCATGTTAGACCACTTGTTTGTATAGGCCATAGGATTTGTTTCATCTCAATGTAGCCCTTCTCTGTCATGTATAATTCTTTTTTTTTTCTTCAGAACAGAAACAAGAAATTGCAGTGTCAATAGAAAAGGAAACAAACTGGATAGAACATAGCAGTACAATATTAAAAACTTACTCTTATTATGTTGTCTTTCCACTAGAAGAAGTGGGATTAGAGTTGGGAAATAGTTGTACCAAACTGGAATTATAAAATGGATATACATTTATTTGTAAAGTTGAAGGATTAGCAAAAGGAATTACTACTTGTTCTGTTGAATTTGTCCAAATTGATGTGAATTGGTTAGTGGCCGAAAGATCCTCATGAGTTCGTAATATTATTAAGGAGAAAGGCAGAGAGTGTATGCTTTTTTCCTTCCAGTTTTCCACTATGAGTTAGCTAACAATGATTTTGCATACAAGAAGTTAAACTATATATGTATTGTTGGTGTGGCATCTTGCCACTACATCTACATTTTCTTTTCTAATACAAATTCAACAAAAGAAAAGAAATTTGATAATTACCGTTCTTGGATTTAGATTCTTAGTGATCTAGGGTCTTTGTGATTTTAATAAGCAACACACTGTTTAGTGTAGACTTGGTTTGGATGTTTGGTACTATTTGGATTCTTTATCGTAACTATTATGCAAATGAAAAGATGTAATTGTTAACTTCTAGTAAGTGATATGAACAGTTGTTATATTGTTCATACCCTGCAACTGAGTTGATTTCTATGACATAGTATTAACATTGTACTTCTATGACATAGTATTAATAGATTTTCAGTAACAAAGCATGCTCTAGCTTGTGCTCTATATATAGATGTGCACTTGAAGTTTATGATATGCATAATATGATTTTTACTAGGAAGATAGTTCTATGACGTAGTATTAAAAGTGTACTTTTTTTTCTTTTCTTGTAGAGGTATTTCCTTTTGCCTTTGCGATTGTTTCTGGTGAAACTATGGACAATTGAAGGTGGTTTCAGCAAAGGATATCGAATGTCTTGCTGGGCTTTTTTGGGTTTTTTTTATAGTTTTTTTGTATGAAATGGTTGACAGGACCCGACCCAGATTCCACCCCAGAACCCGAGCCAGACCCTGCTGGTTTGCCCGACATCAACCCATGTCGAGCCCACAAACTAAACAGTTACCCTCTTCCCGAAACATAAGTGAAAGGGGCCAAGACTTCTGCCGAAAATCGGGCAGAGTCTCCCCTAAAACATGAACAATCCCAAAATTTACAACCTGCTCAAACAAGCAACAGTTTACAACCCAAGCGCCAACATGCAACAACGAATACAACAGTGGCCTCCGGCCAACAAACTCAACCCTAATTTGTGATAATAGAGCAATCTAAGAGTCAGCGGAATAGAAATAACAGAATACAAGGTTTAGGGTTCAATGACGACAATCTTACCCTTCAAACAAAGCTCGAGAAGAGAAGCGCACGGCCGAACGGTAACGAAGCAACTACGGCCTGGGGCCGCAAAACAGAAAGAGTGGGAGTGGACAAAAACAAGGTTTTACATATTAAAACAATATACTAACCCCACCTTTAAAAACAATGCAAACCATGCATATGAAATCCTTTATATACTTTGGTGATTTAAAAACCACCCTATCTCAAAATAGGTGAAAACCTACCAGCTCAAAACCTTTTTTCCCGAGCACACCAACATTTATCTTTTCCCGAGGCATAACCTCTCAATTTAAACCCACACAGGTATATATAAACACAAGTTGAAAAACTTGAAGAACATAAGCATGAAAATATAATAAAATCCTCATATACCCAAAACAGCATTTGAAATATCAAACATTCTGTTCATGCCAAGAAAACCAAACTTGACAATAATATAGAAAACAGTTTCAGGATTTAAAATCCAATAAACTCAACACATTAAATACCGTAATCAAATCAAGCATACAGCTTCCCAATCTTCCCCACTCTCACAACCACGTGCTCACAACCACGACAAGCGAGGAACGATCCTCACTAAATGAAATATGAATACGAAGGTACTAACACACGCGTATAGGTATAATATAACCATAACAATGAACACAAGTACCAGGGAAAAACAATCCAACAGGGGATCATTTGACTGGACACAGCTACAGTCTCCTCGAGACCCCGTGCCCAGGGTTGAGCCATCCAAATGTGACTAAACTCACAGGCCTATATGGTAGAAACTTCCCAACCATAACTCCGAAACATGTCCTACGCGCGCAGACTACCCCGTTAAGGGTCTACAGCTACACCCCGTTAAGGTATGCACCGGATCGAACCATACCAAATTCAGGTAACCATGTCATATCAATTGTCATGCGATCATCAGTATCAGAACAGGAGGAGGTACAATACAAGGTGCTATCCACACACACATCAATCACCACGCGATAACAGTATATATAATATTTAATCACAATGTACCCAAACCCAAAACATCAGACACCAGGACATATACAAGTCCATCAGTCAAACAACCAATACATATATATACATAAGGTCAAGACATCACCGTCCCAAACATATATTTCTATACTTAAAATAATCTCAATCAATGCTCAAGCCAAGCATATCAATTCCAAACCTGAATACAACGTAATTATTAAGTAAATTCCATTAAAACCATGAATCTTCAAATCCAAGATTCAAAATAAATATCCAAAGTATATATATAAGTGTATATATATATATATATATAATAACCCATTAAACATAAATATCCAGACGACCCCAACGTCCGTATTTCACACCCAAAATATATATATAAATAGTATAAAGACCCCAAGGTCAAAATAACCCAATTAAATTCCCTTTTTGGTACAATAATCCTTTAAATCCATATTTTAAATGATATAACGATTCCAAGCTTAATATCGATCATTTATATAATCAAAATCCAATACGAAAACCATCGGAGTTCACCAAGTCCCGTTCAATACCCAAAGGTATAAATACTAATAAAATATAACATCAGGGCCGCACATACAAATTTTGGAAACCCAAATCATGCAAAAACCTCATATGCATATTCTTTTAATATAAAACAACCAAAGTCAAGTCATGACTTATAACGTTATCAAATTCAAGATTTAAAACAATTAAATCTCCTTTTATGCATTTCATGCAATTCATCCAAATCATGCTCATTTGAAAACAAAGTCCACTCACCGTTGGTCCTACGCTGCATAACCCTAAAAGGGTCCCGCCTGCTGCGTAGCAGAATCAAAGTACCTAAAGCGATAGATACGAGGATTGAATTAGTACCGTGAACCGAACGAGAACTTCAAACTCAAATCCTACCAAAACCCGACTTAACGTGCACGTACGTCGTACTAAAGATTCTAAGGTCAAACTACCTCTTTTAACTAGTGGGACCGCCCCGGAAGACTCATGGTCAACCGGCGGTCAAACACCCCGTTTCGGTCAACCCTGGACTGCGGAGCCCACGACCTCCAAATGGATCCGGATATTCCTAGAAGTCCAACAAAGTCAACTACGTGGCAAGGCGACCTCAGGAGACGCTCGGTCAACCCTGGTCAAACTTGGTCAAACTAAACCAACTAGGTCAAACCGGGCCCGTAGGTCCCATGACCTCCAAACTTAGATCCGAAAGTTCCTACAGGTTCAACACGACCTAAACAACGTGTCCTCAAAGTTTGGTCTCGATCGGACTGTCAGATCGCTCACGATCTCACGATCGGACGGGTAAGGTTTAATTCAAGCTTCAAGTCATTGATCCAGAGCATTCGGGACTCCGAATCATGATCCGTCAAATCCTATACGATCCTAGAAATACGAAGAACGAAATACGTGAATTCGGATTCAATCCAACGGTCCAAACACATCGAACCCACACAACGCGTAATAGGCGTACTTTGGTTCGATAGTCAAACGACGTCCGAATCAGAATCCGCGCACACGTACACGTTCACGAAGACACGAGGGTTGTGTAGGTAAGAAGAAATACCACCACAACCCGGCCCACGCGGCGCCACACGCACCGCCGTGATCAATTTCCGACAACTCTGAAAACTTCGAATCTAGGGGCAAACCACCTACCGCTAGGATCAGGACCTCGAGGTGAGTTCGAAACTGGCTTGAACCGGTCAAGAACCGGCCGGAAACTAGCCGGGATCTCACCCCGAATTCCAGCCAGAACCTAGCTCAAGATCGATCTCCAAAAATGCAGAATTAACCCTCACCGCCCAATAAAACTGCAAGAGGGAATCAAGGGAAGAAGGAAGCTCACCTGAATCGATGGATTTCGTTGCCGGAAATGCCAAATCGAACGATTGAAAATCGAGGGTTAACCGGCCAAATTTCGTCCCGAAAATAAAGTTGACCAAAATGCCCCTTTAATATTTTATTTTTATTTAATTCCAATTAATTCCTTTTTAATCCTTTTAATCCAATTTTAATTACCCATTTAATTAACTCACTTATTTTATTTATTTTCCTTTAATTTTAGGTCAGGGGTGTCACAATGGTATTAATAATGTACTTCTATAACATGGTATTAACAATGTACTTTTATGACTTAGTATTAACAATGTAATTCAATGACATGGTATTAACAATGTACTTCAATGACATGGTATTAATAAGGGAGATTCACTATTATACCCAATATTAGGGTCCAAATTATAAAAAAGTCCTACATGAAATAGACTTTAGAAACACACTCAAAATTCATTTACAAAATAATAAAGAGACTTCAAACTTCCTATAATTACAAACTACCATGGTTTTCTTAAAACAAGCCCAACCCCAAAACCTCATAAAAAAACTCAAAACACACAATAGGGCATTAAAGTAATTTAATAATTAAAATTAAATTCAATAGGGCATTAAATTCATTTTTTGGGTTTGTTTATAGAAATTAAATAGTGTAGGGTTTATTTATATTATTAGTGCTAAGAATTGGTATTTAGCTAAATATCTATATTAATAATGTACTTATATGACATGATATTAAAAATGTACTTCTATGAAATGGTTTGTGGAGGTTCGATGGAGAAGGAATGGTCGTGGGGACAGGTCCTTGGTTTTTTTTATTTTTTTTTAAGTTTGGGTTTTTTAAAAAAATATGGGCTGTGCTTGTTTTGGGTTTTTTTTAATTTTTTTTTGTATTGGGCTTGTTTTAAGTTAATCAATGACGGAGATGTAATTTATAGGAAGTTCAACACTTATTTGTTATGTAGTAAATGATTTTTAGATATATTTATATAGTGAATTCTATATAGGTTTTTTTTATAATTTCAGATCCTATTTTGAGTATATTACTAAAACTCTCTTTCTTTAGTTCAAATTTTCCAACAAGTTGTGAAAAAAGAATACATTTTCCAAAGAGAAAGAAAGGAGACAAATTATTCCAATTTACATATCCAGCTAATGGGACCCACGACTGAGAAAGGAGGAGAGAGAATTGCAACTTAATTATTCAGCTACCAACTAAAGTGTCCATTGCCTTCCATCGATCTTCTTGAGCAACTCTTTTTCCTATTTCTTTTTTGGGGCTAGTCTTCGTGCTCAATCTTCGTCTTCATACTCTCATCAGTTTCGGTTCAATTGTACCAACACTGAAAATGTCTTCATCGGCTTCTTCAACCCCCAAAATGATGTGTTTCTCAGTTTTAGGGGCGAGGACACCCGCCAGAGTTTTACGAGCCATTTATACGATGCTTTGAGCCAGAAAGGAATCGATACCTTTAGGGATGATGAAAAGCTGAAGAGGGGAAAACCCATTGCCCCAGAACTCTTGAAAGCAATCGAAAAATCGAGATTTGCAGTCGTCATTCTTTCAGAAGACTATGCTTCTTCAACATGGTGTTTAGATGAACTTGCGCATATTGTTGAGTGCACGAAAGAGAGGGAACTCCAAATTTTCCCGGTTTTCTATCACATTAAACCATCCGAGGTGAGAAATCAAACTGGAAACTTTAGCGAGGCCTTTGCCAAACATGAAGAAATTTTCAAGGGCAATATGGAGAAGGTGGACTGTACAAGTGGAGGAAAGCTTTAGGGGAAATAACCGCTCTCTGGGGATAGGTTTTGGATAAAGACAGGTACCTAGCAAACTTCTTCAATTATTATGCCCATTAACAAAATATTATATCATCTTCAATTAACAATTTAACCCAAGTCTTTTTAATTGTTGAGTTAAATCTATTGACTCTTTTTTTTTTAAATTTAGGTCCAAATACTTATTTATGTATTTTTTAATGTCGATTTTCTCCGTCGAGGCATAAGGAAATATTATTTTAGATGCTAGATTTAAGGCATATGAAATCAACCTGACCTTTTGACCCAAAAAGAAATCAACCTGACCACCAACCTCTGTAACCAAGATGTACAAAGAATTTGCGAAGACTGACATTTTCCAACTATTTGTGGTAAGAGGAATGCTAGCAACCTTCTCTTTGGATTTTCTCCCTTCTCCTCATGACACGTGTCATTTTTTACACTTAAAAAAATGGAGATTTTGACATAAATGTTGTCTAATGTAATAATGACATTGTTTTAAGTGTAGAAATTGACACGTGTCATAAGGAGAAGGGAGAAGGGAGAAGGTCCAAAAGAGAAGGTTAGAGAGAAGGTTGCTAGCATTCCCCTAATTGGAATGGGTTCTCGTTGTAGAGAAAATGGAGCCGTTCTTGGATATGAAGGATCATGATGATGTTCGCACCATAGGGATTTGGGGGCTGGGAGTCATTGGCAAGACAACTCTGGCGCAACTAGCGTTTAATAAGATCTGCAACCAGTTTCAAACTAGCTGCTTTGTTGACAATATCAGAGAGGAATCTGAAAAACGTGGTCTAGTTTCCTTGCAGAAACTTCTTTTCGAAAAACTCATCTATAGTGATGATGACATACATAACATCCGTATGGGAATAAATATTCATTGAGGAGAAGACTGCGTTCTAAAAAGGTGCTTATCGTTTTGGACGATGTTGATCTTCACAAGCAAATAGAAGCTTTAGTTGGAGAGAATGGACAGGAGCCTTGGTTGGGTCCAGGGAGCAGAGTCATTATAACAACTAGAAATGAGCAATTGGACTATGGTTGACGTTGTGGTACTGGAGCGCGATGTATGTGTGGTTATGTAAAATTGGAGAATAAAAAGAATGAATACTGAAAATTAATAACAGTTTAAACTGTTATCAAACATGGTTTGGGTTTTCAAAACAAAAACTCAACACTGAAAACGAAATGGTTACTAAAAGTAGAGGAAGAGATTAAGACTTGGGAGTGAAGCAATGAAAAAGAGACGAGCGATGGCATCAGGCATCTGGAGCTATTAAAATTGGGTTAGGACTTCGTTGATATTCGTTTTGCACAACTCCAGTGTTCACGTAGAGCCGAAGAAAGTCGAGCGGGTCCTTTTTTTTGTCAAGTGGGTCCATTTGGCTGAGATGAATTCCAAGATTTTATTCGGTTTCTCAAAGATCCTTATTGTAAAAAAAATGAGTCGAAATTAATTATTTTTAATACATTATGATATGAAGGGCTTGCTTGAATTAATTTTAAAACTTCCATAGACATATAATTACTCTTGGAGAGATTTTCATTGATACACAAATTATGGAGAAGGAAATTGCTAGGATAGATTTCAAACGTATACATAAAGATAGAAAGCCACACATCTTAGACACAATATGAGTACTAGTACAAAGATAAACCTTAAAATCCTAATTAATTATGATTGAGAGTTTTATTAAAAACTCAACCTATACATTACATTAAACTTTATTGACAAAACAAACTCTTATTACCACATAGTACCTGCAATAATATCCACTGAAAAAGGGTTATCTATTTAATTTCCAGTTTCAGTCTCCGCAACACCAGGTCCTGGTTTTTCATGGTGCCCTTGGCCGTGCCTATACTCTCCCGAGGGCGGGGCGGGAGCTGGAGCGGGGTGGGGGCCGGGGCCGGGGCCGGGGCGGGGACAGCATCTGAAAGGGGGCAGGGTCGGGCGACATGTGCTAATATACGGACTGCATCTGACAGTTTGCGTACTTGGTCGGCCTTCAAAGGGATGGGTATTACCCTCTGAAAGTAAAGTAATCTATATAAGTCTAAAGAATTTATATCACTTTGACAAGCATAGATCGGTTTGTATTTTGTACGGAGCAAAGCCATGCAAGCAGCAGCCTTATAAAATGAACTTAACATCGAGAAGATCTTGATAGATTAAGAAATATGATTTTGTTTAAAAAAAAATTATTGGGACTATTAATTCACATAAAGGTAGAAATTAGAATAGAGCTAGAGCTGGGTCTACTCTAGCAAAAAAACTTGTATGAAACGGGTATAACACTATTTTACTATCCCCTTCCAATCACGGTCTGCCACATGGATAAGTTATTACACGTGGCGTACCGTGATTGGACGGGGATAGCAAAATAGTGCTATCCCCGTTCCATGGAAGTGTTTCTCCTACTCTAGGAGGGAAAAAGTAGGTGAGTGAAGATTAAGGGTTTGCTAATTACTATTTTTCCCTTAATTTTTAAATTTAATAAAAAATACAAACATACATGTGAGTTTTAAAAAAAAATTAGAAACTCACTAATAGGAATTGCTGGCTTAGTAATTTCCACTAGCTCACGAGCTGAGACCTCAGAGGAGATGAGGATCACAAGAGCAAACATAAAGCCAAGAAGAAGAAAAGTCTTGGAGGATGAGGCCATGTTTTTCTTAACAACGCAATTAAGGTGAAGACAAGACTGTTGAGTGAACTTAATGTGGCTTGACCTCAACCAATTTATAGACCCTTGAAGATAGAGTGGGGTGGTGGGGGAAGAGAGAGAGGGAGAGAAGAATTTATGTGGACATCGTTGAACTTGAGACGCGTAAAGGAGAGGAACACTTGAAACCTAGTTGATCACATTTTGTGGACTTAATTTGACAAAAAACACTCAAAAATTAAATAAAAAATATACAAATATACAAATAAATCACCAGTTCAAAATTTCATATTTATTTTGTTTAAAATTAATTGGAAGAGAAGTACTATTCTCTTGGATACTTTTTATTGAGGGTGGGCATCTAAACCGGTAACTTGATAAAACTGGCCAAACCAAATCGTTGGTCTGGTTTGGTTTGATTTTTTGTTGTTGTTGTTGTAATTACCGGTTTGAAACCAAACCAAACTGAAGTCTATGGTTCGGTGTCCGGTGTCTAATATTGAAAACCACGGTTAAACCAAACCAAATCGATAATATTAAAAATAATAAATATTATCATTATTATAAGAAAATATGCAATATAATATTATTATCTATATAAAAAAAAAAATTTGGCTTCACGTTGACCATACAAAGCATGTGCATGCCTACCCTCTCTCTTTGTCAGGCATCTTTTTCTCTTCCCAATTCTTTTTTGTTTATTATTTTTATTCTCTCCATGTTTTGTCTTGTCCCCCTCTCCCTATTTTTTTTTTCCATTTCTTCCACCTTGTATTGTCCGCCAGTTTCTTCTCTCTCTCTCGGTCTTCTTTCTTCTTCCTCCCTATTCTCTGTCACAACTTCTTTTTATCTCTTTTTTCTTTTGCTTCTTCTTCATTCCTATCTCACTGTTCAAGCTGCGAAGTCCTTGAGCACAGATCTGCCGTCCAAGCCGCGAAGTCGTCGAGCACATATCTCGCAGCTTCCGTCTCAGTCTTCACAACCACTGTAAACTTCATTAACTGCACATAAGTAGAACACATATCTTTGGACTGTCATAGACTCTGTCAAATGTACACATGACCTCTTCTCCTCAATCCAATCCCTCATACACTCATTCTAGATGGGGTGAATTCTTTAGTGAGGGCTAGTTCATCGGTTGAGCATGGGCACTTGTGTTTTATATGCATCTATCTAGGAGTATTGCCCATCAAGAAAATCTCTAGCAGTCCTTATTGCATTAGAAAATAAAACCCTAGTCCATTTTAATTAGGGATCCCTTTAGTCCATGTATTTAACTAAAACACTTATACAAAGACTACGGGCCGAGTAGTAATTGAGTCCTTGATCAATATTGAGCCCAAGACAACCCTATGATGATTAGAAGACCACTTAAGTGAGTAATTAGAATAATCCAAACATGTCTGGACGTTGATTTCTTCTTTTATGCTCTTCCAATTTTTTGGGTCAACAAAAGACTTACTTTGAAGTCTTTGCATGCCCATTCATATTTAGCTTACTCGTGGACAAGCGTTCATTTTCTTTTTGTCCATTTTTTTTTTCCACAAACGTTGATGGTTTGTCTCCTTTTGTTAATCGTTTAACGAACAGAGAAGAAAATCAAGTCTACACATATCTCTTGAGTAAATAAGTTTCATATGTCTTTGTATGCCTTTTGGTTCACTACTACATTTTTGTAGTTGTACAACCGTAGTTTGCACAACGACGGTTAATTCGTCACAAAAAACAACAACGCGCGACGGGGAAAATCGAGTGTCGCGCAAAACAGTGGGACAAAATAATACGTCGCGCACAAAAGGTTCGCGCGACAAAAACAAATTCGTCGCATAAAGCTATTTGAAAAACGCGCGTAAAAATGTAATTGGAGGTAAAATTTGTGCGACCGTAGTTATTGTCGCGTAAAGGTTTTTTGAACGACAGTTAAAAGTAATAGTCGCGCAAAAAAAAAATGCGGGAAAAAAATGCGGGGTTATCGTATTTGGTGCCAAATAATTGCGCGACAAATTATTGCGCGACGATAATCATCGTTGCGCATAGTTAATTGCAACAAAACAAGTGGCGTTGCGTGAGATTAATTTACTTGCGCAACGACCGACATTAATTTACGCGACGAATCTTTAAGCGACGAAAGAACTTTAATCGTCGTGCAAAAATTGGATGTCGACACAACCATGCGCGCCGGGGAAAAAAATCTTGTGCGACAACAAAATGGTTTGCACGACAGGTTTTGGACAACATATATAATTATTTCGTTGCGCAAGAACGTGATGATTTTGCGTGACAAGTCAATTTATTCGTCGCGCAAAAGCGTCGTCCTATATACATTCTAGTTCAGCCATGGCAGAGGCAGACTGCAAAAAAAAAAATTGCAGCTTGCCTCTGCCTGTTTCTCCCTCTATCTCGAACGGTATCGGCCAACGAAACTCGTCATTTTCATTTCGTTTATAAGTTGAGCTACTTTTGCCTCTGCTACGGTTGTTGGGTATGTATTTTTTGTCGTTAGTGTAAAAGTTTTACTGTAAATTCATACTAACTCAATTAAATTCGTTGTATATAGGGATATTATATGTGATTAGCGATTGGTGGAGAACAATTTAGAAGGTATTTTAGTTATTTTATAATTTAAATATATAAAATTAATTACATTATATTTATATTGTTTTGTGAAATTATATTAATATTATATTGTTCAATTTCGCACGTCGATGTACGAAGTTAATTGAAATTAACTTCGTACATTTTTTGTTGTTGTAAAACTTAGTTCCCGTTCGAGATTAGTTGGATGTCGCGCATGGATGCTAAAGCATGACTGCGGTCCAATTAATTCTTGAATTGTCCCATTATTTGGACAGTTTGGAAATGTATAGTCATGTCACGTAATTTACAGCTACATGATTAGGTTTCGACTGTGGAGATTTTGGTGTCATCTCTGTACGTTCTTCGGGTGGTACGTAGGTATTTTATACCTACGGTACACCTCAAGAACTGTACCGAGATGCTGCCGAAATCAATCCACGTCGAAATCTAATCTCATGTAGCCGTAAATTACGTGACGTGACTATGCATTTCCGAATGGGATAGGGCCCTTACCGGAGGCATAAGGTGACATTATGAATTTGTACAAGTACAACATGATTGTTGTATTGTGATTGTGGTTCCAGGAATGATGAGCATAAGGTGGATACAAAACCCGAATAGGTGCGCAGACGAATACTTGGATGGAATCGAGGATTTTATTGACTTTGCACGGACACACAACCCAGGTGCAACTAGAATCCGGTGTCCTTGTAGGAGGTGTAACAACACGTTGTGGGAGACAATTGAAAATGTTCGATTTCATTTAGTAAGGAACAGAATGATTGAGACATACAACACTTGGAACCATCACGAGGAATAATAAGACATTGCTTCGTCTTCAAGGGCCACAAGAGGGGACAATGTTGAACCTATTGTGGATCCTAATGACCAAGTCATGGATATTATACATGATGCTTTTCCATTTGCATCAACCAGCAGCAATCAGGAAGGGGAAGATGATGTGCTTACACCAATGGACAGTGCAGAGTTCGAACAGTATGAAAAACTGTTAAAAAATGTCAACCAAGAGTTATACCCGGGGTGCAAGAGCTTTTCCGTTATGACGGCCATTGTGGAGCTAATGCACGGAAAAATAAAGTATTGTATGTCGAACTTGTGTTTCGATTACTTTTTGGGGGTCTTCAAGGGAATGGTTCCGATGGACAATTGTTTGCCGAAAGACCACATACAGGCGCAGAAGGTGTTAGTGGTCTTGGATTAGGGTATGAAAAACTCCACACTTGCAAAAACAATTGCATGTTATTCTACAAAGAGTATGAAACATTAGATACATGCCCTATATGCAATGAGTCAAGGTTCAAACAGACATCTCAGAATAGAATGACTAAGATTCCACAAAATGTCATGCGTTATCTGCCCCTGAAACCAAGGTTGCAGGGATTGTATATGTCGACGCATACTGCCACAGACATGAAATGGCATAAGGAAAAATGAGTAGACGACGATGTGATGCGGCATCCTGCAGATGGGGAGGCATGGAAAGAGTTCGATCGAACGTTCCCCGAGTTTGCTGTTGAACCCCGAAATGTTATATTGGGACTTGCCACTGACAGATTCAATCCGTACGGGGTTCTAAACCAACACCACAGCACTTGGACAATTTTTGTATTCCCATATAACTTGCCGCCTTGGAAATGCATGAAGAAAGAGTACATGATGATGACTATTTTGATAACTGAAGATCCTGGCAGGTCAATTGATGTGTACTTAAGGCCGTTGGTTGATGAGCTCAAGGATTTATGGACAAACGGTGTGCTCACGTACGATAAATCCACTAGGAAGATGTTCACTTTGCGGGCAGCAGTTATGTGGACTGTGAATGATTTTTCCGCATATGCAATGGTTTCTGGGTGGAGCACAAAGGGTTATATGGCATGCCCTGTATGCAAGGAAGATGTAACTTTTGGTTGGCACGTTGGGAAAGTTTGTTACCTTGGTCATCAAAGATGATTGCCATGGGACCACGAGTGGCGGGAAAAGGATAGAGAGTTTGACAGGACCGGAAACGATTCCCCCTCGGAACTCGTGTCCAACCCTGCTTCCCGTCAGACACTACCCAGACGCAGGACCTACTTTACTAAAACGCCCCTTAACCCTGGTTTAAGCAAATAGGTGAGTCGACTTCTGCCGAAAATCCGACAGTCTCCCCTGAAAAGTGGGCTTTTCCCAAAATTTCCACCTGTTAAAAACAACAGAAAATTTACCAACTGGCAGCATGCACAAAGCAGAAGCACACAGATTAATAGGGAGGCCTCCAGCCTCTACCTCAATCCTAGGTGAGCACTACGGAGCAATCTAAAGAAATTTAAACTTTACAACCTGAGCAAAGGATAGCAAAGTATAAATACAAGAAAACTCCTACAGGAGCCATTAGCCGTGATGCCTCGACGTGGTGGTCTCGACCTCGGGATCTAGTACCTGGGGGCGCAAAACAAAAAATGTGAGTGGACGAAAAATCAAACTTTAAACATCGTTTTTCACTGAACATAATAACCCCCTCCGTTTTCGCAAATAATGACAAGCGTTATGCAACAAAAATCCTTGTATAAACGTATATATTTATACGATCAGATAATTGAAAACAACTCCGTTAAATTTGTACCTTGAAATACCATAAAGAAAACTGTAGCTTTGCTACTCCCGCAACCTTTTGGAAATCACAACTTAAACACTGAATTCTTAAAATAAAAACCATGGAATTGAATCCATCCAAAAATATCCCGTTTAAGTAAAACATAATTAACTCCTTTGAATAACTTCCCTTTTTCCTGGAACCCAACCTGTCCAGTTTCAAACCTTAATTTAAAATATGTACCTGTGCATCACCGTCCCGGTGCACATATTCAAACGTAATAAATCCTGGAAATAACATCCATAGACACACCCACATATATATTTATAATAACATAAATATAAAATCTCAGAAAATCCCAACAAGGAAAATGTAAAACAAAAACGACTAAAAACCAAGAAAACCCAAATTCCCAACCAACTGTTTCCCGACGCAATGCCCGTAGGCACAGCAAGTAAGGAAGGATCCTCACTTAAAATAAAAATGATAAATGAATTATAGTAATACGTATATATATATATATATATATTATATATAAATAGTAAGACTCTTAGACCAATACTTGTACCGTGTTGACTGACCACGTGGAGAAAAATCCCTTCATAACCATGTAGCCAGGGAACAAGCCGTCCCAACTGGGGACTAACTCCCAGACACGCACAAAAGAAAATACCTCAATAATGTGCGGCTGAAACAATGTCCTACGCACGCAGACTGCCCGGCATATGCCTACAGTAATACCCCGCCAAGGGTGAACCGGGTTCCGTTATATCCTGTATCCATTTCAGTAACCAGTATCTGGGGAGGTACATAAATGACACCCAAAATATGTGTACAATAAGAATATAGACACAAGTGTCTCAACATATACATATATCCGGAACCCAAAGTATTCATAAATTCTAATATCAATTATAATCCATATAACCCATAAAACACAAATTCCAAATTTGAAACCAATATGTAACTCCATAATTGCAAAGTACACAAAAATCCTCAAAAACACAAAATCCAAATCCCGAAACCTTTAGTCAAAGTATAAATATTATTCGTAAAAGTATACGCACCAAAACCAAATACAAAATCAATTGGACAATACTAAAGTCCATTCTTGTCACCCAAATCATTTAATCAACGTATAAATATAAAATATAAAATATAAACTATAAATTCCCAAAATCATAAAATTCACACTCTCTTAACAAATTTCAAATATTAAAGTAAATAGAAAATTCCTTGATTTAAAACAATATAAAGATTCCAAAGTCAAAATAACCAAAATAAATCATTTCAAAATCCGACATAACAATAGACCTCAATTGTCAAATATAAAACCCAAGAAATTCCCGGGTATTTCACCATACCCAAAACCGTATACAAATATCACCGAACGATAGTCCCGTCCCAAATTTAATACTCAAAAACCTTTAATTAAATGTATAACCTTCAATGTCCCACAAATAAATCGGGACCCCAAAACATGCATAAACATTGAATATAATTCAAATTCCAATAACCTCACAAAATATTCTATCCAAGATTCAAAATATCATTAAAACCCCTTAGTCAAAGTGACTAGTTTTATATGCATAAATTTCCCGATAATTCCATCAAAATCAAATCCAAGACTTAAACAATATTTGAAATCCCAATCATCAAAATAAATCATTTCATATGCATTGCAATTCATTCTTTAAAAATATGCTCGTTCAAAACAAATGTCCACTCACAACAAGTCCACGCTGCTCAATCCTTAGAGAGCTTTTCTTCCGGAGTACGCGAAGCAAGAGTACCTATTTGAGAGAATAAACAGTTTAATTAATGCGCTTACTCAACAACAAACTTTAACTCAAGACACTAGTTCTCGAGTCTCAAAGTAAGCGTACACGACTACCGGGGAGTTTTTAGAGTCAAACTACACTCTTAAACAGGTGGGACCACCTCGGAAGACTCACGGTCAACCGATTGGTCAAACTTCCCGAATAGGTCAACCGGGCCTCGGGGCCCACGACCTCCGATTTTCGATCCGAACAATTCTAAATCTTCAACCAAGTTTACTAAACATGTCCTGACAGTTTGGTCTCGATCGAGCGGTCGGAACTGCGGCAATCGCACGATCGGACAGTAACCGGGTTACCTAACCCTAGGGTTAATGATTCGGAGTATCCGGGACTCCGATTCTTGATCCGTTTGTTCCTACACGATCCTAGAGGTACGGGGAACAACATACTTGGAAATGGGACCGATCCAAAGGCCCGAACATATCGAACCCGGATAACGCAAAATAGGCGTAAATCCGTTCGACAGTCAAACGATAACCAAATTGGAATCCGAGCACACCTACGCGCTCAGGACGACATGGGGAACATTTTAGGACACAATGCACCACCACAACAGTGCCCCGAAACCCGTCGGAATTGGGTGTGCATAGTAATTCCGGTGACCGGAAAAACTCCAAACCAAGGGTCAAGACTTCAGGTATAGATTCAACTCAACAAGTGGAGTATTTTATTCAACTACAACAACACCTAGTTTGGCCGGCAAGTGGCCAGAAATTCAACTCAAAAACCGGCCTAATATGGGTTTCTAAATCGAACAACCTAGGCTTGAAACCGATCTACAATACCTACATAAATGGATAGAGCATGAAGAGTAGATGAAGTTTCATACCTCACTCGACCGAAATGGTTGCTGGAGTCGCCGGAAAACTCGTCGGAAAGTTCGATAACCATCGAACTTTCAGTCGCTCCAGTTTAAAATCCTTGAGTTTTCGAGCTGGGATAATGGGCAGGCTATGTAGAGGAGGAAGAGACGAAGATTTAGGGACTTGAATTACCTGAAACGGACACTTGTGGAGGGAGAAATCGCCAGTCAAAGTCTGGCCCGAAGAGAGGAAGAAAAATGAGGGAGAAGAGAAGGAAAATCGGGAAGAAGAAGAAATCTGAAATTCCTTTTTTTTTTTTTTTTTTTTTCTTCTAATCGCTTCTCGATCGTTACAACCCGGAATTGAGCGTGCAACATATCCCGAACTCGTTTCGATGAGCCGGACGCAACGGCGCAACTCAATTCCCCAAATTCTTTTCAAAATTTTATAGTGCCTAAAATACCCTTAATCCCAGTGGCAAAACGGTTACTCGGATCAAACCTTCTACACATCTGAATTGGACGCACAAGTCTATGTTCTATGAGCTCCCATATTGGTTGAAACTAAAATTGAGGCACAATTTGGACGTTATGCATGTGGAGAAAAATTTCTTCGATACATTGATAGGCACGATTCTAGATATTGAGGGCAAGACAAAGGACACAATCAAAGCTCGTCTTGATTTGGAAAGAATGGGCATACGAAGGGGTTTATGGATGAATAGAGACAGTGATAAAGCTAGAAGGGATCTTGCATTTTTCTCCATGAAACCAAACGACAAAAAAGAGTTTCTAAAGTTTGTATCGTCTGTAAAGTTTCCTGACGGGTATGCTTCTAATATTGCACGTTGCGTGAATGTTGACGGGGGTAAATTTACTGAACTAAAGAGCCATGACTGCCATGTGTTTATGCAATGCCTACATCCTATGGGTATTCGACACCTTTTGCTGGAAGATGTTGTGAAGCCCATCATGTTGTTGTCTAGATTTTTTTCCCAACTTACGGCAAAGACGTTGCGAAAGACAGACATTCATCAGTTGCGCGATGACATTGTCCAAGTCCTTTGCAAGTTTGAGATGATATTCCCTCCAGCTTTCTTCACAAGTATGATCCACGTGATGGTTCACTTGCCACAAAAGGCGTTTCTTGCTGGTCTTGTCAACTATCGATGGATGTATCCAATAGAAACGTATATCATGCTCATAATTTGTTTTCCTTGCTCATCATTATATCACACATGCTAATTTGTATTTTTTATTTTGGCAGGCTTCTCAGCGAGCTGAAGAAAAGTGTACGCAATAGGGCGAAGCTCGAAGGATCAATTATAGAGGCTTGGGTTCAGTATGAGGCCCTTACTTTCTATGGAATGTATTTAAAAGATGTGGACACGGCTTTCAATCGTCCTTAGCGCAATAATGACGGAGGTGTGAGAAATGTGAAACTTTCTGTTTTTGCCCAAAAAGCACGACACTTTGGAGATCCTGTACGAGGAGAGTTGTTTTCGAGAAATGACATGGAGGTAGCGCATTGGTTTGTACTGAACAATTGTGATGAGATAATGCCATACTTAGCTGAGCATGAAGAGATGATGAAGCGAGAACATCCATCACATTTGTATGCCAAGAAACACCGTGAATTGTTTCCACATTGGTTTTTGGAATATGTAAGTTATAAGTGTTTTGTATTTCACATATATATTGTAGTATTTAATTTGCTGAACCTAACATGTGAATGTTTTTGTATACAATTAGGTGAATAAGTTGAAATCATCGAATTCTCCCACTTACAGTGAAGAGTTATATAACTTGGCATTCGGCCCAATTAGGGCTGAATTGTTCTAGGGTTGTCATGTTAACAGTGTCAAGTTTTTGGGGACTGCACGAGATGACAAGTTGTGTACGCACAACAGCGGTGTCCATGTCCCAGGTGGAGGCGAAAGTACAGACATAGATTTCTATGGCAAACTCAGTACTGTCGTGCAATTGCTTTACAAAGACCGATACCAAGTGATTATGTTTAACTGTCGATGGTTTGATACGAACCCAAATTGGCAGGGAAGTGTTAAAATCAACCAAGGCTTACTATCGGTGAACATCAACAGAACTTGGTATGATGACGACCCTTACATTTTGGCAACCATGGCAACACAGATTGTGTATCTAGATGACCCTAAAGCCGGGATCAGTTGGAAAGTTGGGCAGAAGATGGATCAGAGGAACGTGTATACTATACCAGAACTAGACCCAACTGACAACGATGTCGACAACGTTGCTGACCAACGTTTAGAATCTTCAATGGAAAATGATGCAGACACACTTCGATATACAAATGTTATACAAGAACCGTTTCAGATACAAGGAGTGTCCTCAATTGAAATACCGATTCAGTCAATTACAATTGACCTTGGTGATCTTCCGCGATACGATGTTATAGTGGGCCCGAACAACGACGCTGATCTAGTTATGGAGGAAGAGGAGGAGGAGGAGGATGATTGGGAGATTGAAAGTGATGATAGCGACGATAACGAAGGTTATTATAGTTCAGAAAATGAATAGTGCAAATTTATTTTCGACTTACTAAGTTTTAGTGAATGTAATTTTTTGGAATGTAATTATGTTAGTGTAAATATTTTGGCAAACATGCTTGTTTGAATATATGTACTTCTTATATATCATGTAGAGAGCAATAAAATAAAGTCATTCATATTTTCACATTGTAATTTCCATTTATTCATATACTTTAAATCATATAAATTATTAGATTTTCAACGATTTTAATTAATCTCATTCATACTTTTTTCATTACATTCTTTTAAATTTTATTATGGCGTAAATGCAAATTATGAAAAAAGTACAAATGAATATCGTGAATTTTAGAAATCTAGTACAATAAAAATATATATAACACAAAAAATCAAAATAATGGAAAAGAACTATTGCGCGACGCAATAAGGCTTACCGTCGCGCAAGGAATATTTGTGCGACGAGAGATGTCGTAGCGCAAGGGTTTTCCGTAAAAAAGTAGATACAAAATTGGAGTAATAGAAATAACTCTTGCGCGACGGTTCCAGATACATTCGTCGCTTATAGACTCTTGCGCGACAGTTTTAGATCCATTCGTCGCGCAAGGATTTTTCATTGATTTGAATTTCCAAAAAAAATCTGCACGTACAGTGAAATAATAGAAACATTTGTAACCAATTGCATTTTCAGATCAAATCATTACACTTTAAATCCGAGTACAATGGTCACCACCAAATCACACAGAAACTGAACAGAAACGCCCGAAACTAAACATTTGTTCCTTCAACTTTAAAACACAACTTAAACCTGTGAAAGACATCACGTCCCTTGCAAGAATGTAGATTTCATACATTTGCATTTCAAAATGCAATTGGTTACAATTATTTCCATTATTTCACAACACTTGTAGAACTTGGAAAAAATAGACCTTGCGAGACGAATATTAGATTTGTTCGTCGCGCAAAGCATTTAAAAAATAAATAAAATAATTTGTTTTACAATTTTTGTATGACTTTGTGTGACGCAATAATATAACTTTTTGGATATTTAGGAATTATATTCACAAACATGAAGAGTTTTTGTATTCTTTTGTTAAATATAGCATAAGATTTTGTGGTATCCACTAGTGTAAATATTTTTAACTGAAGATCAAATTCATCCATTGTATTCATATATAGTAAAGGAGTGCTCTCGTAAAAAATCATCACAATCGGAGTTAAAATAACCGTTAAATCGTGAATTTTCGTTTATACCCGTCAAAAATTTCGGCACCGTTACATCATGTATGAATGTATAGTTTTTCCAATTTTTGGCGTGTACGATCTATAAGTATAAACAAACAAGTTTGACGGTTGGATCGGTGAAACTAGTTTCGTAGAATGCATAGCCCTATTAAAACAATATATTGACTAACATTTTCATGCTTTTATATTGTTCACTTTTGATAACTTTAAAAAACACTTGCACGACGAATCTAATGCTCCCCCGTCGCGCAATCAACCTTATAGCGATGCAAACAAATATTTCTGTCGCGCAATTTTACAATTCTCCGGGGTTTAGGGTTTAGGGTTTAGGTTTTGCGCGACGTGGTAAATTCATGCCGTCGCACAAGGCTTCAAAATTTTCTTCGCGCAAAGTTTGATATTTTAACTTTGCGCGACAGATTTTGTATTCGTCGCGCAAGGATACAAACATTTTATGACAAAAACGCGTAGTCTTGTTCTATCTTCAACCTCTCGCATCCTTCGAACTCAGACCCTGTCTCTCTCTCTCTCTCTCTCTCTCTCTCTCCTTCGAACCCTAACAGTCGCAGCCACTCTCTCTCCTTCATCCCCTCTCTGTCCCTCTCTCATCCGTCCGCTCTCATCCCTCTCAGACCCTTGCGCGCCTCCGTCTCCGGTCATCCCTGTCAGACGACGGCCCCTCTCTCTCTCTCTCGCTCGCCACCGCCGGACTTGCCTCCTCTCCGGTCTCCCTCCAAACTCAGTCGGTAAAATTCCCAACTCTGCCCCGTTTGAGCTTTTCAACTGTGAATTGATTTTTCTGAAATTTGTGGTTTTTCTGCCCTGATTAATAATCGCTTATACATTGTGGTTTTTCTATATTTATTTTAATTTTCAATTTGCTTAGTCTGATGGTTGGTTAGGAAGCCTATGTTTAAATTTTCTTTTTGTATTGGATTTTTATTTTTTATTTCAGATTTGATTGGAGGTGTTGAAATTGTATTGTGGTGTTGGATTTGTGATTTTGTAAGTGTATTGCTGTTAGATTTCAGATTTGATTGGAGCATGTAGTTATTCTGTTTTTTGTTTTTCGATTACTTTTAGGGGGCTTTAAAATATGTGCTACTAACCTTTTTTTTTTTTTGCTTTGTAGATGAATATCTGATTTTTGTGGTCTGTGTATCTCTACACTGTATATATGCCAACAACTTTGGTAGCTTGTTTAATAAAACATGCTATAGTTTACTTGTTTTTTATGATTTTCATTAGGAGGTATAGCTATTCAACTATTTTTTTTAATCACATACCGACTCTTTAAAAATTGGGCAGCAATTTGATTTTTCTATATTATGTGCTTCTGTTTTTTTTTTTTTAAAAAAAATTTGGCCAAGGATGTTTTAATTTTAAGACCTTATCGGTTGTGCAGATGTCGAGACCTTATCAAAAATCGTAGGGCTGTGACGAGTGCACAGAGTTTGCCTCCCCCAGCTACGACGTCAGCTGCCACTGCTCCAGCACAGTTGCACGACCTTCTAGTTAGTTCCAGCGGCGTCATCAGAGTCATCAGTGACTCAACCGGTTAGCGCCAGGCGGTGTCATCACCCCCTAGCACGATCGACACCACTGCGACCTCCGTTGTTGGTACGTCGGCATCCCAAGCAGGTACATATTTCCTTCAACTCCAGCTGTTTCGTAACAAGGTTTTAGTAGGATTTGTTATTTAACGTTAATTTTATATTTCTTTGTAGCCAAGAAGAGCACCCGGGGACCTTGTCGCTAGTTGAAGACGGCGAAGGTCACCCGGGTGACCAACAGTCGTATCAATATCGGATACTGCTAAATTATGAATATGGTTTGAATACTTTAGGTTAAGTTGTATTCTTCTCCATAAGGAGGTATATATAGGAATTTACATTAGGGCTTTACAAGGAAATAGATATAGTAATTAATTAGGATAGTATCTCCTAATTATACAATGATTTGTTAACTATCTAAAATAAGGAAAGTAAATCCCTTAATTAATCAAGGAAATAAATCTCCTTGATTAATTAGGAGACTCACTTTAACAGATACGACGAGCGGCATCGGGCTGCACCAACGGCGGACCAGCATAGCTCGTTGGCCCACGACATTGGTCACGTTGTTCGGACCCATTGCCCGATGAAATGGAAGTCTTGGAAACTCATGCCTGACGAGATACGGATGGAGGTGCGCGGACAGCTGTCGGTATGTATCCTACTTTTTAATTGTTTTTCTTTCAAATTTTATATATTTTGTGAATACTTCATGTACGTATTGAATTTATTGCAGACGAACTACAATTTAGAGAACCTCGACGACGAGTTGTTGGTGTACATCAACAGACTCTTTGCTGATAGGTACAAGCAGGGGAAGAGCGACCTGCACCACCATTTTCAGCCATATGATGATCCGCAGGTCGCTCTTCAGGAGGGTTGCCCGAAGGAGCTTGAGGGGCGGGAGGACAGTTGGGAGTGGCTCTACGGTCATTTTCAGGAGGTCGATTATGTGGTATTTTTTTTTACTAAGTTGAAAATTATTACAGGTTTCTTACTAATATTTATATATTTTTTTATATTTCATTTGAATTTCAACTAATACGTTTTATTTTTTGTATAACAAAAGATGGCCAAAGCAAATAAGGGCAATAGGGAGAAGAAGACTCTTCTCCACCATTTAGGTTCCAGGCCCTACTCCTATAGGATGGAGATGCGGCGGCGGGTAATAATAAAGTCGTTTTTATTTAATTTTTAATATGTCATTAAAATTAATTTTTTTTTTCGTACTAACATTTTTCTTCTGTTGTTCAATTTAGGAGGGGTCCAAATTCCCAGAGATTGACGTCTTTGGCGACGTTTACGTTCGACCTGGGAATGAGTTGGCGGAGTCCCTTCATGTAAGTAGCTTTTAATTTTAATTATTATCTTATGCGTTCAAGTTTCATGGTTATTATATGAATGTTTTAATTAATATTTTATGTTATGTTAAACAAACGACCATGATGGAGAAGAGCCAGTTGGTTCTTCAGGAGTCCGCCTCCCAGCTCCCTCCCGATACGCCGCTCGAGTCTGTGGCTCCTCCACAGGATGCGGGGTTTCAGACCTTGACAAAAACCTTGGATCAGACTCTCGGGAGGCGGCCAGGGACATACTGTCGAGGGATGGGGAATGCCCGGCGGCGGGAACCTAGACCCCGTTCAGCGTCGCAGTCAAACAGTGCTTTGACAGCAAAAGTGGCCCAGCTTGAAGCCCGGATGTCCCAGATCGATCAATTTCTACAGTCCCTCGCCCAGTTCGGCTTTCCCATACCGCCTTTTGTTCCCCCGTCGACCTCTGAGCCCATCCAACCCGAGTATGGCCACCTAACCTCTGCCTCTGTCGACAATGTCCAAACCTCTGGGCCGCATTTGCCAGATGACCAAGTCGATTTTGGAACGTATTTTGATTAGTTTTTTTTACTTTCTTAATTATATTTTAAACATTTATCTTGTATTATACATGTATATTATGTTATTAAAAAAAATTCTCTTCATTACTTTTTTTTAATTGTAATTTCATTTTATTATAAAAATTAAAAAACTGAAAATAATTTTTTCACGAAAAGAAAAAAAAATTTTAATTATTTTTTTTGCGCGACGAACAACGGACTTGTCGCACAAAATCATTTTAAACAAAATACAAATACGTAAAACTAATTTTTTGAACAATAAATTTTTTGTTTGCACGACGAACTTTTGCGTCTCATTAAAGCCACGGCAACGAATAAACTTTCGTCGCGCAAGAAGTTGAGACATTTGCGCGATGAAGGTAAATCGTCGTTCTATGTTTTTGCAAAGAATAAAATATTGTCGCGCAAAAATTTGAGACATTTGCGCGACGAAGCTTAATCGTCACCCTAAGTTATTGCAATGCCTGTGTTTTTGTCGCACTTTGATTTGCGCGACGGAAACGACGTCGTCCTTGAAATGTTGGTGCAACGAAGGACTTTATGCGACGAAATGAAAATTATCTGTCGCGCAAAGTCTTTCTTCACGATCATTGCACAAGGACTTTGCTGTCACGCTGATATTTGTTCGACGTGTTTGTTCTTTGCGCGACCATCTTGTCTTCGTCGTGCAAACTGTAATATGTAGTAGTGGTTTTATGAATGAGCTCTTATATATTCTCAAAAAGTTTCATATATATATATATATATAGACATATGCAGTGTATACAGATTTTTTTCCTATGCAGACGTCTGGACGTTATTACCACACGAACGACATGTATTTTTTACCATCCTTCCCAGCTTTACTTCATGTTTACAATGACGTACGCACAATAATAACGTTCGGACATTCGAATAAGAAAACAACTATATATAAATATAAGCTAACGAAGTTTATTTTAATCTTATATTTATTTACGATTGATTCACTTTCACATAATTCTTCGCTCTGCCACAATATAGATTACTCATCATATCTTTGTGTTTTAAAAAAGAATATACTATATCACTTGTTTATTTGGCAAAGAAAATAATATAAAACTTGTGCTCTTTACACATGTTAATTTTGGTTATTTGGCAAAGCCATGACGAGGCTCTTAACGCATCTTTTTTATGCTATGCGCCTTTATAATGTTCCTAAGTTATAGAATGAAGTCGCTTCACTGCGTGTGGTCGTGGGTTGTTAGGTTTTGGTTAATTAAGGGTTTGATAATCATTTCAATTTTAGTTTTTTGTTTTAATTTTTTGTGCTGGATTATAGAGGAAAAAGAGGGAGAATGGAAGTGAGAATGAGAGGGAAGATGAGATTGAGATTGAAGATGAGAGGGGAGGATGGGAGGGAGGAGTAACAAAAGTTAAAACAAAAACTAAAAACTGAAATCTATTTGAAATTGCTTTCACTTTCACTTTTTGTTACTCATCCCTCCCATCCTCTCCTCTAATCCTCCCTCTCAATCTCATCCTCACTCCCATTCTAACTCTCATTTTCCTCTATACTCAACTATAAAAAAATGAAAACTAAAAACTAAAATTGAAATAGTTATCAAACTGGCCCCAAGTTTTTAGCTTTCCTTGACAAACATGTAAATTTGATTGTAATTTATTATGCACTTAATCAAGCTCAAGAAGCTAGACTAATCTAGGATAGCGCTAAGATAATCTACTATGGCTGCGATCAACTTCATAATGTATCGATACTCTCAAAGCTCATTGAAGGTAATTCATCTTTGATTGCATTGCATGCATTGAGAAGAAAATCAAGTCTACACATATATCTTGAGTAAATAAGTTTCATATGTCTTTATATGCCTTTTGGTTTTACGAATGAACTTTTGGTTTTATGCATTGCATGCGGACGTTCGGACATTATTACCATAAGAACATGTATTTTTTACTACCCCTCCCAACTTTTCTCCAAGTTTACAATGGTGTCTGCAGAGTAATAACGTCCGGAGAAGTTCAGATAAGAAAACAACTATATATATTGGGGGGCCGATCCATGGCACCATATTTTTGACACAAGTTTTGATGCAATTTTTGGACCATTAGATTACTCCATTTTTAATGGATGAGATTATATATGACATGACTTTTTGACATGAAAAATAAATTAAAATATTTTTCTTTCTCTTCTCTATATTTTCTCGAAAAGGTAAATTTCTATCACCAAAGCATTTTTTCACTCTCCTATTTCTCTTCATCAACACTTTCTGCTAAACTCTTTCTTTTATCAGACCAAAAAAACTTCTTGATCTTTCTCTCATTCTTTCCCAAAAAATCTGAAATCCCTTTGTGTAGCATGAAGATTTTTCTCTTAATCAATCTCTCATTCTCATTCTCCTTCTTTTTGATTGGGTGCTGGGCAGTAAGGCTATCATTTCCTTTCTTGTATTGGTGACCTTGTGTAAGGTGTGCTTGGTAGCGTTCACCATGGCAACGGCTGCCTTGTCTAGAGATGATTAGCAGAGAACGGTTAGGGAAGAGAGAGAGGAGAGAGAAAAAAAAAATTTGTGAGAGAAATTTACCTTGTCGAGAAAATAGAGAGAGAAGAGAGAAACAATTTAATTTATTTTTCATGTCAAAAAGTCATGTCAGATTTAATCTTATCGATTAAAAGTTGAGTAATCTAATGGCCTAAAAATTATGTCAGAACTTATGTCAAAAATATGGTGCAACGGATTCGCCCCCATATATATATAGTCCCCTTCTATTGAGGGATCCCTCAAATAATTTTATTTGAGGGACGCCCTTTAAGGTACCCTACAGTTTTTTTTTCCAATGATCCAAGCGATCTATTTTTTAGGTCTTCATTCATAGATCATCCTTACAAAAAAATTAGACAAATCGGAAACCGTTTCAACATCCAATTATATCCTACAAAATTAATGAACACGGTGCTTCAAGAAAGTACTAAAATTTCAATAACTCAATTGAGTGGTCAAATGATATTGGATTCAAGTGAATTTTTGTAGGGATGATCTTTGAATGAGTATCTACAAAATAGACGGTTTGGATTAGCGAAAAAAAATTCGTAAGGTACCCTAAATGGTAAATGGATATATATATATATATATATACAGTTATTCTCTTATCCGGATGTATTAACGTGTGGATGCCATTGTAGATGGGCAGGAAAGCAGGGAGGGGTAGTACAAAATACATGGCGTCCGCAAGATAATAACGTCCGGATGTCTGCATAAGAGAATTTCTGTATATATATATATACAGTCCCCTTCTATTGAGGGGTCCTTCAAATAAATTTGAGGGACACTGTAATAACCCAAACCTTAATTAATATTTAATTATTAAATTATTAGAGAAAAAGACAATATTACCCTTAGAATATTTTAATGGGTTTTAAAATTGACTTTTCGTTCGAGAAAGAATTTGGGGAAGTGAGCCACACCGTTACGTCGGGCTCGTTGATATGAGTTCGTGGGTATATTGTGGGCCCAATTTCGACTCGAATTGAAGATTATAAGATTAAAAATACGTGAAGGGCAAGATGGTAATTTTGCAGGTCAGATTTTTAAAACCCTCTCTCTCTTCTCTCTCTCTCTCCCTCTCCCCGTCTTTCCCCCTCCCTCTGGTTTAGCCCGACCACCCTCCCCTTGCACAACCACCAGCCGCCACCACTCCTCACCGGACCATTCCCAATCGAACCGGCCAGGTCCTGCCACCAACTGGCGTCTCCGCATCGGAAAACCACGAAATCCGGCCGGTTTCAATCGAAACTTTGCCGGATTCGTTCTCCCTCCTCCGGCCACCAATCTTGACGTATGAGGTATGGATCTCCACCTATTTTTCGTGCTCTAGCTGACAGGACCGGACCCGAATTCCCCCTCGGAACTCGTGTCCAACCCTGCTTCCCATCAGACACTACCCCGACGAAGGACCTACTTTACTAAAACACCCCTTAACCTTGGTTTAAGGAAAAAGGTGAGTTGACTTCTGCCAAAATTTCGACAGAGTCTCCCCTGAAAAAAGGACTTTCCCAAAATTTCCACCTGTTAAAAACAACAGAAAATTCCCAACAGGCAGCATGCACAAAGTAGAAGCACAGATTAATAGGGAGGCCTACGGCCTTTACCTCAATCTTAGGTGAGCGCTACAGAGCAATCTAAAGAAATTTAAACTTTACAACCCGAGCAAAGGATAGCAAAGTATAAATACAAGAAAACTCCTACAGGAGCCATTAGCCGTGATGCCTCGACGTGGTGGTCTCGACCTTGGGATCTAGTACCTGGGGGGCGCAAAACAGAAAATGTGAGTGGACGAAAAATCAAACTTTAAACCTCCTTTTTCAATGAACAATATAACCCCCTCCGTTTTCGCAAATAATGAAAAAGCGTTATGCAACAAAAATCCTTGTATAAACGTATATACTTATACGATCAGATACTTGAAAACAATTTCGTTAAATTTGTACCTTGAAATACCATAAAGAAAACTATAGCTTTGCTACTTCTGTAAATTCTTGAAACCACAACTTGAACACTGAATGCTTAAAATAAAACCATGAAATTAAATTCTTCCAAATGCTTCCCGTTTGAGTAAAACATAAATAACAACATTGAATAACTTTCCTTTTTCCTGGAACCCAACCTGTCCAGTTTCAAACCTTAATTTAAAATTTGTACCTGTGCATCACCGTCCCGGTGCACATATTCAAATAAAACCAACCTGGAAATAAAATCCATAGACACACCCACACTAATTCGTACACGCACACAAATATAAAACCATAGAAATCCCAAATAAATGTATTTAAATAACCAAAACGACTTGAAACCAAGAAAATCCAAATTCCCAACCAACTGTTTCCCGACGCAATGCCCGTAGGCACAGCAAGCAAGGAAAGATCCTCACTTAACAGAAAATGAGAAAGGAATTATAGTAATAGGTATATATATATATATATACATATATAAATAGTAAGACTCTTAGACCAATACTTGTACCGGGGAAACAATCCAACAAGGGGATTGTTGACTGACTACATGGAGAAAAATCCCTTCACAACCACGTAGCCAGGGAACAAGCCGTCCCAACTGGGGACTAACTCCCAGACACGCACAGAAGAAAATACCTCAATAGTGTGCGGCTGAATAAAGTCCTACGCGCGCAGACTGCTCGGCATGGGCCTACAGTAACACCCCGCCAAGGGTGAACTAGGTTCCGTTGTATCCTGTATCCATTTCAGTAACCAGTATCCGGGGAGGTACATAAAGTGGTGCTAATAGCACTCCATCTAGTATACATAATCCCTGACATACCCTAAATTCCAGGGTATTCAACCCGTACCCAAAACCGAACACAATAATATCCGGACGTTACCCCGTCCATAAATGACACCCAAAATATGTACCATAAAAATATAGACATAAATGTCTCAACATATATATATCCGGAACCCAAAGTATTCATAACTTCCAATATCAAATATAATCCGTAAAACCCATAAAATACCAATTCCAAAATTGAAACAACTATATAACTCCATAATCAAAGCGACTAATTTTATATGCATAAATTTTTCGATAACTCCATCAAAATCAAATCCAAGACTTAAACAATATTTGAAATCACAATCATCAAGATAAATCATTTATGCATCAAATTTCAATCTTTGAAATAATGCTTGTTCAAAACAAAAGTCCACTCACAACAAGTCCACGCTGCTCAATCCTTAGATAGTTTTTCTTTCGGAGTACGCGAAGCAAGAGTACCTATTTGAGAGAATAAACGGTTTAATTAATACGCGTACCCAACAGCAAACTTTAACTCAAGACGCTAGTTCTTGGGTCTCAAAGTAAGCGTACACAACTACCGGGGAGTTTCTAGAGTCAAACTACGCTCTTCAACAGGTGGGACCACCTCGGAAGACTCACGGTCAACCGATTGGTCAAACTTCCCGAATAGGTCAACCGGGCCTCCGTGGCCCACGACCTCCGATTTCCAATCCGAACATTCCTAAATGTTCAACAAGATTTACTAAACACATCCAGACAGTTTGGTCTCGATCGAGCGGTCGGAACTGCGCCAATCGCACGACCGGACGGTAATCGGGTTACCTAACCCTAGGGTTAATGATTCTGAGTATCCGGGACTCCGATTCTTGATCCGTTTCTTCCTACACGATCCTAGATGTATGGGGAACAACATACTAAGAAATGGGACCGATCCAACGGCCCGAACATATCGAACCCGGATAACGCATAATAGGCGTAAATCCGTTCGACCGTCAAACGATAACCAAATTGGAATCCGAACACACCTACGCACTCAGGATGACATGGGGAACATTTTAGGACACAATGCACCACCACAACAGTGCCCCGGAACCCGCCGGAATTGGGTGTGCATAGTAATTCCAGTGACCGAAAAAACTCCAAACCAAGGGTCAAGACTTCAGGTATAGGTTCAACTCAACAAGTGGAGCATTTTATTCAACTACGGCAACACCTAGTTTGGCCGGCAAGTGGCCGGAAATTCAACTCAAAAACCGGCCTAATATGGGTTTCTAAATCGAACAACCTAGGCTCAAAACCGATCTACAATACCTACATAAATGGATAGAGCAGGAAGAGTAGATGAAGTTTCATACCTCACTCGACCGAAACGGTTGCCGGAGTCGCCGGAAAACTCGTCGGAAAGTTCGATATGAGGAAGAAATCGCCAGTCAAAGTCTAGCCCGAAGAGAGGAAGAAAAATGAGGGAGGAAGAAGAGAGCCGTCGGGGAGAAGAAGAAGAAGCGGTTCACTGTAGCGGCACTGTACTATTTTACTGTAGCGGTACTGTAGCTGCTACAGTAAAAATCTGAAATTCGTTTTTTTTTTCTTTTTCTTTTTCTAATCGCTTCTCGATCGTTACAACCCGGAATTTGGTGTACCGCATATCCACGAACTCGTATCGACGAGCCGGACGCAACGGCGCAACTCAATTTCCCAAATTCTTTTCGGAATTTTACAGTGCCTAAAATACCCTTAATCCCAGTGGCAAAACTATAATTTCGCCAAAATTATTTATTTGACCAAACAATTGGGATTGAATAGTGAAATCGGGTTAGGGATGTTACACTAGCTGATGGTTGGGTAGGTTTTGATCGATTTTTAGCGTAGGTTACGGATTTTAAACACAAAGTTTAGGCCGGTTTAAAGTTTAGGTTTTGGGCCACTTGTGGTCCGAATTGGATGTTGTCGTAGTTGACTTTAGTGTTCGGGAGGTCGAGAACTAGCTGTAGGTGGAAGGATAGCTCTTGGTTTGGAGTTTTTCTGAACGCCGAAATTATCGCTTTTTAACCCAGTGAAACTGCCAGCGCGTGTTCCCACGCTTGGGCTCACTTTTAGCTATCAATCTTCATTCCTAAATTATCCTTACGTCATCACGAGCGCATAGGCGTGCTCAGATTTCAATTTGGAGTTTGTATGACAGTCGAACGGATTTACGCCCATTGCGCGTTATCAGGGTTCGATATGTTCGGACCATCGGATCGGTTCCAATACTTAGTATGTTGTTCCCCGTATTTTCAGGATCGTGAATTGGAGTCCCGGATACTCCGAAAATGCCAACCATAGGGCTAGGGTTACGGAAATCGTCCGATAGTGAGCAATCCGACCGTCCGATCAAGACCAGATTTTCGGGACATGTACGGTGCTTTAAAACCGTACTAAAATTTCAATAATTTAATTGAGTGCTCAAATGATATCGGATTCAAGTGATTTTTTTATAGAAATGATCTTTAAATGAATATCCACAAAATAGATAGTTTGGATTAGTGAGAAACAATGCGGAGTGGGCTCTACAAGGGGTGTCCCTCAAATAAGCTTATTTGAGGAATCCCTCAACCGAAGCTCACTATATATATATTAGCTAAAGAAGTTTATTTTAATCTTATATTTATTTAAGATTGATTTACTTTTACATAATTCTTGGCTCCGCCACAATATAGATTACTCATATCTTTGGGTCTTTTAAAAGAGAATATATTTGTCACTTGTTTATTTGGCAAAGAAAATAATATAAAACTCATGCTCTTTTCGGAGGTTAATTTTCATTATTTAGCAAAACCATGACCAGGCCCTTAACGCGTCGTTTTTATTCTATGTGCCTGTGCTCCTAATGTCACTCCTTATATATATATATGGTGGCGAATTCACAGCATCATATTTTTGACACAAATTTTCAACCATTAGATTATACTACAATGAATTGCTAAGATTAAACAAACTAAATATTTTACTCTTAACAAGCCTCTCCACAGGCGTACTAGACGCCTTTTTTTTTTAATCACAACAATTATCACTCCAGTATTAGTATGGCACCATATGAAGCGTTGTATGGTAGACCTTGTAAGTCACCTATCTATTGGGCTTAGGTGGTTAATATTCAGTTGTTGGATCCTGATGTAGTACATATGACCATCTAGTAACCACCTATATTTAGACACGTCTCTTAGTTTATTTATTATTTATTAATGACACAAATCAAAAAAGAAAATTGTGAGATTTCAAATGGAACTCAGTAAGCAAGCAAAGGTAAACTTGAAGTTCTAGACACTTTCCACACACAATATCAATTCAGAAAATTAAAACACATGCATTAAGTACATATAGCAAGCAGGATCCAAGACTACATTACGTAACAGTACAAAGATAAACCTTATATAGTAGGTCTGATTTTGCTTGAGTGTTCACAACTACTCAACCAATATATATAATAGAACCTTTTATTGACAAACAAACTTTCAACACACGTACACAGGCCAAGGTTTTATCTAATTCTTTGTTTCGGTCTCAGTGGTGCCTGGTCCTCCTGGTCGTCCTGGTTGTCCGGGTCTGTTTTTGCTGCCATGGTTGAAGGGGTCTCCCTCTCCTCCACGTTCATGACCTCCATGCCCGTAGCACGCTCTATTGGTTTCTCCAGGTTTACAATGTGCTCCATAGTTAGGGTCTCCCTCTCCTCCGCGTTCGTGACCGTGGCCTTTCCCTCCATGGATGGGGTCAACCTTTCCTCCCTTTTCATGACCATGGACTTTATGGTTGGGGTCATGCTCTCCTCCATGTTCATGACCATGCCTTTTATGGATAGGGTCTTGCTCTCCTCCACGTCCATGACCTCCATACCTGTGGCAATCTTTATTATTGGTTTCTCCAGGTTTACAATGTGCTGGATGGTTGCCTTTTCCTTGAGGTTGGCACTGATGATTTCCTGCACGGTTACATGACGCTGCTGGGGCCGGCCCTGATCATTATCGTTAAATTGGAAACCAATATTAGTAATTATTTGTGAATAAAATAGGGGCTTATAATTAAAACAGAAATACCTCTTAATTGAGACATTCTCTTTAATTATAAGAACTTATCGTAAATGTTAGAATAATACCTTCGTAGGAAGATTGTTCCAAGATTGTGTAGAACAATCTTAATATATATATGATATAGGTTCTAGGTTTCAAGCGGTCAACTCTACTCTACATATGGCAGTGGGGAATAGCTCAGTTGGTTGAGCTCTTCCACTTCCCCCCGATGTGCGTAGATGTTCAAAATCTCTGTAGCTCAGTTGGTTGAGCTTTTCCACTTTCCACATGGTATTTCTCATTAATTAAAGGATAAATGGCATGCATAAAGAATCTCACTATATGTATGTTCTGGTCATGATATCTCTTATGCACATTTGTATGCATGTGATTAATTAAATTCACAAATCGGAGGAATAAAAGAGAACAATATGTTTTTGTTAAGAAAGCGAGAAACTCACGAGTAGCTTGATGAGTAGGATTTTCAGCTAGCTCACGAGCTGAGGCCTCAGAGAAGTAAAGGATGACAACAGCAAACATAAGGCCAAGCAGAAGAAAAGTTTTTGAGGATGCCATATTTTGCTTATAACTAACAACACAAGATAAGACGTGATTTTTGAGTGAACATAATTAATGGGGCTTGGCTCTCCCTATTTATAGACCCTTTAAGATAGAGAAATTCACCCTGAGTTTCTCACTCATCTTTCATCCCTCTCACTGTAGAGTGATTATGCAAGTCCTTTTCATTTCAGTTTTCATTCTATATTTACATTTCTAGACATCAGTTTATCTGACAAAAGGTGTGACAATAATTATACATATTTATCATATATATGCTCAACTCTGTAGTCTGGATCTTGCCATATTTATTCATCTCTAAATGTGTAATTGAGAAAGCTGCTAGCTAGAGTAGCAAGTTTTAATTCTTTACATTACTATAGTATATATGTACATGTGTATATGTATGAGAACGGGAAGAAATGTACTACATTGAAAAGGTACAAATGGCTTATAAGGATTTTGGTCATTCCCTCCATTCCCAATTGATTTTGGGATGGAAACACAACTTGCATCATGATATCATAGCCCAACAACTCCACGTGACCTAGTTATATTTAATTATTTGAAGTCGGAAAAATCATATTAAATTAGTTAAACTTCATATTGAAGAGTAAATTGACATATAAACTTGGGAAGGCAATTTAAATTTTATAAAGAAAAACATTAAAAGGGTTACATACCAAGAAACTAACTCAATTATGTACAAAATTGATAAACAAGCTCAAGATAAGGACGTATCGTGTCTTAGCATCCCAAGAAAAGATCTTGGGTTCGAATCCTATCATCTGTGTAGTGTGTATGAATTTAGTATACTATCGCCTTTCTCAATATTCAATGTCCTAAAATAAAGCAAAAACAAAAAGTATCCTCAAAAGATTGCACACACAAAATTGTCTTATTTTACAGCTTAGAAAAACGAGACTTGCTTTTAAAAAGATTAGTGCAATATGTAATATAAAGTTGAAGATAAGGTATAGTTAAGAACTGTAAAGCTTCCATTCTATCATCATGTAGCTGTGGAGCGCATGAATTGTTTATCTCAAATAGTTTATATCAGTTTGTATAACGTGTAAATGCACAAAAGAAAAAGGGCGACAGAAAAAAAGTAAATAAAAAAATAGAAAAGAGGTAGAAAAAAAAAAAAAAAAAAAGCAGGTTGACTCGTGATACATGTGTTCAGCAAGAAAAAGTAAGTCTCATCTCAACCAATATTTTTTTTTGGAGAACCTTTGGTCCTGTTTGGTATCCTACTCAAAACAATAAACTCAAAAACTATAATTCTTTCTAAAAAGATGAGTTTTCAAATAGTGATTATCTAAAAACTTGTTTGGTGTTGAGTTCTAAACTATTTTTAAGATCTAAACAAAATTGAAATAAGAATCAGAAACCCTAGATTCCCAAATTCAAGAAAAAGAAAAACCTATGAGATTTCAATAGAAATCCTAGAAGCCCAAAACATGAAAAATGATTAATCAATTTGGGGTCGGATAGTGGATGAAGGAGACCTTGATGGAGCTGCAATCAAAGTTTGGGCGTGGCTCTGCGGTCATTTTCAGGAGCCCGGCTATATGGTATTTTTTTATATTAAGTTTATAATTATTATACGTTTCTTACTAATATTTATTGATTTTTTTATATTTCATTTCAATTACAACTAATACGTTTATTTTTTGTATAACAGAAGAAGGCGAAAGCTAACAGGGAAATAGGGACAAGAAGACTCTTCTTCACCATTCTGGTTCCAGGACCTTCTCATATAGGATGGAGGCGCGGCGGCGGGTAATAATAAAGTTTTTTATATTCAAGTTTTAATATGTCATTAATATTTTTTTTTGTACTAACATTTTTCTTCTCTTGTTCTATTCGGGGTTCAAAATTCTCGGAGATCGATGTCTTTAGCGACGTTTATGTTCGACACGGGAATGAGTTGGCTGAGTATCTTCATGTAAGTATTCTTTAATTTTAATTATTATCTTACGCATTCATGTTTCATGGTTATTATATGAATGTTTTAATTAATATTTTATGTTATATTAAATAGGCGACGATAATGGAGAAGAGCTAGTTGGTTCTTCAGGAGACCGCCTCCCAGCTTCCTCCCGATACTCCGCTCGAGTCTGTGGATCCTCCAGAAGATGCGGGGTTTCAAATCCTTACGGAGACCTTGGATCAGACTCTCGAGCGGAGGCCAGGGACATATTGTCGAGGGATGGGGAATGCCCGGCGGCGAGAACCTAGAGCCCCTTCATCATCGCAGTGAAACAGTCAGGTGACAGCTTTGACAGTAGTGGTGGCCGACCTTAAGACTGAACTCGCCTCATATAGGAGCCAGATGTCACAGCTTGTACATGCCTTTGTTCAGTCCGGCATTCGTCTCCCTGATTTTCGTCCCCCATTGACCTCCGAGCCCCTCCAACCCTAGCATGGCCACACATCTGCCCCTACGACCTCTGCCCTTGTCGACAATCTCAAGACCTTCCAGCCGCCTTTGCAAGACGAGCAGACAAGAAAAAGAAAAGAAAAACTGCGAAAAGGAGAAGCAAAGTAAAAAGTTAACCATGATTATGTCTGTAGACACATGTCAAGTATTAAGAAGGGTGATACACCATATGTTAAAGTGGTGAGTAAAAATATTTTCATTTGTGAATAAAGTAGGGGACTAAAAAATAAATATATTTCTTAATTGGGGCATTCTCCTTATAGAACTTATCTTGAATGTTAGAATAATCTTACTAAGTAATAGCACATTCACAACTATATAAAATGCGTAGTTGTAGAGGAGCTATTTCCATAGGAAGATTAATCCAAGATTATGTACAACAATCATAATTAATTTCAAACTAATAAATCCTGAGTTAACACAGAAACAAAAATGTTATATACGGACAAATCAGTATAATTTATCAAAAAGTTATTGTCTGTCATAGATATGTTGTCGGCACGTAATGTCATATACATAAAAAAAACTCACTGTGTATGTTATCTTGTGCGTACATTTGTATGCATTATGTGCTTAATTAAATTCACAAATCTGAGGAATAAAAGACAACTATATATATATTTTTGTTAACAAAGGGAGAAACTCACGAATAGGTGGAATAGTATTCTCACTCATTATAATATTCATGTCTCTCACTGTAGAGTGATTACAAAAGTCCTTTCAATTTCAGTTTCCGTTTATATATTTACACTTTCAGACACAAATGGTTCTTTTGGTGACTAGTATTGGATTGGATACTCCGTATATTTAAAGCATGTACAGAAACAAACTCATTATCTGAACCAACTGGCCTAACCCACTTCTGCACCCACTTCTGCAAAGAAAAAAACATTAAGTACTAGAAACTAACGTATGCAGATAATTAATAAACAAGCTCAAGCTCATGACCTAAAAAGGACATAATCGTCAAAAGAAAATGCACACAAAAGTGTCTTACTTCAAAGCTCAGGGAACAAAAGAAAAGTCTTGCTCGTAAAAGGATTAGTAGACTCAGTGTGACATAAAGTTAAAGATAAATTAACAGAAAGTAGCTCGACTGGAAAGCTTCCATTTTATCATCAAATAGCTGTTGTGTGCAGGAATTGTTTAAATCAGTCTGTATAACGTGTAAATGCACAAAAGAAAAAGGAAAACAAGAAGAAAGAAAGTAGCAGGTTGACTCGTGATACATGTGTTGACTAATTTTTTTAAAAAAATTTGCTGTCTCAACTAATTTTTTTTAAAGACGAAAACTAAAATTACAAGGAGTATCCTCTAAAGACCGTTCATCAATTAATTTATGTTTTTGAGCACATTAATAGTTTTTTTTTTTCTAATAAACTACTAACAAAGTGACCAACTGTAGTAAAACGAAGTGGGAATATAAAAAATGCTTTGACTCCCGACAGCCCTCCATGAAAAAAGAAAAGAACCAATAACCTTTATGAAAAATAAATGAGATTAGATATAAACAAATAAATCACCAGGTTAAAATTTAAGATTTATTTTGTTTATTTAGAAGGAAAATTACCATTGTCTAAGGATATTCATCAAAACTTTATAAACTTTGGTGGTTTCCAATGGCTTCATCTTATTATGGATCTAACTAAGCTAAAAGGAATTCCTACAAAAAATATATTAAAAAATTAGGTCATAATGCTCATAGTTGTGATCCTTTGCACCTCTCGTTGTTGAGTCTTATATCTTGTTGCAAATCTATTATGTCTGATGGTATGTGTCAGATTCATCATGTGTTTAGGGAAAACAATTAAGTTGTTGATATGCTGGTTTCTATTAATTATTTGTTAGTGTTTTGTATTAGGCTCTAGCCCTCCTCTCTACCGAAATACAAAAAGTTTTGAACAAAGACTTTTCGCACTGTCATGTATTGTTGATTTGTCGTTTTTCTAGCAATCTTTTACAATATTCTTGCTTGATATATTTCTTTTCCTCCATATATATACATACAGTCTCATTCTCTTGCACCCATATGGTCCAAGAGACTTGTGATGGAATCAGGAATTTTTTAATAGGTGGGCTAGCTAAAGTTATTAGTTTAAAATCTAATGATAATTTTTTTTTTGTACTAACAATTTTTATAGTTTTTCTAGAAATAAAAGTATACTTTAAATCATAAATCACGCTAGTTGTAAATACAAGAAAAAAAAAATGGAATTAGAGCCATAATATTCACGAAAGGGTGAATTTTATTTAGAAAAATGATTCTCTTTAAGAAATACGTTAATGGAAAAGGATTAAAATTGATGTTTGGGACAAATTTTAACACCAAATACAAATGTGGAAGACCTTTGACTATGACTATTGGTGTGGTAGCACTGGCGGACCCAAGAATTTTTTAGCGATGTGCAATTTTGAAAGGCTAAAAACTCTTTGTAGATTGAACATCGAAGACTTTTGACCTATATTGACCTTAGGTCCCTTCATGCATTCATATCATACATGAAAATTTGTTTTATGTAAAAATATTGACTAAGTATGAAAAATGGTTTTTCAGAATAATCATTTTCTCAAGATAATTTTTGGAGGCTTTTATTTCTTACACACCAAATAAGAAAAATTGATTTTGTGGGATTTTAGTATGAAGTATATATTGACTTAATGAGCCATCATTTTTAGCCTAAATCGTATTTTACACTAAAACTGATTTTTCATATTTTGATTTGGTGGGAATTTGATTTTCTAATATTTTTATTTGAATCCAAATGGGGGGTACTTCCGTATTTACATTGTAAACTTAAGTAAATAGAGTAATATAAAAATAAATGAAAGTAAAGGGACAAAGATGAAAATGAAAATAAGGTAATCTGTGCACCTAGAGTGCACCACCACCAGCTGAGCAAAGGGGCAATTTGAAGCACCTACAATGATTTTTCCTAAGAGGAGGTGCTTAATAGGTCTGCCACTGTGTGGTAGGTTACGTAATTGTATATATTTTTATTTATTTTTAGTTTAAAATATCAGGCTATATATGTTTAATTATTTTTTTCCCCAAAACCTTCCCTAGGCTACACCTCAAAGTAGCCCTTGGGCTAGTTCCACCCTTGACCCACCCTTGAATCTAATCTAACGGCTTTTCAAATTATGACGACTTATGTGATGTCCTACAATGATGTCATCGAAACTATTTTATAATAAAAAGATAATATCTTACAAACACTAATGCACCCAACTTTATTAGAATTCCCACATTTGAGTAGGATTAATAAATGGATAACAATTGTACCTTTATCTTTGCTTAAAGAAAAGCCTTAAATCCTAATATATATTCCCCTTTTACTGAGGGATCTCTCAAATAATTTTATTTGAGGAACACCTTTTAGGCTACTCTGCAAAAAAAATCTATTTTTTAAACCTTCATTCATAAATCATTCTTGCAAAAATTCATGCAAATTAAAAATAAAAAAAGGTATCTAATTGGAACCAACAAAATACACAAACACGATGCTTCAAGAAAAGTTTATAATAACAACCATATAGTTGAGTAGCCAAATGATTTCGGATTTAAATGATTTTTTTGCATAGATGATCTTTGAGTGAATATTAAAAAACTAGACGTTCAGATCATTGAAATATAATGTGTAGTGGGCCATACAATGGTGAACCTCAAATATGTTTTCTACTAGACGGTCCAAACGTTATTATCGTGCGAACGCCATGTATTTTTTACTACCCATCCCTGCTTTCCTCCATGTTTACTATGACATCCGTACGGTAATAACGTGCGGACATTTGGATGAGAGAATAACTATATATATATACAGTCCCCTTCTATTGAGGGATCCCTAAAATAATTTTATTTGAGGGACACCCTTAAGTCTACATTTATGGATCATCTTTTCAAAAAATTAGACAAATTGGAAACTATTTCGACATCCAATTGTGTCCTACAAAATCAGTGAACACGGTGCTTCAAGAAAGTACTAAAATTTCAATACTTCAATTTAGTGGTCAAATGATATCGGATTCAAGTGATTTTTTGTAGAGATGATCTTTGAACGAGTATCTACAAAATAGACGGTTCGGATTATTGAAATACAATATGAAGTGGGCCCTGTAAAGGTGTCCCTCAAATAAGATTATTTGAGGGATCCTTTAACTGAAGCTCCCTATATATATGGTGGCGAATTCACAGCATCATATTTTTTACATAATTTTTGACACAAATTTTCAACCATTAGATTAAACTACAATGAATTGCAAAGATTAAATAAACTAAATATTTTATTCTTTACTTGACGGGACCCGACCCGGATTCTCCTGGGAACCCGCACCGGACCCCGCTGGTTATGCCGACATCAACCCATGTCGGGCCCACATACTAAACAGAAACCCTCTTCTCGAAACAAATGAAAAAGGGGCCGAGACTTCTGCCGAAAATCGGGCAGAATCTCCCCTGAAAATTGATCAAACCCAAAAGTTTCAACCTGATAGAATATTCAACACAAATGTATACACCAACAGCATGCATACAAAATACATCATAGGCCTCCGGCCTTCAAAGTCAACCCTAATGGGTGATAACAGAGCAATTCTAAGAGTATGCGACTTTAAAACAACATAATTCAAAGTTTAAGTTATTGGACAAGAGTCCTACAATCAAGTCGAAGCTCAAAAAGAGGAGCGCTCGGCCGGAGAGTTCAGAAGCAACGACTACGGCCTGGGGGGCGCAAAACATAAAGTTGTGAGTGGACAAAAACAAAGTTTTAATAGTTCAAATCAACGTACTAACCCCACCATTTCAAAACGATGCAAACCATGCATATGAAATCATTTATATACATACTTGATTCAAAAACCGAGATATCTCAAAATAGGTGAAACCATTCCAGTTCAAAACCTTTTTCCGAACAAACTAACCTTTTACTTTTCTTTTCCCGAGGCATAACCTCCCAAATCACGAACCCATATGGGTATATATAAACATAAATTGAAATAACTTGATGAACGTAAGCACGAAATATAATAAAATGCTCATATACCAAAACAACATTAAAATCCCAATAAACCAGTTAATTCCAAGAAACCCATATGTAATCATAATTTAATAGTAAACCCTTTTCTTTCCCACACTCACACAACCGCATGCCAGTTTTGACAGGACCCGACCCAAATTCCACCATGGAACTCGCGCCGAATCCTGCTGAAGTGCCGACATCAACGCGATGCCGGGCCCACATACTAACAGAATCCCTCTTCCCGAAACAAAAAGATAAAAGGGTCAAGACTTCTACCAAAAATCGGGCAGAGTCTCCCCAGAAATACAACCAAACCCAAAAGTTCAACCTAATAATATACAACAGAATATGTATATACCAACTGTCAGCATGCAATAATAATACATCACAGGTCTAAGGCCATCAAATTCAACCCTAAAGAGCAACTCAGAAGTAAAGTGACAGAATAACCGTTTGTAGACAAGGACAAGTGTCCTACATCAGGTCGAAAGCTCGATAAGAGAGTCACCCAGCCGGACCGATCAGACGCTACGACTACAGCCTGGGGGGCATAAAACAGAAAGAGTGTGAGTGGACAAAAACAAGGTTTTACATACTTAAAATCAAAGTACTAACCCCACCGTTTCAAAAACAATGCAAACCATGCATATGGAATCATTTATATACGTAGTCATTCAAATCCCAATAGTTGCAATATAATTACACCATAATTATATCATAGTACTGTTTCCCTTTCTTTCCCACACTCGGACAACCACGTGCTCACAAGCACGACAAGTAAGGAAAGATCATCACTAAAAGAAATACGAATAGGAAGATAATAAGACGTACATATAGTAACATAGACCTCAACACTGAAACACGTGTACCGGGGAAACAATCCAACAGGGGATCATTTGAATGGACACCGGGACAGCATTCACGATGGTCTCATGTCCAGAGTTTAACTGAACATCGGACGGCATCGCAATGGCCTCGTGTGACAGGACCTGACCCGAATTCCACCCCGGAACTCATGTCGAATCCTGCGATATGCCCGACAACAACCCTTGTCGGGCCCACAAACTAAATTAGTTCCCTCTTCCCGAAACAAAAGTGAAAGGGGACCAGACTTCTGCCGAAAAATGGGCAGAGTCTCCCCTAAAACAAGGACTAACCCAAAATTTAAAACCTACTCAAACAAGCAACAGAAATACAACCCAAGCGCCAGCATGCATACAACATATACATAACAGGCCTCCGGCCAAACAAATTCAACCCTAAAGGGTGATACAGAGCAATCTAAGAGTCAGTGGAAAAGAAATAACAGAATACAGAGTTAGGGTTCCAGGATAACAGATCCTACCCTTTAGTCAAAACTCGAGAAGAGGAGTGCACGGCCGAACAGTGTCGAAGCAACGACTACGGGCTGAGGGCGCAAAACAGAAAGAGTGTGAGTGGACAAAAACAACGTTTTACATACTTAAAACAAAGTACTAACCCCACCTTTTAAAAACAATGCAGACATGCATATGAAACCATTTATACACTTTAGTGATTTAAAACCTACCCTATCTCAAAATAGGTGAAATCCTACCAGCTCAAACCTTTTTTCGAATACACTAACCTTTTACTTTTCCCGAGGCATAACCTCACGAACCCATATACATATGTATAAGTATAACTGAAATAACTTGAAGAATGTAAGCATGAGAATATAATAAAATCCTCAAATACCAAAACAACATTTAAAATGTCAAAGATTTCACTCACGCCGAGAAAACCAAACTCGACAATAATACAGAACACAAATGTATTTCAAATCATATATATATAAACATATATAAAATCAGGATTTACAATCCTATAAGTAAAACCTATCAAGTACTGAAATCCAATCATGCACTGCAACCAAAATAGGTAAACAGCTTCCCAAACTTCCCCACTCTCACAACCACGTGCTCACAAGCACGACAAGTGAGGAACGACCCTCACTAAAATAAATATGAATACGAAGGTACTAACACACGCGTATTGGTATAGTATGACCATAACACCGAACACAAGTACCAGGGGAAAACAATCCAACAGGGGATCATTTGACTGGACATCGGTACAGTCTCATCGAGACACCGTGCCCAGGGTTGAGCCATCCAAAGTGGGACTAAACTCACAGGACTATATGGTAAAAACTTACCAACCATAACTCCGAAATCTGTCCTACGCGCGCAGACTACCCAATCAAGGGTCTACAGCTACACCCCGTTAAGGTATGCATCGGATCGAACCATACCAAAACCAGGTAATCGTATCATATCAATCGCCATGCGATCACCAGTATATAAACAGGGGGAGGTACAATACAAGGTGCTAACTGCACACACATCAATCGCCACGCGATCACCAGTATATAAACATATATATATATATATACCAAACCAATCACAATGTACCCAACCCAAAACACCAACATCAGGACGCAAGCGTCCAAAACCCAATGACTAACATATATATCCAAAGTAGTCATAAGCATTAAAATCATAGATTCATGATAAAACCATAATCAAATATACATTCAATCAACGTCAAAACGTATTAAAGTCTCAAGTAAAGAAACGTCAAATGGTACGAAAAACCCAATATATAAATATATCAAAATAGTTACATACGGGACTTCATGTCCCGACACAGGCATGCCAACCCAAAGGTATGTAATCAAAGTATAAAGAACTCATTTGTAAACACATACCGTTAAACCAAACGTATAATCCAAAATATACATATGTATATATATATATATATATATATATATATATACATAAAACATAATGATCCTTTAAAATACAATAACTCAAACCCAATCCCATATACATATCTATATATATATATATATATATACGTATAATCAATTCCCATTATTCCAAAGTATTTATTCAAAGTAAATATATATATATATATATATATATATATATATATATATATATGTATAAATATATACATATATAATCAAAGTATAAGTAATTATACTTCATAAGGTTTAAACGCCAAAACCGAATACGTAATCAAACAGACTACACTAAGGTCCAAATATTCAATTATATATTTAAAATATAATATAACAACCCTTTTAAATATAATATCCCAAAAGATCCATAAATTCTCATTTATGTATAATAATCCATTAAGTCTATATTTTATAAAGTATAACGACTTCAAGCTTAAAATAGCTCAATTATATAACCCAATTTTAATACGAAAACCACCGGGCGTTCACCACGTCCCGTTCAATACCCAAAGGTATAAATAATAATAAAATAGCCATCAGGGCCCCACAAACAAACCGGCAACCCAAATCATGCATATACCTCAATGCAAACCCCTTTAAATATAATTAAACCAAAGTCAAACCAAGACTTTAAACACTTATCAAATTCAAGATTTAAAACTATTATTAAATCTCATTTCATGCGTTTCATGCAATTCATTCAATCATGCTCATTTGAAAACAAAGTCCACTCACTGTTGGTCCTATGCTGCACAACCCTCAAAGGGTCCCGCTTATAGGGTACGCAGAGTCAAAGTACCTAAAGCGATAGATACGATGATTGGATTAGTAATCGAACCGAATGAGAACCTCAAACTCAAATCCTACCAAAACCCAACTTAACGTGCACTTACGTCGTATGAAAGATTCTAATGTTAAACTAACTCTTTTAACCAGTGGGACCGCCCAGAAAGACTCACGGTCAATTGCCAGTCAAACACCCCGTTTCGGTCAACCCGGGCCGGGGGAGCCCACGACCTCCAAAAGGTTCCATACATTCCTAGAAGTCCAACAAAGTCAACTACGTGGCAAGGCGACCTCGGGAGAGCCTCGGTCAAATCTGGTCAAACTTGGTCAAACTAACCCGACTAGGTCAAACCAGGCCCGTAGGTCCCATGACCTCCAAACTTAGATCCGAAAGTTCATATAGGTTTGACATGACCTAAAAAACGTGTCCACAAAGTTTGGTCTCGATCGGACGGTCGGATCACTCACAATCGCACGATCGGACGGTTAAGATTTAATTCAAGCTTCAAGTCATTGATCCGGAGTATCCGGGACTCCGAATCACGATCCGTCAAATCCTATAGACTCCTAGAAATACGAGGAATAACATACGTGAATTTGGATTCGATCCAACGGTCCTAACACATCGAACCCACGAAACGCGCAATAGGCGTACGTTGGTTCGATCGTCAAACGACGTCCGAATCAGAATCCGTGGATACGTACGCGTTCGTAGCGACACAAGGATCGCATAGGAACCGAGAACCACCACCACACCACCACCACGCGCCGCCACACACGCCACCGTGGGTGGTGGGTGTGGAGAGTAATTCCGGTCACCCGGAAACCTTCGACTCAAGGAACAAGCCATATACCAAAACGATCACCGTAATCCCAGGAGTCCAAAACCACCCTGAACCAGCCAGGGACCGGTCGTGAACTGGCCGAAAAACGGGATTGAAATTTCGGCCAAACCTAGTGTTTTCAGATCCGTTTCAAACAGCCAAATCGAACGAAACCAAGCATGGGAATAGCTTAAGCAGGTAGAGGGGACTCGAAAACATACCATGCGCGACACCGTGGCTTGCCGGAGCGCCAGGAACGAAGCCGGAAAAACCCGACTGAAACCAGTCGTTGCCGTCGCCGAAAATAGCTTTCCAACCGGGAAAAGCCATGGGTCTTGACGGTGAGGTCGAGCCGGTCCCAACGCGACCGATATCACGTCTTGCTGTGGTCGGAGCTGAGAGAATCGAAGAGAGAGAGAGTGACTGAAACCGGAGAGAGAGAGATCACAGGAGGAGAGAGAAAGGAAAACCGGAATCTGATTGGTCCAAGGGTATTTAACAAATTTTGAAATGACCAATATGTCCTCCGGACAATCTAACGCTCGGATCGAGACGTGCCGCACGTCCCCGAACTTATTTCGACGTGCCGGACGCAATGGCGCAACCCGTTTCGCCAAAATTCCCTTTAATTATCAAATCATTAATTAATTCCAATAATTCTTATTTTAATCCTTTTAATTCATTTAAATTATCCAAGTTATCCAACTTACTTATTTAATTTATTTTTCTTGTAATTTTAGGTCAGGGGCGTCACATAGTGCCCAGGGTTAAGCCATCTTAATGGGACTAAGCTCGCCGGCATGCAGGGTAGAGACAATCAAATACCCACACGTCTGTAACAAGCCCGCGCGCAGACTCACTACCCAATCAAGGGCCTACGGCTACACCCCGTTAAGGTATGTACCGGATCAAACCGTATTCATACGAACCATATCAAGTGACCATGTCATAAACAGGGGGAGGTACATAACAAGGTGCCAACTGCACTCAAATCAATCGCTATACGATAAACAATATATATAATTTAATCACATGTACCCGAACCCCAACATAACACACACCAGGACATATATACGTCCCACAATCCAATAATATCGTATATGCCCAATATAAGGACATCACCGTCACAAACATATAATTCTATAATTAAAATAGACACAAGCGTCAAATGACGGCATATTAATCCATAAACAATTAAAATGTCATAATCATTGAAAAACCATATTCAAACCGTATTCAAAACCCAAGTCAAGAAAACGTCAAATCAAACCCCAATTAAAACATATGATCCAAAACATAGTATAGGTACTATCCCTTCAAAAATATAAGGTCCAAACCTCAAACGTTTATTCAAAATATGCATATATATAAATATATATATATATAACTAAGTATATATATATATATATATATATATATATATATATATATATATATATATATATAAAACATGACGATCCATTAAAATTCCATAACTCTAGCCGAAGCATTCGAAATTCCCACGTATCACCGACATCCCTTAAATTCATACTTTAAAACAACATAAATAGTGATTCATTAAAATATAACCGAAAGTCCAATCCCATATACATATATGTCCCAAAACTTCATATCAAAGTAGATATACATAATTATATTCAAAGTAGATATATACATATGATCAATTCCCATTTATCCGACCTATATTCTCGTTATTCCCATTAATCCGACATATTCCTTCCAAGTTGATCTATATGTATATATATACATACATATATATATATATATATATATATATAAAATCAAAGTATAAGTAATTAAAATTCATAAGGTTTAAACATCAAAACCGAATACGTACTCAACCGGACTATACTAACGTCCAAATCTTACTGCCCAAAAGGATATAAAGTATAACCCACGACATTCGTAACGATAAAATATTAAAGTCCGAAACCCAACAAAACCATAAACTCAATTATTAAATATAAACCCAAGGAAAATCCATCAAATTCCCACCGTACCCAAATCCGTATGTAAATACTACCGGACGCTTGACTCGTCCCAAAATCAATACTTAAATATATTTATATATAATCAAATATAGCCAACAGGGCCCCACAAACAAATCGGAAACCCAAATCAAGTATTAAACTCAAATACCAATTATAATCCAATAATCTCATTAAAGCCAAATTCATGATTTAAAACAATGTTTAAATCCCAATTTATATGCATCGCATTCAATTCATTAAAATCATGCTCGTTTGAAAACAAAGTCCACTCACCGTTGGTCCCACGCTGGCCAACCCTGAAAGGGTCCCACTCGAGGATCACGATGAGCCTGAGAACCTAATTCAAGAATACGAGGATTAAGATTAACAACTGGACCGAAGCTATAACCTTAAAAGTCAACCCTAACTAATCCCGACTCAAGTGTACAAATACATCGTACGAAGAATTCTAAGGTCAACGACGTTCGTTAGAAGACAAACCCAAATAGGTCAAACCGGGCCCGTGGGCCCACTACCTCCAAACTTATATCCAAAAGTTCCTATAGGTTCACTACGGCTTAAAGAACACGTCCTGAGAGTTTGGTCACGATCGGACGGTCGGATTGCTCACGATCGCATGATCGGACGATTACGGTTTAATTCAAGCGTTAAGTCATCAATCCGGAGTATCCGGTACTCCGAATCACGATCCGTCAATTCCTATACGATCCTAGAAATACGAGGAACAACATACGTGAATTCGGATTCGATCCAACGGTCTGAACACATTGAACCCACACAACGCATAATAGGCGTACGTTGGTTCGAGGTCCAAACGACGTCCGAATCAGAATCCGAGCATACGTATGGGCTCGTGAAGACACGGGGGTTGCAACGGAACGAAGAGACACCACCACACCCCGACCCACACGCCGCCGTGAGGTGGGTGTCTAGATAAAATTTCGGTCATCGTAATTTTATCGAAACTTCAGGCAAGACTTATACCAAACTGATCTAGACGATGAGGGGAGTCCAAAATCGGTTTGAACCGGTCACGAATCGGCCTTGAACTGTCCGGAAAACCAATTCGAAATCTGGCCAGATTTGAGGTTCTCATATCCGATCTAAAACTAACATTTCGAAGGAAACCAACTATACAGGAAGCTAGAGGGGACCGAGAGGATAAAAAAGCTCACCTGAATCGATGGATTCCGTTGCCGGAATCGCCCAGACGAGCCACTGAAAATTTGAGGTTAAAGCGGCCAAAAATCGAGCTTTTCCGGCGGCAGACGGTGGGTCCAGGCTGGGGTAAGGTCGGGGGATGGTGGCCGTTCGATTGGGTGAGGTGCCGTCCCAGGTGGCGGTCGGAGTTGGTGGCTTTGTTGCAAAACCCAATCGGCAGTCGCAACAGGGGAGAGAGAGGTCGGGGAAGAGAGAGAAAGGGAGAGGAGAGAGAGAGTAAACCTGAAATCTGATTGGCCTTAGGGTTTTATCAAATTTCAAAATGACTATTTTGTCCTCCAAGAGCTACAAAACTCCTATCGAGATATGCCGCACGTCCTCGAACTCGTTTCGACGTGCCGGACGCAATGACGCAACTCGTTTCGCCAAATTACGTCCCGAAAATATTGTTGACCAAAATGCCCCTTTAATTATTAAATTCCTATTAAATTCCATTTTTATTTATTTAATTCATTTTAATTATCCAAATTAATTAATTTTCTTTTAATTTTTGGGTTAGGGATGTCACAAGTAGGCACGACAAGCAAGGAAGAATCTTTACTAAAAGAAAATACGAACAGCACCGTTGTGGCCCGTGCCCTGAGTTGAGTCGTAAAATTGGGACTGGGCTCTCAGGCATGTATGGCAAGAACCTCAATGCCAATACTTCCGTAACAAGTCCTACGCGTAGACTACCTCGTTAAGGGTCTACAGTCACACCCAATCAAGGATGCACCGGGTATCCGATGTAACCAAACCATGTCCAAGTAACCGTATCCGTAAGAACCGGGGGAAGGTACATACAGTGGTGCCAACAACACTCCATTCAAACACAACTCAATAATCCATAATGACATATTCAATCTCTTTCTAACCTCATATCAATCCAGTATTAAAAAATACCCTTGCGCGACCAAATTTTGCGCAATGAAAAACAATTCGTCGCTCACAGTCACTTTGCGCGACGAAATTCAACACTTCGTCGCTCAAAATCTTGCGCGACTAAATTTTGCGCAACAAAACACACATTGTCGCACAAAGTCACTTTGCGTGACAACACAACATCGTCGCACAAAGTGACTTTGCGCGACGAAATAATTACTTCGTCCTGCAAAGTCTTTACAAAAATATAAAAATTATTTAAAAAAATCTTTGACTTTGCACGACGAAACACCATCGTCGCACAAAGTGACTTTGCGCGACAAAACAATAACTTCGTCCTGCAAAATGTTTACAAAAATAAAAAAATTATTTTTAAAAATCTTTGACTTTGTGCGACGAAACAACATCATCGCACAAAATCTTTACAAAAATAAATAAAGTATAAAATTTATTTTTGTAAAGATTTTGTGGTATCCACTAGTGTAAATATTTTAAATTGACGGTCGAATTAGTTCATTGTATTCATATGGGGTCAAGGAGTGTAGCTATATAAAAATCATCAAAATCGAAATTGACGATTGAAACAACCGTTAAATCGTGATTTTTCGTTTATAACTGTCGAAAAGTTTTGTCCCCTTACTTGATATATGAATTTTTTTTTTCCGATTTTTGGCGTATATGATCTCGAAGTATAAACAAACAAGTTTGACGGTTGGATCGTTGAAACTAGTTTCATAGAATGCATATGTCATCAAAACAATATATTCACTAACAATTAAGAGTTTATTTATACTTTCGTTAAATATAACATAAGATTTTGTAGTATCCACTAGTGTAAATATTTTAAATTGAAGATCAAATTCAGTCATTGTATTCATATAGGGTCAAGGAGTGTAGCTGAAAAAAATCATTAAAATCGGGGTTAAAATAACCGTTAAATTGTGATTTTTCATTTATAACCGTCGAAAAGTTTTGTCCCTTTACTAGATCTCTGAATCTTTATTTTTTCCGATTTTTGGAGTATATGATCTCGAAGTATAAACAAACAAGTTTGACGGTTGGATCGTTGAAACTAGTTTCATATAATGCGTATGCCATCAAAACAATATATTCACTAACAATTAGGAGTTTATTTGTACTTTCTTTAAATATAACATAAGATTTTGTGGTATCCACTAGTGTAAATATTTTAAATTGATGATCGAATTAGTTCATTGTATTCATATAGGGTCAAGGAGTGTAGCTGTAAAAAATTATCAAAATCGGAGTTGAAATAACCGTTAAATCGTGATTTTTCGTTTATAACCGTCGAAAAGTTTTGTCCCATTAATTGATCTTTGAATGTTAATTTTTTTTCGATTTTTGGCGTATATGATCTCGAAGTATAAACAAACAAGTTTGACAGTTGGATCGTTGAAACTAGTTTCGTAGAATGCGTATGCCATCAAAACAATATATTCACTAACAATTAAGAGTTTATTTATACTTTCTTTAAGTATAACATAAGATTTTGTGGTATCCACTAGTGTAAATATTTTCAATTGAAGATCAAAACAAGTGTAAAGAATTCGTCGCGCAAAACTCTAAAAATTTGGGCGGGCACCAAAAATGGGATGCGGGATTTTTTTTAAATTTTTTATTAAGACTTTGCGCGACCAAACAAGAATCTCGTCGCGCAAAGTGATACGCGACCAAGGATTCATCGCGCAAAACTCTAAAATTTGGGTGGGAACCAAAAATGGGACGCGGGAATTTTTTTTAAGATTTTGCACGACCAAACAGGAACTTCGTCGCACAAAGTGATAAGCGACCAAGAATTCGTCGCGCATAACTCTAAAATTTTGGGCGGGCACCGAAAATGGGACGCGGGATTTTTTTTTTTAAGACTTTGCGCGACCAATCAATAACTTCGTCGCGCAAAGTCTTTACGGTTTTTAAAACCAAAATAACTCCTCCACCATTTTCTCAATTTCTTTCTCTACTCTTACCTCTCCTCCCTCTTTCCCTCTCCCCAAATCCGACCATTTCTCTCACACTCACTCCTCTCACTTAATCTCTCATCTCTCTCTTCACTATCTCTCACTCTCACTCACTCTCTCATCTCTCTTTTCACTATCTCTCACTTTCACTCACTCACTCACTCTCTCATCTCTCACTCTAATTCTCTCACACTTACTTCTCCCTCTCATTCTCACTCACTCTCAATCTTGCTAAAAAGTATAGTCTCTCCAAATTTATTTTTGTTATTATTTTATGTTATTTGACCATATTTGGTTTTTTGTAGGGAATCGTTGAGACTTTGACGGCTAAAGTTGAGGATTAGGACGCTATCGAAACATATCCTTCGCCACTACCACCACAATAGGCTTGTATTAGGATTTTATTATTGTACTTTGTTAATTTATGTGTACATTTTGACTATTATATATATATTGGATAATATGATCACTATTTTTCTTAATTTTATTTTGAATATGTCAATTTAAATTAAAGTAATTAAAAAAATAAAATCATACAATTAAATTAAATTTAAAAAGTAAAAATTCGAAATAATTAATATAAGAGAAATAATTTTTTTTAAAAGTCAAAAAACCTTGCGGGACAAAATATTTCGTCGCGCAAAGAATATTTGCGTGACGTTATGTTTCGTTGCGCAAAGTAGATTTGCGCGACGAATATTATTTTTGGTCGCGCAAACCCTTTCTTCATGATCTCTGCTCGACGGATCTTGCGCGACCAAAATTTCGTCGACGAAATTGTACTTTGCGCAACAAACTTATTTCGTCGCGCAAAGTGTATTTTGTAGTAGTGATCATATGTACCCAAACCCCAAAATATCAGACACCCGGACATATATACGTCCATAACTCAATAACCAACATAGATACTGAAAATAAGGACCTCACCGTCCCGAACATATATTTACATACTCAAAATAGCCGCAAACATCAAATAGCCATATCATTCCATAATCAAATAAAATATCATGATCACCCAAAAATCCATATTTAAACCGTATCGAAATCTCAAGTCCAGAAAACATCAAATCAAAACCCAAATAAAACATAAGTCTCAATGGTATAAATAATCATAAAATATAGCCATAAAGGCTCCAACACGTAAACTGAAATCCGAAAGTTCATAAACATAATTATCAAACAAATTCTGATAAAATCATAAATCATCAAATTCAAGATTTAAAACAATTATTAAATCCCATTTTTATGCATTGCATTCACTCTTTCAAATCATGCTCGTTAAAAACAAAGTCCACTCACTGTTGGTCCCACGCTGCTTAACCCAAAAAGGGTCCTGCTTGCTGAGTATGCAGGGTCGAAGTACCTAATTCGAAGAACTACGAGGATTGAATTAATACAGTGAACCGAACGAGAACTTTAAAATAAAACCCTAACTTCTTCCCGAATAGGTCAACACGGGCCCGTGGGGCCCATGACCTCCAAACTTAGATCCAAAAGTTCCTACAGGTTCATTACGGCTTATAGAATAAGTCCTGAAAGTTTGGTCTCGATCGAACGATCGGATCGCTCACGATCACACGATCGGATAGTTTTCGTTAATTTAAACTTTAAGTCAATGATCCGGAGCATCCGGAGCATCCGGGGCTCCGATCCACGATCCGCGAATTCCTACACGATCCTAGAAATACGGGGAACAACATATTAAAAACTGGAACCGATCCATCGGTCCGAACATATCGAACCCAGATAATGTTGAATAGGCGTAAATAAGTTCGACTGTCATACGATATCCAAATTATAACCCGAGCACACCTACGCGCTCGGGACGACGTAAGGGTAATTTAGGAACTGAAATAGACAGCCACAAGTGCGCCCACACATTGCCACACGCGCTGGCAGATTCGGTGGGTGCCTTGAGCGATTTTTGGGTGTCGGACAAACTCCAAACCAAGGGCCATCCTTTCACCTACAGCTACTACTCGACGAGTTGAACACCTTCTTCAACTATGAGAACATCCAATTCGGACGGCAAGTGGCCGGAATCTCCACCCGAAAATCGGCCAAAATTTTAAGTTATAGATTGGATTACCTAGGCTAGAAATTGATCAAATCCTACCCAACAATCAGCTAAAGCTCGAAGAGTAGATGAGTTTACATACCTGGTTTGACAAATTTGGTCGCCGAAATCACCCGAACGATCACTCGTAAGTTTACGTAAAAAGGGCCAGTTTTTCAAAATTTCCGGCGACTCCAGATGGGATTGGTCAAGATGGGTAGAGGGCGGCGGCACGGTCGTTTTGGTACTAGCCTCAACCCAAGTGGTGGCCGGTGGTGGCGCCGGTGACCAAAAAACCGTGCGGCACCGTTTGGGGGGGGGAGGGTCTGTGTCGAAAGCACGAGAGAGAGAGAGAGAGAGAGAGAGAGAGAGAGAGAGAGAGCTGATTTGGCCAGCTCAGTTTTTATCAAATTTTTTTATTCAATTTTCATAATGCCCAACACGTCCTTTTTAATCGTTATAACTCCGATCTGAGCATGCTGCATGTCAACGAACTCATTTCGACGAGCCGGACGCAATGGCGCAACTCTTTTCGCCAAATTCTTTCTCGAAAATTGAATGACCTTTTTGCCCCTTTATTTATTTAAATTCCATTTTTCTTAATTAATTGATAATATTTTAATTCAATTTATAAACTTTAATTTATTTATTCATTTTAGGTTTGGGATGTTACATTACTAGCCTCTCCACAGACGTGCTAGATGCTTTTTTTTTTAATTACAACAATTATCACTCCCGTATTAGTATGGCACCATATGAAGCGCTGTATGGTAGACCTTGTAAGACACCTATCTATTGGGCTGAGGTGGGTAAGTTGGATCCTGATGTAGCACAAATGACCATCTAGTAACCACCCATATTTAGACACCTCTCATAGTTTATTTATTATTTATTCACGACACAAATCAAAAGGGAAAATTGTGAGATTTCAAACGGAACTCAGTAAGCAAGCAAGGGTAAACTTGAAGTTCTAGACACTTTTTCCACACACCATATCAATTCAGAAAATTAAAACACATGCATTAAGTACATATAACAAGCAGGATCCAAGACTACATTACGTAACAGTACAGAGATAAACCATATATAGTAGGTCTGATTTTGCTTGAGTGTTCACAACTACTCAACCAATATCTATAATAGACCTTTTTATTGACAAACAAACTTTCCACACACGTACACAGGCCAAGGTTTTATCTAATTCTTTGTTTCGGTCTCAGCGGTGCCGGGTCCTCCTGGTCGTCCAGGTTGTCCTGGTCTGTTTTTGCTGCCATGGTTGAAGGGGTTTCCCTCTCCTCCACGTTCATGACCTCCATGCCCGTAGCACGCTCTATTGGTTTCTCCAGGTTTACAATGTGCTCCATGGTTAGGGTCTCCTTCTCCTCCGCGTTCGTGACCGTGGCCTTTGCCTCCGTGGATGGGGTCAACCTTTCCTCCCTTTTCATGACCATGGACTTTATGGTTGGGGTCATGCTCTCCTCCATGTTCATGACCATGCCTTTTATGGATAGGGTCTTGCTCTCCTCCACGTCCATGACCTCCATACCTGTGGCAATTTCTATTATTGGTTTCTCCAGGTTTACAATGTGGTGGATTGTTGGGTTTTCCTTGGCACTGATGATTTCCTAGACGGTTACAGTGCGTTGCTGGGGCCGGCACTGATCATTATCGTTAAATTGGAAACCAATATTAGTAATTATTTGTGAATAAAATAGAGGCTTAAAACAGAAATATTTCTTAATTGAGACATTCTCTTTAATTATAAGAACTTATCTTAAATGTTAGAATAATACCTTCGCAGGAAGATTGTTCCAAGATTGTATAGAACAATCTTAATATATGTTATAGGTTCTAGGTTTCAAGCGGTCAACTCTACTCTACATATGTCAGTGTGGAATAGCTCAGTTGGTTGAGCTCTTCCACTTCCCCCCATGTGCGTAGATGTTCAAAATCTATATAGCTCAGTTGTTTGAGCTTTTCCACTTTCCCCATGCTATGTCTCATTAATTAAAAGATAAATGGCATGCATAAAGAATCTCACTATATGTATGTTCTGGTCATGATATCTCTTGTGCACATTTGTATGCATGTGATTAATTAAATTCACAAATCGGAGGAATAAAAGAGAACTATATGTTTTTGTTAAGAAAGCGAGAAACTCACTAGTAGCTTGATGAGAAGGAGTTTCAGCTAGCTCACGAGCTGAGGCCTCAGAGAAGTAAAGGACGACAACAGCAAACATAAGGCCAAGCAGAAGAAAAGCTTTCGAGGATGCCATATTTTGCTTATAACTAACAACACAAGATAAGACGTGATTTTTGAGTGAACATAATTAATGGGGCTTGGCTCTCCCTATTTATAGACCCTTTAAGATAGAGAAATTCACCCTGAGTTTCTCACTCATCTTTCATCCCCCTCTCACTGTAGAGTGATTATACAAGTCCTTTTCATTTCAGTTTCATTCTATATTTACATTTCTAGACATCAGTTTATCTGACAAAAGGTGTGACAATAATTATACATATTTATCATATATATGCTCAACTCTGTAGCCTGGATCTTGCCATATTTATTCATCTCTAAATGTGTAATTGAGAAAGCTACTAGCTAGAGTAGCAAGTTTTAATTCTTTACATTACTGTAGTATATATGTACATGTGTATATGTATGAGAACGGGAAGAAATGTACTACATTGAAAAGTTACAAATGGCTTATAAGTATTTTCGTCATTCCCTCCATTCCCAATTGATTTTGGGATGGAAACTCAACTTGCGTCATGATATTATAGCCCAACAACTCCACGTCACCCAGTTGTATTTAATTATTTGAAGTCGGGAAAATCATATTAAATTAGTTAAACTTCATATTGAAGAGTAAATTGACAAATATACTCGGGGAGGCAAATTAAATTTTATAAAGAAAAACATTAAAAGGGTTACATACCAAAAAACTAACTCAATTATGTACAAAATTGATAAACAAGCTCAAGATAAGGACATATCGTGTCTTAGCATCCCAAGAAACGATCTTGGATTTGAGTCCTATCATCCATGTAGTGTGTATGAATTTAGTATACTATCGCAGCTCTCAATATACAATGTCCAAAAATAAAGCAAAAACAAAAAGTATCCTCAAAAGATTGCACACACAAAATTGTCTTATTTTACAGCTCAGAAAAACGAGACAAGTCTTGCTTTTAAAAAGATTAGTGCAATATGTAATATAAAGTTGAAGATAAGGTAAAGTTAAGAACTTTAAAGCTTCCATTCTATCATCATGTAGCTGTGGAGCGCATGAATTGTTTATCTCAAATAGTTTATATCAGTTTGTATAACGTGTAAATGCACAAAAGAAAAAGGGGGACAGAAAAAAACTAAAAAAAATTAAAAAAAAAATAGAAAAGAGGAAGAAGAAGAAGAAGAAGAAAAAGAAAGCAGGTTGACTCGTGATACATGTGTTCAGCAAGAAAAAGTAAGTCTCATCTCAACCTTTTTTTTTTTTTTTTTTTTTGGAGAACCTTAGGCCCTATTTGGTATCCTACTTAAAACAATAAACTTAAAAACTATAGTTCTTTCTAAAAAGATGAGTTTTCAAATAGTGATTTTAAGATCTAAAAACTTGTTTGGTATTGAGTTCTAGACTATTTTTAAGATCTAAACAAAATTGAAATTAGAATCAGAAACCCTAGATTCCCAAATTGAAATTAACAAAAGAAAAAGAAAAACCTATGAGATTTCAATAGAAATCCTAGAAACCCAAAACTTGAAAAATGATTAATCAATTTGGGGTCGGGTATAGTGGACGAAGGAGACCTTGATGGAGCTGCAAACAAAGTTTGGGTGTGGCCCTGCGGTCATTTTCAGGAGCTCAGCTATGTCGTATTTTTTCATATTAAGTTTAAAATTATTATATGTTTCTTACTAATGTTTATTGATTTTTTTATATTTCATTTCAATTTCAACTAATACGTTTATTTTTTGTATAATAGAAGAAGGCGAAAGCTAACAAGGGCAATAGGGACAAGAAGACTCTTCTCCACCATTCTAGTTCCAGGCCCTTCTCATATAGGATGGAGGCACGGCGGCAGGTAATAATAAAGTTTTTTATATTCAATTTTTAATATGTCATTAATATTAATTTTTTTTCCGTACTAACATTTTTCATCTCTTGTTCTATTTAGGGGGTTCAAAATTCCCAGAGATCGATGTCTTTAGCGACGTTTATGTTTGACTTGGGAATGAGTTGGCCGAGTCCCTTCATGTAAGTATTCTTTAATTTTAATTATTATCTTACTCATTCAAGTTTCATGGTTATTAATATTTTATGTTATATTAAACAGTCGAGGATGATGGAGAAGAGCCAGTTGGTTCTTCAGGAGTACGCCTCCCAGCTTCCTCTTGATACTCCGCTCGAGTCTGTGGATCCTCCAGAGGATGCGGGGTTTCCGATCCTTACGGAGACCTTGGATAAGATTCTCGGGCAGAGGCCAGGGACATATTGTCGAGGGATGTGGAATGCCCGGCCGCGGGAACCTAGAGCCCCTTCATCATCGCAGTCAAATAGTCAGGCCGACCTTAAGACTAAACTAGCCTCGTATAGGAGCCAGATGTCACAGCTTGTACATGCCTTCCTTCAATCCGGCATTCGTCTCCCGGTTTTTCATCCCCCGTCGACCTCCAAGCCCTCCAACCCGAGCATGGCCACACCTCTGCCCCTACGACCTCTGCCCCTGTCGACAATCTCGAGACCTTCCAGGCGCCTTTGCAAGACGAGCACATAGATTTTGACGCATTATTTTATTAGTTTTTTACTTCCTTAATTACATTTTAAAATTTTTTCTTGTACTACATATGTTTATATTACTTTTTAAATAATTTTTTTTCTCTTCATTACATTTTTTGTATTGCAATTTAATTTTATTACCAAAACAAAACAAATTTATTTTTTTTTTACAAAATTTAAAAAAAAAAAATTTTAATTTTTGCACAACGAAATACTTTGTCTCGCGAAACTTAAGAGACAAACACAATTTCATCGCGCAACAACATGTTTTGAGAGACGAACACTTGTCTCGTTCCTCAAATTTTGTTCGACGAAGGTAAACCATCGCACTGTGTTTTCACAACCAATAAAATGTCGTCGCGCAAAGTCTTCAGAGACGAACAATTGTCTCGTCCCTAAAATTTTGTGCGACGAAGGTAAACCGTTGCACTGTGTTTTCACGACCAATAAAGTGTCGTCGTGCAAAGTTTTGAGAGACAAAAAATTGTCTCGTCCCTAAAATTTTGTTCGACGAAGGTAAGCCGTCGCGCTGTGTTTTCGCAACCAATAAAGTGTCGTCGCACAAAGTTTTGAGAGACGAACAATAATCCCGTCCCTAAAATTTTGTGTGACGAAGGTAAACCGTCGCGCTATGTTTTCGCGACCAATAACAATTTTCGTCGCGCAAAGTCTTTGTTCACGATCTTTGCGCGACGGATTCTGCGCGATGAAGTTTCTGTCGCTCTGAAGTTTGTGCTACAGAAATGTACTTTGCGCGACCAAATTTTGTTCGTCAAGCAAATAGTAAAACGTAGTGGTGGTTTTTGCAAAATTGTTCCTCAAACGACGATCTAAAAAATGGATATTTATGAGTACCTATTTTTTTCTTTTTCAGAGAAGTATATCATGTCTCATACATATCGACAAGAAAAAGAAAAGAAGAGAAGCAAAGTAAAAAGTTAACCATGATTATGTCTATGGACACGTGTCAAGTATTAAGAAGGGTAGTGATGATACACCTTATGTTAAAGTGGCGAGAAAAAATATTTTCATTTGTGAATAAAGTAGGGGACTAAAAAATAAATATATTTCTTAATTGGGGCATTCTCCTTATAGAACTTATCTTGAATGTTAGAATAATCTTACTAATTAATTAATAGCACATTCACAACTATATAAAATGCGTAGTTGTAGACGAGCTATTTCCATAGGAAGATTAATCTAAGATTATGTACAACAATCATAATTAATTTCAAACTAATAAATCCTGAGTTAACATAGAAACAAAAATGCTATATACGGACAAATCAGTATAATTTATCAAAAAGTTATTGTATGTCATAGATATCTTGTGCGTACATTTGTATGCATTATGTGCTTACTTAAATTCACAAATCTGAGGAATAAAAGACAACTATATATATATATTTTTGTTAACAAAGGGAGAAACTCACGAATAGGTGGAATAGTATTCTCACTCATTATAATATTCATCTTTCATGTCTCACACTGTAGAGTGATTACAAAAGTCCTTTCAATTTCAGTTTCCGTTTTTATATTTACATTTCCAGACACAAATGGTTCTTTGGGTGATTAGTATTGGATTGGATACTCCGTATATTTAAAACATATACGAAGACAAACTCACTGTTTGAACCAATTGGCCTAACCCACGTCTGCAAAGAAAAAAACATTAAGTACCAGAAACTAACGTATGCAGATAATTAATAAACAAGCTCAAACTCATGACCTAAAAATGACATAATCGTCAAAAGAAAATGCACACAAAAGTGTCTTACTTCAAAGCTTAGGGAACAAAAGAAAAGTCTTGCTCGTAAAAGGATTAGTAGACTCAGTGTGACATAAAGTTAAAGATAAATTAACAGAAAGTAGCTCGACTGGAAAGCTTCCATTTTATCATCAAATAGCTGTTGTGTGCAGGAATTGTTTAAATCAGTCTGTATAACGTGTAAATGCACAAAAGAAAAAGGAAAACAAGAAGAAAGAAAGTAGCAGGTTGACTCGTGATACATGTGTTCACTAATTATTTTTTAAAAATTTGCTGTCTCAACTAATTTTTTTTAAAGACGAAAACTAAAATTATAAGGAGTATCCTCTAAAGACCGTTCATCAATTAATTTATGTTTTTTAGCACATTAATAGTTGTTTTTTCTAATACACTACTAACAAAGTGACCAACTGTAGTACAACGAGGTGGGAATATAAAAAATGCTTTGACTCCGACAGTCCTCCATGAAAAAAGAAAAGAACCAATAACCTTTATGAAAAATAAATGAGATTAGATATAAACAAATAAATCACCAGGTTAAAATTTAAGATTTATTTTGTTTATTTAGAAGGAAAATTACCATTGTCTAAGGATATTCATCAACTTTATAAACTTTGGTGGTTTCCAATGGCTTCATCTTATTATGGATCTAACTAAGCTAAAAGGAATTCCTACAAAAAATATATTTAAAAATTAGGTCATAATGCTCATAGTTGTGATCCTTTGCACCTCTCGTTGTTCAGTCTTATATCTTGTTGCAAATCTATTATGTCTGATGGTATGTGTCAGATTCATCATGTGTTTAGGGAAAACAATTATACTGTTGATCAGGGCCGTCCCTGATATTTTGAGGGCCCTGTGCAAAACTTAAATTGGGACCTCACATAATCTAATATGAAAATACTAATTTTTTTTTTCCATACCTTAATGTCATAAAACAATATTTTCATCGATATCAACATTTTCATTGTCATCATTTTCATTATCCTCAACATTACCCACACATTCATCCATATTGTTTTCAATATGTTGCAATTCCTCAACATCATCTTGTTATTGTTCATTGGAAATATTTTCATCAATTGTAGCATGTGATTCTTTAACAATGAATCTATCTAGAGCTCCTCTTTGAGATTTGATTGAATCTGACTATATGATTTTGAGTGGTTTTTATGAATTTAGGAATTAATGTTTTTGCTTTTTGGTGTTGAAATTCCTGAAATTGAAAGAATAACAAAAATTGTCAAATGATTGAAAAAAATAACCAAAGAGATTGATGAATGATGATAATTACTTACTAGAAAATCAGAGTTCAAGAGAAAGAAGAAGCCATGGAGTATTTTTTTTTTGTTTTTTAGTGGAAGAAAGTACTTTGATACTCGAACAAAAGAGATTGATATATACTGCTGCTGGTTAGCTTAGTTTGATGTTTCCCTTTTAAAAAAAAATGTATTTATGTTTTATTTATTTATAATTATTTAAAGTTTGTTGTTATAATGAAAAAATAATAATAAAATGCAATTAGAACGCCTTCAATTAAAGGATATGCACCGGAAAGCCAACTTCATCACACACACTTTTGTGCCAACATGTAGCACGCTAAAGTATATATACAATTCCTGTAATATTAATATATATATATATATATATATATATAATATAAAGAATTTTTTTTCTTCGGAGGCCTCAAAATCGGGGCCCTGTGCGGTGGAGCCACTTACACCACCCCAGGGCCGCCGCTATTGATATGCTGGTTTCTTTTTTTTCTTTTTTTTTTGCCAAATTATTAAGCCTTTGGGTCTCCATATTTGGAATGCTCCCTTGCTATCGACCATTTAATTTTTAACGATTTATGAAGGATTTTCAAATTATGACGACTTATGTGATGTCCTACAATGATGTCATCGAAACTATTTTATAAGAAAAAGATAATATCATACAAACACTAATGCACCCAACTTTATTAGAATTCCACATCTGAGCAGGATTAATAAATGGATAACGATTGTACCTTTATCTTTGTTGCTTAAGGAAAAGCCTTAAATCCTAATATATATTCCCTTTTTTTATTGAGGGATCCCTCAAATAATTTTATTTGAGAAACACCATTTAGGTTATCCTGCGAAAAAAAATTTAGCGATCCAAACCATCTATTTTTAAAACATTCATTCATAGATCATTCTTGCAAAAAACCATGCAAATTAAAAATAAAAAAGGTATCTAATTGGACCCAACAAAATACACAAACACGGTGCTTCAAGAAAAGTTTATAATAACAACCATATACTTGAGTAGCCAAAAGGTTTCAGATTCAAATATTTTTTGCATAGATGATCTTTGAGTGAATATTTAAAAACGACGTTCAGATCATTGAAATATAATGTGTAGTGGGCCATACAATGGTGAACCTCATATAATATGTAGACGGTCCAAACGTTATTATCGTGCGAACGTCATGTATTTTTTACTACCCCTCTTTACTTTCCTCCATGTTTACTATGATATCCGTATGGTAATAACGTGCGGACATTTGGATGAGAGAATAACTTTATATGTATGTGTGTGTGTGTGTGTATATATATCCATTATGAAACTTTTTTCAACGATCCAAACCATCAATTTTTTAAGTCTACATTTATAGATCATCCTTGCAAAAAATTAGATAAATCGGAAACCGTTTCGACATCCAATTGTGTCCTACAAAATCACTGAACACAGTGCTTCAAGAAAGTATTAAAATTTCAATGCTTCAATTGAGTGATCAAATGATATCGGCTTCAAGTGATTTTTTTGTAGAGATGATCTTTGAATGAGTATCTACAAAATAAACGGTTTGGATTAGTGAAATACAATATGGAGTGGGCCCTATAAAGGTGTCCCTCAAATAAGTTATTTGAGGGATCCCTCAATTGAAGCTCCGTATATATATGGTGGCGAATTTAAGGCATCATTTTTTTACACAATTTTTGACACAAATTTTCAACCATTAAATTATACTACAATGAATTGCTAAGATTAAACAAACTAAATATTTTACTCTTTACTAGCCTCTCCACACGCGTGCTAGACGCCTTTTTTTTAATCACAACAATTATCACTCCAGTATTAGTATGGCACCATAGGAAGCGTTGTATGGTAGACCTTGTAAGTCACCTATCTATTGGGCTTAGGTGGTTAATATTGAGTTGTTGGATCCTGATGTAGTACAAATGACCACCCATATTTAGACACGTCTCTTAGTTTATTTATTATTTATTAATGACACAAATCAAAAAAGAAAATTGTGAGATTTAAAATGGAACTCAGTAAGCAAGCAAAGGTAAACTTGAAGTTCTATAAACTTTCCACACACAATATCAATTCAGAAAATTAAAACACATATAACAAGCAGGATCCAAGACTACATTACGTAACAGTACAAAGATAAACCTTATAGTAGGTCTGATTTTGCTTGAGTGTTCACAACTACTCAACCAATATATATAATAGACCTTTTTATTGACAAACAAACTTTCCACACACGTACACAGGCCAAGGTTTTATCTAATTCTTTGTTTCGGTCTCAGCAGTGCCTTGTCCTCCTGGTCGTCCTGGTTGTCCTGGTCTGTTTTTGGTGCCATGGTTGAAGGGGTCTCCCTCTCCTCCACGTTCATGACCTCCATGCCCGTAGCACGCTCTATTGGTTTCTCCAGGTTTACAATGTGCTCCATGGTTAGGGTCTCCCTCTCCTCCGCGTTCGTGACCGTGGCCTTTCCCTCCATGGATGGGTTCAACCTTTCCTCCCTTTTCATGACCATGGACTTTATGGTTGGGGTCATGCTCTCCTCCATGTTCATGACCATGCCTTTTATGGATAGGGTCTTGCTCTCCTCCACGTCCATGACCTCCATACCTTTGGCACGCTCTATTGGTTTCTCCAGGTTTACAATGTGGTGGATTGTTGCCTTTTCCTTGACACTGATGATTTCCTGCACGGTTACATGACGCTGCTGGGGCCGGCCCTGATCATTATCGTTAAATTAGAAACCAATATTAGTAATTATTTTTGAATAAAATAGGGGCTTAAAACAGAAATATTTCTTAATTGAGACATTCTCTTTGATTATAAGAACTTATCCTAAATGTTAGAATAATACCTTCGCAGGAAGATTGTTCCCAGATTGTATAGAACAATCTTAATATACGTTATAGGTTTTAGGTTTCAAGCGGTCAACTCTACTCTACATATGTCAGTGGGGAATAGCTCAGTTGGTTGAGCTCTTCCACTTCCCCCATGTGCGTAGATGTTCAAAATTTATATAGCTCAGTTGGTTGAACTTTTCCACTTTCCCCCATGGTATATCTCATTAATTAAAGGATAAATGACATGCATAAAGAATCTCACTATATGTATGTTCTGGTCATGATATCTCTTGTGCACATTTGTATGTATGTGATTAATTAAAATCACAAATCGGAGGAATAAAAGAGAACTATATGCTTTTGTTAAGAAAGCGAGAAACTCACGAGTAGCTTGATGAGAAGGATGTTCAGCTAGCTCACGAGCTGAGGCCTCAGAGAAGTAAAGGATGACAACAGCAAACATAAGGCCAAGCAGAAGAAAAGTTTTCGAGGATGCCATATTTTGCTTATAACTAACAACACAAGATAAAACGTGATTTTGGAGTGAACATAATTAATGGGGCTTGGCTCTTCCTATTTATAGACCCTTTAAGATAGAGAAATTCACCCTGAGTTTCTCACTCATCTTTCATCCCTCTCACTGTAGAGTGATTATGCAAGTCCTTTATTTCAGTTTTCATTATATATTTACATTTCTAGACATCATTTTATCTGACAAAAGGTGTGATAATAATTATACATCTTTATCATATATATGCTCAACTCTGTAGTCTGTAAATGTGTAATTGAGAAAGCTGCTAGCTAGAGTAGCAAGTTTTAATTCTTTACATTACTATAGTATATATGTACATGTGTATATGTATGAGAACGGGAAGAAATGTACTACATTGAAAAGTTACAAATGGCTTATAAGGATTTTGGTCATTCCCTCCATTCCCAATTGATTTTGGGATGGAAACTCAACTTGCATCATGATATCATTGCCCAACAACTCCACGTCACCTAGTTATATTTAATTATTTGAAGTCGGGAAAATCATATTAAATTAGTTAAACTTCATATTGAAGAGTAAATCGACAAGTATACTCGGGGAGGCAAATTAAATTTTATAAAGAAAAACATTAAAAGGGTTACATACCAAGAAACTAACTCAATTATGTACAAAACCGATAAGCAAGCTCAAGATAAGGACATATCGTGTCTTAGTATCCTAAGAAAAGATCTTGGGTTCGAGTCCTATCATCCGTGTAGTGTATATGAATTTAGTATATACTATCGCCCCTCTCAATATACAGTGTCCTAAAAAAAAGCAAAAACAAAAAGTATCCTCGAAAGATTGCACACACAAAATTGTCTTATTTTACAGCTTAGAAAAACGAGACAAGTCTTGCTTTCAAAAAGATTTGTACAATATGTAATATAAAGTTGAAGATAAGGTAAAGTTAAGAACTTTAAAGCTTCCATTCTATCATCATGTAGCTGTGGAGCGCATGAATTGTTTATCTCAAATAGTTTGTATCAGTTTGTATAACGTGTAAATGCACAAAAGAAAAAGGGGGACAGAAAAAAAGTAAATAAAAGTAAATAAAAAATAGAAAAGAGGAAGAAGAAGAAAAAGAAAGCAGGTTGACTCGTGATACATGTGTTCAGCAAGAAAAAGTAAGTCTCATCTCAACCAATATTTTTTTTGGAGAACCTGCGGCCCTTTGGTATCATACTCAAAACAATAAACTCAAAAACTATAATTCTTTCTAAAAAGATGAGTTTTCAAATAGTGATTTTAAGATCTAAAAACTTGTTTGGTATTGAGTTCTAAACTATTTTTAAGATCTAAACAAAATTGAAATTAGAATTAGAAACCCTAGATTCCCAAAACATGAAAAATGATTAATCAATTTGGGGTCGGGTAGTGGACGAAGGAGACCTTGACGGAGCTGCAAACAAGGTTTGGTCCCAGAACCACCAATTGACGAGAGAGAAAGAGAGAGACATAAGAGAGAGAGAGAGAGAGAGAGAGAGAGCGTGACGAGAGAGAGAGAGAGAGCGATGAGAGAGGGAGGAGATAGAGAGAGAGCGACAAGAGATGGAGAGAGGGAGTAGAGCAAGAGAAAAGAAAAAAAAACTATAAAACCTCACTGTTTTTGTTTTCAATAATGGGGTGTTTTTAAGTTTGTTTTGGGTTTGGGTCTTTAAAAATGGGCCTACCAAACGGGTTTTTTAAGTTTTAGAGTTCAAATTTGTTTTTCAGTTTATAAAATTAGATCCAAGTAGGATACCAAACAGGCACTTAGTTTTCCCTTCATAAAGCAACAGGGGCTAAATACAAATTTGAATGAGGCTTCTAAGAAATACAGGGACGGACCCTTTGTTTGGCTAACCTGGGCTATAGCCCAGGTGGCTTCTTTTTTTCCAGCCAAAAAAAAAAATTCATAGCTCACCCAATTTAAATAACCTAGTTCCTTTGGTTCTCCTCCTTCCACAACACGTAGTCAATAAAAAGAGAGAAAAAACTCACACACAACACAACATGTAGAAAAAAAAAAGAAGAGAAAAAATAACTCACACACAGCACGTAGAAAAAAAAGAAGAGAAAAGAAGAAGCACCCTACCCTTGCACGAAGAGAAAAAAAAACGCTCTTGTTGCTGTTGCACTCACCTTCAAGACTTAATTCAAGTGAACCAAGTTCCTATATTCGTCAGGTAAGCTTCTCTCAATTTGTTGATGTTTTAATTTAAGGATTTTTTTTGGAGTTTATGAAGTATCAATTAGGATTTGCAATTGAAACTTATCAATTATCAATTAGGGATTTGCAATTGGGACTTATCAGTTTCAGTTTATGAGTTATGAATTATCAAATAGGATTTGTAATTGATTTTATTGTTTTTGCTTATTAAATAGGTGTTTTTTTTGTTATCAATGAAATTACATGGTATTGTTGAGTTTTCTATCTACTCAGTACCTAAATTTAGCCCACCCCATTTTGAAATCCTGGGTCCGTCCCTGAGGAAATACAAAGATTTGACAATAAACCAATGGAAACCCTTGACCAAAAAAATAAAGCCAATGGAAACCCAGAAACAATGAGCAAAAGAAAGGATTTTTAGCCATTTTGCCCCTTGAACTATTAGGCAATTCGAACTTACCCCCCTGAATTATTTCATCTGCCGATTTAGTCCCTCAACTCGTAATAAATAGTCAATTTCCCCCTTACCGTTAAGTTTATCTAATTCCATCAACTTTTCTGTTAATAACAAGGGCAAATTTGTAATTTTAACTTAAAATTCATAAAAATATTGTAAATAATTAACTTTTAGAAGAAAAAAAAAATTATTCTCCCCACAAAACCCCCACCCCCACCGATTTCTTCTCCCCCAAAGATTTTTTTTTGCTTCTAAAAGTTAATTATTTACAATATTTTTATGAATTTTAAGTTAGAATTACAAATTTGCCCTTGTTATTAACAGAAAAATGGATGAAATTAGATAAACTTAACGGTGAGGGGGAAATTGACTATTTATTACGAGTTGAGGGACTAAATTGGCAAACGAAATAGTTCAAGGGGGTAAGTTCGAATTGCCTTTGCCCCAAAAGAAATTAACATTACCGACCAACTCATTAGAAGCCCACACCAATTCGAGATATGTGAAAACCAGTGCCGCCTGTTAATAATCACCACACTAGAAATAGAGAAGATAAATTCTACTAAAAAAGGTCAACAATAGCACGTGTACTTGTGTCCACTAAGTGGGTTTGTATTGGTACTCTTTGTACCTAATATACTAGGGCATTTGTTTACCTTTTGGCCCCGTTTGGTTCGCGGAAAAGATTTGGTGGGAAATAATTTCTCATGTCTTTCTCAAGGGATACAAAATGGAAGATTCATTTCCCATGTTTGGTAATTCTGGGAAAGTAACTAGGAAATACCACTTTATTCCTTTCACATGTTTGGTTTTGTAGGAATGTAAAACAAAGTTTGTTTAATTTTTCAACCCATATGAAATCAAATAAAAAAAATAATGCATTTGTAATTCTAAATTGTTAATGGGGACAAAATGGTTATGAAAATGTGTTTTTAATGTTGGCTCATTTTCTCAAACTTTCCCATGAAAAGGAAAACATAACCCAAGGGGGGAGGAGGGCTTCACTTTCCCACTTACTTTCCCATATGCCAGGCAACCATTTCCCATGCCTGGACTTACCAAACATGGGAATGCAATTGATTTCCCATCCCCATGCCTCTTTTCCCATGAACCAAACGAGGCCTTTATTTGGATGAAGGAATTGAAAATTGCTTAGAATTCTAAAATGACAGATTGTAAATATGATGAGGTACTTTTGTATATGTATTTGACTGTAATTGGTATGTGTCATCCACCCATATTATAACATGTGTACAAGCTATACCACGTCAACGTACTCCAATACCATACAATAATTTCGAGTCTAGTTTCCCTGTTACCAAATGGCATGTGCCCACCCTATTTTCCTCCTAACTTTTTGACATGTGGAAAACCACTTAAGATCACTTAACTCTGTTAAGTCTATTACTTTTTGTTAATAAAAAAAATTAAAAATAAGCATTTTACACAAACAAGCAGCTCCAACCCTCCCCATAGCCTTATTTCAAATAGCCCAGCCACCCTTCCCCACAGCCAAAAGATCTTATAATGTCACATTCCGGATCGGCTCTGCCGTAGCACGATATTGTCCGCTTTGGGCCCCACCCTCACGGTTTTGTTTCTGGGAACTCACGAGCAACTTCCCATTGGGTCACCCATCTTGGGATTACTCTAGTCCAAACTCGCTTAACTTCGGAGTTCCCATAGAATCCGAAGCCAATGAGCTCCCAAAAGGCCTCGTGCTAGATGGAGGTGGGCATATACATATAAGGCACATCACCCTCTCCGTTGGTCGATGTGGGATGTTACATCTAATTCCTCTCTCTCTCTCTCTCTCATTCACTTTGAGTTTAACCCATTGCCAAGCACCAACTGTAAATGTAAACCTCAATGGATCAATGTTAAAATGCAATATGCAGGATTGATATGTGATTCAATCCTTGTACTACGCAGTAAAAATCAAAACGCAACAAGTTGAGAGAATAAACGAAGACAAAGTATTTGTATGAAATCTCGCACGAGGAAAAAACCCTCCACACAGGAGAGAAAAACCTCAAGGCACACAGCCAATTTCACTAAAAACTTAAGGACATATACAAGACTCTCAATTGATACTTTCTAGGAGTCTATAGGATTTGACGGATCGTGATTCGGAGACCCGGATACTCCGGATCAATGACTTGAAGTTAGAATTAAACCGTAATCGTCCGATCGTAAGATCGTGAGCGATCTGACCGTCCGATCGTGACCAAACTTTCAGGATGTGTTCTCTAAGCCGTAGTGAACCTATAGGAACTTTCGAATCTAAGTTTGGAGGTCATGGGACCCATAGGCCCGGTTTGACCTATTCGGGTAAGTTTGACCAAGTTTGACTGGGGTTGACCGAGCGTCTCCCGAGGTCGCCTTGCCATGTAGTTGACTTTGTTGGACTTCTAGGAATGTCCGGATCCTTTTGGAGGTCGTGGACTCCGTGGGTCCGGGTTAACCGAAAAGGGGTGTTTGACCACCGGTTGACCGTGAGTCTTCCGAGGCGGTCCCACTGGTTAAAAAAGGTAGTTTGACCTTAGAATTCTTCGTACGACGTAATTGTACACTTGAGTCGGGATTAGTTAGGGTTGACTTTTAAGATTATCGCTTCGGTCCGGTTGTTAATCTTAATCCTCGTATTGTTGAATTAGGTTCTCAAGCTCCTCGTGATCCTCGAGTGGGACCCTTTCAGGGTTAGGCAGCGTGGGACCAACGGTGAGTGGACTTTGTTTTCAAACGAGCATGACTTTAATGAATTGAATGCGATGCATATAAATTGGGATTTAAATATTGTTTTAAATCATGAATTTGGCTTTAATGAGATTATTGGATTATAATTGGTATTTGAGTCTTGTACTTGATTTGGGTTGCCAGTTTGTTTGTGGGGCCCTGTTGGCTATATTTTATTAGCATAAATATATTTAAGTATTGATTTTGAGATGAGTCAAGCGTCCGGTAGTATTTACGTACAGATTTGGGTACGGTGGGAATTTGATGGATTTTCCTTGGGTTTTATATGTAATATTTGAGTTTATGGTTTTGTTGGGTTTCGGACTTTAATATTTTATTGTTACGAATGTCGTGGGTTATACTTTTTATCTTTTTGAGACACTTATACCTATACTTTGAAATGAGTATTTGGGGGTACGATTTGGACGTTAGTATAGTCCGATTGAGTATGTATTTGGTTTTGATGTTTAAACCTTATGAATTTTAATTACTTATACTTTGATTATATATATATGTATATATACATATAGATCAACTTGGAAGGAATATGTCGGATTAATGGGAATAACGAGAATATAGGTCGGATAAATGGGAATTGATCATATGTATATTTATATATATATATATATACCTATTTTGAATATAATTATGTATATCTACTTTGATATGGAGTTTTGGGATATATATGTATATGGGATTGGACTATTGGTTATATTTTAATGAATCACTATTTATATTGTTTTACCTATGAATTTAAGGGATGTCAGTGATACGTGGGAATTCCGAATGCTTCGGCTTGAGTTTTGATATTTTAATGGATCGTTGTGTTTTATATATATATATATACATATACACTTAGTTATATATATATATATATGTATATTTTGAATAATACGTTCGGGGTATGGAATTTATATTTTTAAGGGATAGTACCTATACTATGTTTTGGACCATATGTTTTAATTGGGGTTTGATTCGACGTTTTCTTGACTTGGGTTTTGAATACGGTTTGAATATGGTTTTTCAATGATTATGACATTTTAATTGTTTATGGATTCATATGCCGTCATTTGACGCTTGGTACTATTTTAACTATAGAATTGTATGTTTGGGACGATGATGTCCTTATATTGGGCATATATGATGTTATTGGATTGTGGGACGTATATATGTCCTGGTGTGTGTTATGTTGGGGTTCGGGTACATGTGATTAAATTATATATATTGTTTATCATGTAGCGATTGATTTAAGTGCAGTTGGCACCTTGCTATGTACCTCCCCCTGTATGTGACACGGTCACTTGATATGGTTCGTATGGATACGGTTTGATCCGGTACATACCTTAATGGGGTGTAGCTGTAGACCCTTGATTGGGTAGTGAGTCTGCGCGCAGGGCTTGTTACGGACCTGCGGGTATTGATTGTCTCTACCCTGCGTGCCGACGAGCTTAGTCCCATTAGGACGGCTTAACCCTGGGCACAAGGCCATTATGATGTTGACTGGGTGTCCAGTGAAATCCTTGGCACAGGTCACATCATGAATGCTGTCCTGGTGTCCAGTCAAATGATCCCCTGTTGGATTGTTTCCCCGGTACACGTGTTTCGGTGTTGAGGTCTATGTTACTATATGTACGTCTTATTATCTTTCTATTCGTATTTCTTTTAGTGAGGATCTTTCCTTGCTTGTCGTGCTTGCGAGCACGTGGTTGTCCGAGTGTGGGAAAGGAAGGGAAACAGTACTATGATATAATTATGGTGTAATTATATTGCAACTATTGGGATTTGAATGACTACGTATATAAATGATTTCATATGCATGGTTTGCATTGTTTTTGAAACGGTGGGGTTAGTACTTTGATTTAAACTACGAAACCTTGTTTTTGTCCACTCACACTCTTTCTATTTTGCGCCCCCCAGGCCGTAGTCGTAGCGTCTGATCAGTCCGGCTGGGTGACTCTCTTCTCCAGCTTTTCGACCTGATGTAGGACACTTGTCCTTGTCTGCAAACGGTTATTCTGTCACTTTACTTTTGAGTACTCTAGATATGCTCTGTATTGCCCTTTAGGGTTGAATTTGATGGCCTTAGGCCTGGGTTGTATTATTTTAGCATGCTGACTGTTGGTGTATACATATTCTGTTGTATATATTTAGGTTGAACTTTTGGGATTGTTATTTTTCTAGGGGAGACTCTGCCCGTTTTTTGGCAGAAGTCTTGACCCCTTTATTTATTTGTTTCGGGAAGAGGGATTCTTTTAGTATGTGGGACCGGCATCGTGTTGATGTTGGTTGTCAGCAGGATTCAGCACGTGTTTCGGGGTGGAATCTAGGCCGGGTCCTATCACTCATTGTTTACCTTTTTAGTGACCAATGAATATTTAGGGATGGCAACCGAATAAAATTTGTGAACCTTGTAGTGACCATAATTCAGACTTTTTGTAGCAAATTGTTTATCACTAATAGCTGTTTTTCTTGTAGTGTGGGTGCATTAGTTCTATTTGGTCTATGACACCCTGACCTAATTTTAAAAGAAAATAAGTTAATTAATTGAGTTAATTAAATAAAATGAATTAAATAAGAATTATTGGAATTAAATAGGAATTTAATAATTAAGGGGCATTTTGGTCAATTATATTTTCATAACGGAATTTGGTGAAACGAGTTGCGCCATTGTGTCCGGCATGTCGAAACGAGTCCATTGACAGGCGGCGCATCTCGATACGAGCTTCGGATCGAAATGAGGACATAATGGTCATTTTCAAATTTGTTAAATACCCCTCAGCCAATCAGAAAACGATTTCTCTCTCTCTCTCTCTCTCCTCACTTTCTCTCTCCTCTCCTGCGTCTTCCTCCAGTTCTCTCTCTGTCCGATCACTCTCTCTCTCGTTGCCGGCGACACAGGCCACGACCGGACCTGAGACCGGTCGCAAAAGGACCGGCTTGAGCCCGCCTCAAGACCCACCACTGATCTGCGCCGGAAACCACGAATCTAGCCGGCGGTTGCGATTGGTTTCTCCTATTCTTTTCGGTGATCGCACGGCCGTCTCCGGCTACCTCCTCCATCGAACCAGGTGAGTTTTCGAGCCTCCTTCGCATGCTTAAGCTATCTGTGAGGTTAGTTTGGATCGTTGTTGCTGTTTTGTGATCGGATCTGGAAAACCCCAAATTGGTCGGATTTTCAATTCGATTTTTCGGCCAGTTATTGGCCAGTTCTTGGCTGGGTGTCCACGGTTCTGGTCTCCCCTCGTCACGGTGAACATTTCGGTATAAGCCTTGTAGCTCGTTTTGAAGTTTTGTTGTTACCTGGAATTACTCAAGGCACCCACCACCCACGGCGGCGCGTGTGGTGGCACGTGGTGGTGGTTCTTGGTTCTGTTGCGACCCTATTGTCGTTGTGAAAGTGTACGTATGTTCAGATTGTGATTCGGACGTCGTTTGGATGTTTGGGACAGTGATGTCCTTATATTAGGTATATATGATGTTATTGGATTGTTGGACGTATATATGTCCTGGTGTGTGTTATGTTGGGGTTCGGGTACATGTGATTAAATTATATATATCGATTATCGTGTAGCGATTGATTTGAGTGCGGTTGGCACCTTGTTATGTACCTCTCCCTCTTTGTGACACGGTCACTTGATATGGTTCTTATGGATACGGTTCGATCCGGTACATACCTTAATAGGGTGTAGCTGTAGACCCTTGATTGGGTAATTAGTCTGCGCACAGGGCTTGTTACGGTCGTGTGGGTATTTGATTGTCTTTACCCTGCGTGCCGGCGAGCTTAGTCACATTAGGACAGCTAAACCCTGGGCACGAGGCCATTGTGATGCTGATCCGGTGTCTAGTTAAATCCTAGGCACGAGTCACATCATGAATGCTGTCCCGGTGTCCAGTCAAATGATCCCCTGTTGGATTGTTTTCCCAGTACACATGTTTCGGTGTTGAGGTCTATGTTACTATATGTACGTCTTATTATCTTCCTATTCGTATTTCTTTTAGTGAGGATCTTTCCTTACTTGTCGTGCTTGCGAGCACGTGGTTGTCCGAGTGTGGGAAAGAAAGGAAAACAGTACTATGATATAATTATGGTGTAATTATATTGCAACTATTGGGATTTGAATGACTACATATATAAATGATTTCATGTGCATGGTTTGCATTGTTTTTGAAACGGTGGGGTTAGTACTTTGATTTAAGTATGTAAAACCTTGTTTTTGTCCACTCACACTCTTTCTGTTTTGCGCCCCCCAGGCCGTAGTCGTAGCGTCTGATCGGTCCGGCTGGGTGTCTCTCTTCTCGAGCTTTCGACTTGATGTAGGACTTCGTGTCCCTTATCCTTAACTTTGTATTTCCGCTGTTTAAACTTGAATACTCTTAGATTACTCTGTTATCGCCCATTAGGGTTGAACTTGTTGGCCGGAAGCCTATTATGTATTTGTATGCACGCTGCCAGTTGGTGTATACATACTATGTTGTATATTATCAGGTTGAACGATTTGGGTTTGTTCTTATTTCTGGGGAGACTCTGCCCGTTTTTCTGCAGAAGTCTTGACCCCTTTATCTTTTGTTTTCGGGAAGAGGGATTCTGTTTAGTATGTGGGCTCGGCATCGCAATGATGTCATCAAACCAACAGGGTCTAGCTCGAGTTCCAGGATGGAATCTAGGTCGGGTCTTGTCATGTTTAGTATGTGGGCCCGACATGGTCGATGTCGGAACATCAGCAGGAATTCGGGTTGGGTCTTGTCATGGTCCCTCTCATACAGTTTATTTATTTATTCATGACACAAATCAAAAAAGAAAATTGTGAGATTTCAAATGGAACTCAGTAAGCAAGCAAAGGTAAACTTGAAGTTCTAGACACTTTCCACACACAATATCAATTCAGAAAATTAAAACACATGCATTAAGTATATATAACATTATATTCACTAACAATTAAGAGTTTATTTATATTTTCATTAAATATAACATAAGATTTTGTGGTATCCACTAGTGTAAATATTTTAAATTGAAGATCAAATTTAGTCATTGTATTCATATAGGGTCAAGGAGTGTAGCTGTAAAAAAATCATCAAAATCGGAGTTGAAATAACCGTTAAATCGTGATTTTTCGTTTATAACCGTCGAAAAGTTTTGTCCCATTACTTGATCTCTGAATGTTTATTTTTTCCGATTTTTGGAGTATATGATCTCGAAGTATAAACAAACAAGTTTGACAGTTGGATCATTGAAACTAGTTTCGTAGAATGCGTATGCCATCAAAACAGTATATTCACTAACAATTAAGAGTTTATTTATACTTTCGTTAAATATCACATAAGATTTTGTAGCATCCACTAGTGTAAATATTTTAAATTGAAGATCAAATTCAGTCATTGTATTCATATAGGGTCAAGGAGTGTAGCTGTAAAAAATCATCAAAATTTGAATTGAAATAACCGTTAAATCGTTATTTTTCGTTTATAACCGTCAAAAGTTTTGTCCCATTAGTTGATCTCTGAATGTTTATTTGTTCCGATTTTTGGCATATATGATCTCGAAGTATAAACAAATAAGTTTGACGGTTGGATCGTTGAAACTAGTTTCATAGAATGCGTATGCCATCAAAACAATATATTCACTAACAATTAAGAGTTTATTTATACTTTCGTTAAATATAACATAAGATTTTGTGGTATCCACTAGTGTAAATATTTTAAATTGAAGATTAAATTCAGTGATTGTATTCATATAGGGTCAAGGAGTAGCTATAAAAAATCATCAAAATCAGAGTTAAAATAACCGCTAAATTGTGATTTTTCATTTATAACCATCAAAAAGTTTTGTCCCGTTACTAGATCTCCGAATGTTTGTTTTTGCGATTTTTGGGGTATACGATCTCGAAATATGTACAAACAAGTTTGACAGTTGGATCCTTGAATGGTGTGTGTAAATATATATATATATATATATATATATATATATATATTTTTTTTTTTTTTTATTAAGTAGTTTTAAATTTATTTATTTTGTACGTATAACACTTAAGAAATTGAATAGTATATATATTTATTAGTAGCTTTAAATTTATTATTGTAGTTAGGATTGGGTTTTTGTTAGAAAAATATATTATTATCGGTTTTATGTAAAAAAAAAAACAAAATTTGAATTTGAAGGGAGTAAAGTCACATTTTCAGTAAACTTTATAATAATAATTTTTTTTTAATAAATATAACAATGGGGTCGTTGTGCAAAAACCAATAGCACGACGTCATAATGTAAACATGTGTTGGACAAACCAATTAATTTTTTCATTTAATTATACATTATAAATTTTAAGATATAGTTGTTTTCATAAGTTTTTATTATTTTTTGAAAACTTTGCTCAACGAATATCAATATTTCGTCGCCTAACCCTAATTTACTTATTTTTATATTTTATATTGTTAAACTAAATTATTTCTTTATTTTTTATTATTTTCTTTGCGCGACAATTATTTTAAATTGTAAAATAAAATTATTTTATTTTTATTATTCATAACAATTATTTTTATAAATATTGCGCTACGAACCAATTTTTCATCTCGCAAAACTTTGCGCGACCAACAATTCATCGCACAAAACTCTAAAAATTTGGGCAGGCACCAAAAATGGGACGCGGGAATTTTTTTTTTTAAATTTTTTTTAGACTTTGCGCGACCAACAATATTTTCGTCTGGCAAAACTTTGCGCGACTAACAATATTTTCGTCCCGCAAAACTTTGCGCAACAAACAATTCGTCGCGCAAAACTCTAAAAATTTGGGCTAGCACCAAAAATGGGATGCGGGAATTTTTTTTTTAAGACTTTGCGCAACCAATATTTTCATCTCGCAAAACTTTGCACGACCAACAATTCGTCGCGTAAAACTCTAAAAATTTGGGCGTGCACCAAAAATTTGACACGGGAATTTTTTTTAATTTTTTCTTTTAAGACTTTGCGCGACCAATATTTCGTCGTGCAAAGTGATACGGTTTTTAAAACCAAAATAACTCCTCCACCATTTTCTCAATGTCTTTCTCTACTCTTACCTCTCCTCTCTCTTTCCCTCTCCCCAAATCCGACCCTTTCTCTCACACTCACTCCTCTCACTTAATCTCTCATCTCTCTCTTCACTATCTCTCACTCACTCTCCCATCTCTCTCTCACTATCTTCTCCAATTCTCTCACACTCACTTCTCCCTCTCATTCTCACTCACTCTCAATCTTTCCAAAAGGTATATTCTCTCCAAATTTTAAATTTTTTTCATTAATATGTGTTTTTGGAGTTAGTTTTGAGTTTGTGCAGGGTTTGGGGTTGAGTATAGGGTGAGGATTGGAGTTTGGGTTGGATTTGGGGTATAACAATTTTAGGGGACATTATGCCAATTTTTTGTTTTTATTTTATGTTATTATTTTTGTTATTTGACCATATTTGTTTTTTTGTAGGGAATCGTCGAGACTTTGACGGCTAAAGTTGAGGATTAGGATGCTATCGAAACATTCCTCCGCCACCACCACAATAGGCTTGTATTAGGATTTTATTATTGTACTTTGTTAATTTATGTGTACATTTTGAATATTATATATATATATATATATTGGATAATTTGATCACTATTTTTCATATGTAATTTTATTTTGAATATGTCAATTTAAATTAAAGTAATTTAAAAAAATAAAATCATACAATTAAATTAAATTTAAAAAGTAAAAATTCTAAAAAATTAATATAAGAGAAATAATAAAACAAAAAGTCAAAAACCTTGTCAACAAAATATTTCGTCGCACAAACTATTAAATTGATTTATTTTAATTAAAAATTTTTAAAACACAAAAATTAAAAATTTTGAAATATTTCGTCGCGCAAAGTAGGCGACGAAGATTAAGCTTCGTTGCTCAAACCCTATCTTCACGAGCTTTGCAAGACCAAAATTGTCACGCAGGTTTTGCGAGACGAAATTGTACTTTGCGCAACAAACTTATTTCGTCGCGCAAAGTGTTTTTTGTAGTAGTGTCACATATATATTGGGCTGAGGTGGGTAATATTGAGGAGTTCGATCCTGATGTAGTACAAAAGAATATAGAGAAGATTTCTCCATCAAGGATAGAATTTGTACTGCCCAGAGTCGCCAAAAGAGTAATGTTGATTTGAAGGGGCGAAGTGTTGAATTTTAGGTTGGTGATCATGTATTTTTGAAAGTTTCACCAATGAAGGGAGTAATGAGACTTGGTTAAAAGAAAGAAAAGTTATCGCCCAAATGTTTGGGACCTTTCGAGATTCTGGATAAGGTTGGTGAATTAGACCATTTTTAACCATAGGGTCCAAATCCAAAAAATCCTAAAATTTAGCCCGAAACCATCTATGTCTAGAGAGGGTGGAATTTTAGATTGACTGGAAAATGGGGCGGTATTTGGCCCAAAATTCCAGTCCACGGAATAAATGGTGGAGCCCACTCAGCACAAAAAGAGGAGTCGATGTGCTCTGGAAATGGAAAAAAACTTTCATGGAACGGGGATAGGACTGTAGTCCTATCCCCCTCCAATCATCGTGAGCCATGTGGACAACTTTAGTGAGAGAGATGGTGTTTTTGTCCACATGGCGCCCGGTGATTGGAGGGGGATAGGACTACAGTCCTATCCCCATTCCATGAAAGTTTTTCTCCTGGAAATGGGAGCGGGTCCAACTGACGCCAGCAAAAAAGCCACTGACGGTGGCTTTTCTTCCACATGTCATGCCCAGGTGAAGTGGCCGTTGCAATCCAACCGCAGTAATCAAACAACTTTTTTTTTTCTTCCAATCAAACCCAACGACCAATGAGCGAAAAAACTAATGACCCATATTTTTTCAAATTGATTTCATGTGAAAAAAAAACGATCCAACAGCTTAAATTAAAATAAAACTGTCAAAATATTTGTTTTAATTTTATCTAAATCATATCTAATCTCAAAACTCATCCGAAATTCAATAAATAACCATCCATTTGTTAATTAAGCCATTGAAATCAATTTTTTCCTCTTACATTGTTAATTTTTCACTCTCCTTTTTTTTTTTTTTTTTTTTTTGTAAGATAGCCTCAATTATATATATTTTTGTATGTATTTTAATTTGATATCGTTGTACTCATTTTCATTTTAAGTGAAATTATATTATAGTTTGGAATTTCAATTTTTTTATGTAAAAATGTTCAGAAAATTAAATAACGAAAGTTTAAACAAAAAATTAACGACAAAAAAAAGGAGTTAACCATTATTAAACGATTTACTAAAGTTGCGACCCAAATTTTGAGTATGCATGGTTTGAGAAAAAATTGTTTGAGTCTGGGCAATATATGAATAGTTGTATTTTGGAGGGTGGAAATTTAAGTTTAGCACTTTTTTGGTTGGAGATGGTCTTAGCTTGCAGGCGGGCTTTACCTCCAAAGTTTTCTGGTGTTCACAATGTATTGAAACGTTAACTTATCCTCGACCTCATTAACTTTAGCTTTTAACTCCTCTTAATGCAATTCATGCTTTGACAGAAAAAACCGATGAAGCTGATTAGACTTATACAATTGGATGGATTATACAATTGACACACTGAGTTAGTGACCGAATTATTCCTTTTAGTGATTAAACTGATGGTCACTAATAGAATTTTCATTGTGAGCGAGCAAGTCACTCTTTAGTGACAATTAAAATTTAGGGATGGCCACTGAAAAAAATTTGTGACGACCTTCTCGTGACCATCTAGTAACCACCCATATTTAGAAGCTAGTTGCATTGATTGGCCATAATTGATACTTTTGTGGCCAATTGTATTTCACTAATGTAGTAGTGTGTGTGGATGCATTAGTTCTATTTGGTCCCTCTCATAGTTTGTTTATTATTTATTCATGACACAAATCAAAAAAGAAAATTGTGAGATTTCAAGTGGAACTCAGTGAGCAAGCAAAGGTAAACTTGGAAGTTCTAGACACTTTCCACACACAATATCAATTCAGAAAATTAAAATACATGCATTAAGTACATATAACAATTAGGTCAGATTACGTAACAGTACATTACATAGTAGGTCAGATTTTGCTTGAGAGTTTACAACTACTCAACCAATATATATAACAGACCTTTTTATTGAAAAACAAACTTTCCACACACGTACAGAGGCCAAGGTTTTATCTAATTCTTTGTTTCGGTCTCAGCGGTGCCTGGTCCACGTTCATGACCTCCATGCCCGTAGCACGCTCTATTGGTTTCTCCACGTTTACAATGTGCTCCATGGTTAGGGTCTCCCTCTCGTCCGCGTTCGTGACCATGGCCTTTCCCTCCATGGATGGGTTCAACCGCTACTCCTCCATGTTCATGACCATGGCCTTTATGGATAGGGTCTTGCTCTCCTCCACGTTCATGACCTCCATGCCCGTAGCACGCTTTATTGGTTGGTTCACAACGTGCTCCATGGTTAGGGGGTTCAAGCTTTCCTCCCTTTTCATGACCATGGCCTTTATGGTTGGGGTCATGCTCTCCTCCATGTTCATGCCCATGCCTTTTATGGATAGGGTCTTCCTCTCCTCCACGTTCATGACCTCCATGCTTATAGCACTCTCTGACACTCGGATTATTTTTACAATGCTCTCCAGGTTTAGGCTTATTGCCTTTTTCTCCACGGCCATGGCACAGTTCGCCTGGACGGTTACGGTTACATGACACTGCGCCTCCTTTTCCACCAGTATCTTTATATATAGAGAGAGAATAAGATAATGGAATATATATAAAAAGTATGCGTCGACCTATACGTACGTACATGCAAAATGATGAAACATCCAGATTTGTAAAAAATTATTGATATATGTTATTACGTCTCGTTGCTAAAGGGATGATATGTTCTGGTCATGATATCTCTTATGCATGTGCTTAATTAAATTCATAATAAAACAGACTTATATGTTTTTGTTAACAGAAGGAGAAACTCACGAATAGGTGGAATGGTAGTTTCAGCTAGCTCACGGGCTGAGACCTCAGAGAAGACAAGGACGACAACAGCAAACACAAGGCCAAGCAGAAGAAAAGTTTTCGAGGATGCCATATTTTTGCTTATAATTAACAAGACAAGATAAGACGTGATTTTTGAGTGAACATAACGGGGATTGGCTCTCCCTATTTATAGACCCTTTAAGATAGAGTGGGGTGGTGGAGGGAGAGAGACAGAGAAATTCACCCTGAGTTTCTCATTCATGTTATAATTTGGCTTGGTCTCTCCGTATTCATCTTTCATGAATCTCACTGTAGAGTGATTATGCAAGTCCTTTTCATTTCAGTTTTCATTCTATATTTACATTTCTAGACACCATTTTTATCTGACAAAAGGTGTGATAATAATTATACATATTTATCATATCTTTGCCATATTATTCATCTCTAAATGTAATTGAGAAAGCTGCTAGCTAGCTAGAGTAGCAAGTTTTAATTATATACATTACTATATATATATATATATAAATATGTATGTATATATGAGAATGGGAAGAAATGTCCTACGTTAAAAAGTTAAGAAATCTCACAAATGGCTTATAAAAAGTTGGGTCACTCCCTCTATTCCCAATTGATTTTGGGATGGAAACTCAACTTGCTTCATGATATCAGAGCCCAACAACTCCACGTTCCAGTTATATTTAATTATTTGAAGTCCGGAAAATCATATTTAATTAGTTAAAGTTCGTATCGAAGAGTAAATTGACATGTACTCGGGAAGGCTAATGAAATTTTATAATTAAATAAAAACATTAAAAGAGTTAAATACCAAGAAACTAACTTAATTATGCACAAATTTGATAACAAGCATCAAGATCACTTAAAAAGAACGCATCATCAAAAGAAAATGCACACACAAAAGTGTCTTGCTTTTAAAAGGATTAGTACAATATGTGATATAAAGTTGAAGATAAGGTAAAGTTAAGACCCATTTTATCATCATGTAGCTGTGGAGCGCAATAATTGTTTATATCAGTTTGTATAACGTGTAAATGCACAAAAGAAAAAGGGGGACAGAAAAAAAGTAAATAAATTAAATAAAAAATAGAAAAGAGGAAGAAGAAGAAAGAAAGAAAGTAGGTTGACTCGCGATACATTTGTTCAGAAAGAAAAAGTAAGTATCAACCAATTTGTTTTAGTACTTTTCGTACCTAATATACTAGGGCACTCTTTACCCTTGATTTGGATGAACAAATTAAAAATAGTTTAGAATTTTAAAATGATGGAATTTAGATTTCTATCATTTAAATTTTTGGCAATTAATAATTTCAGTGTTTGGATTTATGTTCGTCAAATTTTGTAAATGATAGAAACTACATTGAAAAACGAATTCTTACTCAATAGAAAGTGTGAAATGATGCCTCTTTTGGGGAAAATTAAACTCGGAAATTCCGAAACCCAGTTTCCTCAAATTTTTTCCGTGCGTCATTTAATATCAATTTCTCCTCTTCAATTATCAACTTTTAACTCAATTAAGAGTTATTTTCCTCCATCCAAATGGATTAAGGAAAATATTTGGCTCATTACATATGTAAGGAGTCATTTCGTCTTATAACCAAATCACAGTCTGACATGTGTGCCTAACTTTTTAGTTTGTAAATTTGATGAGGTACTTTTGTATATATATCTAACTGTAATTAGTCTGTGTCGTCTATCCATATTATGACATCTGTACAAACTATAACATGATACTCCAATACTATACAATAATTTCTGTTTGTAAGAGGGATAAAGAAAACTGTAGGCACTGATAGGACCACTACCTATGTTGCTTCTGTCTATCTTCATCGACTTTATAATTTTTGGTGGTTTGCAGTGGCTTCATCTTGTCATTGATCCAATAATTAAGGCAAAAGGACATTCCGACAAAGAAATAAAAATAAAAATTAAGTTAAAAGCTATTCCAAAAATTATAATAAATTAAGGCAAATGCAAAGGATGTGGTTGCAAAGTTGTTCGAAGAAAGACTTTTCACAGTGCCATGTTGACTCTCACATGTATTGTGGATTTGTCGCTTTTCTATCAATCTTTTCCGACATGCAAATCAAGCTAGATACAAACCTAGCTAAAGTTGAAATAGTACTATTTATTTATTTCAAAATCTACTTTCTTGATATATTTCTTTTCCTCAATATAAATATATGAGTAATTCTCTACTTAGGTTCTGTTCTTCAATTTATGACGATTTGTGATGTTGCTACAATGACGTCACGCAAACTATTTTGTCAAGCGTTGGATCATTTATCATCTAATAGTTAAGAATGCATGTGAGATAAATAAACAATTAAGTTTTTGCACGTTGTATTCTTTACTTATTATCTTTCCTCTCTCATCATTTTCTCACTCTAGATGTTTCTCTTTGGCTTCTTTACGGGAAATTCTTCAGAAAAAAAAAATCAAGAAGTTTCAAAAAATTGCTCTTAAATTTGACCATTTTTTATTTTTATTTTTATAAGGAGTTTGACTTCGATTTTCAGTATGGTGATTCACTATGCGACTCACAACAAATGATAAAAGTTTTTATGCTGTTAACACTTCCAGGAAAGAAAAGGACAGAGAGAGAAACATTGAAGCCTTTGTTTTTGCAGCGGAAGGGGATTGGAAATCTTCATACGATATGTGAAATTACATGTGGGATGACTAAAAACGCCAAAAGGAGGGTGAATAGGCCAATTTAAAATTATAATCAATAAATAAAAATAAACTTCAGTAGCAGGATTAATATGGCCTATCAATCCTAAAAACGTGCAGAGAATTATTTTAGGTGGTAAAACCCCACCTCTGGGGAAAATCCACGAGACTCCTCAGTATAATACAAATCCACTATAAAATGATGATTACAAGAAGTACTCACACACTTATCATAGACACCTTCTAGATAATGTTTACCGACTTCTTCATAACTCAACTTCTGTCACGGGATGATCTTCGACACTCCTTATGTTGAACGCAATACTGGTCACGATTGCTTCAAGCCCGCCGGAGGAAAACCGCCACCACGGTCTTGGTGCTCTCAATCGTATGAGTCACCGAACAATACAAATGAATGCAATATGAATCATTAAAGTGTTTGATAAATCATCAAGTAAACACATGGAACACTTGATGACTTATCACAAAGATATGCACAGCAGCTTTCTCTTGAAAATTCTATTATGCTCAAAACAAAATATGTCGAAAGCCTTAGGTTTGAAAAGAAAGGCACACGTTTTATTCCAAGTTGGTTCTCTCTAGTCAGAGATAAACCCAAGAGTCCACTAATTCTATTCAATTATAACTTCTCAAATATAGTCCAATATGGACTCTTAAGTAAAGGATGCCAACCAGGAAGAAGAGACGCCAACCACTAATTCTATTCAACCACCAATATGGGCTCTATTCAATTATGGACTCTTGATGACTTCTCAAAGACGTCAACCACTAATTCTATTCAATTATGACTTTCCGAATTAAATCTAATCCTATTAAAAATAGAACTAACATAAAAGTCCTTGAGTGAAAATAACTTCAACCAAGAATCCTATAATGAATGCATGATTATGTCATGATTTACCTAAAATCAAGTTCCTCATATCGATCAAGTCATACTTTGAAAATCCGGGATTGAAATCATTGTGACAAAGCTTCCAGTAAAAAATATTCACACCCTAATTCCCGACCTAACAATTTTCATACTAACAATCTCCCCCTTTGCCATTTCCTAGACAAAACACCTATTACAACTCAAAAGAAATTACTAAGCCTTTGGGTCTCCATATTTGGGATGCTCCCTTGCTATCGACCACTTAATTTTTAATGATTTATGTAGGATTTTCAAATTATGACGACTTTTGTGATTTCCTACAATGATGTCATCGAAACTATATTTTATAAGAAAAAGATAATGTCATACAAACACTAATGCACCCAACTTTATTAGAATTCCACATCTGAGCAGGATTAAATGGATAACGATTGTACCTTTATCTTTGCTTAAGGAAAAGCCTATCCTGTGAAAAAAAAATTCAACGATCCAAACCATCTATTTTTTAACCCTTCATTCATAGATCATTCTTGTAAAAAATCATGCAAATTAAAAATAAAGAAGGTATCTAATTGGAACCAACAAAATACACAAACACAATGCTTCAATAAAAGTTTATAATAACAACCATATAGTTGAGTTAGCCAAATGGTTTCGGATTTAAATTATTTTTTGCATAGATGATTTTTGAGTGAATATTTAAAAGCTAGATGTTCGGATCATTGAAATATAATGTGTAGTGGGACAAACAATGGTGAACCTCAAATATGTTTATTTTCTACTAGACGGTCCAAACGTTATTATTGTGTGCCATATATTTTTTACTACTCCTCCCTGCTTCCCTCCATGTTTACTATGACATCCGTACGGTAATAATGTGCAGACATTTGGATGAGAGAATAACTGTGTATGTATATACAGTCCCCTTCTATTGAGGGACACCCTTTAGGGTCCCTTATGAATTTTTTTTCAATGATCCAAACTATCAATTTTTTAAGTCTACATTCATAGATCATCCTTGCAAAAAATTAGACAAATCTGAAACCGTTGCGACATCCAATTGTGTCCTTCAAAATCAATTAATACAGTGCTTCAAGAAAGTACTAAAATTTCAATACTTCAATTGAGTGGTCAAATGATATTGGATTCAAGTGATTTTTTGTAGAGATGATCTTTGAATGATTATCTACAAAATAGACAATTTAGATTAGTGAAATACAATATCAAGTGGGCCCTACAAAGGTGGCCCTCAAATATTTGAAGGATCCCTCAACTGAAGCTCCCTATATATATTAGGGGTGGGCATTCAAACCGGAAATCCGAGCCGAACCGCACCGGAAAAAACCGAGAAAAAACCAAATTGACCAAAAAGTCAACAACCGGTCAAAAAACCGAACCGGACCGATTCCAATTTCAGTTCTATGCCTCCAAAAATCAGACCGGACCGAACCAGACAGGCTTGAATATAATTTTATTTTTATTTTTATTTTTATTTTTATATGTACAATGAGCCTTATTTTACCTCAACATTCCACTCCCAATTTGAAACCCAAAAGAATTGGGCCTAAACCTACCTCAAGCCCAACACTTTAAATTTTTAATTCATATTTAATACTATCTAATCCAAACCAAACCCTAGCTAGTAGCCACCACAACAGGGCCGCATGTGCCTCTTTCTTTTTCTTTTTTTTCTTCATTCTCTCTTCTCTCTTTCTTTTTTCTTTCTTCTCTCTTCTCTTTTCTCTCTTTCTCGGTTTTTCTTCTTTCTTCTCTCTCTCTCTCTCTCTCCTAGCCTCAACTTCTTCTCTTCTTCTCCTCTTCCTCTCCTCTCTTCTCTGTGCTGCCGACACTCTCTCTCTTCTTCTTCTTTTTTCTTCTTCTTCTTTTTTCTGCAAGATTGTTGTTTATTGTACGTTGGGCTCCAGCCCTTGCACCTCCATCGCCTCTAGCCCCTGCACCTCCATCGCCTGCAAGATTGTAAGATTGTATATTTGTTTGTTGTATGCCGACATCCCCTGCACCTCCATCGCCTTCCACTGGGATCCAGCCCCCACATGCATCCGATTGTTCCTTGTAAGATTGAAGATCTGATGAAAGCTATGAAGCTTGAAAAATCCAATTGTTTCTTGTAGATCTGATGAAAAATCTAGTTATTTCTTGTAGATCCGATGAAAAATCCGATTATTTCTTGTAAGATTGTATGATTGTTTCTTGTAGATCCAATGAAAAATTCAATTATTTCTTGTAGATCCAATTGTAGATCTGATTATTTCTTGTAAGATTGTATGATTGTATGACATGGATGTAAGATTGTATAATTGTAGATCCAATTATTTCTTGTAGATCCATTTGTAGATTTGATTATTTCCCTGCACATACATATGAAGCTTGAAAAATCCGGAAAAAAAAAAAACTGGGATTGTTTGCCGGTCCAAACCGGGAAAACCGGAACCGAATCGGATCTGAATAGGTCCGGATTGGTTCGGTTGAGTAACTAGTTTTTCATCAAAATCAAACCGGACCGGACCGAACCGGATGAACAGTACGGTTTCGGTTCTAATTTTGGCTAAAAATCGAGCCGAACCGAATCGTGTCCAGGCCTAATGTATATATATGCGAATTCACGGCATCATATTTTTTCACAATTTTTGACACAAATTTTCAACCATTAGATTAAACTACAATGAATTGCTAAGATTAAACAAACTAAATATTTTATTCTTTACTAGCCTGTCCACACGTGTGAGAGATGTTTTTTTTTAATCACAACAATTATCACTCCAGTATTGGCATGGCACCATATGAAGCGTTCTATGGTAGACCTTGTAAGTCACCTATTGGGCTGAGGTGGGTAATATTGAGTTGTTGATCCTGATGTAGTACAAATGACCATCTAGTAACCACCCATATTTAGAAGCTAGTTGCATTGATTGGCCATAATTCATACTTTTTGTGGCCAATTGTTTTTCACTAATGTAGTAGTGTGGGTGCATTAGTTCTATTTGGTCCCTCTCATAGTTTATTTATTATTTATTCATGACACAAATCAAAAAAGAAAATTGTGAGATTTCAAATGAAACTCAGTAAGCAAGCAAAGGTAAACTTGAAGTTCTAGACACTTTCCACACACAATATCAACTCAGAAAATTAAAACACATGCATTAAGTACATATAACAAGCAGGATCCAAGACTACATTACGTAACAGTACAGAGATAAACCTTATATAGTAGGTCTGATTTTGCTTGAGTGTTCACAACTACTCAACCAATATATATAACAGACCTTTTTATTGACAAACAAACTTTCCACACACGTACACAGGCCAAGGTTTTATCTAATTCTTTGTTTCGGTCTCAGCGGTAACTGGTCCTCCTGGTCGTCCTGGTTGTCCTGGTCTGTTTTTGCTGCCATGGTTGAAGGGGTCTCCCTCTCCTCCACGTTCATGACCTCCATGCCCGTAGCACCCTCTATTGGTTTCTCCACGTTTACAATGTGCTCCATGGTTAGGGTCTCCCTCTCCTCCGCGTTCGTGACCGTGGCCTTTCCCTCCATGGATGGGGTCAACCTTTCCTCCCTTTTCATGACCATGGACTTTATGGTTGGGGTCATGCTCTCCTCCATGTTCATGACCATGCCTTTTATGGATAGGGTCTTCCTTGCCCCCACGTTCATGACCTCCATGTCTGTAGCACCCTCTTGTCGTACCTTTACAAGGTTCAGGCTTGCCTTTTTCTCCACGGCTATGGCACGGTTCGTCTGGACGGTTACGGTTACATGACACTGCGCCTCCTTTTCCACCAGTATCTTTATATATAGAGAGAGAATAAGATATAAAGGAATATATAAAAAGTATGCGTCGACCTATATATACGTACGTACATGCAAAATGATGAAACATCCAGATTTGTGAAAAATTATTGATATGTTATTACATCTCGTTAACTAAAGGATAGATGTCATGCATAAATTATTGATATGTTCTGGTCATGATATCTCTTATGCATGTGCTTAATTAAATTCATAAATCAGAGGAATAAAAGGGACTTATATGTTTTTGTTAACAAAAGGAGAAACTCACGATTAGCAGTACTAGTAGTTTCAGCTAGCTCACGAGCTGAGACCTCAGAGAAGATGAGGATGACAACAGCGAACATAAGCCCAAGCAGAAGAAAAGTTTTCGAGGATGCCATATTTTTGCTTATAACTAACAAGACAATATAAGACGTGATTTTTGAGTGAACATAATGGGGATTGGCTCTCCCTATTTATAGACCCTTTAAGATAGAGTGGGGTGGTGGAGGGAGAGAGACAGAGAAATTCACACTGAGTTTCTCACCCATCTTTTAATTTGTTTTGGTCTCTCTGTATTCATCTTTCATGCCTCTCACTGTAGAGTGATTATGCAAGTCCTTTTCATTTCAGTTTTCATTCTATATTTACATTTCTAGACACCATTTTTATCTGGCAAAAGGTGTGATAATAATTAAACATATTATCAGAAGTTTGGTCACTCCCTCCATTCCCAATTGATTTTGGAATGAAAACTCAACGTGCTTCATGATATCAGAGCCCCAACAACTCCACGTAACCAGTTATATTTAATTATTTCCTGTTGGGAAAATCGTATTTAATTAGTTAAAGTTCATATTGAAGAGTACATTGACATGTATACTCAGGGAGGAAAATTAAATTTTATAATTAAATAAAAACATTAAAAGAGTTAAATACCAAGAAACTAACTTAATTATGCACAAAATTGATAACAAGCATCAAGATCACTTAAAAAGAACGTTTGGTCAAAAGAAAATGCACACACAAAAGTCTCTTGCTTTTAAAAGGATTAGCACAATATGTGATATAAAGTTGCAGATAAGGTAAAGTTAAGACCCATTTTATCATGTATAACGTGTAAATGCACAAAAGAAAAAGGGGGACAGAAAAAAATTAAAAATAAACAAAAATAATTAAATTAAAAAATAGAAAAGAGGAAGAAGAAGAAAGAAAGAAAGTAGGTTGACTCGTGATACATTTGTTCAGAAAGAAAAAGTAAGTCTCAACCAATATTTTTTTTGGAGAACCTTCTTTGTTTTCCCTTCATAAAGCAACAGGGGCTAAATACAAATTTGGATGAGGCTTCTGGCAAACACAAAGATTTGACAATAAACCTACAGAAACCCAGAATAATGAGAAAAAGAAATTAACATTACAAAGTATCTCATTAGAAGCCGACACTAATCCGAGATAAGTGAAAACCAGTGCCATCTGTTAATAATCACCACAAGTCCAAGAACATGTATTACACTAGAAATAGAGAAGATAAATTATACTAAAAAAGGTCAATAGCACGGGTATTGTGTCCATTAATTGGGTTTGTATCGGTACTTTTTTTTACCTAATATATTAGGGCAATCTTTACCTTTTATTTGGATGAAAGAATTGAAAATTGCTTAGAATTCTAAAGTTATAGAATTTAGATCTCCATTGTTTAAATTTCTAGCAATTAATAATTTCGGTATTTTGATTTATGTATGTCAAATTTTGTAAATGATAGAAAGTAGATTGAAAAATGAATTCTTCAATAGAAAGTGTGAAATGATGCCTCTTTTGGGGAAAATTAAACTCGGAAATTTCGAAACCCAGTTTCCACGATTTTTTTCGCGCATCAGTTAATATCAATTTCTCCTCTTCAATTATCAACTTTTTGCTCAATTCAGAGTTATTTTCCTCTATCCAAATGGATTAAGGAAAATCTTTGGCTCATTGCATATGTAAGGAGTCATTCCGTCTTATAAACAAATCATAGTTTGACAAGTGTGCCTAATTTTTTAGTTTGTAAATTTGATGAGGTACTTTTGTATATGTATTTAACTGTAATTAGTCTGTGTCGTTCATCCATGTTATAACATATATACAAATTATAGCACGTGATCATACTTCAATACCGTACAATAATTTCTGTTCGTAAGAGGGATAAAGAAAACTGTAGGCACTGGTAGGACCACTACCTTTGTTGCTTCTGTCTATCTTCATCGACTTTATAATTTTTGGTGGTTTGCAGTGGCTTCATCTTGTCATTGATCCAATAATTAAGGCAAAAGGACATTCCGACAAAGAAATAAAAATAAAAATAAAGTTAAAAGCTATTCCAAAAATTATAATAAATTAAGGCAAATGCAAAGGATGTGGTTGCCAAGTTGTTCGAAGAAAGACTTTTCACAGTGCCATGTTGACTCTCGCATGTGTCCACTGATCTTAACTATATATATATATATATATATATATATATATATATATATATATATATATATAAAGCTTTAGTTGAAGGATTCTTCAAATAAACTTATTTGAGAGATATCCTCATGCGCCCACTCTGTATTTTATTTTACAAATCCAAACCGTCTATTTTGTAGATATTCATTCAAATGTCATATCTATAAGAAAAATCACTTGAATTCGATATCATTCGACCACCGATTGAATTATTGAAATTTTAAGATTTCTTGAAGACCGTGTTCATTGATTTTGTAGAGCAACGATTGGATGTTGAAACGGTTTAGATTTGTCTAAACTTGTTGCAAGGATGATCTATAAATGTAGACTTAAAAATAGATGGTTTGAATTGTTGAAAAAAATTTCGTAGGGGACCTAAAAGATGTCCCACAAAGAGAATGATGGGAACTTACTTGGGCATCCCGCTAATAGAGTTTGCTAAATTAGACTCTTTGTGGTTTATTGTGCTTTTTCTATGTTCTTTTGGTTTCTTGCTGTTTTGTATGTTTTCTTGGTTTATTTTGTAGTTTAATTTGTGTTGGGTTGTTTTAGCAGGTTTTCTTTACTTCTCTATTTTGCAGTTTTTCTTTTCTTTTTCTTGTCGATATGGTTATGTTGTTTTACTATCTCTTTGTTTTTTGAAAGTTTTTTCTTAATTTCTTTGTTCTTCTTGACAGTTTCTGTTGCTGGCAAAGCCACTTTCGGTGTGCAGCATGTAGGGTGTTCTGGTTTCCCTTTCATTTTTCTTTTCTTTGTTTCTTCGTGATTAGTTCAAGCTACAAATCTTTTTTAAGATTACGCTCTTGTTCCTGGGTTTTAGAGAGAGAGAGAGAGAAAGCGGGTCATGAGAGGAGAGAGAGAGAGAGGGAAGAGAGAGAGAAATCTCAAAATCTGATTGGTCCAAGGTATTTATCAATTTTTTTTATTCAAATTCAGAAATGACCATTATGTCCTTTTTGCGTTCTACAACTTGGATTCGAGCGTGCCACCCGTCAACGGACTCGTTTCGACGAGCCAAACGCAATGACGCAACTCGTTTCGCCAAATTCTCTTCCAAAATTGAAGTGATCTTTTTGCCCCTTTAAATTTTAAAATAATATTTAATTCCAATTTTATTAAATAAATTCCTATTGTTTTATTTTTAATAACTTATTTTATCTTATTTAATTTATTTATTTAATTTAGGTCCGGGACTTTACAATGACGTTGTGGAGTGAGCCCAAATGAATGAGTATCATCATATTATCTTACTAACCAATTAGCGCTTGAGCACTCATATATATAAAAAAAAAAAAATGCTAGAGAGACTAACTTTAAATACAGACACATTATCTGTCTAATAGAGGTGGAACTCATTATATTGATGGGCTCCACCTCTATTAAAGATATGGTACATAAGTTGATATCTAAAATTGATTTTCTTAGCATGACCCGAAAAGAAAATATACATATACACAGTTTTTCTATATTAAGGATGTCATAATTGTAACAAAAGTGCACACCTCCTTCCTTTGGCTACTTATATAGTAAGCTATTTATACGTACTACTTTAGCAAGGATTTCAAGAAAGTGCTCTAGTGCTGCATAAAGTATTGGGCCGTGAGCTTCTGTGAAGTCTGATTGATGAGAGGCTTTCCAATTTTAAATCCAGTAGAAGGTTGAAATTTTGTTTCTATGACAGGACCCAGTTTATCCTCAACCTTGACTAGAAGATATATGAACAAGAACTTAGTGCTTTTTTTTTTTTTTGGGTAAAATCATCGACAGCTCTGCAAAGTCATCAATGGCCGCCAAAACTAACCTCCAAACTAACTATTAAGCAATCCCTAATCAAATCAAACAGACTAACAGCCATATCATCACATTACACGTGGACCGAGTACAACCGAACACTTGTACAAATTTCTATCACTTTACCCATAAATAAATCAACTACGCATAGAGAGTTTTTGTTAGTACTTTTATTGAATGCACTTCAATTCACTGGAACACAGTAATTAAAAAAGAAACTTTAAATTTATTTATTTACAAGGATAGATTCCAAAGGTCAACAGTACACTTTTGACACAACATCAACTTAGCAAATCAAAGCGCATTGTAGCAAATCTAAGGCGCACGTATTACAGAGAATATATAAAGAGGATCAATAAACCCTAAAAACCAGCTGTGATTGGGAGTTATGGATCTACTCAACCAATTAATGCTGCTTTATTGACAAACAAAGATTTATTTATGAACCTTGTAACATGCCTGCAACATATACTACCACAGGCAAATTATAGGGTTATATCTAATTCTCTATTTCACTCTCGGCAGCACCATGTCCCCATTTTCCGTGGCAGCCATGGCCACAATGCTCCCAGTGTCCGTGGCAATGGCTGTGCTCCCAATGTCCGTGGCCATGGCCATGCTCCCAAAGTCCATGCTCGTGGCCGTGAAAATGGTCACCATAGTTATCCTTCTCTACATTCTCCTCTGAAAGAAAAAAAAAAGGATAATAACATAAAAAGAAAAACGTTATATATGTCGAAAAGTTGCAAATTAAGACATGCAGGTACATCATTTAGCTAAAGGAATCTTAACCATTCATTTCTTAAGCCATGCAGGTACAAATACAAATAAATTCGTATCATTAAAAATTGTCATGATCTATCCTGCACCACATATAGAATGTGCCTCGAAAAGTTTACGAATCCGTACTAGAATAAAAGAAACAAAAGATTTATTTGGGAAAGAAAGAAACTGACGAGTTTGAACAGTAGTCGGAACCAGCTCGCGAGCTGAGACGACCTCACAGGAGACGAGGACAACAGCAAAGACAAGACCAAGAAGAAGAAAAGCTTTCGAAGATGCCATGCTCTGGTAATCAACACAAGGTGAACACAAATAATGTATGAAGGGTAAGAGATGATTTCTGCTGAGTGAACATAATGTGGCACTTGGCTCTCTATTTATAGACCTTTAAGGTTTTTTTCTCACCAAAAGAAAAAAGCAGAACCTAATTTATATCAAGATGCTTTGTTTGATTTTGATAGGTGGATAAGACTACGTATTAAGTTAGTGATCAGCAAAATTTCATATGGTTTTGTTTGTGTGCAGGATGCGATTAGTAATGTGGTCAGATTGGTGCAGATGGCTCTTTCCTTATGCGCAAAATGTAAGGAGCAATAACTAAAGTCAAAAGAGTTTGGTTTGAGTGTGGTTGTTATACGATTGATTATGAAAATGACGAATAGCTAAGTCAAAAGTTGGTTAGATAGCGTGATTAATAGCTAGCATCTTAAGATGCATATCAAATTGTTGGGTGATTATGAAAGATAATATTTCAATTTCACTTTTTACAATTGATTAGATATTAAAGATAATATTTCATACATTTGGGCTGAGAAAGAGGAGTGATAAATAAGATTGTATTACAAACAAACAAATGGTAAACATTATCGCTCTCTGTTTGACTCGAGGGATTGTATCACTTAACCCATGACACTAGTTTACAATTCTTCAGGTCCACATTTCAATATCATTTGTACTAGAATATAGCTGAATTTTTCCGGCTCTCCGATCCTTGCAACATCTGCTCTAAAAAATTTGGAAACTCCAAATCCCACCCAAAGTCAAAATAAAATTAGTAATTAGGTGGAAGGGGTAAATTTAAATGCTAATTAGATAGACCACAGATTAGACCAACAAAGTAATCCTAGAAAATATATGACTAGTCAACAACTAGTCATAGATCTAAGAACACATAATAGAAGAGACACATTCACTTATCAATTAATATTCAAATCCATGCAAACTTAGAAGATGATTAAGTGACACCCTAGGCACTTAGAAGGACATGTCAATCTAGGCATCTCTTGTGTTAGCAACAACTAGAGTGAGAGGTGTGTGAAGATTCATCAACATTACAGAGATTACAGATATAGTATGACTAGTCATAGTAATCAGATCAACACACAAGAAATGTTCACCCAAAAACCCATCATTGGAAAAAACTGGGGGTCATCCCTCTGACCAGGCAATCCACTAAGTCAAGAGGATTCTTATAGGTAAAAGTAATCACCAGCTCAAATAATTCCCATGCAAATCTAATGTGTACTTTATGTGAAACATCATTTAAACACTAGAACATACTAAAGTGTCTTCTTACCCCATGCAAATCTAATGTGTGCTTTATGTGAGACAAAAACTGAATCTTTCAACCCTCTTCATAAACTGTTGTTGATGTCCAAAATTGGATGCAACTTTAAAGGGAGCTGATCTTCAAAAACTTTGCCTCATGCAGCCTTCGGCAAGCATATAGGATGACCTGTGAGGAATATGATTGGTGAAATATTGGCACTGATCTGGTACTGACTGAAGGCTCTTCGATGCTTAAGTCAGCTAAATGCGAAGTCTGAAATGATTTGGACAGAGTAATTGCTAGCATTGATTAATTACCTTCCATTTTGGGAATAGTGCTCCTTTTATAGACAAATGGGCAGGGGATATTTGCACATTTTCTTCAATGTGGGACTTCCTGTCAATCGTTGTGGTGATGACACATGTCCTAAAGCTAACACGACAGCCTTGTTTGGTATCCTTTTTCTGCAAGCAGGATGCCCAGTGGTTGAGAAGCACGTTCGGAGTTTTTTATGGTCCTTATTGTCGTTCAGCGATGGCGGATTGTGCCTCGCTAATCGGTAGGGTTGTCCATCGATAATCCTAGTTGAGGGCTTGCGTGGTTGTGGCAGTCAAGAAGACGTTCTTCGGGTAAGAGTATCAATGATGATGATAGTGCCAAGTGTCAGCAGATTAAGGAGTGAGTTGTTAGAATATTGTTAGTGAGCTGTTAAGCTTGTCAGCCCCGACCCTGTGCCATGGCAGTCAGTGTGACCGCCCTGGGCCCTGGCTCAAGGGAGCGACCCAAATTTTTTTATTTTTTTATGTGGTCATATTTTGGTAACTAGTTATATAGATAAAAACATCAATATTATCCAAGTTGACTCCAGTAGCGGTGGTAAAGTAGTTTTTAATGCACACCCAACCCAAGTTCGATCCAAGCATTGTGCATCTTTTTTATGCGAGTGCATGGTTTTTTTTAGTACTTTTTTTTTTCTTCAATCATTTCTTATATACAAAAAATAAATAACATTTTGTCGGAGGCCTGAACTTTTTTCTATGGTTATAAAAGTTCTATTTTTTAATATTCTACACACGCACAAATAAAATCAAATTATTTTTCTTGTGTGTTGAGCTATAGATACATAGGATCTTCAATCATTTCTTATATACAAAAATTAAATGACACTTTGTTGGAGCCCTAAACTTTTTTCTATGGTTATAAAAGGTTTCATAAACACACGTGCAAATAAAATCAAATTATCTTTCTTGTGTTGAGCTATACATACATAGGGTCTATTTTCGACGTTGCCCTGGGCCTTAAAAATCTCAGGGCCGGCCCTGAAGTTTGTTAGTGAGCTGTTAAGTATTGTTACAAGGCAGTTAGGATAGTCATAGAAGTGAGATATTAGCTAAGGCTATTGTAGCGATGAACGAAATACAGAAAATCTAATTCTTCTCCTAAGATTCTCTCTCTGCTTCATCTTCTTGTTCTTCATTTCTTTGTTCTTCTCTTCATCTTAACACTTCGGTCGATTATGATGGTTAAATTGGTATGTGGATATTAGATTGTGCATGTTGAAAGATTGGGAGTTATAATGATTTTCTAGAAACAACTGCCTTTTTTCTTCTTCTCAAGTATGGAACCATGCCCTTCTAATTTGAGACCAAACCCTTCTAATGATTTGCTAGCTTGGATTCTCGGCTTCCATGTTTCGAAGTTTGGCTAATATACCTTTCAACCATAATTCAAGTACTTATTATATGTTACAACTATGGGATATGCAGAAATAAATGGATTTTCAAGCAACTCCAACTCCACCCGCTCATCAAAGTCATACATATATACTGCGAGACATGTTGGTGTGGCTTTTTATAGAGCCATTGGCCAAGGGACTCGCCATGCTAGACAGGAGCATCCCCTCAGTAAATGGAAACCACCTTCCCCCACTTGCTATAAGCTCAACTTTGATGGTTTGGTGCTCAAATCCAGTCAGGGATCGTCGAGGTTTATTATTGGTATGGGAACCCTCTCTTTTCATGAGCTCGAAATACTTTAGACACTTATGTGCTTATTGCTAAGATTGTTTATCCTTTGTTGCAAGCAGACAGAAGAGAAGACTAGAAGTTGAAGGTGATTTCCAGACACTAATTGATGCCATAAACGCCAAGTCTGAATTTTTTTGATGCCTTCACACTATCATAAGAATATTCTAAGATTGGCATGCTCCTTTGAGTATATATTTTCTTTAATCATGTTATTGGAGATATATATTTTCTTTAATCATGTTATTCGAGAAGCTAATTTTATAGCAGATGCAATGGCGGTTCAGGGCCATGGCATAGGAAACACATGTTTGGATATATTCTCTCCCATCAGATGCTTTTCATGCTTGTTTGGGATTCTTTTTTCCTGTATAAGATACCCTAGAGGCTTCTCCTTGTATTTTTCCCATTCTCTTTTAAAAAATGTAAACATTACATGAAGACAGATATGTATTGAAATGGCTAGGGAAAGGAGTAGATGTTAAGTTATCTTCTTCTTTTTTCATCATGCTAGAAATTGCCAAATTAGTATCACCATGATAACAACAATACATGCACGGCATGCTTCTTTAAGTTTTGCTCCTTATTATTTTTTCCATCAAGCTAGATCTTCCAATCCCTTGTCAATGGTGGAAACACTAATCTCGCTCCCAATGTTCACATAAAATCAATCGTAATTACTTCATTAGATTAGGTGCACAACTCATTAACCAAATGGTGATCACAAAAAACAAATGAGTCATGTATGAAACTCCATTAATATTAGGAAAAAACTTAGACTCCTTAAAACTGAGGAGGAGTTCGTCCTCAAAACAAATAGACTTTTGAACTTGGCAAATTCCTTTAATATTTTTTCTTTTGAATTCCCTTAACCTTTTTTTTCTTTTGAAGCTTAACAAGTTTTAAAATCTTATTTGTTGTGAGGATGTCTTCCTCCTCAATTTTAAGGAGCCAGGCCATACAAGACATTCTTAACATAATATGTATTCAGCGAGTTAACTCACATTTTAGTACATAAAAAGGTCCAATGCGTACATGACAGAGAACACAAGAACAAGCTTAAGGCGAACCTATGATTGAGAGTTTATAGATATTACTCAAACCAATACAACTTTATTGCATACTACTACCCTTACGATACACCTACAACATAAGTCTCAGAAACTAACAGGTTATCTAATTCTCGGTTTCAGTCTCAGCAGCACCAGGTCCCCCTTTGCCGTGGTGGCCGTGCCCATGTCTTCCATGCCCGTGGACATGCCTGTGGTCATGCCCATGGCCATGGCCGTGCCTGTGGTCATGCCCATGCCCATGCCCATGCTCGTGGTCATCAAGAAAATTGTCACCGTAGTTGATTGCACTCTCCTCTGATAGAACAAACAAAAACTTTATATATATAGGAGTTTATTTTCTCACTCCTCTTTTATCCACTTACACTCCCTTTGTTGGAAATTGTATGTTCTCATTCATCTTTTATCAACTTACACTCCTATGTTAAAGTAAAAAGTATTAAAAAACCAAAAAGGGAATGGAAAAATCAACACTCAAAAAAAATGTAAAAAGGGTTATTTACTCAAATGGTCCTCAAACTTATACCCGATTTACATTTTGGTTCCTCAATTAAATTATTCGTTCAAATGGTCATCAACTCTATATTATTTGACAAATTGGTTCCACCGTCTAATTTTCTATTAGATTTAACCGGAAAAAAATAGAGTGTTGCTATTTGGACTACATTTACTGACCACATTGCTGACCACATCTCTAATAGAGGTGGCCCCACCAGTGTATGTGGAACCCATCTATATTAGAGAGATGATCAGTAATGTGGTCAATAAATATGTTACAAATAGCATTAGTCTCTAAAATATACATCACTTAACCATCATAGATTAAGCCATGCAAGTACAACAACCACTAGCCCTCCATGCAGAAAGAGTAAATTACATCCAGATATTCTCAGAATTAATATATTTTGGAGCACAAATGCTATATATATCTAGTACAAATTCGAAGCATAATCATTTTCACGACTAGTGCACCTTAATTAAAATGTGCCTAAATTCACAAATCGTTACTGGAAGAAAGATACAATTACTAATTTAATATATTATTTAGTTAAGAAAGTAAGAAACTCACGAGTTGGAGTAGCTGAGACCTCAGAGGAGATGAGGAGAACAGCAAAGACAAGACCAAGAAGAAGAAAAGCCTTTGAGGATGCCATGTTTTGCTTAACAAGCACGATAATGTATATATGAAAGTATGCAAGAGATGATTGCTGAGTGAGTATACTGTGGCTTGGTTCTCCCTATTTATAGACCTTTATGAGATATCAGTGGGGTTGGAAAGATAAGGACGAGAAGAGAAGAATTTGTGATTTTTTTTTTTCAAATCAGAAGATAAGTATGATTAAAGGCTAAAGTGCCAGATTTAACCCCCTTTTTTAATCTTTTGGTTTTGGACTTTATCAAGCAATGCTTTTTTTCTGCTTTTGATAGGACTACGTATTAAGTAGGCTTTTCTTAAAGGTGGGAATGCAAAAGCTTAAGGGCTGTTTGATAATCATTTCAATTTTAGTTTTTGGTTTTCATTTTTTATGCTAGAGTGTAGAGGAAAATGAGAGTGAGAATGGGAGTGAGGATTGAGATGAGGGAGATGATGAGAAGGGAGGATATGTGAGGGAGGAGGAACAAAAGTGAAAACAATTTCAAATAGATTTCAATTTTTTAGTTTTTTTCCTTCACTTTTGTCACTCCTTCCTCTTATCCTCTCCTTTCATCTTCTCTCTCAATCTCATCTTCACTTTCATTCTCTTTCTTTTTTCTCTATACTCTAACACAAAAAATAAAAACTAAAAACTAAAATTAAAATTGTTATCAAACGGGCCCTAAGCTGTCTTGTGCGATCAAATCAAAAGAAGTTGTTTTTTGTGTGATTAGTTGCATGAAATTGGATGGGATATTTTCAAGGTATGTGGAAAATGGGCTGAAACTTAAGCTGCTGATTCAGCATTCACGTCACCATATTGTAGAGTGATCATGAGAGTCCTTTAACTGTCAGTTTTCATTCTTAATTTAGCATTTTTAGATGATAGCAAAAGGTGTGATGTATATATATTCTTCTCTTATAGGGAACGCATTGTAAATAAGGAGAAAAGTAGGAAAAGGTATTAGAAAATACATGGCGTCCACATAGTAATAACGACCAGATGTCACATAAGAGAAAATCTGTATATGTATATAAATCAGTAGGTTTTCTTATGACTCATAGAATCACTAATGTTCAAAATTAAAGATTTATTTTATATAGTAAAGGAAATTTAAATTATTGTATTGAATTTACCTAAGCGACAAACTGTTAGGCAGGAAAAAGTGCACAGGTAGGACCTATACTGCTTCCTTTTGTGGTCACAATTATTAAAGTTTCTGAATCTTGCTACCATATTATCTAGTATTGTGTATAAAGTTATATTGTAATACAGGTTAATTTAATATAGATCAATCTTTAATAGTTATCAATAAGTGGACTACATTAGCTGTCCGCTTTCAGGTTGGGCAGTAAGGATCGGAGAAGGGCAATCACTCATTCTTAAAACCAGCATTCTTAAAACCAAAGAGTAGGGTTGAAAAGGGAGGAAAGCTCTCCATTCCTAGTTCTCATGTAGCTAGATCCTCTGGAACCACAAGAATCCTTAGTTAGAATGGGATTCCAACTCAGCCTTTGGTAGCCTTTGTGGTACGTGGCTTCGTTTACAAGATTACATGAATGTGACCAACGCAGAAGGGTAGAAGATGTAGCCAAAAGACCATGAAGAAAAAGCCATTCACACTTTGTTGACAATCCAGCCACAGTAATATCTCTCTCATGTCCACAAACTTTGATGATTTGTGCTTTTTCAAAAGTACTTTACCAAATAATAGATATGCAAATCAGGACCAGATACAACCCTAACTACTAAAGTACAAAGAGAATAAATGTTAATTATCTTCAAAGCTCATATAATATTTACTCGAAAATATGGCTATATAGCTACTTACCGCCTGATACGGAATATAAATTTACAGTACTTGATATATTATGAATTCAACACTAGGTGTATCCAATTCATACTTATAAAGACTTCGTTTAAATGAGTAACTTTCATAGAGTTGACAAATTCTTAAATACTTTCATAGAGTTTATGAAAGTCACTAGTAAATTAACAAGATTTTTGCTCTTAACAATTAGCCTTAAAAGTATAGAAAAGTCATTCATTTAATAAGCTTTTTAAAAATCATTAACTTTTTGGATACCACCAAACTCTTAAAGACTTCTTAAAAATCATAACTGGATACCACCAAACTTTTAACTACTTTAAACTACTTTTTAAAAATCACAATTGAATATCACTAGATTTGTATAAACTCTTTAAAAATCTAAATTGAATATATCCAGACTTTTAAACTTTATAAAATTCATTAAAAGTTTGAATTGGATACACCCCCTAATTATCGATATTATCGTTAGAGTATCAAAAAATTAACAATTAGTGCTAATTAATGTATTAGGCACCGTAAATTGATATTGTTACCTAGCTAATAATCTTTACTATTAGATTTTACTTTTTATATACTTGGCATGGTAGCTATTAAGAATGAAGGCTGGCATTCGCACGGTTTCCTGTTACTTTTTTATTATTATTTGCATTGGATGCTTCCTTTTGCTTTTTTTATTTCTTTGTTGATTGTTTGCTTTGTAATTGTAGCCGTTGCTTCTCCATTTCACGTGGGGTGGCCTTCCATTTTTCTTTTTTGCTTCTTTTTGTTTTTATATAACAAAATCTTCACGTGGCTTCATCCCTTAAATTTGAGCACTGAGCATATTCATAAATTAAATTCTAATATTTTTGCTACTGCCCATACTGAAAGTAATTGAGTGACGCGTTTAACCTTTATTACAATATAAAAATGAGTAATGCTAGGCTTACCACATTTTTGCATACCACATTGATACTACCTCTCTAATAGAGGTGGAGCCCACCAATACAATGGGATCCACCTTTATTAGAGAGGTGGTATCAATGTAGTATGCAAAAATGTGATAAGACTAGCATTTTTGTATAAAAATATCAGGTTTATGGCAGCATGCAATAGAAATAGTAAGATAAATAATATTTTATTATAAATCACTAAGACCCTCTTCGGTGAGCTGGACTGGTTGGGATTGGACTTGGAGTGTTGAACTGGAATAACTTGGATCAGACTAGACTTCAAATCTTATTGAGTTGTTTGGTAGAGCACTAGACTGGACTAGACTTAAGTCAACACTAGACAACATTGGACTTCTTTTTTAAAAAAAATTTCAAAATTAAATTACTGTTTATTAGGTCATTTAACATCATAAAAAATTAATTAAAAACGCGTCAAATTACAAAACCAATATTTATAAAAACAATATTAGAGCATCTCCAACAGCCTCTTCAACCACTTTGGGATGCTCAAATAGGTGAGCCACATCAGAAAAATTCCCTCCAACAGTCTCTTCAACCTTAGTCAGGGTTAGAGATGAGAGATGATAGTTGAGAGGAGAGGAGAGAAGAGAGAATCAAAACAAAAAATCGCAGCTCCATAGATGCATTAAGGAAATAAATCTACTTTCAGAATGGCACAAAGAGGTGTTGAAGTCACAGGGGACAATGGAAAGAAGAAAAATAGACGATTAGAAGAAGGAGGTGCTCTGCGTACGCAGCGAAAGGCGGAGGCTGGGGCTTTGAAACCCATGGTTCCGCCTGGGTTTATAAAACCCTCATTCACTGGATTGGTATCCGATCAAAACATTAGGCCCAACCAGTCCCATAGTGCATTTAGGCCCACCAAATAATAGATAGGATTTTAGTTCATTTTAATTGGACTGGTTCAGTCCAGCCCACCAAATATGGCCTAAAAGTTGTAGAAAAAGAGGTTTTCTTTATCTCTTGCCGAAAGCAGCCCACATAATCAAAATTTTTTTTTTTTTGGCTTAAATGTTGAAATGGTTCCTTTGTTTTAACTCATCGGCCACTTTAGTCCTCGTGTTATCAATTTGGCTAATTTAGTCAATGTGTTTGTATATTTTAGCAAATGCGGTCCTTTCCGTCGAAATTCTGTTAAAAATGAAGAAAAATATATATAAATATTCAAATTCAAATAATAATAAAAAATTAATTATTAAAATTCATGTTCTTGCATTCTGTAGCAAAAGAAAGTTATTGAGTCAATCGTATTTTCTTACTGCAATCACCTTCCTTCTCCACCACCAGCACGCAACCCAAACCCACCTTTTCAACCCAATACAAGAAGACCACCACCACCTGGACCTAGTAGCCCACTCCAACCTAGACTATCATCTCGAATTGACCAACGCTCAGACGAAGCAGAGTGCAAATCTTGTTGGGACAATCGAGCTCAAGGGTGGTCTTGGTGTGAACAACGACGAGGGTTCGAGACGGTTATGGAATCTGCAGTGTGCATGTTGTTTGTGTGAATGTCGCCGACTTTTGCTACAATAAGGATGATGAACTGGCAGAGTCAAGAAGGCTACAATGATTGGCTATGACAAGACCCAACCCGAATTCACCTCGGAATTCGTGCCAGGTCCTGTGGTAAAACCGACATTTACCCAAATGTCGGGCCCACATACAATTAAGTTCCCTTCTCCCGAACAAATTGAGAAAAGGGTCAAGACTTCTGCCGAAAATCGGGCAGAGTCTCCCCTGAAATATGGATATACCAAAATTAATTCAACCTGCTAAAACACAACATATATACAATACTCAAGTGCCAGCATGCATACAGTATACATCAAAGGCCTCTGGCCATCAAACTCAACCCATAAGGGTATACAGAGCAAACTCTACAAGTGTTCAGAATACAGTAACAGAGAGAGAATTTACATAATAGGGGCAAGTGCCCTACAAGCAAGTCGTGCCCGAGAGGAGGTGTGCTCGGCCGAACCGCTCAGATGCTACGACTACGGCCTGGTGGGGCGCAAAACAGAAAGTATGTGAGTGGACAAAAATAAGGTTTTAGTAGTTCAAAACAACATACTAACCCCACCGTTTCAAAAACGATGATGCAATCATGCAATTCAAGTCATTTAAATAAATAATCAAAACAGGATTAAATATCCAATAGTTGTAACATATTAACAGGATAACACATCATCATACTGTTTCCCCCTTGATCCCAACTCAGATAACCACAGCCCGTAGGCACGACCAGCAAGGAAAGATCCTTACTCAAAGAAAATACGAATACAATAATAATAACTCACACATATAGTCATAACAGACCTCAACACCAAAACAAGTACCGGGAAAACGATCCAACAGGGGATCATTTGACTGGACACGGGTACAGTCTCCTAGAGACCCCGTGCCCAGGGTTGAGCCGTCCAAATGGGACTAAACTCTCAGGTCTATATGATAAAACTTCCAAACCATATCTCCGAAATATGTCCTACGCTCGCAGACTACCCAATCATGGGTCTACAGTCACATCCTGTCAAGGATGTACCAGGTATCCAATATAACCAATCAGTATCACAGAACAGGGGTGGTACAAACAGAGGTGACAACACACTCCAATCAATCACATGATCAACACTTTCCAATTTCCAATATATATAAGTACCCAACCCCCAAATATCAGATATCAGGACACACGTCCAAGACTTAAACAATTTAATATATATATATATATATATATATATATATATTAAAAGTAGTCACAAGCATCAATAACACTCAAACAGATGCATGGTTGTTTATTGGTTGGAGGATATGCATAATCAAAAACAAATTCCACTCACAGGTAATCCCAAGCAGCTTGGCCCTGTGAGGGTCCTGCCTGTGTAGTACGAGGTGCCTGGGTACCTAATTCAATAATATAAATACCCTTGAACGATAACCTTCAAAAATAAACCCTCAACTAAACCCGACTCAACGTAAGCGTGAGCTCGCACGACTTATTCTAAGGTCAATTACATTCATTAGACGTCGAGACGACCCCGGGAGACTCTTGGTCAACCCTAGTCAAACCTCGGTCAAACTTCACGAATAGGTCAAACCGGGCCCGCGGGGCCCACGACCTCCAAACTTAGATCCGGAAGTTCCTATAGGTTCACTACGATTTATAGAACATGTCCCAAAAGTTTGGTCTCGATCCGCCGATCGGATTTCTCGCGATCGTGTGATCGGACGGTTTCTAACAAACCTAACGCTAGGGTTGGTGATTCCGGAGTATCCGGGACTCTGAATCACGATCCGTCAATTCCTATACGATCCTTGAAATACCAGGAACAACATACGTGAATTCGGATTCGATCCAACGGTCCGAACACATCAAACACAAACAACGCACAATAGGCGTACATTGGTTCGAGGTTCAAACGACGTCCGAATCGAAATCCGCGCACACGTATGCGTTCACAACGAAGCGAGGGTGGTATAGGAACATCGAACCGCAGCCACACCTCAGCCCACGCGCCGCCACACGCGCCGCCGTGGGTTGGGTGTCTTGAGTAATTCAGGCCACCGGAAAAGTTAGGGAGTTAAGGTACAACACTTATAGAAATCGAACCAGGTGGTGGTGGGGAGTTCAGAACCGGGCTGAACCGCCACAGGGCTGAACCGCCCCAAAACCGGCCGGCAAGCCACCGGATCGAAGCCAAACCGGTTAGGGTTTAGGCCGTAGGTTCAGACGTTGGCCATGGCGGTTACGCCGGCCAACCTTGTCGCGCTCACCCAGAAATAGAGAGAGGGGAAGGAGGGCTACCTTTTGGTGGTGGTATCTCGGTCTGAAGTGACCGAAGCTGTCGTCAGCGAAAATGGAGTTTCTGCCGGAAGTTACAGTCGCCACCGCAGCTCGACGCCGGCGCCTTAGCCCACGATCTTGGGCGGGATAGGACCGCAAGGTGATGGTGGTTCGATCTTGGGTGGCCGTACGCTCTGCCGTGGCCGGTGGAATGAGATAGAGGAGGGGGACTGATCGGAGAGAGAGAGAGAGAGAGATCGTGAGAGAGGAGAGAGAAACCGAAGAGAGGAGAGAGAAGGATTTCTCAGTTTTTGATTGGTCCACGTGGACTATATCAAATTATCGTCAAAATTAAAATGACGCTTATGTCCTTATTTTGCTCCGACGCTCGTATCGCAACGTGCCACCCGTCAACGAACTCGTTTCGACGAGTCAGATGCAGTGGCGCAATTCGTTTCGCCAAATTCCGTCCCGATAATTAATTGGACCAAAATGCCCCTTTTATTTCAATTTAATTATTTACTCCAATTTTTTATCATTTAAATCATTTTATTCTTTTTTAATTCCTTTTTAATTCCCAATTAATTATCTTATTTATTTTATAATTAAATGACCTAAATTAGGTCGGGGACGTCACAGGCTACGAAGTTCTTTGCAGTTTGCCGGAGAGAAAGGCGCAAGAGCAAAAAATGGTGGTTTAGGTGGGGTTGGGAGGTAGTTGAGGTCTGAGCGTGAAATTGGGGGAGGCAAATTTTTTTTATTAATTCCATTTTTAGATTGAATTTGAATATTTAATAATTAATTGCCATTTTTTAAATTAATTTTAAATATTTTTTTCTTCAGTTTTAACAGAATTTTGACGGAAAGGATCAACTTTTGCTAATATATATAAACACATGGATTAAATTGGCCAAATTGATAATAGGGGAATTAAATTGGCCGATGAGGTAAAATACAGGGATCATTTTGAAATTTAAGCCTTCTTTTTATTTAATTAACTTGGTGCGTTCCACCATCACCTCTGCCCCAACTAGTTCCTAACTTCCTATAAAAAAACAAAGAATATAAGTTATTTTAAGCCTTAGGTGCTTGAAAACCAAATAATTAAAAGATAAGAAAAATCTTGTGCATGGTGAGTTGTGTTGAGCGAGTAGTTGTATGCCCTGTCTCACTCTCACTATAAAACGACACGGCTAACATTATAATATTGGCGCATGAAGTGGGTGCCGTACGTGGAGATTCATGCATTGTTTATTGCGAGCTGGCTGGTCCTGCAGCGATGGTGGTGGTCGATCTGTGTATTTGCAAAGAAAATCTTCCTTTCGCTGTGAGAAAGGTGATAGCAAGGGGTTATTTAGTTTTCAACCCTTGAGGCATTGGTGGCAAAATTCATATGTTGTGCTTGTGACCACGATTGGTGAGCTGTGGGCAGAGCAAGTGAAGATGCTTTCACATAAGTTTTTGTATTCTGTCTCTTTTGCTTTTCGTTCATTTTTTTGTTTTATCTGGGAAGAAAAGGAGAATCATGGAGGACTAAAATATTGTTGGCAGATGGATATTTGATGTTGGATATTTTGATTTCTGTTTGAGTGATTCACTCTCTCTGATATTTATATATTGTATTGTTTTTCTAAATTTCCTTGGCATGAAGTCAAGGCGGATCCATGCTTGGGCTAGAGTGGACTCTAGAGCAGTGCAGATTTTGGAGAGAGATAAATTAGGCTTATTTTCATTTTTAGCATTTAAGTAAATGTTTTTGTCTTTTTACTTTCATTTATTTTTATATTACTTCATTTACTTAAGTTTACAATGTAAATCAGGAAGTACCCCCCATTTGGATTCAAATAAAAATACTAGAAAATCAAATTTCCACCAAACCAAAATATGAAAAATCAGTTTTAGTGCAAAATACGAGTTAGGCTAAAAATGATGGCTCATTAAGTCAATATATACTTCATACTAAAATCCCATAAAATCAAGTTTTCTTATTTGATGTGTAAGGAATAAAAGCCGCCAAAAATTATATTGAGAAAATGATTATTCCGAAAAACCATTTTTCATACTTAGTCAAGATTTTTACATAAAACAATTTTTTCATGTATGATATGAATGCATGAAGAGACCTAAGGTCAATCTAGGTAAAAAGCCTTAGATGTTCAATCCACAAAGAGTTTTTAGCCTTTCAAAATTGCACCTCCATTAAAAAATTCATGGGTCCACCAGTGTCTACAGCCAAATACTTTAATACTTCAATTACTAATTTTTTTCTCTCTCTTCTTTGGTTTATTCAGCTTTTGATTTGGCTCAAATAATATTTATTTGTCTCTCTGATTTTGTTTTTTCGAATTTATTGATGTTGCTTCTCTTGGAAACATTGAAATATGGACTCTCCCTAACTAAACCACTCCGCTGACCCAAAGTCCTCGAGCTTCAAATTGTTCTTCGTCTGAGCCTCTGAATTTTGGTTTTTCTAGGTTTTCTTTGTTTGTTGTAGGTTTCTTTGTTCAAATATCTCTTTGAAACTAGTTTTTTTTTTTTAAATGAATTCTAAAAATAGTTTTTAATATGAAGGAAATATGCTAAATTAGTCAAAAAGTATATCACTTTCATTAATTTGAAGAAAATATTGCTTTTGATATATATATTTGTTTTAAAATAAGGCTTATAATTGATCCCAACAAAAAAAAAATTAGCCCACCCTTATAAATATTCCTGGGTCCGCCATTGCATGAAGCCCCCAAGTCACTTGGGTCAGCAAATGGTTGTAGAATTTGGTTGTGTGTTTTTTATATTATTGTTCCAGGAAGAAAACAAAAATCAACAACTCTCGGATGCTTGACTCGTTTTTTTTAGCAGCTTGCTTGATCGAAAGAACTTTTTTTTAGCAATAAATACTGAATACAAAGAAAAATTCACGATTTCTTCTTTCCTGCTGAAGGAAGAACTTGAAGGCAACGGAAAACTTGCTTCGCATGATGCCCCTAGTGGCGTGACTTACGAATCACAAAGTTTGTGATTGTGGAGGACCCACTTTAAGAATAATGGCCTAGTCCTTAGCAGAGTCACCATTTATGTGAGGGTTTTTTTGTTGAAAGATGTAATGGGCTTATTGGACTGGTGTGAGGTGGATTGAGCTCTCCTTTACTCTTTATGAGTTTGCAGCACCAGGCCCCAAAGCACTCTAAAAGAGTTTAAGACTAAGGGAGTGATTTGGTTATCTTCAGTGGCTCCTTGCAGGTTTTGATGTACAACAGGTACTGGAATGATTGTACTTGATTTTGTTATGTTGGAAGTGCTTTTCTTGAAGTGAAATATGTGATGCAAGTAGTGGAATTAATAGTGCTGGAGAAGATGCTAGAGGAGGTGGTCTTTAGTGAAGAGTAGCTACGTTGATACTGTACACTTGGCATGAGAGATTGCTTCAGTGAATCAATATGAAACTTGGCTTGAGAGGCTTATGGTATGGGAGCAAGTCTCCATAAGTTTAGTAAGAGAGAGTGCTTCTGCTGCTTGGATTGGAATAAGATGTTGGAGGTGAGATGAAGGTGGTGTTTTCGGGAGTTGGGATGGTTTTTCGTGTGATGTGTAGGGCTTGGAGTGGTGTTATGAAAGAAGAGAAGCACAATGGAGGAAGGCTTGGGCTTTGTGTGTTTACGGCAGTGGGAGGATGAGCTTGCCTCATGCTGTTCTTCTTCTGGTTTCGGTGTGTGTATTGCAAGGAGGGATGAAAGTCTATTTATAGGCTGAAGAATGATTGTGTAAGGAAGGATCCGTGAGTGTACAGTGCTCAACAGTTAGTTTCTCCTTGAGTGTGCAGTAATTATTGTGTGCACAGTAATGAAAGTGGGTTTGAGTTTTTGAAAAGGCTAGGAGTTCTCTCTCTGCTTACTCGTGTAATTAGGCTCAGGATAGTGGGTATGAGTTTTGGTACTCCCAATCAGCCCTAAAACTTCCATTGTCTGATCTTTCAACAGGCTTTATGAACACGTGTAACCATCCACACCACAACACGCTCAGCTAGCTCCAGACATATATGTGGTTTGGGTCCACTTAAGTTTGTCGGGTGGTTTAGCATAGGAAAATGTATTATTTGTTTAGCATGGCATGCACAGTATTTCTATATTTATTTAATAAATTAATTCCCAAAATATAACTTGAATTAAAACATTAACAACATTATATGTTATATTAAACTTCTCGAGACATTTTGAGCCTCAACAGTAATCTATATAGAATTCTTGTTGGACATAGACTCTTATCTCCTTTTTAGCTTTTAATTATTTTTAATAAACATATTTGTTGTCCCTTCAAAATGAATTAATACTTGTGTTTTGAAATTTTTCTTAAATGAGTTATTTTAAAATTTAACCATAAGGATAATTTACTTTACATATATAGATTAAAAATGTTTTTTTAATTCATCCACTAGAAATTGCCAAATTATTATCGCCATGATAACAACAATATATACACGGCATGCATGCTTCTATAAGTTTTACTCCTTATTTTTCCATAAAGCTAGATCTTCCAATCCCTTGTCAACGGTGGAAACACTACTCTTGTTCCCAATGTTCGCATAATGATATGAGAGGTGATATTTGCATTTTAATGGACCAACCAATATATGCATTTGTGAGTGAGAGTAGGAACTACCACATGTGCTCCAAAGTACTATCCATCCTATTAGGGGACTAAAATCATAGCAGAGGATCCGTATCCTATTAGATTTGGTGCACAATTCATTAACCAAATGGTGATCACACAAAACAAATGAGTCATATGTGAACTCCATTAATATTAGGAAAAAGTTTGGCTCCATAAAACTGAGGAGCAGTTCCTTCCTCAAAACAAATAGAGTTTTGACACTAGGCAAATTCCTTTAATTTTTTTTTCTTTTGAATTCTTTTAACCTCTTTGTTGTGAGGATGTGCTCCTCCTCAATTTTAAGGAGCCAAGCCATGCTAGACATTTTTGACATAAATGTATTGAGCAAGTTAAATCACATTTTAGCACATAACAAGAGAACACATTCCAATGCGTACATTACAGAGAACACGAGAACAAGCTTAAGACGAGTCTATGATTGAGAGTTCATATAGATTACTCAACCAAACAACTTTATTTCGTACTACTACCCTTACAACACACCTGCAACGTAAGTCACAGAAACTAACAAGTTATCAATTCTGGGTTTCAGTCTCAGCAGCACCAGGCCCCCCTTTGCCGTGGTGGCCGTGGCCATACCCTCCATGTCCATGGCCATTCCCTCCATGTCCGTGGCCATTCCCTCCATGTCCATGGCCGTACCCTCCATGTCCATGGCCATACCCTCCATGTCCGTGGCCATGGTCATCTAGAAAAGCATCACCGTTGACTGTACTCTCCTCTGAGAGAACAAACAAAAACTTTATATATAAAGCAGAAAAAATATACATAACTTATAACAATCATAGTGCAACAACCACTAGCCCTACATGCAGAAAAAGAGTAAATTACATCCACATATTCTCAGAATTAATATACTTTGGAGCACGAATGCTATATATATCTAGTACAAATTCGAAGCATAATCATTTTCACGACCAGTGCACCTTAATTAAAACGTGCATAAATTCACAAATCGTTACTGGAAAAAAAGATACAATTACTAATTTAATATATTATTTAGTTAAGAGAGTAAGAAACTCACGAGTTGGAGTAGCTGAGACCTCAGAGGAGATGAGGAGAACAGCAAAGACAAGACCAAGAAGAAGAAAAACCTTTGAGGATGCCATGTTTTGCTTAACAACAAGCACGATAATGTATATATGAAAGTATGCAAGAGATGATTGCTGAGTGAGTATACTGTGGCTTGGTTCTCCCTATTTATAGACCTTTATGAGATATCAGTCGGGTTGGAAAGATAAGGAGAGAGAAGAGAAGAATTTGTGACTCTTGTGGTGATTAAAGGCTAAAGAGCACCAAATTCAACCCCTTTTTTTCATCTTTTGGACTTAATGAAGCAACGTTTTTTTTTTTTCCCTGGTTTTGATGGTAGGGTTGATGGGACTACGTATTAAGTACGCTTTTATTAGAGGCGGGACAGCAAAAGCTAGTTAAGTTGTCTTGTGTGATCAAGTCAAAAGAAGTTGTCCGACCAAAAAAAAAAAGTCAAAAGAAGTTGTTTTCGTGATTAATTGGATGGGATATTTTCAAGGTATGTGGCAAATGGGCTGAACTTAAGCTGCTGATTCATCATTCAGGTCACAATCTTGTAGAGTGATCATGAGAGTCCTTTAACTGTCAGTTTTCATTCCTAATTTAGCATTTTTAGATTATCACAAAAGGTGTGGTGTGTACGCATATATATACTCTTAGAAGGGGATTGATATAGCTTTAGTTGAGGAATTTCTCAAATAAACTTATTTGAGGGACACCCTTATAAGCCCCATTACGCATTGTATTTCAATAATCCGATATCATCTAATTTTTAGATATTTTTTCAAAGATCATCTCTGCAAAAATCACTTGAATCCGAAATTATTTGATCATTCAATTAGATAGTTGTTATTATAGTCTTTTCTTGAAAAATACAATGTTTGTCTATTTTGTTGGTTTCATCCTACCGCAATAATCATCTAAAAACAAGGGTAATTTTTATATATAAGTTATTTCAAACAAATTCTTATGAAAAGTAGATGGAATTAAAAAGAGAAAATGAGATTAAACATAAACACAAATGTATCCGTAAGTTTTCTTTGTGAGTCATAGAATCACTATATCATGTATATATATGTTCAAAATTAAAGATTTATTTTGTATTGGATTTACGTAATTATATAGTAAAAGGACATTTACACTAATTGTATTGGATTTACCTTAAGCATCAAACTATATTAGTCAAGCAAAAATGCACAGGTAGTAGGACCCATACACTGCTTCCTTCTGGTCCACAGTTATTAAAGTTTTGGTAGCCTTTGTGGTCCGTGGCTTCATTTACAAGATGACATGAATGTGACCAACGAAGAAGGGTAGAAGATGTAGCTAAAGCACCATGAAGAAAAGTCGTTCACACCGTCATTGTTGACAATCCAGCCACAGTATCTATCCATCTCTCATGTCCACAAACTTTGATGATTTGATTTGTGCTTTTTCAAAGTATTTTACCTAATAATAGACATGCAAATCAGGACCAGATACAAGCATAGCTACTAAATTAATTAATGTTCATCTTCATGTCTCATATAATATTTACTCCATAGCTACTAAGTACCTACCGACTGCGGAGTGAATACTTAATATCAATGTACCGTACCTGTTATATTCCTGAATTTGACACTAATTGTCAATATTATCATTACAATATCAAATAATTATCTATTAGCGTTAATGTATTAGATACCGTAAATTGACATCGTTACCTAATAATCCTTTTCCATGCACGCACTGCCTTTCTAAGGTTGTATTGCTTCTACTTTTAAAAAATCTGTATACATATACATATCTCAAGTCATTGGGTCATATGGACAACTAGTGCCCTGATTCACTGCTTAATTTTTTTTTTTCCAAACGAAGAAAGATTTATTAAAGTCAAATAGATAAGTTTACATCACTAGCAAGAATATCAAAAATCCACTCATGCCACACTTGATTCCGTACGTGGTTACCTCTTGCTCTGACTCAAAACAAATGCATGGTCATCCGTGGACTACCGACTGTACGTACGGCAATGTCACACAACCTGTGGTTTTGTTACACGTCATTTTCATAATAATTAATTCTTCTACTTTCGTTTTTTAGCAAAATTATTTTGAAAATATATGACCCCCTCCCTCTCTCACGTCATTTTCATAATAATAAATTCTTCAACTACATTTTAAAGACTAGATAAGCCTAAGAGCAGCCTGTGGAGAAAAATTTAGTTGCAACGGGATAACATTGTTTTGTTATTTCCGACCAATAATATTATGTCACATCAAAGTATTATCACGAATGTTATGACTTTATTAGTCGGGAATAGCAAAATAGAGCTATTCCTGTGACATAGAAGTCTTTCTTCCCTCCCTCGCCTCTGCCATGGCTTCAACTTGAAGCTGTCCTACAGTGCTAGTGTCCCTGTTGGTAATTATGAGTCATTAAGGTAAAGTAGAGAAAGAATATATAATATCCAAAATTGCAAAGATGTTGCAATATCCTAACCGTTCTCTAAAGTCTAATTAATTAACGTCTCAAGTGGTTACAATATCCAAAATTGAGGCTCCTTAAATCTTTCAGGACAGAAATATATAGCAAGAGTTTTAGCAAATTTGTTCCCTATTTCCTCTACAAATTAATATATTATTTGATTAATGGAGTAACATAAGTAAACAGAAGTTATTGTTTAGTATATTTCCCACTCATGTTTAGTACTTTGTCTGAAACCAGGCCTTTTTTTTTTCCACTAATTATTATATCATTCTTATATAAGTATTCAGTAATAGGAATCAAAATCAATTTGATTACTAATATGCCTTGTCCATAATAAAATATGTTTTGTATACTAACTAGTAAAAAAAACTTAAAATGGCAACTACATCATACTATATAATAACATTTTATTTTCTATATTTTTAAAATTTTACTGATGTTTAATGATAAATAATCCAATATATTTACATTATTATATTATTCTAAGCATTCATGTGATTATTTAAAATAATACATGTAAGCAATTTTGAGATAAAAAATAACAAGATGAGTTTTTTTTGTTGATCAAACAACAAGATGAGATTATATGATGGCCTGATGATTTTATTTTTTTTTGTTGCCAAAGTTAGGAATAAGGAGTGAGGTTTTCTCACGCACACTGCTAACGTGCCATGGGAGTTCGAACATGAGACCACTAGTTTGTAAGTTAAGACTATTTTCCACGAGACTAGACCCTATTAGCGGGTCTGATGGCCTTTTCTAAACTGGTTTGAAAGGAAGAATGAATTAAATAGAACCGCAAACTATATCGTTAAATGAATTAAATAGAACCGCAAATTATAAACCAATCTGTAAACCTTCCTCTAACCAAATAAATTGTTATACCTCACGAAAAAGCAAAGTAAGCTAAATTATCAGCCACACCATTTTAGGCTTGAAGTCGGAAGACATCCGTCCGTTGATGTCTTCCAGTAGGTTCCCCACCAACCAACACTCATTAACAAGTTCCATACCTACCCACCTTAACCATTATATTTGCCTTTGGGGGGCTAGTGGATGCCTTTCAGTTGGAGTGGAGTTATAATGAAGGGGTTCTTAATAGCCCTACGATTAATGAAAATGTTTAAGTTCAATAATTTCTCTATATTATTAGACGGCTGGATTGAACCCTTCAATGCACCTCATCAAGCAGACCCCTCGTTATCGAAGCTCCATTCAAGTTGGGCTTCCCAACAAACTTTGGACCATGGGCTTCATCAGTAAAAACTAAACGTTCATAAGCCCATTTGAAATGGAGTTTTGCACTTTTTGGCCCAAAAATATATTTGGGTTAAATCTTAGGCCCGAGTTTGAATCAACAAAAACGCCTCTATCCTTCGGATGGACCGACGACCCGGCGTTCCAAAAATCAGAATCGAGTGGAAGATCCCCAATATTTTTCGTTTCTTTTAATTTCTTTTCCCACACTTTCTCGGCAGCCAAACAGACTGGTAGGGTTTCATTTCTTGTTTCATTCTGAATTATTTGCCCTTTATTTTTTCTGATCTAGCTAAATTAAAATTTTCAATTTTTCAAATTCTAAATCGCATTCAATTTCCTCTTTGTTTCTCTTTTGTATTGTAGAAAGTGAACTTTTCTGGTTGTGTGCATCGAGATCGAAGAGAAATCCAACATGGGATTTTTCGTAACGACCTTAATTTTCCTTTTGATTGGGATCATTGCTTCTCTGTGTACCAGAATTTGCTGCAACCGAGGACCTTCTACTAATTTGTACGTTTCCCTATTATTCAATTTCACTGTTTTCTTTCTCATTTCTTCTTTTATTGTTTTTGGTGGTATCTCTTAAATATGTTGGGTTTTATTCTTTATGTACAATATGTGTTTAGCTGCTGAATTTGTTAATTTTAAGATCACACTAGTCTTACAATTTAAGAAATATTAGGTATTGGGGAGCTTAGGATTTGATTCATGTCAATGTGCTTCGATGTTGTCAACCATATATATGATTAGGGATTTCGCTATTGAATTAGTTGTAGTATTAGGGGAAGCGTTTATGCTCTATGTTACAAGTTAATTGGTTGAATAACTGCTCATTTATGCTTATATATGACTTTGGAGAATTATGCACTTCTTGTAATGTAAAGAGCAAGGCTTTTTTATACTGGGGAACTTGTGTGGAAACTGGGTGAATTCGGTTAGTTGGTTCATTTGCTCTATGTTACAAATTACAATTAAATGGTTTATCTGTGTGTACGTAAGACTCTCGATTGTAGATTCTGACCCATTCATGTGTAGATGTAACTCGAAACCTTCATTCCACCTGGGGCCATCTTTAAGCCACTGGCGCGGGGGCCTTCAAGGCGCGTGGCCTTGGATTGTTCAATTCTTAGTTCTTTGTTAAGACATTTTTTTTTGTTGAATATGATTGAATTTATAAAAATACGTAGTCTTATATTGTTTTGTGAAAATAAAAATTTCAGCTTAATATATTTGCTTTCACAGTTTCTAGTTGATCTTGTATGTTATGTCTGCATATGAATATGATAATTCAGAATATCAGTTCTTGAAAGTTTATTGTTCAGCGTCTGAGAGTGGTTTGAGAAAATAAGTGGTTTGATTTGGTTACACCACCAACTCATGAAAGTGACATACGTTTCTTTCTATATAAAGAGACTATCTTATAGTGATACTTTTCTCCATGTTAATACTTCTTTTTGCTTCCTTATTTATCTAAACTCATGCTTTTCTTGTGTAAAATACTGAACTTTATATTCTTATGCAGGTTCCATCTAACATTGGTTATTACAGCAACAATCTGCTGCTGGATGATGTAAGTGCAAGATGTATATCGTATCTCTTTTTTCTTTCATCAGTATTAAGAAGGTTTTTCATTAATCAATAGGTGGTGGAACATAAATTTGTGCCAAACGTCCTATATAAATTTGTAGTTGAGCGTCTTTGGACTACATTTTTGCTGTCTTGCATCTAAGCTGTGCTTTATACATCCCTGTTTGAGTGCGAGAAAAGGGTGTATGGCCCGAAACAAGCAGTTATGCTCAATTATTGGATTATTTCCATTTTGTTCTCACCCTTAATATTTAACGAAGCCTTTGCATTTATTGGAAAAACAATGTGTATGTATTATGCTTCACATTGAAAATCCTCCTCCTCGGAGGCCTATGGAGCTTAGCCCATATAGTCATTTGACTCATTGCAACAGCCAATCCACCCCCAGCAGTGACATTGTGTCACATCATGGTGGAGGACTTGTGCTGTCTGTTATCCTTCCAAGTTCCAAGGGGTAGAGAAAGGAAAAAACTGAATCTTCTTGTTTCAAGTGACATGAAATAAAAACCCCATGTCTTCCTTGATTCGTTAGACTGCATGAATGTGGTGGCGGCAGTTATGTTGTTACAGTGATAGCTTAGGAAGAGTTTGTTATTGTGCTCGATAGTGCTATTGCCTATGAGGTCAACTTTCTTTCATTCCTCTCCTGCCTTGATATGAAGATGTAAAGACTCAATGAATTGGTGCCTGTTGAGTTTATTTATTTTCTTATTTTGTTTAATCTGTTACCATGTGGTATTGATGAGCTTTTTCAATCATTATTAATCTTTGATACAATTTCTCAGTGTAATGCCCTTTTCTTTTCACCTTAATCTTCATGACATCATTTTATTCTTTGGCGTTGTTAGGTGGGCGATTGTATATGTTGCACAAATGAAACCACTCATAGTCCCTATTCTAAATGAAGGAGAGTGAAGTTCTGTTTCGAAAAGCATAGATTGCCATATTGGTTACGTGCCAATCGGATTATGTATTATCTTCAGAGAACAGCAAGTTTTAGTCCAATTGATTATTTAGTGTTGGGTTTGTATGTAAATGTTGGAGTGTCAACGTTGAATTTGTTTGGCATTGTTGCCCTACATCACCTGCTATTAAATGTTATATGTACCCTCATTCATTTAGAATTCACTGTCAGTAAGAAAAGTATAAATGTGATTGGAATGGAATAAGTTATAGAGATCGAATGAGCTGAGAAGTTTGATGTACTCGTGTTGCCAACTTTAGCCTATGAATGATGCTATAGGCCTCTGTTACTTTTTTCCTACCCTCACTTGATTGTCATCTTAGATTTTCAAGTGAGAAATGCTAGCAACCTTCTCTCTAATCTTCTCTTTTGGACCTTCTCCATTGTTTTCATGACATGTGTCAATTTCTACGTTAAAAATAATGCCATTAATACATTAGACATTGTTTTCAGTGTAGAAATTGACACATGTCATGAAGATAATGGAGAATGTCCAAAAGAGAAGGTTTGAGAGAAGGTTGCTAACACTCCCCAACCTCTTAATTTATTCCTGCATGGTTTTCAATTATCTCAATTTCATACCCAACACATAATTTGAAGATCCTTTTAAAAGAAAACAACAATTATTTCATAAAATCCACATATTCGAAATCAAGTAATACCATATTACCAAAATAGAAGTTAAAAAAAAATTTAAATCATAGGCAGAATTGAGGAAACTTTTTTTTAAAAAAAAACTCTAGTATTGTTGTTTGAGTTCAGCTTTGCTTTGAAGGTTGGATAAGTATGTTTTGGTTTTGGATGTGATTGTGTTGGCATGGGATTGTAAAGTGAATTTAAAAGATAGGTGGATGATAGTTCCACTCTCAATTTGTCATTCTATAATTCAAAAGTAGTCATTTTATTATTTTTAAAGCACTCAAAGAAAAAAAAAAGTGGAATGAGAAAATGAAAATGGGAATAACATTGCTCAAAGATAAAAAGATGAATTTTGAAAAAAAAAAAAAAATTTGGCAAAAGAATTAGAGATAAAAGTGTTTTTGGTGAAACAAATTGTGAAGTTGTTAGCTTCTTTTACTTTTTTGTTTGTTTTATGCATATAGTGTGACCTGGAATAACTCCGGAAACGAGAACGATGCATTTCTATTTTTGTAAAACCCTAAAAACCCAAAACCCATTTGTAAATTCTTGACTGAGAGAGCCAAACACGATAACGATGGCTACATGGACAAACCCAAACGAGCTAATCTCAACGACGTCGTCGACAATTCCCACACCATTTCACCACCATAAGGCAGTGCCCTCCTTCAGGACAAGCATTTCTCTGAGTAGTAAAAGAAGAAGTGCACTGAAACGGCGATGTTTTGGAGTTGTGAGATGTTCATTTGCACCCATGGAATCGGCCAAGATTAAGGTGGTTGGGGTTGGTGGCGGTGGCAACAATGCCGTTAATCGCATGATTGGCAGCGGTTTACATGTGGGTTTTCCTTTTACTTTTTCTGGGTCTTTGCTCAAAGTTTGAACTTTTCTCTCTCTGTAACAGGAAAATAGGGTATTTTGTTTGAAGCCCGTTTCTAAATGTGCATAAATTTTGCTGTTTTTATATCTCAGTTTGTACATTGTTTGTATTTTAAACATGTACTTGGGTTTTTGCAATGTGTTATAATTGCCTTACTGTACAAACCCACTTCTGTTTCATAGTTGTTAAAGAACTTTGAATTTTCTTTTTCTTATTTGTTGCTGGTACTGGATTGGCTTTATTGAGTAACCAACTTTAGCATGGCATGGTAATTTAGGCCGAAATATGAATTTTTTGAAAGTATTGTTAGCAATGCTTTGAAGATTACTTGCAATGATTTGATTACTGATGGTATGTTGCTTATTTTGACATTAGGGTGTTGATTTCTATGCCATAAACACGGATTCTCAAGCACTATTACAGTCTGCTGCCGAGTACCCACTTCAAATTGGAGAGCTTTTAACTCGTGGACTAGGTCGGGCACTCTCCTTTCGATATAGGAAATCTCCATAATTTTTGTGGGCGTGTACATATATATATATGTCAATTCATGATGTATGTATGAATATAGTATAGTAATGTAGCACCACATTTTATATTTTCCCCTACATCTGGTGGTGTTTGCAGTATCATGGATCTGAATTTGTTGTATACTCTATGAGGTTCTTTGATTTCAATCATTTGATAGAGATGCAGGTACCGGTGGGAATCCACTTTTGGGGGAGCAAGCAGCTGAGGAATCAAAAGAGGCCATTTCAAATGCTCTGAAGGGCTCAGATCTTGTGTTTATAACAGCTGGTATGGGTGGAGGCACAGGGTCTGGTGCTGCCCCTGTTGTTGCACAGATATCCAAAGAGGCAGGCTATTTGACTGTTGGTGTGGTTACCTATCCTTTCAGCTTTGAAGGGCGTAAAAGATCCTTGCAGGCAGGTGTCAATTTGGTCCTTATTTTTATATCTTACATTGGCAACTTCATAAGTGCATACGAGGGATCTGTATTAGTAAATACTTGATGCACTTTTCTTGAATTGTATAAAATCAAATGTTTCCTTTCCTAAAATCCTTAGATAGTTGTTTTATGTTATGAGTTTATTACTCACTACTTAGCATTCGCATCTTCTTAGCTTGTTGTTATGTTGTTTTGAATGTTGTATTCTTTAAAATCACTCTATGAGACTTTCATTTACATTAGTTAAATAATTGATTCAGGGTGTAGCAGAATCAAAAGATCTTCATGTCATCTTGACCAATTTAAAAATCCATGGAAGTTGATGTGACCCTAGTTCTTCTTTAATGGTGCTTTTGGGCCTTAGGCCGAACTATGATAGTATCCTACTTCACTTTATCTAAATCATAACTGAAAGCTTTTACATGATTTAAAGTTAACTAAACTCTATTCAGTTATTGATTGTTTTTTCCATCCATTATGAGCATTGAGGAGAATTCTTACGTGCATTCATTGGCGTCAGGATGGTGTGTTTGCAGGCTCCAAATTTTAACATAAAACCAATATTTCCATTTATAATTGACATGCATATAGATAAGATGATATGTTTACCAGTATTATGGGTTGGAGAGAATTATCAGTTTTTAAATGTTCGGCATTATCTAAATCATAGTGCCATTTTCTTTGTCATCCAAATTTTTAAAAATTGTTGTCTTGTTTTTGCTTCTGTCAGGCATTCGAGGCCATTGAGAAGTTGCAGAAGAATGTTGACACTCTTATAGTGATACCCAATGATCGCCTTCTTGATATTGCTGATGAGCAGACGCCCCTTCAGGATGCTTTCCTTCTTGCTGATGATGTTTTACGTCAGGGAGTGCAAGGAATTTCCGACATAATCACGGTGAGTACTTTTTTGCAATACTGAAACATATCAGAAGTTCAAATTTATTGTCAACTAAATTCAATTAAGCATAGCCTTGCCCTATTAATAGTTATATTATAATCGGTTAAATACATGATGATTTGTGAATAAGAAAGGAATGAGATGCTGAAACTATTCCAATTATTTTAGAATAGCTTTATTTGCATACTTTTGGATTTGAATCATGTTAGTCACCATATTCTGATAAATTAAAGTGTTGCTCCCTTTATTTGCAGATACCCGGACTGGTAAATGTGGATTTTGCAGATGTAAAGGCAGTTATGAAAAACTCAGGAACTGCAATGCTTGGAGTAGGGGTTTCCTCCAGCAAAAACCGTGCAGAAGAAGCAGCTGAACAGGCGACTTTGGCTCCTCTGATTGGATCTTCAATTCAATCAGCTACTGGCGTAGTGTATAATATCACTGGAGGAAAGGACATAACCCTGCAGGAAGTCAACAGAGTGTCTCAGGTACACTTCAATGTTTTATGAATAATTTAATCTCAAAGGCCCTTATAATTTTCTGTTTATTTAAAAATGTAACAAGAGCATTCAATTTATTGGGAAGTGCATGTTCTCGTTATGATGCTCCTTTCCTTCAAAAGTTTCGTGTATTTATGCACCAGTCATCAGTGTATGTGATATAAAATGTCAGTCTTTCCCCCCAAATCTTAAGAGAAAAGGCAATAAGTTCAATATGCTCCTCAATTAGTTTTGCGAATTGTCCTACCTCAGTGTCTTTATTTTTAAAAACGAGGGGAAGTTGTAAATTTTTGCTCGTGGTTGGTGCTGGTGACAGTTTTTTTTTTTTCCCTTTCCTGTCTAATGAAGTTTGCATATTAATGTAAATTTTCAGGTTGTGACGAGTTTGGCAGATCCTGCTGCTAACATAATATTTGGAGCTGTTGTGGATGACCGCTACAATGGAGAGATCCATGTGACTATTATTGCAACAGGCTTTTCACAGTCGTTTCAGAAGACACTGCTAACAGACCCCAAGGCAGCAAAGCTGTTGGACAAAGTAGCAGGGGGTCAAGAAAGCAGGGGAATTCCCCTTCCCCTGAAGTCCTCAACCTCGCCACCCAACAGTTCATCAAAGCCATCTCCCAGAAAGCTTTTCTTTTAACTCAATTGGGTGTTTTTTAGTCACGTGCATTTTGCTCTGTAATGATATTGAAGCTCCGATTTATGAAATGTCATTACTTTTTATCCATTTACCTTGCCAATATTTAGCGCGATTAATAAACCTTTTTAAGAAACGCAACTAACAACTGTAAGGTGACTGAATTCTATTTTTTGGCCAGAAACTGTAAGGTGACTACTAAATCAGTAGCTACAAATATAAGTAAAACCATAATGTTTCAATCCTTTTTCCTCATGAAAATGAGAAGAAAAATGTTTTTTTTTTCTTTGAAGTAAAAAGGGTGAAACTTATGTCATACTGTCAAACACATCGATTCCGCACCATTCGACAGCATAGAACCTTAATGCTCATACAGCTGGAGTATGGGAACTTTGTGAATCTTAACGTTACGAGTGTGGTATGCAAATGGCCATTAGCTGTATTCCAGTATCAAAATGGTGCCAAAATTCCAAGCAAGGTCTGTAAGTTTAATTTATCTAACCGTTAGGGCCTGAGTTACAAGTACAGCCACTGGAACCTACAGATTACTTCCAATGTAAAAACCAAATAGTTTTGGTATGGAAACACATCTTTAACCTACAAGATTTTCTTTTTCCTTCCACAAAAGAATCTGAGCAGTAAAACAAATGATTTACACGTTCTTGATAACAATAAGTACCACTGACCACAAATTAATCACAGGAAAAGAGACAACTCTGATTTGGGCATAAAGGTGAACACGCTTTCACCAAAATATTCAAACAGTGATGCCAGTAAATGTCCTGCATCCGTCTCCTCTTTCCATGCCTGAGCAAGAACTGTAGAACCCTTTACCATTTGACCACTGACCTCCCCTCCTGACATGTGTTCCTTTGGTAACTGGTGGGATATGGATGGTAAACCAACATTTAAACCCCCAACAGATGAGGAAAATCCACCTACAGCCCCTTTCATGTCAACTTGCATGGAGTTCATTGGCATTGCTCCTCCCGTGCCATCGGAAGCTAATTTTTTGAATGGTGGTTGCTGCATCAAGTTGTCTGTGCTTGCTTTGCGTTTATCTTGAATGAAAAGAAAGAGGTTAAGCACAAGGATGATATGGGGCAAAGTAGATATTCAAGTTAAATGAGGCAAATCTCGTCACTATTTTCAAACCCTGTTCAACATGTGAATCGAAAAACAAATGTGCTGTATATTGTTGCACATGTAAGCAGATTGGTCTTACAAAGGAACCATACAAGTTCAATTACACTCCAGTTGCATATGTTTGACCCATGCAAACGCACACCCAGAAACCAGTATGCTTGTGCACAAATAGAGAAAGCTTCCAATAACATAAAAGATGCATTTTAGATTTAAGTATTCAATCAAAGTTACAGGTATAATTTCACCTTTTCCATGTTCCTTGAAAGTTCAAAACAACAAAGACTAGCAGAACATTAAATCCAAGAACCAAAACCCTTCAACAAAGGGGAGGAGCTGAACTGTAAGGTTGGGGGGGCCGAAATAGAAAATACAAGTATATCAAATACATAAGTTTTCAAGAGTTACGTGTTAGAGCTAAATATTTCTAGCTTAGCATGTCTAATTTATTTTAGAGGGGCCATTAACTTAAATAACAAATTGTCTATTACTAGTTGTATGTACTATATGATATATTAGAGGAGAGATGAAAAACTGGGGGGAGGGGGCAATGCCACTGCTTCAACAGGTAATTCATACCATTTTGAAGTTTCTTCTAATCACACCCTATTTCTTGTCTACTCTACAAACACACACAAGCTGCATGCGCATACCTAGAGCAAACAGAAGCAAACTAACACCAAATCTAAAATCCAACACACTCAACCTACATGCAAAGTTTGCAAACTACAGAAGCATGCAATACAACGATTCTGTCAGAATTACACTTAAACCAAACATCTGACATCCCCGCGTTTATAGGCCATGATGGCATTTTTCAATGAACTTGCCACAAAACACATCAATCCCAATCTTTTTGGTAAGGTATTTTTTGGCCTCATCATGTGGGTGGCTTACATACTGTATACCATAAGCGCATACACGCATCACCTTTCCCTGCCTTCAACCATCTTCCAAAGGAAGACAATTACAAGTCACACTACTGGCCATTAGAAACTCTCTTTTCAATACATCCACAAATACGATCTTGCATCACACAGCAATGTAAAACACACATACAACTCTGAATATATATAATATACATATAGGGTTCCCTTTTTTTCTTGCAAAAAAGGGGGGATCCCTTGGGGCCTCACTCTGCATTGTCATTCAATTTTTATCACGATCACGTTATTGTCTATCAAAAACACCGTGTTTACCTATATTACATGATTGCATTGAGTTGGGCCCGAATGCAATCCCTTTCTTCTCTTATCAGAGAGGAACCCACTTCTTAAGTTTTTCTGATGTGTGTGTGTGTGTGTGTGTGTAATGCTAATGTACACATAACCCTGAATACTGGACGCACATCACCGCACTAAAAACACTGTGTTTACCTATATTACATGATTGCATTGAGTTGGGTCCGAACGCAATCCCTTTCTTCTCTTATCAGAGAGGAACCCTGTTCTTAAGTCTTTCCAATATGTGTGTGTGTGTGTGTGTGTGTCTGTGTGTAATGCACACATAACCCTCAATACTGGACGCACATCACCGCACACACACAGGAGCACTATGAGTGGATCAGTGTATCTTCAGGCATGTAGCATAGCAACTAAACAAGTTAAAGGAAGGCATACTTGTCATTGTTGTTGCAACCCTTCCCTTGCTCTTCCAAATGGCATGAGCTGGAGGAGACAACAAACTGTGGAACATCTTGAGCCGATCATGCATGCATTGGCCAGCCGCTTTCTGGAAGTGGCTTTGTTAGTTCCATGTCATGTCAATTTAATAGCAAAACCTAAAAACATAAAAACAAAATTCCGATTTGAAATATGAACTCACCAGCAAGGCCCCATAGACACGCCAAGCTTCATGCCTCTTTATTTCGTTCTTTTGCTTCTCTAGTATCATTTCTGGTTCAAGAAGTTGCATATATGAATCGAGATTTGGTAGTATAAGTAGACGAACCTGCTCAAAGTTAAGCATGGCAATTAGATCAAACAAGAAAAAAAAAAGATGTTTCCACTAGGTTAAGCAGAAAAACACACAGAGACAATGAAGGCAGCCACAACTAAAACTAGATGCAAATGTGCTAAGAAACTATGTCCAACACCAAGACTGCAGCCTTATTAGAAAATCCATGTAATAAAAAAGCATGCAGGAGAGCATACCACACTAGGACCAAGGGCTGCTAGCCCTTGAATTGCACCATAATGCTGAGGTAATGTTTTTGTTGGGTCCAAGAAAGCATGAAGCAGAGTCCTTGTCAAACGTGGTTGAAGATTGTGATAAACATGCCCAAATCTGCAAAAATACACTGCTAATAAAAAGATAGAAGTATCTCGATGTAATGCGTAAATTTTATAATGCTAAGTATCTCATTCTTTTTAAAGAGTCTTGATATCTCTGCGTGTTGCCAAATTACTTAGCAAACTAAATTACCAAAGGTAATTGGTCACAGTGTCAGACAAAGCTTAACTAGAATGATAAATTCACAGGCCAAGTCAGCTAGGTTAGCTGAAACATGGTTCTTGGTCTATGGAAATGGAGCCCTGACTAAAAGGTACACTGCACAAGTGTTAGACCATATAATTAGTCAATAATGCCATATACACATGCCCCCCTTTAGCTCTATATGTTTAATTTCTGTTACAAGAATGACCTGGAGGCAATATGGACAAGATTTGCCAGGACCCAATGGACATGATAAACCAAATTGAAATTAATAATAAACTTTTCTTCTTTTTGGTACACATATCTTGATAGTTTTCAAATACATATATAGCACAACATTGTTATATTTGTTGCATGTGTCTTTGCCTTAAACAAAGAAAGAGGTTTAACAAAATAAAAAAATATTCACCTTTTGCAAATTGAAGAAACCAGGTTTGCGGTAAAGTTTCTAAGTTCCCAGTGATTGTCAGTATATCTATTCCCTAATCTTTTGGCAACAAGGCAGGTAATAACAGATGGCATCAATTGTTGTAGCTGGAACAAATTACAAAATTAGATAGATAAAATCTCACTTGAAATGAAACATGTAAATATCAGATAGACAGACTATAAATTCTTCTGAAAGGTTATATAGCTATAAAACCTATGTACTTCAACAGTTGATAGAATTAAATGCTTACATAAGGTTCAATATGTATGTGAGGATTTTGAAGAAGGCTCCGGACAAGGCGCATCAAAGAAAATAGGAGCGGGAAACTATTCAAATTCCGTGTAACCTGAGATGATTGCAGGAAAACATCATGTAAAATGCGTAACAAAAAGTAATTAGACCAAGATACCATCAGAATGACTACCTCATCAGCAACAAAGCATGTGAAGTAAGGAACCAACGCATGGAGTCCTGAATCTGTTGCCAAGCTGACTAATGCTTCTTTGAAGATGGTGGAACTAGACCTGCGAGTAAGCTCTGTAATCTTCTCAAAGTAAAGCTGCAGAGGCAACCACAGAGAAATTATGGCATTTAATAGTATTTTACGCAAGGTGCTTACAGAACATGGAAAATAATATACCTGAAGTTCCCTTGACAGTACATGCTTAACAGGCAATTTAATGTCTACAGGAATTCCATCTTCCTTGTATTCAGATTTTTTCACATCAGAGTACGCTGCCAGTGCTATAAAGCAAAGCATTATGGCAATCCAAATTACTATTGATGGTAAAGCTAAAATTTCAAATAAAATAGTTCATACATAAGAATGCAACACAAAGATTACTGCAAACTGTAAGTAAATTATTAGACAGGGATCATATCGTCGTAAATCAGAACTGAACATGATTAAACAGGTTTTATGTAATAGATATGCAAATGATAATTCAATGCATAATGCCTGCCTCAGCATGGTAGGCTAGAATAAGAACTTGGTAAAGATCAGATCCCTAGTTTAGCCAAGCAATCTTGCACGTAACTTTAGCAGGATACCTTCAATTGGAGCATTTTCTGGAATTGCAGGTTGAACACCTTCAATTGCCAGCCAGTGAGCAGTAACTGATACACCAAGAGGTGCTCTTGGTAAAGGTGCTTCAATGACCTATAAATATCATGCAAAATATAAAACGTCAGAAGATAACTAATAAATGTAGCATAGAAAACCATGTTTAAGGTCATCAATAAGCTCTTACATCTTTAAATTCCACGTCATTGTCATCGATGTAGAACAAATCCTTATGTCCCGCAGCTCTCTTGAACCTCAAAGAATCTCCAGAGGCAAAGCCATATATCGGCTAAAGCAGGTAGAAGAAAAGTAATCTTTTATCTTTTTTTTTATAAAGAAAAATGTGAAGACAAAACACAAAATTAAACAAACAAAATTGGGAAATGAATGAAGGTCAAGCTTTTCAAACTTAGACCTTGTCAGCACAGTATCCACATATGAGAGAAACATAATACACTTATAGATGCTCAAGGAAGCACCGAAGCACACACCCCTAAAAAAGCAAAAGGGAGCAACGGTTGACAAAGACATGTGGAGCACTTCTTCTCCACCACTCTACCCATCACGTGAAACCCGTCCCACACTACACCAGACTGCGTCACATAATGTCACCCTCAGGAGATTGTCTCAAGATTTCATTCCTTATTAGAGTACTGATTACCTTAATCCTTCTAACATTCCTTTCCCATATACTTTATATTACAAGTCCCAGGATTCATTTTCTGTTTGCTGCGGTCCAGACTTACTTCCATGAAGATTCCAGAGGGTCTTCCCAAAAAGACTACAAGTTCTAACATGTGTCCTCAGTCGCACGGACATCATAATACTAATCATGCTACAGACTAACAAAATGCATAAAACAACAGCTTCCAACAAAGATGCTCGAAGCATTTGACTTAACAGAGTTTTAAAAAAAAAACAGAAACAATTAATAAGCTTTTAGAATGAAGGAAAATCAATTTTGCATTTCCAACACAAAGAACACCATAGAATTAAACGAGCACCACAAATGTAGTCACATCTGAATAACAACACAGCTTACCTCCACATTTCTTAATTTAAGCGCACTATCCACATCATCTGTAGTCAGAACAGTTCGCCTTGAGTGTCGCATGCATTTAATTGCCTCCTGCGATTTTAAAATGACAACCATTTATTTCCTTCCTCACGGGCTCTATATAAATGGTAAGCATAGACCACATAATGAGCTCAACACTAATATTTTCTTCATAATCTACCTTAATGAAGAAAACAAGAAGTTGCTGCTGTAGTTGAATCTTACCTTAACTTTAATTTACAACTTTACAAAATTTATAATTTTAAAAAAAAAAGTTCAGGGGATATTTTACACAATAAGATTTTAGGGTTATATTTGGCAATGAAAGATAAGAATTTACACATTAAAACACTGGGGATATGTCTGATTCCTCTATCCAAACCTAGCAAGTAAACTAAAGCAAGTTCTTCCATTTTTGTGACAACTAAAGGTTGAAAACTCCACAGCACTACAAAATGCCAATTATAACTAAACAAAATTTAAGAAAAAGCTTTCTGTAACCGCATTAACCAGGAAAATACCTGCATGATCTCTCGGACCCGGTACTCGACATCTGGGGTGAGAGCAAGCGCGACATCGGGGGACAAATTGGAAATGCCAATGCTCTGTGCTACGACCTCTATTGCTTCTTTAGGCACATTGCTCATTTTTATTGCTTTTTTGTTTGGTAATTTTTTTGCTTACTTCATAAAGCTCTTGCACCAAAGGCCACCCCACTGGTTCTGCAAAGCAATTATTAAAATAATTGGTAAAACCCTACTTCGTTACGGAGCTGGGATGCTATTTTCAAGCAATATATGCATGGAATTGAGATTAGGCACAAAGAAAGTCGCAAAAACTCATCTGGGTTCGGTCAGCTTGATGATTATATATTTATATATATACCAATATAGGTCTACATATTGCTCAGGCAATTCAAACTGTAAAGAGAGAGAATTTTGAAAATAAGTACCTGAAAATGGCAAGCCAAATCCGAGTTGGGGTCGACTGTCAATGATGGACGACGAGTTCCGGTGAGGAAGTTACAGGCTTAGAGCCATGGGTGTCAGTTCAAGAAAGAGGTTTACTGGGCTTATATTTATAGGCCTAACAGTCAATGAACCCAGTCATTAATTACCGGACTGAACACTAATGAGAATACATGCCAATTTGGGCTTACAAGGAAAGAATTCTGTTTTTTCTTGTTCAATTGTAGGAGTAGGAGATTTGGAACAAAAAATAAAAAACTAAAAAAATTTAATATAAGCGATATTTGGGGACACAGGATTTAGAGGTAACTGCTATTAACTACTTGAATTAACTCCTTACCATTTGCAACCTCTTTTAATATTAGAAAGAGAAAAAAATAAATAATTTTAGGAATCGAACTCGGAACGTATAATAGTTCCGAGACTAACACAATGGTCATTAAATTTATCACTAATTTGCTCATCATATATGCGCACATGCGGATATTTTACTTGTTAAAAATAAAGTGTTAGGAATCGAGCTCGTAATGCTAGGTACACAGACAATTGTTGTTAACCACTCCAGTATAAGATCCTTAAAAATATTGACATATCATTTATTACTTAAAACACATAAACGCTAATTAGTGTAGGATATTACTTGCCTCCTTCACTATAAGAGCAACTCCACCCCAAAGGGCAACGGTTAGGGCAAGGGAAGGCAATGTTTGCCACTATTCACATGAATAGTGGCAAACCTTGCCTTTTGTAGCTCCACCCATGAAGGGCACGGTAAGACAATTACTATTCACTTTAATTTATTTTTATTTTTTTCACTTAAATAATTAATTTGAATATGATTTTCGGATAAGCTTTTGGGTTGCCACGTGTCACTATTCATTACTTTATCCACCGACATATAAAATTTTATATAAGATTTTCGGATAAAATTTTAGGATAAAATTTTCGGTTGCCACATGTCGAACTTTTGTTATAACATTCATATCTCAATTTTCAGATAAGATTTTCGGATAAGATTCTCAGTTGCCACGTGTCAATATTTATTAAAAAATTATAATCTCATATTACAGATAAGATTTTCATCCTCTTACATTGCGCCACATGTCATCTCTATCTTGTAAATTCCTTTATAAAACTACACCCTCACTTCTCTATCCTTTCATTTCTCAAATTCAAAAAAACACATTATACTCTCAATGTCTAACTTGATGAGGGAGTTGGAGAGGCAACATCAAGAAGAGGAAGAAATCAGGCGCGCACAGGCTGAAGAAAATCGTGAGTTGGATGAAGAGGAGGAAGAAGTTGTTTTAGCGGTGCATATGATGAATGAATCAAGGCAACACCATCGTCGTCGTGCCCCAAACGTGGACAGACATAGGAATTCTCGAGGTAAGAATCTCTTGGAAGATTACTTTATCCCACATTCATTATATCATGTTTCTTATTTTCGAGGAAGATATAGAATGCAGCCCCATTTGTTCCAAAAAATCATGCATGATGTTTGCAATTACGACACATACTTCGTTCAAAAGTGCGATGTTGTTGGGGTTTTGGGTCTTATTTCGGAGCAAAAACTTACAACTGGTTTACGGATGCTTGCATATGGGGCATCTGCAGACCATGTTGATGAGATTGCTAGGATGGGGAAATCAACTGTCCTAGAGTGCTTGGTTAGATTCTGTGCTGCAATAGAAGCTCTCTACATGAAGGAATACCTCCGCAAACCCACGCGGAGGGACCTCAAAAGGCTTCTACAAAAAGCTGAGGCTCGAGGTTTCCCAGGCATGAGTGGGAGCATCGACTGCATGCACTGGCAGTGGAAGAATTGCCCAGCTGTGGAGATTATGGGAACAGGAAGGGGCTAAACAGTATAATTCTAGAGGCAGTGGCATCGTTTGATACCTGGGTTTGGCATGCTTTTTTCGGAGTTGCCGGATCTCAAAACGACCTCAATGTGCTTGGTCAATCCCCGGTATTCAATGATGTCTTGAGAGGTCATTCCTCCCAGATCACGTATCAAATAAACAATACACAATACCAGGGTGCGTACTACCTAGTCGACGGCATTTATCCGAGGTAGACGACATTCGTGAAAACAATTCCAAATCCCCAATTGGAAAAGGAAAGAAGCTTTGCTGCGTTTCAAGAGGGCTATAGGAAAGATGTCGAAAGGTGTTTTGGTATCATGCAAGCTCGTTGGGCAATTATCAGGGGTGCTGCACGTATGTTTAATCAAGAGGTGCTTCAGAGCATCATGATGACTTGCATCATCCTCCATAACATGATTGTGGAGGATGAGTATGATTATGATGCCCCAGAGGTTTTTGAACCCAATCCCATGAACACGTCATTAACAAGAATTTATGAACGGCCTGTGAGAGCAAATGGAGAACCAGTGGAGCACAAACCGTTGATTAGAGACAGTCGATACAACAATCCTATGATTGACCGTTATCAGGAAATGCAATCCCAATATATTCACGAGAGACGTCAAGTTGACTTGATCGAGCACTTATGGGAGATTAAAGGCAATCACGGTGGATGAAGCCAAGTTTAATGCTTTGTTTGAATTTATGCTTTGTTTGAATTTATGCTTTGTTTGAATTTATGCTTTGTTTGAATCTATGTTTTGTTTGAATTTATGCTTTGTTTGAATTATGTTTGATTTTTAATAATTTGCTATATTATTTAATGGTTCATTTATTTAATAAAAGAGAAACAATACAACAATTAATACATATGGCAACTCATTCACTACAACCTATTGGTTTTCATCATTTAACCAATCCGTGTTGCTAGGTCCATCTTCATGGAAAAGCTTTCTTCTAATAACATCCCTTTGTTTTAGCTTCCAATTGGACTTTGTTTTAGGAGACATATGGCTCGTATCCATGGCCATGATTTTCATCTCTCTGTCCTCCTGGTCTTTTTCTTCTGCCTTTTGCCTTTGAATTGCATATGCTTCATGTCGGGCCTTGTCAGCTTCTTTTCTTTGCATTTCTCTCTCAAGTCTAAGTGCGCTATTCTTAGCAATTTGCTCCAAATATTTTGCACAATCATTGTTCGAAGTGTTCCCTCTCTTTGCCTTTGCTGCCTTTCTCCTAATAGGCCTCGGCTCACGTTCGATTGGTGAGTCTTGATCCATTAGGGAGTTCAATGGTGAATCGGTTGCCGTTGAATCGTGGAGTGGGGTCTCATTCAACACAACCGTTGGACTGGTGGAAAGAATTTTGAATCTCACACAATTCTTCATAACGTCCCAACAATGGTGATTGATGAAACTTTTTTTGCCTTGGCCCATGGCACTGAACCACATTTGTGCTTGCATAATCTATTATAAAAAAATAAAACAATGAAAAAAATAAAATTCAATGCAATAAAAAATAAAATAATTTGACATGGAAGAAAATATAGAAAAAAGGACATGAAAGAAAATAGAAAAAATTAGAAATGCAAGAAAATATAGAAAAAAAGGAAATGCAAAAAAATATATAAAAAATTTGACATGGAAGAAAATATAGAAAAAAAGGAAATATAAGAAAAGATATATAAAAAAGGACATGGAAGAAAATAGAAAAAAAAGAAATGCAAGAAAATATAGAAAAAAAAGGAAATGCAAAAAAATATATAAAAAATTTGACATGCAAGAAAATATAGAAAAAAAAAGGAAATGCAAGAAAAGATATAAAAAAATTTACCCTCAAGAAAATATAGAAAATAAATGCAAGAAAATGGAAAAAAAAATTGTGACATTAAATTGAATAAATATTTTACCGTATCCGAAAGATTTTGACCGCTTCTAATGTTGTCCCTTGCTTTTGCCAATGCATCTCTCCATTTCCCTAACTCTTTATTTAGAATTTTCCACCTACTAGCCAATGTCATTTCCGTACGAACGGAACCCGTTCTTTCACAAAATTCTCCATGAATTTTTCTCCACATATGTTGGGACTTCATTTCATTGCCCGTGATCTGGCAATAACCAACTTTGACCCAACACTTACACAAAACAAGATCTTCCATGGTGCTCCACGAACCTCCGGCTTCGATGGAAGTGGCCATTTCAATTTGTACACAAAATAGAATTTTTGAGTAGAAAATGTTGGGTGGAAAGTAAAAAATATTGAAAGGAGATACTTTTGTATGCAAATTTGGTGTGGAAAGTGAATGGGTATGTTAGGTATTTATAGAAATAACTTCCAGAATTTTATTATATTTTTTTAAAAAAAATTTGCAATTTTTTAAACCAAAAAAATGCCCAGCCGTTGGATTGTAAAAAAAAAACCCATCGGAGGCTCCAGCGCGCGCCACGTGTCAAAGAGCCGTTGGGTTCTGACGCGACGTGTGGCGTGCAAATTTTTTTAACGTTGGCGCGTGCAATGCACACGCCAATGGTAAAAAAATTTGAAATCGGCGCGCTGACGTCAATTCGCCTTCGGACTTGGGCTGAGGCAAGGCTTGCCCGTGGGCTTGCACTGGCTGGTGGGACCCGCGCCTTGCCTGGGTTCGAGCTGCTGAGCTGGAGCCACTTGCCTGGGCTCGGGCTGCCTCCTGCCTGCCTGGGCCCCTAGCGCTGGACATGCTCTAAGGATGTACTTCTCTTTTTTGTAAATCACAATTTGACATATATTCAAAAATAATTCATCAAAAACACAAAAAGAAAAGCTTCTGCACGTATATCACACTGCTAGTGGCAAGAATGTAAGAGCTCCTACTTATAGTAACATTACTTGAAAAAGAAAAATTACAAACTAATTCCATTTTTCCGTTAAATTATAGGACTTCTTGACAAGCGAATATTTTCGTCTTCTCAAGTTCTCCGACGTCCTGGCATGATTTTATCGGTTTGTTTTTATAGAGAGATGAGCTCTGCCTCCATTAATTTATGGGCAGTCAATTGTACGGGAGTGAGAAAAAAATAATACTAATAAAATATCAGATCTCCTTTCCTGTTAACACAATCGTGAAAGTATTTTTTAGTCCCCTTCCACGAAAAGATGAGAATACTTTGCAAAATCCCCTTCCAAGTAGCAGAAGCACTGCACTTCTTAGCAATAGAAAAGAAACTGAAATTTTCTCTCTCGCACACTAGTGAAAAATGGGGAGTTCGAAACTTTGAACTTTGGTGGTCTCCGGAACCTCCAACAATTAAAAACAGAAAACTTTATCAACAAAAGATCATACTTAAAGGCGCCAATGAGCCATGCAATTTACAATTATTTTAACAACACACAAATTCACAAACTAAACACCAAAGAAAGCCGAATGCAACATCACAACCAAGACAGCACTCCACAACAAGACACACAAACAGGAGGTCTTTGTGTTCGGAATAGACTTATAGTTGGTATTTAGATTACAAGTATTTGATCAGCAAAAATATCACGGCAACCAGAACCACAATCCCGACAACAGATAGAAGCATGCACATGCAGGAGCAACCACCCTTTGTGCGCTTGTTCAAAACTGCCAAGTTCTTCTGCACCCGCTGTTTTGACAATATCAGATAGAGAAAATAGTATGTGATTAATATTTCCCCACAATAAAAGATTTTAATTCTTAAAAAAATGGAAAACAGAAAAATCAAAAAAACCAATTTAACTTCCGTGACTGCCCTCGGCATGATACGGTATACCCTACAATGCCTACAACATGCTCCAACAGCTTTGGCAGAAAACCTCATATCAATTTGGAATCAGATGCAATTTTTTTTTACTGTAACACTGACAAACTCAGATCAAGATGCCATCCTATTTTAGTTTTAGTTTTTCCTTTTCTAATCAAGCAGAAACCACCCAAAGTAGTTGCAGCACAATATTGAAGTTTGGTTTTGTTGACAAATGAAGTGAATAGTTTCTTCTTTTACCAGTCACCTAACTGTTTACGCATAAGAAAACCCCAGCCCATGTTGGCCGACCGAACAAGAAAAACCACGACCGAAGTACCACTTTCCCGAAGACGTGTTTATTTTTCGACAATGAGCGCCGAGCGGGCAGAGAGACCGAGAAAGGGAGAATTCCCTCGGCCACGACAAGCATCAAACAAGGACATCGGCCGAGCCCTTGCCATTCGCCCAGATGAAGGGAACGTTGGTCCACTATTGGCTCAGAGGTGGCCCTCATGGCTCATTAATAAGTAATGGCTATGGCAATCACACCTGTCCCAATCAGTGGATTTTTAAAAGGGGCGCACGTGGAGAGAGAGGGAATAGGAGTCACGTCAATCGATCAAATCACGGTACAGGTAAAGCCAATTTTGGTGAGATTATGCCCCCAAATCTCAAGAATTAAATGCTTCCTTACCAACCAGAGATCAAGGAATTAAATGCTTCTCTAAGCATGAAATCCGGACCGACAGCCGCGGTAGAGAGACACTAGGGCTTCACGGCGGTCACACCACCATGCTTTTCGGTTCCAGGCCACCTACTCTTTCCAATCAAGCCACATTATGCGGGTTGTGGCCCCATTCCCTCCTCCAAGGCTCTTCCTATAAGTACTGAGCTCGAACAACATTCAAAGGGTTCAACACCACACAAGCCTCTCTCAGAGCAAATTTATCTTTTCTGTCATTTACGTTCTTGTAACGCACTTTCAATACATTTACTTGCTTTCTAGGAGTAGTGGCAGATTGTAAGAAACTTCCATTCATCAATATATCATACGACCCTCGATCTTTCAAGGCGCCGGAGCACCATCCTCTGTTACTTTTTCGTTCATTCCATATACCATACAGCTTCTCGCCACCCGGCGAAGCGCTGGAGCACCACCCAAATCCACCGCCGCTTCCACCGTCAACACCGCCACCAACGGCTTTGTAGCTCAGGCCGTGGACCTTGCGGCCGAGATCAGTTCCTCTCTCGGTCACAATCCCTTGATTAGAAGTCAGAAACACTTGAGCGCGCTCCAAACCACCCGTCCGCTCAAAGTCACTCATCAACGCACGGTAGACCGTGCTGGCACGCCCGCGCAATCGCACTCCCTGACCAAAGAAGGACGACCCGTGTTGACGCAGACTCATTCGGCCCGGCTCGCTAGGCCGTGAGATTTGCGCGGTCAACATCTTTGGCACGCCCGGTGGGACCCTTTTTATTTCCCGAAAAACTTTATGGTGGAAACAAGATCACAAGCAAAGCGCAAAAACAAGATAACTGAGATGTCCGCTGAAGTGCCTGCCTCAACCCCTTTGATCCAACTCGTAGGGGCGGAGGGAAATGTCGCTACCTCGGTCGCCATGCCTACAAAAACAACTCATTCGACCGTTCTTTCAAAGGAGCAATCTCCAATCCTGGGGGAAACGCCGGGGGCACCGCGCTCGATTTTCCCTGAACAGGGGGGGGAGTTCCAATATCTCCGACCGAATCCCTCAATCAACGGCCGTACCAATAGAGGAGCTGATGTCAAAGCAGGCCTATAGAATAGAAACGTCTTTTATGGCCGCGATGCACGAAATCGCATCAGAGCATGGCCCGAATGGAGAAAAATTACTGGACCATGTACTTTGACGGATCAAGTACCGAGGCTGTATCCGGAGCCGGGGTGGTCATCGAGTCGCCACAAGGCCAAAGGTGGCAGTTTGCCTTTCAGCTCAGCTTTAAGTGTACCAACAACCAGGCAGAGTATGAAGCACTCATCATCGGCCTCGAAATCTTAAAAGAAATGAAGGCTACCCGGGTGCTAGTTTATGGCGATTCGCAGTTGGTGATTAATCAATTGACTGGGGAATACCAATGCACGAGCGAGAATTTGGCTAACGGCCCTTAACTCCGCCGAGGGTTTTTCAAGGATTTCATTCACCCATGTGCCGCGCGCGGAGAACCACGAGGCTAACGAGATGGCGCAAATAGCATCCGGCGTAAGCATCCCCGATGGCAGTCCTGACCGCATGATAAAGATTGAAAAACGGACCCTGCCGGCCTTGGCCGAACGAGGAATGCCCACACAAATGTCGTCTGCCGAGCTTATCGAACAAATCGAAATGGCCGAGGAGGATTGGCGGTACTCTATAGTTAGGTACCTTCGTGACCTGTCCGGCAACCACGAGAAGACTATTCGCTTCCGGGCACGATGGTACCTGATTTATCAAAACGAGTTGTACCGGAAAGGTTCCGACGACTTGCTATTACTCTGTCTCGACAGCAAGGAGGCAAAAACGGTTATGGGGGAAGCGCATGGAGTTTGCGGGGCTCACCAATCTGGGATAAAAATGAGGTGGCTGGTCAGAAGACACGGCTATTATTGGCCGACCATTTTAAAAGATTGCATCGGGTACGCTAGAGGTTGTATTAAATGCCAAATCTACGGTCCTATACAGCGGGTACCGGCCGAAATTTTACACCCCATTACTAAGCCCTGACCGTTCAGGGGATGGGCCGTGGACATTATTGGGAAAATTTATCCGGTCGCGTCCAATCAACACGCGTGGATACTCGTGGCGACTGACTACTTTACCAAATGGGTAGAAGCAGAATCATATCGGTCAATCTCCAGCGCCGAGGTGGTCAGGTTTTTCAAGAGACACATCGTTCACAGATTCGGTATCCCAGAAACTATCATGGCAGACAACGGCCCGGTCTTTGCTTCAGCTGAAACCCGAGGGTATGCCGAAAAGATGGGGATTAGATTGATTCACTCGACTCCTTATTACCCTCAGTCCAACGGACAAGCCGAGGCGAGCAACAAGGTTATCAAAAATATTCTAGAAAAGATGATCGACGAAAAGCCTAGAGCATGGCATGACTTGCTGCCATAAACTCTTTGGGCATATCGGACCTCAAAGCGCTCGGCTACCGGTACTTCTCCTTACGCTCTAACCTACGGGCATGACGCAATTCTACCAATGGAGTTAAAAGTTCTGTCTCTTCGTATTACTGAACATCAGGGGCCGAAAAGGAAGGAGTATACCCAAGCTATGGTCCAAGAATTGGAGGATTTGGAACAAAAACGGATGAACGCGTATAATTTAATGCAAGCACAGAAACGGATAGCTGCTCGAGCATACGACAAGAAGATCAAAGTTAAGATTTTTGCCGAGGGCGATTTAGTGTGGCGAGCCGTTCTTCCTATTGGAACCAAGGATCCACGATTCGGCAAGTTTTCGCCAAATTGGGAAGGGCCATTTATTATCAACCGAATTCTCGACCGAGGGGCATTTCAGTTAAAAGATAAAGACGGTGAGAGACATGAGTTGCCAATTAACGGTCAATACTTGAAGAAATATATCCCATCGATATGGGAAACGACCGAGATAAGTGAGCAGTGACGAGTTTGTGTGGACGGATCAGTAATGGTTAGTAGGTTGCAAGAAGATGTGCAATCGAATAAAATTGCAATTCTATAAATATGCCAAATCAGTATGGTTTACAAGGCTGAGCTGAAGTTAAAATAAAATTACAAGCTACACGCCCTCGCTAAACATTCCCCAGATCAGACAGGTGATCTTTCTCCAGGCAATGTCCTCCGGCCCATGTCGGCCAACCACCGAGCCCTTATCAACTTCCGCTCGGCCAGAGCCTTCTTTTTCTCTGCGGCCTCTTTCGGTAGTTGCTTGGCCGAGGATTTTAGTTCGGAACCCACCACGTTTGCATGATCAAGTCTTTCAACAATAAGCGTGCGGCGGGCAACTGAAGCCGGCGAGTTAGCATCTGCCCGGCCGAGCGCCTCGATCTCCTTACTGCGCGGCGAGGTCGTTTTCTTTCAAAGGCTGCCATGGCCATTGTGTCCGCTCTCTAATCTCGGCGACTCCGCATCTAAGGAAGCGACCTTGATCATCTTTTGTCCCGCTTGGCATAGCGGCTGGATCATCTCCTCGCCCTCCTCCAAGCGCACTTGAAGTTCATCGGTGGCCGAGTCTAGGAGACCAAGGGCCATGGTCGCATCCAAACTCGCCCTGAACTCGCCAAACATCTCGACGTCGACCATGTCATTCACTCCCATGTGAAGGAAGTTCCTAAGTTCGTCAATAACGGCACGAGATTCGGCATCCGGTAGCGACAGGAAGCTGCCTCCTTCCTCGTATAGGCTGGCGTAGAGGGTGCCGAGGTCGTCGAAAGAGTTGGACTGAGACAAAAAGAAACAGTAAGGAAATATCGGCAGAAGGGGTTGAACAGATGACACTTGACCTAAACATTTACCTCAGCATCTGGGGCGACGGACGAGCTGTCGACCCGCACCAACATCGTCACAGCCTCAGTCACAGAATCTTGCGTCGAAGGAGCTTGGGGCATTGGAGTCGCGACCGAGGGTGTCACGAACGGGCTCAACGGGGTTGGGGCTGCGGGCGGTGCCACTGAAGGAACCTCGGTAGGAGGCAACCTGGGGGGCTGAAAACGAGAACCAAAACAAGATTAGAAGATTTATAGTCAAAGGCTAGACTAACCATTACGAATCAAGTACTCACCGAGTGGATTACGATACCACTAGGGTGTTGAAAATTGGCTCACCATAGAAGCAAGGATGGAATCCTTATTAGATTTGGACTAGGTTTTCTCATTGTTTAGGAATCCTTGTCAGATTTGGATTGGATCTTCTAATTGTTTTGGGATCCTTTAGGTTTCCTATTCCTTGTATGATTGTACTAAAGCCCTATACTTATAAATAGGCACTTTAGGACTAAGTTTTTAAGAAGCACAAGACAAGCACAAATAGAGAGGAAAATTCAAGAGTGAATTTTCAAGGAGAAAACAAGGCGAATTCAAGGGTGAATTCTTGAGTATTTCCAAGGGTGAGAGAAAAGAGATCTAGGGTTCTTGTGAGAGCTAAGGGGTTCTTGATTGTAACCAAAGTTGTTCTTACATACTAGTGAATTTCTCGGGTGGATCACCAAGGGACGTGGCGGAGAGCCGAACCTCTATAAATCTTTGTGTTCTTGTGGGTGTGTTTACTTTGTGGTTGGTGTGTGTTTTATTCTCAAAGGGGTTTGTGTGTGTCTTGTCGCATAATCCATCAACGATAGTCTTGGAGTGTTTTCGCTCAACAAGTGGTATCGAGCCTGGTTCGCGGTGGGCTCTTTTAATTTTAAGAGTATTTGCAAGTGTTGACGATGGCGGTCGACAAGAAGACACCACAAGTCTATAGCATGAAGGTGGAGTTAAAGCCGTTCACCGCGAGAGAACTTCACGCTTTGGCAAAGGAGGATGAAGCATGTCCTTAAGCGGCAGGTCTCGGCAAAGTCTTGGCGAGGCAAGGAGAAGAAGCCGCAACCATGACAGATGCAGATTGGGAGGACCTAGATGAGCTTGCTAGAGGATCCATCGAACAACATCTAACTGATGAGGTGTTGTGTAATGCGATGGAAGACACCGTGAAGCAAACATGGGAAAAGCTAGAAGAGATGTTTGCAGCAAAATCGTTGTCCAACAAGCTTTTCTTGAAGGAGGAGCTCCACTCTCTAAAGATGGAGGAGGGCGCAAATATGATGGAGCATGTTAGCGCATTTAACGGTGTATTGCGGACTTGCAGAGGATGAATGAGGTTTATAAGTCGGAAGACAAGGTCATGATGTTGTTGACATCCCTACCTCCGTCTTATAAGCACTTTCGCACGACGCTTATGTTCGGGAAGGAACTTTGAAGTATGAAGAGATCGTGCAAGACATCTTAACGCATGACAGGATGCTTCAACATTCGGAAGAAGGCTTTCAAAGTGAAGGTCTCGTGGCGAGACTAGAGGGCGGGCCCGTTCAAACAAGCGCGAGGGCAAGTCAAGCAATGGTGGGAATTCTAGATCCGAGGACAATGAAGGGTGCTTCGAGTGTGGGTCTAAGGACCATTGGAAGCGGAATTGTCCGGTATGGAAGGAGAAGCGGAACAAGATGAAGAATGCCGAAAGTTCAGGTGTAGCAAACGTGTCAACTAGGTGTGACACCAATGACGAACTTTGTGATTACGGAAGAAGAGGAGCGTAACGGGATGTCGTGGCAAGTTCTTCGGGTGAGTGTTCTACTTCAGTTTGGATTCTAGATTCCGGTTGTTCTTATCATGTGTGTTCAAATAGAAGTATATTTGATACATATGAGGAAAGGAAGGGTAGCAAGATTCTGTTGGGAGACAAAACAAGTTGTGATGTTTTGGGCGTGGGAACAGTGAAGATCAAGTTGCAAGATGGTGTTGTTAGGAGCCTTAGTGAGGTGAAGCATGTACCGAAACTAAGAAGAAATCTTATTTCCCTTGGCTCTCTAGATAGAGAGGGGTATTCATACAAGGCCAAAAAAGGGAAGCTCTTAGTCACACAAGGTTCGGTGATGATTATGACGGGGGAGATTCAACCTAACAACGTTTATCAGCTTTTGGGGGGTACAAGTGTAGGTGGAGCAGAAAATTCTACCAAGGAGGTGCTTTGTACTAAAGAAAAGCGAGCATGGGATCTTACTGTCAAGGAGCCGGTGCAACGGAATAAAGCTATAAGTTCGCTCAAGACTAGTTGGGCAAGGAAGGTTAGTCAAAGTTGTATGACTACTAGTTCATCATCAAGGGTACTTGATTTCAAAGGTGTAGAAGTGGCGGACAAGGTCCACAGGGGTGAAGTCAAGACTAGGGATGATGGGGAGAATGTTGTTGGGTCGGTGGCAACCGAAAAGATACTTCTTACCAAGGTGGTCATGGAAGTGACTCCAAGCCAGGTGGAGCTTAACACAAGGGTTGAAGAAGATGGGCATCAACAACAAACTCACAAAGGGGTTCTAATTGAGGTGGAGCCTTCATCACAAGCAAGGTCCGAGTTTAAGGAATCCATCAAACCGTCCCCAGGTTTTGGATGGATAGACAAAGAAGATTCAACTACGTTTCGGAGTGCTTTGGGGAGCATGAAGCGGGAAGGTTGGATGGGTGCTTGGATGAGAAAGAAGGAGTCTGTTTATAAATCCAAGAGCAAGGTTGGCTGCTATGTGGGGATTTATAGAACAAGGGTAGGTATGCGGTTTGCGTATCAAGGCATGTCAAGAATTCAAGGTTCCAAGAAGGCGAGGAGCGAGGAGTTTTGCATAGGGGATCTCTCTTCTACACAAGAGGTCCAGATGGCCCAAGTCTAAGATTGGGTGGAGCACCTTCTCACCTAAGGTGCGTTGAGGCAAGAGGTTTCTTGTCATGGTGGAGCTCTTGGGAATTACTAGAACGTTTCCAAGAGGTCAAAGAGGTTCTAGGGGTCAACAATTGTTCATGGGTGATGGATGGTTCGCCAAGGTGGAGATTGTTGAAAATTGGCTCACCATAGAAGGAAGGATGGAATCCTTATTAGATTTGGACTAGGTTTTCTCATTGTTTAGGAATCCTTGTCAGATTTGGATTGGATCTTCTAATTGTTTTGGGATCCTTTAGATTTCCTATTCCTTGTATGATTGTACTAAAGCCCTATACTTATAAATAGGCACTTTAGGACTAAGTTTTTAAGAAGCACAAGACAAGCACAAATAGAGAGGAAAATTCAAGAGTGAATTTTCAAGGAGAACACAAGGCGAATTGAGGTGAATTCTTGAGTATTTCAAGGGTGAGAGAAAAGAGATCTAGGGTTCTTGTGAGAGCTAAGGGGTTCTTGATTGTAACCAAAGTTGTTCTTACATCTTAGTGAATTTCTCGGGTGGATCACCAAGGGACGTGGCGGGAGGCGAACCTCTATAAATCTTTGTGTTCTTGTGGGTGTGTTTACTTTGTGGTTGGTGTGTGTTTTATTCTCAAAGGGGTTTGTGTGTGTGCCGTCGCATAATCCATCAACGACAAGGTCTTGGAGTGTTTTCGCTCAACATAGGGCGGTGCAGGGCTCGAGGAGAATGGCCGGCCACGGAAACAGTGGAAACCGCCGGCAGAGCAGTTGTGGCCATAAGGGTCTCGATCGGGTCTTCCTCGATCAATATATCGCCAGGCTGAGGGGTCTCGGTGGCAATCGGCGCAAGCTCCATTACCTGAACGGCCTCGACCGCAATCGACACGGCACATGCGGCCTCGACAGCAACACTGGAGACATCCTCATCCTGAGGAGGACAAGGGTTAAAATGAAGTTTAGAACAAGCAGGAAAATGGGGAACGAATGATTAGTTACCTCTGGAGGAGCGACCTCGGCATTACCCTCGCCCTCAGAAGAGGACACGGCAATATGCAGCCTCTTCCTCGGCGGTGACCTCAATTCGGGTCTGCCACCTCTTCCACGGCCATGGCTTCTTCAGCCGGCTCGGCCTCGACGGCTTCTTCGGCGGCCATGTCCTCACGACCCGTCTCGACCTGAGGTTCGCCGGCAGCTTCAACTTCGGCCTCCGCCCTCGCCCTCTTCCGACCTTGGGCTGCGAACAAACATAAAGTTGTAAAAATGAGACAGAAGTGTTGGAACTAAAAAGAAAGGGGCAGTTAAACACCTCCGACACCGGTTGTCCGCACCACGAGCGACGTTGGGGTAACCTGCACATTTGAGGTCGGGGCTAGTGCGGCCGTCGTCACCACGGCTGAAGCCCTTGTGGCTGGAACCACGGCTGCTATCCTCGGCTGCGCCACGGGGCGCGTAGCCACGGTCGAACGAGTTGGCCGAGCAACCGTTTGGGCCGACCTCGCCGCAGGAGTCCGGAGCCTTTTGACCAGCAGAGGGCGGGAGGCTGGGGCCGAGACCACGGCCTGAGTCTTCTTGCCCTGACTCGTCTTCGGTGGGAGGGGATCCCAGTCTGCGTTGGCCAGGGACCCCCTCACGGCCTCCTCGACCGTTCGGATAAACCTGGCCGAGATGAAATCCTCGTGCCAGACCCTCCCATCCTCGTCAATAGCGTTGACCAGCCTCCATGGTGCGAGGGTTAGGAAGGTCATCCCCTTCTGGAGTTGGAACGTGATGGCAACGACGCCGTGGTTTTGACCAACGTCGGCCCTCCAGGAAGATAAACAGTTGAGAGAGAGAGGGAGAAGGGGAACTGTTTGCACCAAGCCAAATTGCCTCACCACAAGGTTCGGCAAGTATACCTCGGCTGACCTTGGAGAGACCATAATGGAGGTCTCTTGACACAAGGAACGAACCCCATATCTCCTTGAGGTCGTTCTCTGTCTGGCCGTCGGGGATGGTGGAGAGGTCGTGAGCGAGGTAAAGGGAAATGGCGGTCGAGCACACCGAATTGAGCCCTTAACGCTCGGCCGAGGTATAGAAAAATTTGAAGCGAGAAGGTCGAGGTATGATGCTTGGGCGGCTCGAGTGAGCGCGTTGGCGGCGGCTCGGCGTTTTGGAAGGTGGTCGCCCTCTCAATTCTGGAAAGTAAGCTTGGAGCCGAGGTGGAATGCCCAGTGGGCCGCCGTGCTTTGGCTTCATTCCATCCGTAACGATGTCGTGAAGTGTGCGGTAGATGTGGCCGAGGAAGAATGGGCCGAGCGCAGCGTCTTCCCTATGCCAGGTAATCGGCTAGATGGGCGAACTCCAGCGTTACTTTGTTCGCCTAGGTGCAGAAGACGAACTTGCACAACTAGTATAATAGAAACGCTGCGTGCTCGACCTCGCCCACGGGGCCAAATGTACCGTCCTCGGTATCATCTTCCACCCCAAAATTGTTGTAAAAGGCTGGAGTAGTTCGGCATGTTCTTGGCCTTACCGCTTGACAAGGCTGGGAGGCGTGGGCCGAGCAGCCTTGAAGTTCCCCTCGGCCTCAGGGGCGACCATAGCGGCGTTTACTTCTATGTCGATGGGAGAAACAATCTGAGCCTCGACCGAGCCTTGGATCTCTCGGCATATGTCTTCAAATTTGGTTTGGAAGGCTTGAGACCGAGCATCAACAGATGAAGAAGCGATTGAGGCCATTGAGAAATATCGAAGTGTGGTTTTTCAGGAAAAGAGTGCGAGGTCTTCTGAAGAACACAGAGAACGCCAAAATCCGAAAACTCCGAAAACGAAAGTTGAAAAAACAAAAGCCCAGGTGCAAGGACGACAGAAGAACTAGGAATGAAGTTTTGCAAAGCTCAGAATAAAGGCTGGAGAGCTGAAGAAGAATTTTGGCAGAGGTTCGTCTGAAAATTTTGAAAGCGTAATGAAAAATGAAGGGGGTTGGGTTTTTATAGTGGCACTTGAATACGAATCGAGCGGGTATGGCCTTTTCTCTCAAACGAAGTAGAAGTGGAAACGTTTGAGTTCGCGATGACATGTCGAGCCCTCGTAAATCGTCGTTTCAGTTGAAAAGACAAAACGACGGTTCGCGCGAATCAAGGCAATAATGACCTGATGGCGTGTGCGCGCATTTAACAATGTCAGGCGTTAGTTCCAAGGAAGGCAAAGAGTCCATTTCCTATTATTCATTCGGCCTTTCGTCTGGCCGAGACCAAAGAATCCAGAAATGGGGGGCAAATGTTTACGCATAAGAAAACCCCAGCCCATGTTGGCCGACCGAACAAGAAAAACCACGACCGAAGTACCACTTTCCCGAAGACGTGTTTATTTTTCGAGAATGAGCGCCGAGCGGGCAGAGAGACCGAGAAAGGGAGAATTCCCTCGGCCACGACAAGCATCAAACAAGGACATCGGCCGAGCCCTTGCCATTCGCCCAGATGAAGGGAACGTTGGTCCACTATTGGCTCAGAGGTGGCCCTCATGGCTCATTAATAAGTAATGGCTATGGCAATCACACCTGTCCCAATCAGTGGATTTTTAAAAAGGGCGCACGTGGAGAGAGAGGGAATAGGAGTCACGTCAATCGATCAAATCACAGTACAGGTAAAGCCAATTTTGGTGAGATTATGCCCCCAAATCTCAAGAATTAAATGCTTCCTTACCAACCAGAGAGACACTAGGGCTTCACAGCGGTCACACCACCATGCTTTTCGGTTCCAGGCCACCTACTCTTTCCAATCAAGCCACATTATGCGGGTTGTGGCCCCATTCCCTCCTCCAAGGCTCTTCCTATAAGTACTGGGCTCGAACAACATTCAAAGGGTTCAACACCACACAAGCCTCTCTCAGAGCAAATTTATCTTTTCTGTCATTTATGTTCTTGTAATGCCCTTTCAATACATTTACTTGCTTTCTAAGAGTAGTGGCAAATTATAAGAAACTTCCATTCATCAATATATCATACGACCCTCGATCTTTCGAGGCGCCGGAGCACCATCCTCTGTTACTTTTCCGTTCATTCCATATATCATACAGCCTCTCGCCACCCGGCGAAGCGCTGGAGCACCACCCAAATCCACCGCCGTTTCCACCGTCAACACCGCCACCAACGGCCTTGTAGCTCAGGCCGTGGACCTTGCGGCCGAGATCAGTTCCTCTCTCGATCACAATCCCTTGATTAGAAGTCAGAAACACTTGAGCGCGCTCCAAACCACCCGTCCGCTCAAAGTCACTCATCAACGCACGGTAGACCGTGCTGGCACGCCCGCGCAATCGCACTCCCCGACCAAAGAAGGACGACCCGTGTTGACGCAGACTCATTCGGCCCGGCTCGCTAGGCCGTGAGATTTGCGCGGTCAACACTAACCATTTTCTTCCTTTTTCCCTTCTTTTGAGTCAACCAATAGAATATGAAATTCAAAGCCCAACATAGCAGCATAAAGAAATGAAACTGGGACTCCCAAACATTCTACAACAAAAGTACGATAAATTGATTTACGTTAACATTTGAGTTTTAAGCTGATAAAACCCAATGATCTTGTGCATTGAGCACATTTATAGCCTCCTCAATGCAATTTAATGACAAATATCAGTGCTGAAGTCAGTTCAAGTTAACAGCACCTATTTCCAAACGAGAATATAGGTTTCCAATAAATTAAATTTCTATTGGTAAGATTTAGCCTAAGAGCTATCCAAACCCTACGCCATCTGTAACGATCTCAGTCGAGACCCTTGAGAGTTACATATATAAAAAAATGAACCATTGACCGCCAAGAAGATGAAAAGAAAAATTTATCAGTCAAATCCCCTTACTTTTCTTTTCTTCTATTTCCCTAGTGATTAAGCGTATGCATTCTATAATTTTCCCTTCACAATTTGAGAACTCAAAAAAAGGCATATACCATAGTCATTCCAAACATCTTTAATATATCTTTTTTTTTAAAAAAATTCTCCATAACATCTATTTTCCTCGTGTCGATCTTACTTTTATTGATAAGTTTTTCCCTAAGAAATTCAAGAATGAACTAACTAAGATTGAACGGATCACAATGCATTTAAAACCACACGAAATATCCACCCGGAACACACCTTTTGCTTGTCAAGTTACAGAATAGTGACTTGCTAAACAAGGGGACAAGCTATTTTAAAATACATGAGTTAGAACATTACCCGTAGCCGGGAGTCTGTAACTTCCACATGTTGATCCAAATCATCCTGTACAGTGGGCCAGAAAGAATAAGTAATAGTCAGAAAAGCAAAACTCATTTTTGATAAATAAGTAATTACTTTTTAGATGGAAGAGCCACAGACAAAAAGATTTGGATGCAAGAACATACAATAAGTGTAGTGTGTAGGTCAAGTTCCTCATTGACTGCCAATGCAATATGTTTTGTGCTTACTACAGTCTCCTCCAATTTCTCAAGCCCCTCATCTTGCTCTGCTTCAAAGGCATACCATGTTAAGATCAATATAGTGAAATCCAAACCATGTGAAAGAAGATTAAAGAATGTTAAAAGGTTAGAACTTAATATTAAGGAACTTGCCTTTCATAACTTGTCGCTGCAGACCAACAAGGCCATAGTTGTCCAAACCAACTGTTCTTCCCATGGCATCAGCTTTATTTATTTCTGACCCAAGCAAGCTGTCTCGGTTCGCAGAGTGTGACGTCAGCGTTGACGACATCTGTAGAACTTTCGATCTTAAAGTTCCGATCATATCCTTCCGACGATTTAGCTCTTTCTCTGATCTGAGTATTACAATAGGCAGCACACAAAATTTCATATGATGATAGCCAGAATCATTTTTGCATTACGAAGGACTATCTTAAAATAACCATGCTCAATCAACAGTATAAAGAACTTTTATCACAAAAGAGGATCACATGAAAACCAACTTAAAAAACTCATAATATAATATGGGAATAAACCCCTTCACATGACATTGACAAACACACGCAGGAAAAGAAAGAAGAGTTGACAACATTGTTAAGTTCTAGATATATTTGCTCCAATGGCAGGTTGTTTTATGTAGTAAAACAATTCACCTAAGATGACTTACATGGGCTGCTTTCCAGGGAGTTTTGATAAAAGGGACTGTAAGCTATCAAGTCTAGTCCCTAATATTGTAATCTTCCTCCGTATGGCAGAGACATAACGCTGAGCGTCTGGACCTGATGCAGGCAATGTACTTCGTTCAGATATCATACCATTGATATCATCCGCAAGTTTTGTTGCTTCATTATATTCCTTCATCCATGAGTCCGAAGAAGATGCCATTGAACTGCAACATATCAGGCATACTAATTCATCAACAACATACTCAAGAATTCTTTATAAACAAATAAACACAACATCTTTACATATGCTTGGACCTTGCATAAGATTATAAACAGGCAATAACAAGAAAAATACAAGACTAAACTTATACAGTAGATATAAGAGAAAATGGAAGATTGCATCTAGAATAGGATCATACAAAGATATTTCATCATTCTGGTTAGCACAATTTTCTTTCCCAATACCACCACTAAACCACCCTATTCTTGACCTTAAGTTAAAATCCCAAGGATTATTTTGGTAAGTGCAGCACAGCACGAGCGGAATATGTTTGGTTGATAAACGCTTAAGAAACAAAATAAACTCAAATCAAAATCAACAATTCCCTCTGTGATCCTACTGCTAATTTCCAATAAACTTAAACCTACCAATCCCAAAGCAGTGTGAACTAGTAATAAATTCAGCCAAAACTACTTGGTGCATCTTCAGCAGAGCATGTGGTTACACCACCATCTGTATAGCATCTCTGTACAGATAGTCTAATCTTACCAAATCTCAAAAAACTACAATATCCATGAACCAACCTATACATGAACATACATCATGAACATTGCTACTTCCAGAAAAGTAATATAATTCCACTTTCGCCCAGCAGTTGACCACAAATCTCCAACGCCATATAAAGGACCTCCAGCTTGCACCCACTAGCTCATATAACCCAAAAAAATAAAGGAAACAGGCTATAAAATACATTGCATCAGCTCATTATGAAAACCCTATTCATTCATTTATTCCCAAATGCGGCGACACCAGCCACAACTAAGCTCTTAATTCGCCTAATTCTAAGTAAGTTGAGTGGACTACATGCACATTCTTGAACCAATTTTGCTCTATCGAGAGCAACAAAGGTAAAAAGGATTATCAAAGTCAAAAGCCACAAATCAAGCTCTTTTAGTGCTTCAAATCAACAAACCCCAGATTTCAAGCTAAGTAAAACAATTTGAACCAATTCAAGTAAATGTTAATTCAAAGCAACTCATACCCAAATTCGGCATGTATAAAATGGATTCAAATGCAAACTTTTAAACAAATTCAGTACTAATTTAAAACAAAAAACAAAAACAAACCTAAACGATCCAAAATAATCCATAATTCGCCAAAAAAAAGAAGATGATCGATTGTAAAATCCAATCACGAAATTGATCTCAAACATAAAAAGGACTGGAAAAACAAGATTCCAATACAGATGATCCCAATGTAGTGGGTGAGGAATTACCTAATTTAGGGATTGCGATCGTGGGTCGCGGAGAATGGGATTTGGTGGTGACGAAACGGGGTCGTATAAGGATAGAGATGAGAAGGGAGATGAGGGAGACAGTTTAATTGTTTAAAAATTGATTAATGAAAAGGGGTTTGAGCTGGAGATGGAGGCGACCGCGACGACGCCGTACGGCACAACCAACACAAGGAAGTCTTTGTCAGACCCCGACGTGGTGTATTTCACCCTCGGTTGTATAAATGTTGAGCTGTCCAACTGTCTTTATTATTGTTGGAGTACCCGAAGCCTTTATCTCTATCGGAAGCGGATCTACTGTCGCGTCCCCTTGTGTCGTATCCCTTATCTAATTGTTTGACACGTGTCTACTTTTTTAACCATGAGTTAACACTGTTAACTTAATAAAATTTAGAAGAAAAAAAAACCAACACCATAGTAGCAGCAACCAACCCTCGTGACCTTCATGCCCCTTCCTTGCATTGCTCCGGGTTCCTTTCCTATATTTTCCATGCAACCCAACCCTAATCCCCAAAGTTCTCGATCAAACACCAATATACATGCAAACACTACTGCTGCCCACTTTTTCGAGTCATCTCCTAGCGCATTATAAGGTTGATAGAACATATTAATGGCTTTAAAGAGCTAAATATAGGTAAAAAAAGCACTCCATTCCCTACTGCAGCAATGGCTCCAATCAACAAAACTGTAACTTATAAGCATGTGTTCATATATTGGCATGAAAAATTGTGTAAACCATCATTGTCTACAAATTAGGTAGTATAGGGAACATAATTGATTCTGTAACAAATTTGCATGATTAGTGCTTTCGTCGGCATATAGGATACAAATTGTATTTGCTAAATAACGATGAAATAAATTGTTGGAGCTAATTCTAAGGTTTTTGAAAGTAGGGTTTTTCGCTTATATTTGATTAGGGTTGAATATAGTGAGTAGGATGTACTTATTAAAATTACATTTGTTTCACAAATCAATATATATTTTTTGGTCTTTTTATATTAGGGTAAATTAATAATTCAATAAATAGTTTGGTAGTAAGGTGTACTCAATTAATTTTAAGGTTCGTTTAGCATCACTCAATAATTATCAACCCAACAAAGTAAAATTATGGAATCTATATATATAAAGCAAAAGACAGAGAATGGTAAAACATTCAAAATACAAGAAAATGTCATTGGTTAATGCAAACATTAAGAATTGAAATTATTAATTAAATGAGGATAATATGGTAAATTCACACTTTTTCATATTAAAAAAATTAAAATTAAAAGAAAAATCAGATAATGGATCCTATTTTTATGGAACACAACTATCCATTATCTTTTTTAAATTCTAAAATAAATTTAAATTTTTTTAAAAAAAGCCTCTCGCAGGCGCCGAAGCGCGTGCAGAGAGACTAGTAATACATAAAATAAAATTAATAAAACAAAAAAGATAAAAATGAAAAAGGATAATTCACACTTACGTAGAAATGCTGCAATGCCAGTGCCAATAGCCAAATATACTAACTTTAGTGACACATGTATAAAAAATTATTTTAAAAAACAGTTACAAGGAGCAAGCAATCTAATAATCCCACATTCTTTATTATTATGATTATTAAAAACCCCCCAAGTTTCTTCTTTCATGTCTACATAGATGGATCATGATCAGCAAACAACCTCAAAAAAGAATCTTGGTTTTCTTTTATATACAAATATTGTTTTTGTTCTTGGGTTGATACAAAACAAATATTAATGCATGCACATACCTTAATTAGAAACCATGGAACGATATGTGACACGAAACGTGTCGATAAGCTGGCCAAATATGGGTGTCGCTGTCATGAGAGGCCATTGCCTATGGCACATAATGACCCAACTATCATGGGAAGGAGATGAGCAAAAAGTGGCGTTCTATAAGCTCTTCTTGTACCATAGGCAATGCCCTATCACAGCCTCTCACGACACTAGTATATATTTGGGGATCTCATCCACGTTTGTTGTTATCTAATTAGGAGATGTGAAGGTAGGGTTTTGTGGGAGCAGTATTTATATATATATATATATATATATATATATATATATATATATATATATATATATATATATATATATATATATATATATATATATATTGATATGAAAAACTGATACATTTCCATACCAACAAGATCAGCAAATAAACGTGAAGGTCTATGTTGCATGGACACGGTACAGTGGACACGGAAACGCAACCACGAAAAATCTCAAAAAAACTAGAAAACGGACACAATTAGGACACAACAATTAAAATAATAATAAAATTATAATAGTATATACTTAAGTTATATATATATAAATAGTAATTCATTCTCCATACTTCAATTCAATATCACATTATTCCATAAAACAAAACAAATTACTCATGTTCATCATCCATACATAATAATTAATACACCACTAAATAAAACATAAATGATCTAAACTCTCAATCTTCTTCAAGCATCAATGTCTTCATTGTTGTTATTAGAAAACAACACGCCCTCTAATTCCGGTTAATCAAGTGAAAGGTTTGCAATTTCAAGCACACCCGCGTTTTCCAAGTTCATAGTATCAAATCCATCCCCACCAACATTCCAAAACCTAATTTCCAATTAATAAACATAAACTACAAGGTATGAAATGAATATATATATATATATATATATATTGATAGACATGGAGAACTCACCCATGTCTCTTCTTTTTTTTTGGGTAAATACCACAAGGTGTCCCCACATCCGAAGAGTGAGATTAATCCCCGCTCGGGGTTCGGCTTGCCCCTGGCCACAAAGTGCTTCCAATGGGTTTCGAACCCCTGCATTGAGACACCAGGTAGCTCGCCAGTTGGAGGTGGCAGTTTGCCAACCGCACCTCACATTGTCTCTTCTTTAACTTCTCTTATAGAAATATCCTTACCCTATATTAATGTGCAAAAGTAACAAGCATCATAATTTTGAATAATTAAAAAACTTCTTAGTCCAGGACCTTAAGGTAAATACCTCGTCAACAACTCCAGTTGGGATTTTCCACACATTTGTTCCTGGGAACCTGCCACACTTCTCTTGGACTACAAGGCCCTGTTCAATAACGTTTTCATTGGTTGTTTTCATTTTCAGAGAACAAAAATGAGGTAAAAACACATTCGGTGGCCCAAAAACAGAAAACACTGAGAGTGTTTTCATAAAATGAAAATAAGTTCATGTGTATTTGTAGAAAACAGAAAAAAGTTGTTTTCATTCTCATGGGAAATGTTTTCATAAAAATAACTCACATATATTATTTCAAATTGTACTACCAAACACGTTTTCATTGTTTTTATTTTCTGAAGATGTTTTCTAATTAATCTACTAGACGCATTTTCATTTCTTGAAAATGCAAATTCGTTTTTTTGTTTTCATTCTCTGAAAATATTCTAAGAAAACATTCTTCGAAAACGTTACCGAACAGGCTCCAAGTATCTACGCAGAAGAAATCTAATTTCAACACCAACAACAGATGACGACAAGGTTGACAAAACTGAAGACAAAAGATAAGCCTACTGTATCAGAAACACAGAAGAACAAGGGTGATGCGCAAAGTGAAAAACTTGACCATACAGTATGCACAATGGCTGAATTAGAAGAACAAGATATTTCATTAAACTAAAACAGTAAATGCATCCAGATGTGTTATTGGGGTGCAGTGTTTGTGAGAGAGATAGAGAGAGAGAGAGAGAGGAAATGTTTGTGGGAGAGAAAGAGAGGGAGAGAGGCAAGGCTCACCAGACCAGATGAGAGGGAGAGAACAGACCAGAGACTTCGTCGTCAACTACACCAGGAAGATAGGGAGAGAATAGGGAAGAAAAGGGTCAGATGCTTGGCTGGCTACTGTGCTGAAGTGAATAGGTGACTTCTTTAGGTTTAGAAAAGTTGTTTTGCACTTTTAACCCTTATTTTTAAAAATATTTCAAATATGTCCACCATAGTTTCAAAAATTACGTTTTGACCCCTGTTTTATTTTCAAAATTTCAAATTAGTCCCTGCCGTGTCTTGACCGTGTTGGAGCCGTGTCTTGACTTTGTCTTGAGCATGTCGGAGCTGTGTCTACCTGTCGGAGGAGTGTCGGAGCCGTGTCTGCCTGTCGGAGGAGTGTCGGAGCCGTGTCTGCCTGTCGGCGTGTCCGACACTCTGACACTCCAGCATTTTGGAGTGTCCGTGCAACATAGGTGAAGGTCCTAATTAACGAGTTTGTGACCAATTCTTTTCCACCTTCAAAGCATGTGACTACGTGTGTTAAAAGTAGGGTTCGTCATTGGGCCGGACCGACTCTAAATTTTTTAGCTTGGGCTGGACCTTATTGGACTTTTTCTTTTTTCGGGCGGGCTGAGGTTTGAAAGGGATCAACTCGTGCCTGCTCTTAGGGCTGGGACGGGCCACCCACGAGCCACCCATTGCCTTTTTTTTTTGCTTTATATTTCCTTGCCATTTTATTTTTTATATTACTCCATTTAGTTAAGCTTATGTAAATAAGGAAGTACCCCCCATTTGGATTCAATAAAAAAAATACTAGAAAATCAAATTCCCAACAAATCAAAATATGAAATCCAGTTTTAGTATAAGATACAGTTTATACCAATATTGATACCTCAATAAGTCAATGTATACTTTATCCTAAAATCTCATAAAATCATGTTTGATTATTTAAGTTGTAAGGAATATAAACCGCCAAAAATATCATTTAAAACATTAGGCCCCGTTCGGTAACGTTTTGAGGGGTTGTTTTCATTTTCAAAGAACAAAAATGAGGCAAAAACACGTTCGGTGGCCCAAAAACAGAAAACACTGAGAATGTTTTCATCATGTATACTTGTAGAAAACAGAAAAAAGTTGTTTTCATTCTCATGGGAAACATTTTCATAAAAATAACTCAAATATTATTATTTTAAATTGTACTACTAAACAAGTTTTCATTGTTTTTGTTTTCTGAAGATGTTTTCTAATTAATCTACCAGACACATTTTCATTTCCTGAAAATGCAAATTCATTCTCTTGTTTTCATTCTCTAAAAATATTATAAGAAAACATTCTCCGAAAACGTTACCGAACGGGCCCTTAGTATTTCAAAAGTCTATTTTTCATACTTAGTCAAATTTTGAGAGAAAACAAGTTTTCAAGTATGATATGTAGTAATATGTATTATTGTTTAAGAGTTATGTAAGGCTAACGTAATGCTAACATTATTTTTGTACCTTAAGGTTGTAAAGTGCAAGTGATTGATAATTGTGTAAGTGCCAATTTAGTTGAGATATGTATATATTTAGTTGTGCCAACCTATACATATCATACTTGAAAAATTGTTTTATGTCAAAATCTGACTCAATATGAAAAATGAACTTTTGAAATGCTAATGTTTTCAATGATATTTTTGGCGGCTTATATTCCTTACAACTTAAATAATCAAACATGATTTTATAAGATTTTAGTAGAAAAGTATACATTGACAGAGAGTGTAGTAGGTTTCTTGGATTGAAAGAGAATAGTAATCTGGCAATAGGATGTAGAGGAGTTTGTATTTTTCTAAAACTTAATATGAAGAGTGGGTGTGTATAGTTGTACTAAGGTTAAGTATTAAGTTGGATGACCTCTTTTGTCTTTTTACACAATAATAAAATTTAAGAGCTTAATGATTTAAGTATTGAGATGAACAAAGAAAAGTGTGGGATTTAAATAGAAAAACTCTAAAAAATAACGTTAGAATTACCAAGAGCTTGTTTGGGGCCTTCTGATAATAAAAAAGGTTTTTTGAACAATGTTTGGTAGAAAAATTTAGAAGTGATTGTGCGTCATAAAAGCAGTTTCTAGAGAATCACCTACTATGTGCTTCTTTAGGAAGTACTTGGATTGTTAGAAGACATTACATAGAAGATTTTCAACCATTTGAATGAGCTACTCATCTATATACCAAGAGCGAGCTCAAAATTTTATTAATTTGGGCTTATTCCTACTCTTTCTGTGGCAAGAGGAGAGAAAGTCTGAATAATGGTGTTCATTTTGAGCATTTAGCAGCAAAACTCTAGGCGCCAATTTTGCACCTCAAAATATTGGCTTTGTTTACATCTTCATAATTAAGCCAAGAGGGGGGCCAATTGGAAAGGAAGTGCATAGGCAGCAAAGAACTCCCTTTCTGGAAAATTTGTTGTCTCAATGGAAGATGGAAATACATGCATTATTCAAACTACAAAACACGCGTTACTGGGTAATGACCCCAAAGAATCATCTTACACAACACACACCTGATCTAAAGAAAGGGCAGGCGATCATAGGAAAGATTTTCCCCTGAATATACATTTATTTCATCTCATACAGTCAATTCTCAGGCTTTAAGAGACTCCCCCACTTTAACAAGTTCCTCGAGTGCCTTTGAGATCTGTGGCTCTGTCAAACCTTCCAAACGAACGCCCCTCTCAACACCCATGTCTGTTTAATAATCAAAGGTTATGTAAATGGAGCAATGGTGCAACATTAAAGTTAACAACACAGGACTAAAGAACCAACAAAAGAACTTGCGTAGCTTGAATAAATGTACGTTAAACATGAGCAATATCAGGCCATTAAGCATACTGGAATGTATAAAACTCAGGCCATGCATCCCCATAACATTTGCAATACTTTTCAAAATAGAAGCAAAGCCAAAACTTTGGGATTCCTAAGAGCATTTCTTACAGATGAAAAGAAAAACAGAAAAAACCTTGGCTCCAACATAGAACAATCCTGAAAACCATTTGCTTGAGGTTAGCTAGAACAATCATAGTTGGCCATCCAACAAAGACATTTTCCATTGTCAGAAATCATGCTCCTCTAATTTCGCTAACCTAAGTTCTGCCCACTCTTGATCTCTGGTTGCATTTTCAACTTAAACAAGATAAATAAATTTGGCACCACCAATCAAAACAGTAACTGAAACGACTATAAGTTCATCAGAGTAACAGAGGAGACATCTGTCTTTTTTCTTACATAAATTGTTGCTTGAATTTTTTTTTTGAATAGAAACATTTGTATTAAGACAAGAGCAAAATACAACAGTGGACAAGAGATCCACAAGAGAAAGAGAACATGATTAAAGAGAAAAACAACCCAGCACCCACAGATCACAGAGAAAACCCAAAACAGAAACTCCCAAGACACCCACGACTAAGCCCTCAAGCGAGTTGGTCGTTTCGGAATATCGACACCCGTTTTCCTAACAATTTTTCTATCTAATTTCCCTCCCTGAATCTTACTAGTTGGGCCCAATCCACCGCTTTTCCCAAAAATAAGAGTTTTCTTGAGCGGAACCATAGAAACCCCCATTTTTGTGATTAAACCACTGTTCTTAGCCTTGAAGTCAGTTTTGACGGGCACAAAAGGTGACTCCTTCCTTCTGCAGTAAGTTTGAACTAGAAGGCTATTGTTCGCAGCCTTATCCTTCGTGCCGACAGGACGAACAGAAGAATCCGAGTCCAAAAGACCCGAACCGATCTGTTGATTCATCGGTTCCCCCTCCCCTTCCCCCAGATTATTGTGGTTGACCCCCTCTTCAGGTGTCGGAGTGAAATCACCGAAAAGTTTTTCAAGCATCCCATCTTCGCAGAGCGAAATATCTAAACCCTCACCAACGTCTTGTTGAGATGAGTCAGCATCATCAAAATCCAGGACTGACCCATCCCCCCTGAGATCATCTCTGATACTATCCCCAAAAGGATCTGAGCAGTCACCGAACTCAGTTAACAACTCCAACTCTGAATCGATTCCATCGGTGTTGCACGAGTCAGTATCTCCCTCAGAATAGCAGGTAGAGTCGGCTGCTTCTTTAGCTTTGTAAGCCCCGAAACACGTGGGGTCCAAGCGGCGCAAACTAGAAGCACCGCGATTACCATATTTAGTAAAAAAACTGGAGGCAGAAGAAGGGTTCTTCAGAGGGGCACTAGGCCTGATTACACCAGGCCCAAAGTCACTGTGACGGGCAGGTTTGGAGCTAGGTAAGAAAAGATTAGAATCAGGCCCAACTCCCAAAATAGACCCCCCCCATCTTACTTGGACCAGTTGTAGCAATCTTGGGCCCAAAAGAATAATGTCCCAGCCCAATAGAATTATCTTCCAGCCCAATAGAATTAAGTTCCAGCTGACTGCCAGAGAAGACTTCAGTGGTAGGGACCACTCTTTCAATCCTGATGTCGGCCAAAAAATCCTCCACTTGATAAATAGATTTAATCCCCTCGGGAGCAGCCCCACCCCTCAGAAAAGCATCCTCCCCCAGACAGCATTTATTGAATGGAAAAATCCTTTTGCTTTTGCTTTTGCTGTAGTGGGGAACATGAGTGACTTCCTCGAGCGCCTCCCCCTCTTTTGCGTGATGTACAGAGTCTGTGGGTTGCTTCCCCCCATGCAGAAAAAAAAGGCACGTTCTGCAGACTTGCAGAGGCACCGTCCAAGGCCGTTGTCGTCAACTTACGACCGATGGTGGAGGTGTCCATCGCCTTACCTTTCAAGAGAGGTCTGATAGCAGGGGATATTGGGGAAATAGTGACGAACACTGCATCATCTCCCTCAGACACCTTCACAAATTGAGGGAGGAAGCCAGAATCATTTTCCTTGACTTTGATCTTTGCCTCATGCAAGTACAGAAAATGTTCAGTCTTCCGATCGACTTGAAGAATTCCGCCACATGCCTCTCCCACTTGGGAAAAAAATTTCGGAGACCACCAATTTAATGGTAGCCCAGAAACGGCAACCCATCCCCCATAACTAACCACCTTCGCATCATTTAAACCCCAGCTTTGTTCCCAACTGGAAAAAGCGACCTCAAGACCTCCGTTCGACGACTTGCTACCCCTTAACAAAGTCTGCATCTCCTCTCTGCTTTCACAATCCATAAAAGCTTTATTAGGTTGGAAAGGGAAGATCAGAACCTAAATTGTTGCTTGAATAATTTAGGCATTAACTTATTTTTAAAGTAATCAATTACCATCTTTATTAGACATTTTCAAATAAGGCTTTCAATACACAGTTTCATTCATAGACATGATATGGTGAAGAAAACAAACACATGACAGGTGCACATTCAAGCTCGTTAATAAACAATTGTCACTAGATCCTAGGCCATGCAAGGAAAGATAAAAACTCATGTTCCCCACTGAACTTAACAAACAGTGCTAAATAGTTTTAACCAATTAATTTTAAAATGTTCAACGCACTTTATGGAGCAACTCACAAACACTGCTGCATCTCCTTTCCGTCATTTAGCAGCTTTCACAACTATAGGTAACATTTTATAATTACTCTCCTAATTGAAAAGGGTAACTTAGATCTAGTTATAAGAAAAGGGTATTATCACAAGTCTAGAGCAAAAACATCTTGAAGTGCCCCCAGATTTAGAAATCTCAAATTCCTTTTGTCGATCGGCTCTAAAGAATTGATAGTTAAAGGGCCAGTCTGATAATTCATACTGTTTATGTTGGCTTAAAGTTTTTTTAGTTAAAGAGATGGAGGAACTACATATAGGAGAAAGGAGGGAGGAAGATGAGATATGAGAGATGCAGTGAACAAATGAGGGCAAAATGCATAAACTAAAACAAACCATATGAAATTGTTTTTGGTTTTTAATTTTAATTTTATTAATCAATCATCACATATACACTTTCTAATCTATCATATACACTTTCTAATCTATCATCTCTCTTCTCACTAATTTCTCATTCTCTATCTTCCATTACAAATAAAAACCAAACTGAAAATTGCTACCTAACGGGCCCTAACACCAGCAGATTCCATCAGTTAAAGGTAAACATGCGTGTGTGTGTCCTTGGCATAGCATCTTATCTTATGAACCAACAGAAAGACTGGAAGCGAAATATCACAAAACGAACTTGGTCATATGCACACAAAAAAATGCAGCATGAGTTGAAATCTACCTTAAACCAATCATAATATATTAATGAACTTGAGCATTTAAAATTCCAAAAGCATTGAGCAATGTAAAAATAAAAAACCATCAAAATGAGAAATTAGAAGGAAAAAAAGAAAAGAAAAAAAGCTAGGGAAGAATGGAAATACCATATCTAGCCCATAACTGAGGTTCAATCCCTCTGCATTCACGAATCAAGATGGGCAATTTGGGGTTCAAACTCTTGAGATCCTTGTAATTCTTCTCCACAAATGTTCTGCACATACAAAGAAAGAAGATTTATCATTGTTATTGATGTTACAAGCAATAAACAAAGAAATTAAGAGACATAAAAGGCATGAGAGAATCAAAGGACCTGGTGGTTGCGCTTGAAGGGGAAGATTGGCAGAGTAAAACCCTAAGCTCCTTTAAGTTCTGAGATAGCTTTCCTCTCCATGCCATTTTCTTGGTCTTTTGGGTTTCAGACTCTCTCAATCTGTCTCTCTCTCTCTTCGCTTCAGCTCAAGGATGAAGAAGAAGATTCAGGTTCTTTATGCCAAAGGTTTTTATTCGCTTGGCGACTTTTGGGTCGAACGACTTGTCGTGTGAGTATACGACATGTCGTTGGGAGTGTTTGAAATTGGGATGGGCATTTTTGCAAGAAGATAATTGCAAACAGGGGTAAAACTGAAATAAAGCAAAAACCTGGAGAGTTGAGAGAGAGAGCCCGCAGAAAGAGAAAGTGAGAGTGAAAGACAAAGGCCGCGGAGAGAGATATTCACAGATTCACAATCTCACTGTTTGAGTTGAGAGAGTGAAAGGGAGAGAGGGGATTGGTGGTGGTGTGGGTGTGAGGAAGGAGAAGAGGGGTAGGGTAGAGAGAGAAAGTAGGGAGGGAGAGAGAGATGTCAGACCTAGACAGGCAAATAGAGCAGCTCAAGAAGTGTGAGCCTCTCAAAGAGTCGGAGGTCAAGGCTCTCTGCCTCAAGGCCATGGAAATCCTCGTCGAAGAGAGCAACGTTCAGAGGGTCGATGCTCCTGTCACTGTATTTCCTCTCTCTCTATCTATCTGCTTGCGATCTCTTTGATTTTGCTGGGTAGTCTTCGATGTAATAGTTCATATTTTGTTTTTGGGGTTTGGTTGATTTTTGGGTTATGGATTTGATTTAGCTATGATTTCGATTTTCTATTTGTTTCGGACAAGTGGGTTTGTCTTTATTAGTTAATACTTGTGGAATAGTAATTTTGTGAAGAAAGAAGATTGAAATGGTGTTGGATTCCAGAGAATAGATAAGGTTTTTATAATATTACTTCAATTGGATTTTCTTTTCTTTACTGGGAAAACCATATGGTTGAAAGAAATACATGTTGTAGGGTGAGGAATTGGGAACGAAATACAGTTAACAGTTGTTACCATTTATTTTGCTGTACGTAAGGATAGTTTACATTTCTTGCTTATTGGATTATGGCTGCTTTATACGCTGAACTTGTATGTGTCTTTAGAATAACGAGGAGCCCTATTTTCACTCTGATTCTTGTTCATTACTTTATATTATGAGCTAGTTGGAGGTAGTGGGGTTATAAACAAAATTTAGCAGGGAAATAGGACTAGTGGAATAATTTCTTTGTAGTGAAGATATGGTGCTTTAGAATATGAAGTTCAAATCCTAAACGTTGCGGGTTGCATGCTAACCAGTTATTGTTGTTACTGTATGCTTTGTTACATAGATTTGCGGTGACATCCACGGGCAGTTTTATGACATGAAAGAGCTTTTCAAAGTAGGAGGTGATTGCCCAAAGACTAACTACTTGTTTCTTGGAGATTTTGTTGACAGAGGATTCTATTCTGTGGAGACATTTCTACTCCTACTTGCACTCAAGGTGATAGGCTTATATACTTCTCTACTTTGCTTGATTTGTTGAGCCTTCAGATATGCTCTACTTGCTCTTTAGATCATTAAGAAGATTAATGGTTTTTACCTGCATTTCATTTGATGTTTTAGCCATATTCTTCAGGGTTTCTAGTACAAGTGTTGTTTCTGTTGCTTTAAAACGTAAACCTAAATTTAAAGATAGTAGATTGGTGTCTGTGTAAAGATTGTGGAACACTAAATTCCATGGCAATTATTTATATTGCACCCTCTGCCTTGGAAACCAAAGGTGATGAAGTAGCTACAACTTGGTTAGTGAAGAAGTAGCCCAAGACTTCTCATTTGCCAAACTCGAAAACTAAGGCTTTTGAGTTTTAAGTAAGATGTCCATGATAGTGCAAGAAAATAAAAACATAGAGTAAAAATAGTAAGTGAAAGTATCAGTATAAGCGTTTATGCCAAGTCTTATTAAGATTATTGATTTTCGTCAAGTGTTATTTAGAGTGTACTTATTTGGGTTTTAGGAACACGCAATGTCTGAAAGTTAGTAATGACTTTTTAGTATTATACTATTTATTTTTACCCTTAACTGTTCTATTTGAAACCTAAAAACAAGGCTATCTGTTTTAAATCATATCAGATTGAAATGAACGATAATTAAGTGTTGATGAAGGCATGGTGTGTTTGTATCTCCTCCACCTTCTTCTCCATCCCTGTCTCCTCTAAAATACTTTATTTCTTAAAAGTCGTAGACATCACCCACCTGTGTTTTCCTGCATCACAAAGGCTGTTTGTCATAGCCCCTTCTTGTACTAGTCCGATGCAAGCATGCTTTGTTCTCTCATGGAAACACCTAGGAAATTATAGATACTCATATGCATAGTGTCTTTTCCTGCCACAAGCATTTCTTCTAGATGATAAGAACTTCTTGCAAAATTTTATGGCCACTTTAAGGCCTTATCTTACTTCACTGGACTTTTCAGGAGTCTTTGATGTTGAACTGCTGAAAAGTTTTCTCTAAAGTTGTAAATTGATTGTGGATTGAATGCCACATTAACTCATGATGGTTTAAGGAAAAAAAATGATTTATTTCATTTTTAAGAAACCGTGGTTTAGAAAAGAAAAAAAGAAAATAGTAGAACTGCATTATGTGCTAGCACACATAAGGCTATGGCTACAAATTTACTATCTGAATTAGTAGGAACATATCTAGTCACAGGGATATGTTTTGAGTCATCACCCTGTCCAAACAAACAGGGAAAAACTCAGGGGAAACGGAAAGGCCTATGCAACTTGTTTGGGAGTATGACCTCAATGTATGATTAGTAGATAGAGTGACAAGAAAAACTTATCACTTGTCCCCCAAAGAAAAAAGGAAAAACCTAATCAGATAAAGCTAATTTATAATTTGATTGGAGTAGTCTCATTTGTTTATCCATCTAGGCTCCATTTAAGTTCTTGTAAAGTCAAGGGAGTTAACTGGAATCATCTTCCTTTTATTTGATTAGGTTAGTTTATGAGACCATCTTAATTCCCAGTGGCCGATCATGGATTTTGGCCATCATATAGATTGTGCATTTATTCTCATGTTGATCTAAGCCTTTGATGGTTATTCATAAGTTTATTTTTTTAACTAATAATTATACGTCAGGTTAGATATCCAGATCGGATAACACTTATTAGAGGAAACCACGAGAGTCGTCAAATCACGCAGGTTAAGTCTCTTTTACTGGTGCTTTTTTTTTATTACTTACCCATTCAGAATATTTACTGAGTCATCCTCTCTAGACAGGTGTATGGATTCTATGATGAGTGTCTACGAAAGTACGGATCTGTCAATGTTTGGAGATATTGCACTGATATATTTGATTACCTAAGGTTTGCCCTTTTCTATCCCATAAACTCTGTCTGTTTAAGGTTAGGCAGCTGAAAATATTATGACATGGAAACTTGGTTTCATAGTGGGTGATGGCAGGTTATTGTTTCTGGGAATATTTTAGCAATACCACCTGAACTTTGCCACTTGTGACACTTGACCACCTGAGTTTTTCTTTTGTTGACAATTTACCACCTGTAACTAATTCTTTTTGCGCCAAAATACCACACACCGTCAAGACTGTTAGGAAAGAGTCACATGACCACTATTTTGTTTCAGTTTTCCACCAGAACTTTTTTTTGTGCCAGATTGCCACCCTAAAGTGTTTCATTTGGTGCCAAATTGCCCATAAATTGTAGGTTTAAGCCTTGGGGAAAAAAATTTCAAAAACTCCTTTTAGGGATTTAAAAAGATTCAGGTGGAAATCTGGCGCAAAAAAGAAGTCAATAGGTCAAAAAGTGAAACAAAATTTGGGTATATTATGTTGTTTCTCTTTTACAGCTTTTGAGTTTTGATGGGGGCTTAATGCAGTTTGTCAGCTCTCATTGAGAATAAGATTTTTAGCGTCCATGGTGGTCTCTCTCCTGCCATTTCAACTCTGGATCAGGTTTGATAATCCAGTTTGAGTTGCATCGTTACTATGTTGATTTAAATTGTAATCTTCAATCCTTTATATACTAACCAACTCACATGTTCTGTTTGGCAGATACGAACAATTGACCGGAAGCAAGAAGTACCTCATGATGGTGCCATGTGTGACCTACTATGGTCAGATCCTGAAGATATCGTGGATGGTTGGGGTTTGAGTCCTCGTGGTGCTGGTTTCCTCTTTGGTGGCAGCGTTGTTTCTTCATTTAACCATGCAAACAACATTGACTATATATGTCGTGCCCATCAGTTGGTAATGGAAGGGTATAAATGGATGTTTAATAACCAGATAGTTACAGTCTGGTCAGCACCCAATTACTGTTACAGGTAAATTAGCAATCTGCAATTAACCTTTTCCCCCATTTTCTGGAATTTGAAGGTTTATATTATCAATGATGGTTTCAGATGCGGTAATGTAGCTGCAATTCTTGAGCTGGATGAAAATCTTAATAAGCAGTTTCGTGTCTTTGATGCTGCGCCACAGGTTTGTACATAAAATTAAGTCGCAATTGATCACCTTTTCTTTTTCTTGAAATTGCTTTGGTTATTTTGAGCAGCAGCACGAAACTTTGTTCGTGTTGTCCACATTCCATTGTTATGTGGGGTTCCATGTGTCCAATGATGAAATGCACTGGTTCTTTTAGCAAAGGATTCTACTTGATATGATTGTCAATAAAATTTGGAATGAATGATTATATGGAAATAGTAACATTGGGTATGCTTAGTAACAACTTTTGCGTTTCACCAATGCACAAAAGAATGACACTCAATTCAATGCATGGACCTTGAGTATATTGTCCATTTTTTGGGTCCTCGTTTCCTCTTAACCTTTGCCATTGGTGAATACCTGGGTGTCCCCTCCAGACATCCTTGTCTCCGTTCCCTTATATTTGGTTCTGAAAGACTGTAATAAAAATGCAGGAATCAAGAGGCACGCCGGCCAAGAAACCTGCACCAGACTACTTTCTATGAGATTGGTAAAGCTTTCCTGTTATTATCCAAGGGGTTAATTCATGGGCAGCCTATACGGACACAAGGTGGATGGAGGATGGTATCGCATGGTACACAGAAATTTATGTGTGGTGGGCGTCTTGTGATCGGCTCCTCCAATGACCAGCAAGAGTTGTACTTTTCTGTTCGTCGCCGGTTTGGATTGTTGGTTTTGCTTTTCTTGTATGCGTGCTGCTTCTACCATCTTTCATTTTTACATGTATGAGTAGTGTGCATTGCGTAGCCTACCATGTGAATTATAGAATCCTTTTCCTTGTGATTGTCAGAGGACGGAGAGCCAAAGGGTCTTGGATTTGGAGGCTTTTGCTTCAATCCATGGTAACGTGAATACAAGGATTGGATTGAAATAGGGACAAAGGGGAGGAGTAAAACAATTATTTTTGTCCTTCTGGGCAATAAAAGCTCGTTATGATTATCTTTTTGTTCCTTAAACTTGTGACGGAAACAAATATTTTATGTGGAAGAAGGATTCAAGTGCTTTAAAACAGAAACAATGTGTCCTTTAAGACTGAAGCAACAAACTCAAGTTCTCTCTTCCGGTCTGCAAAATTAGGCCGACCATAGAGTTGTGTCTCGGGCTCGGCCGCTATATGCAAATGATGACAAAACGATAATGTTTGGAGTGACAATTATGTGGTCAGACTACAAAACCTTGCAATTGTTCCAGCGTTTGCAGCTGTCTTCATTCAGAGTGAAAAGTTCACGGTTCCCATGGATCGATCATAGACAAGTACCATCTCATCACCAGAGCTTTCCAATGTAGACCAAAGTTCAAATCCAGGGCGTTGATAATCAGCAATTGGTATTAAATTATGAACAAATTCTGCAGCATCTTGCTTGGATATGAGATGTATCCCGCACCCTTTCACTTGCAAATCTGGTCGATTCGTTGAAACTGAAGCTTGAAATAGTCGACTTCCTTTATTCAACTGCCTTGCAAACTGCCCGCCTCGGGGCTCGTACCAGCAAAGTCCATATGACAACCCCACCCTCAAGTTTCTAAAGGCTTGAAAGATCAAGGGATGTTCAAGACAACAACCTTCATGGGTGACGAAATGGCAAACAGTCTTTCTCGATTCCCAACTTTTATGAAAATTATCATTCTCAAGGATTTCGAAAGCAACAAATAGGGCAAACCCCATCCACCAACTATTACTACCTTCTGTATCAACAGGTAGTTGGGCGCTTACAGAAGTCCCACTCATCCAATGTCTGCACCAGTTTGGAATTCTAGTCTTATGAGGAAAATGTGCACGAATTTCAAATGGCTCTTCATGATAAATTCGGTCCTGCAATATAATATATATTTTTTAAACCGAAGTGAAACAATAATGAAGATGTTCAGTGTGTGTGAGAGAGAGAGATCATCACCTCAATGTATTTGAAAAAGAATAGTTCATCAGCAAGTTTTTGGTGAACTGTAAGTGAGCGCCTTGTTCTATCTTCATCCTCATCCAAACTCCGGGAAATCATGAAACTAAAACCCTCACTAGAAGTCCATATTGTCAAATTTTTTGAAGTTGGCAGCCTAGGACAATGACGTGCATCTATGAACTTTATACTCAATGGAAGGTGTTTTGGCAACGACTTAAGGTAGATACACCTAAATAAGAGAAGTTCTCTAAGCTTAGAAAGTTGAGAAATGCTCTCAGGTAAGCTCACAAAATCATTTGCGCTCAAATCTAGAAGCTGCAACGAGGGAAGGACGAATCCAATATCACCTGGAATTTCTACTATATACATTTGACTCGGTAGGCTTAATGATGTCAAATAGGATAAACTCAGTATTGATGTTTTCAAAGAGGCTAAATTCCATATTGATGTTTTCAAAGAGGAAAAGGTCTGAAGGTTGCTACACCTAAATATGCTAAGTTCTCTAAGCTCGGAAAGTGGAGAGATGTAAAGTTCTACAAGCTTGGAAGGTGAAAAGGTGCTTTTACATGAGCTCAACCAACATAAGCTTTCACATGAGCTCAATAAATTGTTACCACCATGTTCGATAAGCTCGGAAATTTGAGAGATGCTTTCACATGAGATCAACCAAGATATGCTTTTAAATGAGCTCAATAAATTGTTACCACCATGTTCGATAAGCTCGGAAATTTGAGAGATGCTTTCAGAGGAGCTGTTATCACCATGTTCGACAAGCTCAGAAATTTGAGAGATGCTTTCAGGTGAACTCAAGAAATTGTTATCACCTAGAATTGCTCCTTGTACTTTCTTCATTTGAGGTGGACTTGGTGATTTCAAAGAGGATAAATCCACTTTTAATGGCAGCCTCGGCGAAAAATACGTGGATACAGAGGATTGGAGTGGCACATCTTTGTTTCCGCGGAAACATAATCGTTTAAGCTTCGGAAGTAATAAAACGGACCCAGGCACTTTTGTTATAGCAGTTTTACAGGCATCAAGCTCTTGCAACTGCTCCAATCTCCCCAGGTTTTCCGGCAGTATGTCAATAAGTGAGCAGCCAGACATATATATATATCTCAAAGATGTCAAACTACCAATGGCCATCGGAAGACTCGTAAGGTTCTTGCAACCACTTAAATTTAACAAAATAAGGCCCCTCAATTGCTGGATTGATGCCGACAGCTTCCTTATAGCAGTTCCATCTAAATAAAGTTCTGACAAAGCTTCCATGTTTCCCATAATCTCTGGAAACTGTTTGAGTTTTGAACAACCAGAAAGATTAAAGGTCTTAAGAGATTTCAAGCTGATGGAGTGGGGAAGGCTCTCTAGACTTTCACAACCTTTCATATTCAATACAACGAGACGTTGGAGATCCCCAATTGTTGCGTGAACCTCTGATAATTTTTCACAACCTTCAAGTATCAACCTCTCAAGATTTGGGACATTACTCAAGTCTGGGGTCTTGGTCAAGCATTTGCAGTTGGAAAGATCCATTTGTACTAATTTTTCCATCTTGGTACACTGTTATGGAATTGGAAAAGAAAAAACAGTTATTAGACAACTTAGTCAGTAATTTTTCTAGCTTTAACTTAATCATAACTAATTGTTAGCCTAACTCAGCGCAAGAAATATACATAATCAAGTAAAAATTGTCTTACACTTTCATGCCATAGGTGGGTAATGCAGCTGTTAGGCATCTTGAGTTCAACCAGCTCACATGGTTTAAAACTTGATGGCAGAGATTCTAAAGGATATTCATGCCATTCCAGAAGCCGTAACTCTTTAGAGAAATACTCAGGGCATCTAGAAAAGTTGACATTACAAATCTTCAACAATCTTAGGTTGCACATTTTAGCGAATGGGTCAGCATCCAACTGTATCTCCTCCTTTGTCAGCAAGCTTAGGAATATGCCTTCGACGGCAGTTGTTCCCTATACCAAAACGATAAAGTTCCAAGTGTAAGATATAGCATGCTAGAGAATAAGACGAACAAATAACCTAATAATTAATTCACAACTATTACCTAGAACAGTGAGAAAATGCAAGGGAGAACTGAGGAAGAAAGGCAGGGAGGAAGGAAGGAGGGGAGAGGGATGGATGACTGATAAATGGTATGAAAACCAAAAGACAAAAGCTAAAAACATTTCAAATAGTTTTTATTTCACACATTCTCTTTCATTTCCTCCTCCTTTCTTCCTCCCTCATTCCTTCCATACATTTTCCCTCTATCTTTAACCATAAAAGAAAAACTAAAAGCACAAAAATAAAAACGGAAGTGTTACCAAATGGGCTAAGTTTCTTAAAATTTTACTCTTAAAAATTATTGTTTGAGCCCATAATATCATCTTTATTGACAAAACTAGTTTTATCTCACTTAACCCTATGAAATTTATCCATTTATCTCACTTCGCCCTTTTCTGTCAACTCTTAAATGGTCCATTCGGTCACCGGTGGGTCCCACTTGTTTATTAGCATGGTTGCCGCTAGTGTGTTAGGGAGACCACATTTGTGTTCTTCAAGGTTTTAATTTTTTTTAATTACTATTTGAAGGTTCCTTTTCAAGAAAAAAATTATGCTTGTACTAACTAGGATTAACACATACCGTATTCTCCGCGAGTACTTTTTCATGCCATGACCTGCTGCATTTGTTGCTGCTTTTGTGGGCATTCTCATGAATCCACAGTCTGCTGCGCTTTCCGGGCTCATTAGGAAATTTTCTGTGAACAATGTCCTGACCCATTTTCTGAAGTAAATCATGCATCCACAGTTCATTTCTTTCATTAATTTTAATTAGGGCCTTATCAACAAGGTCATGCATACCACTTTCAGGATAAAAACGACAACTTTTTAATATCCGTTTTACACGGACTTGATCCTCTCCATTGAAGAAGCATGCAATGTCTAGAAAGATTTGCTTCACTGTGCCTTTTAATGCGTCAAAACTTATTTTAAGCACATTCATAATATCTTTTTCAGGGTCTTCATCAAGTCTATCAAATGCTTCTGTCCATTCTGTTATGTTTTTTCCCCTCAAGTATGAACCTAGAACTAAAAGAGCTAAAGGAATGCCACCAGCATATTCTACAAATTTTTTGGACAGCTCTTTATAATCATGTGGAGCATCGTTTTCCTTGAAGGCTTTTCGACAGAAGAGCTGAGAATCTTCACCAACCTTCAGCTTGTCAACCTCGTATATACCATCTGCAAGTAGTCCATACGTATCCAACTCATGCTTCTCCCTAGTTGTTATAATGACTCGACTCCCTGGACCCAACCAAGACTCATCCGCTAAAGCCTTTATCTGATCTAGTTTATCAACATCATCCAGAACAATAAGCACCCTTTTATTCCTTAGTCTGGTACGTAACAATTGGATCCCCAAATCATCATTTTGTATATCTTCATCGCAATACAGCAAGGTTGCAGAGAGAGATTTCTGCAAGCAAACTAGACCATTTACTTTTGTAGATTCCTCTCTAACAAAGGAAACGAAGCGGCTAGCATCAAATTGGTTCCTGATCTTCTTAAAAACTTCGTTTGCGAGAGTTGTCTTACCAATGCCCCCGAACCCCCAAATCCCTATGGTGCGAACATCATCCGACCTGCAAAGAGCCAAGTACTCCTCCATTTTCTTAATACGAGAATCCATTCCAATTAAATCGTTGTTAGAACTTGAGAGTTTGTCGTTCAATATATTTGAAATCTTGTTAGCTATTTCCTGAATAACTTCTGATTCTTTCCTGCAAAAGAATACAATAACTATTTTGTGGTTAGCTGGCCACAAGTGACATGCAATAAAGAAAATTAGAAATATTAATTGATGTGTCGGAAATGGTTATGTCAGAGCTTGGCTTTCGTGGTCAGCTTATTGATTAATATAATGGAGTTCGATTATTCCACTTCAAGTTGGATTAAAACTCAAATGTTGCACCTTAATACTACTAACCCATCTCTCTGTCTATTTCCTTTTCCTTTCTCACATGTTGCACTTAGGGGTGGGCATCCGGACCGAAAAACTGGAACACCGAACTAAGCTGAAAGAAAAAAAAAAGGGGAAAAAAACCGATTGACCAAAAAAGTCAACAACTCGGACCGAAATCAGACCGAATCAAGACCAGACCGGTTGGAGTTTTATTTTATTTTATTTATATAATGCTATATTTTTAATTTTATAATTAGTATTTTTCCAAGTTCAACTTCAAAATATTTCCCAGTGTATGAATTGGACCATTTGTTAATTTTCAAACCCAAAAAATAACTTATTTATTATAATTTTTATTTAAAAAAAATAAATAAACCGATTTAAAATTGGACCTACCGATTTTGAAAAAAATCATTTAAATCGGACCAGACAGAACCGCACCTACCCTAGTTGCATCTACATATCCCCACCTCAGCACCACCTTTCAAAACCACTCTAATAACACCATAATGTTTTTTTATCATAAAATATCCAACCTCCGACCACCATATATTCCACCACCTCTGACCTCTCTCTTTCACTATCCCTCTCTTTCTTCTCCTCTTTCTCTCACTTAATCTCTCCTCACCGGATGTTCCTATGTTAAAAACATTAATGGGGTGAAATTGGCTATTTGCTGGGCCCATATGACATGGCACTCCGTTAGATTCTAATGGTTCACATTGTTTGAAATACATAAATAAAGGGATGCTAATGGCAGAGGATCAAAATCAATTTCTCCCAAAAACAATATCTCTTATCGGAGATCAGCCACGTACATGATATTTCCAATCAGATCACCTACGTGCTTTCTGCATATCTTGCTATAAATATTGTATGTAATCAAGCCAAAAAACTTAGGTGCACCGGCTCTCTCTTTCTCACACAACTTAGGTGCATGATGTATGAGAAAGAGAGAATCAGTGTATGCAACTGGTACATAAAAGTTCTTCTCCTAATTAAGGCATCCTGGTGCGTTATTTATTTCCTCATGCTTGTTCCTGGTGTCTTGAGTTGGTACATGTTTTAAAATAGAACTTCCCCATTTTAGTTTATTAAACAACAAGGCCACAAGTTGACATTTCTTTTTAAGCATCAAATTTATAAGCAAGCTTTGATTCAATTTGCTGCATCAAACAAAAAAGAATAGCTATATAGGGATTATATAATAAAGAGAATCATAAACATCAATGGGAAAAAGAAACAAAATGAATAAGCATAATCATCTAATCAAGCAGGGCATATGTTATTAAAACAGTTAAATATAAGACTACCTTGTAATTTCAATTGAAGAAATACCTATTTTTCAAATCCCATCCGGCAACATTGGCTACTTTCCTCAGAGCTCTCCTCCACTTTTTCACTTTCCCTTTTTCCTTCTTAAAATTTTCTTCATGCTTAGCAAAGGCCTTTCCAAAATTTCCAGTTTGCTTTCTTACCTCGGATGCCTCAATGTGGTAGAAGACCGGAAACACTTCTAGTCTCCCCTCTTTCATGCACTGAACAATATGGGCAAGTTCATCCAAACACCAAGTTGAAGAAGCGTAGTCTTCTGAAAGAACGACGACTGCAAACTTGGAGTGTTCAATTGCTTTCAGGAGTTTTGGTGCGATGGGTTTTCCCCTGTCAAGCTTCTCTTCATCCCTGAATGTATTGATTCCTTTCAGCTTCAAACCGTGATATAAATGGTCCGTAAAACTATTGCGGGTGTCTTCGCCCCTAAAACTGAGGAAGACATCAAAGTCCAATGTTTCAGGGGTTGAAGATGAAGAAGATGAAGGCACTGCTTGGGGAACTTCCTCATGCTCCAATTCAGGGGTTGAAGAAGAAGGAAACTCAGCATGTCCTAGGAGGAAATTAACAAGGTGAAGAAGAAGAGAAGGAAGGAGGAGGAGGAGGAGGATTATGAACATGGTAATGGAGGATTTGCACGCTGAGCTGAACAACTGATCATGAGAGAGAAGGGTACAAAATTTCACTTGCTTCTATTAATTGTTTTTTATTTGGTCCACCCACGGGCCACGGCAACATCCAAGCAAGCAGGTTTTCAACTCTCCGCGTTTGGAAGAGCAGGTTGAACAACTGATCACGAGAGAGAAGGGTAAATAATTTCACTTGCTTCTATTAATTGTTTTTATTTTGTCCACCCACCGGCCACGGCAGCATCCAAGCAAGCAGGTTTTCAACTCTCCGCGTTTGGAAGAGCAGGTTGAACAACTGATCACGAGAGAGAAGGGTAAATAATTTCACTTGCTTCTATTAATTGTTTTTTATTTTGTCCACCCACCGGCCACGGCAGCATCCAAGCAAGCAGGTTTTCAACTCTCCGCGTTTGGAAGAGCAGGTGAAAGAAAATGCAAGCGTAAGGTAAGTGCTTGAAACTTCCTAGGCGATGGGTCCAAATTCTTAAAGGATTATATTTTCCTGATGGACAAACTATAGTAAATCTCCCAAATTATAGGGTCGTTTCAAGTTCAATACCCACCTTTAGAGCGTTTACAGTATATAGTCAAACTCCTGAAACCCTATAATTTCTCCTCCGTTAGCCAATAGTTAGTTAATCATTAAATCTTTGTCGTGTCAAAAGTGGGACCCATTTTTTGATGACGCGGACCAAAAATTAATAAAAAATTAATTTATTGTTTAAATTAATTTAAAAAAATAAACATATTAAATGAAAAAAAATAAAAAAAATAAAAAGCTCTCTCCCTCTCTCTTGCCTCCTCCAACAAACCCATAACCATCCTTGCCATAACCCCACCCCCATCTCCAGCCATCATCTCGTCAAATTAGAATGCCTACAGATGTGTTGGCTTCCCCTTCTCCGTCAATAATCTTGAGAACCAAACAGTTTGATATGTGTTCGTACGGAGTCTACTCGTATTGGCATTTAGGCTTCACCGAATAATTCAAAACTTATGCTCATGTCTCTAGTCTATCTCTAGGTAAGCTCAATAAAATCAACTCCTAATTTGTGGGAGCAGATTTCCATGAACAAAATGGGTTCTTAGAGACTTAATGCTTTCATAAAGCTTCAATTATCCATTAACCAATTAGGTATTTTGCAGATATTTGAATTTGTTCAATCTCTGCAAAACCCAACAAAAGCCAATGGCTTTGTCCAATTCAATCATGTGGGTCTCTGCAAAACCTCCATTTTCTAGCTCATTTCTCCAAAACCCTAAACCCTTTTTACCCCAAATCTCACGCCCAAGTCTCCATTCTCAATCTTCACCAACCCCAACAATCCATTGTGGTCTGCGTGAACTCCGAGTGCGAATTGATTCCATAAAGAGTACCCAAAAAATTACCGAAGCCATGAAGCTCGTCGCGGCTGCCAGAGTTCGAAGAGCCCAAGAAGCGGTCATCAATGGCCGACCATTTGCCGAGACCCTCACGGAGGTCCTTTACGATATTAACGAGAGGCTTCAAGGTGAAGCCATAGATGTGCCCTTGACAAATGTTAGACTCGTCAAAAAAGTTGCTTTGTGGTGATCACCAGCGACCCTGGCCTTTGTGGGGATAGAGTGAAGAAAAAGAGAGAAGGGCTTTCGCTGGTTATGGAATTAGAACAAGACCTGTTTAGATTATTGATGCCATGTCGCACGATGTTGCGATTGCGAGCTCACGACGGAGCTATTGGGGATTCTCAGGGGTTTTAGAGCTCAGTATCTCATTTTCTCGGACTTGGGGCTTAGGGCGAGATGATGGCTGGAGATGGGGTGGGGTTATGGCTGGGATGGTTCTGGGTTTGTTGGAGGAGGCGAGAGAGAGAGAGAGAGAGAGAGAGAGAGAGAGAGAGAGAGAAGAATCTGCACACAGAGATTAGGGTTTTTATTTTTTTATTTTTCATTTAATATATTTAATTTTTTAAATTACTTTAAACAGTAAAATATTTTTTTTATTATTAATTTTTGGTCCACGTCATAAAAAAATGGGTCCCACTTTTGACACGTTAGCATTTAACAGATTAACTAACGGTTTGGCTAACGGATGGGGTAAATTGTAGGGTTTCTGGGAGTTTGAGTATATACTCGTAAATGTCTCTAAAGATGGGTATAAACTTGAAAATGACCCTATAATTTGGGGAGTTTACTGTAGTTTGTCATTTCTTGATTGCAGTTTTTTGGAGGCTAAAAAATGAGGTTGTGCTTCGTGGGCTTGGTCAATCATTCTGACGGGACGGGATATTATTCTTTCTGGGGCTCATTGGCATATTCTAAATGGATCTTCTACCTTAATTTGGGCTGATAAATGGATCCTAGGTATCCCAGGTGGTTATTTGCGACCTTGTCTCCCTATTCCTGTTGATGCTCCTGTCAATGTATGTGAGTTAATTGATTGGGATCATGGAGTTTGGAATTTATTACCCATTGCTCATCTTATCTCCCATCATGAGCTTAATGCTATTACGGCTATTCCAATAGAGGGGTCTATCTCTGGTGACCTACTGGTTTGGCCATGGGTCAAGTCGGGTAACTTCCGTGAAGTCGGGCCATAATTGGATTGCGAATCAAAACATCAGTGTCCCTTGGCTTATGCCCAATCTTTGCATACCATTTCTCTTGATACTTGGAAGATCATTTGGGAGTCCAAAACCCTGCCGGAAGTGAAACATTTTGCTGCTCGGTGCGTGCCCAATCTCCACTTATGGTTGAAGTTTTGGCCTTAAAACATAGTCTTTTGAGAGCTGAGGAGTTGAATTTGGTTAATGTTGTGGTGGAATTTGATTCTTAAGTGGCTATCAAGTTTGTTCAGAGTGATGTTTCTACCTGTAATTGGGAGTTGTAACCTATCCTAAAGGATATTAGGTTTCTTAAAGTCTATTTCTCTAATTTGATTTGGGCACATCCGTGAAGCGAACCGGACTGCGGATGCTGTTGCCTTGCTTGCCAGGATGTGCTTGGAGTCGTGGCTTGTGCAACCTCCATCCTCTCTAATTCATATTTTATCTCAGGATGGTCTTCCTTGCCCTCCGCCCAGTGTTTAGTCTTGTGTTGTGTGGATTTGTTTCCTTTTCTTGTTTGTTCGTTCTTAGTTTTGGAATTTCTGTCGTGTTTGTTTGGTTGGGTTTGGCTCCCCTCCGAGCCTTTGCCTGTTGACTTTTTATGTTGTCTTTGTTGACAAAAAGAAAAAGAAACATCCTAGGCGGCCCCACCAGCAGTGGACTTGGTCAAAACAAGCTACACGGTTGGTTTGGTTTTAGAGTTACAAATTATTTTGCATAACAAACAAAAGGATGAAACTGGTCGGCCCATACTCGAAGTTTAAAAGTGCTTACTTTTCCGGCTTCATACTTTATTGCGCAATACGTGATTTATTAGTGTAATAAGTTGATTTCTTGAAATAATTTAGCTCAATAAGTTCGCATCTCTTGTAATACTCTTCATTACATCTAAATAATAATCAATAAGTCAGTACCTCGGGTCTGACCGTCGAGGCTACAAACGACTCTTTGTCATTAAACTGTTCAGCAAGGGTCAGACAGTTTTATGACTTCTTCCCACATTCTCGACGATAATTCTTAATAGGCGGGCGATAAAAAATCAAGAAAGTAGGATGGCAATTTTCTCCACAGTAAAGGATTTTTGTGGAAATTCGACTATAATGGGTCGGGTATGAAGGATAAAAAAATGGTATTAGGACGAGTACGGAGAATTTTTCGGGTATAATTTCGGAGAGGAGCGAGAATAGTATTTTAATCCCTAACCCGAACCCTCCACATTTAGAAATATATTATGGAGTATATATAAATATGCTATTAAAGTGATTGTGCCAACTAAATTTTATATTTCCTATTATTATGTTATACATTTATAGAATTTATATGAATCTTAAGCCACACTACTTATATATTTAGTTAACTTCCAGTTAATATGTAAACATTTTTATATTGTCTTGTGTTTATATATTATATATATTCATTATGTTGACCTAGTTCTAAATTTTTTTCTTTCAACAAAGTAGTTTTATATTGATTTTTTCTTCCATAATGGAGCGGGTCAGGTAACCCATTTCCCAACGAAGATGATAATGGAGAATCCCCGATATGAATATTGCAGATATAAAGGTAGGGATCGGGGAAAAAACTTAACGGGGACGGGAATTCGACCCATTGCCATCCCTAGAAAGAAGATAACTGTAGCAATCTGCTGTCAGTTCTACATGAAACGCAGGAGACTTTTCTAGCGCGCCCCTGCAGCAAATGGAAGGGCAAGCCAAAATATTTTAAGCAATTGTCCAGATTACTCTGAGCACCAAAGTTTAAAAACAAAACCTGTAACCATTACCCAATTCCTTTGGCATCACATGCAACAGAGTTATGGCTTACTATCCATTCTCTATTCAAACTACATTCAAATAAGTGAAGCTACACGAGATCAAAACTGAATAGCATTTTACACAACTTTCACAAATCTTGAGTAACAAGTGCGGAACTGTCTTTCAGAATCTTCCGTGCACGCCAATAGACAGCAGAAGCTGTTTCTGATGTTCCCATCTGTAAAATTAATGGAATATGCTAAACTTATCAGTAGGTTTTTATAGATTACATGATAAAAATGTGATTAAACAATGAGCACCAAGTATTATTAAAAATAGATTCTGAGTACAAAGCCGCGCAAAAACAATAGTGGCATAGCAGTGTTCACAATTCCTGTCTCAGGTCAGGACACTAACATAAACAGAACTGTTTTTTAAAATGGAAATTGTAGTTTTCTAGATAGTAGATGCCTATATATAAAGCCAGTTAAACTAAAATAATAATATAAAAAAAGGGCCAGTCTGCTTCGCTGATAGGCAGAGATCGCAAAATGGTTGGTCTGCTTCCAAATTTAATCAAACAGTAAAACCCCAACCTTATGCATGCACTGAATGGACCTTATGAATGCATTGTTAAATAGATGTGAAACCATACGAAAGCTCACCTTGGTCTCCATACAATAGTAATCTCGCCATAAGCTCAGATTTTGGTCGTAATTTTTAAGTGCAGATTCATATAACTTTCGGGCATTAACAAGACTATCTTTATCGCCATTGGATGCAAGGTTTGATTCCAATTCAATGCAGGTCCTATATATAGCGAGCCCAGGGTGAGGTAAAGCAAGAAAGCTGCAATTCAAACAGGACACAAGCTTAAAAACTTCTTGGAGAGAACACTGCAGAAGCTATGATCATCAAATTTTATGTACCAAATTATTTTCGTTGAAGTCAAAATGTATAGTTAATATGGTTGTGAAAATCTCCTTGGGGGAAAATTCAAGCTCGTAATAAAATGACATACCGCTTATACACATCTCTAGCATGTCGAACTCCATCCTTTTGAAGAACAAAATTCACAATAGCGGAAGAAAGAGAGAATCCATTTTCAGTGCCACCATCTTTAGCTAATGATTTAACAGAAATCTCAACTAATTTTTCAAAATAATGCTTTTGATTTGCAAAGATTTTGAGGGCCTGCAATATGAGATAATGTTAACTTTCCTCACAAAGATGCTGCATCAGCTAATGACTCACAGTCAAACATGGAGTTCAACAGAAGTGAGGGAAAAATTCAAATGTGCAGAGAACATACCATTAGCCACAGGCTCTCAGCTTTTGAAGTCGACACTCTTGTCAAAGCATCTTTTAGAAGTTCAAAGATGGATAGCAGCTCGGCTTTACTTGGAGAAGCGGAATCCCTTGTCAAATGCCTAACTTCTACTGAGACCCTTAATAGACATAACTGTGCTGAACTCGAAAATTTTTCACGACAAAGCTTTTCTGCCAGTTTCCGGGCTTCATCCAGTCTTCCAAGTTGCAAAAGAAATGAGATATGCTGACAGGCAAGATCCTCGTCAATGCATCCCATTGTTTCAGCCTTTTCATAGACTCTCAAAAGATGTGAAATATAACTAGCAGACTGACCGGCTAACCCAGAAGGTTTGTTTTCTCCTTTTAGAAGAGCAGTAACACCCATAAAAAATTTTGCATACTGGTTGAACATTATGGCGGAAGGCAGAAGTTCTACAGCCTCCTCATAAACCTACTCATAGCATGGCAGTTACATGAACATAAGACAAACACAATTAGAAAATGCACGTGTCTTATTCAGATTCATCTAACATATTTATTGAATAATTAGCCAATAGAAGACTACAAAAATAATTTTACTACTATAGGATTTAAGCAGTCCACATGGATTTATACCTGAACTGCTTTTTCCACTTGAGAATGCGTATTTTCTTCACTGATCTCCTGTGTGGTTGCAGGATTGTATTCAAGTCTTGCTAGCCAGTCCCAATACTCTGGCTGTGTTGAGAAGTCTCTCTTGATGTCACTTAGTATTTCCTTATGCGTTTCTTCCGAATTAACCAAGTCAGTTGCATCCAAAATCTCCAAAAACTGCTTTCTCATACTAAAACTAGAGGGAAGAGCTTCAACTGCTCCGCTATATATGGTTCTTAGAATGCTAAAACCTTGCTCCTGAAACTTGTCGATTTTCTTCCTTGACTTCTCACTTTCGATGTCTGATCCTTCATTATGTTCTCCTTCTTCATTAAGGGGCATGTATAAATCTTTATTTTCATCTCTCCACTGTTTCTCATCGGCACTTATCTGATCACGGGCCAGAATGCCCACATCCTCTCCAAGAGCAACCTTTCGGGCCTTTAGCTTATTAAGGAATGTGAGTTCCATCCGAAGATACTCTATCCAAAGATCTTCTGAAGTTGGGCAGACTCTCAACCCACTTTGCATGATAGCACGGGCAGCTTCAACATTTAAGTTATGGTCAAATTCCCAAGCTGCAGCATATATCCAAACTCCTGGGACCTTTGGGTGAAACCTGATTACTTGTGCCAGGACCTGCAAAAAGGCACTCCTCCTTCAACAATCGAAAATTTGATAATAGTAAATACAATGAACAGGTCAAACATTCTACTTATATGCAAATTCTCATAGATCGTTGTAATAGGAGAGAGTACAATTGACTAACAACCATTTTCTATATAGCAAATGTAGAAATGCAGTAATCAACTATGGAATAAATTCAACCCACAGATACAAAACAACTCCCAGAAAGTTGGAGCCATTTTAGGGGAATGAGTATTACCTTCTTCATCCTACCATGCCGTCGCTCTCTACAAAACTCAAGGTACCGAAACCAGAGCTCAATGTCACCCTTAAACCTCATGACCGCAAGCCTATATATATCAACGATCCTCCTTACGCCAGCGAAGTCAGAAACTGACTTCTTCATCTTCTTACTGGTCTTCAGTCCCTGTTTTTGCAGCTCACGCATCACCGACTTTTTTCGGAGGCAACGGAGTGAGTCAAGCTGAGTCTCATACTCAATGTAGGCGAGGTAGTCTTGCTTGAGTGGGCTCGGCCGCTTGAGACGGTACTCGAACTTCCGACGCTGCTTGACGATTTCAGCAATCTCACGGCGCGTGAAGATCATCCGTTGCTCGAGGTCATCGAGCTCGTTGATCATCCGCTCCAACCGGTACTGGACCACGTCAGCCATTCTTTGTTAAGGTGTTGTAAGTCAAGGGGATCAATCTGAGAACAAGGCAAATAAATCCAAATTAGACAAGAACAAACAAAATTAGCACTCCAAAAGTAACTACTAAATAAAAATATCAATAAAACCAGGAAAACTATTACAGAACAGGTGTGTACTAATAATACATATCCACAGAATAAACTTAAATCCAATTCGCTCACCCCCTACGAATTTCGATCTGAATCGAGCGTACCCAATCGCGGTACGGTATCGATCTGGAACGAAAGGTTTAACGAGTCAGTTCCAGAGGCGAGAACAGTACCTGATAGACGACGCCGCTGCTACAGAACAGTACCTCACCGCCGACAGCAGACGAGCAATCTAGGGCACACGAGGGAGAGTGCTATAGCTGATGAGCCCACGTTTGATTCTTGGTCTCTTGGCATAAGGGGAAGGAAGATATTGGGTTCCGAGAGGATTTTTTTGGAGGACGAATGGATTCGATGAGGACAGCCCAGCCCAGGCAAAAGGCCCCTGGTCTCCCAAAATCAGCTCCAGCCGTGACATCCAGCCCGGGGAAGAGCTGGGGTCCATCAAGCACGGGCAAGGCCCAAGGCAACATAGCCCGAGCGTCAGTGAAGAAATTTTTTTTTAAAAAAAAAAAAATCTAAAAATTCACCAAAAAGTCAGATTTTTATTTATTAATCTTATACATATAAATAAAATTAATCCCATATGAATAATAATTATTCTTGGGTTGCCATGACAATGGGTAGAAAAACACAAAACAAATTGCTATGACAATAGTATTCAGTAACCGCCCTTACTTGTCCTTACTCTTTGTCATGGCAAATAGGTGAAAGTACTCTACGGGGTAAAGTACTAGAAGTTGGGTGGGTGTGTCAATATAATAAAAGTACTGCTTCTGGTTTCAAGAATTTAGTACCCTTGTCCTGGACCCTATTCTCCAAGGAAGTTGTGGTTATCTATAGACCTGGCAATATTGTACATGACACGTTAACACAACATGAATTCGCACGAAATTATCAGTATTTGGGTTGGCTTTATTGGGTCGGGTTGATAATGGGTGAACCCATTAAGCACCCGTTATCTTAACGGGTCGTTTCAATATTTTTCGCGAATGACCCGTTAACCAGTTAAGAGCAGGGGTATTTTTGTAGATTTACGTTATAAAATCCCTATCTAAGGAAGAAGGAGAAGGAAAAAAAAATAGAAAAAGAGAGATATAGAAGTGATAGAGCTGTAGGTTTACTTTTGATGAAGGAATCATAAGCTATTAACTAGCTAAGGAATCATTATGAAAAAAAAAAAAAAAGAGTGAAGGAATCATTAACCCAACTCAATTTAATTTTTTAGTATTAAAAGTTAAGGAATCATTATGAGACCTAAAAAGAAAGTGAAGGAATCATAAGTTTTATTTTATGAATTTATTGTTGTAGGTATGATGGATTTGCTGCACTAGATAATTCAATTGATGAATCATAAGCTTTGGTTTTCTTTTGCAGCCGATGGATGATACAGAGACTACCAATGGTGTGGGAGTCATGGATGAGGGATTTGTTGAAGTTTCAATGGATGATGTTTCATATACTGAAAATGCAGAAGATAAAGATTCAAGCTCAACAAATGGATGGTGTTTCATATACTGAAAATGGTATGGGAGTCATGGATGAGGGGTTTGTTGAAGTTTCAATGGATGGTGTTTCATATATTGAAACTTGTTTAAATTGTGATTAATTTGAGGCTCATGTTGTCTAAGTTTTTTTTTTGTTTTCCAATGCGTAAGATGTATTTAAAGATTTCACCTTTATTTTTATTATTTTTATTTTAATATGTTAAAAAATATTTTTTATTTTTTAAATGGGTGAAGCGGGTGAAACGGGTGAAAACATGACCCATTAGCATAACGGGTCGTGTCGGATTTTCGCGAATTTGAAAGGGTCGCGTTTGGGTCTAGTATATCCCACCTGTTAGCTTAATGGGTTGGGTTGTGTCAACTCGTTTTCCTTAACGGGTTGACACGAACACGACCCTAAACTCGCTAACACGACCCGTTTGCCAGGTCTAGTTATCTACCCTTGGATCTAATCTAAGGGTTGAGAAAAAACTTGTTTAAATATCAATATGTCATCTTTTATTTTACTTTTATTGCAATAAAACTATTAAAACTATTTTTTTTAAAAGAAGAAAAAAAGAAGAGTTTAATATCAGAGATGAAAAACACGAACAAAAAACTCATCCGCATCTAAGACCGTCGTGCCTCCGACTATAGTCATCTTTCTCCTTCACGCCTAGTGAATAAGAAAACATGAACCTTTCATGAAAATACAATATAGTTGTAGAAATTGAAAAAAAAAACCCAAAATTTGTTTATAAAAAATTGAAGTTTTCCCAAACTTTATTCATGAATAATTCAAATCTAACGTTTATATACAGAAAATTGATCACAAAGGCAGAGAACAATAGGAAAGTGACTTGGTTGTGGGTCCTTGAAATTCAATCATGTTAAAGTGTGAAGGGATGGCTTGATGGCTCTCGATTTGGGTCAATAAATTTTCTTTGTTTATGAAAAAATTGAATATTTGAATCTAAATCAAGAGATGAAATAGATAACCAATAAGAATTAGATTGAATCTTAAACAACATGTGTTCTTGATTTTCGTTTGCAACACTGGAGTTGAAGGTAGTTGTGAATGACAATGGAGGAAGAACATGTTCTTGGTTTTCTGAGAGAAAGCGTGTTTTAGTTGGAGTGATTTTTTCTTTTTTTAAGTTTTTATTTTTGTTTAAGTTAAATTAATATTTTGTACAATAAAAGTAATAAAATAATGACATATTGATATCTAAATTAGTTATTTTTCTTAATCTTTAGATTAGATTCAAGGGTGAGTGATCAAAACTTCATTGAACCTTAGAGTCCAGGAGAACGGGACTGTTAAAGAATTGTTAAGGAAGAAGAAAAGTCAATGTTATTTCAATACATTGAACAAATAAAATGCAAAACTTATTGAATAAATAAAAAACCACCCTCTCTCTCTCTCTTGCGAAACACCTCACCCTCTCTCTCTTTTGCGAACACAGCAGCCGGCCATTCTTTGGCCGGCATCACTTCTGTTTGGCCACCCTATACCACCAAACACCCTCCAAACTTCATCCCTTCCTCTAATCTACCTGTCTCACTGGTTGGTTTCGCCCAAAAACTCCTCAAAACCTGATTATAAAAAAAGGGGAGCGGTTCTGTAATCGGGATTTCGGCCACTTCGATGCCATCCACGACCGTTTCAGGTAGAATTTCTCACCATTTTTTATTGGCCTAACTGTTTTTGAGGTGGGATTGGGTTGTTTTGAAGGTTTGGATTGAGGGATGAAGAGGAGGTTGAGGTTGAGAATACCGTGGAGGAGAGGTTTGCTCCAACTGGTAGGAGGAGGAAGGAGGGTCCGGTGGATCACGAGTCGAGAAGGGACGGCATGAGGCCATTTCCATTTGGGGCTGGTGGGGTGGTGAGGTTTTGGCAGGCGGCGAGGAGGACAGTGGGCAAAGCGACGACGTTTTGGAGGAGGTTGGTGAACTTGCCATGCTTGTAATGGTTGAGAATTTGCCATGCTTGGAATGCGTATTGTTCTTCTGAGGTTTATGAGCATCAAAGCTAAACCTCCACTTTCAAATTGGCTTATTTTTAGTGAAAGGGATTATTTTAATTTTTTTTAGTGAAAGGGATTATTTTTATTTTTTTTTAGTGGAAGGGAAATTTTTTTTTGGTTTTTTTAATAATATAAAAATATATATTTGTTTTAATACAAAAAGACTATTTTGCCCCTGCATTTAACGGAAAAAGTTAACAAAATTGACGGTAGGACTATTTGTCCTACCGAAACTAAAGTTAGAGGACGAGTAGAACGATTTTGGAAATTGAGGGACGAAAATGCGAATCGGGTCTAAATTGAGGGACTAATAGACCTAATAACCTTAAAATTTGCATGTAGAAACAAAAATTAAAGTTTATTATTGAAACTTCAAAACAAACAAAACGGAAATTAAAAATAGTAGCTTTAGCCAACTGGTCGTTTCCCCTACGCTTTTGCACTAGTCCTTGTGCTTGAGCTCCCTCCAAGAGAAAAGTGACTTGACATAGAGGACGGAGAGTATGATGCTTGGCCGTGAACACCTGCATATTTGCCATCCAGCCCTTTCCATCTCATTTCCTCCAATTTCTCAACAGAGTCATCTAAAAAAGAGGATTCTAGATCAATATCTCATTTCTTGAAAGGCTTATCTTTGTAGCTCTCACTGAAACGTAATTGGAGTCGAATATTGGAATGGATATAAACCAATTGACCAGCTCTTGCAAAATTAAGTCAGTTTGTCTTAACATTATGGATGTAAGAATATGTTCCACATGAGAATGTAAATAATCCGTCAATTCCCCTCGCATAACTCAGGGAGTTATACTCCACCTAAAAATGCAAATCCTCGCACCACATGGTTCGAGCGTCCCCGAAACTCGTGGGCGCATTGTCATAAGGGCGTAGACAAATCCGAAGGCAACTGAGGTGTCCGAAGACAATCCGAAGGCAACTGTATGTCCGAAGACATCAATATTTTCGTAGGCAATAGTATCCCTGAAGGCAACCAGGATGTCCGTAGACATCAATATTTCCGAAGGCAACACAATCAAATTATTAATCCATTTAACACACATATAAAAATAAACATACGTATATCATGCTTGGACAATAAAAGCGATAGAACAAAAATTCATAAACAGTTATTAAAACTCTTATAGGAAAATACCATTTTAAAATTAAACGACCAAACCAAAAACACCTCCCAACCAATTGGTCCCGATTGGGCCAACGAGGCCCACCATCTAAGTCAATTAGGCCCGTTGGGCTCACGACCTCCGATTTCCGATCCAGAAGTTCCTATAGGTCCAACAAAGTCTACTAAACCGGTTCCAAAAGTTTGATCTCGATCGAGCGGTCGGATCTAAGCCAATCGCATGATCGGACGGCGATCATTTCGCCTAAACTTAGAATAATTGATTTGGAGTATCCGGGACTCCGATTCTTTATCAACAAGTTCTATATGATCCTAAAGGTACAGAGAATAACATCTTTGCAATTGGGAAAGATCGAATGATTCGAACCTATCGAACATGGATATCGCATGATAGGTGCAATATCTGTTCGACTGTCAAATGATAACCAAATCCAATTTTGAGCATACCGTCGTGCTCAGAATGACAAAGGAAACAATTTAGAACTTAGTAGACTGCCACACAGTGGCCCACGCACCACCACTCGCCGCTGGCACCTCGTGGGTGTCTTGAGAGATTTTTGTTGAAGGAAAATCTCCAAATCACCGCCAATACCTATACCACCAGATTCAAACTAACTAGGGGATCAACTTTTGTTCTTGGGTCATGGCCAAAAACTGATCGGAACTAGCCGAATCGAAGCTGAAATCGTAGGCTAAAAATGGGTATATTGAACGGTCTGTAAAACAGCAAAATCGATCCAAGATACCAGCATAGAAAGCTAGAGCACATGGACAGGATGAAGATTCATACTTGGATCGATGAAATTGGTCGCCAAAATGGCGGCTGAAAGCTCAAAAATGCCGAAACTTTCCTAACTTGTCGCAACAGCGTGACGGCTTGAGGTGGCTGGGCTTTAGCCCAGGCGTGATCGTCAACTCCTCCCAATTATTTTCCTACCAGTCCTATGGCCTAGCGTGGTCAGATGGTGTCGCAACCGTCGTAGGAAGCAACGATGTCGCGGTGGGAGAGAAACAGAGGAGAGAGAGTGTCGGGGAGAAAGAGTGTCGCGAGAAAGATAAGCTGGGATATTTACGAACTCGTATCGTCAAATTGAACATACCACCTTTCTACGAACTCATATCCTCGAGCTCTACACAACGGTGCCGCTCAAATCCCCAAATTCCTTTCCCAAAAAAAAGTGACTAAAGTGCCCCTACATAATAAATAATCAATTGAACAGTGATTTTTGGGACGGGATGTTACAATATACTATATTATTGTTAACATGAGACCGGATCGATACCCATGGTTTATTCATTAAGCTTTTTGATGGTTCCAATAGCTCCAATCGGCAGCTCGAAGTACCTACGGAAGCTCGAATCGACACCTCAAAGCACATAAGGCAACTCCAATCTGCCGCTCGCATTTACCTACGGCAACTCATAGCACATAGGACAGCTCCAATCTACAGCTTATGACACCTAAGGCAGCTGTGATGGGTAGCACATACGACAACTCCAAGCGGCAGCTTCAAACGACAGCTTCAAGTGGCAGCTTCAAACGACAGCTTCAAGTGGCAGCTTCAAACGACATTCCAATTCGACACCTTTGGCTAGAAGACCTCTTAAGGCACCTACCAAATAGCACCCGTGGCTTTCTGAATGACACCCTTGACTTGCCGAACAGCAACATTAGAGAAATCGAGCTTTCTCACTAATGCTTATGGCACCTCATGAACGACACCTCATGGGTGACAGCTACGACTCCTTATGAACAACACTTCGGGGGCGACACCTCTCACCTACGACACTACCGAACGACACCTCGTAGGGCGATACCTCTCCAAAACAACACAAATGACATTGCCGAACGACACTTCTTGGGCGATGCCTCTCACTAATGGCACCCCATCAACTGCCGAACGACACCTCATCAATCGCTGGGCAACTTCCCCAAATTGCCAATCGGTACCTTGCCAATTGTGGAATGGCACCTTGGGTAATACTTCTCCACTTAAGGCAGTAATGCCTACGACACCCATTTATGGCACCAACATCATCAGCACTCATGCAACACCAAATGTCTCACTAGCGGGAGCCTGCCGAACAACACTGCTCCAACGGTGCGTGATTCCGTTCGTATCACCACTGATAAGAGAATTTTAATGCATACTTTTCTTCCCTAAAATTACTCTGGCTAGCATTTTATTTAGCTTACTTTGTCTTAATTACGTTGTTTTTGTCAATTAGGGTGATTGGAATATTTCAATAAATAAATAAAAAGGATATCTTGGTGCTTATTATTCTTGAATTTGCACATGGCAGCTTACGGTGAAATTCGTAAGCATCTGAATTACTATACCAAAAAGGATATTTGAAGGCCTTTCTGATTTTTCCTTGAGATGAGCTACATATGGTTGGAAAGACACGACATAGAGCTTCAAGTTACATATGTTTCAAGAATTTATTGAGAGGAGAAACGAGCCTAAAACATGCCGACAAGCAGACTGCAGTGAAGTAATTGTCAAACGGGGCCAATAATTGTGCAGTGAAGGAATATCAATCTTTTCAATGGATTTCATTGAGAATTGGCAACAGGACCTTATTCTATTGGAAAGATCAAGGGCTTCAATTTAGTGTGGTCAAAGTCTTCATTTGGAGTTGGGAAGCCCACGTAAATCTGCACATCACACAAAGACTCACATGATGAGCATAAAAGGAAATGAGTATGCAAAGAGTTGCACATGTCCAGCAGCCAAAAGAAAGAAAGAAAAATAAATAAAGACAATAATGTAGGCCCTATGCGAAGAACCAGCCAACAACTTGAGGGAATATTGCACGTGATGGCAGAAAACCCACATACAGTCAGCCAAAAGCAAAGAAAAAGAAATGTGGCGGCATTTGAAGGAAATAAAGAATGGAAAGCCTCCTAAAAGAGGAAACATGTAATCAGCCAAAAGAAGAAAGCCCAAGTGAAGAACCAACAAATGATGAAGACCAATTGTTATACAAACAACTAGGAATGAAAGTGCTAGACGTGTTATGAATTAATTAAATTAATGGCACCTTAAGCTACATGTAGTAGCCGCATGTGGAAGACCAAATGGAAGCCTACGTGAAGAAAGCAAAGGTGATGCAGTAGCCAGGACGTGAAGATGATGAATATGATGATGCTTTAGTTGTTTTCCATCCCTATAAATAGCGAGCTCAGCAAGTGCAGAATGAGTGCAGAATTTGGGCACCAAACGGAGAGAAGAAATGGCAATATAATTAGAGAGAACCTTAGGGAGCTGTGAGGCAAGGATCCAAAGGGTTGATGATGCAGTTTCTTCTCCTCCCTGTTTTAGTTTTTCTTCTTTTAGTTTTTCATGTTGTTTTTATTTTCACTTATGTCTAGCTAAACTCCTTGACTAAGGTTGAGGAGGAAACACCATTATGAAATAAAGTTATAGTTTTTATCTTTCAATTCCCAACTATTATATTCTTCAATGTTTATAATTTCGGCTTCACATGATTAATAGGTTAATTTTGTTTTCACCACTTCTATCATGTATTTGTGGTAGTTAAGAATTTAAGTTAATCTATTAATGCATCCTTGGTTTTGTATTACTAATATACAAATTTCTTTGATCCTTTGTAGTTAAATAATCTTTTTCACAAAGGATGCTTAGAATTTGTACTTATGAAGGGAAGGGAAATTTACATAAGATTCATTAAATGCATGCTTAATTGATATCTTGAGAAATTAGTAGATTGATTTCTAGATTGCTACTCCATGGGAATTGTTAGATAAATAATTAGAGTTTTATGGATTAATTGTGTGGAATCTAAAACCTTTGTTAGTTTTTCTCATTCATTTAATTCCTATTCTAGTTTATTTGCATTTTCAATGTTATGCTTTATTTAAAATTTTTTTTTCAACAAACAAATAAAAACTTTGAATGAACTAGGTTAGCAATTGAATTAACTTGGGTTGAATTAGTTTTCCATCATTTTCGCACACTCCCTGCGAGAACGACCTCACACTTACACACGTCTATTCTATAGTCGATTCGTGCGCTTGCGAGTGTTATAAATTAAAAAAAATATTCGAGTAGACAACAACCACCTTTACGGTGCCTGGCAATGTCGGTACCAACCCTACGGTGTATTGCGATGCCATTGGTACCATGTGCTACGGTGAGTTGCGTTGTGATGCCATTCGGCACCACGTCCTGTGGTGCGATGCCTTCAGCAATCTACCTCTAGGGGATTCAAGGTGGTGCATTGTGCTGCATGGAAGTGGATCGGAAGTGTTGCTCGGCCAGTGCATTGAAAACTACAAGTCCCCAATCAGGAAGTACCTCCTTGATCGAGAACTTGAGGGACTCTTGTTTGTACCATATTTGGCCAAGCACTCCCAAGCCATTCCGAGCATGGGGAAGGGAGTCCCACATCGACAAAACATAGGAAGAAAGGACTCCTCCTCACTTATTAAAGGAGACCTCTCTCATTCAAGAAGCGGACTTGGCTCTTGGGGCTTCATATTGCTCATTGGGCCCTCATGGGCTGACCTATGAGCCCATTTGCTGGTCCTTGAATCCTTGGTCTTTAGGCTGATCCTTGACCTTTGGCCTTCTTCTTCTTCTCTTTGGGTCTAACCCCTTGTACAATGTAAACACACATTATTATAATTAGAATATACTTCTATGTGGACATAACCCATTCATTAGGGCGAACCACGTACATCTGTCTTTTGTATGCATGTTTACTTTCCTTATGTCATCACCCGCCTAAGGCAACAACTTGCCTACCGAATGCTCACACCTGCTGAAGGTCCTCACCTTCATCGACCATCCATCACAATCACACATCTAAGTTTAGGCCCACTATTGGTCATCCAGTTTTGAGCACAATCACATCTAATCATTGTCCACTAGTCCATATATAGTACATGTTCCGATATAATGATTAGATGTGTAGGATGATTCATCTAGTCATTGTCCACTAGTCCATCCATATGTGGTACATATTCCGATATAATGATACCATCTAATCATTAACAAACCACATATATGCAATATATGATACATTAATATATGAAGCAACAAGGTCAAAATCCTATCGCTTCTTGGTGTAGGATGAAGAGACTTCTTGTGAAATATGATATATATTTGTCAAGGAATGGTCACAAGATTGATAAGCCAAAAATTATGGCGAGCCAAGAAAAGATGGAGGAAGAGGTCAAATAACAAGAAATTGTAATGAATGTTGAATTAATTGATGATCCAGTAACCCACAAGAAAGAGAAAAAATTGTAATGAATGTTGCTTGATTTCTTGAGAAGATCTACATTATATTTATATTTCTAGAATAGGTTATCAATCATGATATTATTTTCCTGATATGATTTTAATTAGGATTTAAATTATTTTCTTATTAATTAAGTTTTAGGAATATTCTGGAACCTAGGGTTTCCTAAGGTTTTAGAGTTTATTTGTTTTCTATTTAAGTCAACTCATGGGATTATATTAATTGGTTTTATCATATTATTAATCAAAATTTAGAGGTTTTCTCTATTTTCTAGTGGATTCCAGTTGCTCATGAATTTCAGTTTATTTTTCGGGTTTCGACGTTTGTCGATCCGTAAACCCGTGCTTCCGTGTTGCATCATTTAGTGGAAAAGGAAAGAAAGAAAGCAAACAGTCCGTGAAGGTGAAAATGTAGAGAAGTCAGCCAAAGAGGCACACCACTAATTAGTCCAGTTCAGCAAATTAATAAGTCAATTTCTCCGCTTTTTGTTCATTTAGGTAATTTTCTTAACTTAGTTCTTATTAGGGATTTGTTATAATTATATTTTTTTATTTGTGGATTTTTGGCCGCATGTATTATCTACTTGTCCCTTATTGTTTTACCTTAATAAATATTATTTTACAAAATTACATTATATGCTTACATGTTCTATACATCATTTATATTATAGGTTATACTTATAATGTCAGATCATCATCGAAATCCTAAGAGAATGAAGAATATTTTGCATTTTTTTTAAAGAAAAAGAATGATAAAGAATGATGGATCATCAAGTAGCATGCCTTCTAGCCTTTCTTCATCTTTTCCAATTTGTGGGGAGAAACCTCTTTCAGAATTTCAAAGAGTTGAATCTCAAAGAGTCCATTGTGATCAACAAGTTAATACCAATTCTCTTGAACGTGATCCGGGATTACATCATCAAATATGCACATATCCAATTAATGAACGTGATAATGTTCGAATAGCATATATTCTATTAGGACCATGTCAACCGGCATTAAGGGAATATCCAAGCCGTTTAGATGGGAAACAAAATCATCGATTTTAACAATGTTGGTTCAAACAATTCCCTTGGCTTGAGTATTCTGTTCGTGAAGATAAAGGGTTTTGTTTTCCATGCTTTGTTTTTGAAATTGATCATTCACACAAGGCATTCACAGATGGGTTTAAAAATGGGAAGAGAGTTGGCAGAGAAAATGTGATTTCCTTGGTCACGTAGGAAATATAAATTCCCCACATCATCTTGCTATGCAAAAGTAGATGGATTTAAGCAACCCTTCTCAACATATTGATAAAGTGGTGCAATAACCACAATATGTTACAAAAAATCGGTTGAGACTTACAACCACAATTGAGTCCATTAGGTATCTAGCAAATCAAGGAATGGCTTTTAGAGGCAATGATGAATCTTGTGAGTCATCAAATCGGGGTAATTTCATTTAGTTTATAAAAGCTTTTTCAAGAATAAATGTGCAAGTTGAAAAAGTCATCTTAGAGAATGCTCCTGGAAATGCGAAATATATTGCATCAACGATACAAAAGGAGGTCCTAAATATTTTTGCTAACAAAGTAAGGAAGAAGATTCGTGAGGAAGTTGGAGAGGATGGAAATTTTTTTATTCTTATTGATGAAGTACTTGATGAATCTAAAAAGGAACAAATGGCTATCCTAAGATTTTTTTGGTCATAATGGGTTTATTTGAGAATGGTTTTTTTTTAAGATTATAGTGTTCATGATACTAATTCCTGAACTCTTAAAACTGAGATTTTTAAGGTGCTTGGTAAACACACTCTTTTAGTTAAAAATATGCGTGGCCAAGGATATGTTGGTGCTAGCAATATGTGTAGTCAATGGAATGGCTTACAAGCATTGTTTCTCAATGATTGTCCATATGCATATTATATACATTCTTTACTAATCGCCTCCAACTAGCATTAAATGTTGCAGCTAAAGAGGTAGGAGCCATTTGGAGATTTTTTTCAATGTTGAATAATATTGTGAATTTTGTTGGTGCTTGTGCTAAATGTCATTATGAGTTGAAATTATCTCGAAATGGTGAAATTCAAGGGTTGTTAAAGGCTGGAAAACTAGGAATGGTTACAAAGGCTAATCAAATTCGTCATTTGCAGCGACATGGAACTACTCGTTGGTGGTCTCATTTAAAACTATCAGAAGCTAGATTGATTTATTTGGTGCAACCAAGACACTTCTTGATGAAATAGGTCGTAATGGACCTACATCACAATTTCGTGGGGAAGCTGAGAGTATTTATATTGCCATGATGTCGTTTGAATTTTTTTTTCCTTACTTTTGTTGGAAAAAAACTATGGGATTCATAGATTTTCTTTGTCAATCACTTCAAAGCAAATCTCAAGACATTGTAAATGTTTTGAATCTTGTTTAAAGTACAAAAACGAAGCTTGACGAGTTGAGAAATAATGATTGGGATGATTTTATCAAGAATGTGCTATCATTTTGTGAACAACATGACAGTAGTGTACCTGATATGAGTGCTCATCATAAAATGAGTAGAGGTCGTTCTTGTCAACAAAAGGATTCTATTATAGTTTAGCATTATTTCCGTACTGATGTATTTAATAATGTAATAGATTTTCAATTAGTAAAGTTAAATAATAGATTTCCAGAGCAAATCGTGGAACTTCTTTATCTTACCTCAACATTTGATCCTCGTAATTCATTTAAGCGGTTTAACATTGGTGATATATGCAATCTTGCTAGGAAGTTTTATCCTCAAGATTTTACTACCACTGAGTTGCAGGCTTTACATCAACAGTTGGGATTTTATAAGACTTATATGGATCATCTTCTAGCCTTCAAAAATCTTGATTCTATTCTTGAATTACTTAAGTGCTTACTTGGGGTTAACACACACACCTACCACTTGATTGATAGATTGATTTGTTTAGTACTAACTCTTCCGGTTTCTATAGTAACAATTGAATGTGCATTTTCTTTTATAAAATCGACTTCAGAACAAAATAGAGGATGAGTTTCTTGCTGATTGCATGATACTTGACATTGAAAAAGAATTTGCTGATAGTATCGATAATGAATCAATAATTAGTGACATGTTTTGACATGTCACAAGATTTTAGCCTTTTCTCTGACACTTTGGAGTTGCCGTAATAACTATTTATGTCAGGTTACGTTGGCAATATTTATGACGCGAGCTCATGTCACAAATATTGTTTTTGCGGCCATTATAGTTGTCGTTGCCATAAAGATCCGATGAAATTTTTTTTTTTAATGGCTTATTTATTGTAGTGCCCCCTGAAACTATGGTCAAATCCTACATTGCCCCCCGAAAGTCGAAGTAGCCCACATTGCCCCTTTGACCAAGGTTTGGTGTTTCACTTTACCCCCTGCCATTATCTCCATTCATAACTCCGTCAATTTTGATGACGTGGCATGTCTATTTTTCGTCTTTTTACCACAAATGATGATGTGTCATGTGTATGACCCACTTTTTTTGCTTAAGTAGAATAAAATATTAATAAACATTAAAATAATATAATTACTTGTTTAATTAAAAAAAGATATAAAAATTAAAAATTCTCTTCTTCTCCATCTCTATCTCGTCCCCCCTCCCCTTCCCCTAACTTCACCATCAGACCACAACAACCACCACCCAACCCAAAGCCACCCTCACTACCACCACTCCAACCCCATCAGAAAATCACCCACCTCCACCACAACCCACTGCACCCTACTAAGTATTTAAGACCATGATGACTCTCAAACTGTCTTCACCCTCCACACCAATATAAAACTGTAAATCCATCCACCCATCCTCACCATTGCTGAAATTTCATAGCAAAGCAACCATCTTTGAGCAAATTGGATTGAACAAAAAAAAAATTCCAGAAAAAGATGAGCAAAGCACCAACGTCCTCGCTATCGTCACTGTCCCAATCATCTTCGCCTCTCTCACCTTCCTTTCTAGAACTTTATGGTTTCCTATATTGACAGCCAAATCACTCACCGGAAGGTTTCCGATAGCCCTGGAATCACCGGGTCCAAACCCATATCATCAGTTTCATTGTTATCCTCCTCGATGTCGAAATTGACATACTTGTCCATCAAATCCACACTTTTACCACCGATATTAGAATCCACGAAATCAACTTTTGGTAATTCAACACCTGTATCCTCCAAAACCCTAGACCCACCTGCTGAATCCACATCTTTAGTCGAATTGGCTGGGACAGAGTCGGTGGGAGCTAGGGTTTGGGTATTCAGTGGGTGAGGAAGAGAAGGATTAGAGTGAGGAGTTGCATATAGGATCTCGTCCTTTTCATTACGGAGGTTGAGATCGATCGGACGGTGAGGTTGGGGTGCAGTGGAGGGTTAGTGGGGCTGCGGCACAAAAGATGATTGGGGCGATTCAAAGGGTCTAAGAACGTCTGTGTAGAGATCTCCGAATTCGTCATCATCTTCCATCTAAAGGACAGAGCTTAGAGAGAGAGAGAGAGAGAGAGAGAGAGAGAGAGAGAGGTGAAGAAGGTTGAAAGGTTGGGTGGATGGGGAAGAGTCGAGGGTTGTCTAGGTTGGTGGGTAGTTTTTTTTTCTTTTAATTCACTTTTTTTTTCAATTTTATGTAATTTTATTATATTTGTATAATTATTTTTTAATTTTTTTGTCCACATGTACAATTTACTAAAATACCCTTGCCAAGTCATCAAAATTGACGGAGTTATGAATGGAGATAACGGCATGGGGTAAAGTGAAACACCAAACTTTGGTCAAGGGGGGCAATGTGGGCCACTTTGACTTTCAGGGGGCAATGTAGGATTTGACCATAGTTTCAGGGGGCATTACAGTAAAAAAAACCTTTTTAATAGAAAAAATTTCTAATTTAATATTTTGCAACGCTTGCATCTTATTGGATGTTTGTGCTCAAAATTGGATGACTAATAGTGGATCTAAACTTAAAGATGTGATGTGTTGGATAATGGGTGAAGGTGAGGACCTTCGGTAGGTGTGAGCATTTGGTAGGCAAATAGACGTGCATGCAGAACACAGATGTATGTGGTTTACCCTAATGAAAGGGCTACGTCCATGGAGAAGTATATTCTCATTATGATAATGTTTGTGTACATTGTACAAAGGGTTAGACCTAAAGATAAGAGGAAGAAGGCGGAAGGCAGAAGGTCAAGTATCACGCTGAAGACCAAGGATCCCAAAACTAGCAAATGGGCTCATAGGTTGGCCCATGAGGCCCAAAGATCAATATAGAGCCCCAGGAGAGACCCGGGTCCAAAAGTCCTCGTCTCTTTCTTGGCGGTGAAAGGTCTCCTTTATAAGTGAGGGGGAGTTGCCTCCTCTTGTGTTTTGTTGATGTGGGACTCCCTTCCCTTTGCTTGGAATGGCTTGGGAGTGCTTGGCTAGATATGGTACAAAAAGGAGTCCCCTAAGTTCCCGATTAAGGAGGTACTTCTTGATTGGGGACTTGTAGTTTTCAATGCACAAGCCGGGCAACACTTTAGATTCGCTTTCATGCAGCACAGTGCGCCACCTCCAATCCTCCTAGAGGTAGACTGTTGAAGACATCGCGCCATAGGATATGGTGCCGCATGGCATCACAACACACCACAGGGAGTGGTGTCGACAACGCTATCTAATGGAATGGTGCAAATGGCATCACAATACGCTGTACCGGTGGTGCCAACTGATCGGTGCATAATTACATATCATTTTGTACCCTTCTAACTTATGATTTGGTTATGTTTTTGAGTTAAACTTGTGCTTTTAATTTATTTTGTGTTTGTTTCAGTGTAATAAGCTTAAAACTCAATAAATGCATTTTGGAGACATGTTAGCTCAAACGGTGTCTGCAGATCAGTCAACTTCACGGATTGGACTGTACTTGCTCAAGAAGAACCAGATGATGATCCATACGTCATTGGAAAGATACGGAAGTCTATTTTCTGGATCATTTTACGGTTCATGATTCCGAGTCCTCTAGAGGAAGTTATACAAGTTTTGGCAGCTTAAGGTCAAAATCGGCAGGATCTGCATTACTGGGCCAAAAATGACATTTGAAGGTCTTTCCGATTTTTCCTTGAGCTGGCCTGCATATGCTTGGAAAGATAATTCAAAGAGCTTCAAGATCCATATTTTTCCAGATTTTTCAGAATTGAGAAACAAGCCCAAAACGAGCCCAAAAGAAGACTGAAATGCATTGTCAAGCATGACATATGCATGATGAAATGTTATTGATTGTGGGAAATTTTGGTGGAGCATATTCAATACATATAATTGAAGTGGAGTTTTGCAGCAGCCAAATAAAGTAAAAGAAGATGAAGTGGGAGTTGCAACACTAAGCTTAAAGACAAGAAGAATTGTTTTCAAATGCAATTGTGTGAATTAAGTGTTGTAAGTTGGTGAAGTGAGTTTGTAGGTAGAAGCAATACTTAATTCAGATTTTCACTTCCCCTAGGCCTATATATAGTGAGGTTCTCCAAACTTGTAAACACACCCCAAGGGGGGGAGCTCTCAAACATCTCTCTAGAGCTCCTCTCCCTTCTCTCCCTCAAATTCTCTTAGTTTTCTTTTTAGTTCTCAATTGTTGTAACAAAATCCTTTTGCTAAATTTTCCTTTAAGTTTTTCTTAGTTGTAATTTATTTTTCATTGTAATGTAATTTCTTTTCTTAAGTTTTCAAGTTTAATTAGTTTCCAAGTTTCAATTATAGTTCTTGTTCTTATTCATTATGCTTATAAGTTAATATGCTTGTTTGAATGAGTGATCACCATTAAAACTTGTATGTTAGCTATCTTGGTTTGAATTAAGAGTAGACACCATGCATTAATTCAAATTGAACTATGAATAGGAAGAGTATGTATGGACATTCGACAACAAGGATTAGATACATGCTTGGTTGTTTAAAACATTCTTCTTTGCTTAATGGATTTCTAATGCTTAATTTAGGTTCGACAATAAGGATCTAATTAGGGAATTAGGAATACAAGGTTAGGACCAGACACCATGGCTTAATCATACTTTAGCTAGAATCAATCTAAGAATATGAATTGAACTTGGTAATTAATTTGCTTGAGTTAATTTCTTTTCTTTCTTTCTTGTTTTATTTATTTTCTTTTCATTTCTATTTTGTGCAGGGAATCAAATTGAATCAATCTATCATCAATCCTCGTGGGATCGACCTCGTACTTACACAAGCTATACTATCCAATGGCCCGTGCACTTGCGAGTTAACACCAACACGGGTGGTGATACTAACGACATCATGCGTCGTTGCAACGGTGCCGTTCGACAAGCTCTTGCGGATTAGCTGTTAGCAAGGATTGAAAAGTCGGCCGATAACACCGAAATGTCGCCGATATGTCGATATTTTGAAGTGTCGACACCGATACTGGGGGGTAAGGCAATATCTTCCCCCGTATCGACGATATATCCCCCGATATCCCCGATATTTTGCCGATATCCTCGATATTTCCCGATACCCATAACAAAACCCAAAAAAAAAAATCAGAAATTTTGAAGGGAATTGAAGCAAAATGATGCATCCTTTTCATATTTTGACCTGTGTTCCAAGATTATGTTCCTAAGGAAATAAAAGTCATATAGGCACGGGATCAATTTTATTGAAAAACTCACAGAATTTCATCTGTACAATTGTAAATTGTGTGGTCAAGAATTTCCCAAGTTGCCTCAACTTGATGATTTCAGCAAAGACAAAAGAGTTAATTGCATGTGTACAGAAAATAATTTCAGCAATCATCAATCAGCATAAGGCTGTTTACTCATCCTAATTACATCATGCACTTGTAGCATGCTAATTGTAGGTGAACATGAGTTGTTACGGTGCACACCTACGCCTGGGACTCCAGGTTGTAGTTGCAAAAAGCCAATGTGAAACTACTTTATTCTAAGACCATTGCAAAAATTGTTTTTGGTCTTTGCCTTTACTTTTAATTGTATGAATCTAGATGGTTGTCCCTCATTGTTTGAACCTCATAGAAGCTCTTCATTTATGTAGATGGACACTTATCTAAATTGTAATCCAATGTTTAAACAAACTATGGATTTATGCATGGTTTATTCATTCTAATCAACATTTTATTTTCAAACTTTTCATTAACGCGCATTACAAACCACTTATATTTCATCATATGTATATCTTATTATTGGTAAATTTTGAGTTTTATTTGTTCAACACATTCATTGATAATGTACATAACATCTATGAAAGTTTGACACCAAAATTATGTGTTTCAATGCCTATATCTGTCATTTTTGTTCATTTTTTCCCGATAACTAAAACGATAACGATATATCCCCCGAAATATCCGTAAATTGGAGGCCCGATATTATCTGCACAGCCGACATTTTAATCCTTGGCTGTTAGTATTGCACATGTGTCGATGACCCTGGTACAATAGGTTCATGTTGTAGGTTGATACCATAGATGGAGAAGTGTTACCAAGGTGTTGTTCGAAAGTTGGTAGGGTGTCATTTGGCAATTGGGTTGTATCCTAACGATTGAAGAGGTGTCGTTCGGTAGTGTCGTATGTACTGTTTTAGAGGTGTTGCCCAAGAGTTGCCGTTCGATAGGTGACATTAGTGCGTTAATGGAGATGTGTGTCCATGAGGTGTCGTTCTGTAGGTGCCGTAAGCGTTGTACGTCCATGGATGCCATTCAATAGTGGAACTAGGTTCAAATCGGAGGCGTAGTCCACAAGGTGCTATATGGAGGCACACATGTATTGTTAGGTAGGTGCCTTGGGAGCTGCCGATTGGTTGGGGGTTGCCATAAGTGCTATCATTTGGAGCTTCCATAAGTACTACTGTAAGAGTTGTCGATTGGAGCTTCTGTAAGAGCAGTCGTAGGTGCTACAATTAGAGTTGCTCAGATCTTGTCGTTCGGTAATGTATGGTTGTCGTTAGGCTGTTGATGATTGGGCTGCTGATAGGAACTACCGTAAGTGGTGCGAGCTGTTGATTAGAGCTACTCGAGCAATAAAAAAGGCATAATGATTATACCATAGGTACCGATCAGGTCTTATGTTATTAGTAATATAGTATATTGTTTGAATAATATGAAAGGCTATATGCCACTTATCTTATAGAGGCTTTGGCATGTGATGCGCTAGGCTCTAGAAAGGAGAAAACTGCTTCCATGCCGTTCGGAAATTTGGCTTGGCATTGGAGAAAATTGTTCCCGTGCCAAATGATAGTGCACATCTTCTACATGTCGCTGTAGTTGCAAGAGCCAGATGCTGATTGTAAGGGTGCCTAGGGGCACTGATTGTAGAGGTGTTGAGGGGTACTGAAGAAACGGAGAACGACATAACCTTTTATGTTGATTCCTACAGACGGCGCCAATTTATTTGTGCTCAAAACTGGATGACCAATAGTGGGCCCAAACTTAAAGATGTGATGTATTGGATGATGGGTGAAGGTGAGGACCTTCGGTAGGTGTGAGCATTCGGTAGGCAAATAGACATGCATGCAGAAGACAGATGTACGTGGTTCACACCAATGAATGGGCTACGTCCATGGAGAAGGATATTCTCATTATGACAATGTGTGTTTACATTGTACAAGGGGTTAGACCCAAAAAAGGAGAGGAAGAAGGGTAGTTGAAGGTCAAGGATGAGGCCGAAGACAAAGGATCGAAGGACCAGCAAATGGGCTCTTGGGTTAGCCCATGAGTCCTAACGAGCAATGTGAAGCCCCAGGAGAAATCCGGGTCCAAAAGTCCCTATCCTTTTATTGGTGGTGAAAGGTCCCCTTTTATAAGTGAGGAGGAGTCCTCTCCTCTTGTGTTTTGTCGATGTGGGACTAGTCCATTCCCTTTGCTTGGAATGGCTTGGCATTGTTTGGCCAAATATGGCATAAACATCGCAAAAACTTTCATTTTCATTGTTAGTGGATCACAGTTTTAATCGACATATAAATTGTGACTTTAAAATGGAATTGAATATCAAAGTTTATTCTCAACGTTGTTATATCATGATTAAAGCAAAAACAAACTTCATTCATGTACTTGAAAGTATTGTTCAATACATTCACCAAACAAAAGCAATAATTATAGAATCTCTCAAGTGAAGTACCTAAACTAATAGAGTTCAAAATTGCATAGTAGTGAATAAGGTATTGTATGGATATTTTTGCCCGATCTTGGGCCCGGGCCCAAGCACGATACGAGCACAACCCATTTCATTGTGGCGTGGTTATATCTTTTTTACACAAACTTGATCCTCTCTATTGAAGAAGCAAGCAATATCCAGAAATATTTTCTTCATTGTGCGCTTTAATGCGTCAAAACTTATTTCAAGCACATTCATAATGCCTTTTTCAAGATTTTCATAAAGTCTATGAAATGCTTCTCACCATACTGTTACGTTTTTCTCCCTCAAATATGAACCCATAACTACAAGAGCTAAAAAAATGTCACCATCATATTCTCAATGTTGTTATATCATGATTAAAGCAAAAACAAACTTCATTCATGTACTTGAAAGTATTGTTCAATACATTCACCAAACAAAAGCAATAATTATAGAATCTCTCAAGTGAAGTACCTAAACTAATAGAGTTCAAAATTGCATAGTAGTGAATAAGGTATGATATGGATATTTTAGCACGACTCATTTCATTGTGGGCTTGGTTATATCTTTTTTACACGAACTTGATCCTCTCTATTGAAGAAGCAAGCAATATCCAGAAAGATTTTCTTCATTGTGTGCTTTAATGCTTCAAAACTTATTTCAAGCACATTCATGACTATTTAATGTTTCTCACCATTCCGTTACATTTTTCTCCCTCAAATATGAACTCATAACTACAAGAGCTAAAGAAACGTGACCATCATATTCTAAATTTCTTTTGGATAACTCTCTATGATGTGGAGCATCGTTTTCCTTGAAGGCATTTCAACAGAAGAGTTGATAATTTTCACCAACCTTCAACTTGTCAACCTTGTATATATTATCTGCAAGTAGTCCACGCTTCTCTCTAGTTTTTATAATCGCTTGCCTCCTTGGACCCAACTAGGACTGATGTGCTAAGGCCTTTATTTGATCTACTTTATCCACATCGTCGAAAACGATAAGTATCTTCTTATTCCTGAGTCTATCACGGAATAATTGGATCCTCAAATGTTTATTTGGATACCTTTATCGCAATATAAGAAGGCTGGAAAGAGATATTTCTGTCCAATTTTTTGACCGAGTAAGTAAGTGTTCTTGATATGATGGACAATTTTGAAAGAAATTTGATGGAATTTTTAACGTGTCTTTGAAAAATCATAGAAACCAACACTCACTTCTTATTCTTGAAAGAAATTTTATTGAAGTGAAAAAATTGACAAACTACAGCAACCGAAACTCACTTTTTAACCCTTGAAAAATCATGATCATGTTTTCCAACTGGAGGTGGAGCATATTCTTACGTTTCCTACTCTGGTCCCCACAGTATGTTAAACTTCGTAAGCCCGGCCAAGTGCCAACTACCTCTCAAATAATGAAGAAAATTCCAAAACCTCAACTAACTAACTTTTTCCACACAAACTCTTACAATTCCCACCTGTTGCTCTCACAGTCTCACTGTTTCATCACGACACCAATTACCGAAGATGGATTAATTTTCTCAAAAAACCAAAGATGGATTTCTCATATCCACTTCTCTTGTTTTTTGAGATTCCCATGGCCCGTGTTGAAATTTGACTTGTTTTTTCATTTGGGTTTTCTGTTTTTTTGTGAAAAATTCTTGTTTTTCACTCCGAAGTTTCAAAAGGACCATGCTCTTTGCAATTCTCTAGTTCCATGGTGCATGCTGTATGTAGTAGCTTAATCTAACTGTTTTCTGAGATGGGTTCCTTCACAAAGTTCATGGCATCTGCTATTTTCTTCATAGTTTTATCATTTTTTCTTGTTCCTACAAGAACCCAAGAAGAAGGATTCATATCTGTTGTCATATCCAGCAAGGGTCTTGAGTTTTCCAAGGACTTGCTAATAGAGCAGGCTGTTTCCTCTATAATCCCCCTTCAACTGCCTCAGATTGAAAAGTCTGTGAAAATCCCACTTGTTGGCCAAGTTCATGTTGTTCTGTCCAATATCACAATCTATAATGTTGATATTGCTTCTTCATATGTGGAGACTGGTGACTCAGGTATTGCTTTAATTGCTTCAGGAGCCACGGCAAATTTGAGTATGGATTGGTGCTATTCTTATAGCACTTGGTTATTTGATATTTCAGATCATGGGGACGCCTCCATTCAGGTATACAGAGCAACTTAGAAAGGCTATTCTTTGTTCTTTATAAACTTTTTTGTTCCCTTTTATTTTGCTCTGATCTTGCTTTAAATGCATTTGAATTATGAAGTAGATGAAGCTGTTTTTTTCCTTTTTTTTTCTGGGTTGTCATTGTTTGTCAAAAATGGTATTTCACTTCTAGACTTGACATAGATTTTATGCAACCAATAGGCCTCTGATAAGTTGAAAACCCCTCAGCTAGCCATTTTCTGCATTTTCTTTACCTCTTGAGGACAGTGAGAAGTGACCAACTTGGAGTGGCATGAGCTGTCTTGTTTCCAAATATCAACATCTGTGTCAAATTAATTTAAGTCTATGAGTTAGAATCCTTAGGAAGTCTCATGTTGGTTTCTTTTGATGAGTTCTAATCGATACGTCCCATAATTTCATATCATAAGTCAATTTAACAGATTTGTTAAGTAGAATAGAAAATGAAATTATGATACAGTTAAACAAAAGTGCAGTTATAGTGAACTTTCTGTGGTCAAATGCTGTAATGAGCTGCAGTATGTTATGTGCGTTCCAAAATCATTGAGTCATGAGAAATTTCCATTGAGCTTGAATTGTTGAAAGGAAAGAGGTAGAGGATTGGAATCAACTAAACTAAGATACAATGTTCTTAGCAAACTTAATCTTCTTTCTCCCCAATTTGTTTGATTTTACCTTGTTAAAAAGTGGTGTTGCTTCTGAAAAAGGTTGAAGGTATGGAAGTGGGTGTTACCTTAGCTTTGAATGGCCAAGAAGGAACTCTTAAGCTGTCTGTTTTGGAATGCGGATGCTATGTGAAAGATATCTCCATTAAGTTAGATGGTGGAGCATCTTGGCTTTACCAAGGGTATGCAATCCTCTTAATCAACTTTGCTATGAGAAAGACTTATGTGCCTCTTTGTTTCTGTCAAAGGTCGTTCCATACCCCCTCTCCTGTTCCCAATTTTTGTAGTTGGATCTGCATCTATATCAACCAAGGCCACTTAAGGTCCACCCATATGGTTTAAACTTTTTCTGAACCCAAATATTGCAGTTGATCCTCTGACATTCTCTTTCAGGTTAGTGGATGCTTTTGAAGGTCAAATAGTTTCTGCAGTTGAAGAAAATATTTCCAAGAAAATCAGAGAAGGAATAATGAAGCTTGACTACTTACTGCAATCACTTCCGAAACAAATCGCACTGGATGACATTGCTGCTTTGAATGTTACATTTGTTGGCAATCCTGTATTGAGTAATTCTTCCATTGAATTTCAGATCAATGGTCTATTCATGGCTCCCAATGATGATTTTGCTTCCAGCCTATACAATAAAGGTTCACTAGATCCTGTTCCCTTCAATGCTCCAGCTAAGATGGTTGAGATATCATTACATGAAAATGTCTTTAGCTCAGTGTCCTTAGTTTTCTTCAATGTAAGTTTATTCTTTTCACCTCTGTTTATTTTTTTCAGATAATACTAAACAATAATCATTCATTTATTCCTTTTTTGAAATTCGCTTCATTCTTCTTCCAATAATGTTATCTATAGTTATCAAACTTCTGTGTACCGAAATCTTACTTCACCATTTCACAACGAACTGACCTGCGCCTGGCCAGATTTGTACCCTTGTAGCTCTATATTTAAGAGTTCAAGTACATAGTTAAACTAATATATTATTTTTCCCCTTGTATTCGTTTAGGCAAATTATATGCAATGGGTGATCAACAAAACACCAGATCAGTCCCTTTTGAACACTGCTGGATGGAAATACATTGTTCCTCAACTGTACAAGCAGTATCCCAATGAAGATATGGAGCTTAATTTATCTGTATCTTCTCCACCAATAATGACAGTTGTTAACAATGGCATTAATATCACTGTTTACTCTGAGGTGACAATTGGTGTCATGGATGCTGATGAAGTAATACCTGTTGCGTGCATATCATTGGTATGCTTCCTTGGAGTGTTTGTGTCCTCCCATTAGTTTCATGCACATTTATATCACCTTGTTCATTATGATTTTCCATATGTTTTTTGTTGGTGCAGGAGATTCATGCTTCATGTTCTCCGGATATCTTGATAAATAAACTAGCTGGTACTGTTAAATTGAATCATGTTACTGCATATTTGAAGTGGAGCAAAATTGGTAACCTTCACATGCATCTTGTTTAGGTACATTCCTTTGTTTCATGAAATTATTGTTTTAAGCTTCGAATGCACTTTACAGAGCTTTTTCCTTCTTCTTTTTATTTTCTTTTTCTGTGTGACTTCACATAGCATTGTTAATATAGTTTTGTTAACAGAGCCAGCCTGTCAATCATAGTTGGATATGAGCATTTCCTATTTTATCAAGTAGTGTAGAGACATAGTACAAGCTGCAGGTTAATTTTTGGGCCTCTTGGTCTTAATTACTTGTTATTGAGCCCCAACTGTGAGTGCTCATGAACCCGTATCAACTTGTGGGGCAAAAGAGATTTGATATGTTATGCAGAATGTTTATAATTTTTTTTCCCGTGACAAATTTATAAGTTGAATTCTAGTACATAATCTACAGACTAGAGCCTAGACAACAGTTACTTTAAAATGCATTTTTTATGTCAAATTTGTCCCGTGTATTTTTTATGACAATGTATCTTATGGAAAATTGAATTTATCTTCTCCTGTACATTCTCCTCTTATTATAGAGCCATTGTTCCATTTGATGTTGTTGTGAATTAGAACCAACTCACTCCCTTCAAGACCTTGTTGTTGATGGACTTTGGACAAGCTCAAGGATGAACTTGTTGCACACACACACACACTCAGAAAATAACCAAGAACAATGAACACAAGTATTTATAGAGGTTCAGCAATTTGCCTACGTCCTCTTTGGTGATCCCCTTGAGAAATTTCAATATTGAAGAAGGAGTTACAGATTTGGTTTCAATGGAAACCCCCTTAGAACCCCAAACTCTCTATCTGTTTTTCTCTCACACCCCTTAGCTCACACACTTGATACAAGGTGCTCTCTCTCTCTCTCTTGGCTTCCCAAATCTGAATGCAACACTTACACAAGCTCCAGCTACTTAGCTCTATAAAAGAAAGAGAAAAGAAGCCACCCACATGCAGCAAACCAGCCTACCTCAAAACATGGATCCCTAATTTCAGGAAAGCATAAAGAGATAGGCTATCATACAACCCACTAACCTACCTAATCAATGTTTAGGACTTTTCTGGTGGTTTGCCAACTGTCTTGGACTTATACCAACGTTGGGGTTGCATGTGAATTGGTAGGGACCAATTAGCATCCAAAGAAAGGGCAGAAAACGTGCTGAAAAATCAGCACATGAAGCTGCACGGTCGCCAGGAACTTGCGACCGGTCGCTTTATACCGAGAGGAACGTTAAGAATTGCGCGACGGTCGCTCAAAACCTGCGACCGGTCGCTTTTACACCGTAGCTTCAACTTCAAAATCGCTGCATGCGACCGGTCGCTCAAAACTGCGACCGGCCGCTTCCTTCGATCTTTGCATCCTTAGGTGAGCCATTTTTTCCAACAGATGTCAATACCTGAAAGATTTTTAAACTGCAGGCCGTATTGTCAACAATTCTCAAAACTGTTGTGGTGCCATATGTGAATTTACACCTCTTGAAGGGACTACCTTTACCACTTCCTCATGGGTTTACACTATGTAATTCAGAAATCGTGTCCATCAATTCAAGGCTTATGATATTCAGCGATGTTGCGATGGCAGAACGATCACCGACATCAGTAAGCAGACCTTTAATTTCAATCAGATAGTATGTAAACTTTGTATTCTAGTAGGTGTTTGTTTTTCTTTGTACATCATTTTAGAATAGTGAACCCAATGCAAAGTCAAAAGATTAGTTTAAAACATTTGTTGTAATGAAGTTTTGTTATGATTCAGTTGTAAAACTATGCTGCATAAGTTGTTCGTTACAAATGTTTTTGACTCTTGACGAGTTAAAGGCTCAAAACTTAGGCCCAGTTTATCCTACCGGTTTTAACTTATCAGCTACTGGTTTACATGATAGAGCCTTCTCATACCCCATCCTTCCCAACTCATGTCTCTCCTTCCCTCAGTATTTTCTGCGTTTGGATCACGTCCTCGGTCTTTGACAAAAGTACAAGATATTGAAGAAACAATTTGTTTTTTGGGAATCTGATGTTTTTATTCGAAACCATAAAGTGGGTCAAGTGTGATTACAAATTTTCTTAGAGTTTCTTATGTACTTAATAAGCTTGAAATAGTTATGTTTGTCCACTTTGTTTAGCAGTTGGCATGATTTTAAGCATCCTACGTGCCTATTGCCTAGCACAAATCATTTTTATATGTCGTGTTCGAGTCAAACCTTATGAGGTCAGGTTGGTAACAAGGTGACATGATAATAACGCATTTAACGAGTTTGACCAGTGTTCATTCTCGAAACACGATAACGACACGTTATCTTTGTGAAATATGTTTTTATCTTTTTTCAAAAACTTTTTTTTGTTAAAGTCTTTTTTTAACCATTGGAACTTATAACTTATAGTTTATGTATTTTTTTGGTGAAATATGATTGGACGTATGTTATGTAATGTGTTTAGCATAAGTTTTTATGGTAATATTTGTGTATTTAATATTATTTCACATTTTGGTGTTTGATTGACAAAAAATAAAGAGAAGCACATAAATGGGTGAAACATGACACGACACGCAAAATTTGTGAATGAGTTTGAGTTCATATATTTGGGCACGATAAGTCAACGAGTTGAGTTTGAGCATAATCTTACATGACACGAGAAAATGATACAGCTCAAATATGTTAAAAAACGACACTTGCTGCATTATGTGTTCTTCTTCTCTATAGATGTGTTGAATCTTACAGTCAAACTTAATTACTTCTCAAAATGTATATATTGATAACTAGAGATGAGGTTAAGCATAGGATGGTCATGATCGGACAGCACACTTGGATCCACAATGATAGGAAACCACCCAGATTTACAAGCCAAGACCACTTATGCTTGTAAAACCCGATGACCAATTCTCATCCAATCTAGCTCCATTATTGTCTCTCATAACCCCACCTCCCTTTCTGCAACCATCAAGCTCCTGAGCCAACTAACTTTTCCTTTTTTTGGATTTTCTGTTTTGATCCATATACACAAACAATGTTGCAGGCTAAGCTGATACATATATAAGCTTTTCTAATTAGTCTTTGGAGTATAAATAGTAAATAAATCGGGCCAAGAAGATGGAACACCATGGCCAGTTGACAGGAAACCCTAATGGCCTTCAATCCGAGATCATAATTAAGATTTTTGCAAGGCTACCGGTTAAGTCCTTATGCCGCTTCAAGTGCGTGTCGAAGCCATGGCGTTCTCTCCTCTCCCACCATAGTTTTGTTAAAGTGCACTTCAACAAAGCCATTGAGAATGAAGATGTATTGCACCAAAGACGAACAGTCATACTTACAGCTTTCCAAGACAAATCCCTTTACTCTTTGCACCTCGATGAGTTTCTCAATCGTAATGATGCATATCTAAACAATGATCATGTTGATAATGTTGGTGAGGATGATCTTGTGGCAGCCACTGAGCTGGCCTTTGTTCATAGCGTGCACAGAGAAACTTTGGTTTCCTTGATTTGCCACTGCAATGGCCTGTTGCTATGCCAGTTAGACAGATGGGATTTATATTTGGTTAACCCTGCAACCAGAGAATCCAAGATACTGCCAAGGACACCGAAACCCTACCGCTATTCGAGCTTATGCGGGTTTGGATTTGATCAATCCGCTGATGAACACAAGGTGGTTTGTGGGCGGATCAATAGAAATCATGGGATTGAGTTTTGTGTCTACACGTTAGAAACCAATTATTGGCGAGTGATTCGCCAAGACTTCAATTGTGCCTCATGCGATACTAGGCTTGGGATTCATGTGAATGGCGATCTCCATTGGCTGATGAATAAAGATGATCTTGAAGAACTTAATGAGCTTCCCTCCACGATTATGTCCCTCCTTTTGGACAAGGAGGAGGTTAGAGAAATTCCACTGCCGCATGAATATGCCATTGATGAAGATATTCATAAGAGAGAGCTAGGGGTTTTCAGAGAATGGTTATGCCTAATACATTATGGTGGTGGTGATAATGGCCAAACATACAATGATCTTTGGGTCATGAAAGAGCATGGAGTGAAGGAGTCTTGGACTAAAATGAGGGTCTCCATCCCATTGCACGACTTATCACATTCTGGCTTCTGCACCAAATCTCATGACTTGATGGTGTTTGATGACAGGTTGGTTATGTACAGTTTTGATGATGAAAGCTCTCGGGATCTGTCAATTCGCGGAGTTGAAAACATTGGTAATTGTATCACGATTTACTTGGATAGCCTCGTTTCGCTTAGAAATCGACCTAAGACTAGCTCGAAGAAGACTTCGGTTAGTACATTAATTAATGCTTTTTCTTGTCCACTGTTAACAAAACCATGGCCTAGGCTGCAAGTTTCATATGCATTATTAATAATCATCATCTTAATTTTTGTTTAGTCTCATTCATGATATTTTACATAAGTATATATTAGTCCTTACTGTTTTATAATTTAGCTAATCTATATTGGGTTTTGTCATTTAGGTCAAATGGCAACGGAGAGCCAGAAAAATGTGAGCAAGCTGAAACAAATGAGGTTGAGGGAGAGAAATCTTCTTCACGTGGGCATGTATCTGTCTCCAATTGTTACAATCACCACTTTCATAATTTAGTGAATTAATTTCACTATTCGATTCCTAGCATGGTGGATTTTGTTTTCAATCATTGAATTTCTTTTTTCTTTTGTGTTCAATCATTGTTTGTATATAAACCCTAAAGTTTATATGGTTGTCAAAAGATTTAGTCTCTTTTGTTCAATATTTTATATACACAAATGTAAGTATGAACAATCAATTTTTTTGTTTTTTGTGCGGAGTTATGCTTATATAGGCTCTTTCTTTCTCCAAAATACGGGCTCCAATTGTATACGCTTCTGAATTTTTTTGGTATAGAAGAAAGCTTTTGAAGTGCTATGCAAATTTTGGGCATTTTTTTTATAAAAAAAAATATATAGATAGATGGGTTTTTGATAAATTATCAATTGAAATCTATGTTAATGTGAGTTACCAATGGGGTGTTAGTTGGATTGGCCCATATCTTTCGTGTGCTCCCAAGTGATCTTGGGTTCAATCCCCCATGGAACCCAAATTTGTAAGTTTTCCCCATTCTTTTCCTAACTTTGTGCATAAAAAAAAAAAGTTGACACGAGTTTCATTTTTTGTTATAAAAAAAATGATTAGTTATGTCTTAAGTGGTTGACTATGATTTAGATTTAACAAAATGAGGATAGATACACAACCTCTAAACATAAAGGCTAGGAATTCACTGCAAAATGGATATATTCGTATTATGTACTAGTTGATACCATGAACATACCTAATCTGATTTATATGTAAAGTTGTGATAATTTTGCTTCAAAATAATTGCTAATGCACTTTGTGGTACTTTAGTCATCCCCGAACAATGAAAAGAAATTTAGGACAAACGTAGCTTGTGTGATTAAAAGAAAAAACCTTTTGCACTTGCAAAAGCAAACCATTTTTCTTGACAAATACAATTGCAAAAGACACCAAAAATTTTTAAGACAAGCTTAGTGTTAGCATGCGTAATTAAAAAAATTCCTATGACATGTATCCGTGAGAAGAGACTAGTGTTTTCGTAAGAGAGGTGCATGAGTACATGGTGACTGTTTTTTTAACGTGCAAATAACATCTCCCGTATTATATCAACCTTAATTTGTGAATTTATTACTAATATTGTTCAAAGTTGATTAGATTTGTTTGATCAATAAGGTTGATGATGAGGAAATTTTTTTTCTAAACGTGGGGATTTTTAAAATTTTATTCTTAGTTTTTCCAATGCCATACATAATTATTGTTTTATCCTCATCTTATTAGTTTTAGTTATTTTCTTTTAAAATTTTAATGTGAGTAGGGGCATAATTGGAAGTTATTAAAATTGGTACAATCTAGGAAAATATTAGTATAGATGGTCTGTATTTAGCTTTGAATCTTGATTAGATTGGACGGTCCAAAGCAGTTTCTAATTGTAACCGGTTCCAAATAAGCGAACCGGTTTTATATATCCAAACCGGAGCATCCAAGAGGACCAAATCCAAAGACGAAAAAGCCCTCGTTCTTATTGTCTCTCTCTAAATTTCGCTCTGCTCTCGACCACCCCCATTGAATTTGAACCCATTCCCCTATTTCCTTCTCTCTCTCTCTCTTCTCTTTTTCTCTCTCTCTGACTCGCGCACAAAATCACAAACTCACCATATTATCAATTTTAATCACTTACACAAAACCCACTCTCCCCTCCCTCAAATTTACCCGCCAAAAAGCTTTATTCTCCCACACAAAGTTTTCATCTTTTCAAATCCCCAATCCCCAACGGCTAAACTCTCCCTCTCTCTCTCTCTCTCTAGGGTTTCTCTCTCGCGCCCTCTCTCTGTCTCCTCTACCCCCAAAACGGCGTCGTTCATAGGCTTCGCTCGCTCGCTCCTTCAATCATGGATCCGACCTTGAACGCCGAAGCTACTGAGCCGCCTGCGGTTTCAGTCGCGGAAAAGAGGCCGATTCAGAATGGAGCTGAAGGAGAATTGGGGACCCAATTCAACAAGAAGCCCAGATTGGGACCCAATTCGGAGAAGGACCTCAGGAGAGTGGCGGAGATTGTGTTGGCCTTGTCGACAATGGCCAAGATTCGAGGAGGGAAGAAGCCCACGGAACCCGAGATTGGACTTATGGGGGAAGCTAGGTCGAAGCTGGTGGAGCTATGTGAAGGCTTGGCGCCTAAGGATATTGTGGCTAGGGATGCAATTGGAGCTGTCATTGAGGATTTGGGGCTTAATGGCAAACTTAAGGAACAGAGATTAGGGTTTCGGGGTACCAAGTTGACCATCGCTGAGAAGTTTTCGCTGACAAAAAAGAAGGTAAAGAGTCATTTTTGTGATTGGATATGGTTCTTGGAGATTGTTGGGTAGGGTTTAGTTTGTTTCCTGGCAGGGTGTTGTTCTGTTAGCTTTTAATTGGTATGCCTTGTTGTGTGATTGATGGGAAAGTGTTGGACAAATGAAGAAAGAAAGAAACTTTTGACTTTGAATTTCAAATTTAGGTAATGGGATGATAGTAATATAATTCATATACTTTGGTGTTTTAATGTGGTATGCAAATAAGGGATATTTGTCTGGTTTAGGAGAAATTATGGGAAAAGGTATTTTTGGTTATCGTTTCTTAATTGCGCATTACTTGTAGTTTACTTATCAAGACTGGGTATATAGGAATTAGTCTAATTCTTGACTTCTTCTGTGGATTTCACATTAAAACCCGTAATTCAATACCTTAAAACCACGAATTAGATTGACTAAGGAAGTAGCTATTCCTAACTTCTCCGATTCATGACTTTCCCCGTTCCTAGGATTGGGACTAACAAAGCAACTGTTCGGCTTAGTTGTTTTGAGGATGTTGAGCTTGTTGGTTACTTTAACGAGCAACATATATGCAGTAAACTGCATAGTTATACTCTTCGGTAATTCTAAAAACGTTCACTTTTATTCAAATCACTATGAGGATGTATGTGGTTATGCTAGTGTATACATTAGTGACTCGTTGGGAAGTTAAAGTCTTGCGACCAAGAAGTTGTCTTTGAAATTGTATGGCTAATGCACCCGTGAGTTGTGGTCCAGTGGTTGGGGGACTAGTTTGTTGGGGAACCCATGTTGGGGGTTCGAAACTCTGGAGGTACCTATCTAGCATTAATTTGCTAGTGTTTCCCTGCCCCCCAAAGATTATAGGGTTCGGCGGGTGGGCCCCAGTTTGGAAGCTGAGTCAGCAAAGCTGACAAAGTGGAGTTCTGGGATTTCAAAAAAAAAAAAAAAAAAAAAAAAAAAAATTGTATGGCTAATGCTATTTTACTTCAATTCTGAACTATCAACTTAGGATTTTTTGGACTGTAAACTGATGTTTTCTGAACTCGAAATTCTGTTTCTAGATGGAAGAATCCAAGAAATACTCTGCACAACCTGCCACATATCCATCTCCCCCATTAAAAACAAACTTCAATGCAGCAGCTGAACCCCATGGGATGTCACATACTGTTCGTATGATTCCAACAGACAAACCAAGTCATGCACCGATCTCTGGAGGTTTCCCAGTGTCTTCTTCTGTGGTTCATGTATCTACAGTAACTCCTACATCTGCACAGTATCAGTTGCCCACCAATGAAGTTAGAGCATCCATGGTTTCTAGTGGTTTGCCTAGCAGTCATCTAGGAAGGGATTCTTCTTCCCCTGCCTTGCCTAGAGTTGAAAGAGCACAGTTCAGATCAGATGGAGGACCAAATGGGCCTTCTTATGCATTTCAAGTACAAGGTAACCGATGTTCTTCGACTTTACTTTTATAGGAGGTGTCTTTCTTTGGCATATGCTTACTTTATTATTATTGTTTCTATCTCCTCTCTGTATATCTAAGTATTTAGTCTATACTCTGTGCACGTGCAGTCAATTCTTCTGCAAATCATCCACCAGTGAATGCTCCAACTTGGTCAGTGCAAACTCAATCTGCTAAAAGTGGAACGGAATACAAGGTGCCAAATCATACTTCTGTTAAAGCTGAAGGAAATGCTGGTATGAGTATGCCACAGATGACTCCTGTAGCAGCACGAGATCAGAATATTAGGCCATTTGTCTCTCAAACAGCTTCTGGAAATTTACCTGGTGTACAGCAGCCTTTGCAACAGATGCACTTTGTTCAAGCTCCTTCACTTCCTAATAATCACAATGAGATTGCGAAAATTATTCAGAAATTATTACAACCACAGCCTCCTGAGCATCCTACATGGATTCCTCCATCAAGGGATTACATGAGTAAGGCTTTGACTTGCCAAAGTTGCCAGATTACCATCACTGAGGTAGAAGGTGTTCTTATTTGTGATGCATGCGAGAGAGGATATCATATAATGTGTGCACAATCAGCTAATCAGAGAGGAATTCCTAGAGGTGAGTGGCACTGCATGAGGTGCTTGTCGCTAAGCAATGGAAAGCCTTTGCCTCCTAAATATGGGCGTGTGATGAGAAGTAACATACAAGTAAAGATCCCTTCCAACACAGCTGGAATTCAAATGTCCCCCGAGAATAAACTGGGTGCCTTGGATCCCAACGTCAATCAGCAGAAGATAACTGCAAACGGGAGCTCTGCTTTCCAAAATCCTGCTCATATTGGCAGTGGAGGCAGCAACCATATTGAGTCAGCATTGGATCCGAAGATTTCAAATGCAAAAGAGTCTGAACAAAAGAATTTCCCATCAAGCAATAAAAATATGGATGTGAGACCTTTTTCTGGAAGTTTCTCATCAAGTGAAGGGTTATCTCAACCAAAAGATACTTCTGAATCCTCTAGGTCTGATGAGAGACCTTCTGAATCAAAAGCAGAGCCTCCTACTGATTCATCTAACAAAGATACTGATAAGTCTGATCATTCCCAACCCTCTTCCAACCCACAAGTTGTGGACGGTGCAGCACTGCCAAACTGTTCGAAGATTTCAAATGCAAAAGAGTGTCAACAAAATAATTTCCCATCGAGCAATAAAAATATGGATGAGAGACCTTTTTCTGGAAGTTGCTCGTCAAGTGAACGGTTATCTCAACCAAAAGATACTTCTGAATCATCTAGATCTGCTGAGAGACCTTCTGAATCCAAAGCAGAGCCTCCTGCTGATTCATCTAACAAAGACACTGATAATTCTGATAATTCCCAACCCTCTTCCAACCCACAAGTTGTGGACGGAGCAGTGCTGCCAAACTGTGCGGATGTTCCATCAAAGAAATGCGATGACCATAATCATGCTTCGAAAAACCCAGATATTTCTCACTCAGGAGGAAATGCCGACTATTCTTTAAGATACGACATCAAACGGGATGACCAAGGAGGTGCACAAGCAAATACTTGTGAAAGTTCTGTAGCTAGTGGTAGGGCTTTAGACCATTCTGGATTGTCTTCAGATGGCTTGAAAGCTGTTCATTGGATTGGCGATGCAGTTCAAGTTAACGATGAAAAATTATGTTACCGTACTTGTTGCATTGATGGGGTAATGTATAAGCTGCAAGATCATGCTCTTTTCCAGTCTCGTCTTGGAAAATTGATACCCTCAAAGCTTCAAGTAAGAAAATTATGATGCATTTCTTGATACTTGTCGCATTTGAAGAATTTTATAATGTGATTGCTGAAATTAGTCTTGTATTAGAAACCGCCTGTTATATTTGGTCACTGAGTCTAGAGGAATCACTTATTGTTTGTTGTAGAAGCATATTAATCTGTTTATGGTTATAATGAACTCTTTTTCTTTTTCTTTTACTTTTTTTTAAGAAGGGTTATAATGAACTTTTGGATTTCATTGCAGTCCATGTGGGAGGATAGAAAAACTGGGTCAAAGTGGGTTATTGTCAACAGGTGCTACTTTCCTGGTGACTTGCCAGAGAATGTTGGTCGCCCATCTACACCTGAAAGCAATGAGGTAAACTTCTTTTTTTTGCATACGAATTATTCTGTGTTTCTCTCTTTTGTAAGATGGTCAAATTAACATTTGAATTCAGTGGTTGGCATATCAGTTGACTAGTAAAATTGGCCTCCTGATTTTGTCATGTGGGTAAAGAAGTGCGCATGTTTGCAAGCACACATGCACCTAGTATATATCTTTCTAATGGTTGTATACACCATGTGGTGTCATTCAATTTAACTCTATGTTTATCTAATGGTTCCTCTCTTCCATTTTGTATTGACATGTAGAGTACAAGATCAATAATATCCATATGGAAGTTCATGTTTACTCATTGTTTCTGTGTTATAGGTCTATGAATCTAATCATGATAGCACGGTAATGGTGGGCTTGATTCAAGGTCCATGTGAAGTTCTTACTCCTACTAAGTTCAGTGAAGAAAGTGAAAAACGGAGCCACTTAGGACCTGAGGCAAATAATGAATTACAACCAATATTCCTGTGCAAGTATGACTTCTTAATTCTTAAATGTCATACAAATAAATAATTGTTTTGTGCATGTCTTCTAAAGGAAGAGTGCGAAGATTATATTGTCTAAGTGTGGATCATATACTTATGCCTTGACTTTTGTGTAATGCCACAGATGCCTAAATTATCTTCTCTCTCTCTCTCTCTCTCTCTCTCTCTCTCTCTCTCAGACACACACACACACACACACATGCAGTCACAATGTATGTGTGCACGTGCACTCACTTGTAGGTCACTGCTTGTATGGTGTGTCCGTTTGTTATCCCAATATGTGGAACGATGATACTAATTGTTCATTCTGCTAATTATTTCTTCCCATCATAGAGAGGAATGTGTTCACCTTCTTCTTTGATGAATAAAATTTTCCTTTTCTTTTTCTGCAGATGGATTTATGATGAGTTTAAAGGATTATTGCAGCCTGTGTCCCAGTAATCGACTTATGCACATGTTTTCTTTTGGTGGTTTGATATTCTCTTTGGTTATGGAACTCGATCATGGTCTCCTTGATCAGGTAGCTGAAAACTGTTGTGATGCACTACACCATTGTATATTCCAGCTTTGTTCATTTTGTTGATCATTATCTGGTCATTCAGAGTAGGCTCCTCCTAAAGTGGATGTAATATTGAATAAGTTATGCCGTTCAATAAATCCACTTGATAGTATCGATAGTTTTTTTTTCTTCATCCCTGCTGTTATTGTTGGGTTCTTAGCTTTTTGAACTTGTGATGCTTAGGACCTTACATATGTGGCATTTTTTCAGAATATCTGTAACTGGGGAAACAACTCATTTTCTGTTTTAATTGATTCTAAATTTGTCATCCTTTGCTTTGGTTTAATGATTTTTATTGAGTTATTGTGTCAATACTGGCAGCCTTTTACAAATGGGGCATCCTTAGCTCATCTGCAGAGGAGGGAGTTTCAACATTCGACGTCTTGTATAATATGTAGCTGTACGCTGTAGCCTAGGTGTTCTATTGTTTGTATCTACATAATAGCAATCCTAGTTACAATCTTGCGAGCCCCTTTTTTTGGGTGCTTGATTCCTGTTATTACATTATCGTATTAGTTAATTTTACTAATTCAAATTGAATTTATTCTCCTCCGTTGTCAAAATATTTATTTATTTCATCATTATCTGGGTGCTGTAGGCAAATCTCTGTAATGTGTTGTCCTTTTCTTTTATACATCGATGATCGATTTGTTTACTCTGAAATTGAAGTCTCAGTTGAGGTGGTCCTGGGAATGATGCATGCACTTTTCTTAGGAGGACGTCCTTAACATAGAAAAATTCACATCATTATAAAATCCTACCATCCCAGGGCCAGGGCATATCAAGGTCTCTTTGAGGACTTACAGAGGGGGTATTAGCTCATTTTTTGGTTTGTACATATTACCCAACAAGAGAGATTGTTAACAGTGGGACTCGAACCTAGGACTAGATAGCAAAGTGAACGATCCTTACCAACTCAACCAACTCTCGTTGGCAGCTAAAGACCTCTCTTTTGACAAGACATAGTCATAGTAAAAATGCAGACATGGGCTTAGTCAAGTTGGCTAAAGTGGATGTGCTCTTCATTCTGCACTCGAATTCGAATCCCTTCCCGTAGTTTAAATTACATTAAAATAAAATATCGCTTGTATAAAAATAAAAAAACATAATAGTCTTTGGGGTTTATACTCCCTTTTTCACCCAAAAAAAAAAATCATAGTAAAAATAATTGGATTATGATGAGATGGCGCATTGCATTTTTTTATTTTTTTATTTATCAAATAGAAATTTCATTAGATAAACTTTAATGGTACAATTAAAGACATCAACAAGACATCTAAACCAATTCCAAGAGCGCAACAAACTAACATGCTAAAAGCAAAACTAACGCGAACAAAAGCCACACTAAAACTATTAGCCCACATCACCACAATTAACTATAAGCCCAAACCAAGCCCACAAACCCAACATAACCAAAACCCTAATACAACCCATGAGCCTAAACGAACTCTACCACCACCACATGAAGAAGCACCATCATGGCCACGCCCATCACCACATCAGTAACAAATTTGGGAAAAATATGATTTCCAACGATCAACCTGCGCAAGCGAATAAACAAACGAAAACAACAACCTTGCCAAAGAACAATTGGGTGATTTGCAGCAACTTCCGTCAAAGACGATGTAGAATCAAATTTAGAGAACATGAGCGGCGCTAGGAAGCGGGTTTTGGGAGAATGATTTGATTGAGTACATAGACTAAAAGGGGTGATGGGGAACTTCAATCTAAGCCTGGCTCAAAAGAAATCACCACAAGGGGCTTTTTATTCAAAACGTCAAAGTGGACTTATTTACTAACCTAAAAGGAAAAGATGAGAAGAGAGGAGGGGGAGGAGGGGCAGTGACGCTTCTTCCTCCTCTCCCTCTATGAAGTTTTCCTTTAAGACTCACAAAGGGAAAAAGTGGCTAGGATAGGATTTTTGGTAATGAAAGATATTGATTGTGGTAGCCACGTCTTTGAATATAGATCGCACACTACTTCATACTTCCTAACCATAAAAACAATAAATAATAGCAATAAAAACTAAAACCTTGACTGTTAAATAAAAATGATTTGCTTGATGCTCGTGATCCAATCACTTTATATTATATCTTTATTAGAAAAATTGAAAAATCCTAAATTTCATGCAGGCCTTCAATTCCCAATACCATTTAATCAAAGTTGATATAAGAGCATCTTCAATAGAAGTAGCAAATTAAACTCTTAAAAAATTAAAGTTTATTGACCTATAAGCCTAGCTATTTGACAAAGAAAAGAAACAGTTGCTATATATATATATATATACCTAGAGAACCTATACATTTATTTATTTATTGGGTTAATTTTAGTTTGGTACCCTGAAGTTGTACTTTTAAAACATATTTGTCTATGCACTTTCAAATTTAACAATAAAATATCCAATGTTTGTAAATTTTTTGCAACGTGGTTATGCCGTTAGATTGATTGTTAAATAATCAGTTAAGTGATGACGTGGCACACGTGGAACCCATTTTCTTTTCTTAAATTCCATAAAATATTAAAAAATTAACTGAAAATTTAGAAATAACATTAAAATAGTGGTATATATTAAAAGATGAAAGAAAAAAAAAATCTTTGTCTCATGCTAACTCCACCACCACTCATTACCACCCATCAACTCTACAGCCACCAAGACATGCTCCACCACAACTGACACAACCTTTCTCTTTCTCTTCCCCCACCCCCACGTCTAACCCCGACACCCACATAGTCACCCACCTCACCACCACCAACTACCTATGCTTCATAATAGCCTATGCATCTTTCTCTCTTTCTCTTTCCCCCCCGATCAAACCGGTCAGCCCTTTCTCCCCTAATCAAGCCCACCACCCCGTTCTCTTCTCTCTCTCTCCCTCATCAAACGCTCCAAATTTTCCTCTTCAATGGTTTCTGTTTTTCTACTACATCCATCTCAGAATGCATGTCGTATACATGTACAACGTGTCATCACCAGCATACTTTGACAATCACTCGGAGGAAAATATCATGTGTAGGGATTTGCAAATTCAATGTTGTAAACCAATCAAGCATTGCAAAAGTCTTGTTCCTTTGGGGTTACATAATTTATAAAACTATTTGGAGAATCATATCTGCTTCTTCTTATTATTTGTTGATGCGTGATTTTCGCACAACCAATCATAACATAGTCAACTCAAGTCAACCTTCCCTTGAGGGTGGCTTGGGTTGATATGGGATGTTTGGTGTACTTTGGCTTCACTGGAAGTGGCCAAGTGAGGTGGTTTCTAGCTCCTAATTCCTGTAAAGAAACAAGGAACTATCACTAAAAAGCGGTGGTGGAAGGACAAACAACCACCTCCGATGCCTAAGTCAGTTCTTTCCCCAAAGGAGGTATAAAAAGCATAGAAAAGTTGATATAGATCCAAATTCTCAATGAGAAGTTGGTTTTAATCCTCGGAGTTGGTGACTTGGATACAAGTCCTTTGACTTTTGTGCCACATAGGATTACATTCATTTTTTAATATTTTTTGACGTAATTTTTTTTAAATTTTTTTTAAAAAATCATTGTTTGTTTCAATGTTGCCCCTTATGCCTTGAATCAGGTAACTGTAATTAATGTGATAATTACGGGAAAGAATTGTTTATGACCATAATTAATTTAAAAATTAAGTGCTTATGACCATAATGATTTTGGTATATTAATTACGTTGCCTTTTCTTTTTCTTCTTTTAATTGCATCCATGAATTCTATTGATTGCATCCATGATTTTGTATATTAACGTTGTCTTTTTTTTTCTTCTTCTTTTAACTCAAAAAAATTGTTGGCTATCTTTCTTATTTTTTACGACCTCTTTATTAGGTAATGAAGAACCAAAAAATAGGTATATTGAAAATAACAAAATACCTATATGTCAGGTAGATTATATATTATCTCATACTTCCCCCAATAATCAGGTACAATCATATATTTACCTAGTAAGTTACGTACATAATCTAACATTTACCTAGTAATTAGTTGCATAATCTTATATTTACCTAGTAACCAGGTACATTAGAAAATTCTACCTATATATATACATATATATTAATATAAAGAACATTAGCTCATAATACCTATAAATTAGGTATATAAAAACGTCATCAATAGTTCTCTTGTTTATATTATTTTTCTCAAATTTTTTATTTGTTGCTATGCTTAAACACCACGAATCGACTTGATAAGTATTAAACATATTGTGTTTTCAATATTTGGGTGTTTACCTAATGCATAGGTACCTAATTTCAAGTGGGTGATTGCCTCGTTGATTAGTATAATATGTGGGTCTTTACTTTTATTGATTAAATTGACTTTTATCCATATATTAGGTAAATATTCACAAGAAAATAATTCAAATTTTAAATTATGAAATAATGCATTAGATTTGGATTTTCAATGTGTTTCCTTATTTACCTCAAAGGGTAAAATTGACACAACAAAAAAATTATTAAAAGTCAAAGGACCTGCATCTAAAACCAAAACGGCGAGGACTTAGCCTAATGACAACTAATCGTTTTGGACCTAGATGTAAGAAGCCCTAAAAAGTATTGTACATATAGCGCATAAATTTCATATTACCTCTTTGGTGAAAGAAGTACATCGTTTTTATATTTTGGAAGTTGGCTTATACTTTTGTTTTGTTCCGTTGTGGGACTAGGGGTTCGTTGATGATGTGGGGTCCTCTGGGTGGTTGTTTAGTCGCATACTTACACATGTCGCTCCATTTTTGGGAATTGTGCTTCAATCGAATATTCAATGGGTTTAATAGTCCTTTTAATCAGAAAACACATGGGCTTATGAGGTGAAGCGCCCGGTCGCTAGGCGCTCTAAGATCTTTGATCCATGCAATGTTGTTATGGCCCAACCGCTTCGATATTGATGGGCTTGGTCGGACTTTCTTATCATATGGGCTTCTTTAGGATTGGATAAAAAGTTTTGAGACCCTATAAGATATTGTATGCTTTGGATCTGGGCCCTCACAGTTTTTTTCTTGGGCTCAAGCTTGTGCTATCTTGCTCAAAAGGTCTCTTATTAGAGAGTCAAGTGCTAACACATATATGACACTTCACATTTCCCTCTCCGAGTGATGTGGGATTGCTCACTGATCTTGCCCCTTCACGCCTTGCATACTTCAGGGCTCACAGGTCTTATAATCTTCATCAACTTCCTCTTGTGAAAGACTTATACGCTCCTCTCAATTATGGTCATCACTAGGAAGCTCACTTGGTTCTCTATGTGGTTCTTCAACAACTTCATCGACTACATGTCTATCAAACCAACTGTCATCTTCTGACCCATATTTTTTGTCCCCTTCTTTTTCAGTTTTCTCATAGTCATAATCTATGAACTAAATATCCTTTCATGTCATATCTTCTGCATCTCCTTTTTCATCTCCTTCCTCACTTAGCTGCTCATATTCATCATCCCATAACTATCTTCCTCGTCCCCAAAACCCTGTTCATCAACCTCCTCTTCATATTCATCATTGACTTCATCATCAATGATGTCTACATCAACATCATCTTCATATTCCTATGCCACATCCAAATTGTCTAACCCAACAGCCACATCTACAAACTAATTTCCCACATGACAAGCTTCTACTTCACTCTTAACCAAAATTCCCCAACCATTTCCCCATTGACCACAATCTGAATTGTTCACATTAACTTCTACATTTACTTTTAGCAACTCTGGTTGAAGCAAATTTACAAAGCTAAATACTAGTGCAGATGCAGAGGTTTGTTTGTCTGACAAGGTGAAATCTGGCTTATTTGTGATACATAAAGGTTGAATCCTAATGATATAGCAACATCATATATGTCTAGCATAGACATGTGATTTGCGTTACAGTCACCTACCCAATGTACCCTATCTCTCACATATTCCCCTTTTTAAAATGCCCTCCATAGTGAATAAATTTGGATCACCTACATAAACAAACATAAAAAGATATGTCAACTACATTTATTCACACCAACACCATTTACTCAACCCAACAACTTCAATTTACTGAAACAAAACTACCAATCTAAACAAAGTTGCAGACACACATAAACAAAGCACATAGGCAAATCATCAATTTAGCCTTTTTCAAATAAGCGAGGTAACCATAATGGATGGAAAGTGGAAACTTTTGATGTCAGAGGGAAAGAAAAAAATGATTTGGGATCATCAATTTTCTAAAGAAAAAAAGAAGATAAAAGGTCAATTGAAAGTTAAGTACAAATTAAATGGGCAAATAATCAATTTAGCCTTTTTCAAATAAGCCAATCAGATAGAAATTTGTCTACTTGTGCCCCTCAATTTTGAACTTTTGTTTTGGAAAAAATTTTAATGCCACGCTTGAGTTACTTTTTGTTCTTCCTATATTACAAAGTAAAATGATCGCATGCTTCTTTGCTTTTGTTTATCTTAGAAGGCTACAACCTTTTAGATTCATTGTAGGTGATTTCCAATTGAATTTCAATAATGATATTAAGACAAATGCTAATCACAATTGCTCACACATACGTGGTTGCATGTTGGCAAGCGGGCTATCGACTCCATGCGACAATTTCTCCTGTTAATATGGCTTAACAACTTTTATCCATATTTTCATTGTAGTGAAAAGTCGATGATGTTGGACGAACACGAAATGAAAAATTCATGAATCCATCATTCTGCGAAGTATTGCTAATACAAATGACAAATTACATGAGGCATATTTGTTAGGTCAAATACTATACCAATTGAAGTACTGGGCCTCATATGTCCCCATATATAGGACACAAGCCGCCCATTAAGCAAGCGTTATAATGAAGTAGCCCTTTCTTAAGGCATTGACCCCTATATCCAAATCCAAATAACGGCCATAGAGAGCAGCAGACAAAACATCACTACTACAAAATAGCTAAGCAACGACACAAGAACGATGACGGAGGCGTTAAGAACCGTCGTTGTGTTTAGAAATACGACGTTTTACAAAATCGATGTGGGTTAGCAACTTAAATATTGCTAAAATTGAGTTCCATGGGTTTATTTTTAAAACACAACGCTCGACATTTAATAAGCGTCGTCTTATTAAAACACGCTAAACTAAAATATGCCGGTTAAGTGGAATCGCCCTCGACTATTTCAGATTTCTACGACAGTTTTCCATATTTACCGTCGTGTTAAAGAGTACTGACACACCAAATCTTTTTATGAAACTACCATGCCAGTAACACCATATTTACCATCGTTTTAAAGAGTATCAACCATGACAGTGGATATATAATTGCAGTCGTGTTAAGTGTACTCAACCACGGCCTAACTCTTTGCAGTCGTGGTAACTCTTATACTATGGCAATTCTTTTATAAAAGCGTCGTCTTATGAAACGCGCTGACTCTTTAAAGATTTTGCCTTGACCTAAAATTTTCAGTTTTCCATCTCAACCCAAGAAACCATCTCACCCTCCTCTCAATTTTCTCTCAACTCTTTGAATCTCCTCTTTCTTTTTCTTTTTTCAGATTTTTCCTCGTCTTTAACTCTGAAGCTCTCGTCTTTAACTCAAAAGAGTGTCGTAACCATTTCTCCAACCAAAACCTTGCTTGCGAGGTTACTATTTCTCTAAAGCACTTGTCTTTTTTGGTCTAAATCTATATTTGTTCTTCTTTTTTCTGCACATATATCAGTGTCTAACTTTGAATATAAAATTCAAATTGTACAACTAAGAACTGGGCAAGTAGGAAAATGTGTGAAAAGACGAAGAACAAGGCACCATATACAAACTTGCAGAGGTCTATTTCAATTCCTCTAACTCTCTGCATTTGCTTTATCTATGTATCTTTGTTCTAAGTAGAATTTTGGAGGACCAATTGGTTTTATATGTGTATCTGTGTTCTAAGTCCATAAGATGGCGGTGTTTTCATATAACCGTCGTATGAAATATCACACCACAACGATAATAATAACCGCTGTGTGAAAATTAATACTACGACGCTTGTTCTGAACTAGCGTCGTGTGAAATAGAATACTACGATGCTTGTTAAGAACAAGCATCGTGTTTAATTCTTTAAAAAGCTAGAAATATTTTGACTTGCTGTCTTTGTGCAGTTTATATTCTTTCATTCATCTATAATCATTGTTTCAAAAACTCAAAGTAAGGATGGCAATGTTTCAAAAACTCAAAGTAAGGAAGGCCATTCAAAAGCTCAAAGTAAGAAATGCAAGGTTTCAAAAACACAAAGTAAGGATGGCAATGTTTCAAAAACTCAAAGTAAGGAAGGCCATTCAAAAGCTCAAAGTAAGAAATGCAAGGTTTCAAAAACACAAAGTCAGGAAGCCAAGTCGACTAAAAAGAAGCTACACAAATCCCCTAAAAAGATCAAATTTGTTTCAACTAATGAGAAGGAAGCAACTAGCACAACTACATTTCAAGATTCTGGAAAATCAAATCGTGGTATGAACACAATGACTCAAGTTGTGAAGAGAAGAATTCAAAAACTAAAACCAGTGGTTGAGTACAATAAAAGAGGGAGACCACACGGCAAGGCAGCTAGTGAGATGCAATCGTAGATTGGGGTGTAAGCGCGCATGAGATCCCTCTTGTTGATTTGAAATGGAATAAATTGCCCAATGATAGAAAATATCATATTTAGGAAGTTGTTGAGGTCTAGAAGCATTCAATTGTCATTTTCCATTACTTTATGTCCTATGTTTTTTGGGAATTAATATTTAGAACTAAAAAAAAAAGACCTAGCATGCTCTCCCTTTTCTCTCTCAGTCTCCATCTGCGCCGCTCAACCTCGGAGGGAGGGAATGAGGTCCCTTATTCTCCCCTTCCTCTTATGGCTCTTCTCTTGCCTACTGCCTGCATAGTTCCTTCTATTGGGTTCGTAAATCTCATTCTGAGATCTATTGGCCCCTTTCTCCCCTTTTCTGTTGGTGTTTTGCTCCCCCCGGGTGTGGGTACTCGAGCTCTTCTTGAATTTTGAGGCTTTATGCCTTCGGTTTCTTTTCTCCCCAGCTCCTCCTATATCTTTAATCCATTGTATTCATATTTCCCTTCCATCATCTCTCTCCTTTTATCTCCTCCAACTACTCCATTCAAATCTATTCTCTTCTACGATTTTGTTCTTGTTCTTCCCCACTGAATCTTTCTCTTGCTTATTGACCTGTCAACATCATGTGGTTGCTTCGGCTAACTGGAAATGCGTCTTCATGCATAAAACTCAGAAGATACTTAGAGTTTGAGCTCTTGCTCTAGCTCAGGTACATACACCACCTCCTTTTAATATCTTGTTGTTTGTTTGGTTACTGTGTTTATTTTGGTGTATTGATAGGTTTGATTTCGGCGGGGGAAATCTTCATATGGCTGTCTTTTTTCTTCTCTTTTGTGTTTTTGTAATGTGAAATTTTTGGGTATTTGGGTGGATATGTGGGTTGTGCGTTTTTTGTTTTGTGGCCCTTGGTTATGGCAACTCCTTACCTTAACTTGTCGTGAGGTTGTCGTCTCTGTCTTTGCTGCGGGATGGCATTGGCAGTGGCGGTGACTCATTTGGAATGAGTTTTGTTTAGGGTTTGTATGCTGGCCTTTTGTTTGGGCTTGTGTGGGCATTATGCCTTTGTGGGCTTTATGCTTGTTGTGGGCAGTTTGCTTTCTATTTGGGCCTATATGGCCTTATTGCATAAATGCTTCAATTTGTTGAGTCTCACTTTTATGCTGTGTATTTGTGCCCTTTCGTGGGCTTCTAATGAACTTCAGTTCCGACAAAAAAATGTTTGGGAATTAATATATTTAGACCTATTGCTATATGTAGATGGCATACGTGATAGGGCAAGGGGGCAACAAAAATGTTGTTATCATTAGCAGCAAAGAAATGGAAGGAATTCAAGTCTACATTGACAAAGCAACATATTCTTCAATTCAAAGATGATAAGGATATGTTAAAAGAACCCCATAAACTATATTCATTCATAAAGAAACCACATTGGGATGCCTTTGTAGGTTCGAGGTTATCCGAAGATATTGAGGTAGTCTCTTCATTCCTATCTTATTTAAAATTCAAATGATATGTAATCCATTTATTTACCATGTAATATAGGTACTGCATAATGAACAATCAGAGAGGAGGGAGAAATGTGAGTACAATCATCGGTTGTCTCGAAAAGGATACATTGGTTTGGAGGAATAATTAGAGGAAAGCATGTCCAGGGAAGAAATAAATCAATTTCTGTTATGGAGGAAAGCTAGAGAAGACAAACATGGTAACATTCCGGATCCGAAGACTGTAGAGAAAGCTAAGTTAATTGTAAGCCTAAATTCCAATCTCTGTTGAAGACTTGCGGTTTTTCTTAGACTTGCATGTGGAAGTAACTAGCTGTTTTCCCTTTATGTTAGGATGAATTGAGAAAAAAAGTCTCCGAAGACACGCTAAGAGTATTGGGAAGTAATGATGTATTGACTTTGGCATTGGGAACACCCGAGCATGGAGGTCGAGTTAGAGGTGAGCTGGGGTTTACTCAAGTCAGTACTTCAATTTACCCAGACAACAGAGATTAAAGTTTGGAGATCAACTTAAGGAAAGTACAAGAGAGGTCCTCAAAGAGTAGACTATGAAGAAAGACATGAGAACCAAGCAATTGCTAGAAGTTGAGTGGGACTATTGGATCAAACAAATTTGTTAACTCATTCTAAATATTGATCCATACATGCTAAAACCACCAAGAACCTCACATCTGATATGCGATCAAGTTCCAAGTCCCAAAAATTCAATGTTTGACAAAGCAAGTTGCTTGGATGCTACAATTATGAAATCCTCAATTGTACAGCATCAAGATGCCAAGGTTGATCCACCTAAACCCCAGGAAGATGCGAAGGTAACACTGATTCTCACTTTATTTTGGTTTTATTTGCTTTGCATTTCCTTTCTATCATTCTTCTAAATAGACGATGGTATTTTTCACCTACCGTCATGTGAAATACAACACTACGAATGTATTTATTTACAGTCGTGTGCAAATGTTGATACCAAATGTTAGAATTGAGTGTGAGCTATTTACTAGAGGGATACCAAATGTTGAGACATTTGATGACCTAGCGGGTGAGTTTGGGACTGAAAATGTTCGAGATGGGTGTGAAGATATATGGATTGAATGATTGTAATACATTAATTACGGAATAAATTGTATTGTATGACATTATTTTTTAAATTTCAATATGCATGATGAGGATATAAAACACGACGGTACATTTTACAAATAGAAAAAATAGACGTCTAAATGATATCAAACGTCATTCATTTTATTACCGTCGTGCAATGGACAAGACCAAACCATTAATGAACTTTTAAGAGAATGGTAGATGACTGTACTCAATAAAAATCGTCATTTAAAAATGAAAAACATGACGGTTAAATGCAGATAACTGCAATTTAAATCAAATAATACAACAATAAAGGAAGAGCTAATGACGTATTCCTGCTTCCTTCCACAACGTCAAATATATGTTTACCTTCGTCTAAAGTATAACACACATGATGATACTTTAATATCTATCATCGTGGTACAGCATAACAACAGCGTTAATTTCATAATTACAAACGTAACTACTTAATGTCCATGATGATAGGTATACTACTGTAGCATTACCTGCAGTAAGTAAGACAACAATTGTGTAACTAACGTCATGGTAAAGGATAAACAACATCAATACTTAGATAAGAACAACCGTTACAACTTTATCTCCACGACGCTCATTCAGTAACTCGCATTGTGTATATGAAACAAACCATGATGCTTAGGATACACATACCGTCGTGGTACAACATAACATCTTTATTTGCATATTTACAGACGTTAGTAATCAATGTCTACGACGTTAGGTATACTAATGCTGTCGTGGAAGCTTCAATAAGCACGACAACTTTTGTAAACCAGCCGTCATAGTAAATAGTAAACAACATCGTTACTTAAATAAATACAGGCGTTGGTTATCTCTATGCACGACGGTAATTTACAGCCGTCTATTTTCTAGACGGTTTGGGTATACTCAATATCTACGAGGGTGAGTATACCCAAACCGTCTATTTTGTAGATACTCATTCAAAGATCATCTCTACAAAAAATCACTTGAATCCGATATCATTTGACCACTCAATTGAATTATTGAAATTTTAGTACTTTCTTGGAGCACCATGTTTTTTGATTTTGTATGATACAATTGGATGTCGAAACGTTTTCTGATTTGTCTAATTTTTTGCAAGGATGATCTATGAATGTAGACTTAAAAAATAGATGGTTTGGATCGTTGGAAAAAAAAAATCGTAGGGTACCCTAAAGGGGTCCCTCAATAGAAGGGGACTATATATATATCATATACAGAATTTGTTCTATATGATTGTAATATAGTTTTCTAATGTAGAAAGCCTTACCACTAAGAGAGAGAGAGAAAAAAAATATATATAGAGAAAGCTATGTATATCTACTCTTCCTTTGGCAGATCTATTATCTCATATCTAGGCTGGCTTTGTTGTGCCTCATCTTGTAGGGCTGCTATTTGCGATATTGCGGCTTAGTGATGGTAGATCTACTATTTATTGGTGCATTGGAGCCTTGGAGTAACTAGGTGGCACTCTTTATGTCATGTCCCGGAGGAAGATTAGCGACAATTGTCATTCTTTTTGCTGGCGTTGTTTTAGTTTTTTAGTTTTGGTCTAGTTTATTCAGTTTTGTTGTTCTTATAAACTGTTAAGGCTATATATCGAAGAACACTAACCTTGATCATTTTGATACCTTGCAATACAAGGTTCTTCTCCTCAATGCCAATCCTAGTGTTGTGCTAACGGGCCCAATAGAAGCCCACTACCTATCCAAACCATGCACCGATATTGTCCCCACTTTAATCACCTAGGTCCAATCATTGGGTTGGGTTAGGCCTAATGGACCTCTAGGTGTGTAGTTTTAACTTAAAAGGTCTCGGTTTAATTAGGAGTGGACCACCTATATTTGAACTGTAGGTTATTGTTCTATTCTCTGTTGTGGGACTTACACATCATGGCTTGTATCGAGCCACCTACACCAACAATTGTGTCGGAGGACAAGGTCCACAAGGGTGAAGTCAAGAAAAAGGATGATGAGGAGAATTTGTTGGGTCGGTGGTAACAGAAGAGGTGCTTCTTACCAATGTGGTCATGGAAGGAACTCCAAGATGGGTGGTGACACAAGGGTTGAAGAAGATGGGCATCAACAACAAACTTATAAAGGGAGTTCTACTTAAGGTGGAGCCTTCATCACTAGCACAATCCAGGCCTAAGGAATACATCAAACCTTCCCCAAGTTTTGGATGGATGAACAAAAAAGATTTAACTACGTTTCGGAGTGCTTTGGGGAGCATGAAGAGGGAAAGTTGGATGGGTACTTTGATGAAAAAGAAGGATTCCGATGAGAAATTAGTTCATAAATCTAAGAGCCAAGAATGTTGCTCATGAGGATTTATAGAACAAGGGTTAGTATGAAGTTTGTGTATCAAGGCATATCAAGAATTCAAGGTTCTAAGAAGAGAATAAGCAAGGAATTCGGAATGAGGGATCTCTCTTCTGCACAAGTTCGAGTTGCCCAAGTTTAATGTGGGTGGAACACCTCACATGAGGCGCATTGAGGTAAGAGGTTTCTTGCCATGGTGGAGTTTTTGGGAATTGCTAGAATGGTTTCCAAGAGATTGAAGAGTTTCTAGGGATCAACAATTTTTCATGGGTGATTGATTATTCACCAATGTGCGGATTGTTGAAGTTGGCTCACCTTTTTATGATGCAAAGTAAGGAATCAGTCTCAACAAGAAAAAGATCCTTGTTTTATACAGAGAGGGCTAGTTTGCGAGGAGTGAAGAAGCGATCAATTCTTTTGGCCAACCAATCGATCCCCGTGTGTTTTGTGTTTCGACGTGTTTTTGTTTTAAACACGAGTTTTGGGAAAGTTCTAGCCTAGTTAGGCTAGGTTTAAGTTTTCCTATTCCTAGTTAACTTGTAACCCACGTCCTATGCATTATAATTATAAATAGGACTTTTAGAGCTAGGTTAATTTAGAAGAGAGGTAGACAAAGAGAAAACTCAAGATTGAGAGTTTTCAAGAGAATTCAAGAAGGTCAATTCTTGGGTGTTTACAAGGGCATCAAAGGGTTTGAGCAAGGGTGGGAGAAAATAGAGCTAGGGTTCTTGTGAGATCTAAGGGGGTTCTTGATTGTAACCAAAGGTGTTCTTACATACTAGTGAATTGCTCGGGTGAATCACCAAGATGACGTAAGCATGAGACCGAACCTCTATAAATCTTTGTGTTCTTGTGTGTTTGCTACTCTCTTCGTGATGTGTTTGATTTATTCTCAGGTGGTTTGTGTGTCTGCCAGTTACGTAGTCCATCAACAACAAGGTCTTAGAGTCTTTTCACACAACAGCCATATACTTCCTCACCGATAGGGTTTGAGTTATCTCGAGTGGTAGTGATCGATTGAGTAGGGACCATGTATTTATATGCATCAGTTAAGGTTTGCCCATCAAGAAACCCTCAACCTCTCCTAGTTGCATTGGTATTGGGAGTTTTAATTCAATTGAACATAGGAAACCTTTTGGCTTTAGGAATATAGTTAAACATAACTTCCCTTAGAATCAAAAGTTTGATCCATATCGAGCTCTTAGTCATTACAATAACCTATAGATCTCCTATGATGATTAGAAGACCACACTTATGTGGATTAAGACATATCTATATCTTACATTTCTATCATAATTCTAGAAACTTGGTTAAGTTTGCTGAGTTTCGTAGTCTCTTTAGGAGAATCATGCCAGTTAGTGACATGTTTTGTCCTTGCTGTAATTGGATTATATTCGAGGCAACTATGGCAGTAGATAAGGATTTTAGAAAAGTTATTTGTGGGAGTGATTCTCTCCAGATTGTTTAAGCTTTTTGGCTGTGTTAGATCACTTGGGAAGGTTTTGTCCATGTTTGCCGTACTACTATTGGGATGGCTCCATTTACAATTTTTTTTTCTTTGTACTCTTTCTTTTTTCATGTTTGATCTAATAAATTTCTATAGCTTTCTATAAATAAATTTTTAAAAAAACCAAATTTGTTCTAATGGAGCTTCCTTATCATCTCAGCTTGAATTTATTACATTTTTTTGCCAATTTTTTTTTTTTTTTTTCAAACAATGGAAGAAATTTATTAAAGTCGAATTGTAAGGTTTACCTCAACAACAAGAGTGTCAAACAACCACTCAGGCCAAAGTTGATCCTATTTAAACTTCACACCCACACGAGATACATGCGCTGCTATCAGATGAGCAGCTGCATTGCACCTACGATTCACAAAAGCAAAAGATACATGGCCCACATAAGAAGCCAGTAACTTAATATCATGAATAATGTCTTCAATAGTAGTATTCGTCTTCATGTTACCATGCAACATCGCAACAAGCTGTTTACAGTCTGTCTCCACCATCATCCTGGTAACCCTCGCCTTCAAACCCGCTGCCACCGCCTCCCGTACTGCTTCCGCTTCCGCAGCCAGAGTCGACTGGCACGAAAAACCCCCCACACCCTCTGCCATTTCCATCCAGCCATTACTGTCCCGAGCCACCCATCCTGCTCCACCCCTCATTTGAGCTTGCGTCCAAGCACCATCGCAATTAAATTTTATCCAGCTATCAGCCGGTTTTTGCCAGGTTTGGAATTCACTGCGGTCCCACTCTGGAGGTCTCGGTTGATCATGTATAAGCGGTATACTTGCATGTCCTACCGCCACAAACTCCACAATTTGCTTTTAACATATGAGAGCAATATCCTGTGGGTGCATATGATGCGCCTCGAAAATTGCAGCATTTCGATTCTTCCAAAGCCCAAACGCCAACCATTGCAAAATATCACGATCATTGTCCTCCTTTTAATTTTTTTTTTAAGAAGGAGCTACCAGCATAATAGAAAATCCCCTCATTTTTATATTTTTGAAGAATGAGCTGCAGTGGAAAAAAAAAGTACCTGAGATTCCCCGTCACAGCCATAGAGAGCACAAACATCCTCAAGATCAACATGTCTTCATTTAAGATTTTGGCGAACTGCCAGAGCGTTTAAACAAGCTCGCCAGATGAAGCTTCTAATGTTCGGGGTACCTGTAACCTCCAAATACTCGTCCAAAGCGGTCTGTGGTTATTCCTAACACTGGGTTCCCCCTGCCCTTGTCTCCCCAACTCCCCATTTCTTTGTAAATAATATTGGGCTACCTCATAAGCTGACTTAACAGTAAAAAGGCCATGCTTCGTGAAATGCCATATGAGCTTCATCGACTAATCGCCAGTCCATTTATCAGCTTGGCTTCCGACTCAACAAACAAACATTCCACCTCGGCGCCTCTTCATTGTTTCGTATACGGGTCAATCAGGTCCTTCACATATATCGGCATGTCAGCATGGTGTGAGATGGTTCTGAATGTAATATCTCATGCACCACCAAAATATTATTTGTGATCTGCCTTTTTTTTTTGCCAGCCTGAATTTATTACATTTGGGGAACAAAAAAATTTGACAACACACTTAACTCTAAGAAACATAGTTGGCATCTTCTGTTCATCGGTCTGTTATTGTTGGTTGCCATTCTACGTTTTTAGGAGGATTATTGGCCAATAATTCCCTCTAAATTATTTTATAGTCAAAATGCAAGACACACATTTTCTTGTAATAATAAAAACGTTTGTATCTCATAATGCTGCTAACCACGTGAAGTTTACAATAGGAAACTACTGTTTCCCTAATCGGAAACTACTGTTTCCCTAATCGGAAACTACTGATGGTATTCCATTGTTTCATGTTTTAGCATGGTCTCTATTGATATATTTTAAAGCCTTTTGAAATCCATATAGAGATGGTCATGGGCCTTAATTCATGTCATAGGTTTTTTATTTTTTATTTTTATTTTATTTTTTATATAAGCGATATTGATGGAGGGGTTTTCTTTTCTCACAATATGAAGGTGTAATAGGGTTTCAAACCTAAGACCACTAGTCTACTAGTCAAGGCCCTTTACACTGGACTAGACCTTGTTGATCATATGATAGGTTTTAGGTTCAAAGTATATCTCACGTAAATATAAATATAAATATATAAATATATAAATATATATATATAATAGCATATCTGTGACATTACTAATTTTACACAAATTTTCAACCATTAGATTAACCTGCGATGAATGAATTCTTTTTTATTGACTGCAATGAATGGTTGAGATTAAAAAAACTAATTATTTCTTTTTAAAAATAATTATAATATTGAATGTATTTTTAACACACACAACTCCTGAGATTTTTGGTGTTTTTCATAAACCACTCACACTCCCTGAGATTTCAAATTGTTTTCACAAAACTTGTTTTCATTAATTATTTGTCCAAAAATACAATCTCTTGGCCTACTTCTAGGGCTAGGACGATTTAGGGGTAAACACTAAGCTTTGACAGCTTCTTTAGCCTAGATTGCTAACCAATCTGTGAAACAAATTAACAAACTCTCTTAGCTTGTTAACTGCTTACAGCTTTCAATATAACAACTTACTAACTAATATGACAGATCATTAACTAACTCAGTTACTCAGTGAAACTATCTAACATTTCCACCATAGGAGTCGTCATCCACCAATCTCTACGCCATTATTAATATTCTCAGTCCCACTGGATTTCTTTTCATTCCTACTGCTATTATACGATATCTCTCACTGAATATGCTTGGAAAAATTTAGCATCATTTTTACCGTAGAACCATATACTTGTATTTCTGATAATATGAAGGTTGAGAGCTTGGATGGAGGCAAAGAAGATCACAACATTTCCGCAGCCCAGGTTAGTTTTTTTAATACTTCTTTTCCTTTTTTAATTTTTCTTCCAAATCTCACGTTTTCTTTCAATTTTTTATTTTCATCATTCATCCTCGAGTTCGTAGGATTATTAATCCTTGGCATCGAGGAAGGGTGAGGGTATATGTTTAAAAAGTCAAAACCTATTTTTCGGACTTATAGTATGCTTGAGTTTTGTTGCTTTGCGTTTTTTGTCCCTCTCTTTTACCTTGTAGTGTAGGTCCATCTATTTTAGCCCTTAATTATATTTTAAAACTCAATAAATGCATGCGTACATGGTTTAGACTAGTTTGACCAGGGACAGACTTACTCTTTGGCTAACCTGGGCTTTGTCTCTTTTCAGCCTAAATTAATATACCCAATCCAGTTAATAAAGAGGCTATCTTGAGGAGGTTAAAGTGAGGAGTGCAATCTCACCATCAACAAAGACTTTGGGAGGGGTTGGGGTGTGTGCATTGGGGTCCACCCTCCTTTTGATGGTGGGATTGGACTCCTCACTTTAACTCTCACTTTAAGCCCTCATTATGTAAAACTCCCGTCCAGTCAATAGACAACCATGCACTGTACTCTTTTATTAGTTGTGCGCCACGTGGATACTCCACCGTTATGAGCCTATGACTTTCCACTCAGCATGTCACACTAAAAAGAACAAAAATATATGGTCACTCGTTTTGTTTTGTTTTTATTTTTTGGACTTTTTCTTTCTTTCTCTTTTTTCCTTTTCTTTTTTTTAACAATTTTGCACTATAAATATTAAGATATAAGTCAGGGTCAGTTACCTCAACCCTAACCCTTCACCTTTTTTTATTTGTTTTTTGGTACAAAAAGGGCCAAAAGGCTAAACCCCCATTTTTTGGTCGAAAACAACCCCGTATTTTCTTTTCTGGTAGAAAATAACCTGTCCTTCACTTCACACACCCCTGCACTTAGAAAACATAGATGAATTTTATGGGGTAAAGCTCATTATGTCCTCTTGATTAGGATACATTTTTTGTGATCAATGAAATTCACTCGTATTATCAAGTTTTCTATCTTCTTAATAGGTTTGTGCGTAATGTAATTTAGCCCACTCCAATTTGAAATCATGGTCCGTGTGAACCGTCCCCTTGTAAATTCAAAATTCTTATTGATCAAATTTTCTATTAAATCATGTGCACATGGGTGACTTACAAGGGATATCTCTTTAATTGCTCTATAATTAAAAGAAAAACAAAAGATAAATGATAAGGAACACTAACCCACACCCATGGTAACCACCTCCACTCCTCCTTTCCCTCCCTGCCAACTGTTCCCGACCACCATCCTCTCTCTCTCTCGTATGGGGGAGCAGCTGTCATGGGTTTGGGTGTTGGGGTGGGTCATTTTGTTTTGTTTACTATAGGGATAAAATTAGAATAATTATGACATGAAATGGGTGTGTAAACAAATTTTAGGGTGTTGGAATTTTTGAAGGGAAGAATAGATTTATAAAAATAAAAAATAAATAAAAAGTCGAAACAACCAACATCTCTAGGATATTGAAGCATAATAGTTCAAGGACAAAATATTAAAAAGTTCAATAATTTTGAAAATCAAAGTGTAGACAAAATGACAAACATCGGCCATACTTTTAAGCTAATTAAACAGCTTTGCGCCAACTTGGTGCACATTAGGGAACACAATTAAAGATGTTGCTCGATATCATCATGCCACTCCAAAATGTCATAATTTATTGTCACAATTAAAGATGTTGCTCGATGTCCCTCTCTTTCTCTCCCTCTATATATACTGCCATTTACCAACTCTCCCTTTCACCCTCAGCATTGTATTAATCTTATTACAAATATTTCTTTTTAATCGATCATGTTCATGGCTCCCAAGGGGGACAATGTTTTAGTTTCAAGTATAAAGCTCGAGAAGATATTTAGCATGAAAGGAGGCAAAGGAGAGTCGAGCTATGCTAACAATTCCAAAGCCCAGGTAATTATTCCATTAACTATATTAATTGTTTCATCAAAATTTCATTATGTTTCAAGTTGCTTAATTTATGTGTGCCAAAATACTTTTTTCCTTAATTTTTCAGGCCATACATGCAAGATCCATGCTTCACCTGCTTAAAGAAACCCTAGACAGAGTGCAACTGAGCTCTCCAGAAGTGCCCTTTGTAGTTGCGGACCTTGGTTGCTCAAGTGGAAGCAACACCATCAACACCGTAGATGTGATCATCAAGCACATTGCCAAGCGCTATGAGGCCTTGGGATATAACCCACCTGAGTTCTCAGCCTTTTTCTCTGATCTCCCTAGCAATGACTTCAACACCCTCTTCCAACTCTTCCCTCCATTGGCTAACCACGGCGGTAGCATGGAGGAGACCCTCGCAGCAGACAGCCACCGCTCCTACTTTGCTGCGGGAGTCCCGGGCTCCTTCTACCGGCGGCTTTTCCCGTCGATGTCCATTGACCTTTTCCACTCTGCGTTTTCCTTGCATTGGCTCTCACAGGTAATTATTTAGTCCATAATTAGTTGAGCTATATATATAGATAGATACTTGCACTAATTTAATTTGGGTGATGATTTCCTCACTCCCCTTTTATCTACCTACACTCCTTTTATGCACAACTTTCTATTTCACAAAATGGAGTGTAAGTGGATAAAAGGGGAGTGGGAAAATCATTACTCTTTAATTTAGTCGCTTAAATTACTTCATTGTTTTTTTTTTTGGAATAGAAAATTACTTCATTGTTTATAGTATAACATAGTAGCAAGGTGCAAAATTCTAGGCACAAAACTAGATTAACAACTTCCCAGCTACTGAAAGCTGCAAATAGTTTGACCAAAAAGGATGAAACAAAAGCACTGTGTGTGAGGCTACTTTATGCAAAATGCTTGCTTGGGATTTCAATAGCTATTTGAAGTACAAATTTCAAATTTTAGACATGGCCTCAAATTAATATTAATTAAATAATATTTTTATGTCTTGGGTGGGACCCAGGTGCCAGAGAGTGTGGTAGACAAGAGATCAGCAGCCTACAACAAAGGAAAGGTGTTCATTCATGGAGCAAAGGAGAGCACAGCCAATGCATACAAGAAGCAGTTCCAGGCAGACTTGGCAAGCTTTCTCAGGTTAAGGGCCAAGGAGCTCAAGAAAGGTGGCTCCATGTTTCTTGTCTGTTTGGGTAGGACATCAGTGGACCCCACTGACCAAAGTGGCCCCGGCCTTCTCTTTGGGACCCACTTTCAGGATGCTTGGAATGATCTTGTCCAAGAGGTAATAATCATATATACAAATTAAACATTATATGCATAATGTTGTATATATGCATAGTGCAGTGTGAAGAAAATATATATATGCATGATTTGGTGTTATTGGTTTCAAGAACCTTATTATGACTTCTTACTGATCATGATTAAGTTGTGCTAATTCTAGCCGTTGGATGGTCTCCCAAAAATTGAACCCCTCCAATTGTCCCTTTGATTTTTCTCGGCTAAATAATAACTATTGCTTTGCTGCTGGGTGGTCCATATTATTGACCATGGATCAATTGGGTACCTTGTTTTTAAAACAAAAGTATAATCATAATATTATATCACAGGACAAGCACATTTAGATCAGTTAAAAAAATGTGCGATCGACAATATGCTGATAAATTTAGTAAAATAAATATTTAGGTTTAGATTATTCTTGTGTATTATCACCTATTACTACTTTTGACATATAAAATTATGATACATATATTAATATAACTCATAATTATCAATTTTTGCAGGGTCTTATCACTAGTGAGAAACGTGACAACTTCAATATTCCTGTGTACGCCTCAAGCTTACAAGACTTCAAGGAAGTAGTGGAAGTTGATGGCTCATTCACCATAAACAAGCTTGAGATTTTCAAAGGAGGAAGCCCCCTTGTAGTAAACCAACCTGATGATGCAGCTGAAGTCGGTCGAGCCCTTGCAAACAGTTGTAGGAGTGTCTCCGGAGTGCTTGTCGATGCACACATTGGTGACCACCTTGGCAATGAGTTGTTTTCAAGAGTGGAAAAAAGGGGAACAAGCCAAGCCAAAGAGCTACTAGAGCAGATACAATTCTTTCATGTAGTGGCATCACTTTCTCTTGCTTAATTAGCGAATTTGAGGGATCCCTCAATTGAAGTTCTTTGTGTTTGTATATATATAATATATATAGTATATATATATATTATATATATAACTGTTTGGAGCGTCATATGTGTTGTTTTTATAATTTATAAAAAGAAAAGAATGGAAGAGGCTAAAACCTAGTAAATGTTTTCATGAGTATCTATGCCACTTTATCTTTGTCCAACCCCATGTTTAATTTTGCCTCATAAATTTGGTACCAAACTATGACTGTGTTGGAGTAATTGTGGAAAGGCTGTTCCTCCGATGAGTTACAAAATTATGCTTCTTGGATAAGGAGTGTTCTAAATGGATAAGCATTTTCTTCAACAGCCACAGAATCTTTCCCACTAAAATATATGTTTTCAAGCGGTGTCAATTAGGGCTCGTCAATGGGCCGGGCCGGGCCGGGCCGGCCCAAATTCAATGGGCTTGGGCCGGGTCGGGCCGGGCTTTAAGGAGGAGAGAGAAAATAACGGGCCGGGCCGGGCCGGGTTTTTTTAGAAAATTCAAAGCCCATGGGCTACCCATGGCCTGGGCCTGAGAAAGCCCATAGGGCCGGGCCGGGCTAAGCCCAATGGGCCGGGCCGAAATGGGCCTACTTCATTCAAAAAGAAGAATAAGAGAAGAAAGAAACATAATTAAATATTTTTTAAAAACGGATCGTATGAATAAAATATGAAAATACTTGGTGACGGATTCAAAAAAAGCTTGATTATATTTAGTGATATGATATGATGTTCGTCATATTCTTGATATATATAATTATTGTATTAATAATTAACACAAATTAATGTTCTAAACATTCAATTATAAACTAGGAATGAGTAAAGAGAAGTAAAAGAAATGAAACAAAACAAAAAACCCAAAATAAACACAAACAGCCATTTTTATCACCCTTTTATCACCATTGTATCCTCACTGTATCGCCACTCTATCACCAGTTTATCATGTTTTAGGCAGAATTTTTCAGTTTCGACATCTGTTCAGTTTTTGACCTATAACTTTTCAACCGTTTATCCAAATTTGGTGTTCTTTATATGGTTGGATTCAGCACGGAAAAATGAAGAACACAGCGCGGACGAAATGTCAAAAATGGATACAAAAATGAGTAGAATTCAGTGGAAACAAACACTACGTTTTCAAACAAGTAATATAATTCTAACGCTTGAATGTAACCAAATGCTAATTATCAATAGGGGGTATGTTTTCATCTTCCAAAGCTACTTAACTTTGATGCACAAGCTTTTGTTTTTTTTCCAGAGACAAAATTCACCTCAAACCACAAATTCTAAACCCTTATTTATAAATAATTATATATATATGCGGGCCTAACGGGCCGGGCTTTGTAGGCGGGCCGGGCCGCTCTTTCTTGGGCTTAATCGGGCCGGGCCTATGGGCGGGCTGGGCCAGACACCCAAGCCCAGGCCCAATTGCGGACCGGGCCATCCCAAAGTCCATAACGGGCCGGGCCGGCTTTTCTCTATGGGTCGGGCGGGCCCCCATCGGCCCATGAGCCCGCTGGCCAAATGATGAGCCCTGTCAATCATGCATATAGGTAAAATCACATTTCTCGAGTTTACTTATGATAACCAAGTTCTTAATTACAAGCTAATTTATTTAAATTTGTACATAGGCACCAAACTAGTTAGTGTCTTGCAATAATTAACCCTTTTCTAAGGCCTTGACCCCGTACATCCAAATCCAAATGAGAGAGGCCACATGGCAAATGGAAAATATCTACAATCCCACTCTTTTTTGACCACTCCTTAACTTTTCTCAGCTACTTCTTAACTTTTCCCATCCTTTTCTTCAATTCAAAGCAGAGTGATTAGCTCACATCCATCCACCACTTACTATTATAATAAATAAAAGAGTATAAAGTGATCACCTTTTGCATGGTCTAATTGGGAGGAACGTGGAGTAGGATTATAAAAGCAAAAGCTATGTATGCCTATATATTAGTATTATATATTATGTTTTATAGGGTAGCTGATTGAGAAGTTAAAGATAAAGGTGATAGAAGATGAAGAAGAAAAAGTGGTCCGGCCTTGTTTTATGTGAACCGTCGACCATCGCGGTGTTTTGTAGACTTTCACAGAGACATAGAGAAGTTGCCAAAAAGGGCCATATAGGGTTGAAAATAGAGAGCAAAGCAAGAGCAAGATTCCGGGTCTTTAGAAAATATATATATAGTAAATTTTGCTTGTTCTTAATAATTTATTATGCATTCTAGACGTATTTACTTATTTTGCAATAAGCATGGCTTGGCTCTTTAAGATTGAAGAGGAACTCCTCACAACCAATGTGATTTTCAGACCTTGACGGGCTTGGCGGGCCGGGCTTTTTTTTATGTAATTTTTTTAAAAGTATTTTAGAAGTTTTTATTACAAAGTTTTAGACAACATTAAAAATATGAACTTAATTCATAACATGTGTAAAACAAAAATAAGAATTTTATTAATTCATGCAACGTATTATATTATTTCAATTAAGTATTAAATAAGGTTAAGGAGTGCACTTGGATGTGAAGTTATAGCTCAATATCTTTTATAAGTTTATGTTACACATGTTTAGACAACATTGAACAAATTAGCTTGATTAATAAGAAGTTTATTAATTTATCCCACGTAGTTCATTATTTTGATTAAGTCTAAAATAAGGTTAAGGATTTTTAAAAAAAGGTCTGAACGAAAACGGGATTAAGCAGGCCTATATGGGAACGGAGATTACTACTAAAGTTAACATAAAAGATACAAAATTACTGTGTGAGGCAACACATACTGGGTCTCGTGTCCTTAAACGTATTGATCTAGAAAGACCCCATCATCCTTCACAGAGCTTCTCTAACAACATGGAGGGAGTCTCCTTTGCATGCGTCTACTATGCTCAACCACCTTGATTTTACCAACACAGTTGTCACTAGAAACTCCATACTTACACAGCAGTTGGATCAGTTGGATCACTCCGGATGCTGCTCTTTGTACTTGGCTTCTGCTGTGGGCCATACCGATATAGTCCAGGCTCTGTTGACTGCAAATCCTGATGCATGCATGATACTTGATTAGGAAGGCAGACTCCCTCTTCATTACGCAATCATCAAAGTTGACCTGATCTAGCCCTATATTATTGCCTTCGCGCTATTTCTCAAGGGCAATTTTGGATTTTCTGGACAGGTTGGGCTCGAGACTCGACGGTATGAACATAATTAATTAAATGTGTAAAACAAAAATAAAAATAAGAATTTAATTAATTCATGCAACATATTACATTTTTTTCTATTAAGTATAAAATAAGGTTAGAGAGTGCACTTGGATGTGGAGTTATAGTTCAATGTCTTTGATAAGTTTTTATTACAAATTTTTCGACAATATTGAACAAATTAACTTGATTAATAACATTTGTAAACAAAATAAAAAGTTTATTAATTTATCCTACATATTTCATTATTTTAATTAAGTCTAAAATAAGGTTAGAGATTTTTAATTTTTTTAAAAGGGCATCGACGGCACGGGCCTAAACGGGCTTAATTGGGCCTAAACTAAAAGGGAGATTACTACTGAAGATGATAGAGAATATACAAAATTACTGCATGAGGCAGCACATATTGGGTTTTTTGTGTCCTTAAAGACCCCCTCATCCTTCATAGAGTTTCTCTTACAACCTCAAGATACTCTCTTTTGCATGTGTCTGCTATGATCGGCCCACCTTGATTTTACCAACACACTAGAAACTACATACTTACACAATAGTTGGAGCATTCCGAACGATGCCCTCTCCACTTGGCTTTTTCTTAGGGCCATGCCGAGATAGTTGAGGCTCTGTTGGATGCAAGTCCTTATGCATGCATGATACTTGATCAGGGAGGCAGGCTCCCTCTTCATTACGTAGTAACAAATGGGAGAGCTGACTTGACCCGGCCCTAAACTATTAGCTTCTGGCTTTTTTGAATTTTCTGGCAGAGTTGGGCTGAGGACTTGACAGGCATGGCGGGCGAGCCCTTTTTTTTAATATAATTTTTTTCTAAGTATTTTGTAACTTTTTATTACAAAGTTTTAGACAACATTAAAAATATGAATGTAATTAATTCATAACATGTGTAAAATAAAATTAAAAATTTTATTACTTCATGCAACATATTACATTATTTCAATTAAGTATTAAATAAGATTAAGGAGTTCACTTGGATGTGGAGTTATAGTTCAATATCTTTTATAAGTTTTTGTTACAAATTTTTAGACAACATTGAAGAAATTAACTTGATTCATAACATTTGTAAACAATTAATTTATCCTACATATTTCATTATTTTGATGAAGTCTAAAATAAGGTTAGGGATTAAAAAAAAGGCCCTACCGAGCCGAGACTAAATGGGCTAAGGCGGGCCTAGACGGGAATAGGGATTAATACCAAAGACAACATAGATAATACAAAATTACTGTGTGAGGTAGCATATACTGGATCTGTTGCGTCCATAACATATTGATCCATAAACACCCCCTCATCCTTCAAGGAGTTTCTCTAACAACATCTAGAGACTCTCCTTCGCATGTGTGGGGTATGCTCAGGCACCTTGATTTTACCAACATATTTGTCTCTAGAAATTCCATACTTAAACAGTAGTTGGATCACTTCGGACGTTGCGCTCTCCCTTGGGCTTCCGCTCAGGGCCATGTTGAGGTAGTCCAGACTCTGTTGGCTGCAAATCCTGATGCATGCATGATACTTGAGCAAAATCCAATAAAGTCTAGAAGCCGAATTAGTAATTAGAAAAAGGTTTCGCTACAAACTAAACCCTAATTTCTCAGGTGGATGGTTAATTTAATAAGAGAATAATCAATCATCATTTGGCTTTTAATAGATTGCTTTGATCCTCATTATCCATTTATTAAAGTTCTCATAAGATAATAATAAAATCGAACTTTCTGAAAAAATAAAATAAAAATTAAGCTGCATCTTGGAGTAGTAATCCTACACATAATTTGTTCATTAATTTGTTCTAATGGAGCTTCCTAATCATCTCTGTCTGAATTTACATTTGGGGAACAACAAATTTGACAAACACAACTTTAAGAAACATAGCTGGCATTCTCTCTAAATTATTTTATAGTCGAGATGCAAGATACACATTTTCTTGTAATAATAAAAACGTTTGTGTATATCATAATGCTGCTAACCACGTGAAGTATAGAATAGTATATTTAATAGTATTATGCACTCCATTGTTTCCCTAATCGGAAACTACTGATGGTGTTGGCCCTCTTTCCTGTTTTAGCAATGTCTCTATTTATATATTTTAAAGCTTTTCAAAATCCATATAGAGATGGTCATGTGCCTTAATTATGTAAAAAAGAAAATTTTTATATATATAGAGAGCTTCCGTTAATGGGTCCCTTAAATAAGCTTATTTAAGGAACGGCCTTGTAGGACCCACTCCGCATTGTAATTCACTAATCTAAACCATCTATTTTGTAGATATTCATTCAAAGATCATTTCTACAAACAAAAAAAAATTTCACTTGAATCCGATATCATTTGACCATTCAATTAAATTATTAAAATTTAAGTACTTTCGTAAACCACCGTGTTCATTGATTTTGTTGGTCTCAATTAGATGCCTTAATGATTTTCACTTTGTCTTCTTTTTTTTTTTTTTTTTTTTGCAAGGATGATCTATGAATGAAGACTTGAAAAATAGACATTGGGATCGTTGAAAAAAATTAGCATGGTATCCTAAAGGATGTCCCTTAAATAAAATAATTTGAGGGATCCCTCAATGGACGAGATTATATATATATATGTGTGTGTGTGTGTGAATATTTGTCTAGCATTTAAAAAATCTTAATCATTAGATTAATCTAATGAATTTTAATCCATATTCGTCATCAAAATAAACAAATTGAATCTCCCATTGGAAAGGGTCGAATACCCAACACTAGGGCTCGTTTGGTTCATAGTTTAGGAGCTTGGAAATGGTATGAAATTGCATTCTGACCAGCGTGTATGAACTTCCCAATTAAGATGAATTTCATACTATTGGCCCTTCTTGGGAATATTTTTTCCTACATTTAATGCAATTTTTTTAAAACTAACTTACCCATATTTTACTTTTTAAATACCACCTTTCATTAGAAACTTTAAATAAAAAAGAGTATTATTGGAAAAAATCAACTTTCCATTCTTAATATTGCATACCAAATATGAGAATGAGAGAAAGTGACATTTCCTAGTCTGTATTTCCCAATGTTACCAAACACGGGAATGAACATCTTTCATTCCCATTTTCTGGCATTAAACATGGGAGTTTCATTCTCAAAACATTCATTCCGTGAACCACACAGGTTTACGCCCCAATTGGGTACAAATCAAAACCGAACACCTAACCAAAACCAAAGAATTAATATTATTATCTTTAAAGAAATTAAAGCTTGTATCTGGAAAAAAAAAAAAAAAGCTTGAACCTTGAGATTAAATAAAATAATCCTTTCCAGCAAGTGCTCATGTGTTGTGAAGAAGACCCATATTTTAAAGGCTTAATTACACCAATGCCCCTTAAAACTACAATCAAATCTCACTTTGACTCCCAATTTTCAAATGATTCACTTTCCCCCCTTGACCAATGTTTGGTAACCCAATTTGCCCCATGCCGTCAACTCCATCCAAAATTCTGTTAAATTTCATGATGTGGCAAGGATATTTTGTAATTTAGGCTAAATTGTAGCAATGGTCCCTCAAATAAGGCCCTACTTTACTTTTCAATTACAATAGTTAATCCTACTAATGACAGGAAATGGTTAGTTGTCAATTACGTTGTTATTAGGCCTAACGCCGATTAGTGATCCTCCAATTGACAACATTGAGAGTCGTTGGTGCTCCTCACCCGTAAGGGTGTTTGTTTATGTATAGTCCCTTTTTCTCTCCTCTTCTCAAAGATGAATATGTTTGTTTCTCCTCTCCTCCACAACCTAGTGCCTCTTCCACTCCTCATAGACCTAGTCCCATTCCTCAGATACTTAGTCCCACTCCTCATCCATGTCCGTCTCTTGACATGATGACCATATCTATGTTTTCTCTTAGAGACCACACCTCTCTATCGTTGGTTTCTCTCTTTCTCTTGAAATCTCTCTCCACTTCTTTGTCTCCGTCGCGCAGTCTCTCTCGTCGAGCCGTCTCTCTTCCCTCCGCGAGCCTCATCAACGCTCGCCGAGCCTTATCCTAGTTTGCGATCATGGTTTCTCTCTCGCATGTGTTTCTGATGGTTTCCATATTTTCCTTTTGTTTATTGATACTGCATGCCGTCGTTCACCTAGTCGTCTCTCTTTCCTCCTCTAGCCTCGTCAACGCTTGCCAAGCCTTCTCTACCATGCTACACTGCAGCTATTCCCTTTACATAGCCCATGTTTCTTCCTCCGTGTTGCCGACTTGGTATCGGCCACTCAAGCCCTATCACTGTGTTGCCAGCTTGGTATCTTTGTGTTGCCGCCTTGGTATCAGCCTTTCACGCTCTATCTCTGCTCAACTGGTGTTCTCCTCCCCTCTTAAGCCCAATCTCTTTCTTTGATTTTACTGTTGGCCTCTATCTTCTTCGCTGCTCTCTTGTGCTGCCTTTCTTATTCTCTGTTACTCGAGTATTGTCTTCTTTACTTTATAATTCTCTTATGTTATTGTGGTATTCTCTTCTTTTCTTTTCAATTGTGTTTTCTCTTATATTTACTTTGTTTCTCTCATGCCGCTATTGCAACTCTGGAGATTGGAGTTCTCTCATGCCGCTATTACTACGGCCGACTGCTGCCGCCATCTCCATCACTATATAGTTTCTTCATTCAAATCTTGCTATGCTATGCGTGCTCGATTTACGGGGGATTATTAGGGAGTTACAATAGTATTTCAATTACAATAGTTAATCCTACTAATGACAGGAAATGGTCAGTTGTCAGTTATGTTGTTATTAGGCCCATAACTTCATATTTATGTTTATGATAATGGCTTGTTGTAACTGTAGATTGTTTCTACAGACTTCTATATATATATATATATATTGTATAATGATCATATGAATGAATAAGGGAACAGTCCCTCAACCCCAAAAATTGTTATGGTCGTCCTTCAATTAGTTATCGCGTTGCACCACTCGTCATTTCAATCAACTCAGTTAGTTTTTCCGTCAAAATTGATCACATGTGATGCATGTGATATTTTTTTGAAGGGCAAATAAAACTTTTACCCAATTACTACCCTCACCACTTCTCAGCCCAGTCGCACGACCCTCCCTTTACCTCACCAACCCAGCCTCTTAACATGAGAACTAAACACTAATGTCCAAACAGAACAAAGCTAACCAACAACAATTCAAGAATGCAAAAGGAAATTCAATAAAAAAAAATCGAGAAATTCAATTTTATATAGAATTGTACCAACCCAAAATAGGGATGCAGTAACCGAACACAGAGAGAGATATATTTATTTGAGAAGGATCGTGGCTAAGAGATTGGGGTGGACTGTGGGTGTGGTGGAAGAGGGTTTGCTCATTTTGATGAGTTTGAGCCTAGTGGTGCTGAGCTTGAGCTTGGTGATGTAGGGAAAGACGTAGAGGTGGAAGCTGTTGAGTTGAGGTGGGTGGTTGCGGTGATAAATTTGGATAAGTGGGGATGGGGATAAGGTGGCTGGGAGTTAGGTAGTGGCAGCGGTTTTTTTCTTTAAATAGTTTATTTATCTAATAAATATTTGGCAAGAATTTCCTAATTTACTCTTAATTTTGACAAAAAATATAATAAAATTGACGGAATGACCAATTATGCAACACGATAACTAATTGAAGGACGATCATAACAAATTTTAGAGTTGAGGGATGAAAAGTAAAATAGGCCTTACTTGAGAGACCATTGCTATAATTTTGCCTGTAATTTAATATATGAATCCAATTTTTTAATGACATGGACTCTATATGGGCAAAATAAATAATAAACAATTCTTCAATTAAAAAAATTATTTAAAAAAACAAACAAACAAACCCAGCAGATTCTCCCCTACCCACAGAGCCCGAAGCTGCCACCCACATCCCCGAAATCAAAGTAAATGATGATTGAGGCGTAAATGCAATGAGATCGAACCCCATATCAAATTCGACGCATTCATAAAACGCAAGCAAAGATCAGTGCCTTCTTCAAACCCTCTTCCTCTTCTTCTTCTTTTTCACCCAAACCAGCAGGCGCACCTCCCAGTCAAACCCACCATCGCCTCCTCGTCTCTCTACCACCATCTCTTGCAGCTACTGCGATTTCAAGTCATCAGATATGGCTGCTCAAGGAAACCATGACTATATGGTTTCAGATGCCAACCTTTCCAAAGCGCAGGTTAGTTTATTTTCCTTTTTGATTTTCTTCCCAGATCTCATGTTTTCTTTCAATTTTCTTGTTGTGGCATGATGTGGTTTAATCTTTGGTTGCAACTGGGAACCTAAATTTGAGCTTGAATAAGTGGGCGTGAGTTTGACTTGAGAAAAATTTGTCAAACTGGTATACTTTCTTCTCTTAATATTACGATTTTTTTTCTTTTTTGCCTTAATCTCTTTTCGGTTTAGAGTTGGTTGAGAGGCATGTGTTGTGGAAGAGTTAGACTTAGATAGTTTCACTGAATAGGAGTGAGGGCTGCAGTGGTGGTGAGGCTGAGTGCGGCAGAGGCCTAGGGGGTTAGGTGGTTTCACAATTTTTTTTTTTACAATTTCTCAAAATTCTATAATTTTTTTAAAAAATTATTTTTAACCAGTTATTTTTTACTAATTTTAAAAAAATTATCTTTATTCATTTTAATTTTTTGTTTTTCATTATCTTCTTATAATAGGGATAAAAATGTAATTATGACGTGCAATGGGTGTGTAAACAAATTTTAGGGTGTCTTTGGAACTTTCTAACGAAAGAATAAACGGAAGTTAACGGATGTGAAACACCAAAAACAAAGTTTGTGTAGTAAATTTTCAAAAATAAATTAAAGTAGAAACGACCAACATCCCTAGAACATTGAAGTATAAGGACAATAAACCTTAATAATAACATTAATACGAAAAAATGCAATAATATTGAAAATCCAGGTTCCTACACAATGACAACACAAACGTATTTGATAGAGAGGACTAGACTAGGCTAGTAAAATACCTAGTCGTCAACCTCTTAAGAATAGTGCTCTCTAATCCTCCAAATTAGACAACAATATCCATATTATGCCCTGAATGCACATGAAATGTAGGCATTTTGCTACTTTAATCTAGTCCTCCCTAACAAACGAAGCCTTAAAGATCGGCATCATAGCACTCCAAAATGCCCTATATCATTATTTAGTATCACATTTCTGAAAAACAACACCCCTCCCTCTCTTTCACCCTTACCACAGTATTAATCTTATTTCAAATACTTCTTATTAATTGATCATATTCATGGCTCCTAAGGGAGACAATGTTTCAGTTTCAAGTATAAACCTCGAGAAGATATTAAGCATGAAAGGAGGCAAAGGAGAGTTAAGCTATGCTAACAATTCCAAAGCCCAGGTAATTAGTCCATTAACTATATTAATTGTTTTTTCAAAATTTCAAGTTGCTTAATTTATGTGCCAATAATACTTTTGTCCTTAATTTTTCAGGCCAAACATGCAAATTCCATTCTTCACCTGCTTAAAGAAACCCTAGACAGAGTGCAGCTGAGCTCTCCAGAAGTCCCTTTTGTGGTTGCGGACCTTGGATGCGCAAGTGGAAGCAACAGCATCAACACCGTAGATGTGATCATCAAGCACATGGCCAAGCGCTATGATGCCTTGGGATATGACTCACCTGAGTTCTCAGCCTTTTTCTCTGATCTCCCTAGCAATGACTTCAACACCCTTTTCCAGCTCCTCCCTCCTCTGGGCAACCACAGCGGCAGCATGGAGGAGGCCCTTGCCACCGACAGCCACCGCTCCTACTTCGCTGCGGGAGTCCCCGGCTCCTTCTACCGGCGGCTTTTCCCGTCTAGGTCCATTGACCTTTTTCACTCGGCGTTTTCCTTGCATTGGCTCTCACAGGTAATTAATCCATTAATCGTTGTGATAGATACTTACTAGCTAATAATTAGTCACTTAATCACTTGTTGTTTTTAGTATAATATAGTGTGTACAAAATTCTAGGTTGGTGATCACAAATATGCGAAGCTAATTAATACTCTCTTGCTTCCAAGGGTAAAATGCCACATCCGGATCCATATTAGTGCAAACAGTAATATTTAGTAACCAAACTTACTTAAAAGAGAGCATACATGGACTTGTTTGTTGTCACTTCATGTTTATTGTGTAAAGAGGACTAAACGTACTTAACATTAGTTCTTGATCCAAAATTATAATCTGGCAGAAGTTTATCTAGAAACACTTTTTTGAGCAGGTCCCGTTAGCATTTCTTTTAAGATGCCCTCCCATATTAATTGATAATTCTTTTATGTGTTGCGTGGGACCCAGGTGCCAGAGAGTGTGCTAGACAAGAGATCAGCAGCCTACAACAAAGGGAGGGTGTTCATTCATGGAGCAAATGAGAGCACAGCCAATGCATACAAGAAGCAGTTCCAGACAGACTTGGCAAGCTTTCTCAGGTCAAGAGCCCAGGAGCTCAAGAAAGGTGGCTCCCTGTTTCTTGCCTGTTTGGGCAGGACCTCATTGGACCCCACTGACCAATGTGGCTTAGGCCTTCTCTTGGGGACCCACATTCAGGGTGCTTGGGATGATCTTGTCCAAGAGGTAATCATGATATATATTTTGTTACAAAATAATACCATATAAGCTTATATAGCTAAGTCAAATTTTTGTGCTTTCGTATTTTTTAGTACAAGTGATTGAGGGAGGTGGGTTTACACATAAATGTTGATTGGGTGCGTGGGGGTTTCAAACCTCTACGCATATGGGTAGAGGCGGAATGCATGAGTAGTTGTTATTGGTTTCAAGACCTTATTATGAATTTTCACTGATCATGATTAAGTTGTGCTAATTCTAGCCGTTGGATGGTCTCCCGCAAATTGATCAAGCCCTCCATTAATTTGTCCATGATATTTTTGTCGGCAAAATAATAGCTATTGTTGACTGTTGGGTGGTCCATATTATTGACCATGGATCAATTGGGTAGCTTGTTTTTCAAACAAAATTATAATTATAATATTATATTACAGGACAAGGACATTTTGGATCAGTTAAAATCAGTGTTCATAAGATTCTCTAATCAGAGCGATACACATGGTTATATATTACAATATGTTCATGGTTGGTGTCGATGACTTTAGAGTAAATTGCATCTCTTTTTCTGGGAAAAATCGTGCTCTGACCCTAATAAAATATTAGATATAATATTAGGACATTATTCTTTTGTGAGCAAGAATTCAAAAATGTGATAATGATTTGTTCTCAGTTTGAACTCTAATCCATCCCAAATTTGTCATGTGATGAATTATGAGAGCATGTAAGTACAACCTACCGGATGGAAGACAGACACTCTCTTTTATAAGAAATGTGTGATCGGCTATATGCTGATAAATTTAGTAAAATAAATATTTAGCATTAGATTATGTTTTTGTATAAACTATACTACTACTTTTGACATAAACACGTGAGTGTGTAGATTAATTATCAATTTTTTTGCAGGGTCTTATCACTAGTAAGAAACGCGATAGTTTCAACTTTCCCGTGTATGCCTCAAGCTTACAAGATTTTAAGGAAGTAGTGGAAGCTGATGACTCGTTCACCATAAACAAGCTTGAGATTGTCAAAGGAGGAAGTCCTCTTGTAGTGAACCAACCAGATGATGCAGCTGAAGTTGGTCGAGCCCTTGCCAATAGTTGTAGGAGTGCGGGCGGAGTGCTCATCGATGCACACATCGGCGAACACCTTGGCAATGAGTTGTTTTCAAGAGTGGAACAAAGGAGCTCAAGACATGCCAAAGAAATACTGGAGCAGATACAATTCTTTTACATAGTGGCATCACTTTCTCTTGCTTAATTAGGGCGTTTCCTTTTCTTTTTTTTCTTCTCAAGTTGTGTTATTTTCATTGCATAGAAGATAAATAATCCAACATACAAAAGACACTAGCTCCTCTTTTCTCCTCCTTTTGTTGTCACCAAAGATTTCATGGACAACAAAACCACAAGAGTCATCAACGAAATCACCAGCGTAACCAAGCGGAAAATCCAGCAAAAAAAATTGGTAAACAACCCCAAGAGAGGGGAGAGACGGGGCCAAGAGAGGGAGGAGAGGATGGGAGAAAGGGGAGGGGCCTCAAAGGGCCAGCGGTTGGAGCGAAGTTCCTGAGGTTTTTTTCTTTATAGAGAGTTTCTAAGGATTTCGAGGGGAGGGTTGATTTGCACTTACTTTGTAGCTTATTAAAAAGGCAATTACCTTTTTCATAGTTTTACGAATGAGCTTCAATTTTACTTAGCACCTATTATAGTGCCATTTGATTACCTCTACTTTTCTTTCTTCCCCAACTTCAATTTATTTATATTTGGAATTTTTGTAGAAATGTCACCTGAACTTCTACTTCAGTTTCAATTTGTCACCTTAAAGAAAAATTTAAGAAACATGTCGTCTTAATTTTTCAAAATATTGTTATTTGAATCTAATACCATCCAATTTTCCATCTATTAGTAAAGGTATTTTAGTCTTTCTATTTTCAAGAAAGAAAAAAAAAGTACCTAAGCGATAAACAAAGAACGCAGAGAGTGCTCTCCCTACCAACAGATCAATAATCCAAACTCTAAATCCTTAATTTAATAAACCATTTATTTTGAATTTAGAAACATTCAGAAACTTTAGAAATTGAAACAGGCTTAAAGAGAAAAATTCACAAAATCAAAAACACAAACTCACGGAATATTATTATCTTGGTAGGCAATAAGATGGATTTATCTGTGGGAGTCAAATAGAGAGAGAGAGAGAGAGAGAGAGAGAGAGAGAGAGAGAGAGAGAGAGAGAGAGAGAGAGAGAGAGAGAGAGAGAGAGAGAGAGAGGGTGGGGGAGGAAAAAAACAGAGAAGAGGGGAGGGGTAGTGGGTGGGGTGGGGGGTGGGGGTGTGGAGGGAGAGGGAGAGTAGAGAGAGACGGCAGAAAATTAATGCAATTTTCAATTTTCTTTCTTCATTTTTTAATTTTTAATGTTAATTTTAAAAGATATATAATTTTTTATAATGATTTTTATTTTTAAAATACTCTTAACAATGGATGGAAAATTAGATTGTGTTAAGTCAGATGACAAATTATAAATTTTGAAAAATTAAGGTGACATTTCCCTTAAATTTTTTTTTTATTGTGACAAATTAAAATTGAGGTGTAAGTTCAGGTGGCATTTCTACAAAAATCTCTTTATGTTTTAATATAAGGTGCTAGGTTTTTAGTGGACAATGGTAGTTATTTCAGTTGCAAATTTCTAAAGTTTTTAATTATTAGGCTTTAATTCATCAGGCTGCCTTGCTAATTAAAAGAGAATAACCTTGATCTGGTGAACAGAATATGAATATATCAGCATATCTTCTGGTAGCATAAAGCTCACCCTTTTATCTACATTCCCACAATTACTTTCACTTCTGCACGAACTTTTCCGCTATCAACCATTTCAACATAATCAACAGCCTCTGCAAAGAAAAACTGCCCCTTTGAATTCTTGGAGGTAAAATCATCTTAATCCTCTCTAGTTAAACACGCGTTATCTCTTCCCCATCTATGACCTATATCAAGCCACACAACCCCAACCAAATTAACTAAGCCATTGAAAAAAAAACCCTCAATCCCTTAGGTTTAGTTCGACTGACGAAGATGAGTAACCAAATGAGTTAGAATTAGATTAAGTCAAACATTTGATTTTCTGATATATAAAATAACTTCAAAAACCATCAGAGCCTCGTAGTTTTTTTTTTTTAATGAGATCAGAGCCTCATAGTTCCTAACCATGAAGCGTAACAAATTAAAATCTTGACCATTAAACAAAAATTATTTGCTTGATGCTCGTGATCCGGATCAAAATATTACATGCAGGTCTTCAATTCCCAATACCGTTGAATCAAGCTATAGCTAGAGGACCTATTCCCCTTTATTTTGGTTGCTTTCTATTACATCCATTCAGATTCATCGACCCAAAATATATTAATGCCTAAACTTAACTCTCTCTCTCTCTCTCAGCACAAAACACAGTGCAGCACCTCAGAATACATGTCCTATTGACACTCACTCAGATGAAAAACAGTGTGTATGGGGATGTGCAAACTCAACCTTGTAAGCCAATCAAGCATTGCAAAAGTCCTACTCTTTTAGGTTTTATAAAATACAAAACCTATTTGGGGAACCAGAACTATTAAAGAAACAAAAACGTAATTCATAGGCCAAACCTACGAAATGCTTTGATGAATATATCTATACCACATAGGCTTATCTTTGTCCTCACATAACCCAACCCTATGTTTGATTGTGCCTCATAAATTTAGTACCAAACTATGACTTGGTTTGAATGATTTTAGGAAGGCTGTTCCTCCAATGTGTTACAAAATTATGCTTCTCGGATAAGGATTTGTTCTAAATGGATAAGCATTTTCTAGTGGTACTCTATTTTAGTCTGCCTTTAGGAAGCTAAGAACCGTGTCCAATAAAAATACAGGAATGCTAGCTACATTCGACTCTTGCTTTCCTCTTATCGCATTTTCCATACACATTTATTTAATTATAAAAAATATATAATAAGTTCTTGAACACTTTAAATACATAAATTTATGTGTGAGTGAAATACTTAACATAAAGTGAACGGGGTCAAGAAAGAAAGAACAAGAGAGGGAAGGTAGCTAGCATTTTGTCACCAAAATATATAGCGATGTCATGCATATAAAATCACACTGGTGTGTCTAATTGTTTATGATAGTCCTTCCTCTTCTATTATTTATCTTGTATGGCGATTTCTAACTGAACTGCACACAAAAAGGGAGGGCATAGTGGCAGACAAAATTTCATGACACACAAGCAGCACAAAAGTGACAAAAAACTAGGGATCATCTCTCTTTTTTTACCATTCCACCTTTGTTACTGAGCTACATTTTAACTTTGACCATCCTTTTCTTCAAGAAACCCCAAAAAACATAATGAACTCTTAGTCAATTGAAGTACTACTCCATTACTATAAAAGGCATCATCACATCACAATCCAGCGGCCCAAGACCAATTCAAAGTAGAGTGACTATTTCACATATCCACTCCACCATTATAATAGAAAGTTACGTAATCACATTACATGGATCTTTTGCATGAATTATAATTTGGAGGAATCTGAAGTAGGATTATAAAAAGCAAAAGCTATATATGCCTACAGATAATAATAATAATATAATAGTAAATTACATTTTAGCCGTTTCAACTATAGGGGCCATTCCATTTTCGTACCCGACTAGCAAAACGTCGCAACATCGTCTATGTTATGCTTATCACATAAATCTATCACATTTTAATACCATCTTACATGCAAGTTGATGTAGACAACCATCTCATTAAAATTATATTAATTATTTTTTATGAGAATATTTTTTATATTTTTCATTAGTTAAAAATAAAAATAAAAATAAAAATTATATATATACTAAAACTGAGTTGGAAACACTGTTCCTAAGATGTTCATCATGAACAGTGCAGTTACGTTTTTGACCCCATTTTCTGTTCTTGGTTCCCTTTTGTCTTATTCAGAAGCATAGTGAAATGACCTCCTTGCCCTTCTCTAAAATATCTTTTCATACTTTCCCTTTTTGCCCCTGCCCCTTTGCGTCTCTTTTACTCCCAGATGTTTCGTTCGCTCAGAACACTCCTCCGTATCCACTGGTCTCTCTTCTCAATCCGAACCAGGTCAAGCTTCTTTTCACTCTCTTTTTCATCTCTTCGATCCTCTCTCTCTGCTTTTGCGTCGTTGATTTACCTGCTTATCTATATTTTCTAAAAGATTACGAATTTGGTGCCAAATCTAATTATCGGAACCAAAAGTTCCGATTTTCTTTTTGTTTCGCTTTGAATCGTGCATTTATGAATATGAAATTACCAATTGCCCAATTGTTCAATTCGGGTTTACATGTCTTTGGTGAGATCTCGTACCAGGTTGCTAATTTAGATCCAAAACTTAATTGAGTTATTTCTGTTGGCTATATGATATAACAATTAGAAGTATTTAAATTTTTACTGGGTGTCTCACCCAGATATCTACTTCCTGAAACTGTGTCCAGACGAATAAAGATAGGGTTTTTCTTTTGGAAAATGAAGAAATTGGGAATGGGGTTTTTATTTTAAAGCAGAAAAATTATATGGATTGGGTCGTTTCTGTTCAGGTTTGTACACCCTCAACTTTTTAACAGATTAATAACTTGCCGATGGGTTTTTCAGCAAGCTATTGAGTCCTTTGATTGCTTGCCCAAATTGATTCTGCTGTTGTGATGTGATGATCTGTTGTAGTTAATATTGTTTGTTGTGGGTGTGGGAGCAGATATTTTCCGTCTCCAATCACGACATGCCACGTGGAAAAGAAAAATATCCTTTAAAATTAATTAATTGAGCTCATTTAATTGGCCAATTAATTAATTTCAGAAAAATGAGATAATATCTTAATTAAATGATATTATCTTCATTTACTAAGATAATATCATTAATTCGGATATTATCCAAATAAATTGAGATAATATCTTAATTTAATAAGATAATATCATTTATTCAGATATTATTCAAATAAATGAGATAATATCTTATTTATATGATATTATCTTCATTTAATAAGATAATATCATTAATTTAGATATTATACGAATAAATGAAGATATTATCGAGATGCAATCTCTACAAATTTGGGACTACTAAACCCTAGCCCCGAGGCTCCTATAAATAGATGACTTCATTCATCATTCAGGGTAACGCTAAACCTCTGACTAAATTTATACGAAACCGAAGCTCTCTCCCTCTCCACTCTCCCCTCTCCATATTTTCTCCACAAGGCTCAGGCCACCAGTTCTCACCCTAGTGAAATCTCCGTACCCTTTTTAGCTATTGTGTCGCCCAGATTCAATCGAACTAATTTAGGCATCGGAGGGCCTTTGTGCTTGCCAACGGTGTGGTGCATTTACTCGATCTGTTTAGGTTTCGAGGAAGAGAGAGAAGGAAGATCGAAGGTTGAAGAAGCATAAGCGAATATTCTCCGCGAGGATTTTTGCACAAACAGTGGGAAAGTAAGCCTGCCAATTTCGACAATTTGTAATGATTTTGCAGTTGTAATGGATTTTTAATTTGTTGTTGTAATGATAGGTTTAGATGATGGGTCTTTAAGAACAACCCGTTGAACAATGGATGATCGTTGTTCTTAATTAGTAACAATACTTAGAAAATTAACCGCAATGATACTATTTACAATTTCATGTATATATACATAGAATGATGTTTCTTGCCTATTTTTATCGCTTTGTACACATTTCACTCAATTTTTAAACCCGCAGCATCGTGCGGGTACTTTTGCTAGTAAAAACTAAACCCTACTGACTACTTTTCACGTAAGTCTCTCTGCCTCCCCCAATTCCCTCTCTCCCTCATTCCTCTACTCCCCATCACCGGCAATTCGCCGGAATGCTGCCACCACTCCGCCGGACCCCTGACACCGCTCCGCCGCTCTACTCCTTCCTACCAATCGCCGGACCTATGATGCCGATATCCACCGCCTCTTCGCCGCCAGACTCCCTCCTCCTTGGTTTTATGGTCATTATACATTTGAGTTATAACAACTGCTGATCTGCTTGATCTATTCTAGACCCATATCAACATCATCGTGGTATAAGGGTTCTTCTATGAGATCCAGGGCGGTGATGCAAGGAGTAGTGTTGTGACGCCATAGGGAAGACATGAAGGGGCTGGGATATTTGGTGCTTTTTTTGGGAGAAATTTAGTAATGACCCCTCGACTATCATTGACCATCGACATAATCTCGAAGGTGGACTAAATGAAAAATAAAGGAGGAAGTGAAGCGGTGGCGGATCGACAGTAGAGGTCAGCGCCGGTGATGGGGAGAGGAGACGGAGGGAGAGAGGGAATTTGGGGAGGCTAACAGACAAGGTGAAAACTGAAGAGTCATTGGGGTTAAGTTTTTATTTATTTTTTAGTTAATGAAAATAAGAACAAATTGATATCTCGGAAAAAAAATTATATAATTTTAATGAGTTGGATATCCACCTCAACTGCCATGTCATATGGTATTAAAATGTGGTAGATATATCATATATGTGGTAAGCATAGCATTGTAGGGTTACAATTTTAGCTTTCTGTTACATATTCCATAAAAAGATTTACATTGCTACGTTTTGATAGTTGAGTATCAAAATGAAATGACCCTGTAAGCTATAGTTGAGGATGATAATTGACTCGTGATATTATATATTATAGGGATAGTTAATTTGCGAAGTTAAGGAAAAGTAGTGGATGAGAAGAAGAAGAAGAAGAAAGTGACCCTGCCTTGTTTCATGTGAACCGGCGACCATCACGGGGCATTGAAGAATTTTGAGAGAAATTGCAAAAAGGTCATATGACTCATATCTCCCATATGTCATAGAGGGTGAAAATAAAGTACAAAGAGAGCAAAAGCAAGAACAAGATTCCAGATCCTCATAAATTTGGTTAAAAAGAACATTAGGGTCGTATACTTTTACTACAAGTTTGTGAAAATTGTGTCTTTCCCACTTCCTTTTAGAGTGTTATATTGTAGCTCAATCAACTCTAATCTCTCTCTCTCTCCAACACTCCTTTTTTTTTTTAAGTACAAGCGATGGTCTAAACTATAGTGAAGGGGTTTTCTCTCACACAACCAAGATGTCATTGTGGTTCGAACCTGAGACCTCTGATCTGCAAGTAAAGAACATTTTCCACTGGGCTAGACTTTGTTGGCCTCTTCAACATTCTCTGAGGTCTCTATTTTGAATATTGCAAATCGAGAAACACTAAAGATTAATTGGCTGTTTTCCTATAATAAAAAAAATATTGGGAAAGAATTTTCTTTTTATAAAGAATGTTTTCTGTCAAATATACGGATTAGATTGTCAATTTAAATACTGGATCTAGTGGAGAATGACCATTTTAAACAAGAGTAGTTGATCAATTCTTATTTAAAATATGTTTGAATGCATAATTCAAAATAACAGTTTAACAATGAGTGCTATTAAACGAACCTTAAAATTAACCAAGTACACCTTATTATCAACTATTTATTGAATTATTAATATATACTAATATAAAATGACCAAAAATAATATATTGAACTGTGAAACAAATGTAATTTTAATACGTACACCCTACTCAGTTAATTTTAAGTTTGTTTAACAACACCCTTCTTTTTTTCTTTCTTTGTTTTTCTTTTTCTACTTTTTGAAAGACTATTTTTTTTCTTTACAATTCCTCAAAAACCTTTCTTTGGGGTCTTCTGGTGGAAGAGTTAAAAGAGTCTTCGGAACATGACGTAAATTATGAGCTTTGCTCAATTGGGTTTGATGAACATTCATCAATCCCTTTTGGGTTAAGACAAAAGTCAAATAAAGTTGGAGTGTTTACACTTGGTTTTCAATATTTTGACTTTGAAATTGTGTAACAGTTCATCTCCTCCTCCATTCTTTGTTTATTTCTTCTACTGTTTATATGTTTTGGGAATTTCCTTTTAACACGTAAAGGATTGCTTTTCTTTTTCTTTTTCTTTTTCTTTTTCTTTGTGTGATAGGGTGTATTAGGGGTATTTTTGGTACTTAAATAGGGTGTACTTAGTTAATTTTATATTTTGATTTAAATATTAGAGTGTACTTATATCATAGAGTATATACTCAGTTAATTTTAGGGTTCGTTTAACAACACCCTTCACAATTTAACAACGTAACATGAAAAATTAACAGTTTAACAATTAATTTATAATGTTTGAATGTTAGATTATCTGCCAATTGACAAGAGAAAGATGTTGACATTCTTTTACCATCTAATCTATTACGTTTTCCTGTGAATGAAATGTTGATAATGGTGGCACTCATTACATAAATTAACTGTTTACTGCGTTAATGAAAACCTATCTCATCCAAAGAACCAACTAATTTAATTAAGCCTTTTACCCTTTCGGTTAGAAAAGTGGATTGAGTTGTTAGAAAGACAACAAGTCAAACTATTCTAAAACTTTTCGAACTTGAATTTGGGACAAAAAGGGAACCTTGATTATGGGGCGATGGTTAAATTAATTAATAAGAGAATTATTAGTCATCATTTGGCTTTTAATAGATTGCTTTGGTCCTCATTATCCAATTAAAGTTGGATCTTAGAGTAATCCTATACATAATTTGTCATCTTCTATTCATCAGTTTATATATACGTTTTTAGGAAGGATTATTGGCCAATAATTCTCTCTTAAATTAATTTATAGCAGTTTCTTGTAATAATAAAAAGGTTTGCCTCAATGGCAGGGGTTCGAAATCCGTTGGAAGCACTTTGTGGCCAGGGATAAGTCGAACCTCGAGAGGAGATTAATCTCACCCTTCAAATGTGGGGACAACTCGTGGTATTTACCCCAAAAAAACATTTGTAGGAGTATATGCACTCCATTGTGGTATGAGATTGGTGGGATTAGGTAGAGGCATGCAAAAAGATCATGTTTACCGGTGCTTTATTTTTTAAAACACTGTTGTGGTAAGGTTCGTTCTCCCGCTTGTGGTTGAGAGGATAAGGCTACTCAATTAGACCTACAATTGAGTCCGTATGTGTAAAGAAACTCGCCTAATCCCCCACGATATAGCCCTGTTTTTTATACTAGTTGTGTTCCTATCAATAAAATCTTATCGCTATTCTCTCAAAAACATTGCTAACTCACCAAAAAATTGGTAAACAACCCCAAGAGAGAAAGCATGAATTAGGAGGAAATGAGGGAAGAAAGGGGAAGGGCGGAGAGGGAAAGGGAGGGAAGGGTAGAGAGGGGTGGGGAATGAGGCCACCACCCAAAAGGGGACGATGACTGGAGCTAAGTTCCTATGATTTATTTTTATTTTTTAAAGAGAGTTCCTTAGAGTTTCTAAAGAAAGACGAGTTTTTTTTTAGTGCAAGCAATAGTCTAAACTACACGAGAGGGAGATTTCTCACACACATATAATTAGGGGTGGGTACGGTCCGGTGTGATAACACTTTTTTTGAAAACCGGCCGGTCCGGTCCAACCGGTTCTTGTTTTTTATTTTTTTATTTTTTTCAAAAAATTTTTTTATTTTTTAAAAATACAACTGATAATAAATAAGTTTTTTTTAAGTTTGAAAATTAACAAATGATCCAATTCATACAATAGGAAATGTTTTGAAGTTGAACTTTGAAAAATATTAATTATAACATTAAAAATATAGCATTGGATTTTAAAAATCTGTATTAAAAAAACAAAACAAAACAAAACCACAACCGGTCCGGTCCAGTGCGGTGTGGTGTGAAACCGGAATCGGTTGGGTCTGATTCGGTCCGGTTTATTGACTTTTTTGGTCAATCGGAATTTTTTCGAATCCAGATGCCCACCCTAGGCCTACATATAATCAAGGCCTTTTTCCACTCGGCTAGACCTTATTGGCTAGAGAAAAACAAGTTAACAAGCTATACATTTTATATGATATACCATTAGAAACTTCCACGCATGTTATACATGTGTTGATGGAAGTTATTGTAGGAGCCGTTACAGTAATTAAAAGAAAAGTATCGGTTGGAGAGAAAAATTGGTGATTAAAAACTAATACTAAATTACTGTATTACCTTTAATTAATTAGTATATCTATTATTAATATTATACAATATAAAAGGTACACAACTGCCTTTTTAATCGGGGTGCATTTTTGCTCACCACTTTAACCATAGGTGTACCCTCACCACCATTCTCAATGCTTGACACGTGTCCATAGGCCTAACCATAGTTAACTTTTACTTTATATTTATGGAACCATGATTATACATATGGACATGTGTCAAGCATTGGGAATGGTGGTGAGGGTACACCTATGGTTAAAGTGGTGAGCAAAAATGCTCCCTTTTAATCGTAGGGTATATAGTATGATAGACATATAACTGGCACTTATTCGGAATATAATATACATAAAATAGATCATGCTCTTAACCACTTAAAGTATAAATCTTGATTTTTATTATCACTAAAAATTTCCATGCATACTATGCATGTGTTGCGTTGATGGAAAGTAGAAGTTACAAAAACATAGAAAAAGTAGGGAGAAAGGGAGGGGTGATTAAAAATTAATAATAAATTGTCAACTAGGTCTAGCTTAATGGAAATTTATCTTAATTTTCAAACTATCATGACACCTTAGCAGTATGTGTGTGAGAAAACTCCCTTCCTCTTTCTAATTTTGGTAAAATAATAATAATTAAAAAAAATTAAAGTATAATCCTTACGTTATTAAATCTATTCTTAAACTTACCATTTTTCTGTCGACAAAGGTCACATGTCGGTGTGGGAAGGAAGTTACTCCGGGAAATAGGAAGATATGTTTTTTTATAAGAAGAAAATTTTATTTCTAACCGTTATTACCTTTAATGTATCAGTTTTTTATTCTTTTAATTTAACGTAAGTAAGGACATAATTGGAAGTTTCTTTTAAAATGCCTTTAATATATAACCGTCACTTATTATATTACCATATTCAAGAGATTTGTGACCACTGATTTTACATATATAAATATGTACAAACAATAGCTCTCACTGCATCTGCATCCATAAGCATTGAACAATTTTAGCATCTTTTCTTACCCCAGAACCATGGCTTCAGATGGATACCAAGTTGTTGTTTCTCATATCAAGGTTGAGAGCTTGGCTGGATGCAAGGAGGAAGGCAACAATTCCAAATTCCAGGTTTACTTTCTTTCTCTTCTCCATGTAGCTTAGCCTGTTTAGGTCAGATTAATTATAAGTTTTGTTTTTGTTATAGGTTTTTCTTTCTTTCTTAATGTTCAATTTGGCAAACGATTGTCAACTTTGTTGATAGAACTTGAGCTATTTAACAGAATGGAAGCAAGAACAAGCTACTAGAATTCGACGAAAATCGGAATAAATATTAGAGACAAGAAATGTAACTTTTAATGTGTGTTACATGTGTTAAACAGAAAATTATTGACCTTAAATTTGGACCACTTCGATATGATTAATAACTAAAAGTATTTGTTGAGTTTTGAATATATCATGTTTAGTCTACGAAAGATTTATTTTCTATGTGTGACTTATTTATATTAGTTTGGTTTGAGGTACCTTATGATATTATTACTCTACTGTAGATGTGGTATGTGTAGAGGTCAGGCTACATGTCCCCTGATCAGTATTATTGTTCAAATCAATAATCCCAAATCCAAGTCTGTTTTTATTAGTACAAGTATAGTCTAAAATACAGAGAAAGGAGTTTCTCACACATACACTACTATAATGTTATGGGATTTAAATTTGAGACTACTAGTCTGCAAATCAAGATCCTTTTTCACTGAAGTAGATCCCGATAACCTAAATTCAAGTTTTTACAAAATGATGAACATATCTACGGCCCATACTTTTGACGCTAACTAAAGAGCATTGGTCACATCAACGCCAACTTGGTGCACATGGAAAATTCTTTAGGGAACACAATTAAAGAGCTAGCTCGCCATCATGCCAACTCCAAAATGCACTATATCATAATTTATTCACACACTCTTTGGAAAAGAAAAACAAAAATAACAACACCCTTCTTTCTCTCTCTCCTTTCTCCCTCTATATATACCCACCATTTTCCAACTTCCCCCTTCACCCTGATCACAATATTAATCTTTTTACAAATATTTCTCCTTAATTGATCAAATTCATGGCTCCCAAGGGAGACAACGTTGTAGTTTCAAGTATAAAGCTCGAGAAGATATTTAGCATGAAAGGAGGCAAAGGAGAGTCCAGCTATGCCAACAATTCCCAAGCCCAGGTTAGTCCTTTAATTTAACAAGTTGCTCAATTTAATTAACACTAATCAAAATTTGTTCAATGTGTTTTCATCATTTTCTTTATCTGCCCAAGTAATTGTGTCCTTAATTTTTTCAGGCCATACATGCAAGATCCATGCTTCACCTGCTTAAAGAAACCCTAGACAGAGTGCAACTGAGCTCTCCAGAAGTGCCCTTTGTGGTTGCGGACCTTGGTTGCTCAAGTGGAAGCAACACCATCAACACCGTTGATGTCATCATCAAGCACATTGCCAAGCGCTATGTGGCCTTGGGGTATGACCCACCTGAGTTCTCAGCCTTTTTCTCTGATCTCCCTAGCAATGACTTCAACACCCTCTTCCAGCTCCTCCCTCCTATGGCCAACCACGGCGGCAGCATGGAGGAGACCCTCGCCGCCGACAGCCACCGCTCCTACTTCGCTGCTGGCGTCCCCGGCTCCTTCTACCGGCGGCTCTTCCCGTCGAGGTCCATTGACCTTTTCCACTCTGTGTTTTCCTTGCATTGGCTCTCGCAGGTAATTAATCCATTATTATTGGTTGTGATAGATACTTACTAACTAATAATCTTATTTTGTCACTTAATTTATTTTTTATAGTATTATATAGTACGTACAAAATTCTAGGTTGGTGATGACAAATATGTGAAACTAATTAATACTCGTTTGTTTCCAAGGATAACGTCCACACTTGTGCAAAAGAGATGTTAAAAAAATATAAATAAAAACACTACACGTTGAAATATTTTAAGCATTTATCTGTTTTTCTTGCCTTCTTTTAGTAGATCAAAAAGTTAATGCCCCTAATTTATGGTCTTCAGGGTTGGGAAGAACTGATCGTAAACCTAGTTAAAATTAGTAATTATTCTTACCCTAGTTAAAATTAATTAGGAAATATGCCTACCCTAGTTAAAATTAATTAGGAAATATTTTATACCCCAACCTTAATAATTGTATGCTTAGCTAGATTGCCTAATCAAGTCACAAAGGCTAGAATTAATTAATGGCCTAATGGTATTTAATTAGAAACAAAAGCTTCTAAATCATTTCATTCAGTCTGTCTATAGCAATCTACCTACTGCATAATTGTCGTCAGTACTCAACAACTAGCAAAGTTGAAAGCCAAAATGCATTGCATTCAAGGTAAAAAAGACTAAAAGTCAAATCGGTTAGACCAAAAAGATCAAACAAAAGCAGAGCGAGCCTGGTCAAATGTTTTGAAGAATTTAAGCAACTGGCTTATGAGCATGCAACTTTATGCGAATGCTCGGGATTTTCAATGGTTATTTTGTTGTGTAGTAAAAATTCAAATCTTAGACTTGGACATATTGCATACGTGGATTAAGTTAGTTAGGACAGTGAGCTCACTCTTTATATCCAAGTTTGAATTCCCTTCTTGTAGATTAGATCGATTAATTTAGAGTAGATCATTATTGATAATTCTCTTATGTTAAGTGGGGCCCAGGTGCCAGAGAGTGTGCTAGAGAAGAGATCAGAAGCCTACAACAAAGGGAGAGTGTTCATTCATGGAGCAAATGAGAGCACAGCCAATGCATACAAGAAGCAGTTCCAGACAGACTTGGCAAGCTTTCTCAGGTCAAGAGCCAAGGAGCTCAAGAAAGGTGGCTCCATGTTTCTTGTCTGCTTGGGCAGGACCTCAGTGGACCCCACTGACCAAAGTGGCCCAGGCCTTCTCTTTGGGACCCACTTTCAGGATGCTTGGGATGATCTTGTCCAAGAGGTAATCATAATATATAATATGTATTGTCACAAAATTAACATTGCATATAATAATGCTGTGAGACTAGTAAAAACTCATAGTGCAATGTGCAATGTGCAATGTATAATAATACCATATAGGCTTACAGAGATAAGTCACATTTTTGAGCTTCAATTGGCAGACCAAAAAGCTGAGAAAAAGATAAAAGAGATATGCATGATTATGTGTTATTGGTTTCACAAGACCTTATTATGAATTTTCACTGGCTATGATTTAGTTAGGCCGATTCTAGCCGTTGGATACTCTCCCTAAAATTGATCAGGCCCCTCTATTTGTTCATAAGTATCAAGTACTGTGGGCAAAATCATAGCTATAATTGGCCATGGATCAATTGGGTATACGTAGGGCTTGTTTTAACACAAAAGTATAATCATATCTTAGATAAGAACTAGAAGGTGATGGGAAAAATAAATAAAGAAAAAAGACTTCAAATTGCATTTGAACAAAGTCAGTGCATGTACGTACCTAAAAGATCTTGTCCCTCAATCATATATAGCCTTGCACTTAGACGATATCTGATACAACTCATTTTCTAATCCCAATCATCAATTATTATAGCCTATCTAGTTGAAAAAATAGGACATTAAGCCCTCTGATTAACCAGGTTGGGATCTGGTTAGGATACTACATTTTTGCATGTGAGCCAAAATTCCGGGATGTGACAGTGCTTTATGCCTATGAATTGTGATCTATAGGCTCATTATTAAACTATCCGCTATTAATTTTTTGTTGAATCTTATAATTAGTGAGAAACGTGATAATTTCAACATTCGTAAAAATTAACTTTTTGTGTAATTAACCTAGTTATTATTGGAAATTAATTGTGATCTATAGATTAATTATTAAACTATCATCTACCAATTTTTTGTAGGGTCTTATCACTAGTGAGAAACGTGACAGTTTCAACATTCCTGTGTATGCCTCAAGTTTACAAGACTTTAAGGAAGTAGTGGATGATGTTGGCTCATTCACCATAAACAAACTTGAGATTTTCAAAGGAGGAAGCCCCCTTGTAGTGAACCAACCTGATGATGCAGCTGAAGTGGGTCGAGCCCTTGCCAACAGCTGTAGGAGTGTCGCCGGGGTGCTCGTTGATGCACACATCGGGGACCACCTTGGCAATGAGTTGTTTGCAAGAGTGGAACAAAGGGGCACAGGCCAATCCAAAGAGCTACTAGAGCAGTTACAATTCCTTCACATAGTGGCATCACTTTCTCTTGCTTAGTTAGTGAGTATGCCCTTTTTCTTATTTTCTTTGCGTAGAGGAAAAAGAATCCAACACACAAAGGAGAGAGAAGAAAAAGTTAAGGTTGGGACACAACCCTCTTTTCTCCTCCTTGTGTGAGCTTGTTTTGTGTTTTCATTGACTGTGGTGAAGTGACCTTTATTAACATACTTGATGGCCTTTATGACTTTGTGTTCCTTTGAATGAATTAGGGAAATGAAGCTATAGTGAACCCTTTTCACTTTTTTCTTCCTTTATAGCTTATTATTTTGTCTGTATCATGTGATTTATATAGTTGTTTGAATGAGGAGTTTCAATTTGACCTAACACCCTTTTGGCTTTTGCAATGCCATTTGATTAGTTACCTCTACTTTTCTTTCTTCCCCATATCTTCAATTTAATTCGTTTTAATACAAGGTGCTGGGTTGTTATAGGGCAATGGTTGTTATTTCAGTTGCTAACTAAACAAAGGTGTTCTTTCTTTCCAAAAGTTTTAATTTTTAAACTATTACTTCTTTATTGAATGGGCTGCCTTCCGACCAAAAAAAATGGGCTGCCATACTAATCGTTTAATATTAACTGTTAACTAAACAATATGAGGAATGCTAGCCATTATCGCAATACTTGCTAGAGACGTGGATACAAAAAAAAACTAAAAAAAGAAAAAGAGGAAGTAACGTGCGTTTGTGAATCCACGTGTCTAGCAAATATTGCGACAATCGCTTTTGAGCAATTGTGAATAGCATACCTCAAACAATATTATCCCTGCTAAGAGCATTGAGTCTTCAAACTAATTCAAATTGCACGCCAAGCATTTTCTAATAAACATCGTAATTGAGAAAAATATCATTCATTATTTTACATTTTTAATTACAAATTATTAATCCATTATAAACTCTCTCTTTTTTGGAACATAATCTTAACTTTATAAATTTAAGCCAGCCTGCACAACTGCAATTGAAACATTCATTTAAATATGATAACAACTCTTAAATTTCTTCCATCATCCCCATTGTGTCTAGAGATTGATCCATAATGAAAATCAGCATTTATCAAATCACCCAAGAACAAGGAGCAATCAAGCAAACAGTATAATGTATGTACTTATGTATCTATATATTCATATTCATACATAATTTACTAGATTTTAAATCACTCCTTAGAATCACCATGGTCTGGTGAACAGAATATGAATATATCAGCCTCTTCTGGAGTCTAAAGCTCACCCATTTCTTTACCTTCCCACTACTTTCACTTCTGCACAAGCAAGGAGCATGCGCATCACTTTTTCCACTATCAACCATTTCAATAGTCAACAGCCTCTGCAAAGAAAAACTGTCCCTTGAATTCTTGGAGGTAAAATCATCTGAATCCTCTCCACCTAAACATGGATAAACCCAGTTCTTTTCAGAAACACACCGTATTCACCTACACTGTTACAAAGGCTGTTGTCGTCTTTTTCGCACGGCAATGAAGCTAAGAACCACTCTTCTAAAGTGAGCTCCTTCTTCACCATTTTCATCTGCTGCTGCTCTTTATTGGGCTGCACTAATTCCTTCCACATGTTCTTCTTTTCTCCCCATAAGCATTTTGGCTTCATAAACTCCATGACTGAGGTTGTGAAGCTAAAATTTTGATCATCAAACTCTTCCTTAGGAAATCTCTGAGGGCTTGAAATTTGGCCAAAGCAAAAGTAATTACTCACACCCATTTCTCTAATTTTTCCTAGGAGTTACAAAATTGTATAGTGCTCATAAATGGAACAACATATACTTTGATGTGGTCTCAGCATATGGTGAAATACACTGAGCACATATTTATATGATGCTTTGATTCCTCGTTTTCTCCAACAATATTAATTGGGAGTTTCTTGGTGAGGTAACTTCATTGTTATCTACATATATCCAATCCCAAATAAGGGTTAAAAGTAATTTTGACTGTCCTCTGTCTCTTGTTTGAGGCAAGTATCTCCTTGAAGCTATCGTTTAGAAGTGTAAAAACTGAAGAGCAAAATCAGCATCTCCAATTTGTCATAGCAAATATGTAGAAATAGATGGTGTGATCACTGTAAATCCAGTAAAAAAAATATTAAGACCATTCGTACAAACTCTCCATTGGATTATCCAGGACAAGTTTTTACCTACTAGGTAATTTTGTAGATGGACACAAAGCCATCCTCAGCAAACAAAGTTGGTAGATACAAATTAAGAATAATTGCAAACCCATAAGGACAAAGCAACTTGTTGCTTTGTTTACATCCATCCAATCCATGAGGCCAGTTCCCTAAGAAGGGTGAAAATGAAAGATCTGTCATTTATTTTATTTTATTTTTTTAACCTCCAACACAATTTTGTATCCTAGCCTTAAGAACTTTGTAGCCTAGCCACCATTATAAATTCGAAACACAGGATCGGGATCCTCATTTTTTGAAGATCATCGAGTTCTTATGGTTTTATGTTTCCCAGCCTAAGCCAAGAAAAATTCTCAATAATGCTTGGAGTTTCCTAACTAGCATACGAGGAACGTGCAGACCAAGTTCATTGCAACCATGACAGGGAAATCCATTCTAGAGTCTAATATGGATTAGGAGTCACGTAAAGCAAAACAATAAAAGAAACAAGAACATTCACACAACCGAAATTTATAAGTCTAACAGCAACAATGCAGAGGCAGGATTTTATTTCTAACACAGAATAGCTACCGGCCAAAACATGAAGAACAGAGAACGCAACGTGTATTTAGAAAGCCTCCGAATGCTAAAACAAAACATGCACAGGTACACACAGTTCACTCTCCAATTTACCCTCACTGTTTCATACATTATATCCCTACAACAGTAACTACTTAAAACACTAAAATTTGACAGAGGTGTAACCTACAATTATCTCCCTTACTATTATGGTGAAACCGGAACTGTATCAGTGCCAGAAATGTGGGACGCAGCATCCTCTTTTGCTATCTCAACATAGTTCATAGGAGCAACGGGCCTAAGATCCTTCTTCGCATCTTTCGTTACAGACCTGCTTCCATTTTGATGAGCATTGAGTGATAGCCGTCTGCTAGGAGTTCCATTTGGACCTCCATTTGCACGAGGACCTACTACCTTCTTTGTGCCAACTGGTCGAGCAGGGCTAGGCTTTGAGCCAAATATGGTTTCTTGTTCTGTGTGTTGTAGCTCTTGATACTTCTTCTGATCCTGCAAAATCCATGGGAAATAATCCCATTTGATGCAAGAGGGCAATGAACTCAGACTGATGTAAAAACCAAAATAAAAAGGCTACTAAAACGTCAGATTTAGATTTAGGTCATGTCAAGCATAATTACTTAGGCACATAACTAAACTCATGTAAAAATCAATGAACATTTAATCACCTGATATAATCATCAATAATCATTTAATTATCTATTCAAGTAAAACGTACCCTCATCCTCCGCTTCTCTTCTTCTCTGTCTTGCCTAAGCATGGCATATTCATCTAGCATAGCAAGGAGAGGAACACCATCATAAGTAAATGATATGCCACGATCTTCCTCCCACCCACGAGTTTTGGCTACCAATGTGTCCACAAGAGCTGCATTGCCAAGAAAACAAAAATAATAATAAGAAATTTGGAAACTAATGGGTGGACTGTAAGCACGTCAAGGAGTGGTAATTGACAGCATGGATTGTTTAATTTTCTTTGATCATGCACATATTACACTGTACATGCCATACAAAACTTCCTTTACTTATGCGTCTCACTTTCTGTCAAATTTGCATCTGTAAGACTACAGTCGCCATAACCGTGTTATCCTCTACACTTACCTGGAATTTTGTTAACCAGAATACGTGCTTTCTCTGCACGCTTGAGGTTTAGGTGTGCACCTCTACTTGCATTATACCTATTTTCATCCTGTTTCAACAAGACAATGTTGGTTACAATGAAACGCCTAAAATTGGAAAATTCAAGTATAAAAAATCAGCAAAATTCATGTGGGTTGCACAGATGCAACCTCATATGCATAGAATCTCCTAGGCCAGTTATTGGTTTTAAAGGACTGCATGGTTACTCTAACCACCCTGAAAAGGCAAGACTACAACCCAAGAACTCCACACCTAAGCCCATTCATGAAATGGTTACATTTTCCTGTATGTCCATATATATTTGGCAGGTGGTTATATGGGTAGGACTTCTAATAGATCCTCCCCAGGTCCTATTTACCAAGTAGCTTCATTCTAGTAACTGTTGAATTACAATACCTAATTCTAGCATGTCCGACATCTACAGTAATTCAGAGAACAATGGAGAAGGTCTAGGTAGTTGGACTCCAATGGACAGGGAGCATAGTGAAGGTGAAGGCTATCCAATTATGAACACACCCCACCCCAGCTTTCTTCAACAACAACAAAAAGTCTATCGTAATGTATGGGGAGCACTGTGCAACATATGAAACTCTGTTTTCCACAATAAGGTCCAGCCAGCAATTCACATTCATGCGTAGGCAGATATTTCAGGGAGAGTTTAATTACGCGATTGTAGTCCTCAAGCCAACTCTCTTCTTCGCAGGCTGACATCCATTTCTCAACTTTGTCCAATATATCCTTTCTGCTTAGAGCTTCATCCCTCGCTTTCGCTATCTGATCATCCATGTCAGCCAGTAATTCAGTAGGTTCAACATTCCCAGAATCAATCAGTTCCATAATCTTTTCTCTCGCAGCTTCTGTATCTATTTCTATGTGAGCTCGAGCGAAAATCTCCTCAAGCTCTGATTGCTTCTTGAACGCAATTTCCTTCATCCTGCTTGATTTCAGCTGATCAAGCCGCTCAACTTCGACCTCAGTCTTCAAAACAAAATCGAGAAATGAGTAAACAGCCACCATAAATTGTTTTAACAAACCACTGAACATCATATGCTTATATACCTGCTCAATCAGATCCAAGGCAAGAGCCCCAGGAACAGTCACTTCATCCACTGAAGCTGATATGTTACAGGTAACATGGTCAAAGAATCCCCTTTCCTCATCAGGGGTATCCATCAGATTCCACAGATCAAGTAGCTGTGTTGCTGACTCTTGGAGCTTTAAAGTGAAGATAAATGTCAAATTTAATCCGAAATATAAATTATTATTTTTCTACAAACACAAATAATGAAAAAGAAAAAGGAAAAAAGAAATACCTTATGCAGCCTCTGCTTCTTATCTTCTTTTAGTGCTAAGACAGTCTTAGCCAGCCTAGATAAAGTATCATTGCTAATGCTTTTGGATTGCACACCAGTTGAGTCATTTAAGCTAGGATGGACCTCTGTAACAGTACTCAAGAAGTCCAGCCCAAGTACAGCACAAAGGTCATGCACTGTGCTCACAAATTCAAGCACCTTGTGCAATCTTTCACTCTGTCAGATCAAATGAGAAATTAACACCATGAACTTATTGCAGATTAAGCATTTTGCAATGTTCATGAGGATAAGATATATTTACCTTTTCCTTTTGAAGATCATGAAGTTGGGATTGATATTCATCTAATTTCTTCAGGGATAGATCAGACTCATCAACAGCAGGACTCTCATTAAGATTCAAGTTCCCAGCAATTTCTCCACAAATCTTTTGTATCTGTGACTGTACATCAGAAAACTCCTTCACCCTGTCCTCTTTCTGTTTCCACAGCTGCTCCAGTACTGGCGCTATAGCCGCAAGCTGTTCCTTGATTGTTCCTGAAGTCTTCTCGGGCTGTAAACAAATTAACACTTCATTATTACTTAGAAGACAAAATGATAAACTATCAACGTGCTTTAATGTAGCAATAAAAGATCATCAGTTCATATGAAGAAAAAATATGTAATTTCTTTTTAATAAGATGAAGAAAAAATTTGTAATTACTCACAACTCCGACAAAACTTTTTTCTCCAAGAGCTGATACAAGACTGGAAAGTTCAAGTTTCGCATCAGACAATGCCTGAAGAAGCTGTGCCCTTGACTTTGCTGCCAGCTCAACCTTCCTCTTGTATACATCTAGACACTCTTGCTCTAATTGAAGAAGCATTTTGTCTCGTTCTTCATCACTCTCGCCAACTTCATTCCAAATTTCCTGCAATAAATCATGGATTAGTTCAACATCCAATCTTCACATTACATAAAAAGAAGCAGTGAGGAAGAAAAAGACAGACAATCAAAGGTAAATATATAAGTTACCTGCAGTTTCTGCAGTAAAGAACCGCAAGTCGTTCCTCCAAGACGAGGGTTTTCAGCATCCGTGTCAGCCATTTTTGTTAACTCACCACCTAGACTGCATCATCGAAAATGTTCAGAAGACACTTAATACATTTTCATAAATAGTGCATAAACACCCGTCCGCATCAGTCATATAAGACGGTAAGTAATCAGTAAAAAGGATCAAGCATAATAAAAGACCACAAGTATGAATTAACCTCAGAAAACGATAGAAATACATAGTAGCCCTGTTTAAGCTCAACCATCAGCTGAGCATTAGAAATAGAAATTCCATAAAATAAGATAAAACAACTCAAATGCCAAAAGCAGAGTGATTTTTATATGGTATCTATAAACATAACACAGAGATGCCCTCTCTATATCTTCTGGGTTCTGGAAATCACAGCCGTCAACTATTAATACCTTCAACCCGGAAATAAATTTTGACAAAATAAAAATGAAGTTCTAAACACAGATCACGCAAATCATATCATGTTACCCAGTAACCCAAACAAATGAACCATTTTTTTTAGTTTTCTTTCTTTCAACTTGGAGTGTCAAAAAAGCAAAATAAAGATTCTGATCTTAAAAATCTAGACATAGAACACAAGAATGAAGAATGCTAACTTTTTTCCCTCTCATCTTCCCATCACCAAAAACAAAGCACTAATCATAGTAGTACATTATACTAATCCCCACTTAATTAACCAAATGAAAGCACTAAATCCAACATTCCAAATCCATAACCAAGAACCAATCATCAAGAAAAAATCTCAAGCCCAAACACAACTATAAACCCCAATAACAAAATTCACTTCACAGTGGAGCGTGCTCAACACAAAACCCACAAAGAAAGAACCCTCATTTGCATTATCCAACCACAACCCATAACCCAGAAACCCCCACATTTAACCATGAACAAGAAATTTCAGAACACTCAGATCCCTCAAGAACTAAAACAACCCCCATATCCAAACAAAAACCATATAAAATGAAAGAAACAGAAAAGCAGAGAGTGTAGCAGAGAAAATGCTCACCAGATCGTCCTCGGAGCTAAGGGTTTTTGGGGTTTGTGGGATTCAGATCTAACAGAGTGAGTGCCGTAGTGTGTGTGTCTTCCTCGGTGCAATCTCTGAGAGTGAGAGAGTGATGGAAGCTACCAAAGGACAGAGAAGGAAAATATTAAAAACAGTGTGCAGATGAAAATGGACAAAGGTGGGGCCCTTATATACCATAATCCAATTGTCCCGAAAATGTCCATTCTGTAATGACCTGGGTTTTGGTGGTTAATTACGAATTTGACACTGTGGGATATTTATTAGAGGTAGTTGCTGCTTTGACTGCTTCTTTGTCTGTGTTCTGAGAGATAGTCCATAGGGTTCAGTCCATGGTCAAGGTCAAGGAGGACTATTACCATAAGAACCTAACAAATGTTGAAATTTGCCAAGTTGACAAGTTTGGCCAGGCCATGGTATTGTTAGGCCATCTCCAGTCATAAGCGCTAAATGTAGTCAGGGATTAAAAATTTACTTCAAAATATTAATTTTTTAAAGAATAGGCGTTGCTAAAATTTTCCATCTCCGGTTCTCCATGCAGGGGCGTAATTTTTGGGTGTTCTGACACCACGTGTACGCTGTACCATCCACTAGATATGGGACATATGGAATATTTCCAACGTCACCCACGTGTCATAAAAATAATGCAATAAATTGGAAAGTAATTCCAAATGTCCTAGTCTATTGGATGGTACAACCATACTGGTGATCTTAACATTTAAAAATTTCTCCATGCAGAGCTATATTTTAGGATCCTTCATATTTTATTACTTTGAGAAGCTACCACAAAAAGTGGATAGATTTGATTGCGAATATGAAAAGACATGCATGTACCAAAAATTTGGCATAGGCCAAAACTAAGCTAAATATGGCTTGGAGGAGGGCCAGCTAACGCCTCCAAATTTGGCCAAAATTTTGTTTAGCCCATAGTTGGAGATGGGTTTTTGCATTATTTGCGCTATATTTGGGATATAGCCATTGAGATGGCCTTAGTTTTTATCCACGAGAGTGACTGACTGTTACTCGTCGTATTTCTAATATTACTAATTTGCCAAGTAAATAAGATTGATTTTGAACATTTCAATTTCATGACTTATGTGCATGGGAATTAAAAGAGTTACAATGCATGTCGCATGCCCTTTTATTTGATTGTTAGTTGTTATAACTAGAATGAATGTTATAAATATGTCACGTACGTCATTTGGCAACATTTAGTATCACTTGTCAAATCTCTAATATTATTAACTTGCTAATCAATTAAACTTGACTTTGGATTTCTTTTTGGGCTTTATTCATACACTATATACCTAAATAGTTTTCTTTAAGTTAGTATGGATTTAGGGTTTTCAATTATTTTTATCAATAGAAGAGAGGGGTGTTATCAAATTATAAAGCATATTATGGGAAGCATTTGCCTAAAATTGTCTAGATTGCTCACACAACACAGAAACAATAGTCATCATTTGTATGATAAAATGGAGGTGGAAAAAGCCTTCGGATTCTAAACTTGCATTGGAGGGTCAAAGCCAGGGGCGGAGCCACACTGGGAGTGTGGTCCCGGGTTCCCACTCAAGTTTTTATATTTTAAAATTAATATCTGTTATGTATTTTTATATGTATATTATTTCAAATATTTTACGTTTTGAAATGTCTGCACGTGTGTTGTGGCGAATCTATTAAGACAGCGAAAGAAGTCTTTAAATCGCTTCATTTCTCAATTTGGTGTTGGCTTCGCCACTCGTCAAAGCCCTTGAAATATACAAGAGAGAGAATAGAAAAGATGGGAGTGGCATTTGTGTGAATGAGTTAAACAAGAATGGCATTTGTTAGTGAGAAGAGGCATGGTATGGGTAAAGCGAAACGAGATTTGGGGGGGCAGGGCAAAGCTGGGGGTGGTCACTGCCCACGGCTTAGGTGTCATCACGAACCCAACAGGGACCTCAATCCTCTGCAAATCTGCTTATCTGCATATGCACGCCTCAGTGATTAGATGAGCTCACCAAATTAGTTTTGGATTTTTCCATGTATGATCCTACAGTATCATGTTTTTTTTTTTTTTTCTTTTTGTCATGCTATCCAATCATATTTATAATTTCTTAATAAATTTGGCCTCACAGGAGCCCCCTAATTTCATAATAAATTAATATCATTTGTATTAAAAAAAATATAAATTTTTTTAGTTTTTAAAAATATATTGTAATCCTTTGTTCAGTTCTTCTCTTAACTCAGGCATTGACATTATTATTTTTTTCATTCAACAATATAACAAACTTTCGTTCAGAAGATTTGAACCCGCAATTTTATGCAAGAAACTCAAAATTAAATAATCACTAACAACCCATTGAGATTTTTAATTGTAAGACTTTGACATATGCTCAAAAGTATTATGTCCCAAGTTTAAAGAAAGCTTATTTTTTTTCTTTTGGTAAACTAATTTTGAAGAAAGTTGTTTGTTGCATTGGTGTTAGCAAGTACTTTTGCCTACCAGTCACACTCACATGTTGCTGTCCATACTTGATAGTTCAGCTTGCAAGTATTTTTACCTACTTTTCCATAATGGCTACTCCATCGATTTTATTCACGTAGTACGGCTAGTTTTGGCCACAAAAGAAAAAAAAATAGAATTATAAGTGGGATACGTGTAATCTTAATGAATCTTATTTTTAATAGTCTTTTTTATTTAAGAAATAATATTATCTTATTAAATATCTGACATGTTATGTTGTCCGATGATCAATATAAATTGCACATTCAAACAATAACTTACACAACCAAGTTGATGATTGAAACGTTACTTAAAAGTTGAATCCATATTAAGAAATGTTGTTTGTTTGGATGCAAAACGCAGCGTTTGGTCCAGACTTCTTCAAAGCAAGAGTGCTTGATTATGTATTTAGCTACATACAAGGTCTAAAATATGATGGTTTTAGAAATATCGGTAGTCCAAAAACACGGAAATTTCAATGAAAATTATCGAAAAATTATCGATATCGATAAAAATTGAATAAAAATCACTGAAATTGTAAGAAAAACTTGGAAATTTTTCTTGAAACTTTGGAGGATGTTTATTTAGTCAATTATCTATTATTTTATCACAAAAAATTGGAAGAAAATGCATTGCATGATTGGTTTAAATGATTTAAGTTGATTATATAGCGAGCTGACAAATAGTGTAAGTGTAGAAAATATGTAGTAATTAATGAAAGAATATAAAACACACCATAATAATTTATTTATAATGATTTACTACAATATTTTACACTTTATACATTCCATAGTAAGATACAAGAGTGACTTAGTACCACATAGAGTTCTTATAAGGTTCAAATTTGAGTTATTTACACTAACACCCCCTGAGGTTTTAAATTATTTTCACAAAACTCCTTTTTATTGATTTTTCATCCGAAGATTGATGATTTTATACCCAAAAAAAATCTCCAAATGACAAAGTTGGCCTTTGAGATTAGATTGCATATACTTCATTGACGTTAATTTTGTCATTTGCATAAGTTTTTTTTCAATGAAATCATCAATTTTTGAACAAACAATCAACAAAAAGGGGTTTCGTGAAAACAAACTAAAACCTCAAGGGGTGTTCATATAATTTTTGAGACATGAGGGTTTTGTGAAAACACAAGAAACCTCAAGGGTGTTAGTATAAATAACTCTTCAAATTTTTCAATGTCTTCATCATCTCGATATTATCGATATTATAGGGATATTTTGGCCAAATGTGGCTGGAGTGTGAGAGAAATTATCGGCGTCGATATTTTTCGATATTATCGATACTTATACGATATGTGTATGGATATGTTCCAAAATATCTTAGACTCGAAAAAACGATAATATCTTCAATATTTCATCGATATTATCGATATTTTAGTCCTTGACTATATATCATACACTTAAGACAGGTTGATTTCACCAATTATTTTGCTTCCATCATGAAGATGATGCTTTTCCTTAATTGTGTCTCACTAGCTGATTAATTAATTAATAATCTAATTGGCTAATTAGCATGGTGCGTGTACTATGTTTTCTTTATAAATAAATTGATTTAAATCAAATTGATGTTTGACTAAAACTTGGGCAAGTGATGGTTTTTCAGACTTGAGCTTCACGATGTACGAAAATCAATTATGAAATGAAAGGGCCAATGGGAACAGCTTTGTAGGGCTTGCTTCATGTGGGCGAGACAGGAAATGTATGGGACCTGTTTTGGTGCATTGTAAGAGCCAAAAACTCTCACGTGCTCTTTGTACTGTTATAGTATTAATCTTTATTTTTGTTGGTACATCTACTAAAGTTTTAATTGGCCAGAAAATCTATCTCCTTTGCTGTGGGAATAATAATATAATGTGCAACACACAGTACATACTGAATGGACTTGATTTGCAGAAAACAAAATGTAGATGTGATACTTGAAGGTGACATAGTAACATAATGTTATATGTGACTATTTAACATAGTTTCTTAATTATTCTTAAGAGCCACACCCGTGGTGATTGAATACCGACATGGGAGATTTATTATTTATTTAACTATCAAAATTGAAGCCCTTAAACATGTTCATAATATCTAGGCAAAAGTCACTTTTGATCCTTATAGTTTGCCACTTTTATCACTTTGATCCATGTGGTTTCAATTTGGTTAATTTGGTCCTTGTGGTTTCAATTTGAAGCAATTCAAGGACAATCCTCAATTTCTGTCAAATTTTTTTTACTCATGTTAGTTGTAGAGGGGCAATTTGGTCCACAAATTATTAAAAATTCATACATTTAAAAAAAAAATCCCCACCGCCTTGTCCATCAAACCTAGAGCATCGTCAGGGTCTAGGACTCCATTGTCGGACTTCTAACCAACCACCAATATTCATCACACCGCCGCCTCCCTCCCTTTCTCTCCACCTCCTTCTTCCTTTTCTTTCTCTCCCCCCAAAATTTATCAAGACACCCCATCCAAAAACGCGACCCCCTCCTCATCTGACAAACCCAACCATCACCTCTGTCCTAATATATATATATATATATATATATATATATATATATATATCTCTCTCTCTCTCAGTCTCACACACACACACACACACATTTAGACTTGGTGGGGATGGATCTGTGGGTTGTGGTGGGCAAAGAACTTGGTGACGAACACGATGGCGTGGCCTTGACGAAGATGGTGGTGAGGCCTTGGCAATGAAGATGAAGATGACAAATCTAGTATGGGGCTCATCGAATCTAGAGAGAGGGAGGTTGGATGGGGATGGGGATGGGGGTGAGCGTGGTGCGCGGGTTGGTCTGGGTTTTGTATTTTTCAGACGAAGGTGTGGGCTGGATCTATGGTTGGGGTGGGAATAGGTGTCGGGTTGGGAGGGATGAGGGCTGGGCGAGACTGGTTGTCTCTCTCTATCTCTATGTGAATCTCCCTCTCTCTCTTTCTCTAGGCGAGGCTGGGGTTTGATCGGTGGATGGTGGTTGGCTAGGTGGTGGTCGGTAAATGGTGATTGGGATGGCTAGGTTAGGGTGACGGTGAAGGGGTGGGGTTGGGCGGGAGGGGGTTAGCTTTTAATTTTAAATTTTTTAAATTTATATTTGTATTATTTATTTTTAAAAGGAATGCATTTTTTAAATAATTTATTGACCGAATTTCCCCTCTACAACTAACAGAGGAGTTAAAAAAATTTGACATAAATTGAGGATTGTCCTTGAATTTCTTTAAATTGAAATCTCAGAGACAAAATTGACCAAATTGAAACCACATGGACAAAAGTGGTAAAAGTAACAAACTACGGAGACCAAAAATAACTTTTTGCCTAATATCTAATTATAGCAACCTAATAAATAAGGACGGAATCACATATAGATTTGAGTTAATTATACGCTCCTTTCTTCAAGCTCCATATAAATAGGGGCGGACTCACATATAGATCTGAATTAAGATTAAGAAAAAACTATGAAGCATATTTCTAGAGGCACAGGCACTAAATGTAGGATGACTTGAATCTTCTAAAGTCTTTTCTCAGAGTGCTTCTTATATTCTTTTGGGCACACTGAAATTTCAAAGCCCAAGAAAGGCAGTTGTTAAGAGTCTCATTGGGAAAAGATAATGGCCTCCAGTAATTGAATGCAATATCAAAGATATGTTAAGAGATGAATGTTGGGGCTGGGATGGAGGAATTTGGTCTTTACAATATTTGGTATGGAGATTTATTGCTACTTGCAATTTTCAGGAACAGTAGTTCATGGATGGACATATCTGATGAGGAAACGCCATTAATGATTATATTTTGTAGGTCCAACGTCCAAACTTGCAAATTGTACTGGGATCATAATGGAGCCTACAATTTTATCATGTATGATTGGCAAGTTGCATTTCCAAACCACGAGGGTTGGTAATCTGAAAAAACGTTTTCCTTACACAAGATTGATATTAAGAAAGTAAGAAAGAAAAAGAAAAAGAAAAAGGGTTCTACATCCATCATCAAACTGACGTTATCGTCACCCTCAAATCTATTTTACCATTCATTCTTAATCTAGTATTGACTGAATTTTAATTATTTTATATTATACTTCTATAGTGAATCTCTAACAACCCGAGAATGTAGCTCATATTGAGTGAACTTCCTCAACAAATTATTGTGTTGTTGTGTGATTGTTTTACTTTTATCTTTCTCGATCATGTTCGACCACATTATTAACCTCTTAAATCTCCCAAGAGTTAACAAACATTATTAACCTCTTGAGTTCCCCTTCCAAGACTATCTGATTTCTCACATTATATATATTGCTCCATTACTTTCTTTCATGCCCCTCATTATCTTAATTATTTCCTTAGTTTTGATTTTTTCATGCCTCCATCAACATCATCTAAAACTTTCGAACCTATGTGTAAACACAGATGGAGGCATGCTTTCTTCTCTCAGTCATCTGGTTATGTACTGACAGTATAAAAAAATATGGATTCAGCAACGAAACATTAAGCAACGAAGCATGAGGCTCTTTCAGGTAATTCTATTTATCCACTTTTTAATTTTCCTATCTCTTATTCCTTCTTTCTTCCTTTTCTAAGGTGCATGCTTTCAGCTTCAGTTTCATATCTTGATAGGTCTCCAAATCTAGGGCTCTGTTGTTGTTTAATTTGATGATGCCATCTTTCATGTTGTTGATGATGCCATACTTGATGTCTGTGTATGCTTTCTTTTAAGCATATCTCTTAGGTATAATGAATTGTTTTTGTGGCTGAAATATGGATGATTGTTGACTAGATGATGCATCCCTCTTATATTTTATTTAATATTTTATCTTATCTTTCTCTATTTTGCTCTAATGAGAATGCATGGTGAATCAAATGCTTGATAAAAAGATTGTGCTTTCAATCCTTGCTAAAGCCTTTCTTTAACTAGTAAAGTTTATATTTACATGACCATTTAAAGTTTCTTGTCATATTATTTTAATGAGATGTTTAATCTTAGCATTATACATCTTGTTTTAGGATATGGCGGACTTGATAAGCAAGGTTCGATAGGTATTTTTCCTTCATGGAAGCCAGCAAGGAAAAACATGTAAGTCAGCAATTCATAAATTCTCCAACAATTTGGCTATATAATTTCTAGTTGTTGAGTTGTTCTGCATATTTGATTTAACTTGTTATGTTATTAGTGTAACATGTATTGATTATGATTTGTTTTATACATTTGAATTTATCAATGGTAAACAATAGGCAACCAACAATATGGCTATATAATTTATAGTTGTTAAGTTGTTTATGTCTTTTTGTAGTAGCTGTCTGTTTCTGTCTTTTTTTCTTTTTGCAGTAGCCAATATTTCATGTTATACAATACATAGCATGCTAGGTTGTAGGCCATTATTTATGATCTAGATTGAATCCTAATGCATGTCTAAGATTTAATGATGAAGTAACTTGTGTACTTTATAGTTTTATTTTGTAGGAAAAAATAAAACAGCATGATGATCTTAAGGCAAGGCTAAGTGAGGAGGCACCATTGGTGACCAGTGACTACTTGAAGAACATCCTTAGGCAATAGGCAACCATAGATAGAGTTCAAACTTCTCTATTATTGTTTGTAAAAAAGTTTCAACACTTGAGACATGCGAACATAGCATATCTTGTTGTAATGTCATAGTGTTCAACACTTCATAATCTAATAATTATCTTTGGTTATTTTATGAATATGGGTATTAATTTCATGTTATGTATACTAGCAAAAGAACTAATATGTAAAATTTAATTAAATCAATTTCATACTATGTATGACTATAAAATTTAATTAAATAAATCAAAACTATAAAAGACCATAAGTATCGTCCCCCATAATATTTAGCAATGATTCAAATGTCCTTTCTTTATGTGATATGCAACGACAAGCGAAGTGTTGGAAAAGAGAAAAAGCAACAACCTTATAGTCGTTCCCTAAGACAGACAGCAACGGCTATCTTTCGTATTGCATTTGTGTTCACGCAACAACTTCGAAATTTCTTTACCTATTACATTAGGACACGGGTATAACACAACGACAATTTTTTGTTGCCTATACTTTTAGGTAACGACTTTTGACATTGGGCAATGACATTCAGTTGTTGCCAAATCCATGTTTTTTGTGTAGTAAAATCTATGTGTGTTCTCTCCACCATTCAAGCACCCTTGCTCTCTCTAAAATTTCTCAGCCTGCACAATTTTGCAAGAGAAATTAACAATAACCCTGTTACCAATATTTCATATTAGCAAGATACTCCGAATAAAAGTAATGGGGGAAAAAGGTCAAATATGGAAAGCAAAAACTTGAAGAACATTTTAGGGTCCGTTTGGAAACTTTCTTGTTTTATTTTACTGAATATAGACAAGAAAATGGATAAAAATGTGAGAAAAGAGATTATAGAAGTTAGGGAACATAACATAAATCACATTGGTTTGTAATATAAAAACCTGCTTTTAAAAGACAATTTCAAATAAATTTTAGTTTCAGCTTTATTTATGCCCTTTCCTCTCTCTCCTAAAGCTAGACTGAGATAATAGACTGATGAAGGTAAACAGAATTACAATCTTCTTTATTTAGTTTCAGCTCATTGTGAAGGCAATTGAAACTAAAAGCAATTGCAATCTTCTTCGCTAATTGGGCACTGCATGCTTGAAAAAAACTAGAGGATCAAAGTTAATAGAAAGGGCCTACCTATGTTCTTTCTCATCTCTTTGTTTGTGTAGTCCAATATTGGCAACGGCCCAAGTTGACTTTACAAATTCATGTTCTAAATTAATTTATGTTATTATTATTATTATTATTATTTTATTTTTATTTTACGATCTTTTTTATTGAGAGGGACGATAATATACTAAAGTCATACACATTACACTGATCTTTGGGACTAAACTCAGTGACTACCTGAAATAAAGTTAAAGTCCTAACCTATATTTCACTAAAAATTATTATGAAAAAAATGTCTCTGAAATAAATAAATAAATTTTAAAAAAACTATATGGTAAACATATTCATATAGTACAAAATAAACTATAAAAAAAAATCTATATGGTACAAACTGATAAAAGAATATTCCAAATACGGGCACGAGACCTTGTACTTGGTGGGTCAGGTCCCGAAGTAGGTGGCACGAGGTGGTAAGCTAAACTTCACCCTGTTTTCCCAAAACTCACATAGACAGAGCCAGACAGATAGAAACCGATCTCCATGGCAGCTTCGAAGGTCCAAGCTTTCTGGAACCATCCAGCAGGCCCTAAAACCAGTTCGTTATCTTCATTTTTCTTTTTATGTTTTCCTTCAACATTCTGTAATTGTTCTTATACGGTTTTGAGAGTTTTGAACTTTATTATCCTGTATTAGATTCGATCCTGTAAAAGATTGAATTTTGTCATCTGGGTTTTGGCTAATCCATGCAGACAATCAGGTTTTGACAATGGAATTATCAAATTTTTATTATTATTTTCTATTGATTAAAATATGCGGAGATGATCAATTTTGAATCACTTCATTTTGGTTACAGAACCAGCCAGGAATTTAAGAGGGAACATTAGAAAACGTAGAAAATTTTAATTTAAAAATTCTTCGCTAAAATTTCTATTGAATTGCAATTACACACAAAATCTTCAGTGCATGATGAATTCATCCATTGATTTTCCATTTAATTGTGCAATCATTCTTTAATCATTCATGTTTACTGTAGAAAACGCCACCCCTATACTGACAGGCATAACTGACAGGATTGGTGTTGATTTCATGGTGTTTACTTTAATCATTCATTTTTGTGACTCGTACATTGAGAGTGTCTCATGATACTGCAGTTCACTTTTGGGCTCCAACTTTTAAATGGGGCATTAGCATAGCAAATATTGCTGATTTCTCAAAGCTACCTGAAAATATCTCTTATCCTCAGCAAATAGGTATGCACCTTTTGGGAATACAGGTTTTCAGCTGTCTATGTGATCTATGTTTAGAATTATGTTATATATCATACCTGAAATATTGTTTTGTAGCTGTTACGTGCACTGGGCTTATTTGGTCTCGTTACAGTATGGTGATTACTCCGGTATGTTTGATTTCTAGCTCTGAAAGATGTTAGGGTCCAACACTTATTGCTTTTGTTTTTAATTGATTAAGTTTTCATTGTTTTAGAATTTATATATAAAGTAGTTCCAACAAACTTATAATAGTTACTTCATAAAGCTGTAAAACCTGCTACACGACCACTAACATCACAAAATTATCATCTTTGTGCATTGTGAGGCCATGATGAAGAAAAAAGAGGATTTAATCGTGTCCAAATAGCTAGTTACCTATAAGTGCAGTTTCTTCTCTCAGGAGGAGAATCTGTTAGACCCTTTCAACCTGCATTGTGTATTCTAGACTCTTCATTTACTGCATGAAGTTTTGGCTCCTCAGTTTTAGATTTACTTGCATATATATATTCATTCAATTTTCTCCTTCCATATTTTGCATATGTGCTCAATCCAGAAAAGTTAAGTGCATTTTCTTAAAGCTCTGTATTGGCAAGTCCACCGCCAATTCGAGTCTATTTCCAACTTCTAGCAGCTACTCATCAACCAGTCTTTGATGGACACTGCACCTAAGAAACAGGTGCCCTTGATTTTCCATCATATTATGATGGAAAACGCATAGCAGCTGCCCATTGAGCAAGTCTCTCTTTTTATATAGCATGCTTTTCTTTTAGGAAGAGGATTTCTGGGAATTGTTTTTTATTGGGCTCATATATACTACCTTAAAACTTATTCCGGACACTTCATTTTTAACTGATGGTGTCTGGACCTTTCTGTGCATTTCTTTTGCCTTCTAACAGTGCTGCTTGGCTGGTTAATTTTTTCACCTTACTTTGTTGAAGCTGATTGAATTACATAATGACTGACCTAGGTGCTTTTGTCTGGTTGATTGGCTGTATATAACTATTTTAGTTCTATATGATTTGGCACCTTCGTAATTGCATCAGATAAATGTTCGTGCTACTTAAGAAAAATTATTCTTTGATACTTCCGAAAAACTTACTTGCAGCTGATTGCGAAGCTCTCATGAGATTATTCTGAAATTGCAGAAAAACTGGAATCTTTTTAGTGTTAATGTTGCAATGGCTGGGACAGGCTTGGCTCAATTGTCACGCAAAATAACGTAAGTTGGAATCCAGTATATACTCATATGTTCATTATACAATTTGGGAATTAATTGTTCATCTTTGGTGCAAAGTAGCAATTTATTGTTTTGGATGGATAAAGATGGTTTTGTTGAAAAGTATCAAAACACGCGCACAAGTTTATTGACAGATTGAGTATTGACTTTTTTTTCTTCTTTCGTGCTTTTAATCACCTTCCAGGCATGACTACTTTTCTGAGACAGACGCAGCTGTACAAAATGAATGATCACAAACCTTTCCGTATGTACATTGAGTTCATGCTGCTAACTTTTCTATCTCTTGATTTAATATTCTCTGAGAACTGCAATGTTCAGTACACGAAGAAACAGATGTTTTTTGTTGTTGTTGTTGTACTTTTGATATTAATAGCTTGTAATTTAAGTTTTTGAGTGTTTTCAATTGGCTACCAATGCACCTTGAGTTGTGCTTAAATTGAGAAAACCCCGCATTCTTTTATTTGTGGAGCAACTTTGAGAGACACACCTGAGCATGAACTTGTGATGAGTTACTGGAAGTTGGTGGTTTGCCATCGGATACAAGAATGCTGATTGGCGAATTGACTCAAGGTCCATAAGTTTGGGGATCTCTAAGATCACCACTTTTCCTGTTCATTGCTGTTTTTCTTTGTAAGAATTGATTTACAATAATGAGTATGTTGTTTTTGTTTTTGTTTTTTATAACCAAAGTCATGTTCATGTGGATTTCCAGTCCTGGTTGAAGGTAGATATTTAGGCATTCATAACACTAGGGAAAGGAGCAACTGAGATAAATGAATTATGTTGTGTTTGATCCAATTATATGTATAAGATAAATATGATTTCTCTGCTGGATTTCACATTGCTTGACTTTTCATTTGAGCTTTGCAATGGCTATTTTGTATCACACTATCAATGCTGTTATTATTAAACCTGAAGTGAAGCCATATATTCTTGGATTTGTGACAAGGTAAATCAATGGCAAGATAAATAGAAAATTTTATTTCCCATTTTATTTCCTTTTAAACGTCTAACAAATTAATCAAACTTATCTACAAAATTCCTCTCTCTTATCTACAAAATTTATTGTGGAGAAAACATGGCAAGGGCTACTTCCCCAATTGCTTAGGAGATATACAAACTAATAAGAGCGATTCCACCGAGGAGCCCAGGCAGAGGCAGTTAGCTGGGTTCCACGAGCCCAAATCCAATTTCAACGTTCCAGCGGTGGAAAGCTGCCGGGCAAGATGTTGGGCCCACAAGCTTGGGCGGGCTATTCTTGCCTAGGCTATGTGACGTCAGTGACGTAAAAAATTTAAAAAATCGGGAAAAATCCAAAAAATCTAGAAATATTTTTTAATACATACCTATCAATTTTATTATTATTAATTTTATACATACAACTAAAATTAATCCCATGTAAAAAATAAAAAAAAATAGTAAAAGTGAATAGTATTTGCCCTTTGCCATGGCAACGGGTGGAAACGAACCTTGCCTTTTTGAAAGGGCTGCCACTATTCTAGTGAATAGTGATCGCCCTTGCCCCCCCTAGCCCTTTGCCATGGCAAATGGGTGGAGTTGCTCTAACAAAGGTAGAATTTGGTATAAGATATAAGTACAACCATAGTCTAAAATATCGATAATATCGACTAAATATTGATAATATTATCGTTTTTTCGGGTCAATGATATTTTGGAACATGAACACATATCGTATAAATATCGATAATATTGGAAAATATCGACATCAATAATTTCTCTTACACTTCAGCAACATTTGGTCAAAATATCGCCATAATATCGATAATATCAAAATGATGAAGACAATGAAAAATTTGAAGAGTTATTTACACTAACATCCCTTGAGGTTTCTCGTGTTTTCACAAAATCCTCTCAGGTCTCAAATTTCACGAACACCCCCGAGGTTTCAGTTTGTTTTTACAAAACCCCTTTTCGTTGATTGTTTGTCCAAAAATTGATGATTTCATTGAAAAAAAAAAAACTTATGCAAATGACAAAATTAATCTCAATGAAGTATATGCTGTCCGTATATTCTTTCTAAAGTAAGAAGTTCAAAACAAATACATCCACCACGGATCTTATAACCATTCATATCAAACATAATTTTGTGGTAGACGGAGAAAAATTTCAAATCAAATACAAGTGTGGTCATAACTATGTTCTAAACGAGCTAAGTTAGTAGTTATCATGTTGACTTATCGATAAATATGTAGGAAAACTTGCGATAATTTTGTATAACAATGAGTAGCTAAACCCTGTGTTTATGGAAAGCCCTATTTTATAAGCCGTGAGAAGAAAAAAAAAATAGAGCAGCAGAGTCTCTGAGTCTGCCTCTGAGTTCTTGGAATCTTCGATGGGAAGGTACGTCTTTCGACCAGTGGCTTTAATTCTCTAGTTTCAACTTCAAATTGACCTTTATTTCTTCATATCAATCTTATTAATTTTCTTTTAACCAAAACCTCGACGATAAATTAAACCACTTTTAAATTTATGGGTCTTCTTCTATGTACACCGAACAGAAAGAAAAAGTATAAAAAGGTTAAGAAGGAGCAGGTGTTGTTGTGCTGGAGCTTTCCCCACCATGGCTGGTACAAGCTCAACGTGGATGGGAGCTACCGCAGTGGATCTGGGTGCGTTGCAGGAGGTGGTGTGATCAGAAATCAAGAAGGAGAATGGTTATCCGGGTTTGCTGCAAATTTGGGAACAGACAAAGTTATTGAGGCAGAGCTTTGGGCCTTAGAGCACTTCTAGCAGCAAAGGCTTTTGGGTGGCGGGGGCTTAGGCCCAAAAAACAGTTTCCAGCAGCTAGGGTTGGCCCGGGCAGGAGGTGGGGGCTACGAGACTGGGCTGGCTCACAAGTTATTTTTGCCTGAGCTATGTGACGTCAGCGACGTAAAAAAATTAAAAAAAATATGAAAAAAATACAAAAAAGCTAGAAATATTTTTTAGTACATAAAATGAAAAGTATTTGTCATTCTTCACATGTGAGGATGGAAACGAACCTTACCTTAAGAGGCTGCCACTATTCGGGTGAATAGTAATCGCCCTTGCCTCTCCTAGCCCTTTGCCATGGCAAATGGGTGGAGTTGCTCTTATACAGAGACTTGGAGCTTGCTTGGAAATCTGGTTTGGCCCCATTTGAGGTGGAAACTGACTCAACCACTGTTGTGAAGCTTATGCATAACCCAGTTGAGGTGAATTGGAAACATCCTCAGTTTAACTTGATCAAGAGCAGCCAGAATCATGCATATTGGCAATAAAACAGTGTAGCTGATTGTCTAGCTAATTTTGGCCTGACTATTGAGCTGGGGTCACATCCTTAGTTCACTTGCTTCAGAAATATTTTCGTTGTTTTAACTTTTGTCAGATTAGCAAAAACGGTACTCTGTTTTGAGCTGTTGAAATATGCATAGCTACCTATCCATATATATTTTTGGTATCTTAGAAATGCTATACACTGCAATGTGGAAAAGTTTGCATGCATTGTTTCTGTGGCGTCATTGTTTCTTCTACTCCCTTTATGTTCACCCTTTGATCATATTAGTTGAGTGGATATGTTGGCTCAACGGGCAGCGGAAAAGGGCTCCAACACCAGAGCTAATCTAAACATTTGCTTATCTTTAGACTAATCTTCCCAGATGCTCATAATGATATCTGATTTTTGCTTAAGAGACATTTTGGATTGCCGTTTCATTTCTACTTTCTGACAAATTTTTTTTCCTATGCCTCCAGGAACCGATGCAATATTGGAAGCAAGACGTGAACGTGTCTGGCAGAATGTTGCTCGTATGTGTCATTTCCAAGGTCTAAAATATCGATGAGATTGGAAATATCGGTAGTCCAAAAACACAGAAATTTCGATGGAAATATCGGGATATTATCGATATCAATAAAAATTGAATAAAAGCCATGGAAATTGTAAGAAAAACTTGAAAATTTTTATTGAAACTTTGGAGGATGTTTATTTAGTCAATTATCTATTAGTTTATCACAAAAAATTGGAAGGAAATGCATTGCATGATGGGTTTAACTGATTTAAGTTGATTATATAGCGAACTGACAAACATTGTGAGTGTAGAAAATATGTAGTAATTAGTGAAAGAAGATTAAACACACCATAATCATTTATATATAATGATTTACTACAATATTTTACATTTTATACATTGCATGGTAAGATACATGAGTGACTTAGTACCACATAGAGTTTCTATGAGGTTTAAAATTTTCACTATCTTATTCATCTCTATGTGTAGAGTAAGTGTATTGTGAAGAGTAGTTGGAAAGTTGAAACTTGAAAAGTAAACTCATTCTCATGTGCAAATCGATATTTTTGATATTTTCGATATTATAGCGATATCATGTCGATATTTTGCCAAAATATTGCTGAAGTCTGAGAGAAATTATTGACATTGATATTTCCTCGACATTTCGTCGATATTATCGATATTCATACGATATGTGTATGGATATGTTCCAAAATATCCGTGACCCGAAAAAACGATAATATCCTCGATATTATTGATATTTTGGTCCATGATTGAAACCAAGTATACTGGTCAAGGTCTAAAATATCGATGGTATCGGAAATATCGGTAGTCCAAAAACACGGAAATTTCAATGAAAATATCGGGATATTATCGATATTTTACCATTAGTTAACAATCTTGTCTTGTTTCTTCTGCTACTTTCTTTCTATTTTTGAACGATTGAGTTGTAGGTTTACTAAAAGAAATATTTATTACAAAATCAGTATTCAACTTGTGACTTTTATAGGAGCATCATTTAAAATGTAAGGTAAGTGAATGAAGGCATGCAATAATTGCTAAAATAATTTATTAATGTTCTGAAAGATATAGAACTTGGCAGATTTGATTTGTGAAGGTTGTCCAGTTTTGTTCTTTGACACAGTCAAATTATTGCTATAATTAATATTTTATTTTATTTAAACAGTATTATATAGCAAGAAAGCTCTTACGATTGTTCTTATGATGGCTTAATTTCATGCATTTCTTTGCCAGAGAGTATCCTGACATATTACACCAGGGCATGCATAATGAAATCTATTGTTTTATTCTTTTAGAGTTAATGCTGAATGCATATTTTGGTTAGAATTATTCTTCCCTAAAAAGAGAGAAAGAGGGAATTTTTGTCGGGTTTTGGAATTGAGTTTAGAATTACCTCGAATGTCTTGTGTAGTCATGTATTTATAGACTCCTTGTGTGTTAGGATTTTGAGAGTATAATCCTCATTTGGTTAGGATTATTCTTTCATAAAAAGATGATAGAATTACTCCAATTCAACCAATATGTTAAAGGTTTTCATTGGAAGATCTTTTTTTTCTTTTTTGTAAGATACCAATTTCAGGGGCATTCGGCTATTGGTTGCAGTAACATCGATCAGTTAATTTCCTTTAGTATATTAAATATATAATCCAAATAAATTTGTAATTTTCTTCACATTCCATTTTTTTCCCTTTCAGGATTGAATACTTACCTTCTTGAATCCATTCATTTTATACGTCTTTCTTATCTTATTTTTCTTTTCTATGACAATATGTCGTACTATATATGATGCATACTAGCCTCTCTGCACGAGCTTCTACGCGTGCAAGAGGCCTTTCTTTATCATGCGCACGACTTAAGATTTTATTTATTTATTTATTTTTACAATTGTAATTGTATGTTTCTAAAAGCCCGTCTTCAACCTTTTAATACGTCCTATTAAAAAGATACTTTGAAGAGGAGCCTTTGGAAAAAAAGGAATTGTAAAAAAAAGGGGGTTTTAATTCTAGGTAGGTCCAAGTCTGAGGCAACGGAAACCCATTAATATAAAAGCTACTCCTTATTTCATGAGAAATTAATGCCATCCTATATTTTACATTTTAGTGGGCCACAAGGTTTAGGGTTTAGGGGAAAGAGTTTCAATCAAAAAATAAAATGAGTTTCAATCAGACTCCTTATTAACAACGTCCCCTTTGGGTCCTTAACGCTAGTGGATTCCTTGTTCAGTAGACCATCAAACACGAACAGAATATGACTCCTTATCCTAATAATAATATATAAGTTAACTCTCCTGGAGCTTTAATATTAAATAACACAAGGCCACCCACACGTACATAACAGCTTGCTTGCGTACAAGGAAGGAGAAGAAGAAGCTAGAGGTACCGAATCATTAATTTTCTTTTCTCTATCTACTAGTCTAGTTACAAAGAAGAAGTAGAAGAAAGAAAATGGAAGAGCGGAGGCTGATGATCGCCGGAAACTCTAACTCTAATAATGGCCAGCTTCCATCAACGATGATAGATGAGATTCTATCAAGGCTACCAGTGAAGTCCTTATGCCGCTTCAAGTGTGTCTCAAAGCCATGGAGTTCCCTAATCTCCGACGACCCCAGTTTTGTTGCATCGCACTTATGCAAAGGCTTTGGGGAGGATAAAGATGATTTACTTTTCCGAAGAAGAAGAAGAGTCATATTTACTGATGCCGCAGGTAATGGCCTCCACTCTATGCATCTTGACTACGATGATGAGTTTCTCAATCATAACAACGAAGAAGATGCATCATACGATCACGATAATCGTAACAGTTTCGATTTCGATGATGATGAGGAGGAGGATGAGGTTGGTGGTAGTAATTTATTAGTAACAACAGCCACGGAGCTCCAGTATGTTTATAGCGAGTTATCAGGTATTTCGGTTTCCATGTTGGGTTGCTGCAACGGCTTGTTGTTATGCATGTTTTTATATGACCCGCAGTTATATTTGGTTAACCCAGCAACAAGGCAATCCAAGAAACTACCACAAATACCAACCCAATATACAATTGATGACCTCTACTTTTGTAACGTATATGGGTTTGGATTTGATTCTTCCACTCACCAACACAAGGCCGTCAATGGTGTGGTCTACAGAAGAAATGTCCGTGATGATGATGAAGGAGGGGTTGAGTTTAATGTGTATACATTGGAAACTAATTCTTGGCGACAGATTCAGTACCTATTTCCCTACCACATCTATCCATGTCGAAATAAAGGGACCCTGCTGAATGGAAATCTCCATTGGTTGGGGACAAAAGTTGGAGAAGATGATGATGATCACTCATCTTTGTTGATTATCTCCCTCGTTTTAACACAAGATCAGGAGGAGGTTCGAGAAATTCCACTGCCGCGCGAAATCAACTGTTCTCAAACTCTTCGTAGTAAGCTTGGGGTCTTCAGGGAATGGTTATGTGTAACGCTTGAGGGTGATTATGGTAAAGCAACACCAACATACAATGAGTTTTGGGTTATGAAGGAATATGGAGTGGGCGAGTCTTGGACTAAAATGAGGGTCTCCATCCCATATTGGAACTTGTCACATTCTGGTTTCTGGACAAAGTCTCATGATTTGATGGTGTTTGAAGAAGAGTTGGTTATGTACAATTTTAACGATCATAGCTTTCAGAATCTACGCGTTCGTGAAATCGGCAAAGTTGGTAGTGTTGAAACTTACTTGGAGAGCCTTGTTTCACTTAAATAGAGTGAGAAAATAAAATAAAATAAGTAATTGAACATTTTCTTTTCTCTCTACCCCCTCCCTTCTTATATGGTTCTTAATAGTTACCAATTTATTTTTATTTTTATAAATTATCTCTCCAGAAGAGAACAATGGCTAGAGGAGCTTGAGTACGTTTATTGCTTTATACGAACTGGACTAGAATTAATTTCCTTTACTTTTTGTTAAATGAAGGCTCAGAACCTGAGAATTTTATCAACATTTTCCTCTGCTAGCAAATTGTAGTCTGGAAGCTGTATAATCTATTTTCTTCATATAGTAACAGTAGAAAAGGTGGCTGGAGTAATTTGAGGTAAAATAATATTGGAGAGCTGATAAATTTCTTGTGGATTTGTAGACCCAAATTGAATTGGGATGCTATTCGTGGTGAGTACTTGGTTCATGTTTTGTAGCCGTGCATTTGCAGTTCTTTTTATTTATGTATTTTTTTTTAACCTTGATGCATCGGCTAAATGGGCAGGTCTGAAACAAAGTTCCCCTTTGGCAAAAGGATAAGCCTTGTTTGCATAATTTATCTCCCCTGCTTGAGGGATAATGGGTTTTCCGTGAGTGCTACGTCCCTTTATTTTTTGTATTAGTTGGAGCCGCTTGTTTGCTGGTTTTAATTTGTATTAGTTGGAGCCATTCAAAATACATTTAAATTACTACTGTAAGTTTCCTCAATTTATTTCCTTAGACACGTAAGAGCAGTGGCGGACCTATAGAGGCGGAAGGAGGTGCAGCTGCACCTCCCCGTGCCGGAAAAAGATTTGGAGGTGCTGGAAAGTTGCTCCTCTGCTCTGGCTGCTGCTGCACTCCAAGTGTTTGACAAAAAGATTAAGCAAACTTCCTGCGCTCCTTTCTTTTGCTGCGCACCAGGGGCGGTTCTACACAGAGCCAGCCCAAAATTTTCCAAAAAAACAAATAGGTAGATATGTTAGCTTAGCCTTGCAAAGAGTCTTCTGAGTTGCGGAGGAGGCACTATATGCTTGGCGAAAAAGACAATGTCTGGCTTGTCTTGGTGCCCTAATAAACAATACACCCCGTTTTGTTATTAGCCTATGAGACGGTGGGTTTAGTGTTCAACACTTGGCTGCCTCTTTTCATTGTCGGTGAGTTTAATGGACTAGTTTTGGATTTATGATAATGGGATTGGTTTTGCTTCAAGATAATGGGTGAATTATTTAAAAATTTCTCCTACGGGCCAATATAATATAATAGAAGATTATCTAGCAAACAAAAACTATTTTAACCATTACCCAACCAATATTATTTTAACCCAGACAAAAATTATACAAACAAATTAAGTATGCAATATTAATTATCTATAAAGTGTGCAATATTAACAGGGAGCATTTTTGCTCACCACTTTAACCTAAGGTGTACCCTAATCACCATCTTCAATACTTGACACGTGTCCATAGGCATAACCATAGTTAACATTTGCTTTGTATTTATGGAACCATGGTTATGCCTATAGACATGTGTCAAGTGTTGAGAATGGTGGTGAGCATACACCTTGAGTTAAAGTGGTGAGCAAAAATGCACCCATATTAATATGGATCAAGTTTGTATAAAATTGCATTTAAAAAAAAGGAAACCAAGTTTGTATAAAATATTGTAATTATTTTCATGATATGAAAGCTCGCGGTGAACAATTGTGCTTAATTGTAATATATATATATATTTTTATGAATTACAAATGACATTATAGTATTGTTTAAATTCTAAGGTGTTGTCTATCTTTTTTGTTGTTGAATTTTTGGCGTTTTAAAAATGGCCCTTTTTCTGAACAATTCCTAAGTCCGTTAGTGTGTAAGAGCATCAACAATGATCAACTTCTTACTCGAACCTTTTATGGTGGTATCTATACCATTATGCTCATGCAATTATTCATGATTCTACTCTGTGTATAGATTGTTATTAAAAATATGTTTTTTTTTTCTTCATAAAATCCAAATTCAAAACTTTTAAATATAAATAATAAATAAAACAAACAAAAAAGTTTTAACAGTAAAGTAAAATTAAATAAACAAATTATAGTCAAATAAAAATAAAATTAAGAGTAAAAAAGCAAGCATGGCATGGTAAAGCACGTTAAAGACATCGTTTTAAAGCCCTTATAGCCTCCCTACGTGCAAATACTAACGGTCTACAAGACTTCAAGATATGACCCCAATACACAAGCTCAAAGTCCGCTATGAGCATGTTCACAATCGGATAAAAGTCTCTAAGGCACAACATCGTTGCCCAAAAATAATAATATCGAAAGTAGAGAGAAAGTATGAAAATAGGAGAAGAGAGAAATCAGATTGTGGAGTGTCTCAAATATGAATGAGGAGTGGCCTTTTATGGGCATCTAACACTTATAACCTCCACATACAATTAAATCATAAAATTAAGGCAATAAATAGAAAAGGCTTAATTATCAATATGTCCCCTGTGCTTTACCGAAAATCTCACTTTACCCCATACAATTCAAACTGGATCATTATGCACCCTGCGCTTTAGTTCCGTGTCCCCTATTCCCCCATTCCGTTAATTTAGTTACTAAGACTGTTAACTTGATGACGTGGCAAGGGCTTTTTAGTAAATTTAGCATTTAAAAGTTTTAAAATTTAATTAAAATATTTTTTTTGTCTAAATTCAAATAATTTTTTTATGCAATAGTTTTTGTAAAAAAATTACCACAAAAAAAAAAAAAAATCCAACAACCCCTCCTTCCCCTTCCCCTCTCCACCCTCCTCCCACCTATTCCCAACCACATGTCCCCATCTATTGAATCAATCCATACTCACCATGTTTTCCTTCTCTTTTAATGAAAAACAAGTTTATCTTATCATGTATTGACATTGCAAGATGATTAACGCAGCAAGCAAACTTGATTATCCAAGGTCTTGGATAAATTTTTAATTATAGTGATTATCCAGGGTCATATTGGATAAACCATCAAGCAAACTCATTTTTTTAACCCAGCAAGCAACGTGATTATCCAAGGGTCCAATATGATAAATAAATAAATAAAAGGAATGATATTAAAATTTAAAACAAGCTGTACATCAAACCCATCAAGCAAAATAAATGTTTTTAGCCTTTTTCATATGATTTTGATTCTCCCAAAACAAAATAAATATTTTGAAGAGCCAAGGTCAACTTATCAGTTCTAAAGAGAGAGAATGAGGTTGCAGCTTTGATGACTGAAGTTGAAGAGGTTGTTGGAGGGAATTTTTCTGATGTGTCTTACCTATTTGAGCATCCCAAAGTGGTTGAAGAGGTTGTTGGAGATGCTCTTAGTGTTCAACACTTGGCTGCCTCTTTTCATTGTCAGTGAGTTTAATGGAATAGTTTTGGATTTATGATAATGGGCTTGGTTTTGCTTCAAGATAATGGGTGAATTATTTAAAAAATTTCTCCTACGGGCCAATATAATATAGGGTGCTTTCGTTTATAAACACTATATATTTTACTAATTAGGAAAATACAAATTCAATTCATTTAATTAAGAAAAGACCAAAGAATAAAAAATAGGATGTAATTTTACAATCATGCATTACAAAAAACTAAAAATTACAAAATATGTCATTATGCAAATTTTAAGTAATTCATTTTAAACCAAAAGACAGCTGTCACCATTTAAAAACTAAACACAATTTAGTAAAATATATTGAGTTTCTTAACCGTTTGTGACAGGACCGACCCAAATTCCACTTTGGAATCCGCGTCGAACCCTGTGCGAGTCCAACACGTGTCAGCTGCCGAGCACGAATGACCAGAAAACCCTTTGCCCTAAATTCAACTTAAAACCACCTTAGGGTTCAAGACTTCTGCCAGAAAACAGGCAGAGCCCCCCCTGAAAAACTGACATTTCCCAAGTAAATTCACATGTAAAAACACAATTTTTATAATCTCAAACGTTCAACATGCAAAAATTGAATCCACACACCATCAAAACAGTTAATTTGAATGCCTTCCAGCCTTACAACAATCTGAACGTCAACGTTATCATCAATTCAATCCTAACCTTCTCAACCAATGAAATCATCCATTCTCGATATATCAATTCGACAATATCCTCAACATTTCTTGCCAATTTAAATTATTCAAGGTGAATCCTAAGCAATCACCTAGCTACAATTGTTTCATTTATTATTATCTTAACATGCATATCCTCATTACCAACAGCGTTATATGAAGAAATCTTATACGTAGAGTTCACTACCAGACCATCCTCGTATATCTCAAATATCAATCGGGCATTGGGCCCGTATATCAGTTTAGATTGAATTCAATGAAAATATTAAGTAGATTTCAAATTCAACTCCAAATCAACTTATGAAATATCCGCTTCCATGGCTGCACTTAGATTAACCTAGGTTGCCTACGTACCCATACTGAGGGATCAAGCCACACGTAGTTCTTCCTTTGATTTCAACAAGCCATATGTAGTTGAATATCATACCAGAAATTTATGTACTTAACTATTCAATTAATTTTTTATGGTCCATCTAACTCTTACATAACATTTACATAACCAAACCGGTTACTCGAAAGCCATACCTGAATCCGTGCACATATTGGATACAATCTACCATCCCTCACTAGCGGTATCTAGGACATAAACTTAACCGAAGGCAGCCGGGGAGGGGAAACTGACTAGTCACCTGTGTAGTTAAATCGGGTAGGTGGCTAGGGATTCTGGCCAACTCTGTGCAGAGAATAGAAGCAAGGTGACAAACCGTATCATTTTTCATCCTCGCAGAACTCGGGGACACAAAGTCAACCCAAGAACGCAGTCCATCAATTCCATAATTATATCATTAATCCTCACATTATTCCGTCAATTCTAGGTATCCTCGCAGGTCTTAGGAACACAAAGTCAACCCGAGCCGCATTGAGCATCTCTCTAGTTATTTTAAGTACTTACTAGAGCATCTCTCTCTCTCTCTCTCTATGCATATTGTCACGTTGCTCGCCTCTGTCACGTACCGCAAAATGGATCCAGATCTTGAATTTTTCCATATATATGTATATTTTCTTATGGGTTTGGTTGGCCTTTGAAAACTTAATTGAGTTCATATATGAACACATCAAATTTAAAGCTTTGGAATGGCTTCCTTTGTTGTTATTTCTTCACCTGCTTTGTGATCTTTAATATTTGGACTTTGCAGATACTGAACATGTGTTCCATAAAAGGGACAGTAACTTAGGCTTCACATCATTAATTCCTCTAAGTTAGTTTTGTGACCACAGTAAAGGATATGTTGTGAATGACACATGTATCATTGAAGCCAAGGTTGCAGTCCATAAGTCTGAAATTAAGATTTTAGAAGAACAAAAAACTCGTAGAAGCACGACGAGCAGGGACCTTCAAATCTAATCCTCTAAAAGTTCCAGATTGATCAGCAGCAATTAAGGCACCATGTTATGACAAGGTGTCTGCCTTCCAGGAGGAACCAGGTTCTGAGAAGGTTTGCACCGATAGCCTGCTAATCCTCCCATTGTCAAGGAACATGAGGATGTGTTGTCCACACCAGCTGGGGAGCTCATGGTTTTCAGGGGTTTAAGTGTAAAATAGAAAAAGCTATTGCTCTACCGCCCGATGAAGTTTGTTCCTGGCATCCTTCTTTAATAGAATTCCAAAAGAAGAGAAGTCACATGTCTACTGAGTGGGCGTTCACAGCTTCAGGCCAACTCCTGCATTTTTTGAAGAATACAGAAAAGGTCAAGGATTTGACAGTGATGTCTCTGAGCACCTAAAACTTTTATGGGAGGAGCTTGAGACCTTCAGGTTGACTTGGCTTGGCTGGGGCCCCATGTTCATAGCGCTTTAGGTATGAAGAATTTTGTGGAAGGGGTAGGGCAACGGAAAACACTGAGAGAGGATATAGATGGTTTGGAGATTAAAACAAAGCGGCTAAAGGCTAAGCTATTGCTTGCGGAGGTAAATCTTGGGGTAGCAATAAGAGATTTACACAGGGCTGAATGACGAGATAGATATGGATGGTGAGTTGGGTAATCGGATGTAGAATTTTCCCTTGAATTGCTGAAGATATGCAATGTACGACACATAACGCAAAGTTTGACTGGATTGTTCGGGGTCCCCTTTTACTGGAGGCCACCTCTCCCCCAAAGCAATGCAACTTAAGGCGTTAATTGATGTACTCAAACAGGCCAAGGTTGCTTTGCTTTGTGAAGCTGATTGATAAAAGGCCAGGACTTGAGCATTTGGGCGGGGTATTGGAGGAAGTTCAGACAATTGAAGCACACTTTGCACACCATAACTTTAGGTAGTTGTGACATAGTTGCACAAATCAGTCGGAAAAGCATGCTTTTTGTTGTAATCAATCTTTTGTCTGGATGGAGAAGGGGTGTTGCTTGCTCCTTTGTGATATGTCGAATGTATTGACAAACATATAATACTAATACAAGTTCATGGTAGAACTTGCGTTTGTAAACTAGCTTGCAAAAGAATGGTGCCCAAGAGCACGCATACCAGTTCAAGATCTTCTTTTGCTTTTTTTTTATTTTTATTTTTTAAATGTGATATATTTGGATTGTAAATTTCCCTCATGCTTCTGTGCATGACATCCATGTAAGTCCACTCCATTTACAACGGCCCTAGTGGAAGCACATTGCTTTCATTGAGATGACTTTCACTCACCTATATCAATATTCAATAACTCATATTATACCAATACATAATACCAATCTTCACTTGTTAATGTAGTTTATATGTCACTCTTTTCATGGTATCTAGCTTAGTGGAATAGTAAAATATAGTTTCGATATTAGTTAATAAGAGCTTATGGGTAAAATTTGTCTTTGCAAAACCATCTTTAAAAAAAAGGGTGCCTAGAGCTCGTATACTAGTCTAAAATCTTTTATTTTTATAACATGAGATATCAAGTTCCTATCAATATGAATGAAATAGCTCGCAAAGGACCCACTAGTGTAGGAGTAATTTTTGGGTGTTCCCGGTACACCACGTGGCTGGTGTACCATCCACTAGATGTAGGACATGTGGAATATTTCTAATACAGCTAGCCCATGTGTCATAAAAAATAATGCAATAAATTAGAAAGTAATACCAAATGTCCTAGGTCTATTGGATGGTACTCCAGCCATGTGGTGTACCAGAACATTTAAAAATTTCTCCTAGTGTAGTGGTTTGGAGTATTTACTCCCACAGGCAAGGTCCTGAGTTCGAGTTCTAGCATCCGTGTAGTGTGTGTGAGTTTAGTATGCTATCGCCTCTCTTAATAGGAAATGCCCTAAAAAAAAAGAAATAGCTCGAAGTTGAATTTCCATAAATTGTACTAGTTTTTTTTTTTTTTTAAAATTTAGAATTTAAAAAGATAATAGGTAGTTGTGTTCCATAAAAATAGGATCCATTATATGATTTTTCTTGTAATTTTAATATGAAAAAGTGTGAATTTACCATATTATCCTCATTTAATTAATAATTTCAATTCTTAATGTTTGCATTAACCAAGGGTATTTTCTGTTATTTTGAATGTTTTACCATTCTCTGCCTTTTGCTTTATATATACTAGTCTCTCTACACGCGCTCTTGCGCATGCTGGATGCTTTTTTTGCTTCATGCGCGACTTACAATTTTTCTGTTTCTTTAGTTTGCAATTGTATTTTTGTATACGGGTATTTTATCACCCGTATTTCACCATTCTCTACCATTCTCACTACAAGAGAGAAACCATTTCACGACGTCTGATATGCGTCATGGAAGACGTTTAATGACGCGGTCCAGACGTCGTAACCTACGTCATAGAAGGGGGGGTCATGGAAACTTTTTTAAAACCATGACGTCTGAATTACGTCATAGAATGTAATTTCAATGACGCAGTTTGCGTGTCGTCTTATTTTTTCGATGACGCGTCTAATGTGTCATAGATGTATTTTTAATGACGTCAAATCCGCGTCATGAATATTATGACGTCTGTATTGACGCCGTCTATTCAGGCTTTCTATGACGCAGAATAGACGTCATTGAACTTAACGACGTCTAGAAGACGTCATTGAAATTTTTTCATGACACATATTTGACGTCGTTGAAATTTTAATAAATAAATAAAATATTCATAATTGAACTTAACGACGTTTTGGAGACGTCATTGAAATATTTTTGACGACACATATTAGACGTCGTTGAAATTTTAATAAATAATAATAATAATTCTAATACATATATATATATATATATATAAACCATCATTTTAATTAAGAAAAAGAAATTAATATATATATATATATATCCCATCATTTTAATTAAGCAAAAAGAAATTAATATATAAAAGCAGAAATGAAGACACAATGACAAAGTACTCTAAATTATATTTCTATTATTCAAAATGATTCTAGTACATTAAAATTGTATTTAACTAATCTCACAAAGTCAATCATATGAAGTTTGAGAAGATTTGATACTTGCACTGTCCAAAACAAAGTAAACATCCAAAAGATTATCTCCATGATAGTTTGAGAGGATGTGATGCTTCATGTCCAAAAGTTGGTGTAAACCATAATTGCAAGCAAGATCGCTTTTTCCTTCTCTTCCTCTCACAATGAAGTGAAGCAAACCATAACTGCAAAACACAAGTAAGATCAGTACAAGGACTTCTAACATTTCTGGGAACATAGATTATAGCACTGCTTTTTCCTTGAGAACCATCCAAAGTGCTTGTGAAACTGATCATGTGGAATATATGATTTGATAAAAACTCTTGACATCAATGGACCGCTTCAAATACAAAACTAAAAGGATATATCTCATAGTTTCAAGAACGAAAAGTTACCGAAATAAGAATTCCAAGCTTCCCTAAGTGTCATGAAAGAAAAAGAACAACTCACAACACTTAATCATGTTCCTAGTTAAACAATGTGCATGAAAACCCAACCCCACAATCATCCTAGCACCAAAAATTTCTTTATCCCCGGATCTTTTAAAGAAAAGGAACCCATTAAAGAAAAAGCAAAGAAAACCGGTATTTGATCTTCCCACAGGCAATTGAATAAAAATGAATTTCTAAGAAAGTTGGGAGCTAAGGCAATTACATTAAAGAACACCCGTAAAACCAGTAAACCAAAACTTAAACAGACAAATACAGAGAAAGATACATGCATGCAAATGAGAAACGCTCATTTAAGATCCAATCAAGGAATAAATGAACAGAAACAAAGGATCTAATACTGTCATTAACAAAACAAAGTGAAGACAGAGAGTGTGATCTAAGAGACATACCTCTGTGTTCTATGCTCAGTGTCTATGTGGGCAATGTCAAAGTGGTGTTGATTCTAGGGAGGCTGAAAAGAAGGATCTGCTGCCTGCAAGAGAGAGAGAGAGAGAGAGAGAGAGAGAGAGAGAGAGTAGACTTTGTCTTATTTATACGTGGTAATTGGTAAAGGAGAAAGAGGATCAGATTCTACAAATTGAATTGAAATTATATGAGGCAACAAAGGTAGTAGGCAACCTTGCCAGCACGTGTTGATATGTAAAGCCTCTCAAGTTTCTCGATGCTACATGAATTCTGCCTCTTCAAGAACTAAATTATCTCGAACCTCAAGATCCTCCACTCCAAACCGCTTGAGGACACCAAGTAAAGCTCAAAGTAGTCGAATGCTTGGTTTTGCTCGAATGAAAATTCAAAATGTAAGTAAATATGAGAATCCAATCAAGGAATAATCGGAAGCACCTCCTCCTACTATCAAATTAAAAAGACCTATGCAAATCTGTAAAACCATATTCTTGTCAAATTAAAAAGATCAACTATGTTGTGACCCAGAAATTAAATATAACGTATACAACTGAGAAAACCCACAAAAGCAAATGAAGAGCAAGGAAATGTGTTGCAAGAAGAAAATGTGTGCAGCCAAAGTCAAGGAAATCTGCTCAAGACAAAAGAAAAGCATGGAGAGCAACCCTTGTGAAGCATATTCATAGCCAAAACCAAAGAGGAAGAAGTGTGTGCAGCAGCAAAAGCAAATGGAGATAAGATAAAACAAATGGAAAGAAGAAGCAATCAACTGCACTAATAACGGACAAGTCTATGGTTGGCAAAGAATTAACTAAGGAAGAAAATATTATGAAAAGACTATAGCTATCGCTGGTTCTTCGTCAACAATTACAAAGGCAAGTCTCTTTTTATATTTCCTAATTATATTATTTCATATTGTTGAGTTGGCTCGATGCATACAACTAAGTCTATAAAATTGAATCTAACTATGTTATGTTCCATATATATTGGCTTCAAGCAGCTAGCTATTCCAAATTAATTTGGTTTAAAAGCAAAACAGAATAACGATGAATACTAGTACTGTGGAGGATCTGGAGGACCAGCGAATTCAACTAAGGTCGATTAATTTCTTGAATCAAATTTATCTTTTGGGACCAAATACATGTTACCGGCCTGTCTGGATAATTTATGGACGTATTTGAAGCCTAATATTTTGTTTGTCGATTATCCTTCAAAGGGCGATAAAACATCACCATATTTCTTGTCCAAAGCTTCCACAATTGCATTCTCAACATCGGCAATAACCTTTTTAAAACACGAATAGTCTTCAAGTATTAGTCATACAATTTCAGGTTCAGAATGAAATAACAAAGAAAAAAGTTGTTTACACAAATGTAATTGAGTATTCTTGTTTATATCGCCATGGATACAAACACTTCCTTTTCCTATTAACAAAACATCCCCTTTTTCTATAGAAGGAACCATACATTACAAAATAAACATAAGAGAAAAAGTTAAGAGTTGAGAGAGAGATTGCACTTACATTCTCCAAATCATATGTATATACTGGCCACCGACTAATGATGGTTTCGAATTCATCGAGCATTTTCTTCAGCTGATTGTGCATATCATCAACAAAAGGAGTTGTTCCATGTTGTGTTCTAGCACCATACCATTTTTCCTGAAATTGATCAAGTTCTAGTAAATTTCCACTCGGAGTGTAAATTCCATTCAACACTTGGATTGCATTCTACTGAGCTACCAATAAACACAACTTGCACCAAACTTTGAGCAACACTAGAAATATAAATCCAAGCTATATAGAGATATATACCTTATCTAGCTTGCACTGGTCGAGAAAATGACGACGCTTGTCTTGAATTCACATGGTTATATACGAGTGAAACAGTTCTTTGGCATCAACTCCACCACCTTTAACAGGGCTGAAAATAGTTTTACATGAGTAGAGATACAAAAGGTAATTAAAAACACAGATTAAACCAGACAAATCACTCACTTGATGTTCCACAAAGAAAGATCCTGTTGAAATCCTGCGGTTGCAATAACAAGTTCTGCAACCGGTGGCGACAGGCTCGAGGAGGGCATGCAACAAGGAAAGCACGCAATCTATTGCAGAGGTTAAAATTGTACATGCATGAAGAAATTGTTGGAAGGTCTATACATCTGCACAACAATTAATAAAGAAAATTAATTAGTATACATAACAGAGGCATATTCAGTTGTTCACCACCATCACTGGAATTTCAAAACCAAGCATAATTACTAAACAAACGAGTGAAAAAGACGACGTCACACATGAAAGGATGTGACCATAACCACATTCTGTGTATCCCAAGGATGTGGCCACAAGAACAAAATAGACTAGTACATAGAATGGCATACATACCTTGGGAGGATACCTAGCTTGTGGATTTCTATGTCACTTAACCAGCTCATCTATCTCTACAGTGCATTCTTAACCTCTTTTGTTCGGCAACTGTAAAGTCATTTGGATTTTAATAAAAGTATAAAAAGGTAAGGGGAGGTCATGCATGGAGAAGTTAGCTTCTAATACCTGGAAAAATTTGCATAATTTCAATCGTGCCTCGGGACTCAAACTATCATAAAGAAGGGCGTATAGCTAGACAAAGAAAGCGCCAAAGCAGTACAGCTGCTCCATCGGGTGCCTAAAACAATTCACCATCCCTAACGGTGAAGATTCTTCAAGTGACTTGTAGTAATGAAAGTATAAAATATACAACATATGATGTATAATTGGTTGTCCCCATGGAGGATTAAATGCATGACCAGTTTACTCAAATGCCATAAGAAAAGTAAATTAATTTTAAGCTAAAGCACCAAAAATTGAAGAGATAAGTGAAGGTAGAAGGAGAATCAAATTTCTCAACTAAGAATTGAAAAGGAAAACAAAGTTTGAGCCCAATGCGATCAATTCTCATACCTCTTGATAACTTAATGATTTGTGCTCTTGGACTTCACATCCGATAGCAAATCATGTACTAAGGTGAGACAGTCTTTGGTAGGTGTAGCGACATCCATGACATAGGAAAGGTATCTGCAAGTAGCATGGAAAATTATACATAATAGAAGTTAGAAGATCCACAATTAGGTAATATTTTCAAGTTTAGGATAATAAGTTACCATTCTAACATATTTCACTACCTTAAATTGGTGTATGCCTTGGATAGTCCATAGTAAGATGCAAATTCAGTCACTAACCACCTCCATGAGCCATGTAACAACAAATTTCTTTGCTGAAAATGTTGAACCTTCATTGCAACTTCGAATCAAATTTATCTTTTCCTATTTTTGCCAAAAGCAAACAATAGGAAATAAAATGCCAAAAAGAAACCAGTACAACTAAGAAAAAAAGAAAATAAACAATATAAAAATTAAATACCTCTGTTTCTCTCTATGGATTCTTCTTTATGTCCCACTAGTTCAAAACTAAGAAATACAAAAAGAAACAATGTCAAACAGAGAGTATATGAAGATTTTCAATGAACTAAAAAAAAACCAAATAACATCTAAAAAATTAAAGAAAAATAACTCAACTCACTAAGAAAATAGGGGAGCAGAGCACTGCAGGAGAGATGATTCAATGTTTGGGTTTAGGGCTCGGCCCCAATTCCCAATTGATTTTCAATTTTCAAAGAGAGGATGTCACAATTTGGTGTTCAGATCTCATAAGAATTTGTGAGGAGTAGGGAGAGAGAGACCAGAGAAGGGCAGACCAAGAGAACAAGTTGGGGAGAGAGGGAAATAGGGAGATAGAGAGAGAGAGAGGAGGCGGAGGAGGAGTGCTCGTTGTTGCCGGAGAGGAGCAGGAGGAGCGGAGTGGTTGTCGTCGGTGATTCGAGAACTGATGTAGAGGACGAAGAAGGAAGTCTTAGGTTTAGAGTGATGGACTTAGATTTTGAAAGGTTTATGGATTTTTTTTTCCTTTTATTTTTCCTTTGGGCCTGAATTGGAGTTGAAGATAGCAAGAAGGTTTCCAGAAACAAGCGGGGAAATAATTTCAGTGAAAAAAAAGAGCGCCAGAGGATGAAAATTTTGGGGGTACATCTATGACGCACATTATGCGTCGTCGTATAAATATTTTATGACGTGTTGAAGACGTCGTTAAATTCTTTAGTCATCTATGACGCATATTCTGCGTCGTTGTATAAGTATTTCATGTGTAGAAGACGTCGTTAATTTAAGAAAAATCTATGACGCAGGTCCTGCGTCGTCGTATAGGATACATCTATGACGCAGGTTCTGCGTCATCATATAAGTATTTCATGACGTTTAAAAGACGTCGTTAAATTCACAATGTTAATGACGCATGATAGGCGTCGTCTAAATGTACTCAAATCAATGACACACATCCCGCGTCATTGAAAATGATTTTAATGACGCGCCAAGCATATGTCGTGATAATGGTGTCATAAACTCAATTCAATGACGCATTTTAAAAACATGTCATAGTTTATCACATTTAATGACGTGTATTTTCGATGCGTCATTAAATCTGCGTCATAAAAAGACATTTTTTTTTGTAGTGTCTCTAGAGGTTACTCATGTTATCCTTTGCAATTGTATTTGTTTGACACACTTTCGTTTACGCAAATATTGAATTTAGTGACAATTGAAAACTAAAAACTCATAATTGAAAATGCCATACTCACCCTTTCCCAAAATTAGCTTCAATGTCGTTGAAAGAGAGAGTGACATTGTTCCCGATCAGCACCACATTGGCCTTCGCCATAGAAAATTGCCCAAATAGAAACACCACCAAAACCACGACCAGATTCATTGTGCTCATCAATCTCGAAACAAAAACATTAACAATCATGATAATTGAACTCTTCAAGTAGTTAGACAGAAAAAGACAGAGAAGCAAAATGATAATATATATTAGTGCAGTTGCGATGGATTAAAACATCTGTCTCCATTTTCAGAGCATATAAATCTTCTTATAAAGTAGGGGATTTGTAAATTGTAAGGCAGTTGACAGGACCCGACCCGAATTCCACTTGGAGTCCGCGCCAAATTCTGTGGTTTAACAGACAATCTCAATGCTGGGCCCACAAACTAAGAAATACACAATCATCTTCCCGAGACAAAAGGAAAAAGGGTCGAGACTCCTGCCAAAATTGCCAAAATTTCGGCAGTCTCCCTTGAAAACGGATTTTACCAAAATTTCAACATGTCAAACAGACAACAAACTAGACAACCCAAGCGCCAGCATGCATAACGAATACAAAAAAGGCCTCCGGCCTTCAATTCAACCTTAATGGGCGATAACAGAACAATCTAAGAGTATATCAAATTAAACAACTGAAATTCAAAGTTTACAACAAGGGACATCAATGTCCTACACTTGGGTCGAAGCTCGAGGAGAGGAAGCTCGGCTTGATAGATCGATTCACTACACTACTGCCTGGGGATGCAAAAGCAGAAAGATTGTGAGTGGATAAAAACAACGTTTTCATACTTAAATCAACGTACTAACCCCACCGTTTCAATACCATGCAAACCATGCAATTCAAATCCTTTATATACTTCATTGATTTAAAAACCAAAATATCTCAAAGCAGTCAAAAGAAACCAATTCAAACCTTTCCAATTTCCGAGGCATAACCTCCCCAAACCGATCCACGTAGATATATATAATTAATAGCATAAAGTGAACTCACAGAATTGCTAAGTATTCAAATACATATATATATATATATAAGTTATAAGCCATGATAAACCTCCAAAATTGAATAAACGTAAAAATATGATAAGTTCCCGAATATAAATATATTCCCAAGATATTCTCACACCATCATAAGTACCGGGGAAACGATCCATCACGGGGATCGTTTGATTAGCCCGCAGGGCCCACTTTCCACCCTGTGTCTAGGGATGAGATGTCCAACAGGGGACTACCCCTCTACCGTACGTACGTCGGAAATCCAACGCCACGTGTGTACAAACCAAAACATTGTCCTACGAGCGAGACTACCCCTTCAAGGGTCTTCGGCACACCCGATCAAAGGTGCCCGGACCTTCACTATACGCTAGAGATTCCAACGTCACGTATAGTGAAGTACAGTAACCACAAACATCCCCCACAAGCCGAAATTTCCAACACCACGTGTGGGTAAACCAGGGAGGGTACAAACCACGGTGCGACTCTAACACCTCAAATCAAACATATAGTACCCCACACCAAAGCCGAGTCCCAAGGACCCGCTATCATAACCGACCATACCCAAATATCCCAAAATTCATAATGAAAACTCAATATCCAAAAATAGCAATATAGTTACATAAGGGACCTCACGTCCCGACATAGGGCATTCTAAACCCAATATGTAAATATATAATTAAAGTATAAGTAATGAATCCGAACACGCATTATTTCAATCCTCGGACGCATAAGCCAAATTATACAATCAAAATATTTATACGAACCGATAACCCATAAATAAAATAGTATAAAAACTCCCAAGTCAATTAACCCAAATATATTATCCAAACCTGACGTTTATCATAACAAAACCGCCTGACGTTAAATTCAAATATAGATATAATTTCCCAAAAGTATACGTTATACGCTCCCAAGAATATAGAATATAAATTCCTAAAATATAAATTATAAATTCTCAAAGTATAGATCATAATTTCCTAAAAATATATAAATTATAATTTCACAAAAAGTATAGAATATATATATATATACACACACACATACATTTATATATATATATATATATATATATATATTCCCAAAGTATAGAATATAACCCATGATACTCTTATATTTCAAATATTAAGGTAACTCAAAAATTCCATAATTAGAACCGAATAAAAATCCCAAGATTCAAAGTAACCAAATTATATAAAAATCGAAACCCGACAAAGCCATAAACTCAATTATTAGATATAAATTCAATAACTTCCATGGTATTCCACCATACCCAAAACCGTACACAATTACCACCGTACTCTTGACTCGTCCCAAATTCGATACTTAAAAGATAATCATATTAATGAAATATAGCCATCAGGGCCCCACATATACTAATCGGAAACCCAACTCATGCATAAACCTCAACTACCAATTCAATCATAATGACTTATCAAAAGTCAAAACCAAGATTTAAAACAATTATCAAATCCCATTTATATGCATTGCAATCAATTCTTTAAAATCATGCTCGTTTGAAAACAAAGTCCACTCACAGATAGTCCCACGCTACTTGACCCCGAGAGGGTCCTGCCTGCTGCGTACGCAGATCCTGAGTACCTATTTCAGAATATGAGAATCGGATTAACGAACGTACCGTGAACGGAAACTTTAAAACGAAACCTTAACTTTTCCCAACTCAAGGTGTGCGTGTACGTTGTACGAAGAGTTTCTAGGGTCAAACTATGTCTTTTAACAAAGTGGGACTGCCCCGAGAGACTCACGGTCAACCGGCGGTCAAACATCCCGTTTCGGTTAACCCTGGCCCGCGGGGCCCACGACCTCCAATTGGATCCGAACGTTCCTAAGGGTCCAACAAAGTCAACTAATCACATCCTGAAGGTTGGGTCTCTATCGAACGGTCGGATTTCTCACAAACGTACAATCGGACGGTTTTCGTTTAATTCAAACTTTAAGTTATTGATTCGGAGCATCCGGGGCTCCAATCCACGATCCGCGAATTCCTACATGATCCTAGAAATACAGGGAACAACATACATGAAATTGGAACCGATCCGACGGTCCGAAGACGTCGAACCCAGATAACGCGCAATAGGCGTAAATCCGTTCGACTGTCATACGAATTCCAAATTGAAATCTGAGCACACCTACGGGCTCGTGACGACGTAAGGATAATTTAGGAATGAAATGTGTAATAAAAAGTGAGCCCACGCGCGGGAACACGCGCTGGCAGATTCACTAGGTGTCTAAAGCGATAATTTCGGCGTTCGGACAAACTCCAAACCAAGAGTCATCCTTCCACCTACAGATACTACTCGATGAGTGGAACAACTTATTCAACTACGAGAACTTCCATAGACGACGGCAAGTGCTCGGAAATTCAATCTCAAAACAGGCCAAACTTTGAGTTATAGATCCGATATCCTACGATAGAAATTGATCAAAACCTACCCAACCATCAGCTAGAGCTCGAAGAGTAGATGAGAAAGCATACCTCACTTGCCTGAAACGGTGGCCGAAAAAGGCCGGAACGACGCCGCGAAGTTCGACTGAAAACATGGTCTTCTCTTGCGTTTTCCGGCGAGATGCGGCGGCGGCGTCACCTGGATGGGCTGGGGTTGGAGCGCATGGGGGTGTCAATCCTTTTGGGACCAATGCCGACCCACGTGGCCACCGGACGTGGTGGTTCCGGTTGAAAAACCGTGAGAAGCCGCAGATCGGAGGTGGGGGTCTCGTGCGGGAGAGAGAGAGAGAATTTTCTGAATTTCTATTGGTTGTTGGGTTTTTAATAAAAATTGAAATTACCAAAATATCCTTTTTAAGCGTTACAACTCCGAATCGAACGTGCCGCACATCCCCGAACTCGATTCGACTAGCCGAACGCAATGGCACAACTCGTTTCACCAAATTTCCGTCCGAAAATTAAATGACCTCATTTCCCCCTTTAATTATTAAATTCCAAATTTTCTTTAATTAATTCCTTTTTATTTACTCAATTTAATTTCTTCATTTTAATTAATTAATTTTTATTTATTTTTAGATCAGGGACGTTACACAGTTGTTGCAGAACGTGGAACTAAAAAACGAAACATGTATATCCTATTCTCTGCATCTTTATATGTTTTGCAATTTTTAATTTATTATTATTTTTAGTTATTTAAAATTTTGTCTCTTTTACAATATTACCCATCTGAATTTTAAATATAAATTTTTCATGAACTCTCAACTTTTTTGTTTCAGAGGTGTTGTTTAATTTTTTTTATAAAGGCTGTGACCCCAACTGCTTTTGGCCTTGCCTTATAATAGTAGAGATAGATATAGATGACCAAACCAATGTGCTTGATCGAAAGAAAGAACAAAAAGAAACCACCAATGTAGATTCAAGTTTGTGGTTTCAAACGATGTCGTGTCACCGCTTACTAAGTCACCTTAAACCACTTGCGATCAAATATCGGGTGAGCCAGCCGAAAAGGTTCTGGATGCTTCTAAACCCCAAAGTGAAAAACCTATCTTCAAAAACCCAATTGGTCTTCAGACGAAAATACCCTCCAAAAGACGGTACAAGTAATATTGCAAATCCCCAAATCAATGGCTTCACCTTGGAATTTGCTTAAGGGCATTGTCGTCAACCAAAAAATATCATCGGCAGCGCCCTAATTTCTCGTCTCTGTTTTTCTTTCTCTCCAAGCACATTCATTCCTCTCTCTCTCTCTCTCTCTGCTTTACAAACTTCTCCTACAAGGCCAGACCAGCCCAATCTATATTGAAACCCAAATTTTCATTCCGATTTTGCCCGTCCAGTTCCTCAGCCATGTTCGTGTCTAGGGTTTTAACTCGTGCCTCAAGGACCCTCCCCAGGAGCACAATGCTCTTCGCCGCTCCACAAAATCATCACTTGTCAATTCTATGCAATCAGTCCCAAGCTCTGATCCACGATTTTTCCATTAAGGTGCCAGAAAATCCCTTTATCTCTTTAATTTTTTCCACTAGGGTTTTGCTAGGGTTTTAGGTTTTTCTGCAAAATTCACCAATACTGCTATTTTGGATCCGACTGGTTCTCTTGTTGATCAAGCGCTGTTTTTATTTATTATAAAAATAGTATCGATGTTTCTTAGTCATGGAATTTGAGGTTTTGTGTCTTTAGCTTATGAAGCCTAAAAGCGGATTTGGAGAGATAACATATGATAATTGGCTTTCTGGGTTTATTATTTTCTTTTCAAATTATGAATATTGAGGAACTTTTATACTTCATTGTAGGCTAGTTTTGCAATTGGAATTAAAAAGAATTTCATAATCTTTATGATTGGAACCAGCCAATTTTTTTTTTTTTTTAACAATTTGCTTCAAATGATGAACAAAAATCATATACATGTATATCTACTATGCTAGTTTGGTTACAATTTGTACAGGGACATTTTTTGCGTCACCTTAATTTCTATGCTTAATGTCGAGCAGAGGAGGTTAGGTTCTCAGGATTTTCTGCAACTTGAGCACTTTAGCCAACTGCTATGAAGTTCTTTAGTTATTGGCCTTCGTCTTTGATTTTTTAGCTTGCTGTTGAGTATAAGGTCCTGTTTCTGATACGAATTGAATCTTAAATTTTAGGGATCTGTTGAAAGAGTTAAAAACTTGCATAGTTTATAGTAACTGGTTTTTCCTAGTAAGTTTCTGATTTTATTTCTTTTAAATATCAGTTTTCTCCAAGGCAAGTGTCTCTGTTGCATCATTCAACCCCTAGTTCTTCAATCTCTCAAATATTTGGATTCTCTTCGTCTGCATCGCCACAGCCTTCAGAAAGGGAACATGGAAGTGCTGCAGAGAATGGTGGTGCTCCAACAAATGGAGAGCCAGCAAAAGCAAGTGGAGATGCTAAAGTTTCTGATCAAACAAAAGAATCAGGTTACACTTCAGATTCCCAGTCTAACAAGTCTCCTTCTGTCAAAAGAAGGAGGGGAGGTGCTAAACGAATTGCATTTTCTGATTCAGATTCAGAGGGTGAGGGTGACTTAGGTTTCGATGATATGGTAAAACTTGTGGCTGAGAAGGAAGAACTTCTGAAGCAAAAACATGAAGAAATCAAGAGAATGCAAGATAAAGTCCTCCGAAGTTATGCAGAGATGGAAAATGTCATGGACAGAACAAGGCGTGAAGCAGAGAATTCAAAGAAATTTGCCATACAGGTCCTGGTTACTCTGACATTTTTTCCTGTCCTCAGGAACCTGCTATTTGCTTTTTTATTTACCTCATTCTTGTTGGAAAATAGATAATTTAATTTTTTGTGAAAAAATAAATTCTTCTGAGTTTTTACTCTGATGAGTGGTCGTTAATATGTTGCAGAATTTTGCGAAGAGTTTACTAGATGTTGCAGACAATTTGGGGAGAGCTTCTTCAGTTGTCAAAGACAGTTTCTCAAAACTTGATGAGTCTAAGGAATCTGGTGGAGCTGCACCACTTCTAAAAACACTTCTAGAAGGTGTTGAAATGACTGAGAAACAACTTATAGAGGTACACTTTTTTTAGCATTTATTTTAACCACTCACCATAAATCCTTCCTGAGTGGAGTGGCTGAGAAACAACTTATAGAGGTACATTTCTGGATGTACATTCTGTTTTCCTCACAAATGTCAAAAGTTAAAATTAGATCAGCTTATTTTCCTTTCCTTTTTAATAGGTATGGATTACCTTATATTGAGTCAATCAGGCTCATTCTCACAAATTGTAATTTCCGTTTCATGTGCCATTTTGCATGTATTTGTTTATTGAGTAATGGTTTTGTTAGCAAGAGCAGAAATTAACTGCAATGCTTTAACATTTAAATATATTTTCTTTCAGGTATTTAGAAAGTATGGAGTAGAAAAGTTTGATCCTACAAATGAAGCATTTGACCCAAACAAGCATAACGCGGTATTTAATTTAGAAGATGCTTCCAAGCCTCCAGGCACTATTGCTGTAGTTCTCAAGGTATGAAAAAAAAATATAATCAATTCTTTTGCATGTCTCTCCAAATAAGAAAGAAATGCACTACTGTTTGGCATTAATAGTATAGACTCGGGGTGACATTTTAATGTAATTTGAATGAAACCTTCAAATTGACATGTTGACATCTGACAAGTTTGAAATATTTAGCTTTGCTTGTGTTCTGAAAAGAAAATTTCCGAATTGAATAAGCTTGTCTGTTTCTTTCCACTGAACTAAATACTTAAGGGGAAAAAACAACAGGCACGAGTTTGATGTTGTCAGAAAACATCCTTTTAAAACACACCTGCACACACATTTTTGCACTGATGTTTATTATTATTATTATTATTTTTTCTGCATGAACTATACAATTGAATCTTTCCTTTGTTTTCTGAATTATATGACAATTGAGAAGTGCCCACACAACCAAAAGGACTTGGATAAATTGTTTGCATGAACGTGACTCATGTGACAAAACTGCTTGAATATTTATGTTTTTGTGTGCAGCAAAGTGGAGTTTTTACTCTGAAGGCTGTTGGTGAATTTATTTTATGATCCTCAATTAACTTACCAAGTTACTATAGCAGTGAGCGCATAATTAAATACTTTCATATATTTTTGTATTGCAGCCTGGATACATGCTTTACGACCGAGTTGTTAGGCCAGCTGAAGTTGGTGTAACTACAGCACCAGAGAACAACGCAACTGAGGATAATGCTGGCAATTGAATTGCAGCCAACAAAAGTTTCAAGTAACGCCCTTGTAGTAAACTGGATAACGTTTCCAAATTTTTTGAATATGTTTGAGAAACTTGAATGAGATTAAATCTTATTCCTGTGACATCCATAAGCTTATTATCCAGTTGCATTTTTTTTCTTTCTGCCCAATCTTTTATATTAATCCTTGTACTATAATGTTTTGGTTCTCAGCTTGCTGTGAGTGCATGGAGCATAGTGTAGAGTTTATCATGTTCTAGCTTCTGGGTTCTGTTGTTTGTGCTGTGAGCAAGGTTCCTTTGTACAAATGTTATTCTTCTTTAAGAAGCTATATCCTTTGCATTTACACAACCAAAAGAGGTCTTTTAAATTAAAGATGGCAAACCATTGTTTTCAGTAATTAAAAAGGTCTTATCTCTACAGACATCGGCCTTAGCCAAGTTGGCTAGAGCGGATGTGCTTCTCACTCTACACCCGAGTTCGAATCTCCCCGCTTATTGTTTAGATTAGATTAAAGTAGAATATCGTTTGTATGACAAAACAAAAAATGTCTTATGTCCGCTTCAACTTGCGCTCAATAGACTTCAGGGTGTTTTCCTAACTCAGTGTATAAGATTGGGTAGAATCCTCATTATCTTTTCTTAGTGATTATTTGATTTGGATCTAGAACAAATTTAATCCCTTTTTATTGTATTATTTATAGAGCTTATTGAGTTGTGCATATTTCGTATTTATTTTGCTGAGTGAGTATGAACATTCAAGTCATGACTAACGAGAAAACTAAATTGAGCAAAAAAAAATAATAAAAAGAGGAAAACCGGAACAACAAAAAGGCAGGCCTAAAATTTTTAGACAGTTTTCTTATGTTATGGTTTCGATAAATAGGTTGTGTTTGTGTAAAATCCACACTTCACAATACGATTTCTTGTTTGTTTCTTCATTTTTATAGTGTCATGTTCTTCTTTCTCCTTTTTTTTTTTTAAAATTCAAATTTGGTGCCATTGCATAACCCCTCTAAAAAAAACATCAAAAACACGAATGGTCACCCCTACAATGAAGTGCCACATAGCTAGTAGCTATATATAACTTAGGAACACTGTGTGCTATTTAATCATGTACTCTACTACTTTTTAACCCTAATATATAACTTAGGAGAAAATCCACAAACTAATCCTACAGCTTACTTACATACATCACAATCAGTATCATAATAACACAGAAAATAGCATGGCTAGCATGTAGCATTCCATGCAGCTCTAGCTTTTGTCTTCACAAATGCTAAGCATCAACCCAACCAAAATCTACCCGGGCTTGCTTTTTTCATCTGAGCATCTTCAATCTGGCTAACGGAATCACGGTTGGCACTGTGACCTTTCAACCCCAAATCTAAATCCAGATGGCTTCCATTTGAATCCTGCAAGCCAGAATGGTTCTCATCCAATTCCTGCCGTGCAGACAACATCTATTTAATAATTTGTTGCATAGTAATTAGTTTTCCTTTTTGTTTTTTAAAACTACATCAAGTGCACTAATCAATATCCTATTTGCTTGGTGGGGGAACAAAACAAAAAAGTTTTCATTTTCAAATTGCTTTTAGTTTCTAGAGAAGTTTCTTTAAACCTCACATGCTTGCTACTATATAACCCAGTAAAATTTACTATCCTTGCTAGTGAAACATCAAATCTTATCAAGTGTATATGCGAACACATACAATACCACCCCAATAAGACTTATGGGCTCAAGCAGCAGTGACAGCCAACACCACCACCTACATGCTCATTCTGCAACCCTAAAATTCATTTCAACATCTAGGAAGGGGCATGAGCATTTGGCCATATGGCCGAATGTAGAACATGTACTACAATAATTCAAAAGGACCAAATCCAAATGAATGAAAAGATAATTAAGCAGGAAATCAATAGGTCTAACCTCAGCTTGTTCCTCCATAACTTGATCGATGTTTGAATTTTCATGCATCTTAGTACTCGTGGCTATAGATTGGCCTCCCTCACTAGCTTTCACCACATCTCCAACCTTTCCCTTGGCTGTCTTCTGTTCCTCTAGCACAGAAACCTGCACAATGAATCATAAGCCACTAACCAATGCTCAAAATAGGACAATAAATGACAACAATTTCTGTTTTCTATTACTTTTTTTTTTCTTTAAGAATTAACAGCATCAAGTTTCTAATCTACGCATCCCAGGACTCCTAAATCTATTTTTGGTTCTATTCTGGGCAACTCAAAGTTAAAAATTCATGACCTTGAATGCTAGAAAGCATAACATTTGTCCAAAACTGCATTACTTGCAAGGATTGTACATTAAAAAACAACAGTAACATTCTCAACTTAGCAAAAATTTTGTACAAAGAACATCACTTATAGCATACAACACTAAATTATACAAGTTCTTATTTTCAAAACAAGAGCAGCTTAAATTCCTAACCTTCTAATTTTAAAGACAAAATCCTAACATTACACAGCACACTCCAATTAAATCCTTCAAGACATCCTCCCACCCCAAAAGATAAAAATCCCCCACAGATTTTACTCCAAAACCCACAATTTCCATAAACCCTAAAAACCCTAGAAACACATACGCAGCGATTGAATATGCATGTTAGTAGTTTACTTACGGGCGTGTAGCGGAACTTCCGGCGCGGCGGCTCCTCTGTCGGGGCGCCGGAGCCGGAGAGGGGTTCTGCGGCGGCGGTGGGCGGAGATATAGGGGTCCAGCGGCGGAGGAGGAGGCGGGAGCTGTTGTTGTTGCCGTTGGATTGGGAGTGAGGGTTCTGGTAAGCAACGGAGGATGATGAGGGCACGTGGACCCACTTCTTCTTCCACCTGCGAACTGGGCCGCTGAAGACGGTGGCGGTTTGGCCGTACCTCGAGGAGGCCCGGCCCAATCTGGACCCCATTCCCTCCATTTTTGGTTCTTCTTCAACTCTATCGCTCGCTCTCAGCCTTTGAGGAGCCTTGGAGCTTTGAGATAGCAGAGTGACTGGGTCAGTGTGACTATTTCATTTCAAGTACGAGGTTGAGAGAGAGAGATATATACTTTGTCAAAGGTTGTAACGACGCCGTTTTGGTGTTTGGTTCCCGTGCTTTTTGTCATACGCACCGTTGGTTTGGCGGTTAACAGGTTTTGATTAATTATTGTAATTTTAATTATTTTTCAATTAGATTTTCACACGCGTATTTGTAATTGTTTGCAAGGTAAAATCCTCCAGGCCGAGCTAGACAAAAGCACGAATGACCGAGCTAAGCTCGGATCATCCAGGTAGTCAGGTTAAGCTCGATATTATCAGTGATCAAGCCGAACCTGAGGCTGGTCGCCATATATTTTCAATCCCTCCCATCTAATTTTCAGCTCTTTTATTTTGTTAGATAATGTCCCCATTGAAGGACAATTGTGAATTAAAAAGAAAGAAATAACACGGATGGCTAAGGGAAAACGTTGTCGTTTAAGTTCTTTCTTTTGTTGGATAATCCCCAATTTGCCCTCTATCTTTCAAGATAGCTAGCTGGGTTCTCTGAGCTCAGTCTTTAGTTCCAGAGAGAGAGAGACCAACGGAAGAAAAGGAAAAATGGAGCTCTGTTTGAGTCTCGTCAATGGTGGCTCCATCTCTGTCGTCAACTTAAACCCTTCTCGCCTTTCACGCTCTCTTCCTGTCCGTAAAAACCCCATTTCTCTTCAGTCCTACACTTGTCTTAGACCCCCTTCTCTTTCCCGCCAATTCCAACCTTCCCAATTCGCTGTTTCGGCTTCTCCTTCTTCCTCTTCTTCTTCTTCCACGGCTCTCAGCTCTGAGAAAGACCAGCTTCCAGCGGACATCGTTGTCACAGAGACCCAAGAACCCAATTCCAGAGTAATTTTCTTTAGTTGCCAATTTTCTTCTAATTCCCAAATTTTGGTTTTAATTCTCTTTTTTTGTGTGGTTAATATCTCTCTCTGTAATCTTTGTGCAGGTTAAGTTGAGCATACAAGTACCACCAGAGGTCTGCGATGACTGTTACAAGAGGGTTATAAACGAGTTCATGAAGCAAGCCAAGGTTTCTTTGTGTTATATTTCTTTTGCATTGTTTTTATTTAGCTTGTGAGGAGTTAAAGTTCAATTTGATGGACTTTTTTTTTTATGGGTTTTTCAATGTCCACAGGTTCCGGGATTTCGCCCTGGAAAGAAGGTGCCTGAGAGTATTCTTGTGAGTCATGTTGGGAAGAAAAGTGTACAGAAGGCTGCAGTTGAATCTATTTTGAGGAGGACCCTTCCACATGCCATGTCTTCGGTATGTTAGGACTGTAATATTGTGAATTACATTTTGTTAAAACATATAGTTGCTTAAATTCTTTTAATTGCGAATTCATGTTGGGGTTTAGCTTATTGGCAATGGCTTCAGAGTTACAATGTTGCAGCATTTTTACAATCATAACCCCTTAGACCATATAACAAGGACAGCGTTTATTTCTTATGAAAGAACCTAATGAAGTGGTACTGCAAATGTCTAACAAAACCCCCTTTAGCATTCTTGAGTTCTCAACTGAAGTTGACCTGTTCTTATTTTACAGGTCACAGGCACGCCTTTGAGAGACTCAGTCCGTATTGTAACCAGATTTTCAGATATGGAGCAGGCCTACTCTTCTTTCAATTCTCTCAGGTTGATAGTTCAGATATTTTTCGAGTTACATTTTCACTTGCTATTTGATACTCCTAATTATTTCCACCTCAAAGTACCATATTACATGCAACATCTCCCCTCACAGTTTGTTAAGAGAAGATGCATGTATTAAAGGAAATTTGATAATGTCAACTAGTATTTGTCTTCCGATTAGATCAATCATATCATGCTCATCAGTTTGACTTGTACTCCAGATACGATGTGATTGTTGATATAGCACCGGAAGTGAAATGGATTCCTGAGAATGGATACAAGAATTTGAAGGTCGTTGTTGAGATAGACAGTGACATAGATGCACAAAAAGCTTCTGAGCAAGAATTAAGACGCCGCCATAAGTCCCTGGGTTCATTGAGAATTGTAACCGACAGAGGTCTACAGGTTAGTCAAGTTCAAGTTACTTTTGTTTTTTATTTTTGATATTTATTATGTGAAAAATATTTACTTGTTTGATTTGTTTGCTGGGATAAATGCTTAAAAGTTATAATTTGGATTCTATTCAACATCTGAAAGACATTGATACTGTCGCTTGGATTAGAGTATCATATTTGTTGAGTTTCAGTTGAGCTTTCAAACCGAGTTCCTTGCATCTCCTACTTGTTGTATGACGTTTGTAACATACAAAGTTGAGACTCCTACAGATCGGTGATCTTGCTGTCCTTGATATATCCGCAACAACCATAGATCAAGATGAATCAAATGTTAAAAGTATTCCATCCGCTGAGAGTAAAGGTGTGCCAATGTGCACTTAATCTTCTGCAGTTCTGTTAATGATAATTCTTTTTTTCGTCCAAGTTATGAATTTTTATTGCAGAGGCATCTCTCAACTTTATTTTCCATGTGAAGGTTATCATTTTGATACGGAAGATGGTGATAAAGTAGTTCCTGGTTTCCTGGATTCGATAATTGGAATTCAACGAGGTGAAACAAAGTCCTTTCCACTGGTATTTCCTGAATCATGGACACAAGAAGATCTTCGAGGAATTCATGCTCAATTCAATGTGAGCGCTATCCTGTTTTCTGGAAGTCCTCATGGTTTACCAAAATAACTTACAAGAAACAATAGGCATCCATATAAATCTTTTCTTCTTTTACTGTTGAACTGGCCCCTCAGTTTGCAAATACATGGAAATCTGATTATGCCCAATATTCTAAGCTAAACAAATTGTAATAATAAAATATATTATCTTATTTTATTGTTGGTCTTGATTTCTGTCCAAGTGAAAGTCTTCATTAGTTATCCTGAAATATTGAGGATTGGAATGTGGATTTGGAAAAGTTGTGATAATATCTTAAAACTACAAGATTTCTCTTAGTTTTACCATGTATGCGTCAAAAGGCTATAGATGAAACTCTTCCCTTTTTTCTTCTTTTCTTTCTCCTTTAGGTTGAATGCAAAGAATTATTTTACAGAGATTTACCCGAATTGGATGACTCCCTTGCTGAAAGGCTTCTCCCTGGAGGCACCAGTCTGAAACAGGTAGCCAGTATGAAATTTTAAATATTCTCAATGAAGTGATGCTTTGAAAATTGTACTTTGTTCAACACTAAAAGGATATTTTCTGCTGTACGAATGTCCAGGTCAAGGAATCATTGTTGCAAAAATTCCTTGAAGTGGAGCAAACAGCTAGAGAGCAAGCAGCTGATAATGCCATTCTAGATCAGCTTTGCAAGGTTCTTTTAAATTCTAAAATATTCATCTTGAAGATTACATTGATCTTTTGCAACCTTTAGTTGGGTTTCGCCTCACTGAAACAGGGCTTTGCATGTATTATGTTATTGTCAACTTTTTCAATAAGCTGTGAATTTGGACTGTTTGGTATTTCCCATTTCTATGGATGATATGATGGGTCAATTGTCTGCTTTACTGGTGCTAATGGTGGCAGCCGTGGAATTTGCCATTGGTTTAGCCATTTTTGTTATTACTTTCCGAGTCAGAGGAACTATTTCCGTATAATTTATTAATAGCAATCAAAGTTAAACATGACCCCTAGATTTCATCTATGCGCACACATGCATGCACCCATGTTGTTGCATGACCATTTCAAGGAAGTTTTGTGGATTTGTGCTGGTCAACTTGTTTGCATGAATTCCGGAAGTCCCATGATTTGACATTATACCATTCAACTTTGTGACGTGTTTAATTATTATTGGTGGAAACCTTGATTATTATTTAAAATATGTATATTTCAAACTAAGAACTGTGTTCATCTCGCGTAGTATTATATTATTTAGCCCACAAAGGAGATGCATATATAAGGCTTATTCACAATTAAGCATTTTAAGTGTCAGACCTGTTGACATGTAAACATATCAAGTGTCCTGTTAAATGGGAACTTCAACCTTCATAATAATTGTGTCTTCTTGTTTTTAGATGGTAGAGGTTGACATTCCTCAGTCCTTTTTTGAGGAGCAAGGTAGGCAGCTTTATGGAGCCAGACTTTTGGACATACAGGTCAGTAGGATTTACTTTTATTGCATGTGTGTGTGTTTTGTGAGCATGAATGTGCCTGCATTTTGCAGTTAACATCTTTTATATTTTGGTTGTCATGGTTGTGCAGGCAAATATAAAATTAAATGAGCAGCAATTGGCTTCTCTGTCAAGTAAGAAGGCTGTAGATGAGTATCTTCTAAACCAGAAGGAGAACATTACACATATGATAAAACAGAGTCTGGCTGTTGGAGACATATATAAACGTGAAAATTTGCAGGTATTTAACTTTGTATTAACATATTATCTGCCCATAAATATTTTTCTGTCGGTCGTGTTGTTTGTATTGTTTTTCTGCTTGGTAGAATGGGCCTCACAAAAAATAACTGGTGTGCTACACAACATATTTTAACTGAAAAACTATTTATCGCTTGGTCACAGCAATATGTTGTCTGTTTGTTTTTGCAGCTTTCAACAGAGGAGCTTGTCAAAGAAGTTGAAAATTCCATTGCTGAATTCAAACGTCAAAAGCAAGATTATGATGAAGAACGTGTTAGGGGACAGGTCAGAATATGCCACCCTGTTAGCAAAGCAGACTGCAATTGCTTTTAGTTTCAATTGCCTTCACAATGAGCTTTCTGTAATCTTGATTACTTGAGCTGCCTGAATATACGTAAATATATATATATATATATATATTAAAGTTGTTTAAATTTTCTTTTTTCAAACCAAACTCTTCTTTCTCCCTTCACTTCTATCATCTCTTTTCTCACATTTCTATCCATTTTATTTTTCTATCTTTATTAATAAATAAATAAAAAACAAGGAAGTTGCCAAACTGACCCAAAATGTTCTTCAATGTTTTTTTCTTTTTACATCTTTGTGTTTTCCTCCCTTGCTTTTACTAGGGGCGGTGCCCTTATCTGGTACCCATTTCTAAATTTCTGATATGGCATATAGGTAACTGAGTTGCTGTTACACATAATTTCTCTTTCAAAATTTTGCAGGTTCAAGAAATTTTAGAGGGAGCAAAGGTGCTTGAATGGTTGAGGGAGCATGCAGAGATTCAGTATGTAACTAGATGACAGAGAGGATAAGGCATGTCTCCGTTTGTGCTTAAGTTCCAAAGGTTCAGACGATGTTGATTTAGGCTAGTCATGTTTTGAGGGAGGTTTCCTATGACGATGCCCAGCCACATTCTAGCTGACATACCTTGAAGCATGCCTAAAAATGACCCTGCTTAATTTGTTGGGTTTAGGGCCTTTAGATTGATATTTCAATTGTTTGATGAGTGAGTTCAATTCTTGTATTTCGATATGAAGAATTTTCTATGTAAATCCAGTCTTAATCAATACAATATCTGGTTTTAAAGGAAACTTCTTTCATGTAGAGAAGCAGCATTTCCAATTTTATTATTCCTAATAATATATGCACTAGATAACATCACATTACTGTCAAAAACATATAAAGGAAGAATTTTGACACAAACAGGATTTAATGATGGCATGTAAGCAACTGACCCCACCAAATTAAGCAATACCTTGAAGCATGCCTAAAAATGGAGTGAAACTTGGTTGGAACGGGGATAGGACTGTTTTCCTATCCCCCTCCAATCACACGTTGCCACGTGGAAAAATTTGTACACGTGGCAGCGTGTGATTGGAGGAGGATAGGAAAACAGTCTTATCCCCGTTCCAACCAAGTGTTTTTGCTAAAAATGACCCTGCTTAATTTGTTGGGTTTAGGGCCCCTCAGTCTGCAAATACGTGGAAATCTGATTATGCCTTAAACGACAAGAATTCTCCTAGTGTTACTATATATGCGTCAAAAGACTAAAGATGAAAACTCTTCCCTTTTCTTTTTCTTTTCTTTCTCCTTTAGGTTGAATGCAAAGAATTATTTTACAGAGATTTACCCAAATTGGATGACTCCCTTGCTGAAAGGCTTCTCCCTGAAGACACCAGCCTGAAACAGGTGGCCAGTATGAAATTTTTAGGGTTTAGTGTTTGAACTGTGGTATTTCCCATTTCTATGGATGATATGAAGTTTTGCTGATTTGTGCTGGTCAACCTGTTTGTCAAATTTCTGATTACCAATATTAATTGCTCTTTTATCCGGCAAGACAGTCTTTCATTTGGCATAATAGTTTGTATACAAGCACCGCGAATCGGCTTATGCCACCCTGTAAAGCAAAGCAGATTGCAGTGGCTTATAGTTTCAGTTGCCTTCACAATGAGCTTTCTGTAATTTCAGTCTAGCTTTAGGAGAGAGATGCAAGAAATAGAGAAGAGGAAATGCATAAAAGTAAAACTAAAATCTATTTGAAATTGTTTAGTTTTCCATTTACAAGCCCAAGTAATTTATGTTCTTTCACCCTAAGAGCATCCACAATGATAGTCCCTGTCTCCCTGACTTCTAGCATCTCTTCTCACATTTCTATCCATTTTCTTTGTGTATCTTCATTCAAATAAACTAAAATAAGACAAGAAAGTTGCCAAACAGACCCCAACATGTTCTTCAATGTTTTTTCCTTCCATCTTTGACCTTTCTTCCCCTTACTTTTACTAGGACCAGTTTCCTTATCTGGTTTTCTAAATTACTGATATGACATAATAGGTAACAGAGTTACTGACAATTAATAATTTCTGTTCCAAAATTGTGCAGGTTTAAGAAATTTTACATTGAGCGAAGGTGCTTGAATGGTTGAGAGAGAATGCAGAGATTCAGTACATAACCAGATGGCGGAGAGAAGAATACAAGCCTGCATTGTGCGCGTATGTAGGTTCGAAATTTGTAGATGATATTGCTGGAGGCTAGTCATGTTCTAGCCGACCTTAGTTTTTTGGATTTAAGGCCTTTAGATTGAGAAGTACGAGTGTTTGATAAATGAGTTCAATGCTATGTTTTAGAATGAAGAATTTTGTTTGTAAATCCAGTCCTAATCAATACAATATCTGGTTTGGCGGTTCGTTTTACTTACAAAGCTGAATATGATATCTGTTAGTCCTAGGAAATATTTCAAACACAAGCTACTGGAAAAGCATCTATTGTGGGGAAGATGAATGAATAGAAATATATTCTTCCCCTTACTTATTTTCCATCTTATTTAACGCAGTTTTCTAATAACTTATGAATGAAGGTATAAATTAGTTGAGGGTTAAATACTTTTTAGTCACTAAGAATTTTTTTAGCCAAATTGGTCATTGTGTTTCTCAAAGTTTATAATTAATAGACATTACGTTATCTTCCGTTAATTGCAGTTTTATTATTATTATTTTTAGGAAACATCTTCAGTCTTGTTCCTCTAACTCAACAAGTATGGTATATTGTGCTATTAGGGTTTAACAAATTGGGGGAAATAGTTGAATCGAAAGTATAAGGAAAATCAAAAAGCCAAACCAAATTAAAATGAAATCAACAACTTGGGAATATATTTTGGTGCTGTATCCCCTTGATTATGTCTCCTTGCCATCTGAAGTCACAATGTGGTTCTCACTCAATTGATTCATGCTTCAACATAGCATCCAATATGTGACCTTATGCCTCACAATTTCGATTTCAACTTAAGATTTCCCCCAATTTGTTAAACCCTAATAGCACAATATGCCCTAACTCATTGAGTTAGAATAATAAGACTAAACGGAAGATAAAGGAATGTCTATAAATTGTAAACTTTGAGAAACATAGTTACCAATTTGGCTAAATTTTTTTCTCTGTGACCAAATTGAATTTTCGTGTAAAACCTAGTGACCAAAAAGGTACCCATAATTTAAAAACAATCTAAGATGAGGAGTCATGGTAAGTTGGAAATTTATAACCATGCAATTGTACTCTTTAAATATGTATTTTAAAAATATAGCCTATTTAAATATGTGAATATATTAAGAGAGTTTCATCAAGTATAACCATGTAACTGTACTTTTTAAATATGTATTTTAAAAGTATAGCCTATTTAAATATTCGAATATATTAAGAGAGTATAGCCGCGCGGCTGTATTATTTAAATATAATAATTAAAGAGTATAACTGTACGGCTAGATTAAAAATACAAAAATCCAAGTATAGCCGCTCGGCTATACTATTTATTAAAAAATAAAAATAAAAACAGGACCTCAAAGTTATCTTGAAGTGCCTGATGATTCATGTCCAAGACTAGGCACTAGCTATTTAATATACTCACAATTGAATTTGCTTTAGTCAATGACTAGAAGTATGAAGTCTCCACTTTTATATTTCAAATTTCATCAACAATAGTTGTTGAATTCAGGTTAGTAGTCTAAACTACTCTAATTTTTAGAAGAAAAAAAAAATCAAATTTAGGTAAAGGAACTAGCGCACTACCTTGACCAACTAATCCGGCCCACATCTACAGACAAAAACATGGTTGAACCTTTCAATTAATCACCTAATCATCCAACTGAGGAAGATTTAACCAGACGATCCTTGATCCTTGGGAAGCACCACGTTGGGATCATGAACATGTATGCGTTATTTATCCAACTGGTGCAGATATTGAACCGGTGCGTCACATTGAAATTGTGATCCATTTGTTTCATTCTTGGAAACTTATGCTACACTACACTACAACCACAAGTTCCTCCTGTTTTTTTGTTTTAGGGTTGTTTTTGGTGGATCCAAATCCTCCTTTTCTCTTGACAATCCTCAAAAGATGTAAAATGTTATAATTGATTTCGAGTTTTATCGGTAAACTGATGGAATGAAAGAGATTTTTTAAAAGATGACTTTACATTTGAAATCAAGATTGTCAAGAAAATGAGAGGGATTCAAATTGTTTTCAATCATTGCTACTTTGAGTTATGTTACGCTGCATAGAACTTGCTCCCATTCAGTTCAATACGTTACGAACTTAATATGGAATTATTTTGGATGCAGAGATAAATACTCTTAACTACTTGAGCTATACGTCCCTTTCAATAAATTCTACTTATTATTTGACACAAATCTTCTGCAAATCACATGACCTTTATTTTTATACAATCAATATTTTATTTTAATCTAATCTAAACTACGGAGAGGGGGATTCAAACTCAGGTGCAGAGTGGGGAGCACATCCTCTCCGCTCAAGCCAACTTGGCTAAGCCCATATCTGCCAAATCACATGAGCTTTGAGTTTCAATAATGAATGTGTTGAGTTAGTGTTAAACACCATAACTCGATTTTGACAGTAAAACATCTAATGGTATTGTAATAATAATTAAAAAAAAAACTATAATAATATAGAATAGCAGTTTTATTCTTTCTTTCTTTTTAACCTGGATCTGAGAGGTTTTATTTATTTATTTATTTATTTCGGGGTGGGGGACGCTATATAATTTCTACCAATAAGGAAAGTATGGACGATCTCAACCTGTTAAAGTAATTGTGTGGGAAATTGCCAAGTTTGGTCTTTGATTTGATAGCCTCACAGAATATAGCGTAATGGTCAAGGCTTTAGGCATTGCTTGCTGGTTTAAGGATGAACAAAGAGGGCAAAGTAGGTTCAGCTACTTCACCTTATATTATCCCAGAACCAGAAAAATCCTTATGACTCTAATTTATTAGGTTCAGCTAGAAATTATGTCATTTCCTGAAAGGGAAGCCTCTATTGTCCTTACCAAATTCCTCTTCCTCCTCCATTGACTCGCATCGCATACAACACATCAAGAATCCACTCTTCTTTGCACTCAATGAAATTTAAGTCTCAACAACCTTCATCAATCTCCATTACCATTTGTATCGGCTTCTTCCATTTTCACTTCACTCCAAATCATTCTTACCAGCTTTGCCAACCATCCTGCTTCTGCATTTTTATATTCTGAACCTGTGAACTTGGAGAACTGAAGGAGAAAGGATGACAATTAAGGCCATTCAACGGTTCCTCCTAACCTATCTCCTTCTGGAAATCTCTATGGTGTCTGCAAAAGTTCCGGCAATTATTGTGTTTGGAGACTCTACTGTGGATGCAGGGAACAACAACCAGATATCAACAATCCTGAAGAGCGACTTTCAACCTTATGGTCGCGATTTCTTTGGGGGCCAGCCTACCGGGCGCTTTTCCAATGGTAGGGTTCCAACAGACTTCATTTCTGAAGCTTTTATGATCAAGCCAACGATACCTGCATACTTGGATCCAACTTATACCATTAAGGATTTTGCTACTGGAGTTTGCTTTGCCTCTGCGGGAACTGGTTATGATAATGCCACTTCTGATGTGCTAGTAAGTCACATTATGACTCAACCTAGTACGCCTTATAAAGGCTTAGGCCACTGACCTTCGTGCCAAATAGAATCTCTCCTTGCCCCTCAAGTACGAGGTGGAAGGGTAAGGTCGTAGGTTCCATACGTGAATGAGCAGTTAAAAGATAAAAAAATGATAATAACCTAATTTTGACAGAGATCAGACACACTATAGACTATAGTTGTTTCCAACAATTTTCAGAATTTCCATTAATTTTTTAGTTTATATTATAATCAATATAATATACTAACCCTGCTGTACTGGTCTTGCAGTCTGTAATACCTCTTTGGAAGGAATTGGAGTACTACAAGAAATACCAGAAGGACCTGAGAAGCTATCTAGGCAACGATAAAGCTAATGAGGTTCTGGGAGAAGCACTTTACCTGATCAGTATAGGAACTAATGATTTCCTAGAAAACTACTACGTATTTAAACGCAGATCATCACAGTTTTCAATAGAGGAGTACCAAAATTTTCTAGCCGGAATTGCTGGAAATTTCATCACAGAGCTTTACCAGCTTGGAGCTCGAAAGATGTCTATATGCGGCCTTCCCCCGATGGGTTGCCTGCCACTGGAGAGAACTACAAATATCTTTTCTGGGAGTGATTGTATTGAGGAGTACAATGATGTGGCTAGGATTTTCAACGAGAAGTTGCAAGGATTGATTGAAAAGCTCAGCAAGAAACTAGTTAGAATCCAACTTGTGCTTTCAAACCCATATGATATTCTCTTAGAAATCATTCAAAACCCAGCTACTTTTGGTGAGTTTTACTTTATGTTTTCACTATAGTATCCGTTGTAATGTCACTTACAATTTGTGTACATGAAATAAAAAACAATGAGATAAATTTCCTATTTTGCAGGATTTGAAGATGCAGCAACGGCCTGTTGTGGCACAGGATTATTTGAGATGAGTTACATGTGTAATAAGATAAACCCATTCACATGTTCAGATCCAAATAAATATGTATTTTGGGACTCCTTCCATCCCACAGAAAAAACAAATGCTATTATTGCAGATCATGTATTCAGAAATTGCCTAGCTCAATTTTTATGAGAAGTACACAGTATAGAATGAGGTCTGTAATTGTCATTCTAGTAGTCTTGCCTTTGGTACTATCCACTTTAACTTGCATCAAGATATTTGTCTTTCATTTTTCCGAATCTAAATTTATCACCCACTAAGGTGCCATACACCATGAAAAATAGTGATAAAGTGAAGCAAAAACATCAATGAAGAGAGTCGAGCAAGGTTACCACAGTGGTCGTGGCCCTCCCCCTTTCCCCCTGCTTGGCACCCAGGATTGAAACCCCAGGGTTTCTTTCCTCCCAATGTAACAAAAAAAAAACATCAATGAAGAGTTTATTCATTTAGCAGATGGGCGGATGATTTGAAGCAAAATCACATTACCTTTTGAAACTACCGCGAAGATCTTACAATAACATATTGAACAGCAAGTAAAAGGGGTTGGACTTGAAAATAGAACATAACATAAAAACTGCTGACCGAGACTACAATTACTCATGATATAGTTTCTTACAACATCAAGTACCTAGAGTTGTAGAAATGCTTCTCAGGAAAAAGATTACTGTGGGGGGAAATATGCACCTCAACCTGAACTGAAAAATCACTTCTGCTCTTTGGGGAAATGGAGCTTGATCAGTGCAGGAAGCTCACATAACTCAACCTGAGGCTTGCCCAACAGAATACCCTTCAACTTTTCATCACATTTGACCACATTCTTGTTGTTTGGATCCTATGCAAGCACACATTTTTCTGATCAGTATTAAAATAGGTTCATATATGAAAGCATTGAAACTGAGTTGCACAGTTAGAATCAATAAAAGTAAGCATGCAAGGTGAAAGATAATATATTCTCTCCCATTTGCTTCTTAAACTCACAAGAAACCCTAAGCAACAAGAAGCCCAAGCACATTTATGCTAGAGCCCCTACCTTCTTCATTGACAGAGATGGCAAATAGTGGGTTGACAAGAATGGAACTTTATTGAGAAATAAATTTCACAAACAACCTGCATAAGCACAAAACCAGTTTTATATGACTGGTTCACAAACTAGGCTTCTCCTCTCAATGCAACAACACAGCGGAACTAACAATCTTGCTGACTCTGCTAATCGACTGCTAACAACCTTGCTGCGATTTGTGGACAGAGCTTACGTAAATTTAGGCTCCTAACAATTTCGATTAACAATTTCGATAATTAAACAAATACTAAGAAACTTATTCTTAGTTACAACCTAACAGAAAACATGAAGCACTATAACTAAGACAAAGTAACACAGAAAGATTAATACAGCACCATCTTCACTGAATACAACTGATTGTTCTTTAATTTAGGACATACAGGTTGCTTATCTTAAGAAATACAAATTTAAGGAACCTGTAAATTGTTGTCCTTGATGTATGACCAGACACGCATGAAGCATCCAAGATGAGAAATCTGAGACTGACCCACGAACTCCCGCAGCGTCAAAGGAAGATTTACGAGGTCAATCAAGTTGGCCAGCTTCTTTGGGTTATCTGTGATGGCCTTCTTCAACCTTGGTGGCAACATTGCTCTCACTCACTCCTGGATCAACTTTCTTTCTGAAATTCAGAAACCAGTGGCCCCGTAAAGTCACAGAGTAAATTCATTCAGTAGCATAAGCTTTTACAATAGTCATACAAACAATTTTCCCACCACTTGTGGAACTCAGTTCAAAAAGTGTTTATATTTTGCACTTAAACTGCACAATTAAATATCATTTCTCTTTTGTCTGCTTAACTAAGTTTTTGCAGTTACGTGCATGGGGTAAGTTCTCCTCAATAGTTTTGAATACCAGCTAAGCATAAGCAAGCAGAGCTTTCAGAGGAATTTTATCGAACACCTGGTGTTCTGTCAAGACCGACTCCCACATCCACAAGAACAAGCATCTAAAAGAAATAAAGAAAAAAGCGGATATAGATGACAGTGAATTCAGCTCAATTTCGAATTGAAAAGAAAAAGCGATCATAGAGTTAATTAGACGACAGTGACTATTTTATGACATGTTTGTATTTTGCAAGCTACTTTACCTGAAGAGGTGCAGTGCAGACAAAGCTGCTTCCAGGGCTGTACGTGTCCGAGGGATGCAAATAATTTTTTTCTTTTTCTTTCTCTTATTATTCTTTAGGCTTTATGGGCAAATAAGGCACGCAACTTTGGACAAAATAATTTACTTCCAATTGAAGGAGAAAACTCTGATGTCAAATGTTATTTTAATATTTTTAAACATTGAATTCCACTATTATTTACTTTTTTAAAAAATTTATTCATCATATGAATTCTATTTGCTTTTAAAATATAATAAAAAATATATGATATTTGAGGTTTTAAATGGACTTAAAAAATTTACAAAGTGTCGAATTGCCACTTAAGTCAAATCCAAATTTAAGGTAATCTAAAATTTGAAGTTTCAAGATTGTTAGCTAAAAGGTGATTATCATTTTTAAATGAAAATTATAATTGCTCCATGAAGCTACAATTGGAAAATTTTATGGAAAAAGAATTCAACTAAAGCACAAATCCTCAAGGACTAAAGATGGTAGATCTTCCTTATCAACAAAAAATAAAATAAAACGATAGATCTTGAACCTCTTAGGAATAAAAATATATATAATTTATTTCATTCACAGATAAGTTTTATTCTTTGGAACTTTAATAACAGGGACAAATGTTTTAGCCTGCACTTGGTCCCAAGTCTTCCCCCAACAAAAAATGGCAATACAAATAAGGAGCCTGCTTGCCAAATCTTGCACAATCTAAACCACCGGGAAAACTCAAATATGAGTTGAAATCATATACTGCAGCAAATACTGAGATGCTCAAGAAGAGCAATGCTTCCTTCGACTTATACACTTCGAAGCAACCGTAGTTCATGATACTTCTCATAGCTGTTTTCACCCATTTGCCATATGGATTTCTGAAATTCTTCAAGAGTTCCGGAATATCATAACCCAGCATTTCATCAACGGCTTCTATCATTTTAGGCTTCAACTTCTCGAATTTGTCAATGTTGTAACCACGCAAGATGTCCCGGAAGTGGTCAACATCCGGGAAATCCCCTGGAGGTAGATGGAACTCCCTCTGAACCTGTATAGTAACTTAAGTGTCAGCATATAGAGTAGGGCCTGCACATACACAGGGGAGCGAGGGAATACTACCTTTCCAAATTCATCTCCCAAATTATCAATAAGCCTCTGTTGAGTCTTAGCTTTCCCCAACATAGCAGGCATCTCCTTCTTTAAATGGCTAATTATGTAAGCGTGTATCTTGGCAGCTCGGGCACGCTTCACAAATTCATTGATCTGTGAAAATAATTGTCGTCAAAATTCCGTTCAAAAGGCATCTGCAAGAATTATTCGGTTGCTAAAAAGAAATGAAAAATGGGGCTCAACCTAAGTTACAGCTATAAAATTGCACCCCTACAGTAAGCTTATTTAAAATTTGCAAATAAATTAACCTGAATGCAACTTGATAAAGAAACTTCACGATAAGTAAATATAACAAACTCACCCTGCGATCACAAGACTTCTTTGGAATATCCTTTAAATCAGCAAGAAGATCCTCCTGTTCCTTTTCAAAGAGTTCTTTCCCAACCGGACCAGTAGCAGCCTCATTTACAGGTTTGTCATTGAATGAGCTGCAAAAGATAAATTAGTTTGCAAGGCCTGAACAAAGGAATTTGCTAGGAAACATCGGAATCTTTTAGAAACCATAGGAATATTTCCATGGAATTAATGCCTGTAAGGATGGAGAGGCTACCCAATATAAACTCGCATGACCTCAGGAGTATTAAGAACCTTCCCAAGTGACCACATCAAAGCTCCATAAACCCTCATCAACTGCATACCATGAATAAAGAATGATTTGATCGCAACATCCAATGACCTAATTAAATGCCTAAAAGAACATGTAGAAGGAAAATCATCAACAGATCCATACTTACTTGTTGGGTGTCAATTTGATCTGCCTTGTTCAGAACAACACGAATTTTATCGTCGTGACCATGTAAAGATGAAATCACGCGCTTGAATTCATCACTAACATCAAGTTTGTGAGGATCAAACAAAAGTAGAATAAGGTCGCACTTTGCAGCAAACCACGAAGTTACCCCAGTAAAATCGTAGGCTCGTTGCGTCCGCTGCTTCTCTCCAGATAAAACGCCAGGAGTATCCACAAAAGTAATGTGTTCTAGCAGCTTGGATATAAAAAGGAGTAAGCTTTGGTGTTTCAAAGGAAAATTTGGAAAAATTCAAGGTGATTGTGAAAGATAACTCACAGAATGTGGCATTTGAGAGCACTCAAACTTTGACAAGAATGCTGTTCCAAAAGTTGTGAGACCACTGAATGGCATGTCAGCTTGAACGGCAATAGTATTCCCAGGAACACTTCTTCCATCAGGCCCTGACTACATGGAAGCAGAATTAGCTAGTTAAACAATATTAATTTCAGAAACATTAACAGAAAAAGAAAAACAATATTAATGGAATTTGGAAATTTGTATTCGCTACAAATGTGAGGAAACCAAATCTTAGGATCTTCTCTAAAACATCAATTTCTGTACTAGTGACAGCCAAAAAGCTACTAGTTTCGTTTCTTGAAATTCACATGTACAACTGCTAAGCCTCATATAAGCACTTTCAAGAAATGCAAGAAATTTGTTTTATTGAACAGTGGCCACTGGCCAGAAACACAAAAATGTCCCTCAGCTTTTCTCTCCTTCAAATTCCTAGAACTAGGTAGAAAAAAATTCCTAGAACTTGGCTAATAACACGATAGTACTCTATCCAGACTCTTGACATACTGCCAAGCTGCTCAGCAATTTGCTTTCCATTTCTGAACTCATGACTAGTATCACAGACTATTTCCACCAATAGAAACCAGACCCAAAAACAACAGACTTTTTTCTCTTCTGAAAAATCAAAATACCAGTCTTGATATGTAGGGCAAAATGCAAAATGCTATTTCCTAACAGTAAAACATAACAATTTCACACTTAAAAATGAAGGTGTACAATCAGATACAAGAAAAGCAAGCATAATAAATCACCTTTTCTCACGCACACAGGGGAGGTACCAATTAATATTATCACTAAACTATCAATAACTAATAGGACACTCAGAAAGGTAATAAAATAGTAGTTTCTAACATTGCTACTGAGTCCCTATACAGCCTTATTATATATATGTCTTTTAAACTTAAATGCAACCATATAAACATTTAGTTTAACTTTTAGTCGCTAAGTAATTCAAGACTGTTAATGACAACACGAAAGGAGATAAATTTGTAATTACCATAACAACAACAAATCTATCTGTCGTAGGCTCTGGACCAATGTGAGCTCCTGTCAAAAGGCAAATGAGATGAGAGATGAAATATATCAAAAAACTTTCTATGCAAGACACAAACAATTATGAAAAGATACACTTGCACAGAGGATAACTTGCCTGGATAACTACTTTTGAGCAAATGTTTAATGAATGTTGTTTTCCCAGTGGAGTATTGACCCAATAGCATAACCATGGGTTTGGCATCAAAATCACTATTTGTCTGAAAAATATGCAAATAAACATCAATTGACAACTATAGCATGCTATAATTAGATAAAAGTTCAAGAGCATCCAAGAAAAAAATGAAATTAAACTAAGAGTGCCTGGGCATTAAATCTGATGAAAGAACTAGAAGAAACGCATACTGCTCACTCACCAGTAATGGGGATACAAAATCGTTAAACCGGTAAGTAGCTTCTAAGGGCTTCAGCTTCTGAACATACAGTCTCTTCAACCCATCAATAATTGATGTTACAGAAGAAAGTGGTACCTAAAATATGCCAAAAGAATTTTGTTAAGTTGTTAAACACAGTGCATAACCCATGTCTATCCAACAGTATAGCAAATAGCAATCTGTATGCACAGGAAAATTTTGCATCAACTCTACAATCAAAACATTACTCTCCAACCATGTTCTGCTTGTTCAAAATCCTCTGTTGTGAGCAGCATTCTCTTCATGTAAATTTATAATTTTATATCATACATAAATAAACAAAAAAGCACTCCTAAAACTGAACTATGTAAGCTTCTCTCCTTTACTTTTTCACTAGTAACATAGCCTCTTCTAGCAGTTATTGCGAACATAAAGTCATAATTGACTCAAAACTTTCGCATGTCCATTGGAAAACTTATCCTGATAAAAACATAAGTATTTCTGCACTCAACAAGTATCATAACTCAGACAACAAGTATCATAACTCAGATAGACTAGAATACCAAGTCAAAAAAGTACACGGAAGCAATAATATCATAAATTCCCCAGGCATTATGAAAACGTAAACTTGATTGATCAAAATAAGACAATTCAAATTAGTACATAATAGAAAGAAGTTTAGGTGCAAAAACATTTACCAGGACTGTGAAAATCCTTCTTTCTGAGTATCAAGAAAGCAAAACATTGATTGCTCCAAAAATAAGAAACAAATACCTTTTTTGATGATTTTGAAGAAAACCAAAGCGCTGAAGGTGATTGCTCCACCACCGCCATACCTGCATGACTGCTTATTAGTAAATGCACAGCAAAACCAAAAGTAGCAATACACATCTCATAGTTTGGTCAGGAAACTCCTCACCATTTACTTCGTTTTCATTCGTCTTGTGCAATTGTTTTTTTTTCTGAATAAATAAATAAGTAACTAAGTCAATCATTTTGGCCAGAAAAAGCAATCACTTTATTATAAAGAACTACATAAAAAATGAGAGTAAAAGAATAAGAAAGGTACAAATAGCTATATACCGCTAATAATGCATCCAAACCTTCCATAACAGGAGGATTGAGATTTTCCAAGTCAACTGAAACACAGGATAGCATTTCAAAGTTTAGGTTAACTGATTGTGCCAAACAACATTTCAAATTTTTTTTTTTTAAAACAGCCATGCACTACTCATTTTTATGAACAAACAGACAGTTCAAGCTGTCAACTTATACATGAGATTCTACCACTCCAAGCATGCCTTACAGAACAAAGTCAAACTAAAGAAACCCACCATTGCTATTCAATAAATCATGTGAAATATCATGTCCACCTTGTGCGAGAGAAACTAGCTACAAATGAACAGGCAATAACACGTCAGATTCCTATAAATCAAAATGTACGAGTTTTGCTATCCAGGAAAAAAAAAGGGAATTATAACAGTTAATAAAACAACCTGCAAAGCAGCAACAAACTCACTGAAACCAAGATATCCCTGCCTCTTTGAATCGGCAATCGCCCACACCTTAGGAAATGGAAAGTGCTTAGTAAGAAAAAGCCTCTATAAAGAATGATGGAAGCCTCTAAAATATGATATTTGACAAATGTAAACCCAAAATTCAAGTTACAAAAGTTAACCCCGAAAAGGAATGAAGAGGGGGGTTTTGTGGTCCTTAACAAATGTAACATAACAGTTGGCATAGATCATAATCGTAAGCTTGAACTTAGCAAAGTAATCTAATATGAAAAACTTGAGGCCAACTTCAATGGATCTACTTGTGAATTGTGTCACAAAACCTTTTGTATTGCTAAAAGGAAAAAGAAACCCACAATCCTAACAAAATGTATTTTGACAGAGAATAATCTAATGCATTAACTCAGCTAACAACACTAACCTATGTATGAAACATAAATTCATCAAATACCAAAAGTGTCAAATTAAAGCAGAAATAACACTTTGAGGGAAAAGAAAACACTTGTTTGATAAATAAAACATTAAAAAAAAAACAGAACGCAAAATAACCTGCTTGAGATCTTGCCGATTCAGATTGGACATGCCAAAAACTTTATAGCATCATTCCCCGTAATGCGGCCATCACTGTCTGAACAAAACCACAGGGAAAAAATTCAATACACAGTTGCTCTCTCGGGAACCAAACAAAAACTAAGAAAACAGTAGTTTTCATGGTAAATAATGCGAAGAAAACGTGTAGTGTAATTTACTACGAACCTGAATCAGCGAAGCGAAACCATTCCTGATAGATTTTCTGGTGCTCTTTGGAGCACGAACTGATCGGAACCGAAGAAATTTCCATATTCGTACACAATCTGATCCAGGTAGTGTTTTGGATTTTGATTCAAATTTTTGAAAAGAGAAACACACTCTTGGAGGTTCTGTTTGTTTCTCTTTCCCAGGAGGTTTAATTAATTGGGGTGAGAGTGCTTCAAACCGACAGAAAGGGGTTAAATCTTAACGGCGCGACGTCGTTTTTGGGTTGGGTTGCCATGACATGACATTTACTTTAAGGGCTACGCAGTGAGACCAACTTTGGATACCAACTTTCTAATAGAGGTGGAGTCATCAATACAACAGTCTCACGCCTATTAGAGAGTTGCAGACACGAAGTTTCAGATCCAAAGTTGGCCTCAGCATTTTCCTTACTTTAAGAGCGCCCAGTGAGGGGGTGGCGGGCGGAAGGGGCCTTTAGGCCAAAATCCGTTTCCACCGCAGCAGCCTCAGCCAGTGGCAAGGCCTGGATCCCACGGGCCTGGGCAAGCCCAATGGCAGATCTTGCCTCTCATGCCGACGTCAAGACATAAAAATTTAAAAAATCGAAAAAAATTGAAAAATAAATCTGAAAAATTCAAAAACATTTTTATACACACCTAGCAATTTTAATATTATTAATCTCATACATATAAATAAAATTAATCTCATGTGAAAATATCATACGTAAAATCTTATCCTAAAATTTTATCCGAAAATTGATTTGAGATTTTTATAATAAATAGTGATGGCAAGAACCAAAAATCTTATCCAAATGAATTGTTTAAGTATAAAAATAGGAAAAAACAGTTTAAGTGAATAGTAATTGCCTTGCCCTTGCCTTCCATGGGTGGAGCAAAAATGCAAGGGCTGCCACTATTCACATGAATAGTGCCCCCTTGCCCTTGCCCTTGCCCTTATGGGTGGAGTTGCTCTAATGGGGTCTTTAGAGGGTCAAGCCGTTAAACGACGGTGTGTTAGCTTCATTTTCGTAGCTGTATATGACAACCGCACGCGAAAAAATAGAGAGAGATTTGGGGACTCTTGTTCTCCTCCCTATATCATGCTCCTATCGTCACGTCATGTCACGTGATGTTATTAATTAACATGTTATAATATAAATAGACGGCTAAATTCGTATGTTATTAATCTATGATATGGTATTATTAAACTGTTACTCAGTATGTGTAACATTTAGCATGCAGAAAACGTTTTTGAGGTCACTGCATTCGACAGTCACAGGTATAGTTCTTCTTTTCTTGCTGACCAAAAAAACATAACTATAGGCACCTATATTAAGATGATCAAACAGAATGTGGTTAACTACGACAGCAGGCCAATTATGGTACTAAATTTGGACATGTTTGTTAATTAGCAACTGCATTGGTTGTACGATAAATGTATTTATTTTATTTTTAATGAAGATGAGAAATTAGAGTTGATTTAATGGATGTATTAATTATTTGAACATGATTAGTGACAAATATCTATAACTAGAGAGTATCTTCAAGGCACCGACTTTTCTGAAGCATTTTCAATATTAAGCTTGAAATACTTGATTTGAAATATTACAAATATTAGTGAATTAGAATATTTCAAATCGAGTGTTCCGAGTCGATTCAAGTTTGGAACCATTTTTGCCCAATGTTTTTCAATGTATATAGAATTGAATCAAACCAAACCAATCAAAATATCCATTTTAATTACAAAATGTGCAACCTCCAAAACTCTATAACTCTCTCTCTCTGACACAATATATCTTAGTATGAACATTAATAGAGCAAGGACCCAAAAATACAATCCTACAATTCAAGTGGGATTATGAACTTAAATTCCAACTGTTTTTCCCAACAACCAAAGAATGAGTGACAGTTCAAGCATAAAAATGGTGTGGACTGTAGTCATATCGAATGTAAATCCGTATATTGTAATACCAGCTTTATTATTCTCAAAATACGTCACTACAAGTTGCAACAATCAATATTTAATAATAATATCATCAAATTAAGTGATACAAAGATCAATGTGCAAAATATAATATTAGTTATAGGAGCTAACAGTAACTCCATTACTGATTACGTTATATCAAGGATGATGTTAACGTTAGTCACTCACGAACGACTATTAATGTATTATGGCGAAAATCAATTGTTAAAAATTGCAACACATCAATAGTCATGATTAGTAATTTTCGCAAATAATTTATCATGAATGGTAAGAGTTGATGATGATGACATATATGTATGTGCTAATAAAAATTAGGTTAAGTTACCTAGAGCTTGCCTTTTTTGAAAGGAGATAGTACTATATGCATATGATGGGTCCAACTTAGCGTTTTCCAATTCATCTCGATCATCACTTGCCAAATCAATGTTGGATTCTCCGCCACTACTGACCGGAAACACTCTCACATTAGCGGTGGTAGGATCATTGTTGGAGAGTCTCCTTCATTTGCATCAAACGAGTCTACAGTGGTGCAAACATGCCACTTGGTAGTGAGACATGTAACTGTTTGGGCCTTGTGTGTTATTTTAGTTGCGTTGCGCAGTAAAATGAGGACCCTTGTGACTAAAGTTATGATGCTCAAGTTCCACTAAGCATGGGAACTAAATATTGATGGTCAACATTTGTGCAATTGACCCTCTCCTCTGTGAGAGTTCTCCCTCTCCTTAGTGAGAGTTATTGTTGGTGTTTCCTTCTAGTTCTTGATTAAGGTTTGGTTTGGGCATTTACTTCTGTCGTGCAAATTAGATTCATTTTGATCTGGTGTTGATCGTCGGAGCTGCATTCATCATACCCTTAACTCCTCAACAATTACTTTCCCAAACTCCTACTTCAATGCTTCCCACAACCAGAAAGTTCACAGGGAATTTATTGTACCATGCAATCTTGATTTACTAGAGATTTTGCCCTGCAATTCTGAACTGTGATAATTATCTACTTAAATTCTTGTCAACAACCTAAGATCTCCACACACACCCCTTTTTCAATGCATACAACCACCAAAACCCCCAATTAAATATCATCCCAACAACCAACTATGTCTGGAAACTTCATAAATATAGATCTGTTTATCCCTCAATTGTTCATCCTTCAGCTATTCTTACCCGACCAAGTGCTCAAAGCCAGTCTGCACCCATTCTCAGTTAAAGTAAGATCTGGTCCACCCTGGTCCACTAGGAAAACCCCAATCGTTTGGAACTTCAGTGCTGTAATTGTAGACGTCCACATGGCAAACACCCATGAAGATGAACTTGTGGTCCAATTGGAGGAATCTCTCAGCTTATCTAGCCTGGAGCAAAGGCCCAAACTTGTCGGTGCTGTAATTGCAGAGAAAATGCCAAATAGAGGGGCCATAAAAAATATCCTTCGCACGGCCTGGCAAGAGTACGGGGAGGCAAAAATCATATGGGTCAAGGATAATTTATTTGCTATAACAGTAAGAGATGAGGATATGGCTAGCAAAATCCTAGACAACGGTCCTTGGTCAGTCATGAAGCAGTGTTTCTCTGTCAAAAGGTGGCCAACGGAGCTTGCAATTGAGGAGATTGACACGGCGATGGTTCCGTATTGGGTGCAGATTCGAGGAGTTCCATTGAACTTCTGCTCAGAGGAAAATACTGAGAAAATGGGGAGCAAAATCGGAGAGGTGATCCAGTATGAAAGCCCCAACCAAGCTCGTGGCTTCTTAAGAGTGAGGGTCATGGTTAACACTAGGAATCCTCTTGTACCAGGATTCTGGTTAGCGAGAACGGAAGGAAAAGAAACATGGGTAGAGTTTCAATATGAGAGATTGGCAGATCTGTGCTATAAGTGTGGTCGGATCGGGCACCCTAAGAATGAATGCAGATTTGAACCTTCACCAGATGGAGCGGCAAGCTACGGCACTTGGACAAGAGCAAAGATAATCCGAGAGACTTTCGAACAACCGAAACAGATGGCCTTGCCGTTGGGAGAGCAGAGGAAGGCAGGGGCGGTGCGCAACCAAGCTGTACCTTAAGAAAGGAGGCGCGTGCTCGTGACGAGTGGGGCAGGAAGTGGGGCAGACCATGTTGAAAATGACAGAGTTGATGATGTTTAGTACACTGATGGGAGATCACACAACACGAGGAATATAGACGTTACTGAGGGAGGCCAAACAAGATACAGAAGCAACATGGCAGGTTCTGAGGGAGTTTTGTCAAGGAAATTAATTACCAGTCAGTCCATGCCTCTCATATGCCAAAATATGCAGGCGGTGTCGGCGATTGAGTCAGGATTGGTGGAACACAACCAATTGGTTGGCCTTTTGGAGAACCAAGCCCAAAATGAATATTTTTTTCCATCATGCAGAGAACTTGATTTCACATGTGGAGTGGCTCGTTAGCTGTGCTGGCCCATGCTCCTCTCATGAGTGGTTTGAAAAGGTACAAGCCCAAGTGCAGAAAGGAAAGGCTAGCACAAATACCTGGGTCCAGCAAGGCCCCGTGATAGTTGAAGCGAGTATCGATGTTGGGTCGTTTGCACAGCAGCTACAACTCGAACCATCTGCTAATAACCCTTTTGGATCTATTCCAAAGACAACAACGGTTGGCCAGGTCACCAATCTAAATGGTATGTTCACAAGTTTGGGATTGAAAAGAAATGCTAAAGCTGAAAGTTTGACCTATTTGAATTCGCTAGAGAAGAAGGCTAAAAACAACAGAGGGGGGAGTTCTTTTCGAGGTCAAAAGAGAACTATCAAATCATACTAGGGCAGAGCTAGGAGACTACATGAAAGTGGGGCGGATTTGATCGCAGAGGCAAATCTCTTGGATGTGAATATACAACAATCTGATGAGTGGGATGGGGCTAAGACGGGAAGGGAGGAGATGCAAGCTGGGAAAGGATCCCGGGGTGGTGGCGGCTGGCCTAAAACAGCCTCAAGGTCATCATGATTTACTTATTATGGAACTGTCAAGGTCTCGGGTCGGACTTGACAGTTCGAGCTCTCCGGGGGCTCATTCACAAGCATAGACCCCCTGTTGTGTTCCTGATGGAGACAAAGATGAGAAGCAACAGGATTGATGGAGTACGTAGGAGTGTGGGATTTTATAATGGTTTCAATGTGGATCCAGTTGGTGTTGTTGGGGGCTGAGTCTTTGGTGGGATAATAGTGTTGAAATTGAAGTTTTTCTCAGCACTCCTAATCTGATCGACTCAACTATTAAGATCATGGAGTCTGGGATGGTGATAAGAGGTTCTTGGGTTTATGGCACCCCTTATAGGGAGCACAAAGCGGAGTTTTGGCGTTGGATGGAAGCCACTTTTAGTCCTACGGACATTCCTTGGTTGTGTGGGGGAGATCTCAATGAATTTTTGTGGAGTTCATAAAAAAGAGGGGGCAACGAAGTCACGCCCTCCCGCCCACGGTACCTGCACAACTTTATGCTGAAAACTGGGTTACTAGATTTGGGCTTCAATGGCCCCACATTTACTTGGAGGGGTAGAACGAGAACGGGTAATCTGGTACATGAGAGAATAGATAGATGCTTAGCAAATACAGTCTGGCAAGTCGCTTGGCCTAACACCAGAGTGTTACATGAAACGGTGCTGGGATCAGATCACAGCCATATGGTCCTTGTTAGTAAGCCAAGTGGTAACAGACACATCAAGCTTTTCAAGTTTGAGGCTCACTGGATTAAGGAGGATGAGAGCTATCAAATCATGAATAGGTGCTGGCAATCCCAGGTTGGGGGCTCTTGGATTAGGAGGTGGCGTAAAAAATTGAGAATGTGTAAGGGTCAACTACAGGGGTGGAGTAAATTGAAGTTTAAGAACAACCGTCACGAGATCGAGAGCACGATGAGCCACTTAAGATCGCTGCAAGAGAATTGGGAAAATAACTGTGAGCTGATTCAACCTGTAGTGGGCAAAATTAATGATCTATGGGCGAGGGAGGACAGTTACTGGAAGCAAAGGTCCCGTGTCAATTGGCTAACAACAGGTGATGCCAACACAGCTTTCTTTCACCAATCCACATTGCAACGTAGACGTCACAACAACATTTCTAAGATCAAGAATGACGATGGGGATTGGATTGAAAACGCAGAGGGAATTAGACAGACTGGAGGCACATTTCAAAAATTTGTTTACAACTGGTGGTCACAGAGATTGGGGGGATGTACTTGATTGTGTTTCTCATATTGTTAGTGATGAGATGAATGCAGCGCTGACTAGCCCAATCTTGGAAGTCGAGGTGAAAGATGCGGTTTTCCAAATGGGGGGAATGAAAGCCCCGGGGCCGGACGGGTTTCAAGGAATGTTTTACCAGACATATTGGGACACCATTCTTGCTGAAGTGCAGGGGACAGTGAAAGATTTTTTTAAAGGTGTTGTCTCCCCAATTTCCCTCAACTCAGCCCACTTAGTGCTGATTCCAAAAATCCCCTGTCCTGAGACGGTTTCCCAATTTCGTCCAATTGGGTTGTGTAATTATTCATATAAAATTCTCTCAAAAATTATGGCGAATAGGCTCAAACCTCACATGCCCAACCTCATTCATCACAGCCAGAATGCCTTTGTCCCTGGGCGCCAGATTCAAGATAATATTATCCTGGCTCACGAGGTATTCCATTACTTGAAACTAAGGAAATCAAAGAAGGTGTTTGAAATGAGAGTCAAACTTGATATGAATAAAGCGTACGACCGCGTGGAGTGGGATTTCTTAGAGGCAGTGATGAGTAGAATGAGGTTCACTGAGAGGTGGGTGAAGTTGATTATGAGTTGTATCAAAACGGTGCATTTTTCTGTGATCCTTAATGGATAACCAGGAGGAGGATTCAAACCCACCCGTGGATTGAGACAAGGAGACCCACTCTCCCCTTACTTGTTCTTATTGGTGAGTGAGGTTCTCTCCTTATTAGTGCTTAAGGCTTGTGAATTTGGTTTTTGCAGGGCATCAAATTAAGTCGGTCGGGACCTACTCTCTCCCATCTCATGTTTGCCGATGATACCTTAATTTTCCTAAGGGCCTCAGAACAGAATTGTACAAACATGGTGCAGCTTTTAAATACATATTGTAGAGCATCTGGGCAACAAATTAGTTTGGCCAAATCAACTATCTTCTTCAGCCCCAATACTCCATCAATTTTGGGCCAACAGCTCTGCTACATTCTTGGGATGCCACAGGTTGATGATCCTGGGAAGTATCTCGGTCTCCCTACTATTTGGGGCTGCTCAAAGCGTGAGGCATTGCTGTACATTAAGGAGAAGATTATGTCTAAAATCAAAGGTTGGAAACAACAACTTCTTTCGCAGGCAGGTCGTGAGGTCCTGTTGAAAGCAGTGGTTCAAGCGATTCCTGCTTATCCAATGCACATTTTTGTGTTCCCTTCCAAAATCTGTAAGGAAATTGATTCGTTAATGGCAAATTTTTGGTGGGGCCAAAATGGAAATGAGAAAATGATACACTGGATCATCTGGAATTCTTTGGGTCTCTCAAAACAGTCTGGTGGTATGGGCTTCCGTGACTTTCATGAATTTAATTTGGCATTGATAGCTAAGCAATGTTGGAGACTCATCACCGAACCTGACTCTCTTTGGGCAAAAACTTTGAAGGGTCTTTATTTCCCAAATGAAAACTTTCTTCAAGCCAGAAAAGTTAGTTGGGCTTCCTAGGCGTGGGCTAGTTTACTACAGGGAAGGGATATTCTATTGCAAGGAGCTCACTGGCAGGTACTTGATGGCTCTCAGGTTAGGCAATGGGTTGATAATTGGATTCCAGGTTTTGAGGGTGGAAGGCTGCAACCTGTGGCTAATGGTATGGTGGATTTAGAGCAAAGAGTCAATTCCATTCTTAATTTTGATACCCGTAATTGGGACCTCAACCCAATTCAGCACCTGATTGATGATAGAGCTGTTGAAGCCATTGCCAAGATTAAATTTGCAAGCCCTAGGAATAAAGATAGACTGGTATTGCCTTTCGAAAAGAATGGATGATACTCTGTAAAATCTGGGTATCACTGGCTGCATTGCTCCTCAACTACTCGGCAGCAAAATAGACCCTCCTCCTCCGCGATGTTGATGGGGTTTGATGGAAGTTTGTGTAGCGAATAAAAGCTCCCCCAAAAATCTGTAATTTTATTTGGAGAGCTGTCCGGAATTGTATTGCCACGAAGGAGAACTTATTTCGACGAAAAATGGGCACCTCCCCTATTTGCCTATTTGTGGTGAATTTGCCGAATCTGTTGAACACATGCTCTTACTCTGTCCTTGGGTTGAACCTGTGTGGTTTGGTGGCCAATTGAATATCAAGATAAACAAGGGAGCGATCACAAATATGGATAGATGGTTGTTGTCAATCATAAATGAGGGGGTTCTAAGTGTGATCGATCGAGAATGGATGAGTACTATTATAGCCTACACATGTTGGCACATTTGAAAAGCCCGTTGCAAAGCTGTTATGGAGCACAAGGCCCCGCATCCCCTCTCAGTTATAAGGGCAATCCAAACCTCTTGAGGCGATTTTTTGGAGGTTCTGCGTCCCATCAATCAACGTTGAAATGGTGCATCTCAAGTATATAAACCACCCCAGTGGTGGTATCCTCCCCAAGTAATATCATCAAGGTTAATGTAGATGCTTCATGGCGATCTACTGGTCAATAGGCAGGTGTGGGAATAGTCCTTCGCAGTGCTTTGGGGGATTTTGTGGCAAGTGGGGCTTTTCTAATAATTGCTGATTCTCCCTTACTCTCTGAAGCTTTGGCTGTGTTAGAGGGGTGCAAATTCGCCAAGCGGCAGGTTGTGCTCACATTGTAATTGAATTCGATTGCAGGGAGATTATCAATGCTCTTCAACGATCCATTTCAAGAGGCAGGTGGCATGTATATCCTGTGCTCACTTTGATAAAAGAGATCCAGGCGTAATTCGTGGAGTGTAATTGGTCTTGGGTTCCCGTAACCGCAAACCCGGGCACAGACCACTTGGCCAAGATGGCATTGTCGAGGATGAGCCCATCTTTTGGGTCAATAGACCCCATCCTCGTTGGTAGGCATTCTTAATAAGGATGGGTTACCTTGTCCTCCCCATTATTAGTTTGGGACTAGTAAGGAATTTGACAATGCCACCACCGGTTGGTTGGGTCGTCTCCTATCTGTGTTTCCTCTAGTCTTTGTATTTGTATGCTTTGTTCTTCGATTGCGGTTGTCCGTTAGCTTTGGACTCTAGCGTTGTATCTTTGGCTTGTTGCTCTGGTATTATTATTCCAGTTTGACCTCAAAAAAAAAAAAAAGTTCCACTAAGCATTAATGTGGGGTCGATTCAAATTTGGAACTCATTTTTGTCAATATTTTTTAATGTGTATAGAATTGAATCAAACCAAACCAATCAAAATGCCCAATTTAGTTACAAAAATTTGCATAATCACTACAAGTAGGGGAAAATCCATACACTGAAAAGTAAATACAATCCTACAATTCATGTGGGATTATGAACTTAAATTCCAACTGTTTTCTTCAGCAACCAAAGAATGAGTGACAGCTCAAGCATAAAAATGGAGTGGAGTGTAGTCATGTCGAATGTAAATCCGTATATTGTAATACCAGCTTTATTATTCTCAAAATACGCTACTGCAAGTTGCAACAATCAATATTTAATAATAATATCATCAAATTAAGTGATACAAAGATCAATGTGCAAAATATAATATTAGTTATAGGAGCTAACAGTAACTTCATTACTGATTACGTTATATCAAGGATGATGTTAACGTCACTCACTTACGAACGACAATTAGGGGTCGCTCTTTCTACTAGAAGAGTATTACTAGTAGTGGCACGCCTTTCGCAATCCTCCAAGGAATAGTCTCCGAGCCCGTCACAAGCTTAATTCTTTTCCTTGACTCCCAAGCAAGCCACACACAAAGCCGCTAAGTTGCCAAAGTACAGCTTGCTCAACGGCCAAGGGCATCACAAGGTATTCAAAAGCATTTCTAGCCGAACAACATTAAAAAAAATTAAAGTGCTAATGGCCTATAAAAGTAGTTCCAATCCAATTACTTTTTTGAACCAGAAAGCACTTGAATTTTTAATAAAATTTACATATGTTTCTAATAAAAACATTTCCATAAAAAAAACATTTATCATCAGAAATGATTCCTAAACAAATATTCTCTATTGTTTGTGTTTGTTCCTATCCTATTTATCGTTGTCTTAGGAGGAAAATCGTAATAATGGAAGTATCAACACTTTACATACCAACTGATGTAAGGATACTTTATTTTTTCTTTGGATCAACTACAGTAAACTCCCCAACCTATAAGAGTCATTATAAACTCATACCTAACCTTTGTTGACCCATTGACCAGTACAAGAACTTTGTGAATTCTTTCATAAAACACCCTCCGTCACTTAGTCCGTCAAGAACCTCGTTAAGTGATGAGGTGGCACTGTCGACATGGGTTTTTTTTTATGACGTAAGCAATTTAAAAGGTCACCTTTTGACTTGAGCCATTCAGACAAAATAAAAGGTCTCTGAGCCCCAAAATCATCGAATCCCTAATTTCATCACCTCCATTTTTTTCCAATTGATACGAAGATGGAGGCGCCGAAGTGTTGTTGTGGTAAGCGAGCTTAGGAGTTCACTTCCTGGACTGATGCCAACCCTGGGAGACATTTCTTCGGATGTGTGAAGCATGGGGTAAGTGATCTGAGTTTTGTCTTTTTTTTTTTTGGGTGGATCTGGGTTAGAAAGTGATGTGAGTTTGATGTAATGTACAGAGAGGACAAGGGTGCAACTTCTTTCAGTGGATTGATCCCCGAATGTGTGAAAGGTCGAGGACTGTTATTCCTAGGTTGCTGAGAAAGGTGAAAAAGCATGAGGAGTTGCAATGAAAATTGGCGACAAGAGGGAGGGTTATAAGGGTAGTGCTGCTGGGTTCATGGGTCACAATTTTGGTGCTTTTGTTGGTGTTGTTTGGTGGGGGCTTGAGAAAGCATGTACCTAACAAAAATGTTAGGGTAGAACTAGAATTTTAGTAAACTGTTCTAAAAAAAGTAGGTGTGAAAATGCAAGTGTCAAAATACATAAGTTCCAATCTGAAAATGCATTACTTCCCATCTGTAAATACAACTAAACTCAAGTCCCATTTGTATCTTCTTTAGGCCCATTTGCAGGTAGTTCAAACCCATTTGTAGCTTCCTCATGCCCATTTGTAGCTTCAGTTCAGGCCTCACTTGCAAATTCATGTGCAACCTGGCCATGTGTATTTGTAAATGAAATACCACCCAGCCAATAATCTCCAACTAAGGTATTTAGGTCAATATCATCATTCTCATGCATTACATATGTAACATCCCGACCCAATTTAACTATTATTTAATTATTAATTGTGGAATTACATTTTCACCTTTAGGGTAAGAGTATTTTAATCACTTTTTGATCGGCAAGGAATTTGGGGAATTAAGTTGCACCGTTGCGTCAAGCTCATTGACACGAGTCCGTAGATAGGCGGCACACTCAATTTCGAGTTTTAACGAAGGAGAAAAAGTCTAAAAACTAAAAAGATGTAATAGTCATTTCAAAAATTGAAATATCCCTTGAAAACCCGGTTTTACCCCTCCCCCCTTGGCACGCTCGCTCTTTCTCCCTGACAGCTTCTTTCTCATCTCTTTCTCTCTGCGCTATTTTGAGCAGCCAAAACTTTAACCAGCGAGTTCTCTATGCACAACCCACCCCTTTTCCCTGCCTGAAAATCCCGGATTGAGTGACTGGAACGAAGTGAAAATCGCCCAAAAACTGCCGTTGTGGCTGGCGCCGTTTCCGACCACTCCAGGCTGCGCCACCACATGGAACATGTAGCTCTCCTCTCCCTCATGCTTTCCCCTAGGCTGCTCGACGTCGTTGGTGGCCATAGTCGCCGAATCAAGCTTGAGAAATTCAGGCCAAAACCCTCATTGGTTTGGCTTCGATTCTCCTAGTTCCGGCCACTTTTTGGTCATGGACCAAGACCAAAATTTGTCCTTCTAGGTGTGCTTGTATGGGTATTGGCTAGCGATTTGGAGTTTTCCAATCGCTAGAATTTTACTCAAGACACCTGTCGGCAGTGGCGGCCCGTGTGCGAGTTGTCGATGACTTGTTTCAAAGCTAGAATTATTCCCTTGTCCTCCCGAGCACGATGATATGCTCAGATTTGAAATTGGTTGTCGTCTGACTATCGAACGGATATTGCACCTATTATGCGATATCCGGGTTCGATTGGTCCCAATTTCAAATATATTGTTCTCTGTACCTCTAGGATCACATAGGAACTCACAGATCGAGAATCGGAGTCCGGATACTCCGAATCATTGATTCTAGGGTTAGGCGAAGCGATCGCCGTCCGATCGTGCGATTGGCTTAGTTCCGACCTCTCGATCGAGACCAAAGGGGTATTCTTAAATCTTGTTTTAAAAATTAAAAAAAAACTTAATAGAACGAAACTTTAAAAATCATAAATAAATTGGTGAAATTAACTCTTTTATCTAACTGTTCAAAACGATTGAGGCTCATTTCCATCAACTATCAAATAGCAATCACACAAGAAACAGAAACAATATGAAACAAATAAGTAAAACTTATCATGTCCAGACTAGTATATGTATAATGTATATGGCCAAATGTACATGTGTTCATACACAGAACAGAACATGTTCAAAATCCAATTAAATTGGCAGGTGGTCTTTCAATAAGTAAATTGCTTATATCAAAATCCAAGAGAGTAATTATAAGACATGCTATGCTCGACACGAACTAAATTTGCCAAAGAGGTGAAACATCGGAACCAATTTGATATTGATTCTGAGCCTCTGTATTTATAATCTACGCATTTTCTTGTATTTCGCTTAATTTTAGTTGTTGTAATAACCTAACGTAATCTATGCATTTTCTCGTATTTCGCTTACTTTTAGCCATTGTAATAATTTAACGACCCTTAACATGACACGTTATCCTCAAGAGAATGATTGGGTGAAGGTCACTGCAGAGAGAATCAGGTGTAACAGGGAAAGTTGCAGAAAATAGTTACACAAGATAGACCATGGACCCCACATTAATGCTTAGTGGAACTTGAGCATCATAACTTTAGTCACAAGGGTCCTCATTTTATTGCCAACGCAACTAAAATAACACACGAGGTCCAAACAGTAACATGTCTCACTACCAAGTGGCATGTTTACGCCACTCTAGACTCGTTTGATGCAAATGAAGGAGACTCTCCAACAATGATCCTACCACCGCTAATGCGAGAGTGTTTCCGGTCATCATATCAGACATTGATTTGGCAAGTGATGATCGAGATGAATTGGAAAACGCTAAGTTGGACCCATCATATGCATATAGTACTATCTCCTATCAAAAAAGGCAAGCTCTAGGTAACCTAACCTAATTTTTATTAGCACATATATATGTCATCATCATCAACTCTTACCATTCATGATAAATTATTTGCAAAAATTACTAATCATGACTATTGATGTGTTGCAATTTTTAACAATTGATTTTCGCCACAATACATTAAGGGCTCGTTTGGTACAGGATTTGTCTTGGCATGGACTATGCTTAGGGATTGTTTTGGCTTGGCTTGGCTTGGCTTGGTCTAAGTTGGATAGTACTTATCTTGCGTTTGGTGTATGCCTGACTAGGACTAAATTTTTTATTTTTTCAAAAATATCTATATATATGTAAATATGTATAAATACATATATATATTATGTACGTGTATATATGTATTTTATAATATGTATATATAATATATATGTATATATAAATATATAAAATATAACATATATGTGTATGTACATGAATACATGTATATTATAAATAATATAAACATATATATATATGTATACATATATACATATATGTATATATATATATATGTGTGTGTGTATATATGTATATTATAATATATACATGGGTATAATACATATACATATACATATATATATGTATATCATAATATATTGTCACATCCAGAATCGCTCCGCCGTAGAAGACGATATTGTCCGCTTTGGGCGTGGCCCTCACGGTTTGTTTATGGGAACTCACGAGCAACTTCCTGCAGGTCACCCATCCTGGGATTGCTCTAAGCCCACAACTCGCTTAACTTTGGAGTTCCCACAACTCAGGCAGCGAGCTCCCAAAAGGCCTCGTGTTATTTGGAGGTGGCGTATACATATAAGGCACATTACCCCTCTCCGTTGGCCGATGTGGGATCTCACATATATATAATGTATATGTGTATGTACGTGTGTATATGTATATTATAATACATACATGGGTATAATATATATACGTATATATGTATTATAATATATAATATTTATTACATATATACACGTATACTATTATTATAATATTAATACGTATATGTGTATATGGGTATATTATAATAATAATATACATGTATATATGTATATGTATATTATATATATTATACATGTATAATATATATGTGTATGTATATATACGTATATATACGTGTTATAATATATAATATATGTTACATATATACATGTATACTATTATTATAATATTGATATGTATAAGTGTATATGGGTATATTATAATAATAATATACATGTGTATATGTATATGTATATTATATATATTATAATATATATTATACATGTATAATGTATATGTGTATGTATATATACGTATATATACGTGTTATAATATATAATATATGTTACATATATACATGTATACTATTATTATAATATTAATATGTATATGTGTATATGGGTATATTATAATAATAATATACATGTATATATGTATATGTATATTATATATATTATATATGTATATATGTGTATAGATATATACATATATACATATATACGTGTATATATGTATATTATAGTACATGTGTATGTAAGTATAATATAATATATAAATATGTGTATATAATAATAATAGTAATATATGTTTTTTTTTTTACAATATAATTTATTCATCTTATACATTGGTGAGCATGGGACTAGTTAAGCCCACTTTTTCACATGGGTTTAGTTAAGCCTTCCTAAGGAGGTGTTTTTGGTAGGCGTATTAACAATCCCATCTAAGACTAGGATACATGGTACTAAATTTAGTCAAGTCAGCGCCAAGCCAAGCCTGTGGACAAGAGCACGTCTCAAGTTTGAATCCCCATGACATCTTGATTATGTGTGTATGAGAAATCCTCCTCCTTTGTAATTTAAAATAAGTTGCTGATGTAAGATAAATTTGTCGTAGTATTATTAACTAAATTACAATATATTCCATCTACCTTCATATTTATTTTCAAGCATGTTATTAACTAGAAAAAAACTTTCTTATACCAAGGATACCACTGTGTGCTATCCCAATCATATCACGCATTGCCATGTTATTAATCATAATTAATACTCCCTATTAATAGTATATATCAATCACCTCATTTCTTTTGGTTGGCACTTCCTCTAACACATCGCCAATTTCTAAAAACATTTGAACAAAAAAAAAATCCCTAAATTACATACCCAATAAATAATGTACCTATAAAAAATACAAATACAGGTTCATTATTTAGCAAAGAATATGTACATTATACTAGGTAAAATGTTTTTCATAAAACAAACAATAAATCGATTATCAAATTATTTTTCATAAAACAAGTAATAAGTACATTATATTGTTTTCAACCTAATTAGAATGTACACTATTATTCATTAAACAATAATAAAATAGATTACTAATCATGTATAGAAAATGGAGAATAACACAAAAAAAAATTATATTAAATAAACCAACTAGGTAGCACTTTTATTTTTTGCCAAAAAGAGCTAGTAATTCACCTATAGTTTACTAATACGTTGAATTTATTGTTAAATTTCAAATAAGTTTCCAAATTAATTCCTACGTCCATTACAACCATTTGAAGATCTTTCTACTTGAAATAGAGATACATAAAAATGTAACTACCTGTTTGTTGGGTATGGGGTTTTCTTTGACAAATTCAAGGTACAAAGTTGAAATAGGCATTTAATTACCAGGTATTTACGATTATAAAACAATGGTGTGAGAGACAATTATAAAACTTAATAACCCTCAACTGTAGGTAGGGAGTGCAAGAAGGCAAAAAAAATTAGACCAACAAAGCTTCACAAAAACAAAATCGTAAAACAATACAAAAAATATTACACGAGAAAATACTTGATGTACCTAACGTATAGGTTGCAAGAGTGAAAAAGTAAGAACACCAACTAACGTTATACATTTTTATAATTCAATGAATACAATTATAAGGAAACTTGGAATTGAATTAAAATTAAATATGATAATTTATAGCCTGCAACTCAGTATCTTATTATCTTACCATTTTAAACATTTTCTTATTGAGAGGCCGATAATATACTAAACTCACACACATACAGACTTTTAAACCAATACATTAGTGGGTTCTTTGCATATAAATATAACTTAACACATCAAAAAAGAAATGTAATTCTACATGGCAATATAATGAGAGGACCTAAGTCAACAAACAATACTGCGTGGACTAGAGCCACATTGGGTTTACGTTTTTGGACTTGGTGCAAATTAACTAGGGCTCTTTAGTTTATAGGCACTATCTATTTTACTAATTAGAAAATACAAATTCAATTTCACTTAATTAGGAAAAGGCCAAAGAATAAAAAAATATGATGTAATTTTACAATAATGCATTACAAAAAACTAAGAATTACAAAAATGCCATTTATGGGTACGCGCTTCAAGGAGATCCTTCCTCTCAAGCGGACTGAAGTGGTTTACGCTTTTCCTTTCTGGGTCGTCGTCTTTTTCTGTTGGTTTGTCGAATCTGTTTGTATTGTAGCCTCGGGGAAAAGAAACTATTGAGATTGAATTTGAAATACGCAAGAAAAGAGACTGTTGAGCTTGAATTTGAAGCTCTGCAATTTCTCTTGATGAACAGTGTTTCCAAAGCTGGAAACTTTTAGTGGTGTTCGTTTATTTCTTATAAATTTTACTTTTTTTCATCTGTTTTGTCGGCGACCATACAGAGCATCAAGTTTTCTTTCTGAATTTTAGGGATATCTTATTTAGTCTACTTGAAATTGTAGGTGGAGGGGAAGATCTTTGTCGATTAGATCATGGGAAGAATGGCAAGAATTGGATCTCGTGTTGGTTGTAGTCTTCCTGGAAAATGGGTTCTTCACTGGGAGTTTCTTATGTTGACGACGTTGGCGGGTAAAGCTTCCACTTAATGTTAGATTGCAATCTTTCTCTCTCTCTCTCTCTCTCTCTCTCTCTCTCTCTCTCTCTCTCTCTCTCTCTCCATGGTGTTATACTAATCTAATAATAAGTTAAAGAATGCATATTTATTTTTGCGGTGAATGGGATTAACCTCAAAGTGAAATGAGGCCACGTGGTTCAATTCCCATCAAGGTATGTATTGGTTCTTAAGTTTGATTGCGGAGCTGCCGTTCAATATGAATTTGAAATACCTGTGCAATTTCAGGACTACGCAATAGGTACACCCATGAAAAAATCAGCGTCGCCTGTAGGAGGTGATACATCTCATGAAGTGAAGATTGATGCTAAACCCAACAGTGCAATTGCAGCGATAAATATCAAAATTATGGGCGGTTGGTTTTGAAAAAAATATCAAAATTACACACAATGCCACTCTTTCTAAGGCAAGCACACTATGCCACATTTCCACCTCCGGAAATCCCTCTCCGACCAGCCGCCACCAAGAATCGCGCCGACGCCTACCACGACCAACCATTGTGGGACCAACTCCATTGCCCTTTATTCACCCTGAAAAAATAGAAGTTTTTGTGACATTGAAGGGACTTGAACCTTGAACCTCAAAGGAGTAAGCCTCACTGACAAACCACTACATAAACTGCATTGCAGAAAAATATAAACTGCAATGCATAAAAATATAAACTGCATTGCAGAAAAAGAGAAATTGAATTGCAGAAAAAGAGAATCTGCATACCTCTTCCTCTTCCTCTTCATCTTCTTTTTCTCCTTCTTTGTCTTCATTTTCTCTTTCTTTCTTTTTTTGCAATGCTGAAAAATATAAATTGGGTTGCAGAAAAACATAAACTGCAATGTAGAAAAACATAAATTGAGTTGCAGAAAAACATAAACTGCAATGCAGAAAAATATAAACTGCAATGGAGGTGCTTTCATGTTTGTGATAGGAAAAATGAAAATGAACAAAAATAGAAAATGGAGGTGTAAAATTTGAGGTTATATTAGTATTTATGGCAGCAAGAAAAAGTTTTAAGGGTTATAGTCACTTTGCAAGCAGTGTCAAACCCAAAACTTGTGGGGACCTCTTTACATTTCAAGTCGCCATCAATGGTTTTTGGGCAACCTATCACTCGAGTTTTCAAGTTCTTCCCCTAGTTTAACAGATAAAAGAGAAAAATTACCAAACCCGAAAAACAATTATATCAAAAGAAAAAGTAAGCTACTATTCTCATTATTAGATCAAGGGCCACTAAGTTGAAGAAAATTCCCACGTCATTAGGTTTCATTTCAAGCAAATGATAAAAAAAGCTGCCACATGCAGAGAAGAATGCAAGTTTCCTCTGACCAGTAAAAGCCTGACCCAAATTCGTTAGTTTGTGAAAACTTTGATTAAATCAGATCTCTCTCCCTCTCTCGACTGTCTTCGTATGGTCTTAGCGGGTACTCTACCAGACACCGTTTCTTTCTCACTTTGCTCTCCCACGAAGAAAAATCGATCATGTTTCTCTCTCTAAAACCCATCTTTCTCTCTCTTTTTCTTTCTGCATTATGTGTTATGGTTCTTGGACACTGGTACTTTGAAGAGGGAACTAATTCATTTTGGCATTAATTTCAGTGCATGTTCTTGATTTTCTAGAGGTATGCACTTCTGGGTTGCCTTCTTGGTAATGCTCTGAAATTCAGTTTCAAACAACTCAGTGATACTGTAATTCAAATAACCACCACAAGAGCAAAATGATATGAGGTTTCTTCTCTGGCAGGAACACCACATAAAGCTTTACATTCAAGCTATAAAAGTTTGCAGCTTTCAAACTTCAATCTATTTAAACAGCCCAATCCAACTTTCAAGCATCATTTCTAAAATCAAATCCATCACGTTTTACACCAATAAGAAAATTCATCAGAGAGCCAAGCCACTCAATTAAAGACTATCCATTTTCCATATTATTCAATTCAAGAACTCCAATTCAAACCAAATTCAAGCCTTTCCATAAAAAGGAGATCCAAACAAACCCTAAAAGGTCAAAATGAACATAATTTATTTATCATATCTAAAATATGAAACACTAATCATCCAAGGGAGAACAAAAATTCTAGGAAAATCCACTCCCATTAAATCAAGTTGAGCTTGACAGAGTTTTCAATGTCTCTAGTGATTCGATCTTTGAACTGTCACTATGCCAAAATTCACTTTATGCAACACTTAATAGGCATCGGTAAAACATGAAATCGATGCTATTAGTCTCTTAGGCATCAATTTTATAAAAGCATAGCCATAGGGGTGTAAGGACATCACAACCAATATCAAGGGCGGAGCCGATGCCTTTATATGGAATTAGCATCGATCGATATTTTAATCGATGCCATATATCTTTCATTTTTTTTTTAAGTAAAAGTTTCAATGATCGATGCCTTATACCAAGGTCAACTCCCCAAAAAATTTCAGCTTTTTCCCTCAAAAATTTCACCCTTTTCCCTCAAAAATTTCACCAAGTCTTAAACCTAACTCTCTATCTCTCTCTCTCTTATCTCCTGTCAAAACCCCAAAGTTTCTCTCTGCTCTCGAACTCTCAAAAGAAAAAATCACGAAACACACAAAGTTCTTCTCCCTTTGCTCTCGACCTCTTAGTCGTGACCGTCCCTTACGGTTAGCTCTCGGTCGTCTCGATCTCGAACTCTTCTCTCTCTCCTTGCGAAAGCTCAAAACCCTAAAATTTACGTATTTCACCCATAGGTTAACCTACTCCAAGGTCCTGATCTAAACTCTCAATCGCTCAATCAACCCTCGGTACCCTCTGCCCTTGACTTCTTCTTTTATGTTTTCTTCCCTTCGTGCACTGATAAACACACTTGGGTTTCTCCGCATCGTAACTTTTGCCACTTCACCACCATCGCTCCGCACTCTCTGTCGGTAATTTTGTTTCCTTCATGCTTCTGATTTTCATTTTTCATCTTCTTGTCGTTGGATTTTGGGTCAAATCCCCAAAACAAAACAAAAATTTGTTTTTTGGTTTAATTGGGCTATCAATTAAACCAACAGTGGAGTGCATGATTGAAAAAATATAGGAAGGAGATTAGTTTCGTTCAATAATATCAATCGATGAAAGAGGAGTGCATGAGATTAGTGTTAGGGTTTGAGGCTTCGCAGAGAAGCTCATCTCCTCGGGAGAGACGAAGAAAAGCAGAGGAGGAGGAAGCTCTGTGTGGCCTATCAGCTCTGTGAGGGAGTGACGAGAGTAAGAGTGAGAGAAGCTCTCATATCATAATTCATAACCAACTGCCTGGTCCTCTCTTTATTTAATTTGTTTTTAAATCTTTATTAAATCTGTTATTTTCCTCCTCCTCTATACGAGATTAGTATATTGAAAAACACTAACCTCATGAACCAACGATCGCCTCTACTCTCTCCCGGACCATGCTCTCAACGATGATTTTGACCACCAAGTGAGCTTTTGTCGATTACCCATTTCTTTATTCTTTCTATTTAAGCTCGGACATGTGAAACGCAAGCTCTCTAAGTGTCTCTCGCTTATTGGTTGAAGGCAAAAGCTTGGTCCAGACAGCGATTCTCAATAGACCTTCAGCTCAATGCTCTCACGACTGCAATGGTGTGTTTTTATCTCTTAAAGCAATCATTTTTCTTATTTTTTTAGACCCTTAATTCTATTTAAGTTTTCGTTTGGAACCCATTTCTAAGAACTCCCATAATGAGCATACAGGGCTAGATTGCGTAAAGCGTACAAAAGTCGGGAAGATAATCCACGATATTGGTTTTATTGTAATGAAGGGTGATTGTTTTTCTTGTTCATCAATTTTGGTCCAATGCTTATGCTTATATTGCTTAATTGCGATTACTCGGTGGCGGTGACAAATTGTTTTGAATTTTTGAAGGGCGGTGGCAAGGCATTTTGTGCTAGTGGAGATATAGTTTCTCTTTATCATATGATAAACAAAGGTAGGACTCCATTACGATTTGCTATCAAACAATTTTATAAGTTGTAAACATATATTTATGGCTTACATACTTTTATTTGATTTCAAATTTGATGAAGTTAGCATTATGTAGCCGATTGAAAGGGGGCAAAGTAGATTTCTCTTTTATGGCTCTGTTGGTTTCTTATGACTATATAGCAAAATCTTTAATTTAATTTAACAAAATCTTTACGTTTGAGATTCATAATCTATTTTCTTTAACAAAAGCTATTCAAGTTGAATTCTGTTTTATGAGTATACATATATACACATATATGTTTGTACAAGTGTCGTTAAATTTAGTGTGCACTTCTATTCTTTTTACTTAATTAAAAACTTTGTAAACATATGCATATTAGGGAGTTGGCTATCAGCTTAGTTGTTGGTTTCGAATTGCAGAATTGCTAGATTTTTATACATTGTATGTATATTAAGTTGTGACCCTTGGAATCTACCAATATCTATAGCCATGCCATGCTCTTATTGTATCTAAATAAGCTACACTTAACCATTTTCTCTAAACTGCTCAAGCCAACTTTGTATGAGTAATTGGTTTTCTTAATTTCTTTTTCCAATAAACAAATTGTAAGTCATGCTTCAGTTTTGTTCAGTGACTTTCTAACTCTTTTTGTTTATGTAAAGAAATATTGACATGTAAGCAACATGTCCCTTGCTACCAGTGCATCATGATTGTGGCTTATTTAGTTCTACTCATAGGTGAGTATCTTATATTATTTTAAGTTAATTGTTTTTGTTTTGTACTTATATTAATCTACTTCTTAAATTTGTTCACTTTTGTTAGTTTGGAGATTGTAAAATGGAGAATGCATGACTGTTGAAGTGCAAATTCTGGTTAGTTATAGCCTTTAAATGAATATTATGTATTCTTGGACTTGATGATATTCTGTAGAAGTTCATATGTGAATTAGTTTAGTGATTTGGTTTGGTTGGAGAACTTGCCTATTGGGTGGTTTTGATAAGAACTTTGGAACTTTAGAATTGATTTAATTCAATAAAGAAGAGTTGATGCAGGAGCATCTACGAAGCTCTCTAAGATTACTTAGGCCCGTCACTCAATTGGGCTAGGGTTCTATTTACTTTAAATTATTAGTTACTTCTTTTGTTTTCCTATTCTTACTAGGATTTGTTATAATTTCCTGTTTAGGTTTTTAATTCCTATGTCAATTAGGTTTTCTATATTCTAGTATAAATAGGCTATATTTAGTGACTCTTGCATTTAGTTTTTGTTGATGAACATAATTTCACTTTGATCTCTAGAGTTCCTATTGGGATTTTGCCCTAGAACTCAATTATCTTCGTTCCAACTTCAATTCTACAGCTTTATCCCTCTATTCTCTGTATTTTGGATATGTTTGGTTCGCTGGACAGCAGTTTATAGCTGCTGCCCTGCATCAAGAGTGCAGTGGAAAGTTTGAGAAACAGAGGGAAAGTAGAGAGGGAACTTTCTTCTTTAGAACTGATTGGGTTCATTCAAAAATAATTCAATAACAATACAAGGCTTGTATAATAGCGTTTTGGTAAGACGAATACTAAATGAGTCTAAGGGCATACAGCAAGTTCTGCTGCCAAAGGGAATATTAGTTATGTGCCTTGGTGGAATGAGCTATCCGAATGTGGGAAAAGGGGACTTTCTGTTAAACCCAAGATGGGTGATGCATTGCTTTTACGGAGCATGAGGCCTGATGCATAAACAATGCCTCCGAGTTTCAATACCTTTTTTCTTCTCAGTCTTCTACGTGTCTGTATATGTTTCTGGTCAACATCTTGTTTGTGCATGTTATAATATTGATGTGTTGTTGGTCTAATTTAGTGCAGTGCTAATGAAAAGAAAATGAGTTATTTTGCTAACATTTCAGATGGTGTGAGTAGCCTTTGCCATAGGTAGTTTTATTATTAAAAATTTGAGCTTTCTAATTTATATTTGGAGTTTAAGCTTTCAATCTTGGTCAGTGATTTTTTCATATTTTAGTTTGTCAAGTTCTATTTGGACAATACATATGTCATTACTAGTTGTTGAGTTCCTTCACCTTCCCTTTGGTAAAATATCGATTTACTAACATTTGGTAAATCTGTATATTGAGCAATTTGAAGTGACATCATATCTTTTGCAAATTTAGTACCTTACACTTTTTAAGCTTATGTTCATATTTTTGCTGCCTGTGTTTACATTTTACATGCTCTTTTTTTTTCTTTTTTTCCAGTATAGAGCTAGACGGAAGTACACCCAAATGGAATAGGATGAGGTGCGAGAAGAATTGGTAACTCATGCGAGAAGAACTAAACATTCCTCTGTCATTTTACATGTCTTTATAGCTAGTATTTTGCTTATATAGACAAGTATGGATAATTTGTGGTGTGGGGCTGCAAAAATTGTGATTGGGATGTGACAAGTATGTATCATTCAAGTATTTTGCTTATATAGACAAGTACGGATATATTTAAATTAATGTTTATATATATGTTTTTTTTTTATGAACTACACAACATGATTCAGAAATGATGCCTTTTTGATATTCTAAGACAGTAACCAAGTAAAGTTTGATGTGGAACATGCAAAATATCTACACTTTTCTTTCATAAGTGATGCCTATTGTTCAAAACAACTTCAGTTTTCCAGAAACAACTGAAGTTAAAAGATTAAAAAAACCACACTTCTATGATCACTGATGCCTAAAATTAGAAGTAGTATCAGCATTTATATAACAACTAATGCTATTTGAGGCTTTTCAAGTCCGAAAAAATGAAAAAGCGATGACGTATAACATAATTCGCATCGGCATTATTGGTTTATGTGATGTCATAATGGATAATACGCATCTGTATAGGATATCACACTGATACTGTAATAGTCCTTTAGCATCCTACATTTTGAACCCAGTGATGCTGTTACAGGTTTAGGCATCAGAAGTCAACCCTTTTTTTGGCACACGGAAATCTTTTAGCATCGGAGTTTAAAAATTATGCGATGTCGTAACTATGTATAGGCATCGGGGAATGTTCGTTGCCTAAAGTCCGACTTTAGGCAACAGCTACCAATACCACATAATTTTCGGACTTTAGGCAACGGATTTTATCCGTTGCTAAAAGTGTTTTTTGGCATAGTGTGTGATGATTTGAGGAAGCCACCGATGAGCCCATGCACTCACTTATGAATGCTTCCATTTATTTGCAGAATCGAAAATTTTCCCAGCAGTTCTTTGATAGATTTTGGATAAGGAGGGATGAAGGTATTTCCATGGTTTCTTAAAACCACCTTGTTCACTTCAGCATCTGTGGACACTATGATTTCGGCTTGAACACCTTTCCATACCTGTAGAGAGAGAGAGGCTGTTACTTTGCTACTTTTTCATTGATGATATGATAGGACATAGGAGGATATGTATGGTCAGCTTCTGGTTGAGAGCGGTCGATGGTTCTCAGGTGGTGTTTACAGAGAGATCTGATTTTTTTTTTCTAGAGAGAGATCTGATTTTGGCCAGCCCTTTCAAACAATAAGGGTAAAATTGTATTTTACCCTTATAATTTAGCCAGGCCCAATGAATGTGGGCTTGCTCTTTGGCCAAATCTAAAAGAAAATTTTGATTCCTAAGCTCAAAGCCCAAACAGAAATAGCATAGGTATTAAAACCTTATTAGTAAGGATTCTTTTTGCTAAAACCTAATTTTTCTAATTAACTATTGTACTTGCATACCAATTGCTGGAGGAGTTTCTGCCTTAATTTGCGACATGACTGAAACTCTCCCAAGTCTTTCCAATCTGCAATCCTTAATTATTTTTGTTTTTTTGGTCTGAATCCAATCCTTAATTCTCTACCGTGCTCTCATAAAATTTTGAAAATCGAGGCAGAATAATCCAGTCCTTGACGTGAATTTGGTGTTCAGTTAAGACTAGCAGTGGGGTAGGCAAGCTTCCAAAATTGCTTTCATTCCAAACGGTATTTTTGTTTCCTATAGGTATTTCTCTCCCTACATTTGTTTGCATCCAAACAACTTGCGCAGGAAAATGAGCTGGCTTGGCACTGGATACTGGATACTGGACATCGATGTCTATGTAGGCATTAGGTAGGTAGAGACAGAATAGTAAGTCATGGAGGCATAATTGGCGCAAATAATCGACGGCACTGGATACCCGATGTCTCTATGGAGGAGGTATAATTGGAGCAAATCATAATCCATGAAAAGAGTCTTAGCTCAGCATGGCCTGGCCAGTTTGGAAATGCTTTTACATAATCAAAAGCGTGTTTGCATTGTTTGACATTTGTTCATACCAAAATTAAACCCCGTTGACTTAAATTTGAGTTTTAAATAAATGTTTAAAAAGTATGTGGGTATACCTCTAGAATATGGTAGTTGTAAGGTTCTATGTTGGAAGAACCCTTCAATTTTCCACAAACAAAACAAAATATCAACTTATAATATCCAGCTACGTACATGCCTGGAAATTTCGCTGCCTTCCCAATTCCGCTAATAACATGCAAACACGCTGATCATCTTCTATATAAACCCACGATAGTATGCTTTGCTTCTTCACAGCTAGCTTTCCAACACCACTACTTAAACCTAAGCCAATATTACTTTCGACCAATGGCTTTTGAGAAAAACCTTGTGGTCATTGCCATATTCATCGTCTTGGGGACTTTGGCATCTCAAGCCACATCCCGCCCACTGTCCGAAGCTTCCATTGCTGCAAAGCATGATCAATGGATGACAAAGTATGGCCGTGTTTACGCGGACAATGCAGAGAAGGAAAGGCGTTTCGCCATATTCAAGAACAACGTGCAGTTTGTGGAGAAGTTCAACACTGAAGGGAACAAGACTTACAAGTTAGGACTGAATGAACATTCTGATTTGAGCGATGAAGAATTCCTCCGGCAGCGTACTGGATACAAAAGGGCCACTGAATTCACCGCGTCCGCAAACATATCCTTCAGGTACAAAGACCTCAGCCCGACTGATGTTCCGCCTAGCATTGACTGGACGGAGAAAGGAGCTGTCACCCCCATAAAGGATCAAGGAAGCTGTGGTAAGAGATCCACCTTCCTTATATTAATTAATTACCTTCTTAACTCATCCATATTCTTTACTAAGTATTGATGTTTTTGTTTTTGTATTATATATGTAGGCTGTTGCTGGGCATTTTCTACAGTGGCAGCAGTGGAAGGGATTATCCAAATCAAAAGTGGGAAACTGATCTCACTGTCCGAGCAACAACTTCTGGACTGTACCAGCGACTATGGCAACCATGGCTGCGATGGTGGTTTGATGCTTCCTTCCTTTGAATACATACAACAAAACGGAGGAATTGCCAGTGAAGAAAACTACCCGTACCAGGCTGTGGAGGGAACATGTGAGGCTAATCAGCCTGCGGCCCAGATCACTGGTTATGAAAAGGTGCCTGCCAATAGTGAAGACGACTTACTCAAGGCTGTGTCCATGCAGCCAGTCTCAATAGCCGTCGATGCTTCCGGGGACGAGTTTAGGTATTACCAAAGTGGGGTCTTCTCGCCCACAGACTGTGGGACGAGGCTGAACCATGCCGTTACCGCCGTTGGGTACGGGACAACTGAGGACGGCACTAAGTATTGGTTACTCAAGAATCAATGGGGTGAGAGCTGGGGTGACAATGGCTATATGAAAATTCTTAGGGATGCTGGTGCCCCAGAAGGTGTCTGTGGCCTTGCTCAGGATGCTTCCTATCCGACTGTATAATCTATATATATTTATATAGGGTATGGAATCCATATCTAAGTGAGTGTATTATCATTAATGATTGGCTGTGAAAATGCCTGTATCGGCTAGGCAGGAGCTAGCAAATATATTTATATCCAACTACATCATGAGTAAAATAAAATTTTGAATTAATATCCCATTTGCAAGATATATTCTAAACAGCAAATAATATTATAACGAAATGGCATTAATTAATACATGCAATTAGTCGCCAGGTTTCTCTGGAATTCTTGTTAAAAGTGTGTTTTTGTACCGTTTTACGTAGTAAACTACGTAATTAGTGCATTAGATTGATATAGTGTGTAATATGTAATGCGATAAATAAAACATTACTTATGAAATTGGTAATTTTCCCGTACATACATTTTTAAATCAACAACCCTAGACGTAATATAATTTAGGGTAAAGTGCGGTTTGCCTGAATTATAAGACAATTGACTTACACCTGAACTATTTCGTTTGCCAATTTAGTCCCTCAACTCGTAATAAATAGTCAATTTCCTTCGTTAAGTTTATCTAATTTCATCCATTTTTCTGTTAATAACAAGGGCAAATTTGTAATTCTAACTTAAAATTCATAAAAATATTGTAAATAATTAACTTTTAGAAGCAAAAAAATCTTTGGGGAGAAGAAATCGGTGGGGGTGGGGGTTTTGTGGGGAGAATAAATTTTTTTCTTCAAAAGTTAATTATTTACAATATTTTAATGAATTTTAAGTTAAAATTACAAATTTGCCCTTGTTATTAACAGAAAAGTTGATGGAATTAGATAAACTTAACGGTAAGGGGAAATTGACTATTTATTACGAGTTGAGGACTAAATCAGTGAGATGAAATAATTCGAGGGTAAGTTTCAATTCTTTAATAATTCGAAAAGAAATGGCTAAAAATCCTATAATTTAATGTTTTATATAGTTCTTGTACTTATGAAATTGAGACACAAGAACTAATAACATGGGTTAGTACTTGTAGACGTGAGCCGTGTTGATTTTGACCCTTACGGGTTGAATTAGGACTAATTTTCGTTGGCGCTTTGACGGACCTATGTACCTTTTTCTTTCTTTTATCAGAAACCCATATCACTTTATAGTCCCGTTTGAAAATATTTCTATAGGAAGTATATTGTTGGTGGACTTCTGTTGAAAGTACTTTTATTTGAAGAAGCATATTCACATTTTATCCGCACACAAAAAATCTAGGTGTGGTGTGGTTGTAACCGCCATCTTCAACTTGGCGGGTTACGTGGTCTTGATAGCGGGAGTTCAAACCCGTTGGCTATAAGTACTTTTGACTATAGAGTTTCACCACTTTACAAGAAATTGTAAAACACGATATTTTGAACTATTGTACAATTTAATAAGTCCACTCCAAACATTTATAAATTCATCAGACATTCAGTCATAATACTAGTTTTTTTTTCCTTTTCAAGGTCATGAACATGATATTAGTTCAATCTAATTGAAATCCTCCAATTCATTCCGCCAAACTGCCCAAAGTCTTATTATGCATAAATTACGATGGATTACAAGACCGACGACCTCAAAAGTCTCATGTCTTTGCCGAATAGTAAAAAATAACAAATCAAGTCTCTTTTTTCTCTGTTTTTTTCCCATTTGGCAGGGGAGGCATCAAAAATTTGCTCGACCACAAATACACACATCATCATCCCTTTAGAGTCTTTACCATTTGCAATAAAAGGAACGTTGGAAGCTTGCATTGCACCACTACTAGTTTTGCAAATCTGAGTTAGACAGCAACTGCAACGATTTTGCATTCTTAACTTGAACATCAAATTCACATCAATTGACCGGATTGTTCTAGCTCGATGTGAAAGTTGGATGACCAAATTAATCCACAATTCTAGACGAACACGGTAGCGAATTAGGGATTGGGGACTGGAAAAACTTGGTAGAGTTTTGTCACATCTCAAAAATTAAGGCTGAAACTCCTCCAGAAAATAGTATATGTATTGTACTGATTACATCAAGAGGTGGCCCATTAATTAATGAAGATGACAATAATTAGAGCTTGGCTGCATGCATACTGAACCCCACCAGGATTTGGAGTTCTTCGCATACAAATTGTTAGAACTTGGCTGCATGCTCAAGTTGGACTTCTTAATTTTCCACAAGACAACATATCAACTTCTAGAAGGAACGTGCCTGGAATTTAGCTCCCTTCCCAATTCGGCCACTTACATCATCACTGTGTGCAGTGCACATGCAAACATATGATGATCATCTTCTATACAAACCCTCGATACTATGCTCTGCTCCTTCACAGCTAGCTTTCCAGTCACTACTTTGTGAACAATGGCTTTTGTGAAAAACCTTGTGGTGTTTGCCGTATTCATCATCTTGGGGACTTCGGCATCTCAAGCCACATCATCCTGCACAGAGGCTATGGCAACCAAGGCTGCGGTGGTGGTTTGATGGTCACTTCCTTTGAATACATCCAATAAAACGGAGGAAATCGCAAGTGAAGCAAATTACCCGTACCAGGCTGTGGAGGGAACATGTGACGCTAGCAGGGAAAATCAGCCTGCTGTCTAAATCAAGAGGTGCCTGCCAACAGTGAAGACGACCTACTCAAGGCTGTGTCCATGCAGCAAGTCTCAATAGGCATCGGGGCTGCCGGGCAGGAGTTTATGCATTACCAAAGTGCGGTGTTCTCGGCTACAGGTTGTGGGACAACACTGGACCACGCTGTTACCGTCGTTGGGTATGGGACGACTGAGGACGGCACTAAATATTGGTTACTCAAGAATCAATGGGGTGAGAGCTGGGGTGAGAATGGCTATATGAAAATTCTTAGGAATGCCGGTTCCCCAGAAGGTGTCTGTGGCCTGGCTCCTATCCGACTGCATAATCTATATTTTGATCAAATCAAAGGGGAGATGTAATCTTCTCAACTTCACCTATATAGTAGATATAGGCTATAGAATCCATATATGCAACTGTACATATCATTCATTGGCTGTGAAAATGCCTGTATTTGCTAGGTGTTAGGAGCTAGCTAGCTAATATATTCTATCAAATGAAACTTCGAATATCTCATGTGCAAGATATTCTAAACCACATATGCATACAAGTTACAACAAGTGTGTTTTTCGTGCGTAGTTTATCACAAACCAATAATATTATATGGAAATGGTATTAATACATGCAATTAATCGCCAGGTTTCTCTGGAACCCCTGTTAACGACATTTCCCAGACTACATAAATCGCAACACTGGCCTTTCAGTAATCCAATGTTATACTTATTTGACAGACCATGAAACAATAAGTGAATACAAAGGATCTATATTTATGTCATCTGTATTCTTGAAAGTTGACATGCCCTGTCGCTCGTGCATGCTCCACAGCCTCCTGAATATTCATCGAAATTTATTCAGTATATTGAGAATAAAGGAAATCTCATGCGCACAACCACACACATTTAGAAAATAAAAAGAGGCAAGTTAAGAAATAACCTTCTGGCCGACTAGTCCAAGTTGGCACACCCCAAAGCGCAAAGTGAAGTTGGCAGTGTCAGTTTATCTCCTTTTAATGAGAAGCAGCATCATGGTATTAAGGCATAATAATGGTATACCCGAGCTATACGAGTAGTAGGAGCACAAAATGGAACTAACAGCGACGAAACACGCATTGCCTCAAGCATTTTGATAACTTAGTCGGCAAAACAGGGGAAAAAAGTTCACACAAAATTAATCTTTTTATCCTCTTTTTTCTGTTGGATAGATACGGATTGAAAACTTTACATACAGGCTAAACACATCTGACATTTCCTATAGTTCTCAATCATCTTAAGTTGAGAACAAATTTATTGATTATTATTTTGAAATGTTCATAAACCAGACTTTACATGCACAGAGTAATAAACATGCACTGTAGTACTATTTAGGTTCAACAACTAGGATGCCCTCAGTACATAGAGATCTGGAAATTTTTTTCAAGACAGTGTACTAGAAGTTAAAAACTATTGTCTCTTCAACTTGTAAGGTTTGTAAACTAGGTTGGTTGATGTATAGTGAACTAGAAAACTTCTGCACACTGAACTACATGTTTAGGGTGGAAGTATCATAAATAATCCCCTAAATCACATTCTATGTATCCTTTATCATCTCAACGTGCTAAGTCCAGACTAAAAGCCTTAGGAACATTTAATGTTTTAACATATTATGTGTAGTAGTATTTGTACGTGCACTATGGATAGAAGCCAACATTAAACCATAAGCACTACCTTTGTTGCTCTTTCATAAGATTAAGAGCGAGCCCCTCAAGCGGCCCAACGTTACTGTCCTTAACTACAAATATAGTCTGATCAAAGGGTGTCATCTGATACAATACAATGCAGAAACCAATGACCATTAACTGGAAAAATTAAACCTCAATCACAAACAGAGGAGAGCAAATGTCTACAGATAAAATAGCTTAAAAATCAGTAACTATGTGCTTACATTAGATTCAATAGCCATTGAGCAGTCTGTGTTGTGAAAGAGATTAACATTAGATTCGTTAGGGAGATACAGATCAGCAGAACCCTTTTGGAATGAAGCCCATCATAGATCAGCAGAACCCTTTCGGGATACTTCTTCCCCTGTCAACAGTACCCGATATGAAAATGAGCATAAACATTCAGAAATGGAAAGCTGACAAGATTAATATACATGAGAACTCACTACTAATGCTATTTCTTGAACAGTCAATCTTATAGACAAGTGGCTACACAAACTATTTCTTGAACAGTCAAGGCACAAAAATTTTGTCAAATATATCAACAATGTGCAATACTATAGAAGACATATAATTAAGGTTTGGATACTCAGTTGGCTATCAGAAATAACCAAAACTTTCACAAGAAAAGCTTTTCATTGTGAGTTTGTTTGGTAACCAATATTCATCTACGTAGGAAAAGGAAAGTTTATTTATTTTTAACAAACCTCCCCACTTCTCAGAGTCAAGAATCCAAGCACAATACTCTTCATTTGGTTTACCGAGACATGCTTCAGAATACTTAGTTGGATCACTTGCTACTGTTGCTGCTATAACCTTCACATCATGGATGACCACAAAATGATCAGGAAGTATCGCACTTATGCATGATTAATACAAACATGGAGCTATATATGCACAAAAACTCATGATTTATCTATTGTTGTGTACTTTTAATCCCTGAATGTTCATATATCTGTCTCAACTCAGGAGCTTTTTCCTTGTCATTGTCCATAACATACCTACAAATGAAGGGTGACTATTGAATAGAAAAATTAACCTTAAATGACGCAGCTCAGTTCATTGCAATAGACAATGGATAGAATAGAAGGTTGTATTTGAGCTTACCCAAACGCATTGAAGAGGCAACTATTGTCTGAGGGAATAACCCTTCTTACTACAATACCTTCCATATTAGAAATATTTATATACCTGAAACATTTTAATAAATTGAATATTTCAAACGATGATGGTTTTATAATAGACAAGCACAAGCCAAAGAGCTGACATAAGGAGACACATGAATAATTAATACAAAAATAAGGACCCCGAAAGCATTGAACACCATAGAAGTGGTTCGTGTGAAGAAGGAACCTTTGTGATTACAATGGAAAGGAGAACAAAGATTGTTAAGAGAAGATACAAAAAAAAATAGGAGTCCAATCAAAAGTAAACATCAACACAGAAAGAAAAGAAACTATACATAAAAACTTTCTTAATACTGAATCCTAGTTACAAAAGTATGAGACAATACGAAAAGAAGGCTGAGGACTCAAACAAAACCCAGCATCACATACTCAGCAGACGACAGCCATATACCAACCAGAACCAGATTCAATAACTGGCAGCAGGCCATGATTGAAAACATTATATATAAAAAAGGAACAAATATAGTGTACAGAAATGAAATTTTACAAATTTTTATCAGGAATGAATCTGAAATGAATGAAAAAAGGAACCTGATATGCCAATACTCTTATGAGTCCTATCAGTTCTTTAATGTGCCAATAAATGAACCTGATATGTCCAAAGCCTACCCAGAAAACCACCCAGTTGTAGGGGTGGGCATCTCATCCAAATTATCCGTGTACCTTACCGACGGTTTGGTTTGGTTTGGTTTGGTTAAATAATTATTTTTTAATTTTAATTATTCCGATCCGATCCGTACCGAAATGTTTAGTTTGGTTAACGGAAACAATATTCCTAACTTGGCGGAAACCCGTACCGATATGATATTTATACTTATTTTATTATTTAAATACAAAACAAGAAACCAAAGGTAAATACAATTAGCATTTTGTATCACTCATTTGTCACTGCTTTATCACTGCTTTATAACCATTGTATCGCTTCTTTATCACCTGAGTACTGTAGCACTTTTTGGTCATAGAGGAATTTATGAACTTCCTATATTTTCCAATTTCGACCTTTGTCCCATTTTTGACCTGTAACTTTCCAACCGTTGATCCAAATTTTATGTTCTTTATATGGTTGGATTCAGCATGAAAACCTAAAGAACCCATCGCAAAGCAAATGTCAAAATCATTAAAATAAATGTAGATAATTCAGTAAAACGAACACTCAAAGGTTCAAACAACAAACACAAGTGGCTCCCCGTACATCTTGAGTACATATTGAATGGTATAGTGACTAAGTTATTTGATTTCATACTTGGATGAATTAGTCTATTGGATTTTTATATTTTACAAGGATAATTTGGTGTATTTGTTCAAGAACTTATGTTATGTGAAAGTATTATAAATTGTATTTTTATTAGTATGTTTTTTTTACGGTACTACTGGCGTACCGACCCAATCCGAACCGAATATTAGGTTAACCGATCCGAAGTCCACCAAAATCTTTGGTTTGGTTAACAGAAGAGCCCTCTACCGTTCTGAGCCGATCCATGCCCAGACCTACCCAGTTGTATGCACCCATAAAAATACATATTATCAAAATAAATCCTCAAATAATTTCACAAAGGAAACCAACCTTCAGACTCAGAAACCCAATACCAAAGCTAACAAACATAGAGCTGAATTTGAAACCACCCAAAAGCATAAATTGAAAAAAGATGACAAATAAATAATGTGGCAATGAAATTTCCAGATCCAGTAATAGTATTTGAACCAAGAGGAGCATATTCAAATAGACATAGTTGACTATTTTGGCTCAAATAGAAAACTCATGTGAATCATTTTTGGTGGCTTTACATGTGATTCTTATTTGTCTTGGTTGCATGTGACTCTTGTCTTTTGGACTACATGGAGGGCAAAAATGAATGTGGTTTCTATATAATGAGAAGCCGTGGGCAGTGAGAGTGAGAAAGAGCTGAGAGTTAGTGAGAGGACTGAGGGAAAAATAAGTGTTGGGCAGAAAAACAATTGTTGTTGTCATTGATTATTTTTCCCATTGTTCAAATTGTACTCAATTTGTATTCCCTTTATATTCTTGAGTGTGTGAGCTTGGGTATATTTGTGGCTTGGGTTTTTTGAGTGTTAAACACTATTGTATTCTCTCATTGATTATAGTGGAATACTTCGTCGTCTCCAAACTGGATGTAGGTATTGCCGAACCAGTATAAATCTTGGTGTTCTTGTTGGTGTTTTTTTTGTTACTTTTATCTTCTGCCAGTTGTTTTTATTTTCACTCACAGTTGGTTGTCGCTTCCGCACAACAAGTGGTATCTGAGCTCCAGTTTTCGACTAGGTTTTTCGGGAGAGTGAAAATTTGCAGGAGCTACAGTGTTGTGTACAGTGACGTGCTATAGTGTTGTGAACAGTCGTGAATAGTGTCGATGCTACAGTGAACAGTTAACTGATATAGTATCGAGTAGATGGTTGGAGAAAAAGACAACGAGAAGGAGTGGACATCGTCTTCGTCGGCACCTACATCCAATAGACATCCAATCGCTACTATAAGGTTAGATGTTGATAAATTCAATGGCTCTAATAATTTTGGTATGTGGCAATGTGAAGTTATGGATGTGTTGTATCCACAAGAGTTGGATATGGTTCTGGAGGACAAACCCGAAGAAATTGATGATAAACAGTGGAAGAGACTTAATCTTCATGCTTGTGGCTCTATTCAATCGTTCCTTGATAAGGAGTTGAAATATTTGATATGAAGGAACTTCTACTAAGGAGTTATGGAAGAAATTGGAGGAGAAGTATATGACTAAAAGCGCAAAAAATCCGCTCTTCTTGAAGAAGCGACTTTTTCGATATCAATATCGTTAAGGTATTTCTATGCACGAACACCTCAATGATTATAATAAAATACTTGCTGATTTAGCAAACCTTCATGTGGAAATTCCTGACGAGGATAAAGCACTATGTTTGTTAAATTCACTGCCTGATGATTATGATCATTTGACAACTACTTTGTTGTATGGAAAATCCGAGGTGAAACTTGATGAGGTGTCTGCAGCATTCGTGAATCATGAGTGTCGTAAGAAGGAACAGAAGACTCACAATTCACAAACCGAGGCACTCGTTCAAGGGGTCGAACTGAGGAAAGAAAATTTGAGGAGCGGGGAAAATCTCGTTCAAAGTCGCGAGGAAAGTTTCCTGCTAAAGATTAATGTGCCTTTTGTCGCCAAAAGAGCCATTGGAAGAAAAAGTGCCCCAAATTGAAGAACAAAGAGAAGGAGAAAACGGGTTCTGAAGCAAATGTTGCAAAATCTAGAGATGATGATTTCGAGTTTGCTTTGGCTAGTTCATCTGCTGATAGTCACTCCAAGGAGTGGATTTTGGATTCATGTTGCAGCTATCATATGTGTCACATTCGGGAATGGTTTTCTAGCTTCCAAGAGCTGGATGGTGGAGTTGTTTTAATGGGTAATAATAATGCCTGCAAAACACAAGGGGTAGGCAAAATCTGCTTGAAGATGCACAATGGAACAGGCAGAGAATTGAGTGATGTTTGGTATGTACCGGATATGAAGAAGAATCTTATCTCATTGGGTTCATTGGAATCCAAGGGTCTCAAGATCACCATAGAGGGTGGAGTTCTTAAAGCTGTGTACGGGGCACAAGTGGTGATGAAAGGTACAAGAAAAAATAACTTGTATTTCTTGTAGGGGAGTACAATTATAGGTGGAGCAACTGTCACCAAAGCTGCTGACGCATATAGCTCAGACACTACGAAGTTATGGCATATGCGTCTTGGGCATGCTGGTGAAAAAGCGTTGCAAGGATTGGTGAAGCAAGGCTTATTAAAAGGTGCGAAGGCATGCAAATTGGAATTCTGTGAACACTGTGTGATGGGTAAGCAAACTAGAGTGAAATTTGGCACTGCTATTCACCACACTAAAGGCATTCTAGATTATGTTCACACTGATGTTTAGGGACCTTCCAAGAATGCATCTTGGGGAGTTAGCCATTATTTTGTCTCCTTTGTTGATGACTTCTCTAGAAGAGTATGTACAACGTGAAGCGTAAAGATGAAATCTTGAAGATATTCCTGAAGTGGAAAAAGATGATTGAAACGCAAAGCGGTCGAAAGATCAAGACTCTCATATCAGACAATGATGGTGAGTATAAGTCTGATCATTTCTTGAAAGTTTGTCAAGATGATGGTATTGTGAGGCACTTCACGGTTAGGGAGACACCGCACCAGAATGGGGTGGTGAAGCCCATGAACCGTACTTTGCTTGAGAAAGTCCGATGTATGTTGTCTAATGCTGGTTTAGGCAAGGCGTTTTGGGCTGAGGCGATTACTTATGCAAGCCATCTCATTAATCGGTTGCCTACTGTTACGAACGAGGGCAAAACGCCCATGGAGGTGTGGTCTGGTAAACCTTGTACTGATTACAAGTATTTACACATATTTGGTTGTCCTGTTTACTATCATGTCAGGGAAAGCAAGTTGGATCCAAGAGCAAAGAAAGCTCTATTTATGGGCTTTAGCACTGGCGTGAAGGGATACCGACTTTAGTGTCCATATGAGAAGAAAATTTTGTAAGTAGAGATGTGGCTTTTGATGAGGTTGTTATAGTTAATTAGAACAAGCATGAAGGTGAAACTGAAGCGACCAAGACCATGAGTAGTTCAAAGCAGGTGGAGTTACTAAGTGAGGTCTGATGTTACAGACACTAGTCCTACAGTTGATTCTGAGGATGAGGATGATGAAGATGAGGCACTTACCCAAGAGCCTCCACAGCAACAAGATTCTATTACAACCAGGAGACCGAGAAGAGAAATTTGAAAGCCTACTCAGTTTACTGATATTGTGGAATATGCACTTCCCGTTATTGAAGATGATATTCCATCAGCCTACAAAGAAACTGTCAGGAGTTCAGAGAGCTTGGAGTGGAAGAAATCTATGGATGAGGAGATGAAATCACTTCATAAAAATGAAACTTGAAAGCTGGTTAAGTTACCAAATGGGAAGAAAGCAATTGGTTGTACATGGGTGTATGCCAAGAAGATGGAATCTCTAGGAAAAGATAATGTAAGATTCAAAGCAAGATTGGTAGCTAAAGGCTATGCTCAGAAGGAAGGCATTGACTACAATGAGGTATTCTCTCCTGTAGTAAAACATTCTTTTATTCGTATTTTGTTGGCCTTGGTTGTGCAGTTTGACCTTGAGTTGGCTCAACTTGATGTCAAGACGGCGTTCTTACATGATGATTTGGAGGAAGAGATCTATATATTTCAACTTGAAGATGTTAAAGTTTCTGGCATGGAAAATTGGGTTTACAAATTGCAAAAATCATTGTATGGCTTGAAGCAGTCTCCAAGACAATGGTACAAGCGATTTGATCGATTTATGATCGACAGAAGTACACAAGAAGTCACTATGATCATTGTGTATACTTTCGCAAGATACGAGATGGAACCTTTATTTATTTGCTTTTATATGTTGATGATATGCTTATAGCATGTAAGAGCAAAGTGGAGATTGAAAGGTTGAAGGCTCAACTGAGTAATGAATTTGAGATGAAGGACTTTGGAGAAGCTCGGAAGATATTGGGTATGGAAATTGAAAGAGATAGAGTGAAGGGCAAGATTAGTGTGTGTCAGAAGCAGTATTTGAAGAAGGTACTACATCGTTTCGGGATGAATTAAAATTCAAAACCGGTTAGTACACCTCTTGCCCCTAATTTCAACTTATTGCTTCTATGTCTCCTAACACTTATAAGGAGAGTCATTACATGGCTAAAATTCCATATGCAAGTGTTATTGGTAGTTTGATGTATGCTATGGTATGCACCAGGCCTGATATTTCACAAGCTGTTAGTATTGTCAATAGATATATGCATAATCCAGAAAAAAGGCATTGGCAAGCTGTGAAATGGATTCTATGGTATATTCTGAGTACTGTGGAAGTTGGTTTATTGTTTCAGCAGGATAATGTTACTAGTCAATGTATTGTTGGATATGTGCATTCTGATTACGCAGGTGATTTTGACAAGCGTAAGTCTACTACAGGTTTTGTATTCACTCCTGTTGGAGGTCCAGTGAGTTGGAGATCGACTTTGCAATCTACAGTTGCTTTGTTGACTACTGAGGCAGAATACATGGTGGTAACAGAAGCTATTAAGGAAGCTATCTGGCTTCAAAGGTTGCTTGATAACTTGGGGGTTCCACAGGACCATTTGGATGTTCATTGCGACAGTCAGAGTGCTATTTATTTAGCAAAGAATCAAGTGTATCATGCACGTATGAAATACATTGACGTGAGGTTCCATTTTGTTCTTAAGATCATTAATGAAGAAGATATTCTTCTTCAGAAGATTGGGTCCGCCGACAATCCTGCTGATATGTTGACAAAGCCAGTTTTGTTGCTCAAGTTTAAGCACTGTTTAGACTTGATTGGCAGTTTTAAAATTTGTTGATTTCCCCGTGGGGGATTGGGAGTATTACTACAAGAGTTGGGTACATTTTGAGCCAAGGTGGAGATTGTTGACTATTTTGGCTCAAATAGAAAACTCATGTGAATCACTTTCGGTGGCTTTACATGTGATTCTTATTTGTCTTGGTTGCATGTGACTCGTCTTTGGAAGGCAAAAATGAATGTGGTTTCTATTTGAAATGAGAGTTAGTGGGCAGTGAGAGTGAGAGAAAGCTGAGAGTTAGTGAGGAAGTGAGGGAAAATAAGTGTTTGGCAGAAAAATAATTGTTGTTGTCATTGATTATTTTTCCCATTGTTCAAATTGCACTCAATTTGTATTCCCTTTATATTCTTGAGTGTGTGAGCTTGGGTATATTTGGGGCTTGGGTTTTCTGAGTGTTAAACACTATTGTATTCTCTCATTGATTATAGTGGAATACTCCGTCGTCTCCAAACTAGATGTAGGCATTGCCAAACCAGTATAAATCTTGGTGTTCTTGTTGGTGTTGTTTTTGTTCCTTTTATCTCCTGCCGGTTGTTGTTTTTATTTTCACTCACAATTGGTTGTCGCTTCCGCACAACAAACATGTCCAGGGAAGAAATAAAATTTGGAAGAGAAGAGGAAAACATATAAGAAAAAGAACTCACAAGTTAGACGAGGAGGTAATGGTAGTTGAGCCAATACTTTGACGAGGAGGTGTTGGTCGCCTGCCTGGTTTTGGCTATGGCCTCTGTATTTTGATGTCATCTTCCTTTTTTCTTTTCCCTTCTTTTTAATCATTGGAGAGGGTGGGATTACAAGTTAGAATATAATGCCCAGGTCCGACTGAGCATTAATGTGAGGTCCAAGGCCTATCTTGTGTAACTGTTTCACAATTTTCCCTGTTACACCTGATTCTCTAGCGAACTTCACCCAATCATTCTCTTGAGGATAACGTGTCTTGTTATGAGTTGTTAGGCCATCTCCAATCATAGGACTAAATGTAGTCCAGGGCTAAAAATTTAGCCTTCCAAAATATTAATTTTTTAAAGAATAGCGCAGGGCTAAATTTTTTCATCTCCAGCCATGCATGGCTATATTTTAGGCCCCTTCATATTTTATTATTTTGAGAAAAACTATAGTACAACACCCATATATTGCACAACTATGTACATTGTTTAATTTAATTTAATTTTTTTAAAACAAAATGAATTTAAAACATTTAAAAAGATTTTAAATAAAAAATACTTTTTCAATCAATGATTCTGACCTCTAATGATCAGAAACCAATTATATATATATTTTAAACAAAACGAATTTAAAACATTTAAAAAGGTTATTAAAAATAAAAATAAAAACCTAATGGCTAGCTGACGTCATCGATGACGTCAACGCACCTTTAATATTGGCTGTTAGATCTGCAGTTGCAAGAGATGTTTTGTGCTCTTGCCCACGCATGATACTTTCTCCTCTTGGAAAGCACATGCACTGGGCCCATACAAAAATTTGGCCTAGGCCAAAGCTGGGCTACATTTTGCCTAGTTGGAGGGCTAAATGGCCAAATGTGGCCCTCCAAATTTGGCAAAAAAAAAATTTTAGCCCATGGCTGGAGATGGCCTTAGATTGTTATAATTACTAAAATTAAGCGAAATATGAGAAAATGCATAGATTACATTAGATTATTACAACGACTAAAATTAAGCGAAATACGAGAAAATGCATAGATTATAAATGCAGAGGCTCGAGATCAATGTCAAATTAATTCCTATATTTTACCTCTTTGGCAAATTTAGTTCGTGTTTTTTAATTTACTTCTTGTATTTATAGCTAATTTATTTTTATTGCTTTAAAAAATATTCATTAACTTTGAACGGAAATTGAACGAAAATATTCATTAACATGTAACCAAGAAATTTGCTAAATTTAAAATATGAGTTAAATTCGTCCGAGTAAAGTACTATTTTGACATTTAAGCATAGAAAATATAAAAACGAAATTACTATTTTGGATGGCGTTGTACTTGTTAAGCTTAACTTAAATTCTTGACCAATCAATTCACATGAAGAATAATTAACAGTTATATAATATGGGAGTTGATTTTCCCACTCCCCCTTTCTCCACTTACACTCCCTTTTACTTTTTAATATTTTTTAATCAATTTTGTTCTTTCTCTTTCATATTCTACCCTTACCCTACACTAATTTCTTTTTGGCTTATTTGTTGATATACTTCTGAAAGTGTATTTGAGTCTCACTTTGCCCCTGAAACTCATTTTGTCTCACTTGACCCCATTTTCATAAAATATTAATTAAAAATTAAAAATTCAACTTTAAAACTTAAAATCCATAAATAAAATTGTAAATAAAATTAATTTTATAGAAAAAAGAAGATTAAAAAAACTGCATCCCTACCCCTGCCCCTCCCCTCCCCTCTACCTTCGTCCTTCTCTTCTTTCTCTATTACCCACAACCCAAACCTTTCTCTCTCTCTCTCTCTCTCTCTCTCTCTCTCTCTCTCTCTCTCGTTTGTCTCCCTAACTACCCATGCCCAACCCCACCACGACTGCAACCCACCCTTGAGCCTTACCCATCTCCCAAACCTTAGAATATATTAATGTTTTTAATATTTAATTAATTTGATTTTTAATTTTAAAATTGAATTTTTAATTAATATTTTGTGAAAAATGGGGTAAAGTGAGGCAAGTATGTGGGAACGATGGGATAAAGTGAGACTCAAATGCACTTTCAGGGGGTATATCAAAAAATAAGCCTTTCTTTTTACTTCACTTTTTATATTATTTCTTTTTCTTTATACTTAATTTTCCAACTTGCACTCCATTTTTAATATAAAAAAATTCCTTTGATTGAGTAAGAAATAATAAACACTGTATATTTGTCTAGGCAAAATTATATTGTCCACATGCTACAAAAACTCATGCCTTAGTAATAAACCTTGAAAAGGAAACAAATTTTAATGCAAAAGAAAATTAAATATGGAGATGACAAATCAAATAACTAGTGCATACCCTTGCACAAATGCAATCTTAAGAGCAGCTCCAATGAGGTCTTCCCGACTTTGAAAATTTTTGTTTGTCAAAGAGAGCAGTTTATCACTTTTATAAGTGGGTGCTTCACTGCCAATATCACAAACCATCCAATTTATATAAAACATAAACTATACATTGGGTACAAATTATGAATAATGTTTATGATTCACTGCCTATCACTGCATAGGTTGTACGATAAAGGTATTTAGAGTTGAATTAATGAATGTATTAATTAGTTAAACATGATTAGTGATAAATATCTATAACAAGAGAGTATCTTCAAGGTATTGACTTCTCTGAAGCATTTTCAATATTAAGCTTGAAATACTTGATTCGAAATATATCTAAATATTAGTGATTTAGAATATTTCAAATTGAGTGTTACGAGTTGATTCAAGTTTGAAACCCATTTTTGCCAATTTTTTTAATATGTATATAATTTAATCAAATTAACCAAACTAATCAATCAAAATACCCAGCTTAATTACAAAAATTTACAAAATCACTATAAGTAGGGGGGAAATCCATACACTGAAAAGTAATGGAAAATTGGGATCAATTATATACATCTCCTAAATGCAACCTCCAAAATTATATAACTATCTCTCTCAATGTATCTTAGTATGAACTTAAATTCCAACTGTTTTTCCCAGCAACCAAAGAATGAGTGATAGCTCAAGCATAAAGATAGTGTGGAGTGTAGTCCTGTCGAATGTAAATCCGTATATTGTAATACCAGCTCTATTATTCTCAAGATACGTCACTGCAAGTTGCAACAACCAATATTTAATAATAATATCATCAAATTAAGTGATACAAATACCAATGTGAAAAATATAATATATATGTTGTTGTAATTATATAGTAAGACTTTGTTATTACCCTTATCACTTGGGCTAATTATAAGAGCTAATAGTGACTCTATTGTTGATTACGTTATATCAACGATGATGTTAAGGTCAGTCACTCACGAATGACCATTAATAGTCATGATTAGGAATCCTCCAACTGTGAGCGACTGACTATAGAAGTACTAGCAAAAACTTTATCATGAATGGTAAGAGTTGATGATGACATATATATGTGCTAACTAAAATTAGGTTGAGTTACCTAGAGCTTGTCTTTTTTGATAGGAGATAGTACTATATGAATATGATGGGTCCAACTTAGCATTTTTCCAATTCATCTTGATCATCACTTGCCAGATCGCTGTCTGATTCTCGGCCACTACTGGCAACCGGAAACACTCTCCCATTGGCGACGATCAGGTTAGTCGTTGGAGAATCTCCTTCGTTTGCATCAAACGAGTCTAGAGTGGCGCAAACATGCCACTTGGTAGTGAGACATGTGACTGCTTGAGCCTTGTGTGTGATTTTAGTTGCGCTGCGCAGTAAGATGAGGACCCCTGTGACTAAAGTTATGGAGCATAACTGTACCAAAAGATGAAACATCATTATTGAGGTTATAAATTTTACTTAATATAAAGAGTTTTTTGCCTAAAAAACTGTTGGTGTCTAAATATAGCTCAACTACAATACTATAAAAATGACATATTGCACCAAGAACATGCATAATATACCGTGGTTCATTCAAGTTGAGTTAAATATCCGATTTTTCACTATATATAAAGTGTTTAAGGGTTCCACCACAGTAGTGGTGAATTCCCCCTCCCTCCCCCCAATCGCACCCAGAATCGAATTCCAGTGGAAGGTTTAAGTTCAATCCAATAACTTTGAACAAGTAATGTAACCAGGGGCGGAACTAGTCCAAGGGCTATTCTAGCCTAGGGAACGTTTTGTGGAAAGAAATAATTAAACATATATAGCCTAATATTTTAAACTAAAAGTAAATAAAAAATATACAATTGCATATCTTACCACACCAATAGGCATAGTCAAAGGTCTTCCACAATTATATTTGGTGTCAAAGTTTATCCCAAACATCAATTTTAATCTTTTTCCATTAACGTATCTCCAAAAGTGAAGCATTTTTCCTAAATAAAATTCATCATTTCATGAATAATATGGCTCTAATTCCTCTCTTTTTTTCTTGTGTTTAGAACTAGCGTGATTTATATGATTTAATATATACTTTTATTTCTAGAAAAATTATAGAAACTGTTAGTACCAAAAAAAAAAATTTATATTTTAAGCTAATAACTTTAGCTAACCCACCCATTGAAAAAATCATAGTTCCGCCCTTAAATGTAACCCGTGACAAAACGCAAAAGAAGGCATACCGCAAGTTCACCAGATCTGTAGACATCAAGATTGGCAGTGGCACTGGACCTGGTTGTGATGAGCAGCGACCCGGTATCTGTGGCTTATGATGGTGAGGTGCCTCCTGATCCTAAGGTGCTCAGACAACACTGACCCCACATCAGATTCCACTTGGAACACGGTGGCAAAGTCTTGTAGCCGTAGGATCTGGAGGTAGCAGATGAGACGGAACAGGACGCAAACGAGGAAAAACACGGTCGTACGATAGAGCCAGGAGCACAGCTCCAGTGAGCATGCTATTGCGGCACTCATGTAAACATTACCTTGAAAAGGGATCAGTGTGGCTTCGGATGCATACCACCATATCTTATATGCACTCTCCGCAGCAAAGCATGGCATGACAAAGATGCATAGAAGCTTCAATGATTTCTACACACAAAATTAAAATTAAAACCAAAACCAAAATATTTATTATTTACAGGGATGGAGGAATTGGATTAAACTCACATTGAGCTGTTCTGTGTATTCCCTCCTCACCGTCTCGCTCTCATTATAAAGCTTATCAAAAAACAAGAACCTCCGGAGCCCAAACTTCCGGACAAACCACGAGAGGCACAAAAGGACACCGTCGCGACGCTGCTCAAGGACAATTGCACCACACAATCGTAAGGTCTCTTGTGCTTTCCATCGCAAGTGGCACAGGCGAACACAAAATGGGATATGGCTGGAACAACGATCCCAAACAAAATGAAAATGCTCCATGAAATACATGCTCTCCGTGCATTAGATTGGTCCACGCACATCCACCATATGTAGGATCTAAAGCTCTTTAGCTCGTCTTGTTTGTGGGAAACGCAGCATCCTAACTTGTTTCGGTTTAACAAGGCCTCCCTGCCATCGTTGTTCATGGCGGGTTTCCGTTGATTTTGGGTTCGGGGTTGAATTTGTGTTCTTGTTTGAGAAGAACATGTTTGGTTTGGTAGTTTTGTGTTATAAATAGAAAGGGTTTGTAGAGAAATGTGGAAACTTGCAACAGCTTGTGTTTTGTGACTTATGAGAGTATTGACAATATGAATTATATATTGCAAATATTGATGGTTAATGTTTAATGGAAGCAAATATTTATGGTCAGGAAATTTTGAATCTGACTCAAAAAGTGTTGTCATATACTAGTTGTATGAACCATATATATGAGATATCTTTTACATTCATTTATACAATTGATGTATATGATTATTTTTTTTTTTTTTGCAAAAAGTTGAAATTCATTGACCAGATTCAATTACAGAGAATTGAAAGCATCCAAGCCCTCTGAATAAGGAGGGTTCCAACTCACAAAGGCGAGATACAATGAAACCAGCTCACTAGAAGTCAACCAGATAAAAACATACAAAGCACAAACATCATGGAAGCAATCGGCAAAACCGTAGAGGGCGATGATTGTGGTACTCCGAAATCACCTTTGAAACATCTCATACTCCTCACATGTGAGTGGTAGATGAGTGTGGAGAGTGAGATTTAAATTGCCAAAATCATCCCCTTTCTAAAATAACATATTTTTATTCGATATTATTGACCGGTAAATAACATCTTTTTAATCAATAATGCAACTCATTGATGGTTACAAGGAATAAAGGAACTAGAGAATGACCAAAGAAAAGAAAATTAACTTTACAATAAAACATGAAGAAAAATTGGATTTTATACATCCCAAATGCAATGCAAAATTTGATCTCTCTCAATATGGGATGACAACAAAAATCCATGAAAAAAAGAAAACAATCCTAAATATAATGTAGGATTATTTAGTTATGAAATCCCTACTGTTTTCCCCAACAACCAGAGAACTACTATTTTCTTTTTACTCCTCTTCCTTATGTTGAAAATTAATCATAAAAAGAGCTATTGTTTTAGTGAAAAATAAAATAAAATAAAAGAGATGGTGTTTAAAGTTGGCTTACCAAGAGCATGTCTCTTTTGGAAAGAGATGGTACTATAAGCATATGATGGGATCAACTTGGTGTTGTCCAATTCATCTTTTCTTCAACATCAACCTCTTCATTGTCTGATTCTCCATGCTCTTCGCTGCCCACCGCCACAGGCAACCATCGCCCACTGCCATTCTGAGCCTTTGCTGCATCAAACGAGTCCAACGTTGCGCAAACATGCCACTTGGCAGCAAGACATGTCACTGCTTGCGCCTTGTGAGTGATTTTGGTTGAACTGCGTAGGAGGATGAACAGCCCAGTCACCAAAGTTATGGAGCATAGCTGTAACAAAAACAGATGACAATTACCATATAAGCTTTTGATTTTATATATTAAGAAAATATGAATATGTGTGCAGCTGATAGAATTAGCCCCTCTAACCTAAAATTAATTAGCACACCTATAAGGGAATTACTTGAGCTAACCGCAACATGAGAGCACATGCAACATTTGGGTTAATCACGTGAATTTTCACTTTGATACTATCATATGTAGAATTCAAAACCAATTTAAAATGTATAAACATGCCTAAACATACAATATGAGATTCTCTCAGCATCGACAATTTGGATTGACCACATCGTTGATCAACTATGTAATAAAAGTGTGAGTAATTTCTTATCACACCTCTATTAGACAGATGATCTGTGTCGTGATCAATTAAATGTGATTGAAAATAGTTTTATTTGACTTACCACAAGTTCACCAGCTCTGTAAACATCAAGATTGACCATGGTACTGGACTTGGTTGTGATGAGCAGCAAAGCAAATTGGCTCACTGTGACCAAAATGAGGGACCATAATATGAAGGCACGGCACCTGTGGCTCATGATGGTGAGCTGCCTCCTGATCCTAAGGTGCTCAGACAACACTGACCCAACATCAGAGTCAACTTCAAACATTGTGGCGAAGTCTTGTAGCCATAGGATTTGGAGGTAGCAGATCAGACGGAATAGAACGCAAACGAGGAAGATCACGGTTGTACGATAGAGCCACGAGCACAACTCCATTATACATGCTACTGCAGCACTCATGTAAACGTTACCCACGAAAGGGATTTGCGTGGCTTCGGATGCGTACCACCATATCTTATATGCACTATCGGCAACGAAGCATGGTGTAACAAAGATGCATAGAAGCTTCAATGATCTCTACAAGAAAATTACCATGCCTATATATATGAGTCACACAAAGGAAATTGAAAATCTATTTTATAATCACTAAAGCTTAAACCAAATTACTCTATTCTTCAGGAAATTTCTTGTGCCATAGGGATATGATTCACTACTTTTTATTACACTTTTGAGCGTGTGTGTCAGATAACTTTCTACAAAGTTCCACCGTGTGGGAGTAAGTACTGTTCTTGTTATAACCGACTAAATTTTCCTATGTTCTTTAGGGTTTAATAGTAAAGTTTAAAAATACATGTACACGACTACTTAATTGGCAAACATATAATTCAAAAACATCATAACCATGACTTCCTAATGATCAAAATCTAATTATTAATGTAGAGAGTTTGTTATTTTGCACTTAAGTTCGAATTTCATTTCGCATAAATTAAATTAATTCAGAATAATTTAGACAATCGACTGTTTGAATTATAATGTCGGAAGAAGATGGAGCTAGAGAAAACTCACATCGAGCTGAGCTGTGTATCCCCTCCTCATTGTCTCGCTCTCATCATACAGCTTATCAAAAAACAAGAACCTCCGCAGCCCAAACTTCTTCACAAACCTTGACAATCAAACAAACGACAAGCTCGCAACGCTGCTCAGCGACAACTGCACGACACTGTCGTAGGGCCTCTTGTGCTTGCTGTCACACGTGCCGCAACCGAACACGAAATGGGACATGGCTGGCACAAAAATCGCAAACAAAAAGAACGCGAACCAAGAGAGGCATGCACTCCATGCATTCGATTGGTCCACACACATCCATCGCAGATATGACCTAAAGCTCTTCAGCTCATCTTGTGTGGGCGAAACGCAGCGTTTGAACTTGTTCTTGGATCGGTTTAACAAGGCCTCGTCGACCAAGATGTCGTCTGCCATGCTCTGGGTTTGATTTGTTTTGGGGGTTTGGATTTATTTCAGGGGGAATTTGAGGAAGGAGGAGGGGACAGTACATGAAAGGAGGGTTTGACAGAACATTTATTTCATGCATATTGTTTTGTTAGTTGGTTTTGTGTTAAATTTAAGTTGTAAGTTATAAAAACAGAAACTAGAAGAAGTGTTGCAGAGGAATGTAGAAATTGACCATATGGACTTCTTTTTGTGTGTGCCTGATTTATATGTACTAGAAAGATCGATACTTTTTTCCTTTCAGCACCTAAATATAAAAAATAAATTGAAAAAAATAACTTTTTTCCTTTCCTTTTCTTTGATTTTAATAATAAACACATTTTAATTGGAAGGGAAAAAATAATGTGACTGGTTTGGTCAATAAGAAGGTGTGTGAGGTGGGTACGTGTCAGACAAACATTTGGTTTCATTTACATGAATTCGTCACTTGGCTTTCAACTTCTTGGCAGTTTATGTACAAGAGTCTATTTGTGCTTGACCAAAACCTACTGCTCCACCGAATTTACCAGTCAATGTTTCAACCAATAAAAAACTGATTCATGCATATTGCATCATAGAAAAAGAGTTGAGACAACCAAGAAAAACTTAACCTTGGATGGAGAAAATAAGTTTAAAACTCGGATCTAAGTCGAAATTTCTAAATTGACATTTTATTTGAATTCATAAACACATTTTTATGAATTCAGGCGGAAAAAAAAAAGTGTTGGATGGAAAGTAAAAAATTACAAATTAATTAAGAAAATATGCATGTACTACGTACCTCGTCACCACTATCACTACCTCTAGTAACCAACCAGCTTTCCATAGCCATCACTCCAATCGTGTCCACCAATATTACAAATATATATATTTGCAGTAGATTGGAAAGTTGATCAAGTAAACCATGACCCTCTCCAAGACATAAGGAGAAGGGTTAACCCATCTCTTTGCTTGATATGTCCTTTGAAAAGTAGTTCTGCCAACTCTTGTAACCAAGATCACTATTTGTCCCCATTTCAACATGCTCTTTTTTTTTTCCTGATACAAACAATATTAGGAAGGGGAGAATCGAACCTAAGACTTGAAGTGTAAGTGGTAAATATTCTTTAACATTTGAGCTGTATACAAACTCCTGCATACTTTTTTTTCGAAAATCAAGAATTCATTCAAAAACTCAAGAAGAGAATACATCTGCAGAAAGAGAAGATAGCAACCATGTAGGTGCTTCCTCAGTCCAAGAAACAAAATCATTACCAAAAAAAGTTTAAAGATAAATTTCTTTTAAAAGACCATATTGGAAAACCTCAAAAGTTCGAGAGGCAAATTTATAATTAAGTCTAACAATATCATATCATCAGAGACACCGCCAAGGGAAAATAGTGCGTCTACTTAAAATTGGGCCGCACATGAAGAAAGAAGGCCCATGAACATTTTCAACCAAAAATTAGTTACTTTCTTTAAAGCAATATACATAGCTAGATAAACCATTGGTCAACAGAAAACTTATTATATATGTACAGTTGAGATGTTGTATTTTCTTTCTTTATTATTTATTATTTTGGTTTTTTGATTTGGCGGGAAATGATCTTGGAGGGAGGAAGCCAGGACGTGGCCATGGAAAGCAGCGTTACTGTGAAATGTGTAGAAAGTATAGAGCAAAGAGGGGACATAAAGTCATGCATGGCATGTGCAAAGCAGGTGTCGGTGGGAGCATTTGCAGAGAATTAAGCCCTTTTCTTTTTCCATAATGCTTTGATTAATTGAGCTCATTTGAAGAAACCAACTTCCTCTTTTTGGTTGGTTGGGTTGGTGTGGTGCACATTTTAAGACTTGCTTGAATCACCATTTTAAAGACATCATCTTCTTCTTCTTCTTCTTCTTCTTCACAACACAAACACAATTATGATTTTTCCCAGTCGACATCAATGCATCATGTGTGAAGCTGTGCAATCTAGTAGGGTAGGGGTCAAACTTGTTAGCTATGGAGAACACTAGTGGGGCAGGGTAGGGTAAGGTAGGGTATGGATCTCATTGGATAGGCAAGGCCCCCGTATATGTTTCTTCTTCCTTTAATATTTTCTTTTTCTTTTTCAAATGAATGAATCTGCATAATGTAACCGATCAGCCATAAGTTTTGTAACGGGAATATCAATGTTTTAATATTTTCGACTAATAATGCAATGATATGTAAAAAACTATCTCACGTGTCATATAAAAAGTATCCCGTTGCATGAAAGTCTCTCTCTACCATAAGATACATTAATTTAACAGACGTCATAACCCTAATATAATACTGTAACATATAAAAGAAAAATAAAAGTTTAGAGTCAAAATTAAATACCAAGTGTGGAATGAAAAGAAGACTAAACTTGGTCAAAAGAATGTTTTGAAAATTAAGCGAGTAATAAAGAAGGTGAAGATGAAACCAATAGGATTGGACCCATCCCTGTCCCTAACAGTAGATTCCAGTAAACCTACATCACGAGATTCCCAGTAGTGATTTATTCGTCGGGCTCTGTTTTCTGTCTTGTGTTTGGAAAAAGCAATAACTACTGTATTTATTGAGTAATAATGTTAGGTGCCGTTACCATGGCTCCCATTCTCCCATTCATTTATGAATGCAATTTGAACCCTTCTTTTTCCCATTCTCCCGTTCATTGACGATGTTTTTTAAGTTTTTTGGATACGAACAATAGTCTAGGTTACAAAGAGAGGGGTTACTCAAACACACACTGTGTTCGAACCTGAGACCATTTGTTTGAAACTCAAATCCTTTTTCATTGGGCTAAATCCCATTGACGCCTAAATGACGAGATTCGGATTAAATTAAGGCAAGAGTTTGATTCTCTCCATTGTAACAAAAACATAAAAATAAAGACACAATCACTTAAAGACAAAATAGAAAAAGAAAGCATCGGAAAACCTGGCCCAAAGTTTGCAGAGCCCACAAAAACAATGTCTTCTACTGCTTGTATTGTATTGTATATTTGTATACCATTTTGTATTGCCTGTTGCCTATTGCCAGGAAATCTACGTAACCCAGGCTGGCTGGCTGGCCTAGCTAGCTCCAATTCAAATCACCAGTCAGATTTGAAGATGTAAAAATGCCCTCCATAAAAAGAATCCATATGCAATCTTACATTACATCCCAACCAGGACAAAAGCATATTTTCTTGGGACTCTGGTTCAATTTGAAGCTGAAGCATCACAATGCCCAACACAATTAAAAATCAAAGTTAAAGATTTTTATAAAAAAAGAGTAGGGGTTGGAAAGTAGAGGGCTTATTAGGTTAGGAGAAGAGTTTGCATACATCTAATCACGTTTTGGCCTATAAAATCCTTATAATACGTGGCAAAATGTGATTAGTTGGAAATAGCAAAACTGCTATTTCTGAGCTTCCTTCCTCTAATTCTAGTCCAACTTCAACTTTCGAAGATGAGCAACACGACAACATAATAAGGAGAGTGGTGAGGAGGGATTTGAATGCAATTTCAGAAACTGCGTTTGTTGTACATGCAATTGTTGACCCCCACTCTCTAAACAAACAATAAGCAAGACACAAACAATAAGCGAGACATGGCTTTTACTCTACAAAAGTCAACATGAAGCACTTAACATTAAACCTAAAATTGAGCATCCAATTTTCACATTTATTCACAAAATTGAACCAAGTTTTCAATTTCTTTTTTCATTGCCGGCCTGTTTGATAACCATTTCAATTTTAGTTTTTAATTTTCACTTTTGTTTCTCCTCCTCCCATCCCCCTCATTTTATCTCTCAATCTCATCCTCACTTGCATTTTCCTCTATACTCTAGCCCAAAAAATGAAAACTGAAAACTAATCAAACGGCCGTAAATTTACAAACAAATGAGATTTCTGAAAAATGGTATGTCACTACATCTACATCAAAATAGACTGACGCATTCCTACTTGTTTTCTCTTGCATTCCCCAAATCTGCCCATGCAAATTGAATCCCATTCTAAAGATGACAATGGAATACAAACAAGAGAAACTACAAATGAGTAAACTTGCAAAAAACATACACAAAACTACCAACCCAATCATAGATTTCCACCCAATATGAATTAGATAAACCTTTCCTTTTACCCCATTTTTAAACAAGAACATGAAAACTGAAGAATTCCAGATCCCATCACAGTCCACAAACCCGAATGCATATCACATAACAACAACAAGCTCCTCATAATTTCTTCTTTTGTTTCTAAAATTAAAAAAAAGTAATTTTCATCAAACACCATGCGAGAATACAGAGATAAGATCATCTTACCATAATCTTACTAATCTAACCATCTTCTTTTCATTTTCCTCCGCACAATAATAGTAGAAATGAAAAAAAGAAAAGAGACTATAAAATTTTAAAAGAGAAAAAAAAAAATTTGAATCATTGATCATCATCTTCATCAAACGAAGATCAACATCATAATAACAACAAACAATATCAGAGGCATAGAGCCGTACATCTTAGATCCTGACCGTCCCCACCGCCCAACTCCCCCTCCTCATCCAACGGCGGGAAATTGAGATCGAAGGGCAGCGGGGTCTTCCGAAACGACGACGACGCGGCGAAATCCTCGTCGTCCTCCACAACTGAAGACGACGAGTCGCAGTCGCTGTGGCAGTCCTCGGGAACAACCGGCGGGGTCCTCGGCTGTCGTTTCCGCCGAGACGACTCGGCAGCAATCGTCGTAGACTGAGGCAGCGGCCGGGGCCCACTAAACGACTCGACGGTGGAGCTGAGGCTGCTGGACGTGGGCCTCTGCGGATCGACAACCGGGTGGTCCTGAAACCCGTAACCCGACCCGAAAAGCTTCGTCTCAATGGCCTGGTCGGTGGGGTTGTTGTAGAACGGAGGAGGGTAAGCACATGAGATCGGGAAGTTGGTCTTGGCTTTGGGGCCGCGGAGGACGCGAGCAGCGGCGTCGTAGGCTCGAGCGGCGTCTTCGGCAGAGTCGAAGGTGCCGAGCCAGACCCGGGTCTTCTTCCACGGGTCTCGGATCTCAGCCGCGAACCGGCCCCACGGTCTTTTGCGGACCCCCCGATACCGGACCTCGTTGGCGATATTGGGCCTGGATCCGGCGAGTTGTGCCGGCGTCGCTACTGCGGCTCTTGCGGCGGCTCCTCTGCCCCTCCTCATGGCCAAGAATCGAGAGTTTTTTCAGGGTCTGATGGTCATAGAAAGAATTGGGTCTAGGAGAGATATGGAAGATGAAAATTGAGAGATGGGTTTTGCAGAGAGATCGAGATTGAGATTGAGAGAGGGAGAGAGAGGATATGGGGAGGTTTTTTTGAGGGATGGGTGGGAGAAGAACTGGATGGCACCAGCACCACCTTCTCTTCTACACAAAAATATATTTAATGATAATGATAAATAATGTTTTTTTTTTAATTTTTTAATTTTATATATTTTTTTGGGGTTCTGGGTTTCTCATGAAATTGGCTTTTTGGTAAGCTCCTTTTCCTTCTTTTACTTCCTTCTTTGTTTCTTCCTTTCTCGATTTCTCTACCTTCTCTTGCCCCCACAAACCGACCCGGACTCAATTGCTTGCTGCTTCCTTTATCATTCTCACTCTCCCCAATTCTTTTATTTTTTTTGTAAAATGTGAATTTGTTTTGGAAATTACCAAATGGCCCTTGGCTTTTCCACAATGTCTCATTCTCAATGTTCTCTGGGAATATGGAATAATCCATTCCATACTTCTTTTTTATTTTATTTTTATTTTTCTTTGTTTGTTTGTTTTTAGTCTATTCAAACCACTGATTTGAGTTGGGAATTTGGGTTTTTGGGTGAAATTGAAATGAAGGGATTGAGGGCCAATGAAAGAAGGATGTATCATATGGAAATAGATAGGCAAGCAATGATTCCATGGATGGAATAATAATTTGTGGTAATTATTTTCTGGTACAAACAAGTTATCATTTCAAAGATAGTAGCTAGCTAACTCCATCTTCTTGTGACAAATTCAGATCTCACATTTCTCTTCACAATACATTACAAATAATTTCTTTGTATTTCCTCTATCCTTTTTACTTGCTTTCTCTTCATTTTACCTAAAAAGCATTTGTGTATTCTTGATATTTCGATATGTCGATATGGTGTATTCTACATGTATTGTAACATGTGTTTAGTTTTTAACACATTAGATGTTTAATTTAGAACATGAGTTATACATTAATGATTGTTATACATATTATAATATGGGTTGATTCGATGCACCGTAAGGTGTATTCAATACGCTCGATAATTTCTCCATTTTTATAACAATGCTCATCTACGTTTTTATTTGTTTATTTTTTAGATGAACACCTTTTTTTATTTGTTAAACTTGCTTCTATCCAACTAACAATGAAATAAAAAGAGGGTTGGAGCTTTGCTTACATACTAGCTCAATATGAAGCAATGTTTTAATAGTTATGTTAGCTCAGTGAACTATGTTTACCGAGCTAACATCTCTTTAAATATGAGTGACATTGTCAACAAAGAATGTTATGAATCCATCAATTTTTTGCTTACCCATATATTTCACGACTCAAATTTTCAATACACTAAAACATTCCTAAGTCAAATTAAGAGTTAAGAAAAACAAGGACAAAAATATATCACCACACCACCAACTAATGGAACACAGTTAATCATAATTGAAAAAAGAAATTCATGATATTCTTAGCAAATACTATATAGGAGGACAATTAAATGCAAACAACTCATTCTCCATGAGCTAAGTTATGCAGAAGTACCACTACGGCCCAAGTAAATGAAGTTCCTTATTAGTCCGTTTGATTTCTATTTGGGCATTGGCCCACCATTTTGTCGAAAAAGAGTTTTATATTATCCTGTTTGTTTGGAGTACTTTTGAAATGGTTAAAAGTGCTTTTGACAGGGTTTGATAGAAAAGTTTAGAAGCGGTTATAGATAATGATTATCTTCTTCAAGAAGCACTCACAAATGCTTTTCTAAGAAGCACTTGGATTTTTATATATATAAAATTTCAACTTCTTATCATAAATGCTTTTTCTAGAATCACTTATGAGTTGAAGTGCTTCCTAAAGAAGCCGTCCCAAACGAGCCCTAAATTAGCAATGATAACATTGTATAATATTTGTTTAGGGTACTAACATCTCCATACTAACGAGTCAGTTCCAATAATAGTGAAACGGGTATTCAAATTGTTTATGTTACCATTCATCATGTAAGCCTAACTGTCCTCGTAACTATTAATTATCACAATAAAAATTAGAATATAACCACCCATTTCTCTACACAATACATCACAAATATTTTCTTTGAATATCCTCTATCCTTTTGACTTGGTTTCTCCCCATTTTACAGTAAAACTATTTGTGTATATTTGCTATTACGATACGTTCACATACATGTGTTTAACTTTTAATACATTAGATAATAATCCAGCATACATATTAATGATTGTTATATGTGTTATAATACGGGTTGACTCGATACACAATAAGATGTATTTAATACACTCAATAATTTCTCCCTGAGCAAAAATAACAATGTTCATCTACCTTTTTAATTTGCTAAACTTGCTTCTATGCAAATAAAAATAAAATAAAAAGAGGTTGGAGCTTCGGTTACATACTAACTCAGTATAAAGCAATGCTTTAATAGTTATGTTAGCTCGGTAAAATAAATGTTTACCGAACTAACAACTTTATAAAGATGAGTGATATTGCCTTGTCACAACAAAGAATGTTGTGAATCCATCATTCTTTTGCTTACCCACATATTTTAAGACTCAAATTTTTAACGCACTAAATTAATCCAAGTCAAAATAACAGTCATGAGAAAAACACTGAACAAAAAGAAATCACCACAACTAATGGAACACAATTAATCATTGATTCAAAATGGAATTAATAATCTTCTCTGCATTATATAGGAGGACTATTAAAGCAAACAACTCTTTCTTCAAAAGCTAAGTTATGAAAAATACCACTACGGCCCAAGTTAAGGAAGTTCTTATTTATTAGTCCTTTGGATTTTTATGCGGGCAAGCCTACAATTTTACAGAAAAAAAATTATACTATTTTCGAGCGAGTCAGTTAGCTATGACAACACGATGTAATATTTTATTTAGGCCCCATTTGGTGGGTTGTTTGAACTGATTAGAATGAGCTTTGAAGAATTGAATTGGGCTGGCATAGACTAGCTAGGTTTCAAGTCTAGTCCTATTCATTTTTGCACCAAACAACAGACTACAAATAACATTTTTTTTAATAAATCAATTCTCTTTTTAAAATCAGATGCAAAATTCAGACTAAAGAAAACCCTCGACTTTTTTGAAAAAACCTAGAACCAGATGCAAAACCCAAAAATCTAATCGCAGGAGACCACGTCGTCGAGTTGGAAGTCGCACCCACCCATTAACCCTGCATCTTTGAGATCTCGCTTTTACGGTTTGGATCTCTAAGCAACGATGTCGTCAAGTTGGTCGGGCTGATGAGAGAGAGAGAGAGAGAGAGAGAGAGAGAGAGAGAGAGAGAGAGAAGACGAGAAGATGAGCAGACGAAGAGAACGGTTTCAAACTCGTGTCTCACCTTGGGTTTTGATATCGAGCATATGCTGGATTCATATCCTAAACAAAAATTTAAGTCCAAGCCAATGTATGATGCAATTAAGCTCACCAAACATTTTGAAAATATTATATTTATCTATATTATCCAAGTTGTTTTATAGTTATACTTACTATTGACCCTTCTCACAAATGTAAATTGTCTACAATGAACATGAATATGATCTATATTTGTTTTCATATCTTCATATGTCATTTATATGTGTGTGAAATGGATTTTATTTGATTTTCTCATTCTATCTAAAATCAACTTTTGATACTCTTTCATTATTTTTAGGTTGCTAGAATTTGGGTTATACTTACTAAGATATTAAATTTGTGATATTGAAATTTAATCATTATAATGAATTCTTATATATATTTTCTTATAAAAACTAAGTTCATTGTAATTATAAAGCTATTTGAAGTTGACCCTTCTTGATAGAATTCCTGGTTCCGCCACTGAACTGGACCCATGTTCATTTTAATTGAAAAAGTCTCATCCAGTCCAACCCACCAAACAGAGCCTTAGGATATATACGAACGATTGAACAAATGTGTTTGAACTCATTGTTGTCCAACATCGGCTAGAGGGCCAAAGAGAAAGTAGTTTAAATAGAAATACCCCTCTCTAACTAACACCGAGGCCTTTTGTGATAAAACCCCACACCTGAGGATTGTGCAGGTGGTTAAGTGGGGACAAGATCGGTGTTGTTGGAGTGGGCCTCGGCCCGTCGACCTGGAAAGTTCAACATGGTATCGAGCCCACTTTCTCGGTGACTGTGGATTGTGCCCACTTGTGTTATACTGTGTGCCCTAATTTCTTTTAGGGTTCTCTTGTGCCCGTGCCTCGTGCCGTGTGTGCCCTCCTGGGTTTGTGTGTATTTTTGTGCCCCTAACGTGTTCCGCTGCGTACTCTGCCGTATTCGTATCTCTACCGTGTTCGTGGATCGTGTTCGTGCATCCGTCATATTTGTGCCTCTGCTGTGTTCCGTTGTACTGCCGTGATCTCGTTGAGTTTGCTGCAATCATGGGTGATAACTCCATTGTTGGTGCTGTTGTCGCATACGCAAAATTGTGTGGTTCTAACTCCATTCCAGATAATCGGCTTCAATACTTGGATAATTGACACTGGTGCTTCGATCATATGACTTATGATGCTAAATTTTTTGATGAGTTGTCTAGTAACACCCGTGACCCATACATAACTAGTGCTAATGGCTTACCCTTTCTAGTTCTTGGTGAGGGCACAATCTCTCTCACTCCTACTCTGTCATTATCTCGTGCATTGCTAGTTCCCAATATCCATTGTAACTTGTTTTATGTTGGTCGATTACTTGATACACTTAATGCTTCTGCTACTTTCTATCCTACACATTGCTCTTTTCAGGATCTCAAGACTCACGAGACGATTGGGCATGGTAAACGAATAGGGGGTTATATTATTTGACATTTGCCTTCTGCACCAGTTCGTGATCGTGTCGTTAATACTGTTCAAAGTTGCAGATGTCAAAGACAAACAGCAAATTTGGTTATGGCATCGCCGCTGGGACACCCATCATTTGGTTACCTTAAACGCTTGTTTCCATCTTTATTCCGCTCCCGTGATGAATCCAGCTTTTAAATGTGAGACGTGTATTTTGGCCAAGAGTCATCGAATCGTGTTTCCTTTGAGTGATAGTAAAGCTGTCAAGCCATTTGATTTAGTGCATTCGGATGTCCGGGGCCCCGCTCGTGTGTCTTCGAATGGTTTCCGTTGGTTTGTTACATTTATTGACGATCGCACTCACTTAACTTAGGTGTTTTTGATGAAGAATAAATGTGATGTTGCTTCTATTCTTCCCGATTTTTGTGCCATGGTGTCTACTCGGTTTCATGTTCGAGTCAAAGTGTTTGGACTGATAACGGAGGTGAATATGTGAATAATACCTTGACCCATTTCTTCAAGACTCAAGGCATTATTCACCGGACTACCACTCCATTTACTCCGCAGCAGAATGGTGTGTCCGAACGCAAGAATCGTCGTTACTTGAAGTTGCTCGCTCACTCATATTGGATATGTCTGCTCCCATCATCTTTGGGGGCATGCTGTTACATCCATCGCCTATTTGATTAATCGTACTCTTAGCCGGGTTCTTGATTTCAAGACTCCATATGATGTGTTTGGTGCCCTTATTTCCCTGTCTCCGTCTCCAAGTTGCCCCCTAAAATTTTTGGGTGTGTTGCCTACGTTCATGTCTACTCTCATCAACGGAGTAAACTTGATCCTTGTGCTTTGCGCTGTGTCTTTATTGGTTACTCTTCTACTCGGAAGGGTTATAAGTGCTATCATCCACCTACTCGTAAAGTGCATGTTACTTTGGACGTCACATTCCATGAAGAAGTACAGTATTATGTTTCTCCCTCCTCTCCAATTCGGGGAGAGGGAGTGAATTGAAGAGTGTTGGAGTAGAAGACTGTGGACTTGAGAATGACTGTGAAGAAATTGAAGAAATTGGTCTCGGTCGAACGACGGTCGCCCATCTTCCCGCGACGGTTGCTGGTCTGGAGGCATAAATGATACAACTCGCACGAAACGACCGGTCGCTTGAACCTATAGACAAAGATGATGGCCACACTGAAACGACCGGTCACCCGGATGGCCGCGACCGATCGCCTAATGACATTTTTGATGATTCCATCGTTACTTGGACGAACGTGACAGTGATTCTCCGTGACTCTTGTGTGAGTGAGATGGATGCAAGACCCCATCCGCCCGCCATTGCCCTACCAACTCGTGATAATAGTGAGGTAATTTATGATGATATGTCTACTTATCAATTACCCCCACGAACTACTCGTGGGAAGCCCAAAGTACAATATTCTCCTGAAATACATGCCAAGGCCAAATACCCCATTAGCCATTATGTGTCAACTCATCGTTTATCTAAGTCATATGCGTCATATTTGTGTCAATTATCTAGTGTATGTGTGCCAACTAAGATGCATGATGCTCTATCAAATCCCAAATGGGTAGATGCAATGAATGTTGAGATGGAAGCTTTGAACAAGAATGCCACTTGGGAATTAGTTCCTTTGCCGAAAGGAAAAAGGTTGTTGGGTGCAGATGGGTGTTTACTTTGAAGCATAAAGCTGACGATTCCATTGACCGTTACAAGGCAAGATTGGTAGCAAAAGGCTATACTCAGACTTATGGAGTGGATTACACGGAGACCTTTGCCCCAAGAGCAAAGCTCAATATCGTGCGCGTACTCTTATCTTTAGCTACCAATCATGACTGCCCTGTTGCGCTTTGATATCAAGAATGCATTCCTACATGGTGACCTCAAGGAAGAGATATACATGGATCCTCCCCTGGTATTCCTATGACCTCCAAGGAGGGTGTTGTGTGTAACCGCGGAAATCCTTGTATGGATTGAAGCAGTCTCCTAGAGCATGGTTTGGGAGGTTTGCTGCATCTATGAGGAAGTTTGGGTATGCCAAAGTAACTCGGATCATACCTTGTTTCTCAAGCGTCATAAAGGTAAATTGACAGCTTTAATAATTTATGTTGATGATATGATTGTGATTGGAGATGATCAGGTAAATGCAAAATCTTGAAGTATCGGCATTCGAGTTTGACATGAAATCGTTAGGTGACTTGAAGTACTTTCTGGGGATTAAAGTTGCCAGGTCCAAGCATGGTATCTTTCTGTCTCAAAGGAAGTATGTTTTGGATTTACTTGCAGAAAAGAATGTTGGATTGTAAACCAATTGATACCCCTAGTGAGCAGAATCATAAGTTGGGGTTATATCCTCGATCAAGTTCCTACCGATAAAGAGTGTTATCAACGGCTTGTGGGGAAATTGATTTATTTAGCTCATACAAGGCCTCGATATTGCATATGCAAAGTGAGTATAGTGAGTCGCTTTATGCATTCTCCTAGTGTAGATCATATGGGAACTGTAACGCGTATTTTGAGATATCCGAAAGGAACTCCTGGCAAGGGGTTAATGTTTTCCAAGTATGGTCATACAGATGTGGAAGGGTATACAGATGTTGATTGGGCTGGTTCACCACCGATAGGCGCTCACGTCCTGGGTATTTCATATTTGTTAGTGGTAATCTTGTTACTTGGAGAAGTAAGAAACAAAGTGGTGTCTCGATCTAGTGCCGAGACCGAGTATCGTGGGATGGCCCACGGTGTATGTGAGTTATCGTGGTTGAGGAGATTGTTGAGAGATCTTGGTTTTGGGCCCAAAACCCATCGATTTATATTGTGACAATTAGGCGGCGATTGCTATAGCGCATAATCCGGCGCAACATGATCGTCTGAAGCATGTGGAGGTTGATTGAAATTTTATTAAAGAGAAGTTGGATGCAGAAATTGTTTCCTTCCCGTTTATAAGTTCGTGAGTATCGCTTAGTCGATGTTCTTACAAAAGTCGTGTCAACCACTATCTTTCTCAACTCGCTTGACAAGTTGGGCATGCGTGGCGTCTTTGCTCCAACTTGAGGGGAGTGTTGGCGCGAGTAGTCCTAGTCCCATTCTATTTGGGATTTACTTCCTAGTATATTATGATTTTATTTATTTCCTTTTTGTATATATATATTATGTAATTAGGATTTATCTTGTTTCCTAGTATAACCCTACTAGGGTTTGTAACCTTGTATTATAAATACCTCCTTTTGGAGAATGGAATATTAATATGAAAATATTCTACCATATTCTACAGTATTGTTCAACATGGTATCAGAGCCAGGAGGCGGGCCCGCTCTGCCACGTGATGGGTGGGTCCCCGCTTGGCCCCGTGCGATGGGTGAGTCCCCATGGCTCCACGTAGGCCAAAGGTGCCACGTGATTGGGTGGGTCCTCATTGGCCCGCGCGATGGGTGAGTCTCCATGGCTCCACGTGGTTGCCAATGTGTGGATCTCCACGTGTGACCCATAAAAATGGGGTCTCACGTATGGGGGAGTGTTGGAACTCATTGTTGTTCCACATCGGCTAGAGGGCCAAAGAGAAAGTAGTTTAAATAGAAATACCCCTCTCTAACTAACACCGAGGCCTTTTGTGATAAAATCTCACACCTGAGGATTGTGCAAGTGGTTAAGTGGGGACGATATCGGTGTTGTTGGAGTGGGCCTCGGCCCGTCGACCTGGAAAGTTCAACAAAATGGTCATCAAATTGTTTTCAACGATCATCAAGCATTTCCCAACATTCATTATATAAGCCTACAAAGCTCACAAATGCGTATTTGAATCTCATATCTAAGGATGGTTTGTAGGCGGAAAACAAAAACACTATTGTACTGGATTCCATGTTAAACGTATGCCATGATATTTCATTGTATTGAAAATAATCACGCCTGAGTAATCTTCATGCGAGCATAAACCCCATGAAAGCAACTTATACTAGAGGTTCCAAATATAATACATAATCCATCCAGTTTGCTTCTTAAGAGCATTTACAATGAGCTCTTTTTTTTTCTTTTTTTTGAAATTACTAAACCATGAGTGGTCAAGTTTACTGGATTTACATTCCTTCGAGACAATCCATTGTTATGTCCCCTTAGGGACCATTCAAAATGAGCTCTATAAACCACCTTTTTAGATAAAATTTAAGAATGTATTGTGATGTATTATAAAAACACAACTTCAACCATACTTCCTATCCAACTCCTACAATAGGATGATAGGTTGATAATTAAGAATCGAAGCACATCAAATTGGTGTTTTCAAGGCCAACTTGAAACAATTTTTGAAGTATTTACCCTTTTTTCAACAATCTCATGGTGGGGATAAATTGGCCAATTAAAACATTCAAATCTCGAAGTTCCACCTCAATTAAAGAATGCAAGTGGCAGTGACCAAAAAAATCTCACCCATAGATAAATAACTTATGCAGCAAAAAGTAATGGAAGTAGACGCCATGAAAGTTGAGATTGCGGCCAAGTTGTTGAAGATGCTGAGAATTATTCCGCACAATCAAAACCTCAAGTGATTGAATAATGTGGTTAGGCCACTTAAGCACATATAAACTAATAAAATAGAGGATCACCAGAAAACGTTGCACATTTTCCGTTTTTGTTGATTCCAAGTGTTGATTTTTAAAAACAAAAAATCTTGAAAGAGTTGGATAGGTTTCAATTCAACCACCTCCATCATAGCTCAAAACGCACACTTTGTTTTGGGTGCAAATGAAAAAAGAAAAAGAAAAACAAAGTGAATGGCACTTTACAGCTGTTTGATGCTAATGTTGCATCAAAGTATATGATTATACTGCATGAATTAGGGTTTTCAAGTTCAACCAACCATTTTTGTTTTTGTTTTTGTTTTTGTTTTGGAAAATACTTCTCTCCTTACCTAGGAGCTTTTACATTCCTGCCAATAACAATGTGATATATGTGCATAAGTTTTTTTTATGTGTTTTTAATAAATTATTTTTACATATGTACCAAACTGTGACTCGCATGAAAGAGGAATATCTCCTTACCGATAAGAAGGCAAGTAATATCCTTTTGTTTTTGCTTGAATAAGAACCAAAGTTTGTTTTGAAAGGACTTGCTGAATGGCCTCCCAAATATGAGTCATGATCTCTTAGTCACTTAGTGACCAAGGAATCCATGGTCACCCATTCTTGGATTCAAATTCAATGGCCCAATAGAGTTTCTTAAAAGGAGTGCAAAAGTAGGTGGACTATTGGATTTGAATCCAAAGGTGAGTGACCATGGATTCCTTGATCACTAGGTGATCAAGAGATCAGGACTCCCCAAATATATGCGAATTGCCTGTTGTTTCCCTCTTTTCAGCGACCACCGCCAACCACCTGTAGTCTAGGACCCAAAATTAACAGGTTCCATGCAGTAGGATAATTTGAAAGTAAGACTAATTAAAGACTACTTATAACAAATTATTAATGTCCTAATTGCTGTTCCCTTTTTGAAAAAAATTATCCTAATTGCATTTGATTATTACTTAAGCTAATCATGGTAGAGCGTCATCACTTTTTACTTTGTTAGAATCAATTGTCGTCTTTTTCACAGATGGAATGGAAAATAATAATTATTTTTAAATCACGCCAAATCTAAGAAATTAACATTTTGATGGTACTTTTGTTGTTTTAATTTAATAGAACTACCATATTTAAGCCAAAGAAACAAAAATACAAGTGTATAAATTTTTTCTCAATCCACAACCCTAAATGACTCTTTGTTTTTTCTCAATCCCAACGAAAACACTTCGATCAAAAGGAAAAGTCATTAGCCCTAACTCTCCAACTTGTTAAAACAACTATTATTAACAAGATGGAGAACGAGTTTCTAGTGGATTATATGATTGTCTACATTTAAAATAAAATAACTTGCTTATTGACTCAAATTATATATCAACAAAATTCAATGCTCTCAAGGATTTTAGGATATGTACAAACTTGAATAGTTACATGTTTTTTTAGTACAAGTGATAGTCTAAACTACAAGATGGGAGGGGTTTCTCACACACAGTAACCAAGGCGCCATGGGGGTTTGAACATGACACCAATTATCTGCAAGACAAGGGCCGTTTTTACTGAGTTAGACCTCGTTGGGTGAATAGGTATACTTTTAATTTTATTGTTGAACATATTATAATTTTGATAATATGTGTTTTTTGGTCGCATTTAATAAGTATTTATTTCATGTTAAAATTTATTAAAAATTTGCCAATGAAACTATAAACTAGAGTGGTTTATATAATTTAATGTATACTTTTATTTATAGAACGACTATAGAAACGGTAAATACAAAAAAAAAACTCATTATTAGATTTGAAGTTAATAACCTTAACTAACCTTCCGTTGAAAAATTCTGGATCCACCCTTGCTACTTCTTGAATCCCAACGTGGCAAAATATAGAAACCATGGATGCCTCTGTAAAAAAAATTATGATAAATAAAAACCATGGTTTAAGCACCAAAAGAAAAAACAACGGCTGCCTCTATAATATATATATATATATATATATATATATATATATATATATATAAATTCTCTACTGATATCAGGATGTTATTATCGTGCGGACGATGTATTCTGTCACTACCCCGCCTTGCTTTCCTGCTTATTTACGTAAATCAAATGCCCGCACGTTAATGCGCATCCAGGATAAGAGAATTTATATATATTGACAACTGTTCTTATTGCGACATGACGTGGCGTGTCATTACTTGTCAACTATAAATGTGGGCCCACATGTGGGAATTCCTTCCCGCGCATTCCGCTATACCATATAGAATAGTCACTCGGTGGTCGTAGTCGTTGCTTTTTATGTCCCATCCCACGGTTGCCTTGCCCCCCAACAGAATTCAGCCACAGAAATGACAAACGAAACAAAAATATGAGAAAAGAGAAAGAATCCCAACTAGAAAAACTCATCTAATTGTTTATTTGTATATTTGGTTGATTATGTTAACTACTGCTTGATTATTTGATTCGGTTCTTTTTTAAGATAAATTTTTTTTATATGTTACAATCTGGACGGAATGTTCCAAATTTGTGAATTTAGATGATATTATACGATAAAATTATTTGTTTAGGCAATTACAATTCATGTGTGCTAAGATTTGGATAATTCATGCATATAGTTATTTATAATCCATTTCAAAGGTGCTACATGTTTTCAAAGAATTGTGCAAGATCTTCGGAATCTTCGGAACATCCATCAAAAGGGAAGAAGAGAGCCACTCTGGCCCTTCCTCACCTCATCAAATAAAATCCGGACAATTTAAAGCAGAATTGTTGTGGTAACAAGTAATATAAACCAGCAGATGAAGAAAATCTTAATTAATTTAAAGAAAAGAAGAAGTATTAGGAACTCACAATTAGGCTGATCTGTTATCTCCTTGATTTTCTTTACAACAAAGCCAGTATGATGGATATAGTATGAGACTAAACAATTTAATTATATCTATTAACCAGAGACCTCTTTCTAACAAAGAAAGTTTGATGTCTCCTCCTATTGAACAAGTTACTGTGAAGCAATGGTAACCTTGTTCAGCATATTTTGCTTCAAAAGAATAACAACTAAGACCCAAAAAAGGGGAAAAAGAAAGAAAAGAAAATGTACAAATTACTTCTTTTAATTTTCTCACTCTATTTAAGTGAAACAATGCTCTTCCAGTAGTTTTCAACACTACCAACTTTGCCGATTTCACGAACGCGTAGATTCCGAAAGCTGTGATCGTTAAAATTGTACATAATCAACTCTTCTTCAAACACCATCAAATCATGAGATTTTGTCCAGAAACCAGAATGTGACAAGTTCCAATATGTGATGGAGACCCTCATTTTAGTCCAAGACTCGTCCACTCCATATTCCTTCATGACCCAAAACTCATTGAATGTTGGTGTTGCCTTACCATAATCACCCTCAAAAGTTACACATAACCATTCCCTGAAGACCCCGAGCTTACTACGAAGAGTTTGAGAAGAGTTGAATTCGGGCGGCAGTGGAATTTCTCGAACCTCCTCCTGATATTGTGTTAAAACGAGGGAGACAATCAACAAAGATGAATGATCATCATCATCTTCTCCGACTCTTGTCCCCAACCAATGGAGATTTCCATTCAGCAGGGTCCCTTTATTTCGACATGGAAAGATGCGGTAGGGAAATAGGTCCTCATGAATCTGTCGCCAAGAATTAGTTTCCAATGTATACATATTAAACTCAACCCTCCTTCATCATCATCACGGGCATTTGTTCTGTAGACGACACCATTGACGACCTTGTGTTGATGAGTTGAAGAATCAAATCCAAACCCATACACGTTACAAAAGTAGAGGTCATCAATTTCATATTCTGTTTCATATTCTGTTGGTATTTGTGGTAGTTTCTTGGATTGCCTTGTTGCTGGGTTAACCAAATATAACTGCGGGTCATATAAAAACATGCATAGCAACAAGCCGTTACAGCAACCCAACATGGAAACCGAAATACCTGATAACTCGCTATAAACATACTGGAGCTCCGTCGCTGTTGTTACTAATAAATTACTACCACCAACCTCCTCCTCATCATCATCGAAATTGAAACGGTTACGATTGTCGTATGATGCATCTTCTTCGTTGTTATGATTGAGAAACTCATCATCGTAGTCAAGATGCATACAGTGGAGGCCATTACCTGAGGCATCAGTAAATATGACTCTTCTTCTTCTTCGGAAGAGTAGATCATCTTTATCCTCCCCAATGCCTTTGTACAAATGCGATGCAACAAAACTGGGGTTGTCAGAGATTAGGGAACTCCATGACTTTGAGACACACTTGAAGCGGCATAAGGACTTCACTGGTAGCCTTGATAGAATCTCCTCTATCATCGTTGATGGAAGCTGGCCATTAGAGTTTGAGTTTCCGCTCCGCCCCGCTTTTCCATTTTATGATTTTTCTTGCAAACTAGATATCCTCGCTAGAAAAATTTCTATGCATTTTTCTTTCGACCAGAAAAAATATATCTGCTCGTTTTCTTGTGCGAAAGCTGATGTGGGTTAACTTGTGTTATATACTAAAGCTCCAGCCTCCTGGAACTTAACTTATTTTAGGGTAAGGAGTCGAATTTTATTCGTGTTTGATTGCGTACTGAACAAGGAATATATAATCCAAAAGCGTTCAGGACCCCTATAGTTAATAAGTATTCTGATTGAAACTCTTTTCGTGTTTGTTTCTACTTGTTTTTGTTCCTCTTATCAAGAAGAAAAGCATAAAATCATGTTCATGTTGCAAGTCCTAAATCAATTTATGTTCTGTTTTGTTGTGTTGTGCTCTATTTTCAACTTCTTCTAAGATTATTTTTTATTTTATATATTTCCAACATCGTATGTGATATGATATCCCTGGAATTCATTATTGCCCTGCACATGATTAGGGATAACGTTTATCTTTTTCTTTTTAATTGATTTAGTGACTCGTAATTCAAGTGATTAATATAAGTTATCCTGACAATAAATATAAGACAAAAACGAAAGTGAATTGGTTTCGTTGAAGTTTCTTAAACGTAAGCCACAAACCCTTTTTCTGTCTCAACTCTTTTCTTTTTTCTTGAGGCCACACCCAACACACAGTCCTATAGTCGTACGTCCACACGTTTTTTCTTTTGTTATTTTCTTGCTTTTGTGGCAAAACAAATCCAAAAGCCAAAACTACTGAGGAGTTCACGCAACGCGGTATTTCTGTGTCGTTTTGGGGCCTTTTGCTTTCTCCGATTTATTTCTTAATGATTAGATTAGAGAGACGATGTGATGTGATGCACCACCGTGCACACTACTAAGCACACCCATGGAACAGTCTCAAGTAATGGTCCAAAATCTACTTCAATCAATTTACTACAAATAAAAAAAAAGGTTTTGCTTACTTGTAATTTAATTTACGATGAGAGTTTTATTGATTTCTTAATGCGTTAAAAACTAGAGACTTTTGCACCCACCTCTTCTTTCATCCCTTCTTCTTTCCTTCCTTTTCTTTTTACTCAAGATGGTTAATATATTTTGTTATGTAGAAGCAGTCGCCGTGAAACGATGTCGTCGCCGTATTTTGGCCCACGTACACAAGGAATTGGCTCTAAAGAAGGGACTATGGGTTTAGTAGTGGTCATGTTTCTTAGTTTTGTTTTATTTTAATAATTTTCAAAAGGTCTCTATGAGTTTGCTGTGATTTGTTTTATATTTAGGATTTTTAATTATTTTTATCTTTTGGCGTTGGATACGGTTTTGTCGTTTCTGTCATTGCACGGCGAATCTGTATTGTAGGTCTAAGTACATGTGCTTCTCGTTGCTAAATAAGATATTTAGTCATTATTTGGGTTATGCGTGATTCTCTACATATCAATTCAAATTTAACATGTTGTTATGTTTGGTCATTGAATAAGTTTTACCCATATTTGGCACATAATTGCTTTGTATTTTTGTTTGTTTATCAATAATATATTATCATTTATTAAAATTAAAAATAAAAAACGAAACAAAACTTTTGCAATTGTTAAGCTCTTGTCATGAAGGCTAATTAGTATAATTAATTTAGAGCATTTTATTTAGAATTTTTTAGAGCAGCATGGGACATGGATTTCAATTGTATTATTCAGATTAAAGGATATTCCGAATTTTCATTAGCAGTAGGTTTTTATTTTTTTGAATATTTTTTTATCCAACTAATAGGTAAGAAATTATAAAAGTACACATTTTGACCACATGTATTAAAAGCATGTTTATCCTAGGGTTGTGTTGTTGTACCGCAAACACCGCCTGCCAGTTATTGATCGAGTTTTGCTGTCGGCAAATCAGAAAGTCAATACGGTTGCAGTTGGACAACTAGACCGATCAGTGACGGTACCGGTTGCGGTACCCGGATATCAATTACGTTGGCTATCGCAACCGTCCGAGATCTATTTAATTAAATATATATTATTTATGTAGCCAAAGGAGAGAGAGAGGAAATCAAGAGAGACAGAGACAGAGAGGCAGAGACGGAGGAGGAGGAGAGAGAGATAGAGAAGAAACATCAGTGGGGTTTGATGCACTTCTTTGATGAAGAAGAAGAATAATAATAATTAGGGTTATAAGTTAAAACCTATGTTGCATCGATACTTCTAACTTGAGGTGTATATTGGTATCCGATACGGGTACGATACTCCTCCAATACATATTTGATACAGATATAGGAGTATCGTTGACTTTTCTGAAAGTTTGACCTTCCAATACTTCAAGGATACGTTTCCGATACTTTAAGGGGTAATTTTGAAAATATGTTTGGTCGTTTTCAAAATTATAAAATCCTATGGATTTAGAGATTTAGGAAGTGGCTTCTAAATGTTTTAATTTGTTTTTGTGTTGCTTTTTAAAAATATGATTTGAACAATCTTATGGAGACTTATATTTTGTGTTTTGTTTATGAAGACTTGTATTTTGTGTTTATTTTTATGTTTTGTACTTATGATGGATGATTATAACATAATGGATGCAATATTAATTTTTGCTATTTATATTATTTTTCAAATATATATTATTTAATTGCCGTATCGGTGCCGTACCCATAGTCTAATTTTTGAAGTTTTGCCGTATCGGCATACCTGTATGCGTAAGCTTGCAACATAGGTTAAACCCCATTTTTATATATATATATTTTTTGGGCTGAACTTATAAGCCCTTAAATACATTTCCGATGCACCAATATCACAAAGTTTGAGATAGTAATGTTTTGCTATTGTCATGCTATGCTGGAGGTCTTCAGTTAGAAATTTTAGGGCCTGTTTGGTATTTAACTTGAATCCAACTTTTTAAACTCAAAAACATAATTTGAGTCCAAAACAAAGAAAACCTGTTTGGTAGCCCTATTTTTAAAAACTCAAACTCAAGAACAACTAAAAAAACACCCCAATTATTAAAAACAAAAAATATATGTTTTTTTTTCAGTTTTTTCTAATAACCCACAAATTCTCAAAATTTTAAGATTTGAAAACAGTTTTTAAGTTGCATACCAAACAAGTTTTTGAATCTTAAAAATAGATTTAAGAACTCCTTGTTTTTAAGAAAAATCAAAGTTTTTGAGTTCCTTATTTGAATAGGATATCAAACGCCCCCTTAATCATTCCAACTTTTGATCATTTTAGTTTTGGGCCAATATCTTTTTCGAATTTCAACTATAAAAAAGCCCATCATCCAAATTATTTTTGGCCCAAACCCATCACCATTAAAACCCCTAATCCTGACACTTGGTCTCTAACTCGTGCTCTTTCAACCGCCGAAAACACCCCTAGTTTATTCTAAAAATCTGCATGAGCAAAAGTTGCACATGTTTTTATTTGTTTGCTGCATCCACTAATTCTCTTGTATAACCCATAATATAAGCTCGAGGTGGCTGTTCAAAGTTCAAACCAATCGGTTAGCTCGCTCTCTCTCTCACCAATTCTTGTAAAACGTTTTTATATAAGCCATACTCAACTTTCTTTTCAAGGAAGCTGAGTAACAATTGATGGACGGAACCAGAGTTTTTCCTACTATCAAGGAATCAGCTGATTATGGCTTATACAAAAACCTTTACAAGAATTGGTTCATGAAGAGATTTTTCTATACCAGTCTATACCACAAAGGGTTTTGATCGTTCTGCTCGTCCTTCCTTCGATTTAGCCCCTGTCCAAGGTAACATGCTTGATTTATAGTCTTTTTTATATTTAAATCCTTAGTTTGCAGTTAATGAATTGTATTTGTAAAGGGAATTCTTGATGCTTTTCATGGTTTTGTATTGGATTTTTAATGTGATTCGTGATGGGTGGTTTGTGTGTTCTTGGTAGAAAGAAACATATCGTTGCAGCTTTGGAGATGCATCAACCAAAAATGGAGCTGTAATTTTTAATTTAATTGTGATTTAATTTGCTTTGGGAATGTAATTTAAAACTTAATGTTGCCTGGATTGTTTTATTTATTTTTTAACAAAAGAATGCTTGCTGGATTCAATATGGAAATCGGACCAATTGTGATTTTAACCCAAACTTTTTTAAAAATCAGTTTTTCTTTAAGCTTGAAATATCCAAAAAAATAAAATCAATTGGGCTTTGGTGTTGGCCCAAACTGGAAGAACTGGAAATTGAATCGGATCTAAGCTGGTCCAGTCTGGTTCGATTTTGTTATCATTTTTTTACCGGACCAAACCAGACTGTGTGGACAGTTTCAGTTATGATTTAGATTCTGGATGAAAATCGAGGCGAACTGGACCGTGCCCACCCCTAACAACAACTAAGCCAAACTGACCCTAGTTTAAAATTTAGCCTTTTCCGATGATGCAAAAGCCCCTTTATGCACCGAAATAAACCAGAAAGAATTATTCTAAAATTTTCTCATATGTCCTGCCGGTGAGATGATAGGAAAACATAGAATCATACATATGCCACCTGAGATTTTATTGAATCTGAAGTGTAGTGATCAAATTTTTGGGTGCATTGAGAAAGTCCTTTTGTTTTCATACACGCAAGTGGGAATTCTGTATTTTGTTTTCATACAACAACTTGGTCGGTTGAACTTGGTCGGTTGAAACAAAATCAAACGCCACCATATACTTTCTGTTTCTGATAGAAGCAAAAGCTTTGTAGCAAACCCTAACCCCATCCCATCAAAACGCATTATTTTAACAGATAAAACGATAAATGACAAGAAGAAGCAATTGGGAAACATGATCTAAATATTTTAACCATATGATTATATAGAAGCCAAAAACAAAAAGACATGGAAGAAGATGGAGACGTATACATTGAGAAATCAATAGCTAGGGTAGGGACGTAATTACAGACAAATAAGTCAAACCAACTAATATAATCCATATGCATAACAATAAATAATAATAATAAATACAATGAAAATAGGTCCCATGTTCTCTAAATTCTAACCCCAAAGTCAAAGAATAATTCAGCTAACCCCAACCGTTCAAAAACAACCCCATTTTTCTTCCTTCAGTAACCTGTTGGGTACTCGCACGTCCCATACCCTGCAAAACAACACACAGCCGCCCTTCTTAGCATCAAGTCATAATCCATAATCACAAAATCAAAGAAAATTTAACAAACAAGTCAAGTGCATGCATGGACTCACTTGCGAGCCGCAATCGTTATCTTTACCGCCCTAATTTTTTTCTTCAATTTGCACTTGACAACGTATTTTTGTCGAGTGCAAATAATTACTCATGTCCGTCGTATTGTTAATTAGAATAGCCCTCTTTATACTTTTTTAATTGTTCTAATAAAATTCTAACGCTTGTTATAAATTTAAAAAATATATTATGCCCCAGTTAAATATGTTACTAGTAGAAAATGAAATTGAATAAAGGAATTTAAAATGAAATAATAGGGTGATAGAGGACGTACTTGGAGGTTGAGCAACAACATACGCGGCGCCACCAAAATTGCACGTGCCAGTTCCACGTGCCTTCTTCTGATAGTAACTATTAAAAGCGTACGAAGCGTGCGCCTCAAGCGTATTTGGATTGAAACACGTCGAGCCTTCCTGAATCGAACGGCAATCAGCCCCGCCCTCTCCGCATGCGTAATCCAGTCCAGCCTGAAGCTTCTCCTCCCCTGCATTCGCATTCGCCACGCACCACGTGTTCCCACTAGACGGCGCCGTCGTCGGAACCTGGGCTTTGCTCTCGTTGACAGGCTTTGACTGGGCCCCATTCAGGCCCGCGAGAGTAAGCGGTATGTCGTACACCTTCTCTTCGTCCGGATAAAACAGACCGTAATTCCTCTCCGATGTGGGCCCGGGCTTCTGGTTCTCATTAAACAGAGCAAATAAATACACGTTGAGTGGGTCCTTGGGCTTCAACGGGGTCCCACCCCCTGTCAAAACTCTTTTCACCAAGTTTCCGTTATACGCCGCGGCGTTGGCTTTACCCGAGCCAATCTCGTTCTCGTCGCCGTTGGAAGGCCACCCGGTCTCCGTCACCACCACCTTAACGTCGTCGTATCCGAGAGCTGACATGGCAGCGAAAACGGCGTCAATTTGGGCCTCCATCAAACTATTATAACGCAACCCGTTACCCGAATCCGCGTTACCCGGGTTGGTCCGAAACAAGGCGTAGTCTAAAGAGATCTTGTCAGCGTTGGCCTCGTATGCGAAAAAGGGGTACGCATTGATCATCAAATACGACGACGTGTTGCGTAAAAACTCCAGCAAAGGTTTAACCGTGGGTTCGATTAGATCCGGTTTGAAGGATCCGGACGAAGACGGGTACGAATTCTGGAGCGCGCTGAGGGCAATTGGGGAAGAGAGCTTGATGGAGGAGCTTAGATTGTGTTTGACGAGCGCGGATTGGAGGTTGTTAATGGCGGGGACGAGGAATTTGGTGGTGTTGTTTGGGTCGGCGAAGACTTCGTTGCCGACGGCGATGGCTTCGATTTGGGTCTGCGGGTGGTAGTGGGAGATGTTGGCTTGGACCCATTTGTCGGCGAAGGAGGGGTCGTTGGCGGCGGAGGAGAGGAGCTCGTTGGGGAGCGCGACGACGACGTTTATGCCGGAGTTGGCAAGGGCGGTGAGGACGGAGGCGTCAGTGTCGTAGAGCTTGACTTTGTTGATGCCTTGGGACTTGAGGAGCGCCACTACTTTTTCCGGTGGCGGTAAATTGTTGGCTATTCGGCCGTAGTTGATTCCAATTGTACCTGTTGTGTTTTCTGCAAATAAAAAACAATCAAACCCATCAAATTAAAAATTAAAATGTGTGATTTTAATTTATATATGCAAATGCTAGCTAGTATAATAAATAAACCAAACCCATGCATGATTATGTAATTACCAGCTGCAAAAGTCAAGAGTGAGAAGAATGGGAGGAGGAGGAGTGAGAGAAAGAACGGGAACGTGAAGGTGTCCATGCTCATTTGTTTTCTCTGTTTGCTCTGTTTCTGATAGAAGCAGAGCAGCGTATGATTGATTGAGAGAGAGAGAGAGGTGTTTCTTGGGTGATGGGTTTGTGTATTTATAGAGTTGAATTATGAAGGTGATGACGAGGGTTAAGGTTGAGGAGGAGGAGGAGGAGGGAGAGTGGAGAAGGTTAGTGGGAAAAACAGAGGGATGGTGAGGGGTGGGATCAGTTGGTGGAGTTGGGGTGTTTAGATTTTCAAAAACTCTACAGTGGTTCTCCAACCTCATCTACAGCAGTGGGTCCCCTTTGTTCTTGAGCGTACACGTGGCATATGATTGAATCAGACGTGCGGATGAAGTTTACATATGATGGGGTGGTGTTGTAGTTTGGTGGCCGACTTTGTCAGTGTCAAGATGTACGTCAGATCCGTTGCATTTGGCAAACAACAATCATAATGTTTAGGTGGAAAAAGAACAGCGTCTCTTCTCTTCAATTATGACCCAAAATGTGAACGTTGGTTTGACCAGTACGCTTGTTTTCTTGCATTTTGCATATGCCGCTTTCGTTTTATTTATTTATTATTATTTTAAAAACCCATTTAACATTAATAATAATAAATAATGATAATATATATTATTCCTTGAAAAGTATTATTTGAAGTCGGCAATGGATGCAACTCTCTGTACTCAGTTAATACATTTTATTATATTATCATCACTCAATCATCTTCATCAACTATATTTAATTTCCGGCGCCGTACGTATAGTGCATTATTATTTGTCAACATAAGCATATGTAAGAAGATTTATTGGCCTTCTTCTAATAAATATTTGTTGCGACCGTTTTGCAGAACATTGTTCACATTGTTTGATCATTCATGGAGCAATATATATATATATATATGTGTGTGTGGTAACCCTATACGAACTTGTACACTACAATGTCGTTTGGCTATTTTGCATGGAAACATCGATCCAAACTGTCTTAGACAACTATTAATTAACCACATTAATCATGTCTCAGGAGAGACACATTATTAAAAATAATATATATATATATATATATATATATATATATATAAAGAGAGAGAGGCTAGGTGTCACTGTCAGAATGATATATAATTACAAACTTCAAATTTATTGGGATAATTAGGTCATTTTAACAACACCAATTAGATATAGGACTCTTCCGATAACTTCATGTTTTACAACACATGAGCTTAGCCAAGTTGGCTAGAGGAGAATGGATGTGCTCTCTACTCTCTACCAGAGTTCGAATCTCCCTCCTCATTGTTTAGATTTGATTAAAATAGAATATCGCTTTAAAAAAAAAAAAAACTTCATGTTTTAACACCCCTTAGAAATATTATTCTTTACTTAAGAAGAAGTGTTAAATGAGAAAAGCTTATCTCTCTCCATCATGGAAGGATATTTTGAAACGATCAACTATTATAAAGATTAGGTGATAAGCCATAACTTTGGTTGGGGAAATTACAATTAAAGAAATCCAATTATGAAAGAATATGCAAATATATTGTAAGGATATGATCATTAATTTGGAAATCCAAATTACTGTGAGAGAGCAGTTAACTTGTGTAATTATAAACACTTTTTATGTAGTAAGCATGGTTTTTTGTGGTCAAACCTGCTTTTGTTTTACTCTCTCCTCCCTCCCTGATCCCGCATCATAGCATGATCAGCTCCTTTGTCTTTTTAGGTATACACAGACCCTACCCATTTTATTATAATATATTATATATAAAACTATATATATGTATAGAGAGTTGAGATATATAAATTATGTTGAATCAACAACGTCACTAACTTGAAAAAGAAATAATTGATTATCCATGCCTATCTTTAGCTATTGCTCACTCTGACTCTCTGTGTGTAATCGGTCTCTCAAAGTCGTCATGTATTAAGGTAAACAAAAGCGGCCAATGGAGTCTAGCCTAATGGAAAGTCTTGACTTGCAAACAGAGATCTCATATTTTAACTTTCATAATATCTTAATTGTGTGTGTGAAATTAAATATAATTGTTTTTCATTCCAAGGAGGTTAGAAGTAGGTAATTTAGTTGGGAAGAAATGGGAATTGAATCATGCTCAAAGACTTTATTCAGCAGCTGGGGAGACAAAAGGGTAGCTCCTTTTTGACTTGTTTTCGGAAAGCGTGTCATTTACATTAACAACTCCTTAAGAACTTAGCCCTTGAATCAATGGAACGTTAGATTGGTCTAGGTCTTTAGCGTGCTTTCAAATAGTCTTGGATCAAGTCTCGTGATACCCGTGTGTTTGAGTTTTTCCAACTTCCAATTTCCTAACTTTGGCAACAACAAAAAACAGAGTTTATATATTAAATTATAATATGCATCGGTTTGTAGTATAAATATGATACTACAGAAAATTTGATGTGTTGATCATGTCGGTATACATAGCATAACATGTTCTTGGGATTAATTTTACATTGGCAATATTTTGTAATTAATTTTGTTGCGTAGGCAAGTTGTCCACATTTATTAATTACATTTTGTCTGCACTGCAGCAGGACATTTCTTTGGGGCAAATCTTGCCTTCTCCACTAAGAATATTCATTGAGGCAGCAAACTATTTGTTTTTGGTTCTTTCGTATGAGGTTGCATTTTGGGATTTGGACTTTGATTTGAACCCAATGAAACAAGAGTTGGTTGGTTGCGGCATGGATTTTCAATGGGAACTAAAGACCAATACCAATCCATTTATATATGCCACACCAAAGTGCATTAGGTTTGTGTAGAAAAATTATACAATCGACCAATTTATTAATGAGGGCTTTCCTATCTAGCTCTCAACTAGAGATTTGATATCATGTTAATTTCACTAGTTAACGATGGATTATATCAACTAATCGTTGAGTCCTTACTTAGTTAGGATTTTGGTTCCTTACTATATTATGATTTTAGTTACTTATCCATTTATCTAGTCCTATTATAATTGAGATTTATTTCCTATTGTAATTGAGATTTATTTTCTATTATAATTTAGATTTATTTATTATTTTATTTAGGGTTGTACTTCTTTATAAATATCTTCATAGTAGAGAAGAATAAAATCTGAGAAAATATGAGTATATATGAGTATAACTGAATATTTACTCTACTTTGTTTGACACTAACACTCTGCTTGATCAGTTGGATTTGACATCTTCTAGGAAACAAGCCATGTTATAAAATAACAAGTAGCTAGGGGGTGGTATTTTGCCCAAACAATTAAGAAATGCTTCAAGTAAACCCAAGTTTTAGAATATGGAGGGAAGCCATGATTGTATCGACGATGCGTACGAGGCGAAGCATCACTACATTAACGCTTTTGGCCGATGAAGTATTTTGATGTCAATAAGAGAGCTATTATCGCCTAATTCTCTAATTTATGTTAAAAGCGTAAACGGAGCTAGAATTGTGACATTGGGGGATCGAAATGTAAACTTTAGTTTGAAAAATACATATATGAGTCTGGCCCAACTGAGTATCGATTAGTAGTCAGCAAATATTATTCCAAAAACCCAAAAGAGAAAATGGGCCTACTGTAATAAGATATTCTAAAATGAGTCTGGCCCAACTGAGTCTTTCAAGCCATTTTCATTGCATTGGCCGAATAAAGTAGCAAATACCCTTTAACACCTCATTTGTTGTCTCTGTACGTTCCCTTCCTTGTTTAAAAGTTGAAAAGGGTGAGGGTTGAGAAAGAGAGGGAAAGGAAAAGCAAATTGAAACCAATTTGGTGAAGATGGGGGTAGGTCGCAGAGTCCCAGTCGGAGCACAGAGAAATATGTTGGGCGTCCCAAATCGGCCCACCCGCATCCTGCTCTTAGTCAAGGACCTGGTCCTTCCCGCTCTCTCTTTCTCTCTCTTAGGGTTTTTATTTCAATGTTTTATCTATCCATATATGTTAGGGTTTAGGGTTTGTCCATTTTCCCTAATTTTTACAACTCATGTGTTGTTTTTGTGGTTTTGAAATTGTTTCAAAATTTTCAATTATAATTTTATTGATTTCCATGTACTTTTCAAACATTAGGGGTCATAAACTGGCATTGAAATTTGGTAGCAATGGATGTTGTAATGTTGCAATTTGTAATTTACTCCCAATGCTGGAAATTTGTTTGCTTGTGTGTAGTGGGAAAATGTTGTAGTGTTCAGGATCAAGAGAAGCACTCAACTGAAGAAGCTTATGATTGCTTACTGTGAGAAGAAGTCGGTGGAGTTGGACAATATGAGATTCGTGCACAATGGTCGTCTTGTTAGACCCAACCTGACCCCAGATGAGGTCCCCTCTCTGCATCTCCATATTCATACATTTGTATACGCTTGTGTGTGCGTGTGCGTGTGCGTATTTATCTATTCGTGTGAATTTATGTGATGCAGTTTTTACTTTTAGCCGTTGAGTTTACTGAATCTGACTGAGTATTTGTTGATGCAGCATGAAATGGAAAGTGGGGATGTAATTGATGTATTTCCGGTCCTATTAGGATGATGAGGAGGAGTCTGATGAAGTGAAGGGTACTTGTGGTAGCAAAAGAAATGAAGAGTAGATAATGGTGGTTGCAATTGTAAGCTATTTGTTTTTGGTTCATAGTGTATGATCTGTTGTTAAGGCTTGAAACCCAATGAAACAGTTGTATGTTTTTGTCATGAATTTTCAAATTGGAATGAAAAACCAATCAGTTTATTTGTGCCAAATACCAAATATTATTGGCTATACATTTGAGTGGAAAAATCTTTATAATTTTGTGTTCAATTTGAAATCTTTGATTGCATTGACAAAACAGGCCGTGTGTTCAGAAAATTCGACCAAAGCCAAAATATGGATATGGAGTTAGAGCATCTCCAATCGATGTGTCAAAAGTGCCACATAAACATTTAACGGCTAGAAATAACATCTCACCTCACTCCAACTGATGTGTCAAAGCTGATGTGGAATGAAGGCTGGAGGTTGATATGTTATTTTTGACATCCTAAAAGCAAGATGTCAAATGAATATTTTATTATTTTTTCTTTTATTTTCTTTTTAATTAAAAATAAATCAACACTAAAATGTAATAAAATAATAATTTAATTTGACATATCGGGTGGAGTGTAAAGCTATATAAGATGTCAAATTGTCACATTAGCCATCAAATTTAAATTTGATGTTTAGTATTTGACATCTCCTTTGGAGATGCGCTTAAGCCATCATTGGTAAAGATGCTTCATGATGAATGAGTTGATAGCATCATTCATCATGCCTTGAATAGAAGGTGTGAAAGTTGAAATTTGATATGATGAAAGAGGAAATTATAGCGAGGGTTTGAATCTCGAGTGATTAAGAACATTTATTATCTTCAACTCCATCTACCTTATTGTTGTTTTAATCAAAGTATAGAAAAATTACAAGCTGCAAAGGACTTCAAGTGATTAAAAGCATTTACTTATGCACTCGAGATCTTAGGTTTGATTGCTCCCAATAGCACTTGTATTAAAAAATAAAAAATTACTAAAGCAAATGGTCATTGACAAGGAGAATTCAATTTGGGAGAAGAGTTTTCAGATTAGAAACTTTTTTTTATTAAAAAAATTCAAAAGATAGTCTAAACTACAAGGGGAGGGCATTTCTTTCACACACAATATCAATTTATTATAAGGATTCGAACATGAGATCTCTTGTCTGGAAGTCAAGACCCTACTAGACCCTGTTGATTTGTTTTTTTTGGGGTCAAAATGATTCGAGACCTTTTATTTACGAAGAAGTATCACAAATAGAACATGGGCCTACTCTAAAAGAAATTATAAAATGGGCCCGGCCCAACTGAGTCCATCAAGCCGAGAGAGTGAAAAGGAAATAGAAACCAACTCGCTTAAAAAATTATTCTGTGAGGTCGAGGGTGAGAGAGAGGGAAACGCAAATAGAAACCAATACGGTGAAGGCAGGCTTGAAAATGGGGTTCGGTCGCAGAGTTCCAGTCGGACCAGAGAGAAACGAGTACCAAAACAGCGTCCCTCCCACATTACGCTCTTTGTCCATGACCAGCTGGTCCTTCCCGCTCGCTCTTTTTTTGGTGAATAGGGGGGGCAGGCTCAGAGATTGTCCCAGAACTCAGAGTATCTGGACTAAGGTTTTAACCCATTCCCAAAGCATACACTTTTTCCACGCTGATCTCAAGGCCTGGCTCTGTAGTAATTTGCTATCTAAAACAAGTTGGAGTGCTGGGCTGCCTTGGAGCATTGGGTTTGTCTTTACCTGCTGGTATATATGGAAATGGAGGAATCAATATGTGTTTAATGAGGAGGAACCCATTCCTTCTAGCCCACATATTGTTATTTTAAATGCTGCAAGAGAATGGTTCTCTAATGCTTATGCCCCCCAGTCCAAAACTGCCAAGACTCAGATTTCTCTAGCTTGGGAGCCCCCTGCTGCTGGTGGTTTCAAACTGAACGTGGATGGGTCTCGGAAAAGTTCTAATGGAGCCATTGGTGCTGGAGGTGTGATCCGAAACTCTGTAGGAAGGGTTTAGGTTTTTTTAAAAATTTTAAAAATTATATTTATTTTAATGTATGTGATTTTGAATGATCAATCTACTAAGAGCATGCTTTGTATTATGTGTTTTTGATATTTTTGTTCAACTATTGAATATTATCTGTATATGTTAGGGTTTAGGGTCTGTCCATTTTATTTTCTGAATGTTTAAGGTAAGCAAGATGATTGTTACCTTTGAATTGCAAGAGCAAAGCCTTTTATTTTTTGGTAAAATATAATTTGTTTTCTTTTAATCTCTTATGTACTTTCCAATGCTGGAAATTTGTTTGCTTATGTTTTGTAGAGTGGAAATGATGTAGTGTTCAGGATGAAGAGAAGCACTCAACTGAGGAGGCTTATGATTGCTTACTGTGATCGAAAGTCGGTAGAGTTCAACTATACGAGATTCGTGTGCGATGGTGTTCCTCTTATATCCAGCCGGACTCCAGATGAGGTCCCCTCCCCACCCTTGATGTCTCTCTCCCTCCATATTCATACATATGTATACGCGCGTGTTCGTGTTCATATATCTTTCTATTTGTGCAAGTTTGTGTAATGCAGGATTTACTTTTGGCCGATGAGTTTTCAGAATCTGACTGAATATTTGTTGCTGCAGTATGATCTTGAGAGTGGAGATGTAATTTATGCACTTCCGGTACTAAGAGGAGGAGGAGCGCCATGAAGTGAAGGGTAGATAGTTGTGGTAGCAGAAAAAATGAAGTCTAGATAATAGTGGTTGCATTGCAAGCCATTTGTTTTTGGTTCACAGTGTCTGATCTGTTGTTAAGGCTTGAAACCCAATGAAACAATTGTATGTTTTTGTCATGACTTTTTCAAATTGGAATGAAAAAAACCAATCAGTTTATTTGTGCCAAATACGAAATGTTATTGGCTGTACATTTGAGTGGGAAAATCTTATTATTTTGAGTTGAAACTTGACTTCTTTGATCATATTGACAAAACAAGCTTCGACCAAACCCAAATTTGGATATGGAGTTAAGCCATCATTGGTCAAAACAGAGGGTGTGAAAGCTTTATTATGAAACAAAAAAAAATTACAGGCCGATTGACCCGCGACCTATGCAGGCCTCCAAAATGGGCCGATTTGCTAAAATAAATCTAAAATGGCGCCCAGCCCAAACGAATCTATGAGGGCATATTTACTGGGCCGAATAATATACAATACTTGGTGACGTACATTTATTTCCATCCTTGAAAAGGGGTGGGGGGTGAAGAGAGAGAGAGAGAGACAGAAAGAGAAAAAGGATAGAGAAGCAAATTTGGTTGAGTTGAAGAGTTGGGAAGTGGTGGTGGTAGGTGTCTAGATTTCTAGGTCTCGTCTCATCAAGACTCTCTCTCGCGCTCGGATCACGGAAAAACACAGAAAAAATGTCAGGCGTCACAAATCAGGAGGAGGATAAGAAGCCCACCGACCAGTCCGCCCACATCAACCTCAAAGTCAAGGGCCAGGTCCTCCCTCTCTCTCTCTTAGGGTTTTAGTTTTATTCATTAGAAATTTCGTCCCGATCGTAATCAGATAGAAGTTTGCGACATTGGGCTTTTATATATATATGTATTTTTATTTATGTTTTTGAATTTTCTTGTTTCGTGTTTGTACTTTGTCTGTTTTATAATTTTGTTCCATTTTTAAATTGTCTATATGAGTTAGGGTTTGCTATTTTGCCTAATTGTTAGAACTCCTGTGGAGTTTGAAGTTTTGAATTTCTTCTTCAAAATTTTCACTGTCACATACGTTGTGTTTTTGTGATGCTGTGTCTGTTTGGGTATCAATCTGTATTTTCTCAGGGAAAAAAAAACTAAATACTTTTCGTTATGCCCTAACCTGATTTTATTTTCTTAATATTGGAGAATAATGGGTTGTTTATGTTGGTTTACTTTGTGCATAACTTGCTAATTGGTTATGAAAGAGGATTTTTATCTCACCTTTGAGGTGCAAGCGCAATGCCTTTATATTTTCTCTTTTTACTTTTCAAATATTTGCAAAGTCACATGTTGACCATAAATTTTTTCGGAAAATGGATTCTCTAGTGCTGTTTGTATGTGACTTACTGCTAATGCTGGTAATGGTTTGGTTATGTTATATAGGATGGGAATGAAGTGTTCTTCAGGATCAAGAGAAGTACCCAACTGAAGAAGCTCATGAATGCTTACTGTGATCGACAGTCGGTGGAGTTCAATTCTATTGCTTTCTTGTTTGATGGCCGTCGTCTTAGAGCTGAGCAGACTCCAGATGAGGTTTCTTTCTTTATCTCTCTTTGCCCATATGCCAGGATATGCAGATATATCGATGTATACATCTGAATGCAGATTTTACTTTTGAAATTTCAAATTCTGACTGTAAATATATATTGTTTTTTCTTCTGCAGTTGGAAATGGAAGATGGGGATGAAATAGATGCAATGCTTCACCAAACTGGAGGTGCTTTTGCCTAGTCAATAAATTTGGATGGCTGTTTTCCTAGCAGGAGCCAAGTATATGTAGACTATGACTATCTGGAAAACGATGTCTGAAGTTTTAGTATCTATCAACACTACTAGTCTTGTCTAAGCTTTATTTGTAGATGTTTGTTGTCAGTACATGGCAATTGTGTGTGCATGAAGTATGGTTTTATGGTTTCTAAGTAAATGAGGTATGGTTTCTTCTTGGTAACTTTCCACGTGGCTTATTCTTTTTGCTTGGCTTGGCTCTAATCTGCTATGTTCTTGTTGCTCTTCCTTTGACTTATATTTCTTTGGTGTGTCGTGATTGGTTGGCTACCCTTAAAAAAAGGTTAGAATTTGATCATGAGGGATTGGATGGGTGCATCTTGAGATGGCTGTGTAACAAATGCTTGGCTGTTAATTGATTTGTCAAGATGAAATTGTTCTGTGACTTGTTTTTAGTAGTGTTCTCCTACCTGATTTATCATGTTCACTATTTGTTACCACTTGCATTCCATGATCAAGAGTTTTGCGGATATCGGGGTTGTTACCACTTGCATTCCATAAATCTGCATGTTACTTTGCATACAAGATTATGCATCACATTAAACATTAAGACATTTTGACAAGAAACCTTGCCATCATTGACATTGATCAAGTGCCATTATCTTTTATCAGTTTTTGTCAGGTTAGCTTAGGATCAAGTGTCAGTTTTTGCCATTATCATTGAATGCTTTGCTTGTTGCATTAGAGCCAGTGTTTGGCTGCTGCTTTACATTTTCCCTCAGCCTAGATTAAATCTTTGGCACCTGTGCTTCAGGAATCCATCTGTATTTCCTACACTCCTCTAGTGGTCGGGTTGGATCATTTTTATTGGAGTGTTATAATTGTGTTTTTCAGTCAACTTCCCCTTTCAGTTGTCATCATAGTACTATTTGTTGAAATAAAACCTCCGCTTACTAGATCTTGTTCTTTAATGTATCCAACGGCAATAGACTAAACTCGCAAGTGCTGAAAACTTAGAAAACACACAAGAATTATCTTGGTTCGGCAGAACTTTTGCCTACGTCCGATTGTGATTTCTCTAGGTAGAGAAATCACCGCCTCTTTGATTAATAATAGAGATTCTGAGAACTTTTGCAAACCCTAGAACTAATCCCTCTCTTCTTGCCTTGGTCATCACAGTTTTCTCTCTTAAAGATTTAAGCCTTGCTGCACCCTATTTATAGGCATAGGGTGTTGATTACATATCCTTTTCAGATTATAATTCCTATTCTAAGTGGGATAAGAAAATAGACTTCTTTACAATTCCAAATAGACTTGTAGGATTTCTAATCTAAATTGAATTAGGAAACTAAGATTCTTTCCTAGTCCTTTTAGGAGAAGAATTGGTGCACCCTTTTTTCCTAAAACAATCCTAAACAGAAAAGGACACTAATTGACTAGCCAAAACCTAACAATCTCCACCTTGGTGAGTCAAACCAAGTCTTGATCGTTTGTACCCCAGAGTATCTTTGAACCTTCTTGAAGCGACTCTGGAAATCTTCAAGAGTCTTCACCTTGGCAATCTTCTTCTTGCCTCATTGCACCTCAAGTGAGGAGGTGCTCCTCTTTAATCAATCAACAAGATTGATCAAGTTCAAGCAATGCTTGAACTTCTTGGCCTAAGACTATCTTTGTAAGGAAATCATGCGGCATTGTCATCCGTATGAACCTTTTCAATCCAAATCTCCTTAGACTCCACCCAATCTCCGATTCTCGTGATATCTTGCTTCAATGTGCTTTGATCTTCCGTAAAAACACGATTCTTTGCCAAGTGAATGGCACTTTGACTATCACACTTTAGCTTCACACAATCTTGAGTGATTCCCATTTGACTTACCAAGCCACTAAGCCAAATTGCTTCCTTTCGGCTTCGGCCAATGCAATATACTCTGCCTCCGTGGTCGATAAAGTCGTAATTGGTTGCGATAGTGCCCTCCAACCGATTGGTCCCCTGCGCATGTAAACACATAACCGAGAAGTTGACCTTCTCTTGTCCAAGTCCCCGCATAATCCGCATCCACATATCCCAACACCCCTGCATTTTCTTTTGCTTCTCAAACATAATCCTTTGTCGCCTAGAACCCTTCAAATAGCGCAAAATCCACTTGATCGCATCCCAATGTTGCTTTCTGGATTTGCCATGTATCCGAAACGACAACGATTGCTTGAGCTATGTCGGGACGTGTGCATACCATCGCATACATAAGGCAGCCCACGGCATTAGCATAAGGCACCTTCTCCATTACTCGTTGCTCTTGCTCGGACTTAGGACATTGTTGCCCACTTAACTTGTAGTGAGTCACAAAGGAGTCGAAACTACCTTTGCTTCTTGCATGTTGAACTTCTCAAGAACCTTCCGAATATACTTGGCTTGTGATATCCGGATCCTTCCATAATGTCCTATCTCTCTGAATTTCCATGCCAAGGATCTTCTCAGGCCGCACCTAGATCCTTCATGTCAAATTCCTCACTCAACATCTTCTTCAAGTCTTGAATCTTAGACTTGTCTTGACAAGCGATTAGCATGTCATCCACATATAGCAATAGCAATATGATTATCCCATCTTGGAACACATGATAGTATACGCAATGATCATATAAACATCTTCTAAAATTGATTTTCAGCATGAAGTGATCGAACCTCTTGTACCATTGTCTTGGAGACTGCTTTCGTGCCATACAGGACTTCCTTAGCCGACATACTAGGTTCTCTTTCCCATATTCAACAAACCCTTCCGGTTGAGCCATGAAAATTGTCTCCTCTAGATCCCCATGAAGAAACGCTGTCTTCACATCCATCTGCTCAATCTCCATGTCATCTTTGAGCCGCCATTGCTAAAAGCAATCGATAGAAGTATGCTTGACTACGGTGAAAAGATCTCATCATAATCCACCCCTTCCTTTTGCGAGTACCCTTTAGCCACGAGCCTTGCTTTGAATCTCACGGCATCTTGTTCATGTAGTCCTTCCTTTTTCCTAAATACCCACTTGCATCCAACTAGCTTTCTGTCTTTGGGCTTAGGAACCAACTCCCAAACAGAGTTCTTGTAAAGAGACTCCATTTCTTCTGTCATAGCACTTATCCAACTATCTCGCTCATCACTTGCTATAGCTTCTCGATAAGTTGTTGGATCTCCTTGACTAATGTTAAGAGCATAATTAACTTCGTCTTGGTCAAACCCAAACCTGTCAGGTTTCTTCTTGTTCCGATTAGGTTTGTCCAGTGCTATGCATCTCTGGAATGCAGGTGGATTGTTGGTTGGAGTTAGAACCCTTTGGGATGTTTGGCGGTTTAGAGTGCCTTCAAACCGCCTGTTTCTTGCTCCACTGATTCCTAATCGGTGAATGATGCCGATGCTCTTCTTCTTCCTCAAAACCATCGATTCGGCATCTTGCTCAATTTGCTCCACACGAGCTTCTTCTTCATCTGAATTGATTAACGGAATCTTTGTTGCTTCAATTTCAGCATCATCCTTCTTCTCCCTACTGTTCTCGACTTTATTCAGAGGCATGGTTGTCTCATCAAAGACAACATCTCGGCTGACAACCTTTTTCTTGTTGTTGATATCCCAAAGCTTGAAACCCTTTACTCCTTTCTCAAAACCTAAGAATATGCGGTGTGTAGACTTTGGTTTGAGCTTGACCTTTCATCACTTGGAATATGTGCATAAGCACTACACCAACACCCTAAGCTTGGAATAGTCCACCGCTTCTCGGACCATACCTCTTGCACTCTTGAAACCGAGAATCGTAGATGGTGATCTGTTAATCAAATAACTTGCATGATTAATGCCTCCGCCCAAAAACTATCGGGCAATCTGCATGAAATCGCATGCTCCTCTCCCTCTCCATGAGAGTTCGATTCATCCTCTCAGACTCCATTTTGTTGGGGATTCTTCTTTACCGTGAAGTGCCTTGTGATGCCTTCACGCTTGCGATGTCGGTAAACTCATTACTTGTATATTCACCTCCATTGTCACTTCTCGGATACTTGATCTTTCTTCCAGTTTGATTCTCGGTTTACATTTTCCATTCCTTGAACTTTGCAAAAACCTCGGATTTACGCTTCATGAAATAAACCCAAACCTTCCTAGAAAAATCATCCATAAAAGTAACAAAATACCTGGCTCCACCATTTGATTTAGTTGGTGCAGGCCCCAAACATCCGAGTGAATATAGCCGAGTTGCTCCTTGCTTGATACGCTTGCTGCTACTTGCGAATGATACCTTTCTTTGCTTTCCAAGAACACAATATTCACAAAAGTCCAGTTTGCAAGATGACACGCCTTCCAACAGGCCTTGCTTGTGTAATTCTTGTAACCCTTTCTCGGCTTATGTGCCCGAGCCTATGATGCCATAGTTCGCCTTGTCTTCTATACTCGATCTATAGAAACAATTTGCTCCCGACTATAGTGGTCCCAATTAGCTTATACGCTTTATTGGGTTGTAGGTCACCCCGCATTACCACTAGTGATCCTTTGGTTACCCCGAGTCTTCCTTTTAGACTTGTACCCATAACCGGCCTCATCTAAAGTACCCAAGGAAATCAAATTCTTTCTTAGTCTAGGGACATATCTCGACGTTCCCCAAAGCTCGTATCATCCCATCAAACATTCTGATTCGAACAATGCCGATTCCTTTTACAGGACATGAAGAATCGTCCCCATTAAAACTTCCCATTGCGACTTCTTTGTAAGTGTCGAACCATTCTCTTCTCGAACACATATGAAAAGTGCATCAGATCCAAAATCCAATTTCAAAGCTTTGGAGCACGATGTTACCGAAAGAAGTTCCCCGTCACTCTCATTCTCAGGATCGCACTAGCCGAACCCGAGCTTCCTTCCATCTTAGCTTTCTTCTCTTTCCAAATCTTGCAGTTCCTCTTCCAATGATCGGTGAACCACATTCAAGCAACCTTCCTTCTTTTCCTTTTTCTTCTTGGATTTTGACCTACCTCTGTTGCGCTTTTCTCTTCCTTTGTCTTTTCCCCGCCTCTCCTTGCCTTTGGCATAAAGGCCTTGAGAGCTTTCAGTTATATCATCTAGTTTAGCATATGGTGAAGAGCTTGAATTACGTCTTCAAGCTTCAGGGACTCTTTTCCAAACATTAGAGTTGTTCGAAAGTGCTTGAAAGACGAAGGTAGAGACCTCAGCAGGATGATAGCCATATCATCATCTTTGTAAGTTTCTTCGACCTTCAAGATTAGTTATGCAATGCGGAACTTGCATACGTGATCTTCAATATCACCTCCTTCGTCTAGTCGAAGTCCGAATAGTTCATCTTTTAGAAAAAGTTTATTGGACACGGTTTTGCCCATATAAACATTCTCCAACTTTTCCCATGCTTCTGGGCGAGTCATCTTCTCGGTGATGTGTGACCGAACGATCTTGTGAGATGGATCTCGATGGAACTCTTGGCCTTCTTGAGAACCTTAGTCCATGCCGCTTGTCATGCTTTCCGCTTCTTACCATCGAAAGTGCATCATCCAAATCCTCAGATCAAGACGTTCTTCATCATCCTTTGCCGATCCGTGAAGTCATCCTTGCCGTCAAAGGGCTTTAACGCAGTCCTAGATCCGCATTCGACTTCCCTTTAGACATCGTAGAACACTTTAACCTAGGCTCTTGATACCACTTGTTGAAATAAAACCTCCGCTTACTAGATCTTGTTCTTTAATGTATCCAACGGCAATAGACTAAACTCGCAAGTGCTGAAAACTTAGAAAACACACAAGAATTATCTTGGTTCGTGAGAACTTTTGCCTACGTCCGGTTGTGATTTCTCTAGGTAGAGAAATCACCGCCTCTTTGATTAATAATAGAGATTACGTAACTTTTGCAAACCCTAGAACTAATCCCTCTCTTCTTGCCTTGGCTGTCACAGCTTTTCTCTCTTAAAGATTTAAGCCTTGCTGCACCCTATTTATAGGCATAGGGTGTTGATTACATATCCTTTGATTATAATTCCTATTCTAAGTGGGATAAGAAAATAGACTTCTTTACAATTCCAAATAGACTTGTAGGATTTCTAATCTAAATTGAATTAGGAAACTAAGATTCTTTCCTAGTCCTTTTAGGAGAAGAATTGGTGCACCCTTTTTTTCCTAAAACAATCCTAAACAGAAAAGGACACTAATTGACGAGCCAAAACCTAACACTATTCACATGCTTCTTTGCCCGTATTTGTTGCATTTGCATAGTTGATTTGAGTTTGGCATTAACCTATAAGAATACTCCACAAACTCCACCTTTGCAAACCTCTCTAGCGCAAATTGAAGGATTGAAAATGCAACATCCAAGACCTGTTAGGAGAAGTTAACCTCTTGCGGAACAGGGGACCAAAATGGAGAAAGACCGGCTAGCATTAATAAGATTGGGGTGTGCAAGCTTATCCCAAATTATGCTCAAATTGAGGTAGAATTCCCACCTGCCTCTTGATATATTGCCATAGAGACCACGAATCACCTCTCTACAATTTCAAATTGGACATTTCTAAAGTCCTGCTCAATAGCAAAGACGCAAAGCTTCAAGCGCCAACGACACCACGCCTGGAAAGAGGAGACCAGGCATCATCCATATTTACCTTGATGCATTGGACATGAGGAGGGAGACAATGCTGATTTTGCTGCACATATAGGAATTCACGGGGCGAGCAGCAACATGTTTGGTTGCTTTAGCTGCAAAAAACTACTAAAATGCCAATGTGGTGAAATCAATGACCATCGACGAGGATGTGCGGTACGGCGCGGACTATATCTGAATGAGTAGAATGGTGCCCCAGAGGCCCGCAACTTCAATAAGCTTCATTAGCTTTATACAAGTATTCTATAGTGAGGGCCTAATATACAGCCCTCAGGGTGATGTCTTATCTCTTAATAGTTGAATCAAATTGGTTAGTCATTGGATCAAATTGGTTGGCCGTATCTAATAGTTAAGAGATAAGACCTCACCTAAGGGCTATATATAAGGCCCCCGATATAGAATGAAATTGCTTTTGGAATAACTAAAAAGGCCAACGGGTCTAGTCTAGTAGTCTCAAGTTCGAATCCCCATAACATCTTGGTAGTGTGTGTATGTAAGAAACCCCCCTCCCAACATCCTAAACGTGATCTCTCGCGTACATCTCGGAAAATGCATGGAGATATAGCTTGAATGCTTGCACTACCTCCTTTAAATTTCTTAGTGTTCGTTTAATTAGCTTTGGGTTATGTCCCCTGATTGTTCACCGATTGGTTGTTGTTTTCTTCTAGGCGCTTCGACGGTTGTGATTCTGGTGGAGTTTATTAGGGGCACAAATTATTAAAGTAGTAAATAAATATTTTCAAATTGTCACATAGATCAACAAACTATAATTTAAAGAGTTTAATTTGCTATTATTATTGAAGATGCTTATTTTATTAATCTTTGCCAAATGTAATAGTTAAAGTGTTACGTTGACCCACCTAGTCAAGCGGGTCAACAACCCTCTTAAAAATGTGGATGAACATGATGAGTTATAATAACTCCCACCTTAATAAAATTTGTTGGATTCGAAGGCTTTCAAATTTTGAATGCCCCACCAACATGTTCATAAATCAGCGGTGCTATCAGATACTATTCTATACTAAGAAACCTATGCAACTTGCAAAGGTTGATTCGACGGGTTGTCAATTCTCTTCAGGTCGTCAAATCAACCTTATTTTTCATGCTCAACATAATTACATGATTGGGAGCTAAATTAGTCAAAATCAAAATCAAAATCAGGGACAAAACCTTAATTAGTTAGATCAATCTCATTAAAGAAGACTTGAATTTTATTTTATTTTAGGACAATGTATATTTTGTGTACGGCCACAATAATTAAGCGAGCATATATGTGGACTCTTAAGTCAGGTAGCAGACAATCATGACAGCAGCTCTACACATACAATTTCCACATACGTTACCAAAAGAAATTTGTTTCCATCGTGAAGACTAAGTTGCAAAGAAATTTTTTGTTTGAGAATCTTTTACTTTTCAATTTCATCATTTTCTTTTCATTTTCTTTTGTTTGAGTTGGACATCTTGGCTAACAACAACTTGGAAACAGAGAAGAAAGAGAGGAATGCATGATAAATTACACATGTTCCAATATATGATTCTGAATCGTCTATGAGTGTGTGTGTGGTCAAATGTGATGCGCCCAATCAGAAAATTCTAGCGTGTTAGTATCCCTTTTAAATTAAAATTTATGTAATTAGTATTCTTATTGCGCAGATATTCTGTGTCCAATTTTTTTAATCTCTAAACATATGAAATTATTTACCCTTTTTGGCCTACAAGAAGAGTTATTTGCACTAACATTTCTCATATTTTCAGCTTTTTTTTAATATAAAATTCCATGAGGTTTCTGAAATTACATGAACACTTTATGAGGTTTCATATTGTTTTTACAAAATCCATTTTCGTTGATTGCTTGTCCAAAACTTGATGATTTCATTTTTTTTTAAAAGGTGTGCAAATGACAAAATCAACCTCGATGAATGTATGTGCAATCTAATATCGAAGGCTAATTTTGTCATTTGGAGAATTTTTTAGATATAAAATCATCAATTTTTGACGAAAAATCAACAAAAATGAGTTTTGTTAAAGCAATTTAAAACCTCATGAGGTATTTGTGTAATTTCCGAAACCTTAGACAATTTTGTAAAAAAGTCGAAAAGCTGAGAGAGTTTTAGTGTAAATAACTCGTACAAGAATTGGGGAAAGAATTTTATCAATCTTTTCCTATCACCTGGCATTCATACCGGCCAAAGTCAAAATACAGAGCAAAAGACTCCTGAGATTGGCCAATCAAATGGGTGGCCCCAATCAAGCTCGCGTGGTCTTGACCTCACACAAATCACACCAGGAATATAAATAGATAGAGGACCCTGGTGGGAGGAAGAAAAGAGAGAAGAAACCAAAAAAACTTAATAATATTATGGAGGACAATAAGAAGCAAGGTATTGTCCTCCAACAATGGTGTGCTCTACTCTCCATCTTTGCTCTCATTTCCTCATCTCAGTCCTTCGACTACGGCGAAGCCCTCTCCAAGAGCCTTCTCTACTTTGAGTCCCAGCGTTCGGGGCGCCTACCCTACAACCAAAGGGTCACTTGGCGTCACCATTCTGGCCTCACCGACGGCCTTGAACAAGGGGTCAGTCCATTTTTCCATTACAAATCTTCAATTTACCCAACCGGACCGTGCCCACTCCTATGATGATAAATGTGCTTTTTGTGTTTAATGCTGTGACGTTTTGTATGTATTTTCAGGTGGACTTGGTGGGAGGGTACTATGATGCTGGTGACAATGTGAAATTTGGTCTGCCAATGGCATTTACCATAACAATGCTGTCTTGGGGTGTGATTGAATACGGCAGAGAAATGGAGGATGCTGGAGAGTATAAGCATGCTTTGGAAGCCATCAAATGGGGGACTGATTATTTCATCAAGGCCCATACTCACCCAAATGTTTTGTGGGGTGAGGTAATAATTCAATAATAATGTCAAATGAATTTGTACTTGAATGAATTTCTACCATATATATTCGTAGTTTTGTAACATAACATATGAGACTATTAAAAAGGTTGAGTCGATTCAATTGATTTATTATGAGTTTGTGATTTTAGGTGGGTGATGGATTTACGGATCACTACTGTTGGCAAAGGCCGGAGGACATGACCACGTCTCGTCAAGCCTACAAGGTCGATGAGAACAACCCCGGATCAGATATTGCCGGAGAGACAGCGGCGGCAATGGCGGCAGCTGCCATTGTGTTTAGGAAAACCAACCCACATTACTCTAGCCTACTTTTGGACCATGCACAACAGGTATCATATCTATAGTTAATTAATGTGATGTTGTCATATATAGAAATATAAAAGGTTGATATACAAATATGCAAAGTGGGTGTACTGGTTACCAAAATGTAATGGTTTTTGGACCTTTGGTCAATATGCACTCTCAGATATTTTACTATAAGTTCCTATATATTATGAAATTCATATAATAATTAATTTGGGATTTGGATTTGTTGGCAGTTGTTTCAGTTTGGTGACAAATTTAGAGGGAAGTATGATGAGAGCATTGAAGTGGTAAAAGGGCACTACACATCTTGGAGTGGGTACATGGATGAGTTGCTGTGGGCAGCTTTGTGGTTGTACAAGGCCACAAACAATGAAGATTATTTGAAGTATGCTTTGAACAATGCTCAGGCTTTTGGAGGCACCACTTGGGCCATCAACGAGTTTAGCTGGGATGTTAAGTATGCTGGTGTTCAGATCATTGCTTCAATGGTAACTCATTCTTGACCACTTTTCCACTTCCATTTTTACAATACAAACGATAGTCTAAATTATAAGAGGAGAGGGATTTCTCAACGTACACACTACCAATGTGCAATGCGAGCTCGAACCTGAGACCGCAAATCAAGCCCTTTTCCTTCACAAATCTATATATAGTAGGGATGTGACGTGACTTACCATGTGATCACTGAACAAATATATAATTAATTGGTTTTAATTCCTTAACTCTCATATACGTTTTCTTTTTCAGTTGCTAAAGGAGGAGAAGCAGAAGCAACACATGCACATACTGGAACAGTACCGTTCAAAAGCAGAGTTTTACATTTGTGCTTGCCTTGACAAAAACAATGTCACTAATGTGCAACGCACCCCAGGAGGCTTATTGTACATCCGCCAGTGGAACAACATGCAGTATGTTTCCAACGCAGCATTTCTACTCACAACATACTCTGATTATCTCCAAGCCACTCATCAGGATCTCACTTGTGATAAAGGGCAGGTGGGCCCACAAGAACTCCTATCTTTTGCCAAATCACAGGTTGATTACATTTTGGGGTCTAATCCAAGGGCCATGAGTTACTTGGTGGGTTATGGTCCAAAATACCCCCAAAGGCTGCACCACAGAGGAGCATCTATAGAGTCCTATAAGAGGAACAAGGGATTTATTGGGTGCACTCAGGGGTATGATAGCTGGTATCGGATGCATGGTCCAAACCCAAATCTGCTTGTTGGGGCTCTAGTTGGTGGGCCAGATGGCAATGATGGATTCAGGGATGAAAGGTGGAATTACATGCAAACTGAGGCATGTACTTACAATACAGCAACATTAGTTGGGGTTCTTGCTAAATTGGATGGATTAGAAGGTGATTATCTGTCTCTTAATCAACCATTAATAGCTTCTAGCTAGCTAATAGGATGTATGTATGAAAGTGTCTTTGAAGGGTCTGATAATTTTGTGAACCAAATCACCATACATTACTAACCCAATGTACAAAGAAAGAAATACAAAGGGGGAATAAAGGAAGTTTAATTATTTGACAGAAAGAGATAAATAAGTTTACCAATTTTCATTTTGCAGTTGTTATTATTGGCACTTGAAAATAGTCATTAATAGCTTCTAGCCAGATGAATGGCTCTTGTTGGTTGATAATAGAATTTTTATTTATTTATAAAATACAAGCGATAGTATAAACTACAATGGAGGGAAGAGGGGTTTTTCACTACCTTGGTGCTATAAGAATTCGAATCTAAGACCATTGGTCTACAAGTCAATACAATTGGATTCCATTCGCAATTGATAATATATTTGAATCACACTTTGCAGCTTTACAACCAACACAAAAGTTATATCTTATATTTCTATTAGGTGGATAAGTGGCCTGGGAAATTAGGAATTATAACACAAACCCAATATGCTGAAGGAAGGAGTTATGATATTCACGGACATTTTGGGGATTATTTATTTATTTATTTAATTTTTATTGATGATGGAATTATATGACCCAGCCGATGAGTTTGCAGAGCATCCAAAAATGGTTGTGAAATTCAAATTGCTTGGAGCAAACGTACGTTGATGCATCAACCTTTGAATGCTATCAGTTACAACGCAGGATGTAACTTATGAATATATTGCAAAGGTGAAAACAACGTGATATCAGCCCTATTAATGAATTGCAGCTGCAGACCAGGATCCAAATAAGCAGCAGCAGCTTTATGTACATATATTTCAAGTTTTCAATTAAAGCTACCAAGTACACAAGTGCAATTGCTTGCTACCCATTGCTCCCATATAAATGAGCGCAAAGATTGTTTGGTAATGAGTACCAATTTGCAATCCCATGTACTAAGTCGATGTTTCGTCGATAATCGATACGAGTAAATCATATCCCTACAAAATATTGACTAAGTATGAAAAATGATTTTTCGGAATAATCATTTTCTCAAGATAATTTTTGACGGCTTTTATTCCTTATACATCAAATAAGAAAACTTGATTTTATTAGATTTTAGTATGAAGTATATATTGACTTAATGATCCATCATTTTTAGCCTAAATCGTATTTTGCACTAAAACCGATTTTTCATATTTTGATTTGGTGGGAATTTGATTTTCTAGTATTTTTATTTGAATCCAAATAAGGGGTACTTCCTTATTTACATTGTAAACTTAAGTAAATGGAGTAATATAAAAATAAATGAAAGTAAAAGGACAAAGACATTTACTTTAAATGTTGAAAATGGAAATAAGGTCATCTCAGAAACTGGCACCATCACCAAATTTGAGTAAATGGGCAATTTGAAGCACCTCCTTCTTTCTTAATAGGTCCACAACACATGGAGTACATATCAAAACGTAAAGTATATGAAATAATATACGTATAGAAATACATAACATTATATTACTTTTAAAATATAAAAACTTGAGTGGGAGCAGGGACCACACTGGTGTGGCTCCGCCCCTATCTATAGCTATTTACATTGATTATAGAGCATAAATGTGTTGCTTCATGGCAGGTATTTAGAACACGAATGAAGCATTTGTGCTTTTATTTTGACAAATGATTGAAGTGTTAGATAGACTGATTTGACAGCTGTGAGCTGAGCATAGTTTCAAAATCATACTCAATAGGGTATATATTTCTTATAAAAAATATAAACACAATTTGAAAACCGTGCTAAATGCCAATTCTTTAAATAAATAAAAATTACACATTCAGCTCTTGCACGTGCTTACATTGAGTGAGGTGTGGATGTTCTATACAAAATTAAAACCCTAGAAATATTGCAGGCACGCCAATTTTTAATTGCCACAAACAAATTATACTTTACTGTACCATTCACAACATCAGTTTTTACAAAGAGAGAGAGAGATTGCAAAATTATCAAATAAAAATTTGAAAATTTTCTACAAATCTACTCCCTGAAAAGATTTACAAAGAGAGAAAGAGACCATGAGTTTGTTTCATGGCAAAGTAGAGTGAAGCTCATTGAAGAGCTGGATGAGGCCCATCTCCACAACCCAACTATCACACCTTTCATACAATAGACACCAAGGACACATTTTGATTCTTGACTTCCATGGGATTTTCAGGGAGTGGGTCTCCAACTGTCAATCCATTCAAAATGGATGCTATATGCACAAAAAATAAGTTGTGAGGGAAATGAAGGATCGATGAATGACTGATTAAATATTCATATGCTCATATGTGAAGAGTATAGTATGACATGTGAAGCTGTGTTGATTGAAAATGGTAAGGCTATCATCATGTCAGTTAAATGATTTGATAATATGCATCATCATAAAAATTCACTCCATTCAACTGCCATCTCCAATTCAACTAGATATGGCAAGCTACCTGTTGACTCAATGGCAGGGGTTCGAAACCCGTTGGAAGCATTTTGTGGCCAGGGGCAAGCCAAACCCCAAGCGGGAATTAATCCCACCATTCGGGTGTGGGGACACCTCGTGGTATTTACCCAAAAAAAAAAATTCACTCAATTCAACTAGATCTTTATCTGAAAAAACTTGGGCCTTTACCCACTAAGCATGAAGACTGTTAAAATTGAGCCACACCCAATAATTTTGTATAAAAATAAAAGCATATATAATGAAAATTGATTGATTCAATTGAAATATGATACCTTGGGAAAAAACTCTCCTTTATTTGTTATGCTCCTCAGTATGAATTGAGCCCTCAAATCTGAAACCATGTAAAAGGAGGAAAAAAAAATCTTTATCAAGAAAAGACCCATCTCGTCTCTCTCTCTCTCACTCTTCTTAGAGAAATCATGCTCTATTAGCATCTAATCTCACAAAACTATATCACCTACTTTAGCCTAATTGAACAAGTTGTATCCAATCTCACAAAACTATATCACTTACTTTAGCCTAATTGAATAAGTTGTCTACCTAATAGTTAAATCTCGTATTTACAAACACAAGGCGGATGGAGCACATTTCAAACCCTACGACCAAATCATAAACAAAACCACAATATAACCAAATCAAAACACAATAAATTCACAATAGAACCAAATGAAAACCAAAAACACATCAACATAAAATTAAAAACAATGCCAATATCAAATACCCCACTACCCCCCCAAGTTTAAACTTTAAATCAGAAACACCCAAACAGTCCAAGTTGAGATTTTCATACCTTTTATGGAAGCCCAGATGCAATGAGATCCGTGAGAGAGAAGGATCTGAGTGAGATAGGGAGATTGAAAGAGAAGGGAGGAGGTGGATCAAGAGTTGAGAGAGATAGAAAGAGAACGAGAGCGAGTTCATAGAGTTGAGAGAGAGAAAAGAAAAGAAATTTGAAAACAAGGAGAGCTTTAGGCATGGTTTTAAGTTTTTCTCGCTTTATTATCTAACTGAATTATTTTTAAATATAATATTGAGCACAAATCGTTATAACAGTGTCCTAAAGTTATTTGGCATATTGATTAAAAAAAACGTTATTTGACATTTCCACAAAAACTAGTTCTTAAATAGACACAATTTTCCGTATTCGTGCTCTATAGGCAACCTAAAGAGATACAATTGTAGCATTCATGCTCTATAGGCCATCATACTTTGGAATGTGTGCTGTATAAAGACACAAAATTTCAGTATCTATGCTTTATATAAGTCACGGGACTTTGAAAAAGAAAAGATATATATTTATATATACTCTAGAAAAGTTGTCTATTGGTGGTCTTTATAGGTCACACAAGTTGTGTCTAAATTACTTAAGCATAATTATTTCCTTCTTCTATTCAAGTTGGACAAAAAACTATTGTGTCTTCTCTACATGACACAAATACTACATATATGTTTTCAATGTGATTCAAAAAAACATAATTCTTTTTTTTTGTGGCCTTTGAATCGTGTTTTTTGCTCAGTTTTGTAGTAGTAAGTGCAGGCAGGACACAGAAAGACTGTAATGAGGGATTATAACCAGAGGCATAATAAGAGGGTTATTGATAGCCATCAAATCAATTGCAACGTCATTATTGGACAACCGATTTGAACCCCTCAACACACCCCACAATGTAGCCCTCTCATTGGGGCACTTCCAGCAGTGAGCCCCTTGCCATGGCAAGGGGGGAGCTAAGGCAACTACTATTCATGTGAATAGTGATTGCCCTTGGAAAAAGCAATGTGTACTTCCAGTAGTTGCCATGGCAAATGACAAATACTATTCATTTTTTTGTTTATTTTATTTTTTTACATGGGATTAATTTTAATTGTATGTATGAAATTAATAATAATAAAATTGATAGGTATGTATTAAAAAATATTTCTGAATTTTTTGGATTTTTTCAGATTTTTTAAAATATTTTTTACGTCGTTGACGTTAGCAAAATTATCGGCCGACGCCTTTGCCCAGCACCAGGCAAGAAGGGCCCGAGGGCCAGCCCAGGCTGGTGGGCCAGCACCTTGCCCCAGCCCTAGGGGGCTGCTTTGGAACCTGCTGGGCTCTTGCCCCTGCACCGAGCCCTAGGGGCTGCTGGAAGTGGCCTTATGGAAACTCCCGGCAGAGGACAACCCACGGCCTAAAAACTGACCAGACACAAATTATCTCTCCCTCTTAATTCTTTTTCTCTGAAAAATCTTAAGCTTTGGTGACCAAAAAGATTGCCAAAAGGATTATGACTAGTAGGAGAACAACTGATCGAGTACCCTTTCGAGAAAATTGCTGAGCTCTCCATTTCTTCTTTGTTTCTAATTGTGCTCTTGTGTGGGTATGCTTGATGCATATACATATTAATTTAAAGTCGTTGATGGTCCATATAAGCACCATCGAGCCGAGCCTATCAAACCGGTATCGTGCAGCTATCGTGAGTCAAACACCTACAGAGCGACAGTGTCGCTCGAAATGGTATGAAGATCGAAACCTATCATACCGACCAACCCAATGTCGGCCATCCCGTAGACTATAGCCTCGACTATGTTGAGAAGGTCATTTAAAGGTGACTCACACCTAAAAGCCAGATGTCACCTTTTCTCCCTACCCTCCGGTGGATAGATCGCGATGGGAAGGGAGCATTCAATGCTCTTCCCATCGCCCACCGACCCTGTCAAGCACTGTAATAATTAAATAAGGGCATTGAATGAAGTCCTGTCCCACCAAGGGAAGATAAATATCCCTTTCAGAAATATCTCCTCTCCTCTATAAATACCCCTCACCTATACCAGGACAAAGGTAATAAAGTCTCATATATCTGAATAACCACTGAGATATAATCATTCTCTCCACCAAGAAACACCACTAGCTTAATCATCGGAGTGGGTTCAGCTGGGATCATCCCAGTTCGTCCCTATCCTCATACTTGTTTACATTGTGTAGGTCGGTTCCAGGGAGCAGAGTGGGCACACTTGCATCACCAGTCACTTGCTTCACCAGTAGGAACTCACGGCCAACAAAAGCTACTAAAAATTCACATCTCATCTGCTACGCAATTGGGCATATCCTTTTAGGCAACCTATAAACATAAATTTGAAAAAGGATAAAATCTAAATCAGTCAACATAATTTTCTGGCAAATGCAGCAAAATATTTGCCACAAGGAGATATATTTCCATTCAAAACATTCATGCAACGAGCTGAAGAACAAAAAGTATATAAACCGTTTCAAATTATTAAGAGGGTTTATATTAACACTCTCAACCAAGTTGAAGTTGAGTTCTTGGATATATAATTTACACAATCTGGCTTCCCTTGGCTCTTAATCTTTATCATATCCAGATTTTCTTTTATTGCTCAGAAAATCAAAACAAAGTATTAATTAGGCAATCAAAATTATTCAGTCATCATGTGGCCTCCTTCTGTGATCAGCACCAGGTTCATGTTGCTTGTACCTGTTCTTGACAGAGTCAACGCTAGAGTCACCCAAGGTAGCTTCCCCTGTCCCATCATATGTCTCGTCAACATTTTGACTGGCCACACCTTGCTCTGCCTCCTTCAGCTTCTCCTCAGCAACTCTTTTGAACACCTCAGCTGTTGAAGGTGCTCTCTCTTCTATATTCATGTGACTGCTATGGTACCTCTGAAGTAAAGCTCCACATAGCAAACGTGGATTAAACCAGTTGATCAGGATAATGAACCCGTCTTTAGATCAAGTTCGAGTCCCCATCCCCGTAAAATTAGATTAATATAATTTAGAATAGTTTATAACTTGTATATAAAAAATAAAAATAAAAATCCACATGTTATAGCAATTAAGCCCCAATTGATTCACTCAATCATATTAGAAATCAATGTTATATATCCTATTTTGACTTAAAGGGTACCTTAATTAGTTACAGATTTAAGGGTATGATCATGAACATGAACATGATTATGATGTAAATTAATTGGTGATTTGAAACTAACCTGCTTGTGGCATGCTGTTAAGGACCTCAAAAGTGAGGAGGACCTTGATGAGAAGGTGTGCAGAGGAAAAAGATGGCCTCTCATGGCTGAACACCAGCTAGCACAGCTTGATGTGTTGATCGATCTCAGATTGCAATAAGACACACAGACAAAGAAGGAAGTTTCCAAGGCATATGGATGACGAAGAAGAGCAGTAGAAATGACAATGCTGAGATGTTGACGTACACGTGTCTCCTGCTACACAAACGTGGTACTGTGTGGATTTGCCATTTCATTCTGAGCATGGCTTTTGTGTGTACATCTTTTCTTTCTTGAAATGTGTACTATTTTGGTGGTATCTGAAAAAAATATATATATACATATCCCATGTTTCATATATCTTTATCGTTTATTTGCGTGACTCATCATGTAATAAGATAGAGGAAATTGTGTGAAACATTTTGCATGGAAGTTTTACCATCCAATACAACGGTTAACAATCAATCCCTAATTTTGTACAAACGTGTATTGCGGCCAAGTTTATCCAGCAAAGTATTAACTTCTCGAAAAAAGGAACAAAAGTTGCACCACATTGATATACGTAAAATCCAACTTCTAGCTAATTCAAACAAGGAGGGAACACAAATGAGATCTAGTCTAGTGAATAAGTGGTCTTAAGTTAGAATCCTCATGACACATTAGTTGATGTGTGAGAAACTCCATTCTCATGTAATTTTTGTCTATCACCCGTATTATAAAAAATTTAAAAAAACATAGAGAACTCTAGCTCATTCTTTAGACCATATTGCATTGTCTCGTGAGGAAAACAAAGACAGATATGGAGTGGGTTAAAACTCCCAACTTTACTTTATTTGTTGCTTTCTTGATTTCCAATTGTACTTACTTGATAATAATTCTTATTCTTAAGTTGAAACTCTCCTCTATATATAAAGATGTTGATTGTGTTTTGTGAAAAATGCAATCTGTGAGAGAGCAAAGTGTTACATTCACAAACACTTATAATAAAAAAATGAAGAACATAAAAATACAATATCATAATAACTTGAGTTTGTTCCGTGGTTGAAAAACTAATCCTTGAAGAGATTCTCTCTCATACCTATTTCACCACAAGGGTTTTTAGGTTTAATGGTGCCTGAATTTTGACCCGATTCGCATTTTGGTCCCTCAATTTCCAAAATCATTCATGTGGTCCTTCAACTTCAGTTTCGATAGGACAAATGGTCCTGCCGTCAATTTTGTTAGGGTTAATTATTCAAATGGTCCTCAAACTTGTACTAAATTTACATTTTGGTCCCTCAATTAAATTTTTCGTTCAAATGGTCCATCAACTCTATTTTAATCGGCAAATTGGTCCTATCGTTACATTCTTTCAATGTTGCTGTTAAATATGAGGGCAAATTGGTCATTTAGTACGTTAAAAATAAATAAATACTAAAACATGAAATAAAAAGCTCTCTCTCTCTCTCCCCATTCCCCCATGACCACCACCTCAAGCTCCATCCCACAACCACCCTCCACCCCAAGCCCCATTAACCCAGAACCCCAGCTCCTCCCCACCCTCTACCCGATCTAGCAACTACAGAAAAAGAGAAAGAAAAAAAATCTTCCATAGACACCCTCCCAATAAACCCAGAACTCCAACTCAACAACCACCCACACCCTCTCCCCCCTCCCCCTTGATTTTCCTTCGTTGTTGAGAGACAACCATCCACCACCCTCCTCCCTACCCAACAACCACCTTTCATCCACCAAAAAATATTCTCAAGACACCCAAAAATCCCCACCCCATTACTGTTTTAATTTTTTCTTGATGTTGTAGTTTTGAGAGAGAGGGGATGAGAGAGAAAGAGGTAGAGAGCAGAGAGGAGAGGGGGAAAATAGGAGGGAGAGGTCTGTGGGGGAATGGGGGAGAAGAAATCGAAGGGAGGGGGGTTTGGGTCTCATGATTTTTTTTCCTCTTTTTCTTCAATTTTTTCTAATTTTGTATTTATTTTAAACCTATTTTTATTTGTTAATTATGAAAAGTTGTATTTACCCTAAAATTTGGTTAAATCTAACAGAAAATTAGACGGTAGGACCAATTTGCCGATTAATATAGAGTTGATGGACCATTTGAACGAAAAATTTAATTGAGGGACCAAAATGTAAATCGAGTACAAGTTTGAGGACCATTTGAATAATTAACCCATTTTGTTAACTTTTTTTGTTAAATGCAAAGGCAAAATGGTGTTTTTGTATTATTGTTAATTTCCACCTTCTAAATATTCATTTCACCCAAAAATAAAAATAAAATAAAAACTAAAAACTAAAACACCTTCTTCCTATCCTAAGTCAAACATGGCCGAGGGGTTATGGCTACTGTGGCAAGGATAAGAAGAAAGTTTTCTAGTTTTTAGTTTATTTATTTATTTTTTGGGTGAAAGGAATATTCAAAAGGTGGAAATTAAAAATAATACAAAAATACCATTTGCCCCTGCATTTAACATAAAAGATAACAAAATTGACGGCATGACTATTTGTCCTAACTAAAATGAAGTTGAAGGACCACGGGAACAATTTTGAAAATTGAGGGACCAAAATGCGAATCGGGTCTAAAAACCCTTCACCACAATAATGCTAGCCATACCACATTATTTAACCACCTTGTGTGGCAGTTGAGGTGACTATACAACATCAATTAATGTAACAATGTCTTTTTAAATTGGTTATTAATTTTTCCTAAGATGATCATTCATTTATATATGCATCTTTATTTGTTTTTAGGGTTATTGATCGAAATAGTCCCCCAACTTTTGCTCCAATTTCATGTTGGTCCACCAACTAAAATTTTCATTTCAATAGTCCTCCAACTCTCCATTTAGTATCAAATTGGTCATACCGTCAAAGTCAGTCAATTTTGTTGTTAAATTTAGGGGTAAAATTGTCCATCCGGAATAAACACTAATAAAAGTTTAATTAAATAAACATTTGAAAAATAAAACGAATACTTCCTTAAAATAAAATTTTTTTGTTCCAAATAACTTTTACAATAAAACCATTAACAGTGATGGAGTTTTTAAAAAAATACGGATAAATCTTTTTTGGTTATAAATCTATGGAATATCGATGACCACCATAACATCCATTACCTCCACCCCTTATTGCTTTGTAACCTATGCCCTCATTATTGTAATTAGTAGCTATAAATTGTGGGTTAAATACCTCTATTGTAAGCCTATAAATAGGCGCTTATCAAAGATGAATAAGATAAGTTGATAGAACAAATTCTCTATATTTCTCTTCCTCTTATTGCTCTCTACAATTCCCCTTAGTTTTATAACATGTTATCAGCACGACATTGCTCTTGGTATGTTTTCTTTCTTCTTATATGAGCTAGAGTCATCACATGGTATAGAGTTTCTTTGTACTCACCATCAGACTTCATCATGCTCGTTTAAGAAAAAAAAAATCTTATTCTTATTACACATGAATATAAAGCCATGTTTTTTTTATTTGTTTGTTTATTTAATTTTAAGTATGATCTTAATTATTATGATGAGGCTGTATTATACAAAAGATCAGGGCCCGAAGTTTCTCGATACTCATCATATAACTAGATTAGGACCTAAAGTCCTTTGATTGAATTAGAATCTGAAGTTCTTTGATTCCAAATAGTTGAGGGCGTGAAGTTCTGCGAATTTAAAAAGCTTATAAGGACATGAAACTCCTTGATTTTGTATTAATCAAAATCAAAATTCCATGAGGGCAACATATGTCACGAACCCGGACCAGAAGTTTCGAGCGCATATGCATAGATTTGAATATGAAGTTCAAAGCACAACTATTAATTCAATTTATTGAGATTTACGTATTCGAACCTGAAGCTTCGAATATATGTTGATATGCACCTGAAGTTCATAGTTTTTCCATTGATATCTTAATACTATAGACAAACATGAAGTTCATTACTTCTTTGTGCCTATTTTCCATTTGAACTTCATAGAACCTGAAGTTCTATATCCATGAGATGAATTATCAAAAACTCAAATTTTATGATTTCATGGAAAAGTGGCCTACTTTGAGGCACATTGAATTGGTTGGCAATCTGATTCTTAAACTTGTAGTTTTATCTACAAATTGAATCCGCATTAATATTGTATTATCTTGGAATTTCATATTCTTTAATCAATTTATTTTATTCCTCGTTTATACCACTTTACTCATTTATTATTATTTTTTTAGATTTTATTTAGTTTTATTTCTGTTGGGTTATTAGTTAATTTCTTTTTACATGTAATGTTGTATTACCGCCCTAATATTGACAGTCAGAGGCGTCTATTGGAGAAACTTCCTACTTTCTTTTGTGGATTATATTACACCACTATTAAAGTAGTTGAAGATTATGATGTCATGAACCAGAAGTTCATTGACCGGATAACTTTATGTTGTGGCATGACTGTCTTGGCAATCCATGGTCCACAATGATGCATAAGATTTTTATATATTCGTAAGGACATTGTTTAAATACTCAAAATATTATCTTGTCCAACGAATATCATTGCAAAGCATGCTCACAAAGAAAAGCTGTCATAAGGCCATCTCAATCAAAAATTGACTTTGAACCCTCCTTCTTTAAATAATCCAAGGGGATTGTGAGCCTATACAACATTTAATTATGGACCACTTCACCAGTTTTACTAGATGCGCCTAACATATGGTCACATTTTTGTCTATTGTCAAGACGCTTATGAGCACAACTCCCACATTATCCAATCCAGTCAATTTGACTTGATAATGATGGTGAGTTTATTTTCCTAAATTTTGAGATAATTTTCTCCCCTTTAGGCCTTTAGGGGAGAAATGGCAGTTCCTAAAGAATGTCGTGAAATAGTGTTGAATCAATCCACTGTTGTCTATCAAGATAATGCATATATAAGTTATACATATGCTAACATGGATTAATATTATCGTATCACAATCCATTAACATGAAAACACGTGACTATATATAATGCATGCCTGAAGCATGACAGAAATATAAGTTCTAAAGACTTAACTCCCCAGAAGTAAAGATTATTTGAAAAATTCAAGCCCTATAAAAAATAACGCTCTCTAGGAGGTTATGATCCACATTTGCTAAATAATCATCTTAAAAGAGATGTTTGTCCCATAAGTGACAACATAAGCCCATGAAGAGGCATTGGTACCCCAAAGCAATGAGATGCTTATAAATTATGCATGTGCATGCACATGAGAATTGTGGGATCACAAATCGATGATACATTTGGTTTATTAGTAGCTACTACAATCATCAAGGGCTATGATTATATTAAATCACGTTTCACGAATGTCGACAAGTTAAGTGATTGGCCAAAAATGGAAATAGGCAATTCCATTTATCACTAAATATGAAGGGTTGGATATTGAACCTATAACTCAAACAACAAATTACAAATGTCAAGTATGAAGGTTACGGATTGGTGTTTGAGAAGTAAAATAAGATCACTAATATGACATAAGGTTTCCTGGTAGAGACATGGTTTTAGTCTTCCATCTCATCGTAGATGCATCCACATTTCTATAAGTACAGTTGTTATTTTAATGCGAAACTTATAGCATGTGTTAAATGCATATTTATTAAGATTGTATGGTACATGGAGATCCTCAAAGCTCATGAAATATTTCAGATATATCGCATGAAGTGACCCCTTGAAGGATACAAAGTACCACGATATTCTTGATTAAGAGTTAACACTAAGAGTTTGAGTATTTTGAATTCAAATTTGACACTGTTGTAACATATTCTAACTATTAGATTAGTTGTTGATGCTACTAAAGAGTTCAATCATTTGAAAAGTGAAAAACAGGTCGAATAGTGATAAACGATCATATATGAAGACAATGTTGCTTGTATTGCTCAAATCAGAGAAGGGTTCATCAAGGGTGACATATTTTTAGAAAAAGCCAAGAGATTGGAGTTAAACAAATTCGTTCACAAGATAATGTGGCAAACCTTTTTACCAAACCTTTTTCTGAAGCCTAAAATCCAGAAGTTAATGAAAATCAGGGGGAGATATCAATCAAGGGGAGCATCCCAATTATACTACATACAGGACATATGCGCGTTGTACTCTTTTTCCCTTCGACTAGGTTTTTGTCCCATTGGGTTTTTCCTAACAAGGTTTTAACGAGGCAACATAAGTGTGTCCAACACCATATCAATGATCCAGAAGAAAGTTGCACTCTTTTTCCCTTGTCTACAGTTTTGTCCCACTGGGTTTTCCAAGCAAGGTTTTTAATATGGCAACAATGTCATTGTATGGTGGACATCCAAGGGGGAGTGTTATAAATCTATGGAATGTGGATGACCACCATAACATCCATTACCTCTTCCCCTTATTGCTTTGTAACCTATGCCCTTATTATTGTAATTAGTAGCTATAAATTGTGGGTTAACTACCTCTATTATAAGCCTATAAATAGGCGCTTATCAAAGATGAATAAGATAAGTTGATATAAGTTCATAGAACAAATTCTCTGTATTTCTCTTCCTCTTGTTGTTCTATACAATTCCCCCTAGTTTTATAACATTTTCATGATTAATGGACATTCTAATTGATTAAAAAAGTTAAAAAGAGTAAAAAGAAAAAAAGAAAAAAAGAAAAGAAAACCCAAACCCATTACCCCATCCTAGTCGCCATCACCAACTCCCCCACCCCTCCCTTCTCTAGACCAACCCCTACCCAAATCATCATCATCCCTTTCCAATCCAAAACCTCACTGTGCTCTATGGCCACCTCTCTCTCTCTCTCTCTCTCTCTCTCTCTCTCTCTCTCTCTCTCTCTCTCTCTCTCTCTCTCTCTCTCTCTCTCTCTCTCTCTCACTCCCCTCCTTTCATCCCAAACCCAAAACCCCACCACCCTTCCATCACCAAAAAAAATGTTGTAAAAAAATTTGGGATAAAAAATCTGTCTTCTTGATATTTCACTAGGGTTGGTTAGTTTTCATAGAAGAAGAATATATATTTTTGGGTTATTCGTTCTATTAGTCCCTGAATTGTGACCCGATTTGCATTTGAGTCCCTCAATTTCCAAAATCGTTCCTGTGGTCCTTCAACTTTAGTTTCGTTAGGACAAATAGTCCTGTCGCCAATTTTGTTAACTTTTTCTGTTAAATGCGGGGGTAAAATGGTATTTTTGTATTATTTTTAATTTCCAATTTCTGAATATTCCTTTCAACTAAAAAATAAAATTAAAAATTAGAAACTTAAAATTAAAAAATATTATTCCTATCCTCAGTCAAACTAAAAATTAAAAATTAGTTCTTATTCCTAAAAACTAAAATTTTTTAAAAATTCATAATTACAAAATGAAAAAAAAAATTTGTTTTAAATATTTTAATCAATTTAAAATTATAAAAATATCATTTTACCCCTGCATTTAACAGAAAAGTTAACAAAATTGACGGTAGGACAATTTGTCCTAACAAAACTCAAGTTGAAGAGGAACAATTTTGGAAATTGAGGGACTTAAATGCAAATTGGGTCAAAGTTCAGGGACTAATAAAACGAATAACCCCATATTTTTCTTCTCATGGGTGTTTGGATTGGATAGATGAAAATACACAATCTCTCTCTCTCTCTCTCTCTCTCTCTCTCTCTCTCTCTCTCTCTCATTGCGACCACCACCTCCTCACCCATCAAAAGCTTATCAAGACACCCACCACCGCTTTCTCTTCCCCCAACCCCAAGCCTAGTCCCGACACTCATGAAGCGCCCACCTCTCCACATATGAGCTAGGGTTCTAATTTGGGGGAGCTTCTAATATGTGGACGGTTTTATCCCTAAATTTAATCGCAAAATTGACAGACTTTGACGGTAGGACAATTTTGATTCTAAATGGAGAGTTGGAGGACTATTGAAATGAAAATTTTAGTTAATGACTAAAATGAAACTTGAGCAAAAGTTAGAGGACCATTTCGGTTAGTAACCCTTGTTTTTATTTCTATGTATATGATCTATAGCCTATCTCATGTAGAAGGGCATTTCATCCCTGCCGCCCTTATTCTTTAGACCAAAAATTGTGCAAAAGTGTGCGTTCAAGGGTCCATGGCATATTGAGAGACCTTCACGAGGACAACGTACGCCAGTTAGCAAAACAAAATGAAAATGCTCACGCCATTTGACCCACTCTACTCTAAATCACTTGGATATTTGATCATAAAGTTAAGGCTTAAAGTGCCTCCCCAAAACTAATGCAAAACTCGTTCATATATCATGTAATTGTTTGTTTCTCTCCACACCACCCTCCACCCTCCACAACTCAAAACTTCAAAAACCTCAATCACAAAACCATATGCATGTAAGAAAAGCATGAACTTTACCTCAAGAAGAATCATGACCCCCCTTAATTAACTGATTAATTCTTCAACAAGAAATTAACTAAACTATAAAGCACCATAAACGCCTATATATATATATAATGCCCCCTCCTCCCTCTTCTTGTAAGCATCTATTAATTAGTTAAAACGATGCTACTTGCCGAACTTCACTTTTTCTTTGTACTTGTACTATTGCTATACCTTCTTGTGATCATAGTTGAAGGCCTAGGGCATTCAAATGCCACTTCTCCATGGCTAAACAAAGTAGCAACGAACTGGCCACGACCACCGCGGCCGGGAGGGTGCCGGCGCCAGCCTTGGATATGTCGTCAGCAAGGAAACTCTCCGACCAGGTGGCGGTGCTGCAAGGACCGTTGCGTCGACGTCAGCTCTGATTTTAACAATTGTGGGCTGTGTCGAATTAGATGTCCATTTAGTTGGCAATGTTGTCGTGGTTTTTGCGTGAACACCAATATTAGCCCTTTTAATTGTGGGAGGTGTGGAAATAGGTGCCCCTTTGGTGTGCTTTGCTTGTATGGCCTGTGTGGCTATGCTCAGCCGACCTTGCCTCCATGGCCTCGTCCTCCATTCCCCTTTCCTCCTAAGCGACCATGGCCTCCACGACCTCAGCCACCCCCAATTACGGAGTAGTAGAGTTGTTAACTTATGTCGTGCGTAATTGTACTCTTATATATGGTTACTTCTTTCTTTCTAGAGTCTTGTGTGCCATGAAATATGGTTCATATTTTCAGGTTCCATGCATGGAAAACCAAAACAGAAAAGAAAAAGAAAAAGAAAAGTGAATGAATTGCTCGATCATGTTTTTGTAATGATGCTGCTATGTCATCCATGCAAGTTTATTTGCTTATGTAGCCCTTATTATTCATGTTATATTGATCATCAATTTTGTCTTTTAATCTATCCATCGATGCAATGCCAGAACCAGGAATTTTTCTAGCAATAGGCTAATTTTTTTTTTTCTTGGCTTCTTCTATCATGCTTCAAATTGTCTATATATTTTTTTTTGGGTAAGAGGGGCTAAACCCCGAAAACAACTAGTTAAATTTTAGAAACTCAAAAAAATATAGAAACAGAAATAAGTTCATTCTTTTTCCAAACACCAATTAAAACAAGTACAAACAAACCCAATAAAAAAACACAAATCAGTAGAAATAAAAATGGAAGCCAATTAATTAGCAAACAAACAGACAATACAAAATTGAGAGAAGTATAGTTGTTTTCTAACACCAACCAGAGTCTTGTCTAACACCAACCAGTGATGTTATCTTTGCCTCTTTTTCTCTGTTTCGAAGACCTTTGGTTTTTGGGATGAAACCAAAACATAATTGTTGGTGTCATTCCAGCCATATTGGCCACAGAGAAACCACATTGAAAGAAGGAGGAAGAAGAAAACTGGTGGAGAGCAGAGCCAGTTAATTTATTTTGAGCTATCAGATGAGAGGAAAAAGAAGAAAAAAAAGGGAGAGAAATAGAGAGGAGAGAAGGAAATAAGGAGAAGAATATACTAGAAGCTTGGAAGTTGCAGCCCGCAAGAGACATGGAGTAATGAGACTTACAAAAGGAATGTGTTTTTCTTTTTTTTTAATCCTTATGTCAGTTGTGGGCGATTAGACAAAAAACGATATGATTGGCTAAGTTGTGGGCTCATATATTATTTGTAGTGCATTTGTTTACATTAGGATGAAAATCAACACTAGGTCAGGGCCCAGCCAAGCCCTTTTGTAGTTCCGCCTTGCACATGGACCAAAATATCTATAATATCGACGAAATATCGAGGATATTATCGTTTTTTCGGGTCACGGACATTTTGGAACGTATCCATACACATAGCGTATGAATATCGATAATATCAAGGAAATATCGAGAAAATATCGATGTCGATAATTTCGTTCAGACTTCAGCAATATTTTGGCAAAATATTGACATGATATCGCTATAATATCGAAAATATCGATTTGCACATGAGAATGAGTTTCCTTTTTCAAGTTTCAACTTTCCAACTACTCACAATACATTTACTCACATAGAGATGATGAAGATAACCTCATAGGAACTCTATGTGGTACTAAGTTACTCATGTATCTTACCATGCAATATATAAAGTGTAAAATATTGTAGTAAATCATTATATATAAATGATTATGGTGTGTTTAATCTTCTTTCATTAATTACTACATATTTTCTACACTCACAGTATTTGTCAACTCGCTATATAATCAACTTAAATCAGTTAAACCCATCATGCAATGCATTTTCTTCCAATTTTTTTGTGATAAACTAATAGATAATTGACTAAATAAACGTCCTCCAAAGTTTCAATAAAAATTTCCAAGTTTTTCTTACAACTTCCGCGGTTTTTATTCAATTTTTATCGATATCGATAATATCCCGATATTTCCATCAAAATTTCCGTGCTTTTGGACTATCGATATTTCCGATACCATTGATATTTTAGACCCTTGCATCGATGTATTATTTTTAGGCTAATTTTTTTTTTTGGTCAAACTTGAATAACATTACCAGGGCAAAAAGACAAAGTTACAAGCCTGAGTCCAAAGCTAAAGGACAACCGCAACTAGAAATACAAAGACTAGAGGAAACACGGGTAGAAGATGACCAACCAACTGGTGGTGGCATCTTCAAATTCCTCACTAGTCCCAAACTAAAGATGGGGTGGACAAGGTAACCCCCTAACCAAATCAACTCGTCGTCGTTGCCGCTGTCACTGCCGCCATCGAGAAACCAATGGAGAGAGGAGCCATAAAGAGGGATCTGTAGAGAATAGAGTTGGGGAAGCAAGCCACAAATATGCATCATACTCAAGTGATCCATAAATTGGTCAACAAAGACCATAAAACTATGGAGCCCATAAATACAAATCTGAGACTCGGATCTAAGCATGGGATGTAGGGGGAGATTAGCTACAATAACAAGCCAAGACACTAACAAGTCAATCATAGGGAAAGAGGAAGAGGAGAACTTGAGGGAGATGTTATGGATAGATGGGGGCGTTTGGAGACAAAAAAAAGTCAGAGATGAGGGAGATCAGAGGGATGGGAAGGAGTGAGAGAGGAGATTCAGAAAAACAAGGAGGAAATACAAACAACAAGAAAAGTAACATAAACTCTCACATAAGAGAGGATGAACTCTCACATAAGAGAGGATGAACTCTCACAGAGGAGAGAGAGAGAGAGAGAGAGAGAGAGAGAGAGAGAGAGAGAGAGAGAAATAGGAGATGGAGGAAGTGGGAAGGCTGAGAGGAGAGGGGAGGAAGGCCTCCTCCCTTAGAGCACTTCCACCCCAAAGGGCAAGGCAAGGGCTGCCACTATTCACGTGAATAGTGGCAACCTTACTTTTTTTGGTTCCACCCCAAAGGGCAAGTGCAAGGGCAATTACTATTCATTTTAATTATTTTTCCCTATTTTTTATACTTAAACAATTAATTTGGATAAGATTTTCTGTTGTCACGTGTCATTATTTATTATAAAATTCTCATATCAAATTTCGGATAAAATTTTATGTATGAGATTTTCACATGGGATTAATTTTATTTATATGTATGAGATAATAATAATAAAATTGCTAGGTATGTATAAAACAATGTTTCTGAATTTTTTGGAATTTTCATATTTTTTTCCTTTTTTTATTTTTATTTAAAAAAAATTTGGTTGCTGACCTCAACAAACCCAAGCAAGAGCCCATACGAATCTTGCCCTTAGGCTTGCCCAGGCTGGTGGGTCCAGCCCTTGCCTGGCTAGACTTTGTGCAGTGGAAAATTGTTTGGGGCAAAAGGCCCCCTTTTGCCTGCCTTCCACTCTTACGGTGGAAGTGCTCTTAGTGTGATGCTGAAATTGTTTCCTAGGGAGGGGGGCTAGGGTTCGAGAGCAGAGAGAATGAGAGAGAATTAATTATTTTTAGACCAATTAATCACCTTGTGTTGTGTGGATGATGAATGCTCGAGTTGGAGAAATTATAGAATAGTATTGTAGAGGAAATGTAGTCTTTGCTAATTGCAAGTCAAGTTTACCAGCTCTACCTGTTACAAAGGTACATTAGCAATTAATTAGCAAAGACATTATACGCCATGGTGTGTATCAAGTACCAACTTCATAAGTGTTTTGTTATATTTTCTTTTTAATATCATATTTGAATCATAGGTTTTTTTTTTATACAAATGATAATCTAAATTATTATAAATTAATTTAATTTACGGATTGATAACTCGATTTTGGTGTAAAGGGGTAAGTTCACTGCCCTAATCAACTGGTCTAACCATGTCTACATTCTTTTCTTCTTAATTTAAAAACATTTGAATTCTTTTCTCTAAAAAATACATTTGAATTCTTGAAATTTATCACATTGACTGAAATTTAGGAAGATTTATTATTGGCTAAAATTCAGGGAGCTCTTCTACAAAATCCCCAAAGTTCCCGGTGAAAGAGATATGGAGGAAAACAATGGCAATACTCGTAATTAGATTGAACATTGTTCCCAAAACATTTGTGTACCCAGAAAATTGGGCTCCAATCGGAAACGAAAGTTCCAATAACCCACATTTTCTAACAAGTTTTGGGCTGGGATAAAAATGACCTTTTTATTTTGGCTTAAATGCAGTTTTGCTTCTTGAACTAAACCATAATTGCCAATTTACTTATTGTCTTTTTTGGTAAATTAAGGAGCTGTGAATTTTTCGGATTTCCATCCAAAATTCCGTTAAAATTATGGGTAAATTCGTAATTTTATTTTAAAAAGAGAAAATAACAAATTTTAAATTTTAAAAATAATAAATAATAAATCATCTGTGTACCCAACACAGCCGCACGCTTCCCGCCTCCCCTCCTCCTCCTCTGGCAAGTGAAAGCCACTACTCGAAGAGCGACTCGACGTAGCTTGGATTCGATTTGAGGGCCAAAGGGGACACCTCCGTAAGTTGCAACAACTCGGCATCAAACGACGCCGCTTCCACCGCGATTTCCATACTCATCATCTATACACATATACAGATCACAGAACCCTAGATTCATAATTCCAAGCCCCAAGAGCTTTTTAATTTATAAATATTTGTTTCAATCCCTTTTTATGTGATCGGAAAAGGGTGAGATTTGAAGTGGAAGAAACACCAGATCCTTGAGGAATTGAAGTGAAAGAAAGGAGAGAAAGTTTCGGTAAACACACATTGTTGTTCCGTTTGGGCAATTTGATTCCGTTTTGCGTTGGCTGATATCGAATTCAAATTGTCGAGGTTTGGTTAATTCTTGTTTCCACTGAATAAGCATTTTTGAAAATTTCATGTTTTGGTTGATTTGAATTTACCTATCTTTTTTATTGGAGATCTGGGTTATTGTGCTTTGCGAATTTGGCATTGGGATTTTCTTAATTTGAACTGATAGTGTGGAGAAATTCTCCTCATTTGGGTTGTCACTGGTGAAGTTATCTTGAATTGGGGATCCGGGTTCTTTTGATTTTGTCCAGATAGGCTTTTGGGATCTTTAAGTTGAGCCAAATCATCAACAGGAGGCTCATGCAATATGGGTGCGATGACTGGGAGTTGGGGATATGAGAATATGGCTGGGCTGAGAGAATTGGATGAGATGGGTGTGGGATGTTACAGGCGGGGTAAGTAATTAAATGGATATGGAGGAGGCTAGTGGAGTAGATGCTGGAGATGGGGGCTGATGTTGTGGCTGGGGGTTGGTGGGAGCGGCTGGTCGGGGTTGGAGGAACGCCGCTGGGGGCTGGTACTTTCTTACACTTTTTTTTTCTTCTAAAAAACTGACCACGTGCAAGTCAAGTGACAGAATTTTAGATGGACATCTTAAAAATTGATGACGAGTTTGACATTTTCATATAATTTGGGGTTTTTAATTCTAATGGTCTTTGAACTTTGACCAAATTTACATTTTGATTACTCAATTTCTAAAATCATTCATGTGTTCCTTTAACTTTAGTTTTGTTATGACAAATGGTTCTACGGTTAATTTTGTTAATTTTTTCTATTACATGCAAGAGTAAGATGATATTTTTGTATTTAATTTCCACATTTTGAATATTACTTCACCCAAAAAATAAAAACTAAAAAATCTTCTTCCTATCCTCAGTCAAACAACATGGCCGAGGGATTATGGCTACTTATGGCGAGGATAGGAATAAGATTTTTTAGTTTTTAATTTTTAATTTTTATTTTTGGGTGAAATGAATATTTAAAAGGTGAAAATTAAAAATAATACAAAAATACCATTTTGCCTTTACATTTAACAAAAAAGATAACAAATTTGACGGCAGGACCATTTGCCATAACGAAACTAAAGTTGAAGGACCAAGAGAACGATTTTAGAAATTGAGAGATTAAAATGCGAATCAAGCCTAAATTCATGGATCACAAGACTTAGAAACCCTATAATTTAAGTCCTTAATTTACCAAAACAAAAGGCCATGGGTAAATTGACAATTATGATTTAGTTCAGGGGCAAAATCGCATTTAAGCCTTTTATTTTTACAATATAAAAACATAAAAGCATCGACCTTTCCCTATGCTGAGAGTGAGAGGATAGTCCCGCCTTGAACGAAGGACTCAGTTGTGCTGTTTTTCAGTCAAGCTCTTATAAAATCCCCATCTCTCTTCTTTTCCATCAAATCACAAACTCTCTCTCTCTCTCTCTTCTTCAAATCAGGTACATCCTCTGATTTATTGTGCGCATGTGAAGGTTTCAACTTTTTCATGCAAAGCAAGTTTTTTTGTTTTAAATCTTTGCTAGTTGTTTGTTTGTGTTTATGCTGCTGCCCTTTTGGCGTTCTTCCATTGATTTTGAAAGCATAATGTTGATTCTGGCAAACATTTGTCTGCTCTGTGCTAGCTGCATGGTTACACAGAACGCTAGTTTATATTGGTTTTTTTCGAATTTGTTGTATTGGTAGGTGGTGCTCTTAGATAAGATAGGCAATATGCTCTCTGTTTTTTGAGGATAATGAAATACTGAATGTGGTTTATGATTTGTGTTGACCTTGTTTTTGTAGAAGGTTTAAGGATATCCAAGATTTAAAGATCCTTGTGGCTGCTGTTTTTACAGTTTAAATGTTTTTTTAATGTCTCTTGCTTAATGTCAAATGCTGATGTTAGGTTGATTCTTTGAAGCAATTCTCTACAGCCTAACCTTTTAATCCGTATGCATTTTCTGGGTTTGGTTTCTGATAGAACTATGTGTGAAATGTCATTTACGAATTCGACGGGAATTCTGAAATAAAAACTTGAGCTTGTTTATTATCTTTGCCTTTATCCTGTAACTGGCCACAAGCAGAACATACCAGCTTAATGGACAAAGAAGATGTTTATGGGTTTGGGTTGTGTTTTTCCTATTCAAATTTCTTCTCATGTTAATAATTGGATTTATTTTTTTCTTTTCTGCTCATTAGATTATCTGCGAATTCTTAATTTCGATTTTATTTTATATTATTTTATCATGCAATTAATTTTCCAGTTTTTATCCTGTTCCTCTTGATATATATACAGAGGCTTGAAATTGCTGATATGGCAGCTTCATCATCACTATTTTCAACTTCATTCCAAGGAGTCATGTCGTTTCAAAATACAAATTTGTGCTACAAAGAGTTCAATTGCAAATATTCATACTTTATCCATAAACAATCAGGTCACTCCAACTCAAAGTACCTGACACATTCACGGTTGTTTCCCAATGAGAGATCATCAGAATTTGGACAAAATGATAAATTCTCACAAAAGAATGGGTTTTTGTGCCGGGCATTGAAGATTGAAAATTTACCTTCCTTTTCAGTGGGGAACAAATTTCAACTTACTGATGTGATTGAAGCTCAACAATTTGATAGAGATCTTCTCAGTGCTATATTTGAGGTTGCACGAGATATGGAGAAGATTGAAAAGAATTCACCAGGAAGCCAAATTCTTAAGGGTTATCTTATGGCTACTCTCTTCTATGAACCCTCCACAAGAACTAGGCTTTCCTTTGAATCTGCAATGAGACGGTTAGGTGGGGAAGTCTTAACAACTGAAAATGCAAGGGAGTTCTCGTCAGCAGCTAAAGGAGAAACACTTGAAGGTAGGCTCTTTCATTTATTTATTTATCTATCAGGTTTCTAGAGATGGTTCTGCTACAATTTGGTTGTAATATAATATGGGCACTTGATTTCCAGATACTATAAGAACTGTTGAGGGTTACTCTGATATTATTGTGATGAGGCACTTTGAGAGTGGTGCAGCCAAAAGGGCAGCAGCAACTGCTGGCATTCCTGTAATCAATGCAGGAGATGGTCCTGGACAACATCCAACTCAGGTATGGAGAAATTTTAATGCATCACAAATTAACTGAGGAAGAGTGAACTTTAATGTTGCATGTCATGTAGAAATCCCTTTTAAAGCCATGAACTTGATGAGCATTGAAAAGAAAGATCAAGTTTTTTACAAAAATAAAAGCAAAGAACCAAGAATTATAACCCTTCATTTATAATTGTGTAGTTCTAGATGTTTGTTGCATGAGCATTGTCCAGTACAAGAGAACTTGCAGCATTGTTTTCATTTTCCTTTTTTGGTTACAATGGAAGGGATGGAACATCCCCACCCTCCCTCACCACTTGGGATAATCTATAGGGGAATAGGTAGTTTAATTTATCGAAATTGTGTTAGAAGGTGGAATATCCTAATAAAATAAAGATTTGCAGTGTATAAGAGGGTGTTGATACGAAAGGAATCCCCATTCTACGATATGGTAAGTAGTAGTGATTACCATGTCAATTACAGATGTGGTTAGTAGCATTATGATCGCATCGCATCACATCACATCTCATATCTAAGGCATGCTGCTAGCATGGGTCTTGTTATTTTCAGTATTTTTATTTGGTTGTAATAAATTCTTTAACCTGTTGAATTAAAGCTTTGCTTGTGTCCACAGGCTCTTTTAGATGTCTATACCATTGAAAGAGAGATAGGAAAATTGGATGGCATTAAAGTTGCACTTGTTGGAGATCTTGCTAATGGAAGGACAGTGCGCTCACTTGCATACTTGCTCGCCAGGTATAAGGATGTGAAGATTTACTTTGTCTCTCCTGATGTGGTGAAAATGAAGGTAAATTTCAAACAAGGTTTTACATTCTTTTGCCTCTTTTCCTTGTGTTTTTTATAAGAACTAGTTGGGAAAATGCTTTGAGCACATTTTTCGGTTTTGCTGATTTCACGTAATTATGGTAATTGTGGAAGTGTGTCGAGGGATCTAGGAGATTGGAGTCTCATCTTTCATATATTTCCTTTTCCAGGATGATATAAAAGATTATTTGACGTCAAGGAAAATTGAATGGGAAGAAAGTGCTGACTTAATGGAAGTTGCTTCTAAGTGTGATGTTGTCTATCAAACTCGCATTCAACGTGAACGATTTGGAGAGAGAATTGACCTCTATGAAGAAGCTCGAGGCAAGTACATTGTGGATAGTCGTGTGTTAGAGGTGATGCAGAAGCATGCTGTGGTCATGCATCCTCTGCCTAGACTTGACGAGGTAAGCATGTGATTATGAAATGATTTTGCCCCCCTTAACAAATCTCATGTTTATTGATTTAATTGTTTGTTAACTTTTCTCTTCTCTGAATGTAATGCAGATTACTGTTGAGGTTGATGGGGACCCAAGAGCTGCCTATTTCAGACAAGCAAAGAATGGCCTCTATATTAGGATGGCTCTCTTGAAACTCCTCCTTGTAGGATGGTGAGGGATGCCTTTAGCTTTTTAGTCTTCAAGTTTTGATTCAACTGAATAGGAAAAATATCTTCAAGTTTTAGCACTTGCTTTTCTTCCTTGGTTATTTTGAACAAGAGTTCAAAGACAAGCGGCTTACCAACCAAGTTTGGTTTCTTTTGATTAACTTTTCGAAAGTTCATTTTAAGCTTCCGTTAGGTTGTGATTGTAAACACGAAAATTTAAACAGATTCCATCAAAGGCAGTGGTATTATAGATTACAAGAATGTAAGGCATGCATGTTTGTAGAGAACGAGAGCAGTACAAATCGTCAATGGATGATAAAACGGCTTTTCTTAGAAGGAATAACATCTTCAATAGAATTACCTTCTTTTAAGTATACACATACATGAAAATGCAATACTAATACCCGTAATAAATAGATTGTAACATATGACGTATACAGGTCACACTCAGACAGAAAGGTATACAGTACACCAGTGCCAAAACTAGCTCCTGCTAATATGTAGGGACGTTTGGATCCACATCATGGGCCCAACCTTCCAGTCCCCCAATGATGTCTCTGGCCGACGTGAAACCCATCTTGTGGAGAAACTGAACAGCCCTCTGAGAATCATTACCCCTTCTGCATATTACATATAATCGCCCACCCGAACCAGAGTCAGTACCTTGATGCTCTTCTTTTTCCTTTAGGGCTGAAGAGATTTCACGCAACCGAGACTCCAAACTCGGGAGCGGAATGTTTAAGGAATTGGGCAGAGAAACAATTTTGAAGTGATGTTCCGGACGAACATCGATCAACACATGCGCTTCCCTGCTAACAAGTTTCTCCTTGTACTCTTTACTATTTATTCTGGAGTCTGCCTGAAGTAGCTTTAACTTCAAAGGTAACTGCATTGATTGGAAAGCCAGATTGTTACCAGGAAGGCAAATACTCGTCCTATTTACTTGTTGAAAAAAGAAGAATAAAAAGTGTCCAATTATACATGTAACAATCAGATACTTCGAAATCCTATTAAAACAAAAATGATGAGACAGAAGATACATACCGGAGTCAGTGGAGACTGAGTGAACTTCTCATAATCAAATTCCTGAAACTGCTGCTTAGAGAATGGTGCATTTTCACCACAAGCGACGCATTGCAATGACCTTCCCCGAATCTTAACCTGCAATGAAAGAACAAAATTTTTAAAATGCACACCAACAGAACAAAGCTGAATCTGATATCCGTGAAATGTTGCTCTGACATTAATTATTCATTCTCAGTTCTGAAGAAATACGAGGTCCAGGGTAGTGGGATGATGCCTAACTCATTACGAGGGAGATTAGATTCAACTTGTAAGGGAATAAGCAATCGAATCTCTAAAGAATGGAGCGTTGTTTAGGGCAAGGGGAGGATCCCTGGTTGTGTAGGTGGGCCACTGGACCAAAAGCCTAAATAAAGAACATACTGAGGCCACTTAGAGGAGGAAGTAAGTGAACTTCATATGTCTGTGCAAAGCCGCTCTGGTTTCAATAATTCTTATTCTAAGAATTCATAATATCAAAGCAAACTGCAGTCTAAGAATCACAGCTGGAAGTAATGTCAGCTACTGGATTTCAATGGTATCAAGATGAAGCATACAATTCGTATCCGTCCTGACAATGCATCAAATAAAAGCATCCTTTCTGAGAGTGCTTCACCAATTTCACTTGCAATCTTAATAGCTTCTAGGGCTTGGAGACAGCCGATAACACCAGGAACTGAAAATAATTAAGTAGAAGTAAGAAACACGGAGTGGTTTCCCAAACAGGGAATTAAAACTATGGGACACATTCTAAAATCAAACAAGAAATAAATGGTGATGAAACTTCTAATTACATAATTTTCCTCTTAAACTACTATGCAAGTCATCAAGCTATTATGTCTGTAAAAATTTTCATTTTGGGCTGCAGCAGACTCGGAATATTAATAAGTAGTTTTGCAGCAGTTATATTACCTACGCCTAGGACGCCACTGTCAGAACATCTTTGACATGCTGTTGCAGGCGGTGGAGTTGGAAATAGGCAGCGATAGCATGGGCCGCCATTGTAATTGAAAACTGTGAGCTACACAAATATATTTGGAGTAAATACTTGGAATCTTTAACATGATAAAATGCTGAAAAGGACAATTTCTACCACGTCATATATGGAAAATCATATGATTCAAGATCTAAGGACCAAAAAAGTTTCTACACAATGTACCTGCCCTTCCAATCCCACGGCAGCACCAGATACAAGAGGCTGCGAGAATACACATGGGACCAATTAGTACTTAAGTGGAGAAAATGAGTAAAATGGGAGGAAAATATTTTGTTTCAAGTAATAACACAATAACAGTATTCATTAAAAAAACAATACTTATATATGCAAATACATTTATACAAAGCTATGATATGGTAACAATCATAAATACCCAAGGCACACTTGAGCATCATATATTGAAGTCAAGAACTCAAGAAATGTTTTCTTTCATGTTATAACAATAGAAGAACAGCCTATAAATTTATACAAATATATATAGGGGGTGATATGGTGTCATGCTCTCCACCACCCCTGCTTACACCCTTGTGGCACTAAGCGAGCATCCTTATGACATTGGAAGTAGTCATAGGGCGGGCATGGGATTGTTGAAGGACAATCCGTGTCTCGAGGAAAGGACATTCCCGAGGACATCTGACGGGCGTCAGATTGCGCATCGTTGGAAAGAGTGAGGTCAACGTATGGCATTCGCTATGCCGTCGGCTAGCGAGGCATTTGACAATACTCGATGGACTTGGCCTGGTTCGGCCTTGTCCAATGTGGGAAGAAAGATATTCGGATGCGTGACGCATGGGTTGCGACCCCATGCAATGCATAGACGGTTATGTGGGACATTCGGAATATATATGTCGCCAAGGCTTGGCGACATGCGAGTGTGACTTGCGTGTATAGCTTGAGGATGTGAGCTATCCGGGTTGCTAACGGAATGACCGAAGTGTGGGTAAACCGATGGTGTGTTGGATCGCTATGTCTTGACTTGGACATGAGCGAGCCACGAGTTAGGCATGCGGCGTGGTCGTGCGGTTGACGTGTCTTATGCAACGCTTGATGTATGGGCGTCGAGGTTCGTCGGATGCGGGGTGATTGTGTTGTCACAAGGTAATGTGACTCGTTGTCTAGCTATGGGGCATGGCGCCTATGGGAGACGACACTTGATGGTGAACCTCTCGCGGAGTTGTGAGAGTCATGAATATCAAGAAGATGGGAGAAGGCTGGCGGGATCCGAAGGGATCCTGGGCCGCACGGGTTGTGGTTTAACGAGCGAAATGCGAGTTTTGCTTCCGCCGCGCGCGCCGCTCGCCCGTCCCGTGACACAAGGCACCCTTGAGCATCATATATTGAAGTCACGAACTCAAGAAATGTTTTCTTTCATGTTATAACAATACAAGAACAGCCTATAAATTTATACAAACATATATAATATATATATATATCAAAACTATGATATGGTAACATTTTAAATGCCCAAGGCAACCCTGAGAACCACATATTGCAGTCACAAACTCAAACTCAAACACAATACAATACACTTATTATTATTTCACTTTAATGTAATGTGGATGTGTCATTATAGTCATAATGACTAAGAGCTATTACAGCTGCAACTCAGTCAATTCTATTTTTCCTTTCCTGTCTTTTTTCCCCTCATTAAACTTTTATGGGAGCAAGGGGAACATAAATGTGAGCTCTTCCACGTCGGGGATCTTAAACATGCATCCTTCCTATGTGCAATGGATGTCATCTAAAGTGGAAAATGGATTTATTCATTTACCCAATCCAAATAGGTAATGAAAAAGATAACACAGAGAGCATTTGTAAGATCATCACGAGGAGCCAATTTACCTTCCCTAACACCACACAGCAATCGCTAATCATGTAACGGCTAGGAGCATTGTCTGTTGCATCTACTATAATATCATATCTTAGAGATGTCAACAGTCAAGGATGACTCAATGTTTCACCAATTTTGGACCCAGAAAAAAAAAAATTTTGAAACTATATCTCCAGATTACGATAAAGGGAAATATAATTAAATAATTGCAAAATTTCAAGGATACTTGCTCAAGATTTCTAAGGCATTGGATGTGCGTAAAGGTTCTTGGTATTCCACAACCTGAATAGTGGAGTTAATCCTGGGAGACATAGAAAGAACCAAAATAAATACACTAAAACAGAAAATTCTCACAGATATCAAAGGTCAGTATATCGTACGCAATATAACTCCAATATAATTCATATTTTTAAACACAGAGAAATAATACAAAAAGAGAAACGTACGAACGACAAGCAGTAGCAGCAGATCTCACTTTTGGCTGACCAATAAAACCTTCAGTGTGGATAATCTAAAATTCAATAAGCAATAGAAAAAAGTTAGTTATTCCAAAGTTACCAGATATCCACATACATTCACACACACAAGCACACAACAACAAAACACACTGTGATCTGTGCATTATAATAGTAATTTTAACTTGTCTTACCAATCAGCATTGCTATGTAAACCATGAATTGTGTACATAAAAACAGTAAAGTCAAACAATATGAAAATAATAGTAGGAGCACATTTTCTAACTTGTACCTGCCTGTGCATATTATTGAGCTCAACCACATCATGATCAACAATCCCCAAGCGGCCTAAAGATACAATCCCATACAAATATTGAGTTCCCAAAATCTCAGTTCCATGGTATCAAATTATTATAAATACCATATTCTTATAATAGGCATAATCAAAATCCCAATTAGGTGGAAACATTACCAACACCACAAGCTGCAAGATATAGCAGAGCAGGCGAGCCCAACCCTCCGGCTCCGACCACCAAAACCGACGACTTTAACAACTTTGATTGCCCTAATCCAACAAAAACGTTAAATTTCAATTATAAATGACATAAAATCTCAGCAATTACAAAAGAAACAAAACCAGTTTATATTTCACATATATGATATATGAATTACAAAGCTCAATAATAATTCTTGCATTCCAATGCCTCCAATTTTATTTACTGCACAAGAAAATAAGTTTTTTTTTTAATTACTAAAAACTAAAAAGCAATCATTCATTAATTACTACTAGAAGTGAGCTATTGTCAACAATTCTAGACCCATATATATAACGGTTAAACTTTGTACTATACAAGCATACGTACATACATATACATGCATACATGATACACATACAAACACAACTTCTATAATTATACCTTGGACTCCGAAGGCAGGGAGCAAGAGGTGGCGACTGTAGCGGTAAATCATCTGAGGCGACAAATCGTGACCGTAACCCGAATCAACGGACGGGATTACAGGAGGACAAGAACCATTTGGAACGGTGGCGTTTGAATGCTGCAGGTTAATCTCTTGGAGCTGAGCTTCGAGCGCTGAGATTTGGCGCTCTATTTCGCTCTTAGTGGACTTCAAGGTTTCGAGTTGGAGAAGAATCCTAGAAGCTTCTCCACCGTCGGAATCCATGGATTTGCAGAGAGTGAGCTGACCTGAGCTGAGCTTGAGGTTTTGTTTTTTTGGTCAATTGAGCTTGAGGTTTAGAGAAACCCTAACTGAAGAAGCGATCACTGCAGCGCGCGAGGATCTGGGATTTTGTCGATGCTTCACTAACGAGGGGTAGTTTTGTCATTTCCTTGGGTCAAAACCGTAAAGTTGACGTAGCCTTCATCTCTCGCTCTCTGTTCTTCATCACCAAACCGAAAACTTCTGCAACGAAACGCTGCCGTTCTTTACATGCAAACCGAAGGGTACGAAGCTTAATGCTTAAGGGGAACTAAGCCTGGTCTTTGCGCAATTGTGCAAATTCAACACAGAGAGCTAAATAGGTGAGTTTCTCTTCTTAATTTCCAGTCCATATGCAAGAAACAAAGGAATTTAATTTGGTTTCAAGTGAATTCGGACTGATAATTACAAGCGCATAGTTTGTTAAACTTATGTTAATTTGGTTTTATAAGTTTTGCATGTGAGTTTCTCCATTGCCAGATAAAAATCATGAATTATTCTGTTAAATAGATACCCTGCGTTTTAAAAGCAGTTGGAGCTTGCCAATTAGATGTTTGTGAAAATTCCTCTTAGAGTTAGAAACTAAGGATATCAAAAAGTCTGAAGAGAGGAGTGAGCTACACACGAAATCTGAATGTGGGGTATTTTTGTATGCATGTACATGTGTGTTAAACTTGACATGACAGCTGAATATGCCTCGTTCTGATTTTTAAGATCAAACAAGCAAGCACAATTTATCAAGAATCAAGTTTTGGATAACTGGACACCACACCACCTTTGCTTTTTCCAATCAAAAGACACCGTCTTCGATTTGAGATATGAAAATTTCGTGCCTGGAAACTTGTTTTCTGGTTTTACAAATTATCTCTTGATTAATTCTCTACTTACGTGTTTTTTTGTTATGGGACTGTAGTCATGTTGTGTTTTGCTTTGAAAGTTGTGGTTAGCAAAATAAAAAATGAAATTTCTGTTGGAATGTTTGATGACTGGGGATTTCTTTTGATTATTTAGTCAATCTACCCCTCATGGTCATTTGCATGGTGAACTGGAGTCTTCAGTATTGTTTTGGAAATTGGAACTGCTTTTACTCAAAAACATTTTGAAATGCATTTTAGTGATTTTTTAAAGTTAAACCAGTGTGTGAAAAGGAAACTTGCATTTTCCAGCAGAACAATGAGTTTGTGACCTGGAAGTTTTGGAGTTTTTTTTCTGAAATTCTTGCTGTATTTTGATAGGTGAGAACAGTTGTTCTAAGCTTTAATTGGCATTAGGGTTTCACGAAAAAATACAGAAACGTTAGGATTTTACCTCAACATATTTGATCAAGTTGGAATCATGGGACGAATAAATGGTATATCATCTGTTACAAACCATATCACTGCGGGCACTGGGAGAAATTTTATATGCTTAGTTTTCTATCAACATGAGCTGCAGCAAGTGCTCTCTTATCACTTCCTAAAGAATATTAAATAGGCCATTTCTAAATTGCTTAACTAGGCATCTATACTGGGAGAGTTGCTCTGTGCAAGAAAAACCAGTCTTTGATTTCAGAGAGAGCAAAGCAAATGGTTTCTGGACTACCTAATTGAAAATCTTAGGTTTCAAAGGTTGAATTAGAACTTAAGTGGGCTAGCCATCTCCAAGTTTACAAGTATACTTGTCTGTTTGGCATATTGGCAATAGCTTGTTTGGGTGAGTTGTGTGTATGTGCGTCTTTATGTTTGTGAAATTAATACAATAATTTTTGTTTTGTTTTGTTTGAGGACCAGAAAAATGTTTGAGGAGCAGAATCAACAATAATACACAGAGGCACCTTAATCGCAGCCTCTGTTCCTTCAATTCATAGACAAGAGTATTTGGTAGTTACTCTCTTCGGGTTTTGGTGGAACACAATGCCTCGATACAAAGATGAACCTACTGCAATTCGCGTTTACACAGTCTGCGACGAATCAAGGTCTCTCTATTGGTGCTTATTTCTGTTGGTTTTCAACATTTTATGCTTTATTTATATTTATTTTGTGGCAGGTACTTGATTGTGAGGAACGTTCCAGCTTTGGGATGCAGTGCTGAGCTGTTAAAATTGTTTGAGTCCTACGGAGAAGTAGAAGAGTACTTTACTTTCCTTTGTTGTTCTAGATTTTATTTTTCAATAATCCAACTGCAAACTGTTATCCTAAAATCATTGTAACTATGGTTGTTTACCATAATCAGGTGTAAACCAATGGATGAAGAAGATTGTGAGCCATTCACTGATGTTTATTGGATAAAGTTTCGTCTGGTCAGCAATGCCAGGTGATTATATCATATGCTTAACTGGTTAATAAATAATAAAGCATAGAGCTAAGTACCAGACCATATTGGTTTTGACATTTTAGGTTTGCAAAGAGGAAATTGGATGAGTATGTTTTCCTAGGGAATCGACTTAAGGTTTCATATGCTCCTGAATTTGAGAGCCTTGCCGAAACAAAGGACAAGCTGGAAGGCAGGACAAGAGAAGTTCTAGGGCGATTGAACCGTAAGTTCGTTTGTATAGTGATGTGACCCATTGGTTTAAACTTACTAAATCTCTCAGAAATATGATTTATTTACTTATGATATCAGCTGGAAGATCTAAAGGTTCTACAGCTAATAAGTCACCTGCGTTGACTGACTCTTCTTTTGGTGCAATTCCTTCTCATTCTAACTGCATTCCCGAACTTGTAAACTCTAGTCGGAGGTACTTCGCTCTTTAAATTCACCAACTCCTAGTATTCTCTAAATTTCCTTCTTTTTTTTTGAACATTTGAAACTTGGTATGCTGGATTCCGTTTCCTTTCTGTTTAGGGACTCCGGAGAATCACAACTTACTTCGTACGTTAACAATCCTCCCCTTTCAAGGATTTCCTCTGACAAGGTTTGTTATTGTTTTCAAATGTTAATACTTAATACCTCTTATGCTATTTTTGTAACGGTATTGTCTTCTGGCACAATTATATAGTGTCGATTGGTCCACATTAATTTTCATGAAGTTGCCTAGACTAACATTTGATCCTCTTGTGCTTAATTGAACCTTCAAGGAGTATTTTGCTTCCCAATCAATGAATCAGACCGTCCAGATGGTGAGGGAGAAGCTCAATAAGGTGATAACCTCTCAATAGCACGTATTTTTTTCATAGAGCTTCTAGGGTCTGTTAGATGTAATACATTTTTTCTTTTCTCTACCAGATTCAATCAAGTAGTGAGCACCTGCAAGATGGACATGCATCCAAGAAACCACGGGTGGACAATAGGAGGAGAATCTGAAGATTTTTTTTCAGAGATGAAGCAATCTAGCGGGTCTAGAAGTTATATTTTGGATCTCACTTCGGCTGTAATTAAATTTTTGAGAAATTTTTCTGAGGGACAGTCATACCAAAGAATCATACTGGCGTGGTACGACCCCCACGCAAAGAATGCCATGTATTTGTAAGACAGACCCACACAAGTTCTCTTGATTTACATGAATACAGCGTTAATTGCCATGTAAACTGCACTTAGTAGCGTGTTTAGTAGATAATAGTGTAAATGCTACTTCTTTTGTAAGGAAAAATCCCTCCAAACACCAAGAATTCTACAAAAAGCAAATGGAATTCTGCATCCAGATTTCAAAGGAGTACAGATTAAAACTAAAGAATCTCAATCGAAGCATTTGTGAGATAGTTGGGAGGCTTCTTAGTTCTCTTTAGTTAATGTTGGCTTCGACCACTTCTAAGTGGTGATAAGAGCTAAAATATGTACAATTATTAATTCTAAATTACATTTGTTAGTTAGTTTATTTATTATTGTGAGTGAATTTATATTATTTGTGTTTGTTTTAGGTAAAAGAATGGAATGTTGAAAGATGTCAACAAATCACACAAAGGAACCATGCATGCATGTAATGCTAAGAAGGAATTGAAGAATCATCATTCATGTGGGGTAGAATGAATGATAAAATAAGCCAAATGCAATAAAGAAGTCATCCACGTAAAGCTTCAACCAAAGCTAGGCAACTTGGCATGCAAATTGAAATAAGGAAATAATATTAAATCCTTAAGCAACCAATGAGAAGAAAAGAAGAATTGAAAGATGACTTGGGTTGCTATTGTTCTCCTACCGTGATGATTAAAGTGGCCAGCATGCAGTGAAGAAGTGAAGAAGAAATGGAACACGTCTGGCTGCAAATTGAAGAGAAAGCTGGCAAGGAATACAAAAAGTTCAACCAATAGGGGCTGCCTCTCTTTTCCTATAAATTGAGAAGTCCCTCAGCTTAGAAAAACTACACCAGACCTTGCAATCTTTTCAAGATCTCTCCTTCCTCCATTCCTCTAGTTTTAAAGTTTCAAATAATGTTTTTAGTTTTTATGGGGAACTAACTCCTAACTAAGGTTAGGGGAATGCTTTAATATAAGTGTGTAATTTTTATTTAGTTTGATCCAAACTTAAACTTTAATATGAAATTGTGTTTTTGTTCAAATGGAATTTGTTCTTTTCTTTTTAATTAATTGATGGATGTTTAATAATCTATTGCATGGGTTCAATCATGTTTTTCCCATAGTGTAGTAAAAACTTTCATACTTTTAAAAGAGGAGAAAATTACTAGATTAATAAAATTTTGATGAAGATTATTTTTGATAGTTTGTTGCCAATGGTACAAGTTATGCTTAAAGTACTTCTAAAGGAAATTAAAAGAGCTTTAAAATCTTGAACAACTACAATGGAAAATATTGTTAAATGGATCAAATTAATAAAGTTGCATGTTTATGTTGAAGGTTGAACCCCAATACCTTAGTGTTTTAATCAATTAAATTTTCTTTTAAATTAAATCCTATTGAAATATACTTCTCTTTTATACTAGTTATTTTTTCAACTCTGTTATTTTCTTTACACTGCTCTCTGTGGATACGACACTCGGACTTCCGAGCTATACTGCTAGGCGATACCAACACTGGGGTTTTGCAAGCGGTCAAGTGGCATCACAAGAATGAGTTTTGTAGAATTGTAGAAGCAAAGTAGCAAAGAGTGGCAAGAAATCTAACTCCACAACCAGATCAATAATACTCCCAAGAAAGATATCAACTGTGGCTAACATAATAACCATGATCAGAACAGAAACTTTTCTCAAAGTTAAACAAAACCTAGAGCAGCAAGCCACAAGTGCTTCAAAGTACACAAAACAAGTTCATATTTATTCTAAAACAAAGGTATCTAAGAATTCAAACCCTTTGAAATCTGAAATCCACACCAAAGTCACAATCGAGGTTCCTCTTTCGGGGCAGCAGTCTTCTCGTAACGTTGCCTGAACTTGGCAACCTGCCCGAGGTTCTCAGTCATTTGCCGTTTCGCCTTCAAGTGGTAGACTTTACCAACATGGTGGATTTTGGTCATCATAACGTGCATCAATCTGCCACTCTGGGTCACATAAGATATCCATTGCATCTGAGGGTGCAACCCTTTCTTCATCTCCTCAGATAATCTGCAATTTGAAAGCATCACTTCTCAGTTATCCAAAGATCACCTTTCACAAATTCACAGCCAAATAGTATCCAAAAATCAAATGCAATTGTGGAGGAACCACTCCTTAACAACTAAAACTTGAAAACACAAAACATTTCATGTAAGCATTTCATCGAACACCTGGTATTCATTTTCACTTGAAGCCCCAAATTTTATTACTTGGGTTCCCTTTGAATATATATTTTAATCTCCTTCATTGAGAGATTCCTCAAATAATTTTATTTGATGACACCATTTATACCTTTCAAATTTTATTACTTGGGTTCCCTTTGAATATATATTTTAATCTCCTTCTATTGAGAGATTCCTCAAATAATTTTATTTGATGGACACCATTTATGACCTTTCAAATTTTTTTTTTTAACAATCTAAACCATCTATTTTTTAAGTCTACATTCATAGATCATCATTGCAAAAAATTAGACAAATCGGAAACCATTTCGATATTCAATTGTGTCCTATAAAATCAATGAACATAGTCTTTCAAGAAAATACTAAAATTTAATTCAATTGAGTTGTCAAATGATATCAGATTCAAGTGATTTTTTGTAGAAATAATGTTTGAATGAGTATCTACAAAATACGATTTTGATTAGTTAAATACAATACAGAGTAGACCTCTACAAGGGTGTCCCTCAAATAGGCTTATTTGAAGGATCCCTCAATTTAACATAAAAACAATGAGAAAGCTAAGAGCAGTAAGAATGGAGGAGAGACACTTACAAGCGATTGAAGCAAAAGCCGATGAAACAATGAGAGCTTCCAAATGGATCTTCTTGTCTGTTTCTAGCCACCCTTCTTCTCAAAGTCTCATGCATCAGAACTTGGATTTTGCAGCTTCATAGCGCAAATTTTCGCCGACCCGCCTTACAAATATGGGCCTGCACTTAAGTTTGAGCCTCAATTAACCCATCTGTTCATGTTGCTAGAATCTCTGGTCTGAGGCCTGTTTGTGTATGGTCGTTTTCTGGGTCTTTGATCAGTTCTCGTCCCATACAAATAAAAATAAAAAGGGAAAATAACAATTTCTGTCTTCTAATTTGACCCTTTATTTTATCAGAGAAAGATAACTTCATTGAAACAACAATGTCAGGATACAAAAAGTAAAAACTGAACTTCAGTGATGCAACAAGTGTAGCCTCATTAAGACCTTGCCTTTAAAAGCCCCCAAACGTAAGAATGACCTTTTATTTTATTATTGTTTAAATAGTTTTATTTTAAGACAAAGTTGAGACAAACTTAACCTTGAGCTCGTTCTAAAACAAGATGACCCCGAGATTAGGTTTGTAAAATAAGCCAATATCCGAGATTAGGCTTGTAAAAATAGCACAAATCTGACATTAGGCTTGTAAAAATAACCCAAAGTCCGATGGGCTATAGCTTGAATACCCTATTTTTGGGGCTATGAGCAAACTTGAGCACTTGGTCGCCCAGCTTGGCTCCACTCATTTACACCTCTCAACTATAGTTACTCTTTTAACGAACAGGGGACAGTGTTATCGAAAATGATATGGGATTTGCAAATGCTATGGTCATGTATATAACAGTTGTATCACCCCAAAGAGGAGGATGACAAAAGGGAAAAACAGAAAATATAAAATACAAGCGACAAGGTATTTTACAAAACATAACATTTATTCATCCACAACAATAATCACTACATAGTATTTTTACATTAGCCATAAAGCACCTTACACAAATAGATCAAAGTTGTTCTGCAGCATACACAAACTGCAACCTGACTATGCAAAACCAGTTTTGCTTATTTAGGCATCGGATAGCATCCAATAAGGTACAGACAGAAACCCAAATGACAAACTGCAATACTAGATTCACATGGAAAACACCATGAATCTGCTCATTACTGCAGAACAAGGCATTGTTGTGTCCCAGTCACCATAGCAGCATGGGAGCTTGTGTTAATGGTGTCGACTTCATCATGAGAACGAGGCTTAACTTCCGGATCCTCGAGTACATTTGCATTCGCATTATCAACAAAAGCAATGGCCTCAAAAATAAGAGCATTCACTTCTTGGAACCTCTCTTCTGAAAGGGAGACCTCTGCAAGGAGCTTCCAGGCATTTTCATCAGACGCCTCTTCATAGTCCTTTTTCCTCTTTAACACCATATGCCCACTAATTTCCCACACAGCTGGATTCACCTGAGTATCCAGGAGCTCTGCTCTCACTTCCCCAAGAGCTTGTTTCTCAGCATAACACTGCATTTGATAAGACCACGTGTATGAGGTTGAGTGAGACAACCTGTGTAATGAAAACAAGGCGAAAAAATGGCTAACGAAACATTAGAGTTTTTGTAACCATATGTACCTGTGGCAGGAGAAAGATCCGCTTTCCACAGTCAGAGATGAGGACATTGTAAGGTATGTTGTTCTCTTGAAGGCATATGCATGCATCAGAGACAGTGTTTGACAAATCTTGCAGAGTATTTCCACCCTCGAAGACAAGACCTCTGACGGGATAGTTCAGAAGCTCAGAGACCTTCACCCCAGCACCTGAAACGGTGATTTTCTTGGTAGGAGCCTTCTCAATGGGAAAGGTTACAGCCAAGTAGTAAGCCTATACAGAAAAGAAAAATCATCAAACAGGTATTAATTGTTGAATGATAACTACAAATAGCAGTGAACCATATCAGAAGCTGAATCTAATATTTAGGGCCAGCTCGCTAGAAAGGCATGCGGCTAGAAACCTGGAAGTGAAGGTGATTGATGGTAGCAAATGCACCCAAGCTGTTGTAACCCAATCGAAAGTAGGGGTTCCCTGCTTCTGCCGCCATGTGAAGTGCAAGCAAGAAGCTTTCACGGTCAATCCTTTGTGGCAAGTGCTCCAGAATACGAGGAATCAACAACACATGTCCATATTCAATTGGACTGACCTGTTGAATGGTGGATGGTAAATGATATAACTTTTTTGCTCAAATAACCTGTTAAGAAAAACGAATGCACAAGAACAAAGAGCGTACATTGATGGCAACCACACTGGGCGAATTTTCAGGCTCAATGGGCGCTCTAGGGATAAACTGAACTTCACCATCTTCGCTTGCTTCAAACTGGAAGAGGACCTCCTCTTGCCCAACTTTGGTGAAGTTAAACTTGTTGCCATCAAAGGGCTGGAGGACTTTATCAACTCGGAACTCAGTTGGTCTCTTCTTCAAGTGGCGACCCTCATTCAGCTGGGCTATGAAACCAAACTGCCCCGGGATCACCTATACCGGAATATCAATCCATATCTCAAATAAGCATATGCAAATTGTCTGCAGCTTGAATCCCAATTTACAAACAACAAACGTGAGGAAATAGTAGAGGAACCCAGAATACCTTGGTTTCACAGGCAGTGACGTCATAACGAAACAGCCCTCTCTGCATGCGATCCTCCCACTGCCAAGTCGTAGCAAACAATTTTAATTCATTATAATGGTTAGATATAAGAGGGAACAGACAGAGATGGACATTCTTTCTTAATCTCCCAACAATAATTTTACCTCCCCAAGAAGCAGTGAGTCAAGAAAGGCAACGGGAGGCTCTCTTTTCTCACTTCCGGGCAACTCCTTGTCACCATCAATCTTGTTCAGCTTCTTGAAAGCATACAACGGAAGCTTTGCCCCTACACAAACCCAAATTGGTACAAAACCCAGTCACAACTAGAGCCCATACCAAAAATCCGTGAGAATCTAACAACAGTTTCTCGAAAGCCTATAATATAACAGGACCCTTGCTCCTTCCTACTCCAACCCCAAATAGATAAACAAAATCCCAGACAAGAATAATGCCAAAAACCAATTAAAAACCAACCAAAAAATTCAAAATTTGACCCATTTTCTTGACAATATCTATAAGGAGCCTTGCAAAGACATAAAAAATAAATTCAAATTCAAAGTCTAAATAGAGGGTGTTTCAACAAATACCTGGAATGCAACATTGATTAAGACAGTTGCGGCCACAACCCCCAACGCGGCGAGCACCCTCTTCCGCCTCATCTTTCTGGTAATTCGAAACTACAGTAGGAACCCTCTTGATCCTCAACATCATTCCTCTCTCTCTTTTTTTTCCTTTTTCGTTTTGTTCTTTGTTTCTCAGTAAAAATCAAACACCACCAACCTTAAACCCCCCACAACAACAACAATACGATCTACTTGTGCTTTATAGAAGAAGAAGAAGAGGAAAAAATCTCTAAAAATCTAAGCAGAAACTAGAGCTAATAAACGCAGAAGGAAAAAAGAGAGGAAGCAGAACCACCACCAGCAAGAAAGAGAAGGTCGGAGGGGCTACCGCCTTCGGAAGGCAAAGCACCACGCCCGCCGTGCGGCGAAGGGTTGCTCTCAACTACACAACCCTTTCGTCGGACAGCCCGGACATGAATGAGCGACCGAGGAACTCCGTGTATAGCCGTGATGTCTACAACTCGTCGAACCTGGGTTTTACCCCCGAAGAGAAAAACTTATCAAACACCTTCTTCGCCTTCCTTGCCTTCCTCTTTCTGCAACAAGATGGCCTGGTTATTGGGTTCAATCGAAAAACCCAGATGAAAACTTGAAGAAGAAGTTCTTGGGAGGGGGCAAGTGGGTGTGGTTTGTGGTTGTGAGGGTGTGGTGAGGAGATGAGGGCTGGTTATATAGATGATGAGAAGGGGTTTGGGGAAGACGAAGAGGGTTGTGGTTGAGGATGTGCCGTGGGGCTGTGTTGTGAGTTTCGTGGCCTTGGTTTTGTTTGGTGTTTTGTAATTTGGACAATAATTGAGAACGAAAAGAATATATTACGAGAGAGATTGAGGGAAGACGTACGGACGGAGCGAAAAAGACCCGCCTTTATATGCAAAAATAAAGAGGGGATTAAAATACTTAAACTGTAAGACCCATGAGCTTGGAAGAAGCAAGAACGGTGAGCAATCCCACATTATTCGGGAGGGAAAGGTGAAGTCTTTATATGTGTGGCAAGATATCTTCCCAAAGACGAGACCTTTTGGGAGTTCACCGGATTCTTTGGAACTCAAAATTAAGCGAGTTGGGGATAGAGCAATCCCAAGATGGGTGACCCACCTGGGAAGTTCATGTGAGTTAAACAAAACCGCGAGGCCAGGAGAGCCCAAAGCGGACGATATCGTCTTTAGAGAGTCGGTCATGACATAAACCGCCCTCCAATTAATTGGGAAGTTCATTTCCAAAATGGGGAGTGCTAGCAAATAGCAGTAGCAACCTTCTCTCTAACCTTCTCTTTTGGACATTCTTCATTATCTTCATGACATGTGTCAATTTGCTAGCATTTCTCTTCCAAAACAATACTTTCTTGCTTAAAATCGAATTTCCAAAGTTGTTTCATTGATCACACCATGAAAATTGTATATAAATTTTTCCTCTTTTTTTTCACCTAAGAATTTCTATGAGTTACTAACACGGTCTAGCCTAATGAAAAAGGACGTTGACTTGCAAACAAGAGGTCTTACGTTCAAACATCTATAACATCTTAGTTGTGTGCGTATGGGTGAGAAACCTCCCCTATAATTTAAACTATCACTTGTACTAAAAAAAGAAAAAAAAGCATTTCTATGCATTGTTGTATTTGTATGCAAAATTTGTATGTAACTTAATTTTAGCTTTGTATGTAACTTAATTTGTATGCAAAATTTTCTTCAAATGGACCCAAGTAACCCACCTTTTTCAAACCCATAACGCAAAAATCCAGCTTAGGAAATTTCCCAAACTGCAAAGACAAAAAACATCTGCCAACTCTCACCATCCCCACCCTTTGAACGAAAATACTCACTGCACCCCCGAAACTTCCTAGGGCACCTACGTCTGAATCATAAAAAATAATTATAATATAATTAATCCTACGTAGGGACCCACTTATCCCCTATATAGTAAATCATGAATATTCTAGTCCTGCGAACAAACAAACACGTTGGCTGTAACTTGTAACCTGTAACCTTGTCTGTTCATAATTGGACGACAGTGATTTTACTAGGCAGCGGCTTTGATCATTATAAATTTGGATCGCAAAGTGTGAACATTAGAAGAAGTAGGGTGGGGTCCACCAAGCGAGAAAGCAAGAAGACAAGGTTTGAATTTTAAAAAATTCACGATTGTTTGTCTACGGAGGAATCATTCTGGATGATGCGTATGGGCTTTGTCCACGGTCCACCTACACTCTGGTGAGGAAGACTTGTAATTTCATATCCACCATTCATTTATAGGGTTCCTTTCAGGTATTCAGGAGCCCAACCTACCTCGACATCCTGTTAGTAGATTTTTTGCTTTTTGCCTTTTTGGGGCTACATCATGGATTAATCACTTCTTTTTTTTGTTCACATATTTGAGATTCATGATTCCATGATTTGATATGTTAGTAATTTATGACATGTCCGCTTACGTGGAACGGCATAAGTTATAAATTAGAGAATTCGGAAATAGAAAAGAGAAGAAGTGGATGTAAGATCAACCGCATCATATTGTTTTAATTTTGATATTAGACCGCTCCGTTATTATAATGACCCTTCGTCTATTTGTGAATATTAATTTTTTTGAATGACTTATAAATGCAATCCTATAATTTTTATAATTTAAAAAAACATGATATTAGGTGTATTGGGAAAATCAAGTTAATAGAGTTAACCCAAGCTCCTATATACTCAAATTTGAATTTAGAATTTGAACATGGACCAACTGCGTTCAAATTTCGATAGTACTAGACTTACAACAGTGTGCAACATTATCCAATGTTATAGGGTTGGCATTTCAAGTACAGCGGGACCAAGAACAATTTCAATCAATGTAAGAACTGTTGAAAACTACACTGTCTCATTGAGTGCTCTGTCAAAACCGATTTACAATACCTCACTTTCCTTTCTTTATAAAATTATAACAATACACAACCAATGCCAATATATATAGTTAAAGGTCTTCCATGTTTGTGGCCACTGTCAAAAATTATCTCAACACCAGTGCTAGTCCTCAACTCTAATTCTTCAATTTTAATATTTTTCATTGATTTATCTTCAGAAGTGAAGCCATTTTATAAATGAAATTCACCCTTTTGCTAATATGGCTGTAATTTCATTGTTTTTATGCTTACATTACAACTAATATATATGTGAAACTTAATTATTTATATTTTTGCAATTTGTATTTGTGAAGCTTTTTTGTGTGCATTTAATATGTACTTATTTTATGTTAAAGCTTATTGGAAATTAGTTTGTGGAGCTATAAACTAATGTGGTAGATATGATTTAATAAACCCTTTTATTTCTAGAAAAACTTTAGAAACTGTGGGTTCAAAAAAATTAATTATTATATTTTAAGTTAATAATTTAGTTAGCCCACTCATTGAAAAATTTATGGTTCTGCCCTTGGGTGATATTAATGGGCTCCGTGGAAAAGTACATTAATTTACAAATCAATAGTCTCAAATTTGAACCCTATGACAATTTGACATTGTGTATGTGAGAAAATTTCCCTACTATTTTCAAATTTTGACAAAAAAACTAACTGTGGTGATAAAAAAATAATAATTAAAAATCCTCAAACTAAATACTTTATTCGTTTATCATGTGGAAAATCCAGTTTTAAACCTTTTCGGATCATGAAACTTACTAGAGTATGATTTGGAAAAGATAAAAAATAAATGTTGCATGTGCTACTTCACTTGTGGCTCACACACATGCCTAAAAGAGTAAACCAAACAGCACCTCATGCGACATGTACCATGCCACAATGCTGTCTTCCTTCAAACAAAGTAACAACCAAATCGGAGGCCTCCAAATTGAAGGACATGTCCCAGTCTCTCCAAGGGATGATATCTTATCCATTATCCTGCTCACATGAGTGAGGACCATAAAATAGAACTGTATGGGGCCTCTCATCCAAGTTCTAGTTCATTGAGAAATTTTAAGTGTGATATACTGCAACGTGTTGTTACCAATTTACTAGTATTATGACACATATATTTTCTTTTTTATCCATGTCTCTAAGGCAGACATTAATCATGCTGAATTGACTAAATTGATCGATATCTTATACATTATCCTGCTCACATGAGTGGGGACCATAAAATAGAACTATGTGGGGCCTCTCATCCGAATTATAGTTCATTGAGATATTTTTAAGTGTAATATACTTCAACACGTAGTATTATGACACATGTATCTTCTTTTTTATCCATGTATCTAGGGTGGACATTAATCACGCTGAATTGACTAAATTGATTGATTCAAACTGTAATGATCGGTTTGGTTTGATTTTGAACAATTATGCAAATTGTAACTAATATAACTGGATATTTATTGACATTATTCTTTAAAAAGGGGAAAAATAAACCATGTGGTCCACCCATATTATAACAAGTGTACAAAATGTACCACGTAGCCATACTAACGTAGTATTTTATAATTTCTTGTTCCTAAGAGGGCCAAGCATTTTTATTGTTTGAAATAGGTTAATATCCAATCCAAGGCATAAGGTTTAGGCCCAATTTTATCTTGGACTGGACAGCCATGTAAAACCCATTTGAGGTAGTTTTCTCTCCTAACTAGCCCTTGAGACTAGCCTCGGTGAAAAAGGGAGTAGAAGAATAAGTTTTTTTTAAAAGGATATTTTCTATTGAGAGGGGCGATAATATACTAAACTCACATACATTACACGGATGTTAGGACTCGAACCCATGACCTTTCCTGGGAGAGCAGTTGCTCTAAACCACTACACTAATAGGTCCTTCGCAGAAGAAGAAGAAAAGTTTTTTTATTTTGAGAAAATTGCATAAATGCTATCTAAATTATTAAGCTTGCGTGTCTAATTACCATCAAATGAAAAGAATTAATAAGAATGCTGTTAAATAAACTCTAAAATTAACTAAGTACACCATATTACTAAACTATTTACTGAATTACTAATTTACCCTAATATAAAATAACGAAAAAGGATATATTGAATTGTGAAACAAATTTTTCTTGGTTTCAGCTTTATATTCTTGTGCTTGAGTTTGAGGGACAAGCTTGGATTTTTCCATATGATTCCCATTTGAATGTCCTTGACTTTTTATGCCAAACTCCCGATCAACTCCATTGGAATTTTTGTTTAAGCATATGCTTTCCTACTGATTTTTTTTTTTTTTTTTTTAGAGAGAGATCTTCTTCCTTTAAATTGTTTATCAACAGAAGACATTTTCAAATCATATTCGGTATCATCTCCACAAGCATAACTCCACTTGTAGATCATGTTGGTATTGTCCATGTTTAATTCAATGGAATGAAGATCACTATCACCACCTGAGTTGTCTTCAAGCATAACTTCTATTTCATTTCCTTCTTTCTTTGCGCTCTGAAATGATTTGAAATTTATTTTGTTTAAATAAGCCTCAAGTTCTTTGATTCTTTTCAAATCTAGTGTTGTGTGATAGAGTATACCAGATGTATTTTTGGTAATTAAATATGATGTACTTAGTTAATTTTACATTTTGAATTAAATATTATGGTGTACTTAGATCAAAGAGTGTACTCATTTAATTTTAGAGTTCATTTAACAATATCCATTAATAATTTGACACCAGAACTTTTCATTTTGTGTTTACGTACCACCTCTATCCATTTCCTTCTCATTTTCCGTTAATAAGCTCCAAGTACACCCAAAAAATTTGTCTAGCCACTTATTTCTCTTGATTGCATCTTAACATTCCAATTTGGACAACTATTATTGTCAACCTAACCCTCTTGAAAGCATTAAACTGTGGCCTTTTATTTCAAATACAACTTGGGCATACACAAAGTTTCTTAACAAACTTCTACCACCCAACCCAACATTGAATCAAATATTAAACAAGATCATCAAATAGTTGGGGTGTACCGTCTATGGGTTGGGTTTCGAGAAAGATTACAAATTCTGAATTTATATAATATTTGTAGGTGAAAGGGTGCAAATGTAACAACCCGATCTCAATTTAAGTTTAAAATATTAAAATATTAAAGGAAAGGACGAGTTTACCCCAAGTAATTTAGTGGATTTAAAATTTGGCTTTAAGATCGGGAAGAATTTGGTGAAACAGAGTGCACGTTGCATCAGCTCGTCAAAGCGAGTCCGTGGGCGTGTGGAACACACGATTCCGAGCCCGAACGAGCGTTTAAAGGTCTAAGCAGTGGGGGCATTTTAGTAATTTCGAGAAAAAGGGATAAAAATTAAAAACCAAGCTGGCCAATTGGCAGTGGCAGTGGTAAACTAAAACCCCGACCTCTCCTCTCGTCTTCTTCGCTTTGACCCCCAACCCTAGTTTGGTGAACCGGTGGCCATATCGGCCACGATTCGCCAAACCAAGCAGCCTCCACGAACACCCCAAACTCCTCCTCTCTCTTCACTCCTCACCCATCCTGCCCTCGATTCCGACGAAAAACTCCTCCAGCTACCTCTGCAAAACCGAGAACGTTCGAAGCCTTTGTGTCGTTCACTTCGATTCGGCCACCAAATTCGTCGGTCCGGTGAGTTTTCTTCTCCTTTCTTTGAGTTCTAGCGTATTTGAGGTTAGTTTGGTTGATTTGAGGTGTGGGAGCAATTGAATAACCTAGGTTTTTGGCTCCGATCGGGTTGGTTTTCCGGTGAGTTTCCGGCCGGTTCTTGGCAGTTCTCAATGCCAAAATACTCCCCTCCACCCAACGATCACTTGGGTATATAGATTGCAGGTTGAATCGAAAATTTTCCGTGTTGGAAAATTCTCAAGCTCACCAACTCCGGCGTGTGTGGCGCGTGGGCCAAATGGTGGCGGCGGTTTTTCGTGCCAAAACACTCCACGTAACCTCCCGAGCACGTAGGTATGCTCGAACGAATTTTTGGAAATCATTTGAGCGAAGAACCAATGTTACTGGTTAGATTTAACTAAGGTTAACTCGGGTTCGTTGAGTTTGAACCGTCGGATCGTAACGAAAATTTGAGGTTAGATTTTTGGGGATCTTGGAAACCTATAGGAACTTACGGATCGTCTATTGGAGTTAGGAACCCCTTGAATGCCCGGTTGGAACTAAACTAAAGTTTAATCGAATATTTAATCCGGGGACTTCCAAGTTAACTAAACGGCTTAAATTAGAATCAAATGGGCCGGGGAAACCTTTCTAATCACAATTGAACACTTTAGGCCGGGGGTCGGGATTTTCATTAAATTACTATGCCGAGCTATGGTTAATTAATAAATGAGTTAATTTGTGAATTTAGGTACTCAAACATTGGCGGAAGTGCAGGAAGGCCCTTCTAAGGGTCCAAGCTCGGATCATCGATGAGTGAACTCTTATTTTCAAAAATGAATTCTTTTCATCAATGAAGTTTTATCAAATGCTCTTGAATATATTATGATGATTTATATGTTTTGAGTACGGAATTAACTTAATTGCATTATTTGAATTATTTGCTATGAGCCTTGTTACGAGCCTATTATTGAAACTTTAGTATGAATTGCATGACTATAAGTTTGGATATTTAAAGGCTCAAGGATAAGCTTATAATTTAATTTTGTGAGTATGAGAAGTTTTAAAACCACTCTAGGTACCAAGTCTGTGTTGCCTTGATTCATTATGATATTGGTTATTAGGTCCTACGGACCATTGTCGCCTTCGGTTTAAGTCTGCGCGTACGACTCACGCCTCACGAGTCTCGGGACGCCGGACCGTATGAGCGAGGACGCGGCTCGGGTAAACTTTGTGTTTCCAGGAGTCAGCGAGAGCATGGCTCGGGTAAACTCTGTGTTTTCCGAGTCTAGCGAGGCCTTGACTCGATTGACTTTGTGTCTCAGAGTCTAGCGAGGATTTGGAATGACGGATAAATAAAGGTACACCTAGGTGGATTTTAGAAATTTTGATTTGATAATAATTTTTTTGATGAATATCCTGGTTTTGGTGAACTTTATTATCATATTTATTTATGCATGCCTTAATTTATTCTTTTTGACTTTAGAATTGTTTTCCAATGCTTTAACGGTGGGGCTAATTAGTTGTTTTTCCTTCTCTAAAAACTTATTTCGGTCCACTCACATTTTCAATTGTTTTACGCTTAGTGTAGGCTATGGTGAGCACCACCACCAGGTCTGTCATCACCACCACCAACGTCCCCTTGACTTGTGTAGGGTTCACCGAAAAACTTTGTATTTGAATTTTTAGTAATTTCTGAACTTGCCCAAGCATTTGTGAGGCTGGTAGTACTTTTGAACTTCTTGTGTGTGAAACCTAAATTGTGCTTGCTGAAGTTTGTGGAGTTATTATTGTGCTCTTGCAAGGTGTAATTAATTTGGGAATTGAGCCAATTACGGGAGACTGTAATTTGGCGGAAGTCAAACCTTAAAATTCTATTTTCTCTTGATATCTTCTAAAGGGCAAAATGGTCAAGTGTGTCCGACACTTTCGACAGGATATTGACGATGGTGGCTTGACCCAGGATTCCAGCGGAATTAGGGTGGTCATCTGTCCACAAGCAATTATGGATAGAGTCGGAAACAATTACAAAAAAGTATTTATTAGGTTTTAATCAAAGAAGTAAAATTATTTAAGAAAAGATCAAAGGAGATTTTTTTTTTTTTAGAAAAAGGTCAATAAATTCAGTTGTTTTGGAGTGGAATAAAATAACTGCATTGACTTTTTTCAAATTATGAAAATTTGAGTTAACTAAAAACAAAATCTCCCTGAAAAAAGAAAAAACAAAGTTTGGCTACGCAGCGCAACCACGCGGTTTCATTTATTTTCCTTTTTATTTTTGCATCTGTCTCTTCTCTTCTGTTCTTCTCCCCCTGACTCAGATAATTGGTTTGGTGCTTCCATGGACGAGGTGATCACGGCCGCTGATGCCTCATCGAATGGATCTACATCATCACAGACCTCCATCATTCCCTCTAATCTTCCTCTCCTCTCTGCCTTCCTCTCCTTCGCTCTCGCTCAGTTTCTCAAGCTCTTCACCACCTGGTAATATTCTCTCTCTCTCTCTCTCTCTCTGTAACTTGTAATTCTATGTCTGGCTGTATCTGGTTCAAGTTCAAGTTTGTAGATTTATGACATCTTTATTTTTTTATTCTATGTTCTCGGCTTCTAAACGTGTAGGGCAATGTTTTCATTGATTTGTTATTTGGCATTTTAGGCAATTTTCTTGATGGGTGATAATGGGTCCTTTTGGTTTGGTGAAATAATGTCATGGTTTGAGTGAATTGGATGATGACGTTAATTTACATGCACCATTTTGGCAGTAGCCGAAAAATGTTTTTGCTTCACATTACATTCACCATTTGGTATTTGTTAATTTATTTGTCTCTTTGTTATGCCATTTTCTTTTCACCATTTTGGCTATGTTTTTACATTTTGTTGTTTGCTCAGTTTTTCAAATATTTACTCGTAGACGTGCAGGTACAAAGAGAAAAGATGGGACTCTAGAAGGATGCTTGGGTCAGGAGGAATGCCCTCGTCGCATTCAGCTACTGTGACAGCTCTGGCAGTTGCTGTTGGTTTCCAGGAAGGAACTGGAGGATCGGCCTTTGCCATTGCAGTGGTTTTGGCATGTGTTGTATGTAACTCTTAACCAGGTCGTGTTCATTCTTTTTGTGTAGGCATGCATGCTCATGTTTAAAGGCTTTCTATTGGGATGTGAAATCTCAACATAATGTCAAAATTCCCTTTACTTGCTTGTTTTAAGCTTGTTACACTCTCGATTGATTAAATATCTGGAGTTTGTCTATGTAATGTCATAGTCTGAAACATCAGTTGCCCGTTTATGACTGCACACAGTCATTCATCATACTTCCGTAAGGGGATTAAGCCTTGTTCGTTCATCATCAACTTTCTGTTTGTGATTGGAGTGTCTATCAATTATGTAGAATCATTTATCTTAGTTCTGTACAACTTAATCAACTGCACTTGGACCAAAAAAGCTTATTTAGTTGAAGAGAGGAAAAATACATCCCAAAAAGGTTGACCTTTGACACATTTGTGCACCATCAAGTGAATAATATAAATGTAAAGATATAATGAAGCCTTTTACTGGTATTTTCTTATTGCTTATAATTTAACTATGTCTACTTCAAAATCTAAATGCTCTCAGTAGTTTCTTTCCCCTGAGAAAATATGAGTCTTTCCCTTCATAAGATGATGTTTGAACAGTTATGTTTGTAGCCTAGAAACCCTTGGTACATAAATTACTCTAGTTGAAATTGTTAAGGTAAGTGACCTCAAACAAAGATGAAACATGGAAACCACAATCTCAGCTAATTATAATTTAAGAAGATCATGACTATATCCTCAGCTTTCAACTTTTTGTGTTACTTATACTTAATAAAAAGATGAGAAATGATCATTTTTTTAATTTCTATTACATCATTCTTAGTTTGGTTTCCGTTACTGTCCATAGTTTTACAAACCATCCATGATTTCTCATGGAGTTGGGTTGCCTGTATTTAAAATGACAGTTTCTTGCAGGTCATGTATGATGCTACTGGTGTAAGACTCCATGCTGGTCGTCAAGCTGAAGTAAGAATTTTTTTTCCCTAGTCATCAATATCCCTGTTGACACTTGACAGCGCACATACAATTGTACTATCTAATGTATGGGGGTTGTTTTGTGAAGTTTGTCAAATAAGCTTGGGGATAAGGGGATCATACTGAGTGAATGTGTGCTTCCTTTTTCTCAGGAAGCTTTAGGGTTTCTTATATTTTCTTTTTTGTAGATGCTATGTGATAATTGTTCTCTATAAATCTTTTAAAATATTCATTTCTATTTGAGTGCTAGTAATTGCTAATTGTGTATTGTTTTTCTGCAACATTTCCTCTGAAGTTACTGCTCTTTGTAATGTGTCAAGCTAGACTGTTGACAACACCTTTGTCAATATTACAATACAAGCTGTATGACTGGGCATACATACCTCCTGAATCTAAGGGCGAAATTCTCAAGAATTTATTATTATTCAAGCATTGTTTTCTGTAACATTTTCTTATCTTTTTAAGGCTTGTCAAGTTGGAGTTTTGGCAACACTTTTATCAATATTACAGTGTAATTGGGGCCTAAGAAACATCCCCAGCTGTAAGACTGATACACAACTGCTGCCTGAACCTAAGGGTGAAATATAGACATGTATTATTATGATGGCCAAAGATTAGAGGCAATGTTGCCATTAGAGTTTATGTCAGTCTAATGATCTATCAATTATAACGGAATACCGACTTATATTGGGGTGCTTATATGTGTGATTAAATACATGCAACTAGGAAGGAGAGGTTTTTTGTATCGATTTAGGATTGCAGTATATGCCTAAATAGCGATACAGCCATTCAAATCCCATCATACTCATTTTTAAATAGGCTTTCTCCTGGATATGACTCGTATGTCAAAATTCTTGATGGACATGGTACTGACACATGGACAAGGCAGTGCTACGGAACGCAATCATGCTGCACACATGAACACATGCAGAAAATGTGATATTTTTCTTCTTGCCCTAAAGTTTTTGAAGTTATATTTGACTTATTTTGTTTATCCATATATGTACACATGTATTGCGTAGGCACTCTTATGTTAGAGGGTGAAAAACAGCCATATAATGATGCGTCCATTATGTCTTGGTTGTGTGATGCTATGTGTCCAAAGTGTAAACTTTATCTGAAATTCTAGACAGGGGAGGACTACTGGTTTGCAATAAGTATGTCATATCATTGAAGTTATGAATCTTCATTTTTTATTCAAATACCTTGGTTATATTTCCTTCTTTTAAATAGTAATTTTGTTGTGGTGGTTATTAACTGTTTACTTTTTTTAGGTAACTTGTGTAATTGTAACTGTATGCTTTGTGCTTATGCTTGTTTTATTATAATTATAATTTATAATGCAACGCTTGAGGATGCTTATTGCAGTTATTAAATCAAATAGTATGTGAGCTACCTCCAGAACACCCAGTTTCTAGTGTTAGACCTCTACGCGATTCACTTGGTCATACTCCGTTGCAGGTTTGTTGCATTTTACTTGTTCATGTTCATTCATGCAATGGTTACAAAATGATAACGACATTAATGGTCAGAAACTTGAGAATATATGATCATAACTTGCATCTCCGTTTTGTTTCCATTGATGTGGCTGCAGGTTATTGCAGGTGCAATGTTGGGATGTATAGTAGCTTCCCTCATGAGAAGTTCCAGTTAGCTAGCAGATGGTTAATTAGATTATTCTCTGTCTTAAAGAGTGAATCACAGGCTCTAAAGGTCATTGCAAGCATTTCCACAGAAGATTTATCAACAATTTTTCCCCCGTCAACACTGAAAAGGATTGACCAAAAAAAAAGTATGGCAAGTTTGTAATCAGAATTCAACTGTAAAAACGTAAAAAAGTGTGTTCTAATGCCTTTGAACACTTGGCTATATGATTGCTCATCCCAAGTACATAAAGATGATTGTTTTTATTATTATTTTTGGCAGTCTGGATATGATCTTTATACCAATTGAATCAAGTCACCCTCTTCTTTTAAAAGTTTTTATTTGTTAATTTATGTCAAATGTCAGTACAACCTCCAATCTCCAAAGATCATCATGGCTTGGATTATGTGATTTTCTATGTTACTTCCATTCCAAATTCCACCAAGCAATGTCCGTCTAACAAATTTTTAAATTTTTAAAAATTCTAAATGAATACATGCGATATTGGAGATGGTAGAATCGAACTTAAGACCTCAAATGCATCAAATGCAGGGATTAATACTATACTTAGCAGCCACCTCAACATTGACATAAGTCACTTTAATTCACCCTCCCTACCTTGTAGAATTTTTACCCCACAAACAGGGCTATGGACAAATTTTTTTTTTTTTTGGTTACTGGGAGGCCAAAGCCAAGGAAGAGAAAAGATTAAACAGGCACAGCCCTATCATGGGCCTTCCCCAACTCATCATCCAACAAAATGCTAGCACGATAGTCAGGAACAAACTCATAGTGATGAAGTCCCAAAGGAAGACCATGCCCCACATTGGCATCAGGGCTATGGACAATTTACTTCTGATGGAAACATTGAACATCAAATAGAAAAGAGCATACACAGCACAACATCGATTGCAGCTTTTGTCAAGAAAGTACGCCAGTATTCACATGAAACTCGAGCATCTTAATTAAAACAAGTAATAAACAGCTGAAATATTTCTTTTGAGAAGAAACGATAGTGAGCTGAAATATTTCTATTTTTTAGTCGAAACAGCTGAAATATTTGGAATTCCTTTGTTTCACAAATCCATTACATCACAAAACAACCGTCTAAATTGTTCACCGCTGAGTATGTGATATATCTCCTCAGTCAAACAATTTTATAAACAAAGCGAAGTAGGGATTATTCTAAGTTCAAGCCTACCATGCCCTCCTTTCCGCACTTAACTACAGATTCATCTCCTGAAGGTTTAACAAAAGATCTTCAGAGTTCAAGAAAACCTTGTTCGATGAATTGGAGATAACTTGCGCAATTTCTCTTGCAGCCTCAATCTTCCTGAGAGTGATAAATGCCGGATTGTTGGCAATGGCTTCACCAATGAGCTTGGCACTTGTGGCTTCACCCTGGAGAGCAGGGCAACAAAAAGAGTCAGACATTTAATTCAAAGGAGGAGAACTGCTCAACCAAAATTAAGGAGAAATAAAGACGTTCCGAAAGCTCTAAATAAAAATAATGATCAAATTGGAGGAATTACCTCTGCTCTGATAACAGCACTTTTCTTGTCTTGTTCAGCTTTATCCACAACAAACTTAGCCCTCTCAGCTTCTTGTGCAGCCACCTGTTTGGCTTCAATTGCAATCATAAACTCCTTTCCAAAAGTCAGGCTAGTAATCGACACATCATCCATTGCGATATTGAAATATGCTGCCCTCTCTGTCAAAATTTTCCTTATTTCCCTACTAACAGCCTACAAAATAAAAGAATTCAGTCAGTCAGTGTCACCTGGAATACCATCTTCAACTTATCCCTTAGATACAACTAAAGTGTACAAACTTTGTCAGAAAGGAGTGAAATAATATCTTCAACTTAGGCCTCAGATAATACAAGACCCTTCAAAGGATTTGAATTGTGGAAATAAACTATTTTAGTCAAATCAGACACAATGAATCACTTACAAAGCACAATAATCCAAGAAAAACTTCCCTCTAGCTACTGAACTTTTAACTTTAGCTGAGAAGGATGAAACCAAGAGCTTACAACTTGCACATTAAGTCGAAAGCACTTGTAATTACTATACATGGATTTCACTTATAAATATGTTGATTTTGAAAAAAAAGGGTACTGGTTTGCAAGGCAAAATTTCACTTTTTAGAAGAGCTTGCTGCTGATTACCAAATTAATCAAGTAATTCATTTTTTTTCTTTCTGGTTTAAAACAATTTGGTACGTTAGCAGTATAATTCATTAATTCCCCTGGTAAATTGAGCTGTTAAGCTTGTTTTCTTGAGTTAAAATCTCATATATTTACAACCTGCTGAAAAACACATAATTGTAAGCAAACCACATTTCATTACCTAAAATGTAAACAAGAAAACCCAATACAGAGTTGTGGGAGAGAGAAAGGTGAGAAGGGAAGCAAGAAAACAAATTGAAATAATGACCAACGACAAGCAAAATCAAACAAAACAAAACACAATTCTAATTATGGCTAAAAGATAATTATAAGCCTTCTGCTTACCTCTCTCTGAGTAATGAGTTGACTGGCATTATACTGTGCAACAACAGCTTTCAAAGTTTCATGGATAATTGAAGGCAGGACCCTCTCATTATAATTCTCCCCAAGAGTTCGATAAACTGTAGGTAACTGGTCTGGCACAGGGCGGGTCAGAACTCGAAGTGCTATTTTCACCTGTAAAGAAACACCAAAAAACATATTAATGCACAAAAAAAAATCAGAAAAGTTTCATTTTCCACAAAATTAACTATAACTGTCCCCCTTTAATCTATGCGTTATCAACATTATAGACACTTCACTGGAAATCTACATGGGTAGAACAGGTTCACCTATATGTGACAGAAGATGACAGTTTAACAGAAACAAAATCAGTAGCGTGAGGAAAAATGGGTGCCAAACATATGGGTGGGAGTGGGAGTTAAGAACATCAAGATTTCATAAGAAATCTGAAACTGTTGAGATCTGATGGGGAGAATAATAAACACCATATAATGCAAAACACACAAGAGGAGTCCAAGGTAAGTGCCCATTGGTTTTGACAAAGAGATTAGTCAAATAAACATCATTTCAGGCATTAACCACAATTTTTATGGAACAGAAATAAGAAATCTACATACCATCTGGAGGTCACGGCTTCCAGAAGTACTCTCCACTAGATGTGGTCGTGCACGGACATCATAGATGACTGGCCTCTCAAACCATGGGATTATCAGGTGTGTCCCTTCAGGATAAACCTGCAATTTTAAGAGGTAAGTATATTGTATAGTATAGACACAGTAGATACAGAAATTAGAAAAAAAAAGGAAAATACATACTAGAGGAATAATTATGGAAGGCATACAAATATAGAACAAAATTGTTAAATTTATAGTACTGTGATATTCCACTTTGACTTCTGTGTTGTGCAATGGTGTGCTGAATCCCACATAGGTTGTCTCAACGTGAGCTATATAAGGGTTAGAAGGAATCTCATTATTGACTAGCCCTTTTAAAATATAGGAGCGCTTCCTTAGGTCTTGACAAACGTGTTCATCAACCACTTTTTAAAACTACCCATATGTTGCGAATCATCTAAACTTAAAACAAATAACTCCATTCTCTGGCAAGTTATAGGCTAAATAAGTAGTTCTTCCTATTTCTAGCCTCAATTGATGCCAAATGGTCTTGATGACAAAAGTTTAATTCTTTCATGTATCAACAATAGAAAATGGGAAATATATGAGGACCCTAAAGTCAAGTCTGACTACAGATCTGCTATTCTTAAGGAAAAGAATTACCAACAAATGTACATATTTCCTAAGTACAAGAGTTTGAGGAAAGTATTAACCTTGTCTTTGATACCAACAAGACGATTGAACACAATGGCCCGATGCCCTCCATCGACATTGTAGAGACTATTGTTAACTCCATATATACCAAGAGTACCAACAACTCCCACTGTAAGCAAAGTAGCAATCCCACGACCAGGCACTTTGGGAACTTTCATATTTTTCATATTCATATTTGTGAATGCTGAGTGTGTACAAGTTAAATGCCAATGTTAGAAAATCAAATTAAATCATTCAATTCTTCCTCTTGCTATAAACGAGAGGCAGAAATTGCAGGAGTAAGCTAGATGTTCATTGATGAACAGAAATACAGAGATCAAAAGGAGAGAGCATGGTGCAAGGTATATTATGAAAGAAACACTACATAAACACGACTAGAAAAGAAACACAAGCATATTCTCATCGGTTCTATTTCCTCTTGGTTTCTGAGAAAAATGAGAGACAAAAAACAAAAGAAATTGGCAATCAGAGTTGTTTCAACTTCCACAGATGGAGAACCAGCACTCAAGTAAGCTTGATAAAGAAATTGGTTCTCACTTTCCAAAACTTTCTGTGCAACCAGAAAGGGGCACAACGCAGAAAAGTGAAAACGTCCAAATACAGCAAAAAATGAGCCCCACATTGTGAATCTCGTATATGGGTTTCACCAAACTAAACTAAAATGAACAAAAACGAATAAGGAAAAAGAAGGCATTCTTATTTCTTCCTTTTCCTCAAATTTTCTCAGCCGCCAAACATAACATAGTAATTTATAAACAAGAAATTTGGAGAAACATCGGAATAGAAAATGAGCCCAACTTGCAAATCACAAATTTTGTCCCCTAGACAGTAAACCCAGAACGTGTAAGCAAGAAAAGCTAAGATCCAAATTGTCGATTTTTCACCAAACTTTCTTTTTTCTTTTGTTTGCTTAAATAAATTTCTTACCAGCAGAACACAAAATAACACAAAAATGTATAAATGAAGAATGAGTAGAGATCGAAACCTGGAAAACCAGAAAAATAGGGAAGGAAGATGAATACACCAGAATCTGATAGTCGTCAATAAAATGAGATGTACGGGAAAGGGTTTAGGGTTTATGCCTATAAAGCTCACAATACTAAAAGCGAGAAATGCGGAATGGCATTTGCGTGAGGAAGGGGTTGGAATTCCAGGAGGAAACGACATGTCGTATATCAATTCACTTGTCCACGGTGGCGGGAACTGAGAAAATGGTACTTCGTCATTATTCTTGGGATCAGAATTATGGAGCAAACGCCACCGTTTTATATTACAAACCCAAAACGTAACCACCATTTTCCTTCTTTTCAAATTCTCCTCTCTCTCTCTCTCTCTCTCTCATGTTTCATGTTTATACTCATCAATCGCTGAGGCATTGAGTACAAAACCGTCTACAGCGTTAAGGAATAAAGCTTCCATGGCGAACCGTCCCCAGTCACCGACCAGTCCACTATTCGTTCTGGGCTCCAACGACGACCAGCTCGAACGCGCCCAGGCACGCGTCGCACGGGCCGCCGCGAATCGTCGCAAAGCGGCTACAGTTTCCGCACCTTCTTCTCCGCCTAGCGATCCTTGTCTCAGTAGAGAACAGATTATCGACCTCTTCCAGAACTGCATCAAACTCGCCAGCGAAAATGTCCGTACATACCCACACACACTCTCTCGCTGTTTATCTATGCATAAATATAAATATGTGTTGCTGTTTATTTTGAGTAATATGCTTTGTAGTTTCTTCAACAGTGCTTTCTATAATGCACTATCTGTAATTTATTATTGCTATTATTTAGTACTTAATTTATTAGGCTGTGTTTGGTTGCGGAGAAAATGCTGGAAAGGAAAGTGAACGAGAGTTAGTTCTTTCTTTCCTTTTTGAATGTTGAAGTGTCTTATTTAGGACATGGCATAATAAACGTATACTTAAAAGTTATGCTTAATTGGATTGCTTTCTCAGTTTTTTCTTTGCTAAAGAAAAAAAGAACAGTACATGAGGCTCATTCACTTTCTTTTGTTGTCCAAAGTTTTCTTAGCTGCCTGACAAATTTTATACTCCCATGTGGAGTTGCTCTTTCTTATTTATGTGAGTATATTGTGATTTGTTTTGTGTTTTTTCCTTTCTGTATTCTAGAAAATAAACCAGAAGAACACGTGGGAGCTTAAGCTTATAGATCATCTTAGTGAGATTATTAAAGTTGAAGCCGAAAATGACACATAGACTAATTTCCAGAAGGTTCGGATCACTTATTCTGAAAATTGGTTGGTGTTGGAGATATTGTTGGGGTTTATGTACTTACGGGGATACTATTATTTTTAATTTTGAGTGACTAGGCAAGTTGCACACTGGAAGCAGGGGTGAAAATTTATGCGGTGAGGGTGGATTCAGTGCATGCTGAGGCATATAAGGTCCTAAGTGGGATGAATCGAGCCAGTCTGGAAGACGAACAAGGTTGGTGCCTTTAGACATTGGCTTAGGCCTGTATTTGTTTTTGTGTGATGGGTTTGGTATATTTCTCTTTAGTTCCGGCAGTTTTGGGATTTCATAGCTTGGAGTTTTCAGTGCTTCTTTGATTTTGGTCAGTTTCCTAATCAAGGGCTTTGGTGACTGTCAGAAACTACTAGGGGGGATGACAATGTCAACAACGAGCAGGGTAGGGGTCAGTCTAAGAAAGAGTTGGAGAGGAAGGTATGGATTTTTATTTTTTAATTATACTGTATTAGAAAATTTGACGGCAAGTGCAAAGTAATGGATGTGGTTTGAACAGATATCACCACTGTCGACATTGGAATCCTCCTTTGAAGCTCTGAACGTGAAGAAGTTTGATGGTAACTTCACAACATAGTCTAGCCATTTTGGTCATTATCATCTTAAGCTCTTTAAATTTCTAATTTGATCTATTTTGTTGATTTTAATTGCATTCACGGTCGATCCTCTATATCACCAATCATCTGCACAGTGTGATGAAGGTGGAGCCAAGGGTCTGCTATTAAATAACCTTGGAGTATATGGAGGATGCCAGGTGATTTTTGATTCTTACGAAGTTCCAGGGATGTGCAGATCATGTTCATTGCATAGTAATCCCTCAGATTTGATTGATCTCGCTTTTGCCAAAGGTGTGCGAGATTAGAATCTCTCTTGTTTGATTTGCCCCAAGCCCCCTCTCCGCTTTTCAGTGCTCTTCTCTTTTAGCCATGTTTTTTGGTTTCTATGTAGAATCTATTCAGGAGATGGTGGTGAACATGCTTGCAAAGAATGAAATTTCTCCTACTCTCAAGGAGATACTTTGCCAATTTGAAGAAAATAATCAGCGGTCATCACAAGATTTTAATATAGGCCAAAATTCAGATCTCAAAATGGATGGGTTTGATGATAAAGAAGTTGAGTGGGACATTTCATCTGGGAACTATGACACATGGACCATTGATCATGATGATGATATAGGTGTTGATCATGAGAATAGAAGTTTTGGAGATCCTACATTTCAAAGTCATCATGAGGTACTTGTCATGGCTATATGCTGAAGTAATTTAGACCTCGATAAATTGCTTGTCACATAACACGTCTCCTTCAACAATCTCTAGTTTTCTTTATGTATCCATGCTGAATGAAAAAAGATATAAGGAATAAGTTTTCTAAATTTGTGCAGGGTAATAACTCTGGTACATCATATGAAGCTGATGCAGGTGACAGATTTGAGAGAGTTTCCGCGTTTTTGTTTCAAGGTTTGGGATTGAATTCAAAGAAAAATGCATGGGCTGGTCCTGATCACTGGAAATATTGGAGGCCTAAGGGTTGGTATTACCTAGGAAATTACTTTATCAGTCTGCTCTGTTGTGGCTAAACCTTGATTTTGATTTCTTTGGTATCTATTCTGTAGGTTCAGAGGAAGCTCCTGCGACTCAAAGCAAACCAATTACTAAGAGAACAAAGAAAAAGGACCATAAGGAGGTCGACCTTGATTTCACAACATCTCTGTACAAAGAATTTCCAGACATCTTTGCTCCCCCAAAAAATTCCAAGTCTTTACTCCTACCTGCAAATACAGTACCATGTAGTAATAGGCTTCCAGAAGATTGCCATTATCAACCTGAGGATCTTGCCAAGTTGTTTCTCCTTCCAGATGTTCTGGTAATATAGAATTCTCTGTGTCCTAGAAAAGACAAATATACTTATTCTTGATTAAGTTTTGCATGGTAAGATGGGGTTCTTGCATGATCATGATCTCACTCCAAGTATAGGATCCCAATTCGGGGTTTAAGTTCAGCACACGTACAAAAAAGATAAGCTATGGTCTGAGTTTGTGATGGAAACATCTTCACTATCCACAAAATGAAGTTTGTTAGTTGAAATAAAAACGAATGGTAGAGTGTAGCTTAACATGCTACTGCATTGAATATTGTCGTACTTGCACAACTCCAGTTACTGTATTCTGGTTGTGTACATGCTTAATTTCATTTAGTAGTAAGGGCTGGCTTTGGTATGAGCTGAGCCTAGGTTAGCCTGATCTTTTATTTGTCCTGAAATCAGACTATGGTCTTGTCCAGTCGAAAAGATGCAAATGGTTAGTCTGTCCAAGTTGCAGACTTAATATTTGGCTTTGGACAAGTCTTCTCATGTTCCTGCCTACATTTTTAGAAATTTCTGAAACCTTATGTTGTTTGTTCTGGCTAATGGTAAAATTTCAATTTTGATTGTAGTTCTTTGGGAAGAGCAGACGGCAACATACAGGTAGCAGCTTCTTCCTTGGCATATGTTCTCACCTAATTTTATATCGATCATCTATAATTTTCTTTTCCTTTTAAAACCATGTTTTTGTATACTTGCTTTCCTTACGAAATAAAATTTACAATATATCTTAAATAAATCCATACATATGTATTGAGTCTTTCTCTATCTCAGTCTAAACTTCCATCCTGTTTCTTAAGTCTATTTATCATGCATCATGGGGCACTTTTTTTTTATGGTCCTTGTTTTTTTTTTGGCTTATGATAGCAATCTTATTTAAATTTAGGACAAAAAAGTTTAATGTCTGCACCCACTTCCCCTCTTCTATGATATCTTGGAAAGTAACTTGAGGAAAAATATGGGAAGAAGATATTAATAGAATGCAAGGATGTGTTCTTCAGATGATATTAATAGAATGCAAGGATGACAAAAAAGTTTATTCTTCAGATGATAACTTGTGGGAACAAAGTAATAATTTTGATGAAGCATTTCCATCATGGGACAACGAGAGTGTGTGTAGTGGCCAATATGGTGATGGATGTGTTCATAGCAATGTGGAAGACACGGACACACTTGTCTCTCAACCTCATCAGGTTTCCTATTTTTCTTTTTCATTTCGTGAACATAATAAATCTATCCTGGTTCTAATTTGGGTACATGTTCGAATTGATTGGGTGAAATGTAGACTTTAGAATGCTAAGCTGCAATTATTAATAAGAAAAACTGAAGAGATTTTCTTTAAAAGGAGTTACAGGGTTGAAAGTTTTCCATTGAAATTGGGTTGGAAAATTTGGGGTACATCTACTTCATATGTTATGTTTTGTTCATTCTTTGTTGCTTTTCCTGGGTATACATTTGCTTTGTTACCTGAAAATACCATGTCCTCATTCTTTAACAGGGCAGTATATTCTTCATTACAAAGATTTTTAAAAGACATAGTCCACATGAATTTTTAATGATGCTCGTCTTGAGTTGTGGGTCTGTAATAGGAATTGTTGGTTAAAGACTGTCACCAGACAAATTACTTCATGAAGCTGTGCTAGTGATGCTCGTCTTGAGTTGTGACTTTTGACATTTCAGGTAAGCAAAATTGAAGTGCAGTACGATAGAACTACAAAATGAGTTGATGTTCATGCATTGAAGGAAACTCTGTGGGGTCATATGCAAGAATCTGCGGAAGTTCCTTCAGCGGTAAGCATATTCTGTTTGTATGCGTGGGATTCATATTTTGTTTTTAATGTTCTTATGAAAAACTGTTCTAATGGTCAATCACTCTACTAATGCAAGAAATCTAAGTTCATAGGAAGTTGGTTGCCTGATCCTTCCACCAATATGATAACTTTAGTATCTCTTTGCTATCTCTCAGTATTTGTTTTCATATTTTATCAACTATAGATGTTTTCCATTCATTCTGAATACTATTTTACCAACAAAAGGAATTGAAAGACACCATATCCTTCAAGCATATCCTGGTCACCTTTCCCTTCAACTGCCGAGCTGCGGTGCCTGAGGATATCTCGCCCCATTTGTGTTTCATCTGCCTTTTGCATTTGGCTAATGAGTATGGGTTAAGCATACACGACTGCCCAAGTTTAGACGACTTGAGCATTCATCTTCCGTCTCGTTTAAACTCAGATGGGGTGGAACAGCCTTCATCGTAGCTAAAGATGTAGTGTACATTTTGATATGTGGATATTTCAAGCTAGCATGCCTTCACCACATGCAAGTCGCTAGGGCCTATTGAGCATTGCTAAAAGAAATGTAAGTCTGTTTCAGTTGCCTTTGTTTCTCATCTTTTGTCACATGATGGTGTGTTGATTTTGAGCATGCCCCCAACATTGCCTTAAGCTTAATTCAGCTTCTCTATATGTTGTTCATTGTGTCTTTTGTGAATTATGATATGAAATACTAGTTCCCGACGTATGTTCGCTTCTAGTTTAACAAACTGCAAACCATTTTGTCAATTATTTGAATTTGAGAAGGTATGCAAGGTAAGATGGGATTGTAGTTTCATGGGACCAATTATATGCAATGTAGCTATTTTTCACTGCCCTGAGCTCAAAAGCAATTTCCCCCTGTACAAGTTACCATAATTATTGGGAAAAAAAGATGCATAGAAGAAAGAAACTGTCAATTATCTGGCCCTTAGTTGGATCAAAAGGATAAGGGAGTATCTAATTTGTTGGTGCAAAGCACGTTGAGCATTGCTTTTTTGTTTGTTGTTTTTGAGATTTCTATTTCAAGCCGCAGATCTATTCCTAGGAAAAGTGAATCTTATAACCTAGAAAGTGAGAAGGAAGGATATAAGATTAGATAACTAAACCAGGCAAAAGAGACTCAAAGAAGGAACGTCGGGGAGACTTTTCGTTTGGTTATTTTGGGTGGATGTTTGTCTCCATTATGTAGGCTATCTGATGTGGGTCCCCTAATTGTCTGTCTACAGAATATAATTGATGTGGATCAGTGATTTCTGAACCACTAAACCATTACGATTACAGATAATTCAAATGGTGACAAAACACTTTTGACAGATTGTGGATAAACTTAGCCTGAAGATGGCAAAGGGTTGCTATATCTTTGTTCTTGGCGACAGGGGTGCCAAATAGAAAAGTTTGAACAGTAAAATCATGTGCATGCATCCTTTTCCTTATCCACTTTCTTTGGAAGCCTTTAATTTATGAATTCTCTTTCAAGGTACAGGAAAAGCTAGGAATTTGAGGACATTAGAGAGAGTGGGGGAAAGAGGTGAATCCTAGGATGAGATGGTCATAATTTTGAAATCAATTTCTGTATTAGTTGAAAGGTTTTGCTTTACCAGACATTTATTTATCGGTGGTCACGTCACACTTTTTACAGAAATGAAACTCATTTATACAAGCAGATTTCACTTTAATTAAATAATATGATGTAATAAATAAATGTGATACATGTATATTTAGAAAGAAAGTAATTACTAATATGCTTTGACAACTAGAAATAAACAATAACAAATAATTAAAAAAAGAAAAAAAGAAAGAGAAAAAGTGAGGTCATTTTATTTTGATTGCGAGAGGCTAAAATGGGCCTTAAAAGTGGAGGGGACCACTCACTACAGGCGCACTAGTACTACAAGTGGGACTGTGGTGGATTCTCAAGGGGTCCAAAATCAGGAGAGGAGGGAAAAATCAGAATCCAAAAAGGGCTGAAGCTGTAGAAACGGTGGCAAGAGCCTGGTAAACCTTTAGAAACAAAAAGAGCAAATGAAAGCAACTAAAGAATATGCTTTCACCGACCTTATCAACCATTGTCCAGTTGTGTTCAGATTTCTCTCCCTCTTGCATCTTCTGTTGTGTATGCTTTGCCACAACTCAATTTTCATGATAATATTGAGTTGATTTTCAGGCAGTGGTTAGTATAGATTTAACAAGGGGATGGATATTGTTATATATTGTATGTTAACCCAAATCCCTCTTTTTTTTTTTAAATTAATACAAGCAATAGTCTAAATTAGAGGGTTTCTCACACACACACACACTATTATGGTGTCATGAAGTTCTAACTTGAGACAATTGGTCTGCAAGTCGAGGCCCTTTTTTACTGGACTAGACTCCGTTGGTGATAACCCAAATCTTGTTAAGATTAACACAAAATGTTCCTATGGAATATGTCGATAGTTTTTTTTTTATTATTATTAAAAACAGGCAACATAAGGGAATGGGGTAATCAAACACATGACCTAGAGTGCAAAATTGAATGCTTTTAAGTTAAACACTTGAACTACAAGCCTCTTTCGAGCCTCTTTCGAACCTCTTCCTAATTGATGCACAGTGAATTCAAATTATGCAACTGTATAACTTGAGTGACAGCTTAAATTAATGGATAATGAAAATGACGACATGCATGAAGAGATAAAATTGTACTGTGATTCCGGCACTGGTTTCCTATGAATTTCTTTTGTACTTTTTGACTATTATATATTATTCTCCAGCCATGATCCTATTAGCACGACAAGTTACATATCTCTATCTTTCCTTCTATAAATATGTCCACAGGCTTTACTTGGTTTCTACTACTACAAACCCCATTCCTCTCATTCCTCTCATTCCTCTCATTCATTCCTATTCCTCCTCACCACCTTTTCAGTCCTTCAACAGAAGCCATGAACAAAGTTGAGAAACCTCAGATTCTAGTTCTTTCTCTTCTTGCCATTCTTCTAATCATTGCTCCTCTGTTATCCTCATCAGTCAGAACTCCTTATCTCTACATCATCACTAACCTCCTCATTATTGTCCTCGGAGCACAAGCCGGCCTTCTCTCTGCCTTTTCCAACCCTTCAGATCATGACAAAGACAAACCTCTGGTTATGGCTTCAGAATTAGCCTCCTCTGGTAAAAGGGTTGTTGCCGATAGTGATGAATATAAAAGGGTAGGTTCTGAATCTTCGGAAAAATTTTCTGAAAAGAGGGCAAAGGTTGTTGAAAAATCTAGATCAGAGAAGATTGCTGGCTCTGTGAAAATAGACAGTGTCAAGAAATGTCCTTCTATGCCTAGCCTTTTCTTCATAGGGGGTACTGAGGCTGATCAAGGAGATCATGAGGTAATTGAGGAAAAGCATGAAATGGAGGAAGAAGTAGTGGGGAACTTAGTGGGCAAGAGCTTTTACCAAAGCTGAGACCTTTATTGGGAACTTCTACAAGCAGTTGAAGATGCAAAGGGAAGACTCATGGAAGAAGATTCATGACTTTTATCACAAAGCCTTCTAATAAACTTTGCTCTCTCTCTCTCTCTCTCTCTCTCTCTCTCTCTCTCTCTCTCTCTCTCTCTCTCTCTCTCTCTGTCTGTCTGTGTGCTTTGTATCTTATAATTGTTTTTATCATATTTTATCGCCTAGATAATTGGTTTTGGGGGATTATGATTGGTCAGAGGGAAACCATGTAATTCAACTCATGGTTCTTCCTTCCATTAATTTGGGTTTGTACAGAACCTTATACACAGTATCCCTGTTTGGGGTGGGGGTTAGCCTAGTCAGGCATTGCATACAAATTAAGATAAACAATTCCTTGTACTAAATCTCCATTATTCAGTAAATCTATTAAAATATCTTAGTTTATGGTTGATGGACTTTCTTTTATTTATTTTGCTACATTTATACTGATAAAGAATTATAAACTGGTAATTTTTCTTCTTGCAAGCTAGAAGTTTGCAGGTACTGTTGCCTCATTGGCATCTTTTGCCATAATCGAACATTATTTCCACCATCTGAAAATCTGTTTGCGTGCAAATGAAATGCCAAACAGGCACAATATGATAAATACCAATGAGCAAAGATTTGGCCATATCTATCTATTCTACCTTAAACTTGCATTCAAAAGAAAAAAACCTGAATTCGTTTTAGAAGAAAGGATAAAAACATAACTAGTGTGTGATCAGAGGAGGTCATTTTGTTGTTGTGGCTATTACTTAATACTTAGCCTGGCGCACATAGGCAATTTTAAGAAAAAGAAAGGTGAATGGGATCTAGCCTGGTGAGAAAATTTACTTGCAGACCAGTGATCTTGTGTTTGAATCCACAAGGCACATTTGCAGTGTGTGAGAAAACTCCCAATATCGCTTGTATAAAATGAAAAAAAGAATAAAACGCATATTTCTTGGAAGAATCATGGTTTTTGACAGGGAAGAGTACATTCCAGCCAAAGAAGAAAAAAAGAGGCAACCAAAAGTAATTAAAATGTTTAATAATACTATTTTTCCTAAAAGAGATTGATCATTTTCCATGATATATCTCAAAAAGAAGGTACTGTCTCCACCTGCTCTTGGACTGTTGTGCGTGGGGGGGTGTAAATAGCCTGGAAATTGGAATGAACTTGGTGTCCAAGTTTTCTAAAGATTTTATCTTTTTGTATCGTATTTCCCTTCTCGTGGGTTCTATAAAAAGTTGAACCCCTTTTTCTCTTTCTATCTCTATGTTTGTGTGGTGGTAAGTGAGAGAACAATTAGAAGAATATGCGTCCTTCGAATATGCGATTGCCCACATGGTCCTAAAGATCTCTCTTTTACGCATGTAATGGACCATTTTACATGCGACCATTTGGCATTATCAAACTCAATCAAGCCCAAAACCATTTCTACGCCTTTGGAAATTTAGGTCAAATATTTTGAACTTTACTTTGGCAGATACGGAAAAATCAAATGTGTAAATGCACACTCAACCTAAAATGACTAAACGAAGACTCATATGGATTTGGTCATATATATGAACCTTTAGATTGGATACATGCACGAATCATAGATCATAGTTTTCGTGTGCTTGAGAGTTTACCAAAATACTACATCATGCTCCTACCGAACAAATAATATCCTCATCCTAGGTTCTGAGTTGACATCTTATATGTGCTTAAAAGTTGTACAAGTTACGAACTTGGTATGAAGCATATAAAATATAAGGCCAAAGAAGCAGATACATATTATAATTCCAGGGAATAGTCTAAGATAAGCATGATATGATATATGGTCATTTTTTCTGGGATCCAATAAAATATTATGCTTTGGGTGGAACCTCTTTAAGGGCTGCAATGGGCTGTGGTCCAGGTAGGTTTTCGGGCGGGGGAAGCAAACCATATATTTGATTGGTTTTAAATATAGTCCAATATGTAAGAGTCCAAAAAAGTCTAATTCTTCTCTATAAAAAAAGAAGTCTTATTCTTTATAAATTTAGTTGATGGGCATCAATGAAAATAAACATTAAAATAAGTGTACTTTCAATTCTGTTGTTGAACGTATTTTTATTTATTTTCATAGTATGTGTTTTTGTTTGCATTTAATATGTATTTGTCTTATGTTGAAGCCTATTGAAAATTAGCATTTAACCCTGCACTCGAAGTCCTATGTTCGATTCTCATCCCTCCTAAAATATACAAAGTAAAGCCCAATATGTATGTATTATTATTGTTGGGGTCTTTTTGTTCCGTAAGCTCCAAATGGACATAGGCGGTTGTAAAGAGCAAGTGAATGATGTTGCTCATGTGTCTGAGTTCAAGAACCAGGCCCCAAATCACTCTAAAAGAGCTTAAGCCTTAGGGAGTGCTTCGGTTATCTTCAATGGATCCTTGGTTCATTGCAAGTTTTGATGTACTGCAAGTATTGGAGTCTGGAGGTCTTTACTTAAAGTGGAATAGGTGCTGGAAGTGTTCCGGCTTGTTTAGACGGGTGCTAGAATAGGTATTGGAAAGTATTCCGGAGTCCGACATAGGTGGAGTGGGTGGCCCCTCTGTTTATTAAAATGGTTTTATTTATTTATTTTAGATTTTAGATTATTTTATTTTATAGTATTTAATAATTTTAACATATAAAATGACCAAATTGTCCTCATATTTAACGATAAATTAGATGAATTGTTGAAACTTAGACGGTAAAGGGGAATTGGCAATAAAAATTAGTTTGTGTACTTAATTTTCTAAAAACAAAAATTGAGAATGCAAATTGAAAGTAGTGTCCAAATTCAGGGGAAATCGACATGTTCAATGATTGTTCTTGAATTTTTTGCCCCACTCCATGTTACATAAGAAAAATCAATGTTATTATATTAATATATCATGTGGCTGATGGGGCCTTCTTAAAGGTGGGGCCTTGTGCAAGTGCTCTCCTTGCACTTGCTAAGAGCCGCCACTCCTGAATTAATTATGGTTAAAACCACATCAGCTGAAGACCTAGTTACTTAAACAACAAAATTTATTCGATAAACATATATATAAGCTTTCTTTTGGAAAAAAAAAACATATATACAAGCTGAAAAAACATATAAGCAATGGATTCAACTTCGAAAATGAATAAGACAATATTATTACTAATGTAATATATGCTTAAATTAATTGATCATGAAAATGACACGCAAGAAGCCGTCACATCTTGTAATGTATTCTTGATGTGTTAATGAAATTGATTTTCTCAAAAAAAGAAGAGTAGGAATTATGCTGTGATTATGAAGGCTTTCATTTCCTATATGAATTTCTTCTGTACTTCTGTTGACTATTATATATAGTATTTTGCGGCCACCATCCTCAATACACCAATAGCTCTCTCTCTCTCTCTCTCTCTCTCTCTCTCTCTCTCTCTCTCTCTCTCTCTCTCTGTGTGCCTATAAATATGTCCACAGGCTACTTGGTTTTCACAACAAAAAATCCCATTCCTCTCATTGCTTCTTATTCCTCACTGCCCCACTGCCATGAACACATTTGAAAAATCTCAGATTCTGTTGTTGTCTCTGCTAGCAATTCTTCTCACCATTGCACCTTTATTGTCCACATCACTAAGGACTCTTTATCTCTATATTATCGCTAACCTCGTCATTGTTGCCCTCGGAGCACAAGCTGGCCTTCTCTCAGCCTCTTCCAAGCCTTCAGATCATGACAAAAAGAAAGGTACCATTTCTGTTGCTCACAAACCTGTGATTGCCCCAGAATTAGCCTACTCCTCAGATAAATGGTTTCTTGCGCATAATGATGAAGATCAAAGGGTTGCTTCAAAATGTGCTCAAAAGAAACCTAAGGTTGTTGAGCTTGAGAAGTCCCTGTCTGAGAAGATTGTTGGCAGTGTGAAAATGGAGAGTGTGAAAAAGTGTCCTTCCATGCCTAGCCTTTTCTTCATAGGGGATGGTGAGGCTGATCAACTTGAAGAGGTAACTGATTATAACCCTGAAGTGGAGGAAGAAGAAGAAATAGTGGAGCTTAGTGGACCAGAGCTTTTTGCCAAAGCTGAGACCTTAATTGGGAACTTCTACAAGCAGTTGAAGATGCAGAGGGAAGAGTCATGGAAAAAGATTCATGGGTTTTATCAGAAAGCCTTCTAAAGCTTTGCTCCTCCTGCTGATATCTTATAATCTTACTATAATATTTTTGTCATATAGGATAATTGGTTTTGGGGAATTTGATTGATCAGAGGAGGAACCATGTCACTGAATCATGGTTCTTCCTTTGATTAATTGGGTTTGTACAAAACTGATTTTACTGTCATATATTATGAGTCTATTAGGCACTTCATATATACAAAGTCATTAAGAAAAACAAAAAGATATTAGGTACATATAAAGTTCCTTGTATATTAAAATCTCCATTGTTCAAAAATCTGTAAGCAACTTGGAAGAAGGTGCATGCATGTTGGCTAAACAATAGCCACACAAATGAAAGAAGATTACAATGAGCAATCTACCTAGAACTGTACAAAAGATAATGGCTGGAAACAAATGGACTATGTCGGCAAATCAAAGTGAAGAATGAAGAATATTATAGAACAAGATTTGTGGCTTAAAATGATATGGTGATGTTCCATGGCGGGGGAACAGAGTCGGCAATCTCCACTATAAATAGGCACGCAAGTAACAATAATTAAAGGTGGAGCTACAAAGATGGAGCCAAGAGCTTAAGTTAAGGCCAATAGCCTATTTCTAGTTCATCAACTAAAGTGTCACTGTCAAGCCACCAATAGATACGCAGCCAAGGGCCAATAGCGTAGAGTCATGAAGCGCTAGAATCCTATAAATCTATACACAAAGCCATGTACTATTCTCCTTCATTCTGGCCAATAGCGTAGAGTCATGAGTGAAGCGCTAGAATCCTATAAATCTATACACAAAGCCATGTACTATTCTCCTTCATTTTAATAAAATCACTTCGTTTCAATTATTAACTATTGTCCTATTGTTCTATACTTAAACCCCTTTACCTACAAACCAGACGCGACGCCCTTTATCATTATCATCTACGGGCCAACAACGGTATCAGAGCAACACACTCGAAACTCCAACATTGCAAGCTGGAAATTTGCAGTTACTATTGCTATCAGTTCAGTGGCATCTTTTGTCATAATTGTTCCAGTCTTAATACTCATCCGCAATCCTGGAGCTATTGACATCAGTGATAATTATTTCTTGTTATAATATTATATGAAGACGCAAGTGGGCATGCATGCAACAAGAACATTATTTCTACCATTTGAAATTTTTTTTGTGTGCAAGTGAATGCCAAACAGGCAATCAGTGACCAAATATTTGGCCATATCTATCTCTACTACCATAAACTTGCATTTAAAAGTAAAAATCTGAGCAAAGGATCCACTAATGAAGTGGTTTGGAGCAATTGCTCCTCCAAGCAAGGTCATGGGTTCAAGTCCTACCATCCGTGTAGTGTGTGTGAGTCTTGTACATTATCGCCCCTCTCAATAGGAAAGACCTTCCAAAAAAAAAAGTAAAAACCTGAATTCTGTTTTACAAGAATATAAAAATAACTAGTGTTGAAGAAGAGGACATGATGCTGTTGAGAGTTTTCTGTTTACTAGCTAGTGTGCTAAATAACCTCAATTCATCTCATATCATCAACAATTCCATTTGATTTTCCATAGAAAAGGAAAAAAAGAAACTGATATCCAATTGTAAAGTCTAACAAATTATTTGCAACCATTTTCTTACAAAAAGAAGAAGTATATATATATATTTCTTGGAAGAATCACGATTGGTGCTGCTAGCTAGCCAACAGTGTGCTATCCATCAAAGAACCAAAAAAAATATATATAAAAAAAGGACAACGAAAAGTGATTAAAATGCTTATTGTTTTCCCTCAAAAAGATTGATGGTAACACTTCCATGCTATCTGTCGAAACTCACCACCTGCTCTTGGAGTGTTGTGTGTGGGGTGTGAATAGCCTGGAAAATATCTCTTGGTGTGTCAAGTTTTCTAAGATTTTTATATTTTTGTATTTTAATTATTTCCCTTTCTTTGTATATAAAAAGCTGAATTTATCTTTTTATATATATTTACTTATGTGGTGGTATAGAACAAAAACAATATCAATACGCATGTACTACTTGACATCATCAAACTCAAATTTCCAAAAAAGAAAAAAAGAAAAAGAAAATAAAAGACATTTTCAAATGCATGTTGGAACTTTACTTTTGAAGATATGGAAAAATAAAATGTATGCGTAGAAGCACACTCAACCTAAAATGACTTAAACCAAAGGCTCATTTGGATGATATTGTATGTGAACCTTTGGATTGGATATATGAATCATTCTGTTCTTGTCATTCAGAGATTATTCCAAATTAAGTATCAGATCGTGCTCCTACCTAACACACAAACCCTAATTCTAGGTTTTGGTTTGATACATAATATAGTATAGGACCCCATATTATATGCCTAACAATACAACTGACAAACTTTTACGCAGCAAATACATTATATAATACCTAGTATAAAATTATTTTACCCAATATAAAATAATTATAGAGTCTAATACCATTCATATCTAATCACGTGACTCCCTACCACTTTTGTCCCTCTCTCCTCTTTCTCTCTCCCTCCTCTTTTTTTTTTTTCTTTCTCTTTTCCCTTGGGCTTGTTGATTCATTCTCTAATCACATATATCATGCTTAACAACTCTACAACTGACAAACTTTTACGAAGCAAATACCTTATATAATGCGAGGGAATAGTCCAAGATAAGCATGATATATGATCATTGTAGCTGGGAACCATTTAAATATCATGTTTAGTGGTTTGGGCAACGTATTTTACTTATTTTCAGCCACTCACAAAGATGTTGGTTGTTCACCAAAAAATTTAATATCCAACCTTCCTTCAATGAAAGGACTTTGGTCAGGCAAATAATTGAAGACTTTGAATATTTTCAACATTATTCGTAACCTTGTAGAGAATCATCAAGCACGGTCTGTTCTTATGCTTTCAAAATTGAAGACCACCCATAACGAGAATCTTCCTTAATTATTTGGAATAAATAAGGAAAATCATTACTATTTTATTTGACATCAAACACCAACGATCCTCAATTGAATTTCGTCTATTTATCATGACAATTCAAGAGATTTAAAGTTAAGAAAATAAGCTGATATGGGCTTAGTTAAGTTGGTTAGAGCGGATGTATTCCCCACTTTACACCCGAGTTCGAATCCCGTCTATTTATCACGCCATTACAATAACAGAGCGGTCTAACATCAAAATTAAGACAATTTGGTGCGCATCCACTAATGATCATGCACTATCGAAGAAACTCAGGTATAGGCATCCCAACTAAGATCCCAAAGAAGCCGCTCCATGTAGTTTAGATTAGATTAAAGTAGATTATTGCTCACGATCGAAGAAACTCTAGTATAGACATCCCAACTAAGATCCCAAAGAAGCCGCTCCCCGTAGTTTAGATTAAAGTAGATTATCGCTTGTATTAAAAGAAAAAAAAGATTAAGAAAACAAAGGACATTCATAAAAGCTCTTTCTTCAGCAAGCCCATTCAAAAGCGACATGCTTATTCGTCTCTTACTCTGTTCAACAGTCTCGTGCTCAGCTTGTTGTCCAACTTAACCAGCCTACTTCGAAGCCTTTGGGTCCCAGGCTCATAGGCCACAAGGTTACTTTGTACGAGTCGTTCTATGGTGAGGGTGTCATATATGGACTATAGATGTGGACCTCCATATTAGCCACATGATTCATCTGAATAGTAACTTCACTTAAGTTTAATGAAATGATCCTATGGCTAATATGAAGGTTCACATGAGGGGTATATATATGACAACTTCATTATAGAACGTCACTACTTTGTACATGGAAATAAAATTGGATCTTTCAGAAAATTGGGTTTTGAGTTTTGTTCTTCTTTCCCTGTTGTTAATGTTAAACAATTAAATTGCCACATTTATTAAAAATTAATTTATCATTTGATATAGTAATTATGAAAAAAATAATATAAAATATTTAGGATAAGTCCAAAATTGAGAACATAAGTTGGGTTTAATCCTTGCATTTGTTGCCGTTGATATAAGTCCTTTGACTTTTCTGTCAAATAGGATTACATTCCTTTTTTGTATTTTCTGATGTAGATCTATTATGTGACCTTGTAACTCAAATAGGATTACATTCCTTATTTTGGGTTAAATACCTTTTTGGTCATTGGGTTTTACACAAAAATTCAATTTGGTCACTCAGAAAAAAAAGATAGCCAAATTGGTCATTGTGTTTTCCAAAGTTTAAAATTTATAGACATTCCATTATCTTCCGTTAACTTCCATTCAGTGCAATTTTTATTTATTTTGTTTAGGCAGCACATTCAGTCTTCTTCCTCTAACTCAACGAGTTATGGTATATTGTGCTATTAGCGTTTAACAAATTGGGGGAAATATTGGGTTGAAATCAAAATTGTGAGTTACAAGGTCACATATTGGATGCTATATTGAAGTTTGAATCGATTGAGTGAGAACCGCATTGTGACTTCGGATGGCAAGGAGACGTAATTAAGGTTATATAGAGCACCAAAATATATTGGTAAGTTTTTTTTTTGGAGAATATATTGGTAAGTTGCTGATTTCATTTTAATTTTGTTTGGCTTTTCGATTTTCCTTATACCTCACAATTTCGATTTTAACCCAAGATTTTCCCCAATTTGTAAACCCTAATATCACAATATACCCTAACTCGTTGAGTTAGAGGAAGAAGGCTGGACGTGTTTCCTAAAAAAAAAAAAAGAAGAAGCACTTAACAGAATGTCTATAACTTGTAAACTTTGGGAAACACAACGACCAATTTGGCTAAATTTTTTTCCTAGTGACCAAATTATTTCGTGTAAAACCCAGTGACCAAAAAAAGTATTTAACCCTATTATTTTTAGATTATGTAGTTGTTTCTATTATGCCCTTGAAGTATAAATTGTATAGAAATTAATTTATAGAACAATAATTATGAGATTTTATTATGTTTTTAATATAGGGATATACATAGGTTAATAAATCCCATAATTTTAGGACAATTTATTATTTTGGAGATACAACTTCTCCTTGAATTTAGCTTATAACCATATGCACATTTTTCTTTCTTGTTCTTTGTTCTCCATTTCTTATTCCCTTCTTCTTCGTTCTCCATCCTCTTCTTTTCTTCAACTATTTTTTGCTATGTTAATATATCCATATTCTATGGTGTAGGTATATTGTCCTATTGCGCATAGGTATATAAATGTGTTTTTTTTTTCATACTTTTGACAATGTGTAATAGTATTTTATATACCTTTTTTTAAGGCTTAATTACTGTTTCACTCCCTGGAACAAACGCTCGGTCTCACTTTACCTCATGAAACGGAAATTTTCTCACTTAACCCCATGAATATCTTAAAATTGCTGAAATTTTCTCATTTTACCACTTCCGTCCATTTCTGTCCACAAAACCATTAAGTGTACTGACGTGACATAGCCATTTTAGTAATTTTAGCTCATTGTGTGATGAGTAATTGAAAATGAGATATATTAAAAAAATCTTTAAACTCAAAATTAAAAAAATATCTCATCGACAGCTGCTCCCCATATTCTCTTCAGCAACCTTTGCCCTATATCCACCCTCCCACAATGACAAACTTTCACTCCTTATCCAACCAGCCCCAAAGCCCCAAAATTGGAAGCATTAGCAAGCTTGCAAATCGTAGTGGAGTTTCCTAACTTGCAACAATGGAATCTCAAGAGAAACAAGAATGTGAAAGAATTGATTTTCATTGTATATTCACAAACAGGAGTTACAGCTTTATACTAGAATTGTAAATCACGATCCTATTCTATTGCCTACAATTACGACTGACCAAATACAAAACAAGTAAGTAAATAACTAAGTATCAATTCACAATATTGACTGCTTATTTTGTGCGATCTTCCTTAACACTCCCCCTCAAGTTGGAGTGTATGTTTATGACACCCAACTTGCTGAGCAATACTTCAAACTGTGTTGAACTCAATGGCTTAGTGAACAAATCAGCTGGTTGATTCATGGTTCATATGTAAGCTGTTCGTATCATCCCTTCTTGAATCTTTTCGCGCACTAGGTGACAATCTATCTCTATGTGCTTTGTTCGTTCGTGGAATACCGGATTGGAAGCAATATGCATAGCGGCTTGATTGTCGCAGAAGAGTGTAACTGGTTGTGTGTGATTTACTCTCAAATCCTTCAAGATGTTTTTCAGCCATGTAATCTCACAACAAGTAGTAGCCATAGAACGATACTCCGCCTCTGCACTTGATCGAGATACAGTGCTTTGCTTCTTCGTTTTCCAAGAAATTGGTGCTTGGCCGAGTAGAATGCAATAACCAGTTATTGACCGTCTTGTATCAACACATCGAGCCCAATCGGCATCACAAAATGCTCGTAATTGTAATGAACATGTGGAGGGTAAGAAAATTCCTTGCCCAGGTGTTTGCTTGATGTATCTAAGAACCTTATGCGCTGCTTCAAGGTGTGGCTGCCGGGGTTTGTCCATGAATTGACTCAATACATGAACTGCATAAGCTAGATCAGGTCTTGTGATAGTCAAATAAATTAACCTACCTACAAGACGTCTGTATGAAGATGGATCATTCAGTAGCCTCCCATTTGTCTGTGTGAGTGACAAATTTTGTTCCACTGGAAACCGTGAAGGTTTAGCACCTAGAAACCCAGCATCATCCAATATTTCCAGAGCATATTTTCGTTGACACAATGTAATACCTTGTTTTGACCTTGCAACCTCTATCCCTAAGAAATATTTAAGCTGACCCAGGTTTTTGAGCTTAATCTCTTGGAAAGAAATTGCTTGGTCTCCTCAATGTCCTGTAAGTTGTTGCCTGCCAATATCACATCATCAACATAGACAAGTAATGCTATGAAGCTACCTTGACGATTTCGGACGAATAATGAGTAGTCTGACAATGATTGATGAAATCCAGCAGCTTTGAGAGCGGTTGACAGTTTGAGAAACCATTGTCTCGAGGCCTGTTTTAGTCCATACAAAGATTTGTTTAACTTGCACACACGAGTCTCCCCCTTTCATCCGAAACCAGGAGGCAAAGTCATGTAGACATCTTCATCAAGGTCACCGTGCAAGAACGCATTATTCACGTCTAGCTGGTGCAAGTGCCATCCTTGTAAGGTTGCAATGCTAAGAAGCACACGAACAGTCACCAATTTTGCCACAGGGGCAAATGTTTCCCTGTATTCAACACCCTCAATTTGACTATACCCTTTCGCCACTAACCGAGCTTTGTACCGCTCGACGGTCCCGTCTGGTTTTAACTTGATTTTGTAAACCCACTTGCATCCGATGGGGCGTTTATGAGAAGGCAAAGGCATGAGAGTCCACGTTTTGTTGGCTTGGAGGGCTGCAATTTCATGTTGCATGGCATCTCGCCACTTTGGATCTGTAATGGCCTGTGAAAAACTTGTGGGTTCTTTGAGGAGAGTGAGGTAAGTAGTGAAGGCTTTATGAGTAGAAGAAAGGCGTTCATAGGACAAAAATTGTGAAAGAGAATGAGCAGTACCTGAAGACCTGACCACATTCGTGGAAGATGAAGGTGCGGGTCTCGATGAGAGGGCTGCCTCGACATGAAAGTCCTGCAAAAATGGTGGTGGCTTGGTTTGACGTGCACCACGCCGTAACGGTGGTGGTGTTAAAGAAGAAGATGATGAGGGTGACGGTGGAGATGGGAAAGTTGGTAATGGTAAAGATGGAGTGATGGCACTGTGTGTAGGATCGGATGATGGGGTTGCAGAAAGTGAGGTGGGAATTATGTCTTCTTGTGGTGTTGGGCTAGAGGTTGTCTCTTCTGATATGTGGGCTGAAGCTATTGGCTCTAGGAAAGAATCAATATCAAACGTCAAAAGTGGGGCATGAGGTTGTGTAAATGGATGTGGTGCAGCGGAATGAGCATGATTTTGAAAGGGGAATTTTTCTTCAAAGAAAGTAACATCACGTGAGACAAAAACCTTTTTGAGGATGGGATCAAACACACGATACCCTTTCTGACCATAAGGGTATCCAATAAAAATGCAACGAGTTGCACGAGGGTCAAATTTTGAAGGCTTTTGTGCATGGGTGGAAGCAAAACATAAACAACCAAATACCCTTAAGTGAGAGTAATTAGGAGCAGTATGGAACAATTTCTCATATGGCGTTTTACCATGAAGAAGAGGAGTTGGTGTTCGATTTATAAGATATGCTGAAGCAAGAATTGCATCTCCCCAAAATTGTCTAGGTAGCCCAGCTTGAATAAGCAAGGCTCGTGCCACATTGAGCAAATGCCTATGCTTGCGCTCAGCAACACCATTTTGTTGCGGTGTGTTGACACAACTAGATTGATGAACAATACCTTTGAGGGCATAAAAATTTTCAAGTTTGAACTCAGGACCATTGTCACTTTGCACTATTTTGACCTTAGAATTGAATTGAGTCTCAACCATGTGAATGAATTTAACTAGAAGGTCCCTTGTATCAGATTTTTGTTTCATCAAATAAACCCATGTACTCCGAGTAAAATCATCTACGATAGTGAGAAAATATTTTGCACCAGAAAGAGAAGCAATTTTATAACCACCCCAAATGTCAACATGTATCAAATCAAAACATGCTTTACTGGAAATGAAACTCAATGGAAATGGTGACCTTGTTTGTTTGGCCAATGGGCAAATTAAACACTTGTCTGTATCACAAGATTTATTTTTGGAAAAGGGAAATAACTGAAAAACTTTGTTTGATGGATGTCCAAGGCGTTGATGCCAAAGACCAGAGGCTAGAGTTTGAACGGAGTTGCATGTTCCTTTCTTTGGTTGATCGAGATAGTAGAGTCCCTCCCGCTCAAATCCCGTCCCAATCATCTTCCCCGAGCGCAGGTCCTGTATGACACAAAATTGGCTTAGAAATAAAGTGATACAAGAAGAGTCTGAGGCCAACTTGCTAATGGAAATTAGATTGAGTCGAAAAAATGGCACACATAAAACGTTATTGAGAATGAAATTCGGAGAGAAAACTATCTGCCCAATATGGGTGACTTGAGCAAGGGAACCATTTGGTAATTCAACAGTATGATTTTGAACCGTTTTTGAATGTGTAAGCAAATCAGGGCTACAAACCATATGATCCGTAGCGCCACTGTCCAAGATCCATGTGTTCTTCTTGCCATTATAAGTGAGGGAAAAGGTTTACCTGAAAGTTCTTCATGATTTGAAGAATTACCAACTTGATTGGCCATAGAGGATTTTTTCTTGCTCAACATGTGAAGAATCTGTTTACATTCCTCCTGTGAAAAAGGGAAATCTGACGTTGTCGCCTTCTTGTCAGATGCATATGACGCAACCTGGTTGCCCTTTGAGAGACTACCTTGTTCAGCCTCTAATGCCGCTGCTCTCTTACGGCAGTAATCGAATGTGTGACCTTTCCATCCACAAAAGGTGCATTTGAGATGAGCACGGCAATTCTTGGTGCTATGATTCGTCCTGTTGCACTTTGCACACCGAAGACCCTTCTCTTTTGATTCGGACTCACGACTCAAGTTCTTTACGGCAAAGACAGCTGCTTCTGGTTGGGCAGAAGCTTTCCCATTAGAAACCTCTGCCTGCCTTTCATGTCGAAGGACTAGCAAATATGCTTTGTTTACTGTAGGTAATGGCTCCAACAAGAGCGTGTTACTACGAACAGTGGCATATGAGTCGTTCAGACCCATGAGGAATTTCATGGTTTTCTGAGTCTCCATGTATGAAGCAATCTCCTTGATTGTTCCACAGCTACACGCCGGAATTGAGCACAACGCATCCCGTTCATCCCAAAGGCTCTTAAGTTTAGTAAAATAGGAACTCACAGTCATGTTGCCTTGTATACAGTCATGGATTTCATTCTCGATGTGGAAAAGCTGAACGGTATTCACCTGAGAGAATCGCTCTTGGAGATCAAGCCACATCTGGCAGGTGTCTTTGCAGTGAATGACGCTGCTGGCAATTTCCTTCGACATTGACCCCAATAGCCATGTCTTGACTAAATTGTTGCAGCGCTTCCATTGCTGCAATTCATCAGGTTCATCCCTACTTGGTTCTTTGATTGACTGATCAACGAAGCCAATCTTATTTTTGACCGTTAAGGCCATGCTCATGGACTGAACCCATGTGCTGTAGTTATCTTCTACCAAAGGTTGCGGGACAAGAATTAAGCCAGGTTGGTCTGCATGATGAAGGTAGAGAGGGTGGTTGGGGTTTTCCCATTTTGGCTTTGAAGGAATGCCTGTTTCGGTTGACTTCTTTTCGGTGTTTTCACCCATGGCTATACTGCTAGGGTGATGTTTGTGTTTGGCTAGGTTTATTCAGATCGTTGCTCTGATACCATCAAGAGAAACAAGAATGTGAAAGAATTGATTTTCATTGTATATTCACAAACAGGAGTTACAGCTTTATACTAGAATTGTAAATCACGATCCTATTCTATTGCCTACAATTACGACTGACCAAATACAAAACAAGTAAGTAAATAACTAAGTATCAATTCACAATATTGACTGCTTATTTTGTGCGATCTTCCTTAACAGAATCCAATGCGGAATTTGGGCATGTGAGATGAGACCAACTTCATGCACGTACAAGTCGGAATTTGGGCAACCATAGTCTTCACCTCCATTCTTGGCATGGCCCTAATCTAAGCAAGCCCCGTCTCTATGTCTCTGCCTCACGAGGTGGTGTCTTGAGAAGACATGGTGCGTGGTGGCAGCTAAGGTGGTGGGTGATGGTGGTTTGGGTGTGTTGAGTAATTCCAAGAAAGGTTAGGTCTGGGGTGGGGGTTGGGTCTATTGAGGGGAAGGGAGAGAGGCAGATAGAAGAAAGAAGAGATGAGAGAGACGAGAGGGAGGCGGTGGGTTGCAATGGGGGTTGGGTGGGAGAGTGGAGGGGAGGAGAGAAGAGAGAGGCAGTGGGAGTGTGAGTGAGAGAGAGGCAAAGAGAAAAGATAGATGAGGTAAAATTACTAAAATTCCATGTCACGTTAGCACACTTAACAGTTTTGTGGACGGAAGTGGTAAAGTGAAATTTTTTTTAGCAATTTTTAGAGATTCAGGGGGTTAAGTGAGAAAATTCGGGTCAACCCACCATGACTTGTTTAATAAACGGTGGGTTTTGGGTCAACCCGTCAACTCGCTAAAATACATATGCAACCTGTTTAACAAAACGGGTCATGGCGAGTCAACCCGCCAACCCGTTTAAATACATATATAACCTGCCAACCCACTGACCCGTTTATTTGTTTATTCTTAATTTTTCTAATTTTTTTTAATGTCTTCTAGTTGCTACCACTTAGGTGGTCAACCCAACACGATCCGAAATCCGCATGAGAACTTAATGGGTCAACCTGTGCACGACACGTTTATTAAATGGGTCGGGTTTGGTTGAGCATTCCTGACACTTATATAATCCTGACACAACAGGACCCATTGCCAGCCCTAGTTCCAGGGGGTGAAACAGTAATTAAGCCTTTTTTTTTTTAATAGGTAACATACAATTTTATTTGTCTATTTTTGTATCTAACTTATAGGTAGTCTTCTAACTTATGTTCCTAACTTATAGGTAATCTTTTAATTTATGTTCTTGACTTATAGGTAACACGATTTATCACTAAGTTTTTTTCGTTGACACTATTTACATATATGGCAGGTACATACTTTCATGTGGGTGCTTGTCAGATCGATTGGTAAAATATGTGGGTCTTTACTTTTCATTGATTAAATTGTATTTTATCCATATATTAGGTCAATATTATCAATGAAAGAATTCAAAATTCAAAATTTGAAATTCAATTACAACGAAATAATGCATCAAATTCAGATTTTCAATGTGTTTTCCTTATTTAACTCAAAGGGTAAAATCAACACAACAAAAAAAGTAATAAATGTCTAAGGACTTACATCTAAAACAAAAAATACATGGACTAAACCCAATGGTAGCTAACCGTTTTGAACCTAGATTTAAGAAGCCCTAAATAATAATTACGAGTGTAACCTAAAACCCCAAAATTGGTGGTGTTATCAAACCACCAGAGCACCACCATATTCCCAGCCACCTAATCTCCAGGCTCGTGGCCGTCTCATCATGCATAATGGAATTGGAGATGGGCTGTCTCAGTCTTCATTCCTGCTATGCCACCAAGTTGCTTATATGCCTATATACATGATCATAGTTCCACTTCCACTCCAGCCCTTTCTGATTGCATTCCCTTAAGTGCTATCATGTTTGGCTTGTACTGCATTGAAGTTAAATATTTCTTCCCATTCTCTAAATACATGACCTTCTTAATTATCTGTCTCTCCATGTCACATAAAATAAATTTACTAGCTTTCCTATTAGGAAGATTCTGATCCTTTAAAAATTCCGACGGAACAGTGATCTGCTTTCTACTCCATTTGCACTCCTTCACGTCCTCTAACACCAACATGTTAAGCTTTCCCTCTGCTATTTCTGCAAAAGCTACACATTGATTCCAATAGCTAATCAAAACTTTACGCAAATCTACTAAAAATCCCCGGGGCACCATAGTACTAGTAGTGAAACATTCGTTCCAGATATCAAGAGATTGAATTTCCAGGCACAAATCGTTTCCGTCCACGATAACTATAACCAAATGACCAATCCCTTCTGCCTTGTTAGTTGCTTTCAGATATTTTAGGTTTAGTGCTTTCTTGCTATGTTGTTGAGGCACATCTTGGTTAGGGCGCTTCAGAGGTCTCCATTGCTCATCCTTTCCAACAGTTATGACTTCAAAACCAGCTTCTCCAACACATACCACTTTACACTCATGAGTCGATGGATTAAAAACAAAGTCCATTATTTCTGCGCTTTCATGTGCATTAGGCAAGTAGAGTACTTGATGAGTTGCAGGGTTTCTGATCCGGCAAACTTGAGAATTAAGACTCTTCTCCAAAAACAAGCCAGAACAACCCTCAAGGAACTTGAAATTTTCATCAACCACAGCTTCTAATTTTTTAGTTTCTTGTTTGATTAATGCACAGGAGTATTGCAGAGGACGGGCTCGATCCATGTGTTTTGCAATGAACTGGAGGTCTTGAATCAACGAAAACCATTGCTTGCAGACACATCTGAACCTTAGCAAAGAGTCCACAGGCAAGCAGCTTAAAATCTCAGTGATGACATCAAAGGGAAGCTCTGATGCTTTTACGGGATTCACTCTCCTCTTATTTCTTTGGTAGGTCAACAGGTAGCAATGGAGAGGTTCTGTTCTCCTTTTATTTCTTTGGTAGCAATGCACCATCTCCAACCTGTGTACCATAAAGTTATATGAAGTCATTTAGATGATATAATTTTTTTACTCGGTAGTTATTGATTTGAGGCATGAAATTTCTATTGATTATACAATTATAACTGTTTTGAATGAACGATGATCAACGAGAAAGAGAGAGTATATTAACTTACTTGAACGCATTCTGATTTCTGATTTGGTTGATTTGTGCAAGTATCGTCATCGAATGAAGACCTAAAAATTGAACAGTGTAGATCATGAGATATAACATAATGGATTGAATATGAATGAGTATTAATTTAATAGTTATAAATTATATTAACAACTAACTGGTTAACACTTCAACGCTCTTATTCATATGTATATGTCACCATTTTAATTTGAATATATATATATGAGCATTAATACTTTTTGACACAAACAGTAAACTACTCTAAATTAATCTAATCTCCGGGGCTTGAATTTGGGTGTAAGGTGGCAAGTTCACTGTTATGGCTAACTGGCCCAATCCACGTTTGCTATATGCTTATTAATACTATGTTCCCCCTCCTCTTCCTAAATTTGGCAAAATAGTTAGATTATCCAACGATTTTCGATTTAAATGATTTTTTGTACTGTCATTGTCATTCAATGAGGACACAAAAATAAATAAACGGTTCATATCATAGAGAGACATTATGGTGACTATTTATGAGAAAAAATAAGTACAAGAATAGCCACTCTCAATACTATCGCTTTTTCTCAAAAAAAAATATTTTAGTCTCAAACCTGAGCTCGTAGCCAATATGATACAACTCTTGGACACCGTATTAAACCCGTGAAGATCACTCTCAAACCTTTTGGATCTCCAAAAAGTATACTAAAACAAGTCATCCAAATCCTATTGGTAAAAGAAAACCAAATCTTACAAAGAATGATAACCAATTTTTAACAAGGAAATAAAAAACAAGTTACCCCAAAAGAAAACCTCCACAAAATAAGTGGGCCCGAACGATATATTTACTTATCAGGAATTAAAAAGAGAAGCCATGAATTATGGAACTTAGATAGGGGAATAAGGGAATTGGAATCGGATTAACTACTCCCCCTTGTTAATCCCATTCATATTTTTTAGGGTATTTGATTATAGATTTAACATAGAATCTACATAATTTTTTGATTCCTTATGTGTTAGTAAATTTAATGGAAGTCAGGTTTTGGAATAACTCCAATACCCATGTTTTAGTAAACACAAGAGAAACAGGAATTGGAATCACTCCAATGGCCATTGATAAAAGGTGCCCAAAGTTCTCTATTTAAAGTTTCTATAGTTTCCTTATGTGTTAGTAAACGCAAGGAAAGTTAGGTTTTGGAATAACTCAAAATACCTATGTTTTTAGTAAACACAAGAGAAACAGAAATTGGAATCAGTGTCCAATGATGAATCCTGATAAACGCTGCCCAAAGTTCTCTTCTATAGTCTCCTTATCTTGTTTTATCTTGTTTTAGTGCTATATATGAGATAGACCGACAGAGTTTATTGTCATTCTCAAGTCCATAGGCTTATTCATCTCATAGTCCAAGCTGTTTTGAAGCAAATTGAACTATTGAGCAATAAAAAATGAAGAACAAACGACGCTTAACAATTATTATTGTGTTGATTTGAATCCAGCAGAAGTAACCAAAAATTGGTTTAGTACACGTTGCTCTATTTTACAAGTTTATTATATTATTATAAATAATTAGGAATAAAAAAAAAGTTGATGGCTGCAGGCTAACAAAGTGGAAAGAAACAAAATTGCGCAGTATTTGAATAATATTGGACACTTTGAATTATAGATTGTAACGTTCCGGACCAATTTTTAAAGAAAATAAATGAAATAAAAAGGATTGAATAAATTGAGTAATTAAAATAAACAAAAAGGAATTAATTTAATAAAATTGGAATTTAAATAAAATAAATAATATTGAAGGGCAAAAGGTCAATTTAAGATCAGTAGAGAATTTAGCGAAACGAGTTGCGTCATTGCGTCTGGCACGTCGAAATGAGTTCGTGGACGTGCGGCACGCTCGGATCGGAGTAGTAACGATTAAAAAGGATATATTGGTCATTAAGGAAATTGTTTAACACCCTAAAATCTGACTTGGACCAATCAGAATTCGCGAAACCTTCTCTCTCCTCGAACCCGTCGCTCTCTCTCTCTCTCTCTCTCTCTCTCTCTCTCTCTCTCTCTCTCTCTCTCTCTCTCTCTCTCTCTCTCTCTCTCTCTCTCTCTCTCTCTTTGATTCTCCCTCATCCTGGCACGGCGGCGCACGAGACCGATTGCAAAAGAACCAGCGCACTGTTCCGGTCACGCCGCACCTGAGATCTCAGCCGGAGACCTCCATTTTCGCCGGCGCTGGTGACTGTAAATCTAGCCGGATTCTGGGCTTGCGTTCCAGCTGCTTCGGCAACGTACGGCGTCTATCCAGGTATGAAAACGAACCCTCTCTTCATGATGGTGGTGTTTGTAAACTTGGAATCGATCGATTTGGTCTCAAATCGATCGGATCTCAAACCCCAATTTGGCCGAATTTTAGATTCAATTTTCAGCCAGTTCACTGCCGGTTCCTAGCCAATTCGTGGCAATTTTGGACTCCTAGGGTTGGGCTAATTCTAATGGTATATAGGTTGGGGCTCGATTCGATAATTTTACATTGGATGGAATTTATCAAGACACCCAACCCACGGCCGGTGCGTGGGCCATGGTGTGGTGGCGGTTCTGCGTTCCTACGCGATCCTCGTGTCGTCATGAACGCGTACGTGTGCTCGGATTTCGATTTGAACGTCGTTTTACTATCGAACCCATGTACGCCTATTATGCGTTGTTTGGGTTCGATGGGTTCGGACCTATGGATCGAATCCGAATTCATGTATGTTGTTCCTCATATTTCTAGGATCGTATAGGAACTGACGGATCGTGATTTGGAGTCTCGGATACTCCGGAATCACTAACCCTAGTGTTAGGTAAACTATAACCGTCCGATCGTGTGATCGTGAGGAATCCGACCGTTCGATCGAGACCAAACTTTCAGGACATGTTGTTTAGGCCGTGTTGAACCTGTAGGAACTTTCGGATCTAAGTTTGGAGGTTATGGGACCTACGGGCCCCGTTTGACCAAGTTTGACCAAGGGTTGATCGAGGGTCTCCTGAGGTTGCTTTGCAATTCTTCGAATGTAGTTGACCTTGTTGGACCTTTAGGAACGTTCAGATCCATATGGAGGTCGTGGGCCCCGCGGGCCCGGGTTGACCAGAACAGGATGTTTGACCGTCGGTTGACCGTGAGTCTTCCTGGGTGGTCCCACTTGTTAAAAGATGTAGGTTGACCTAGAAACTCTCCGTATGACGTACGTGTTTACTTTGAGTCCCGGGAAAAGTTAGGATTTGAATTTAAAGTTCTCGTTCAGTTCACTGTATTAATCCAATCCTCGTAATTATCGCTTTAGGTACTTTGACTCTGCGTACGCAGCAGGAGGGACCCTCTTAGGGTTATGCAGCATAGGACCAACGGTGAGTGGACCTTGTTTTCAAAAGAGTATGATTTGAAAGATTGAATGCAAATGCATATAAAATAGGATTTAATAATTGTTTTAAATCTCGGATTTGATGACTTGAGTTTATCGAAATTTATTTGATAATGGTTTAATTCTTGGTTTTGACTTTGGTTGAAGTATATTAAAAGGATTTGCATTTGAGGTTTATGCATAGTTTGGGTTTCCGGTTTTTATGTGGGGCCCTGATGGCTATATTTTATGATTATTCACATTTTGAGTATTTAATGGGACGTGGTGAGCGTCCGGTGGTTTTCGTGTTGGATTTGGATTATATATTTGAGCTATTTTTAAGCTTGGAATTGTTATACTATTTAAATCATGGATTTATTGGATTATTGTACATAAGTGGGAGTTTAATGGTTTTCTTTGGATATTATATTTAAAGAATTGTTATATTATATTTTAATTATATAATTGGGTTAAGTTGGACGTTGGTATAGTCCGTTCGATTTCATACTCGGTTTTGGCATATATACTTTTACGAACAATACTTATACTTTGAATAAATGTTTCGGGTCTATGATTTAACGTTTCTCGACTTGCGACTTTAATATGGATTTCCGGTCATTATGATATTTTAATTGAATATGGAAATATATGTTTGGGACGGTGATGTCCTTATTTTGAGTATATACATTGGATATATGATTGATGGACTTGTATATGTCCGGGTGTCTGATGTTTTGGGTTGGGTACATTGTGATAGAATTGAGAATTAGAAAGTGATTGAATATGTATATATTGGTTATCACGTAGCGATTGATGTGAGTGCGGTTAGCACCTTGTTATGTACGTCCCCCTGATCTTATGATATGGTTACTTGGATATGGTTCGGATACCCGGTGCACTACCTAACGGGGTGTGACTGTAGACCCTTAACGGGGTAGTCTGCGCGCAGGTCTTGTCACGGGCGTATGGGTATTGAGTACTCTGATATACGTGCCGGTGAGCTGAGTCCCGATCTGGACGGCTCAACCCTGGGCACAAGGTCTCAAGGAGGCTCTACTTGTGTCCAGTCAAATGATCCCCTGTTGGATTGTTTTCCCCTGGTACTTGTGTTTGGTGTTGAGGTCATATTATACCTATACGCGTGTGTTAGTACCTTCTTATTCATATTTCTTTTAGTGAGGATCTTTCCTCGCTTGTCGTGCTTACGAGCACGTGGTTATGAGAGTGGGGAAGATTGGGAAACAGTACTTGATATGTTACGTCTATTGGATTTTGAATCCTGAAATTGATTTCTTATATATATATATATGGTAATATGCCAAAACCACCCTGAACTATCTCGCTTGTTGAAATGTCCACCCTGAATTTTTTTCTCTGTCAATTTAGCCATCGTATTTTTTTTATTGCCAAGTTACCCCCCACCATAAGTTTTTATCCAATTCCATCCAAATATCTGTTATAAAAGTCACATCAAGCACATGGGTCCCACATTGTATTATTTTTTAAATTTTAAATTGATAAAAATATAAATAAAATATTAAAACCCAAAAAATTAAAAATTAAAAAAACTCTCTCTCTCTCTCTCTCTCCCTTCGATTTCTCCTCCCCTCACCCAATTTCTTAGAGCAACCACCCGTTAGGGGTTGCCATGGCAAGGGGGAGGGGTGGGAAACTAGGGGCTACTATTCACGTGAATAGTGGCTGCCCTCGCAAATAGTAATGTGCACTTCCACCCGTTGCCATGGCAAAGGGCTACTACTATTCACTTTTATTTTTATTTTATTTTTTTACATGGGATTAATTTTAGTTGTATGTATAAAATTAATAATAATAAAATTGCTAGGTATGTATTAAAAAATATTTCTGAATTTTTCAGATTTTTTTCGATTTTTTTTAAATTTTTTTTGTTGCTGACGTCATTGCTGACGTTAGCTTGCCCGGGTTGGGTCTCAGGCAACTTCCCCCCGCGGGCTTGCCCAGTGTGCGTGGGGCCCGCATGCTGCCTGGGCTCCCCCCTACCGCTGGAACGTGGTTTTTGGGCTCGGGCCCCTAGGTCCCACCCCCCCGGGCTTGTATCGGTGGAGTTGCTCTTAAATCCAACCCTCTCTGCATAATTATAGTTCATCTCTTCGAGAGTGTGGTTGCAATGCCAGGATCGATTTAATATGCTTCCGTAACCAAGGGCATAGGCCACGAAGCAGGCAAGGGCAAAAGCCGGGACAGAGACGAGGCCTTGATGGGTTGAAGTGGGGCTTATCCCAATTCCTGGTTACACCAGTAACTCTTTCACATTGGAGTGGTTTAACAATCAAGGATTTGATGGGTTGAAACAATTTTACAGTGTTGGTGGAAAGAGAGGCACCTCGACCCGGCCCGCTAATCAGGAAAGGAAGAAAGGGGTGCCATGGACAGAAGAACACAGGTAATTACATGCCTATTGAATATATCATATATACTACTCATTTGTCCTTGTATTTACTCTGCCAATGGTGAGTGTCAGTGAGGAGAGACATGTTTTGAGAGCAAGTTCTTGAAACCCTTTCCCTCCAAAGTCTGGAACATGAATTTTCTTAGAATTGAACCTGTTCAGAGCTATGGTAAGTTCAAATTATATCTGGAGAAATGTTGGGTGGAGCTTTTTGAGATGAGATGTTGAACCTGAAATTTTGATGCATAGTTTTGAGAGCTAAAGTTTGCTAGATCTAGTGAAATAGGTATAGTTCGTACAATTTAATAAGGTTCTGGGTTCGGGAGGGAGGGAGAGAGAGAGAGAAAGAGTTTTATTTAAAAAATCTTCTTCTTTTAATAAACAATTTGTGGAACCCATAATGCCACGTAGGCAACTAACAGATATTTGGATGGAATTGGATAAAAACTGACGGTGGGGGATAAATTGGCGATAAAAAAAATACGATGGCTAAATTGGCAGAGAAAAAAATTCAAGGTGGACATTTCAACAAACGTAATAGTTTAGGGTGGTTTTCGGCACATTACCCTATATATATATATATGATTTGAACTACAATTGATTTCTATATTGTTGTCGAGTTTGGTTTTCTCGACATGAATGAGATCTTTAGTATTTTAATGTTGTTTTACCTTATGAGAACTTTATTATATCTTTTTGCTTATACGTTTAACAAGTTCTGTTTATGTTTTTATATACCTACATGGGTTCGTAATTTGGAAGGTTATGCCTCGGGAAAATTTAAGGCTGGTTTGTTCGGAAAAAGGTTTTGAGCTGGAATGTTTTCACATATTTTGAGATAGTGTGGTTTTTAACTCAATGAAGTATATAAATGATTTCATATGCATGGTTTGCATTGTTTTGAAACGGTGGGGTTAGTACGTTGATTTAAGTATGTAAAACTTTGTTTTTATCCACTCACACTCTTTCTGTTTTGCGCCCCCCATGCCGTAGTCGTTGCTTCGATACTGTTCGGCCGAGCGCTCCTCTTCTTGAGCTTCGATTAAAACTGTAGGACATGTTGCCCCTAATCTTAAACTTTGAAATTCTGTTGTTTAATTCGAATACTCTTATATTGCTCTGTTATCGCCCATTAGGGTTGAAGTGAAGGCCGAAGGCCTATTATGTATGTATATTGCATGCTGGCTGTTGAGATAATTCTATTCTGTTGTTTTCTGACACGTTAAATTTTTGGGCTTGTCCTTGTTTCAGGGGAGACTCTGCCCGTTTTTTGGCAGAAGTCTTGGCCCCCTTGTATGTTGTTTTTCAAGAAGAGGGCTTCTTTTAGTATGTGGGCCTGACATCGCGATGATGTCGGCAAACCAGCAGGGTCCGGCTCGGGTTTCGGGGTGGAATTTGGGTCAGGTCTTGTCATAGATAGCAGGATATTTCTAGGTTGTCTTCTTCTTGTTTGTTTCATATTTGACTTGAAAACTTTGAAAGGATTTTGGATCAACAAAAGATGACCAAGGAGACCAAAACAGGGGTGCTTGGTGCAATTTCAGTGATTTGCTTGCTTACAATTGGTTTGCTTTATGCCGCAGTAACCTCCAATATGAACCCCTTTGGTACATGTAAGTGTGTACTTAATTTGCAGTTGCAGCAAGTAACATTTCTTTAGTTAGGCCATGGTTGTTAAATTTCAGAGAGACGGGTGTGAGGTTTTATCACAAAAGGCCTCGGTGATATTAGTAGTGGAGCCATTCATGATATATTGTATTTTATTTAGTCAAGTTTCAGATGTGGGACTTATATTCTTCAACATACCCCCTCACGTGGGACCACCACATAGTGGGCCACACGTGGAGCCAAGTCTACATCAGAGTCAATCATTTAAGCCCAACACGTGAACACCACATTTTGGGTCCTAGTAAAGGCCCACTTCAGGTCCAATCAATCAACCCGCTCTGATACCATGTTAAATTTAAGAGAGACGGGACATCGGCCCACTACCAGCAAAACTGATATTGTCCCCAACTTAACCACCTACAAAGCCCAATAGGTGTGGGGTTTTATCAGAAAAGGCCTCAGTGATATTAGTAGTGGAACTATTCATTATATATTGTATTTTATTTAGTCAAGTTTCCGACGCGGGACTTATATTCTTCAACTATGGTGGTGATTGTTTTCTCTTTTTGCTATAGCCATTGAATAGACTAATTTTAGAATGAAATTGAAGGGAAGCACTAGCTATCCAATTGGGATGGTACTGAGCACAGTAGAAAGGATGATAAAGGCATTAGAGTGGAAGAGCCTCTCAAGTTTCTCTTCGGCAGACTAGCTAGAGGTTTGATTTCCTTGCTTTCTAATACAACATAAGTCTAACCAGCTGTTACAAAAAGGGGTTGACAGATCCAATACATGATTGCTGATTTTGTTTGTGTTAAGTCGTGTAAGATTATGAAGATTAATGAATATGCATACTGTAGGGGAAGATCGAATACAGCTCGAAACAATCGGATTTTCTTGCCACTCTGACCTTTACTCTAAGTGTGTCTGGCTAATAAACCCAGTGACGGACCCAGAAAATTTGGGCAATTTGGGCCATAAATAGGGGCCAAAAAAAAAATTGCATGTGCCATTCCAGCCAAAATGGCCTTACAAACAACACAAAGTCGGGGAAAAAAAAAGACATAGGAGAGAAGGAAAGAAAGAGGAAGAAGAAAATTGGTGGAGAGCATAGCCGGTTCCATTATTTTGAGCTACCAGATGAGAGGAAAAAAAATTGGAAATAGAAATAGAAAGGAACAAGAGGAAGGACTGGAGGAAGAAAAATAAGAGAGAGAGAGAGAGAGAAAGAAATTGGAACAAGAGGAAGAACTACAAAGAAACGGATCCCGAGCCTTTGCATTTAAGAAGCGTGCATTTTCGTGCATTTCGCAAAATCTGAAGCATTCAAATAATCCAATGATTGTGAATAGGCCACCTCAACAATAATAAGTTCGTAATTTTTTTTCCCAACTAACGCCATTAACTTTGTTATCTCTCCTCTCTCGTCTTCCTCTCGCGTTTTTCTTTCCAGTAAACCACGTTCTTCTGTTTCCATCAGTGGTGAGGGTAAAATATATTGCCCAAATTTATTGCAAAATTTTGAACATACTGCTCCAATTGATAGCTTTTAAATTCCAAATATACAGCTCCAATTGATTGCTAATGCTATTGCAGTCTTCATCAACCAAATGGATCAGGAAAAGTACCTGTCCGTCTTTGAAATTCAATGAACAGATTGACTAATTCTCCAATGAGATTTTACAGAGAAATTGGTATAAGCAAATGATTGTTTCATCCCAAAAGAGCATTAGATGAATATGCTTGCTTGTTTAAATTCCAGGATGGGGTTGGCAATACCAGGCCCGGCCCTGAATTTTTGGTGGCCCGGTGCCATATATTATATGAGGCCCCTTTTTTGTCAAATTTTTTGGGTCAGGTTATTTTTAGCTTAATCATAAAATATTATGCACATGTCACTTGTGTTTTGGCTTAGAGGAAGTAATTCCATTCAAATAACAAAGACAAAATTACATGAATAATAAACATGAAAAACCAAATTTAGATCTATAATCAAATATATTTTAAAATCTTAAAAGAACAACAAACTATTGTTTGCTTCCACTACACTATCTACAAACCAAAAAAACAAAATCAACAACAAATTAAATAAAGACTAACAGTACACTTGACAGAAGACATCAGTACATTTTGATCTGGTTCATTCATTCAAAATAAACATAAAAACGCAGAGGATAAAACAAAAAACCAATACCCAAAACCACAAACGGTGTTAAACTCCACACAAATCACCAAGAAGGGAAGGCCAAGTCTGTAACTTTACAGACTCTATTGTAACGACCCTGACCCAAAATTAAAGAAAAATTAATTAAATTAATTAAGTTAAACAAATAAATAATTAAAAGGAATTAAAAATGGATTAAAATAATGAAATTGGAATTAAATAAGAATTTAATTAATTAAAAGGGCATTTTGGTCAACTTAATTTTCGGACGACAATTTGGCGAAACGGGTTACGCCATTGCGTCCGGCACGTCGAAACGAGTCCGGGGAAGTGCGGCACGATCAATTTGGTTAACAAACGATAAAGTGGAATATTTTAATAATTTAAAATGGGATAAAAACAAAGAAAAATCCTGATTGGTCAGTTTCTCTCTCTCTCTCTCTCTCTCTCTCTCTCTCTCTCTCTCTCTCTCTCTCTCTCCCCGGTCATCTCCCTCACGCGGCTCAAACCCAGCCGGTAGGGGTTTTTGGCCGGCCAGCCCACGTCCGGCCACCACTGGGGCCGGCACCGGTCCCAAAAGAACCGCAACATCCTCCTCTTCCTTTCCCGCCCTTACCCAGCCGTCAGCAGCTCCAATTCGCCGAAAAAGCGCAGAACCAGTCCGGTTCTCCTCAAATTTTCACGGCGTCGCACGGCCGTCTCCGGCCACCTCCGGCGTCGATCGAGGTATGAAACCTTGCCTCCTCAACCTCCTCTTGCTTCCTGTATGATTGGTTTCCTTTGAATTTCAAGTTTTGGATAGGATCTGTGAACCCCAAATCTGGCCGGATTTCGAGTTGATTTTCCGGCCAGTTCACGGCCGGTTCTTGGTCGGTTCAGGCCGGTTTTAGAACCCCCTCTAGGTGCTGATCAGTTTGGTGTAAGGCTTGACCCTTGAATCGACGAAAACCCGAACGCCGGAATCGCTCTACATACCCACCACGCGCTGGCGGCGCGTGGCGGCTGTGTGGCGGCGGTTCTCCATCCCCGTGCAATCCTTGAGTCGTTGTGAACGCTTACGTATGTTTGGATTTCGATTCGGACGTCGTTTGGACCTCGAACCATTGTACGCCTATTATGCGTTACGTGGGTTCGACGTGTTCGGACCGTTGGATCGAAACTGAATTCACGTATATTGTTCCCCGTATTTCAAAGAATGTGTAGGATTTGACGGATCATGATTCGGAGCCCCGGATGCTTCGGATCAACGACTCCAAGTTTGAGTTAAACCGTAATCGTCCGATCGTGCGATCGTGAGAAATCCGACCGTCGGATCGAGACCAAACTTTTGGGACGTGTTCTTTAAACCGTAGTGAGCCTATAGGAACTTTCGGATCTAAGTTTGGAGGTCATGGGACCCACGGGCCCGGTTTGACCCATTCGGGTTAGTTTGACCAAGTTTGACCAGGGTTGACCGAGCGTCTCCCGAGGTCGGTTCTTCCTCTAACGAACGTCGTTGACCTTAGAATTCCTCGTACGACGTGTTGGTACACTTTTGTCGGGTTTGGTTAAGGTTGACTTTTAAGGTTATCGCTTCGGTCCGGTTGTTAACCTTAATCCTCGTGTTCTTGAATTAGGTTCTCAAGCGCTTCGTGATCCTCAAGTGGAACCCTTTCCGGGTGGGGCAGCGTGGGACCAACGGTGAGTGGACTTTGTTTTCAAACGAGCATGGTTTTAAATAATTGATTGTGATGCATGTAAATGATATGTAAATATTATTTTAAATCTTGATTTGACCTTTGTTGGGTTTATTGTGATTGATTTGGTGTTTGAGTTTTATATTTGATTTGGGTTGCCGATTTGTTTGTGGGGCCCTGTTGGCTATATTTTATTATTATGCTTATATTTAAGTATTGATTTTGGGACGAGTCAAGCGTCCGGTAGTATTTTTGTACGGTTTTGAGTATGGTGGAATTTATTGGATTTTTCTTATGAATGGTATTTAATATTTAAGTTTATGGTTTTGTTTGGGTTTCGGACCTTAATATTTTATTATTACGATTGTCGTGAGTTATACTTTAAACCTTTGGAATTTATACTTTATATTTTTGGGAAACTTATATATCTACTTTGATTATATAAATATACCTACTTTGAATTGAGTATTTGGGCGGTAAGTTTTGGACGCTAGTATAGTCCGGTTGATTTCGTATTCGGTTTTGATATTTAAACCTTATTAATTATGTTCATGCTAATACTTTGATTATATATATATATATATACATATATATATACATATAGATCAACTTGGAAGGATCATGTCGGATTATTGAGGCTATCGAGAATACATGTCGGATAAATGAGGCTATCGGAAATATATGTCGGATTATCGAATTGATCATATGTATATATATGTATATATATATATATATGTATATGTGTATCTACTTTGAATGTATAGTGTATATATTTCTCTACTTGAAAATAATTATACTTATCTACTTTGAATATATATAGTACATATATATATCTACTTTGAAAATAAGTATGTATATCCACTTTGAATATATATAAATACATATCTACTTTGAGTATATAAGTATATCTACTTTGATTTGGAGTTTTCGAACATATATGTATACGGGTTTGGACTTGATTTATATTTTATTGTATCACCATTTATGTTGTTTTAAAGTACGAATTTCAAGGATGTCGATTATACGTGGGAATTTTCGAATGCTTGAGTTTGAGTATTGTATTTTAAAGGATAATTATGTTTTATATATATATATATATATATATTTGTATATGTATATATACGTGTATATTTTGAATAATACGTTTCGGGGTTTGACTTTATATTTTTAAAGAGTAGTACCTACTATGTTTTGAAGCATATGTTTTACTTGGGGTTTTGACTTGACGTTTTCTTGACTTCGGTTTTGTTTATGGTTTGATTGTGCATTCTCCGTGATTTGACATTTTATTGGTTTTTGGATTATTATACTATCGTTTGACGCTTGTGAATATTTTAACGATAGTATTGTATGTTTGGGACGGTGATGTCCTTATTTTGACTATATGCTGTTGTTGGATTTGTTTTACGGATATTTGTTATGGTGTGTGATATTTTGGGGTTTGGGTACATGTGATTAATTTTGTATATGTGGTTTATCGTGTGGTGTTGGTTTGAGTGCAGTGGCACTGTGTTATGTACCTCCCCCTGTTCTTGTTATGGTGACATGGTTTTGGAGTTTGGTTCGATCCGGTGTATACCTTAACGGGGTGTAGCCGTAGACCCTTGATTGGGTAGTCTGCGCGTATGACTGGTTTCGGACGCATGGTTATTGAGGACTCTGCCATGCGGGCCGGGGAGCTTAGTCCCAGTTGGACGGCTCGACCCTGGGCACGAGGCCATTGCGATGCCGTCCGATGTCGATTATCCTGGGCATGAGACCATCGTGAATGTTGTCGGTGTCGATTAAACAATCCCTGTTGGATTGTTTCCTGGTACTTGTATTTTGGTGTCGAGGTTATATTATATCTATACGCGTGTGTTAGTATCTTCGTATTCTTATTTTCTTTCGGTGAGGATACTTCCTCGCTTGCAGTGCTTACGGGCATGCAGTTATTTTGAGTGTGGGGAAGAAAGGGTTAAAGTCTTTTAAAGTGTTTTTATATTACTTTGTGGTGGTTTTGGACTTCTTGGATTTATCTTAGTCTTTGGACTTTTTACGTTGTTTTGTTTTATGGAAACTTTATTATGTTCTTATGTTTATGATTTTCAAGTTCTTTCGGTTTTTAATTATATTTTTGTCTATGCGGTTTAGTTTTGGGAGGTTTTGCCTCAGGGAAAGAAAAAGGTTTTGATTTGGTTTTATTCTTTGATTATTTTGAGATATTGGTTTTTGAATCAATTTTATATACAACGGATTTTAATTGCATGGTTTACATGGTTTTGAAGTCAGTGGGGTTAGTACGTTGTTTTGAACTACTAAACTTTGTTTTGTCCACTCACACTTTTCTGTTTTGCGCCCCCCAGGCCCTAGTCGTGCTTCAAAACTGTCCGGCCGAGCGCTTATCTTCTCGAGCGTCGACTTAATTGTAGGACCTCGTGTCCCTCCTCTTAACTTTGAATTTCTGCTGTTAAACTTGCATACTCTTAGTTGCTCTGTTATTGCCCATTAGGGTTGAACTGGTTGGCCAAAGGCCTGTTATGTATTTATTGCATGCTGGCAGTTGGTTGTACTATTTCTATTGTTTTTGAACAGGTTGGAACTTTGGGTTTGGTTGTTTTTCTGGGGAGATTCTGCCCGTTTTTCGGCAGAAGTCTTGACCCCTTTGCCTGTTTATCTCGGGAAGAGGGATTCTGTAGTATGTGGGCCCGGCATCGGGTTGATGTCGGTTGTCAGCAGGATTCGGCACGGGTTCCGGGGTGGAATCTGGGTCGGGTGCTGTCAACTTCTATTCTATTTCATGAGGTAGAAATCAATTGCATAAAATATAAGAGAGAGAGAGAGAGAGAGAGAGAGAGAGAGAGAGAGAGAGAGAGAGGATAAAACAAAAGACCATCAATACCCAAAACCACAGATGGTGTTAAACTCCACACAAATCACCAAAAATGCCAAGTCTGCAACTTTACAGACTCTATTCTATTTCATGAGCTAGAAATCAATTCCATAAAATATAAGAGAGAGAGAGAGAGAGAGGTTCCAAGAGGAGAGGAGAGGAGAGGAAAAGGCCGTCTTCTCTGATAAGAACTTTAGGAGTCACCATGATTGATTGGATGCAGAGTGGATCTAAAGCATGTGGCTTTGAATCTTTTTCTGGGTTGGTGTTTTCTGCGCTAATGGGTTTTCAGGAATAGGATTTAGATAGATCAATTCAACAACATCTAGAGGTTCGCTGCAAGTCGCCATCAGATCAGTTCAAAGACAAAGATCACGACGGAAAAGAGGGATGAGAGAAACTGAAAATAAAGATTGGAGAGAGAGAGCTTAGGAAGGAAAGCGTGCGAGAAGAGTCCTTCGGAAGGAGGAAAGCGCGCAATTTTTTTATGGGAACAAGAGAGGAAGCGTGCAATTTCATTTATGGGAAGAATAGGAAGCGTTTTCTCCTGGGGGAGAGGAACCAATTTTTTATTTTTTTTAGTTTGGGCCGCTGGTAATATATAAAAAATTTGAGGCCCCTTTGACTAGAGGCCCCTGGCGGTCGCCCTCGGCGCCCAGGCTCAGGGCCGGCCCTGGGCAATACCCATCTTCGATTACTAAGAATTGAAGTGAAACAAGAAGCAAAACAAAATGGCAAGATTACAAAGACACAGAGGATAAACAGAGAGAGAGGGGTAGGTTAGAGAAAAAGAGAGATGAGAAAGGAGGGGATCAGTTTAACGTCAATTTAGGAGGAAAAGAAAAAAAAAGCTGATGTGGCCTAAGACGTCAGTTAGGGCAAAAGTTATGAACTTATTGTTGCTGAGGTGGCTTACCCACAATCATTGGATTATTTGAATGCTCCATATTTTGCGAAATGCACAAAAATGCACGCTTCTTAAATGCAGAGGCTCGGGATCCCAAAGAAACATGTCTTGCTTGTGCATTTTTCACCCTCATAAAGTTCACATAATTATTCTATATGACAAAAAAATATACATATATGAGCATAACTATACTATATATATATAGGTGACGAGTGTGGGCCATTGCCCATACTGGGCGTGAGCTGGGTCCACCCCTGAATAAACCAGAATTGACAAGAATGCCTTAACAGTTTACATACCATCCAATCAAGCCCAGGATGAACACTAGGTTCAGCCATATGCAAGGAAAGAGGATCAGACTGCAATGAAGGATGTGACTCCAGTGAAAATACTACATGGAAACACTAGTATTCCACCAGCTTGCAATTTTACTCACAAAGTCCCAGCTGTGGTTTTCTCCTCTGGGGGCTTCACAGGAAATCTATTTCATGAGTTCAATGAAATCATTATCCCCTTGTTGATCATGTCCTGGCACTTTCGATCCCACCTTCAGTTTGTCATAACTGATTTTAAGTGTTGTTGGGTTAGCAAGTACAAACGCATTCTATCAACGTTGTCCAGTTATGATGTTATAAATCCAGTTGAGAATGGAAGTGTTCACTGCTATCCTGGAGCTGTCATAGGGTCAAGTATATATCATGACAACTTAGCTCTAAATTCTACAGAATTTCCTGGAGGTTAATGTTTGGGTTCAAGCAGTTCCTAAGAGAATCATACATGCTGAGAGTGAAGGATGTATCGGATCAGATGAATAAAAAACCAGCGCTAGTTCTCATATCTCGTCGCAAAACAAGGAAGTTTTTGAATGAAGATAAAATGGTGGAATGATGGAACAATTAGGCTTTCAAGTCATCGCTGCAACGCCTACCCAGACATCAAATTTGGACATGTTTTTGGGATTGGTGAACTTGTGTAGTGTTATGGTTGGAGATCATGGTGCTGGCCTTACAAATGTACTCTTCTTACCAGCCAGGGCATGCTGGTGCAAGTGGTACCACTGGGGCTAGATTGGCCTTCAGAAAACTATTATGGTGGACCGGCGAGTGAAATGGGATTGCGTTACTTGGAGTACAAGATTAAACCAGAGGATAGTTCACGCATTATTATTGTCTATGGTCCAGATCACCCAGTCATCACTGATCCCATGTCTATATTCTTGAAGGGCTATCAGGCTGCCAGGGCTGTGTATATATGTTCATGGGCAGAATCTAAAGGTTAATTTGGTGAGGTTCAGGGAAACGCTTATTGAAGCTATGAAACCTCTTGGAGGCTCCACTCCTTGAAATTGAAACCCTTACTTTGCAATTTGTATCAAATGTTAATAACCATTTACTGTATGTAGTTTACTGCTACAAATTGAATTAGACAGAGCTTGATCAACATGAGCTCTTATGAATTGGCTATTTGAGATTCCCAGATTCAGATAAGACCAAAAGAAAAGATGAAAATAGAGACTAATGGGATACAAAGAATCAAATAAAAACATATACGAATGAACAACTACCAAAACCGGTCCAGGTCATCTGTAAACTACGGGCACAAATTGTGACCAGATGTTACAGGTTCAAATTCTAAGCAACCATGGGCATGAAAGACAATAACTTCCCACAATCTGTGACTATTCTTGCAGGGCTGCTACATTTAAAGCTAGAAAAAAAAGAAAAAATAGCTATCACCAGGAGGAAAGCCAGCCTTCTCTGATTTCATTCCTTTAAGAGCTATCAGGCTTGGCTCATGCCAACTAGAATTAGGCAATGGAAAGGGCGGTGGAGGTTTGCACTCACGTATTACTGTCTGGCTACTCATATCATAGTCAATAACTATTATTGTTTTAGTAATACCCCCTGGGTAAACATAATTAATAGCCATTCGCAGTACACCAGACTCAGCTATGCCAATGCCATGAACAATTTTGTCCTTCCATTCCGGGCGGTCCTTTAAAAATGTCAACGGAACGATGATCTTGTTTTGCCTCCATTTGTGCTCCTTGAAGTCCTCTAACACCAAGACATTAAGGTTCTCCTCTGTTATACTGCGAACAGCTAGACAGTGATTCCAAGTTAAAACCGAAACTTCATTCAAGTCTGCAAAAATTCCCCGGGGCACAGTATTAGTAGTGAAACGTTCACTCCAGATATCAAGCGATTGAATTTCCAAGTACAAATCTTTCCCATCTGAAATAAGTTGAGTGAAATGGCCAAGCCCTTCAGCCTTGTAAGCTGCTGGCCAATATTTTTGTTTCAGCGCCTGCTTGCCATGTTGCTTTAGTAAGTCTTGGTTTGGGTGTTTGAGGGGTCTCCATTGCTCATCCTTTCCAACTGTTAGAACTTCAAAACCGACTTCTTCTCCGTCTTCACCATGAACACATACCACTTTACACTCATGAGTGAATGAATTAAATGCAATGTCGATTTGGTCCGTGCCCTCATGCGCATCAGGCAAGTAGAGCACTTGATGGGTTGCAGGATTTCTGATTCGGTAGACTAGAGAATTTTTAAGGCTCATCTCCACTAACAAGCCTCCCAACAAACTGTAAACAAACTTGAAGTTTTCGTCATAGAGAATTTGTCCTGGGCTTGCCATATATTGAAGTAGCAGAGGACTGGCCCGGTCGCTATGTTTGGCAATAAACTGGTGGTCTTGAGTCAACAACAAACACCATTGCTTGCACACGCACCTGAATCTTAGCAAAGGCTCGACAGGCAACCAGCTCAAAATCTCACTGATAATATCAAAAGGAAGCTTTGGTACTTTTATGGGATCCACTCTCCCTTCCACCATCTGCATGCAGTGGGTTCAGACAAAAGAGATGAGCAGAGAAACTATATTTGGTTTTGAACTGGATTGATGAGTAGAGAAAATCTCTAATATTTGGGTTTGATTGATAACTCGAATTGAAATTTACATGTCTATGGTAGTGCTTTTATAGGCATTAGTCTTATCGAAGTAGAGTTAGGGAAAACATAAAACATGAAAGTAAAATACAACAAAAGGAAAGTAAATCTAATATCTTGTTTGGCTATAGGTAGCACAAGGAAATTAAACCTAAAAATAATAGGAAACTAGGAAAACCATCAAAAAGAGTAACAACCCAAACTTCCATATCGTGTCCTGCATTAGTCCACAACACTTTGAGGAAAATAAACCTAAAAATAATAGGAAACTAGGAAAACCATCAAAAAGACTAATAACACTTAAACTTCCAGATTTTGTCCTACAAGAGTTCCCAACACTTTGAGAGAACTCGTCCTCCTCTACAGCTAAATTCGATCTTCATCGTCATGTCAGCCACTTCAATTCTTTGAAATTCCCATGACAGGCATTATCATTAAGCTTCCTATTTATTTATTTAGTTAATAATATTTGCCGATCAAGTGGCACCATATGAGCAAGGGCCAAACCAGGAATTTTTCGATGAGTGGGCTAGCTAAAATTTTTAGCTTAAACTCTAATGATCTTTTTTTTTTTCCATTGACTAATTTTCAATAAACTTTATAAGAAAAATACATATTAAATGTAATCAAAAAACACACTATCAAAATTAATGTGTTCAACAATATAATTGAAAGTGTACCTATTCAAGTTTCTTGTTTCTTGGCATAAACCGAATAAGACGAATGCAAAGTGAAAAAATATAAATAATTAAGTTTCACATATATATTAGTTGTGAACACAAGAAGAATATGATTAGGTTATTGTTCCGTTTTTGAAAGCATCTTCTCACCCGTGAGTTTTAATTACCTAATGTTGTCTATAATTATGGGTTGAAAGACTTGTGAGGGTTTCTATTGAGTACAATATTAAGAAGCTTTCCCTTTTTATATATTTTGGGGGAAAAAACGATTATTGACTTTGCCAAGAAAAAAAAAAAGCAAAAGTGACAAGACCCGACCCGAATTCCCTTAGGAATCCAGCATCCTCATCCGCGAACCAACTGTTGCCGGACCCACTTACTAATAATAACCTCTCCTTCGTAATTTAAGATAAAGAGTCGAGACTTCTACCGAAATTTCGGCAGAGTCTCCCATAAACCCACTAAGGTTAAAATTGTACTCCAAATTAAATTTTCGAAAATTAAATTAAATTTTGGGGCGGGATGTTACAAACTACCCCCTTTACAAAAATTTCTTCCTCGAAATTTCATAACTGTCTCAGAAAGTTCTAAATTGCCCTTTCACCCCTCGACCTTTGTAAAATTATTTTTATTTTTATTTATTTTTATTTTTATAACTCCACCTAAACCGTTTGATCGTAAGGAGTATACATACTTGTTACATTTCCATATGAAAACCTCAACAAATTTTTCAAACACTTCTTGATATCTTAAACTCCGCAACGCCGAGAATGCGAGACAACGTACTAAAACGTCAAACACCCAATCTTAATAAAGATGCACACGAGGCGCTGAGTCTACATGAATTTAACCTTGCTTTGATACCAAGTTGACAAGACCCGACCCGAATTCCTCCTTGGAATCCGTGTCGAATCCAGCATCCTCATCTGGCAACCAACTGTTGCCAAACCACTTACTAACAATAACCTCTCCTTCGTAATTTAAGATAAAGAGTCGAGACTTCTACTGAAATTTCGGTAGAGTTTCCCCTAAACCCACTAAGGTTAAAATTGTCCTTCCAAATTAAATTTTCGAAAATTAAATTAAATCTCGGGGCAGGATGTTACAAAAAGGTTGCATGCTTCGAGGGGAAAAAAACAAAACCAAGGCTCGGTCAATTTGATTGGAGGATTGGATCAAAGTAAAAGGCAGCAAACTTGGTGGGCCATATAGATATAGGTAATATTTTTTTTCTTCAAAGCTTTCCTGGGCTATAGCCCACCACAGCTGTGACTGTATGTAGTTCCGCCCTTGCATATGAGTGGGTCTACGTGGTATATTTACTATCACGTCAGTTGTTAACAGACAAGAGTGATGGTAGGTATGAAAGTGATAGGAAAATTAACTTTGTGTATGCAACTGAGACGAAAAAAAACTTCATGTATTAAAGACTAAAACTCGGTAAACTTCAAAGCGGTAAAGTGAAAATTACCCTATTTCTTAAGGTTACAACATATCCGAAAAATAATAATCAATTTTCTTGCAATATTTCCATAGAGCAATTCGGTCATTAATTCCCATTGGTTTTCAAAAGAGCACTACTTGCAATAATGAATTAATTAATCTGAGGCAAAGTCTTTAAATATTTGTTATGGAGGCGCACTTGGATCATTTGAGAAAAAATTTGGAAGTATATATATTGCTCTTTTTGGACAACAGTATATATATTGCTCTTTGCAAGGGAAAATCAAGTCGTTTTCCAGAGAGCAAAAACCAGTTGCCATTGTTTGGGCTATGCACCAAGTTGTGTCAAATTTGCCACAATTTTCAGATATCCATCGATCCCATGTTCACGAATTCGAAACATTAAACATGACAATGGAGCCATACCATGTAGCAACAGTCCCTTCCACTTAAACTAAGACCCAAACCCTGAAACAAACAATGCGTTCAACTTATTGTATCATTTTGCGGGCAGGTAAAGAAAATTCAGGTAGAATGCAGGGAAGCAGGCTCCAAATTATTAATAAAAATAAACTCAAAAGGAAAAAGGAAAACTGAGATTAATGAGATACAAGAATAAAACACAAAGATATAGAAAACATGCAATTAATTATCATCCCATCCAATAATAATGACAACATGTCAAATAGGTCCAGACCATCTGTAAAACCAGAACAAATGTTTACAGGTTCAAATCCTAAGCATGAGCACAATAATTTCCTATAATATGAGGCTGTTCTTCCGAAGGGATGTTACATCTACTGGTAGAAGCATTTGGTCCTAATTAATCCGACCAAAAAAGAAAATTTTCCTTCAACCTGCATTCAAATGCAGCAGGCAACCTTTCCTGTTTTCACTCCCTTAAGAGCTATCAGGCTTGGCTTAACGAAACAGAAGTTGTTCCCCTGGCGTATATTTACCTTCTCAATTATCTCCCTCTTCAGATGATAGTGAATAAATCTGTCCTTAAAACGAAAATGAAGGCCATCAGAATCAGCATTGATAACGAAAAATGGATCCTTCAGCAGTGTCATGTGATCCTCTAAAAATGTCACCCAGACGGTCTTTTTACTCCATTTGTGCTGCTTGTAGTCCTCCAACACCAGCATGTGGTAAGTTTTTCCTCTGCTATATCAGCAACAGCTACACAGTCATTCCAATAGAAAACCAAACTGTCCCACCAATTTACATAAAATCCCCGGGGCACGGTATTAGTACTGAAACATTCACTCAAGATATGAAGAGAATGAATTTTCAGTTTCCAATCTTGCCCATCTCCAGTAACCTGGAGAAAGTGACCAAGCCCCTCACACTTCAAAGATGATCCTCTATAATATTGCAGCGCTGGTTTGCCACGATCAGCAAATTTGTGTTTGGGTGTTTCATTGGCCTCCATTGCTCATCCTTCCCAATAGTTAACACCTCAAAACCAACTTCACTGTCTTTGCCATAAAAACATACCACTTTACACTCATGAGTGGATGGGTTCAAAGCAAAGTCCATATTCCTGGTACCCTCATGTGCATTAGGCAAGTAAAGTACCTGATGGGTAGCAGGATTTCTAATTCGGAAAACTTGAGAATTAGTAAGACTCCTCTCTAGAACCAAGCCAGCACAAAACGCTGCCATTCCAAACTTTTGTCGAAAATAACGGTTAACTTGTTAGCTTCATGTTTGTATACATATTTGAGTCGCAGAAGACAGGTCCGCTCCATGTGTTTGGCTATGAACTTGCGGTCATGAACAACCAAAAAGTACCAGTTTTTGCAGACACGCTTGTATCTTACTAAAGAATCTATAGGCAGCCAGCTCAAAATCTCTGTGATAATATCAAAGGGAAGCTGCTTTGATGCTTTTACAGGATCAGCTCTCCTCATCAGGATGATTTTCTTTCTTTGGTAGCAACGCACCATCTTCATGTCCTTTCCACAATATACTAGAAATTAAGATTTAGTAGAGTCCTCCATGGTTTCGAACTCTGCTAGTTCCACTTTATACTAGATATATAATTCCTACTATATCACTCGTATAGTTGACGATAACTACATCCACTCTCTGTTCCGATAACCCCTCGAGTTGACAATTTCGACCAACAAACGGTGTTCAACAGATAGAAATATAGCCGATATTACAAGCAAGAATATTAGAGAATGAAAAAAGCACTTGGATCCAATTACAAACAAGGACTCTTAAATCAAATCATCAACCAAGTAGAACTTGTTACCTTTAATTTTAAAAAGTAGAACAAATCCTATTAAACACTAACCCTCCATTTGGATGAAGGAATTGAAAATCGCATAGAATTCTAAAATGACAGAATTTAGATCTTCATCCTTTAAATTTTAGGCAATTAATAATTTTAGTGTTTGAATTTATGTATGTCGAATTTTATAATAAATGACATAAATTACAAATTTGATTGGGAAATGAATTCCCGCACAATAACAATTGAAATGACACTACTTTTGTAACATCCTGAACCAAATTAAATAAATATAATAAAATAATAAAAATTAATTAATAAATAATGAAATAAAAATTTCTTTAATGAGTTAAGGGTAAAAAGGCCAGTTTAATTTGGGGAAACGAGTTGCGCCATTGCTTCTGGCTCTTTGAAACGAGCCCGTAAGCAGGTGGCACGCTCAATTCCGAAGTCCAAAAACGAAACAGGGGTCTGGTTCTCTCTCTCTCTCTCTCTCTCTCTCTCTCTCCATTTTGGAACCCAAACTTTGGACGGCGAGATCTTCGCCGTCCGGCCACCATTTCCGGTGCCACAACTTGCTAAATGCTCCTCTCCTCCTCCTCTACTCAACCTACTAATTTTCCCAGCCCAATTTCGAGTGGTTTCGCAACTGGGAGAGAGAGAAGTTTCGAAATTTTTCCCGACGCTGGCCACGCGATTCCGGCCACTTTTTTCCGTCGACCAAGGTATGGATCTTCACCTCCTTGACGTGTTCTTGATGTTTTGGTAGTTGGTTTGGGTCAATTTGGTGTTTTGGAAGATCAATTAGAAACCTAAGTTTTGTCCGACTTTGAGTGAGTTTTCTGGCCACTTCCCGGCCAAATTGGAGGTCGACCCAGTTGAATAAGTTGCTCCCCTAGTTGTTCTTGACGTTTTGGCATAGGTATTGTCGTGTATTTCGAGAAATTTCCGTCGCCAGAAATTTCTCAAGACACCCAAATCTGCCATCACGTGTAGCGGTGCGTGGGCCCACGTGTGGCGGCCCATTTTTCATCCTAGAATGATCCCCATGTCGTCCCGAGCGCGACGGTATGCTCGGATTTCAATTTGGTTATCGTTTGATAGTAGAACAGATTTACGCCTAATAGGCGATATCCGGGTTCGATAGGTTCAGACCGTCCGATCGGTCCCATTTTCAAGTATGTCGTTCCTCGTATCCTCATGATCGTGTAGAAACTAGTTGATCAAGAATCGGAGTCCCGGATACTCCGAATCAAGGATGTTAGGGTTAGATACACCGGTTACTGTCCGATTGTGCGATCAAGAGCGATCCGACCGCTCGATCAAGACCATACCTGTAGGACGTGTTTAGTAGACTCTATTTAACCCGTAGGGACTTTCGAATTGGAAATCGAAGGTCGCGGGCCCCATGGACCTATTCGAGAAGTTTGACCAATCAGTTGACTGTGAGTTTTCCGAGGTGGTCCCACCGGTCAAAAGGTGTAGTTTAACTATAAAAACTCAACATGCACGCACACTCTGAATTCAGGGAACTAGGGTTTGAATTTAATTCTTGGTTGAGGTCGGTTAGTGATTTGTAATGGCTTAGTGATTTGTAATGGCATTTGGGCGTTTATTTTATGTTTATTTTATTGGATTAATACTTTTATGAAAATGCTTTATTATTGGTTTATATATGTTTAATGGTGGTTAAATTTGTGAGGTTGATCATTAAAGGTTTAAGGGGGATTTTTAGTTGTAGCTTATTGTTCCGGTTATAGTTGAAAATGTTTTGTTAGAATTAAATAGTTGGAATGCCTTGCACACGAATTGGATTACTTTGAACCATGGAGTTTACATATGGTTGTAATTATGGGATTTTTAAGAGTTATTATTATTTATGATTATTATATTTTAAGTATGTGAGTGGGTTGCGAACTTGGTTAATTGGAGTTGGGTCACACATGGCGTTGGATATTCCGGCGTGTGTGCTCACTTGGATATTGGTTATGTTATCCACACGTGGCGTTGGAAATGCCGGCGTATAATAAAGATTCGAGCACCTTTGATTGGGTGTGCCGTAGGACATGGATTGGTTGAGCCACACGTGGTGTTGGATTTTCCGGCGTGTGGGCTCATTTGAATATTGTTCACTATTGTGTTACCCAAACGTGGCGTTGGACTTTCCAGCGTGTGGGCTTCTTTATATACTGACTGCTGGTTTACCACACATGGTGTTGGATTTTTCGGCGTGTGGAAAAGTATCTGGACATAGTGATTTTCCCGGACTTGCATTGAGCTTTCTCTGCGAGTACCCGGTCATGATTTTTCCCCAACCACCTGCCCGATTTGACTGCATAGGTGGTTGGACAGTGTTCCCTCTCTCCGGTTGCCTATTGTGACTTACCTGGGCCTGCATTGAGCTTGCTCTGCTGGTACCCGATAGGGATCTTTCCCCAGACAACTGCCCGATTTGACTGCACAGGTGGTTGGACAGTGTTCCCCCTCCCTGGTTGCCTATTGTGACTTGCCTAGGCCTGCATTGAGCTTACTCTGCGAGTGTCCGGTTAGGATCCCTAACCACCTGCCCAATTTATGTACACAGGTGGCTAGCCAGTTTTCCCCATCCCCCGGTTGCCTTCGGAAACCATAATGTTGCCTTCGAAAAAGTATATTGGTTGCCTTCGGATAAAATTATGTGTTCTATATAACCCTTGGTGGGTAATAGCTGGTTATGCGCTATGCGGGTGGTTTCAGGTAAAAGAAGGTTATTGGTTTAATTAGAATTTTGAACATGATTATGGGAATGATTCTGGAATGTGTATTCAATGAAATAGTTAGTTATATAACTTGTTGAAATTGAAGTTGTCAAATGATTCTGGAATTGAATTGTTAGTTTTCCTTGCACCAATATTTATTATCTAAATTTTTTTTATTTAGACGAAAGAACGTGTGGCTTGATCCCTCAGTGAGGGTACGTAGGCAACCTAGGCTAACCTACGTGCAGTTGCAAACTAAACTGTTTGAGTTTTGAATTAAAGTATGGCTACCTTTAAAGTATTGAAACAAATTTGTTGATTCTGTTGTTTATGCCTTATTACGATTGAATTGGAGGCTGGAGGCCCATTTTGTATTGTGTGCGTACTTTGCTTTGTGCATGTTGGGTTGTTTTATCTGCTGCTTTTAACAGGCTGAAAATTTGGGAAAGTCCGTTTTTTAGGGAAGACTCTGTTGAAATTTCGACAGAAGTCTCGGTCCTTTTTCCTTTATTTCGGGAAGAGGAAGTTTGGTGTTAGTAAGTGGGTCCGGTAACGGTTGGTTACCGGAGAAGGATGCTGGATTCGTCACGAATTCCGAGGAAGAATTCGGGGCGGTTCCTGTCCAACAGGGTTCGGCACGGATTCTAATGAGGAATTTGGGTTGCGTCCTGTCAACTTTTGGCGGAAATTAAACTCGGAAGTATTTATCCCAATTTCCACGATTTTTTTTGCATGTCATTTAATAATTTCGGTGCTAAGTTGCCAACAATATAATACTACTCTTACCACATTTGTATACCACATTCTCATACCACATTATGTGGCAGATGAGGTGGACAACCACATCAATTAAAATTAATTTAACATTTTCTTTTCTTTTATGATTTAGTGACACTTTTTAATTGATGTGGCTGTCCACTTCATGTGCCACATAAGGTGGTATGAGAATATGATATACAAATGTAGTAAGAGTAGCATTACTCATAAAAAAAAATTAAGAGTAATGCTACAGTCAATTAATATAGAGGCGTCAAACGGGACGGGCCGGCCCAGCATAGCACGAGCCCAGCCCGTTTAAATTAGGCACGGCACGGCACGGCACGAGCACGAATATTAAATGGGCCTGGCCGACATGGTACGAAGCTTGGGTCGGGTTGAGATATAAAAATGAGGTCCAATGGACCGGTTTGGCTCGTGACCCGACATGGGCCGGGCTTGGCACGAGCCCGCTTCAAGCACGGCCCGAGCCCAATCCTCAAAAGTCATAAGAAGAGCGCAGAAGAGATGGATATAATTGAAAGCGTCAAACTCAAACTCAAACGTCGAAGAATCGAACTCGAAGCGTGAGGAGGACGAGGAGCCGCGTGAAGAAGCGATGAAAACAAAGCTTCGTCTCCTCCTCTTCCTCTCGATTTCTGCATCTCCTCTTCCTCTTCTAACAACATATCATAAATCCCCAATTATAAAAACCCCAAATTTGTGTTGGAAGATCCATGTAGCATCTCCTCTTCCACGAGCTTTCTATCTTTCTACAGACTTGGATTTGCAAGATAAGAGCCATATAGTTTCTATGTTTGGTTGCTCAAAATTTGTGAAAACAATTATAAATGTTTGGGTTTTTTGGAGTGGATTTTGCAGATTCTACCTTCAGGGTATCAAATTGGGAGACAAGAAGGAAGATTCTACCCTCAGGTCCAAACAGGTAAAAAATTTCACTCTCATTCGTGCCCATCTGCAAAATTTCACAAATTTCAGTCACCAAAATCCTTGAAACCAAAAACCCAATTCACATTGGTCGAAACGGTAGTAGCCAAAAAACTCCCATTAATTGCTAACTTTGCTGTACCTAATGTTTCAGGTCAATTTGACGCCTGAAGAACGAACGCTTATTCTAACTTGCAAGTCCAAGGCTGTTAGGGAGTTTACATTCGGAGGTCTTGCTGCTGCTACTGTTGCCTGGACAGGTCTCTCATTTGACATTTCTCTTCTTCTGATTTCTTGTAAATTTTTTTTAATTTTATCTTCCAATTATGAGTTTCTATGTGTTTTTTAATGTTGAGACTTGGGAGGTCAGAGTTATACAATGTCATTGATTTTCCCAAAGCTTGTAATTGTATGATATAATGGCAGTGGTACAACAAGTGAACCACTTTTTGTATATGAGCCAATTTGACATACATTTTGAATTCACATTCAGGAAAACCCACTTTTGATTTGGTCATTTTTAGTTAACAATTTGGATTGGTTTTGGATAGAGAAACATGGGTTCACTAGTAGTTCGACTTATCATTGTTCCATAGTTTTAAGGTAGTTATCATGAGAGGTCTGCAGATTACTACACGTATAATCGAACACCTGTCAATAGATTCATGTGTACTATGTTTCAATGCTGCTTGTTAACTAACAAAACTATAATCAAGGTTTACATGATATGTAGTATGTACAGTCAATTGAATAATGTGGGCTGCCCTGCTTGGAGAAGAGCAATCCATTGAATTAAAGTAATCCCCAAATATCATCTCCTTTTTCTATCTCCAAAAGGTTGAATATGAGTTGATCACATGTTCTTTGGCAGGTATTGATTGGTTGGGGGCATGCTCTTGCACTGACTGTGTCACATCCCAAAATCGCTCCGCCGTAGCACGATATTGTCCGCTTTGGGCCGGGGCCCTCACGGTTTTGTTTCTGGGAACTCACGAGCAACTTCCCAGTAGGTCACCCATCCTGGGATTACTCTAAGCCACAACTCGCTTAACTTTGGAGTTCCCACAACTCCGAAGCCAGTGAGCTCCCAAAAGGCCTCGTGTTAGTTAGAGACGTGCCCACACATATAAGGCACATCACCTTTCCCTCCCCGAGCGATGTGGGATTGCTCACCGTTCTCTGCTTTCCAAGCCCAAGACACGGGTCTTATTGTCACATCCCAGAATCGCTCCGTCGTAGCACGATATTGTCCGCTTTGGGCCGGGGCCCTCACGGTTTTGTTTCTGGGAACTCACGAGCAACTTCCTAGTAGGTCACCCATCCTGGGATTGCTCTAAGCCACAACTCGCTTAAGTTCGGAGTTCCCACAACTCCGAAGCCAGTGAGCTCCCAAAAGGCCTCGTGCTATTTGAAGGTGGGCATGTACATATAAGGCACATCACCCCCTCTCCGTTGGCCGATGTGGGATCTTACAATCCACCCCCCTTAGGGGCCCGACGTCCTCGTCGGCACACTCGCACCACACGGCAGAGTGGCTATGATACCAAATTGTCACATCCCGGTATCGCTCCGTCGTAGCACGATATTGTCCGCTTTGGGCTGGGGCCCTCACGGTTTTGTTTCTAGGAACTCACGAGCAACTTCCCAAGAGGGTCACCCATCCCGGGATTGCTCTAAGCCACAACTCGCTTAACTTCGGAGTTCCCACAACTCCGGCTGAGCTCCCAAAAGGCCTCGTGCTATTTGAAGGTGGGCATGTACATATAAGCGCACATCACCCTCTCCGTTGGCCGATGTGGGATCTTACAGACTGACTGTATTGCTGGAAAATGTTGAATTGATTATGGAATTAGAAAGGACATCTAAAACCAACCTACCCATATATTGATTAATATTGGTAGAGGTGCTTATGGCATTATGCGTGACAGACCCGACCAGATTCCACCCCGAACCCATGCCGAATCCTCGCGACAACCGACATCATCGCGATCTTTGGGCCCACATACTAAAAGAATCCCTCTTCCCGAGACAAGCAGACAAAGGGGTCAAGACTTCTACCGAAAAAGCAGGCGAGTCTCCCGTAAATACAACCAAACCCAAAAGTTCCAACCTGTTCAAAAACAGTAGAATATGTATAACCAACTGCCAGCATGCAATAAATACATAACAGGCCTCCGGCCAACAAGTTCGACCCTAATGGGCAATAACAGAGCAACTAAGAGTATGCAAGTTTAACAGCGGAAATTCAAAGTTAAGATAAGGGACACGAAGTCCTACAATCAAGTCGACGCTTGAGAAGAGAAGCGCTCGGCCGGACAGTAACGAAGCACGACTAGGGCCTGGGGGGCGCAAAACAGAAAGAGTGTGAGTGGACAAAAACAAAGTTTAGTAGTTCAAAACAACGTACTAACCCCACCGTTTCAAAACCATGCAAACCATGCAATTAAAATCCGTTGTATACATAATTGATTCAAAAACCAATATCTCAAAATAATCAAAGAATAAAACCATTCCAAACCTTTTTCTTTCCCCGAGGCATAACCTCCCAAAACTGATCCGAGTAGTCATAAAAATAATTATAAATCGAAACAACTTGAAAATCGTAAGCATGAGAAAATAATAAAGTTTCCATAAAACAAAACAACGTAAAAAGTCCAAAGGCCAAGATAAATCCCAGAAATCCAAAACCACCACATAGTAATATAATATTAACACTTAAAAAGACTTTAACCCTTTCTTTCCCACACTCAAAAAGCTGCATGCTCGTAGGCACTGCAAGCGAGGAAGTATCCTCACCGAAAGAAAATAAGAATACGAAGGTACTAACACACGCGTATAGATATAATATAACCTCGACACAAAAATACAAGTACCAGGAGAAACAATCCAACAGGGGATTGTTTAACTGGACACTAGGACAGCATTCACGATGGTCTCATGCCCAGGATAACTGGAAATCGGACGGCACCGCAATGGCCTCGTGCCCAGGGTCAAGCCGTCCAACTGGGACTAAGCTCCCCGGCCCGCATGGCAGAATCCTCAATATCCATATGTCCGAAACGAGTCATACGCGCAGACTACCCAATCAAGGGTCTATGGCTACACCCCCTTAAGGCATGCACCGGATCGAACCATACTCCATATCACAGTAACCGTATCAAGAACAGGGGGAGGTACATAACACAGTGCCAACTGTACACAAATCAAACGTCACACGATAATCCATATATACAAATTTAACCACATGTACCCAAACCCCAAAATATCACACACCAGAACATATATACGTATAACAAATCCAATAACATCAAATATACTCAATAAAGGACATCACCGTCCCAAACATACAATTCTATAGTTAAAATAGACACAAGCGTCAAACGACGGTGTAATAATCCAAAAACCATTAACAAAACTCAAGTCAAGAGAACGTCAAGTCACACCCCAAGTAAAACATATGCTTCAAAACATAGTAGGTACTACCCTTTGAAAATATAAAGTCCAAACCCCGAAACGTAATATTCAAAATATACATACGTATATGTATATATATACAAAACATAATTATCCTTTAAAATACAATAATTCAAACTCAAGCATTCGAAATTCCCACGTATAACTGACATCCCTTAAATTCATACTTTAAAACAACATAAATAGTGATTCATTAAAATATAACCGAAAGTCCAAACCCGTATACATATATGTTCCAAAACTCCATTTCAAAGTAGATATACATATATATTCAAAGTAGATATATATATACTCAACGTAGATATACATACTTATTTTCAAGGTAGATATATATGTAATGTATATTCAAAGTAGATATGTATATACTTATTTTCAAGTAGAGATATATATATATATATATATATATATATATATATATATATATATATATATATATATATATATAATATACATTCAAAGTAGATATATATATATATATACATATGATCAATTCCCGATAATCCGACATATATTCTCGATAGCCTCATTAATCCGACATGTATTCTCGATAGCCTCATTAATCCAACATGTATTCTCGATAGCCTCATTAATCCGACATGATCCTTCCAAGTTGATCCATATGTATATATATATAATCAAAGTATAAGTAATTATAATTCATAAGGTTTAAACATTAAAACCGAATATGTAATCCACCGAACTATACTAACGACCAAATCTTACCGTCCAATTACTCAATTCAAAGTAGATATATTTATATAATCAAAGTAGATATATAAGTTTCCCAAAAATATATAAAGTATAAATTCCAAAGGCTTAAAGTATAACCCACGACATTCGTAACAATAAAATATTAAAGTCCGAAACCCAACAAAACCATAAACTCAAATATTAAATATAATTCATAAGGAAAATCCATCAAATTCCACCGTACCCAAATTCGTACATAAATACTACCGGACGCTTGACTCGTCCCAAAATCAATACTTAAAGATAAGCATAATAATAAAATATAGCCAACAGGGCCCCACAAACAAATCGGCAACCCAAATCAAATATAAAACTCAAACACCAATTCAATCATCATAAACCCATCAAAGATCAAATCAAGATTTAAAACAATACTTAAATATCATTTATATGCATCACATTCAATTTCTTAAATCATGCTCGTTTGAAAACAAAGTCTACTCACTGTTGGTCCCACGCTGCCCAACCCGAAAAGGGTTCCACTCGAGGATCACGAAGAGCTTGAGAACCTAATTCAAGAATACGAGGATTAAGATTAACAACCGGACCGAAGCGATAACCTTAAAAAGTCAACCTTAACCAAACCTGACTCAAATGTACCAACACGTCGTACGAGGAATTTTAAGGTCAACGACGTTCGTTAGGAGACGAGACGACCTCGGGAGACGCTCGGTCAACCCTGGTCAAACTTGGTCAAACTTACCCGAATAGGTCAAACCGGGCCCGTGGGTCCCATGACCTCCAAACTTAGATCTGAAAGTTCCTACAGGTTCACTACGGCTTAAAGAACACGTCCTGAAAGTTTGGTCACGATCGGACGGTCGGATCACTCACGATCGCACGATCGGACGGTCGGATCACTCACGATCGCACGATCGGACGGTTACGGTTTAATTCTAACTTGAAGTCATTGATCCGAAGCATCCAGGGCTCCGAATCATGATCCGTCAAATCCTATACGTTCTTAGAAATAAGGGGAACAACATACGTGAATTCGGTTTCGATCCAACGGCCCGAACACGTTGAACCCAAACAACGCATAATAGGCGTAGAATGGTTCGAGGTCCAAACGGCGTCCGAATCGAAATCTGAACATACGTACGCGTTCATAACGACTCAAGGATTGCATTGGGATGAAGAACCGCCACCACACAGCCGCCACGCGCCGCCACGCGCGCCGACAGCGCGTGGTGGGTGTCTTGAGCGATTCTGGCGTTCGGGTTTTCGTCGATTCGAGGGGCAAGACTTACACCAAACTGATCAGCACCTAGAGGGGGTTCCAAAACCGGTCTGAACCGGCCACGAACTGGCTGAAAATTCACTCCAAAAACCGGCCAGTTTGGGGTTTCTAGATCTGATCAATTAGAGACCAAATCGATGAAAACCAACCATGCAGGAAGCAAGAGGAGGAGGAGGTTTAGTTTCGTACCTTGCGCGACGGTGGAGCTCGCCAGAGCCGGCCGTACGACGCCGGTGAAGTTTCAGACAAAACCGGGTGGTTTCTCGCGTTTTCCGGCGGCAAGAGCGGCGGGCTTCGTCGGGGAAGGGTGGGGGAAGGTGCGGGACTCCGTCCCGGTTCTTTTCGTTCCGGCCCCGTGGCCTGTGGTGGTCGGAGGCGGCGGCGGCTGGTCAAAAACCAACCGGATGAACAGTGATTGGGGGGGCTCGTACGCAGGGGAGAGAGAGAGAGAGAGAGAGAGAGAGAGAGAGAGAGAGAGAGAGAGAGAGAGGATTGGGTTGACCAATCAGAATTTTCTTTTGTTTTTATCCAATTTAAATTATTAAAATATTCCACTTTATTGTTTGGAAACCAAATTGATCGTGCCGCACGTCCCCGGACTTGTTTCGACGTGCTGGACGCAATGGCGCAACTCGTTTTGCCAAATTGTCGTCCGAAAATTAAGTTGACCAAAATGCCCTTTTAAATATTAAATTCTAAATTAATTCCAATTTCATTATTTTAATCCCTTTTTAATTCCTTTTAATTCTTTATTTGTTTAACTCAATTTATTTATTTATTTTCCTTTAATTTTTGGGTCAGGGTCGTTACAGTCTGGTAAGCTTTCTACGTTCAAAAATTGATCTTTAGCTTCTTTTGCTATGTGGGGCACTTTTAATTTTATATTTTTACTTTTGTTTGGTTTTGTTGACATTTCTATTGATATATTTTGCTTTACTTTAAAATTGGTTTCAATGTTTTTATGTTGAGTTTGGTCTGTTGAGTAATTTGAGTGATATTCCTTTGTCCGGATGATATTCAAGATTATATTGCAGAGAACATGCCCAAAATAGAGTAAGAAGGAACTCTGTATAGAATTCGTACTGTGTTGTTAAAATCATTTGATACCTCAATGGAGGGGCATTTTATTGTACATAACAGGTTCAATAATTTATTATACTGTTACTTTGTTTTCTGTTTGTGTGCTGTTTTTATATCAGTTTGGTTACAAATGCTAACATACAGCAGAGCTGGTTTCTTGAATATAGCTGATGCTTATTAGCAACTCCTTACCCATATATTGATTAATATGGATTTGATTCTCAATTAAGTGAATCTGTTGAACTCATTAAGTTTGTATCCTTACTTATGCAGGCTCGAAGTTGTTTGGTTGTAGTTATTCAACACGGGAAGCTGCTGAGAAGTTGGTTTTAGAAGGGATGGCGAAGGAAAATAACATGCCAATAATTTGGGAACCTAGTTTAGTGAGAGAACTACGTTTTGTTGAAGTTGTAGACACTGCATGTGCTTTTGATAATTCAATAGTGTAATTTGGGAGGGCAATGGTACTCTTTTTCCTTGATTGGATTTCCCTCCATTGGGGGTTTTTTAAGGCTAGGTTTTAACGAGGCCACATTTTTGCCCTCCATCGCCCTTTCATACTGTTTGGATGTTTGATTGATTAAAGTTTTCAAAAGTTCATCATTTATTGCCTCTAATTACATTTTTTATGTTTATAATTTGAATTATCTAGTGAAGTTTGGGAAGAAAAAAAATCAAAATAAATGGCCCAATGCTTGGGCCCCAATACGGCCCGGCCCGTTTCTATATGGACTTGAGCTTTGAGTCGGGCTGGGATTAATAGTTTTACCAAATGGGCCAACACGGTACAGTCCGATAAATTTAATGGGCCGGCACGGCACGAATAACTTAAAAGCACGAAGTTAAATGGGCCGGGCTGGCCCGTTTGACACCTCTAAATTAATATAACTTTTTGTTAATGAATAGTAATATAATTCACGAATCTCTTACGTTTAGCATTTAAGTTTTAATTGTTAGCTCTTACTCCGTTACCATTTTGGATTTCTGATTTTAGGGAAAGACCCAAAAGGAAAGAAGAAACTGAGACCAATGGATATATACAAAAATAAAACCAAACATATATAAACAAATATGCAATTATTATTCCAGGCAATCTAAAACCTACGAGGACAAACCAAGTGTTACAGGTTCACTCATGCCCTGCCAAGTCTGACTAAGGGAATTATACATATATATATATATAGGCAAATTGAAGGATACCTCCTCCATCTCATCACCCTTAATAGGAATTACTTTGTAAAACAGTCAATTAATTTAGCCCAAACGCAGACGATAACTAGCAGTATTATTCCCCTCAAACAAAAAACGAAGAGACTTATTATCACCCTATAGGCCTTAGCCCCAAGTGTGTAGAGTAGTGAGGCAATATAACCCAACATGGAATCAGATTCTTCAGTCTTAATCATGCCATCAGATTCTTCGAGCTTCAAAAGAGGCTTAAATACCTACAAGTGAAGAATAGCAAGTAATAAAAATTCAAATATATATAGTACTTATGCTCAACTTCCAAACATTTACAAACTTAACAAAAGTTTTCCAACTTCCATGTTAAAGAGAAAACAAGCTAATAGAAATACACACCGTCCACAGCTCATCGAGATCATAATTCAAGTCAACGTAAACAGCACCAGCCACGGACTCGACAATATCTGCAAGAACCTTGTAGCCTTCTTCAGACCCCGTCAGAACTTTTCCATTAAGTACGTCTTCAGTAAACTTCTTGACCTGGAATTATGCAATAAATTTAAAAAATTGCTCATAAAACCATATGTGAAAACAATTAATTAACTAACAAGTAAAAATCCTTTAACCAAGTTTTAAAAGCAAGGTTATAGTCGAAATATAAACACTCACACGCTGATGTACAGACAACTTTTGTGTGTGTAATTTTTGTTTGTTTGGGCTTCGGTTCCCCTTTCACCAAAAAACTAACAAGAGAAATATTAAGGATAGTTGCCCACACGTGCGTGAGTTGTTGTCATCCGCTCATGTTAAGAACTATTGGTGATGGGTAGTTCACTTACTAGACCTTGGCTCAAAAGAAATAGGCAAACTGTAGTACAATTCTAATTTTTTTTTTCCAGAAGACAACTGTAGTACAATTCTAAACCTTGTCTCTTCCAATGAATTATGTCCCCACTTTACACAAATTTAAAAAAAAAATAATACTTGGCAAATATAAATACCCAACTAAATTCCACCTAAACTGTTTTGTTTTCTCTTTTCACTTATAAAGCGAAGTCCCACACATAAATCGCTTGAGAAACATGAAAAAGAAGGAAAAAAAATAACTCATTATCAAGATAAAAAACATCAATGAAAAAAAAACAAAACCCAACTAAATTCCATCTAAAATGTTTTGTTTTCTCTTTTCCCAAATAAAGCAAAGTCACACACAGAAATCTCAAGATAGACATGAAAAAGAAAAAGAAAGAAGACCTGAGCATCAAGAGGAGGTGTATTGTGTGGGAGAAGGTGGTCATAAAGCCCAAGCCAAGCACCGACGCAGGCGAGTTTGAGGTTGCTAGTGGCATCGGAGCGTAGCTTAGTGATTTGGTCTTCGTTGAACTTCTGGCTGTCACGAAAGAAGTACTTTGTCACTGCGTGGTTGAGAGCGCTGTCGCCGAGGAGCTCGAGGCGTTGATACGAAACGGGCCCAAGGGAGGAGGGGTGGGTGAGAGCTTCTTCTAAAAGCGTCTTGTCCTCGAAGTCGTAGCCTACGATTCCTTCCACGGCTGTCACTCGCTCTTTCATTTCCGGTGATGGCTGGAGTTGGCGGGTGAAGAGCTTCATCTTGTCTTGTTGATGAATTCGTCCGGTCGTGGTTTGATTTGAACTTTGATGGTGCATGCGTGTAGTGTTGATATAAAACTAACTACTTGTGTAAGAATTGGAAATGCCAGAAACCTTAATGGCAAAGTAAAAGGAAAAATAATATTTTAAAGAAAAAGTTAAAGGAGAAAAGGAATAAAGGTGAACCTGTGTAGCCCGAGGTTTGTCACGTAGGGATTGGCTGACCAAAACGCCGAATTTATTATCACTTGCATCCATTTTCAGTGGAAAAAAAAAAATACTTTGATTAAGGGGGGGACAACAATGCAGTTTCATGATTTACAGAGAGATCTGTACGGATATGATGCCGAGTCTACGAGAAGAACTTGCATGTCACGGGAGTAGCACTACCCCATCCAATCACATTCAGCCATATGGAAGCCTTATGATGACTGGCGGAATGTGATTAGTAACAAAATAGTGTTATCTCTGTCACATGCAAGTTTTTCTCTGAGTCTACCCTTGTAGCTTTTGAGATTCGAGAGAGCAATTTGCCTATTATCTTGAAGGACTTCTACAGTACTTCACAAATATTGTCCATAAATTTTTGTTTTTTTAAAAAAGGAACATTGTGTCAATATGCTTACTTCTTCCATGTTGTATTTGATTCTTTGAGAGCTTATTGATTCGTCGTCTACATTAATCACTGTAGGTTCTTCTTGTGGATCATTCCATGACTCCAAAAGGTTTCTTAGTCATATAGCCTCACAAACAGTAGAGGAAATGAAACTATAGATTGTGTATGTACGTATGAAAGGAAATGAAAGAAATGGGCCATGTCCACGTGATAACAAGGAAACTAACGAATTAGATGGCATAAAAAAATTAATGTCCGGAGTATGATGTTTAGGATGAAGGTGTTAACAGTATTGCTGCTGAGGTGTGCGGAATGAGCTGGAGTGGTCACGTGCTTCTCAGTATATACGTGTGCAAGTTAGTTACCTATATAAATATCAGCTTAAGCTTTGCTTAAGCTCAGTGAGAATTGTAACAGATTCAATATAACAGAAATATACAGAGCCTTTCTACTCTCTCTCTCTCTTCAACTTTCTCTGTCTAAAACCAAAACCTAACTTTCTTCCACCATAGTTAACATGGTATTAGAGCTTCGGCTCTCTGATTCCTAATCCTTTTTGCTTCCACTCCATTATATCACAACTAGTTTCGGTATTTTCAAGCTATCACTGAGGCAGAAGGTGTTACCACTGAAGTAACTGAGGCTTATCGCCACTGGATTCAAGTTGATAAATCTCTGCTTAGTCTGCTTATTGCAACACTGTCTGATGAGGCAATAGAGTATGTTATTGGTTGCAAATCAGCCAGAGAAGCATGGTTAAGTCTTACAGATCGGTATGCTTCTGTCTCAAGGGCTCAGATGGACGTCTAGAACAATACGGGCGATAAAGGAAAACTTTTAAGACGATGATTTATCACATGCGCGCGATTAAAATATGAAACTGTTGAAACGAACATCTATATAAATACAATTGCGAAAAAATATTTACGAAACTTTGTAAGTCGCGCGTAGTGCGTGTGATTAAAAAAAGCCTCTCGTACGCGTGGAAGCGCGTGCAGGGAGGCTAGTTAATAATAATAAGAATGACATGGGTGGTAATTAGTCCTAACAAAGGTCCCAACTTTATAAGACGAACTAATCAGCTATCCAAAAGTTCATAAACTTTCAAGTCGAATTGAAAAATAAATGAAGTGGGTTTCATTGCAATTATCCAAACAAACGACCATGGTTCATATATTCATTTGATTAAGCTATTAACACATCTAGTTATTAAGTAATATGACAACAGTATGATTAAAACTCATCTCTATCAAACCCTAATGAAAAGGAAATCTAGGTTTGCTTCAGACATAGACAAAAAGCATCCGAGAATTCAGGGAATCAAAATGTAAAATATTTCAACACCCAGAAAAAGCTAACCAGCAGAAAAAGCATGTGAATAAGAACAATTATACATTTTGTGGATGGCTCTGTAATTGTGGATGGTGGGGTACCTCTATTCTTCTTGTCTTGCAACAAAATAATAGTTCCAAAACAAAATTCACAAAAAAGAACATAAACAATGGTTAGAGATGACAACATAGTGAAACGGAGGTAGATATCCTCACCTATAGACCAAAGCTCAAACCAGAAGTTGTATCTACCAATCTCCACCTAAAGATCATTGTCTATCGCTTCCGCTCGTACAATCGGCTCGATGAAACCCCTTGGTTTCAGACCTCGCAGCGAAGCTCTCTCGATTCTCAACCAATTCTCTCGATTCCACCATCAATGTCCACCTCTTCCTCTTCTCTATCTCTCTCTGCAACTCACGGCCTCTCTCTCTCTCTGCTTATCTCCCTCTCTTCACCTCGGCTCTGCATGCAGGAAGCAGCTCCAAGTTTTGTTCTCTCTCTCTCTCTCTTTGCCTTTCTCTCGAGTCTTTGAATATCTGAAAAATGGAAGAGGCTTAACCCTGAAAAACAGAGATTAGTCGAAGCCTCCAGATGAAACGAACCCAACTCTTCCATCCTTGCCCCTGAATCTACCAAACCATCTAGTTAGAACCGACATTTCAGATGAAACCCAATCTCTACTTTACAAATTAGAAACGAAACCCATAAGAAAAGAACAAACCCCTAAACCCAAAGCCTCCATCTTTATCAGAAAAAACAGTTGTTTAAAAAAACCCATGAAAAAGAAAACGACTTTAAGAACTCACAATAGGTGAGGGTGCAGAAAAATGGAGCTGAGGAAGCCTTTGCCTTTCTTCTGCTCTGAGTGAAGATGAAAGAAGTTCCGAAAATGAAATACGTATTCTTCTTGTGTCAAAGAGGAGAAACGAACGGTGAAAGAGAGAGAGAGAGAAAAGTCGAAACCTCCAGAACCCAGGTCTTCCATATTAGTTATTAGTGAAGGGCAAAAAGGTCATTACACTGTCCAACAGTGAAGTCAATGGAGGCATTTTCGTTATTTCACTGTTCAAGGAACAGTGCTTAAAACTGAGTTTTAGTATATATATAATTTTGCAAGTGTGATTTTGAAGGAGAACCTTAAAAAATGGACGATAAATTATGAGATTATGTTGTGTGCTTGGTCCAAAAGACTAGTGAGCCCCTTACTAATAACTTACTAATTAGTTAGCTTTTGAGCATATAATAATTCTTCAATAGAATGAATTGCAGTGAATTCTTCAATATAAAATCATTTGCCCTAAATCTTCAGCCTCTCCATTGTTTAGTTTTCATGTTGATTCCTATAGAGCTCTGAAATTTGAGATTGAGTTTCTAGGAATGTTAGCAAAAAAGTTACGCAGCCACCAAGCGTTCAACAAGTTAGTGAGCAAGTATAGCATGTGGATTTAATTGTAACTTCCTAAATTTTTATTGTTGATTGCAGGATTCACTTCCTTTGGGCTATAGCATTCTTACAGAGAAATTCTATAATTTAACTTTGTTTTGTTGGTTAATAGTAATATAATTCAGCAAATGAATCACTAGTGTAGTGATTGGGAGCAATTACTCCCTGCGGCAAGGTGCCGGTTTCGAGTTCTAACATCCGTGTAGTGTATATAAGTTTAGTATATTTTCGCCCTTTTCAATAGAAAAAAATCCTTAAAAAAAGAAATAATATAATTCATGAATCTCTTAGCATTTAATTTTTGAATGTTAGCGATCAGTTACCATTTTGGATTTCTGATTTTAGGCAAAGACCCAAATGAAAGAAGAAAAATGAGACTAAATATGCAATTATTATTCCGATCAATCTAAAACCTACGAGCACGAACCAAGTGTTACAAGCTCAAATTAATGTAGCAGGTAGAAGAACCTACCCACATATACAACTACAAGCACTTATATATGTGAAATGGAAGAAATTCAGAGAGAAAAGTATAGAAATTATAGAGAACATGAGATTATCTCCTTCACTCATGCCTTGCCAAGTCTGGTTATGGGAATTTATGTCAGAGATTCACTTAGGTTTGAAATTGGATGATTTGTATTCACATAGAACTAGAATATTTATACAAGTGGTGGGTACTCGGTCTCCAAGTACATTCCTATTTGGTTACAATTACCTATAATTACATGGGATTACAATATCACAATAAAGGGAAACTAAATCACGGAGATTGGAGTTGCTGATGTTGTGCAGATTTGGCGCGGTCTCTATTAATTTATACCCCTCAGCAACCAAGCTGGCCAAAACAGAGACAATAACTAGTGTAAGTAATAGACATAAGTATAAACAAACTAGCAGACATAAGAATGAAAGATCGGATTAGAAGCAAGAGCGATAGAGCTTGTGTTGTCACACCAAAGCAAAGGAGGTGAAGGCAAACATGTAATTCTTGTAATAGTTGTTGAATCCAGGAGAGTTCCATAGCGGTGAGAGCCAATTGACGATACTCGGATTCGGTACTAGAACGGGAGACGGTGGGCTGCTTCTTGGAGCTCCATGAGACAAGGTTTGAGCCAAAGAAAATACAATATCCCCCTGTAGAACAACAATCATCGGGATTACCAGCATAGTCGGCGTCAGAGAAAGCAATCACGGAAGAGTCACCAAAGCAAAAAATAAGGCCATCATGAGAAGTGCCAAGAACATAACAGAGAATGCGCTTGGCGGCTTTCCAATGAATATCAGTAGGTTGATGTATGAATTGACAAACTTGGTTGACGGCAAAGGAGACATCCGGACGAGTAAGGGTGAGATATTGAAGATCGCCAACAAGACTTCGATACTCGGTGGGATCAGAGAGAGGGGAGCCACGAAGAGAGCTAAGTTGAGAGCCAGTGGCAACTGGAGTGAGACAAGGATTAGCCTCATGTAAGGTGGCCCTTTTGAGAAGATCGGCCGCATATTTGGCTTGAGTCAAAAACAACATATCCGGAAATTTGCTTTACCTCAATGCCCAAAAAATAATGGAGATCCCCCAAATCTTTCATAGCAAACTGACGGTTAAGAGACTTGAGAAGAGCCAAAGAAACTCAAAGAAGCGGGAGAACCAAGCACGGGGAGATTGCTTGAGACCATAGAGAGACTTCCAAAGGCAACAAACATGATGAGGAAATTTAGGGTCTTCAAAGCCACGGGGCTGGAGCATGTGTGCTCTTCAGACAAATAACCATGAAGAAAAGAATTAGTGACATCAAGCTAACGAATGGGCCATTGCCGAGAAAAAGCAAGAGAAATAATAATGCGAATAGTAACATGCTTAGCAACAGGACTGAAAGTTTCCAAGTAGTCAATGCCATATTGTTGATGAAAACCATTGGCCACAAGATGGGCCTTATACCGTTCAATGGAACCATCTGAGCGGCGTTTGATACGATACACCCACTTGCAAGGCAAGGCATGGCGTTGAGGGGAGGGAGGGACAAGATCCCAAGTATGATTGTGGTGGAGGGCTTGGACCTCTGTGAGCATAGTTTGGTGCCAATGATCCGATTTGTGGGCTTCTCATAACGAGGTAGGTTCGATCTTAGATACCTGCGAAAAAACAAGATTTGCATAACCGAATCTCATCTCTCAAACGAGTGACCATGTTATGAGTAGGGGGAGGGAAGGAAGGCAGGGATAACACAATCGAAGAAGCGGGGACATCAACATAAGTGACCATGGGCGAAGGAGGAGGAGGGGACGGTGGGGAAGGTGGGGGCGACACAACGGAGGAGGAAGACACGACTACAAGTGGAGGGGGAGACACTGGGGATGGAGGAGCTTGGGAAGCGGGAGAGAGAACCTGAAAGGGAAAAGTAGATTCACCAAAAACAACATGACGAGAGAGATAAACACGACCATTAGAAGGATCATAACAACAATAACCTTGGTAATTTAGAGAATAACCTATGAAAACACACTGTTTAGAACGAAATTGAAGCTCATGTTTATTGTAAGGACGGAGGTAAGGATAGCATGCACATCCAAAAACATGAAAAATAGAATAGTCAGGACGACGACCTAACAAAAATTCATATGGAGACAAATAATTTCATTGATGGGCGAGCAAACGGTTGATTAAATAAGTAGAAGTATTACAGGCTTCAACCCAAAGGGAAAGGGGCATGTGGGCGGTGGCGAGGAGAATAAGAGCCATGTCTATGAGGTGACGCTGTTTACGTTCAGAGGCTCCATTTTGTTCGAGGGTATGAGGATTAGAAACACGGTGAAAATTCTCATGAGTACTTAAGTAATGCTAGAATTGGTGACTAAGGAATTCAGCCCCCCCCAAAAATCTATTTGAAGAGATTTGATTGTGCACACACGGTCAACAGACAATAAATTTTTCACCAAAGTCCTAAATTTCTGAAAATAATAAAAAGCGTCAAACTTAAAACGTATGGGGAAAACCCATGTATAATGAAAGTAATCATCAACAAATAAGATAAAATACTTAGAACCTTTATTAGATAAAATGGGAGATGTCCAAATATCACAATGAACCAGTTGTAACGGAACAGAATAAGATAATTAAAAAGGTAAATGACTACTTTTTCTTAGAGGACAATGAGAACAAAAGGAACTCCTAGGAGAACCACAAAGGGCAAGGTGAGTGGAAATCTTCTGAAAGACAGTAGGAGAGGGATGACCTAAGCGTTGATGCCACACGGGAGAGGAAGTACGGATACCAAGGAGGGCAACGTCGTTGGTAGGAAATTCGGAGGAGGATGGAGGAGACCATTTTCACTCTTGCTGTGGAAAAGCGTCTTCCTCGAGTCGAGATCCTTCACATAGAAATCAGAGGAGGTGAAAATAAAGCAGACAGAATTATCAAGAGCAAATTGATGAACACTAAGAAAATTATGAGACGCGGAAGGACAATGAAGAACTCTATTTAAATGGAATTGAGAGATGGAACCATAACCATTATTATATATATGCAAACCTTGACCGTTACCCACTGAAACTTGATCCAAAACACCATAATTCTGAGAGAGCTGGAGATGAGCCAAATCATTTGTTATGTGAGCGGAGGCACCACTATCAGTAAACCATGTGGATAACTGAGCAGGAGTATGGGAGGCAACCATGGCTTGGGGAGCAACATGAGGACGGGTGCAACGACGAGCCATATGACCATATTCACCACAGTTATAACAACAATCGTGAAAACCAAGAGAAGAACCATAAGACGGAGAGAAGAAAGCACCATGGCTAGCAGCAATAGGCACAAAAGGCGGAGCTTGGGAGGGGAGCGAAGGATGCCCCGACTAGGAGAAGAAATGGGGCCAGAAAAGCCACCATAAGAGCTAGAGAATCCGCCACGTTGACCACCACGGGAAAAAGGAGGACCCACTGTTGGAAGAGTCATGGCCACGATTAGCGTAAAACACTTGAGTGGTAGAATCAGACGTCATGGAAGAGGTGTAATCAGCCATATGAGTCTCAGTAGTCAATAAGGCAATAACATCATCGAGGGCCATAGAAGGGTCACAGGACTGAATAGAGTTGACGACGCTCTCATACGCGGTCCATGGGTTTGCCAGCAAGAGCCAAACTATCAACAAGAGTAGTCATCTGATCGACAAAATCGGTGATGGAGGAGGCACCTCGTTTGGTGGTTTACAACAGGTGCTTCAACTGAAGAATATGAGAACGGGACTAAGAATTGAAACATTTCTCCAAAGAGTCCAAGCAGCACGAGCTATAAGACAACGAGAAACTTGAGAAAGCACGCTAGGAGTGAGGGTATAATTGATCCAACTGTGCAACTGTTGATCAAGCATATGCCAGTCCACATAGGTAGGGTTGGGAGTGACGCCATCAGAGCTGAACTGAGAGGGACACAGATTTGTTTGATCAACAAATCCGATTAAACTGGTACTCTTCAACAAGGGCAAGAACTGAGCTTTCCAAATGATGTAGTTCATACGATCGAGTTTGATAGAAACAACATATGAGATATTAGGAAGAGAGGCCATAGGAGAAGCAAGCGACGTCACAGACGAGGAAGAAGCCATCGGAGAAGAATGAGGGGACAAGGGAGTAGTATTTGCCGGAGAGGGTTAAGTAGAGGAAGGCATATGTGGGCAGAGAAAACACATAGAGAAAACGCAGGGTAGGCTAGGGTTTAGGGCTTTGATACCATGTTAGAGATTCACTTAGGTTTGAAATTAGATGATTTGTATTTACATAGAAATAGAATATTTATAGTGGTAGGTACTTGGTCTCCAAGTACATTCCTATTTGGTTACAATTACCTATAATTACATGGGATTGGAGTTGCTGATGTTGTACATTCTTATTTGGTTACAATTACCTATAATTACCTATAATTACAATAAAGGGAAACAAAATCACAGAGATTGGATTTGCTGATGTTGTGCAGATTTGGCGCGGTCTCTATTAATTTATACCCCTCAGAAACTAAGCTGGCCAAAACAGAGACAATAACTAGTGTAAGTAACAGACATAAGTATAAACGAACTAGCAGACGTATTCCCTTCAAACAAAAAACCAAGAGACTTCTCATCACCCTATAGGCCTTAGCCCCAAGTGTGTAGAGTGAGGGAATATAACCCATCATGCAATCGGATTCTTTGGTGTTGATCACATTATCATATTCTTGTAAAGCAAGGATCATCTTGTGTGCTGCAGAATTCTTCGCATATTGTATTCTTGACTCTTCATCTCCCGTCACAGATTGCACGGTACCATCTGAAGTTTCCACTTTAACTGAGTATACAAATTTGGGTGAATGTGGAGGACCTGATACGTTCTCTTCTCTGCAATAATTAGAAAAACAAATATGGATCTAGTTAACAATAGAATCGGCAATAGATAAGATAACGGCTTTCTTTATTTTTGTTTACCAATACTGAATGATCATGATAAACTAAAGAATATTCATACTTGTAATCTGGTTTAGGCAACTTCTTCTTGTCACAACGCACACGCAACTCATGCATCGCTTCTTCAATACGAAATGAGTTGCCGTTCCCAGCTGCAGTACCTTCGTTGTTTACAACCATCGATTGCGACAACTTTTGTACAGCATGTTTAGCAGCAATACGCTGTGCGGTACTCATCCGTTTAGCAGAACCCGATCCATTAAGCTGGCCATCAACATAGACATCAGCAATAGTTATATTTCCGGTCTCATCTCTCAGCCGCACTTCAAGGCGCTTCCCGCTCTTCTCGCAAAACTCTTTCAATATTGTCATGGGGTGACCTTGCAAGTTTTCAAGAGTATATATAGGCTCCAAAAGAGGCTTAAATTTCTACAAAAGCACAATAGGCAAACAACAAAAATTCATTGGTTATATAGTTATTGCCAACTTCCACGCATTTACAAACTTAACAAAAGTTTTCCACTTTCACGTTAAATGAAAGAAGGTAATATAAATACACACCATCCATAGTTTATCGAGATCAAAATTTAACTCAATGTAAATAGCAGCTGCCACGGACTCAACAATATCTGCAAGAACCTTGGGTTCGTCGGACTCAACAAACCCCACGTCTTCGTCTCCATTAATAACAGCTTTAATAAATTCCCTAATCTAAGAGTTTTTAAATAAAAAAGCAAGGTTAGTTAAAATATAAAGTAAAGTCCCGGTAAGAATCAGAAATCGCTTGACTAAAATTAAAAAGAAAAAGAAGAAAAAGACTTTATCATCAAGAGCAGGTGTATTGTGGCGGGGAAGGTAGCGATAAAGCCCATGACGAACGGCGACGCAGGCGAGTTTGTGGTTGCTAGCATTGGCAGAGCGTAGCAAAGTGAGTTGGCCTTCGCTGAACTGACGGTGGTCAGCCATACAAAAGAAGTGGTTGGTCACTGCATGGTTAAGGGCGCTATCGCCAAGGGTCGCAAGGCCAAGGCGTTTATACGAAGGGGACCCATAGGAGGGGTGGGTGAGAGCTTCTTCTAGAAGCTTCTTGTTCTTGAAGTTGTAGCCGACGATCTTCTCCACGGCTGTCACTGAATCTTTCATTTCCGGTGATAGTTCACGATCAAGGGATGTTGGGGTGGTGAAGACCTTCTTCATCTTGTTGATGAATTCGTGGGGGGTCGTGGTTTGAAGTTTGATACAGTAAAAACTATTTGTGAAAGAATTGGAAATGGCAGAAAATTAAAGTGATGAAACCAATTAGCTTCATCACCAACCTTAGTAGTAAGTAAAGAGGAAACTGTTAGACGTTTAGATGTCTATCTCATTAAAGTGTGGTCTTATAATCATCAAGGGATTCTAAGACTTGATATCAATTAGGAATTCAAATACAACTAAACCTGCAGCTCTATTAAAGTTAGTGTTTTAAGGCTAATATAAGAGCTAGAAGGATTCCTATTTTAATTGTGGATTAGAAGTTATAAACCTAATGCAATAAGGACTTCTTAAGAGTTTCTTGATGGGCAAGACTTTTAGGTAGATGCATATAAATACAAGTGCCCCTGCTCAACCGATCAAGCGAACCCACACAAAAGAATTCACCCAATCTAGAATTAGTGGATTAAGGGATCGGATTGAGGAGATGTGCTCTTGTATATTCTTGATATTTTTGACAACTCTAACGGAAGACCAAAGATATGTGTTCTACTTATGTGCAGTCAATATAGTTTACATGTGGTATCAGAGCCTAGGCTGCATGTTTTAGAACCGATAGAAACCCTCCACCACCAGCCGCTCAGAATTAAAGCAACATAAGACTAGCTTAATTAAAAACACCACCAGCCATACACACAGCATCTCCAGTCCACCACCATTAATTACTCACTTACAAAGAGGAAAAGAAGGACCTTCAGAAAAATGGCCCAAGAATGCACAGAAAGTACTTCTTGTGTTGCAATATCTGCTTCCCCTACACAACTAGCACAACCAAACCGGTGGGATCTCCATGTAGGTTCCGGTGCAAGCGCAACATGCTCCCACTGCTCATGGCGCGACGTGGGTATCAATCCACGGCAGAGCAGCCAAACCAAAAACTGCAGGTTGCCGATCAGCGTTCTGCGTCTTCCAACGACGATATGATCAACGGAGAGCAGGTTGTCGACAATCGTATTTGGAACCATGTTCTCTTGAGATGAATATGGTAGCAGATCCTGGAGAAAGCCTTCGGTTCACCTTATTTGGGAGGGGATGAAGATAATGATAGCAAGCAGGATGAATCTTCAATAAAATATGGGCAGGAAGATGGAGAGGAGGAAGTCATTATGAAGAGCTTCCCTGTGAGTTATATATTGCTAAACTCGGAATCCAATTTTTTATTCTAAGGCATGCTTAATATCTAAATTGCGGTATAAAGAATATATGTGTATAATTAGAGTTTAAGGCAATACTAAACTAAAGCATCACACGATCAAGAATTCTGTTTTGCACATGATTTCATTCTGTCTAACCAAGCTGAGTTTCAGGTTCTTTATACAAGCATAACAAGTGTATATATGCAGCACGCTTAAGGTTATAAAGTACCAAACTATAAAGCTAAAACCTAGAATTGAAATCTACAGAAGCATGTATTATTTTTCATATATTTTATTGCACTAACATTTTATGTTAAGCATGTCATGATATAAAGTTATTTATCATTATTCATGCTTGAAAGGCTATTGATCAAAGATTGGAAATCTCGATTGCATAAGCTAAGCAAGCCACAGCGGCTTAGCTGTTACAAGAGTGGTTTTCATTCAACAGTTTGGTCAATAATTGCATCTATATTAGTAGCCTTCTGTATTATTTTCCATCCACAGATGGGAATTGTACAGATTGATAACAATATATGGGGGTGTTACTGTGGTTTTGGAGTGAAGGGTACTGTGCTGGTGTACCGAAGTACTTGTGGAATTTCGAGGACGAAATTCTTATAAGGTGGGTAGGTTGTAACGCCCCTGACCTAAAAATACAAGAAAATAAATTAAATAATTGAGTTGGTTAATTTGGGTAATTAAAATGAATTAAAAAGGAATTAAAATGAATTAAATAACAAAATTTGAATTAAATAATGATTTAATAATTAATGAAGGGCAAAAAGGTCAATTTAATGTTCGGTTGAGATTTTGGCGAAACGAGCTGCACCAATTACGTTGGGCTCGTCGATACGAGTTCGTGGGTATATTGTGGGCTCGAATCGGAGTTGTAACGAAGAAATGGCGATGAAAAGAAGTTCAGTGGCACAACCGTAAATATTTCGAAGTTCAGTTTTATAAACCCAGAAATTTCTCATTCGGGTTCGCGACTAGCCAACTTCAGATCACGTTTTCTCTCTACTCCGACCTCCGATTCAGGCAATAACGGTGGCAAACGAACCACAAAACTTCCCTCTTCCAACCCCAGACCTTCGCCGCCTCAATACGCCGCCGTGGTCGCCGGAATCAGCCCCGAAACAGGCGGTTTCGGGCAGTTTTTCTGAAAACTTTGGCCACCTCATTCTCCCTCCTCCGGCCACCAATTCAGGCGAGTAAGGTATGCTTTTCCACCTATTTTTCATGCTCTAGCTGATTCTTGGGTAGGTTTTGAACGATTTGTACCGTAGATAACCGGATCTGTGAGTCCAAGTTTGGCCGGTTTTGAGGTTGAGTTTTGGACCACTTGTGGTCCAAATTGGACGTTCCCATAGTTGAAGAAAGTGTTCGGGAGGTCGATTAGTATAGGCTGGTGGAAGGGCAGCTCTTGGTTTGGAGTTTGTCCGACGACGGGTTATCGCTTTGGACACCCAATCTGTCCGGCGCGTGTGGCGGCGCGTGAACAGTGTTGTGAGGCCACATTGTGTTCCAATTCAATCCCCTTGTTGTCACGAGTGCGTAGGTGTGCTCGGATTCCAATTCGGACGTCGGTTGACTATCGATCGGATTTACGCCTATTGCGCGTTATCCGGGTTCGATATGTTCGGACCGTCGGATCAATCCCAATTCTTAGTATGTTGTCTCCCGTATTTCTAGGAGCGTATAGGATTTGACGGATCGTGATTCGGAGTCCCGGATACTCCGGATCGATGACTTGAAGCTTGAATTAAATCTTAACCGTCCGATCGTGCGATCGTGAGCGATCCGACCGTTTGATCGAGACCAAACTTTGAGGACACGTTGTTTAGGCCGTGTTGAACCTGTAGGGACTTTCGGATCTAAGTTTGGAGGTCATGGGACCTACGGGCCCGGTTTGACCTAGTCGGGTTAGTTTGACCAAGTTTGACCGGGGTTGACCGAGCGTCTCCCGAGGCCGCCTTGCCACGTAATTGATGTTTTTGGACTTCTAGGAGTGTCCGGAACCTTTTGGAGGTAGTGGGCCTAACGGGCCTGGGTTGACCAAAACGGGTGTTTGACCGCTTGCTGACCGAGTCTTCCGGGCGGTCCCACTGGTTAGAAGAAGTAATTTGACCTTGAAATCCTTCGTGGGACGTTTGGGGCACGTTAAGTCGGGTGTTGGTAGGATTTGAGTTTAAGGTTCTCGCTTCGGTTCAATTACTAATCCAATCCTCGTATCTATCGCTTTAGACGCGTGACTGCCACGCAGCTGTGACCCTTAGGGTTATGCAACAGAGACCAACGGTGAGTGGACAATTTTTTCAACGAACTTTATTTTAAAGAATGAATTGAAATGCATATGAAATGGTTTTCCTCGATAATTGGAATTTAAATATTGTTTTAAATCTTGAATTTGGATTTTAATGGAATTTCTTGAATATAGTTATATTTTGAGCCTATGCATGTTTTGGGTCCCGGTTTTATGCGGGATATGATGATTTTATTTTCATATTGATTTAATATCGGATCTTTGGCATTTATTGAATATATTGGATTATATTTAAATATTGAGATTTGTGGTTAGTGTGAGTATTGGATGACATGTGGGATTATAATTTCGGTTTGGGTTTGAATTGTGAATTTTCTTGGGTTTTGTGACATTGGAGTTTTATATGGTCATTAAATTTACAATTTGGAGAATATGGGAAAAGAAAGGAAATTGCATTGGTTGATTGATTTACTATATGAGGTTATTCCCAAAAGTGTTGATGGGAAATTTGATATAATTTTGTTATATCGTTTAGTTTGGATATGCAAAATCAGTGGGAGCTAAGTTTTATCTCACTTAGTTTCATTATTTTCTTGGAGACAGTTCAATTATTTTATAGCTATTTGGTTCAGTTCTTTTAAAATATTATGTGACTTCAGCTTTATGTTTATTATTCTTGACAAATGAATCCAGTTACATGTCATAATGCAGTATAGCTAGCTACAGTCACTGCATAAGACATGAATTCATACCAGAGTCATTAAGGTGAGATCTTGGTAATCTCTTAAGGGAGGGCGTATGAATGAAAGTGACCTTTGTAAACACAAATTAAGGTTGGTCATGATCATTCTGCATTCTAGTCTTGACGGAAGTCTCATGTGATCTTGAGAGCTTGTATGGGTAATTATAAAGACCTTGAAATATTGAAATGTTCAATAAGTCTTGATAGTTCCATGCTTGTTCTTTTGATTGACAGTGACTTGATTAGGAATTATAGTTGAATTGAATTCCATAGGCCTTACAGTAATTGATATTGAGTTCTTGATGATCATTAGACCAAGTGGGAGAATGTTAGACGTTTAGATGTCTATCTCATTAAAGTGTGGTCTTATAATCATCTAAGACTTGATATCAATTAGGAATTCAAATACAACTAAACCTGCAGCTCTATTAAAGTTAGTGTTTTAAGGCTAATATAAGAGTTAGAAGGATTCCTATTTTAATTGTGGATTAGAAGTTATAAACCTAATGCAATAAGGACTTCTAAAGAGTTTCTTGATGGGCAAGACTTTTAGGTAGATGCATATAAATACAAGTGCCCCTGCTCAACCGATCAAGCGAACCCACACAAAAGAATTCACCCCATCTAGAATTAGTGGATTAAGGGATCGGATTGAGGAGATGTGCTCTTGTATATTCTTGATATTTTCGACAACTCTAATGGAAGACCAAAGATATGCGTTCTACTTATGTGCAGTCAATATAGTTTACAGAAACATCAAGAATAAAGAATAAAGGTAGAACAGGGTACAGACCAATCACACACTATTTGTGTGGAAATTGGAAATGACAGAAAATTAAACTGATGAAACCTAAAAGTTAAGCTAAGCTAGTAAAGTAAGGACCAAAAAGATTCTTTAAGAAAAAGAAAGAGAAACAGGGCTCATGTGGGGGTTGGCTGATGAAAAATCAGCATCCCATGATCGAATTGCGGGGTAGAGAATTTTGAATTTAAAAATATTCTGACTAATCTGCCCTTGTAGCTTTGAGTGCCGAGAGAACGACAGAGTTTAATTTTTGTGTTGTCGTTTGGAATGTTTAAGCACTTGTGTTCTCTACTGTGTGTGTGTGCAAGTGCAAACTAGCTTGTAACTTGTGAAAAGCCAGAGAAACTTGCAGGTTAATTTCAAAGCAAGTGTGTCTGCCAAACCAAACATTAAAGGCTCTTTACATTGAAGGTGCTTTGGATCATCTGAAAACTACAAGCACAAACCAAACGTTCAAGGCTTAAATCCTTAGCATCCTTAAGGCATTTAAAACAGCAATTTCCTAGAGTCCATGGCAATTCTTGCTATCTCTAAAGTTTAAATATGGTTCATCCAACCTATGCATTCAATGCCGCAGGTAGATGATTATATAAACATGTGCGTTACGTCATATATAACCAGATTCTTGTAAAGCCCGGATCATCAAGGAAGCTGCAAAAATTGTCCGCATCTTTTATTCTCGACTTTTCATCTCCCTTCATTCATAGCACACCATCCCTAGTTGTAATTTTAACTGAGGACACAAATCACTTCTCATCATGTGAAGGACCTTCATCTTTCTCAATACTGCAACAGAAAAGCCAATATGGCTCTGCTTAACAACATAATTCTAACACCACTTAAAATCATTAATATGTAAAGACCACTTCCTCTTGTCACGAAGCTCATGCAACTTCTGTTTTGCTTCTTCAATATGAAATGACCCATTCATTCCAACAATACCTTCACACGACCCATAATCATCGATTGCGAGAACTTATATAGAGCTACCTCAGCAGCGTCAAGCTTGGCAATTTCCTTATGTTAAGAAGAACCCGAAGTAACAATTAATTAATTTGTCATCAACATACAACTAGTAATACTCTTGGTCTCATCTCTCCAATGATTAATATCAACATGCTTCCCATGCTTCTTGCAAAGGTCAAACAACATTTGTCACCGGTTGCGGTTCACCTTGCAAGCCTTCAAAAGTAACTATAAGCTCCACTAGACCCCTTAAGTTCTAAAAATGTACACAACAATAACAAAAGTTCGAAGGTTATACTAGTCTATGGCCAAATTGCTAAAATCTATTACAAACTTAGCAAAATCAAGCTTTTCATTTTCTTTTGGCTTAATATCACAAACATCCCTAAGGTTTACGAAACTATCACATTGCATCCTTAATGTGTTTTTGTGTCATTCGTGGTCCTCAAGGTTAGTATGTGTGATCACAAATGGTCCCTGCCGTTAGGTTCCTTCAAAAACTCCGTTAGTTTGTTGGCGTGGCATATATATATATTTCACAAAACATCCCTGAGGTTCACGCACCTATCACAAATGGTCCCTGCGAATTTTTTTTATTTTTTCATTTAAAATTCATAAAATTTTGGTTTTCTTTTTTAAATTATTTAAAAATATATATTGTATTTTAAATACACGTGACACTATATTTTTGAAGATGTGGGCTCCACATATATGCCACATCAATAAACTAATGAAGTTTTAAAAAAATAATTTAAAATTCATAAAATTTAAAAATGAAAAAACCATTTATAGAAGGATTTTAACCTTGAGGACCATTTATGAACCCTAAACCCTTGGTTTATTCATTTTTAAATTTTATGAATTTTAAATTATTTTTTAAAAACTCCATTAGTTTGATGATGTGGCATATATGTCGAGCACACATCTCCAATAATATAGTGTCACGTGTATTTAAAATACAATATATATTTTTAAATAATTTAAAATTCATAAAATTTAAAAATGAAAACCAAAATTTTATGAATTTTAAATGAAAAAATTAAAAAAAATTCGCTGGGACTATTTGTGATAGGTGCGTGAACCTTAGGGATGTTTTGTGATATATATATATATATGTCACGTCACGTCAATACGAAATGACCTGTCGTTTCCAGCTGGAATACCTTCGAAGGACCCATCGTTTACAACCATCGATTGCGACAACTTATGTACAGCCTCTTTAGCAGCATTCTGCCTTGCATTACTATTCCCCTTAGAAGAACCCGAGCCAAAAAGCACGTCATCAACATAGACACCAGCAATACTTATATTTTCAGTCTCATCTCTTGGCTTCAGCTTGATCTCAATTAAGGTGCTTCCCGTTCTTCAGGCAAAAGTCATACAATATTACCATGGGGCGACCACGCAAGTCTTCAAGAGTAGGCTCCAAAAGAGGCTTAAATATCTACATAGAAAACAACAAAAATTCATCGGTTATTGTTTGTACCAAAATTTGCACTTTTTGGCCAAAATACATGTTTTTGTTTGGGCCTAAATTTTGCATACTAGCCCATCTAACTTAGGAGAGAATAAGCTCAGACCATTTCAAAAGAATAAAATAAGCCAGGAAAATCTTCACAAGTTTCCAAAATTTCATAGTCTTTTTGAAACTTAGAGTCTGATCTTCAAACCAACAGAAATGTGAAAAGAAGAAAGTATCTCCCACATACAGATATTTTAGCACAAGTTACAAGAGTATGCAAAAAGCATTCAAAGGGATTTCTTCATATTAAGTCTCTGCAAACACCCATGTGGCTTCAACAGTGAGATATTCTTTCACAAGTTACAAAGTAGACTAAAGATATTTACCACATCCAATTCTTGATATTTTTCTACTTCTTATCAAAAGCCAACCACCCCCTTTTTACTAAAGCAAGACACTTCCCAGAAGATATTTTTAGATATTTAGGAAATATCATCTTGCAAAATTCTCTATAAATATAGGGGGATGTGAACTGAGATACGGACATCCAACACCCAACCAACAAAACAAATACAAAAGAAACAATCAGTCTCACTGATTATTCTAGCCTTCAACAGAAGCAACGCCAACAAAGGTGCCAAGGACCTCCAAAGCTATCCTTGAGATTCTGTTTAGAATTCCCAGCCACTCACGACTCAACTTGATTATAGCTCTGCCAATTTCAACATTGGTATCGATTTCCAGCTAATATTTATTAGTTGAAGGTGCAGCCAATCCAGTCCAGCTTGACAATCTAGTCCAGTCCAGCCTGACAAAAAAATCGTCTCTGCAATGGCGTTTCAGGCAGAAGTTAAAGCCCAATGTTCTGATGCCTTCCCAGACTTGGCAGTTCCTTTCATTTACTGTATTTCAAACAGTTCTCTTTGAACTCGTTTGTTTTATTTTCAAACACTTGTATTTTTGTTTTACTTCCCAGTTTTATTTAGATAAATTATGAAGTCCTCACCCATCTGAGGCAAGAAAAGAACTTACTTGGGAGATATTCCTCACCCAAATTCACAATCGTTTGTTCAAAGTCAATAGCTTGGGCGCAAGTTATTTTTACTCTCAAATCTGTTAGGGTTTTAAAAAAATTGCTAAAGTGGCACGCTCGACACACAAAGAAAGTTGATTTATTGTCCAAATCATGATCTTTGAATTAATGGGGAACTTTACGTACCCTGCCATCACAGGTACTAAAGCAAAAAGGGTGAACAATATATATACATAGTCATGCCCCAACTTCCAAGCATTTACAAACTTAACAACAGTTCTCCACTTTCATGTTAAATAAAATTAGAAGGTAAATTAAATACACACCATCCATAGTTTATCGAGATCAAATTTCAAGTCAATGTAAATAGCAGCTGCCACGGACTCAACAATATCTGCAAGAACCTTATATACAAGCCCCGTCTCGTCTTCTCCATTAATTACTGCTTCGATAAACTCCTTAACCTAAGCTTTAAAAAATAAATAATAAATTAAAAAATTTGCTCGTAAAACCCAAAGAAAGAACAATTAGTTAACAATTAATAATGTTTTAAACAAACCGCGAAAGCACGGTTAGTCAAATATAAACAATCCCGCTGATGTAAAAACAAATTTTTTGTGCGCGTTTGTTATTCGTATTCGTTTGGCCTTCAACTCCCCTTTCACCAAATAGCAAAACAAAACAATTGTGAAGGAGTATTGCCCACACACGCGAGTTGTTGTCAGTCATTAATGTAATTGCATCACATAATGCTCACTTGCTAGCAACAACTCAAAAGAAACAGGCGAACTTTAATACAATTCAAAACCTTGTCTTTTTAGTGGATTACGTTCTGCTTAGGGGTGCAAGTTGGACCGGAAATTCTGATTCCGGTCAAATTCGATCCGAAAATTTCTGGTTTTGGGAAGTTCAAATCAACATTCAAAAATTACGAAAAAATTTGGATTTGAATTGAAATGTATTTCCAGATTCCGAAAATTCTGCATTCCAAAATATTATGGAGTTTCAATGTTAGATTACACACAAGTTGTTCCTTAAAGATAACAATATATAAATACTAGCATATAATAGACAGACAAGTTGTTTCAAAATTTCCGAATTTTCCACATTCCAATGTTGAAATTCCGAATTTTTTTGTAAGAAATTGGAATATTTTGATTCCGATGCATTCCGTCCGAAAAACCAAGCCTAGTTCTGCTTTACACAACTAAAATAATAATAAATTAATACTTAACAAATATTAAAACAAATATTCTTCTAGCACAAATAAGAAAGAAAAAAAAAGGGGTTTAAATGATATTAGTGTGGTTGAAAATATGTTACCCTCCTTTTGCATCTTGTTTCCCAAATCTTTTATTAGGGAAATAATGTGGTATTTGACCATATTTTAGGGCACAACATCAATTAAGAAAAAAAAAACAAAAAACTAGCCTACCTAAATTCCATGGGCATCTAAAATGTAAAGTCCCACTCAGAATCAGAAATCGCTTGAGAAAAATAAATAAATAAATAAAAGGGTCTGACCAAAATAGACTCATACAACTAAAATACTCTAGATAATAACCCACTTATTTTATTACATTTAAATAAAACCCAATTTAGAAATGGATGCCAAAGTGTTCATGTATTATGACATTTTACAAATCATGTCATCAATCTCTCTTTGTTGCTGAACATTTATTTCCTTAAAAAAATCTCTTAAATTTAGGATTTCAATAATGTTTTTAACTAGGCATTCAACTTGGTTACTATTTTTTTAATCCTAAATTTCCTCTAGGAGTCACAATTTGAACACGTGCATTAATTAGGGTTGACTATTTTTTTTTTTCTATTGGGGAGTTTGTTAGCATAAATGATATACTTGTCTCTTTACTAGGTATGACATAGCATACGTTTAACAAATTTTGTATACTTAATATATCCAACGTATCTAGGTACATTATAATTTTCCAATATATGTAGATATGTACATTATTTATTATATAAAAATATGAGTACATTATTTATAAGAAAAAATAAGTTCATTATTGAATATGGTCCATTATAAACAAATATACGTAGATAGGAACATTATTTAGTATGCAAAAAATATAGGTACATTATTTATAAGAAAAAATAGGTATACAAAAATATAGGTACATTATTTGTAGGTAAATTAATGTACCTATAACAAATCAATTTCAAACCATAATAATTATTAAATTTGAAATTTTGATATAAATAAAAGGAAATAACTAACCAATTAATATGAAATTAAAACAAAATATGCAATAACTAGTTGGATTTGGAAAAACAGACCAAGTTTTAATATATATTTCATTTACAAAATATAACCATTCATAGTAAAAAAACATTGGAACCAATCAATTTCAAAAACATACGACACTAATTACACAACAAGTTTTAATTATAAAATAAATAAATAAAATGGACCCACAAAACTTTTGCAAAATTGAAACACCATTATGACTAGGGCTGGGCATTGAGACCGATAACCTGGTCAAACCGCCCAAACCAAACTGATGGTTTGGGTTGGTTTGTTTTTTTTTTCAATTTTTTTTTTGGTCATCGGTTTGAACCCAAACCAAACCAAAACATATGGTTCAGTGTACAGTTTACAATATTCAAAACCACGGTTTAACCAAACCAAACCGATGATATTAAAAATATTATATATAATTTTATTATAAGAAATACATATATATATATATATATATATATAATGCATAGTTTAAAGAAGTTTATATATATAATACATAGTTTAAAGAAGTTTATATATATATATATAATACATCTTTTTTTCCTTCTTCTTCTCCATCTCTCCCTCTTTTTCTTCTTCTTCTCCTCTCCATCTCTCCCTTTCTCCATCGCTTTATTTCTCTCTCTCTCTCTCTCTCTCTCTCTCTCTCTCTCTCTCTCTCTCTCTCTCTCTCTCTCTCTCTCTCTCTCTCTCTCTCTCTCTCTCTCTCTCTCTCTCTCTGGAAAGTCAAAAACTCAAACCGAACCAAACCAACCCACCAAGTCTGGTTAACCGAAGTGGTCGGTTTTCATCAATTATGGTTTGGTTCCTATTTCCGAAATAGCCAAACCGATGGCTTATGGTTCGGTTCCGGTTTGAGCCCAAAATCGAACCAACCCAAACCGAGCCCACCCCTAATTATGACATTGAATAACAAATAATTGTTGGGAAAAAAACGTTAAAATGCAACTAGGGGTATTGTAGGAATTGAAAAAATATAACATTTAATATGTTAAGCTTGATTAGGTAATTTGCTTAGGTGGATCCTAGTCACTGTGTTTTACTTATAAAAATTGGGTTTAATTTATAGAAAAATAAAAGAATGGGTTGTAGGTAACAAAAAATGATTTGGTCTTCGTTGAACTTCCGGCAGTCAGCCATACAAAAGAAGTAGTTGGTGACTGCGTGGTTCAAAACGATGTCGCCAAGGACCTCGAGGCGTTGATACGAAGCGAACCAAGGACGGAGGGGTGGGTGAGAGCTTCTTCTAGAAGCCTCTTGTTCTTGAAGTTGTAGCCGACGATCTTCTCCACGGCTGTCACTCTCTCTTTCATATCCGGCGATGGCTCGAGTTCACGATCAAGGGATGTTGGGGTGGTGAAGGCTTTCTTCATCTTGTTAATGAATTCGGGGTCGTCGTGGTTTGAAGTTTGAATTTGATGAAGTAAAACTACTTGTATAAGAAGTGGACATGCCATTTAGCTTCATCACCAACCTTAGTAGTAAAGTAAAGAGGAAACATAATATTAAAGAAAAAGCAAAAGAGAAAAAGAATGAAGAATAAAGAATAAAGGTAGAACAGTGTAGCCAATCACACACGATTTTTGTAGAAATTGGAAATGCCATAAATTTGAAGTGAAACATAAGAGGGAGTATGCAAATGAAGTAGGCAAAATTGTACTATAACAACTTAGAGCAACTCCAAGGTAAGAGGCAAAAGGGCAGGCAAACCTCATTTACCTTACCACATCAGCATTTTCATGCTCCAAGAGAAGATGCAAATGGATTGGCAAAATATTACCTACTTCAAAGTAAAGAGGTATATTGGGTCACATTTGCTTTTTATAATAAAATATCAACTCCACTCTCTCACCTACTTTCTATAAAATATAATTGTAAATGTAAAAGATAAAAATAAATAATATAATAATAGTTTGTAAACTTGCATTGCCCAGTCCTTTGGAGTGGCCAACTTTTTTCATGAGGTAAATGGGTAGGCAACATGACACCTAGGTTGTTATAGTACAATTTTGCCTATTTCATTTTCCTCTTCTCTTGGAGATGCTCTTAGGTGGCATGTTGCCTACCCATTTGCCTCTTGGAGATGCTCTTAAGTGACATGTTGCCTACCCATTTGCCTCATGAAGTATGCATTGCCTCATGAAGTATGCATAGCCTCATGAAGTAGGCAACATTGGGGGTTGAGAATTTTGAATTTAACAATACTCTGACTAATCTGCCCTTGTTTTTCTGAGAGCCGAGAGAACGACAGAGTTTAATTTTTGTGTTGTCGTTTGGAATGTTTAAGCACTTGGGATCTGTACTCTGCATGCGAGTACAAACTAGCTTGTAAATTGTGGGAATGCCAGAGAAGCTTGCAGGTAAATTTAAAATTAAGTGCGTCTGCCAAACCAAACGTTAAAGGCTTTTTACATTGAAGGTGAGCTTTGGACCATCTGAAATTTACAAGCACAAACCAAACGTTAAAGGCTTTTTACATCGAAGGTGAGCTTTGGACCATCTGAAATTTACAAGCACAAACCAAACGTTAAAGGCTCAAATCCTTAAGCATCCATGAGGCATTGAAACACAGCAATTTCCTAAGATCCATGGCAATTCTTGCTTTCTCTAAAGTTTAAATATGTAAATTTCCATCCAATCTATGCCTTCAAATGCAGTAGGTAAAGCATTGCATCATATATAACGATATTCTCGTAAAGCCCGGATCATCAAGGAAGCTGCAGAATTTTCTGCATCTCTTACTCTCAACTTTTCATCTCCCTTCATGTATAGCACCCCATCTATAGTTGCAATTTTAACCGAGGACATAAATCTCTTCTCATGTGAAGGACCTTCATCTTTCTCAATGCTGCAACAGAAAAACCAATATGGCTCCGCTTAACAAATAGAATTGACAACAACAGAAAAATCATGATAACGTAAAGATTCATACTGGTAAATTGGTCTAGGCCACTTCTTCTGGTCACAAATCTCATGCAACTTCTGTTTTGCTTCTTCAATATGAAATGACCCATTCATTAAGACAACACCTTCAAACGACTCATCATTTACACCCATCGATGGCGATAACTTATCAACAGCTACCTTAGCAGCATCAAGCTTGGCAAATTCCTTATGTTCAGAAGAACTCGAAGCAACAAATTCGCCATCAACATACACACTAGCAACACTCTTCCTCTCATCTCTCCAATGTTTGATATCAACATGCTTCCCATGTTTCTGGCAAAGCTCAAACAACATTGTCACGGGTTGCGGTTGACCTTGCAAGTGTTCTAGAGTAACTATAGGCTCCAATAGACCCCTGAATATCTACAAATATACTCAACAATTACAAAAGTTCAAAGGTTATTCTATAGTCTATAGCCAAATTGCTAAAACTTTTATACAAACTTAGCAAAACCAAGCTTTTCCTTTAAAACAAAGAGAAGGAAATAAAGATACACACCGTCCACAGTTTCTCCAGATCAAAATTCAAGTCAACATAAATAGCAGCTGCCACAGACTCCACAATATCTGCAAGAATCTTAGGGGCTTTTACAGACCCACCATATACAAGCGGTGTCTCAGCTTCTCCACTGACAGCTTCAGTAAACTCCCTAACCTGAAATTTAGAAACAAATCGCAAACAAAACCCAGAGTTCAAACCATTTCATTTAATAATCCGAATCCTTTTTAGACATTCACCCTCATATAGAAAATACAAATTTAGACATAATTCTATTCTTTTCACCAACTTCTGCTATCACTAGAAAAAAAAAACTAAACAAATTCATATTTACGAAATAATTAAGCTGTTCCAACACACAAAACAGAGAAGCAGACAAAATGAAATTGCTTGAGAAACAGAAAAAAAAAATAACAAAAAAGAGAGAGAAAGGAAGAATTAGTTAATAGTAAGTAATGACCTTATTTAGGAGAGCAGGTGCATTGTGGCGAAGGTGGTGATAAAGGCGGTGGCGCACGGCCACACGTGCGAGCTTCTCGGTGCTGACGTTGGCCGAGCGTAGCAGAGAGAGGGTTCCAGGGTCGACCCCAGGATTAGCGAGGAAGAAGTAGTTGCTGAGCGCGAGGCTGACAGCGGCGTCGCCGATGAACTCCAGGCGCTGATACGACGCCGATTCGGTGTATGAGGGGTGGGTCAGAGCTTCTTCCAGAAGCCTCTTGTTCGTGAAATTGTAGCCCAGGATTTGCTCCACGGCGGACACCGATTGTTCCATTTCTGGTGATGGATGCTGGACCGTGCGATTCATGATGGGGTTCACGATTTGCTTGCAGGATGAGTTTTTTTGCTTGCACAATGAGTATGATGAGTTTGAAGTTGAAGACAACTCTCTGCCGTGTCGTTTTGAAGTTGAAGAAGTTGAAGCACCTGATTCGTGTTGGTTGGCTTGGGAGTGCAAGTTTTGACTCTAGTCGTTTCATAGTGACCAAACTAAAATATCGGGGTTTTTGGAAATATCAATTGTTCGAAAACTCCAAATTATCAATGGAAATATCTGAAAAATATTGATATTGGTAAAAATTGAATAAAAATTACAGAAATTATAAGAAAAATATTGAAATTTTAGAGGAAGTTTATTTAGTCAATTATCTATTGTTTTATTACAAAAAATAAATAAAATTGGAAGGCAATGCATTGCATGGTGAATTTGACTGATTTAAGTTAATTATATAGACAAAAATAGAAAATATGTAGTAATTAATGAAAGAAAATCACTATAATCATTTATTTATAATGATTTATTACAATATTTTACACTTTATACATCGCATGATAAGATACATAAGTAACTTAATACCACATAAAGTTCCTATAAGATTCAAATTTTTCATTTTCTTCATAATCTCTATGTGTAGAGTATGTGTACTGTGAAGAGTAGTCATCAAATAATAAATCCCCAAAATAGTTTTGCATGTAATTGTTAACATGTCACTCATATGGCTCCGAGATTGGTTGACGTTGTACATAAGCAAAATCATTTGAAGATTGGGTCACGAATTCTTTTCATGAGCCGCTCAATTTCATCCCAAAAGGCATCGAATCCCCTTGTGTGCTCTCGCGGCTATGAGTTTTTTTTCCCTTTTTCCATTCCATATACATATTATCGATATTATCGATAATATCCCAATATTTTCTTAAATCCAAAATTTCCCTGATATTATCGCCGAAATTATCGATACTTATACGATAATTGCATGGATAGGTTCCAAAATATTCTACTCCCAAAAACAAATAATATCTCCGATATTTCGCCCATATTATCAATATTTTAGATGTTGCTTGAGAGTAAGTTCACCAACGGTTACTTGATGGACCACTAAGATGCATTGAAATTGGGCGACCAGATTTCAACCAAAATTGAAGGAGGTTGTAACTGCAATTTCATCCAACGGATCTGATTTTATTGTTTAAAAAATTTAGACAAACGGATTTGAACCAAAATCTATGGGATGAAATCTAACACAAAGATTCAGAGAAAAACGAATTCGTACCCAAAAAAATTTCACATTTACATCCCCGCGATGCATATCCCAATAGGACGTAAATAGAAAGAAAAAAATATTTATGAGAACACACAAAATTACAATCCACCGCTGTTAGAAGCCAAACCACATTTCAAAGTAAAAAGCTCTATCACTTGATAAACACTTGTATGGAACAGAAACGTGACATAGTATTATTGAACGGGGATAGCAAAATAGTGTTATTCCCTTGCAACCTACCACTGAGACTAGAAGCCCCAAAACCAAGTAATATGTATAGAAAACAAAATATGTCAAAACGAAGGCTGACTTTATTAGGAATAATTTTGCCATAATGGAGGTTTGTTAAATAAACCGAACAATTCAAAAAATTACACATGAAATCAGCTAAGAAGACAATTTCTTCTGGGAACAATCGACTTCTCTTGGAAGTCAATAGTTAAAAGCTTCGCCTTTTCAGGCCAAGTTTACAGAAGAAACATTTTGTAATTACAAAGATGAAATTTTCCCATTAGCACTGAGGTAGATAAATAAGAAGCATGCAGCCCTCTCTGATGCATAAACAGCAGATGGCAGCCCAAGGACAACATTGAATTATTTATATTAGTTCACCATCATATGATCAAACCCTCCTCCGGCCTGAAGTGCAGGAACCCGACTAACCGTAACATTGTGAAGCAACTGCTGCAGCCATCTCCTTGTAGTTGGATCTTCCTGAAACCATTGATGAAAACAATTAACTTCTAAAGTGAACCAGACAATTGGGTCGAAATAAAACAGTAGGGGATATTGAAAGCAAAAGTTAATCAAGACAATTGGGTCTATACAAAACAGTAGGGGAAACTGAAAGCAAAAGTTAATCCAGACAATTGGGTCTAAAAGTTTATCTGACTGAAAGCCTTTTTCTTTTTTTAAATATCCCACAAACTATAACTGGTCTACGAAGACAAAAATAGAAACTAGAATCGGCAATTTTTGTAAAATACAACAAAGAATTCATTCACAAAGATTGACTTGATTTGTATTCTGGGGAGAAACGTGACGAATTTTACTGCATGTGAACATCATGTTATATTGTGCACCAACAGTTTAGGGTAACTGGTATCAAGGCCCTTTGAAACCACCTAGCGGAAACATTGAAACTGAAATCAAGTGGGCTACAATAAGTATTAACGTATCCCTAAAAAACAAACGCAAGAAAAACAACAGTAGGGCTAACTACTATGAAGAACACCAGAACATGCATTGGACAAAGTTATGGCACCCTATTTTCAGAAAGTAGGGTGTGATATGACTTGGCAAACACCTTAATGATTGCCAGTCATGAAACAGGCTAATTTTTACTTTTCTCCGGAATACCAATTAATATCAAGTATGAATTGAACATAGGTAGGCAAAGAAGTTCTTACACGAAGGCAACCACTGAAGGTAGCATCTCTTAATGTCTCTGGAAGACAACTTCTTAAAGCATCACAAGCCCTGCATGATAACAGACAAAGAACAGGTCTATAAAAATCATTAACAAAAGAAATTAAAAACACAAAAAAAGAATCTACTTCATTTAACCCACCTTGCGTTATCTGACAATCGAAGATAACATCGGATAATATGTTTTAATAAGCGCGATGAATGCTGCTCAGCAAGTGATGCTACCATGGTTCCCAAGACTCGACCTACTGCAAAAAACCGCTCAGCTGTAGTACAAATATAATCCAAGCCCACATCATCTAACAAAATCTTTTGAACAATAAATGTGGCCACCTGCCAGAAGAAAACCTTTTGTCAGGCAATTACATACCTTACATCCAAACTCAAGCAATAGGGGAAGGACCCTGTACAGTAAGCTATACGAAGATTGGATGATGCATGATGGAAAAAAAGTGAAAAGATAGAAAAGGACACTCAACTGTTTTTGAGAGTTCACTACCCATTTCCATAGTGCGCAGGCACAGTGGAATTATTTCTGTTGACAGAAGAAAACTAATCACTTCTGTATCATCGACCTGGTAAAGAGGAGTAAAAAAGAATTAATATTCCAATTTCCAAATATATCGATCAAAGTGATATGACTTCCATAAAAATGCTGAATACTTCTTATCAAAATAGCAGGATCTATCATGGTAACATAATTCTCCTTTTCAGGTTTCATATGTTAATGTGTGAGAACGAGTGAGAGGAAGAACTGCACAAAAAATTGCAAGTGTAGGAAAATATTACAAATGATAAGCAGTCATGCATATTTAATTTGATACAAAAGCAAATGGAAGATAATCTAATACTTTTTTTTTTTGGTCGAAGAAGATAATCTAATACTTATGCAAATAAAGCAATGCTACAGAATCAACCATGTTCTTGTTCGTAGTTCACATAACAGACTAAGTGTCATCGAGTTAAACTTGGATATCATGTTGTCAATTTACTGCATAACATTTTATCACACAAACAAATAAAAAGACAAATATTGTATCAGTTTGTGCAACAACATGGCAGCAAGAATAGCATACCTTCACTAAGGCACCAATGACACCTAAGCTAGTAAGCCTCAAGTACTCGAAAGGCCTTGACTTGCTTGTTGTATTAAGGAAAGGGTACAAATATAAAGGTATATGAGCTGCCAAGGACAAAACCTCAGATGAAATAATCCTTTCTTATAATATTTAAAATTTAAACGTACCAGCACAAGAAGGAAATTTAAACCTCAAGTACTCGAAGTTGCTTGAGAAAATTATGCTTATATGTACCAGCACACTAAGAAGGAAATTTGAAGCCTTCGAATGTAAACAAAACAAAGGTTATTACCATTAAGGAATAACATCCTTGTGTCTGGGTGAGAAGCCACACACTACAAGATAATACAAAAGGAATATGAAGCACACAATAATAATAAAATAGTAAAATATAGGCCAACTCCATTAACTAGAACATAGTTGTTCAGAATAAAAAAAGTGCATCCACAATATATAATTTAAAAGGCAACATCAATGGACCTGAAGAAGAGCTAGAGCATTGCAAACTCGATTTGATTGAGCAGGAGTTAAATTTGGTGGTGACAGAACAGGGTAAATTGAAACTATCTCCTGCACACAGGATGAGAAACAGAGTGAGAATCCAAATAGGAAGTAAGACAAAAGAGTGCCCAGTAGTGTTGATTATCAAACAGGCAGTCAAACGCTGGAACTTCAATGATGCATGGACATATGTATAACACACAAGGTAAGGAAGAAAAATGAAAACAAGTTAAAAGCATGTGCCAAAAATGCTACCTTTGTAGATAGACATTTTTACAAAACAAGTGAAAAGAAAACCAAAAAAAAAAATCAATTCAATAAGAATGCCACAACAAGCTTACCTGTAGCAGAGCAGCAATAGTACCAAAAGAATTCCACAACAATGGAGCCAAATCTTGAAATAATTCTCTCTTCTACAAATTGAAACAGAAAAGAGATAAGGAGGGTTAACCAGGAATACACATAGCACACAAATCGTACCAAATTGAATATGAGAATGCCAAATTTTATTAAAAATGACCATCAAAACCAGAAGGCAGATGCAAGTCTATTTGCAGCTCAAAAATGTTTAACAGTTACAACTTAAAAATTTACTCCGTTAAGAAAACATGTGCATAGCTCTCACGGGGGTGGCAACTTTATTGAACAGGTATAATCATAACGATTTTTTCTTTTTCTTTTTTATCCCTTAAAAAAGAAAAAGAAAATTTGATCAAAATAATCTTTGGAGTAAGTGCTTCAAGGCACTGTTTGGCTCTTCACAATAGGTGGGAACGATAATCCTTTGGCCAAAGTGCTTATGCATAGAAACCAAGTCTTTTTCCAGATCTGACATGTAACTGTCACTACTGTTGTAGACAATGAAAAACCCAAACTAATAAAGAAACATTACTAAATTGTGCAGCCCATTTAGTATGTTATAATGATATCTATACCACTTCAATTCCCTCACCTGATTGAATTAGAGCAGAACATCCAACCCAAAACCAATTGGGAATGGATGGAGACGCCCAAGATCTTATAAAGTATGACGTGGGATTTATACTCTCAACACAACCCCCCCTCTCTCTCATCTAGTGTGACGTGAGCTAAGCAAGTGTAACTGTCACTAATGTTGTAGACAATGAAAAACCCAAACTAATAGAGAAAAATTACTAAATTATGCAGCCCATTTAGTATGTTATAATAGTATCTATATCACTTCAATTCCCTAACCGCTGATCGAAACAGAGCGGAGCATCCAACCCAAAACCAATTGGGAATGGATGGAGACGCCCAAGATCTTATATAGTGTGACATTTCCAACCTGGGATTTATACTCTCAACACACCCCTCAAGTGCAGTGTGACACAGATATCAAACGACGCGGGAGCATGTGTAGCCGTTGGGCCTGACAGATACATGACAGAACTTGAGCATCCAACCCAAAACCAATTGGAAACGGGTGGAGATGCCCACGATGCAATGCAAGGCTTTACATCCCGCAACCACTACACTATTCCAAATCCCGAAAACACAAAAGCGGTTCCAGCTATGAACTTTTTCAATAACCACCTTACTGCAGAAGTTAAAAATTCCATCTAAAAAGGAAATTGATTAAACATAATTAAGGAATGTATACCTGGAAACATGAAAGAAATGCATCAAAACTTCGTACCCGAGGAATAATTATAGTAGGTGGGTCCCACATGCATGCTGTGACTACAGAGATGCTAATTTTCTTAAATGGAAAAAAGAGAAACGCAAAGAACCCCCTTTGCGCATGAAACACATATTATGTAGAACTAACTATCTTTTTCCCCTTTTCCTTGGGTTCTCATCAAATACACAGAATCACACAGCAACGAAATGATGCTAAAACAAAAGAAAGCTAAATAGAATCCAAATTACAAACAACCCCAGATTTTAAGCTTGATCATACCTTCAAGCCCAAAACCCCATAAACAAAAAATAAAATAAAACCCTAAATGGAACCAATCAAAGACAGAGGAACTGAATTTAGAAACGAATATAGCCAAAAGATTATACCTTCGAGAGTTCAAGGAGGGCATTTTCACGAAGATCAGGATTACTGAGTTCGAGCACCAATTGCTCAGCTGACGCCATTTTTGGTTCCTTGTTAGGCTGAGCTCCGGCGGCACTGGAATTAGAAGCGATCGGGTCTCCAAACGGTGCGCTCATGTAAAGAAACTAGCGCAGATTCGGCATTTCATAGCAGAAAACTTTCAAAGCTTGAAACTTTTGCCATCAGTTTCTCACAGTTTCCAACTTTCTACGAGTTTCCGTTGAGGGAGAGAAAGAGTGAGAGAGAGTGTAGAAGACAAGTTCAATTTCGAGACGAGGAATTGGATTTATATTTAAAGCCACGTACTTTACATGCGCGTGGCAATGACCCTTACATTTGAGTTATATGAAGTGACACCTCAGTTTCGCTAGAAAATAGAGTATTTACGCTTCAAAAAGAAAGTGTGTCTACGCTCCACTCTGTCCCATGAGAGCAATTTAAAGCTCTCAAGCACAATGCTTTGGGTAACGTTTTCAGATGTTGTTTTCATTTTTAGAAAACAAAAATGAGTCAAAAACACGTTCGAAGACGTGTTTCATTTTCGCGGAAAACGTTTTCGTAAAATGAAAACAACTTCATATATACTTGTAGAAAACATAAAAATGTTGTTTTCATTCTCGTGGAAAACGTTTTCTCATAAAACATTACAAAAATGAGTCAAAAACACGTTCGGTAGCATGTTTTCATTCTCGTGTAGAAAATAGAAAAAAGTTGTTTTCATTCTCGTGGAAAACGTTTTCTCAGAAAACATTCTCCGAAAACGTTACCAAACGGGCCCTTAGTAATTTGTATCATGATACGATAACACAACTCGAATTTGACTTGACGTTTAGCATATTCAGACTGAACACTGATTACATAAACTCATATACGACATTGCTTTAGATACGATAATACAACTCGTATTCGACAATACATATAACAAATTTAGATTGACTATGAATTGCATGAACTCATATAGGACACAATCCTCTAGCTAGTTAGATAGAATGCGACTCAAATTCGACATGATGCTTACTATGTTTGGATTAATCATTAATTACATGAACTTTCATATATGACACAACCCGCTAGCTCGTTTCAATAGAGCGTGACTCAATTCAGACATGATGCGTAAGATTTTTTTTTTTGCCAAAATGATGCTTAAGATATTTGGGTTAACCATTTATTGCTTGAACTCATATACGCCACAACCCGCTAGCTCGTTATAATACAACACGACCCGAATCCAATATGATGCTTAACAAATTTGAATTCACCATTAGTTGCAAGAACTCATATACTCATTAAGATAGAATACAGCTCAAATCCCACATGATGCTTAACAAATTTGATGGACCATGAATTGCACGAACTCATAAAGAACACAACTCGACTCTAACATGATTCTTAACAAATTTGAATTGACCATTAATTACACAAAAACATAGACAACATGACTCGTTAGCTCATTATGATAGAACCGTATAATCCGACATAACACTTAAAATATTTGGATTGATCTTTAATTGCATGAACTCATTTGTGACATGACATGCTAGCTCGACTAAATTTTTTTTTTCTTCCAATAAGTTCACTTGAACTCGACAAAAATATTAACATATTTGGATTCACCACTAATTGCATGAACTTGTGTATGATATGTACTCATATTAGTAAGATAACTCGAGTAATAAATGTCAACTCGAATATGACATGATGTTTAACATATTTGGATTGACCATTAATTGCATCAACTCATGTATGACATTGCCTGCTAGCTCGAATAAGAAGTTAATGTCAAACTTATTTTGATGTGCAAAATGATGGCTATTACGTAGAGAAACTGACTATTTTTTTGTTGACACAAATGATATTGGGGGAGGGAGATTTGAACACACGATCACATGCATGGAATGAATAACTATTCTTAACCACAAGGCCTTTGCAGAGAAAATGAGCATTTTAAAAGTCTTGAAAGCGACTGTCTAATTTCTATAACTTTAGTTTTCAAAAATTGATTGTCAAAATTATTTGATGAAATAAGAATATAATTGTCATTTCTTGTATATGGTTGACAACATGTTCTCTTGAGTCTCGAACTTCGCACAAAAAGGGGGAAAATTATAAATACATTCTCCTGCCTAATATATACATTCTCCCTTAAGAAGGGAGGGTGAGAGAAACAGTTAGGAATCCAAGTGAGTCAAACAATACGGTAGAATATGATAGAATATTTTCAGATTGATATTTCATTCTCTAAAAAGAGGTATTTATAATACAAGGTTACAAACCCTAGTAGGGTTATACTAGGAAACAAGATAAATCCTAATTACATAATATCTATAAAAAAGGAAATAAATAAAATCATAATATACTAGGAAGTAAATCCCAAATAGAATGGGACTAGGACTACTCATGCCAACAAAGTGTCATCTCACAATTCCCCCCATCCAAATATTCTACTTGAACCCTCTTGCTGCATCATAACATACACTTCCTTGAGTTCACTTTGGAAGAAATTAGATCAACATGCCAAAGCCTCCAAAATAAAGAACCATGATAACGCAGAGAATAGATGAACATACTACCTTTCTTCTTGAACGCTTAATCTTGTTAAAATATGAGATTTCCCATCAAGGCCACTCACAGAAGTGATGAGCTACCATATAAACTTTATAACTTGATGAGTAGTATGTAGTAAGCATTAGCCTTCGTGCTTGAATGTCGGCTTACAAGTTACTCTCTGAGTGCAATATTTTTTATATTCTCAAAATTCTACTTAATTTGTAAACCTGCAAATAACAAAATTTAACATAATAAATATTCATGTCAAAATGTAATCTAAATTCACCACTATTTAGTATATCACAAGGTTTGGTCACATGGTGCATAGTGAGAAGAGGTTTTGGCCTTTTAGGTCCCGCACAGTATCAGTGGGACTTGAAACAGCAGAACCAAAAGCAAGATTGTGGATGTAAAAGAGCAAAAATGCCTCAAGATATAGTGTTTGTACCTAAATTATTTAATATGTATCCAAATGCATGCAGTAGATCAAGTACAACAGTCAATAATCGAGTGAGGCTATTTACAATTTGAAAACAAAGTACGGTCCTAAACAGATAAAAAAAGCCCCTTAGAATAGTTGTTGCATCCCCTAGCCATCTAAAGCAAAGAAAATTAATAGCCACAAAACAAGATACTAACAAAAGAAAAACCGCAGAAAGATTTACCAACCTGGGCAGTCCTACTGGGCATAGGCACTTCTAAGCAGTTTCGGAGGCCATCGACTCTGCAGAACCAAGATGTCAGAACAACATAAAGGGCAGAACCAAAGAAAGTAACCAGAATTGAATTCCAAAACATGCACACAAAAATAAGAAATATTGGAGAGGTAGTCATGGAGTCAAGGAAGTTAACACTAACCTTTTGCTAATAGTTTTCCTCGAATACTGGTCATTCTTTATAAGTCCCTGACCTCCATACTTTATTTCATCCGTATTGAGTACAAGCTGTGGTCAGAAAAGTAACAGATTTTTATTTAATTTAAGCCCTGCAGTTCTATGCATACATATACTGTTTGACATCGAAAGCAAACTACTTGGTTATTCTGTTCCCTGAATTCATGTACTCATGGCAGCACACAGATAATAAAAGAAAACAATAAAATTAAGAGTTAAAAGCCCTATCTCTACTTGATAAACTACTAGAAGCTGTTTTTCAAAACCTACTTGATACTCTCCAGCCTCTTCTACACCTATTCCGTATCCTTCATAAGAATCTGTTGGATGAAAGTTAAATACGAAGAGAAGGGGGCCTCTTAGGTAAGCTATTACCTGTAAAGGAAAAGAAATATTTTAATCAGTAAATGGCACAAAATTCTTTCCCACATGCATGCAAGCACACCAAAGTAATTGAATGGAAGAGTCACCATACCATGTTATCGTCTTTCACATGATGAATGCTGGGTAAAACTCTTGTAAGTACTCTTTCATTTTCATCCAAATTCATCAAGTCCTAGGAAAGAGGAAAGATCAATACTTTGCTACCATGATATCACGGAACATTAGTCACTCAAGACAGAGGCCATTTAATAGTTCATAAGAATAATCCAAAATAGTAACTTTAAGTTGAACACGCTTATGGTGAAACCAAAAGTGAGCACACATTAGCGAAACTGCATTTATGGGGGAATTTTTAATTATTCAAAACCTGTACTAAATAGTATTCAGCAACTATTAACAACAGCAGAAGCCGCAGAAAGGACAGCCAGAAGATCATAACATGTAAGCACGTCAGGGCAATAAGATGGTAACAAAAAGTTATTATTTGACACCTTGTCAAAAATAAACAAGTTGCGATGCAATCCTTCCTTCGCAAGAAGATCCCACCTACGCTTGGCAAGTGAAAACGAGAAATTGTTGCTTGGCATTGGGAACTCAACCCTCTGCAATATGAGAAAGATCATTAGTCACATGAAATAAAGTTCTTGGTCATGCAGGGGCCAGTAACCTCACCTCTGGATGTCCAAATTCATTGCCCATGAAGTTGAGATAGGCACGGCCACCAATTGTCAAAGTAATTAACCTGATCATCTGGCTCAAGACCGAAAATGAACATATAAATAAACAGACCAAACAAAAAGATGAGATGAGAACAACAGCTTACAAAATTTACACATTACATGTTGCATTCATTGCATGTGTTTTCATGCAGATGTGCATTACGCGTATATAAGAAGCAATGCATCTGTGAGGGCATGTATGTATATAAAACAGTACACAAATTCTGCCAGTTAGACTTTGATTTTCAAGATAATAAAGATGTGTTTACTATAGAAGGCACATAGCATACCTTGTGCAAGGAACAACCTCTCAGCAGTAATTTCTCTGTGTCATGGGAACCATCCCTGATTTCACCAAATAATATCTCCGCAAATGACCGCCCTCCAGATATCGACTGATATGCAGATTGTAATAACACGGTGTAGCAATAAATCAAACACAAATAAATTAAAACAAGGTATACAATTTATGATTTGGGTATCTCAATAGAGTTGTTGATGTGCAAGAGATTAATACCTGGTTATGATTTTCAGCATACACAAGTGTTTTATCTGCAAATTGTCTGTTGCCCATTAATGTGTTGACAATCTGCAATGTAGGTTAACATCACTGAATTTTCACATTATGGAAGGGAAAAAAAGTAAGTAAATTAACAAGGAAACGACAGTCCCACTTGATTCTAAGACAATATATAACAATTAAATAATACAACCTTACTCATGCTCCAATCATGGTCTGGAACAGTCTCAAGAAAAGATGACCACATCTCTGACACAGAAAGATTGACACAATAATCAAATCCCAACCCGCCTTGAGAGGTTGGTTCACATAGCCCAGGATAGAAGGTTGCCTGGAAAATATATCAAAAATAAAACTCTGTAGAAGCCACAAATTATGCATAGCACTGAATAAATTCAGTGAGAACATGAACTCCTCCATAATGATATCAATATAAGTAGAAATAAGTGCAGAAATTTTCTGATCTTTCATTCATCTCCAATGGGAGGTATTTATAGCTATACAAAGGGTAGAGATGCAGCTGTACAAACACTAACACAGCTGTAAAGATAGCAGCTGTACTAACACTAACATAGTCGTACAAACAGCTATACTAACACTCACTAACACAGCTGTACAAACACAGCTGTATATTCTAACACTCCCCCTCAAGTTGGTGCATGGATATCGCACATGCCCAACTTGTCTAGTGAAGAGTAGAGTTCCCTCGCTAGAAACAAAGATGAGTCATCATATCTGCAAGTTGGTCTTCACTCTTTATATACGGCACTCGAATGACATTTTTGCCGTTGTCGCGATAAAGTGTCATTCACAATATCAATATGCTTTGTTCTCTCATGATGTACTGGATTATTTGCTATTTTCAATGGCAGCTGTATTGTCACAATACGTAATCATAGGCTTCTTAGGTTCAAACCCGAGTTCCCTTATTAGAATCTTTAACCAAATAAGCTCGCTTATGCCATGGCCGAGGTCTATACTCTGCTAGCGCTAGATCTCGACACAACCCCCTCGTTTACTCTCCTCCAAGTTACAAGATTACCACCAACAAAAGACACATAACCTCGAAGTTGATTTTCTATCAAGTTTGAGCGGCAAAGTCAGAGTCGGTGTAACCTTCCACATCTAAATGCCCATGTTTTGAAAACAATATACCCTTGCCCGGAGTATACTTCAAGTACACGAGAATTCGATCCACCGCACCTTGGTGTGCTTCACTTGGATTATGCATGAATCGGGCCGACAACACTAACGGCGTAAGACAGTTGTCTTGTATGAGCCGATAAATCAGCTTTCCAACCAACCTTTGATACCTCTCCTTGTTAGTAGGCACCGACCGTATAACCGACAATCCATGCTAACCTCCATCGGAGTATTAATAGGTTCGCACGCCAATTTTCCGCCGCGAAGCAAATCAAGAACATATTTTCGCTGAGATAAGAAGATGCCTTTTCTTCGAACGTGCAACTTCAATTCCTAGAAAATACTTGAGGGATCCTGCATTTTTCATTTCAAACTCTTTGGCCAAGTAGTTTTGAAGATTCTCAATCTCCTGCTCATCATTACCTGTAACAACCATGTCATCCACATAAACAATTAGCAAAGTAATCTTGCTGCCAACACGCTTAAGAAATAGTGTATGATCACTGAGATTTAAAGCCATAGTTTCTCATGGAATGATCGAACCGCCAAACCAGCTCCTAGGTGACCTGCTTAAGGCCATATAAAGCCTTCCTTAACTCGCAAACCTTTCCCCTTTAGGTGTAAACCACGGAGGAGGGTCCATGTAAACCTCTTCTTGTAGATCTCCATGTAGAAAGGCATTTTTGACGTCAAACTGCTTTTAGCGGCCAATCTAAGTTGGCAGCCAACGAGAGAAGAACTCGATCGTACTCATCTTGGCAATGTGAGCAAATGTCTCCTCGATAATCGATCCCATACGCTCCGGGTATAGCCCTTTGCCACAAGTCAGTGCTTTTATACCTCTCTATCGAACCATCCGACTCGCTTCATCGTGAACACCCACTTGCACTTTTCGCTTGTCTCTTGGTAGAACTCAACCATCTCCCATGTAGAGTTTTCTCAAGAGCCTTCATTTCTTCTACCATACAGATTTCCATTTAGATCATCAAGGGCTTCCGAAACTTATTAGGAATAGACACGAGAAGACAATTGTTGTGTAAAAAGTCAAATGAGACTTAGAAAGACGGTGGTATGAAATATAGTTGGAAATGGGATACTTAACATTATTGGATGAAGGGAAACCAAATTTTTCGGAGTGGTGACGATCACGTATAGGATATCTTCTCCCCTGGTCCTCATCATGTGGAACCAAGGAGTTTCTAGTGGAGCTACATGATCATATTCAGTAATGAGTCAATATCGAAGAAAGAGATAAGATAGGGACAGAGGCATGTACCAAGATCATTCTCGAAGAATCATTCGATTGGATGGTAGTATCATGGAGAGAAGATCCTGGAGGAGGTGGCAATGTAACATCCACATGTTTCTTTTCCTTCTTTCAAACGTTTTCAAGGTAATGTTTCTCCCCTCACCTTGAGTAGGAGAATTGAATTTGATTCAATTTCGTGTTCAATCGACGCCTCCCCTCACCTTGAGTAGGAGAACATAACATGGTCCAATTTCAAATTTCCAAACCACAACTTCTCTTCTTCCAGATTTCTAATCTCCCCATGAAGAGGAGAAGTAGAGACTCTGAGAAATAAGATTCTTGTTCACGTAAATTCAACATCCATAGACACATATGTCTTACTGTATGAGGATGAAAACACTTATATCCTTTTTGTGATGGAGGATATCCGAGAAAGACACATTTAAGAGCATGTGGATCTAATTTGTCCCTGTGAATAGAGTGAACATGGACATAGCAAAGACAACCAAAGATTTTAGGGGGCAAATTAAGCAAGGAAGGGATTGAGTGGAATTGAGACAATACTTTTATGGGTGTTTGATATTCAAGAACACGAAAGTAGGCATTCGTTGAGGAAGACAGCTCATGACAAGATCAGCCTCGTAATCTGTTGGGAACTTGCATAGTAAAGCATAAGGACCTGGCCACGCCGAGGAGATGGCGGTTCTTACGCCCGCTATACCGTCTGCAAAGGGTGTCGAGTTGTCCGGTGGATAATGCCACGTGCTGTGGAAGAATTGCAAAGCAGATAATGATTTACAAACTCACGTCCATTATCGTAGATGAAAAACTTGAATTTGGACATGAAATTGAGTATTGATTAGTTGATGGAACTTAGGAATAACAATACTAACTTCACTTGGATTTCATCAGATAAACCCAACACACTCTAGTGCAATCATCAATAAAGATATAAAATATCGAAAGCACCCAAGAAGTAGGAATTGAAAACGGACCCCACACATCAAGATGAATACGAGAAAAGGACTCCACACTTTTATGAAAGTCGGGTGGAAACGAGACCACGATGATTTTTGCATAAATGCAATGTTCACAGCGTAAACTAGAAGCTGAAATGTTAGTAAATAACTTAGGAAATAAGCTCCAAATAGATAAACGAAGGATGTCCTAAACGACGATGCCATAGAAGAATTTTTCTCGGTCTAAAACATTGTCTCCGCTTTGAAGCCCACGGCCAGATTGAATTTCCGAGACCTGCTCGGGCGTCTCCAAGTAGTAGAGACCTCCTCTCTCCTTACCAATACCAATCGCCTTCTTCGTGAGAAGATCTGAAAAATACAAAGTGAGTAGAAAAAAGATTAGCAGTACGCTTAACATGTTGGTAATTTGGTCGATGGAAAGAAGATTATTTGAGAGATTAGGAACGCGTAAATACGTAAGATAAAGGTAAAGTTGAGGAAAGAGAGAGGAACCAGCCCCTTCAATCTGAGTGATAGACCCGTCGCAATGAACAGAATGACGGACGGACGTGTAACACATGTAAACCGAGATGACTTCATCGGTCATATGATCGCTTGCCCTCGAATCAATTATCCATGGTAATTTAGACATGATAATAGCGGAAATTTGAATTTATTGTAAGAAGAAAAAAATACTGAATTGTTTTCTTGTTGGGGTAGAAAGTCTGCTACAGTAATCTCGGGCAGCTACAGTGCTTCGATCTGCTGCAGTAGTCTTGAACCCGAACTGAATGTGCAGCAGGCTTTTATGGTTTAGAAATAACAACACCAAGGTGGGTATACCCTTGGTGAAGATGATAGAGAAAGGAAGAAAAAAACTTTGGTAGAAATGTTTGTGAGAAAGTAAGAGAGCAAATCAGATTGTTTTGCTCTGATACCAAGTAGAAATAAGTGCAGAAATTTTCTGATCTTTCATTCATCTCCAATGGGAGGTATTTATAGCTATACAAAGGGTAGAGATGCAGCTGTACAAACACTAACACAGCTGTAAAGATAGCAGCTGTACTAACACTAACATAGCTGTACAAACAGCTATACTAACACTCACTAACACAGCTGTACAAACACAGCTGTATATTCTAACAATATATCTGCTGCTCGACTTGAATACAAAATCAGAATATAAATTTTGGTAGGCACTAGCAGCTATGTGCTATTTATTTTTTTCAGAGCCTTCTATGAAGAAAAACATATGTTATGTGAGTTTCTTTATAGGAGTTCTCATACTATAAACAAACATTTAAATATCAATTTCTCACATCTTCGGCAATTGTTATTATATCTGGATGCAAAGCATGAAGTATCTCGTTTGCCAAAATGAGGTATTTTAGTGCGTCCTTATCAACATATTGATTGCAGTACCTGCCAAAATAGCAAGATTGAGTTTTTAAGTTCAGAGCTAGCCTGAACCATAACATATGGTGAAAAACACTGAAATCAGTTGAAAGAGAGTATTTAGGAGGTTGATATGAAATACCATAGTAGGTCATAGAACACAAAAGTTTACATTTTCTAGTCCTAGAAAAATATTTAATTTCCATACCATTTATGTTCCATCCTTAATTCAACCAATTTTTGTCTTGGTCAATGTAATTCAGTCACCAACATATTAACTGAAGCAGTTAAGGTCTTTTCTTATATAGACCATAAATTACAAACAAACAAAATACAATTATGATTATTAGAGACTGCATGTCAAATCCAGCTTGTTAAACTGTAGTATGTAAATATTCAGCAAAAGGATAAGCATATAAGCGATATCTTGGAAACTCAAGATGCCTTTGTTAAGCCCAAGAAACTTTGGCAGTTATTATAAAGTGTACATAATAATATAGGAAATTATGGAAGTTTCAATCACTGCCTTACTCCTCCAAGTCACCAGTAAAAGAAGCAAAACCATTGTGCGTATACATCATTGATGGGAGTGAATGGAAATGAAAACCATCAATTTGGTACTCTGTGGGCCACCTGTAGAAAATCGCAATTATTGAGATAACACACTGAATCAAAAGGAAAGAAAGAAACATATAACTTCCAAAAACAAAATAATAGCAGATAAAATGGTATTGGAACACTGAATCAGGCAGTTCAATGATGATTGGTGCAAAAAAGCAACTCTACTAATTTTTTAAAACATTGAACCGTTCGTTGAGCTTCACATTTACCAGTTCAAATTTGAGAGCAGGAAATGCAGGACATCCAGATCACCATATTTAAACATCCTGGTACCCCAATACTTGTGATGTCCCCGTTTACCTATATAAAAAAAGTAATGTGATTGCAGAACAAGATGATATATGAAATGAAAAAAAAAGGCCAATATTGTCAAAGAGAATAATCCCACAGTGGTTAGATACCATCATACCATCATTACTAATTTCATAGCATAAGCTTTTGGATAGGGTAGTCTTTATAGTACTTAATCCAATTACATAGCTAGGTTTTGGTTGGTCTCTCTCCCATGCCTCATATATCACCACTATCTGACTTATATTGGCTCTTCAAGCATTAGGGACCTTTTCTTATTTTTAAGCCTCTACAAACATAGCGGGAGGGCTAGCTGCCTATTCTAATAGCCTCATGTCCATGTTCCAGATCTTTCTATCAGTCTTTGAGGTTTGACAACTAGTTCCATAAACAATCCACTTCAGTCCCATGAAAGAAAGAAATCTTCAATTAGTTAGATATAGCCCTTGATAAATATTAAAGGGACCTCTCCACCTAATGACGTAAATTTTTTGGCTTGTATACTTATTTATTACTTTTTTAACAGGGTACGATTCCTCCCAGACCTAGGTTTGATCTCAAGACCAATTTATGTTGGCCCTTCAAGCACTTAGGATTCTCTTCCCCCATACCGATCAGATCCAACCAATCTCTATTGTGTTGGATTGGGTCGGTTTTTTCGCATTTCAATCAGTTCTGGTTCCTTAGTAATCGTAATCTATCTTGGCTCACTATGAAACAAATTTGAGGCGTCTACCCCAAGTGAGATCTACTGTCAATTAAAGAGCAAGCACAAGTAGTATAAATACCTGTGTGGAAGTAGCAGTCATTTGTTCCATCAAATAGTGACAATCCAACCATTTCATCTGCAGCTGAGTAGGAATGGACAATGTCTACGAAGACCAGCAGTCCTAGTCCTGTAAAGTAAAGAAGGTAGGTTGCATTCTGTAAGCTTTAATCGTTCAGTAAATAATATAGGGGAAAAGATGCGGAAGAAACATGTTATTGATGCCAAAACAGTCGAGAAATACATTCTCTTCATGAATATTATTATTAAGAAGCATGGATTGAAAATACTTGTTATCTAAAGAGGCTTATGCTATTGTCATCCTGTGGTGTCATCTCTTTTTGTCAATTATTTTTCTTTCCTTATAAATAAATAAAAGACCTGACAGACAACTTTTTATTACTGATGCCATCGATACACAACAATTGGAATCTACAAACAAGATGCAAACCCATGCATCATGCAAATATAAGCAGTGACCTTTACATTTGTTATCATATGTGAAGCTCAATATGTGATGCAATACAAAAGGAATTTTACATCAAGTAAAATATCTTTTGCAGAGCTGAACAGGCCAAGCAGAAAATCGCATAGCCACTGCTAAAGTGTACATAAAATCTTTGAGGTTACAGGTTATTGAAATGAATGGAATTGAATGAATAGTGATCACCATGTGCTTCATCAACCAACCGCTTGAAATCATCAGGAGTGCCATATCGGCTGCTAACAGCATATAAATTAGTGGCCTGAAATCCATAAAAAAATTTTTATCACATTTGTTGAACAGCCATGTAAATCAAGATCACAGGAAATTCTGTGAACAAATTCATCTTCTAGTTAACATCATATTTATACGGGTGTATCCAAACCATGGAAATTGACAAGGTAGAAGTAATCAATGTTTAAATGTGCGAATACAAAGAGCGGAAAGAATGTTTGACTCACTCTATAACCAACAGTGAAATAATCTTTGTGCTCAATAACTCCAATCAGTTGGATTGTATTATATCCAGCCTCCTTTACATGAGGAAGGACCTGTAAGAAACATAACGAGTGCAAAATGAGGAATTTGACTGCTATAATAACAGATGTAAGTTAATAACACAGCAATCCAGGAGTTGCCTTCTCTATGAAATCACTGAAAGAAGATACTTTTGGCTCTGATCCACTTATGCCAACATGGCATTCATAAATGCGCAGAGATTTTGGCACTTTCGGGCGTGAATTTTTCCATTTGTATGCATATTCTGGCGGTGGATCCCAGTGGATAGCAAAAGCTTGCTCTCCTTCTGCATCTGAAGGTAACCAACAGAGTTCAGATGAAATAAAGGAAACATAATATGCCTACATAGATAATGACACAATGCAGAAAACATAATAAAAGGGATGACAAGATACCACTATAGAAAAAAGCATATCATTGCTTATCAGAAGTTCCTAAAGAACCCAAGAGGATGAGAGAGAGAGGGAGACTGACAGAGACAGAAACACACACACACACACAAGCAACCAGAATAGTCTTCACAGGTCCTGATTGTACAAAGCATGGCTGTAAGCGGATATCCTATTTACCTGGTTGCACATAAGTAGCCCAAGCAGGTACTCGCTCCAATGGCCCACTAGGAGTGTTAAAATAGACCCTGTACTTGCTCCCATGAGGAATGCAAGGACTGTACTTTTTCAACCATGCCTGCCTTCCTTTGCGTGTCTCCAACCAATATGCCAAGGGAGGCTTCTTTGCACGAAATTTCTCTTGTGATACAGGATCAAGCACAACATTGAAAATGTCATACTCTTTTCCATTGTCAATCACATCATAGCAAGGTGTATTACTAGGTATATCATCTTTATGCTGTTCTTTCCATGCTTTATATCTTGTTTCTGCGTCTGGTATTTCTTCAAGTTCCTCTAATGTTTGAGGACCATTAGGCCCAAAAATCTGCTCATATAACTTTGCTGGCATTTCATAACGGTTCTTTATAAACCGGTCTTCTCCAGGTTCCCAATATTCATCATTTGCTTTCTTAAAGATTTCTTCAATGGGAACACCACTGTCGCCTTTATCATAGTCATCAATGTAGTTATACTGTTGAAAATAGAGTTCATCTGGTTTTTCTCCGTCCCTCAACTTATCTTCAAGAATGATGAACCAGTATCCATAGTCATCATGGCCAAAATGACCCTCTCTTGCACAGTTCTCTGTAGGAGACCACCCATTGAAATCACCAACCAGTGCACAGTAGCGAGCACCTGTATGCGACAAGCTTATCAGACACATATCATCTGGTAGATGGAAAGTCCAAACAATACAAATTAGAAACCAGAGAAACAAGTTCTTATCATGGTCCCGAACTATTGGTGACTAGTCATAATTCAAGCTGACTAGAATTTGAATAAAGACCCTGTTTTGCATCTAGTCAACATATGGTTCAGACAGACAAAAAATGACCATAAGAAAGTTATAGAAGATGTATTAACAGAAGAAAAGGTTAGAGAAAAAACTCTAGGCCATCTTTAATTATCAAGGAAAAATCACATGCCCAGGGATCAAGTAACAACATTTGAGAATCAAACTGACAATAAATTAAAATTTGAAAAAGGAAAAGGGTTTAGGCTTTTATCAAACCTGGAGCCCACTCCATATAATCCTCTCTATGTTCCGGGTGTCGATGCATACCCAAGATCTCAAATCTAGAGAAGAAAGCAATTACATCACGAACAGTGAACCCTAACCACCAAAGGGTCAGCCATATTTTTTTTTTGTTTGGTTTCAAATTGCATGCACGATAAATTGTGGCTATAACATCGACAACTTCACAAACATAATGGAAGTAACTATTCAATCATTTGAATGCAAGTCCTCTTAAGTTACAAGAATGAGGTTGCAATTACAAAAATCAGACAAATCCACTAAAGTAAGATTTAAGACTAAAGTTTAACTAGCATTGGAAACAATATTGAAATGAAGTAAATGGAATTTTAGTTTGCAACAAACCCAGAAGCCATATCTCGGAGATTAATGTGACGATTGAAAATTTCATCCGTGAGGTCCTTCACGGATTTGTGTCTGCATAATCAAACCAATTTTTATTCACAACCTTTGAAGCAAAAAAGAATACAATTGAATTGAACTTTAAATTTTATTAGCTCACTGCAATTCTTTCAAAGTGAAACCAGGCTCAAATTATCGACGTATCAAAGTTTGAAAATTTCTACTATCCCATAGTTTTGACCAATTAGCAGAGAATGACTCATATCTATATACCTTTCACGGAGGAACTGAGAAAATTGTTTATGGGAAATGCCGAATTTGGTAAGGAAGCCAACTGGGTCAATCCCTTTCTCGCTGTCCGTAACGCTTTTCTTCTTCTTTGGCCGCTTTTGCTGTCCTTTTGGTTGCTCTGTGGCTGAGCACGCTATTTGTGTTTTCTTGGGGAAGCTGATTCTTTGAGTTCTGTTTGGGCACTGAAATTGGAAAAATGTGCTGTTTGGATAGAGAGAAAACTTGGTTGAAAGCGAAAGTGAAGTCATGGTGAGGAGTTGTGGTATAGTTGTTGTTGTTGCTGCTGCAGAGAGAGAGAGAGAGAGCAGAGACACTGGCAGTTCTGGGGGTTTGGGGTTTGGGGTTTTGGGTTTTGGGATAAGAAGGCGGGTACTGTGAGTTTTGTTGTATTGTATGAGAGCTTTGAAAAAAGAAATAGAGAAGCGTTTGAAATTTTGAGTTAGACTGGGCAGCTCAATCTACAAAGTTATATGCAGGCCATTTAGCCCAGCCCATGACCCAACAATGAGGATTACTGCTGACACATTAATGGGCCGGCTCGGCCCATATACAAGAATTTCTTTTGTTAAGGGTCTAGCTTAATAGAAAGAGTCTTGACTTGCAGACGAGTGGCTTCAAGTTCGAACTTCCATGCCACCTTGAAAGTGTGTATATGAAAAACAAAAAACCCCTCCCCCAATATCATTTGTATCAAAAAAAGCAAAGAAAAAAAAAAGAGGCTTCCATGTCGTGCCTTGGACTTGTAATCAAAATTTATTCCGCTAAGGGCATTTCCAATGGAGAGGTTTTATTTGGTGAGTCCTAAAGAAATTAAGGGCCCGTTTGGGAGTGCTTCTGGAACAGTTAAAAGCGCTTTCTGACAACTAAAAGCGCTTCTGACAGCGTTTGGCAGAAAAGTTTAGAAGCGCTTTTGGGCCATAGAAGCGCTTTCTGGAGAAGCACCTGCCATGTGCTTCTTCAGGAAGCATTCCCAAGTGCTTTTCTAAGAAGCACTTCGATTTCTTATGAAAATTTCAACGTCTTTATAATAGAAGTGCTTATAAGCAGAAGTGCTTCCTAGAGAAGCAGTCTTAAACGAGCCCTAAGTATTTCAGGTATCTTCTAAACCCTAAACCAAACCCTACATATTAACAATTAAAAAGTCAGTGAGGTATAGCTCAATTGGTTGAGCTCTTCCACCTCTACCCCCATGTGGACGGAGATTTGAAAAACCCCCAAGCACCCAATGAATATTTGTCTAAACCCCCTCCCCAATCGCTTGCACTAAAAAAAATTTAAAATGTTGATTCTGTACAAAAATTAAGGCACACATTAATTGCATATTCTAATTTATGACTATAAATTTGAAAATTAAACAAATTAGGTTTACAATTTCAATTCCAATTCATACACAAACCAAACATATGAATGAAAATGAAATGATATATCCTAGTCACTTTTCCATCATTACTAAACATAGGAAATGAATCTTCCATTTCAAGTATGATTTAGTTCAATACAAGTCTCAAACTGCAAACCAAACCAAATTTCAATAGGTTTGGTGTAACCCTAAAACTAGTAGCACAACTTAATCAAATTGATCCATTCAGTGATCAGTTTGGCTTGATTTGATTTGGTGGGTTAAGCAATTATCTTATATTCTCTAACTTGTACCAATGGATACTTCATATTCTAAATTGAACAATAATTGGGAGAGCTTCAAACTGAAGAAGATGGAGAAATATTGAGAGCCAAATGCGATTTTAGTTTTTAGTATGAAATGGTTGATGTCAAAGTATGAGATTAAACACATTAATAAATGGTGAGAGTAATTAAATCTAATGTGTCAAAATATAGTATAATTGATATAGGTGTTTGGTTTGGTTCATACAATTTTCAATAGCCCAAAAGGTCCATAGCTCAATAGTAAAAGCATTTACATGCATATAGTGGTTTCGGGTTAACCCCAATGACACCTCTTCCTTCCCCTTCTAAACTTTGACAAAAAAACATTTCAAGATTAAACAACCTAGAAAAACAAAAAACCCTCACTTATGAACTGTTAGTGTCGAATGCAATAGTAGTTAGGCACACTAAAAGTTGACTTCATGGGTTCTTTTTACTTCAAAATGGTGTTTTCTACTATGAAATGTAGTTCTCAGGGGCTCATTTGTGAACAACTTAGGTTTACAACCGATTTGCCCAACCCACCCTAAAGGTGTACCACAGACCATGTGAATGTGAATTGCAAATGAATCCTCTTAAAAAAGAAACCAAATATTACAAAACCAATCTATATTGGAAGAAGAAGAAGAAGAAGAAAATCGTACCATAAGCTATGCAACTATATCATATTCAATATATTGACCTTATAATGTACCTTATAATTAGCAGGCTAGCCATGAAATTCAACTCCCTTCCTCTAATATATATAAAATGTACGAAAATAAAAAAAAAACAAAAAGCTTTCAATTTGGGAGGAACAGATTTTCTTAAACCCTTTAAAAGAAATTCAATCAAAACAAAATTAGAAACAAAATCATATGGTGGTATCATTCCATTTCTATCTGCACAAACAGCATATAAAAACACAATAATCCATAACATCAATAGAGACATGTGATTGAAGAAGATCACTAGTAAACAAAAATTAAAGTTAAAATATGAAAATGGTTTGCAGCTTGGTTGGCCAATTTGTTTGCTTTGTGTTCTTGGTGGTGGTATCCATTTCCAGAGTTCGAGCTAAGCAAACAGTTTTTGATGTGACGAAAAACGGCGGCGTTGCTGACGGAAAAACTGATAACAGCAAGGTAATCTTTATGAGTTTGTCTTAATCCAAATGTTAAGATTATGATGAAGATGCCAATATTTATTTAAATTTATTTATTTGTTATTTTTATTTATAGGCCTTCACTGATGCATGGACTCAAGCTTGTCAAAAAAAATGGAGGTGGTGTGATCTTATTTCCAACTGGGAAATACTTGGTAAGGCCAGTGATTTTGAAAGGGGAATGCAAGGGACCAACTGGGTTGCAGATAGAAGGGACCCTACTGGCTCCCCAGGGGGTCAAATTTTTGGTTGATATGGACCATTGGATCAAATTCCAACACATTGACAACTTGGACATCAATGGTGGTGGTTCATTGGATGGGCAAGGACCCTCTGCTTGGCACCATAACAACTGCCTGAAAGATCCAAAATGCAAGCGACTTCCTGCAGTTAGTTCTTGCCCTTCATTTTGTTCAATATATATCATGGACTTGAATGCGAAAAGCATATAAATGGTATGTCTAGTTGATTACTAACGTTTGTGTTGTGTTCGCTTTATTTTTGTCAGAATTTGAGATTTGATTTCGTCACAAATCTAAGGAGGCTTACCACATTTATACCACATCTCTAATAGAGAGTGGGTCCCATTGTATTGGTGGGCTCCACCTCTATTAGAGATGTGGTATAAATGTGGTATGAAAAATGTGGTAAGCCTAGCATTACCCCAAATCTAAACATAGATCACATACCATCGATTAACAGCAAAAATCTCCACATCAACCTTTTTGCATGCCAGGACGTAAAAGTTACCAACGTTAACATATCAGCTCCCGCTGAAAGCCCCAACACCGACGGAATCCACATTGGTTCATCGTCCAACGTCCAAATTTTGGACTCCGTGATCGCCACCGGGGACAACTGCATATCCTTCTGCGCCGGATCACGCAAGATCAACGTTAGCGGTGTTCACTGTGGACCAGGCCATGGAATGAGCATTGGAAGCCTTGGCAGGGGAAATAATAATAATGTTTCTTTTGTGGACATAAGAAACTGCTCCTTTGTTGGTACTGACAATGGAGTGAGAATCAAAACATGGGCTCCCTCTAAACAAGGCAGTGTTTCACATGTTTAAGTTGAGAACATTCGAATGGCTCAGGTCAAAAACCCTATCGTCATCGATCAAAATTATTGCCCTGCTCGTAGGTGCAGTGCAACGGTACGTAACTATAAACCAACTATAGTGTGTACGCCTAATTATAAATGTGGTATACAATGTGAGGGTTTCTTTAAAGACAGACTGTTAATATGGTGTCGATAACATGCCAATAAAAAAAATACACCAACATGTTATCGATACAAAATCTGTCCCTTAACAGAGGACGAACAGATGGACGTGCTCCCCTAATAATTTATGTACAATGTGATGTATAAATTGCGTGCAGGAATCATCCCAAATTCAGATTGTTAGATGTCAAGATGATTAACATCTGGGGTACTTCAAGCACACCAAGTGTTGTTACTCTCAAGTGTAGAGAAACGAAGCCGTGTCAGAAGATTCAGTTGAGAGACATCAACCTAAGTTACAAGGTTCCTGATGGACCGGCTGTATCAGCATGCTCAAAAGTAGATGTTATAACTGATGGCAAACAAAACCCTCCAGCTTGCACAAAACCTGTAAAACAGGTGCCCCACAACTTTGATGTCCTAAATTAAATAAAAATTCCTTCAAGAACAAGATTTGCAGGGTAATTTTTCCTTCTGCAAGTCTTGAACCATATATTTATTTTATTTTTGTAACTATAATTTCCTATGATCAGTTGTAACTCAGTAAAAACAGTATCAATGTAAGCCAATCAAATTGCACCAATAATAATAAATCTTGTAATGATTAGACAGTATCAATGTATGTCCATGTCCTCGACCTCCATGATAAATCTTGTAACCTAGACCTACCATCTATTAGACTTATATTGTCTAATGATTAGATACAGGATGCTAGCTCATTCAGACGGGACCATTGTGCAATTAGAAGTACAAATCACTATGATTGGAAGAGCCTTCCAACTAAGACAGAAATTAATTACATATTAGCACGAAATAAAGAGTAAAAATTAGTGATTTTTATCCATTTTATTGTCGAATAGCTGGTTTTCTCTGTATTTTTTTCCCTATTTTCTTAATTTTATTTAAAAGGGGAGTCGAACCATAGGCTCTGTAAGAAAGACTTCATGACAAATATATCAATATATGAAAGATTTTGTGGTACATGATTTGATTACAATAAAGGTCGGGAGCTGCATATGATGAGCAGAATGACAGTTAATGATTGTTACACCATACAACTGAAAAGAGGGATACAAGCTTTGCCAGGATCAATAAACACATAGAAACACATAAAGGCATGAAGGGCAGGGGTTGGAAGATACTAATCTGGTTGCTTCTTTGCATAATCTCTTGGCCCGAATATGGTGGATCCAATTCTGACATTGGTGCTGCCCATTTCAATCTGCACAGGTCAATCAAGAGTGTTAATCATTCTGTGCATATATCTTAACGGAAAATGCATGTCTTATGCGTTTTGGAAATGATAAATCCAAGCTCTATGGAACTATCCACAAAGTTTCAAAAACAACATTTAAGCATCTTGAAATGCTCCCAAGGCATTTATCAAATGCTAACCATACGTCTGCGAAAATATTTCCCGTAAAAGTTCAAGTATCATTTCTTCCTTAAGATGGTTCTAAAAAATATTACATTTAAAATCGCCACAAAGGTCTAGGTCTTCAGATAACCGTTGTATGATCCAATCCAACCATTGCTTAGTAGAATACTGGATAATAAGTTCAAATTTGCACAGGTTCTTCTATTTAAGTTGTAATAAAGGATATAGCAACAACTGTCATTCAGCCGTTTGGAAAATATGAGTTTGTTGCAATTTCTTTGAAGTTCAATGTCAACATAGGGCATTTCATACCGCTTGTTCAAAGTCACCAGACATGCCCATTGATAGCTCACAGTGCTCCTCTGCCATATCAAGTGCCTTGCAGACCTGAGCTCTACACTTTGATAGCATCTGTTGAATTACAAGATATAAAACGTAATCAAATTAATCAACAACAAAAAACAGGGCAAAAATAAATGAAATATCCAAAAGAAAAAATAATATAAATGAAACTCAGTAACGGGGATTTCAAACATTAAACGGATATTTACTAGTCCTTGTAGCCAAAGTGATACTACTGGCCAAAAATAAAACCAAGGTGATACCAGTACCCCTCCCCTTTAATAAGTAAAGGTCTCAAGTCCAACCCAAAGGAGGACTAAGGTCTGGTAGGGGAAAGTTTAACTCTAAATTACATAGCCTACAAATTACCATTTCGTTCCCAAAGAAAACAACATTAAATGAGTATCAAATGATTCAATTCTACTTTAAATATAAATCAATGGAATTAAATATATAAGGAAAAACAGAGGGTTTAGGGTTTAGGCACTTAAAACAGATGACTTCAGTTTGTGAGACAGACAGCCTATTTTGATTGCTCTGTGAAACAAGAACCAAACAATGCCATTGTAAGCAGTTTCCATGCACCCCACTATGCAATTAAGAAAGTTACCCTGAAGTTTTCTGGAGTTGATGTATAGTCTGGCATCCCTATTGTCATTAAGCCGGAAAACTCTAGATTTGGGCACCGAAATTTGACATGTTTCGCAAGTTCAACACAACCAGAAGGATCGATACCAGATTTCGCTGCAGAAAATATCAGAAAAACACATGAAGTAGGTGAGGTGGGGCAAATTAAAATTTATCTCTGAATTACTGGAAATAGAATTTAGTTCAATAGTTAGAAAGAGTATGATCCTTCTTTCTGCAGTGACCAACTATAACATATCTTGACTGCGTAAGGTTTTGGCTGCCTTAACAAGCAGCTGAGTTAAAATTTGAAGACCAGACAAAGTGTCTTTTCATTGGTAAAGGACAAGTTAAGATATGGAGACATGAGATGATATAATTACTGAACTTATTACACACATAGGTTGTGCTCTTCAGAGGAAATACCACGTGTTGCATTCATCATGTAGAATTTTTGTGGTTACATTACAACCACAAAGTTAATTGAGGGAAATAAACTTTTAGACAGCTAAAAAGGGAGAGCAGGGAAGAGAAAGATTCAAGCAACTTCAATGCCATACCAATGCTCAATTGAACAACATGACTAATTACTGCAGGAACGAGTGATGATTTTGAAATTACTTACATACTTCTCCACTGGTATTTACTTGGACCAAAACCTTTAAAGGATTTCTACCAAGGTTTGACACTGCTCGATCAAGATGGTTTGCAATCTGTGGATTATATACACAAAGTAGCACAATATCATTTTGAGTAATAACACAGGCATAACACCTGCACAATGGTTAATCAACTGAAATCCACGAAGGTAACCATGGCATATTACCAATAATTTGGCTAATAAACAATAATATGAATGTTCTGACCAAACAAGATAATTATATGAATTTCCTTCAAATAAAAATTACATAAAATAAGTCAATTACCTTCAGCCACTAAAACAGATATTTGGATTTGTATTTACCTTCTCATTGTCTACGCCCTCAACCAAGGCCAGATTCGGGACTCCAGCTGCATATAGACATAGTAACTGAAATTATTAAAAGAATTCCAACATAAGATTCAAAGTAGGGTATGACCTCTGTGTCAGAACTTATAAGATTATCATAAAGCCAACAACCTGCAAATTGTTGAATTATGCACAAACCAAGACACCCAACTCTCACAATATGAAACAGCAGAAATCTAAAAAGAGTTGCAATATTTTCTGAATTTGAGATTCTGTACCAATTTATCAAAAGTTGGGTTCTTTACCAATTTTCAAAATTTCCTACTTTATCTTTTAACTCTGACTCTCTCCCCCAATGGGACATTCTATTCCAATTCTGATTAAATCACTTTTATCTCTTTCCAGTTTTAATTTCATTCCAATGTTCTGTCATGTAAAAGTAAATGAATTTTGAGACTGTAATTGAAAACTGAAAACAAAAAGAAAAAACAAAGGATACCCAGAAGCAATTTCGCTTTGTTGCTCTGCAAATGCCCAACAAAATGCCACTCTATGTCTTCAGGAAGCTGCAGACATAAACGTTTGCAATCATTAAACGCTGCGTTTAACCCCACATACTTATAGAGAGAGTCAGAGAGATGGACTCACCTGAGGAGCTTTGTCGAGGATTTCCTGAACGTAATTCTCGCCAAAACGACGGTGGCTGGCGTCGTATACTTGGCGGATGAGAGAAACGGGCTTAGTCTTCGACACCGCTACTGTCCTCACCTGACCTGGATTCCGACCCGACCGCTCCGCAGCCTGCCGGACTCGGAGCATGACCGACCGGAGCGCCGAAACGGCGGCGTTTTCGACAGCTGGAGCAGCCATGCAAGCTGTGTATTGGGTTTCTTCTTCCTGGGCCTTGGTCCTGGTTTCTGTGAAGTGTGAAGTGTGAAGTTATGCGGTTCATATGATAAACGTAAGGCCATTGGGTTTCTTCTTCCTGCAGCTTGTGGTGTCTATTTGCACCCATCATCACTCAAAAATAAATTTATTTTTCAGATCTCATCCTCATTTTACCAATTTTTTATAAATATTTTCTTAAAGAGAGGCCTTACTTTTTTTTACTTCTGATTTCTTGTTTTTTTTTTATACAAGCTATATTGGAATAGGGGAACTTCTGATTTCTTATTTTTTGTAAGCGATATTGGAATAAGGGGAACTTCTGATTTCTTATTTTTTGTATACAAGCGATATTAGAATAGGGGAATCGAACTGTATTTCAGTTCTTTGTTAGTATGCTTGACTTATAATCTCAACATGCCACATCATTTAATTATCATCTATTGACTAGAAAACTGACAACACACATTCTTTAAAATAATAATAAAAAAACATTGAAACAAAGTAAATGTAAATCCTGTATGAAATGATAAAATACGCTTAGCCAGGAAAATGAGGTAAAAGAGTAGAAAGGGCAAAAAGGGGAAAAAACTAGATTTGGCGAAAAATAAAAAATAAATTGATTCATAAGAAACCTAGAACATCACTAGGTTTGGCCGGCTTACATAGAGGGAGTGATGGTTGCAATGGTCGAGAAGGATATTGCGAAACATAATTGGGGAAGTCCTTAGCTTGACATTTTTAAAATTCGAGAATTCTCGTACACAACTCTAATTTTCCTCTAAAATCTCCCCATTAAGGCCGGGAATTCTCGGCCGTATTAATTGGCAATCCTAGTTTTATTAGCTTGTGGGGCCTGGGCCCTGCGACGCTTGAAGTGCTTGTCCTTTTTTTCGTGATGTAACTATGAACTTACCCCAAGTAAAAATCTCCATACCCAACGCAATGACAGCAAATACAGAAAGGACCCCGATGTAAGCCCATAGCCAGGTTTTATCTGGCTTCAAAATGGCAATGCCATTGAATATGTTCACTGAGATCACAGCCAGCAGTGCATACCCTAGAAAGTGATGGTACATGTCCCAGTACTTGCGGTAGTCATCACTTGGGGTCGGCTTTAAACGCAAGGCAAGCATCTACAATACATAAAACCATGTCAAGCTTTGCCACGATGACGAATGTTTTGTACGGAACAACGTTATAGAGATGACATGTGTCAACAAATAAAATATTAAGATTAAACTTTAAACACATATAATCTTTTAACTAAATTATTATGTCATTCAGCACTGTAACGTGATACGAACAATTTTATGTGCACAAAAAAGACGCTAGGCCATCATGTGTCGGACAGATTGAAGACGCAACGGAAAAGAGAGAGAGAGAGAGGAGTGGTAATTATGCTTACTTGTAATGTGGTGAATGCAAATATGAACATGGCGAGAATTCGGTGAGTGGGGAAGCTATAGTGTCTGGAAGCATGCCCAAGCCATAGCCCGATTGCCCAACCAGCTGTGCCAAGGCTGTAACCAACAATCTGGCAGGAGACGTGAAGGACATACCATTTTTCACATTGAAAAGGATATTTTCGGTAGTACCTTGCTATAATCACTCCCAATGGCAACAGTGTTCCCCACCCCACAATATTCAGAATCCCATGCACCTATTACCAAGCAAACAAAAAGTTGTTGAAAAAAAGAAAAGAAGAAAAATTAGTAAAACGGTGAATGATCTCAGTCTAAGTTGGCATATCTTACCTTTCTGAGGTGGTGCCGGTGATGTCCTATGCTAATACCGCGGGCAGAGGTCAAGTTCAGAGTTTCTGTGCTGTCCACATTCTGGAGAGCAGTGGAATGCATCTTAGGCTCCAGATGAACATCATCAGCTTCAAACCCAACTTGCCACACATGGTTCAGCTTTGAAATGTTATATGCAGCTGGATCAGGAGGCAAAATTAGGGTTGCAAATATTGACATGTATTTATCAGCCTGCACATCACCTTTCATGGTTTTGACAGTGACATCATCAAAATCTTGTGAAGGCTGCAGCCTACAACCCAGCCTTGTATCACTGGTGATGTTGTACTTTCTGACTGCCAAAGTCCCATTGGGCTGTGAAATTCCTATAATAGCCCTGGTCCCGACCATCTTCGGCCGGTGTGGACCTGGATTCACACCCCAGGCTAGCCATTTTGCTCTGTGATCACCAGAAATTCTAATGCTGAACAAGATGTCAATTTGGTTGTTGCTGTGAATGTTCCACCCAAATTCAGCTCCCAAAGTGATTAGTTTCTTGCAGTTGGTAATGTTCATGGGATTGATGGGGCTGCAATTGGAATATTGCTCAGAAATTGTGAAGAGAGAGGAGTAAATGGTCAATGTTATGAGAATTACGGATGTGGTAGCGCCCAACATGTCTGACAGATGTACTAATGTCTGAGTTTCAGTTTATGGTATGTACTTAGGTTGTTATGCGATGTACGCATGTTTATTTTTGTTTCTTTTATATTAAAATATTGGATAAGATTAAGGAAGAAGTTAAGCATAGTTTTTTAAATTTACTCACTTTTTACAGCTTGTTGGGTCACATCTCACGTGGTTCTTTTTCTATTGGAGAAATAGATATCTTCATAAGTAGCCCAGCCACTTTTCTGCTGGCTATAGGAAAAAGACAGGTTGTGTATAAATCAGATTCCTAATTCTCTAGTGAAAATGAAAATTATACACTTCATCTTGTTGTTGCTTGCCAAATGCTTCAAGAAATGTTCTTGTGAGGGCTTCATGGTGAAGTTTGGATGAAATAAAACCCAAGAAGGGAATAGTTAATGAAGATGTTGTGCAAAGTGCAATTGGAAATTTTTAATTGTTCCAAATACAGCACGTGGTTGGTATACTATCCAATATACGTATGTCATGTTGAATTGTTCTCTAACTTATTAAATTGCTTTTTATGACATATGACTGGCCGTATTATAAATATTCCACTTGTTATACGTCTATTAGATGGTACACAACCCACGTGATATATCCATAATATCCAAAAATTACTTAGTTCTAGTGATTAATTGCTAACCACAACACGACAAGTGTATATCCAGAACCTTCCTGGCTAGTTTAATTAACATTAATTAATTTGCCGAAATGTGGAGCCATCCAGGTGTGATCATGTGAACAAACATATATAGAGCTAGGGACACCATTCGGGAACATAAGATAAAGAAAATCAAATAAAAGGAGCTCGTGTTTCATGTGTTTCCCAATATATACTTAACCCAACGGACTAAGAAATTCTCTTCACCTTTGCTTTACACCCTTCAACTTTTCTTTCTCCCGAGGTTTTATGACGCCAGTGTTTAATTACTTTGGTTATTTTTATATAATACATGATATATGACATGTTCATGTGATGTATTAAATTCATGCAAACCATATTATTTTTATTATTATTACGTACCTAGACTATCTAAATCATAAATGGCAATAATTTATTTATTTATTTATTTTTTACGTGTGATATTGGGGAGAGGAAATATTAAACATAAGACTTCAAATGCATGAGTAAATACTCTTAATCACTTGAGTTATAAATTCCTTACTTCGATACAAATATTCTAATTCTATAAATTCAATACATCAAATCAACGCGCTTTTACAAGTTGTTTGACCTTTGTGCATGTTTCTATTAAGGATGTAGGATGGTACATGTCTATGAGACCAAATCAACTTTGGAGGACATTAGACTCGCGCACTTATGGTAGGTGGGTTGGCGGGGGCAGACTAAGCAGGAGTCAGGACTACCTAAAAATAGAAGAAATCTTAAAAGTGTCATGGTCTACAATTCTAAAAGCAGATCACATTGGCTTATATTTTTGTGGATTATGGCCAGAATCCGTTAGTACAAAAAAGTCTATCCATCTACTCTATAAAGAGCTTCAGAGTTCACAGTAATCTCAATCCAACATCTTGACCAACAAAAAAATCTCAATACTAACGAAATATTTAGTCAAACTTTATCGTACAATTTTGAATGTCAAATGATGTAAGACCGTAATTTATTTGTTTTATGAGGTTATTTTGGGGCCAGTGGCGGATCCAGGATTCTCGGACCAAGGGGTCACTGTGTAAAAGTTTCGAAATTTTTTTAGGAGAAAATAACTCTAAAAAAAGTTTCCCTCTATACTTCAATTGTGCACAACGAATTTTCTTTTGAAAATATTGCATTATAGCTTCATAAATCATTTATTTTTCAATAGTTTTAGACTCTTTTGTTAATATCTCATCTAAAAAATAATATAATTTTTATAAAGAATAAAATTATAATATATAGAGACTATAATTATCATTTTTTTAAAATTTAAAATGAAACAACCAACCCACACCTCCCTTTTGAAAAAGAAAAGAAAAAACAAACAAAAAACAAAACCTCCCCATCTTCTCTTTCACAGTTTCAAGACTCCATCGGTGACGCTTCATTTCGAAGGAGGTGACTTTGAGTTGCATAAACCCACACTCTTCCAGGGCTTTGACCATCACAATGAGTTTTGCATGACCATATTGTCAATGGACCAAAGTGATGGTCTAAACATTCTAGGCGCGGCTCAGCAAGTCAACACCCACCCCAATCCTCTCTCCTCCTCTCCTTTTCTCTCTAACTCCTGAGACTTCTCTCTCTTTATCTCTAGAATTAAAACTCACACACTGCCATTGCACCCGCCCATTACCATCTTAATAACCCCATCATCAACCCATCTCTCTCTCTCTTTGGGACTTTTGTCGAGCACGTTCAGTGCACCCAAGGGGTCAACAAATTGTTGGCCAAAGGGTCTGCAACTGCTCACCTGAGACCTCCACAGTCAAATGCCAGCATCCCAAGGGGTCAACTGACCCCTCTTGTCCCTTGGTGCGTCCGCCCCTGTTTGGGGCTAATTTATCACGATCCAAGGAAGTGGACGCCATACGCTAGCACAATCTCTGGAGTATCATAATTTAGTCAAAGGTTGAAACATTGAATCCTTCACTTTTAAATTATACCCTATATACTACCCCAAATAAATTCGAAATGTAACTTAATGAAAGTATTACACTAATTTGCCTACTTTCTTTAGGATCATGCATGTTTATGGCTTAGAGGGATCCGCGAATAACTTGAAACTTAAATATTAAATTTCTAAGCGTAAAAGGGTAGCCTTCAGATTAAAGTAAGAATTTCACGTAAACTATACTAAACCATGATAAATCCAAATAAAGACTACTAAATAACTATTTACTTATACAAAAAATGTTCAAAGTGGCAAACATATGGGCTTAACTAAATTGGGTAGAGCGGATGTGCTTCCCATTCTGCACCCGAGTTCGAATCCCCTTCTCTAGATTAGATATTAAATTAAAGTAAAATATAGCTTGTATAATATAAAATAAATAAATTAAAGTGGGTTAAAAATGAAAGTAACCATTCGGCTTAAGATATTGTCATTTCACCTTCTCACATTTTGTAACTAAAATTTAGAAAATATTCATCATCCTAGTGTTGGAAGATATCCAAGAATTCTCCCCTGAACTTGTACCTAATTATCAATTTACTCTCTGACCTTTTTTTTTAGAAAATTAAGGACTCGAACTAAATTTTATTCTCAATTTCCTCCTGCCGTCCAAATCATCAACTATTCATCCAGTTTGCCATTAAATATGAGGGCAAATTGGTTATTTCATACGTTAAAAAATAATTAAATACTTAAAAAGAAAATAAAAACATTTAAAATTGAAATAATAATTATAACTATAAGTAAACAAAAAGCAAAAATAAAAAACCCAGTAGAATAGAAACCGTGCCTCTCTCTCTCTCTCACAGCCCATGTTCATCTCCAAAATAATTCCTATAGCTGATGATGGTGGTCTGCAAATGAAGGGTATGAGAGGGGAGGGGAGGTGGCGAGGTGGGTGATTTTGTGGGTGTCGGGGCTGGGCCAGGGGTTTAGGGGAAGAGAGAGAGAATGAAGGATCAGGTCGAGAAGGGATGGTCTTGGGTCTAGGGGTGGGTTGCCAAAGGGGAGGCAGCGACGGTGGGAAGGGGCATGCTCTTGGTTCTGGGGGTGGGTTCTGAAAGGGGAGGCGCCGACAGTGGGAGGAGACTTGGTTGTATTATTGTTCCGAAAGGGGAGTTTAGTTGTATTATTGTTAATCGGATTCAATTAATTTGTTTGTTGGATTCAATTATACTAGTATAGAAGCTGAAAGTGTACATGGATATGGATCTTGGGGCTGTGCTGAGCTCTTGGTTGCATTGAATTTCAGGGAGGAGACTTGAATTTTTTTAATATATAAATGCAGAATTGTTTGGGTCTCTCTCCTATATCTATCTCTTTCTCTCATTCATAATTTGTTGCTGATGTTGGTGTTCATGCAAATTTGGTGGCCTTCACCCTCCAACTCCTTGCAAATTTGGGCTTGGGGTGGTTTGGGTAGAGAGAAAAACAGAGGGTGAGAGAGAGGAAGAAGGGAATAGAGGAAGAGAATGAGAGAATGAGGGATCAGGTCGGGGAAGGGGGGATTGGGGGTTGGGTCGAGGAAGTGAGGGTCTGCGAGGTTGAGTTGGTGAAGGGGTGAATCGGAGTGGTCTGTGATCAATGGGGTTAAGGCTGGATCGTGGGTGGGTTGTATGGTGGCATTGGGCTTGGGGATGGTATGGGTAGAGTGAAAACAGAGGGATGAAAGAGATGAAGAATTTATTTTCTCTTTTCTTTAATCTTTTCCCAAAAAAAAATATTTTTAATAATTTAACAGAAAATTAGATGAAATGTTGAGAATTTAGATGGCATGGGGGAAATTGAGAATAAAATTTAGTTCGAGTCCTTAATTCTCTAAAAAAAAGTCAATGGGTAAATTGATAATTAGGTATAAGTTCAGGGGCAATTCGGCGATTATCCTATCCAAAATTCAAATCTCCCATTTCTTGTTGGTAAAAAAAGGGAGTCATTCTGATGCATTAATAAAACCCACCTATTTCAATATATTTTAATTGCACTATTTCCATCCCCATAAGTCAGCTTCCTCCTCTCCGCCGCGTTCCTTCAACTTGTTTGACATTCGAATGACGACCTAACTTTTGGCTCAATTTTCATGATCCAAATTTAGTTTTTTATTGGTATGTAGACCACTCCACTAAGCTCAAGAGGAAAAATATGCATGCCAGCCTTCCTATAAAAACCCACCTCCATTGTCACCCTTAATCAACCATTCATTCCCAAGTCCCATCTAAGCCTGTTTCCCTTCCAACAACACAAAACATCTCCCTAGAAACCCTCTCATTACACATTCGTTCTCCATGAAGCTGATACAGCATTTCTTGATATTTCTTCTCCTCTTGGCTCTTGTTCTAACCAACATTGAAGCAAACCCCAATGCAGAGGAGGAGGAACATGAAACCAATATTAATGATTCTTTGAACTCTCTGGTAAACGAAACTGAAGAACAATCTTCAACCTTACATGGAAATGGCCGCTCTCTCTTGCGCAAGCGCCAGCGGCGATTGACTTGTAACAAGTTCCCCGGAATATGCCGTGCTAAGGGAAGCCCGGGGCCTTCTTGCTGCAAGAAGAAGTGTGTTAATGTGTTGACAGACCGCCTCAACTGTGGAAGATGTGGAAAGAAGTGTAGGTACAATGAGATATGCTGCAAGGGAAAATGTGTAAATCCATCTTTCAATAGGGGGCATTGTGGTAGCTGCAACAATAGGTGCAAAGATGGGGGGTTTTGTGCATTTGGCCTATGCAACTATGCATAGTAATATTTTGATTCTTTTGTTTTTTGTTTTTCTTGAACGTTTAATTCAAATTCTTGAAATTGTACGCAATTGCAAGCAAGCAAACAAAATATTAATTTTATATTATATTTTCCAAAGAAATTTTTAGTTATGTTGGAAACATGTGCTCATGGCAGCGGCAAGCAGTAATGGCAAAAGGCAAAAGGCCTAACTTAATTTTGCTGCCAGATGAATCCTTCTAGTTTGGTCATACTCCAACCAAAGCAATTTTAATTTTTACAAAAAAAAAAAACCAAATCATAATCTGTCAAACAAAGTGAAGGAGAATTCCTCCGTATCTATACTTTACATAATTCACACAGACATAATTTCTCTTCATTCCCTTTTAGTCCTATTATAATTGAGAACCAACATCGTAACTATGTAAGGACTCGCCAACATAATCCTTATAGTAACATGCTGCATTTGACTTGAATACCATCTAAATAGCAGTACGACGGACATTGAATAGTGATATTTATATGAAAAAACGAGAGCGCTAAACCTTATAGTCTAAATTAATTATATTGAAATTGAAAGTTTAGGGAGCATTTATTTTCACAATCAAAATCACCATTTAAAGATCATTTATGCAAAAATACTAATAGATGGAGGTAGAAAGTTTTGGCATATAAACTTTTGGCATGAAATTAGTTGACAAATGGTTGGTGGTGAGAATATTATAGAGGTGAAGGTGCGCTGAGTTAATCCTAGAATATTGGGAGGAGAATAGGGATTTTATTCACATGGCTAAAGTGGAGCCATTTCTTATAGTTTCACATAGACACGTATCCCTCTGATCAAAGATTGAATTTGATTGCATTTTGGTGCTCAAAGCATCAAGGCATTGTTTATGTTCTTAGTTTTCACAACTTTAACAATGAGTTCTGGACATCTGGAGCATTTGATGAAACAGAGATTATGCTTTGACCACAACTTCGTATCTCGCTAATTATAATTAACTAAGAATTGACCTTAAAATATATATGTTAATTTTATCGTTGCTTTTTCCTATCACTTTCCCATTTGTATCTATTTGAATTTGGAATGAGGACCTTATTATAAAATGAAAAGCCGTTGAATTTGTACTATTCCACTAAGAAAACATGCTTGATGCATTGTATATGCTGCTAGCTAGCAAAGCTAGCATGTCGACTCTGCTTTCAAGTTATCCTTATAAGTGGTGGTTAACTTTATTACAATGAGATTGATGATGATCATTCCTTTCATCAATCAGTTTCCAAATTCATATTTTATTATTTTTCAATCCTTTCCCACTATCTTAAGAGTTTATGATTATATGAACACCAATGCCAATCATTTACCTTATGAGTGCAAATAAATTGAACTGAATATATATAACACGTGAGCGCATGTTGTTAGTATATATTTGAAGTCAACGGAGTTTAGTCAAGTGTAAAAGGGGCTTGATTTGTAGACCAGTGATTTCACGTTTGAACCCCACAACACCTTTTTAGTACTAGTGTGTGTGAAATCCCCCTCCTCTTGTAATCTAGATTATTACTTGTATGCATAGCGTCAAGAAGCCATGAAATCTCTGAGGGATCTCTTTGAAATTAGTAAGAAATCTGGGTAAAAATATTCCTTTGAAAAGGTTGTGTATGTCTCATAGATCTGTTGGGAAGTTGCTTTAGGTGCCAGTTTGGGTTGCTGTCATTTTTATATAAAAAAACTGCTTCTATTGTGTTTTGAAAATAATCAATTGTAAAGTAAAGTAGTTCCATGTTTCGTAAACAATATTTTTGAAGTGTTGATAGTATAAAAAGTAGTGTAAAAACCGTTTGGTAAATTCATTATAATATAAAACTAGAGTTATTTATACTAACACCCCCTCAGGTTTTCAACTTTTTCACAAAACTCCTTGAGATTTTGGAAATTACACGAACACCCCTAAGGTTTTAAATTATTTTCACAAAACCCCTTTTCATTGATTTTTGGTCCAAAGATTTGATGATTTTATAAATAAAAAATTCTTCAAATGAAAAAGTTAGCCTTTGAGATTAGATTGCACATACATTCATTGAGGTTGATTTTGTCATTTGCACACCTTTTGTTTTAGATGAAATCAAGTTTTGGACGAACAATCAACGAAAATGGGTTTTGTGAAAACAATTTGAAATCTTAGGGGGTGTTCGTGTAATTTCTGAAAACTCATGGGGTTTAATGAAAAAGCCAAAAACCTAAGTAGGTGTTAGAGTAAATAACTCATAAAACTATTGTAACTGGGAATAATGACTGAAATGGACATGATGTTAAAAGTGTTATGTGCTAATCATGTGGTGGTGATGGTGGTAGTAGTGATGGTTGTGGAGATGGTGTTTAAATCACAATGACAAAGCCAAGGAGGAAAGTTTTCAAAGTTACTACTAAATAAACCCAATAAGAAAAGCTTAGTGGTATTATATCCTCAACCTGAAAACTTTAGAATTCACTTTGAGCTATCATCATTACGAAGGTAGAGAAGCTTTACAGAATTTTTTTTTTTGGAAAGTGAAAGACAAAATCTATGACAATAAATTAAGAAAATAATTAGCTTTCCAATTCCATACCTCCAACGCCCCAACTTGAATGCAATTCTCATTTTCTAAGAGCATCCACAATGGGCTCCCTAAATCACCTCCTTAGCTAAAATTTAGGGAGGAATTGAAAAAACCTACCTCCAACCATGCTCCCTATCCAGCTCTTAAAATAGGGAGACCTCTAGGAGCTCCTAAATCTGAGGAGAGAGAAGAGCCTCCTAGTGACTCCCTATAATTAAATGCTTCTATATTTAATATTATTTCAAGCATTTATTTAATGTCAATTATTTTTTATTGTTGCTTTTGTGTCTACACTTTATTCAAAATTTGAATTAAAAAATATTAAAAACATTTATGACTCTTTAAAATAGGGAGAATGGTTGGAGTTGAAATTTTATAAAGAGCTCCTAAAATAGCTTTCTATTATTTTTAGCTAAATTTTAACTAAAAAATAGAGAGCATGATTGTGGATGCTCTAAGTCTAGTAATCGCCAATGTTTTTCTTTTCTATTAAATGGCACTATAAGTAAATATGTTAAAAAAGGAAGGACAAATGTATTGCTTATCTGGCCATAGGCCAACTTGGCGGACAGCTTTTTTTGTTTTTTTGTTTTTGTTTTGGTATAAGCAATAATCTAAAGTATTATGTCGTGGGGATTCGAACGTGAGACCTTTAGTCTACAAGTCAATGCCCTTTTTCACTTGGGGGACGGCTATTGAGAAGTCAAAATTGATGTCTTGCATCCATTATCTTAATGAAATTGGACCTATATCTAAGAAACCCTAATTTATTTTTACCAAACACACAAATTTTTGACCTAAAAAAGCAATCCCGAACGGCGCCTAGGAATTTGCCATGAAGTTGTGTGTGTTAGTTGATCTGCTAAAGCTTTTCATATTTGTAGGGGTCTTGACCTAGGCCATCAGCGACTCATCCTTAAAATGTTATCTTGGCCTTCAAGCCAACTCTTGCAATACTTTCTATTTTCCAAATTGTTCGTTTGAATGGGTCGTGCCTAGCACATGGTCATTTCGTGCTCAATTTGTGTATGTGTCCATTGCATAATAGTCGTGGGTGGACATTTAAGTCATATCCATGTTACTCCTCTAATTAATCCTCAATTAATGGTCGAATATCCCCCTTCTAGCTAGAAAATTAGGGTTTCAAAATGAATTCTAATGCCGAAATTTACTAAAATCCACATATCTTAGTTTCAAAACTTCAAATATCTTTCGAAAATTTTCAGATTGTTTAAATAATAACACACTCATTATTTGTCTAATTTCCGAAGGAGAAAAACGAAGAACATTGTTTTATAGGAAGAATCGCAGATTGAGGAATTCAATGATTCCATCACCTAATTACAAATCTGGATCTTGCTTGTTTTGTTTGCTTATCAAGTTATCACTTATCAAATAAATGGGCTATTATTAAAGTAGGAGCAGCGTATGCATAGAGGCAGACCTTTGACTACTGGGCGGCACTTTTTTAAGTTCTTGCTTCGATCTCAAATAATGCATCTATGTACATGCTGCTTACACTCCTTTAAAATAAAGAAAATTAATGATTATTTCAACGATAATAAAGTCTATGCCACTTAAAAATTAGTTTTAGTTAGTTAAAATAATGGCAACTATAAAAAAAAAAGGATGTGATTTCACAGTCTCTCATGGTTTAATTCTAATTTTCGGGATTGAGGAATAAATTTGTTTGGGATTATCCCACTCCTCTCTGGAGAAGAGTCTTCTGTAAGGCGTCACCGTCATATTTGTTCCGATAATATGAGAATTAAGAGGAGGTCTTTTTGGACAGTCGTGATTGTAATTTTACCACCAGCAGTCTTTTTGGACTCCACAAGCTACAAATTTCCCTATAAGGAGGAGGTCTCAAGTTCATTAATCCTTTCTTCTCCAGTCATAATTTATAATTAATACAAAAAAAAAAAGCATAATTTACTTTCAGAATCTAAAAGATTGGGGAGTCAATCAAACTTGCATTTGATTTAACTTTAACCAGTCCAATTAACGGCAATATACAGTGTGATTACTTGGAACAATTAAATACTAAATATAAGAAATAATCACAAAAATCAATCTTTTGATAAAAGATCAATAATATTTTATTGATAAGATAAACAAAAACAAGTACAAAGCAACTAAGGTTGAGCGATAGTATTCAATCTTTAAAATGAATATTGGCTGCTAGTAGGATATACCTTAATTGGTTGAGCTCTTCCACCTCTCCTTATGTGGACAGAGGTTCGAAACCCCCAAGCACCCAAAAAAATATTTGTGTAAACAAACCCCAACCGCTTGTACTAAACAAAAAGTGACTGTTGGCTAGTTCATGTGAAGTAATTTGATTAGCATTGTTGCCAGGGGTGAGCTAAAATGGGATATTTGGGTAGTTTTATTATTTATTATAATTATTTTTTGGGAATTGTTTCGAAATATGTTAAAACAAAAACTAAGTCACCCTATTAACTAAATATGTATTTGTTATGTAAAAAATGAAATAAAATAAAACAATGGACACCAAAGGGAATCCGTTAGTATAACAATATCCATATTATATTGAACAAATTATCTCTCCAACAAAAAATGTATAAGTATTGAATAACTATAAGTTATTGATTCATACAAATTCCATACTCATAAATCAAGTTCATAACATCGATCGTTACATTTAGAGAAAAGCACTCGAGGACTGTATAATTAATAATAAAAAGTAGTAATAACTATATAATTAATTAAGAGAACCACCAATTTCGTTTTCTTTTTTTTAAATTCTTATTGTGGTTGTTTTATTGCATAATCAATAAAATTACGAACCTCAGGAGCACTCACAATCCCTTAATGGACCGCCTTAATCACGCATAACCACAGAGACCATACACACAATACGCTCCATCCTTGCAGGGATGGTTGCACTGGCCACAATGCCTCTTGTCAAAAGCCAGGTCCACGCACTGCCCTCTGCAACACGACTGCGTGTACTTGCACTTCTTCTTGCATGCACCACAGTTGTCCTTGTCTACGGACAAATCCACGCACTTGTTGTTGCAGCAGGTGAAGTTCTTATGGCCCGGCATCACGTTGGAGCATGTGTCATAGTCCTTGTTGCACTGGGGAGCTGCTTTAAGGCTTCTTGCTACCAGATCCTTTTCGGCAAGGAAGCGACTCACCCTCTTGGAGGGCAGCACCTTGTTTTCGTTGTCAGCCGACGGTTGCTCTTTCCATGAGTCGGTGAAAGGGGATTTGCCTTCTTCTTCTTGATGGCTAACCCTTGTCAAGGTCGTGAGAGCGATAGACAAAGCCATGGTTGTTGCTATGATCAATATAATCTTGATGACCTTCATGGCTTTGTCTCTCTCTTTGTGTTCGTGTGTTTTTTGTGTCTGACTGGGTGAGAGAGAGAGAGATGGTGTTGGATTCTGAGGAGAGTTTATTTGATGGGAGTAGGGGAAAACTTAGGTTTTATAGTAGGGAGGTGTTGACGCGGGAAAGGTGGTAAAAGCTGGTGGTTCTTTGGGATGTGACGCAAAGAGTGTGGTCGAATTCTAGGCCCCAGGGCATAGTATATTAGTCTTACTTGTTAAAGAAACTTAATTGATATGGGCACTCAAACTCAACCCCTCCATTTTCAAAGCTCCATTTCAAAGACCCTATGATGCATGTAAAATTACATAGTGCGTAGTAATATAAAAAGATCATTTTTCTTGGACCAATTACCGGATCGTGATGATGTTTTATGATAGATGATCTGCTTTATTTATTTATTTATAATTCATAATACGAGCAATATTGAAGGAAGAAGTTTTTCTCATGAGGATTCGAACCTGACCAACGGTCTGCACCCAGTGTTCTGCTTATTAAAACCAAAAGGTCTATAATCAATGTAACACAAATGAACCATAGATGCTAGATCTAATGTGATTCAAGCATGAAGCATATTGTTCTTCACATCTGAATGATCTCACTACCAATGTCACACCAATAAAGTCAAAGGGTAGTTTTGACATTTCACTAACCTTGATCCCTTCCGACCGTGGGGTGCGCGAAATATGAGAATCAAATGTGCCGAAATGGGCGAACCTGAAGAAATTTAGGCATGCTGTGAGGGGAAGCAAAGGGATTGGCCATTCATGAAACGCTATTACACAACGAAGCAAACAGATCGCCCAAACCTTGAAAAAACGTTTTTCTACATGACGTGTCCTTTTCTAAACTATACTTGAGCTCTAAGTAGGGTGCTCTGTGAACAGCTTATTAATCAAAGAGAAAAAAAAACATGTAAATGCAATTATGCAAGTTAACTAGCCCTGAAGGCTTAATACTTCTACCCGCGTTCATTGTGTAGCACGTAATTATGCCAAGTATCACGGGAAGCCCCGGCAAATGAATGACCGCCACGTCGCTTAATTTGACACAAGTTTCGTATATTTTAGTATTGCCCTATTTTCAAATCATGTGTTTTAATTGATTTCTAAGAGTTCATCAAGCTTGTTCCATTTTTTGTGTATGGAGAAAAAATTCAGAATGAACATGAATCAAGTGTGTTTTTAAAAGAAGAATTGTGGAATATTCCTACCTACGAAATTAACCTAAGGACAAGTTGACTAATTGATGAATCCAATCAATTTCTTTAATCAATTTTTTCCTCCCCAAGTCTCAAATTGTTAATTATGTGTTCTCTATTTTTTTTTTCTTTTTGTACATTTTTACAGTTAAGTTGAAAGTAATATGTTCGTAGAACTCGTACTGTCTTTGTTATTTAGTTTTTGTGTGTTTAGGGGTTAACCCCCACCCATTTCACCAAAAAAAAGTAATATGTTCGTTTTGAGCCATTATAGTTAGTCCTATAAACAAACTAGAATTCAACCGATATTAAAGAAAGTACTTGCCCAACAAAAAAAAAGATTTCTAAAGAAACTTTTTTTGATTTTTTCATAGTCTATAATCAACCAACAATAGCGTAAGGATTATATATGAATGGATATCCTTGAATGTAAACTCATAAAATGAACGATTCAGATCATAGAATTACATTTTGGAATGAGACTGAACGAGTGATTATCGTTGTATTAATATTAATATGTTATATGTACATATACTTTCAGTATATATATGAATATTTTTAACCCACAAACTGCTTTAGAGACTAGACCTTCTGATGGCTGATGGTTACTTGCATGGTTTTTATTTTTTTTATTTTTTATTTATATGAACATTCATTGGTTACTTGTATTGTAGATCAACATAGCTTAAAATATGTGCTGATGATATCTAAGATTAAAAAAGATAATAGTTTGAATATTTCAAATGCCATATTCGAAAAGCATTAATGGTATGACTTCATGTTCTCTATGAAAGGAATATTCAGGTCAATTCCTTTTGCTCATTTCAACCACATTTGATCTTATTGGTTATAACGCTTTGGGAGGTCAAGATCCGTCTTCTTCTAGAGAGGGAATATAAAATAGACCAAATGGACCAAAAAGATGCATATTAATCACCATAATTATTAATTTTCATGATCTGTGAGGAACAAATCCCGTATAGTTGTGCTACAAAGTTGGCTATGCGCGCATGGCATATGGCTGGGTTGGTGCAAGTGGCGCCACCGCATAAGGGTCCTGAGTTTTTAGGGCCCCCAAAATTTTATATATATTATATATTATATATATTACAATATTATCTATATATATAAAGCAAAATGCAGAGAATAGTAAAACATTCAAAATACCACAAAATGTCCTTGGTTAATGCAAACATTAAGAATTAAAATTATTAATTAAATAAGGATAATATGGTAAATTCATACTTTTTCGTATTAAAAAAAATTTAAATTAAAGAAAAATCAAATAATGGATCCTATTTTTATGGAACACAACTACCCTTTATCTTTTTAATTCTAAAATAAATTTTAAATTTTTTTCAAAAAAAACCTCTAGCAAGCGCGGAAGCGCGTGCGAAGAGGCTAGTATATATTACATGAATTATATATATACTTTGACGTGCTACATGTTGGCACAAAAGTGTGTATGCAGAGTTAGCTTTCTAGCGCATATCCCTTAACATAAGGTCCGAGTTTGAGTTTCATTGAAGTCATTCTATTTGCGTTTTTTTATTATTTTTGCATTATAACAACAAACTTTAAATAATTATAATAAAAAAATAGAAACACGTTAAAAAAGGGGAAACATCAAACTAAGCTAACTAGCAGCAGTATATATCAATCTCTTTTGTTCGAGTATCAAAGTACTTTCTTCCTTTATACAAAACAAAAACAAAAAACTTCATGGCTTCTTCTTTATCTTAAACTATGATTTTCTAATAAGTAATCATCATCATTCATCAATCATTTGAGAATTTTTATTATTCTTCAATTTCAGGAATTTCAATACCAAAAAGCGAAAACCCTAATTCCTAAAATCATAAAAACCACTCAAAATCATATAGTCAGATTCAATCAACTCACAATTCAAATCCAGGTATATATTTAAATTTCTATCTATATATTATATGACTTATTATTTTATTAAATTATTATCATGTTGATGATTGGTTATATAAGAAAATATAGTTTATAGAAATATTTATCTATTTCTTGTTGGGGTTATCTTCCAGGTTATAGGGTTTTGAAATTTTTCTTTGTAATCTAAACATGCCACCTACTATAAAATACGTTTCTGGATATACAAAACAACTTAGAAAAAGAAAAATCGAGGAATTCTATGGATCTAATTGGATATTGTTGTTAAGAAACTTAGGGACGACCCTGTAACAGTCGTCAGTTTTGAGAATACTTTACACACATACCAATAAAAATTTCGTTGAAATTCTAAGGATGTAATTGGATATTGTTGTTAAGAAACTTATGAAAGAATACAATATAGAAATAGGAATTAAAAGTTGTAATTCCTGACTTCAACAAAAAAAAGGGATTTTTTTTTATCACAAATGGTCCCTAAGGTTTGTCAAATTATAACCTTTGGTCCTTTATATTTTTTTTATGACATTATTGGTCCCTTATGTTACATCTCACCCATCAAAATTGTTTTGCCGTCACATTCCATCCATAAAGGTCATCAAATCCAGTCACGTGAGGTCACATGCAGGGTTAAAATCATCAAAACACCCCCTTCGACCTAACCCACCCTTCACAACCCATTTCCCTCTATTTCCCTATATTTTCTTAGGTTTTTGGCACCTTTAACTGCTCTATATAAGAGAAATTTGCTAGATATCCATTTGTTCCATTTCAAACAGCAAGCATCTAATTTAAAGAGTGCACAACAATGGCAAACCGAATAAAAGAAACAAGGTTCGAAGCACCAATTGAAGGAAAGGATGACCAAGTCGTGGCTATGCTGGTTCAACACGTGGTATCTCAGGAGGAGAAGCTACGTGACGTTCTATACATGGAGAAAAAGCTTTGGATTGTGTTGGTTCTGTCATGGGTTTATTTTTCTCTGTTTTTGGCATGAGAAAAAGCTTTGGGATGTTGAGTAATGGGGTCTATGTGTAGTTTGGGATGTTTTATTTTGTGGTTGAAGGAGTTGTAAGTTGGGGTATGTGTTTTGAATTTTGTGGTGGAAGGCCATTGCAAGTTGATGTAGGTGGATGTATTTAGGGATTAACAGTGGTTGTATGTAGGGTATGACAATGGTTGTTCGAAGTACATCCTATGGTAATGAATGAAATCTATTTAGATTTGAAAATTTGATGTGAAGCCTTGCAACTAATTAAGTTTTTGTTATAAATGGAGGTGAAAAAAGAATGCAATGATCCCAACAAGACAAATTCAATGATCCCAAATCCAATGATCCTAAATGCTTAAAAACCTGAACAACATGAACAATATCAAATGCTTGGTTTCTCAAATGCTTAAACAAGAACAATATCAAGCTGAACAATATCCATTCCCACTAGTTTGACTGATTCATGAAGAACATAAGTTCTTATACAAAATTCCATCTTAAGAACATCAGTTCACATCAAAAGCTCCCATATAAAGTAACTGCAAAAACTGCCATCCTAAACCATTTTTTCTTCCAATTTCCTATCAAAAACTATCATCCAAATTCACATCAAAAGCTATCAGTTCCTATTAGTTCTCCAACATAAAAACTATCTAAACCAATGCATATGTTAAGTGCTATCCAAATTCACACCAAAAGCTCACATCCTAAACCCTTTATTCTTCCAATTTCGTATCAAACTCTCCATGGTCGTGCTCTTTTAGCTGGAGACTTCAGTCTTTCTTTTTGGAGTGGTGGTGCTAAGACTTGTTGTGATGAAGAAGGCTGTGAAGTTAGAAACTGCTGCTGTGATAAAGAAGGCTGTGAACTTGGAGTTGAATGTGGAGGTTGTGAATTAACCCTTGCAGTTGAACTTCGAGGTTGTGAATTAACCCTTGAAGTTGAACTTACTTGCCTCATCTTGTGACCTAATTAGAAAATGGAAAACCTTATAAAAATTGGCATGGTATAATACTAACCCTAACATTGAAAAAAAAAACAAAAAATGACAAAAAATACCCTTTATCCTTGGTATTTTTTTGCCTAACTTGAGCACTTTGAGGCTACAAACCAAATCACAAGATTAGTATTGAATTAAGTACATCACATTTTAAATAACTTAAGTACTTTAAGGCTGCAGACCAAATCAAACCAAATTAATACCTTTTTTTTAAGGATGTCCCGCATACTTTCTTGTTGTGGCCCTCTTGGGCACATTTAGTGCATTTGAACTTGTCATAAATCCACCTCGTCAGTTTGTTTCCTGATGTGGGAGTTGGTGGTTCTCCTTGCTCTCTAATCCACTTCTTTCTTGGCCTCCCAACTTGCTTCTTAAACACATGAGACAACAAAGGATGAGGAACACTGGTTATCCATTGATCCATGCTAGGCATTGGTGATATAATGGGGTTATAACACTTGAGATAAGCATCCCTCTTGTAGCAGTCATCCACACAGTCTTAAGGGTCTTGCTTTCTTCTAAAAATGCAACAAATTGCATGAGGACATGAGATTCCACAAAGTTGCCATCTCCCATCCTCCATGCATGTTTGTCACTTCATATTCATATCCCCAGATAATGCTGGACTGCAATAGCCAGCATCAAGCTTGTTTTTCTAAAAAAAATTTTCAATCCTTGGACCAACTGACCTTTTCCACTTCCAAGCAGCAACCCTCCTATTTGCCATCCTCACCATGAGATTAGTCCTTATAGCCTCAAGCATTCCAAGAATTGGTTAGCCCCTTGCCTTCAAGATTGAAGCATTGAAATCTTCACACAAGTTGTTTAGCAAAATTTCACACTTATAATGTTGTTTGAAGTGTGATCGACTCCAATGTTCAGCTGGTTTTGGATGGAGCCACTTCCAAGCTTCCTCACTTTCTATTTTTAGCCTTTCTATATGACATTGCCACCAAGGTTTAGTTGTTGTCCTAACTGCATCCCACAAAATTTGCTTCAAAGTCAAGCTAGAATGTGAAGCCTTGAAGTTGTTGTAGAAGTGTCTCACACAATGCCTATGTTCGACATTAGGATCAAATCAGTAAGGGCAAGTCCTAACCCCTTTTGTTTGTGTGATATGAAAGCATAAGCATGCCCATTTTCAATGCCTAAATCTAATATCAAATTTTGGATGAACCATACCCACATATCTTTGTTTTCTATCTCCACAATAGCATAAGCTATAGGGAACATTCCATTATTCCCATCAATTCCAACTATTTTCAATAATTGTCTTGGATGTGGTCCCTTAATGAAAGCCCCATCCATATCTATAACAGGCATACATCCTCTTTAAAACCTCTCTTGCATGCTTCCAAACATATTTACAACTTGTGAAATCGTTGTTCTTACCATCCATTTCAGTTTTAAGCAAGTTTGTGCTTCCTGGATTTCCTTTCTTCAACTTCTCACAGTAGTCATGCAATTTGTGGAATTGGTCCACAAAATCCCTTTTGTTTAATTTTGCTGCCTTCTGCCTAACTCTATAAATTTATTGTTCAGAAGGCTCCATCCCAAAATAATTTTGAACTGCAACTGTGAAATCTTTAATAGACCAATCAGGATTTGTTATTAGCTCATAGGCATACCTCTCACCCAAAAATGAAGAATTAAGCCAAAATATCTTTTGATCCGCTAAAAATTCATGCTCCAAAGTCATTGTTTTGATGACCAAAGTTAGTGAGTCATTAATTCTTGATGCATATATTACAAAGGGGCAACCTTCCTCACAAACAGCCTTCACTCTTCTCTTGTCATTCTTAACAAACTAGACTTTTCTCATTAACTTGTAAGTGTAGTGCATCACAGCCTCTTTGAATTGTGCTTTGTCGGGAAAGTGCATCCCAATATCAAATATGAGATCCTTCAGCATAGACTCTCATCTCCATTGTCGAAAGTTGGGAACATGCCTCCTATTGTTTGTCACTGAATCATCTTCCTCAAAATCTTCACACCCATTTTTGCTATGAAGCTCCTTAGAGTTTTGAACCTCGTCTGAGATCTCTCCAGCATAACCCATCTCTTCATGCTCATTTTCAAGTAGATTATCCACATGTTCTTCAAAGAGTGCATCATCAATATCAACCTTTTCAGTCTCTCCTATTTGCTTATAGTCACTGTCTATGAAATCTAGATCAAGTGGATCATCTTCATCTGTTTCATTATCACTTTGTTGCCCTTCATCCCTATGAAATTCCTCTCATTGGCCTTCCTTTTGTACCTCATAAGCCCTTTTTTGCCCTTCTCCATGCTTCTCATTAAGTAATTCCCCTTGTTGCTGGTCAAAAGTACCATGATTCCAATAAGTAAAAACATCATCTCAATTCAAAGGTTGGGCCACATGAACCTCTTGTTCCAATGATACTTCATTGTCCCATGTGTTATTTAACAGATTTTCCACATTTACTCTTTACTCTGTAACAAAACAGAGAGACAATTTTTTCCTCAGGTATGGCAGCAATCATGTTCACCACATGTTGATAATTGAGTAGTGCCTTAAAATCCCTATTCTTTATCTTGTAACAAAAACCTATGTCATCCCATGCATGTCCTGTTAGTTTTGGAATCCTCGCAAGTCCAATCCATGACAGTTTGTCTCCATTTATGCTATCTGCAAATACAACATCTCCTCCCACATATTTATCTTTACCAACTACTTTCCTAAATTTGCCTCCACGGTGAATCTCAATAGTAAATGTATTAGGATTTGTCAACAATAATATTCAATAAGCTTTTATTTTTGCTTAAACTATGCATATAGTAATAACATACCTAACAATAAACTGTTCACTTATGTAATAAATACATATGCACATATAAGCTTTTCACTTCTATGCATACAGACAAACAACAACACATGCAGTAAACTACCAAGGTACAAATGCAAGAAAACAATAAAGGTTCCCACCAATTATTAAACAAACAATTTCAGCATTTGAATATGATATAAACTGTGCAAAAAGTCAGGTAAACATGGACCATACCAGTGCAAAAGGTCAGACAAACAAGCATAAAGAAATCACAGTATCACTATCAAAATATAAACTCAGCTGCCACACATGTGCAGACAACAACTTTTATTGAAACCGACACTTTTTAAAAGCCAAAGAAGATACCTCCATACTTGGGTTGCTTCCTTCTTTCCGAAACACTTATTCATGCTCCTCTTCCATCACTATTCAGAGATTCTAATTATTGACTGCACAACGTCATATAATGTTATTCTAGGACACCCCGCTTTGGCCTAGATGAGGGACTTCATCTCTGCATACATGCTCATGCTAAAGTTTCCTACCATGTACAACACGGGCACCTTGTGAGACGACCAGCTCAGATGCTTCAGCAGTCAAATTCAACAACCGATCCCCATGACGTGAAGCACTTTCGGTACCTACAGCTCTACCCCTCCCTCTTGTCAATACTGAACGACCTGAGGACCTTTAGGAAGAATCAGTCATGCCTCAAGAACAACCTATGGAGGATATTGAACTTGTCTACTTGCATGATCGGCAGGTGAAGATCGACACTTCCCTTCTCCTTGATCTCTGTTCGGACCTCATTGCCTTTATCCTTTAGAATTTTGAGGTCTTTGCTTGGTCTTATAGCTACATGCCTAGCATCTCTCCTGAAGTTATCTCTCATATGCTAGCCATTGACCTTGTTGTAAGACCCATTCAACAAAAGTGTCGCGTCTATGATCTTGAGAGGTATAAGGTCATGAAGACGGAAGTAGAGAAGTTTCGCATCATCGGCTTCCTAGTTGGCCAATGTGGTTATGGTTCTCAAGCCTAAGCATGGTTAGCGCATATGTGTAGACTACACCAACCTCAATCGTGCATGCCCCAAGGATAACTTTCCTCTTCCACGAATCAACCAGCTTGTTGAGGCAACGGCATGCCATGAGCTTCTTACACTACAAGAAAAATACCATATAAAAACATGAATATAACAATGTGCGTTTAATGGGTGTTGTAAAATATACTTTTTACAACATGCTTTTAAATGCGCCTTGCCTAAATTTTTTTTGACAACATGCAGGAGCTACGTGTTGTTAAATGACTATTCTACAACACACACAGGTGCGTTGCAAGTTTCACTGAAGTCTACAACGTGCCTAGTATGTTGTGAAATGTATTTTTTTTTTGTAAGAGAAAACATATACGAAGTGACAACAAAGTTTATGCTGAAATTTTTTCGCAAACTCCCTCCTATTTTTTGGATTGAGCAAACTCCCTCCTGAGCAAACTTGGTATTTTCTTTTTTTCTAAAAACCAAGTTCAAATTGAGAAACCCATTCAGCCTTAAGCCCTCTCGCTCTCTCCTCCTCTTCCACCTCTCTCCCCCTCTATCGCTCATTTGGTTTTCAGCCTATCCCTCTCAAACACACCTTTATCTCCCTTATTTTATCGCTATTTCATCTGTTCTTCTGGGAAGCCAATGCAAAGGAATCATATGTAAGGCCCCATCCCTCTTTTCTATGGCTAACAAAAATTATAATTAATTTTTTATTTTTTATTATTCTCTTTTGATTTTCAACTTCCTAGGTTATTTTTGGGGTCCAATTTTGGTTTTGATTGTTATGAAGGACTTAGGGTTTTGATTGGGTTTCCAAAGGCTATTCTTTGAATTGCTCTATGTAATATTTGTCAATCCATAGGATTTCGATTTAGGATTTGGGCATTCACAATTCCTTCCATTCGATTTAAGGCTAAAAGTGTTTTTTTTTCCTTCCTTAGGCATCTCTGATTCTATTGGGTGGGCCGAAGACACCACTCCAGCAAGTCGCTTTACTTGTGAAGGAATCTGCTTCAAATTCTGTTAGATATATGGTATTCATTTTCTTCTTTCAGTCTATTTTCATCATTTTCTTGTGTTTTATTTTCATTTTCTTTAAAGTATTGGCATGTGCTGCTGTTTCTTTTCAAACTAAATCCAATCTTTCTATGAATTTCTCTACAATCTCTTTCTAATTTGTTCTTTTTATTGTTAGGGTTTCTTTTTTGGGGCTTTCTCTTTGTAGTGACTTGCCCATTCTCAAGTGAGTTATTTCTTGTTCCATTCTGAATGTTAGCTTGTTGCTCATTCTTTGCTCTATTATTTGGATGTTAGTTTGAATCTCTCCATTTTTAGTTGGTACTTCACATCCTTACTTGAATCTCATTGGAAATCTCTAATGGAACCACTAGTTTTAGATTTCCTATGTGTTCATTTGGTTATGAACTTTCATTTTTTTTTTTTAGTTTTGGATTCATTCTTTATTTTGTTTGGAATTTGGAACACTGATTTCTGATTATGAAACATCTCTCTATTAAAATAACTCCATTAACTCCATGAAATATGATTTGGGGCTTGGGCGTAAGGTCTTGTTTGTATGTGCTATTTTGAAGGAGATGAAAGGAGAAGAGGAAATTGAAAAGTAGACAAAGGAGATTACTCCACCAAAGTTAAAGAAGATGCCCTCTCACGCCACCAGTACTCTCAAGAGGTTTGAGTTTTTAATTTATATTTTGAGTTTTAGTTTCCAATCTTTGTTAATAATTTGTGCAGGCTTATAGTTTACAATTTCTATTTAGATGCATTTATAGGCAAGGTGAGGATTCTAAATTAGGTTCCAATATTTTTTCTTTTTTCCTATAATTTTGTTTCTTGAAGATTTGTTGGCTTTGTGCAAATGGAAAACAAGTTTAATTTTGAAACCCCACACATCAGTTGATTAAGCTAGTCTCTCTCCCACTTTGACACACACAAACAAGCACATTTTGTTTTTGTTTAGTTCCTTTGTTGTAGGGATTTTTTTTTGTTCGTGAAAATTACAATGGATGACTGCTAAAATGAGTTTTTAAACAAAATTGCAGGGGATTTTGATAAATGGCCAAGGCTGCAGATCAAATGCAAGTTTGATTCTTGTTAGCTTGTGTCTGCTATTACCAGGAGGTTTTTGCATAGGTTACATGTGGTTTGATGTGTTAGAGATTGATTTTTGTTGTTATATTCATGAGTGAATGGGTTGGAGGCCAGCGTCAATTTGTTTCAGGCTTCATTGGGAGTGCTGGTCATTTTTTTTTCTATTATTTTTAGGATGATTATGTTTGAATTTTATTAGTTGTAAAATGAATTTTGAAGCATATTGTCATACTAAATTGTGTTTGGATAGGTGGGTTCCATTAATAGCTTCATCCCGAATTCTAAGCATTATTCATATTTTCTTGTAGTTTCTATTCAATTTGAAACTTATATATGCATTTTTTTTTCTTTCTCAATGCACATAGTTTATGATTAGAAGATCATTCTCTCTGTTTTTTCTTGTCCAAACCTTTTCAGAAGATATTTAAGGGGGAGCTTGGTGGATTATGTGACGAGGAATTTGTTGATATTGGTAAAGTCGAAGAACTATAAAGGAGAAGCTTGAGTGTACCTTATTTGGCAATGATGAAGGTATACGTGTATAGATATGTAGAACTTGACTTGTAGGATAATCATGTGTATAAATTTGTTTTAGGTTTATTCTTGGAATTAGGCATGCAGCAAGCAGCCCTAGAATACTTTCATTTTTTAAGATTTTATTTTGTTATATTGTACCTTTAATATTGTATGCTTTTGAATAATATTAATAAGCAATTGATACGGTTTTTTGTTGATGGAATGGCAAAAAAAATTTAATGGATTATGTATTTTTCATGCATTAAGGTGATTAAAATGATTACAGTGACTACAACAATTGAAAATAATTATAAAATAATACTATTTAATATCACAACGTGCAAAGATTGTTGTTAAAAAGTTAACAACAACGTCCATATAAACGTTGTCAATTAGGTATTCAACAACACGCTAAACATGTTGTTGTAAGCCTCTTCCACAACATGCGCTCGTTGCCTTTAATGGTGTTGACAACAAGCGCTGATATCAACAACAACATGCAAAGTGTGTTGTTGACAGCCCTGGACCTTTTAACGACATTGGCTTCAACAACGTGCGCCGCATGTTGTTGATACCCTTCAACAACGCACAATGCACGTTGTTAAATGACTTTTTTCTTGTAGATTAGCTTCATGAATGCCTACTCTGGGTACAACCAAATCTTCATGCACCCTGGAAACCAAGCCCACACGTCTTTTATTATAGATTAGGGACTACTATTACAAGGTGATGTCCTTAGTTCTCAAAAATGCTAGAGCTACTTACCAAAACCTTGTCAACCAACTCTTTGCCTCATAGATCGGCCACAACTTGGAGGTATACGTTGATGACATGTTAGTCAAGAGTCGTACTGCCGATCAACATATCACTAACCTATCCGCTATGATCGACATGTTAAAGAATTACAACATGTGCCTCAATCCCACAAAATGCGTCTTCGGCGTTGCTTTAGGGAAGTTCCTTGGCTTTATGATCAGCCAGAGGGGCATTGAGGCTAACCCTAAAAAATCTAAGTCATCCTGGACATGAAGGTGCTGAAGACAATCAAGGACATCTAGAGCCTTACTGGACGTGTGGCCGCTCTGACCAATTTCATCTCCAAGGATACCGATCGATGTACCCCCTTCTTCAAGGCCCTCAAGGGCAACAAAGGTAACATCATGTGGACTCCCGAATCCAACAAAGCTTTTACTGAATTGAAGGAGTATATGAGTAAGGAACCTCTCTTGTCCACACCTAGCCTGTCGACACCCTCATGATTTACCTCTCGGTATCATCCACTACCGTTAGCTCGGTGCTAATTTGGCAACCTGATGGTGTCGAACACCAAGTGTACTATGTTAGCAAAGCATTACAAGACACTGAGGCTCGTTACTCTGACATTGAGAAACTTGCTCTCGCCTTGGTTGTTTCAGCCAGATGGCTTCGACCATATTTTCAAGCCAACACCATTCATACCCTTACTAATCAGCCTATGAGACAAGTCTTACAAAAGCCCGAGACATCTGGCAAGTTGATCAAGTGGGCAATTGAACTTGGAGAATTTTATATCCACTTCAAGCCATGACCAGTTGAAAATGGACAGGAAATTGCCGATTTTATCACTGAATTCACCAAATCCACACCTTCGTTCTCTTCTTAGATCACTGCTAAACCTACTCTGACACCAAATCTCGTCCACATTGCTGCTAAAGGCAACTTCGACCTCAGTGAGCCACTATGGACCCTTCATATTAGTGGATCTTCGAATTCCCAGGGCTGTGGCGCAAGTTTAGTCCTCACTTCCCCAAACAAGGTGGTTCTGGAATATGGACCCTTGGGGGCACGCGGCTAGGCATGCCAACACTGCTACACTCACCGCGGGGCTCAATCCTCACGAATTATTGCCTGCTTTGGTTAACGCCTGAGGGCACAGCCGATGACGCGATGGGCAATCTGTCTTGAAAGAGGGACCGTAGCTCGGATGCTATTTTGTCCATTGCGGCCATGAAAGACGTTTTTTATCCTATAGGCCTGCTTCGACATCAGCTCTTCTATTGGTACGGCCGTTGTTTGGGGAATTCGCTCGGAGATATTGGAGCCTCATTGTTCACGAAAAATCAACTGAGCTACCCCCGGCGTTCCTCTTAGGATTGGAGATTGCTCCTGCGTGGGAACGGCTGAATGGGTCGACCTTGTAGCATGGAGGCCGAGGGAGCAACATTATCCTCGGTCCCTACGGCCTGGATCAATGGGATTGAACCGGGGACTTCAGAAGACATCTCGGCTAACTTGTTTTTGTGCTTTGCTTGTGATCTTGTTTCCACCATGAAGTTGTCAAAGAAAATAAAGGGGTCCCACTAGGCATGCCAAAGATGTTGACCGCGCAAATCTCACGGCTTTTTTACTGGGCCGAGTATATCTGCGTCAACACGGGTCGTCCTTCTTTGGTTGGGGAGTGCGATTGCGCGGGCTTGCCTGCATGGTCTATCGTGCATGCGTGAGTGATTTGAGCGGATGAATGGGTTGGAGTGCTCTCAAGTGATTCTGACTTCTAATCAAGGGACTGTGGCCGAGAGAGGAACTGATCTCGGTCGTAAGGTTCACGGCCTGAGCTATAAGGCCGTTGGTGGTGGTGTTGACGGTGGAAACGATGGTGGATTTGGGTGATGCTCCAGCGCTTCGTCGGGTGGCAAAAGGCTGTAGGATATATGGGATGAATGAAAAAGTAACCAAGGGTGGTGCTCCGGCGCCTCAAAAGATCGAGGGTCGTATGATATATTGATGAATGGATTTGTTTACAATCTGCCACTACTCCTAAGAAAACAAATGAACATATTGAAATTACAATACTCGAAAATTAAATGCTTGAAAGATAAATGACAAAATATATAAGTTGCTCCGTGGGAGGCTTGTGTTTGGTGTTGAACCCTTTGAATGCATTCTGAGCTTAGTATTTATAGGAAGAGTCAGCTGATGGAGGTGGACCCAACACCTCGTGAAATGCGGTTGACTCAGCAATAGTAGGTGGGTGACAGCCGAGAAGCATGGTGGTGTGACTACCGTGAAGTTCAGTTTCCCATGTCGTAGTTGTTGGGCCGAACTTCACGCTTAGAGAAGCATTTAATTCCTTGATCTTTGGTGGGTAGAGGAGCATTTAATTCCTCGATCTTCGGTGGGTAGAGGAGCATTTAACTTTCGTGATTTGAGAGGTATAATCTTACTAAATTGACCTCACCCATACTGCGATTTGACTGAAAAGTACACTGATGCGACCTCTACTCTTTCTCTCTCTCCACGTTCTTGGCAGAGTTGACAACCTTCCCTTTAGTCACCACTTCATGAAATGAACTGTGGGACCCATCTAGCAAGTCGTGACACCCTCTAGATTTGGGCTGAATGATGGGGCTCGACAGCTCCCCTCGGCCTACCATTACCGTGGCCGTGTTCACTCTTTCTCAATTTCTTTGCTCACACAGTAATGGCCTTTGACGTACAATTATAATCACCTAGTTAAACAGTGTTTTGGCCGTAATTTTATTCATTTGGTCGGTCAGTATGGGCACAGGTTTTTATGCACAAACACCTAGTTGCTCCTCAACCATATTGTCCAAGATGAGGGTCCTCAGCTCAGTTGACTTCCTATACTCCTCCACTGCCTTGGTACGAGCCGCGGCAATCTCCTCCACCTTTGACCACTCAGCTTCAGCCTCGACCACCCCAAGCTTCCTCTTCGCCTCTTTCAGCTCACTCTCAACCATATCGCTCCTCAGCTAAAGGGCGTTATTCTCACTGATCGCCACTTGGGCTTCGACGTTGACAGCCTTCGTCTCCTCCAAATCAAAGGGGGGCAGCTTCGGCTTACCGCCCACTAACATTGCTGAAACAAGCCCATCGGCATCATACCTCACCAGCTTATAAGCGGCATGGGATTCGGCACCTCATTCCATGGTGCTGGCAGTGGCCTTCGCTAGCTTCTCTTCGGTCTTCTTGGTTCTGGCCGTCTTCTCCTTCTCCTTATTCTCGTTGATGCGCTACTGCTTTTCAACATCACTTATCTTCACCTCCTTCGGTGGCGGCACAATTGTGGTTGTCCCCATCATAGTCTAAAATATCGATAATATCAACGAAATATCGAGGATATTATCATTTTTTCGTGTCACGGATATTTCGGAACTTATCCACACACATCGTATAAATATCGATAATATCAACGATAATATTGGAAAATATCGATGTCGATAATTTTGCTCACACTTCAGCAATATTTTGTCAAAATATCGCTATAATATCGAAAATATCGATGTAATGGAAAAAAAGAAGGAAAAAAAACACAAAGCACACATGTAAAGGAGATTCAAACCCTTGCCATTTCACTCCTACAACACCTTAATCACCATGTTGCTTATGTTTTTTTGATAATATGCTAAAATATGTATATTTGTATTGTTTTGTTTTGAACTGTTTTTGCAAGAATCAGATTTTCACATGAGAATGTGAGTCTTTGACCTTTCTTTTTAGGATGGAATTGAGTGGCTCGTGGAAAGAATCCAAGACTCAATCTTCAAATGATTTTGCTTATGGACCACGTCAACCAACCTCGGATCCATATGGGTGGCATATTAACAATTACAAGCAAAACTATTTTGGGGATATATCATTTGATAACTGCTCTTGACAATACACTTACTGTACACATAGAGATGATGAAGATAGTGAAAATTTTGAACCTCATAGGAACTCTATGTAGTACTAAGTCACTCATGTATCTTACCATGTAATGTATAAAGTGTAGAATATTGTAGTAAATCATTATATTAACTGATTATGGTGTGTTTAATCTTCTTTCATTACTTACTACATATTTTCTACACTCACAGTGTTTGTCGGCTCGCTATATAATCAACTTAAATCAGTTAAACCCACCATGCAATGCATTTCCTTTCAATTTTTTGTGATAAACTAATAAATAATTGACTAAATAAACATCCTCCAAAAGTTTCAATAAAAATTTCAAGTTTTTCTTACAATTTCCGTGGTTTTTATTCAATTTTGATAAATATCGATAATATCTCGATATTTCCATTGAAATTTTCGTGTTTTTGAGCTACCGATATTTCCGATAATATTAATATTTTAGACCTCGATCCCCATCACAATACCCATCATTGCCGACGACACAAAGTGGGAGTTACTCTAGATACCATACACAGAAAAAACAGACATAAACAAAACTACAAGAGGAAAGGATAAATGCTGAAGAAAACCAACTTACTTCCTTGCAAGAGACCTGAGTCAAATAGGTTTTTGGCTGTTAGCAAATTCATGTACTCCTGTTCCTTTGTCGAAAGTAGTGATCTCACCAAATGAACCTCATCTTCCTTCTCCTTGGGCAACTGATTGAACTTCACCGAACCTACATCATCAACCATCTGGTTAGTTTGGAATAATTATATAACTTTGGCAAGAGAAACGAAACAAGCACATGCCCAAATTAAAATGAAAAAGTTATGACCAAAGACCTATGGATTGAAAATAGGAAGGCACATGTCTGTTGACAATCTTTCCTCGGTACACTCCCGATCGCCGTAAGCCAAGCACCACCGATTCCGTTATGACTTTTGAGAGGATGACATGTGCCCTATGAAGTAACCTTTTTCCTTCGCCTTTCTGCAGTTTGCACGAACCCAGCCAAAATTGCCCTTTTGTCTAGAGACATAATACAAGTACATGAATTGCTTAAATGAGAGATGGGTTAACTTAATCGCCACACTTTGATTGGTTGTGCAATTTTTATGCATCAACAATGTTTTTCAAAATGTTATACCGTTCAATGATCCTGAGCATGAGCCTCTAATGCATGTCAACATTATTGCCTGAAATGAATTTTGGAATCAGTGCCTTCTCCAATTCTGGAGCAATTGAGGCATGTTGCTTAGTCACCTTCTTTGAAGCTCTTTTTGGTGCCATTGACTCCGATTCAGATTTTTGAGTAGGAATTGTTCAAAATTTCAATGGAAAGGAGATTTGCATAATGAAAGCTCTCAGAGAGACGTTAGGGCATTTTCTTTTGCAAAATCGCATGATTTATGCTTGAACTCACAAGGAGAGCAAGGTGAAGAAGACAAAGAGAGCCGTTCGGTTTCAAAAGAAAGGCGAGTTAATTCCAGGCTTACCGAGCATCATTAGCCTAGCGGTTGTTCATGAATCGTGACGTGAGAGGCAACGAGGCAAGTTGAGGGGCATGAGGAAAGGCAATGTGAGATTTTAATTGAAAATGTTAAAACTGGGGGCACATTTTTGGGCCAAAATTGACTTGGGCCAATTCAATGGCTAGGAAAATAAATTACGCCCATACTCTTTCTAGCCCAAGGAAGGTTGCAGAACGAATAAAATACCCAATGGAATGAGCAAAAGGTGGCCACGTGTGCAAAGACAGAGTCATTGAAGAGCTTTCCCCCCAATTCTCACGTGGGTTAGCTTGCAAATTCAGATTATGTGGGAGCATTAAATGGTACTCAAACTACTACTCAAACAACATCAAATCTCGTTTAAAGTGCTGGATTTTAGCTTAACTTCATCATTTCAAAGCAAATCCATGGATGCTTAATTTCAGTAGTGATTTAAGGAAAGTTGTTCCCTAGGATCTGGGCAAGGCTACTTGGTTGCCATCACTATGAAATTGTGCGGGACTATAATAATCGAAGGCAAAAAGAGAACACCGAATCTATCTCTCAAACATTATCAACTCGATAAACTTGGTCTCAAGTTTCTCAATAGCTTTCTTGCTTTCATTTATGGGTTTCCACTTGACAACTCCATTTAAACTTTTTTATTTATTTAAATTTTACTCTGCCTTCTTCCATAAATGGTATGATTTTCAGTTGACGTTCGATTCCAACTTTGATTATTTAAGAAGTTTCATTGTACTCCAATTAATCCAATTTAAAGCTATTTCTGTCCGATCAGATTCTTTATCACTTTCTTTAACTTGTATTGTCCATTCAGACCCAGTTCTCTCTCCATTAATAGAAGTTATTTTGGTTCAATTACGTTTTCCAAATTCCGTTCTTTGAGTTCTTACCACATGCAAGAGGAATATTGAAGTCCTTAATCAATTATTTAGGAATAGAAAATAATCAATCCAGTCATGTTCCCCACTTGAAGCACAATTGCTTGAGAATGAGTTAAGATTCTATGTTGACCTCGACCTAGGCCGTGAACCTGTGCACCCCTAAACTACAACAAGCTTTGAAGTCCCTATCTTAGAGCAAGTCCAACAGCAAGTTTTGGACTCGGGCTGGGGGGGTTTTGGGCGAAAAACGGGCTCCAGCAGCTGAGGCTAGCCCGGGCTGCATGTAGGGGCCAAGAAGACGGGCTGGCCCAAGGGCAGCACGCACCAACGGTAAAAAAATTTGAACTCCGCGCGTTGACGTCATTGTTGACGTTAGCCTTGCACTGTGCCAACGACTCTGGGCCACGTGTCGTCGTCTGGGCGCTCCGATCGTGATTTTCTCTCCAATCCAACGGCAGCCAATATTTTTGCAATAAAAATATGAAAAAAATTCTAAAAAATACCAAAAAATACTGGAATTTTTTTTCTATAAATACCTACCAATACTCTTCACTTTCAACACCAAATCCTCATACATTTTCTTCTACTTCTACTATTATTCACTTTTTACTCAACATTTTATTCACTTTCAAGTTTTATTTTTCCATATCATCTTTATGGCTTCTTCTATCGACGGTGTTGGGGCATGGAGCACCATGGAAGATGTTTTGTTGTGTGAGTGTTGGGTCCAAATTAGTCATTGTCTCGTATCGGGCAATGAGATGAAATTCTGTCATATGTGGAAAAGAATTCATACCGAATTTTGTGAAAGATCGGGTTCGACTCGTACGGAAATGACATTATCTAGTAGGTGGAGAATTCTCAATAAAGAGTTGGGGAAATGGAGAGATGCCTTGGCAAAAGCGATGGACAACCATAGGAGCGGGGAAAATCTTAGCAATGAGGTAAATTATTTGTAATTTTCATTTTATTAATTTTAATCTCCTATTCATTTTTTAAAAAATGTTTCTTGCAATTTCTATATTTTGTTAATATTTCTTGTATTTCCAATATTTATTTAAATGTTTCTTGCAATTTTCATATTTTGTTAATATTTCTTGCATTTCCAATAAATTGTTAAAATTTCTTGCATTTCCATTAATTTGTTTATATTTGTTGCATTACTATTTCCAGAAGATTCTTACCCCAAGAATGCCTATGTCTGTCCACATTCATGCCACGACCGACTTGTGAACCACCGTGGCTCTGGTTTTATTCATCAAGCAAAGCCACTGCTATGACAAGTTGTTGATCTAGTTCTCTCTGCACCCTTTTGCTTTCAGCTCGTCTAAGCCTTCTTTCTCTAGTTTCTCGCTCTTGCCTCTCCAAGATCTCGTTCATGTCTGACATTGAGAATGGAGTATGAATTCTAAAATATGAGTAATGAAAATATAGAGAAGATCTGGTGTGAGAGGTATGAGTTGAGCTTATGATTTTATAGAAACATTTAGGTAGATAGAGATGACACGTGGCTCAATTTTAGAGGGCGAAAATCTTATCTGAAATTTATCTGAATTTTGAAATTCAAATGAAATTTATATGAAATTTGAAATTCAAATGAAATTTATCTGAAATTTGAAATTCAGATGAAATTTATCTGAAATTTGAAATTTGAAATTTATCTTAAATTTGAATTTTGAAATTTATGTGAAATTTGAAACCCAAAATCTTATCAAAATTTTTATCTGATTATGATATATGAATTTTATAATAAATATTGACAAGTACGAACCCAAAAATCTTATCCGAAAATATTATCCAAATTAATTATTTAGGTAAACAAATTTGTGAAAAAAATAAAAAAATAAATAGTGTTTGCCCTTTGCCATGGCAACTGGTGGAAACACACATTATTTTTACAAGGGCAACCACTATTCACATGAATAGTAGCTGCCCTAGCCTCCCCTTGCCATGGCAAAGGACCAACTGCTGAAAATGCTCTGAAGGTGCAAAGGACTTTCATTTCATTTCTATACGATTTACATATTTTATATTGGGCTTACAATACCAATAGTGTCACACCTCCAAATACAGCATACAAAATATATTTGAGCCCACTAAAGCGCTTTGAATATTTATAATCTATTTAATCCAATGCTAAAATACAAAGCTACGTTTTAAAATATAAAATAAAGTGTTGGTAAAAAAAATATAATTTTTGACAAACACTTTATTTTCTATAAATGATATTCTAAACTATTCTAATAATTTAATCAACATGTAGCGTGATTAGAAATTAGGTAAAAGGAACGAGCTCATTACCTTAGCCAATTGACCTAATTTAGGTCTGCTACTATATAATGGATTTTGGAGACTTGTTTATGAGAGAAAATTTGGGGTATAAATTATGATTTAATAACTATATTCTTGGGGAAAAGTAAGATTTAATATACACTTCAGTTGACAAAAAATATTTTCTCAACGACATGACGTTTTCTAGTTCTTATGGCAATTTTCCCAAGAAACGACATCTGGCCAGAACGGCAAACGGCCGTCGGGATACCAACTTTTGACATCTTTCTCCAAAGAAAAAGAAGCGCGGTCCCATCGTTTGCTTCACCATGGAGTTCAGACCTCGCAATTACAGTGCCGAAAAGCAAGCCCACGCGCTTCCGCGAGTAAGAGCGGACGATCACCCTCTCTCCGCTCCATCGTCTCTACCTCACCTCCAGGTTCCAATCACATCGATCATATTTTCAAATTTTCGTTATTTTGTTACCTCTGCCATTAAGCATCTGTTTGGTTGCATAGAAAGCGTAAGAAATTCAAATTCGTGATCGCAGATAGTAAAACAATTTTACTTGCTTGAGAAATTTGGTTTGTTAGATAGACTTGAGCTTGAGCTATCATCTACTTGAGCACAATTTGTTTTTGTTAATCATAGATGGATGCAATGTCTCATTTTTATTCTCTAAGTGTGAAAATTCCATGCCAAATTATAGTAAATCTGATTACTTCTTTGGTCTTGTGCTTTGATTATGATATCTTTGAAAGTCTTGGATTGTTTAGAAATTGCAGTATTTTGATATAGGTTGAGGTCGTGGACCATGGGGATACGGAGTTTTTTGACCCGCTCAGAAGGTCCGATAACAATGCCGAAGCTGCTAGAGAGGATTTAGTAGACATTGAAACCAGCTCTGGGCCAGGGCTCTCCAGTGAAGCTTCTATTCAAAATCCCTCTAAAGAATGGGCCTCTTTTAAGAGATCCCTGATGCAAAGGTTTCCAGTCTCCAAAACAGTTTCGACTTCTTCAGTACGCATTTCATGCTTCATGATTTTTTTTGAGTTCCACATTCTGTGCTATATTCAAATTTTGTGCAATCTGCTGTGGCTTGATGGTATCTTGAGTAATTTTCAAGCTAGTATATCTGGGTTGCCTTTGTGTCTAACACCATTTTCAATTCTGTATATTTCGTAATGAATTAGAGTTTGGTTCCTGGATGAATGCCACTTCAATTGTTGCTAGCTAGTTTTCAAAACAACAGCATGAAATATCTTAGCGGGTGAGGGAGGCTTATGTTTCTGACATCGGTTTCAGATTCTATATGTTTTTCATATTGAATTAGCGTTTTATTTTTTGGTTTCCTGGATTAATGTTACTGCACTTGTTGCTGGCTAGTTTTCAAAGGTATGAAGTATGCTATGGGAATTCAAATTTTTCTTATCATATATCTCTTTTATAAGCTTCCCAATTCATTAGCTTTTTTATATATCTTTATCTTTTTCCCTAAATGGTATTATCATATTTTAAAGTGGCCCAGCTATTCCCTCTCCTTATGTTCCTTATTGAAAGCTGTAACCTACCTTGTAACTCTTTTTTTCCTTTTCTTAATAATTACAGATGTCTGATGTTATGGTGAAAGGCAGGAAAAGTATGTTAGCCTCCTTTCCTTTGTCTAACTACAAAGTATCATTTTCACCAGCTTTTTGTTGCCAATACTTGATCTGTTAAAGCAGCTATAACAATCACTTGGTTTTCTTTGTTAATGATGTGAATTTACAGCATATGAGAAATCTTCAACAAGTATGCATTTGGAGGAACTGGAAGATCCAGATAAATTTGCAGAAGAGGGTGGCAAGGTTATCACAGGGCAGGAATATGTTTCTCGGTTGCATGAACTTAAAGCTGAATTAACTCGTGCATGGCATGCTGATGATCGTGTGACATCCTTGAAAATATCAATAAAAGTAATTTTGTTATTTTTTGTTGATAATTCGGTTTGCACAATCTTACCTCGAGAGAGTTTGCGGTATAAAAAAAGATTACATAGGTTTACTTTTTCATTATATGTTGAAAACTTCATTGCATCATCATCCGTTACTGTGAAATCATTTGTGAAGTTACTTAGCGATATATGTGCTTATACTCGAGCTTTAATATTTCCATTTATTTGGCATAAAACATTAGATTTTTGCTGTGGCCTCTTATGTAAAAGGTCAACAGGTTAGATTGCCAATTCATGTTAAGAATCCATCTTCTCTGAGAATTTGGCCATTCTGAAGTTAATTTAGCTGTACATGTTTATAACTCAAGCTTAAAGTTTTTCCTTCATTGCACTACATAACTAGTTTTCTTATTTCCACTTTTATGTAAATTTAGTTTGCCTTTAAAAAAATAGTTTGATAGGTCCGTGGATCATATTACTAGTTCCTGTTCCTCCATCTTGTGAGAGAAATAGGTGTAGGAGTATATGCTGCTGCTTCTTTATGTAAATGTTATTACCTTTTATCATTTCAAAAGCGATTTTCTGTTGACAGGTTGCTAGGCTTTTGATGGATACATCTGTTTTACAATGCTATCCTACACTCTTTGCTCTTGCTACGGATATTTTGGATATGCTTGGGGATATGGTATGGGAACGCATCAAGTTGAAAGCTGAATTTAATGAAGACGAAACCAAATTCTGCTTCTTACCAGGTATTGCTGTTACATTTCTTCCTCTGTGGTCAGTTGTTTTATTTTCCTTAGAAGCAATACTTTTGAAGTCTTTTTGTTTGAAGCTATTTCTAGAATATGTCGAAGTGCCACATATTTATATGCTGGTTTGTATGGAATAAATCTTTATGCATGTTGACTTGGTTGAAAACTTTAACTTTCCTGATCATTTTGCAAAAAGCAGACAAGGTGGACTGTCATATGCTTGTAACTTTAATACAGGACACGATGTATCATAGATGCCTTGGAGAACTAGCAAACTTATCTGCCAGTCTTCCTTATCTCCACTATTGGTTATCATTTTTGTTTGCTCATTAATTAACTTCAATTGGTTTGCAGATTGTTGGTGTTGTTTTACTGTATCAGTTTTATGATTTTTTTTTCCTGAAGTTTTGATTGGTTTACGGCAGAGAACTTTTCAGCAAGTAATGTTTGCTCTGATGCCAAAGAAACTTGCAACAACTGGTTCTGCAAAATTGGTGCTGTCCGAGAGCTTCTTCCACGCATGTAAGTTCTTGTTCATTATTTTTATGATTTTTTGTTCATTCTTCTTCTTCTTCTTCTCTCTCTCTCTCTCTCTCTCTCTCTTTAAAAATGCTGTAGCAATGCATGCAGCCTTACTTTTGTTCTGTTCTAATGATGTTGTAATCTTTGGTAGTTTTCTTTAATAAATAAACGACCATGCATTAAAGAAACTGAGAAGGGTACAGGAACAAGGATGAGACTTTCTTCTGGAACAAAATGAGAAGGAAAAGATTTCATTAATATTTTGAGCTTAAAGCCTTAGATCTTCTATAAAAAAAAAAACAAGAACCAAAACTTGGATAGGGTGTTATAAGATCTCAGTACTTGATTGTTACTGCCAGATTGACTTCCAATGTTTTTGATCAACTTTCTTTTTATGCTCTTTTACTTGGTAGTTTCTACATGCAAGAATTTCCTCTTGCTTCTTCCTTCTGTCACATCCCCTTTTTCTGGAATTATCCAGGTATTAATTTGATATGAATTTCAGTTATTTGGAGCTGGCATTATTGCCTTGCTGGCGTTTCTTGGTTGACCAACCTCTTGACAGTCTTCGGCGCTTGGTAATGATGACGAGAGGGTTAGCAGATCCATTGGCATCTGCCTATTGCCGTCTGTATATGTCCCATTGTATGAGGAAGTTGCCTTCACATGATACAGGTATATATTTTCTGTACTACATTTATAGTCACAACACATGCTGATAAATTTACTGGTGACTGGTGGTGGATTGATTTGGTTCAATTTGAAGAAAAAAAGAAAAGAGAAATAGAGAAGACAAGAATAGTGCAATTAGGATTAGTGAGGAAGGACATGATTGTTCATGAAATGCTTTCCCAGTAGCACTTTGTGGCAGAAGGGCATAGATAACTGAGCCAATCAGAGATGGGTTTAGTGACCTGTTGAATTCAAAAATATGTATGGCAGAACACTACTTATCGCACCAAGACACGTGGCCTGTTATATGCTTATTCTCATCCATTCCAATTTCCAATCATCACTATAATGCAATTGTAGGTAGGAGTTGTCTTGAAACAAAAATCCAATGTTTAGTAAGGTGCAGAGAAAATGGTGGACTGTAAACTGAATCAAAATTTGAGTTTGATTAACTTCCGTTTTGAACTAAAATAGATTGATGTTTGGGCTGTTTTTCAATTCATTTATCCTTGTTGCAAGGGGCTTGCAACTCTAGTGGTTAAGAGCGGTTACCCCTTGCACTTGAGGTCCCAAGTTCAAAACTTCCTTTCCCTGTCATTTGATGAAAAAATTAATTTTTCATCGTAGTTTTGTCAGAGAACGACCTTTAGAAGAGTCAAAATTGATAATGGTTGAATGCATAAATAACCACTCGAAAGAATTTTTTTGCTCTCAATACTTTATTTATAGTCTTTCTTAAACATTATAATTTTTTGTTGTTAATTTCATAAATTATCAGTTTATTTTGGTGCTTGCCACTTCTATAGGTGATAAGGTTTACTGACAAGAAAGTTTGTAGTATAGGTGAAATCTAATTGTGCTCCTGCTTAAACCAAAATTATGCTAAAACGTGTATAACTTGGTCTCAAATTTATAAAATCATTCATGCATTCTAGCCTAGCTTGGACCTCAGATTGATAGAGAGTTCTTGAATAATCTATTTGAACCTTCTGTTGGTAAACAACATCCTCTTACTATTTACTTCTAACAGTATAAATAATAAATACTTACAGTCTCATGTTTGGCAATTATTTTACAGGATGCCTGCTCACTTGTGTGAATGACTTCAAAATTGTGTTGATGCGGGTCATATCAGCAGAGGAAACCAGTCATGGAAATTTGACTGACAACAAAAGATTGCTTTTCGGTCTGATGGAACCCACCATTGAGTTTATCATGAAATGCATATTTAAGAACATGTCTGAGGTATGTACTGCATGTAGCAATAATACTTGTCTTCGGCACTCTATATTAAATGGCTATATTCAAAATTCCATTGCCCTGGATATATCTTGTTTTGAAAATATAGGAAGCAAACTTTGTGGTATTGGTAGTGCATGGTGCTTTAGGATTTAATAAGCATTAATATGCTGGTATGAACCCTTTGAAGTAATTATAAAGCGGAACATAATATTATACCATTTGAACTATGTCGGATTTGTTGGGAGTCTCATATTCACTGTGCTCACTCCAAAGCCTTCTTTCATCTCTTAAAAGTCTTAGAGAATGTTTTTGAATATATCCAAACATGATGCTGGTGTGAGATGAATTAGTTGGTAGTTGAATCTATCAAATCGTGAATAGCTTTTGTGACATGAAGTAGTAGTCTTTACTGTGTAATGATGTAGTCATAATTTTAATCTGTTGAAAGAGACAAGTAGGTGATGTACTCGTTGAGCTTGGATTTAGGGGCAACCAAGTGGAGTTTGGAAGGTTCCCATGTGTCTCAATTGTTCTTCATCATCTACTCCAGCAACTTCCATCGGAAGTAGTTAGCTCAAGGGCTGTGGAGATCCTTCGTCTCATTGAGTTAAGCAATGATGATTCCTTTGATCAGGTATTGTTCGTAAGAAGGTGGTCAAGTCATAACTTTGGAACACGTAAAGAACTGGATTATTGATGTGTCGCCCTTCCTGGGTTAATCTGGATAAGTTTATCAATGAAAAACCGTCTTCAATGTGCAGTTCTTGAATTATCTCTGTTGCTTTTTATTTTTTGGGTTGGGAAAGTGCTTGAATTACAGGTTACTTGGATTTAGGCTGTGTGAAAGATCTCAAATTGACACTGCCAATGCTGTGGTGGACAAAGCCATCCAGGTATTTAGAGGGATCTGTTTCCAGTTGCTTAGTTTTTATTTTTCATTGGTTATTTTACCTTCTCTTTTTTAATATTTCATGGTGCTTCATTTCTAAGGAATCCGGTTAAGAATTTTCATTTTAAACCTAATTTATGCATTTTATTTGATGATAAATCAGGTTATTGTTCAATATGATGGCCTTGATGAGTACTTGAAGGTTGCGGATGCTTATGTGGATATTATTCTTCAAAATCATATGGTGCGTCTTAGTTAGAGGTGTCAAGCGGGATGGGCGGCTCGGCGACGTACGAGCCCAGCCCGTTTAAATTAGGCACGGCACGGCACGCACGAATATTAAATGGGCGGGCGGCGGCGAAAGCATGGGCGGGCGGATCAAAAATGAGGTCAATGGACCGGGCGGCCCATGTACGACATGGGCCGAGCTTAACGCGAGCCCGCTTCAAGCACGGCACGAGCCCAAGCCCGCTTTAAGCACGGCCCACTTAACTTTTTCTTTCTCAAAAGTCAAAATGCAAAAATTTGACATCTAATGTCATTGTTTATATGGTTTTATTTTATTTTTATAATCATAAACATATATTTGATGTCTTTCATTTTAGGGAAATTACTTGGGTCCTTAATTAATTAAACATATCAACTACAAATTAATTAAACAATATTAGAGTTGATATCTAATTAGTACATATGACATATACGCTTCTCTTATAATCAAAGCAAGACATTTCTTCACATATAAAATAATAAGTTGTTTAAAGATAAAAGTTGAACTTGACTTTGTGGAGTTGGACACTTTTTGCCCTCCGTCATTTCATATTGTTTGGATGTTTGATTGATTAATGTTTTCAAATAGTTCATCATTTCTTGCCTCTAATTATATTTTTAATGTTTATAATTTGAATTATACGGTGGGAAAAAAAAATCAAGTGAAAAAATTCAAATTAAATGGGTTGGTTCTTGGGCCCGATTATGGCACGAGCACGAGCAGACGCGGCACGCGAGCCCGGCCCGGCCCGTTTCAATGTGGACATGGGCTTTGGGCGGGCGGGATCAATGATTTTACTAAATGGGCGACGCGTGCGGCCCGATAAATTAAATGGGCGGCCGACGTACATGCGAAAATGTTAAAAGCACGAATTTAAATGGGAGGGGCCGTCCGGCACGGCCCGTTTGACACCTCTAGTCTTAGTAGGTTTTCATATTTATTAGACATATCGAAAGTTCCAGTTGGTTGTAACACCATTCTGGTTGTTGTTGTTGTTGTTTGGGGTTGGGGGAGGAGAGAGAAATATGATATTACTTGAAAGTGATAAGTCTAAGTTAAAGGTTAACAAGCAGTCTGCCAAAACAAAAAAACTAACAGAAAATCCCAATAAAACCAATTAGCAACTCATTGAAACTCTTATAAACAACACTCTTTCAAACTTAGTATTTCTAAAGCTGCCTCCATAAGCAGTTGTCCTTTTTGTTTAAACTTTTAGGAAGTAATATACCTACAATAAATATTAGGCTTAAAACCCATTAAGACCCATCCCTATGTCTATGTGTAGGCGTGCTTGACATGTGAGCTTTCCATGTTAGAAAAGAAATATACAAGTGGAGACATCAAGATTTGAACCATGGTTTTGTGGACATTCGAGCTCCAATACCATGCTGGAGAATTGCCATAAAAGCTTAAATTGTAAGGAATTGGACCAACAATGTATACTAAACTTAAATTGTACTAAGGTGCAGCACTTTAGGTCTTGCTCAGGTAAGTAAAATGGAAACTAACACTTTGTTAAATCATATTGTCTAAGAACAACTCCAATTTCTTGCACAATTTAAATCATAATGCCAAATGTAATTTGTAACATGAATAGTAACTGACTTTCTCCTAGTTTTGGTGTAAGTTACACCAGAAAAAAGTGGAGTGCTCGTACGGACTATGAAGGGTAAAATAAAAGATTATGCAGTTTTGAGTTTCCTTCTCATCTGTATATATCAAGGGTAATTGATAAGAGAAATTCGGCTTGCTACTTATAGACTTAAACACTACTGAAAATTCCCCCCACATTTAGTTCAGATTAATGGGCAATATGACGACGTTGAGCTAAGTTAATTGGAATGTCTTCACTCTCAGGTTTTTTTGGGACTTCTCTTTGATGTTCTTGTTATAAGATTTTTATTCTAACTGTAATATTTGCTTTTGTTAACTTTGCGTTGATGAATGCAAATGCGTGTGTACCACATTAATATCTACATGCTGTCTCGGTTTTCTTCCTCTGAATCTAATTATATGCCAGGATGACCATCTGAACTCCATTTTAGAAGGTATTTCAAAACGAGCATGCAGTGAAGAGATTGCTGATGATGAACTGGCAACCTTGCAGTCCATCTTGGTGAAGCTTCTTTCTTATTACAAGGATTTAGAAGACATATTTTCCATGGTACGCTTTTCCTTGTACTTATGGTGCAGCTGGTTTCCTGGTTGTATTCTCTCTCCTCTCTCCCTTCTATCAGGCAGTGTTAGTACCATGATGGCAAGGAATTTTAAAGTAATTATCACCTTGCTTGTAGTTATATAATTAGTGTGTAGTTTTGAACCATAAGATCTTGTTGAACTACCCATGGGTAATTAGTTGTGCTTTTTATTTTGTAGAATCATTTTCTGAAGATCTTGGATCTAATGTATGGAAGTTCGCGAAGCATCGTCAATATGCATATCCTTGATATAGGGATAAGGTGCCTTTTAGTTACTTTATATTCATTTTCTACTTTATCTAGTTAATGCCTCACCTCACTGTTATTGTGCCTTTTGAAAGACAAACATCTTCCGAACTTCAGAACTTTTTGAAACTGCTCAAATTAGATTTGTCTTTTTCTTGTTTCTCATGTGTATATGAATGATGTGGCCTTCAATTTCCTGGGAGCAGTTTAACGTTTGTTTATTCATTTGGCAGGAATGGTTGTATACGTGATCCGCGAACCATTCAGTTTCTTCTTGAAATTTCTCAGGCTCTTCTACATGAGGACGAAAATTTTGTGAATCTAAAAGATGATACTAACCAACCAGCACGTTTGATTTCTCAGTTTGTATTTCTGGTGATTAATTTTGAACTACATATTAGAATGTTGCGACTCTTTTGTGGTAGCAATTCATATGATTGTCTGGTATTGATTGTTGCTCTTCATTGATAGGTTGATTATGGGGCAGAGATGGAGAGTCAGTTGGCATTCTTAGTTGAATGCCGTGGAGCTTTTGGTAGCATTCGTGGGCTTAAGGTTTTTTTGATTTCCTGATTATGTTTTGTTGTTAACCTCGACAAGTCCAATATCTGTTTTAACCGTACTAGTGATTTGATTCTATGTAACTGCATTGAACTGTCTGATGATAAGTTTAGGTTGAAAGACGCAATGATGAGAAGTCCTTGTTTTAATACCAACCCGGATAATTTATCGGAAGACAATTTTCCATAATATCAAATATATGTACTTTCATTTATATATATTCCTTTCTACTGTTAATTCAACACTTAATTTACTTTCAGGAAACTCTTATTCACTCCAGTAATTGTTTAGCGATCAAGGCTTTGAAAGATGGGAATAGGCATCTCGGTTTTGTCAAATCCTGCATAGCATTTTCTGAAGTCACATTACCTTCTATTTCACCCCAGATTAGACAGTTAAATCTTTATCTTGAGACTGCAGAGGTAATGTTTTCTTCTGGTGTGATCATGATGTATATCAACTTAACCATATATTTTTCCTCATTCCTGCATTAATAGTTCAGGTAGCTCTACTGGGTGGCTTAATTTCCCATTCGGATGGACTGATTGATTCAGCAATCAACTCTTTGCAAATTTTAGATGTACTGGATGGTTAGTTAATCCTTCCTTCAAAGTGAAATTTTCATTTGATGATAGTATTTTATTCAGAACCACCGTTCTAGAACCCTCTTTACCACCTCTTCAATAAAGTTTTAAGGAGTTGCTGCGACTTACCTCCTCCATCAACCAAGCATGCATTCAGACATGATTTGATGCCTAATAAATGGTCTTCAGTGATATGCCACAGTATTGGGCAGATAAAATAAATATTCTGTAGATGTATTGAGAGAACTCTCTTTGTCAATTATCAATACAAATTGTCCAAAACTGAAGTACAGTATGGTAACAGGGCATCGTGCCATTCTGGTTCCTACATATCAGACCTTCTCTCTTCCTACTCTTAACTCCATCACATTGCACAACTATGTGTGCATGATCACCCTATTGTACATGAATAATATATACAAGGTGTATCACTGGTGTTACATAGATGCGTGATGCCCCTTGATGCTATTGATCACATTAACTTTCACGATCAATGGCCCCCATGCTCGGTGGTGTTCCATGCTAGAAAATCTGTGTGTGTGTGTGTGTATGTGCTGTTGCTTATTTTCATTTTATGTATTTAATCTTACTCACTAGGTATTATGTAAAGGCAAGGTATATATATATAAGGTTAACTTCACTTTCCATTGGGGTCATAGCATTTGAATTTAAAAACAAAATAAAAAATTCTGGATTTCTTGTGCAGGCTCCAGAACACCAATTGATGCTGATGGAGTACTCTCCTCAATTCAAAAATTATTTAGTCTCTTGGTTATGGTTCCAGGTTTTTACAATCTTCTTTTTTCCTTCATTTCCATTTTGGTTGTAGTTCTGTAATATCTCAATAATGTGTAGATTAGATTGCATCTGTATTTTATCTTTCTTCTGGCCATCTTCTGAACAATCTATATAGATTTTTTTTATTAACTGTGCTCATTTTTTTGGGTAGTCTTTTGAGGAATGCCTGCAAATTAAAAATTGTTATGCTTCTCTATAAATGATTTATACAATGACCAGAAAACTTGGAAAAAATAAGGGAAATTTGCACAAATACCACCTGGACTATTAGGGGTGTGTGCATCTACCACCCAATAATTTTCTTTTGGCAGTTGACCTCCTAAACTTCATTGTTAGTGTTAATGTGCCACCTCCCTCAACTTCCATCCAGTTTTCCATTAAAATACTCTAAAGACACCCCATAATGCTCTCTAGTCACGCATTCCCCACAATTTCATTATAAATATCCAAATTTGTCCCTCAAATAAATTAATGAAAAAAAAACAATAAAATAAAAAGAAAAACATCTCACCCCCTCAAACCTTTCCCCTCCCAGGCAGTCCCTCCACCGACCACCCCCACCCCCTCCCCTCCTCCTTCCCATTCTGGCCCCTCCCAAAAACCCACCTTCATGCAGGCCCCCTCTCTCTCTTCAAGTTTCTAATTTTTCTCTGATCTGTTTTTTCATGAAACTCCTTTCTTTTTGTCCTTGGATTCTCAACTTCTATCAAATGCAAGTACAGATAAATCATATATCAAGACCTTGTGGCATGTAGAACAACAAATATAACCCAAGTAGTTAAAAAATTTCAATGCTTCATGTGTCAACATTAAAGAAAGGAATTAATCACAAAAGAGGTGGTGGTGCTGGGTGTAGGGTAAGGTTGTGTAGTGTGAGTGTAGAGAGATTGGCACCCATTGTTGGGGTTAGTGCTTTGCTTTTGGGTCTGTGTGTGTGTGTGTGTGAGGGAGAAAGAGAGAGAGGGGAGACAGGGCGGGCAATTTTCTTTTTGAATTTTTTCTTTTCTTTTTTCAGTCCAACAGAAAAAAATTGTCTTTTAATTATTGAGGCAATTAACGAAATTGCCCTCGTAGAACACCCATGTGCACATTACATGACTTCATTTAACAGAAAATTGGATGGAGGTGGTACATTAACACTAAAAGTCAAGTGTGGGTGGCAAATTGTCAAAAAAATTTATTGGGTCGTAAATGCACGCACCCCCAATAGTCCAAGTGGTATTTGTGCAACTTTCCTGAAAAAAAAAATGGAAGTCACACTATATGCCAAAGTCATCTAACTTTGGATTATGTAAAAAAGGATGACAGTTCTATATTTTTTAAAAGTGGATTCTTCTATTAAGGAGTTCAAACATTTTCATAAGGGAACGCTAGAGAGACCACATTATTGTACCACTTTGTGTACCACCTCTCTAATAGAGGTAGGGCTCACCAATACAAGTAGGTCCCACCTCTATTAGAGAGGCGGTAGACAATGTAGTACAATAATATGGTCAACCTATCACTTGCCTTAATATTTGACAAATTATAAAACATGCTGAAGACTACATATGTTGTATCATAAATTAATTAGCATTGTCCATTCACTTTTTGAGTTTCTGAGTTTATCACCTGCCCAATCAAATTTTATTAAGTAACATTTTTATACCTTTTATTTTGTATCACATGTCTTTTCCAAATGAAGGTAATCTTGAGCATGGAGTTACATACTTTCCAAAGAACTTGGTGTTGCTGATCAACTCACAGTCATGGTGAGCCTTAATGTTGAGAACCTTGCATCAATATAATTTGTACATACTTATTGTTTTGATGTTGTAAGATATTGTTATAGGATGACTCCAAGAATGAGGGTGAAATTTTTTTGTGCAATTGTATCGCTGTTAGCAGCACTATCTCAACAAAATCTTCCTTATCATGCAGATAATGGAAAGGTACACAATTCAGTTCTTTGTGGAAATTCTTAGATCTCAAAAGTTTGCATTTGTCAAAGTTCTAAAAGTTAAAACTAACAATATTCTTAAATGCCAGGAATGCCTAGAAAATGGTGCCTCTGTGTGCACTATCTTGTGCTTTTTCTATAGGTCTTGTATTTCATGTGAGGTTTTGTTATCTTGTGGCTGATAATATATTCTGTTTTTTATTTCTTCAGCTTCTAGGAAATGAAGTATTGTTCTTTGGTGATTCATCATATCTGCATGAGCTTGCCTCATTGTGCCAGTTTGTTCTTCAGAACCTGGTTGATGCTATTCAACAAGAACCTTCCATGGTAACAATGACTTTCAATATGGGATTTCCTTTTCGCCCTTCTATTTTTGTGGTGCTGATATGTGGCAGTGATTGATTAAAACTTAGACTGCTCGTGGGAGCATGGCGCTTGAAGCTTGCAACTGCATTGCGTCATCTTTGATTGTAAGTTCCAATGAAATTGCTGAACTGACTTTTTGGTAACCTTTTTTGTTTTTATTTGGATCAACTACAGTAGACCCCCCAAACTATGTGGGTCATTACAAACTCATACCCAACCTTTAAAGACCTATTTGACCGGTACCCCAACTTATAGAAACCCAACAAATGAGACCCTCCGTTATCTAGTCTGTTAGTAGATCCGTTAAATGCTGACATGGCAAATGTAAAACCCATTTTTTATGCTGATTTGGACTCCACATAGGAAAAAAATAATTAAAAAATTGTATTATCTTATAAACAATGAAACTTCAAATTTTAAAAATACAAACAAACAAAAAAACCCAACCCCTTCCCCCATCAAACCCACAGCACCTAGCCGCCACCCGACCTAGCCAGAGCCCCAACTCTCCACCCCATTGCACCATAGCCCAACCAAACCACCATCAAAGCCATCCTCCCCAGCGCACCCCATAGACCTAACTCCCAAGCCAAATTGAAACCCAACACAGACTCCCCTCAACCTAATATTCTCCCTGACCTCATCCCACCTATCAGAAACTTAAAGAGAAAAAAAGAAGAAGAAGAAGAATGGCCTTACTCAGACGATGAAGAAGAGAGAGCTTTAATTTGTTTTGGAAGCAATATCAATATGCAATTATAATTTCATTATGCTGAGCTAGAATTTTGTAAGAGTTTGGGAGGAGGCGTGCAAAGAAACAAAGAAGAAAATAACAAACTTTATGATAATTTTAAATTCAAACAGAAAATTGAAAAAATTAAAAAATTTTGAAAAATTGAATCGACAACAACCCATACCTAGCCACACCCACCAGTGGACCACCATACCCCACCCACCCAGCCCCCACCATACCTCCCAACCCCACCCACGACGTCACTCGCACTACCTCTATCCCTCTCCACCGAAATGTTGCGTTTTGAGGTCAATGCGGGAGACCAAGAGGTCTGAATCTGATTGGATTGTTTGGGGGTTGGATCTTAGAGGAGACAAACAGAGAATCGGGGTAAATGTGAGAGAGAGAGAGAGAGAGAGAGAGAGAGAGAGAGAGAGAGAGTTACGGTGGGTGGCTGGGGATGGGGGCGGGGAGGTTGGGAAGAGTGTGGGGAGGTGGCGGATCTAGGTGGTGGGTATGGGGACGTGGGGATGGGGGTGGGTTTTTCTGGGTTTTGTTTGAATGTTCTTGTTTTTTGTTTTTACATTTTTTTACTTTTTCTATTTTATTGTTTATACATTTGATTTTAAAATTTTAACTTTATTAATTTTAATTGTTTATAAAATAATACAAATTTTTAATTCTTCTTTTCCTATGTGGATTCCAAATCAGCATAAAATTTGGGATTTACATTTGCCACATCAGCATTTAACGGAACTACTAATAGACTGGTTAACGGAGGGTCTCATTTGTAGGGTTTCTATAAGTTTGGGTACCGGTCAAACGGGTCTTTAAAGGTTGGGTATGAGTTTGTAATGACCCCCATAGTTGGGGGGTTTACTGTAGTTGATCCTTTTTATTTCTTTGCTAGAGATAGAGTGAAAATATATAATGGAAAGGAGGGATGAAGATGGGTGAAGGGAGGGTGGTTGGAGGGAGGAGGAAGAAATGAGGAGAATGACTCAAACAAATACTTAAAAAAAGTAACTATTTTAATTTTTAACTTCTTTTAGTTTTCATATGCATTTCTCACACCTCCAACCTCTCTCCTACCACCCTCTAACTCAACCCTTTCCTCTCTCCCATATATTTCCCCATTATCTCAAACAAAAACAAAAAAACTGAAAAAGAAAACTGAAAACCAAAAACGATAATGTTACCAAAAGGACCCGAATAACACAATAATTCAGTTCATCAATGAAAGATGTACATTAAATGCCGTACAAGTGTATGTATGCATGTGAAGTGGGATTCATGAGTGACTGGAGGTTGATCTTGTGATGCTTTCGACTTTGATTTTCTTCCTTATCACACCTCTGAGGACTGCTACAAATGGAACTTTAAATCCAGAAAAAGGTTCTAACATGATGGCTTGATCACATAAATCTTGTATGTTGTACCATATGTTTGTCATAGCTGCCTAGAGGTGTGATAGTTTTATGGTGTGTTTGGATGGTGAAAAGAAACTTGGAACTTTGACAGAGTTAGAATGTCTAAAATGCCATATACTAATTTCCTTATCTAGATTCATAAAGAAAGAAATTCATAATTCTACAAGGAAAGGAACTTGGAATTTATGGGGTCATGCACTTATAGATTAATACCTGAACATAAAGATAAACTTCAAACTCTGTATGTAATTCCATTATTCTTAATAGGTTTGCAAAACAAAAAATTTCAAAAATTCTAGAACATACCGTTGTTTTCAAATTTCATAGTACTCTTATACTCCTTCATCCAAACACATTCTTAGGCTCCAAGTCTCTTTTGGCTCCATAGTCAAACATTTAGCTCCTGGGTCCAACTCTTATTCGAAAGTTCATTTTCCAGTTTCCATTGTGGCTGGTGGTGGCCTTCAGTAACTGTATGGGGATCTGGAATTCCATGTTCGGCCTCCAAAACCTACTCATAGCCTCAAACTGCTTAAGATAACCAGCTACTAGAAGCTATTGCTCAAAAGCTCTACGTCTTATTGGAGGCAATCTATATGATTAGCTTCCTACATTTCCCATGCTGATGCGGGGACAAACCTGGCTGAGGCAAATGCTGCTTAAGCAACTTTTGAAGAAAATGACTTCCTCTTCTTTGATTGCTGAACCAATTAAATGTCTGCATCTTTGGTTTCTTTGGTTTCTTGGACTTCAAATCATACAGTATTCATTTTCTCCCCTCATTGTCTTATTTGCTTTTGTCTACTCTATTTGGCAGCTAAGTCAGGAAATATCATCAATTTGCTCCAAACTGATAGAGACTGGGAAGTCATGTTTGAGCACAAACCATCGATATCTGCAATCGACAATTCAATTTATTGATCACTTGCCACATTCATCTGTTGCTGTCTGATTTTATGTGAATGTCTTCAGTTTGCTGTACCCTCACGTGGCTTGGCGAATATTTACCGTAATTCGTTGACAGTGGCATTGTAGAGTAGCAGTTAGAAACTACACAAATATCTGTTTATACTCAACCTGTACATGTGAGTTATACAAACACAACGAAAAGCTTAAAATTGTAACATGCCAACAGAACAGACACAAGCCAAAGCATTTTTCTTTGAATACGAATTGGTTGCTCTTGTTCTACTTCTGAATAATGAGTTACAGTTTCGTTTCGAAATTTGCTGAGTGTGGAAGAAATATTGGTTGGAATGTCTTCAAATGAAGCTTAAGTTCATCAAATTTATTCAGGCCCAAAAAAACAAAATGAAAAAAATTCAATCAAATCTTTACTAATCTAAACCCCAAAATTGATACCGTTGGGGACATTACAAGTATAACGTTGTCATCTTGTTCGAGTACTTGTCTACCTACAAGAACTCGATTTACAAGTGGACTTGGTTAGCTTAGGAAGTTCTGGCATGCAACACTCGCACAGTTACAAGATGTGACATTGGCACCCAGCAAGCAAACCTTGAAAGATACACCAATCCAAGGTTAATATCATCAATGCCACAAAATGTTTGTAGACGTTTTGACAAAACGATATTCTAAGCTACTCTAATATACAAGAAGGGAGATCTAACTTGAGTAAAGGAGTGAACATATTATCTTCACCAACTAACATATCTCACGTGTGCGACATTTTCGCTTTACTGTTGAAATTTATCAAATGAAATTTGGTATTTGATATTTTTTGTTAAAGCCTGAAATTAACAATAAATAAATTTCATGAGTTTGATCAATGGTATAAATAAATAAATAAAACATTTACGGGCAAAAAATTGAAATCAAATTAAATTATCGGGACGAAAGTAGAAACTCGTTAAACTATGGGGATGGGGATGAAAAGTGTATTCAGTGATCAAATAACAAAAAAACAGAAAGAGATAGAGTCAAAATAGGTCCACCTTGCCCTTTGTCGAATCCCGACCCTTGAGAAAATCACAATTAGGGTTTCTCCTGGTTCTTTAAATCCTAATCCCATCTTCTCTCTCTCTCTCTCTTCTCTGTCTCAAATTCCGACCCAATACGACGGTCGTAAAGAAATGGATCTAGAGGTGGTGGGCCGCCACGCTCTGTTCTTCGATGACGACGCCAACGCCTCGTTCGTGAACTCACGCGACGCCCTCGTCGAGTGGAACTCGCTCTTCATCGACCGCTACGATGTTCGCCACCTCCTCTCCGGCCCTCTACCCCCTATCACTCGCCGACGACATCTCAACCGTTCATCCTCCTCGCCGCCGCCTCACCCTGATGCTGCGCTCGAGTTCAAGCTCGATCAGGAGCGGTACCTCGATTTGCCGTCGCCGTCTGAGGAACCAGAACAAGGTAAATTAGTCAAAATCAGTGAAAAAGTTGTTAGCTTTTATTTTGAATTTAAGTAATTGTTTTCTTTATATTATAGTTTGGATTGGTCTGCATTGAATTAGTTAAGTTTTGGTTATTGAAACTTAAGGAAATTATACTTTTAAGAGAAGAGAATGGTGAAGCAATCGCTTTCATATTCAGGATGTGTTATTTGGTAGATATTGTTTGGTTTCTGAGAAGAGGGATGTTGTAGAGGAAAATTAAGGGGTAAAAAGTAGTTGGTCAAGATAGCACACGGGAAATAGTGCATTAGTTTTAGGCTTTATAGATGAATTTGCCATGCTACTGTTTTGTTTGGTGCTTAGCAAGGTTTCATTAAAATCAAAATAGTTTTTGCACTTGAAATGCATTGGTTTATAAGATTTTCCTGCCTGGTAATGTGGTTTTAACTTGCTGAGAATCCAATAAATATGTAAAAATTGTTTGTTTGCTACATGAATACAAACATTTATCTGCCTGAAAATAAAGAAGAAGGGATTTGTGGGCTTAGCTTGATAGTTGGCGTGCAATATCAGACGGTAGTAGAATTCATGGTGATTGAATTAAGACCCCCCAGAAGAATATGCCCCACATAGACCTTAGGTCTTGATTCATTGGCCCTCTTGTTTTGTATCGCAATTGGAAATGAGCCATATGCTGAGAAGAGGTGTTCTTTTCTTGCCTCATTTTCTGGGGGCTGAGTGTAAGCCTATGATTGAGAGATGGAGTTTGGTGACTATCTTGTATTAGTGCTATTGTTTTTGCATTATTTTTTCAGTTTGCAGGATCGAATGTAATTTGCAACAGTTGCATATATCAGAGACACGAGTAAGAGTATTCCTATCTAACTGTAGCTTTTCTTGTTATTTTCTTTTGCCTCCATGTTTTGTGCCAGTTGGCTGTGTGTATCAATGACGCAGCTTCGGCTAAAATTGATGTTTGTAAGAGATTATGATTATTAAGCCTTTTATGTCCAGATACAGGTAATGATCCAGAACAGGCAGATGCTGGTGGCTATCATACTGTTGGCTTCTCATATGGAAACCTAGATGAGTTTACTGAGCAGAAGATTAATGATACTGAGCGGAAGAATAATGATACTGAGCCTGTTTTTCAACCAGCCTTTCCAGTGCCGGAAAGCTTAATTCAAAACCTTGTAAGCCTACTCCCTCGTGTTTCCTATTTGCCTATGTACAACTTCATATGACCTGGATATTATTGTTTGTTTGATAGTAAACAAATGCTGCCAGATGATAATTGCTAGGGTGCATGTGTTATTCTAAGGCTTACCATGTCTAAGTTTCAGATGCTCGGAGAAGGCATGCAGTTCTTGTGACCCAAGGGGCTGTGCAGGTGGGATTAGGATTGTAGAAATTTACTGAATCTTTACAGCTTGTGAGCAAATTGGAAGAAACATATCTTGATAGAGTTATGTTTTCTGATATTTGTGGTTATCTGACGTATGTGAGGTTCAGAGTGTTTATTTTAGGTATTCTGTTGCGGTATTTATTCGTCTTTTTTATTTTGAGGTGAAATCTGCATTTGTGGAATTTCTCCGTGTTCTGAAAGAATTTTTTTTTCCTGTTTTTTCTCCCTTAGCCTCCAACAGAAAAGTTACATCAGATCATTGCAAGAACTGCTACATTTGTCTCCAAGCATGGTGGGCAATCAGAAATTATTTTGAGGGTGAAACAAGGAGACAATCCTACATTTGGGTTCTTGATGCCTGACCATCACCTTCATGCCTACTTTAGGTTTCTTGTCGATCACCAAGAACTCCTGGCATATGATACTGATGGAAAATCTCTAGATGAAGAGAAGAAAGCTGATGGTGGGATTGACCAGACAGGTGGTGCATTGTCTTTGCTTGGTTCTGTATATGGGTATGGAGAGGATGAGGATGGTATAATTGAGGATGCACCTGAATTGGGAAAGCTCAAGTCTGTCGAAGCTGTTAATGCTGTTAGTGCTGTTAGTGCTGTTAGTGCATCTGTTCCTCATGGATCAGAACAGATAGAATCTTCTGGAAACATAGCTGGGAAAAATGATATTGTTTCCAAGAGTCCATGTATTCCTTTGAAAGAAAAAGTTAATGTCATTAAACATAATCGCACGGTTAGCACAGTTAGCATAGTTAAAGGCGGAGCTATTAGTGGGACGAAGAAAGGAAGTGATGCCTCAGGATCGGTTTCCACTGCTGCCAATAAGTCACATGCTCCTGCTATGCCTAGCACACCCAAAGTTGAACTACCCATTTTGGAGCCACCGCCTGATCAAAAGAAAGTGGTTGAGAAAATAGTTGAGTTCATATTGAAAAATGGTAGAGAATTTGAAGCTGTTTTGATTGAACAGAATTGTAAACATGGAAGGTTTCTGTTCCTTATGCCATCCAACCAGTATCATTCTTACTATTTAACAGTTCTTCAAAAAGCTCAGGAGGTGCGTATGTGCTGATCCTGTAATGTCTTTAATAATTTTATGCTTTTTGATTGAGTTTCTTTTGATAAAAATGAAAGAATTCTGGGTGCCTTTGCCCCCAAATTTGTGAATCATCCAGCTATTCTATTTGGGGTGCATATGTTCATATGTCATCTTGTATTTTAGGCTATTTTCTTAAATTGCCTTGTGTTGTTTATCATTCATGTACATTTTGGATATCAGTTGGAAGTTATTTAATTTATATTTGATAAGAAGAGTAACTATCCTATGCACATAAGAACTAATGTACGTCTACCTGCATATGGTTTACTAGCAATCCAAGGGTCTTTAAGTAGATGCGAATCTGTGTACATTGGAAAATTGCTGTTTGTGAGATACGTAAATTTGGATTTTTGAGTTACCAGAGTTTGATAGTAGTAATTGTTTGAAGTCTAATTTTTTAGTGCATATAGAGGTTAAATCTATGTTGTGAAAATTTAGGTTTGTTTATGTCATTCTTCCTTCACTTCCTTTGTTGTTAGTATCTGACCGATTGGTGCTGCATTGTTTCCATATTACTGATATTTATGACTGTCTCTTTTCCTACAGTCCAAGTTACCTGGCAAAGGATTGGTTTCTGAGAAGCATGAGTCAGTGGGGCATGTAGCGGACAAGAAAACTGCTAAGGAAGGTGATACTGCCTCATCAGGATCTGCTGGTCATGATCTACCTTTTGATTATGACAGGAAAGAGAAATTTAAGATGGTAGTTAGCAAGTTAAAGAAGGATGGACATGATCCGCCTTCTAAAGCTAGTGAACCTCAGTCTGGAGTCAGCCTGGATACAGCTGCAGCTATTCTTCAGGCAGCCACAAGAGGCATCAAGAATCCGGGTCTAGAGATATTCCCAAAGTCATCGAGTGGTATAGGTCAAGGCCATAGCAATGAAGGTGGGCGAGATTTGAGCTCGGGGAGTCTACATACATCTCAACTTCAAACTTCTGTTCAAAAGGAAAAAATTTCTGGGGAGCCTCGCATTCCCGTCCCTGTTGCCAAGGCTATTGCAGAGACGGCTGCTCATGCAGCCGCAAATGAGGCTGATTCCTCTGAAGCATCCTTGACCAGAGAGCAGAAACTGAAGGCTGAGAGATTGAAACGAGCAAAGATGTTTGCAGCCATGATAAAAAGTGGATCTGCACCAGTGAAAAGTGAATCATTGCGTGGCTTATCGGCTGAACCACCAGAATCTGGGATTTCCTCTTCGGGTAATGAGGTTGTAAATCTTTCAGCCAAAGAAAGAGAAGGCAGTTCAGTTCCATTAGAAGCTGATATTTCAGATAAGGTTGAGGAGTTTGAGAAGAAACTTTCTTTTGATGAATGTAATGAGCGGCGATCAAAGAGGAGCTACCGTGCCAGATCTAAAAGGCATGAAGGAGAAGAAGAAAGTGACAATGATTTAGAACAAGAGGCAGAGGAAGAAGAAGATAAAAGGGGTCACAAGCACTCCAGGAAGAAGCGTCGGTCTCATCATTCTTCAGAACATAGTAGGGATAGGCATAAACAAAGAAGGCATTCCTCTTCTAAGGATAGAGATTCTCGGCACCATCGTAAGCATGCCAGTTATGATGATGAGAAGCATCGGCACTTGCGGAGGAGGCATAAGAGAAATACCTCTGATGATGAACATCAGCCTCGAAAAAGGAATAGGCATGATAGTTCCTCTGATGATGAGCATCGGATTTCCCGACGAAGGTATAAGCATAGTGACTCTTCTGATGATGAGCACCAGCATTATAGGCGGCGGCATAAGCACGATAACTCCTCTGAGGATGAGCATCAGCACCACAGAAGATCGGGAAAGCATAGGAAACCCGAGCCTGAAAAAGAAGCGGATTTAGAAGAAGGGGAGATCTATACAAAGGCAGATCAATCAAAAGCTAGTGAGGGTGATCATGCTAATAGGGAAGCTTCTGTGGATTTTTCAAAGTCGCATCAAATTGGAAGAGCTCCATCTCAGCCCCCTCGAGCTACTGAGGTCTCAGATGATCTTAGAGCCAAAATCCGTGCCATGTTGATGGCAACCTTGTGAGAAAGGCACGATTGTAGGTTTCATTTGTTGTAAAAACAGTTAAACAATTTGTCATGATTTTATCCATAACCCGAATATCATTATTCTGAGTTCAAACTGCAGACTGATGCCTATCAAGTCCTATCCTAGCCCCTGCTTAGGACTGTTGTATCTTCAAGCTTATGTTTTAATTTACAGAAATCCCAAAAACTAACATATATGTAGAACGGATCAATTGCATAATTGGCATCAAGTTTTTGTTATTCACACGAGCAAATTCTCTTTAGTACTTATATCTCCGCTTATTTTATTAATTTGTTCAAAACCTTTTATGATAACTGATAAATTTTTTTAATTAACAAAAGAAAACGAAGGTGGTGATTGCAACAATAGCTGGTATATTTTGTATATAGTTTAGGTTTTAAAGAAATAATATGTTTAAAAATTAAGGATTAAATACCTTTTTGGTCACTGGTTTTACATGGAAATTCAAATTGGTCATTGGAAAAAAAAATAGCTAAATTTGTCATTGTGTTTCCCAAACTTTACAATTTATAGACATTCCGTTAAGTGCAATTTTTTTTATTTTTATTTTTAAGGAAGCACGTTTAGTTTCTTCCTCTGACTCAATGAATTAAGATATATTGTGCTATTAGTGTTCAACAAATTAGGGGAAATCTTGGGTTTACATCCAAATTGCATAATTTGCATCAAGTTTTTGTTATTCACACAAACGCATTCTCTATAGTATTTATATCTCCGTTTATTTTATTAATTTGTTCAAAACCTTTTAAGATAACAGATAAAAAAAATTTAATTAACAAAAGAAAACGAAGGTGGTGATTGCGACCATAGCTGGTATGTTTTGTATATAGTTTAGGTTTTAAAGAAAAAAAATGTTTAAAAATTAAGGGTTAAATACGTTTTTGGTCACTAAAAAAAAAGTTTAGCCAAATTGGTCATTATGTTTCCCAAAATTTACAATTTATAGACATTCCGTTAAGTGTAGTTTTTTTTAGGAAGTACGTTCAGTTTTTTATTTAGGAAGCACGTTTAGTTTCTTCCTCTAACTCAATGAGTTAGGGTATATTATGCCATTAGTGTTTAACAAATTAGGAAAAATCATGGGTTGAAATCAAAATTGTGAGATATAAGGTCATGGATTGGATGCTATATTGAAGCCTGAATCAATTGAGTGAGAATCGTATTGTCACTTCAGATGATAAGGAGACGTAATCAAGGTGATAGAGCACCAAAAATATTGGTAAGTTGATTTTATCTTAATTTGGTTTGGCTTTTTGTTTATGATTTTTCTTATACCTCATAATTTTGATTTCAACCCAAGATTTTCCCCAATTTGTTAAACCCTAATAGCTCAATATACCCTAATTTGTTGAGTTAGAGGAAGAAGACTAGGGGCTCGTTTGGTACACCATATTAGACTATGGATAGGAGTAAATAGTCCATGTCAAGTGTTTGGTGTGAACTTGTATTATTTAATTACCTGTCTATTTTAAACTGGTTGGACTTTTAATACTCTCCTTACCTGACTAACTAATACAACCCACACACCCCAGTTTAGATAATACACACTTAATTCTACAGTTAGGGAAAAATCCGACAATGCTATTTTCATTTTCTTCTCCCTAGGGTTCTTCTCTGCCTCCACTCTTCTCCAAGTATCCATCTCTCTCTCTCTCTCTCTCTCTCTCTCTCTCTCTCTCTCTCTCTCTCTCTCTCTCTCTCTCTCTCTCTCTCTCTCTCTCTCTCTCTCTCTCTCTCTCTCTCTCTCTCTCTCCAAATGAGTTTTTCCTTTTTGGCGTTTTTTCTTGCTGTATATCTAACTCAATAATCAAATTATCATCATGCGCCTGTGTATCCAACTCAATACATGCTGCTGAGTTTTTCTTGCGTTTTTTTTCTTTATATATTTCATCTTCTCCATGTATCCAACTCAATAATCAAATTATTATCCAAGTTAGCGATTATAACAAACTCTTAGAACAATACATGCGGCTGCGTTTTTCTTGCTGTATTTTTTTCTTTTGGTGCTTTGTTGGTTTGTTTTCTAGTAGCATATTTCCGTGTTGGTACTGTTGTTGATTCTCTTCTTGCCTACTTTTATGAGATACTACAATTATGATAATAGGTTAAATGAAAAAAAAATCTTGATAAAAACAGTTGAAAAATAAATTTTGTCATATGAATCTTACCAAAAAAAATTCATATAATTTCAATTTCAATTTCCACTTAAATTATCAAAGAATTTTTTGTAAAAAAATAGTATGATCCGATGTTATCCGGAACAGCACCAAACACAGTATAACTTAGTCATACTATTTATCTGAAACAACACCAAACGTCATATTATGGATAAACAGTCAGTACTCTCCGTAACAGATTAATACTATCCGACAGAAATTAGTCAGTACAGTCCGACATACCAAACGAGCCGTGAAGGTGCTTCCTAAAAAAATAAAAACAAAAACTACACTAAACGAAAGATAATGGAATGTCTATAAATTATAAACTTTGGGGAACACAATGACCAATTTGATTAAATATTTTTCGGGTTATTGATCCAAATGGTCCCTCAACTTTTGCTCCAGTATCATTTTGGTCTACCAACTAAAATTTTCATTTCAATGGTCCTTTAACTCTTCATTTGGTATCAAAACGGTCCCACCGTTAAAGTATGTTAATATTGCCGTTAAATTTAAGAGTAAAATTATCCATATAAAATAGTATGATCCGATCTTTAATTTTTTTCAAAAGGAAATCAGGTCCAACGAATTAAGACACAAAATTTTAAATTTTAAATATCTTAGCCGAATTTAAATATTTTTAGGTCTATTTGTTTGAAAAAATAAAATGAACCTAACACACACAAAATTAATTTTATAAAGTTAACACAAAATAAAAATTTAACACAAAAACGAATTAAGACAAAAAAAATCAATTATACATCTTTAGATTTACATCTTCCCTACTGGAGCAAAAATCACATTTACAACTCCCGGAGGTGTAAAGGGGATGTAAAAGTGGTTTTACACCCCCGAAAATACACCCTCCCACTGTGGATGCTCTAAGATCATATGCCAGAACCAATTGGCTTAACAGAATTCTCTAGGAGAAGAATGAAGAAAAGAAAAATAAATAAATGGTATTCAGGAGAGGTGTTTCCCTCTTTTCGGCCGAGGTGGCCGATGGAAGGAACTTTTGGTCCTTCTTCTTTTGAATTGCGTAGGCGTGCCACCACCAAGCCACTGATTGGCTTGAATGGAAAAGATCGGATTATTGTGTTCGCGCTTCTGACTTCTAACCAGCCGATTGATCGGCCAAGCAAGGAACCACCTCTTGGCCTAGGTTCTTTCACTTCCTCGGGGTCGAGGATGGTTAGGTTTCGTATGGATTTTTTTTTGTGATTTTTAGGTTTTTTTAGTAAAAGTGATGCAATTAATTTTAAAATGAATTTAAACTAATAACAATAATTAAAGTGCAAGAAAAATGGATCAAAGCTATAAATAATATAAAATAAAGTAAGAACGATAATAATGATAAACTAAATTAAACTTGAAATTAAACTGAATGAAATTCAATAACAATGAAAGTAAAGGAATGGAAATAAACTTGAATTTAAAAGATAAGGAAATATAAATTACGAGAAATTAAACTTACACTAACGAAAGCGAAGAACTGATCTAGTCTACTTGCTTGGAAAATAAAATATAGTCTATGAATAGAAAAGTAAAAGACAAAAAATAGGTTTTTGTGTATGATGTCAAGGTCTTTTTCTCTTCATCTGATGGGGTTTATATAGGGTGATCCTCCACCCATGGGCTGGCCATTAAATGGCCCGAAGGTCAACTTCGTTCAAAACCTTGCCTTGTGTGGCTTCCTAAATCCACGGAATTGATGAGATTATCTTATTGAAAATATGATTCCTTGATTCTCTCCTTCTTAGAAATGTTCCGGATTTACATCGATTTCTTTGATTGCTTTCTTAGAATGGATCTCGTCACGTGCATGAAAACATCCGGAAGTTTTGGGCCTACTTCCGTGAGTTGGACTTGAACCTTCAAGACTTGTCTTGACATCTGGTGAGACGGACCTCTAATCTTGATAAAATAATCCCATGATATTGGAGTGGCTGGAAATTCAATGAATCCACATGCATCCTCAAGATGTCTTAATATGCATGAATTATCACTTAAAACGTAATACATCTATCAAATAGGCCATTTAATGGCCATTGAGAATGCCCAAACCATAAGGCCATGATTTGGTATTTGTAACTATATTATTGTATATATAATATATTCAATTGGCTTTCAGACAATCGTACTAGGCAAACAAGGCCATTGAGTTGGCCTGCCAATTTGATATTTGAATATTATATATTAAGACAATTGGCCAAATTAAATCGAAGGCCATTGAGTTGGCCTACCAATTTGTGAAGGTCAATAGACAATCGTACTAGGCAAACAAGGCCATTGAGTTGTGAAGAGAATCCAAGGCTGAGTCTACCCGTAAGGCCATGTTTTGGCCTTCTTAATTGTTTAATTCCTTATATATATAATAACATATTAAAACAATCTTGGCCAATTTGAATCAAAGGCCATGGATTTTATAAAATATAATATATTATTATCAATGGCCTTTAAGAGGCCATTAAGTTGGCTAAATCAGTTTGTGAAGGTCAATTGGCCTTCAGACAATTCGTACTGGGCCAACCCAAAAATCAGTCAACTCACCTCAAAAATCAAAAATCAAAAATCAGCCGCACTTGCACCTCAACTCCATCCAACCGAAATCCCCAGCCACACCTCCAATCTTTTTCGGCCAGCTCAAAAGGCCACACTTCCAGCCAAGTTTTCGACATGTGCTCCATTATTCAGCCGACTTCAAAAGGCCATTCTTTCAGCCAAGTTCAAAACGTCATTTTGATTTATACTAATATATCTATGGCAATTGACCAATGGTCGTTCACCAAACTGATCAACTTAAAAGTTGGCTATTTGAATAGCCAACTATCCCAATCAAAACCAAGTATATCACTGTGTGGGCCAACTTTGGCCTTCTTGATATCACAAAAGGTCATAACATCTTTCTACCAAAAAGATCTTTTGTGGTCTTCTACATTGTTTAAGATTCTTAAATATGTCCACAGCTCTAACTATTCAAAACTCCAGCCGATTGGTCCCTTATGGAAACTCAACAACGATTTTGATAAAAGCTCAGCTCAAATAACTCATTTTCCTTTCACTATTCCAGCTGCTATTGTTATTGAAGGAAACCCTTTCACTGTTGCATCTGCTACCCCAAAATTCTTTTGGAATCAAACCTTAAACCGCTCAAGGAAGACCTCCGATCTTGCTAGAGAGACTCCAGCTGATTTTTGGTGGTGAGAATCCTACATCTTCTTAAACCCCTTGGCTGACCTCAAACCGGGCTTGTGAGTTTTGCCATTCAATTTATTTATTATTTGATTATTGCTATTATAAATAACAACATCTTTGTTTTAACTAGGCCTTTGGGTTTCCACCTCACTTGGCTTGGATTTGGAGACCACATCCAAACAAGAGGACATGTGAGAGTAGCAGGAGGAGGAAGCCTAGTCGGAAGGTCAGTCGTGCCAAATCCAAATCTTACTTGCATTGAGCACCCTAAATACATTTTTTTTTGGGTGCAGAATTACCCTTAAAATAAAATGGTACTTGAAGGCTAATAATGTCCTAAAGGAGGACTCAACCTTTGACAAAGTGAGATGTCCTAAGCTTCTAGTAGGTCTTCAGCATTAGAGTTATATTTGCGATCTTTGACTAATTTAGTTGGTCAAGGACCAAAACTTTGAAGTACAACATAGCATTATTGTATTAAGCAATCCCGATCTCTTGGATCACAGGGGTCCAAAATATTTATGATTACCAATCGTTGGATTTAAATCCAATGGTTTACCCACTCTTACACTATTTTTAAGAAACATTTTTGAACCGTTGGATTTAAATCCAACGATAGGTGACCACAATCTCTTGGACCCCAGGAATCCAAGAAATCGGAACTGTTGTATTAAGATATAAACAAGTAGCTGCCTTGAAAAATAATGTTGCAAGACCGATTAAATTGTCTTGCCAATTAAGAGCTTAAGAAAAATGATATGTTCACTTATCGGGAATGGCTACGAGTAGAAAGATAATTATTTCAATTAATGACTTTCCCATTTTTACTAAGAGCATCTCCAACCGATATGTCAAATTGCCACATGGACATGAAATGACAAAAATTGAAGGTTAAAATTGCTCCAACTGAGTTGTCAAATCCTACATGGATTTGAAGGTTGGAAGAGATATGTCAAAAATAACATATCAAAAAACTTGATGTCAAATATTATTTTAATATTGTTTTAGTCAAGGACCTTATTATCATTTACTCTCTTTTAAAACTTTATGCATCATATGGGTCCCATTTGCTTTTAAAAATATAATAAAATAATATGATATTTGACATTTCGGGTATAGTTCAAATTTGTTCAAAGTGTTAAATTGCCACATAAGCCATCAAATTCAAATTTAACATTTTGCATTTGACATCTCCCTTGGAGATGCTCTAATACATAAGGAATTAAACAATATATGAGTTTCACTTTGAAATTAGTAATGCAATACCATCAAAACCAAAAATTGGATCAACCAGGGAGGCTAGTTGATTCAATTCAAATTCCTTATTTTCCCTAAGTTCTATGATTCCTTAATTAGTTATCTCATTCCAAGTAAGTAAACATGATTGGTGGGAATTTGGTCCAATAAGAATTCTTGAGTATTGTCGAGCTGTAAATTTTATCGCTCTATGTTTGAACCTTTAATGGATGTGAAAGACCTAATACAAATGCTTGTATATATTATTCAAGATCCTCATTTGGTTTGCGGAAAAGATTTGATGGGAAATAATTTCTCATGTTTTTTCCCAAAAGGGATGAGAAACGTAAAACAAAGTTTGTTTAAATTTTCATTTATACTCATGAAATCAAATATATATATATATATAAAGGAATGAATTTAATGCTATATTGTAATTCTAAAGAGTGCTACTATTTCCACCCACCTGTCCTATTTCCCCACCCACCTTATCTTCCCACCCACCATGTAAATTTTAAAAAAAACAATCCTATCTTTCCACCCACCATTATTCCTAAAATATCCTTTGATTATTACCCCCTATATATATATATATGATAAGAATTGGAATTGAACTGTAAGAGGTTTGGGTTCTTAAGTTCTCATCGGAATATGCATAAACTTCAATACGCAATGAAAACTCGTTCTGGTATCAAACAACATATGTAGAACTAATATTTGTGCTTATAATTCCATTTCTTCTTTAACCCATATTGTATTAAACTTCTGAAATTTCCAGTTTGCAATGAAAACTTCTGAAACAATATGTAGGATATAAAGAAAAAGAGATTAAAAGTTCTACAAAATTCAATCCCCCTACCCCAACTGAGCAACTGCAAATTGTCGAATACAAAATCCTGTAGTAAAATCCAATTCTCCATTCTTTTATTCAAACCGCCATTGCTATCATCATTTTTCATACACATACGTCAAAAACCTCAAAATCCCAATTGGATTTTCCTCTAAATTCCAATGCCCAGCTCCATCGACGGACTTGGAAAATTGCTGTTAACACTCTAACTTCAATTGCTGATTAAATATGCTTGGCTTTGGTCTTGGTACACCCATAAGCGAGAGTTAAGATATAAAACGTGCTTAAGAGAGAGTTAAGATAGTCATTTTACAAAGGGATAAATTTGTCTTTAAAAATTTAATGATAAGGTGGGTGGGAAAATAGGATAAGGGGGTGGAAATAGTAGTACTCATTCTAAATTGTTAACATGGCAAAAATGATCATGAAAAATGTGCATTTAATGCTGGCCAATTTTCCCGAAGTTTCCTTGGACTTACCAAACATAGAAAATCAATTAATTTTCCATCCCCAAACCTCATTTCTCATAAACTAAACACAAAAAGTGGAAATTAAAACCACTTTCCTTTGCTTTGACAAAATTGTAACTCCTATATTAATTAATTTTGGTGATCCAATCCAACCCGACGGGGCTCTTAATTTGGCCACCATCTTGTTCCAACCCTAGCTCCTATTCAATAATGAATATTTCCCTACCAAATGTATCATAGGGTAGAGTACTCTTTTTCTTCAATGTTTTTCCGCTTTCTCCATGCTTTCTTATTAAATTCCACCGTCTGACACTACATTTTTTTCAAACTCTATAAACTTTTTCTTTAATATTCGACCTAACATTTGAACCCCCATTTTCAGACTTTGTGTTACTCTGCAAGTAATTGCATGCCTTGCTGAATTGAATCTTATGTCAACACGGCAATCTTTATTTGTTTGCATTTGGTAAGCATGATTCTTGTTTATAAAAATAGGGCAAGCAAGCATTGAACCTCAACAAAATATTTAATTAGTTGGTCAAGTTTCAACCCTTTTCTAAAAAATTACGCCATTAAAATTTAGTTTTGATTGGAATTATGCCGTTGACGTTTGAGGTAGTTTGTGTTATGAAAATAATATACACACATTTAGTGACTTTTTCAAAGTCATCGCATATAGCTCAGAGACAAGTACTAACTTCGGGATGGAAGAATAAATGGAAATATGAATATAACTTTTTTTTTTTTGAGAAAAAAATAGATTACTCATATAATTTTTTATTGCTACAACTAATATGGGTATTTTCTTTTTTGCAATAAATTATGTTCGCCACCACTTGTTGCGTTGATTCCTTTCTGAACTTGTTGGTTGATTCCATACAAGAAAGTTTTGTATGCTAATTACATATTTTACAATAACAATAGAATAGCCACCAAAACCTTTCGCAAATTGTGGTAGAAATGGGGAGGAAAGGAGATCCTGGGATTGTTTGGACCACAGGCTATTAACACTGTTATGTTAATGGAGTTGTCAAAAAATTGAGATAGGTGAAAGGGAGGACACAGGAAAAATGAGAACAAGAGAATTACGGAGTCAGGATTTTTAGATTGAAAATACCAAAATTTAAAACTGAATTAGAATTGTAAATGACTTTATAATCTTAAATGAGGAGGCAAACCCTATCGTCATTGTGCAATTTTTTTCCCATGTATTAGAGGTGACGGTTGTTGGAGGGTTTTTGCGCGGAAGGCCACTTCAAGGCGCTTCTCATGGAGGGGGCTATCTATGTGCAACTATATTAACTTGAGGAGGTGCACGAAGCATGTCTTGTATGCTTGCATGTCTCATGCGATGCTTCTATGGCTTTATTTTTAAGAGGATATGCTAAACTTTCTTGTGTCATCATCAGGGGAGGCCTTGGGCATAGACGGGCAACGCGGTCTCTTAGGACCCTCCAAATTGGAAGGCCCCTAACTTTTATAAATCTCTATATATACATATGTATATTACTTTAAAAATTGTATTATATTAATATTATATTAAGCCCAAGTACTATTAAAAAAAATCCCAATTATTTTGTCTAAAACTAAAAAATGGAAACTTAATAAGGGACCAATTATTTTTTTAAAGTTAAACCAGTTTAATAAGTTAACCTAGGTGAATATATAGGTTAACCTAGTAACATATACCTTAACAAAAACAAAAAAACCTAGCAGCATATAGGAAAATATGCTCTAACACAAGAAAAAAAAAAACAAGTTGATTATTGATTGTCTACTACAAGAGGAAGCGATCTTTTGAGGAAGAACAAGAAGGTAAAAAACCACAAGACTATTGCTTATATTTTCTATTGAAAAATGCATGGTAAAAAACTTGATTATGCAAAGTTAATTGATACTTTGGCATCGAAAAATGCAAGACGAGTGATGTTTGATGCATTTTATAAAGTTGTTATGTGAATTACATTTTGTTTGTTTTTTTTAGGTTATAATTCTGAGTTCGAGTTCATATAATTTTTTTTAACTTATCGAAAAATAATCACATAAATATACATAGAGAGTAGAAGACCACATTTTGGTAATTCGCCTAGGGCCTCCAAAACCTTAAGACCGCCGATGTGTGTCGTGTTAGGGCATGTTTCTTATCACTTTTTAAAAAATATGTTTAATTTCATCATTTATAGAGTGAAATAATGGAATAAACACCAAATCTATTAATAATAAATCCGTATATATAACATGTCAAACTATCTAACAAACACGAGCATCAATCTTAACTTTACAACCATTTAAGACTTGTGAGCAAGCTTTGCCAACTAATCCCTTTTAGACTAGTCTTTAATTAAGCAAGGTTACCCATTTTGTAGTCTGACTTAAAGTGGTGCGAGAGTCAAGCATACCTCATGCCCTACGTGCAAGTAGTACATGTATATATATGTAAGACTCTTTGAATAGACCTGAAGGCTGTACTTTAATCTTGCGTTAATTGGACAAGTGACTTTCACCAACCTATTGATCAAAAGATGCCTAAAACCAGCTATATCAAAATCAAAAGGTTTCACAGCCATGCATGCAGAAAATAAAAGGTTGATTCTAGAGTATTCCAGTAATCCTACATAGGTTAACTGCAGTCATATTTATTCACAATTATACAAATAACATGAGTAATTATATATAGTGTGGTCTTGAAGTATTATCACGTAGTATAATTTGTTCACGTGTTACATATAACTTGTTCACATATTACATATAACTTGTTCACGTATTATACCACAACTGAATAGTTATTGATACCATATAGTCTAAATTAGTTTGCCTCTGTTTCAAATTAACTTTCAATACTCACCAACCACAATGTCGTTGGTGCCATTCAAACCTCAAGTTTGGCAAAATCCACACAGAATTTAAAAGGGTTTAATTAAAAAAGGTGATTTATTGAAAGATTTTCTAATCTTTCTAGTTTGTGTTGTACTATTATAAACGAAATATGATGAGAAATCTTGAAATCTTGAACATATGTAACAAAAAAACTAAAGAAAAGAGAATACCCATGATTCTTTCTTTAATGCGTCGGGCAGGGTCAGATGCGCATCACCTAGTTAGTAGCCCGTGTACATTTTGAGTTGACTGTTGAAAAATAATCTATATGATCATCCTTAATTTTCTCTTGCTTTTAATTTTTTCACCCTATTTTTTAAACTGATAATTACTTATAATAGATATCTTGAAAACCTACAAAATCACAGCTGTAGATATACTAACTATTTTTATCTCCACTAGTTTTCATATGATAGGCGAAGTCAATTATTTACACGAGCATATATAATAATACTAAACTATGTAAGAATATTCAAACGTAAGCAGTTCAAGTAGTTAAGAGCATTTATTCATGCATTAAGGGTTTTTAGTTTGGTTCTCCCTTCCCTCAGTATGGTTTGTATATAAATAAATAAAAAAATAAGAATATTAATTACAATAAGGGCCTTTACTGCTTGCGGTTTTGGGTTGTGAATGGCACTTCACGACGTGATTTGTGCGTTGTAATGATGTGTTATGGTGTAGTGTATACTCCAAAAGTGAAAACTCTATCGTTAAGTTATATTATAACATGTAAATGGGATGTAGTACATAACTATATTCTAGTACCACACAATAATATCAATAATATTATAACACGTCAACTATCAAAACTACCAAGAATATCCAAAACACATTGACGTTAAAAAAGTGCAGTTATATTTAGGATACATCCATGGCACCATATTTTTTCTTTGTATAACTTTTGAACTATTTGTCATGTATAGCCACTATATATATATATATATAATATATTCAAGTCTAAGTCTGCTTAATTTGTTGGATGGTCTCCGATTTCATATCCAGATTCACATAGACAACATGAAATGAAAATGTGAATCCCGACTCACAGAGGATAACTTTTTTTTACTTTTCCGTGATATTGGAACATTCTAATAATTTCTATTTCTATTATTACGGGACGGAGGCAAAGTATGAAAAAGTGAGAAGGTCGTGACTATATCTAAGAGATAAGATAATGTGAGCATTTCCAAGTTACGTCTTGTTTTGTAATTTTGACTTCATTTGGGTGATGCAATGTTGGGATATATATTCATCAAATTAAGACTTGAGACAGATAGCGACTTACTTTTCTTAATCAAAATTATTGATGCATTATATATATATTTTAATGCATACACAAATGTGTACAAGGGAATTTTGGGGTCATATAATTGTATGATCATATGAACACTCATTTATTTATTTATTTTTCCTGAGCATTAGCCAAATATCTCATGTGAGGAATCAATAAGAGAATCAAGAAACGTGGCAAGTCGAGAGGAGAAATGACCAAACTCTATTTTAAAATCATAATATAAAATTACTAACTACGTTTTTGTCCATTTTTGATGATTTAGTGATGTATTTCTTTTTATACAAGTGATATTATTGGGAGATACATATCCTCATATGTTCGGTTAATGCTTTTAACCATTTAAGTTACAAGTCTCTTTACTATTGATCTAATTATTTATTTAAAAACCAAGGAAATATACACATTATCTTAATTATAATTAGTAAAACCACATGCATGTTAGTATGATGCTACAAATTTACCCTAATTAAATTATAATAGGTGTACTATATTATATTAGGTTTAGAAACATTAGAGTGCTGTGTGGTGTTATCAATTCACTCATGTTAGACCATGTATTTCTATTTATTAATATTGTACCACAGGTTCCTAAAATATAAACCATGTTGTCCATCCATATTATAATACTTGAGCCGGTAAAACGAGTATTTCTCTACATCAACATTTCACTTAGTACTACCGTGACATACAAATTACTTTTGTCTTACATATTTTTCCTTTTTCGACCAATCCATTGCGTGTATACTTCATTTTCTCAACTGCTATAATCATATCACATTTCACTCGAATCATCGGGTGACTATATAATGACAATATTTGAATATTGGAACACCTTACCTCACCAAAATTGCTACAATTAACTTCTTTGGTACGCCTTTTGTTTTCTTTGATGATTGATTTGATCCAAAACGAGGGCGGTCAAAGAAAACATAAGTGGGACCCAGTATAGTCGCAAGGGAGCTTGGCCGTCTATATCGTTGACTCTGCCTTTTCCTCCCCGCACATGGATTGCGCCGGACCAATAGCCCCAATGCACATCAGGAATCAGTCAAACTCACTTCTTTGACACACAACTACATACATTCTTGTATTTTCTCTCCAACAAAATTAGCAACATTTCTTTTCTACCAGCTCTTTCTTACTTTTCCTGAAAAATTTCAATGAGTTTTATCATTATCACTTGAAAATTTTCAATGAGTTTTATGATTATGATTAAGTCCTAGCAAAATTTCCATGAGTTTTAGGTATGAGATAACGTGAGGTTTGAACGAAAACCACCATAACAGATTGAAAGAACGCTTAAAAATATACCATTATATATTATTCAATAATTTTAATGTTATAATACTTTGCAACCATTAGACGATCTCCAACCATCGTTGCAAATAGACACTTATTTCTAGGCACTTAAGCGAGTGCATTTGATCAGGATGTGCACTTCTATATCTCCTTTTTTCTTTCATTAGGGTAGAGTTGAGATGACCATTTTGAAATGCCAATAACACCTATTAGTGAAAAATAATTTCCCAATTTATTTATGTTTTTAAAATCTGTAATAATTAAGCATATATAGGTCTTATTGACTTGTGCTAGTAACATGCATGTACCACCCTGCTGCTTTTATCCCTTCCCACAATTGTTATATGTATATATATAAAAAGGAAATGAAAAATAAAATAAAATATAACAGATGGATGGAAGAGTTACCCCCTCCCTCCCTCTCTCTCTCTCTCTCTCTCCTGCGAGTGTGTAGCCACGTGGTGGCTTGACGCACCAGCTGACCTCACTTCTCTATTCTGTACCATATTTCATGATGTTGTTGTTGTTGTATGTTAAGATCGATCTCACTCATTTTCAGAATACACATGTTGGTTGGTCTTAGTCCAACCAAACCCTTTTAAAGCCGAGTCTATTGCATCTCTTATGACTTCAAACTTCACTCTTTGGCCTTCCTTTCTCTCTCCTCTCTCTCTCTCTCTCATCTTCACTTCTCCTCTCTCTTTATATATTTTTATTTTATGGACAAACCAAGACGACTGCCCTGTCCACAACAGCTCTCTTTTTCTTCTGCTTCTTCTTCTTCTTCCTACCACCAGCAGCAAACCAAATCCCTCACACATAGAAATAGACTGAATTAATTTAAACCCTCCAAAACACCATTTCATTCATTTCTTACACAAACCATGGAATCTGCAGCTAGTGATCATTCGATTCACAACTGCAGATCAATCGAGCAGCCTCTACTTTCTCCGGAAACAGCCGTTGATCACGATCATCATGGGAAGCGGATTGTTGATGAGTTGGACTTCTTTGCTGATAACAAGGGTCGTCTGATGGAAATGAGAGATCAGACGGTTGAAGGCGCACATGATCATCACGGCGTTGGTCAAGAAAAGCAACTACCCGACGTAAATGTATGAAAAGTTCTCGTTATATAGTTCGTCCAATATATTTACTGAGTCTCCTTTTTTTTTTCTTTGAATTTCGTACACCATCTGACTCTAATTGTTTTTCTTTTTCATTTCTTTTTTGTCATGGTTTTGATTATTATAGACTGGTTTAAATCTTCTCACAACATACACCAGTAGCGACAAATCATCCATGGATGATGGAACTTCATCGTCCCATAATATGGAAGACAAGCATAGAACAAATGAGGTAGGCACGTATAATGGAATATTTGGACAGTTTCTTTTTTTTTCCTTCCTGGGACTAGTGGTTTAAAATAATTACAAACTATAGGAGCTTGAATTTCTATTAATTTTGTTGGTTCATTAATTTAGATGAATTAATATATATTCATGTGAGAAATTAATTTTGGGTTTTCATGCAGTTGGCAGTTCTTCAGGCTGAATTAGGCCGTATGAGTGTAGAAAATCAACGGTTGAGAGTTATGATTAGCCAGGTGAACAACAATTACCAGGCATTACAGGTGCAAATTGTGACACTGATGCAACGCCAGCAAAATCAAAAGGCTGATAATCAAACTCCAGAACAACACAAGGTATATATATATATCTATATATTAATCTGATTCCTTGACTACATAATATATATTTCTTTAATTTCACTAATATCGCAACTTCATGGGTTTGCTTAGATGATCAATAATGGATCAGTCGTGGTAGAAGAGAAGCAGATGATGAACGGGTTCAACCATATTGTTCCAAGGCAATTTATGGATATGGGCAGGGCTGGGAAAGATGAGCTTTCACAATCCCAAGATTGTTCCGGGTCACCTCCACGAAACGACATCGTTGAGTCAATGGAGTGCTGCAAGAGTACTAGTCATGTACTTCACAGGGATCTTAGTGGAACAATTAGTACTACTAATGGGGGAGAAGATAGCCCTGACCAAGAGTTTCAAGGGTGGGTTCCTAAGAAAGTCTCCAAGATGATGAGTCCCAGGGACGTGGATCAAGCCTCATCAGAAACCATGTCCATGATTAAGAAAGCCCGCGTTTCTGTTCGGGCACGATCTGAAGCGTCCATGGTAAGAAACTATCCTATAGTTGAGATTTGTTTGTCAAACTGTATACATAGACCATTGATCGATCATGTTGATTCTCCTCTGAATGTGTGATACAAATTACAATCTTCAACATTAGTAAACGTATTATAACATAAAATTGGAAAACTCTGAAACAAATTTCTTCTTAATGAGATGGGTGGACAAATTACGCAGTACATATATATTCAGAAGTAAGTTCTTTTCTGATCATTTCAAACCGCACCTCGATAACCCAAACAGAAAATATGAAATTAAAACACACATGCTTCTGTTGGAGTATAATTCAACGACAGAGAAATATGGATTTCATCATCCTAATATCAAATTCTCTTGCAGATATCTGATGGATGCCAATGGAGAAAGTATGGTCAGAAAATGGCTAAAGGAAACCCATGCCCTCGAGCTTATTATCGTTGTACCATGGGAACTGGTTGCCCAGTTCGCAAACAGGTACATACTCTCTTTTCTTGTTCTTATGTTAACAGGTCCATACCTCTTTCTTGTTTTTAGATTTGCAGTCTGACAGCATAACATGTTAATATAACTAGACCTAATTGGAATCGTAATTGACAGGTACAAAGATGTGCAGAAGACCGAACGATACTTGTAACGACCTACGAAGGCCACCACAATCATCCACTCCCTCCTGCTGCAATGGCAATGGCGTCTACAACATCAGCAGCAGCATCAATGCTACTATCAGGCTCAATGCCTAGTGCTGATGGCCTAATAAGCTCAAACAGCTTCCTGGCAAGAAGTGCCCTACCAAACTGCCCACCAAGTTTGGCAACACTCTCAGCTTCAGCCCCATTTCCCACTGTCACATTGGACCTCACTCGAACTCCAACTTCCTCAGAGATGCCACTTGGCCAGCCAAACCAGCTGCCTACAAGTTTTCCTCAAAGCATGATGTCTGTGCCACAAATTCTAGGTCAAGCCCTTTCCAGCCAATCGAAATTCTCGGTTCTCGATAGCTTTCAGGGATTGGATAGCGCTACACACTCATTGGCTGACAAAGTCAATGCAGCAACAGCGGCCATCACAGCTGACCCTAACTTCACAGCGGCTCTGGTAGCAGCCATCACCTCTATCATTGGCAATGTTCATTCAAACAATAATACCAACAACAATATTACAACAAGAAACAATAGTGATAGCAATTCATGAAATTAAAGTCGTTTTCTTTGGTAATAATAATAGATGTGCACAGTGCAATTTTTCAATATTTCACTTGAGATTAATAAAAGATTCTCATTGATTCAGTATTTTTTTAATTTTCATTCCAATTTTCTTTTGAATACAAGCAATAGTATAAATTAGAACCAAGAGGGGGGTTTCTCACACTATTAAGAGCACTTCCACCCATGGTGCTATGGCAAAGGGCAAGTAAGGGCAGGCACTATTTATGTGAATAGTGCCTGCCCTAACAATATTTTTTAATTTATTTTCCACCTATTGCCATAGCAATCCAAGGGCAATTACTATTCACATGAGATTAATTTTATTTTTATGTATGAGATTAATAATAATAAAAATTGTTAGGTATGTACAAAAAAGATTTGGAATTTTATGGTAATCTTTCATAATTTTTTTCAATTTTTATAATTTTTCTTCATCGACATCAGCACCCTCAGGCAATAACTCAGACTATTCTTACCTTCGGGCTTGCCTAGTCTTCGTGGAGCCCACCATATGCTTGGGCTGGATTTGTGTGATGGAGTGGGTTTCTTCAACCTGGGAGGGCCTTTTGTCCAAGCTAGGCTCTGTGATGGAAGTGCTCTAAGATGCTATTAGAGTTTGAATCTAAGACCATTTATCTACAAGTCAAGGCCCTAGGCTAGAGCATGTTGACATTCTCATTTCAATTTTCAATTTTCAACTGAGGGATACATATTTACATTTTTATTCAAAAGAAAAGCGTATGTCAAAGAATTTTAAATTTATAGCCCTTGTTATTCAAGAAAATATGAGAAGCTCAAATATGACAAACGAAATTACAGTTTCACACATTTGAGATGAAAAGTTTTGGGATTTGTTATAGTGGCTCTGCCAAGTGGAAGGTTTCAACAATTCATATATATATATATATATATATATATATATATATATATATAGTCCACTAATTTATCTTTTACTTTTCCCTTCCCTTATAGAAGCCAAACAATTTTCTCATAAAATACATAACTTACGATCGACTATGCCAATTGCCAATTGTACTGTTAAAAAAAAAAAAAGTCCCCAATTGCGGTAGCATGATACTAATGAACCCAAATCATGCAATTGTTTGTGAGTCTCTCATAGATCAGTCATACCAATACAATTTCGTATCATATCAATCGTGTTGGCATGCATGATTTAAAGAATCCAAATCTTGCCCTGTTTCATGAAATTTTCATACATGGTTGGCAAACCAAATTAAAGAAAGTGGTTATTATCATATTTCTCACATCCAGAACCTAATTTTTTTCTTCTTCTTAGAATCTTAGTTTTGGTTCTTCTAGAGAATATAATGGAAAGTTCGACAAAGAATATACATATAATGGAACAGAATTACAAATATTGAATAAAAGTTTGGAGGAAATTAAACTGACATTCTTCATAGACATTAATGGGGAATTTGAATAAAAGAAAGGCCAACCTAGTCTAATCACCCAAACAACCAAGCTTTAGTTTAAGATGTAGGTACTTTTTTTGATGAAGAAGGGGAGCAAAGCCCAAACAACAAAAAAACTATGCTACAACAGGACAAACTAGACGAGGTCTAGTAACCCCTAGCACATCATCAGCCAAAAGAGAGGCCATCCAAACTGGAGCAGACTCAAACACATATAACCCCAAATCCACATCATAGCTCCTCCACCTATCAGCCACATAATTCTTTTCTCTATAAATATGCTGCACAACAAAATTATCAACCTTATTCATAAGCTCCCAGCAACTAACAATCAAACCAGCAAGAGGATGGAACTCATCAATTCTATCCATATGAATAAGTTGGACACCAATGACCCTACTGCATTTTTAGAACAAAGAAAGGATAAACAAACCAGAAACAAGGGGGAAAAAGATTTTAACAAAAGCTAATTCAGGTCAACTTGGTAAGGTACATTTCTTTTGAGAATGTCCTAACATATGGCAGCGACCACATTGAACAACAACTCAGACCCATACATAATACCTCACCAAGTTGAGGAACAATCATGTTTCAAAGAAGGATCCATAATTGAGTGACCTTTCAAATATTTTCCCTCAAAAATCCTGGCCCATAAACCTTGATCCTTAGAATGCAGCCTCCAACCAATCTTAGTTAATAGAGCTTGGTTCATATTGGCAGATCAAACCCCAAGATCTTACTTTTAGGCTTACAAGAAGATCGCATTGACACAAGTACACTTTATGTTTTCTGTCACTGCCCCCATCCCCCTCTTTCCCATAAAAAAATCTGATTAATCTTATTCAAATCTGCACAAATACTAACTGTTTGCATAGCATAAACATTAATTGCAGAGGTTACAGCTTGCACCAAAGTAACTGTACCAGCATAGGAAAGCATTTTACTATTCCAAAAGGCCAATCTTTTATGCACTTTATCCACCAAACTAGTGAAAGTAAATTTGTTGGCTCTATTATGCAATAAAGGCATTCCCAAGTACTTCCCCAAATTATCAGTAAGAGGAGAACCACATATACAACTAATTTCTCTTGCCAATTCCTTACTAGTATTGGGAGAGGAATACATAGCAGAATTGTCAAAATTACCACTCTGACCAGAGGCTTGATAAAACCAATCCAAACAAGTCTTCATAATTCGAGCTTGAGAGTCACTAACTTCAGCAAACAAAACCAGATCGTCAGCAAAGAAAAGATAAGAAACAGAGGGGCCAGATTGAGAAGTTTTAACAGGTTTCCAACCCTTTCTTTCGACAGCATAAAAAAATGAGGTGTGAGAACTTCTCTATACATAAGACAAATATATAAGGAGAGTGGGACTCCTTGTCGAATACCATTAGTAGGAGTAAAGGCTTTAGTTAACTCACCATTAACACAGACTTGATACTTAACCGAGGAAATACACTCCATGATCAACTGTACAAGTCTAGAAAGGAACCCAACTTCAAAGCGCACAGCCTTAATAAAACCCCAATCTAATCTGTCACAAGCCTTGGATAAATCAATCTTCCAAGAAAAAAATCTTTTCTTGCCCTTAGAAATTTTAAATTTATGCATAAGCTCCTGAGCTATGAGAATATTGTCAGTTATATGCCTCCCAGGAATAAAGCTAACCTGGTTAGGACTTATCACTTAGCCATGATAGGCCTTAGCCTAGCAACAATTATCTTTGAGATAATCTTGTACAAAGTGCAGCAAAGGCTAATAGGTCTAAACTGAACCATGGATTGGGGATGCTCAACTTTAGGAACTAAAGTTATCAAAGTAAAATTAAGCTTATCAGGCACACTACAAGTCTGGAAAGCTTGGAAAACCATCCACACCAAGAGCCTTAAGACTACCAATATGAAAGAGGCTATCCTTGACTTCAACAATGTCCACATTTCTCGACAAATAACTAACAACCTCAGCATCCAGAGTAGGGAAATAACTAGGCAAAATCACTTCATTAGGAGACACATGTGCTTGAGTAAAAATGTTGGAAAAATACCTGACAGCGAGAGCTTCGCACCATCTGCTTCTTCAACCCAATCACCATCCTCATTCTATAGCCACTCAATTTTATTTCTTCTTCTTCTAATGAGAGTGGTCATATGAAGGAATTTAGTATTACGATCTCCCTCTTGCAACCATTGAACCCTGAATTTTTTATGCCAGAAAAGAGCCTTTTGGTCCAATAAAGCATTAAATTCATCAATCAAAGAGAATTCCAGCTCACTAAGGAACATATTAGGACCCCCTACATAAAGCTTTCTGAATGCCAGTAAGACGAGCTAATAGCCTAGCTTTCCACAGTCTCAAATGCCCAAAAACCTTAAGATTCCACTGCTTAAGAGGAGCCACCAAATAAGACTTATCAAGAGCAGAACCAGCACACTGGCCCCAATTCTGAAGAATAAAATCATGAAAATCCTCGTGCTTTAACCACATGGCTTCAAAACAAAAAGGCCTATGCAAAGGAGAAGCATGAAAACAAGAACATAAACAGATCTTAATAGGACAATGATCAGATTTGGCTCTTAGCAAATGCTTCACATTAGCCTCCGCAAACTGAGCTCTCCAAGCCAAATTACACATAGCTCTATTAATTCTCTCAAAAATCCTCTTATTATGCATGCCAAGTAAATTTAGGCCCTGAGAAACACAAATCTACCATAGCATGATCATCAAACCACTTCTTAAAACCCTTAAGCCTACAAGCAGCCACCCCTCCAATTTTATCTTCAATATGTAACATTTCATTAAAATCCCCAGCAATAAGCCAAGGTAAATTATGGCAGTCATCCACAAAACTTAAATGCTCCCACAACTTCTCCCTTTTAACCCCCACAAGGCTTAGTATAAATAGCAGAGAACAACCAAGAATCCATACCAGGCCAAGACACACAAGCAGTAATGACTTGAGTACTAATAATTTCCACATGCACTTTTTTATCATTCCACTACAAGAAAAACAGGTATTAGTGGCCACCCGTTTGGTCACAGAAACTACCCTTTTTGGTCACTGAATGCAATCAATGTCCAAATATTGGTGGTCACTGGGTGGTCACTAGAAGCTCGTCACAAATTCTATTTAGTGGCCAGTGTCAATTATTGGTCACTACAACACAAGGAATCAGTGATTATGCCAATGTGGTCACTAATAAAAGTGCGATTAATGACTGTAACTTTGGTCACTAAAGGGCTACAATTTGGTCACCAAAACACTCATTTTGGTCACTGAAAGAGGGTCACGTGCCCACATTAGTGACCTACTTGCTTGGTCACTAATGTATTTCAAAAGATTGGTAAGTAATTAGGTTTACCAATCCTAGTTCTTTATTGAATTATAATATGAAACCCCAATTAATTTTTTTTTAAATAGTGATGTAGATCTCAAAAGCAATCCATACATCTTTTCAAAAGCAATCCATACATCTAACATTCTTCCAACAAATTCACAAAATGTCTCAAATCTCAAAAACTAAAATTCTAGGTATTTAAGATGAACCTAAATGTCAATTGTTTCCCAAAAACAAATAACAAAGATTCATCACTAGTAAATTGTCCTTTATCCTATGTCCTCTGTTTGTTCTTTGTCCCATGTCCTCTGTTTTTCCTCTGATATACTAGGAATTATATCCATAAGACCTGCATCAAACAAAGAATATCAGCTTAATTATATACCAATTGTATGATGTTACATGTAGTTCTTATTAATTAGTCACACCATGTCTTCAGCCTTTCATAAACTATAAAGAAATGATTAGCAAATTACAAATTCATAGATCAAAAAACAGTGAGAAGGGTGAGGTCACTTGGTTACAAACGATAACCGTTCCAAGTCACAAATTTTACAGTTAAAGCATGATTTCAGTTGAACATAACTTCAATTTCCAGGTATTGAGTTGATAAAGCATGATATAAGTTGCCCAAAGAAAACTGAAAAGAGAATAACTTTACAAATAACTAGTTGAAATTAATAAAAAACACTAATTTTGAAACTTCCATACCTTTGGTCTGAAGTACAAGGGGAGATCTATGAAAATTGCATAGTTCTCAGTAATTGCAAAATCATGCATCATGATGGGGTCTGCTACTATTATGGGTATAGTATCATGCATGAAACCATCCTTGGAAATAACTCTATAAGTGATATACGGCGGAGTATGCGAATAGCCAAATGTAAACATCTCGCCTGCATTAGGTACAGCATAAGTGGAAAGGAAAATTTCCATATAAAGGTAGAATAAATTTCTTTCTATAAGAATGTGCTTACCATTGAATGGGTCAACCTTTGGATGAACAGTGAAGGAATGTGTCAGTCTCTTGTCATAATCCAGTAAGCCAACTGTCTGCACACTAGAAATAAACCAAACTACAAATTATTTGAGCCCAGAAAGATATAGGAGGCAATACAAAGGTTGTCATTTTTATGGTCTTTTCTTTTTCTGAACCATGAAAAAGCAGTGGTGAAGTCCATAGAAAAATGAAGAAAAATGATTCCCCTAATCTTTTCATCCCATTAGATTATCAAATTAATTGAAATTGAAAAGTAGATGCAAGAACATGGATTAGTTCTTACAAGGCTTATCTACCTCTGATAGGGCTAGAAGCTTCCCATGGTGATATATGAGAGCTGTATTACCTGGAAAAGGGAGGAAATCGTTAGTTAAAGATACTGCTTCTTAGGCAAGTAACAGGAGATACTTTCCTACTTCGCCAGGATTTCAAGGATACACTTGTACGAGTATACAAAATTCATAAATGTTTCAAACTGGACAGAAAACTATGCACACAGTTTCAATTGTCATTAAGTTTTGAACCAAGGTGTAGGGGATGAAAATACTAAGTACTCAAAACTTTGATGTCCATGCATGCTAAAGTATGGTGTATGGTTCATAAGGATTAAATTCCTATTAAAATAACAGTGCAACAAAGGCATTACGGTCAATGAGTTGTGACAGTTCAGAATTGTGCTGAAAAGAAGTTGTTATTGCATTTCAAAAACATTGCGCGCAAGAACACCCTACCTGTCCCATTTCCATAAGACATATCTAATACTTTCAGTTTTGCTCTCAGTATTTGCATGTTAACCATGAGTAAGCCAAAAAGCCCCTTAAGGTCTCCAATCTGGAAATGACATATTCAGGAACATAAGAACGGAATCTACCAACTAAACATCTATGTCACAAGTTTGATCTAAAATTGCAACGGTTGAAGTGTGGTTACTGACATACCTTCATAAATTTAGCACCTCCAAAATATTCTTCTTGCTTAAGACGGGATGTCCTAACATAGCGGGAGACATACGTTGCTTTTCCATCTTTGATGTGCATACCATGAACCATACTGCAAAATGTTAAATACATAAAGTAATGCTGGATCACATCTATCACTTTACTAATTCAGCCAGAGACATGGCTAATGAACAGAAACTGTTTACTTATGTTTCTATCCCCCTTGTTAACATGAAAACAGAGTTCAATAAGATAATCAGCCTACATATAAATTGTTCAAAAGATTCGAATTCAAATAAGGCTGTGAATAAAGAAGCAGGGGACTCATCCATCTCCATCAAACATGCAAAGAGAGCAACAAAGGGCATCAGCACAAAACCCACATGGCTAACAATCACTGAAATTTATTTCCAAAAATCAAACATATGCTCTCTAAACAGACAGACCAAAGTTTGTGTCTTGGGTATGCAATGACAGCTCTGTTAGGATAGAGCTACAATCAAAATAGAAATTGGCATATAGACCCACTCAGCTTCAAAGACTTCATGTAAGCATTTGACCAAATAGTTAATGGGCATCAAATGGTAAGCATGAACTCATAGATTCAAACAAACCAAGTAGTTATACTGTGTGATGATAAATCCGTCAAACAAACCATGAGTTTGAGGTGCAAAATTGAGACGCAATGCAGGAAGCAAATAAGTTATCAGAAGAAAAGTAGTCAAACAAGCAGAAAATCTACAAACAGTCAGAGTGAAGAAAATCAACAAGCAGAAAAGTTTTCAGATTACACTCAAATAGAACACAACGCATTAGGAATAAGAGTAAAGAAAAAGCAAGAATAAAGATGAAAATCAATTAGGAATCAAATAGCCAGAGATCGAAGACAATCAAGCTTTTTGGAATCACACCACAAAATTTCTTACCATAGGAGCTGATGGTCTCAACAGTTGATTTCAGAATAGGATCTCACTAGCCTCAAGGTCGTTTCTCAAAATCGAAACATCTGCAACACCAATTAGGAAGTTAGGGCATCAAGCTTTTTGGAATCACACCACAAAATTGAAATTCAGAGAGAAATCAAAACTGAAATCAAAATTAAACCTAAAATCTAGAAATCGAAACCACAGAGACGAAGAGGACGCTCGCTCGTCGAAGAAGATAGTATCGCTGGCTCTGGTCTCGCGCTCTTGTCTCGCTTTGAGCTCGCGCTGGTCTCGCGCGCGCTCTTGTCTCACTCTCTCTTTGTTTTTTCTTTTTGATGCAGTATCGTGTTTTGAAAAAAAATAATCAAGTTTAAAAAAAGTTAATTGGTCACTGATGTGTATCAAATAAGAGGAGCAAGGCTACCTTACCGTATGTCTTGGTCTCTAATTACATAATTTAAGTTGTTTTCAGTGACTAATTTAAATACTGGTCAGAAATTTTAGTCATTAAAAATTAAAAATTAGATGCCAATCATTTTAGTGACCATATAATATTATTACTCATTAAATTTACTGTATTTGTGACTATTATTTATTTGGTCACAAGAAAATTGGTCACTACTGACCTTTTTTCTTGTAGTGTTCCATAACAACCACAACCATCCACAAAAACCCACAGGGTCCACAATCTCAAAACAAGGCAAATCCAAGGATCTCACAATAGAGCTAGCTTTCACGCCACTAATCCAAGGCCCACAAACACAAACAATATCCAAATGTTGAGAACAAATTAAATCAAGCATATTAGTTCTGAACTTGGTGCCTGCCCTTCTAGCATTCCAACATAAAATATTCATAAATATAGCAAGCAATGAAAAATTCACCTCAAGGATAACCCTTAAAGACTAAAATTCATACCTTCAACAATATTGAAGGCATTACTGGCTAAATTCCCATTGGAACAACTCATTTTACCTTCAGCAAGGTCCATCTTTTCATCTGTAAACACCCCATCAATAGCAGAAGAAGCTAAAGAATCAACATCATCAGTGCCACAATCCTCATTGTGTTCAACACCAGAATCATTTATTTAGGTGGCTGGTGACCAAAAATATAGACCCATTTCTCATTATACAGCTTTTCCCCATTCACCTAATTAGCTAATTGTTCATTGACACAAACCCTGTTAACAACCAGCTTTCCACCAATCACAGGTTTACCCTTAGCAGTCAACACGTCAGAATTAATCTTAGGAGGAACAACCGCCTTTTGACCCACAACATTCTTATTTATACTCTTGTTAAGATTGTTGGTAGAAATATCATTAAGAGCAATTCTAGACCCCTTAGCATTCACCTTAGATTTTGGTCCACACTTTCTTCCCAATACCAATAGCCAGGCCAGAAGAATCAACTTGTTCATGACTAGTACCATCCAAACCACCCTCAGTAACCTCCACTCTCTTAACAGACTCATCCAAATGCCTTAGGGCATCAAACCGAGAACCTTGAGCAACTATTGTCGTTGCTCAATGTTAAGAATCAACAGCTTACGATGTAGATACTTTAGTTAGTGATATTGTCGACGACTACATTGTCATTGGGCTAGCTTGCTTTAGATGCAATTGTTTAATATGTCACAACTGCTCGGTAAGGGATATGTTAGTCAAAGGCTATCTTCAATTTCAAATTCAAAATCAGTCCAAATTCAAATGCATGATCGTTTGTTTTGTATTTCAAATGTCCAGTTTGTATTCAAATACTCATAGGCATGTTTACGTATCAGTAATGGGTATGTGAGGAAATGGTATGATTTCCATTCCTGACTTTCCCTACGTTTACTTGCAATCAGGAATGAAAAAATATGTGGGCTCCACCTCAAAATCCGTAATCAGATCCCCTCAAAACCAGGAATCAGATCAACAAGGAGGGGGTAGTCGATGCGATTCCCATTACTTGTTTTCCTTAATACCTTCCAAAAATACCCTTACTACTTTACCATAATTCCAAAACACCCCAAACCTTAGAAAAAATAAAAACTCACGCCAAAAATAAAAATAATTACATTTCAGATTATATCCATTGTTAACTTGTTAAGTTTATGGCAAATTTTAGTAGAATATGATGTGTCCCTTCATTCTTTTGATTTGTTTTGGCTGTGTTGAATATTTGAATGTTTCTAGTAGCTTCCTAAGATTTGGCCACTGGTGGCTCTCACTAGCTAGTTCATCTGCAGTTTTTGGTAAGGTTGAAACACCATGTCATGCAATATTATGCAAACAATGGAAACATCAATCAGTTTCTAAGAAGAGGACGAACTCATCTTGATATATGAGTTCATGCCCAATAAACTAGGACATCAATAATATGTAAATATATATATTAATATGTGCAAGGCATTTTAGTAATCAAGTTAGTTTAGGTTATGATTCATGAGAATTAGTAAACAATAACAATGGGAATCAACCTCATTCATGTGTTGATTCCATGTGGTTAGTAAACAGCTTAATAGGAATGATTCTTCTCATACCCATTCACTAGTTCTTCGATTCTTACATTCCCCGATTCCATACTTCCTCCATTCCTGATAAGTAAACGAGCCCATACTGTAAATGTAATAACCCAAACCCTAATTAATATTTAATTATTAATTTATTAGAGAAAAAGACAATTTTGCCCTGAGAATATTTTAATAGGTTTTAAAATTAACTTTTTATTGTTCGGGAAAGAATTTGGGGGAAGTGAGCCACACCGTTACGTCGGGCTTGTCGATACGAGTTCGGGGGTATATTGTGGGCTCAATTCCGAGTCGTATTGAAGATTATACGATTAAAAATTTGTGAGGGGCAAAACGGTAATTTTGCAGGTCAGATTTTAAAACCCTCTCTCTTCTCTCACTCTCTTTCCCCGTGCGTGTTCACCCTCCTTTTGGTTCAGCCGACCACCCCCTTCCCTCTGCAAACCACCACCTGGGCTGGCACCGATCCCAAAAGGATAGCCACCTCCCTGCGCTTCAACCCCAGCCCGGTCCCGCCGTCCCCGCAACCGGATTTAGCCAGAAAAAGGCCATTTTGGTCGGTTTTAGCTCGGATTTCAACCCTCTCGTTCTCCCTTCTCCGACCACCAAATTGGACGATTAAGGTATGGATCTCCACCTATTTTTCATGCTCTAGCTGATGGTTGGGTAGGTTTTGAACGATTTATAGTGTAGGTAACCCGAAATTTGATTTTAAGTTTAAGCCGATTTTGAGGTTAGGTTTTGGGCCACTTGTGGTTCGAATTGGACATTCCCATAGTTGAATAAAGTGTTCGGGAGGTCGAGAACTAGTTGTAGGTGAAAGGATGGCTCTTGGTTCGGGGTTTGTCTGAACGCCAAATTTATCGCTTTTTAACCCACCGAATCTACCAGCACGTGTTCCCACTCATGGATACACTTTTAGATGTCAATCTTCATTCCTAAATTATCCGTATATCACCACAAGTGCATAGGCGTACTCGGATTTCAATTTGGAGTTCGTATGAAAGTCGAACGGATTTATGCCTATTGCGCGTTATCCGGGTTCGATGTGTTTGGACCGTCGGATCGGTTCCAATTCTTAGTATGTTATTCCCTGTATTTCCAGGAACGTGTAGGATTCAACGGATCATGAATCGGAGTCTCGGATACTCCGAAAATGCCAACCCTAGGGCTAGGGTTACGGAAAATCATCTCGAAAGTACGATCGTGCGATTGTGAGCAATCCGACCGTCCGATCGAGACCAAATATTCAGGACATGTGTCCTAGGCATATTGGAACCTTTAGGAACTCTTGGATTGGAATTTTGAGGTAATGGACCCCACGAGGTCCCGGGTTAATTGTTTGAGACTTTAGCACTTTTTGAGTCCCGATGCACTTTTGAACCATTCTAAGCTTTGGAAAAACTTATGTGGGCATAGGAATGATCTTAAATTGGATGCACGCACTTCTAGGAGCTGGGGGTCAGGGTTTTTAATTAAATATTATATTGAGCAATTTTATTAATAAAATATTATGATGGTTTAATCAGGCACCCGGGCACAGGCAGACTCGCAGGAGGGACCTCGAGTTTTCCTAGCGTAATTGCTGAGTTTAAATATTTTATTTATATGCTGCCGAGTTGAGATTGCTTAAAGTATATGAAAATTTAGAATTTCAGAGAAATACCAGATGAGATGGCTGCAGAGGTTTAAGATAAAAATAATTCATTTTAATTATTCCAAACCTTTCAGGAATTTATATTTTCTTAAAAACCACCCTAGGTACCCAAGCATAATAAATGTTGCCTTCGGATAAATAGGTTGCCTTTCAGTATTTATGTTGCATTTGCCTTCGAATAAATTGGTTGCCTTCGGTTAAATCAGCATGCTTGATTTACGCCCCACGAGTCCTAGGGATATCCGGACCGTGCGGAGTGAGGAACGCAGTTCATGCTGACTAAATGTCACCTGAATCCTGCGAGGAACGTGGCTCGGGTCGACTTTGTGTTACCGAGACCTACGAGGACGTGTCACCAGGGTGACATGTGGAATTGACGGATTATGTGGGATAAAAAGGAAATAAGGAATTGACATAAATAAAATGGGTGCACCTATGTGGTAGATCAAAGTTGGTTTCAATGTTTTCAAGGAATTATTGTTTGATTAAAAGTATGATTGGCCTTATAGATATAGATATGAATGCTTGATTTCAGTACGAGTATAAATGAAGAAATTGATTTAGTTTTCGTAACTGTTTTTACAGTGGGGTTAGTACGTTCATATGTACTTTCAAAACTTTATTTTTGGTCCACTCACAGTTTTAAATGTTTTGTGCCCCCAGGCAGTAGGCGTGCACTAGGAGGCCACCACAGGGCAGATTTCACGCTCCACCCCTCTCTCACTCTATGTAGGGCATCTTTTGTAAATGAATTAGTTTTTCTTTGAAACTCTGAGTTAGTTGCTCTGATGAATTGCCCTAGGATGTAAATTTAACTGTTGGGATGTAAATATTCATATGTTGGCAGTTGGTTTATATAATTATATGCTTGTTTGACAGGTGAAATTTTTGGGAAACGTTCAAATTACAGGGGAGACTCTGCCGAATTTTCAGCAGAAGTCGAACCTTGAATTTCTTTGAAACTGTAGTAAATGAGCAATTTAATCAATTGTGTTTGACACCCGCCAGGTGTCGGACACGCACAGGGTTCGGCTCGGATTCCAAAGTGGAATTTGGGTTGGGTCCTGTCAGTAAATGGGACTCCTCTCTTATCTCTGTAATTGTTATACGTGTGAAGTTGATTATAAATATCATGCTCCACCACTTTGATGGATCATCAAGCCAAAACTATTCTTTGTTGTGTTAACGTTTTACATGGTATCAAGAACTTTTTGTCTCACAACTTCTCGCTACAAGCACTAAGTACACCGCATGGATTGTCACAACCCACTCCCACTAACAAGATATTGTTCGCTTTGGACCTACGCCCTCAAGGTTTTGTTCCTGGGCTCAAGTTTATATTATCTTGCCCAAAACACGTCTTACTAACTGAGATGACAATTGCTCTTATAAGGAAATTCACCTTTTCCTCCTCTAGCGATGTAGGATTGCTCATCTATTTTGCTTCTTACCAAGCTCACGGGCCTCATAATCCACCCAATTGGGGCCTAACATCCTCGCTAGCACACTTTCGGTCGGGGTCCAGCTATGATATTAAGTTGTCACAACCCACTCCCACTAGCAAAATATTGTGCGCTTTGGGCCTGCACCATCAGGGTTTTGTTCATGTGCCCAAGTTTATGATATCTTGCCCAAAACGCGTCTTACTAAATGAGATGACAACTACTCTTATAAGGCGCTTCACATTTCCCTCTCTAGGCGATGTAGGATTGCTCACTGATCTTGCTTCTTACCAATTCACAAGTCTTACAATTCACCCCATTGGGGCCCATTGTCCTGTCAGAGCAGACTTCAAAAACCTAACTCTTTTTTTCCTTCTCTCGTCTCTCACACATGGGTGATGACGGCTCCTCCGCAAAGGGCGGCAGTGAAGCTGCTGACCCTCTTTTTTCTCAACCACTCAGACCACCCCGGGTTGGTTATTGTTTCAAAGAAACTCAATGGCAACAACTACAACACTTGTTCTCGCTCGATGGGCATCTCTCTTAGTGCTAAAAATAAAATTGGGTTCATTAATGGATCCATCAAGAAACCAAAGGTAGATAAGCACCCTCTCGATTCTGCGGCATGGCAGCAATGCAACGACATGGTGGTGTCGTGGCTTTTGACCTCTCTGGAACCAGATATGGCTGACAACTTCATTTACTTATCCACCGCTCACGAAATTTGGGAGGACCTTCGCGAGTGTTTTTCTTAATACAATGTCCCTCGTCTCTTTCAAATCAACCGCGAGATTGCTTCTCTCACCCAGAGGCAGCTTTCGATTGCTGCATATTACACCAAATTAAAGGGTTTTTGGGACGAGTGGGCATCATTCAATGAGGCCACATCTTGTACATGCGGCGCACATAACGAAACCAATAAACTTATGCAATTTCTCATGGGATAAATCGAATCCTACAGTGCCATCCGTGGCCAGATTTTATTGATGAAACCTCTCCCGACGGCTCGGCAAGCATATTCCTTCATATCGCATGAAGAGAAACAGCAAGAACTTGGCTCCACATATACTCCAGATTCGCAAACTGTAGCCATGGCTGTTCGTCATGATTCTCGCTCAAGTTTAGGGGTGGGCATCGAACCGCAAAACCAAACCAAACCAAACAGAAAAAAACCGAAAAAAATCGTGTTGACTAAAAAAGTACAAAACCAAAACCAAAACCGAACCAAACCGATTTCGGTTCCGATTTTTCACCTCAAGGAACCGGTCCAATCTAAATTTTATATATATATATATTTATATTCTTTATTTTATATATATTTAACACATCCGTTTTTTATTGGTTCTTTATTTTATCTATATTTAACATGTGTATAATTTTTATTTTTTATAAAATTATTTAAATCCAATGCTAATTTTTTTACAAAATTATTTAAATTCAATGCTAATATTTTAATCTTATAACTAATATTTTTCCAAGTCCAACTTCAAAACATATCTCTTTGTTTGAAATTGGATTATTTATTAATTTTCAGGCCCAACAAATGAAATTTTAGTTGGAATTTTTATTTTAAAAAATCGTTTTAAAATCGGATCGAAATCGATGAGAACCGAACCGGCAGTTTCAAAAAAAAATCACTAAAACTGAATCGAACCGAACCGATTAAATGGAACTGTTTCCGTTCCAATTTGAGGTGAGAACCGAGCCGAACCGGACCGTGCCCACCCATACTCACGTCCAGGAGGAGATCGACCTCTACTCCACTACACCTGTTGCAACTATGATCACCATACTCGAGATCCCTATTACCAACTTCATGGGTACCTAGCTGGTCACCCACGCTATGGCCAGAAGCCCACTCCACGCCGCAACCACAATAACAACGGCAGTAGCAGTCGGAACAACACCAACAGTACCAGTGGCAGCGGCCACCATTCCCATGCCTCATGTGCTGCCCACCAAGTCACCACCAATGCTCCAACTCTCCAAGATATTCAGTCAGCGATGCCCCACTTATCCTACAGTCAATATCAACAAATCATGTCCGTGATGGCCGAGACATCCATTTCCTCTCCTTCCAGCCCGCAAGCACATGATGCTTCTGCCAGTTCTTTTTCTCAAGGTTTGTCACCCATCTCTTCCTCTCATGGTCTATGGATCATTGATAGCGGCGCGACGGATCACATCACATGTTCTTCTCATTTATTGACAAACAACACCCCCACCAATAATTCACCTCCAGTTTCCTTGCCTAGTGGAGACAAGGCTCTGATCACTTTGACGAGAACAATTTCTTTAAATTCCCATACACAATTGAAAGATGTTTTATGTGTGCCTAGTTCCAACTTTAATCTTTTATCCGTTGGTAAAATTACAGATGGGTTACGTTGTTCAGTAATTTTTTTCCTTCTTGGGTTATTTTGCAGGACTTGGTTTCGAAGACGACGATTGGTGTGGGTAAGTGACGAGGAGATCTTTACTACCTAGTGGCGCTCACCTCCACCACCTCAAATGATCGTCCATCTTCCTGTCACCTTATCACCACCTCCGTTGACCTTTGGCACCTCCGGCTAGGACACCTTTCCCCATCCCATTTGCAATTCTTAGCTAGTAGCTCTTTAAATTGCTCTTTTGATTTGCATCATGTTTGTGATATTTATCCATTGGCGAAGCAAACTCGCCAACCTTTCGGACTTAGTTCTATTTCAACTTATAGACCTTTTTCTCTTTTACATTGTGACATTTGGGGTCCTAATAAACATCCCTCTCTTACTGGGGCTTATTATTTTTTATCCATAGTTGATGATTTTTCTCGTTTTACTTTGGTTTTTCTTATGAAGCATAAACATGAAACACAAAACCTCCTCAAAACATTTTTTGCCTACGTTGACACACAATTTCATCTCAAAGTTCAACAAATCCGTGTCGGCAATGGTGGAGAATTTTTCTCCCTACGCACTTTCTTTTCTGACCATGGGATAATTTATCAACACTCTTGCGTTTACACACCCCCAACAAAATGGAGTTGTCGAACGCAAACATCGCCATCTCCTTGAAACTGCACGAGCCCTTCGTTTTCAATCTAGTTTGCCCATACAATTTTTGGGGGAATGTGTTCTTACTGCAGCTTACCTCATCAATCACTTCCATACATCTCTCCTTAACAACAAAACCCCTTTGGATATTCTCTACTGCAAAGCACCCTCTTACCACCATATGAAAGTTTTTGGTTGCCTTGCCTATGCCACCTCTATTTCACCCAAGCTCCAAAGTTGCTCCCCGAGCCCACAAATCTGTTTTTATCGGCTATCTCATTGGCCAGAAAGCTTACAAACTCTAGGACCTTGAAACCCACAAAATTTTCACTAGTCGCGATGTTCTCTTCCTGGAAGACAAATTCCTTTTCTTCAGCCACGACACACCCACACCACCATAAACCACCGGACCCCCTCCTTTTATTGCCCTTCACCGGCCCCGGACCCATTCCTTTTGACCGCCGACCCTTCTCCTTCTCCTTCTCCTCCATCTTCTACCAGCCCTGGCACGGGCTTATACCTCCCCGCCCAGCCTCTTGATCTCCCTCTTCCCACGGACCCAGCTCCTCCCTCCAGCACCCATGCACCTGACATAGCTTAGCCCACCCGTACCTCCTCCTATACCAAGCAACCCTTCACATGCCTCATGGACTTCGTTTGCTCGCAAGTGGTTTTGCCCCTACATCATTCCTCGTCTTCGCCAACCGGTCCACCACCAGGTACTCGTTTTCCCCTCTATAATTTTATTTCTTACCATCGGTACTCACACAAACATCTTTCTTTCGTTAACTCCATTAGTCGAAGTGTGGAGCCTTTCTCTTTTGCAGAAGCTAACAGCGATCCTCGCTGGCGTGAGGCTATGGACTCCGAACTTGCTGCTCTTGTTGACAATTACACTTGGACCTTTACTCATTTGCCTCTTGGAAAATTTCCCATTGACTGCAAGTGGGTGTTGTTTGTACCATATCTGACCCGCCTCTCATCCCATGGCCCATGCTGACAAGCCCAGCCTGACTAATCGGGAGGTCCCTCGACACGCAAGACCGATTCTACGCCCAACATGGCATTGCTGCCCATATCTGCAGGTCCAGTCTTACAATCGATTGTTCACTAACTGATCCACAAACAACATGTGTGTTCGGCACGTCCTGCCAATTCTACGTCCTCAAAGATATCTTGCAGATCTTTCTCGGGTCCTCCTCCGGGATATGTACTGGGACGCGTGTCAACTTTGGAAGGCACTCCCATGAGTCCCACATCGAAACTAAGTACTTAGAGAACCCCCATGACTCTTTATAAATAGAGCCCTTCACCCCAACTACAGGGTAAGACTTTCGACTTGACTTTATGTCTTCGCACTGTCAATAACTTTAGCATCGGAAGGCCTTCGGCTGGTATTACACCGGTGCCTTAGGTCTCACCAATTACTCTCTTCTCTTTGGCGAGGATCCAACGTCATCTGCCGAAAGGGGAAGCACTTCTCAAAACCTCAACCGGTCTCTCGACCGTCCACATCACTTGTAAGTTGCCTTTTACTATTATCTGTTTCGTTCTAGTGCCAACAGATTGGCGCCCTCTGTGGGAATCATTTCTCGATCAACCTATATCGTTCTTTTTGAGCGAGGATGAATTCGCCTTCATCTCACATTGCCGACAAGATCTCACAAGAGCACAACAATATCCTCTCATCCAAGGTCGACAACACTCAAAGGACACTCTACGATCAGCAGTCGCATTCGGCCCAGCTGCAAGATGGTCCTGAACAACCCATGCAGCTTCAGCAGGAGTAATCGTTCAAGAGCGTACCAAAGCCGAGCGCCATGACAACCCATGCAACTTCAGCAGGAGCAATCCCGATGACTGTTCATACTTTCCTCAGAAGAACAACACCAGTAATACTTGGTCTACTCCGACTGTCGAGATAGGTTCAATGATCAGCGCAAGCAACGGCAGCCATCGGGATGTGCTTAGACCCCAGTCTCCGGGATTTACTCTCCTGGATGTGCTCAGACCTCAGTCCCCTTTCAGCCAAAGGTATGGCACGATCGGCCTGGAGGAAACGGATGAGTCAGATTACATTCCAACCTCACTGGGGACCATTATCTCCTTCCGATCGGCAAGACCAGGGCCCTCTAAATGGAATCATCGCAGCTACCGAACAATCGGAGAAGACGACGGGGATATTGGAGGCAGTGAGAGGAACACCTGCTGAATGGCAGGCCGTGAGGGCCAGGATCACAACATTAGCCAGAAGATCACCAAGCATCATGTGGAACGCTTCTGTGACGACTTGCCGCCTACCAATCCTACCATCCGGCCGCTCTTCCAGAAGATCAACCGGATCGAAGAAGAAGAGAACCAGTCTCGGCAATCGGCCTGGGGCAAAGTCCATTCAAGGCCGTTCACCAATCAGATCCGAACCTTCAAACATGAGAAGGACATCCAGGCCATTCGGATACAATTCTACACAAGGGTTGAAGACCTTGTAACCCACATCCACACCTTTCAATCGGCACTGGGTTGCAAGGGGCTCACCGACGAAGGCCAATGCCTACTCTTTCCCTCTACCTTGGTTGGAGCCGCCTTGAATTGGTTCTACTGATTGGAGCCATGTACTGTTAACTCATTCGATCAGTTAAAACAAACTTTCCTTAATCATTTTATGATACAGGCCAATCGTCTCTATTCTGCCGATGATCTTTATACCATCTAGCAACGAGACTACGAGCTCTTAAGGGAATATACAGCCAGATTCAGCCACGAATACTCTTGGTATATGAGCGAATGGTCTACCCCGAAGGAGCTTGCGAATCGAAAAATTAATATGATCATCGGGGGATCACCTATTGCCGACATCAGCAACCACTCCATCAAAAATTATATACGTGTCGTTCGGCACCCCCAAGTCCTCAGCGCAATTGAAGGGCGCAACAACAAGATCCGACGAATTGGCTAGGAACCAATCACCTTCTCAGAAGAGGAGGAAAAAGGCATTATCTTCCCCCATTCCTATCCTATGATCATCCGGGCCGACATTGCCGATTACGATGTAGACCGAATCCTCATTGATACATGCAGCTCGGTCAATGTACTTTTTGCCGATGCTTTCAATGCTTTCAGGATTCAGCATCAACATCTCAACAAGGACATCACTCCTCTTCTAAGTTTATCTAGGTGATGTTGTCGAACCAATCGGAAGTGTCCAGTTACCACTCGTCATCGGCACAGCCCCCACAAAGGTCAGTCATCTACACCCACTTCCTGGTCTTTGATTGTCCAATGGCCTACAAAGCCATCATCGATAGGCTAGCGCTGACCATAATGAAAGCCATGCTGTCACCACACATGCTCCTCCTCAAATTTCCAACGCACTCTGGCATCGGCCAAGTGCGTGGGGATCAATTAAGTGCACGGACGTGTTATGTGTCGGCAACTAAGGAATCGGCAAGGGCAGCACCATGAGAGTTTTACTCGATCTCCACCTCCTTCAAAACCATGCCGAACAGGGGGACTGATCAACCTGATGATCCACAAGGCTCTCACCTTCCTCAGGGCCGATTCGGAAGTCTTCGCCTGGTCATACAACGACATTCCCGGCATCTCCATCGACATAATCAACCACAAGCTCAGCATATGTCCTACCTTCAAATCGATCCGATCAGAAACGACGGGCTTATGACGTCAAACGATATGAGGCCATGAGGCTTGAAGTGGACAAATTGCAGACGATCGGCTTCATTCGGGAAGTGACCTACTTGATCTGGCTTGCAAATTCCATCTTAGTGAAGAAAACAAGTGGCGCATGGCGCATGTGCTAGGATTCTACCGATCTGAACAAGGCATGTCCGAAGGATAGCTTCTCCCTACCAAGAATTGTCCAACTAGTAGACGCCAAGGTAGGCCATGAACTTCTCAGCTTCATGGACGCCTACTCTGGCTACAATCAAATCTTCATGCACCCTGCCGATCGTGAACATACAACATTCATCATCGACAAAGGGCTCTACTGCTACAACGTTATGTCGTTTAGCCTAAAAAAAATGCAGGTGCAACATATCAACGTATGGTAAACAAGATATTCGCCGAGCTCATCGGCACTTCAATGGAGGTCTACGTGGACGACATGCTCATCAAAAGTAGGACTGTTGTTCAACATCTCCATAACCTCTCACTCATGTTCGGCGTTCTAAAGAAATAAAACATGTGTCTCAACTGAACAAATGTGCCTTCGCGTCTCCTCCGGCAAATTTCTCGGCTTCATGATCAGCCAACGTGGTATTGAAGCTAACCCTAAGAAAATCAAGGCGTTACTCAATATGCAGGTACCGAAGACGTAGAAGGACATTCAGAGCCTCACTGGTGGCATCGCAGCCTTGGCCCGATTCATTTCGAGGGTCACCAACCGATGCGCCCCCTTCTTCAAAGCACTCAAAGGCACCAAACGGTAGATCACCTGGACTATCGAATGCGACATAGCGTTCCAAGACCTCAAGGCGTACATGAGCAGGGCACCATTGCTGTCCAAACCTCTCCTGGAGAAAGCCTCATCCTGTACCTTTCAATCTCGGCAACGAGCACTCAGCTCTGTGTTGATCCGAAAACCTGACGGCATTGAGCTCCCGATCTTCTACACCAGCCACACATTGCAAGACGCTGAACTTCGGTATCCTAAGCTAGAGCAGCTCTTTCATAAAAAATATTTAAAATAAAGCCTATATAATATTCTACAAGGTAGTTCTGATGCATGGCTAATTGGCTAAAGCCAACCTTATATATCTATAATATGGATAGAGAGGTTTTCGTAACTTTCATACGTGACCTCATTTAATTTATATATCTCATGTTCTCATGATACAGCCAAGATATAAGTAGGCAAGTAAACTAGCTACTACTATAGCACCTCTTTTTATCATAAGAATTTGGTCAGCCATAGCTATTACTTCACAACAATTCCTTAAATCATTAGTTAATCTGCCTTGCTATGGATACAGAATACGCCTATATATCCATGCCCTTTGAGACTTTTTTAGTAGCGGCGACTTAAAGCAATGCTCTTTGTTCAACTCTATTGATCCCTTCTTAAAGCAATGCTGGCAAGTTTTCTATTCTTTGACCTTAAACAAATGCTTATGATTTGTATAACTTGAATTCAATTAATTTGGACTAATCCAGGATTTAAAACGAAATCTAATTCAAGATTTCCTAATAAATTGCATAACTTGAACTAAATTTGGACTAATTTACAACGAAATCCTGTTTTTACATGATAGCAATGAGGTATTGTGGTTTATGTAACTTGACTAGCAAAAGGTGCCGCCTTGCGATCTTTGCGGGTTTTAAAATTGTGTGAAATGTGAATAAAGCGATGAAAATAAGCGAGGAAACATCGTTCTATTTATATATACATGAAATTGTAAAAGTGTCGTCGCGTTAGTTTTTCCAACACAACCAAGCGAGAGGAGCTCAAAGAAGCATTACGTGTTTTTTTTTTCGGGCAGTGTGGCAACACATGTTTGCATTGTTTGTATTCCCAGTTACTGTGTCTAGATGCTTATTTTCGCTGTTTTCATTTGATCTCTATTGTTGAAAGAATTATCCTAGGCATAAACACTTTGTGGCCAATGTCACTCACAATTAATATTTTGATTCAATAACACACGAAGATGCATAATTTCACTCACACAACCTTGAACCCAATTCCCTCCACCATTTATACCCCTCAAATTCATTAAAAGCAGAAAATTAACAACAAAAGGAAATGAAGCGATGGAGAAAAAGAGTGCTGCCTGAGAAAAGTGAAAAGAATGAAGCTTCTTCAACCATCTATGCATATGCAGAAACATAAAGAAGAACTTCATTAAAAACAAAGAAAATAAAATCTGATTTACACACATGATTAACTATAAATTTTGTTCCTTAATTAGCTTAATCATAGAGTATAATAAAAATACAGGTGAGATCCCCACCTAATTATAACGTTTGTAGAATCACCTTTATACCAATGAAACCATAAATAGATAAAGGGAATAAACAGAACCATAAAACCAACCTTTTTACGAAATCTAGAAATCCCTTTGAGGCTAAACCCGTGCGATGAGAAGGAAGAAGCGCAGCTGGAGCAGTGGCACAGCTCCAAGCGATGAGAAGAAGAATGAGGCTAAACTAAATTTATATGGGGTTTAAAAAATTCCACTCTCTTGGAAATCTTGCTTTGCTTCCTCAACCTCTGCCCCATCGTCAAATCTTACATTGCTGTTAACATCAAAACAATTGGATTAGGCCAAAAGGATAATTTATTGAAAACCAAAAGCAATAAAAACTCAAACAAATTGTAGAGACAGAAGGTAGAAAAGAAAATCCAATGCAATGAAAACCCAAATGAAAATCCAGAGAAAATAAACAACTGAAAGTAGTATAAATCTCTTTTATCCACAGAAAAAGAAGAATAGCAAAAAAAACTAATGGAAAATTGAAAATCAATATTGACAGAAGAACAAATGATAAACAACATTACAAAAACAATTTACAAAACTTGTAAATTCAAAGACTCCTAAAATGATCCTCTGATCTCAAGATCTTCTGTCAAATCCACTATGTCCTCTCCTAAACTCCTCCACAATCAACAAAGTGTGCATTAGTAGCTTGCAGCAAATAGTAAACATAGATAAAAATCTGTGGAATTCATATTCAAACTTCAGCTTTAAATAGAACTAAATGGTGGAAAGTGATTCATGTAGGCAACCTTAATACTTGTAATTATGCCTCAATATATGCAACACACCTTTTGAATTCTTGAGAACAGATATTCAAAGACTCTAGTTGTCATCCCACAATATCTCCAAGCATTGTGTGGGTCTTCCCACTTCAGTCTGTACAAAAACAATAAAGTCAAAAGAAGGCAATCAAAAGAAATTTAATTCATTCAAACATTTGCTTCCCTAGTTTTTTGGAGACTCACTTGCCAAATACAAACATGCAACTGTTGTAACCTATCATGCAATCGTCCACCATCGGCAATCCCACAACTCTGAACAATTGTTCCTGTACATGAAAAAACTCAAATGAAATGAAACCCATGCCAGCCAAAGAAAGAAAAAACAAAGTAACAAAAAAGAAACACAACTGAGTACGACAACTGACCTGGCTAGCATTCTCATATGCAACAATGTCAAAGTAAATGCCCGGTCCAAGTAATTGTCTGAGAGCTCTCTTGACGACTGCATTTGCCATTGCCTTGCACTGATATTTCAGCACTACTAAGCAGGCAAATCCGAATGATAACCTGATCATAATTTCAACAGAAAACAAAACAATTTGATTCCAACGGCTTTGATTTTATAAGCAAAAGATAAAAACACCACTTCCTAGAGACTAATCTGAAAACCTAACCAAGCAGAACAATTCACATTAAAACACCACTTCCTGGAGACTAATATGAAAACCTAACCAACCATAATCAAGTAATTAATCAAATTAATTAACAATGTTAGCAAAAATTATTTGAGAATCAATATAAATGGCTAACTTAGTGGAGTGTTGGATTCTCAGGGAGCCACTATGGAAGCTTAGCATATCAGAGCAAAATACTGTGCGGATTTTCCCTCTCTTTCTCTATCTCTCTCTTTCTCTCTCTAACTGACAGCAAAAGCTAAAGCTGACCATAGCGGTATTTTTTTTGATTAAGGTGTCTTAATTATAACTTTTACAGTGCTGAACTGGTAATGCTTCACTTGCTTCACATTTTATAATCAGCGAATAATAAAAAAATTAAAAATGCAGGTTTCTTTTCCTTAACCCAATACATGATTGAAGGAATTTTCTTTTGCACTTATCTAGACTTGGTTAGTGAGCGTTGCTTGCTCATCTTTAGCTTTTATATATTCTCTCCTTTCTTTTTCTCTATTGAACCAGTGGCTGGCAGGCCAGGCATGCTCTTTCTCTTTTACGTCTTTTTACAACCAAACCAAAACTCTGCTTCTTGGCTAAAATCTAGAAATGGAAACCCTAGTCAGAACCCACAGACTGGTCACTGAGCATATTAAAATTGAGTCCACAATGAAACTTAAACAGCAAAAGTCCCAATTTTCAGCAAAGCCCCAATCCCCCAATTAATCAACATTCACAATCACATCCACCAAAACCTAAACAATACATGCAACCCAACAACATAACCTAAAAACAATCCAATTAATAAGCAAAAGCCCTAATTAATTTCCATCAAATAACATAACCAGAAGCATGCATAAGGCACATGTAAACCATAAAATCCTTTATTAGGCCTTTCTATTTACCTCAGAAAACGCCTACAGCCCAATTAAAATCGAAGTCCCTAATTAATTTCATGACACCCAAATTTTAATTTCGAAGAAAAGCCCTAATTTTGTTAATTCAAATTCATATCCAGAGCAATTAGAGGAAGAGGAAATATACCTGATATTGAGATCCGAGCAAGCTGAGAATCGAGCAATTTGTGGCGATCGGAGAGTGAGAGGCTGCCAAGTTGGCGATGAGAGCGAGAGTTAGCGGATGAAAAGCAGAGAGAGAGGATCGAAGAGATGAAGAGAGAGTGAAAAGACGCTGACCTGGTTGGGATTGAGAGGAGGAAAGTGTTAAATTTTATCACTTCTTCAACCAGCACTTAAAAAGAGAAAAAAGGGGCTTGGAAAACTGTAAAAGGAGGGCATTTTTGTCAGTTAAATGAAATCTAGGTATTGATGTTGTTATCACCCCTGATCATCCCTAATTCTCACGACTTCCTTAATTGCATAACATCTGAATGAAACACAAACCACTTCGTAACACTTCCAACAACTAATGTTGAGTGACTTTGGCAAGAGCAGGTGGCATATTTTCATGAGTAACAACATCAACATATGATGTTTTTCCTTTGCAGATCATATAAGCAGCATTTTCATCTGCAGTCAGTTTCTCAATAAACGCAACTTGGGCAAAAAACTTACATGGTCAGGCTTCTCTGCAATTCAAGCGGCGCTGTCTTGCCATGATGTATTCATTAAATTCCATGGCAATCAAAGTAAGACCGATGAAAGCCAAACCAAAAGATGCATATTTGAAAAACCTGGTAAAGAAACCTATATTAATTAGACTTTAGATAAAGCACACATAAAAAAGCACATGAGCAGCGCACGGTGTAAACACACACACACACACGCACACACACACAAGCTAGCACACCGTCTTTATGCATTCAGGCATTCATATTAACAACCTCTGCTGATGCTAAGACTCATATAAGAATTCCAACAAAACACACAATTTTGAATATTCCCGGGAAAAGAGTAGTGTTAAAGAAACCCATTTTATCATAATCAACCAAATCAATCAAAATCAAAGCAAATCAATCCCAAACAATCTATTTCCTCCAAATTAAAATCAAAACAGCGTATACTTTAAAGAACGCAGCCAAAATGTCAAAGCTACCCAAATTCTTACCTCTACATCCAAGAAATTTAAGTATCAATGTAACTTAGCATATTTCTCACTGTTTGATGACCACTTCTCTTTTTCTCCAACCTAATAACCAAACAGAAAACCTTATCAAAATCAATCATATAGTATTTTAATAACTAAATTGTTTAATCTGATTTGATCAAAATAATAACACAATCAAATCAATTTCAGTATTTGGATTTAAACTTGGAGATATCCATGTACGTGAAACTACACAAACATTAAAAACATAAGTGAGCACATTCGTGGTAATTACAGTAATAAAGAATTTGATACAAAAGTCCTAAACGATAATGGTGTCACTAAATGGCGAGATTATATCTGGTTTCAACTCTTAAGCATACAAATCCAAGATAGTGTTCAAACTGAGAGAGAGAGAGAGAGAGAGAGAGAGAGAGAGAAATTCAAATTTGCAAATCAACAACACAGACCCATTATGAAGAAAAATTAAGGATTTGGACTTTTAGGGCAGCAAATTAGAAGAGGTCTTACAGTCTAATCAGGGAGATCCAACATATTAGTAACAACAATAGAAAAAGGCCCAAACTTGCGACTGAATAAAACCTCTTTGTAAATTCGCAAATAAAAAACCAAGATTTATTATCAAAATTTCAACAATCTGACTAATGAAATCAAATGGAATGGAAAGATGAAGCAAAAACTGCTAAACTCAAAGAATTTCAACTAAAACCCTGTACACGCATTTTCAAATGCCAATTGAGCAACAGTATCATCAAGCATAATCACTCACTTGTTCTGAAGCTTTGCACATGCTATAATACTTTTGAATTCTTAGTTATTTCAGTGTATTAAACTTGCGTCAGACTACCGCCCTAAACACAAATAGATTAAAAGAATATGGTTTTTTTGGTATAAAAATTTGACCATCAAGGAAAACTCTATTATACAGAAATCAATTCATGAGATCTTAATATGGCAAAAATGATTTAAACCCAGATACACAAAGTAAATTTCTTTAAATTTTTTTTAAAAAAGTGACTTCATTGAAGAATCTTGAAGCTGATCAATCACTGAAGAAAACTCACCATGAAACCAGAAAACTAAAGCACTCCTCTGTGAATCGCCAAGAAACAGAGATTGGACGAAAAGATCGGAAGCCTCCAAAAGCAAAGGCTCCAGCTGAGGCTCTCACTAAGGTCTGAGCTGAACCCAAAGCAATGACAACCGTATGATTCGGTAAAACCTAGTCGAAGAAAGCAGAAGCAGAGACTGAGCAATATAGAGATAGAGGAACCAAGTGAGGCGACGAAGACCAAAACAAACGGCAAATTCGTGGGGGGTTAAGATCGAAAGAGGGAGGGCAAAAATGGAACGGAAGCAAAAGATTTAGTGGAGGGCTTAAGATCCCATCTTGAGAAACAGAGAGAATGAGAGGGTTTGTAGCGTTTTTGGGGTGCGTCTCAGTCGAAGAGTCCAGAAGGGAAAGAAGAAAAAGAGCTTTAGAGGAGGTGTCTCAGTGGAAGAGTCTAGAAGGAAAGAGGTTTTTGAGGAAGGGTAAAAACGTCAGTTCACTGTGCTTAGGAACAGTGCTAAGAACAGTAACTTTTTGATCAGCTTTAGTATATATATAATTTACGCATAATTTATGCCCCCAATAGATAACAACAAAGAAAAACAATAAAATGACCTCAAAACATACAAATTTCTTGTATTAAAAAAGGAAAAAAAATAGGCATACGAATTCATCGGAAAATTGTTACAATTAAAGGTGAGATTGAGATTTATAATTTCTTTAGCCCGTTTGGAGTGCTTTTGTAAAGGCTAAAGATACTTACAACTGACGTAAAAAAAAATCTATAATAAAAGTGCTTTTATTAAAGGAGTGAGAAACTTGTGATACCAATTCAACTCTCTAATAGAGTGTGCACTGTCAGATTACGCTCCACTTTATTAGAGAGCAGATTAGTATCAGATCCCAAATCGATCTCCCTAAGATAACCCTTTTATTAAAAGTGATTATTTAAACCGCAGAACAGCACAGCTCATTTGTCTCTATATTTCTTCTGTATCTGTACGCAAAGAATATAAATTCTATTTTTTGGATAGTATTGATCAGTCATCAAGTACACGTGTGCGGCAAGGATCGAAAGTTGTCCGCTTTGGAAACCAAGGCGATCTATAAATATCTGGCTCCTTAGCAGTTAATTGGGAAAGACGCATTTTTATCTTCATCGTCTTCCTGCCTACTGTGAGTCATTTTCATCTGTTCAATTTTATTATTCTTATTGTTATTGTCAATTTATTTCTTTGGCTTTCAATCCGAAGCCCTTGCTTCGTCTCAACCAGAGCTCCATTTGTTTTTGATTGACAGGTATCTTAGATTGTTTTTGGGGCTTTTTTTTTCCGTTATAATTTGTTCTTGTGAACTTTGGAACCCTACAGAATTGATGCTATGCATAGTTTATGTAATTTAATTTATATGTTTGAATAGGATAACGGCTTAGTTAGTTGAGCTGGCCTGAATTTGGAACTATGATTTTGCCCATTTTTTTCTGAATTTTTTCTATGCATTTTCCTGGGAAACAAACAGTAGTTAGAGAAAGAAATTGAAGAGGAAAGTGCATGTGTTATTCGGTGCTGATCTGTTTCTGCCCAATATTTTTTTTTTGGTTGACTTTTTTGGTGTATATCTGATTACTATTCAAAATTATAATATATACCTGCTTGAAGATATGTTTAAGAGTTCAGTGCATGTGTATGTATGTATTTATGATTATCGGTGCTCTGTGTGTGTGTGGAAACTCAACTGTCAAGTACTATTCCGATTATAAGTTTAATGATTTTGATGAGTTTTTTCTTTTGTGCTCCAATTAAGAAAATGGATTCTTCTGCATGCAGTTAACATGGAAACCAAACTTAAGTCCATTACAGCGACGCTCTTTCTGTGCTTCCTCTTGTTGCCGTTGGTTTTTTCTGAATCCAATGATGGGTTGGTCCGGGTTGGGCTCAAGAAGAGGAAATTTGATCAAAATAACCGGGTTGCTGCCCAGATTGAATCCAAGGAAGGAGAGGCTCTGAGAGCTTCTCTCCTTAAATATCGTCTGGGTGGAAATTTGGCTGATTCCCAGGACATTGATATTGTATCTCTCAAGAATTACATGGATGCTCAATACTTTGGTGAGATTGGTATTGGCACTCCCCCTCAGAAGTTCACTGTGATATTTGATACTGGTAGTTCAAATTTGTGGGTTCCTTCGTCTAAGTGTTATTTCTCGGTGAGTTTCTTTTCTTTAATTTCTATATTTTTTATATGGTATTTATAATTGAATTGCATATCTTCATGTTGTTAGATAGGAGACAATAAAACTATTTTGTGTATGAGTGCAGATTGCCTGCTATTTACACCCAAAATACAAGTCAAGCAGTTCAAGCACGTACACCAAAAATGGTATGTTTCTGTCTTTATGATTGTTTATATCTTTTTACCTTTTTACCTTTTTAGTGCATGTGCATATTCATGTATCCGTTGGAGTAGCATTTCCATTGATGACAAGAGAGGATATTTGGGTTTCCTCCATTGTGCAGGTAAGCCTGCAGCAATCCACTATGGAACTGGAGCTATTTCTGGGTTCTTCAGTGAAGACCATGTAACTATTGGTGATCTCGTGGTCAAAGATCAGGTAAGTTTAACATCTTGGTCATACAAATTATGCTTTTTGTGCTAAAATGGGAGTAATGCTAAAATGAGAGTATGAGGGAATATGAGAGAATTTTTCTGGTTTCAATTTCTTAATTCACTTTGTATTACAACTTAGCACATTTATACAAGGAGGAACCATATCCTCCAAGCCTAGGAAATTAATTACACTACCTTCTCCTCCAAGATTAAGAATGAGTCCAAGAAGTCAGCCATAACTTGCGGCAGCAACCTCCACAAGTCCAACACACAAACCAATATTTCTTGTGTTCACACCTCCAACATTTATTGCTTTCACACAAGCTAACAGCCTCCACATCCCAAAGTCTGCAGTAGTCTTCCTCAAGTCAAGTATCATCCCAATGTCATTAAATGATTTCACACACAACACAAGTCAGCACTCCCCCTCAAGTTGGTGCATAGATGTCATCAATGCCCAACTTGCCAAGAGAGTTGTTGAAGGCTTGACAAGAGACTGCCTTTATTAATATGTTTGCATCGAGTTTCTTCTTAAAATGGATCGACATTTTATTAAAAAGAAGCTCGATGCAGACATATTAATAAAGACGGTCTCTTGTCAAGCATTCCACAACTCTCTTGGCAAGTTGGGCATAGATGACATCTATGCACCAACTTGAGGGGGAGTGCTGACTTGTGTTGTGTGTGAAATCATTTAATGACATTGGGATGATACTTGACTTGAGGAAGACTGCTGCAGACTTTGGGATGTGGAGGCTTCTAAACTTGTGTAGGCTATTAGCTTGTGTGGAAGCAATAAATGTTGGAGGTGCGAACACAAGAAATTTTGGTTGTGTTGGACTTGTGGAGGTTGCCACCGCAAGTTATGGCTGACTTCTTGGAGACTTATTCTTAAGCTTGGAGGAGAAGTTGTGTAATTAATGTCCTAGGCTTGGAGGATACGGTTCCACCTTGTATAAATGTGCTAAGTTGTAATACAAAGTGATTAAATTGAAACCAGAAATATTCCCTCATACTCTCATTTTAGCATGGTATTAGAGCCTAGTTGCTAATCCCTGAGATCCTTTGCCAAATTGAGAGTCGTTGGCATTCCTCATTCCTAACCCATCATGGGACTTTATCTTGCTGTAAATTATGGTTTCTCCTTTCCTCTATAATCAACATATATTTCTTCTGCCATAGCCGCAATTTTCCTCTTGTTATATATATAATTTAAAAAGAAAAAACTCTATGTCCTTACCTTGTTTCTGTTCAGTCTGTCGTTTCCTTATTTTTCTCTACCTATGATCTCTTTCCTCCGAGAGTCTCGTCACCGCTTGCCGAGCCATCTCTTTCCTCCGTGAGCCTTCTCCTAGTCGGCCTTTGTCTTTGTGTTGCCATACTATCCTGCCATTGTTGTTCTCTTGCACAGCAATTGCCTTCTCTCTGTCGTTGGTTTCTCTCTCTTGAAATCCCTCTCCACTTCTATGTTTTTTGAACTTTCTTTCTTTGTTTATCTCAAACTCTCGCCGAGCACTGTGGAATTTCTTTCCTCTCTTTGAAGCACACGTTCACTTCCTCTCCTTTATTTATTATATTATTATTTTTGGATCAATAATCCCTCTTTATTTTCATCTCTTTGGGCTCTATGCTCTTGTGATGATATTTTCTTTATTATTCCCACGTTGGTTTCACCACCTATCCCATACTTCTTATTTTATTCCCCGTTATTCCCTTCAATTATTTATTAGAATTATTAGGGTTTAGTCAAAGAAAGTAAAATTATTTAGGAAAAGGCCAAAGCCCAAGGCAAAAAGTGGATTGCATTTTGGCTTGAGTTTTGGCCTTTTCCTAGTTATGAAATTTCGGGTTTGCTAAAAACGAAAGCTCCCTTATTTATTCCACTCTATTTCCTATTTGTTTCCAACTTTGATATCTCCTTTTTCTTTATGCCTTTAGCGCATGACTCACTACCCGTCTTTCTCATTCATGAGGGTTCTCTTTAATATTTTTTTTGTTGGTATATTTCTTCTCCCCTGTTGCCTTTCACTTTTTTGTGTTACCCACGTGAAGGGTGTTTTCTCCTCATCTCTTGTTCTCATGGACCACATTTGTGCTTAACTTTTTTGAGGGTATCAAAGTTTTCTGCCTACCTATTTCTCCATAAAAATATACGTATGAAAAATTGCTACTCTCTCTTTCACGCCAATAAATTTGGCTTCCTTTCATTGGCACACCACAGGGTGTTTTCCTCTACTGCTGTGCAGCCCGCCTTTCTCTCACGTTCACTCTTCCCAACTGTTTCACTTTTTCAATCTACAACGTGACTTCTTCCCATGCTTTCCTCATTTTACTTTGGAGTAGCCCACCTTTTTCCCTTTCCTTAGTGACTAGCTCTATCTCTTGAGCTCATTTTGTCCTCTGTTGCCCACGTCCCAATTATCCCACTTTATTATTCCTATTCCTTTTTTTAATCATGTTTTCCACTACTCCTTTATTACTTATTTATTACTACTATTCTTTTCCCACATTATTTCCTCTCTTTCGGTCCACTCATTTCTACTCTCATTTTTTATGAGTTATTCATCATTCTCTCTATGTGCACGCACGTCATTCCACCTCTCTTTTATGTTATTTCAATTTCTCTTCTTCCAAATCTCGAGCCTCTATCAGCATCATATTTGAAGGAGAGATAGACACAACTTTATTTGGATGCTGCAACTTTATTTGAGTGTTACTTTTTCCAAATCTCGACTCATACATCATCGGATTTGAGGGGGACTGACACCCCTTTTTTAGCAGCAAGACCGCTGCTTATCTATTCCACTGCAATTCACCTACCTATCTGCCATGGCTGATTGTCCGCGCCTGTTTCTCAAGTACCACTGATCATATAGCTCCATCGACCCCTTCTCTTCAGGGGGAGAGGGAGTGAAGAAAAGTTGACTCTGCGTGAATTTGCTACACTTAATATGGAAGCATTTGTTGTTGCTACTGCAACCATTGTTGGCCCTACCTTGTATTGCTTTTCTTGGTGTCAGTGTTGTTGCTCATGCATGTACCTTGCCTGCCTCTGTTGTGTTTCCATTGCGGCCATTCCTGTTGACCTTGCCTTTGTTCTTGGCTTTCTTTGCCATGCCTTGCCAAGCTTTTGTCGTGCCTTACCCTATTTTTAGGGTTTGGTTTTGCCTTATCTTCGCCGTGTTCATAGGGTTTCTATGTCATGTGAACACGGCAAAGGTAAAACAAAGAACACAAAAACCATGTGAACACGGCAAAGGTAAAACAAACCCAAACCCTAAAAAATAGGGTAAGGCACCCCAAAGGCAAATGCAAGGTAATGCAAAAAAAAAGCCAAGAGCAAAGGCAAGGTCAACATGCATGATCGCAGTGAAACACAACAGAGGCAGGCAAGGTCAAGAGGAATGAGCAACAACACAGGCACTAACAAGAACAATACAAGGCACTAGCACCAGCAAGAGCAACAACATTGTCCTCAGCAAAGGCAAGGTCAACAGGTATGAGCAACAACACTGTCACCAGCAAGAGATCAACACAAAGCAGGGCTAACAATGGTGGCAGCTAGCAACAACAAATACTTCTATATTAAGTTTAGCAAATTCACATAGAGACAACTTCTCTTCACTCCCCCTGAAGAGAAGGGGTCGATGGAGCCATATGATCAGTGGTAATGAGAAACAGGCACGAACAATCAGTCATGGTAGATATGTAGGTGAATTGCCGCGGAATAGATGAGCAACGGTCTTGTTGCTATAAAAGGGGTGTCACTCCCTCTCAAATCCGACGATGTATGATAGTCGAGATTTGGAGAAAGTAACACTAATAAAGTTGCAGCACCCAAATAAAGTTGTCTCTCCCTCTCAAATCTGACGCTGATAGAGGGTCGGGATTTGGATAAAAAGAGAGGCAAAAGACATGTGCATGCACATAGAGAGAAAATGATGAATAACAACTCATAAAGGAATAGAAATGAGTTGACCGAAAGAGAGGACATAATGTAAGAAAAGTAATGGAAACCATGATAAAAAAAAAAGGAATAGGAATAATAAAGTTGGATAATTGGGGCGTGGGCAACAGAGGACAAAATGAGCTCAAGAGATCTAGTCACTAAGGAAAAGAAAAATGTGGGCTACTCCAAAGTGAAATGAGGAAAGCATGGGAAAGAAGTCAGGTTGTAGATTGAAAAAGTGAAACAAATAGGAAGAGTGAACGTGAGAGAATGAAGGCGGGCTGCATAGCAGTAGAGGAAACCACATCGGTAGATCAAAGAGGAATAAACTAAGATATTAAAAGGTAAAGCATGGAAAGGCACGTGACAAATTTTAAAATGAAACTAGTGGAAGAAAGTGAGGTGCTAGAACTGAAAAAGGAGAGAATAATGTTGTGATTGAAGGAAAATAATGACAAAGGGAGAGTCTGTGTGGAAATAGAGAGAAGGGGATGAATGTTTGGATAGGTAGGGTAGTAGGTGTTGACAAGTGTGGGTGGTGTTGAAAAAGAAGGCATATTGTGCAACACAATGAAAGAAAGCCAAATTTATTGGCGTGAAAGAGAGAGTAACAATTTTTTCATATGTATATTTTTATGGAGAAATAGGTGATACCCACAAAAAAAGTGGTGTGCATGAGAACAAAGAGATGAGGAGAAAACACCCTTCACATGGGTAACACAAAGAAGTGAAAGGCAACAGGGGAGAAGAAATATACCAACAAAAAAATGTTAAAAGGAACCCTCGGAAATGAGAGAGACAGGCAGTGAGTCTTGTGCGGAAGGCATAGAGAAAAAGGGGATATCAAAGTGGGAAACATATAGGAAATAGAGTGGAATAAATAATTGAATGGAATGAAATAAGAAGTATGAGATAGGTGGTGAAATCAACGTAGGAGTAATAAAGAAAATATCATCACAAGAGCATAGAGCCCAAAGAGATGAAAATAAAGAGGGATTATTGATCCAAAAATAATAATATAATAAATGAAGGAGAGGAAGTTTTTTTTTTGAATAGAAACGAAATTTATTAAAAAGTGGAAAATTAGTACAACGGTGGATAAGTCATCCACCATCCACCTATCACCACCAAACTACCACACAGTAAAACACAAACAAGATCATCTAACTAATTCCAACGGGATCGCATAACCAGAAGTGGTTGAAACAAAACCATTTACAAAATATTCACATCGCCGCCTCCAAATCCCTTAATATTGTGGCATACGAGTAATCTTTGAATTCCTTTGTGACATGAAGCCCATAATGCTGCCCAAGACTTAATTCTCTCCCATAGTTCCCCACGCTCACTCCCCGATATACCTCAAAAATCCTCCTATTTCGCTCCATCCAAATGTTCCAAACAACTCGAGTGTACCAAACATCCCCACAAGGTTAAAGCCCTCTTTCCTTTGCCCCGGATGACAAAATAGGAACTCATAAGATCATAGCAACCCTTAGGGATAACCCACACAACTTTAACCTCCCTCAACACTCTCCACCACAGACTTAACGAGAAATGACAATGTAAGAAGAGATGATCCACACTCTCCTCACTTTTTTTGCATAGCACACACCATTGTGGAGACAGATTCATGTAGGGTCTCCTCCTTTGAACAAGGTCCAGAGTGTTTACTTTCCCAAGAGCCACCACCATGCTAGAACTTTCACCTTAGGAGGGGATTTAGCCTTCCATACTAGCGAATAGGGTGGAAAGGTCTCCTCCATCCCGTTGCAGAGAAAAGATCGGAAAGATTTACACGTGAAGCCTCCCGCCCCTCAAGCTCCCACCGTCTCCTATCCAATCTTGAAATAGACCCTCCGACTTCCAATACTCCCAATAGCTGAATCAGCTCAACTAATTCCCTCTCATTCACATTCCTTCTAAAGCCAAAGTCCCAATTGTGAGGGATAACTGCATATCCGCAAACCGAGAGATACATAAAGTGTTCTTCGTCGATAGTGCAAACAACCTGGGAAAGCATTCCTTTAAGACCCCTCCTCCGTCCAATTGTCCTCCCAAAATCTAATCCTTGCTCCATTTCCCACCTCAAACTTACACATTGTAGAAATGACTGATAACTTGAAGAAATATCCTTCCAAGGATTATAGGCTGATGCATAACCAGCCGGATTAGAGTCCCACCCATTCCTAGCCATCCCATATTTACTCCTTATCACCCGATGCCACAAAGCACTAGGTTCCAAAGGGAATCTCCACAGCCATTTAGCCCTCAAGGCTTCATTTTTTCCTTTAAAGAACCCACTCCAAGCCCTCCTACCTTCTTGGATTTGGCCACCAATTCCCATCTAACTAAATGATCCTTTTTCCCTTCCTCCACCCCTTCCCATAAAAAGGATCTCATAAGTTTGTCCACTTGACTAACCACCCTCTTTGGCATTTTAAAAGAGACATATAATAGGATGGGATACTACTTAGCATGAATTAAAGTTAGCCTTCCACCTTTTGAAAGAAAGGCTCTCTTCCATTTTTGGAGTCTTTTCTGAATCTTTTCCACCACAGGATCCCAAAAACTTTTGCTCTAGGATTACCACCTATGGAAATGCCTAAGTATTTCAAGGGCCACTCTCCCACCTCACATCCCCACCCACTTGCCAACAAATTCAGATATTGAGCACTATAATTAATTCCCACCAAAGCACACTTAGATTTATTTATTCTCATACCAGAAACAAGGCAGAAAAAGTCCAGCAGCTACAACAGGTTAACCCAATACTCCTCCTCGTCCCAGGAGGAATAAAGTGTCATCGGCAAATTGAAGATGAGAAACCTCCACTCTGTCCCTCCCCACCATCATGCCATGTATCAAATTATTCTCTTGGGCCTTCTCCATAAGCCTACTCAAGACATCGATAATCGGTGTGAATAGGAAAGGGGATAGCGGATCCCCTGTCTCACCCCTCTAGTTCTTTGTGAATTTGCCTCTGGACCTCCCATTAATCATAATAGAAAAGTTGACCCATTTGTAGACATCCTCGATCCAATTCCTCCATCTCCCCCAAACCCCTTTCTCTCCAAAACATCGTCCACAAAGTTCCATTCTACATGGTCATAAGCATGATCAAAATCAATCTTAAATACCAATCCCGATTTGTTGCACTTTTTAACCTCCTGGACAGCCTCGTTTGCCACTAAAACCGCATCCAGAATCTGCCTATCTTTCACAAAGGCTCCCTGGGACAAGGATATAGTCCCTCCCAATACCTCCAGTCTCGGCTTAACCTTGGACACCACTTTGTATAAGCTTGTCACCAGGCTAATAGGTCTATAATCCTTTAGCTGAACAGAACCTTTCCTTTTAGGGATAAGACAAATTAATGTTTCATTTGTAATTGCATTGATGATCCCAAAGATTATAGAAATTCTCCATCACCTTCATCACTCATCTCTTACGATGTCCTGCCAAGATTGAAAAAGAACAAGGTGAATCCATCAGCTCAAGGCGACTTATCTTTCCCACAATCGAACACGGCATTGCGCACCTCTACCTCTTCAAAAGGCCTCTCAATCCATGCCGACTTTGCCGGGCTAATGGGGCACAGTTTAACCCCTCCACACCCCATCCCGCATCCTCATTACTACTGTATAACCTCTTGAAATAATTAATAATCTCCTCCTCAATACCCTCTTCACTTTCAATCATCCCAACGCCCTCCACATCTAGTCTATCTATAAAATTTCTTTTCCTATAGCCCGTTGCCATCATATGAAAATATTTGGTATTGCCATCCCCTCTCTTGCCCATTTGACTTTTCCTCTCTGTCTCCACCTCACTTCCTCCTTGTAAACAATATCATTCAGTGAAGCGTAGGTCTTCCCTTTCTTTTCGCTGGTCACTATCCAATCCTTCCCGCCCCTCCCGAATATCAAGGTTAGCAAGTCTAGCTTCACCTCCCTCTTAGCAAACTCCAGGATCTCCAAACACTTCCTTGCTCCACCCTTTCAATTTTGCTTTCAGCAGCTTTAACCTCCTCATAAATTTATAGCCTTCCGACCCTCTAGTTGGTCTTCCCTCCACCATATCTTGAGCTTTCTTACAATCAGTGGTGCTCCACCATGCATTCTCGAACCGAAAAGGCCGGGCCCCCATTTTAAATTTGAAGTATCCAAGTCTATAGGGCGGTGATCGAAACGATCCTAGGCAATGCCTTATGCCGGGGAACATATTCTCCCACCCCCCCGTAAATAGGAATCGGTCAAGTCTCCTGCAAATGACTTCCATCCTAAGATTGGACCATGTATAAGACGCATTTAGCAAACATGGATCTCGCAGTTCGCTTTCATGTATGAAACCATTGAAATCACGCATGCTTCTTGTCTCCCTTCCTCCATTAGATTTCTCCGAATTAAATCGCACGACATTGAAGTCCCCTCCGAGGCACCAATTATCCCCACATAAACCATTAAGATCAGCCAGCTCTTCCCAAAATGATCTCCTCCTCCCTGCACGGCCCATATATGCGGAGAGCCACCAGCAGCCACCTGAGTTTTCCTCCATTTGAATTGACACCGAGAGAGAGAGGAAAGAAATTCCTCAGAGCTCGAGAGAGTCTGAGATAAACAGAGAAAAAGAAGGCAGTGGCTGTGCAAGAGAACAACCAATGGCAGGATAGTACGGCAGCACAGAGACAAAGGCCCACTAGGAGAAGTCTCACGGTAGAAAGAGACGGCTTGGCGAGCGGTGACGAGGCTCACGGAGGAAAGAGATCAGGCCATCAATGGTCAAGGGGCGTGTTGCCCATACATATAAAAGAGAGGCTCGGCTGTGAGCGCAAGAGATTGAAAGTAACATGGGCTCAATCTGATTTTAACAAAAAGCAAGCTCATAGAAAGATGAAAAGTAAGAGAAAATGGCAGCGGCAAAGAAGGCTACGGCTGCTAGCATAGGTAGAGAGAAATAAGGTAACGACAAACTGAACAAAAACAAGGTAAGAGCAGAGAGTTTTTTTTTTTCTTTTTAAATTTATATATATAACAAGAGGAAAATTGCATAAAGGTGCGGCTATGGCTAAGGCAGAAGAAATATATGTTGATTATAAAGGAAACGATAATTTACAGCAAGATGAAGACCCATGATGGGTTAGGAATGAGGAACGCCAATGACTCAATTTGGCAGAGGATATCAGGGATTAGCAACTAGGCTCTGATACCATGCTAAATTGGGAGTAATGCTAAAATGAAGGAATATTTCGGGTTTCAGTTTCTATTTAATCACTTTGTATTACAACTTAGCACATTTATACAAGGAGGAACCGTATCCTCCAAGCCTAGGACATTAATTACACAACTTCTCCTCCAAGCTTAAAAATGAGTCTCCAAGAAGTCGGTCATAACTTGCGGCAGCAACCTCCACAAGTCCAACACACAAACCAATATTTCTTGTGTTCGCACCTCCAACATTTATTGCTTTCACACAAGCTAACAATCTCCACATCCCAAAGTCTGCAACAGCCTTCCACAAGTCAAGTATCATCCCAATGTCAGTAAATGATTTCACACACAACACAAGTCAACATCTTGTTGGTGGTTTCCCTTTAATAATACAGGTAGTTTGTTTCAGGAATTTATTGAGGCAACCAAGGAGCCTGGAGTCACATTTTTGGTAGCCAAATTTGATGGCATACTTGGACTTGGATTTCAAGAGATATCAGTTGGAAATGCTGTACCTGTGTGGTATTTTTTTTTTCTTGTGTTGTTATTATGAGATTATGAGTTCCTGCTCGGTTTGAGTCTTATAGGTTGTGTATTCTATCGGTAAGAACTTCAGAGAATTCATCTTCCAATGGTTCTAATTTTAGGAATTCTGCAGGTACAACATGGTCAATCAGGGTCTCCTGAAGGAACCAGTTTTCTCATTCTGGTTTAATCGTAATGCTGAGGAAGAAGAAGGAGGTGAAATTGTATTTGGTGGTGTGGATCCTAATCATTACAAGGGAGAGCACACTTACGTTCCTGTTACGCAGAAAGGCTATTGGCAGGTTGGTGTTCTGAACATTCATTGCTCTATGAAAATACATAATTACTTATGTGCTCGTGAAAAATATATAATATTGTGTACAATGTTGCTCTTGTTGGCAGTTTGACATGGGTGATGTTATGATTGATGGTAAAACAACTGGTAAGCGAAAAATTGTTATGTTTTCTTTCCTTTTTCTTACACATGGTATCTTGTTTAGTACAATTTTATCAACTTCCATTCTGACTTTAGCATACCTATTTCAGGATTTTGTGCCGGTGGCTGTTCAGCAATTGCTGATTCTGGAACCTCCTTGTTAGTTGGCCCAACGGTGTGTATCTATGTGTCTATGTGTGGCTGTTTTCAATTCTAGAGAACACTCACTTTGAATTGTTTTGAACAAAATTCTAGAACTAGGGACTCTCTCTTACCGTCCTCTTCCTAAGTAACTTCAAGTTTATTACTAATTTCTTAGTATGAATAAATTATAGATCGATCATTAGTTTTGGATTGATTGATAGAATAATTAAGGGAAGATTAGTCAGTAATAAAATGATGTGGTGATGGTATACACTATACATTCTCTGTTTATTACTCTTAAGCTAAGAAGCACGGATACGCACGTCAACCAGCGTATCCCGTATCCGATACGCTGGGGGATATGATACGCACTGGATACGCACCGATACGCACTGGATACGTATCCGAGTCAACGGATACGGTCAAGATGAAAGGATACGCGTATCTGAAATTACAGATACGAGTATCCCAATTTTCAGATACGTTTTAGGTATAATTTTGGGGGAAATTAGAAGTCTGCACAAATTCACGGAAGGTTTAACTTACCTCTTTTGAAACTTTGAAGATCTTTTCCTGCAGATCTTCTTCTTTATATAAATAAAGAAGCAAAGCGACCGCCACCCATCACTTCTTCATCTTCATCAATTCTTCTTCTTCTTCAATTCGTCTTCTTCATCAGTTCTTCTTCTTCTTCACCCATATATAACTAACGAAGCCCAAGTTCTTGAATTCATCTGGTGTGGCTGTAGTGTGGGATTGTTCATGAATTTTGGTTCTGTTTCTCACGCTCCTCTCTCTGTTCTGTGTCGGTATGTTCAACTCTGATATTTGTTTTGGTCCAACTCTATTTTGTCCTTATTTGACCAACACATATTATATTATTAAATGTAACCAACAGATATATGACTTTTGAATTCCCACCCCCACCACGTGAAGAACAATTGTATATTTCAGCTATATATAATGATATTTGTTCCGGTCCAACTCAAGAAAAATTATATATTATATTATGATATTTGTTTTGGTCCAACTCTATATAATCAAAGAATTCCCCACCTCACCAAGTAAAGAGCAATTTTATTTTGAAAACATATGAACTTGTAGCTATCACATGTTAGCTACTACATAATCAAAGACTTCTGTTTATTTTTATTTTTCTAGAGTTTAAATTTGAATTTGGTTGATGAATTTGAATTTTTATGTTAATTAAAATATATTTTAAATTATATATATTATTATTATTATATTTTAATATAAATATTTAATTGCCGTATCCTTGACGTATCGTATCCTAGTTTTTGGAGATTTGCCGTATCCCGTGTCGTGTCGTATCGTATCGCCGTATCCGTATCCGTGTCCGTGCTTCTTAGCTCTTAAGTAGATGGCTCCAGAATTTGTTAAGGGTAGGCTTGATGCCTGTTCCTATGAGAGAAACTTTATTAATTTTCCTACTGTTATTTTTTTGCACGTCATACTATTGAGATGCATTCCTTTTCTTTGTCCATACAACTTCCATATGATGCTGCTATATTTTTGAGCCACTATCAAATACCTTGGTTAAATTTAAGAGAACTGATGGTGTCTATTTCGCATTCCCTGAAGCTATATCGTTTCTATTCTCCTCCTTGGTATCATGGTCAATTGAGCTTTTGTCATCAATCTATGCAAAGTTTTATTTTGCTTATTCTGTTCTGTGATGGAAACATATGTGATCCTTGGTTTTGAATTTCCTATTGATCGATCATTTTTTGGAAGAGGAAAATGAATTAGTTTTCATTAACCTTTGGTTGTAACCTTGATTGTATTCCTGGTTTTAGGGTTCAACGTATTGCATCAGCATGGGCATATGCACATATTTATTGTTTGTTTTTGATTGGTTGTGTTTTGTATCTTATTTACAGACTATTATTACTGAACTCAATCATGCCATTGGAGCCTCTGGGATTGCAAGTCAAGAATGCAAGACTGTAGTCGCACAATATGGAGAGACCATAATTGAGAGGATTTTAGCCAAGGTATAATTTCATGACCTCCCATTTTTATGTAAGGTCAATAAACCATTTGGTTTTAGAACTACTGAACAGATTTTTATTCCTACTTGTTATTTTTAAATAACTGTTATGATATTATTATTTTTTTAATTGTGGCAGGATCAACCACAGAAAATCTGCTCTCAGATTGGTTTATGCACATTTGATGGGACTCATGGTGCAAGGTTGGACTCAATTTGCTTGTTGAGGCATATGATTGAAATATGTTTGGCTAACTATTTTATACATGTATTTCTATTATTATTTATTTGTTTCTGCAATCAATTTATCATACATATTTATTATTTGTATTTTTGTGCACTCATTTTATTTAATTTTTGCAAATATGACTGGTCAGTACCGGAATCAAGAGTGTTGTGGAAGAGAACACTCACAAGGTATCTGGGGGCTTATCTGATGCAACGTGCTCTGCTTGTGAGATGACGGTTGTATGGATGCAAAACCAGCTCAAGCAGAATCAGACACAGGAACGAATTCTTGACTATGTGAATCAGGTGAAGTAATACTTCCATCTGATATGTTTCTCTAGGTTGCAATTAAATGCCTTGCTCATGCTCTGGGTTCTTATTGCAGCTCTGTGAGCGGCTGCCTAGCCCAATGGGAGAATCTGCAGTTGATTGTAGTGGTTTGTCTTCCATGCCTAGTGTTTCCTTTACTATTGGTGGAAGAACATTTGATCTCACCCCTGAGCAGGTGAAGTATAATGTTTAGATATGCTTATGTTGGGCTGACACTTATGGTTTACGTTTGACAATGTGTCATGTGTTATCTCTCCCTGTCATTAAAGGATGCTAGAGCTTCCTAGAGCTTTTGCTTTTACTCGTGCATTCAACCCACCTGATACTAAGAGTTCCACATAAATTTTTCACTTTCTGCATGTGCACAATATTTGAAAAGTTATCCTTTTCATATTGTGGTATTTCAAGTTATGAGCATGGTGGTCGCACTGTCTTTACCGGTGATTTAGTTTATTGCATTACTGATATTTTTCTTTCTTTTTTCTTGTTTGTTGGAAATCAGTATGTGCTCAAAGTAGGTGAGGGAGATGCTGCACAATGCATTAGTGGATTTACTGCTTTGGATGTCCCACCACCCCGCGGACCTCTCTGGTATAATTTTCCTTCTATTTTTTTGATCTTTTTGGCTTTCGGTTTTGTTGGTGTCAAGATAATTGTGGTGGTAGATATTTTGTTTCTCCAATGGCATTGGTGATGTCTGTTGATTACTTTTCTTGTTGGCAAGAGAGAGCAATTTGAAAGCCCTAGCTAATATTTGTTTTTCCAACAGGATCCTGGGTGACGTGTTCATGGGTCGCTACCATACCGTGTTCGACTATGGCAACGAGAGAATTGGGTTTGCAGAAGCTGCATAGATAGTAGATATTAGCTTCTAATGTTCTGTTCGTGCTTGTTTCTTTACGCTGCCGAGTTTCAAACTATCCTATCTAGTACTGGAAGTAAGCTCCTGTGAATGATGTTTGTATGTACATATCAGCTGCCGAGTTTCCGACAGTGTCTCAGCCTACTATGAATTCGAATTCAAATGCCTTATGTACTTTGGTGCACTTTAGTTCTTGTTTGGTCTTTCGAAATGTCTGATTGTTGGCTTAAGGTGGACATATAACGTATTGAGGACATATACTAACTGCGTGCAAATATTTAACCTCCATGCGTTTAGTTCAGTGGGTGACCGGTCTTGTAAGTTATCCGCTCTAATCCAATTACTCCTTTGGTGCCTAGGATTGGATTGGATTGGATAAGCCATTAAATCTGAGGTATGTTGAAGGAGGAAATGAGGGTAGATGGGAATGATTTTTCATTTTGAGGATTAAGAGGGATAAGTTAAAAGATTTTGATATCCTATCATTTTGTGGGGATTAAAGCGCCAAACGTGGCCGTATTTTTTTTTGTGGTTATTGATTTGGTGTTCTGTTTATTCTTGTTTTGCCGCTGAGCTGACGAAAGATTTCCATGCAAAAGAAAAAGACAAAAAGACGAGAGAAAAGGGTTTAGGAATTATGGACCGAATTTTGTTATAATTTATTAAAAAAGACTCAATAATAACGAATTTGGGGAGGTTGTGATGGTTAGGTAATGAAAGCCAAATTTGAATAGTGGGTAGGGATGTAGAAAAGTTATGAGAGCAGAGATTGGAAGCCAACTTACACAAGGACAAGATGATTGAGTTTGTTACAAGAAATTGAAGATGCCGATTTGTTAATATCGTAAAGATGCCAGTTCATCAAAATTTGTGTAAAACCAAGGGTTCTCCCAACTCTTATCCGAACTCTCACATAAAGTGGGCCGTACATCGGTTGTACATGGTTTTATAACTTCACGAGACTCAAATCATATGAGAGAGTTGAGATAAAAGTTGAGATAACTCTGCACCTCTCTTATATTTCCCAGAAAATTTATGTTCACAAATCATTATGCGGAGGTAGTTTTTCACATGGGCTGTCTGAATTTCCAGGAGTATGTAATCAAGGCTATACAGCAAGACATTGCTGTACTTCTTGCACATCTGGTAGCATTCATTTGTAGTGGTGAAGTCTGACATCACAAGACTCATGGTAAGCTTGGTACACAGAGTTTGGCAAAGGATGCGTTATTGCTAGCTACAAAGTGATTTGGTTGCTTCTAGACCACGCAAAAATGTGACTAAAGATGCAGTCTCGTATTTGATTATTATAAATAATAATAAAAAGAACTCTTTCATTGACTTAAAAGAATGAGATGGAATGAGATGGGGTGGAAATATTGAATGTGAATGCAGCTTTGAGCATTTACATTTTGCCTAATTGAGCTGTCTTCATGATTCAAATGAGCAAAGTGCCCACTGATATCCAGTATGGGTTTGGGCGGTTGGTCCTTTTTCACAAACAAAACTGAGATAGAAAAAGGGAAAAGGAGACAGGTAAATGGGGAAGGCTTAGGTTGGCATGTGGGTCCCCAATTTCGAATTTTTCGATAAAATTAGCACGCGGGTGGCATATGTGAGGGTGAATTGGACTGCAAGACACCTCAGATGTGCCCCTAACGTGCTAAATTTCGTGAAAATTTTGAAGAAAAAAAAAAAGAGTATGTTATTGTCTTAAATTGCAACATATGATAAACTACATCCTAAGCACAAAAATTTAACCATCAGAAGCTTCTTTATTGAACCTTTACATTTTGCCTAATTGAGCTGTATTCAAGATTCAAATGAGCAAAGTGGGGCTGATCTCCAATATGTGGGTTGTGCGGTTGGTCCTTTTTCACAAACAAAACTGATTTAGAAAAAGGGAAAGGAGACAGGTAAATCGTAAATGGGTAAGGCTTTGTTTGGTATGTGGGTCTCTCTAGACTGCATGTATGTGCTCATAGCTGTAAAGGAGTAAGTGTTCAATGCTTGGCCTCAGCTTGCAGCCAGAGTTGTCTGTTCACCGACACAAGGGATCAATCACCTCCACCCTTTAATTTTATATTCAATTCTTTGATTTCCTTTCTTCACTTTTGTTCCACCAAGAAAAATTAATTCTAGATCGAGAGTGTTGAAAATGCAAAGTAAAATCTCCCTTTCATAGAGAAATTATTGTACGGTATTAGAGTATAATCATCTGGTATAATTTATCCACGTAATTGATAATATAGGCTAACGACAAAGTTGAAATATTGACAATTCTTATCCAGTATTGACCCAAAAGATCATTAAAAAATAAATTAAGTTGAATTTAAAATTTATAGTTTGGTTAGATTAGAATTTCTACTTTAGTTGGCTTGACCTTAAATGCTCTTATCATGCACATTTTTATTAATGAATGAAATGAACCTAGTACTGTTGTAGTACATGAATCTTCAATTTCACATTGGCAAGTATGTGCTGATTTCACTCTCAAGTTTCCACAAGGTCCAAAAAATACATTGTTAGCGTTGAATTAGGGTCATAACCAGCCACCATTCAAGAAAGCAATTCATCCCTTTGTAGAAATTGTTACAGAAACTTTACACATTTAGGCAAACGCTAACATCAATCATAGAGTTAAACAAATCTTAAACCTACATCGATCGAGAATTTTCCGCGCACATGAACAACGGGGCAAAACTGATCGATTTAGTTTACTAATCACAAACCTAATAAAAGTACTTTGATTATACTTTGTTTGCCGTGTAAAGTGTGAACTCATTCTCCTATTTAGCAAGTTTAGTACAGAAAAACAGTTCTATTCACACCAATGAATAAATATTCAAAAACCGCGTTGAAAGACAATGCATCTATGATCAATCTTCAAGATTTCAAAGTGCTTTTTGGCGCCGCAAAATCACTTCTCCAAATGCAAGGCATATTCCCCATAATCTCCTCTTAAATTTAAACCCCACAATCTTGGGCATGTGGCTTCATGTGTCGCCATGTGGGTGCCTTTATTAGAAGCCTAAGTAACTGCGCTCCCAGACGGCCAGAGCTGTCAAACTCTCTCTCCTTCTGCCACATGGCTCGATTTAAAGAGGGTTAACAGGTAACATTGAGCAAGAAATTAAGATTCTTATTTTATACTTTGGTTTTACTTTTTGTAACGCCATAAAATTTACCCATCTGGCCCCCAAGTCGCATATAAATATTGTACATTTCGTAGCACCATTCCAAAACCCAAACCCCCAACCTCTCTCATATTTTTCTTCTTTGTGCTCTATGCCATGGAGCACTGGACCAGAGGACCGACCATTGGCCGTGGCTCCACTGCCACCGTCTCCCTCGCCACCGCTGCCCTCTCCAGGGAACTATTCGCTGTAAAGTCCACCGAGCTCTCCTGCTCATCTTTCTTGCAGAAAGAACAATGTTTTTTGTCCAACCTGAGTTGTCCAAATATAGTTAAGTACTTGGGCTGCAACGTTAGCACTGAAAACAATATTCCTATCTACAATCTTCTCATGGAGTACGTGCCTGGTGGCACGCTTTTCGATACAATTCGAAGGCATGGAGGGCGGCTAGAGGAGCCTGCGATTCAATTATACACACATCAGATTGTGCAAGGCTTGGAGTATCTTCATGTGAATGGATTGGTACATTGTGACATTAAGAGCCAAAACATTTTGGTAGCTGAAGAATGTGCCAAAATTGCTGATCTGGGTTGTGCTAAATCGTTACAAATAGTTCCAGGGGATGAAGACTCTGCCACCTCAAGTATTATAATTTCAGGCACACCGGTGTTCATGGCGCCTGAGGTTGCACGTGGAGAAGAGCAGGGGTTTGAAGCAGACATATGGGCTCTTGGATGCACAATCATTGAAATGGCCACTGGTGGTGGCCCTTGGCCAGAGCTTAACGACCCAGTTTCAGCTCTTTATCGGATTGGATTCTCCGGTGACTTGCCGGAGATTCCAACCGGGCTTTCGAACAAGGGTAAGGATTTCTTGAACAAGTGTTTGAGAAGAGACCCAAGAGAGAGGTGGACAGCTAAGCAACTTCTTGAACATCCATTTCTTGAAGAGTGCTTGGGGTCGAAAACAGGTCAAGTAAAGGAATTCAACTTCACTATGACGTCTCCTATTAGTGTGTTGGATCAAGGCCTTTGGGATTCACTTGAAGCCTTTGAAAGACCAAGGGAACAATCTGTTGTTGAAGGTGTTTGTTTGAATTCTCCACTGGAAAGGATCAAGAGGTTGATTGGAGGCCCTTGTTCTGCATTTTCAAATGTACCCAATTGGGAATTTGATGAAAATTGGTCCACTGTTAGAAGCAATGGCATGGAGGAAAGCCAAAACTCAGGGACAAGCAACAATGTCATCTCAGTTGATGAACCTGTGGCTGCAACTTCACCAAATGTGGCTTTAACTTATCATGAAGAGCTTGACAGTCCATTGTATGATGAGGATGATGAGAGAAGTTTTTTTATGGCATGTTTGACAGAAGATTCTTTTGTACCGAACAATCTTGAAATTGAATCAGATCATCAGAATTTTCACTTTATTCACTCCCGTTGTTGTCATTCATGTTTTAATTTTGCCGGCCAAGTAGAACCAGTGAAGGTTAAGTTTCTGTCATTTGTTTTCTATTTTGTGTTTGTTTTTGTACCAAGGGCTGCAACTTTTGAATTAACTAAACAAGGTTATATGACATATCAATCTCTCTATCGGGTACCAAAACTGTGGTTTTTTGTTTCTTTGCCAAAGTTAACGAGGAGGGTTTTCTCGCATACACACTATCAATATGTCACAAGGGTTCGAACTTGAAATCACTGATTTGCAAGTCAGGGTCCTTTTCCCGTTGACACCAAAATTGTGGTTAATTGCTACTCTAATTATACATCCTAGGTTAATTAACCATACACATAATCTGGATCTGCGTGTTTATATTCACCCCTTTTGGCCTCTTATGCTGTCTCTATACGCAAACCGAGAGGAGCTGTCTCTTGTGTTATAGCCAAAAGGAGAAAGAAAACCAGCTGTCTCTCAAGTCTTCTGCGTATACTTCGTATGCTGCAAGCTTTTTTTTCTTGTTTTTGGTTTTGATTTTTTGTTTTTGTTTATAACCCCAATCATTGATCTTAGAGAGCCTTGCATTATTTTATTTGCACCAAAGTTTTGCAAGCTAGGCCAGCCTTTTTGTTTGCATCATTGCCAACATATGTGCTTCTATTAAATAAATCGTGTGGTTGCATATTTTTTCTTTTTCCCAATATTTTCTGCTCGTGACGACAATATCATGTGGGCATTAGGGTTTCACTGACATGCATGTGAATGGTTAAATGATTTGGCCTCCATCCATTTACAGTCTGTGAAATATTGTGCTCTGTGTTCTCGTTTTCTTTTAGGAACTTTTTCAACTTTGTTCCTTTCCCTTTATCCAGTAGGGGCAATGGGCTACTTGGACAGCAGGCTAGTGGAGATTAGTCAATTTAGATAATTGAGAGGTTTAATCTTTCTTTGCCCTCTGATGAAGCTTCCTTTGTGAACACGAGAGACTTTTGTTAGGCAACTTGGGGGGTCAACAAGTTTGTTGCCTCTCTGCGAAGTCAATCTTGGGCAGGTGCATGCTCAACTTGAGTAATGGTAGATGTGAATACTTCTGTTCAGATTAATTTATGTGTACTTTTCATTTCAATTACTATGATCATCAGTTTAATAATTGGTGTGTATTTGTCATCTCGGCCTGTAGGTTAAATATATTCAAATCGAGCAATGTTAGGGATTTTTTCTTTTTTACAATGATAACTTGCATTTAAGAAACCAACATAACATCAACAATTAGAATGGGGGACAATCAATCAGGACCATCATCTTTTATCCAAAATATAAGATCCGAAATAAAAATATAGCAAAACGTGTTGATTGATACAAGTACTATTGAGAGGGTTTTTCTCACATTGTAAAGTTAAGGGACTTAGCTTGGGTTTATAAGGAGTTGAGCTACTCTCCAACATTGACAATTGATTTTGAGTAGATCCTAAACTTCCTTCATAGTATCAACAATCGAGACTGTGTGTTTATAAACTTAGTAATATTGCATTCATTCATTTTCTAGGTTGTTGAATCGTATTTACTTCTAATGGATAACATATTGTCATGTGGATGTGGTGACTGAAATTGAAGAATTATTTTAGCAACTTTAGTACATTATTATTGAATTGGTGTGACCTAATTTCTTTGGCTTGTAGAGAAGCGGCGGTGAAACGAATGTGGTCTGATCCGAAGGGAAGGGATTTGAAGGGTCGTCGTCTTTAAAAATGGGAAGGGCAGAGAGACTTTAAACAAAGTCAACTAAGTTTAAAACGTCAACTTATCTCCATTGCATGAATGAATCTTAAACCAGAAGAAGACTTGGAAGAGGTAACTGGAAGAGTCAACTCATTTTTTTCTCTCTCTTCGTGTTTTTGAAAGGTCACCTAAAAGACTTGTTACTATAGCCTTTTGACAAACAAAAAAGGATGCCATCATCCTAACGTAATTGTGAATCATCAAAATTTTGTACTCAAAGGTTTCTTGTATATATCCCATAAAGTTTGGCCATTGGAGCTTTTAGCTACTTCTACCCTTTCAATTCAGAACCATCTATTTGAACACCACTGAAAGGAGAAAAACTTACATATAGTGAGGTGTATATCTCTCTCTCTATCTTTCTTCCTACACGAGGAGATAGAGAGAATGTATCATATACTTCATTCGTTAAGTTTTTCTCCCTCTATTGCAAAATGCTAAAGTTTAACCACTCCATGATGAATTACTTCCACGCCCGGCTCATAGGATGTATAGGTTGGGCGACAACATAGGGCGTCCTATAAAACCTTTTAGCCCAAGAATTATAGTAGTAAAAAAAAGTCAATTTTATGTGTGTAGCTAGTAATGCTTTTTAGGCTTTTCTCTTTATTTTGAGAACTTTTACTTAAACTAACTTAGCACCTAAGCTTGGAACTTTTATTTAAATTTTTATTCAAAATGAGCTTAAGGGCCAGTTTGGCATTCTTTGTGTAAAAATAATCGCCGGATTTGTGAGAGAAATCAACGTGAGGAAAGCAGTTTGGCGTTTGGTAAACTTTTTGTTAAAAGTGTTGTTGGTACTAATTCCCACATAATCAGAAAAATAATTCCCACATAATCATTAAACCCGCTCTTCAAATCGATTCTGCATAATCAGAAAATGAAAGCACCTCATTACCGCTTTCCCCTATAGCTTTCTCTCACAGCAATTTTTAATAATAAGTGATTTTCTTATAGTTTACCAAACGGGTTTGGCTTCCCAAAATTTTTAAAAATCACTTATCATCCCAAATAATGCCAAACCTAAGACTAAGTGTTGAACATAAAATGACTTTACTTTTATTTCTGCATAAGGCCTCCAAAATTAATGAATGGACCTAATTACTCGACTCACTAACTTTACCTAATATTGATAATTCACTTGTTTGGAACTAGCAACCATATGTGATTAGGCTAAAACTCTGATGCCCAAGAAGTACAATAACTTTTTTTTTTTTTAAGTTTATCAATTTTGATAAATTTAATGCTTTTCTTTGCTATTGTTTATTTTTGTTAAACAATATCCTTACAGTTATGAATTCGAATCTAACACGCAAGAAGCACATGACCTTACTAAGCTGCATTTCACGCGGTTTCCTCCCAGTGAAGTATAAATTATAATAATTTATGGTAGAAAAAGTTGACTGCAAATCTTTGAGATGGATTTTTATAGTGAGCCAGGTCGGACCGAATTCCGCACGGGCCAAACATGGAACGAACCTCTATGCAGCGGGTTAAGCCGAGGTTGGGCTTAGGGTCAATTTTGATTTTGGGTCTCAAAAGTTATGCTCAATTTAAAATGATAGTTTAATTAGGGGTGGGTATGAGTTGGGTTGGGTTGGGTCGGTTTTGATCTCAATCTGCAACTCAACTCAAACATACTGGTTTATGATTTCTTGAATCCAAGATCCGCTCGTTATTAGGCGAACTCAAACAAACCCAATCCTTTTGTGATTAGGTGCAGTTTGGTCTGGTTCACTCAAAATTGTGCTCATCCTTAGGTTTTTCTTCCCAATCAACAACCCAACACATACATAGCGGTTTATAATTTTTTGGACCCAAGACCCATTATTTATTCAATAAAATGTGATAATTATGTGTATAATCCGTGAATTTGTGTGTATTATTGAAAATTTTGTAAATAACACGTGTATTAAATATGAAAAATACGTATGTAAGTATACTATGCGGTATAGTCTTTAAATATAATATTTTCCGTACGTATAGCCAAGCGGCCCAACGCGGGTTTTTTTATAAAATTTTTAATAAATAGTATAGCGGCATGGCTATACTGTCTAAATATAATATTACCAAACAGTATAGTTGCACGACTATATTTGGGTTTTTTTTTCAATTGTTTTTAATAAATAGTATAGGCGCGCGGCTATACAATTTATTTAAAAAATTATATTAAAGAGCCTCACAGTACCACTCCTAACCTCCACTTCACTTTCATTCAAAATCCAAAACAACTCCCTCTTACTACTATTCCCATAAATCTTTGTTTGAAATTGTTGTTCTGGTAGGCAAAGAGATTGCAAAACCATCCTCTTGCATTTTTGTTACAAGTAAGAAATAACTCAAATGGGGACAATAGAGACTCGAGTAATGGATATTGCTCTAAACTACTCTTATCGATAAACGAATATCACAGAAAAAAATTTTAAGAAAAAAATGGTATTTAAAGAGTATAGCCGCAGGGCTATACTTGGGTTTTTGTTTAGTTTTTTTTAATAGATAGTATAGCTGCATGGCTATACTTTTTAAATATAATATATTCAAAAAGTATAGCATCACGACTATACTCTTTAAATAGCTTATATTGAGGGATCCCTCAAAAAAAAACTTATTTGAGGGACATCCTTGTAGAACCCACTTTGCATTATGTTTCACTAATCCAAAAATCTATTTTGTAGATATTCATTCAAAGATCATCTCTACAAAAAATCACTTGAATCTGATATCATTTGACTACTCAATTAAATAATTGAAATTTAAGTACTTTCTTGAAGCACCATGTTCATTGATTTTGTTGGTCTCAATTAGATGCCTTAATGATTTTCAATTTGCATGTTGTAAGGATGATCTCTGAATGAAGATGTGAAAAATAGATGGTTTGAATTGTTGAAATTTTTTCCATAGGGGACCCTAATGAGTGTCCCTCAAATAAAATTATTTGACGGATCTCTCAATAGAAAGGAACAATATATATTTACTTGAACGAAGATTTTTTTTGTGGATTTAAATTCAAGGAAAAACGAGTAAAAATCCAACACATCGAATTAACCTTTGTATGTATATATATGTGTGTTAATGTTATTTACAAGAGACCCATTATTTTCTTCTATGAAATAATAAGAACTTTGCAAGTCCATGTAAATGATGTATGCACACCAACCTATTCTTCCGATTTCAGCCTTGGAGTTTTGGTTGCTTAATCTCTGTTTTCTTCATTTCTGCATCAGCATTCTTCCTTTGCTCATAATCATTTTTCAGATTCTTAACTTCTTCATTGAATTTTCTGAGCAGATTGAGCTCTTTGATATAATAGTGTAGTCTGTCTATAATCAGCACAAGGAATAAAGAAAACCCTGCGTCGTGATTGAAAAAGAAAAAGCTTATAAAGTATAAGATTCTTATAGCTCTCAAAACCAGTTAGAAAACAAGGCCTACAACCTACACTATATGAAGGTTAACTTAAATATATAGTTTATTTTTTCTTTCAATAAACTTTGCAGAAAAGGCTAAATTATGAATGTAGTTACCTATAAGAGATGCTTCTAAGAGTCGATGTGCCATTAGAACCTCATCAGTTGGATTGACAAAGCCTGCCTCTGTTAAACGTTTCTGAACACTGAACACACCATATAGGGTAGAGCTAAAGAAGACGAGGACAGTTCCTCCCACGCTCTTCGCCACCAATGGCCCCCGTCCTTGCTTCGATCGATCTAGCCCTCCGATCACCAACGTCCTTAGAGGGGTTCTGAACAGAAGACTCAGAATCAATGCCATTTGAGCCACCACAAGTGCAAACAAAATTTGAATCATTGTTTCAAGCTGGCAAGAAAGGCTTTTTTTTTCCAATGATATTATCGAAATGACTTGAAAGAAGTGTTGAAAGTGTAAACCAATGGTTCAATTTTGTAGTTTTTTTTCTTGTAAGATTCTATGGTTTCAACGGCTTGCTTGCTTATTCTAGACTTGTGGTTTAACCAAAGAATCATACTTTCCATGACCTGGTGATGCAGGGATGGAATAGCTTCACCATGGCCCCTAAGGGAGCGGATCTGCTGTCCCCATTTGTCTGTCCCTTTGTGTCCCTTGACACCTGTCCTATGATTTAACACTTCATTTATTCACATTTTATCATCCCGATTTTATCCTTATCATCTTAAAACAATTATTACAAAAATAATTAAAGAAAATGGCCCATCCCCAATTCTGCCGTTTTCATCCTCACCCCTGGCAGATCAGCCATATCTCTCCGCTCTCCCTTAATCTTTTTCCTTCCTGCATCAGTTTCAAGCCATTTGTTGTTTCTTCACAAGAGTTGCTAACGCTGTGTGCCCTAATGATAATTGTGGGCTCCTTTCATGCCACCACTTCGACTTCGACATATACTATTTCTACAGAAATGCGGGTTGATATGGTTTATCAGTAGGATGCTACTTTGAATGGTCAAATTGGGCTTCTTTGATTTTTTAAAGTTAATTTTATTTCACCCAATATGAAATTCATGTGTGCTCACTGCTGAGCAATAGGCATGGTAGGTGAGGTGAGCGGTAAATGAGAGATTTGGGATCTTTCATGGTCTAAAATGAGTTGGAAACACTTTACTTTATTCAATTTTGGTTATTATAAAAAATAAAACCAATGATAAGGGTAAAATCGAAATGATGAAATCTGAATAAATAATGTATTAAATCAAAAGACAGAGAAGGGAAACCGAGGAACACACAAAATGGGACAGCAGATCCGCTTCGAGTGAAATAGAAAATTAGCATGAGATAATTCATATCAATGACATTGATGATACAATTACCGGAGCGGATCTCAAATATCCACCATTTAAATTTGAAAAAACAATTCTATTTTTCCACCCACCATTATTCCTAAAATACCCAATTTAGAAAAAACATAAGCCCACAGCGCATACCAAAAATGAATTCTGCCTCATAACTCCTCAAAGCGTGCCCCATCATAATCTTCAGAATCCTTCTGTTTCTCTCCGTCGATACCACCCATAACACAGCCATAATCATGCAGCCCCACATAACTTTGGCCTTCTTACCCGTCCATAACAATTCATGCGTTTGGCTAAGAAGAGAAAAGTAGTCCCGTGGAATTACCCATCTAATGCCCATCTCCCTGCACAAATTCAACTATAGACCCAAGGTCACCGGACAATGAAGAACTTATGATCAACCATTTCCAAATTCTTCTTCAATAGGATACACCATTGAGGAGACAAGCAGGAATACGGAAGCCTTCTTTGAACCGTGTCTTCACCTCTTTTAATAATAATTTTACTATAAAAATCGTTAATAATGAAAGTTCTTGTGACTTCGTGGTCATGTGTGAAGGATGGGTGACTGGGAGTGATTATTCTTAAACGCATTTGGTGTGAACCAAAGTCGGATGGGAAGCCTAAACTTTTCAAATTTCTATTGGAGTGATTCCAATATACCTTGGGTGCGAGTCGCCAGAGATGGATCTCTCTTTTCTCTCTGTATAAGCTTTGCTTGAGTGCACTGAGCAAGAGTGAAACAGATGTAGGTCGGGGAAGGGCGGATCTGTGGTGTGGGTCGGAGAAAGTGGCTCGGGGTGAGAGAGGGAGAGAGGTGTTGTTAGGCTACGATTTTTATTTTTGGTTTTAAATTCTAAAATTTAAAATTATTTTTAATGAATAGGTGGGTTATGGAAGTTGAGGTTTTTCCCTTAAGTTCTTAGAAGTCATTTTACATATAGGTAAATTTGTCTTTAAACTTTTGAAGATAAGGTGGGTGGGGAAATATGATAAGAGAGTGGAAATAGCAGCACTCAATTTAAAACTACTAAGAGCATCTCCAAGGAAGATGAGGAGACGTTGAATCCAACGTGCCACTTTTGGCATGTAGAAAAAAAATAACTGAGACTCACTCAAATCGAGATGTTAAATCCTACATGTAATAATTCTCTCTCCTGTTATTTTTGGCTGTTTGACTTTTTGATGTTATTTCATTATTTCTTTCAATTAATGTGCCTAGAAAGTAATAAACCAATAAACACTATTTTTTTTTTTTGGTCATAACCAATAAACACTATATGTAATAAAATAAACTTTAATTTGATATGTTGGGTAGAATGTAAAACTCTATTAGGTCATCCCTAATGGTTGGGGCTCTAAAAGGAGTTGATAGAGCCCTATTTAGAGTTTCGATGGAATCTTTGGGGCTCTAAAGGTATCTCTCCCACAATGGGAGGCCCTATATTCATGGTGGGCTCTATATTTTTTTATGATGTAATTTGATTCACGTGGTTTTGTTTTTGGTTAGCTATTTTAATTTAATGTTTGTTCATGTTATGTTAGTTTTTTTTTTGTGAACATTTCAACAACAAAAAATAAAATTTTGGACAAGATTTGGAAATCAACATTTTATTTCATAGATACGATACAACAACATGGTTAAATTCAAACAAGATGCACAACATTAATTTGGTGGTCCTCCTAAAGTTGGATATGGGTCCCTTGCATTATGGCATTCCACCTCTCTCTTATCTACATTGTCAGATAATAATTATGGTAGTATGGTGATAGCTGGATATGGGTCCCCTTCGTTATGGCCTTCCATCCCTATGCCATTTACATTTGTCAGATAATAATAGTGGTAGATGGATATGGGTCCCATTCGTTATGGCTTCAGATAAAAAATCTTATCTCTTCATATTACATCTTACAATAACCGTTGGATCCAATTACGTCATATGAATCTCATCCATATATTTGTTATCTCTTAAACCATCATATCCTCTATAAATGAACAACCACCTTATTTTCATAACACACCACCTCCCAACTCTTGTATTCTCAATATTCCTTCTTCTACCACCGCACTAGAATGGCCAACAATGGATATGATATCTCTTCTAGTGATGAGATAGGTACCAACATAATGTTTTTGGAAATGTTCGAAAGCTACCAAAGGAAAAAAGCAGCGAAGAAGAAGGAGAAGGCCTCGATGGTTGTCCACGGGGGTACATCGTCACGACGACGTACTATACCAAGAGATCAAGTAAGTGCCCATGAAAACCTTTTTCAAAATTACTTCTCTAACCATCCGTTGTATCCCCTGTTAGATTTTCGTAATAGGTTTTGCATGAGGCGTGAGTTGTTTAATTGAATCATGGAACAAATTGTCCCTTTCGACAATTACTTCAAACAAAAACCTGATGCCACTGGAAAGCTTGGTTTCTCACCACAAGTGAAAATGACAGCAGCCTTGCGTATGCTTGCATATGGTATGGTCAGCTGAGACCACATCATTTAAAGCTTGCAAGAGATTTTTTCATGCAGTCAACAACTTATACGGAGCTGAATATCTTCGTAAACCAACGAGGGCTGACCTACAAAAAGTGCTCCAAAAAAGCTGAGGAACGGGGGTTTCCTGGTATGCTAGGAAGTGTTGACTGCATGCATTGGGAGTGGAAAAACTACCCAATGTCACACCATGGGGCATACACGGGCCACCATGGTCGTCCAACCATAATCCTTGAAATGGTTGCTTCTTACAACACATGGATCTGGCACACCAACTTCGGAATGCCGGGAGTATTTAATGACCTCAACGTACTATACAAGTCACCCCTTTTTGATTTGGTCATTCAAGGACATGCTTTGCGGGTCCGATATTATATGAATGAGAAACAATACAAGCAAGGGTACTATCTTGCAGATGGAATATATCCAAAGTGGAACACAATTGTCTAGTCATTTTCGGATCCTCAAGGATGACAACATCAATTATTCTCTAGGATGCAAGAGGCGTATCATAAGGATGTGGAGAGAGCTTTTGGAATTCTCCCTTGGCGTATCGTAAGAGCCTTATATATCAAATTGCCACATAAGCTATCAAATTCAAATTTAATGTGTGATATTTGACATCTCCCTTGGAGATGCTCTAAGGAATTCATAAACGATGGAATTTAAAATGATGTCAATTAATGTTCTAGAATTTTTAAAGTTTATTGTTTGGCTAATGAATTTAAACATGAAATTTAATATTTTAAAACTTCCACACTCTTGGAATTTTAGAAATGACAACTATTTATATAGAATTTAAAGTTGAGATTCATAACCTCAAAATTCCATTTTTTTTTTTCAGTGGAATTTCTAAATTTCTATGTTTTTTTTTCCAAACATGGGAATTGGTGTATGTCAATTTAGAAATTCTGACTTTTATCCAAATCCTAAGTTTATTTCCCCCATCCAAAAACATTTTACTAAATTTATTCTCCATTTTTTTAATATTATTTTTAATCAAATTTGGTACTTCCTCCAACTTAGGAAGAACTATTTTTAACATTGAAAAATCCTAAAATTACTCTTAATTAATTGCAATGTTAATTAATATCATGATGATAAAATGGTAAGAAATAATTGAAATGTATGCAGCATATTTTTCAGTGAGTAAATTTGTCAATATTATTGTTGCCAACAAAACGTACTAATATGTTATCAATATATTTTCATCAACATCGATAAACAATCCAATTTTTAATAAGACCAAACATCATGCTCAAAGAATTTCTGATCCAACTAAAATGTTTACTTATTAAGAATAGACGAAGTCATAAATCGAGAAACTTAGATAAGGAAATTAAGGAATTGTAATTGGATCAACGACTCCGTTAGTTGATTCCATTCCTAATTTTGAGGCATTTGATTACGAATTTTAACAAGTAATACACATAAGGAAGCCATCTCCAATGGAGAGGGCCAAATGTCAAATTTTGGCAATATAGCATGCATGGAGCCCCCAATGCATATATAGGGCCAGGAAAAATATCAATCCGGTCAATATCTTGGGTGGAATAGCATTCCACTTTTTGCATGGACTGAAATTTGGTGGAGCCCACTCACACAACCACCGCCCCCATATGCAAAGTTAGTTTTGTGGACCCATTAGAGTTAAATTATTTTTTAAACAATTTAATAAGGGTATAGACTCAAAATTTGAGTCTGGAGGGTTAGGGGAAAAAACTGTTTGAATCCGGACAATACATGAATAATTGTATTTTGAAAGGTAGAAATTTGGGTTTAGCCCCTTTAGCATTGGAGATAGCCTTAATCGTTTCGATACCAATTCCTAATCAAGGTTCAAAATTTCGATATTTTCGCCGATATTTCAGCAAAAATATCGTTTTTTTTGGGGCATCGATATTTTCGCACCTATCCAAGAATATATCGTCAATTTATCGAAAATTTCCGCGATAATTTCACCGATATTTCCGGACCGATATTTTCGTTCAAATTCAGCTTGAAATTGTCAAAATATCGCGATATTATCGAAATTATTGATAATATCGTGACATGAACAACACCAGAAAAAATGAAAGGAAATCACTTACTCATGCACGCGCATAGGGGGGGGTAAGAACCCAACATAAGCAAAACCCACCAAGAGAATGCAACCTAAACGAAGGATTCAATTAAAGAAACGATATTTTCGCAACAACACTTGAAAGAATCCACCTTTATGGTAAACAACCAGATATGTGGCCCATAACGTATAATCTTTTTGATAAGTGTATAATCTAAAACATAGAGATCACACAGCAGAGGTAGGAAACAAAGATTGAGAAAGAGATAGACAAAAAGCTACTTCATAAACCAAGACGAAGAGGGATCGGAGGGCGGTGAGGCAGACTCTGAGCATCGAGAGCTTTTTTTGACGAGAGAGAGAGAGAGAGATATATATATGGGGATGTGATGGTTTGAACACTGATATTTATTAGAGAGAGAGAGAGAGACAGAGAGAGAGAGGACAGAACAAAAGAAAAAGTAAATAAACAAAACGTAGAACCCTACTTTTGGAGTAATTTCTGTGGTTGAATAGATTTCTCATTTTACCTGTGTTATTTCTTTCTTTGGTATTATCTTCTTCTTCTTCTTTTTTTGTTTATTTTTAATATGTTTATTTATGTTCTTAATTGATTTTCAATCTTCATTATAATTTTTTAAGCATGATAAAGTGCCTAATTTTCATGACAAATCAAGTTGATTTACATCTTAAATTATTTTTCAATTTTTTATAAATAAAAAGTATAGGAACGTGTACCATGTCTAGTGAATAACGTGAAATAAGGTTACTCATGTATCTTACCATGCAATTTATAAAATGTAAAATATTGTAGTAAAAATAATAAATAAATTACTATAGGGTTTTAATTTTCTTTCATTAATTACTCCAGATTTTCTAAGTCACAGCGTTTGTTAGCTCGTAATAAGTGATTTTAAAAAAAAAATTTGAAGCCTAACCCGTTTGATAACAAATATAAAAATCACTTTTTGGTTTAAATTGAAGTCAGAGAAATCAGTTTGGAGAAGCAACAACATAGCTGCTTTCAGTTTTGGATTTCTCGGAAATCAGGTTGGGAGTTTAATGAATTTTTCATAATGCCGAAAATAGCCTTCAACAACTTTAGAATTTACATCATCTGTCCCTTTTATTTCTCTTCCTCTTCTCTGTTCACGTCTCTTCTTCTTCTCCAAACCTCAGTTTCTTCTTCTCCTTCTTTTCATGTCTCTTCCGTTCTCCCAACTTCAGTGTCTTCTCAGGCGCTGTTTAGAAGCCCCAATACTGAGGTAAATTTGATATTACTCTGATTTCTTACCAATTTTGTTTTTCCCCTTTGTATTTAATTTCTAGGGTTCTAATATCTTTCTGATTGTTGTTAATTTTTGTTTGAATTTGGTGTTTCTGCTGCTTTTGATGTGCCCCCTCCCCTGTTTTGAGGTTCCTGGGCTTAGAACAAACCCTCTAGCTAGGTGTTTTGACTATATTGGGGGAAGAAGCAGCTGTTTTGACTGTATTGGTTTTCATCTCATGGTTCTTTTCCATTGCACCTCTTGTAAAATGTAAAACGATTTGGAATATTTAGTGCATGATTTGTATTCTTATTGTAGTCCAAGGGAGATTCGACTTAGTTAACTCTGTTTGTTATGGCCCAAAATGCCACTGTAAAAGGGAATTGATTGTGATTTGTGTATAAGTGGGTAGGATAGTGATCTAACACAACTACTCCCCATCTTCTATAGATTCTCCAAGCTTCTTTAATTTCTTTGCCTTCATTTTCTTTAAATATTCTTGTCTTGAAACTTTTCTTAAAGTTTCAACTTCGCCAACAATATTATTGCTTCTTCGAGTAGCAAAAGTATGCTTTTGCTCTGATAGCTTTCGAGTTGCTACTGTAGATATTTTGGAAATCTGTTCTGGCAGAAATAGCTAGTGAAGTTTTTACTTATTGAGGACTTTATAATATTTATATAGGCAACTGACTGACATAGAGGATTTCCTAAACCAAGTAGGATTTCAAACAAGCTTTATATAGGCAACTCCTATTGTGATCTTTTTCAGTTTGCCAGATAAAGAAAATGTGATAACCTCACTCTTTTGCATTGAAAACCTAGCTTCTCCAATGCCAAATCTTATTCCTTAAGTGTATGCAATAGAAACATCATCTCATTCTATGGTACTTTACGTTTGGGAGTGATTGTGCAGGACTTGATATCATACATGCCATTGAAAGCATTTAAACTAGTCGACCAGCATTAATAAGACATTTCAAACGACCCATTCATACCCACCTTGTTTGCCAGCATATAAAGACCAACATCTGCTTTATACAAAGTGGAAAGTTGCTCCATTGCAGGAACCGGTCTAGACTTTTGCACATCTGCTGGTAAGCTTGGCTAAAAAAGATGGGCATTGGGAAAGTCAGAATAATAGGAATTTAGAGTAGCAACTTCACCAACAATATTGTTCTCTTGAAACTGTTCTTAAAGTTTCAATTTCGCCAACAATATTATTGCTTCTCCGAGTAGCAAAAGCCCGCTTTTGCTCGATAGCTTTCGAGTTCTTGATGTAGATATTCGGAAATCTGCTACGCAAAAGTAGCTAGTGAAGTTTTTACTTATTGAGGACTTTATAATATTTATATAGGCAACTGACTGACATAGAGGATTTCCTAAACCAAGTAGGATTTCAAACAAGCTTTATATAGGCAACTACTATTGTGATCTCTTTCAGTATGCCAGATACTCTAATCTGCTATGATGCTTAGTTTTTATTAGGTTTGGTTTGGTTTTGTTTAAGATTTAGTTAAATCTACAAGTCCCTTTTTGTTTGGCTTTTTTGTTTAAGATTTAGTTAAATCAATTTGTTTTTAAGTATTCTCCTGCCTTTTGTTCCACTTGTGTTGGCTCAATTTAGATCATCAATTGAATTGAAGGGACTTGTTTTTACAGTCAAACTCTAGCTATATCCTACAGGTTTCTCAATTGATGGCTACATGCAATTTATATTTGCATGTGCCGGATGGGAAGGCACGGCCCATGACACAAGAAGACTTAAATGGTATTCAAGGTGAAGAGATTGAGAGAGAGGTTGATGCACAACAAGAAGATGGTCCTGCAACACAAGAAATGGAGGCATTGAGAAATCATATAGCCGCAAGTTTAATGAGTTCATCTACTTAGGAATGTATATGATTGCTTGTGTTATGACTAGTGTAATTTTTTTTATGACCATATTATTTACAATATATTTATTTTTAATGGAATACTTTATTTATTTTATAATTAAAATAATTTTTAGGTTGTGATGGAAATATATTTATTACAAAAAAAAATATAAGTGATAGTGAAAGTGCTTTTCCTTTTATCAAACACTTGAATAGAAAAGTTATTTCAACATAATGCCCTTTTTAGTCATTATACACAGCTCACAGCACTTTCACAAAAAATTTACCAAACACTCAGAAACTGATTATTGTACAAACAACACTTTTAACAAAAAGATTACCAAACGCCAAACTGCTTTCTCTCACAGCAAATCTAACAACGATTATTTTTACAGCACAGCAATGCCAAACTGATCAACTTAAATCACTCAAACCCACTATGCAATGCATTTCCTTTTAATCTTTTGCGTCAAAATAATAGATGATTGATTAAATAAACTTGTTGTAAAGTTTCATTAAAAATTTCCATGTATTTATCACAATTTCCGTGGTTTTTATCCAATTTTTATCGATATCGATATTTTCCCGATATTTCCATCGATATTTCCTTGTTTTTGAACCACCGATATTTCCGAAACCTTCGATATTTAAGACCTTGTTCCTGATAAGTAATAAAACAAAATAAATAATGAATTTATCAAAGCGGTGCGTTTTGTCTCTTTTAAGACACTCGCCACAGACCACGAGCAAGACGGTAAATTCAGCTTCTAGGTAAAGTATATACACTGAGAAGACTCTCTCTCAGAGCTGCAGTTTGGACTTTGGAGTCACTGAGGCTGAGGCGGGGAAAGCTGTTTTTCTCACTTCCCAGAGCCTGCAATGGAGGCGCCGCCATTTGCTTCTTCTACCAAAACGTTGTCGTTTCGATCATCGTCCCCCTCGTCTCTTCTTTTTCTTCACAAAAATCGCCTCAATTTCAGACCTTCCAGAAACTTCTGCGTCCGTGCCTCCTCTGCCGGAGACTCCGGTATCTCTCTCTCTCTCTCTCTCTCTCTCTCTCTCTCTCTCGCTATTTTCCTGTTAAATTAATTTTTTTTAATGATAAATTTCAAATGATTTTGTTTTTGATATTCAATCAGTGGTGACTCTGCTTGACTACGGTGCCGGCAATGTTCGTAGTGTGAGGAATGCCATTCGCCACCTCGGCTTTGACGTTAAAGATGTAATTCTTTTTCTTTTCTTTTCTCAATATCTATCAATCTTTGCTTTGCTTTGCTTTCTTTTTATTTGAATTCATTCTCATAATTCCTTACATTGAGCTTCTCATATTTAACCATTCAATTCCTTCACGAACAATTCCTAATATATTTTTGAATTGTTTCCATTCTGCTATGCCTCATTTGTGCTTTGTTCCAAAGTTCTATACTTCTTCTACGTGGTTTCTTTGTAATGCTGGGTAAATTTTGCTTTTAAAAAAAATAATAATAAATTTTAATTTTAATTTTATATGTTACAGATTTTATGAAAAAAGAAAAGAAAGATGTAGAAAATCGATTCATATAAAATTTGGTAAATCAATGAATCAAGTTTTAACAAAAATTCAAAATGTAGGTTCAAACTCCAGAAGACATTCTCAACGCCAACCGCCTAGTTTTTCCTGGAGTGGGGGCTTTTGCTGCGGCCATGGATGTGCTGAATAAGAATGGGTATGTGTCCCTTTTCTCTTATATCAGATTCTATAAGGATCAATTGCTTGTTTGTTCCATTAAAATGGATTAGTGACAAAGAAGGGATATTGGTGATAAGGATTGCCTATTCAGAGAATGCCGAAATGTGGTTAAGTAAAGTTAATCGCAACAATGATTGGTAGCGGGCTTGAATATCAAATTCGAATATAAGATGGCATTGAATATTTATATTTTATTAACTAATCTTATAATTTTACCAATGTAATTCCAATTAGTTACTTTTTTATGTTGTGGAGAATTTTCAGCCCTTTAATGTTTTTCAGGATGGCTGAAGCACTCTGTTCATATATTGAGAAGGACCGACCATTTCTAGGCATTTGTCTGGGACTTCAGCTCCTTTTTGAATCCAGTGAAGAGAAAGGACCAGGTCAGTGCTTGATGCCTCATTTTGTCATTAGTTCTTTTTTTTCGGATTTGGTAACTCATCATAATCTGCATGGATCTCAGTCATGGAGTATTCACTTGTAACAATTTGGATTGAATGATTGAAAAGAAAGGAATTGGATTTGACAATAAGGCTAGATTAGTATAAAAATTACTAAATATCACGTTTTGAAAAGGATTTGAAGTAACTTATACAATATATTTGAGATAGATTTGCAACGACCATATACAATGATTCATTTGACATCCATGTGTTTATTCTTTCTTCCCATGTAAATATAAGTATTATGTATTGTAATAGTACATTTAAGAAATTTAATTATATAATAGTAACTAAAATCCCTAGAATAGAAATCACTCTTCCCATATGATAGTATTTCTTTTAGCAACTACTGAGGATGCAGCAATCCATTTGTGAAGTTGTTATTGTTATTATAATTATTATGATTGTGAGAGAGAGCGAGAGAGAGAGAGCTGGTTCAAGGAGATAGTATCGGTGTGCTTAAACAAATTTATGTTATTTCTGATGTTATATATGTCTCAGTGAAAGGTCTTGGCTTGATACCTGGAGTGGTTGGGCGTTTTGATTCATCAAATGGTTTCAGAGTTCCACACATTGGATGGAATGCTTTGCAGATTAGAAAAGACTCATTAATTTTGGATGATGTTGGAAGCAATCATGTCTACTTTGTTCATTCTTACAGAGCCGTGCCAGTATGTCTTATTATCCTCTATTACAGAAAAATAATCTGAAGTTCATGTATCTGCTGCTTACTTTCACTAAAATACGGTGATTCTGTATGTTTATTGGGGTTGACATATTTCTATCCAATTTTCAGTCAGATGAAAACAAAGAATGGGTTTCATCTACTTGCAACTATGGCGACAATTTTATTGCGTCCATTAGAAGGGGAAATGTGCATGCAGTTCAATTTCACCCGGAAAAGAGTGGAGGTAAGATACCATTTGCTCTCTCCTGTCTGTTTGTAGATTTTTAATGGTAGCTGAAAGTGTACAGGAATTGCAGTAAACTTCCATGTCTTCTCTCTTTTGGTAAGAAGGAAGCAGATTTTATCTCACATGACTTGACCTTGGAGTTCTTTCTGACATTTTGAATTTGTAAACCCCTATAGCAAGGAACTGAAGCAGCAAACCAAATATTAAATGCAAAATCACTCAACTTTTGAAATTTTCAGAAATGAGCTTCCTTTCTGTAGCATTTTAAAAGTTCTGCTCTCCTTTCCCCCATTATTTACTAGAGTGAAGAGGGTAAAAATTTTGTTTAAGGTTTATGTGGTGGATCTTTTCCGACCTGCTTTTGCGTATAATTTTTGCCACTCCGTTTTCTATTATTTTTTATATTAAAGCCCTATTACTGACAAAATATTATCTGAAAATGAATGTTTAGATGTTGGTCTTTCAATATTGAGAAGATTTTTGTATCCAAAGGCACAGTTGACAAAGGTAACCTCTGACCTCTGAGAAATATGCTTCTCATATGTTGACTACTCTGTTCAACCATCTAACAATCTGAGATGTTCTTGTGAAGACAGAAACCCACTGAAAGGAAGGCTTTGAAACTTGCAAAGAGGGTAATTCCTATTCACTTATTTTTATATTTACCTTCTTTTTTGTGTTTTTGGGTGGAAGGGGAGGGATTGAATTTTAACCTGCTTACACACGAGTCCAACTTACAATATCGTAGGTTTGATCAGTACTTATCTCATTGTCTTTCACATGCTGACTGCGAAGGTTCACCATAATTTCTATTACTTAGGTGATTGCTTGTCTTGATGTGAGGACAAATGACAAAGGAGATCTTGTTGTAACCAAAGGCGACCAGTACGATGTAAGAGAGCATACAAAAGAGAATGAGGTATTTCAATAATTCTTGACTCCTGCCTTTCCTGATTTTGGTGATTTTTTCAATAATTCTTGATGCAAATTGTCATGCTTACCAACGATATTAGACATCATCAGCCATCAGTGCATCATAATTTATCATAGTCAAAAGTAATAAGATCTAGTTCAATAAGCCCCACTTATGGATCTCACTTTGGATTCTTTGCTTGTTTCAAGCACATCTAGTTTCATACCCTTTTTTTCCAATTTGAGTACGCGACCTTGTAAAAGGATCATAAGAGCACCAGGAGAAAGTGTATCTTTGTCTTGGCGGATTAATGTTGTCACTTAATGGAAAGGTCTACTTTTGCTATTTATTGTGGTCTCTATGTATCATTCCTATTCAAAATAATGTGTGACATATTTTTGTAGTCTTGATGATGGTTCAAATTCTTTTCATTATGGCATATAATTGCTTCTATGTCTACTAATCAGAAACTTTGGTAGGTGAGAGAACTTGGCAAGCCTGTGGAGCTGGCTCGACAGTATTACAAAGATGGGGCGGATGAGGTATGGCTCCTTAAGTTTGAACAAATTTCACTGCTTATACATCATCAAAGAGCTGTGATAATCTGCTTAAAGTCTTGATCTTGAATTTTCAGGTCAGTTTTTTAAATATTACCGGTTTCCGCGACTTCCCTTTGGGCGACTTGCCCATGTTACAGGTTTGTGATAGAGAATTTTTAACTGTTACACTTAAATCTTTCAATTTTGACAAAATAGTGAGTTTTCCTATTTTGAATTTGTGTTGTTTCGACCAAAATAAATAAATACTTGCCTTGTTTTATTTTAACTAATTTCTTAATTCTTGTTTACTTTCCATGCTTTTTAGGTACTGAGATACACATCAGAAAATGTTTTTGTACCATTAACAGTTGGAGGTGGCATTAGAGATTTTACAGATGCTAATGGCAGGTATACTCCTGGGTGTTCTATTTTGATGGGCCAATATTGTCTTTTCTTTACATGTTTCAACTTTCCTTCTTATATTTTTCTCTATTGAAATTGAATTCAATAGCTTCCACTCATATTATATATGCCGATTAAATGTAGGAGTATGGACATGGATTATAAGTTCATTTTGTTTTTCAGGAAGTATTCTAGTTTGGAAGTTGCTTCAGAATATTTCAGATGTGGGGCTGATAAGATCTCCATTGGGAGTGATGCAGTTTATGCTGCAGAAGAATATTTAAGAACTGGAGTATGCAATAATTTTCATTTTTTCAAATTCAGATCTGTGCAATGCACATGACTCTGTGTATGCCTCTCTAATGGTTCTTCTACTGATTTTTTAGGTAAAAAATGGAAATAGTAGCTTAGAGCAGATATCTAGAGTTTATGGAAATCAGGTAATATCTTGTCCAGTAGATGCATCCATTACATTCTTTTGAGCTGATTTGCACAATTTCAAGACATATTATACAAAGTCTTAGTATACATTCTTGTGGTTCTATTTAATCTTTGACATTGCATTTTTGTGCTATTTTTTTAAATATTGTCCCAGCTTCTAGTTTCTGTAGTATTTATTTTGACTGTCAAGAATTCATTATAGTTCTTGTAGTAGCATAAAGTTGGAAACTAGGATTAAATAAAGAGGCTTTTCTCCTGCTTAACTGTGGTTTTGAATTTGCAAACAACTGTTGTTTTTGCTTTTACGTGTTCTGAATTTGTTGAGGGTTTAGGACTTTTGTCTTGACTGATTAATTGATCATGGTCTTTTTCTGCCTGGAGTCCTGGACGGCTGTAATCCGTTCTGCTATTGTGTCTCAGTTTTTCAAGTTCCTTATTTAGTTTATTTAATACATATGTTGCAGGCTGTGGTTGTAAGCATTGATCCTCGCAGAGTGTACCTTAAAAATCCAGAGGATGTAGGGTTCAAGACTATTAGGGTAACAAACCCAGGTAAGGGGGCATAACTTCAGTTTTTGCTTTCTTTTCTTGCTTGGATAATCCATTCATCTTCATGTTTCATGTTAAAATTTTGTAGAAAAGTAAAAAATATGTTTATTATTGAATTCAGGTCCAAATGGAGAAGAATTTGCGTGGTACCAGTGTACAGTAAGCATTCTTTTCTTTTGCTTTCTTTACCTGTTCACTACCATTCAAAGTTAAAACATGATATATATTCTGAAGCATGCATATGACATGGATTTGCTTCATTTAATTTGTCCCAAGAAAATAAAATAGTAACAAGAATTCCCTGAACCTCCATGTCTGGGTAGTTCCTTAGCCTGGCATTAACTATCAGATCTAAAGACATAATTAGGATTATATATTGTTAATTTAAGATAACATTTCATGTGGGTAGAATTTCAAGTTTTTCATAAGAGAGAAAGGAGCTTAGAGAGACTTATGTCATCTTACCACACACACATACAAAGAGAGCTATATCTGTGTGTGCTAGTGAATTTGTTAATTTTTCAAATTTAACTCATTATCAATTTATCGTACTCCTGTAAGATATTTCCTTATTGTATCTTGAAACTGTGTTGTTGTTCTGAAGGTTAGCGGTGGCCGAGAAGGTCGACCAATTGGAGCTTATGAGCTTGCAAAAGCAGTTGAGGAGCTTGGAGCTGGAGAAATACTGCTAAACTGCATTGATTGTGATGGTAAAGAATACTTTGGTGTTCCTCACCCATTACAAGTCAATTTCTCTTTTGAGCATAGCTCTTTTTTGGGAAAAGAATACATAAAGTTAATGATATTTACAATGAATGCTAAGTTATTCCCCGTGTAAGTGTTAGTTTCTCAAACTAACATGGCATTCTGAGAAAAACGCAAGGATGTTTGGAGTTATCTATTTGCATTTTTTTTAAATTCATTCTCAAACTAGTTTGTTGTTTCTATTGGCTTCTCATGCTGATGCCGACTCCTTGATGCTTTTCAGGTCAAAAGAAGGGGTTTGATATAGATTTAATAAAGCTGATCTCGGATGCTGTGAGCATTCCTGTGATTGCTAGTAGTGGTGCTGGTTCTGCTGAACACTTCTCAGAGGTGTTCAGGAAAACGAACGCATCTGCTGCCCTTGCTGCTGGCATTTTCCATCGGAAGGAGGTACAACTTGAGAACCTTTTATATAACTTGTGAGCATCTCAGTGCTGATTATCATTATCAAATTAATTAACACTCTGATTATAATGGTTTCAGGTGCCTATTCAATCTGTAAAGGAGCACTTGTTAAATGAAGGCATAGAAGTCAGAATCTGAACACATCAGTTGCTCCAAAAGCTTTCCAACACGTAGCCAAGAGACTTTTTTATATTGAAAAGAAAAGGTTGTGAGAGCCGTTAAATTCATCAGTTCAGTACTGCTGAATCACATGGATTTTGTGGCAAAAAATGATTCAAAAATTGTTTCAAGTTATTTAAATGGGATAACCTTAAATTCACGGCCCTAGGCAGAACGGATAGAATGCAGTTGTTTGCTTTCCTGTATTTGACACTAGGATGTAACATATTGCTTGGCAACTGAGATTTTCACATTTAGTTGGTTCAACCTAGATAATAATTTATCGCCAATTTTCTATCCCATACCATTATATCCGATGGCAAAAGCTTTACTGTGTAATTGATTATCTTTTGAGCATTTTAAGATCTGTAATGAATCATGATCTAGCTGCTTAGTGTCAAATCATTTGAGCCTATATTGGGAAGGAGTAGGTGGCAAATAGTCTCATGCTTAACAAATACCTAGAGGTAGGGGTGGGCTTGGTGTCGTTTGGTTAGGGTTTGACCCAAAATCGCACACCGAACCGTAGCCCTTGATGGAGCATTTTCTAGCCCCGACATCAAACCACCACCTCCGGTTAACCGAAGTCCTCTATTAAACGGTCTACAGTTTCGGTTGTTGCTTACATTGTATTTAAGGTTCAGACTCAGAACACTCAAAAGTAGGGTAACTCGTGACTTATTGCAGCACAAGTGGTAGAAATACTGGTAAAGTAAGCAACCATATCATGCATGCTTCAGAATTAGGGAAATTTGGAAAACTACTCCTTTTTTAATGCACTTCAAAACCTTTAGCCCACTCCTTTTTTGAGTTCGTATATCTCTAGCCGAAAACTGATGGGCATCGACTTAAACATCCTCAAATAACTCTTCACTTACACCCAACCTATCCCATAGCTTTTTCCCCACATTCTCTAATGCTTGCAGAATTGGTGATTTGTTTTCGATTTGTACTGAAGTTTTTTGTGTTTTCATAATACCTCAAAGGTTTCAGATTGTTTGTAGGAAACCCTTCATTTACTTTTCCATAAAAAAATTGATGATGTCATTAAAAAGTAGGTCAAGTAAACTCAGTTTTGATTTAGAATCAACTACAGCTTGATTACCAATAATGGTTCAGTGACTAAAGACTTGTGTCTTGTCCAGATTTCTTCTACTTAAATATACAAAAAATAAAAAAAATAAAAAAAAAAGAAGAAGAACGTATCTAACAAAGTCAGGAGACCCAAGGGAAATCAATCAAAAAAGCTTGCTTGCAAATTCTTCTTTCGCCTGTTTAAATCTTGAAGACAAAGATGAAGAACTTGCAAGGTCTCTGAGTTCTGCAAGGCTCCTTCCAAGCTGAAGAGCCACTTTCACTTCAAACAGCTCCCCATTCTCTCTCTCCCCAACCTCTCCTTCCTTGAGAGTTGATTCTATGGTCTCCTCCATGAGCTTAAAAAACCCTGCAGAACTCCTATACATCTCAAACACCATTCCCACTTGCCCACCATGCTCCAAAGTGTTGACCACACTGGCCAAAGCCCCAAACACCACAGCCAAAACTGCACCCCATGAACCAAAACCAGTCAACCCAACAAGCCCTGCCCCAGCTGCAGCAAAACCAGTGAGCAAAGGGCCACAGAATGCTAGTATTTTGTTCACCTTCAACACCACATTACTTAGCCTCACATATTCTGCAGCATCTTTTCCTCTCACCACACCCAAAATCTCCCTCATTTCCTCTTCCAGCTTCTCATCCCACCCATTCCTCTCAACCTTCTCACTCGTCTCTTCATGTTGAGGCTTGGATTCTTCTGGCCACCACACAGCAGGCTTCACAAGGGAAGGAAATTTCTCAATCATGGTCCCAAGCAAGGGCAGTGGGTAGGCCTTATCTAAAGCCAAGACCTTTTCCATTGCAACCTTCACATCATTTGAAGTTGGGGTTTTTAAAGCCAGAGTGGTTTTGATCTCTTCATGAAGCCTCTTAAAAAGCCTTGAAGCATTTCTCTGCTCCTCTGCTAGCTGAGAAGGCTGGATCTTATTCATCACCAACAAAATCCCAGTGACAGCCATGTATAGGAGACTGGAAGAGAGCTTGAGAGCCAAAATGGGTGCTCCTCCAGATCCACTCACAGCTGCAAGTCCAGCCATGATTGCAGCAGTGGCTGTCATTCCATTCAGAGAGTTGAGAAGCAGGCCATTCCAATTGTCCCTCTGGGCACAAATGTTCTTGTGCATTTCTACTCTGTCAGAGACAATTTCCATTATTGCATATAGCTCTTGCACCAACTTTGAATCTGAAATTGCTTCACTACCCTTCGATCTCCTAGTGTTTTTAAAATTTGGGTTCATTCCTATATGAGTTGAAGTTGCTGTTAGATTTAGTAACCCATTTGGTTGCCTCAGTTCATCCACAAGGAGCCTAGGAACTGAAAGATGGGATGATTTTTGGAATTTTGGGGTGTGGAGAGTGGTTTTGGTTTTTTTAAATGAAGCTGAAGAACAAGAAGAAGAGCAAAACGAAGCTTGAAGAGTAGCCATGGTTCATGAACAACTGCTGCAAAATTTAATACTTCAGATTGAAGGTGTTTTAGTGAGTGAGATGGATGAGAATTTGATTCAGATTTATATAGAAGGAGCTATAGGAGAGAGAGAGAGAGAGACGAACTAGACGTGTGGGAGAGACTTGGTTTTTTTCATTGACCAAAAAAAAAGAAAAGGAGAGACTTGATTTTTTTATTTCAATAATTAGTCTTAGTCTTTGTTTATTATTATACCTTTTGACCATGTACCCGGGAAGAGAAAAATTGTACTTTTGACTCATTAAGCTGGAGAGAGTCAATTTTTGAACTCTATGTTGTCCTCTGGTCAATTTTTGACTCCATTTCCCCAGAATTAATTGTACTTTTGACATGTATACAGTATCAAATGCTTTTTGTGCTTTGGTTGGTAAGCATATAATACATTGCAAGCAAAATAACTTCTTGGCTCGGATTGTCTGTTGTCTACCGCTGGAGGAAACTGGCAATCATCACTCGTGGTATATACAGTTACGAGTTTATCGCTAACGGGATCTACTCTTATGACACATTGATAGTGTGTATGTGTAAGACTACGAGTTTATCTTTTTTGTCACGTAATTATGTATGATAAGGAATTTATCCTAAGATTAATTAGATACAACCGGTTATACTTGAGATTTTTTGACGTCATCCACCAACCAGTACAATTTAGTACACATCAGCCATGAGCGTTTTTGGCAAGGAAAATACTAGGCAAGCCTAGTATTACCCTTTTGGCAATCAGCATGCTGAGAAACAAACGAGTGGACCAAAACGCTCACGTCATCACTTACGATGGTTGCAGTTGGCCCTTGAATCTAATCTGTACATCAGCTTCTAAACTAAAATGGGAATTTAATCTAATCTCTCTCTCTCTCTCTTATTTATGTATCTACGAATATTATGTAGATTTTAGTTCATATAATAGGGAAATTTGTATAAATATAACCTGAATTTTTAGGCAAATGCATCATTACCAATTTGTAGTTTTTATTTTTAACCACCTAAACTTTATAAAGTGTTGCAATCCATCATCTATGTCTAACTCCGTTAAAATTTCTCTTAACTTTAAGGGTATCTTCATCTGTTCTTTATAACTAAAAATAAATTTTAAAAAAGGAAAGAAATATGTCATTACCCCTAATCCACCCTATGCATCAGTGTTCAACCAAAATTTATTTTGGAACACATCACCAGCAGCCACCCCCTCGCTTTTCACCCCCTCCCATTCCACAATGTATGATTCTCCCTTATTATTTGCATAATAATATAAATATACTTTTTTTCTCTTTTTTTTGAAACAAAATAATAGGAAAGTACTTAAACAATGTATGACGATGAAGAAGTTATAAGATAGAAAATTTAAACACTTCTCTTCCACTTAATATCATATTGCCATGGTCCTATCATTAAATCTTTTGCCTTCCTGCAATTCTTGGCTTGTTGTTCAATTCAATGAAAGTTTTCATTTTGAAAAAAATAATTTCAAATTGCAATTACTCTCTCTTCCCCTATATCTAGCGAATTCACAAAATTTAACATCAAAGACTAGAACTTGAATTTTATAACTTCATTACAGTTTTGGGAAGGAATCAATTTTCTTCATATTACATACTAGTCTTGCTAAATATCCCCAAAAGTTCATAAACATCTGCCATTGGCAAACAAGTGCAATCCTTGTAATGGACATGCCTATAATAAACTACAAGTTAATATAAAAAAAACCATTAAAAAAAACCAAGCAGTTAAGCCCTTTATGATCTCTAAATCTTTGTCTTCTTAGTTGGAGACTTAAGCCTAAATTTCCTTGTTGTGTGGGTTGTCAAAGGAGAAATGGGTTGTGATTCCATTAGCAAGCTAGAGCATGGTTGGTCTATAGTTGTATTTGCAATTCAATTTCAACAACCCACGTCAAGATTCTTTTTTTTTTTTTTTTTTTTTCCCAAGAACGTCAAGATTCCAAGATATAGAAATATAGAGTACAGTAGGGTAGGGGTTGGGGAAGGTGTGGAATAATTAGGTTAACTTTATATATATATAAAAAATCTTTTTTTACATTTATTTTAAAGGAACGGAAATTTTAATGAAAATACCCTTAAACTTAAGAGAAATTTTAACGGAGTTAGACATAGGTGGCAAATTGCAAAACTTTACAAAGTTCAAGTGGTTAAAAAATTAAAATTAAAAGTTCATGTGGTAACAGCGCACATACTTAAAAGTTCAAGTGTCATTTATACAAATTTCCCTATGATATTTATGATTTAGTTAGACTAATGTGTTCTTTTTACTATTATGATCTGCAGAGTTTCTCTGTTCTGAAGCGTGTGCATGATGATGGTATGAAATAAAACTTGAAGAAGGATTAGAGGCAAGACAGATGTTTGTGATGTGCAGAAAATTAATTAGTGTTTGATTCCTTTTGTGCATCCAAAATTTATGTATTAAAAAGATATTATATAGTAAAAGAATGCTATCATTACTCCTTATTTTCCTTTTTTTGTTCTTAACTTGGTTAAGTCTCTGCTCCCAACTAAGAAGCAGTTAAGCCGTATCCATTTTCCTTACAAGTTTCACTCACCAAAATCTACATAGCTTGGTATTATAACTACCCTGTAATGAAAAATTAAAAGAAAAAGGAAAAAAGATTAGCATCAATATAAAACTCAATCCCCGATTCTCTCTCCGTCTCACAAATGAAAAATTAAGACATACCATATTCAAGTCCCAAATAACTTGGCTTTATAAAATGACAGAAAACAACATAGAACTGAAGATTTCTTGATTCAATTCATTGCAGTCATAAACTTTAAATGTAACCAACAAGTGAGTCTGATAAATTGAAGTATTGGTGTTGAAAATGAACAAAGCCTATCAACTAGGAATCGATACCAAATGTTGACAGAGCAAAAAACTAAAACGATAAATCAGGAGTTGTCAACTAGATATCTTGGTGCAAGATAGGTTTGTTGAGATCAATGCAAGGATTTAAATATTGAGGGTTTCGGAAATATCGGTGATCCAAAAACACAAAAATATCGATGGAAATATTGATAAAAATGATCAAAAGTGGTAGAAAAACATGGAAATTTGTGATGAAACTTTAGAAATGTTCAATTAGTCCATTATCTATTGTTTTGACACAATTTTTTGGAAAAAAAAAAGAGCATTGTATGATGAGTTTGAGTGATTTAAGTTTAAGAATAGTGTGAGCTAACAAACATTGTAACTTAAAAAATGAATAATATGCAAGTAACAAAAGGGTTTCTATATTGTTATGTTGGTTAAGAATAACAACTGTAAAGATACATAACAATAATAAATAACTTTATAAAAATAAATAAATAAATAAGAGGGATTGATGTAGATACATAACAAAATTATATATATTCAGTAAAAGGGCTTTATATATAGTAAAAATATTGGCAATATGTGTAAGTTTATTAAATTATATTATATATATATATATGGTAATTTCTTTGATCGAGCAAGTCCATTGGCTTTTCTCTCTAAAACAATATACCATATAAATATAATACAGATACTAAATTGACAAGGATATTGCGACAGACCAGGTGGAGGAGAGATCAGGATTGTGCTCTTTAAACTGGGTTCGAAACCAGCTGGTGTCAAGTTTATGAATTTTTGGCTTTATTAATGACTTGGGAGGAGTGGCGATAAATTGGCGATACAAAGAAATTTCGAGATATATCGGCGATATATTACCGTAATCCAAATTTAAGACTGTGGTTCAACAAGATCAAGGATTGATCGAGTTTGAAATTTTTTTCTTAGAAAAAAAAAGTTGTGTCAATTGTTAGAAAAAGTTGTGTCAATTGTCAGTCCCTTGAGCTTTGGGTTCTGGCTCCATTTATAGACTCCTTGGTTCTTGAATTTGCACGCTGGGTGAAGAGATGGTGACTTGTCCCATCATGGATTTTCTTCGGCAAGTTGGTGTAGTATAGCTTCATGGTTCCAATCGCATTTAATGCGATTGCTTAGCCTTTCCCTTCGTTGTCTAACTTTCCCAATTGTCAAAGTCAACTATAAGTTCTAATCTTGACAATCGCACCATTAATCAGGTAAAAGCAATTTTGAAATACAAACAACGACTTTATTTTGGAAAGTACGAAATATTGGGCCTGCTTGACCTTAGGTCTCATCCTTTGGGTTTTTATTTTTATGAAATGAACATCCCAAAACTCATTTAGACTTAAACAAGAATTCTATAGTGAGGGCCTTAGACCATCCACAATGATAAATTTTAGGGAGGAATTGGAAAAATACATCTCCAACCATGCTCCATATCCACCTCCTAAAATAAGGAGACCTCTAGGAGCTCCTAAATCTGAGGAGAGAGAAAGGACTTCTAGTGGCTTCCTATAATTTAATGCTGTTTTGTTTTATGCATAGTTTAAATTTTAATTAATGCTAACTATTTTTTATTTTTTTATTTTATAAAGATGAACCAATCATATTGAATTTAAAAATAACTATAGTATTTATGACTTCCTAAACTAGGGAATATGATTGGAGTTCAAATTTTATAGAGAGCTCCTAAAATAACTTTTGTGTGTTTTTTAGCTAAATTTTAACTAAAAAATAGGGAGCATGATTGTGGATGCTCCTATATATAGCCTTTAGGTGAGACCCTATCTCTTAGTCGTTTGATCAATCTTAGCCGTTGGATCAAATTGATTAGCTTAGTCGTTTGATCAATCTTAGCTGTTGGATCAAATTGATTAGCTTATTCGCTTGATCAATCTTAGCCGTTGGATCAAATTGATTAGCTTGATCCAACGGTTAAGAGATATGACCTCACCTAATGGCCATATATAAGGCGCTCACTATAGAATGACTCTAGACTTAAAAACCCCTTTAATGGGCCTTTTTCCATTTTCAGTTCAAACAAGATGGTTGCCTCAAACCCTAGCCTTCTTCTTCTCCTCCTCCTCTGCCATGGACGACCCCTACTCGAACCTCAATTTCCACCCCAACTTCCGCTCCCAGCACCTTCGCCTCTAAGACGACTACGACGATGATGACCGCTCCAACGACGACGTTTTGCACAATGTCGTCGATAAGGTCTACCTCATTCCCTACAGGTGCGCCTCAGGCAACTCAGCTTTTCCACTGAATTGCTCTTGAGTCTTGTTGAGATGTTGAGATGGCTCTGTAGCTACATTGGATTTCATTTTCGTGGAGGTTCATGGGGGAATTGGGTGGTTTTGTTTGGGTCGGCAAAGACTTCAATTTGGGTTTGGGGGTGGTAGTGGGAGGTGTTGGCTTGGACCTATTTGTTGGTGAATGAGGGGTCGTTTAGAGCAACTCCACCGATTGCCTGGAGCCCGGGCAGGACAGGGCCTAAGCCCCAAAATCATCTTCCAGCAGGCCAAAGCTGCCAGGGCAGCTCATGGGTCCCACGAGACTGGGCTGGCCTGAAGCAAGAATAGCCTGAGGGCTGGCCTAGGTTTGCTGACGTCAGCAACGAAAAAAAAAATACTAAAAATTTCAGAAATTTTTTTTAATAAATACCTAGTCATATTTTTCACTTTCCATACCAAAACTCTATACAAATTCCTCTCCTCATATCTCATGTGAATAGTGGTTGCCAAGGCAACGGGTGGAAACACACATTGCTTTTGTAAGGGCGACCACTATTCACATGAATAGTAATCGCCCTAAGCCTCCCCGCCATGGCAATGGGCAAATGGGTGGAGTTGCTCTTAGAGGGAGTAGTTGGTGGGCGGGGTGGGGCAATGATTGTTGCCCCAAGGGTTGGTGGGGGAGCGGATCGTCTGGTACAGAGAAAAAAAGATGAAGAGAGAAGTAAATTTTTTTTTTCTATTTGTTAATTTTCTTAAAATAAAATATTTTATTGATTTTTACATGGCACTGACGTGGCGTTCACTTCAACCAAACAGTGGGTCCTATTTGGTCACATGGTTGAAATTACCATAAAGCTCATGCCACGTCATCAGATTTAACAAAGTTTTGGATGGAGTTGATGGTTGGGAGCAAAGTGGGTCACCAAACCTCGATCAATAGATGAAAGCTTAGTTGCACGAACACTCCACTAAGCCCAAGTGTGAGAGTGTCGAACACTAATTGGACTCCTGTGTCCAACAGTCAACGTTGTGTCCACGGTCAAGACACTCCCCATACATGGTCAACACTCTCCGGATATGGGTCAACTCATACTCAAGGTCAACTAATGTGTTAATTCAATTATAATTCATATAAAATTAATAAACTGCATTTGCAAGGATTGGAAAGCTTGAATTTCACTATATATGGGTATTGTGAAATTGGAGTATGAACATCAATATTTTGTTTTAAAAAATATATATATAAGTATTATTATAAATTAATATTTTTAATTGGTGTGTCCATGTATTCTAGTTTTTTGAGATTTGCCGTTTCCCCATGTCTCCGTGTCGCGTATCCATGTCCATGCAACATAGGATGAAAGTATGCCATTTTGAATTTTGGGGGCAAAATGGGCTTAGACCGAAGTTTCTAGGGCATTGGTGTAATTAAGCATAAAAACTATTGGTTTAAGGAAGGTTAGGGCCCTTAGGAAGAATAAAAAAAAAGGACTGCACAACTGCACAATAAATGAGTTACCAAAAAAGTGGTAGTGCCTGCCCTATAAAGAGAGGCATGCATCTTATGCTCTAAGCCACAGTGAATTGAGGTTTTACAATATCCAACAAGCAAGCAGTTTTTATATTGCTTAATTTTGTGTTTTTCTCTTCCCTTTGTTGAGAAAGAGAGAGTATGGAGATGAAGATGATGGGTTGGTCTCTGATAGTTTTTGGGTTGGTGGTTTTGGTTTTGAACAATGCATGTGCGGCATATGGGATCACTTGCCAAGAGGCCCTCATGACTTTGATGGCCTGTGAGCCATACTTGGTGGGTTCTGGCCCAGGCAGTCCTGCCGTTCCTTGTTGTGCTGGTGTCCAAACCCTTGTTTCTGAGGCTACCTCCACTGAATCCGCAGGAGCCTCTGTGAATGCTTGAAAACAGCTGCAGCTGGCATGAAGATTAACCCAGCCAGACTAAAGGCCATACCCGAATACTGCAAGGTCTCCGTTCCTGTACCTCTTGACCCCAGCGTCGACTGCAGCAAGTAATTTCTCTCTCTCTCTCTCTCTCTCTCTTTTCTTATTCATGTATGTAAGAATATCATGTAGATTTTGGTTCATATGATATTTATGATTTAGTTAGACTAATGTGTTCTTTTTACTATTGTGATGTGCAGAGTTCCTCTGTTCTGAAGGGTGTGCATGATGATGGTATGAAATAAAACTTGGAGAAGGATTAGCTGCAAGACAGATGTTTTGTGATGTGCAGAAAATTAATTCGTGTTTGATTCCTTTTGTGCATCCAAAATTTATATAGTAAAAGAATGCTATCATTTCTCCTTATTTTCCTTTTTTTTTTTGCTTAACTTGGTTTTGTCTCTGCTCCCAACTAAGAAACAGTCAAGCCATATCCATTTTCCTTACAAGTTTCACTCACCAAAATCTACATTGCTTGATATTATAACTAACTTGTAATGAAAAAAAAAAGGAAAAAAGATTTGCATCAATACAAAACTCAATCCCCGATTCTCTCTCCGTCTCACAAATGAAAAATTAAGACATACCAATTGTCTTGTTGAGTAGCCAGAGCAGAAGGGCCAGTTAAATTGCAAAAGTAGAGTGAAGCCACATTCTATCCACTGTGAACCCAAACAATGTGATCCCTGCTCTATTATTCTCCAGAATCTTCACTGCAAAAGCGACCACACACTATCATTACAAAAGAAAAGGCCAAAAGGAAGAAGAAAAAATAAAGAAATTCAACACTGAAGATGATCTGTTCCTACTACAACCTAGAGCTTGTCTTTTCTGGAATGAGATTGTGTGAGCGTAAATTGGCACCAACTTGGTGTTGTCCTAATCGTCATCTTCTCCCCCTTCTTCGTCTTCTGATTCCATATCAGCACCAAAAGGAAACACTTGAGCTGAAGAAATCAGAGCCATTGGAGTCTCACTTTCTGTGTAATCAGAAGACTGTATTGTGGCGCAGACATGCCACTTGGCAACAAGCCCGTTATTGACTGTGCTTTGTGTGTTATTTTGGTTGCACTTCGCAGGCAGATGAAGAGACTAGTAACTAGGCTAATGGAACATAACTGCACCATGACCAAGAAACAAAAATGACAATATATTACTTTGAATCAGATACTGCCATGAACACAGCTCCAAAGTGCACAAAATGAAAATGGTGTTGCTCAAATATATGTTCCCAAAATACGGTAATTCGGTTGCTCCCGAGACATACCACCATATCTTGTAGAGATACTCTGCTGCAAAACAGGGGAAGACGATCATGCAGAGGAGCTTCATTGAATTCTGGAGTACGTATCAGCATAGAGATTAAAAGCTCAAAGTTTCAAGATTTTTATCTAAGATTTTGTTTTGAATGAACAAATTATATATATACCTGAAACTGCTGTTTATATCCATGACAAAAGTTGACACTTTCCCTTGCATCAACTGACTTAAACCAATTCCAATTTTATTTCCATTTTTGGGCTTTGAGTTTCGTTTGGTTCTCTGAAAAAAAAAAACCAATTGTCTTCCACGGTGTTTGCAATCTTAACATTCTGCTCTTCTTCGTCTCTCAAAGCAAGGAACTTCAAGAATTCAGCTTCTTCCTCCTCCTTTTGTTCTTAGAATCGTCTTCCTTACAATCCCATTTCTGCTCGTCCATCGATTTCCAGGTATGTTTATTTGCTACCACTTTATATGCTGAAAAAACAATCTTTAATGTTGGGGTATTTAAAGCCAGAGTGGTTTTGATCTCTTTGTGAAGCCTCTTAAACAGCCTTGAAGCATTTCTCTGCTCCTCTGCTAGCTGAGAAGGTTGGATCTTATTGATCACCAACAAAATCCCAGAGACAGCTATGTATAGGAGACTAGAAGAGAGCTTGAAAGCCAAAATGGTTGCTCCAGATCTACTCACAGCTGCAAGTCCAGCCATGATCTGTCATTCCAATTTAGTTGTTACATATCACACTAGTTTTAGGTTACCGAACATGAACTTTGAAGTTTGAACTAGTATCCAGCTCAATCCAATCTCACCTCCCAAACAAGGATAACAGGAAATCCATCAAGGAAACCAAACTTCAAACCCTTGCGTTGTGAAGTGTAATTTAATAAGGAAAAAGAAAATCAGCAAGAAGCTGCAGTCTCAGCAATTACAGTGACATGCATTCAGTATCACATGCTTTTTGTTCTTTGGTCGGTAAGCGTATAATACATTGCAAGCAAAATAACTTCGTGGCTCGGATTGTCTGCTGTCTACAGCTGGAGAAAACTTGCAATCAGCACTCGTCATGCATACAATTACAAGTTTATCGCCAACGGGATCTAGCCCAGTGAAAAATAGCATTGACTTAAAAACCAATGATCTCAAGTTCGAACCCTCATGACACTTTAATAGTGCGTGTGAGAAAACCCCCTCCCCTTGCAGGTGGCCCTTATATTTGTACATCAGCTTCCAAACTAGAATGGGAATTTTGATCCAAAAATGACACTATTTGTTCCTAACATTTTGATGCATAAATTAACAGAATTATTCTCCAAATAGTTCTTTAAACACAGTTATTAAATAATGACATTGCTTAACTATTAGCTTTTCTTCAATTTAAAAAAAAAAAGGTATTGGCTTTTCATATTTTACCCTCAATTCGATTGGTGCATTAATTTCCATTTCAGAAAGAAACTGCCCTTTTTCTGCAGTCTTGTGTCTGACCTTACAGCCATTCGGAGAGAGCTCAAACCCAATTCAATAAATTACAACATGCTACAGCATTGCAGTAGTATGAGTAAATGGACATGACCCACAAAACAACTGATTTGAATCGCCGGCCAAAATAAGATTTAATAATTTATTACGATCTAATGTCATAAGATACTTTTGAATAAGATGTTTTCCACGCAAAGATATGAAAGTTGGAAGTTATTTCACTTGGAAACAATTCCCTATGATAAGATCACAGTAGCAAAAAACAAGAACTAGGCCGATCAACTACAAAAATCGGAAGACTCAACCTGACAACCTCTCTCATTTTAGATTTAATCACAACCAGCCGCAATTGAAGAACCCACCTATAGGGTCTCAACTAACAAATCAGATCCTACAAAATTGACCTATTATGTATTTATTTTTTCTTAGGTATATTTGATTCTCGAAAAACCCCCGAATGAATTCATGTACCACTGCTGATGGGGTGCTTCATATGTCGAGCAGAAGCCTCCGAGGATCCTCAACAACATCTTTAATACGACGCAAGAAGAAAACTGCCTCTCTTCCATCAATCAACCTATGGTCATAGGTAAGAGCAATGTACATCATTGGCCGTGGAACGATGTCACCTCCCACAACCATTGGACGGGTAACTATTGAGTGCATTCCCAAGATTGCCGACTGCCAAAAAATAAATCACTTGTGTGAGATTTCTTTTCATTTTTACATTTTGTAGTTTCAGAAAATCACTCACAAACCCAGAGCAGGTATTGAACCTGAACCTCACTATCGACGCCCTACTAATGAGATGCCACTGGCCTAAATGGCTATAGTCATGTATGAATCTCTTTCAAATATCTTAGGTATCTATTTTCGGCTTCCCAGACTAATAAAATGGCTGAACCAGCATTCTAAAACATTGAGTTTTCAATATTGTTGTCTACCTAAAAAAGGAAGTTCCATTTGTTGAAATAAGATGATAAAAGTTCAAGTTAATTGTGTCAGAAAAGCAACAGACCTGAGGGGGGTTGATGATGGGGGTACTTATAAGGCTTCCATAAACTCCACCATTGGATATAGTGAATGAACCTCCAGCCATCTCATCAATTGATATAGATCCATTGTTTGCCTTCTTTGCAAGGGTGTTCATCTCCTTCTCTATCTCTGCAAAATTCATCTTATCGGCATTGCGAATAACTGGCACAACAAGGCCCTGCAAGGAAATAAATTGAGGGAAACTTACAGTGGCAATTAAAATGCATGTTGATTTTACAATCACTATTCAGTCTACCATGTTAATACTCATATCAGAACTTAATAACCATGAAAAATATGTACTCTTCAAAAAGTTATCAACTCCTGAGGTATAAAAAACTAAAAACTCAAATGGGTCCTCAACAATAATGATGTGGCCCTGCCAACTAAAGTATGGTCAAACGGATGAAACAAACAACTAGATCCTGGTCAAGCATATTGAGGTCATGATATAACACATAATATTAAAAGCAACAGTATGGCATTTTTCACTCTTCCATAAAAATCTAAAAACATATTTCTCGATGGGATCTTTACAGATTAGAATAATGTTAACCCAAAGTTCCAAATGCAAATATCAATTATCAAAGAGAGAAAAACAAAACATTAAAAAACCTTTTACGTACAAATGGCTCTTTTGACATCTAAGTCTGCAATTCGTCTAGATGAACATACTAGGTAAATAAATCAAAAGAATCATGGCCAAACCTTGGGAGTACCAACGGCTATGCTTATATCTATGTAATCTCTATATATGATATCATCCCCATCAATGACTGCATTAATAATAGGCTGATTTTGGAGTCCACTGACAGCAGCCTGTTAACAGAAACAAATAAAGATTTATAAGTACACACATGCATGCAACATTTTAGGTTGTTTCATATTAGCAATTCTACATGTATTATGTATTGCATACTTTTATAAATCCAGACATAAGCCCCAACTTGACTCCATGCTTCTCAACAAATGCATCCTTGTAGTCAGAACGAAGCTTCATCAAATTTGTCCTATCACAAGCAGCAAATCAGTGAGGGAAGAAAAGATCATAGATATATATATATGTGTGTGTGTGTATATAAGTCGGATAACACTAAAAAGAACAATTTGAGTTGCCTAGATGAATTAATCCCAAAAACTGGAAAACAGAAACATGACATTGGCTGAAGGATAATTGGTTGGAACTTACATATCAACTTCATTGAATGTCGTCAGCATTGCGAATGTGTTTTGTGAATCTTTCAATCTGGTAGCAACCCGTTTCCGGAGCCTTGTCATAGGAATCTGCAAGCATCAGGTTCCAAATTATTAAAAAAATATAATAAAAGACTACCATATAAATTGCTTATAAAGATTTTTATTATTAAGAAGGCCAAAAAGTTATTAAAAAATCATAGAAGTCTTACTCTTCTTTCCCTTTCCTTGGGGGAAAGATGGGGTTCTCTAGCAGAGGCTTTAGAAGGTGGTGGAGAGTGAGGTTTAGGCTTCTCAGTAACAGGTGTAGTTTCAACTTTAGGTTCTTTCTTCTTGTCAATATTTTCAATAGGGGGAGATGGTTGAGCAGCAGCTCTGTCGGATGTCTTCTCAGATGGACCAACATGGTCTACACCATCAACAGACTTTGAGATAACAGCAATCTTGGTACCTGGTTCGACAGTATCCCCTTCATTGGCCACAAACTGCCACAATTGAAGTAAACATGCAGGCAGACTAAAACATTCAGAAACCAGTCCATAACTAGAAAAGAGCCCCAAAGTTACTGGGGCACATAAATCTATAAGGGGATGGGGGAGGGGGGGGACTGCAAAACCTATTACCTTTTGGATCACACCGGACTGAGGACTAGCGACATCAATTGTCACCTGATGAAAAATTAACACAGAATTAAAATCGAACTCCTGATTCCTGACAAATGGGGGTTAACAATCCTGTTTGCAACTGCGTAAAGCTTCCATAAAAAAATCAAATAGAGCTTTATGCTAGAACCTTATCTGTTTCAATTTGAGCAATTGGTTCATCAACTTCAACATGATCGCCAGGGCCTGCAGCAAAATATGATACAATCAGTCAGAATCAGACCAAATAAACAATTGAACATTACGAATATTTGACAGAATATCTGGCTGAGCTTACTCTTCAAAAATTTCGCCAAAGTGCCATCAGTAATAGATTCGCCCATATGAGGGACGACCGCATCAATGAAATCCCCTTCATCACACAAGCAACCAAAAGTTAAATGTCAGCACAGAGAGAGAAAGAAATCAGATACCAAAAACATTAATTTCCCCATAGGAACTAAAATATTCTGAGAACACAACACATATACCGAGAAGACACCAATACAAATTATCAATCATAATACTTTCCAAGGTACCATAAATTGTACAAATTTAGAAGATAACCAGTTTCAGATAAATCACTCCAGGATTCTGTACTATTCCCCCATTATGAATCTTAGAAATGAAACCACCCCTACTTCTCCTACTAGTGAAATGGTGAAAAACTAGAAATACCCCTGAGACAAATCTCAACCTCAGGCTCATCAATGCTCTAAACTTGTTTGTTTGTGAATGTGTGTGTATGTGCAGGAGCTTGTGTTCGACAAAGATAAACTATTAAATATTTGAAGTGTTGCTCCTTCATTTTTCTATTTAAAAGTTGCGAGACGTTATTTATACAACTTTACTGACATATCTAGAGTGGCCAGACTACTTGTTTAAGTCACTGCATAATCTATGTATATAACTAACAAAAAGAAACACAGTAAAACTGTAGAGATGCGAATTTAGGTACACAATGGTGTGTGTTATCATGAACCTGAATTTCTCACAAGACTGCTCATTTAAATAAACCTGACAAAATTATTATTCCAAAAACTAATGAAAGGAAAAACTAATGACAATGGCAGTTACTGTAGTGCTACCGCTTTAAACATCAGAAGGCTCCAAAAATGTGCTTAAGGAACAGGGCATGTATACTTCAACAATAAACGGCATACAGACGGTTATAATATAATTCAGTTAAATTGATGGATGAGAAGAAGATATCACACCAGTCTCTGAAGAAAAGGGCCTGCTCCACATTTGCCTGATGGGCTCTGGTTGAATAACGCCGCCAACATTCCTGTAAACCAGTAAAGCCATGAGAATTATCATTCTTTTTTTTCCTTACAAAGAAAAGTGAATTGGAGTAAAGGAAACATCAATTTACAATAAAACTCAAATAAAAAGAGGAAAATAACTTTAGCTCACTCCTTCACTAAAAATTGTGCCATGTTAATGAATTGAAATTGACAAGTTGGTCTACAATTCAGGCCCAAGGTGACAAACAGAGATTGTAGATACATATAGAGAAGGGAGAAGCTAACAGGCACCCAAATGGTCCTGCCCTAACTGTAAATTTCAAATAGATGCAGACCATACAAGAGGTTCTTGCCTGAAGAGCGCTTACTAGCTTCATACCATTATCAATCATTTATGCACACCAATACATAACACATTTGACTTGACTATATCCGCAAACAAATACAAACTCCTAATAAGGCTGTTTTAGGCACTACATCGAACCAGATTGGCACGGAGAAGAAATCTGTCTCATTTGAAGCAGAGCATAATGTAATTCAGTAGTAAACAGTATAACATTACCCTCACTTCTCAAAACACTAGTTAGTAATTATCCAGTAAAACAGAATAAAGAGAAACAACAAAATGGCGTCACTAACCGGGTTTTCTTGATACAAGGCGAGGAACCTGAAATATGAAAAACCGATACACTGATTGAACTAAACAAACAAAACCATACGTACATAAGATCAATTATTGAGCTAATTAAACTTACCTGCAAAAATGAGGTGAGAGAGGTTCCGGACTCGACCCAATCCTCCTCTGGGTTGAAGCAGAATCTGTCACACGTACATGGAAATCAAAAATTGCGACAAACATATGACATAATGCACACTAAAAAAACAAAACCCATATTTCCAAATTCCACATTGATGATATAACCTAGCAAGCAAAACCCAATTCGTTTTATAATAAACAGAGCCATGCACACCGTGTAACATCACAAAAGGGCACAATATATATTATATACGTTAAATTTTTTATATTATAATGAAAGGGGGAAAATCCAAAAAGTTTAGAAGGGACCTCAGAGCTTGCAATAGGTCGGATTGAGTGCAATGACTGCCCCAGAATCTGAAACAAATCTCATAAATAAAGATTGCAGAACATATTTTGACGAAATATTTTTCAAATTTAAAAAATAACAAAAAAGGAAGAAGAAGAAGAAGAAGAAAGAAAAATTGGAAAATATGTAATGGGATTTTATTACCGAAGCAGAGGAGGCTCCAGAAACGACTCTTCGCCTTATAACGCCCAACATCGTCGTTTCGGATCACTCTGTGAATCTCTGTGTGGGTTTAGGGTTTAAGCTAACTAATAAATAATGCAAGTGAAGATTTTCAGAACGTCGTAGGGTTTCACGACAACTATCACTATCACAAGCAGACAGAGACGGCGCCAAGATGTTTTAGCAACACGTCTTGGTTGGTCCTCACTCCTTTTTTTACTTCCTCTTTTATTTATTAGTCTTGCTCTTTACTCCTGCTATATTTATATTGTATTCAATGTGACATTAATATATGGATTCTTTCTGGAAGGTGCTTTTTTAGGGGTGGAGGGAGACAGCGGTGGCAAACAACCGCCCTAACTGTTCAAACCGCCTAAATTAAATCAATTTGACAAGTTTAGTTCCATTTTTACACTAAAACGCATGCACTTTTGGATTAAATTGAACCAAATCACAATTAATTTAATTTGGGACTTATATAAAAACTGCCTAAACCAAATCAAATAACGTATATTGTTTCATTGAGAGAAAGGCGAGGGTTTTTTTTTTCTTAATTTGTTACACTCATGACTTTAACGCTCTACCTTTTTCTATTTTCTCCCATTGTTTTCGTGGAAATATTCATTTTAACGACACCTTTTTCAATTAGGTAGTTTAAAGGGTAGGCGCAGTGCGGTTCATATGAAGAATGAGTTTATATGAGTTTCTATTATTATGAAAAAGAACTTGTTGACACTATCAATTCATACACACTAACGAAAGATTTCAATTCTCTCAAGAATCATAGGGCACAACTTGAATATGTACAATTTCAATTGTGTTGAACATATTTTCATTTTGATACTGTGTGTTTTTGGGTGCATTTCACATATATTTATTTTATGTAAATGCTTATTGGAAATTAGTTAATGAAGCTATGAACTAGTGTGGTTTATATGCTTTAATATATATTTTATTTCTAGAAAAACTATAAAGTACAAGAAAAATTATCATTAAATTTAAACCAATAACTTTAGCTAGCCCACCCGTTGAAAAATTCATGGTTCCGCCCTTACATATACCTTAGCACACCAAACTACAACTTTTTAACTCTCACATGTAAAAATTAAATTAGAGACTACAAACATGCAACAAACTCATAATAAGTTGGTCCATATAATAAAACTCAAAAAATTGCAACACAAAACAAGAAAATAAAAGCCGATTTGCCACCTCGTCATCATTTAGACAGCCAAGCAGCCACCAAACTCAACTAAGACTGAAGTGCTGCATGGGATGGGTTAGGAGTGGAAATGGAGGGGAGGAGGTCTAGGAGGGTAAAGGAGGAGAGAGAAAGGAGAGGAGGAGAAGGATGTAGGCGACAAACCCCTAAAGCAGGAGAAACATTTACTGAAAGAATGAACAGGAAGGAATAAACTCAACCCACAACAATCAATAGGTGAGCAATTCATGTGTTGATATAGAACTCATGTACAAAGGCTTAATAAGTTTACATGGAGACAAACACTTTACAAGATAATTATCAATAAGGTATTTATCCTATACAAGATAACTATGACAGCTAATAGTAAACACAGATGAGACTTAGCACAGTAGATCACGTCAAGTCTGGATTAGGTTTATCACTTACAGGGATAGCAGCCAATCACAGTATGCTATGCGTGATAACTTTTCCACGTGACAGGATGTGATTGGCCGAGGATAGTAAAACAGTATTATCCCCGTTTCATACAAGCTTTTCTGCTAAAGGAGGCAAAGAGACTAAAACTTTTATGTGTGTATATATATATATATATATCAGGGTTTCATATATTATTTGTTTACACTTAATATCTTATTTGGTTATAGGGTTTATTAATGGATACTTCCTTCATTGCCTACTGACGTGGCTCAGCCACAATCTGACACTTATCTCTCTTGTTAAGAATAATTAAAGTGAAAAATAAATACACTGGTACCTTTAAGAATAAATTAAAAAGGACAAATGTTAGTTTGTGGTTGAGCCATATTAGTAGGTAAAGAGGAGTTCCTCCTTATGGGCAAGGCAGAAAGCATTATCCTTTATTAATATGTTGGATCCAGAAGTTGATATCAGTCATTTAACATAAAAAAAAATTTAAATCTAGTTATCGCTTCATTTCTTCCTCAAAATTTCTCAATTTTCAATTATAAGAAGTTTGTGTTTTTCATTGAAGAGATTATTAGGAAGTGACTATTAAGAAAGATTGTGTCTTTTATAAGAGTGTTGCTATTTCCACCCCATATTTCCCCATCCACATTATCTTCCCACCCACCATATAAATTTGAAACAACACAATTCTATCTTTTCACCCACCATTATTTGTAAAATACCCTTTAATTATTAATTCAAGCAAATTCTCTTTACTAATCATTAGTAGTTGAGATATGGAGATGGTCAAGTTGTGTTTGACGGACTGGATAAATGTTTTAGTCTAATATTTTGATTTTTCTGGATCTTTCAATTTTTTTATTCTCTACCTTGTAGCTTATGAAAATATTATGGATAAATGTTTTTTTAAGAAAGTGTACATTTGAAAGGCAATTTTCTATTGTGTTATATATATATATATATATGTTACCTTGCAGACTCCATCTCTCCACACACACTTACTCTTCTAACTACTACTTATCCAAATCTTTCAAAATATATTTCTCAACTTTTCCATTGTCAAACTAAACAGAACTTTTCTTGCAATACAAAACAAAGCAGTTAGAATGAATCTCAAAAGGCTGAAATGAAAAAATAAAATAGTCTAGTTTAGAAAATCTAGAGCAGTAATAATTAAAACTCAGTTTCCATCGTGAACATGTTGATCAACAAGTACATAACAAGAAAATTTGGTTCATTGAGGAGGCTAGCCTATAGCCTACTTTCTGCTTCAGGCTAAACAAATTAAGACTTCAAAAAACCAAGTTATCAAAAGAAGCCTACTTTGAGGTGCAGTTTTTTTACTTTTCCCTCCTCCACCCCAAAAAACCAAAAAAATAAAGAAAAACTTCTTCTTCAGCCTAAACAAACTAAAACTTTAAAAGACCAAGTTCAATCATCATCAAATGCTAATGTTTCTCTAGTTATGACAGTAGAATAGGTGAGTTACGTGAATTAAGGTTTTTTCCCCATCTCCAACCTTGCTTCCTATTCAACACCTAAAATAAGGAGACTTCTAAGAGCATCCACAATGGGCTCCCTAAACCACCTCCTTAGCTAAAATTTAGGGGGGAATTGAAAAAACTCATCTCCAATCATGCTCCCTATCCAGCTCCTAAAATATGGAGATCTCTAGGAGCTCCTAAATCTGAGGAGAGAGACAGGACTTCTATTGCCTCCCTATAATTAAATGCTTCTATATTTAATATTATTTTAAGCGTTTATTTAATGCCAACTTATTTTTATTGTTGCTTTTGTGTCTACACTTTATTCAAAAATTGAATTAAAAAATATTAAAAACATTTATGACTCTTTAAACTAGGGAGTATGGTTGGAGTTGAAATTTTATAGAGAGCTCCTAAAATAGATTTCTATTGTTTTTAGCTAAATTTTAACTAAAAAATAGAGAGTATGATTGTGAATGCTCTAAGAGCATCTCCAACAGTGGTAGGAAAAAAAACTCATCAAATTGAAGTTTGTTGACCTACGTGGCAATTTGAAGAGCCTTATTTGGTACTTTAATATTTTGTGCCTCATCAGTCTCTTCAATTCAATTAATACAATATTTAACTTAAAACAATAATAATTAATAACATTTGAAATAATTAATAACATTCTTTTTTTTAAAAGATAATATTTTAGAAAATAAATAATATTTATTAAATTTACATCAAACCCATCAAGAAAAATAAATGTTTTTAGCCTTTTGATATGATTTTGATTCTCCCAAAACAAAATAAATGTTTTGAAGATGCAATGTCAACTTACCAGTTTTGAAGAGAGAGAATGGGGTTGCAGATTTGATGACTAAGGTTGAAGAGACTGTTGGAGGGAATTTTTCTCCTGTGGCTCACCTATTTGAGCATCCCAAAGTGGTTGAAGAGGCTGTTGGAGATGCTCTAAGAGCATCTCCAACAGTGGTAGCAAAAAAAACTCTTCAAATTGAAGTTTGTTGACCTACGTGGCAATTTGAAGAGCCTTATTTGCTACTTTAATATTTTGTGCCTCATCAGTCTCTTCAATTCAATTAATACAATATTTAACTTAAAACAATAATAATTAATAACATTTGAAATAATTAATAACATTCTTTTTTTAAAAAGATAATATTCTAGAAAATAAATAATATTTATTAAATTTACATCAAACCCATCAGAGAAAAATAAATGTTTTTAGCCTTTTAATATGATTTTGATTCTCCCAAAACAAAATAAATGTTTTGAAGAGGCAAGGTCAACTTACCAGTTTTGAAGAGAGAGAATGGGGTTGCAGATTTGATGATTAAGGTTGAAGAGACTGTTGGAGGGAATTTTTCTGATGTGACTCACCTATTTGAGCATCCCAAAGTGGTTGAAGAGGCTATTGGAGATGCTCTAAGAGCTCCTAAATTTGAGGAGAGAGAAAGGACTCCTAGTGGCTTCTTATAATTAAATGATGCTTTACTTTAATGCTATTTTCAGTATTTATTTAATGCCAACCATTTTTTATTATTATTTTATAGGAAGAGGGAGAATTTATGCTAAACTGAAAAAAGAAATAAATAATCTATGATTCCCTGAACTAGGGAGCATGGTTGGAATTGAAATTTTATAAGGAGCTCCTAAAATCGCTTTTTAGTGTTTTTAGTTAAATTTTAACTAAATAATAAAGAGCATGATTGTAGATGCTCTTAGAAGTCATTTTACAAAGAGGTAAATTTGCCTTTAAAATTTTGAAAATCATGTGAGTGGGAAAATAGATGAAACTAGCAGCTTTATTTATTAAAGAGAAAAAAATTGCATATCTTCAAATTAAAATGCAAAAGTCACAACAATTTTTTTTTTTGTTTGAACCATCACAACCTGATTCATGCATGCATATATAGCGGCTGCCCATCAGATCAAACACCATTTCACATTCAAATAATAAAAATTTTAATTCGTAAAAACATTAAAAATTTCCAACAGAGGAAGTGATCAACCAGCCACTTACTCTTTGAAATACACTCTGTAAGTATGTCCTTTGGATAAAAGTCTGTGATTTTAATTCATACAAATAATATATATACCCGTTTGTTGTATAAATTAGTTAAATGAATTGTAATTTTAGTTAAAATTTTATATTTTTTCCAAGCAGACTTGACTTTGAACCAAAAATAAGAGTAGCCTCGTAAAAGTGATTAGCCAAAATCATTTTCTAGCACTCATATTATTAACTAAAATTTAGCAACAAAAGACGGGTTTGTTGGAGATACTCTCTCCTTGACCATGTCAACCACTCTGTACGGGATGGGAACAATCCCGCCCAAAGTGTCCAACCTTACCGCATTTATGACAACTCACACCAGAACATTGCGAGCTATATATCCCAAGTTGTACTGGCAACCAACTGCTGCCCAGCACAATCAGGCTTAAAACCTCCACTCTTTGATAGACCCCACCTTGTTCTACCAAAGTCAATCGTATTTCTACGACGCCCTCATGCACTAATGCACCAGCATAACACCTCTGTGCCACACAGTCAACTGCTTCAATCAAGCACTCATGGTCGGATAGACAGTGGCAGAAAGCACACCCTGAATATCCATCCACATACATTCATTCTTCAACCTTATCGTACAAACGATTCTACGTTACTTCAATTTAACTACAGGCACCAATGGCACTTCTGCCAACTGCCCAACTGTCAAGATTAACTCGAGACGCTCAACCGTCTTACACCTTTTTAAACTAAACGTGTGTACCACAACAAACACCTTCAGTTGCAAGGAAACTTGTTCCAGCAACAAACGTTTCGTCAGGCTTACCCCAACCATCTGAACATTCCCCAAAAGTCAACTGCAGAATCACCTGCCAGTTAACTCATGGTTCACCCAATAGGTTCCGATCCCCAATTCATTCCACGTCCAACACATTGCCTCAGGTCACCACAACACTGTAAACAAGAAACCCACAAGCACTTAGCTACTTAAACTCTTCAACTTTCTTTACCAGCCTTAGCCAACTCCAAGGCTGCCTGGGTACTCCAACTTGAGATACCCACAACCAATTTAACTCCCATGGATGCCACACAAGTGTAACATCCAAACTTAACAAGATTCTACTAACAATTCCTTTTCCAATTTTCCTTCAAAACAAAAGCAACCCAACAACCTTTGTCACCGTCAGGGTACCCCATGACATCAAACATCAATTCCAATTAGTAAGCCAGCTCCCAGCCTCAACCGGGTCAACATTGCCCCAAAAGTCATTCCCCGGATGCTACACAAGTGTAACATCCCAACTTAGCGAAAATTTGCTAACGGATCAAACTTCAAATCCCCTTCCAAAAACGAAGGTAAGCAAACCACTCCAGAACACCGTCAGGGCACCTCATGACATCAAATACCATTTCCAATTCAGTGAGCCAGCTCCCAGCCTCAGCCGGATCAGAGCTGCCCACATTGTCATGAGCTCCTAACTTAATTTACCATTTGTAACTTCCGGGTTACGTCTCCCACGTAACGTCGTAACATTGGTCGAGTAAACTGGTCAAGCACTTGACGTAGCTCCAGCTCACTCGCTCGTTGTTCAATGGTAGGTGGAGGAAGAACAGACTCTCAAGTCACGGGAAAAGAATTCTCCACCTACAACATCTCGGAAGCACGAAACTTGAAGAAGAAAATAGGAAAACACGGAAACCATTCGCAACAACAGTGCACAATGGAAGCGAAGTCCGAAAGAAATTGAACCTAATGCTCTGATACCAAGTTGACAGGACCCGACCCGAATTCCACCCCGGAACCCGAGCCGGACCCTGTTGATGGGCCCAACACCAACCCATGTCGGGCCCACATCCTAAAACAGTTACCCTCTTCCCGAGATTTAACCTACAATGGGCCAAGACTTCTGCAGAAAAACGGGCAGAGTCTCCCCTAAAACAAGGACTAGCCCAAAAGTTCAACCTGTCAAACAAACAACATATAAACAACCCAAGCGCCATCATGCATACAACATATACATAACAGGCCTCCGGCCAAACTAAAACAACCCTAGAGGTGATACAGAGCAACTAAGAGCACAAGAATTCAACAGCGGAAAAGAAATAACATATTACAAGTTTAGGGTTCAAGGATGACAATCATACCCTTCCAATGAAGCTCGAGAAGAGAAGCGCACGGCCGAATGGTGTCGACGCAACGACTACAGTCTGGGGGGCGTAAAACAGAAAGAGTGTGAGTGGACAAAAACAAGGTTTTACATACTAAAAACAAAGTACTAACCCCACCTTTTAAAACCATGCCAAACATGCACATGAAACCGTTTATAGACTAGGTTGATTTGAAAACCGTACTATCTCAAAGTACGAGAAAACATTTCCAGTTTAAAACCCCTTTTTCTGAATAAACTAACATTTTACTTTTCCCGAGGCATAACCTCCCAAAACAAATCCCTCACAAGTTTATAAAACATAAACAAAAGGATTTATTAACGTAAAAGCATAAAGATGGAATAAAATTCACATAAGGTAAAACAAACCTTAAAATGCCGAACAACTCGCTTAAAACAAGCAAATCAAACTTGACAAATATACAGAACTCAAATATAGTTCAAATCATATATATATATATATATATATAACAGGATTTACAATCCAATAGGTAAAATCTATCAAGTACTGAAATCTAATCAAGTACTACAACCAAAATAGGTAAACAGTTTCCCAAACATCCCCACTCTTACAACCACGTGCTCACAAACACGACAAGCGAGGAACGATCCTCACTAAAAGAAATATGAATACGAATGTACTAACACACGCGTATAGGTATAGTATAACCAACACAAACACAAGTACCAGGGGAAAACAATCCAACAGGGGATCATTTGACTGGACACCGGTACAGTCTCATCGAGACACCGGGCCCAGGGTTGAGCCGTCCAAAGTGGGACTAAACTCACAGGACTATATGGTAAAAACTTACCAACCATAACTCCGAAATAAATCTGTCCTACGCGCGCAGACTACCCAATCAAGGGTCTACAGCTACACCCCGTTAAGGGATGCACCGGATCGTATCATACCAAACCAGGTAAACATTTCATATCAGTCGCCATGCGACCATCAGTATCAGAACAGGGGAAGGTACAATACAGGGTGCTAAATGCACACACATCAATCGCTACGCGATCACCAGTATATATACATATATATATACACAACCAATCACTATGTACCCAACCCAAAACGCCAACATCAGGTCGCAAGCGTCCAAAACCCAATGACTAACATACATATATCCAAAGTATTCATAAGCATTGAAATCATATATTCAATTAAAAACATAATCAAATATACATTCAATCAACGTCAACACGTATTAAAGTTTCAAGTAAAGAAACGTCAAATGGTATGAGAAACCCAATATATATAAATATATCAAAATAGTTACATAAGGGACCTCACGTCCCGACACAGGGCATTCCAACCCAAAAGTATATAATTAACGTATAAAGAACTCGTTTGTAAACACATACCGTTATACCAAATGTATAATCCAAAATATACATACGTATATATATATATACATAAAACATAATGATCCTTTAAAATACAATTACTCAAGCCCAATCCCATATACGTATCTATATATATATATATAAATATATAAATATACGTATAATCCATTCCCATTATTCCAAAGTATTTATTCAAAGTAAATATATATGTATAAATATATACATATATATAATCAAAGTATAAGTAATTATACTTCATAAGGTTTAAACGCCAAAACCGAATACGTCAACAAACAGACTATACTAACGTCCACATATTCAATTATATAATTAAATATAATATAGCAACCCTTTTTAAATATAATATCCGGACGACCCCAAACGTCCGTATCTCATACCCAAAAATATATATATATATATATATATATATATATATATATATAATGACCCCAAGGTCAAAATAGCCCAATGAGTGATCGAAATCCGATGCCAAAACCCACAGACGTCACTACGTCCGTTCAATGCTCAAATGTATAAATAATAATAAAATATAGCCATCGGGGCCCCACATAAAACCCGGCAACCCAAATCATGCATTAAACTCAAATGCAAACCCTTTTAAATATAATTAAGCCAAAGTCAAACAAGACTTAAACATTCAAGATTTAAAACAATTACTAAATCTTATTTATGCAGTTCGTGCAATTCATTCAAATCATGCTCAGTTGAAAACAAAGTCCACTCACCGTTGGTCCTATGCTGCACAACCCTCAAAGGGTCCCGCTCACAAAGTACGCAGAGTCAAGGTACCTCAATCGGTTGCCGGAGGAGGGAGAACGAACCCTCTGAAATTTGAAGCAAAACCGGCCAATAATGGAGGTTTTCCGGTGGCTGGAGCGGCTGACGACGACGGAGACCACCTGGGGTTTGACCGGAAGGTCCGGCCCGTCATTTTGGTATAGGTGCCGGCCCACGTGGTGGCCGGCGATGGCGACTGGGTTGCAAAACCCGATCGGAAATTGCACAGGGATGGTGTCGCACGGGCGAGAGAGAGAGAGAGAGAGAGAGAGAGAGAGAGAAGAGTGGGCTGGGTCCCACTTCAGTTTTATCAGATTTTCCCAACAATTTTTGTAATTACCGTTACGTCCTCAGATATCGTTATAATTCCAAATTGATCGTGCCGCACGTCCCCAAACTCGTTTCGACGTGCCGGACGCAATGGCGCAACTTGTTTCACCAAATTCCGTCCCGAAAATAAAGTGGACCAAAATGCCCCTTTAATTACTTAATTTCAATTAATTCATATTAATTCTTTTTTTAATTTATTTTAATTATCCAAATTAATTAATTCATTTTATCTTATAATTTGGGTCAAGGTCGTCACAGCTTAGCCATAGAGATCCACTACAATAAATAAGATACTGTTTGTTTCATCTTTTGCAAATCACGGTTTGACATTTGTGGAAAATAATTTATTAAAAATACCAAAAAAAAAAAAAACTTCTACACCCATATCATACTAGTATTGACACAAGTGTATAAATTCCTACTTACAAGGGAAAGCGGGAAGTATTTTCTCAAGAAATATGAGCAATTGTCACCATTCATATCCTAAGTATGAAGCCCTTAGGAACTATTTGCAGTAACTAAAAGCATGTTAATTGAGGTGGCAAGATAGAAGTACACTTTTGTGATAAAGGAATGCTTAGCATTTTTGTTTATAATATAGTAGAGCGAGCATGCATGGACATATTAAAGCACATTCGGCTAACATTCATTTGAAGATCAGCTTTGTGTCTTCAATCACTGTTCGACGCAAGAATTAAACAAATTAATTCAGGATGAAAACAAACGACAACAAATACTCCTTAAGATAAACTCATAAAGAGTTTAAGCTTACAGAGAGAGACAATACTACTTAATTAATTACTTAAGATGAATGGTTGTTTTGGAAGTGCATGCAGCTTCATGCATGCACGTCTTCAAGGAAATCCACCTCCAAGCCCGCCACCAGCGCCTGCTCCAGCACCGAAACCTCCGCCTGCTCCACCCCCAAGTCCTCCACCACCACCACCTCCGAACCCTCCTCCACCACCACCTCCAGCTCCACCACCAGCACCACCGCCAGCCCCAAACCCTCCACCAGCTCCCCCACCAAAACCTGATCCGCCACCTACTCCTCCACCGCCACCACCACCGAAGCCTCCACCACCGCCTCCGCCAAGTCCGCCACCAGCTCCAGCTCCAGCACCACCACCAAAACCAGCTCCTCCTCCAGCACCAGCACCGCCGCCTAACCCTCCTCCGCCTCCAAGACCACCACCACCTCCACCCCCTAGCCCGCCACCACCGCGGTGAAAGAAGTTTTTCTGATCGTCAAAGGAAGCCTTCTCACTGCCAAGCTTCCTTGCACCAGTGGTGAAAATGAAAGCACCAAAGAGCACAAGAAGAAGAAGCCTAGAAGAAGAAGTCATCTCTTATAGTTGGATAGAGACGGAAGTACTTAATTATAGATGAAAGCTTGGTTTGTGAAGCGGGGGATAGAGAGAGAGGAGTATATATAGACATGGACGTGAAGGGCTAAGATGGGGAGATCGTAGAATTGGCCTTAAATTTTGCTCATCTTCTCATCTGCAAAACCGTGTTGGGAGAGTTAATGCGAACACCAACTACCTTTGAAAAAAGAAGCTCTCTGCCGCAACTATATTCAACATGCATGCCCCACCCCTGACCAATCCTAGTGGATACACTTTTGCTCTTCTTATTGTTACTTCCATTCCATTCCATTAATTTCCAGCCTCATTTTCAGTGGAACTTCTTCGCAATTTTCATGAGCTTTCAGCTGTCACCTTTGGATCTCTCTCTCTCTCTCTCTCTCATGGGTTTCTGACGATGACCACATGTGTCTCATTTCAGTACCAAATTTGGTGCACCATAATATCATTCCCGAAATTATTTGACCTAGATATACCAAGAACATTTATTGGGTGAATTTCAACAATTTCTTTTCTTCTCATGGACTAATAATTTGTTATGTATATATATTATCAAAGTTAAAAAAATATGTTAGAACTTTACCAAAAAAATAATTTGTTATTACACTAGAACACTTTCACCTCCGGCTCATGTGGGTAGAGGTTCGAAACCCCTAAACACCCAATGAATATTTGTGTAAATCCCCTCCACCAATCGCTTGAATGTACTCAAACATATGTTAGAACCCTTTTCAATATTTATTTTGGCCAATCTTCTTGGCACATTCAATTTGTCATTCTCCACTCTAAATAATATTTTATAATTTTAAAGCACGTACAAAATAAATGCCTGACAAGTTAGAAGTGTGACAGCATTGCCCTTCATTTTCACACCTTCAGTTTCAACGCCCCCCAGATCAGAAAGATCGATGATGATTTGAAATTATAAAACATTACAGAAACTGTCAGAAAATGAATTAATATTCTTATTTACTTCAGCAAATTTGTGTGGAACATAAGAAATAGGTGTCCCATAAGCCATATATCCTTCCATTCGCTCAAGAAGCGCACCTCATGAATCACCTCAAGAATCACGTAAATATATTTATAAGATTAAAATTGTATTTTTCTGTAAAATAAACATCAACAACAAAATATTTTATTGGGTTTCAGAATTTATTTGTTTTAATTATATTCATCACAACCATAGCCTTAGAGATGGCGGAAAAGTTAGGTCATGATGATGAGGAGATATTTTTGTATGTTTCGAGTACATCAACTGGTTAGTGTACCGAAATATACAAAAATTACTCCATGATGAATTCATTGAATTGGGAATATGGATTATGGCTGTAATTGGAGGATTGAATATGGGAATGAAGGGTATCTTGCAGATCTATGGATTAACTAAAGATCACGGCATACTTTAAACGAACAAAGAAAATTATAATAAATTTAGGCGGTCGTACGTAAAAAGAGAATATGCAGCTAATATTTACCTTTGGGTCCATGTTCAGAATCAGAACAGAGGGGATAGTGTGCTAGCTAGCTACTCAGCCCACAAAATTAAATATATTTTTTAAATTTGCATTATTGTCTGTAAAATTAAAGGGAGGGATAAATAATTAGAAAAAGGCTGCTAATAATTGAATAAATTGGTGGTAATAATCTCAATCCTATTATTAGCATATATAGGCTTATATTATGCATGCTAGGTCCTAAAAACTTGGTTTTCAAAGTTCAAATAATGCTAGACAAACCTAAGCTAATTTAGAGTTTTTTTTTAGTACAAGCGATAAAATTAAATTACAGGGTAGAGGATTTCTCACAAACACACAACTAAGATGCCATGAGAGTTCAAACCTGAGACCTCTAATATGCAAGTTAAGACCTTTTTCCACTGGACTAGACCCCGTTAGCGCTAATTTAGAGTTATTTTAAAGACAATCAAACTATAAAAGTTAGAAAGCCAACCAAGCCAATAGGCCTTTGCACAGATATGCAAGTTGTTAAGCAAAGTTTCCATATAAATGAAAAAGGGACAAAAGTAAAAGAGAATGCTATGTTAGCTTGATTTATTGTGGAGTTTCAACAATTAATATTTTTAAAGTTGATAATTGAGAAACTTAATTGGTTCTGGGGGCTGGATTGGCTCATTTGGTTGGTAACATAAATACAGATCAAGATTTCACCAACAGGGATCAGCCTACTGACAAAAACCCACACAAAATTATTACCAGTTGTAAAATTAAACCAAACCACTATTTGTAGTGTGGTGAGTGAATTTGAACTATTTGTAGTGGTTACTCTTTGTTTTTAGCCTTTTTTATTTTTTGTCAGAGATAGAGGCGAAATATATGGAAGAAATTTTCATGGATATGACACTTCAAAGGAAAACTGAAAATTAAAAACGAAATGATTAAGGAGTGGACCGTAAATATCTTCAAGCCACCTTCATATATCAAACAAAGTGGTATTTAAAAAGAACTTTCTTACCATCTTGTTAATTTTACAAAGAGGTATTTAATTATCTTTTAACAAAAATTAAAGAATAGGTGGCCATAGAATTGCTCTTAATGAATACAAAGAGGTACAATTTTGCTGAACACAATCTGTTGGGCAGAAGGTTGGGCTATGTACATTTAACCAGACATTCCATTGGGCTAAATAGAAGTTTACAAATCTATAGCCCAAGAGCTTAAGCTGCTGCATCCACAGACTCTCCTTGAAAGCAGGTGAAGATAATCAAAAACATTATCCAAACTCCCTCCTCCCATTGGGCAAAAGAAGTAAGAACAACAAAAAAGTTGCAAAGATAAACCAGCGTTTCTGCAAAGCACTTGGGATTTCAGAATGAGGTGCATCCAAATTCACCCTGCTGCATTGCTTCCCATGCAAACACAGCTCAACCACAGACAGCGGCTGCTGGGGAGTAGTTGTAAAGTGCTTTTGATTTCCACCATTGAAGCTACTAATTATAAACTTGCTGCACAGAGGCAGCAGCACTTTCTTTCTCTAAGGACCAAGGCCATGCACAATGATATTGCTCTTGATGTCACTTCCCCTGCCAAGTCTGGAGACATTTCAGTCCTCCTTCAAACTGGGTATTTCTTTTTTCTAATTACCTAAATTTTATTCTTTCTTTTTTTTTATTTGAATTATTTGTTTGTTTTATGTTGCAGTGGGGTACTTTTTCTTGCTTACTTGTTCTCAAATTTCGTTGTGCCAATTCTCATTACGAAATATTTCGGATTCGATAAGGTGGGTGAAGAAGAAGAAGATGAAGACGACCTATTTAAGATGTGAAAAGGGATTTCAAGAGCACCGAGTCTGGAAACAAGATGAACATGTTAGCAGAATACGTCAAGAGGTTCTTACTTTTAAAGTCAGTTTTGAGGTGGAATGGAAAGTGTGACAGTTTACAAATGTGATTCTTGATGAGTTAAATCATAGAACGTGACGTTTGGACATGTTGACCAAAAGTCATTCTTTTTTTTCCTTTCATTCCAGGTGTAATTAGACAAAAACCGATCCTTTATAATTCAAGGCAATAAGTTCATTTAAATTGTGGCTAATGGTAACCCCCCATTAGCTCGTTTTGCTCAAAACAATTTACAATTACCAGCAAAATCAAGCCTGTTTTTAACCAAAGAATAAGGGCACGAAAGAAAAAAAGAACAAAAGAAGTTACGCCTAAACAACTGTCCAATCATTTTCTTCTGTAAACGAAGGTTTTTCAACAGGGGATGTATTTTCAGGCTTCGGAGGTGTTTCAACAGTGGAGGCATTCTCAGGCTTAGGAGGCTTTTTTGAAAATAGTGATGACTTGTTGTCAAAGAAACTCGAAAATGGTTGGCTACTAGGGCTCGTTGAGTTCTTCTGATCCCTTGGAGCTGATTTTTTTAACTGTCTATCTTTGCCACCGAAGTTGAGGATGAGCCTCTTAAAACGCCGTTTTGATTCACCGGAAGGGGTCGTTGATTCTTCCGGTTGCTTCATCATTTTTAGGACTTCCTCTGGATTCTGTAACATAGTCTCCACTGTTTCATATACCTGTACCAAAGAATTGACAGATTTTCAGCAGATGATCAGTTTGGTAGTTTATATCCCTAATTTATGTACAGTCTCCACTTCCCAGCCGTGAACCCAAATCCGACCCTTCTAGCTGTTTGTAAAACAAAAAGTTTGTCAAAGTATACTTTAAATGGCCTGCGAAGGCTTTATCATCCTAGTCCAATTGACTTACATTATAACTATCAACCTTGGTCATATTATAACCTTAAGTTTAATCATGGATCCATCCTACCTGGCAAAGCTCATCAACCTTCTCAGTCCAGGTGCTGCTTTGACAAGTGGAAACCACATATTCCTTGCATTCATAGAACAGCTTCGAAAAATCACTACTACTGGACAGTTTTGCCTCAGCAATTACAAAGCCTAAACCAAGCTGAATATTGCAGAACCAGCATAATTAGCACAAGATCAGAGCACGGGCAATCTACATGCTAAATAAATATTAAAAATAAGCAAGCACAACAACATAGAAAATTAACTTACCAAAGAAACAAACAGCTGCTCAAAAAGCTCGGAAGGTGATATGTCCTCAAAACCATCCAGGATACCTTCTCTACAGGATCAAAGCACAATGCTACTCTTGTCAGACACAAATTTTTACTAAAACCAAAAACGGATATAAGAAATTAGCATAAATTTTTGCAACTTACACTGCTAAATCCTCATCAAAGAGGGGTACTTGTTTAACTGCCGGAACTGGCTTGGATGTATCCCAAAACTCACGCCACAAATTGCCTGACATCAAAGCATAACCATAGGAAACTACATATGAGACTTAAATACACGTCAGCATTTGCAACTTCTGGATGCCTGTACGCATCATGAAGTTTTTTTTAATAAATAAATAAAATAGCTGGCTTCCCTTAGCTAAGCACCATATTACAAGACAAATGCTATACAATATTGCTATACTTTAGACATCAACTATTTTATCCCAATGGTTGGCCTTAGAAAGATCTTCCCCTTTTGTTATTTAAATAGAAAGAAAGAAAACCCATTAGAACTTAAGACCAGAATGATCCTAAATATCAGAAGAGATGGGCTTATGACAGTCAGATTATCTGCCTGTTCATAGTTCCTTACATGTTCACTAGATTAGGTTTTCAAACAGATGCATGCATAAAAACGTCTAATACAATTGCCAGAACACCTCAAGAACAAAGCACGCTAATAGCACAGCACACATGCCCAAGCTCATTGTCGAATAATACATCTAATTTCTACTATCGCATATTATATATTGCATCTATTATCTTATATAGCAAACCAATTTTCAGTCTGTATTTGACATTCTCCTATAACTGTTAACCTTGGATATACAAACTGCTATTCGTCACAATTTAGACAGAAATTGAAAGACAGGATGTCGTGGCACCTTCTTTTTGCATTCGTCTGCTTAGATATCCTCTTGTGGACAATGGATCACTACCATCAAAAGAGTCTATATCCTCTGGTTCAGTCTCCGACCAGTCAGGAGGGGAGTGCCATCTCACAAAATCTTCCAAAATACAACCAGGATTTGCAGCCTGCATATCATAATTAGCAGAACTTAGTCCACTTGAAGAGTCGACAAATAGAATTCAGCTGTAAGATAAACTTTCATTAGTGGAAACCTTGAAAGCCTGCATGTCAGATAGGAGTTGAGAACATCCAGCACCAACGCTGCCCACAAAAGATAAGGCAATTTGTCAGAGAATGTATAGACAAATAAGAACAAAAGTATGCAGGTTTGAGTGCGTATGTATATGTATATATTCAGAGAACTTGGAAAATACATAAAAAATGAGAAAAGGACTAAGAAATAAGTCAAATCCAAACCTTCCTGTTCGAAGCACAAACTCCTCTGTTTCTTTGATAAGATCTTCAGTTAGCAAAGGTCCTTCCTACATGTAATAATGCACATATATGATATATCTCATTTACGGGAGCAAGGTAAAATAGTTATCCTTTAAGGACAAGCTATTAAACATACCTGGGTCACAGGGCAGTACACAGGTTCACCAGTTTCCAACATTGTCACATTACCAAATGGTCGATCAGCACCTAGTCGGAGGACAAGTTCCCCAGTGCTTAGTCTAGCATACAACATAGGGCCTGCAGGATTGTCGTTGGACAAGGCAGATTCTTCTGCCTTTGGACTGGCTTCTGTTATTACAAAGTCTAATGTTTCAGTGGCAATAGCACGCCGCCTTTTCCTGGAAATACAACAGTTGATAACTTGCAACCGTTGATACAAAAGACAGGAATTCAGATCTGGAATCTCATCTATGGGGATGCTAGGTACATGTTCTTCTTCAGACCAAAGTCTTCTCAGCTGCATGTTGAGTACATTCAAAACATACTTTGTCAACATAATTAATGAAACCAGCGTAGTATGCATTCAATTCAAGTGGAGCAAAGAAATAAACATAAAAGAACTTTAAAATTTTAAGAGGATGAGATATTTTCTGAGTACAACTGTATTTGGAAGGATAATATTGCACTAAAATATGACATTAAAGTTGTCTATACCTGAAACTAAACCTAAAATTTACTTTTCCAGTTTAAGATAATGAGTTTCAGCTCAAGATCACAAAAATATTCAAACCTAGACACAAACACTTATTCAAAGAAGAGTATACTTCCAGAAAATATATAACGTGCTACGGTTGTAAAACAAGCAGCTAGAAGTGTCAGAACATTTTCTATTTTTTCTTTTCATTGCAAGCCATTGCCAAAAGCTCAAGTAACTCATATTTTATACAGAACTTACCTCTTCAACAACTCTGCACCAAAACAGTGTCATTTTCTTGAGGGTTTTGAAGCTCCCAACAACTTCAGCTAGCTTAACAACCAGGCTTTCAGGAGGAGCACCGTGAATATCTCTTTGCAAAGATGCCGTGGTAATTGCCTCTGAACCAGAATCGATCTTCCGTCTTAGAAAATTTCCCTCTGCGAACATCTTGCAAATATTACAACGGAAGTGAAAGATCATAACAGGATAGTGAATAAAAATTTAGGAATAAGAAAACCAACAGGGAGTAACTGTCATGAGGTCACCTAACGTATACCTGCATCAAACAGCGAGCGGATCAATGCTAGAACCTTCTCATTATTACCAAAATCCGATGGCCTTTCATCCTTTTCACGGAGCACTAAGGACCTCACTGCATAGAGACTCAGGGTTGCTCTCTCCCTGCCAGGCGAGGAACTTCCTGATGCCGTCAAAAAATCTTTCAATGATTTTAACTTCTTTCCAGCCCTGGATAAAGGTTCCAAAATATTTAATGAAGAAAGTTAGGATATCATGTACAAACTGAAAACTCATATTGATATGTAGAACCATTTTGAAAAACTTAGAACACATCTAGATTACACTGCAATAGGCTTTCCAATAGAAACCACATTCACTTCCAAAGATAAAAGTCCAAAACTATTGATATTCGTTTAACATATATACATATTTGAAATGTTCTGCAATTGACCAATTGGACTCCAAAAGTTGTAAAGATTTCATAAGTTCATTGCAAAAGAAACAGAGAAAGAAGACCTATTAGGCAATGAATTTCCAGAATGCAAAGACTTACTCAACAGCTATAGCCAATTGCCTCATAACAGACAATGGAGGAATCACAACGTTGTCTGCAACAAAGCTTTCAACTGAGGGAATCATCTCTGCCCCCTTGCAAATATCAAATCCCAATTTATCATCAAGAAAAACAATTAATTGAAGCAAAATAACAGATAAATCAGTAAAATTAGTTATCAATCACAAACTTCCAGGACGTTAGGCAGGGCATAAATTGGATAATCCTCATGTTTGTTTTTCTGATTAATCTAAAAGCATAGCACAAGTTAAAGTGTTTGGCCATCATTACCGGTTACATTTTTCTCGTTCACAATCACAACTATATCTTCTAACTGAAAAGGAAAAGGCACGAAGAATGTGAATCACCATTTTTTTTACTGAATATGTGACTAAATTTTTAATACGGACCAGAATAAACCCCTGATTTAAACTTCAGTTGTCTTCCTAAGACAAGAACAAGGCCAGCCTGCAGACCCCAGGGAAAGGTTGAAACATTTACCTTTTCATTCATGAATATGATGTAATTCTTTGACCAAAAAAGAATATGATGTAATTATGTATTGAAGATATAAACATAAAATGGAAAGCTTAGAAAACAAACCATTATAATGTGCATACACAGAAGTAAAAGATATAGAAAGAAAGCTTACCTTTGCTTCAATATCATTTTTCATGTTCAGCAGGTACAAATTCTCATCATAGAACGGAACCGCCATGGTTGAATATTCGGCCTTCTCGTCTTCAACTCCTTTTTTTCCTTTTCCAATGTTCCTAAGTCTATCCTGCCATTCTTGCTTTGTCCCTATGTTTGGAGGTCTCCACCTCAAATGATTTGATTCATTGGAACCCTGTATTATTTGATTTCCGAGAAATTGAAATGAAACACCTCAGCAAATTGTGAATAACCAAAATCTGAAATTGCAAGCATTTGTTATCCAACGTCTACGATCTGTTGGATAAAAGACCAAAAGTAAAACCCAAAACGTTTAGTCAACTAAGCCTGACTTAATAATCTAGATTAATTGAAGTAATGCTAATTTCATCTTAAAACTACTAGGATTCCCTGCTTGGGAACCAAATAAAATGATCACTTCCTAAACCAAGCAACAAAAATCAAAATCGTGCAAAACTTAAACCGATTGATCCTACATTTCCACCCAGAAGAAAACAAACAAACCATTCAATCAAATTAAAAAATAATAATAATAAACAAATAAATAAACAAAGCTTACTACCTTTGACTCGCCCTCGTTCCGTGGGGGTTCATCATCTGCTTGATTAATCAAAGTCTTGGGCGATTGCTTATCAGAATCTTCACCGATTTAACATCAAGTTGTCAAAAAATCAACAACATTTATAATCATGAACAAGAAATTAAAATCCCGGAAAATAAAAATAGCATTAGGAAAAGTCAAATTGAAGTCTGGGGCAGTAAAAAAAAGTAAACCGAAAATCAGGATTTAGTGAATGAGATTAAAAATTGAAGATATAAAAAAGAGAAAAAATTTCTGCACCTCGATCGGGCTTTAAGTCAGAGAAAACTCGCTCCGCTTTAGCCGCCGCAGAATGGAAGGCGGTCCTCGCTTTGGATACAAAGGAGGGCGACTCCATATCCTGCGCCGGGGGTGCGCACGTTAAGCTCTCAGTGAGATGACTGCGCCATAGCCCAAAATGGAGTCCATGTTTGCAGTTGTAGAGAGAGAGAGAGAGATTTGTTGGGGAGCACTTTGGCTGGGGGACATGGCATTCGGGTTAGTCTCTATACAGAGACTCTACTCAGTCAGCTTTTAAATTTTTTTTTTTTTTTTTTGGTAATTTATTTATAATATTTCTATTTAAGGATATATGACCCAAAAGAGAAAATTAATGGATATTGGTATTACCGTCCGTTTTCTACGGGGTCAGTATTTTTTGTAGTGTACGTTAGCCAAAAAAAAACATAACAATATTAATAACTAATTTTTTCTTGCATACCAAAATTTTTTCTCCCACTCAAAGATTATTAATTTTTCTCCATACAAGCTCTATGAGTGGATAGGTCTTGAATTTAAATTCCATATTCGTATTGATAACATGAAACCACAGGTGCGAAGGGTGAGTGATGCAACCCTTATTCAAAAATGAGATTGCCAATAGGTTCTAATCCAGTGGAAAAAGACACTAATTCGTAGATTTGTAGTCTTAAGTTCAAATCCTCATGACACATTAGTAGCGTGTGTGAGAAACTCCCTATCTTTCGTAGTTTAAACTAACACTTTTAAAAAATGAGAGATGAAATAGCTTCTGCATAATATCAAATATAATATCTATGTGGGAATAAATAGAAGATGCATGTGGATTTCAAATAGTTAGTCAACCCTAGTTATTGCACTTTTCACAGCATGTGGATTTCAAATACACTGCATCGGGTTGTATTAGTGCTGGAGGAGTGATCCGTGGGGCTGATGGAGATTGGATTTGTGGTTTTGCTATGAATTTAGGCAAGGGGCAGATCCTGGAGGCTGAGCTTTGGGGATTATACTTTGGGCTTAAGTTGGCATGGGATAAAGGGATCTCTAATCTTCTTGTTGAGATGGATGCTACAGCTGTTGTGTCTCTTGTTCAGCAAATTGGTACATTGAATTGTCACCCTCTTGCTGCGTTGGTTTAGAGTTGTTGTGTTCTTATGAGGCGTATTGGCAACTGTCACCTTACTCATGTTTACAAAGAAAAGAATTTTGTAGCGGATTGTATGGCAAACTGGAGCTTTAATTTGGATAAGAATTTTGTAGCGGATTGTATGGCAAACTGGAGCTTTAATTTGAATATGGGGGTTTGTTATTTGGATGAGGCTCCTGCCTGGGTTAGCTCTTGCTTGGTGGATGATTTGTTAGGCGTTGCTAGGCCTCGATTGATTTGTATTAGTTAGTTGTTTCTTTTTGGGGTTTTATCCCCCCTATCTCATCAAAAAAAAAAAATCTATATTCATTCTTTCAAACTTTTGTGTCACGTGGAGCTTATATTTTGTATTCTCTTAAAGCATGATAATTTTTTATGTTAAGAGAATAATGAGCAATGAGCTTGTTGCTCAAGTGGTTAAGAAAACAATTGGCTTGTAGCTCAAATGGTTAAGAAAACAACTGGCTTGTAGCTTAAATCAACCCCTAATATCGCTTGTGTCAAAAGGGCATCGAAAGAATAAATAATATCATCATGCACTCCATACTCCTTTGTAAGAAATATTCACAAAGGTAAAGTAAGAGAACAACAGGCTCCGCGACCTCAATCAAATTCCTCTATGTTATCGTACACAATACTTGAATCCAAAAACTATTGTAGGATGATCATCACTTACAATCATTGCCTTTTAGGCCATCTCGAACCCAAGAGGCTAAATGTAAAATTTTCAGTTTGGATCCCAAAAACCTTCTCCAACCCTTTGTATTTATTGGGGCTAAATCCTTGTCCAGTCAATTTATTAGGCTATATACTACCTGATGGATTGCCTGGACTGATATTTTTGTGTGAAGCCCAACCCCAGCTGTTCAGCCCACGTTAAAGAAAACAAAAGTGGGCCAACGTGGTACAGTAAAGGGCGGACATGTGTTGCGCCCTCGGAAACTCAGCAACAATTTCATGGGAAACTCAGCAACAATTTCAAACAATTGTTGGGGGAGTTGGGGAGGGGGAGGACCCATGTCGCAACGTGATTCAACCCGCCCATTTTTTTTTTTTTTTTAACAAATTCAAACCCAATAGCATATCAACAGTTGGGATTAAATTTGGGCTATTTCAACGGAAAAAAAATGATTCAACGGTTTAAATAAATAAATAAATAATCTATATAAGATCCACACCGAAAACACATCCCAAATTCTATAAATACTCATCAATTTATAAATAATTCACAAAAGTTTTATTTAGAGTGAAATTATATTATGTTTTGAAAATTGGATTTTTTTAGGTTTAAATGTTTTGAAAATTAAATCATGAATATTGAAACAAAAATAATGTCAAGAAAAATTAAGGGTTAACCATTCTTAAACAATTTAATAAAGTTGTGAACTCAAATTATGAGTCTGCATGGTTGGAGGAAAAAATAGTTTGAGTCTGGGCAATACATAGTTGTATTTTGGAGGGTGGAATTTTTAGTTCAGCCCCAACATGTTGGAGATGGTCTTAAAGAGTCAACTTATAACTAAGTTCGAAAGTAGTATGCATAAGTAGGGAGATTCTCCATTACGGAGTACCAAAATGCGGAATGGTTACAAAGTTTTGTTTTTAACCGTCCGATTGTTTCTATAGTGCAAATTTAAAACAAACTTTAATAACAACTCTCGTACTTCTCCATCTCCAGCCCACTTTGCACCATTCTCATCCCTTATCACCTCTCTCTCTCACTCTCTCTCACTCACATACCTAAAACCCCCTTCTCTGAACCACATCCTCATCCCACATCCTCTCACACTCCCTCCCTTAACCACATCCTCTCATCACACGTCGGTCTTGGTCGTTGGCGTTTGTTGTGGTTCACAACATGTTTGAATGTCTCCAAGAATTTTGAAAAAATGCGTGGTGAGGCGTTACTTAAGAAAGGGATTTGGGCATTGCGATTCATGTCTGATTTGTTTAGGCATGCGGCTTTTATGTTGAAATTTCTCTAGACTTTTGTGGCCCATATCTGGATTAACCAAATGTGGTTACTATGCTTCCATATATGTATTACCCATTTGTGGCCATTTGTATTTGCCCTTGTGGCTGATAGTTTTTGTGCCTAATTTATGAATACAATTATTGCTTTTCTATATATAAAAAAAATTATGATTTTATCATTCTACAAATTACTTAAAAGGCCATACAACTCTCACTAAAAAAATTACGTTTATGGCTTTTTTAAGCATAAATAATTCAAGCATAGCTAAGTGGTTAAAAGTGTTTATCCATGTAGTGCACCCTGAAGTCATATGTTTGATTTCCCCTCCCCCGATATCGCTTGTATAAAAAAAAACACAAAAAATTCAAAGAGGCGGGTTGGTTTGGCATTCATGTGCTATGTGAAAATAATCACTATCAGATTTGCTGTGATAGAAATCAGTTGTTATAGAAAACAGTTTGGCGCTTGGTAATCTTTTTGTTAAAAGTGATTTGATACAATAATCAGTTTCTTAGTGTTGGTAAATGTTTGTGTAAAAGTGCTGTGAGTTGTGTATAATGAATAAAAGGGACATTATGTTGAAATGACTTTCTATTCAAGTGTTTGGTTAAAAAAAAAGCAATTTTACTTTCACTTATGTAATTGTAGTGTTAAATATGTTTTTTAACCATCACACCCTAAAAATTATTTTAATCATAAAATAAATAATGTGTGGAAAACTATTTTGACAGCACTAAAATTCTACACTATTATAATTTTAACAGTGTAAGAAAATGTCCATAATTTTAAATTTTTAATACAACAAATATTGGACTTTGGGACTTTATGCAATCAATCTAACATTGCCAAGCTATTAGACGGCTAAAAGAAATGAAAGAATCACAACCAGGTGGAATAAAAAATAGAAAAGAGGGCATTTGGCGAAAATTGTAAAAAGAAGTAAGGCTCTGTTGGGTAATTTGCAAAAATTCATTAATGTCTTGATTGTTCCAACCTGATTCTCAAGTAAGCGGAAACAAAAATTACCTCTACTCTTGCTTTCCTTAACTGCTGTCGTTGACAGCGAATTTTTCAAATAATTATGTTCTCCTCTTTTTAACAAACATGGTGACACACACATCAGTTTCAAAGAAAGTGATTTTCTCCTAAATAATCAATGTCAAACGGATACCTAAGGCAAGTTTAGCATTGATATGCTATCGCTGTCAAATTTGCTGTGGGAGAAATCAGCTGTGAGGGAAAGCTGTTTGGCGTTTGGTAAACTGTTTGTTAAAAATGTTGTTGGTATAATAATCAGTTTCTAAAGTTTGGTAAATTTTTTTATAAAAGTGTTGTGAGCTGTGTATAATGAGTAAAAAGGGCATTATGTTGAAATGACTTTTCTGTTAAAGTGTTTGATAAAAGGGAAACACTTTCACTTTCACTTATATTTATATTTATTTTTTTTGCATTAAATTTGTTTCCATCACACCCTAAAAAATTATTTTAATTATAAAATAAATAAAGTATTATGTTGAAAAGTAAATATTTGTATCCAAATGCTCTAAACTAATGTTTCAAGTTAAATCCAATATATTCCATTAAAAATAAATATTCTGTCAAAGAAACAAAAACAGGAACGGAAAAAAAAATAAACAAATAAAAACCAACAACGACAATTACTGAAGTTAAAACCCTACAAAATAAAGAGAGAGTGAAGAATGAAATTTATAGTTAAAACCCTAGAAATTAAAGAGAAAGAGGGAAGAATGAAATTGAGAAGAAATAAACATAATATGCCTCTTATCTGAGTCTTGTGGCTTCTCAGGAGTGTGCTTCAATTGATTCAACAAGAAAAAATAATAGGAAGTATAGAAGAGATTCAAGAGAAGGAGAATTCTGTGAAAGAGATGACGTAAAGAAGCAAAAGGATGCGAAGGAGAAAACGCACGAAGAGAAGAGATTGTGTGAAATAGATTGGGGTATTTTTGAAAGTTTGTAAATTTCATAAAAATCAGCGCCTCTTTGAAACTAATTCCTGCATAATCAAAAAATGAAAGCACCTTTTTTTTCTCTTATAGCTTTCTCTCACAATAATTTTTAACAATTAGTGATTTTTTCATAATTTACCAAATGAGTTGGACTTCCCAAAATTTTTTAAAAATCACTTATTACTCTAAATAAGTAATAACAAACGGGTAATAAGAGCATATTAATGCAAGGGATGCAACATAAAATGAGCGCACTTCCATCATTTCCCAAATGTCAAGATATACCAGCCTATTTTTTTTGTTTCTCTTTCCGATTGACAATTAGAAGTTACAACCCACCAAGTTTTAATCTTGACTACAATTTTCTAGCCATGCACACGATCGCATATATAGACTAGAACTTAAGAATTAGCAATGGAAGAAGTCATTAATCGGAACTTCAGAATTTGAAAATAAGAAATTGGAATCAAATCAATCACTCCCTTCATTCATCTGATTCCTAATTTTGAGAGTGTTTGACGGATTATTTTACCATAAAATTCCTATAATTTTTTATTAATTAGAATGATTCCAATACCCCTTTTTGTGTATTCCACTTTTTTCTCCAAAAATTGCTGCGCTATTAATCAAGGTACCCTTTGGGTCCAACTTCTGGTATAATTGACGAATTGTTAGCCAAACCAAAATACCACAACTTTATCACTTTGTAAATATTTAAATTCAAACAGCTTCACAAACAAATGACGTCATTGATTTTCAAATTTCTAGGTTTTGCGATTTAAAAATCACAGTTAACACCACATCCAAGGACCAGAAGGTTTTTAAATAAGGTGACGTGAAAATAAAATTCAAGCAAATCCTGACGGAGAAAATTCACACAGAGAATCCGGATCCAAATGCCTAACTCTATTGTTCATTAAAAAATGTCGCTCAAATAAAGGAGGTGATAATAATTTCAGAAAATAAAGGCAAAGAGGGTGAATCAAATGTAGCGACTTGTTCGAGGCCAAAGTCAATATCAAATATTTGACAGGCACGGAGAATCGCTTTTCGTTATCGCCAACCTTCAATGCAAATTGCGCTATTCTTTCAAGTTTTAGCGCCTTTGCTCTGCAAATTGGCTTCTGAATTTCACAAACGAAAAGGCAAAAGCTTCAAAAGAAGAAGAAGATCTAAAAAGAAACCAAAACCCTACAAAATATTCTTCCATCAGAAAAATAGAACCAGAGCCTACGAAAAGAAAAGACGAAGAGGAAGCGTGTGGGACTGTTTACGATTTGGGGGTTTAGAGCCGTATTTATAGCCCTGGAAGGTGAAACCCTAGCGCATCTTCATTCGTTAGGACGTGGAAATGACGAATATGCCCATCGGATGTTTGGGCTTGTGGGCTTCGAAATTGGTTTGGGTTTGGTCCAAATAGAACTCCTAACTTTCTTCTTTTATATATGTGGGGTCCACGGGACTGTTTTGCTGGGACGCAAGCTGTCACACAGTTGACACTTGTCGCTCAGTGATTCCCCTATCTATGGATGCGTATATAAACGAGTCACACTACTTCTCCCGCTCATAACTGTTTGGTGACTGTCCGAGTCCGACTGAGATCGCTCACTAGCTCGTACTCGCTCTCTCTGTCATTCTGTGGTGAACTGTGTACGCCGTTCGATTCGAAAATGGAAGACATTGAGGAAATGGACGAAACCGAAGCTCTATCTCAGGTCCATTTTCGATTACTGTTCCTCGCATATTTCTTCTCACCTTCCGTTTGCTTGCCGAGAAAATGCTATTTGATTGATTTTGCATTTCTGTTGATTTCGTATTCAAGAAAAGGAAAATATTACTGGAAACGCTATTCAGTTGAAGCAAACCGAAAGAATTTGTTCTGTTAGGTTTAATTTGAGTTAAGATCGTAAGACTCAAACATTTGAGCTTCACTTGTTTGGCTGCCGAGAAAATTGAGAAAATTAAACCGAATTATTCACCTAGTTTTGAAATTTTGTTTTAATTTGTTACAGATACTTATCTAGTTTTCATATGCAAAATAAACTAAGCGGTGTTGCATGGAGAAATTGCAGCGAACCAGTTTTTGCATTGATTACTGTCTAGTAATAGCTATGCAAGCTTGACCAGCAGTGTTGATCAACATAAAAAAAGAAATATAACTATGTTTATTACTTCTAATTCCATTTTTTTAATTGAAGAAATTTATACTTTTGATTTTCATCCAGTGAATTGATTTTTGTTTTTCTTATTGTTTTGGGATTTAAATGCAGGTGTACATGGCCTGCATTCTACACGGCCATAGGTGAGTAATCTTCGTTATTTATCAATCCGTATATACAGCACATCATTGCTATTGCTAATGTCGTTAGTCATGGTATATAGTATATACTACATTAGTCTTTACCTTTATTCTTAATCAAACAGTAGAATGCATCCGAAATTGATGACTTTGCAACTCTTTCATTCCAGAGTAGGAGTTTCTTATTATGACTCCAGTATTCGCCAACTTCACATGCTGGAAGTTTGGGAAGATGGCAGCACGGATTTCCCCATAATTGATTTGGGTATGAGTTTCATGTCTCTTTAGGGAGCCTATTTCCTGTACTCTGTTGTTTTGGTACAGTACTTCCTGATGCTGATATATAATTCGTTTTCTTCTCGCTCAAGTTATCTCTTGCACTCTCCTTGTGTCTGATACCATCAATTATATTTCTGTAACTGTTTAGTGAGCAGATCTTAATTTGCTTATCTGTTTCTGTATGCAGTAAAATATCAAGCCAGGCCCCTAATCATTTACGCAAGCACTAAAAGTGAAGAATCCTTCTTGTCTGCTTTACAACGAAGTGGTATGTTGCTATCAAATGGTAGGTTCTGAATTTCAGCATGGGAGCAGTTGTTTACTTTTTAAAGTATTGCAGATGGAATGACTGAGGCTTTTACGGTGAAGCTTGTGAAAAGTTCCATATTTAGCTATGAGCAAGCATGGCACAGGTATAACTCTGATGATTTTGTTAAAATAATTGGAGTTTTGTAAACTTGGCTGAATATAGTGGGTTGAATGAATTATCTTTCATGAGTGTATAATGAAGGTTTCTGAGATCGTTAATTAACTATGGTATTCTATGTACCTGTTTTTCTTAGGCTATGTTTGATGAGCCTCCTTAAATTTACACTCTGATGCTTAGGCTTTGCAGATAGGTTCAGATAAGAAACAATTGTTTCGTAAGTAGGTTGTTGCAATTTCTTCACACGTTTGCACTTGCAAAATTCAAAATTTAAAACTTAATACATGCTCAACTGTTGGATGACAAACCTTCTTTGCCATTCTGTTTATGTGTTCCCATCAAATTGTAGATCATCATCTCTGTTCTCTCATGTACCCGACATATATCATCATCTCTTTTCTCCCTGTTAGGGAAGGTTTTTGATAAAGCTACAATCATAAGTCTTATTGGTGGTGTCATGCAAAGTATTGTATGTGATCAATTTCATAGATTGCCTCTCATTATTCTTTGATCTGATTCTCTCTCTCTCTCTTTCTCTCTCATCGTTTGTTGTTATTATTATTATTATAAGGCAGTATTTTCATTCTTATTACCATTGTCACTATTCGTCATCATCATCATCACCATTATTGTTATTTCTGTTTCTGAAATTTGCAGACTGATATACCTTAGAGTCACAGGAATGGATGATGGGTTAAACATCAAGGAGAGAATTTGTTATGTAAGTCGTAACTATATATTTAAATCCTTTTGTATTGTGGCCCAATTGGTATTATTAACCCCTGGATGTTACAACTTGTTTATTCATGCCTCATAAATCATGGATATGCTGTGTGTGTGTGTGTTGCATTTCTGTCTTGAAACTAATCTCATTATGTGATTAATGACATGAGTTTTTTGTGTTCTGTGAATATCCCTCTTCCTTTTGTTTTTTGAAGAACAATGAATGTCTTTATCCTGTTATTGCCAATAACTTTCTTTTTTGTATGTCAACTGTAGTTGAGTTCTATGATGGACATGGGAAGTGATATCCAAGTTCGTACCAGTGGAGGTCTTCTTGCCATATTAGAGAATGAAAGGGTGGTAGACACACTTGAACAAATGGAAAACGGGAATGCATCAATTGCAATCGATTCTGTTATAGAAGTTTCACTGTATCTTTTTGTGCTGTCTTCAACATTTAGATTTTTTTTGGGGGTGGGGGATGGGGGATGGGGGTTAATAATTCAGTAAGGTTATCAAGACAAAATGTACTCCCTTCACAACCAAAATAGAAACAATTTCCTTAAACTTGATGCAGCAGCTCATGAGGCATTGCAGATATTCCAAACAGATAAGCATCCAAGCCATATGGGCATTGGTAGAGCAAAAGAAGGGTAAATTCTTAATTTTTTGCCAAATAATTTTCCTTGAAAAGTGTTCTGACATGTTTTAATGGCAGGTTCTCTGTGTTTGGCATGATGAATAAGGTCAGTAGATTTTTCAATTCTTGCTCGTTTTGGTTTGCTCAGCTTTATATCAAGGTAATTTACTCGTACTTAAATTCAGTGTGTAACGCCCATGGGGAGACGTCTCTTGAGGTAATATTCTGATAGATAACTTTGTGATGCCACTGCTTTGGATGTTAACTCTAACCCAAAGGCTCTTTGACGAATGGTATTTTTCTCATACTAGAAGCTGGTTCTTAAGGCCAATACTTGACCTTGAAACTTTGAACTGTCGTCTCAATGCCGTATCCTTGCTTGTTAAACTACATAAGTACTACTAAATATGACCTGTATCAGTTATCCAAAGAAGATTTATGCTATCTTGAATCGACTTAGTTAAACTGTTTTGCAAACTCAGATCAGTACATTAAGAATAAATATTATCTCACAGCGTTTGAATGAACTTATTTGAAAATATAGAATTGACTTCTTAAAATCATGAGATTTTAGATCTACTTGGTCATTGTCAAAGCTATTTTCTTTGACAATTAAGATATCATTCTTTCTTTCTTCTGAAGAACTGATAAATTCTTTACGTGGAACTCTGAAATCTGTGAAGGACATTCCTCACATACTCAAGGTAGCATTCTCTATTCTTCCTTCTTTTCCTTCTGTCTCATTCTGTAGGGCTTTCTTTTCCAAAAGTAAAGTTTATGGTCTGTAGATTCCGTAGCTACAACTGAAGTCTGTTGTTGAAATTAGAGCTCTTTCATGAACAACTAAAGTATATTAGTTGTTCTTTTTGCTCAGTTAGTTTATTACTGACTTGTTTCTAAACATAGTATTTGGCCTTTATACAAATATTGACAGCATAATGATAATTTGATCTGCTCTCTTTGTTATCCTTCTACTAAGAGTGACTGTAGATCACGGCGATGTCTGTTTTGCACGTTTTGTATTTTTTTAAAGATTTTGAATCTTTTGTTTTGTTTGTTGAAGAAATTTAACTCCCCGAGCTCAATATGTACCAGTGGCGATTGGACAGCTTTTTTGAAGGTAGGTTCTTTTCTATGTGCTATGCTTTAACCCTGTTTCCTTATTACTAAATGTCTGTCATTCATTTAGTGGATGGTGTCCTTTATTGATGCTACTCTGATTCATTTTTACCTCTGGATGTGTGATTGTACGTAGAACTTAGTTAAAACTTAAAATTGTACAAACATTAATGTCATGGTCACTTTTATATACCATAATTCTCTTTGTTGATTAGTTTCCTTCTTGGCACTTGTGTGTCCAACACCTGCAACCAATCACGTCTGACTCCTAGCTAGACAAGTACCAAGATCTTTATGAAGAATAAAATGAGTTACACATTTTTGTTCAGGGAACTTGCCATAATTCCATGTCAACTTTAACTATCATATTACCTGGATTCTGAGACCATGTATAGAATCATAGGCTCCTTCTCCATTATTAACAGACTTGTAAGGTGATAGAGCAGAAATCCTTGTTTTGCCTTTGCTGGGATGAGTTTTTCAACTTAACAGCTACAGTACAACGCTCATTGCCTTAGTAGGAAGATAAATCTTTTACATTACTTTTAGAATTAGATTCCCAGCTAATCTATAGGTGTCTTTTTCTGTGTCTTTGTATCTCAATTTTTGTTTGGGGTGGGGAGGATAGGGGTAAATTCAATGTAATTTGTTTTGTTTGCTTTAGGGTGCTTGTCCCACCTACTTGTATAAATTTGTCTCTTATATAAAAATTTCTAGTTGAGTCCCAGCAGAATCTTCATAAAGAGTGATGAACGATTGCCATTTTTCCTTGACTTTACACAATTGTCAGTGAAAGCTTTCCTCGTTTGATTCATTATTTTTTTTATTGTTTTCTTTTAGAGTGTTTGTTCACTCTTGCATGTGAACAAGATATTTGAAGTAGGCGTTTCTGAGAGTCTTCAAGAGCACGCAAGGTACTTGAATTTGGACATTGTTGAGAAGGTATGAAAACACTTCTTTTGATGCATTTTCTGTTAGTTGTACCTTCTCTTTCTGTTATTCTTATATACTAATGTGTTTCTTGGTCTGTTGTCCGAATTTATGCAGGCTGCTTCATGCATTACAACTGAACTGGCTTATGTATATGAATTGGTTAGTTTATGAAGTAGCCTTCAACTTTTTACAGCCTGTTCTTGCAATAACAAACAGAAATTTGTTAAGTGTTAATCCCATCAGAGGAAGAGATTGCTCTTTAATAGAATGAAACCATGTCAATACACTCTACAGTCCACACTAACATGGTAAAACAACTCCAGAGATAAATTCATTTGACTCTTCCCTTATAAATTGGGACTGGTCTCTGAGCTTTTTATTCAGTTCTCCACAAATCTTTTGCGTCTTGGGTTGGTGAGGATATGTATAATTTCTGGCGTAGCCTACGGGTGTTATGAAATTGATTTTAATTTCCTCTTATGCCTGTGTTTATCTGCATTGAGATCTTTATGATTGGAGAATGAAGAATTTTTTGTCTTTGTTTAGATATGCATCAAGTCAATATAACCAGTGTTTATTTCTCCTTTTGTCAATCTTCTAAATTGTTTCCCTTCAATGTGTTCCTATCATAATATCGCCAGTGTCTTCTGCAGGTAATTGGTGTTCTAGATGTAAGTAGAAGTAAGGAGAAGGGATATGAGACGATTGTAAAAGATGATTTCTGTGATGAGGTTTGGCATAAGTCCCAAATTCCCATTCTTAATTGTCGAATCAGAATGCATATTTGCCTTGTGCATCATCTCATCATTGTTGTTATTGTTGTTTTTAATTTTCTTTTTTACATTTTGTTTATGAGGGCGTTTCTGTTAGTTCAATATTGAGATGGTAGAATTTATTTTGTGACTTTTATGCATCTTGATAGATCTGTACAGCTGCCTATTGTCTGAATTTAAGTTATTTCTAATGGTAAGTTGACAAATCATTCCCTCATCTTCTTGTATAGTTAGATGAGCTAAGGCAAATATATGAGGAATTGCCTGAATTTCTGGAAGAGGTAACTGTTATACAATTCATTTATACATCTAATTAGAAAGTAGATTGAAGTCTGATTTACCAAGTTTCTTTTGATTGTACAATTGCCTTGCAGGTGTCACAGATGGAACTTGGAAGACTGCCTCAGCTGTACAAAGAAAAGTTTGTTCCTTGTATTGTTTATATACATCAGATAGGTTTGGTTTTAATCCTCTAGCATCTTAAATGGAATTTTGTTGGGTGATATGAATTGTATTTAGATGTTCCTCAGAAAGATCCCTCTTATTTATCAGATAATCAGTACATGCTGAAATTTAAAGGACCTTATTGTTTTAATCTAGATACATCTCCACTCTGCCTTTTCTTTACTGTTGATTTGTAGGATACTTGATGTGCATTTTTGAAGAAAAACTTGATGAAGCTACTCTGGAGAAAGTTCAAGATTTTGAATTTGCTGTAAGTTGAAATACAGTTGAGTACCTTGTAACTGGTATGCATTTGCATAAGAAAATATAGCTATCAAACTTAGTTCTCTGATGCAGAAGGAGAAACGAAAAGGTTCTTTTATCATACAGCAAAGACACGAGAGTTGGACAATTTACTGGGAGATATCTATCATAAAATACTAGGTATGCATATAATTTAACCATGACTAGTGTGTCGTGGCAGCCTAGTGAGAGCTAAGCACAAAAACTTAAATGAATAATTTTTAATAAATGAGACATTCAGAGTTTCATTCCGGTCTAACTTCAAGTTTTCTTTTTCTACAAATGTTTTCATTCATAAAATTTATTGAGACAGATATGGAGAGGGCGATTACTCGAGATTTGGTGTCGCATATACTTCTATTTTCAGAACACCTACTTAAGGCTGTAAATTTTGCCGCTGAACTTGATTGGTGAGAGTCATTTTTAATATCAGTGCTCTGGCCCTGGCTCCCTTCCTTCCCTCATCTCATTCTTTGATAAGTCTCTATATATTTTCTTTTCTGTAAGTATATTATTCTTACTAAGTAATTTATATATCTTCATGTGGACATTTAGCTTTTTGTCATTGGCACTGGTTTCTCGTCAAAACAATTATGTAAGGCCTACTTTGACTATGGATTGCTTGATTGATATACAAAATGGAAGGTGATAAACGTATGGTTTATTTGCATTAATTTATTTGGCAATACTTCTAGAGGTTATTATTTACTTAGGGGTAGTAACAAGAGTTCTATGAATTATCAGACATGTTTTGCAGGAAATGACTGTAGACACTTTTGTTCCCAATGATACAATGATTCAAAATGAGGGTAATGGAATAGTACATTTAATTGTGGAAATACTAAATTATAGTTGACTCAGTTCAGGAAAATGAAAAATCCCATCTTTGCATACTGAATATAATTTCTAATGGTTCTTTCGTTTCAGGAAGAATTAATATAATCACTGGTCCTAACTATTCAGGGAAAAGCATCTACATAAAACAGGTCAGTAATTGTTTTATTGGTTCTAGGGAAGGGAGGGTTATTGATGTTTGTATTGAACTTAAAGTTATTCTAAGGTCACCGTTTTGCTGATTTTGTTTGGTGTCTTTTTCACATAGCTGGCCATTAATTATGCCTCTACTGTAGAAATTCATCGCAGATCTATACATATTGAAAAATTTGTTTTCCAGGTAGCTTTAATTGTTTTCCTGTCCCACATTGGAAGTTTTGTACCAGCAGATGCTGCAACTATTGGTTTGACAGATAGGTTTGATCTAAATGTTACCAACATCTTTCTCACATTCAATGTTATGTTTGTATGAAATTGGTCGTAATTAGAACGACAATAGTTTTTATTAATGTTTACAGAATATTCTGTGCAATGGGAAGCAAGCTCATGAATGCCGAAAAGTCAACATTTATGATTGATCTGCATCAAGTAGGGATGATGCTAAGGTATATTCAAACAACACTCTTCAAATTCTCACTGTGCTAATTTTACCGATTTAGTTTTCAGCATTTATTTCTCTGGCTGCATATCGTTTTTAACTCTTTTGATGTATGTGATAAGCCTGAATTTGCTTCTTTTTAGTACTTGAGGAATAATTCATAGTGCTCCAGAATAAGATTATTTTATTGGCACGTGTAAAAGCTTTTTTAAAAACGCACACTAAACGTTACTGCAAGAGAACAATGGAAAAATCAATTGCTCTGTTTGAGAATGCTACTTAGTAACTAATATGAATCGTATGATTTCACTAGATTGTATTAATAAAGACGTGTTTATATTGTTCAATACCAAGTGACTCGGACAATTATTTAGCTATGAATGATAACTAGTAATTATTAGTTGTCTACTTTCCGGTAATATCCAGTCTCTGAACCTGCTTAATGATTATATGGCTTCAAAGTTTTTATTATTTCTCAGAACTAATGATGCTGCACCAATCACTGTATTAAAAAAATATATTCCATTTGACTTGTATGTGCTCATTTGAGAAAATTAACAGGCAGGCAACTTCAAGGTCTTTGTGCCTATTGGATGAATTTGGTAAAGGTACTCTTACAGAAGGTTAGTTTTTCATGCTTCCTCTCAAACAAAACAAAAAAGATTCTATAATATTGATATGAGTTTAGCAGTTGCAGTATCACCTAAATGTTCTCGATATTCTTTCAGATGGCGTTGGTCTGCTTGGTGGAACCATAAACTACTTGGTCTCACATGATGACCCTCCAAAGGTTTCAGGCTCTGTCTTCACCCCATGAGAATTTCATTATCAGTACTATTTAGTTATTCCAAATTAGTTTTTTCAACACATTTCTTACATTAACTGGGCACCTGGTCCCTATGACAATTGAAGGTTATTTTCTATGTGTTTTGCAATATTCTTCTGTAGGTTCTGGTGTGCACTCATTTGACTGAGCTATTCAGTGAGAGTTGTTTACCTAAAGTAAGCAAGCTTGTAGACTTGCTATACAAGTAATCCCTACTTCCATGCTTGAATTGTGTGAGACTGATGGGTATTATTCTTTCGTTCTTATTATAGTCCAAGAAGATTGAATTTTACACCATGAGTGTGCTGAGACCCGACAACTCTACAGATATTGAGGATATTGTATTTCTTTATAGGTAAACTTTCATTGCCTTTATACATTGTAGTCCTGCAAAGGAAATATGCCATTTTGTCAGGAATGAATAAGATGCCATTCTATGGCAGGTTTATGCCTTTATGGTGCTTTGGATCACTTTAAATATCTGTTAGCACATTTACTCTACATAACTGTGAACTTTCATGTCCTCTGACCCCTAGGCATAGATCAAAATCTTGACAACTTGTTTGCTTGTGTGAGATAATGTGCATCAGTGGATGACTCTAGTTGCTTCAATTACAGGCCCAATAGGCAATTATAATTTCTGGGTTGAAAAAGTTTAACCGTGTCTTAGCCTCAAACAATGAGATATGCCTTTATGAAGTGTTACAGTTAGTAGCAGCCTCTCTGATTCCACCCTCATGCATATGTTCAATTTTCTCACAGCTGTTGATGAAACTTTGACATTCAAATTTTACTTTTTATTTCTTGCAGGCTAGTTCCTGGGCATGCCCTTCTAAGCTATGGTGAGTGAATACATGCATATATATGGAAAGAGGGGGGATGGGGATGGGGATGCTAAGGTTCTCACCAGTCAGCCTTTTAATAAAGCACTTGCTTGATTCAATGGCTTAAAACATGATAAGTGCCTTATTAAATTACTAACTGGAAAATCTCTTAGCATTTGTATATATGTATATACACGTATGTATATGCATCTATGTAAGTTTGAGATGCCTTGGAATCACAGTCTGTTTACATCCTGTAGGTCTGCATTGTGCGCTACTTGCTGGTACGTCTTTGGAGCTAAAAACTTATGTTCCTGATTTCCAGAATTGGGAGAAAAAGATATTTTCAGTTCTCGTCGCAGACACAAGCATGCACACACACACAGAAACGCTCATGCACACACACACACACACACACACACAGAAACGCTCATGCACACACACACATGAATTCATTCATCTTTGGGTTCACATACATGTATTTCCTTCCCTGGACTAAAATCTTAAGGAACTCTTGGTGGCAGCTTCAGTTTTCTAGTTGAACTGTTTGTATTGTTTACATAGGTGTCCCAGAGGAAGTTATTAAGAGAGCAGCATTTATATTGGAAGCTCTTGGAAACAATGAACATGTTGAGCGATTGTGCAATGAGAATGTATCAGCTCTCGATCAGCAATACCAGGTTTCAATCCCAAAACGGAATCTCAGATTGAGATATGAAACATGACATTATATAGAGTAACAACTTCATAAGAAGCCAGAATTAAATTTTCCGCTCATATCCTTCAGCTATAATTGTAGAATTTTTCTTTAATTTGTTTTGTTTTTACTTAATTTAAATGCAGAATGTGGTGGACAAGATGTTGGCATTTGATTTTCACAAAGGTGATTTAGGTCTGTTTTTTCAGGGCTTGTTTTCAACTGAGTCCTAAACAAGCACTAAAGGTAACTTTTTTTAAGCCCCGTCTTGTAAGTAAGAATATGAATCTGAAATTAAGTATTTAAATAACAGTTGCTTCTAATCTCAGGAAAGTTTATACTTTGCTTTGCAGAAAATTTCCTCAACTTTGTGAATGCAGAAAGGTTGAAAGTTGCGTCTGGCAGGCCAGCAATACTTTCCCTTCTCCATTCAAGAGAAAGGTTGATTCATTAGGCCACATAAAATTGAAGTTTTTTTTTTCTTTTTTTTTTCAATCGTGTGAAGCACGATGCTGGTATATAATTGTTTCGTTTGGTTTGCATAATGTGGCACGTTAGAAGTGTATATAGCTGGGCGTACCCTCTTTTGTGATGGTACATATACCACATCATTCATTCTCTGTTTTTGCTGCACATGCACTTAGCCTAAGTAACGTCCTAAGAACCGTATCTGTATTCTATAAGCAAACTAAAGTTACATGTTGAATTTTCTAATGCATCTGAAAAATCGATTGGCCCATTAAGAAGGTAAGGTGGGGGGGTCTTTCATTAGGAGTCTGCTTCCTTGAGCTTTTATAGAGCAATTAACTCCTTCACATTCGTTGGGCATGTGTATTCTGAAGGACCACCGAAAAGTTTGTCCACCAAGATACCATGAGTTGCCTCTGTAGGATGGAATTGGTCCCTTCTGTTGGAGCACAAAGACAAAACCGGCAGGCAAGCAGCGATGGCGTTAAGCTTCCAAATACCACAGCATGCAGCTTCGGTCTCTGTAAATCCTGGAATGGCATACGGAATTTGGAATTTCTCAGTCAAGTTAACTAAAAAAAGTAGTTTATAGGGAAATTGGCGAATAAGAATGCTCACACTTAGTTTGTAGGGAAATTGGTGAATAATAATGCATGCGCTTACTTTTCAGTCCGATAACATAACAAGCGGGAAAGACAGGTAGAGTAGGAAAATAAGATGAGTGCCGTAAGAAGCTGCGTTTTGAATGATGTCGGTGATGGCACTATAAGTCTCGAAGAAGGTGTAGTTTACGTGCAATGCCGCTTTCAATTGCTGTAACATCGACTTAAGGCCGTCATTGTAGTGGACAGACATGGAGTTTGCATCTTCCTTGCACTCTCCGTCATTTGAAGCCCTTTGAGCTGGGCAGCATCCAACTAGCCCAGTCCCAACAATTACAAATTTTCGAGCGCCAAAAGAATGTATTCTCTGCCAAAACAAAACAAAAACCAAAGGGAAAATCAATTGAAATTTCAATATAACATCAAATAACATGGAGCTAAGCTAAAGTCTGTTTTGTTACCTCTAATTGTTGTTTTAGATTTGAGACCATGGAATCTACGTACTGGTCGGGTGTTGATTCCTTGCGGAGCCTGGGTGTAAAGTAGCTGAAGATGTCATTTCTTCCAATCACAATGACAAACAGAGATTTTGATAGATGGTCCTGGGTCCCGTTGGATCCCAATTCTAGCCCGATGTTTTCATACACTTGTGAATACTAGTTTACTTGATATGACAAAGGAATCGACTGACGCTGTGACAACAAAAGTAAAATAGACAAGCCATTTGACTTTACGCATTCAATAATGCTCTGTTTTTATGCGATTCAATAATATTATTTGTATTATATTTATTGATGATTTTGTTGACTTTTCATATATATGGAACTTATCTGCATTAGAAACAATGTAATTAATAAATATGAGTCTCACTGATATATATGAGACCAATCTGTATTAGAGCAGTTATCAATAATATAATCAATAAATATATTACAAATAGCATCACTCTTGACATTAGACATGGCAGCTTAATTGGGATTGGAACCAACTTTTCTGATAACATTTTTCCACCAACTTTCATAAGTGGGACTTACATCGATCCCACCTCATGTAAAAAGAATGAATTGGGTCGTAAAGCAATTTGTTGGAATATATTACACGTGCCAAAGAAATATTTTTTAATTTTTTGATAGAGTACTGCTTATTGAGAATATCCTTTGTTTCAATAGTGCTTACGTATTGTTCATCTGAGCCATTGAAGATTCCAGCCCCTCCGGAGGCGAAGCTAACTCCGGCGAGGAAGGACGGTTTTTGCTTGTTGGACTTGGATACAAGTGAGAGATAGGGTGGTGATGTTGGTAACCCAACTTTCTCGGCTGCCAAACGAAAAAGAGATACATACACATTAACATATGATCTCTCACTTACAAGAAAGCCTATGCCTGCCCATCTCTCACTTATATATTATATATATATACCCTCTCATTCTCACAACATGCATAGACAGTCTGTAGCCACGAGTGATGATGTAAGTAATTGAATTATTTAACTTACCAAGAAAATCCGCAGCATTCTTGCCATTCCCAAACCTTCCCGTTGCTTTCTGGTTGGGAAAACCAACACCATTGTGAGGGAAATTAGCCTTGGCAAGAGAGATCTTTAGGTAATTGTTGTTACCCACATCCGCTAAGGAGTCGCCGAAAACGTAAACGGCCGGAACCATCTGAGCTTTCGATAGACTGATGAAGACAGAGAAGAAGAAGAGAGTGATCGGGAAAAACATTGGAATGAGCCATGGTCATATGGTAGAGCAATAGGAGACTAATAAGGTGTATATGGAGAAGTAGGTGGTGTAAGCACCTTCTAAATTTGGTATGTGATAGTTTTGTTGTGTGATTTTTTTTTAGGGCAATGAACAAGTGGATATCCTCTTATAGAGGAGGGATATATATTTTTTGGTAAAAATAAAAATAAAAGAGTTGATGAGGGAAGGGTACATTTTTTTTCGTGTATGAGAAAAAGACATGTTAGCCGTGCGGGCTCTGGCTTTAGCACTCATCTGAAAGCTCTTATTGTGTCATTGTCGTTTACAATAATGTATATTTTTTTAGTTTTTGAACTCTTGCTTGTCTTTTCCCAAAAGAAACTTTTGCTTGGATTTACTTTTGGCCATACCAAAAGTGTTTTTTGATAACAATTTTTTTAAAATAAATTTTTATTATAACATTGATAATGGCTTATATATGTTGGCGTGAGTCGACTTGTACATAGAAAGGACATCAAATTAGGGACGGCGGATCTGCTCCCTATTCACCACCTCCAAAGAGAGAAGATTACAGACAACAAACAATTCAATCTCAAATTTCCTTTCAATTATATATTGAATTGAACATTTCTAAAATTCAATCAATATAATTTTAATTTACACTGAAAACTTAAATCTGAATTACTTAATTATAAGTCGACCGTTTCATCTATAATGGACCCTTAATTATATTCAATAATTTGTACACGAATCCAACTTTAAAAGCTTTTCTGGGAAGAAAAACCCTTTTGGTTATGAAACCCAGAAAAAGAAAAAAGAAAAATATAATATGCAACAAAGCAAAAAAATAAATAGAAAGGAAGAGTTGAAGTGGGCCACTGATCTAAATATTGAAAAGTTTGGAAAGTCAGTGACACGTCCAATATTTTTTCTATTTTTTTCTGTTGCCGTATGCCAATATTAACTTAGGACACATAAGAAAAATAAGATAAGTTTGAAAATATAAATTTAATTATTACTGAATTTAAATTAATACATGTTAACTGAAATGTTGAGCTACGTGGCACCATCAAGTGACAGACAGAAGAGGCTGCCCTGCCCCCCACAAGATTTTCTACAGCTGGCTGCAGTCTATCCTTTTTTCCTCTTATGTAGATTATTCAAATTGAAGAATTTTTTTGTTGGTGAAAAAATATAATGTGAAGTGAAGCCCCTGATGCTGGCATATAATTGTTTCGTTTGAAAAAAAAAACATCATTCATTCTCTGTTCTTTTTCTGCACAGGCATTTAGCCTAAGAACTACATCTGTACGTATTCTAAACATGCTAAAGTTACATGTGGAATTTTTTATTGCATCTAAAAATTTGATTGGAGTCTGCTTCCTTGAGCTTTTATAGAGCAATTAACCCCTTCACATTCGTTGGGAATGTGTATTTTGAAGGACCATCGAAAAGTTTGTCCACCAAGATACCATGAGTTGCCTCTGTAGGATGGAATTTGTCCCAGAAGACATGGTCGCTTCTGTTGGAGCACAAAGACGAAACCGGCAGGCAAAAAGAGTCGGCGTTAAGCTTTCCAAAACCACAGCACGCAGCTTCGGTCTCTGTAAATCCTGGAATGGCATACACAATTTGGAATTTCTCGGTCAAGTTAACTAAAAAAGTTGTATGGGGAAATTGGCGAATAAGAATGCGCGGGCATACTTTTCAGTCTGATAACATATCATGCGAGAAAAACTGATAGAGTAGGAAAGTAAGATGTGAGTACCGTAAGAAGCTCCGTTCTGAATGATGTCCGAGAAGACACCGTAGTTTTCAAAGAAGGTGTATTTTATGTGCAATGCCGCTTCCAACTGCTGTAACATCGACTTAAGGCCGGCGTTGTAGTGGACAGACATGGAGTTTGCATCTTCGTTGCACTTTCCGTCATTTGAAACCCTTTGAGCTGGGCAGCATCCAACTGGCCCAGTCCCGACAACTACAAATTTTCTAGCGCCCAAAGAATTTATTCTCTGCCAAAACAAAACAAAAACCGAAGAGAAAATGTTGAGCATTGAAATGCAACTGAAATTTCAACATAACATCTATCAAATATGGAGCAAAGCTAAAGCCTGTTTTGTTACCTCTAATTGCAGTTTTAGATTTGAGACCATGGAATCTACGTACTGGTCGGGTGTTGATTCCTTGCGGAGCTTGGATGAGTCAAAGTAGCCGAAGATGTCATTGCTTCCAATAACAATGACAAACAGAGATTTTGATAGATGGTCCTGGGCGTTGGATCCCAATTCTAGCCAGATGTCTTCATACACTTGTGAATAGTAGTTTACTTGATACGACAAAGGAATTGACTGACGCTGTGACAACAGAAGTAAAATAGACAAGGCATTAGATATTACACGTTCAATAATACTTTCTTTTCTTACGTGATATAATAATATTATTTGTATCACATTTATTGATCTCTATAATAAAGGTGAACTTCACTAATATATATGAGGACCGTATATATTAGAATCATGATAAATAAAATAATTAATAAATATGGTACAAATACCATCAGTCTTTAGACATTAGGCATAACTTAGCTTAGTTGGGATTGGAACCAACTTTTCTAATAACATCTTTCACCAACTTTCATAAGTGGATCCTGTATCGATTCCACCTCATGTAAAAAGAATGAATTGGGTTGTAAAGCAATTTGGTGGAATAGTTTACACGTGCAAAAGAAATATTTATTTGTTCAATTTTTTATTTTATTTTATTGTTGAAAAAGTGCGTTATATCTTTATTTATTTCAATATATATATATATATATTAGTGCTTACAAATTTTTCGTCTGAGCCATTGAAGATTCCAGCCCCTCCGGAGGCGAAGCTAACTCCGGCGACAAAGGACAAATTTTGGTTGTTGGACTTGGATACAAGTGAGAGATAGGGTGGTGATGTTGGCAACCCAACTTTCTCGGCTGCCAAACGAAAGGAGATACATACACATTGTAAAATATATATGAGATCTCACTTACTACAAGAAGCGTAAACCCATCTGACTTATATATATATATATATATATACATGAGGTACTCTCTCATTCTCAAAACATGCATAGACAGTCTGTAGCCACGAGTGATGATGTAAGTAATTGAAATATATTGAACTTACCAAGAAAATCGGCAGAATTCTTGCCATTTCCAAACCTGCCGGTTGCTTTCTTGTTGGGAAAATCAACACCATTGTGAGGGAAATTAGCCTTGGCAAGAGAGATCTTTAGGTAATTGTTGTTACCCACATCGGCTAAGGAGTCACCGAACACGTAAATGGCCGGAACCATCTGAGCTTTTGAGAGAGTGATGAAGACAGAGAAGAAGGTGAAGAAGAAGAAGAAGAAGAAAGTGATTGGAAAAACATTGGAAGGAGCCATGGTCATAGCAAGCAATAGGTGGTGTAAGCTCCTTCTAAATCTGGTGAGTGATAGTTTGAGGGGAAGTGAAACAAGTGGATGTCCTCTTCTTATAGAGGAGAGATAAGTTGATGAGGGAAGGCTACATTATTTTTTTCGTGTATGAAAAGGAGACATTTTAGCCGCGTGGGCTCTAGCTCTAGTCTAACGCTCATCTGAAAGCTCTTATTGTATCATTGTCATCACATATATTAATTTATTTTTGAACTCTTCCTTGTCATCACATATATTACATATATATATTCCGAAAATAAACTTTTGTTTGGAATTACTTTTGCGCATCCAAAAGTGTTTTTGGAATTGCCTTGTGCTTTGACATTTTCCTAAATATTTTCACTTTCATTGATTAAAAGTAAAAGCTCCCTTTTTTAAAACGCTAATTATAGCATTGCTAATGGCTTATATATTGAATCGAACATTTTCTAAGATTCAATAAATATAATTTAAATTTACACTGAAAACTCAAATCCGAATTACTTACCTATAAGTAGACCCTTTTCATCCAAAAGGAACTTAATGAAATCCAATAATTTTCTAACTTTAAGTGCTTTTCTGAGATCAATCCGGTAGTGGAAAAGGTCATTGAGTTGTAGACTAGTGGTCTCAGGTTCGAATCTCTATGACACCGTTATTGTATGCGTGTGTGAAAAACTCCCTCCCCTATAATTTATAGACTATCACTTGTACTGGAGAAAAAACCCTTTTCGTTATGAAACCCACAAAAAGGAAAAGAAAAATATAGTATGAAAAAAAGTGAAAAATAAATAGGAGAAGAGAAGAAAGACATGCGGAGTTGAAGTGGAGTTCCTTCCAATGATCTAAATATTGAAAAGTTTGTGGAAAGTCAGTGACACGTGTATTATTTTTTTTAATTTTTCTTCCATTGTCATGTGCCAATATTAACTTAGGAGATAATTTAGTTAAAAAATGTTTAATATAAGTTTGAAAATACAAATTATTATAACTTGATTTGAATACAAGGAGAAACACTTCCTTGTACCCGGGATAGGACAACAGTCTTATCCTCCTCCAATCAAAGGCTGCCATGTGGCAATTTTCTGTCAAAGTATACCACGTGGCGGCCTTCGATTAGAGAGGGATATGACTGTTGTTCTATCCCAGATACAAGGAAGTGTTTCTCAAATAGAAGTTAACTGAAATGTTGAACTAATTGGAACCACATCAAGTGACAGAAGAAGCTGCCCCCACAAGATTTTCTACAGCTGGCAGCAGTCTGACCACCGCCCAAGACTCCACGCACCAAGCTTTGCTTCTTCATCTTTCTGCTCTGATTACCCAAAAGACTACATTACCCAATTTTTATATGCTGCAATTTTGTATGTTTTCCGTTTTGACTTTTATGATAGATAGAGATACGTGCACCTGAATTATTAAAAATTACCATAAAACATATATGTACATCAAAATAAATATAGAAAACTTGGGATAAGTCCAAAACTAAAAACATAAGTTTGCTATAATTTACGCATTTGTTGTTGTTGGTTTAAGTCTTTTTACTTTTGTATCATGTATGATTATATTCTTATTTTTTTAATTTTTGAGATAAAGACGATATATTGCATTTATAATTCAGGCAGCCGTAGTCAGTGCAAATACAAATCACCACACAATATTATTATAAATACGGAAGCGCAGTAACCACAAAGGGTTATCCAAATACGGAGCTCTTCATCGGCAATATCAGACGCACAAGTGTACCTCCACACATAGCCATAAAGTGCCAAAGAAATTCCGACATAAAACCATAACATACAAAATTACAATTGCAAACTACAATGTTTAAACTCTCACAAGTAAAACATTACAAGTAGAGACTACAAACACGCAAAAAACTCAAAAAGAGTTGATGCACTTATTACAAACAATAACTAAAACACACGAAGTAAATCAAGAGCTGGAACCCGAGAGCTGAAAAATGATCCAACAAAACCAACAAAGGCATCTACGTCATCCCCAAGCAAATCAAAAGCCCGAACCCTAAATTTGCCCAAAAAAAAAAAAAAAAAAAAGAAAGGAGAGGGAAGGTGGGGGATGGGCGGTGATTAAGAAGTGAGGGGAGATGGAGTGGGAAGAAGATGGCAGGACAAGCGAGGGAAAAGTAGGAGAGGGGGGATTTGTGCATCAAAGCAGCGAAAGGAATGGAGAAAGAGAGAAGAGGGGAGGAGGAGGAGGAACAGTGACTTCCTCCCCCCTCAAGGTCTGTGCGGCTAGAGAGGAAGTACACACAACTTATATTTTTTTATAGTTTTGTAACTTTTTTATAATGGCAAGTTTTGATAATATAATTTCTTTTGAACTCATAGTATAATTTCAGATAAATAAAAAAACTTTATAACTTAGAACATATTCATCTTTCTAATAATTCTTTGCGTGAAAGAAAAGAGCTACTTACACAAGGTTATTACAAATACGGAAGCGCAGTAACCACAAAGGATTAATCCAAATACGGAAGACTCGACAAGCAACATCAGGCACACAAATGTACCTCCACACAAATAGCCAAAGAAATTCCAACATAAAAGTTGCAAGCTTGCAAAAGCACCTCAAAAGCACAGAACTACAACTGCAAATTACAATATTTAAACTCTCACAACTAAAAATTACAAGTAGAGACTACGAACATGTATTAAACTAAAAAAAACACACGAAGTAAATCAAGAGCTGGAACCCAAAATCTGCAAAACGACCCAACAAAACCTACAAAGGTAGCCACGTGGTCCCCAAGCAAATCAAAAGCTCAAACCCTAGATATGCCAAAAAAAAAAAAGAGAGAGAAAGGAGAGGGGAGGTGAGGGGATGGGCGGGTAAGAAGGGAAGGGAGGGAGATTGGGTGGGAAGGAGATGAGAGGACATGAAAGGAAAAAATAGGGAAGGAAAGGGGGGATTTGTGCGTCAAAGTAGAGAGAAGAGGGGAGAATGAGGAATAGTGATCTCCTTCCCCCTCAAGGTATGTGCAGCTATAGAATGTCATGTTTTCATTCTCCCTTTTAAAAGCTTGTATTAGGAAAAACAACAATTGATTTCTACTTCCACCAGCAATACATCCTATCCTATTGTAAATTTTATAATCACCGAAATTATCTACTCCATTTGACTAGCCATGAAACTTATGTTTCTCCTCTAATAACAAAATTACATACCCTATATTAATGAAAAATAAACTTTTTAAATATGGATAAGATCCTTAATATACATGAACAACGCTATAATATAAAGTAAATATTAAAGGCATAGTGTATGCATTATTTATCTTTATCTGTCTCGTCACATGAGTTTTAAAGTATTAATGAATACATGGGCGGAACCATTATGTGAGCTCCAGTGGGCTGTAGTCCAGTGATGTTTTTGGTGGGAAAAAAAAAATAAAACCTGTATAAACCAGTATCTTAACCTAAAAATAAATAAAAATACACAATATTTCATACATTGGCAACACCAATACGCATAGTCAGAGGTTTTTCACATTTGTATATGGTGTTAAAGACTGTTCCAACACCAATAACCCACAATAAGGGTATAGTCCTTAGCTCTAACTCTCCAATGTTATTTTATTTTCATTGATTTGTCTCCAAAAGAGAACTATTTTTCTAAATGAAATTCTTCCTTTCGCAAATAATATGGCTCCAATTCCATTTTTTTCTTGTGTTTATAACTAGCATGGTTTATACTAATGTATAATTTTTTTTATATAAAGCCTATAGAAATTGTAAATACAAAAAAAAAATATCATTGGATTTTAAGCTAATAACTTTAGCTAGCCCACCCGCTAATAAATTTCTGGTTCTGCCCTTGAATAAATAGGTCTGTTAACAAGTTTTCTTTATAATATTATTTATAGGTATGGTAGGTATATAGTGCATATCATTACTAATTCTATGAATCGATCCAAATAGAAGAAGAAAAAACCCCAAGAAGGAATTCTCAGATGAGAATGCGATCCCACCGCAAAGCTTTAGAATGGTAGTGGAGGGCTGGCTACCAATGAAAATGGGTTGTGCTACAAAATGAGTTGTTCAGTTCAACCCCCACAAAATAATGAATGAAAATGGTAGTGGAGGGCTGGCTACCAATGAAAATGGCTTGTGCTACAAAATGAGTTGTTCAATTCAACCCTCACAAAATAATGAATGAAATGTGGACTAGTACATAGATCGGTTTCACACTCTTTGTTCCGTTTGAAATGGTTTTTGTTTTTTTGGGTCCATTTTAATTTCAACCCATCTCTGATGCGTGGGAACATATCTATGATCAATGATATGGTCACATCAAAATATTTCCACACGAAATTTATTCAAACAATTATTGTAGTTGTTTTGTTTACTCTGAACAAAGTCATAGAGCATATTTTGGGAAAGTGTGACTTGCGAACGTACTATTATTAGCAATTAATTAATTTTAATAGATAAAAATATAAATAAATAAGAGAATTTACGCACCAAGTAAATCGATTCTAATTAAGAGACTGTGAACTGAATGGTAAACTATTGAATTGAGATTCTTTTCTATGCCTTAAGACAAATAAGGACTTCATAATTTATCTAATACAACATAAATGGCGATAAAGGTAAATATAACAATGAAAAAACAAGTGAAAGTAAATAAAACAGATCGATTAGAACTACAAGTTGCCACCACCTTGTATCAATTCTGGTTCAAAACAGAACTAAGCGACGGGTGACAATCGAGTAAGGATCGGAACTATGTGAGTGCAATGAGAATGGCCTTCAACTGAAGGAGTCAGTTGACAATCGATACCAAGGAGGCTTGGCAAAGAAAATAGCAAAGAGATAAGTGTCTTTGACCGAAAGCTTTGATTTTAGTGTAGAGTTTATTGTTGAAAAGTTGTGACTTTGCTTGTAGAGTTCTTTATATAGAGATTGGATTCCTTGGCGGCTAACTTTACTTGAACATATCTCGATTTTCTCTTGAGTGTCTTGCGCCATCTTTAATTGCTAAATGATATAAGCCATAAATTTGGCTAATTGACATACACAAAGATTCTCACGTGGTTGCAAACTTTCATGCCTACGTAGGCCAAGTCAATATTTTAATTGATTTGAACCAGCTTTTGTTTCTTAAAGAATAAGCCATATATTTGGCTATAATTGAGATCACATGGTATGTACTTCATCTTGCAGCAATCCCCTTGTATTTGAATCAATTATCTCTTCAATTCCTCTCTTGTGCATTTATTCAAGGCCCGCAAAATTGCATGAATTGCGATATTGTATGATCAATTTTCTTCCTAAAAATATGCTATATTGTATCTCAAGCAAATAATCTTCAAGAATTCCTTCCAAATAAGCTAATATTAGCCATATTTTGGCCATATCAAGATTATCTCATAATATATCTAAGAATATCTTGAGATTTCCTATATTTGTAAATTTTGAGCTCAAACATTAGTTGTATTTAACATACACACATTATATGAAGACAAGTATTATGACAGCCAATCCCGTAACCCGTTCACCTGGTCACCAAGGATTAAGGAAGAGCGTGATCACTTCCTGTTAGATTTAATCCAACGGTGAATACTAACTAGACCTTTATAAAGAAACAACAATATTATCTTTATAAAAAATAATATTAATAATAATAATAAAAACTGCTCTGAAGTTCAATTATACCCTTTCGTAAATTGGACTAAAGTCTTGTCGGCACGTCTGTCCAACAATTTGGACTGCACAAGAAGAAAAAGGCATGAGATGGAGAGTGGTCACTAACCCATTTTGGAAGAGCAGCAATTGTTACAATGCGTACAAAAACTTACACTCGTAAGGGACAGCAGGTGTTCAGATTTTCCGTTGATCTTTTCGATGTCATGTCGATGATTTTGAACTTATGTTTACAACTGCGTTTTTTATTTTTCAAGAAAAAAAAGTCAGAAAATCTAAATTCGTTGATGACGACTTTCAACCAGTAAGAGTACGTCACATCATCGAGACGAATTAGGGAGTCCTTTCGGCCATGATGTTTGTAAAAGCAATGTCTAAAATATCGATAATATCCTGATATTTTTATTGAAATATTTGTATTTTTGGACTACCGATATTTCCGATACCATCGATATTTTAGACCTTGACTAGTATACTTTGTTTCAACCATGGACCAAAATATCAATAATATCGACGAAATATCGAGGATATTATCGTTTTTTCGGATCACAGATATTTTGGAACATATTCATACATATATCGTATGAATATCGATAATATCGACGAAATGTCGAGAAAATATCGATGTCGATAATTTCGCTCAGACTTCAGCAATATTTTGACAAAATATCGACATGATATTGCTATAATATCGAAAATATCGAAAATATCGATTTGCACATGAGAATGGGTTTACTTTTCAAGTTTCAACTTTCTAACTACTCTTCACAATACACTTACTCTACACATAGAATTGAAGAAGATAGTGAAAATTTTGAATCTCATAGGAACTCTATGTGGTACTAAATCACTCATGTATCTTACCATACAATGTATAAAGTGTAAAATATTGTAGTAAATCGTTATATATATATTATTATGGCGTGTTTAATCTTCTTTCACTAATTACTACATATTTTCTACACTCACAGTGTTTGTCAGTTTGCTATATAATCAACTTAAATAAGTTAAACCCATCATGCAATGCATTTCCTTCCAATTTTTTGTGATAAACTAATGGATAATTGACTAAATAAACATCCTTCAAAGTTTCAATAAAAATTCCAAGTTTTTCTTACAACTTCCATGGTTTTTATTTTTATCGATATCGATAATATCCCGATATTTCCATCGAAATTTCCTTGTTTTTGGACTACCGATATTTCCGATATCATCGATATTTTAGACCTTGCGTAAAAACCACAATGGCTCCTATCGATAGAGATTCTAGACTCAACTTGTCCTAGTAAGTTTAGCACTCAAGTTGAGAACTTAGTATATCAACTGCATATATGAACAATGGAAGTCTTTAACATAAGGCCTGATCGATTAGAAACTTCTAGCTAGATGGTGGAATGTATATATATTTCTTTAAGTTCTGAATGCTATTTAATTGAAAAAGTGACAATTTTAATTAGGCTACAACATAAGTAACTACATCCATTGGCTATCACTTAAACTTAGAGGTGTCAAATGGACCGAATCAGCCCGATACGGTACAAAAACGGTCCGTTTAAGTAAGGCCTGGCACGGCACGGTCCGTATCTTTAGGCCGTGCCGGGACGAAGTAATTAGGTCTAATGGGCAGGGCCGGCCTGAATCCAATGAGCCGATCCGTTTAAAACCCATTTATTAAATTATACTTGTTTTAGAGAAAATAATATATAATATTATTACATTTATATCTTAAATTCAAGTCTATTTCTTTTTCTTTAATAATATATATTAAAATTTAATGTTATCTTTATATATAAAATAATGATTTTGTTTTTCAAGTTTCAATTTTTAAAACCCAAACAATAATCTAGCCATTTTCTATTTAAATGTATTTTAAATAAAGTTATTGACCACTTTTTCTTAACAAATAATAAATATTATTAGTATATACATAATTATAAAAAAAGATTTAAATGAAGTAGTAAAAAAATTACAAAAAAAAGCATTACATAAGTCAAATTTAGCATGGGCCCATATCAGCTCGGGCTGGAATTAATGATTTTCCTAAATAGATGGGTCCGTTTATTAAATGGGCCGACTCTAAATGGCCCGAGACGGCTTGTTTGAGACCCTACTCTCACTGAAAACAAAACTCAAAGAGAAAATTTCCGATTTGTAATTTTTTTTTCTTGCCAAAGTAAATAATTTATTTTCATAATAATAATAATAGTGTCCAAATTAGCACACCAAATCACACAAAAATGAGGTCCAATACATCTTCCATAATGACAGTCCCAATCACCTAAGGTCCTTAAAATGAGGTTATATAAGGTCATCTTTAATAACGGCCCTTAGATTAATCTAACGACACTCATAATCAATAATCTTATCTCTCCCTCATACTCCTTGTCCTACTCAAACACACCTTTGTTTTGTTAAAAAAAAATGAAGGAAGAAAAAAGAAGTGATACATGCTTCTTCATCTTCTAGCTTCACCACGTCTTCTTTCTTCTCTGTGCGACCTTTTCTTGATTACGTATCCCTATCTCGCTTTCTTCTTCGCATCTACTGCTCGATCTTCTTTGTCTCTTGGTGCATTTAATTTGGGGTATTTCTTTGTTCTACGTAATTTGCGAATTGGTCTTTTCTAACTCAAATGATTTCATCTTCTTCTGATGTAGGACAAATCATGGGTTTGTTCCTACGAAGGAAATTTGAAAAAGGGGAAAATTTCAAAATCAGAAAATTGGGCTTCAAATATGGAAAATCATGCTTGAGCATCAATTATGGCGTTAGGAAAAGAATGAAGGCGTATCGTTGAGATTTTCCAGTTGCTTGATTTCTTGGGAAGATATATTATATTTATATTTCTAGAATAAATTATCAATCAGGCTATTAGTTTCATGATATGATTTTAATTAGGATTTAAATTATTTTCTTATTAGTTAAGTTTCAGGAATATTCTGGAACTTAGAGTTTCCTACGTTTTATGGTTTCTTTGTTTTCTATTTAAGCCAACTCATGGCATTGTATTAAGCAGTTTTTATCATATTATAAATCAAATTGAGAGTTTTTCTCTATTTTCTAGTGGATTCCAGTCACTGGTGGATTTCAGTTTATCACTTCTGGTGTAGACGTTTGTCGATTCGTAAGCCCGTGCTTCCGTGCTGAATTAAGTGTTATTGGAGCGGGTCATCATTCAGAGCAATGATTTGCCTTCTCAATGATGAGTGACGATGGGAGATACGCAAACCTCATCGATGATGGTTGTGGGGAAATATCAAATATTGAAGGGGAACGCGCTGGTGGATTTGCCCGAAGTCAACCTCATCAATTTTATGTTGTAGATGTTCCATGCTTTATGGGAAGTGATTACATTGAAGGGTTTCTCGAATGGGTTGTAGATGTAATGGAAATATTTGATACAATAGCGATTTCAGAAGAGAAGATGGTGAAAATTGTTGTGTCCTATTTAAGAGGCGATGTCACTTCTTGGTGGAATCATATGCGAAATTCTATGAAGCAACAAGGTAAAAATCATATCGCTTCTTGGCATAGGATGAAGAGACTTCTTGTGGATCCTTTTGAATATGATATATATTTGTTAAGGAATGGTTACAAGATTTATCAACCCAAAATTATGGCGAGCCAAGAAAAGATGGAGGAAGAAGTCAAAGAAAAATAAATTGTAATGGAGGTTGAATTAATTGATGATCTAGTAACCCACAAGACAGAGGGAAAAATTAAAGGTATGAATAAATCCAAATTTGAGGTGGAAACACATTTATTCAACGAGTTTGATTATCAACTGGCATATTCTAATCTTGTTTTTGGAATTAATTGTATGATTATTCCATCCAAGTATGAGCAAGTTTGGATTCCAAGAATTAAAGAGGTTTTTTTTTTTTTTTTTTTTCAGAACGATAATGCTACTTCATTCATCATTAAAATAAGAGTTTACATCAGTTGCCAACGAGTTAAGCAACCACTGGGGGGGAAAGCCCAACCACCTACACAAACCATAGTTTTTAGACACAAAGGCAGCAACTAAATGCGCCACTTTATTACTTATTCTAGGAACAAAGGAAAAAACCACATTCTGAAGCTACCGCATCAGAAAACGAATGTCATGCACTATACCTTCAACCCGGGAGTCAAAACAACCGCCCCCTTTCAACATATCAATCATGAGCTTAGAATCAAACTCCAGCACCACCCATTGCCATCCATGATCCACTCCCGCACACAGACCAGCCCGTAAGGCCTCAGCTTCAGTAGCTAATGAAAAGCCGCATCGAACACCACCTTCTCCCCCAGCCCCTTTGAAATTACCAAACTCATCACGTATCACCCAACCCCATCCACCACACAGAGTTTGTGATGTCCATGCCCCGTCGCAATTAATTTTAGCGAAAGCCATCGGGGGTCAGGACCATTGTTGAGTGACCATACTCCACTGTTCCCCTCCTTCTCCATGGGGGGTTTTCTTCTCCGCTATCAGATCCTTGGCTTGCAAAAATTCAGCTTGCTGTCTTGTCATGAGATCCATAACCTCACTTGGTGAACCGAGGTCCCTTCAAAGACCAAAGTATTCCGACATTTCCATAGCCGTCGGAGCCCATATGCAATTAAGATAAGTAATCAATCCCGGTCAGTATCATGTGCAAAACAATCACACAGCTCCAACCAAATGTCCGCAAAGGTCCCCATGCGACGACCGAACATCTAATTGAATGGGGGCAAACCAGAACAGCCTTGCGCAGTGAAACAGAAGATGGGCCACTGTCTCCTCATGTTGTTGGCAAGACGGGCATCCCGGATCACCTGCATACCTCGCCGCGTCAAATTACAGCACATAGCAATATAGTTCTGACAGCATCGCCATACAAAGTGATGAATCTTGCTTGCCACGTTTAGTTCCCAGATTGATCTCCATAGCCGTCTTCCAACCCTGTCAACACTAGTCCCTCTATCTCTCCTTCTTTCTAGAAGGCCATTGGAGTCCAAGTCCACCGCCACTCGATACCCTGACTTTACAGTATTGAGACCATTTTTTATGAAATGCCACATCAAGCGATCCGGGCATCCAAATTGACAAATCGCCATGGCTAGAATGGAGTCAACCTCCTCATGATTAAATAGACTACATACTGTATGCACATCCCATTGGAGCAAAACAGGATCAATAAAGTCCGATACCCTTTCTGGCAACAAAGATGATGGTGTCCTAACCTTAAAATGATAGGGCACCGGCAGCCAAGGATCATGCTGTAAATTGACTGAATGTCCATCCCCAATTCGCCATCGTAGACCCATCAACAGAACCTGTCGCCCTTTTATAATGCTTCGCCATCCCCATGACAGACCCTTTCCAAGTTGTGCCTCCAGAAAAGAGCCATTAGGAAAATATTTCACTTGTAGAACTTGATGAAGCAACAAATTCGGCTGTGATAGTAAGCGCCAACCAATCTTGGCAAGCATGGCTCGGTTAAAGCAAAACATATCCTTAAAATCTAACCCCCCTAGCACACATTCCTTCCTCTGTGTTAGCTTCTTCCACTGTGCCCAATGTAACCCCTTACCAGTTCCTTGGCTACCCCACCAAAAGGAAGATAGAGCTTAAAGGATATACTCACACATGCTCTTTGAAAGTAATAAGCAAGACATAGTATATGTAGGGATCGCAAGTGCCACAGCTTTCAACAAAACCTCCTTACCTGCCATTGTCAGAAAATTATCTGCCACCCATGCACATGGGTCACCACCTTCTCCCGGATCTCTTCAAACACCTTCTATGCGTGCCCAAACTCATATTTGAGTCCTAAGTATTTCCCAAAACCCCTCGATGGGGAATGTTTAATCGTCTTGCCAAACGATCATGAGCTCCTTGCAAACAATTAATACTAAAAAAGAGAGAACTTTTGTCAAAGTTAACTTGTTGACCGGATCCTTTTTTATACAAATCAAGGATGTTCTTAACCATATCCACTTCTCCTTCGGTAGCTTTATAAAATAGGATCGAATCATCTGCAAATAAAAGATGGGAGAGAGGCGGGCTGCTACTGGCCATCCTGATACCATGCAACAGGCCCCTCCCCGCAAAGTGATATAGCAATGCAGTATGTCCCTCCATGCAAATCAAAAATAAATATGGGGACAATGGGTCCCCTTGCCGTGGGCCTCGCTGGAGCTGGATAAAACAAAACGGCATACCGTTCACCATATAATGTAAGATACTGTAGTGACCTTAAAATTATGGGTTTGTTCCTACAAAGGAAACTTGAAAAAGGGGAAAAATTTCAAAATCAGAAAATTAGGCTTCAAATATGGAAAATTATGCTTGAGCATCAATTATAGCGCTAGGAAAAGAAGGAATGCGTATCGTTGGGATTTTCGGGTTGTTTGATTTCTTGAGAAGATCTATATTCTATTTATATTTCTAGAATAAGTAGCAATCAGACTATTATTTTCCTGATATGATTTTAATTATTTTCTTATTAGTTAAGTTTTAGGAATATTCTGAAACTTAGGGTTTCCTACGGTTTTAGAGTTTCTTTGTTTTCTATTTAAGCCAACTCATAACATTGTATTAAGTAGTTTTTATCATATTATAAATCAAATTGAGAGTTTTTCTCTATTTTCTGTGGATTCCAGTCACTGATGGATTTCAATTTATCTTCGGGTTTAGACGTTTGTTGATTCGTAATCCCGTGCTTCCGTGCTGCATCATCTTCTGCGATTTGTAATTGTAATTGACATTCTGGTGCCGGCCCTTAAAATATCTTGACGTTTCAGATGAATAAGTGGAAATAATGTCTAGAGTTGGCCCCAATCGGGGATGTTCTGTCAGGTCTGATTTCTCATTCAAAACCTCAATAATGGAAGCTCATTTTGGCCTGAAGGAGTGCTACAATAAGTTGCTTATTTTCTACAATTACTTTTTAGACAGTCAAAATAAGAAGTGTTGGCACCAGAAGATGCTCACATGCTTGAAAGCATGCTGCACGCATTGTTGTTGTAAGCTAATTGTAATTCTCCTAGTAGAATTGACTTTAATGGAAGCAAAAGATGCCCATCTAAACCACATTTTCTACTCCACTACAAGTTTAAATTTGAAAACTTGAATCAACACACATGTAGCCAAACTAAATCTATCAGATTGAAATCATTGTGTTTGTGCAAATATCCACACGGGGAATATTCACGGATTGATTCCTCGTCCTTCCATCTTCCTTCTCTCTCTTTATCGATTCCTGCAAAATAAATGAGAGTAAATAAACCACACCTGGGGTGTAGGCCAAAGGACTTCCGATGCCTAAGTTAGTTCAATTGGATCTTTGAGAAAAGATACTGCAATAGCTAAAATGTATGGAGTTTTCTCTCATGGGAAGAGCCGGGTGGCCGAAGTTGTGTGTGGTGGCGCTTAGCCGTGTGAGGAGAGAGGGTGAGAGGGGCGGTGAGTGAGAGAAAGAGAGAGGTATTCGGCTAGGGTTTTTGTAATTGAGAGATGAATTTAGAATTGAGTTTCGAATTACCTTGAATGTCTTGTGTGGCTATGAATTTATAGCCTCCTTGTGTTCTAGGGTTTTGGGAGAATAATCCTTATTTGGTTATGATTATTCTTCCCCAAAAAGATGATAGGAATTACTCCAAGAGATTTGGTGGAAATTGGTTCCTTGATTTAGGGAGATATTCATATCTTAAATCAAAGATAACTTACCTAATTAAATAGAATTTAATTAGGGTAATTAGTTTGACCTAAGGAATATTCCTTTGTCCAAGTGACGTCTTCTTATTGATTGGTGAAATATATGTTCTCACATGTATTGTAAAGGACCATAAAGAATATGATCCACAAAGATGCGATGAGCTGCCTCAGTAGGATGAATTCTATCCCAGAAGAGATGGTCACTTCTGTTGGAGAAATAAGTTGCAAATGGCAGGCAAAGAGCATCCACATTAAGCTTCCCAAGGCCACAACAAGCAGCTTTAACCTCAGTAAATCCTGAATTATAATATTATTGATTGCATTAGAGTAATTTCTTTTTCGAAAAAAGAAGTAATTGTTAAAGGAAAAGGAAAGTAAATAAAGTAAATAATTTCTCAGATTAGAAGAGAGTTAATGTTAAGGCAGAAGAATTTGTGGCTACACTTCAGCAAATTCACTCAATAACAAAGCAGCGGCTTGAGGATGCCAATGCGAAATACAAGCAAGTGGCTGATGTGAAGCACCGACATTTCGAATTTGAGGTAGGTGACTTTGTTTGGGCTATCTCGACTAAAGATTGTTTTTTGGCTGGGGAATACAACAAGTTGGCTGCAAGAAAGATTGGTCCCATGGAGATTGTGGCTAAGATTAATCCTAATGCTTAACTCCTCAAGGTTCCTAGTCATATACGTACTGCCGATGTGTTCAATGTCAAATCTTTCCTTACCATGGTGATAGTTCTGACGAGGAATATTTGAATTCGGGGACGAATTCTTCTCAACCCGGGGAGGATGATGCAGCACACATTGCTCATAATTTTCTGTTTCAGTTTGATAGGCGTAAGATGCGTAATTAATGTTCTTGGAATCTGTTTTAGGCAAATATTTTTGTTTTCCTATTTCAATTAGAATTTGGAGTTTGGTTTAGGAAGTAAGTTTGTTTTCCTATTTCAGCTAGGGTTTGGAGTTTGGTTTGTTTTCCCTAAGTATAAAAGCTATCTTATAGCTAATTGGAAGAGAGTTTTTGACATTGAATATTAAACTTAGAGAATTCTCTATTTTCCTATCAACTTGTTATTCTGCTGGAATCAACTAGGCATAGAACCCTTTTGTTCTTGGTTATTCTTATCTAGAGAATCAACCAGGATTGAAGGTTTATTATTTTCTTTTGTAATTTTCATCATTCTTGCTATCACACGCTGCGTCAGAAATAATATCAAAACTAGTATAGAATTTAATTTCCACCAGCTATGATCAATTGTTGGTATAATTTGAGTTAAACAACCCTTTTAATCAAGTCGGTATTCTCTCATCTTCCTTTTTTTTTTAAAGAAGATGAGAGGGGATCCAAACTTGCATGGTACCTCTTCCAACATTAAGAAAAAAAGAAGTCAGAAAATCTAATTTGTTGATGACGACGTTCAACCAGTAAGAGGTAGGTCACATCATCGAGACAAATTAGGGAGTCCTTTCAACTATGATGTTCGTAAAAGCCACAATGGCTCCTATTTATAGAGATTCTAGACTCAACTAGTCCTAAGTTTAGCACTCAAGTTGAGAACTTAGTATATCAACTGCATATATGAACAATGGAAGTCTTTAACATAAGTCCGATCGATTTGAAACTTCTAGCTAGATGGTGGAATGTATATATCTTTCTTTAAGTTCTGACTGCTATTTAGTTGATAAAGTAACTACATCCATCCATCCCTTAACCAAACAAACGATGAGAGAGCTAGACACATGTTTGTAATAAACGTACAACGAGTGGTACGAAATAATTACTTCGCATGCATAAGTGTCATGCTTAATACATGTCAATGAGATTAAACGGCAACTAGTTTTTTCACGTTTATTGGGAAGGTGTATTGTAAAGGACCATAAAGAATATGATCCACAAAGATGCGATGAGCTGCCTCAGTAGGATGAGTTCTATCCCAGAAGAGATGGTCGCTTCTGTTGGAGCAATAAGTTGCGAATGGCAGGCAAGGAGCATCCGCATTAAGCTTCCCAAGGCCACAGCAAGCAGCTTTAACCTCAGCAAATCCTGAATTATAATATTATTGATTGCATTAAGATAATTTCTTTTTGAAAAGAGAAGTAATTGTTAAAGGAAAAGGAAACTAAATAAAGTAAACTGAAAGGGAGATTCTATGTGGAAAGCATAAAGAACTTTCAAAATCCAAAAAAGAAAAAAAGAAGAGAAAAACCCACTTAGCAATATACATTACTATAGACAGTGCATTTTCAAAAGTTCTAATCAAGTTGCATCAATATGGTGCTATATATTTTAAGAATTAACCAACATGAATAAAATCTGTCCAAAAGATTACTAAATTGATTCCAAGAAAGTTGAGAAGAGAGACAAACGTATGCAAGTGCATGACAAGTGACGTGACAGTATCTTACTAGTTAGAAATAAATGAAGTTCTGAATTGACCTAAACAAATTTACGCTACCTCAATTGGGATCTAAAAGCTTCGGGATTGTTTTGGATTTCGTAGCATTACTCTTACTCACATTTTATACGAAATTGTCAAAGTTTCAATTTGAATCATTAATCTTATGATGAATTCTTATTTGACTATATAAATGAAAGAAAAGAAAAAGATACTACATGTCTTGCAAGAAGTTGTGCATGGTATTACCATAAGCTGCTGGTTTCTGTATGAAGTTGTGCATGACGCTGTAGCCATCAAAGTAGGAGTAGTTTATGCCTTTGAGCTCTGATTTCAAATTCTTCAACATTGACACAAGAACTCCATTGTATTTGGCAGCCATTTGATTCACATCTGCGTTGCATTCTTTATCTGTTTGCTCATTCCTTTCATATGGGGTGCATCCCACAAGCGCAACCCCAACAATCACAAATTTTCGACCACCATAATCATATAACCGCTGCCAAAACACAATTAATTTTCAGAAATATGATTAGAAAAACATTAATATACTTTGATTTGTTACCTTCATTTGTTGTTTTAGTGTGGCAGCCATGGAGTTGACATACTGCTGGGGTGAAGTCCTGTTATTAATGGAGGAGCCAAAGTAAGTGTAGATGTCATTGCTTCCAATGACAATGGTGAAGAGACATTTTGACAGATGAGTTTGTGCTTTTGAGGCTCCTAGCTTTTGCACAAGCTCTTTCTGCACTGCCAAATAGTCATCTACTTGTTCTCCAAAAGATATTGACTGGGGCTGAGACAATTAAAGAAATAAACAGAGAGAAAAAAACAAATTAAATTGATTGTGATAAACATTAATGTAGCTAGATGTGGTGTGGATGTGAAGGTTTTCACTTACATGTTGTTGCTTTGTGTCCTTGAAGATTTTGGCAGCTCCAGAGGCAAAGTTAACACCATTTAGGAAAAGGGTAATGTTGTTGGATTTAGATGCAATGGAGAGATATGGTGGTATGGTTGGTAAGCCCATTTTCTCAGCTGCCCAAAACGCAAAATGAAAAATAATAATAATAAAAAAGAGTTATATTATGATAATCAAGCATACTTAATAATTTATTACTAACTAGATGATCATAATTTATAAGCCAAATCCTGCAAATGTTTAATATCTTTGTTACGACTCATAACAAGGTTTTATAGAACTAATTAAAATGCTAATTAGTTCTGCACCAACTTCTGTACCTTAATTAGCAATCAATTACTAGTTGTTTCTGCTGCGCCTAAAAAAGCAGAAAGTGTACAGAAGCATTTATTTATGACCCAACTGCCAATTTGAAGGGCCCCTGGGTTTTTGGATGCCATTTTAATAGTCAGTGACCTGGTCTTAAAGAGTCCACACAATCAGGAACGGGAAGAGGAACTGTGATCAAAATATGATTGGGATATTGGGCCCCAGTTTTCATTGAATCTGATGGTTAAACTAACTAGTTGGACCACATTATGTTTGTGGCACTAAGAAAAAAAAAGAGAAAATCACCCCTGTTGTCCAATGGTTAAATTGAACTTCCTATGGACTACTAGTAAGTCTCAAATTGCCAGAGGTTAAAACTTAGGGTATGTCTTTGTAACCCAACTCACAATAACATCAATAATTAAGGAAGGTATGTAGAACTCTACATAGCATGTTATGTTATCAGACTCTTAATTTAAGTCATTCATCAAATGAAGTGTATGATGCAAATTTAAAGTATGATAACAAATAACCGTTAGGTATAAAAAGGGTTGGTTAAGTTGGAATATTTGGGATTTGGCAAGGTAAAAAGGCAATAAAAACTTATATTTCCTACTACAAAATTACCAAAATTTAATTAGGGCAGAGAGACCTAGTCACAAGTCACAACAAAGATGGTTACTTACCAAGAAGATCTACAGCATTCTTGCCGTTACAAAATCTCCCAGTTGGTGTTTTGGTAGGAAAGTCGATCCCATTGTGAGGAAAATTTGCTTTGGCAAATGAAAACTTGAGGTAGTTGTTGTTGCCCACATCAACTAAGGAGTCTCCAAAAACATACATGGCTGGAACCACCCGAGCCTCTGCAACTCTCAATGTGAAGCCTCTAAAGGTGGAGAAGAAGAAGAAGGAGAACAAACTCAGAAGAAGAAGAAAGAAATTGCAAGCCATTGTAGCTACAACTTCAAGGAGCTATCTACTCCCACTCCCTTGTAGTTTACAGACTTAAATGTGTGAGGCGGTGAGGAGTTTGGTTTGCACAATTAAAGAGCACAAGTTAATGAGGTGTAAATTTTTGTGTACGGAAAGTCAATGTTATTGATGAGTCATATGGGCATATGGGGTCCACTCTTAGGTAATATAGGCACTCCATCATAATATATTGCGTATAAAGTAGGGCTCGTCAATGGGCCAGGTCGGGCTAGCTCAGCTCAAATTTAACAAGCTTGGGCCGAATTAGGCTTTAAGTAGGAGAGAGAAAATAACGAGTCGGGCTGTGCTGGGCTTTTTTAGAAAATTTAAAGTCTATGGGCTACTCATGGCTTGGGCCTGAGAAAGCCCATCGGGCCGGGTCTGGCTATGCCCAACTGGTCGGGTCGAAATGGGCCTATTTCATTCAAAAAGAAGAAGAAGAGGAGAAAGAAACATAATTATATATATTTTTTTAAACGGATGGTATAAATAAATGTGCAAATGCTTGGAGACGGGTTCAAAAAAAGCATGATTATGTTTGGTGGTATGATATGATGTTCATCTTATTCTTGATATATATAATTGTTGAATTAATAATTGATACAAATTAATGTGCTAATCATTCAATTATAAACTAGGAATGAGTAAAGAAAAGTAAAATAAATGAAACAAAACAAGAAACCCAAAATAAACACAAACAGCCATTTTTATCACCCTTTATCACCACTGTATCACCATTTTATCACGTTTTAGGCAGAGACGAAGTTTGTTTTTCAGTTTTGACATCTGTCCAGTTTTTTACCTATAATTTTTCAACCGTTTATGCAAATTTTGTGTTCTTTATATGGTTGGATTCAGCATAGAAAAATGAAGAACAAACGGACGAAATGTCAAAAATGGATACAAAAATGAGCAGAATTTGGTGGAAACAAACACAACGTTTCAAACAAATAGCACACACACAAAAAGGAAAGAGAGGGGGGGTTTGTGATTCAAGTGATATAATTCTAATCCTTGAATGTAACCAAATGCTAATTATCAATAGGGGGTATGTTTTCATCTTCCAAAGCCACTTAACTTTGATGCACAAGCTTTTGTTTTTTTCCGGAGACAAAATTCAAAGCAGACCACCAACCCTAAACCCTTATTTATATATAATTATATATGTATGCGGGCCTAACGGGTTGGGCTTTTGTGGGCGGGCCCGGCTGGGCTTTCTTGGGCTTAATCGGGCCAAGCTTATGGGCCGGGTTGGACTTCAGACACCCAAGCCCAAGCCCAACCCATCCCATTGCGGGCGGGGGCATCCCAAAGTCCATAATGGGCCAGGGTGGGCTTTTTCTCGATGGACCGGGCGGGCCCCCATCGGCCATGATGCCAAATGATGAGCCCTAGTATGAAGTTGTTGGGGTTTTAAAGTCTCTTTCAGTTAGAGTCTAAACAACTCATCAAATGGCATCCCATATTTCCATTCGTGATGTAATTGCTTTGCTTTAGAGTTTGCTTTTGCATTGTTTGAGCATATAATTTTATTAGGTTAAAACTATTTTTAAGTTGGTTTTTTAATAAATAAATAAAAATACAAGTGATTTAGTCTAAACTATAAGGGGAGGGGGGTTTCTCACACCTACACTACCAATGTATTATGGGAGTTCGAACCTGAAACTACTATCAAATATCTCTAATATATGGATTGTATATTGAAAGTGTCAACTATATCCTTATTAGTTGAAAAAAAAATTTAATAACATTTTCCTACCTTGTTGTTCTCAACCATCTATTTATTAGGTGTCTTTCAAAGAACAATTTTTGCCACAGAACACAACTAGAAGTGCGATTGTAATTTAATTCCTATGGTATTGGTATTCTTGATCGTACCTTCTTTATTGGTAAGCATTTGATTTATGATAAGCTATTTAATGGGTATTCGACTTCAACTTTTCTCATATGAAGATTGAAGGAGATTATATAAGCTATTTATCCACATGATTGAGAGGGAAAACAGTATTCCTTGGAAGATGATTTCTATCATACGTACGAGATATTTGACATTTTCTTTCTCAACTATCTTGTTACACTTTATATCATATTTATCAAGAAGATAACTAAGTAGAAGAAGAAGAAAAAGAAGAAAAATTAATGGTACTTTCTTGGGATTAAGCTAAAGGGAAAAGACTTGGAAAATGAAACCAAAAAAAAAGATTTTTTGAACTACTTAATTAATTAAGGATAGTATGCACTTGTCTATAAGGGTAAGGAAATATACTAGTATTATATTGTATAGTACCTGTGGGAGCAAATTTCGTCCCACGAGAATATTCGTCTACGATTTTGTCTTCCTCTTCACTCCTCTTTCTCCCTGCAAAACAAATAGGAATAAGAGGACCACACCCTGGGAGTGTTGGCCAAAGGCCCTCCGATGCCTAAGTTAGTTCGAGTGTTTGTAGAAAAACAATAGCTAACAATAGGGTACGGAGTTGTATGTATGGTGTGAACCGAGTGGCCGGAGCCATGTGTGGTGGGCGGAGCCTTATGTGTGAGAGAGAAAGTGTATGGCGGCTAGGGTTTGTGAGAGAGGGTTTCTGTAGAGTTTCAGACATAAATTTAGAAGTAGGTTTAGAATTACCTCAACCCTTGGTGTAGCCATATATTTATAGAGCTCTCGGGAGCTAAGGTTTCAGGATGAATAATTCCCCACATGGAAGGGAATTATTCTTCCCCCAAATTGGCATGATCTAACCATTAGGGATTTGATTTGGTAATCCCCAATTAAATAGAATAATTCCCCGATTTAGGAGATTTAAATCAATTAGGAATTTAATGAGGATCAAATCCCTAATTCAAGGCAAGAATCCCCAAATCAAATAATCCCCAACTAGGGTTTTGCTGAAATTCGGTTCCCACACTACCTCTCTAATAGATGTCGGTTTTACCTCTATTAAGTAGGAGTATTGTATGTCTTCAACTCTGATTTGATATTCTTGAGCACTGATCCAGGAGCTGCATTGTACTTGGCCGACAAATGATTCATTTCTATATTGCATTCTTCGCGTCTGTCATCCATCCTCACAAATGGGATGCATCCAATTGGCCCAACCCCAACAAGCACAAACTTACAAGCATTATAAATGTACAAACGCTGCATTAAAAAAATGTAACAATTTCTTTATAAAAAAAAAATGTAGCAATTTTCATAGACAATAAAGAAAATAAGACTAATTTATATGAAGTTTAACGAGGCTAATGCAAACTTGTAACTAATTGTTCGTTTGGTATGGTTTATTTGGGGCCAAAATCACTTTCCTCAAAAGATTTGGCTACACAACCCGTTTGGTAAAGAGGGAGAAATATGCTTTTTATGAGAAATTGCTGCCAGCCACAGCTATTTGGAGAATCAGCTGAGAGGTTGCTTTGCATTTCCTCTTGTGTGGAAGGCGGAATGAGAACTGGTGGTGTTTAATGAAATTTTCTAAAATGCCAACAATACTAGGGAAATTGGCTGCTGGAGAGGGATAAAAGAAGGCAATTGTTGTTGCCCACATCTACTAGGGAGTCTCCAAATATGTACAAGGCCGGAGCCTCTTCATCAGCTTCTGACAAGCTACTCAAGCAAATAAGGGAGCAGACGAATAAGAGAATGCATCTTTTAGCCATTCCTAAAATTATAAATTAAAAGTCTGCAAAAAGATCCCTCTCCTTTTTCCAGCTACTTTTAGTATGTATTGATGACATGTAGTATGTCATGGGAAATGAAAGGGGTCGATCTTTTAATATTTTCTTATTCTCTCCCATGATTTTGATTTTTGATTTATTTATTAATTACCAAAAACAGATTTTGATTAATCGAATATTTATTAATTACCAAAAAAAGATTTGTTTAAACTGAACAGTGAGAATTTCCTGAAAAGGTAAAAAGTGAACATACTTATTAATTGGAGAATAAGACAACTTGAATGTTAGCGAGAGCAAAGAAAACTGTTATTGGCACTCCAAAATAGTCATCAAGCATTCCTCGTTAACGAAAACATAAAAGCGCAAAAAGAGTGGAAGATAATTATTTTAAGGTGGTTGTGAGTATTTATAATTGTGCCCGAGATCTAGGTTCGATTCCCCTCCTCCCACACCCATGTTTAAAAAAATATATATTAAAAAAAAACAAGGAGTGGAAGATAACTATTTTAAAGTGCTAATAACAATTCCGGCAAGAAAAAATAATATATAATATATAATATAAAGCATTGTCACTATCCGATCGCCAAAATAATATTTCAAAATATTTATAGACAGTCGCAAATTATGAATTCTTTCAAGTTTTGATACTTTTTTATTTGATATGTATATCAGATGGAACACTTGAACACGCATCAACAATTACTTATTTATTTGTTTAGTTCTTCTGTTTGAGAAAAGTATTAACACTATTGCTAAAAGTGATAGAGTTGTCTTGATAGTCCTATAGATTGATGCCTAACCACGTCCAAAGAGTCACAGAACTCAATGGAGGATGCTTTCAAAGTTATGTGATTTCACTTTGAAGACTACTAGAAATTTTGCCACTCGCTTTCACAAACTAATAAGTTACTTCATTCTCTAGGTATAAACAAAGTTATGTACGACATAAATACGCACAATAAGTTAACGGGTCGAATTTGAGTTTAGGATAATTTCATAAAACGCGACAAATTGCCATTTCTACCTATGTCCGCTACAACTTACAAAGACTTTTGATAAAGTACATTGACTGCAACTTCATTGAAAAGATTGATGAATAGGTAGGGACTACTTCTAATGAAAACAACCACCGTTTTTATTCAGCAAAACATGCAGCAGAGATCGACGTGATGATTGATCTCACACCATATTTACATTACAGGGTTATATTACACAAAACACCATAAACACCATAACCTCAAGATAACTGCCTAACTCTGCCTAAGACTTTAACACCAACGGTTCCTTGCACTGGTGCTTTCCGGTAATAGGGTATCAGGTGCAGATGGGGATGCGGATGCATCAAGTTCTCAGCGGAGGGCATTCACAAAAGTCAATAATGTCGCAACATCCCTCTTCTCTGATGGATACTTGATGGGCTTTGATGCGTGCTTGGGGTAAAACAATATTGTTGGAAAGCTCCCTAACTGCAGCTCTTGTTGTGCATATGCTTTATGTTCCCCATCAGCCCTGAACTTACCCACCTTCACTCCTGTCCCTGCTAGATTCTCTGCTAACTCAATATATGATCCTTCCATTGCCTGCAAATATTTCCGGGGAATAAGAAAAATTCAAGTGAGACAGTTGAAAACTCAGCATATTTTGTGCAATCCACACACTATATATTCATGGCAATATCACAAGTAGTATTTACCTGGCAGAATCGGCACCAGGGTGCATAAAGCACAACAAGCCAAGGTTCACTTCGGTTTTCCAATCTAGTCAGGTTTTCTATCCCAGTCCTGCTCAAGGAAACCAAGTTCTTGCTGTTAAAGATATCTGGGACATTTGCACTCCCATTTGTTGCTGAAATATCATTTCCATTGCCATTGAGGTGTACCGCCTCTTCTTTTTTAATGTTTCCTTTATGGAGGCCGCATTCCTTTGCCCCAGCATCCTCCCACCACCATCTTCCTTCCCTTTCATGCTGCCCTGGTAGAACTGGCCTTGTGCATGGCTCACATCCAATTGAAATGTAACCTTGTGAGTGCAAAGGATTGACAGGAACGTTCATGACTTGGAGGAAGTTCCATATGTCAGGGCCTTCTACATTGGCAACAGGATTCCATTTGACCAAGCTGCCAATTCCACCATCGATTCCTTCAAATGATGGGTCCACCTGGACAACCGGAATCTCAGCCCTTGTGCCAGGAGACTGATCTTTTCTCTGCCCGGTGATCCAGGCACGAAGACCCTTAAGGGCCCGCCTTAAGGGCCTAACCTTCCTTACTCTGCAGCACTCCTGGTGGCCATCTTCATAGAATGAGAATAATCCTTTGCCTCGCACCAGTCCTTGAACTTCAACAGCATCAGGGAACATGTATTCAATGCGAATGCCATAGTGCTTCTCAACAGTTTCAAAAAACTGGTACGTCTCTGGATTTAGCCTCCCAGTATCCAGGCTAAATACCCTGAAGGGCCGACCAGTTAGTTTGGCATACTCGATCAAGGCGATATCCTCAGCTCCACTGCACAAATGAACATTAACTAAATTTAAGTTTTGCTCTTCATTTCTTAGTTACAAACATTTGAAGAGGAGGGATTTGAACCATGGATCTCCTTCTCCTCATTAAAGGAGATGTGGCTACCAACTAGACCCTAAACCCTAAACCCTTGAACCATGGATCTCCTTCTCCTCATTAAAGGAGAAGTGGCTACCAACTAGACTATGTCTCAGCCACATGTGCTGGTGTTCCATGAAAACTCCTTAGACTGGAATAAGAAAACAAATTAGTACAAAATGGTGAATATACCTGAAGGCAATTGCAATATCATTTCCAAATTTGACAAGAGCCTTCTCCATAATTTCAAGAGGGGAAGCGTTTTCCATCTCTTTGGCCAGTTTTTCATAATCTTCTGCTATATTGTTCTTGTCAACCTCTGCAGCAGCCACTTTTGCAGCAAGTGGAACAACTGATTTGCTCCTGTGCGTTTGTGCAGAAATGGGTTTTAGCAACGATGGTATCTGGCAAGAGGGCCCGGCTGTCGATGTGAAGGAGAATTGATCCGATTGACTCACAGAAGATGTCCATGGAGCTAATGGGATTCAAAAATAAGCAAAAAATACATGAGATGCCATTCAATGAAACAAATTAAAGAACAGAGAATGAAAATACCCAAAATCTTAATTCAAATTTTAATTCCAAGTATCTAAGCAACGAATTACTAGCGTTTTTGTTACATCATTGTCATGGGCTGCAGGAAATGGGTCATATATCAAACTCAAATTTTTAACATAAATAATCATCATTTCGTATCACATTTTATTGCATTTTTATTTTTTGCTAATCACATTTTATATTTACATCCAAGAAATACTACGGTTATTTATTAATAAACACCAACTAAATTAACTTAATTCCAAACAACAATAAATACATGAATTACTTATCAAATAAATAAATAAATACATGAATAATAAAAAATTCAACAAAAAATTGCGAAATTGAAAACAGGGAGAGAGGGTTAGAGAGAGTGTACCTTTGGGCTCGTGCGAAGAGAACGAAGCGCGAAGTAGAGAAGAGGGAGAAGGAGACGAAGCTGTGAAAGCCATAAGAGAGAAGGAGAGGGAGAGTCTGAGACTGAGAGAGAGAGAGAGAGAGAGTCTGGCTGTGGAGAGTGATTGCGTGGAGGGCAGAAAGAAAAGCAATAAAATGGGTTCTGTTGACGAATGTTGGTTCATTGAATATAGACGCTATTTCGTTCAACACCTCTCTACTTTGTTATTCCACGTGGCTTGTTTATTGGATGGTGTTGTTCGAGTCATCAAAGTGAGATCCTCAAATTATGGAGATTGCATTTATAAATTACGTTATAAATACAGTACAAATACTAGAGTTTCAAAAGTTAGAATAAACGCCCCGGAAAGACTACACCAAACACACATCATTAAACTTATATGGTACATCTCCACTTATTGGTGGGCTCATAAATTTTTAACAAAAGTGTAATTTTGGAAGAGCTAAATCAGAAAAAAAAAAAACATAATAAGAAAAGATTATTATAAAATAAAAAACAAAACAAAATTGGCATTTTCTAAAGAAGAAAAAAAATGCATCAAACTTACTTTGGATTGGCGTACTCAAGATCAAGAAGGAAAAAAAGAGCATAATTTTTGGGATGCACACTTTGCGTTATGGTAAATTGGTCATGTATAAAAAGAACTCCCAATCCCACATAAATAAGGAATTGTGCAATTTAAAAAAGAAAGAAAAAGAAAGCCTTGTTGTTAAAAGAACTAGAGTTTAAAGCCTTTTGTTCTTTTTTATGTATGCTCTATATAGAATATTGTTAAATCCCAAGAAATGGTAGCCCAAGTTTCTTTTTTTTTAAAACCCTGGTCCAAAATGGCGTCGTTTTGGTCAGGATTTAAAAAAAAACACACACACACACACACGTGTTGTGCACAACAACGGGCAACCCAACAAAGCAACACAGACTTTGTTTAGGCTTTTCGTCGAACACCTAGAGTGCACCTCCCAGGCTGAGTAAATGTGCAATATGCAGCACCTACAATGGCTTTTCTAGTGAGGGGAGGTGCAGCTGCACCTCCTTACGCCTTAATAGATTCGCCGCTACCTCCACTTAAAGCCACACAAGGCCAACTTAATGTCACACAGGGCCACAAACAGTTGGGCTTAATCGTCTCAAATTTGTAATAACCAAGTACAACACCCATAATGCAACTTACAAACCCAAATTCTCTCGAAGAGAAACCATAACCACACATTAAACTCTGTTAACGGGTGAATTTGTACATAACGGATTAAGACATAATCACACACATAACACAAGTGTTTGAGTGGTTCACCCATAATGGGGCTACATCCACTATAGCTTATAGCTTTGTATTTGTATTGAATATGGTTTACATTGTGTATGGAAGAGAGGCTTGAGAGCCTTTGTAAGAAAATAGAGAGCTTGGGAGAGCTCTTGGAGAAGTGGCTGCAGCTGGTCCCTTTGCTTGGAGGTGGAGAGCTCCTTTTATAGCCTAAGTAGTGGTAGAGAATGTATGGCCATCCTTGATTTGGGGTCTTTACTTGGCTATCATTTGATCGAGACTTTACTTGGCTATCATTTGATCGTGCTTTACTTGGCTGTCATTGATCTAGGGTTTTGCCTAGGTCAGCATGGTGTCGGCAGAAACTCCAAATAGGACCGAGTGTGAGGCCGAGCCGAGCACATATCTGTTGGAGGTGGTGATGTCGAGCCGAGCACATATCTGCTGGAGATGGTGATGCCGAGCCGAGCACACATCTGTTTATTTGTGGGATCCGCTTAAGAATGAGGTGAGGTCAGCATGGTGTCAACGAAGCCCCCAAGTTCACAATCGAGAATAGGTTCTTGGTCGGGACTTTCAAATAAGACCGGCTAATACGAGCCGAGCACAATATGGAGAAAATATGGCCGAGCCGATTATAAATCACATATGGAGAGAATAGTAGGGCCTAGTCGATCACATATGGAGATAATAATGTCGAGCCGATCACATATTGAGAGAATAAGGAGGAGCCGATCACATATGGAGAGAATAAGGCCGAGCCGATCACATATGGAGAGAATAGTAAGGCCTAGTCGATCACATATGGAGATAATAATGTCGAGCCGATCACATATTTTGTAACGATGATGTTTGTATTTGTGATGACTTGATGACGATGTATGTCATGTCACAATGGCGATGCATATCATTTTTCATGAGGGCGATGTATGCCATGCAATGACGGCGATGTACATGATGTGTCATGGTGGCGATGTATGCCATGCAATGACGGCGATGTATATGATGTGTCATGGTGGCGATGTATGCCATGCAATGACGACAATGTATATGACGTGTCATGGTGGCGATGTATGCCATGCAATGACGACAATGTATATGACGTGTCATGGTGGCGCTAATAATGCACATAATACTTGGTAATCAGACAATAATGGGTATGTTTTATTCCTTACTTGTGTTGAGATAGTCATCGCCCAAGCCGAGCCGAGCACATATATGGAGAGTTTTCCTTCTCTTTGGGACATATTGGAGATATTGTGGTCGGGTCGGTCATTCCATGTGGTAGATGACCATGTAAGGTGGTCGGTAGTTCGACGTGGTAGACCATACAAGGTGGCGGGCGACTATGCGAAGTGGTCGGCGCTCATCCACGGTGGTCGGGTCGGTAGTTCGACATGGTAGACCATGCAAGGTGGTTGGTAACTCCACGTTGTAGACCATGCAAAGTGGTCGGGTCGGTACCTCCACGTAGTAGATGACCATGCAAGGTGGTTGGTACCTCCACGTTGTAGACCATGCAAAGTGGTCGGGTCGGTACCTCCACGTAGTATATGACCATGCAAGGTGGTTGGTACCTCGACGTTGTAGACCATGCAAAGTGGTCGGGTCGGTACCTCCACGTAGTAGATGACCATGCAAGGTGGTTGGTACCTCTTGTTAACTCGCAAGTGCACGAGGCGTTGGATAGTATAGCTTGTGTAAGTACGAGGTCGATCCCACGAGGATTGATGATAGATTGATTCAATTTGATTCCCTGCACAAAATAGAAATGAAAAGAAAATAAATACAACAAGAAAGAAAGAAAAGAAATTAACCCAAGCAAATTAGTTACCAAGTTCAATTCATATTCTTAGATTGATTCTAGCTAAAGTATGATTAAGCCATGGTGTCTGGTCCTAACCTTGTATTTCTAATTCCCTAATTAGATCCTTGTTGTCGAACCTAAATTAAGCATTAGAAATCCATTAAGCATAGAAGAATGTTTTAAACAACCAAGTATGTATCTAATCCCTATTGTCGAATGTCCATACATACTCTTCCTATTCATAGTTCAATTTGAATTAATGCATGGTGTCTACTCTTAATTCAAATCAAGATAGCTAACATACAAGTTTTAATGGTGATCAATCATTCAAACAAGCATATTAACTTATAAGCATAATGAGTAAGAACAAGAACTATAATTGAAACTTGAAAACTAATTAAACTTGAAAACTTAAGAAAAGAATTTCATTACAATGAAAAATAAATTGCAACTAAGAAAAATGGTTTTGTTACAACAATTGAGAACTAAGAAGAAAACTAAGAGAATTTGAGGGAGAGAAGGGAGAGGAGCTCTAGAGAGATGTTTGAGAGCTCCCCCCCTTGGGGTGTGTTTACAAGTTTGGAGAACCTCACTATATATAGGCCTAGGGGAAGTGAAAATCTGAATTAAGTATTGCTTCTACCTACAAACTCACTTCACCAACTTACAACACTTAATTCACACAATTGCATTTGAAAACAATTCTTCTTGTCTTTAAGCTTAGTGTTGCAACTCCCACTTCATCTTATTTTACTTCATTTGGCTGCTGCAAAACTCCACTCCAATTATATGTATTGAATATGCTCCACCAAAATTTCCCACAATCAATAACATTTCATCATGCATATGTCATGCTTGACAATGCATTGCAGTCTTCTTTTGGGCTCGTTTTGGGCTTGTTCCTCCATTCTGAAAAATCTGGAAAAATATGGATCTTGAAGTTCTTTGAATTATCTTTCTAAGCATATGCAGCCCAGCTCAAGGAAAAATCGGAAAGACCTTCAAATGTGATTTTTGGCCCAGTAACGCAGATCCTGCCGATTTTGACCTTAAGCTGCAAAAACTTGCATAACTTCCTCTAGAGGACTCGGAATCATGAACCGTAAAATGCTCCAGAAAATAGACTTCCGTATCTTTCCAATGATGTATGGCTCATTGTCTGGTTCTTCTTGAGCAAGTACAGTCCAATCCGTGAAGTTGACTGATCTGCAGACACCGTTTGAGCTAACATGTCTCCAAAATGCATTTATTGAGTTTTAAGCTTATTACACTGAAACAAACACAAAATAAATTAAAAGCACAAGTTTAACTCAAAAACATAACCAAATCATAAGTTAGAAGGGTACAAAATGATATGTAATTATGCACCGATCAAATACCCTCAAACCTAGATTTTGCTAGTCCTCGAGCAAAACAAAAGGAAAACAAAAAATAAAAACAAAATAAGTAAATAAATTTATTAGACCACTTTCGCAGTAACTCGATTGCATTGAGCATATGCAACAAGCCTTTAAACCTCTAGGCATCCCTAGTAGGAGGAGTTGTGTCTCCTGAGGGTTTAACAGATACGATACCCACAAACATTTTACTGACTCTACAAAAAAACAAAGTAGTTAGAAAACAAAAACAAAACAAAAACAAATACAAAAACAATATTTCCGAACATTTTCTCAAGAGAAATGACTCATGCACATGACTCAAAAGTTTTAACAATAAAAGCTCATTTTTGGACATTATTCACAATGTGGCAAAGTTCAAAACATAACATGCTCAAAGTGTAGTAGTGTGATAGCCAAATGCAACAAATTCTCCAATCTTAGTATTCACACAATTTCAAAAATTCAACTTCAAATCTCACCAAAGTTGTTCTCTCACAAATGAATCACTTAGAAGAGGGTTACAATGCAACACTCAGTTATAAACATGAGATTAGAGTTAAACCATAAGGGAATTAACTCACAATTGAAAGATGAAGAACTTGCATTATATGATCTCAAGAAGGATGCCAAACATTTAAAAGTAGGAAAATGGATGCAATTCAATCACATGACATTTAGGATCAATTTAGGTCTTTATCATAGGTTGTAATGGGGCTAAGGGTGCAAGGTGAGTGAGAAATGAAAGGTATGGATAACACAAAGTCCAAAGAACTCACAATGTAAGAGCATAAAACAATTGTTTCCAAGACTTGAATCATCACAATGAGGATTTTTTTATTTTTATTTTTTATTTTTCAAAACTCCTTTTACCTCCATTTATAAGGATTCACACTCCTTTCTTTTAATTGAACAACCACCAATTTATTTTGAGGCCAATAAAGAAACCCAAAAATGAATTTTCAATCAACCACAATCACAACATTCTCTTTTCTTCCACCAATTGGGTGAATTTTTTTTTTTCAATATATAATACCCCTTCCCAAACTTAGCATGAAAAACACATCACAATTAAAGCTCATGAGTTCCTTAGAAAAGGTAAATACTTGTTTTTCAGGTTAATGCGAGGAAATATAATTGGTTAAATGAAAGAAAAGGTTTACATATAGGCTCAAAATGGTTAACAATGGAAAAATCATGCTTAAGCATGCATAAGGTTAGCTTGAAAGGCACAAACGATCCAAAGAAGGCCTTAATATCATTTCTTAAATGTCATGTAATTAAATTGAATATGAATGAATGACTTTTAAGTGTTCAACCAAATCAATGAATAATGAGATCAAACAACAACTTAGATGACAAGAAAATAAGAGTATGTGTATAACACTCATGAAATGAAGCACAAGGCTCAAAAGCTCACATTATATGGTTATACAAGTTTAATTTATGCTTGATACAATTCTTTGGATCATGCAAATCCTTTAATTGGAAAATTATGAAACAAATGGCAAGTGTAAAGAAGGTTTCGAACATATCATGCTAGAACGATGCCAAAAGTTTTAAATTTTTTTTTTTTTTTTTTTTTTTAAAAAAATTTTTTTAATAAAAAGAAATCCAATTTTCATTTAAATCATGCAAACATTTATCACAATCTCATCATATGTGTTCGGAAAGTGACTCAAAATAAAAACAAAGCAAGACTAAAATAAAACAAAAAAAAATTTTTTTTTTTTTTTTTAAATTTTATTTTAAGAAAAACCAAATTTTCTTGCTAAACTCTAATACCCCCAAACTTAGAAATGAACATTGTCCTCAATGTTTAAAAATTAGGCACAAGCAATGTCATAACAAAAAAATGAAAGGTATTAAAGCAAATAAATATCACAAAATACAATAATTAGAATACAAAACAAAATAAAAAAAAATGCAAAACAACCAAACGAATAAAAAAAAAATTTTAAACTAAAATAAAACGAAACAGTAAGCCCTAACACACACAAGCTTACGCAAATTCAAACCCAAAAAATTTTTGAAGCCCAAAGCTCACAATTTTGAAACCTAAACCACGGTGAAACCCGACCCACAATGAAATCCAAAGCCCACACATTTTATTTTTATAATTTTTTTTTTAAAACGAGGAAACGCGACTTGCAACGGAATGGGCGGGATTTCTGAGAAGAACATGGCCCTGATGACTCAGCTCTTGGTAAGTCACGTTCAGCAAGCAGAAGACAAGACAAGCCGCAGAAGCGAAATTTACGGATTCATGGAAAGGCGCGACGACTTAGCTGAACGCGTCCACTCAGAAAAGGCATGTGGCGACAAATTCTTTTGGGGACGGGGGAAAGCCCGAATTGCTAGGGTTTGTCAAAAACTGCGTCTATATACTGGAAGGAGAGGGGAAACAAAAAAAAACAACCTACGCAGAAGAGAGAAAAGAAAGAAGAAAAGAGAGAGGAAAGAAAAGAAAAAAAAAGAAGAGAGAAAAGAGAAAAAGAAAGCAGAAAGAAAATGTCGTCTCCTTTCCCATTTTCGCTTGATCTTAACCTGGCTCAACCAATTCAGACGTCGAGTCAAGGAGCATCACCAACGTGGATGCCCTATTTTGGCTCAGCAAGAGGGCCCGTGACGGTCAATGACACAATACTCATGGACAACGAAGTTGCCCTTGGAGTCGCAAGGAGTTTAGTGACTCCCAGAGATGCACGAGTGCTCGGCGCAAAGTGTGACAATCGAATCGTGAGTGATGCCATGGCACTGGCCGCACAAAGCACGACCACTATCGCAACTGTGGGTTATCGCCTAATTGCGAAATCCCGTGAGTTGGAGCTAGTAAAGGCTCAGTTGGCGGCATCGCAGAATGTGGTTGAGGATTGTCAAGGCATTATAAGGGACTTGAAAAAGGAGAGGACAAGGATGGTGGAGTTTAATCGACGTCAGCTAGAGGGTTTGCAGGCGGAGAATAAACAGCTATCATCGATGGTAGATTTGTACGCCAAAGACATGCGCACAAAGCTGGAGTCTATTGGGCGACCGGGTAAGCGCAAGCAACCAGAGCACGAGACAAGTGGTGCTCAAGCCAAGAGTGCAGCCATAAGTGCGATCTTTGGGAGCTCAAGTGATGGGCCCCAAGAGGCTGTGCGTGAAGACCCAAAAGATGACGTCCAGACGGCTAAGTTTCCAATTTTGGAATCCGGAGCGTGCCAAGATGATGCGATGCTGATGACGATGAAGAGGAAGAAGAAGATGAAGAAGAAGAAGAAGAAGAAGAAGAAGAAAAAGAAGAAGAAGAAAAAAAAAAAAAAAAAAAAAAAAAAGAAGACGAAGAAGAAGAAGAAGTTTAATTTATTTGTATTTTATGCTTTTTTTTTCGTTTTTTTTGTTTTTGTTTTTGTTTTTTTGTTTTTGTTTTTGTTTTTAAAGTTTTTAGTGATGCAGCTTTATTTAGAGTAAATTTTTTTTAAAATTTTTAACACAGAAACAAACTAACTAACCACACCACATAAAAATTAAAAAATCAAAGACTATAAAACAACTAAACAGAAAAGAAAACAAAGAAGTTCCAAATTGCAATTTTTTTGTAATTATTATTTAAGCAAGAATACAATACCCAAACTTAAATTTTTATTTAAACTAAACCATTATTGTAAAAAAATTATTTTAAGAACACACAAGTATACAAGCAACTCTAGGATGACCGAGTTAAGGGCCTCAGAAAACACGGCCGGGGGGTTCGGGAAGGTTGGAGGGTCACAATGGTCCCGCTTAAAACCCAAACTTCTTAGACACCGAAGGTGTCGCCTAAAGAACTCCTAGACACTGCATTGACGGAGACGCTCACTGGAGTTACCAAGAGTCAGCTCATATGAAAAATCTTTTTGAATTTTGTTTTTTTTTAAATTATAAAAGAAACAGAAAATTAAAATAACAATACAAGTAAAAGAGAAAGGATTGGAGTACTTCCCCTTGAAGCGATTAGGTCGAGCATGGATGCATTTGAAGGTAGCTACTCCTCCCACTACTCCATACTTCCTATTCTTATGATTGAAGTTTCCTTCTCTCCCTTTTTATTGAGCTATCTCATATTGCTAAAACAAACATAGAACTTGAAATGGAATTAAAAGGATTAGGAAATAAAAACTGAATTGAAAAAGGAAAACAAAAGCAAAATAAGTAGGGAAAGAAAATAGAACCAAACTATGCCGTCAATCCCCGGCAACGGCGCCAAAATTTTTATTTAAGCTAAACTATTATTGTAAAAAAAAATTATTTTAAGAACACACAAGTATACAAGCAACTCTACCAGTTAAGGGCCTCAGAAAACACAGCCAGGGGTTCCGGGAAGGTTGGAGGGGTCACAATGGTCCCGCTTAAAACCCAAACTTCTTAGACACCGAAGGTGTCGCCTAAAGAACTCCTAGACACTGCATTGACGGAGACGCTCACTGGAGTTACCAAGAGTCAGCTCATATGAAAAATCTTTTTGAATTTTTTTTTTTTTTAAAAATTTTATTTTAAGAAAAACCAAATTTTCTTGCTAAACTCTAATAATGGTTGGTCGGGTCGGTACCTCCACGTAGTAGATGACCATGCAAGGTGGTTGGTACCTCGACGTTGTAGACCATACAAAGTGATCGGGTCGGTACCTCCACGTAGTCGATGACCATGCAAGGTGGTTGGTACCTCGACGTTGTAGACCATACAAAGTGGTCGGGTCGGTACCTCCACGTAGTAGATGACCATGCAAGGTGGTTGGTACCTCCACGTTGTAGACCATGCAAAGTGGTCGGGTCGGTACCTCCACATAGTAGATGACCATGCAAGGTGGTTGGTACCTCGACGTTGTAGACCATACAAAGTGGTCGGGTCGGTACCTCCACGTAGTAGATGACCATGCAAGGTGGTTGGTACCTCCACGTTGTAGACCATGCAAAGTGGTCGGGTCGGTACCTCCACGTAGTAGATGACCATGCAAAGTGGTTGGTACCTCGACGTTGTAGACCATACAAAGTGGTCGGGTCGGTACCTCCACGTAGTAGATGACCATGCAAGGTGGTTGGTACCTCCACGTTGTAGACCATGCAAAGTGGTCGGGTCGGTACCTCCACGTAGTAGATGACCATGCAAGGTGGTTGGTACCTCGACGTTGTAGACCATACAAAGTGATCGGGTCGGTACCTCCACGTAGTCGATGACCATGCAAGGTGGTTGGTACCTCCACGTCGTAAACCATGCAAAGGGGTCGGGTTGGTACCTCCACATAGTAGATGACCATGCAAGGTGGTTGGTACCTCGACGTTGTAGACCATACAAAGTGGTCGGGTCGGTACCTCCACGTAGTAGATGACCATGCAAGGTGGTTGGTACCTCGACGTTGTAGACCATACAAAGTGGTCGGGTCGGTACCTCCACGTAGTAGATGACCATGCAAGGTGGTTGGTACCTCCACGTTGTAGACCATACAAAGTGGTCGGGTCGGTACCTCCACATAGTAGATGACCATGCAAGGTGGTTGGTACCTCGACGTTGTAGACCATACAAAGTGGTCGGGTCGGTACCTCCACGTAGTCGATGACCATGCAAGGTGGTTGGTACCTCCACGTCGTAGACCATGCAAAGGGGTCGGGTCGGTACCTCCACCTCCGCCACCAAAGAGAAATAAGGGAGAACCAGGTTTTGTTACCTTGGTTGCTGAAGGTGCCTCATGATCAGTAAAAAATGGTGAGAACGACATGGATCTTTGCTACGTTTCCCACAGAAGGCGCCAAATGTTAACGGGTGAATTTGTACATAACGGATTAAGACATAATCACACACATAACACAAGTGTTTGAGTGGTTCACCCATAATGGGGCTACATCCACTATAGCTTATAGCTTTGTATTTGTATTGAATATGGTTTACATTGTGTATGGAAGAGAGGCTTGAGAGCCTTTGTAAGAAAATAGAGAGCTTGGGAGAGCTCTTGGAGAAGTGGCTGCAGCTGGTCCCTTTGCTTGGAGGTGGAGAGCTCCTTTTATAGCCTAAGTAGTGGTAGAGAATGTATGGCCATCCTTGATTTGGGGTCTTTACTTGGCTATCATTTGATCGACTTTACTTGGCTATCATTTGATTAGGCTTTACTTGGCTGTCATTGATCTAGGGGTTTTGCCTAGGTCAGCATGGTGTCGACAGAAACTCCAAATAGGACCAGTGTGAGGCCGAGCCGAGCACATATCTGTTGGAGGTGGTGATGCCGAGCCGAGCACATATCTGCTGGAGATGGTGATGCCGAGCCGAGCACACATCCGTTTATTTGTGGGATCTGCTTAAGAATGAGGTGAGGTCAGCATGGTGTCAACAAACTCAATAGAGTTGATGCACTTATTGGACCAAAACAAAAACTAAAAACCAACAACAACCAACCCATCCCATGACTATGGCTTGAAAGAAGGTAGATCCAAAAAGAGGACCTATAGAGCCACCGTAGCTGGTGTCATCGATGTAGCCGCGACCGCTACTTTCACAGCCAAACCAGGTAACTACAACAAGAACACACAAAAAAAACAACCCAACGAACCCAATATCCAAATAGATATAGCTAGAAAAGCCAAAATCCGGGTAGATATGGGTATTGATCTAAACTCTTCACCCCCTAAACTCCACCTTCTCCCCAATCTTTTCAAGCTCCCCACAAAGAGAGCAGAAAGCTGAGGAAGAGAGAGAGGAGGAGAAGGAAGAGGAGGTGGAGGCCACTCCTCCTCTTTCACGTTGTGCTTGAAGAGAAAGGAGAATGAGAGTTTTAGATGAGAGAGCGAGATGAATGGTATGTTTAGGGTTTGAAAAAGAAGTAACTTTGATCAAATTTCGTAGTTTAACATGGCATCTTGTGTTGCCAAATCTAATTGATCCAATTCCAATTTTTGATCCCCACATTCCAAAGTTCCCAAATTCATGATTTGCTCCATTTCCAATAAGTAAATATGCCATAAATATTATTGTTGTTGTTGAGTTTCAGTATATCCCTCAGCAAGCTAACGAGGGCTTCAACTTTTTGCTCCGCCCAGGCCTCCTTGTTAGTTTAATTAATGGAGAAAATTCAACCACAGTCGAGAGAAAATTCAACCACAGATTTATCGATGTCATTTTTAATTTTCAGTGTGCACGAGATGCTACGCGTTTTGGCCTTATTTTCCTTTTCTTCCAAATCAAAGTCGAGAGAAAATTCAAACACAGATTAATTATACAGAAAATAAATTATATTGTCTGATACCTAAATTTTATATAAATATATAACGCTATACACACACATGCACATACAAATTAACTAATTTTTATTGAGTAGAGGTATAAATACAACTGTGCCTTCAAAATTTCAGAATCGGCCCTAATTAAAGTCGAGAATATGACCAAGGAAATACAACATAATGCGTTACTCAAATTAAACAGTCCCCCAAAACTTATCAAAGAAAAGTCGGAAAGACCTTTCAACAAAAAGAAAAAGGCCAGAGAGACCAAAGAGATACGTACAAATAGGTGACAAACACATATCTCCAACGTATACAAAATTGTAATTATACAATTATATTCCAAGCTTTCCTCAGCATCGCCAAATAAAAGAAATCTTTGGTAAGCTCTCTGCGGTTATAGCTAGCCTACCCGATGTATATCTTGTTTGTTTGTACCATGTTTTTTTTGCCACAGAGCAACTTAATTATGAAGACTCATCCATCTTCTAATTAGAATTGTTAGTCATGTGGACTTAGTTACTTTTGTTAAATAGCAACAAAAAATAAATAAATATGTTTGCATTCATAAAAATGCGGTTTTTTTAATCTTTGAGAAGTGTAAGAAAAACAAAATATTTTTTTTCAAAAATACTTGATCAAAAATGCGTATAATATGCGAATTAACCAACTATGAGTTGTGGTATTATATTTTCAGTTCTATGTGTTAAATTCAGAGAGATGGGCCAGCGGCTCACTACTAACAACACCAATATTGTTCCTAACTTAACCATCTACAAAGCCCAGTAGGTGTGGGGTTATTACAAAAGGCCTCGGTATTATTAGTAGTAGAACCATTCATTATATTTTATATTTTATTTGATCAAATTTCCGACGTGGAACTCATATTCTTCAACACTATAGTGCACTTACTAGATAAATGAATGACTAATTATTTCATTGCTAATCACATATATGAATGTTATGAATTAAATATTATGTTAATCAGATTGGATCAAGTATGGAAGCTCGCACAGTACCTCATGAGGATGTGTTAGAATGGGTGAAAAAAGATAGTCGTCGTTTCCTGCGTGTCAATATCAAAGTTGATGACCTTGATTGCACCATTAAGTATGCCTTTTTTTTTTTTGTCGGAATCAAGTTTCATTGATAGAAAGGCAATGCCAATTATAAGATAGTGGAACTCATAAAAATGAGTCCAAACAAATGTAACAGTAAAAGCCCAATATAAATAAAACTCTAATAGGCATAAAGTCTGTCAGGACCCAAAACTTACATAAAGTCATAGTACAAAATTGGCACAAAGCCAGAGCCAACCAAAAGCAGAAAAACCACCAAACTCCAAAGTACCACTGCCGCTACTTCCATGAAGACCGAGATATCGCCACCAGGACTAATGATGAGTGAAAGAACTGCAAACACACCAAAACACACAAAACAAACACAAAAACTACAAATATGAAAATCCCTTGCAATACATAAAACGACCATCAAAGACTCAATAACTCCTATAAAAACGAAACCACCAAAACAACAGCCAATCCAAGAACAAACCTGGGAAAACACTTCCCAAAGCCAAAGAAACCAACATCCTAAGCAAGGAAGGAGGTGGTGCAAGCACCCGAGCAAAAGCTCTACACATCTTCCGAAAGGAACACGAAAAATCGTGTTTGGGATTAGTCACTGCAGCCCATGCTGGTAGATAGATCCAAGAGGGAGATAGAGTCCTTGAAGAAGCCATATAAGGAGTGAGGAATTTAAAGGGAGCTGGAAAAATTTTTTAAAAAAGAAAAGAAAAGAAAAAAGAAAGGAAGATAACATAGTTTGAATGAAGAGTAAGATGGAAGATGGATGATAACTGAGATGGAAGATGAAGATTGGAAATTGAAAGGGTATCAGGGGGAGGGAAGGAGGGGTAGTGACCACCTCCCCCCTTACTGCATTGAAAGACTGAGGGTTTGAGAGAGGGTGCGGCGCTAGGGTTTGAGAGGAAAAGATGTTTTGTATGCCTTGAACCTAGCTATATATGCGATTTGGCTAAATCTAATCGCATGCAAATTTTATTTTAGGCCTTATCTTATTGTTTAATTTATGTATATTAATAGAGCACTTTATTTGTTCTTATAATATTGACAGGTTTTACACATAATTTTTGGGGATGAAAGTGTTGAGTAGAAAAGATTTCCCAGAAGAAAAATACTCAAATGCAGTTGTTGGGTTTGGACCTCAAGAGACTCATTTTGAGATAGGCCTCACATCCCACCGTATGTTATAATTTTTTCACTCCAAAACTTAATTATCTTAATGAAACCCGAAAAGTTAACCTTAAGAAACCCTAAAACTCTGCTTGTAAATCTTCTTCGGGCTTGTTTGGTATACCGTATTAGACTCTAAATATGAGTAAATAGTCCATATCAATTATTTGGTGTCAACTTGTATTATTTAATTACCTGACTATTTTAAACGGTTTGGGCTTTTAATACGCTCATTACCTAACTAACTAATACAACCCACACACCCCGTTTTAGATAATACACACTTAATTTTAAGGCTAGGAAAAAAAGAACGCACGTGAAAAATCAGATGCTATATTTTCAACTTCTTCTCCCTAAGGTTCTTCTCTGCTATATTTTCCAATGGTTATTCTCTTCACTCTTCTCTAGGTATCCATCACTCTCTCTCCCTCTCTATCATATTCTCTCCAATATGCTTCTCCTCTTCACTCTTCATCATCTTCTCTGCTATCTTCTTCAAAGGCTATTTGGTGACTGTTTGTGGAAAACACAAATCAATCATTTGTGTGTGGTGGTTTTTTTGTTTGAATTTCAAACACCCAAGTTTGCAGCTTTGCTTAGTATTGAAATTCGTTCTTGCCCATTTATGTGACGACCCTGACCCAAAAATTTAAAGAAAAATAAATAAAATAAGTGATTTAATTAAATTGGGAAATTAAAATGAATGAATTGAAATTAATTGGAATTAACTAAGAATTTAATAATTAAAGGGGCATTTTGGTTAACGATATTTTCGGGACAGAATTTGGCGAAACGAGTTGCGCCATTGCGTCCGGAACGTCGAAACGAGTCCGGGGACGTGCGGCGCGTCTCAATCAGAGCGATAGATTGCTCGGAGGACATAAAGGTCATTTCAAAATTTGTTAAATACCCTTGGACCAATCAGATTTCAGAAACCGCACCTTCTCTCTCCTCACCCACGAAGCCGTCTCTCTCTCTCTTCGGCAACGACTGCTCCGGCCACGGCAAGCGCCGGGACCGGTCGCAATCGAAGCGCCATGCTGGTGCGGTCAGAACCCACCCTGGATCGGAGCCTGTCTCGCCGGCAGGAGGCTGTGCGATCGACTGGAACTTCCGGCCCGATCCTCCATTTTTCCCGGTGACTTTCCGGCGGCTCCGGCAACCTCTCGCGTCTATCCAGATATGGAACCTCACCTTCTCTTCCTCCTCTACCTGTTTTTGGGATTATCTGGGGTCGATTAGGTGGTTTTGCGATTGGATCTGAAACCCAGATTTCTGCCGGATTTCATGGCGGCAGTTAGGCTGTTTACCGGCCGGTTCTGGGCTGGGTGAGGGCGGTTCCGAGCTCCCCTTGTGGAGCTGAGTCTTTTGGTATAGGTGGTGTCGGAAGGTGTAGGGTTTTGTCGGATGCCGAATTTGATCAAGACACCCGCCACCCACGGTGGCGCGTGTGGCGGCTCGTGGTGGTGGTGTGGTGGTGGTTCTTAGGTCCTTTGTGATCCTCGTATCGCTGTGAGCTCGTGGGAGTTGACGGATCTGAATTTGGAGATCGTTTGGCCATCGAACGAATCTCGCCTATTGCGCGATTCTCGGGTTCGATAGGATTGAACTGTTGGATCGCGTCCATTCTTTGATATGTTGATCTAGATAATTCTAGAATCGTGTAGGATTTGACGGATCGTGATTCGGAGTCCCGGATACTCCGGATTGATGACTTGAAGTTAGATTTAAACCGTAATCGTCTGATCATGCGATCGTGAGCAATCCGACCGTTCGATCGAGACAAACTTTGAGGACACGTTGTTTAGGTCGTGTTGAACCTCTTGGAAATTTCGGATCTAAGTTTGGAGGTCATGGGACCCACGGGCCCGGTTTGACCTATTCGGGTCGGTTTGACCAAGTTTGACCAGGGTTGACCGAGAGTCTCCCGAGGTCTGTTTGTCATGTAGTTGACTTTGTTGGACTTCTAGGAATGTCCTGATCCTTTTTGGAGGTCTTGGGCTCCGCGGGCCCGGGTTGACCGAAACGGGGTGTTTGACCACCGATTGACCGTGAGTCTTCTGGGGCGGTCCAACTGGTTAAAAGAGGTAGTTTGACCTTGGAATCCTTCGTAGGACGTACGTGCACGTAAGTGGGGTTTTTTTAGGGTCTAAGTTTACGGTTCTCGTACGGTTTACGGTACTAATCCAATCCTCTTCTTTAACGCTTTAGGTACCTTGACTCTGCGTACTTTGTGAGCGGGACCCTTTGAGGGTTGTGTAGCATATGACCAACGGTGATTGGACCTTATTTTCAACTGAGCATGATTTGGTTGAACTGCATGAAATGCATGAAATGAGATTTATTAATAGTTTTAAATCTTGAATGTGACGAATGTTTTAAGTCTTGTTGATTTTGGTTGAAAAATATTAAATGGACTAGCATTTAAGTTTAATTCTTGATTTGGGTTTCCGGGTTTTTATGTGGGGCCCTGATGGTTATTTTATTAGTATTTATATCTTTGGGTATTGAACGGGACGTGGTGAACGCCCGGTGGTTTTCGTATTGGATTTTAATTATATCAATGTGCTATATTAAGCTTGGAACTATTATATTATATTTTAATTATATAATTGAATATTTGGACGTTAGTTTAGTCCGTTTGATTTCATACTCGGTTTTGGTGTTAAAACCTTATGATTAATAATACGTATACTTTGATTTTATATATATATGGCTAATTGAGAAAATACTTTGGATTAATGGGAAAAGGTTATATATATATATATATGTACTTTGGTTATATATATATATATATGTACTTTGGTTATATATATATATATATGTACTTTGGTTATATATATATATATATATATGTACTTTGGTTATATATATATATATATATATATATATATATATATGTATATCTACTTTAAGAAAAGGAATTACCTATACTTTGGTTATATATATATGTACTTTGATTATATATATATATATATGTTATTCTACTTTAAGAAAAGGGGTTATCTATACTTGAGTTATATATATATATATATATATATACATGTACTTTGGTTATGTATATATATATATATATATGTTTATACCTTAGATTTGATGTCTTAGAGACTGGAGATTTTAAAATGATTTTGTATGCTTGGCTTGAGCATTGATTGAGATTTAAATATGATTTTCAATGAATAGGATGTTTGATTTGATTTAATCTGTTATGCGGTCGTTTGACCCTTGTGATTATTTTGAGTATAGAAATATATGTTTTGGACGGTGATGTCCTCGACTTTGAGTATTTTTATGGGTAAGTGGACTGATGGACTTGTATATGTCCTGGTGTCTCGTTGTTTTGGGGTTGGGTACATTGTATATATATATATATACTGTTATCGCGTAGTGATTGATTTGAGTGCTGTTAGCACCTTGTATTGTACCTCCCCCTGTTCGACATCGATGATACGGTTACCTGGATTTGGTATGGTTCGAGCCGCGCATACCTTAACGGGTGTAGCCGTAAACCCTTGATTGGGTAGTCTGCGCGCAGAGGACAGATTTATTTCGGAGTTATGGTTGGTAAGTTTTACCATATGGTCCTGTGAGTTTAGTCCCACTTTGGACGGCTCAACCCTGGGCCCGGTGTCTCGATGAGGCTGTACCGGTGTCCAGTCAAATGATCCCCTGTTGGATTGTTTTCCCCTGGTACTTGTGTTGGTGTTGGTTATACTATACCTATACGCGTGTGTTAGTACATTCGTATTCATATTTCTTTTAGTGAGGATTGTTCCTTGCTTGTCGTGCTTGTGAGCACGTGGTTTTGAGAGTGGGGATGTTTGGGAAACTGTTTATGACAGGACCCGACCCTAATTCCGCTTTGGAATCCGGGCCAAGCCCTGCCCGTGTCCGACATCTGTCGGGTGTCGGACACACTTGACCATTTTGCCCTTTAGTGAAAGAAATCAAGAGAAATTCAAGTTTTAGGTTCGACTTCACGAAATTTCGTGAGTCTCCCGTAAATGGCTCAATTCCCAAATTATTACACCTGCGAAAGCACAATTTTAAACTCCCAAACGTCCAGCACACACAAGTTTAAGTTCACACACCAACAGAAAATAAAGAGTACGGCCTCGGGCCTCACAAAAGTTTGGGCAATAATCAGAGCTACTGAATTAATTAAATACAAAGTTCTCGGGCCAAGGACCCTACACGAGGTCGTAGGAGTGCGGTGGTGGTGATGACGGGTCGGTGGTGGTGCTCAGCTACAACCTAAAGCCTGGGGGCGAAAAACATTGGAAAAGGTGAGTGGACCCAAAAAGAAAGTTTATGAAACTAGTGTAAGAACATACTAACCCCCTGTTAAAACATTTTAAAAAAAACAATTATAATGAAATGCACTAAAAAGAACCAGCATGCGCAATATAAATATAATATATATATATATATACTTAACGAAACCAGAAATTCTCGTTTCATAACAGGAACCAATTCCATTCAATAAAAGCCATTGAAATAAGAATATCCGAATAAAACTTTTAGATTTCCACCTAGGTGTACCCTTCCTCAATTTTCCGTCAATTCTAACATTTATCCGTCAATTCCATATCCTCGTAAGACTCGGGACACGAAGTCGATCCGAGCCACGTCCTCGTAAGACTCGGTGACACATAGTCATTCCGAGCCACGTCCTCGCTCCTCACGGTCCGGGCGTCCCCGAGACTCGTGGGGCGTGAGTCATGCGCGCAGACTTAAACCGAAGGCAGCAATGGTCCGTAGACCGGGTAATAACCATTATCATAAATATTCCGAAGGCAACATTTCTAGGGCACCTAGGGTAGTTTAAAAACCTTCCTCAAACCATTCATAAGTAAAACAAACTTTATCTTTCCGAGCCATTCAAGTTTCACAGTATTAAATATAAAACTTCATTCCCATGTTTGGAACAATATTCATAATAAATATTTCAAGTAAAATCAATAAATTTAGTTTCATGCTGGAAATCAATACTTTAAATCCCTTCAAACTTTCCTCAAGCCATTTAACTTCCATAGTCAAAAATCTCATTTAATAAATCATTCCTAGGCTCGGAATAAGAACATAATCGAATAATAATAAAATTCCGTTTAATCTCAACAACTAGTTTAAAGCATAATTTCTAATTAATTCAAAGATAAGCATTTAATAAAATAGTTATTGCATAAAAATTCATTTATAAAAAAAAAGTCCACTCACAGTCGGTCCGAGCTAGCCTGACCCTTAGAGGGGCCTTCCTACAAATTCGCCGAAGCTTGAGCACCTATTTGCAAATTAAAACCATTCATTAATTAACCATTGCTCGGCATAGTAATTTATTAAAATAAACCGACCCCCGGGCTCAAAATACTCAAACTTGGAGTAAAAAGGGTTTCCGGGCCTAAAAGGGTTCATTGTGATTAGAAAGGTTTCCCGGGCCCACTTGATTCTAATTTAAGCCGTTTAATTAACTTGGAAATCCCCGGGATTAAATATTCAATTAAACTTTAGTTTAGTTCCAACCGGGCATTCAAGGGGTTCCCGAACTCCAAACGACGATCCACAAGTTCCTATAGGTTTCTACGATCCTCAATTACTTAACTTCCAAGTTTCGTTACGATCCGACGGTTCAAACTCAACGAACCCAAGTTAACCCTAGTTAAACCTAACCGGCAACATTGGTTATTCGCTCAAACGATTTCCAAAAATTCGTTCGAGCATACCTATGCGCTCGGGAGACTACGAGAGGCATTTTGGCATGAAGAACCACCGCCACCACCCTGCCCACGCGCCGCCACACGCGCCGGCAGGTTTGGGTGGCTTGAGTGATTTTTCCGGCGACGGAAAATCTTGGAGATTCGGGGCAAGACCTACGGCTAAGTGATCAGTGGGTGGTGGGGAGTAATTTGGCATTGAGAACCGGCCAAGAACCGGCCGGAAACACGCCGGAAATTCGAACCCGATCTGAGCAAAAACCTAGGTTTTTGATTTCTTCTTAAACCTCAAAATCAACCCCAAACAATCCCAAAACAAGTTAGAGCTCGTTGATTAGGTTCAGAAACTCACCTTGGCCGATGAATTTGGTGGCCGGAATGGAGCAATCGACGGCGAGAAGCTCCGGTTGAATTTCGAGCTTGCAGAGGCGATTCGAGGTGGTTTCCGGCGAAACCAAGGACAGGGATGACACTAGGAGGACGAGGGGAGGCTTCGGGCGAGGTCTGGAGGGTTGGCTTGGCCGGAGTTGTGCCGGCCGCCACCTGGTTCGAGAGAGACCGAGAGAGAGAGGGTTCGAGAGGTTGAAGACGATCTGGGGGGGGTTTGCACGCGCTGGCCTATTGGCCAGCTGTTTTCTGATTTTTAATCCCTTTTCTCAAAATTACAAAATTGCCCCTACCATTTTTAGACCTTTAAACGTTCGTTCGGGCTCGGAATCGGGTGTTCCGCACGTCCACAGACTCGTTTCGACGAGCCGGACGCAACGGTGCACTCCGTTCCACCAAATTCTTTCCCGATCTTAAAGTCAATTTTAAATCCAAATAATTTAATCGGGGTAAAATCGTCCTTCGCATTAATAATTTAATATTAAACTCTTAAATTGGGATCGGGTTGTTATAGTTTACCTGTTTTGGTTGTAGTACTTGATTTGATTTCAGTACTTGATAGGTTTTACTTGTTGGATTGTAAATCCTATTATATATATATATATATTTATATATATGATTTGAACTATATTTGAGTTCTGTATTATTGTCGAGTTTGGTTTTCTCGGCGTGAGTGAGATCTTTGACATTTTAAATGTTGTTTTGGTATTTGAGGATTTTATTATATTCTCATGCTTACCTTCTTCGAGTAATTTCAGTTATACTTATACATATGTGTATGGGTTCGTGTTTTGGGAGGTTATGCCCCGGGAAAAGTAAAAGGTTAGTTTATTCAGAAAAAGGGGTTTTAAACGGGAAATGTTTTCTCGTACTTTGAGATAGTACGGTTTTCAAATCAACCAATTATATAAACGGTTTCATATGCATGTTTGGCATGGTTTTAAACGGTGGGGTTAATACTTTGTTTTAAGTATGTAAAACCTTATTTTTGTCCACTCACACTCTTTCTGTTTTGAGCCCCCCAGACTGTAGTCGTCGCTTCGTTACTGTTCGGCTGTGCGCTCCTCTTCTCGAGCTTCGTTGGAAGGGTAGGATTGTCATCCTTGAACCCTAAACTTGTAAACTGTTATTCTTTTCCGCTGTTGAATTCTTGTACTCTTAGTTTGCTCTGTATCACCTTTAGGGTTGAATTAGTTTGGCCGGAGGCCTGTGATGTATATGTTGTATGCATGCTGGCGCTTGGGTTGTTTATCTGTTGCTTGTTTGACAGGTTGAAGTTTTGGGTTAGTCCCTGTTTTAGGGGAGACTCTACCCGTTTTGGGTCTCGATTCAAAGCTCAGCAAGATTCCAGATTTTTTATATATTAATTTTTTGGTCAAAATCCTATATTCCAAATTTAACTTGGGGGGGGTTTTGCATCAATGATATGGTGGGCCAGCGAAGAAGACAATGAAGCAGATAAACGGAAGAGAGAATCGGGAGAGAGGTTTTTAGTATTAGGTAGCCGTTGGATGTATCTAATGGCTAAAATGATTTGTCAATGATTTGGCAAAAACAAATGAAAAAACAATTTTGTCATATGAATCTTATCAAAAAAATTCATGTCATTTGAATTTCAATTTCCACTTAAATTATCAAAGAATTTTTTAAAAAAAATAATCTGATCCAATGTTATCCAACGGAGCACCAAACACAGTATAACTTAGTCTGACTATTTATCTGGAAAAACACCAAACACCTTATAATATTATGGATAAATAGTCAGTACTCTCCAAAATGGATTAATACTATCTAACAAAAATTAGTCAGTACAATCTGACGTACCAAACGAGTTGTTATCTTAATCCACAGGCAATGGAGTGGACAAGTTAGAGGTTGGAACAACCTTCAATCATTTTGGAATCGCAACCCAAGATGTGAGTATCACTCTATTTATAATTGTGTGCCCCTGATATTTTTAAACTTCTAGAAATAGTGACCGTTAATTGGGTAACACTTTTGTTCTTGGTTTATCTTTAGATTTATGATACAGTTGAAAAAATTCGAGCCAACGGAGGAGTGATCGCTCACGAACCAGGGCTAACGCAGCCGACGGGACTAGCATATTCGCCTTCGTGAAGGATCCCAACTGCTAGGGCTGAGCATTTGAAGCCGAAATACCGAAACCAAACCCTAACCGTACCGTACCATACCGGTTCTATACCGTATCAATTTGTGTTAGCCCTAATTCGGTACCATACCGTACCATATCGTTGACGTATGGCACGATAGCGGTACCAAGATTTTGGTACCGTTAGGTACCGTACCATACCATATTCCTAAAATTTTAAAATGCTAAGTTATATATATATATCTCTCTCTCTCTCTCTCTTGACTCAAACCACGATTTCTCATACTCAAACCTCGACCTCTCTCACTCCTCTCGACTCAAACTTCTCTCCAGCTCACTGTTTCTCTCTCACGATTCAAGGCTTCAAGCTCTCTCCAAGCCAAATCATCCTAATCTCAACTCGATCTCACTCAATTCAAGGTAGTCTATCTCTCGTCTCTGTCTCACTCTCACTCTCTCGATATGTCGATCTCTCTCTGTCTCACTGTCTCAATCTGTCTCTCTATCTGAATCTCTGAATCTCTAACAGGTAACAGCCCTAGTTCCAGCCCATCCCTCTCTCATCTCTCTGGAATCTCGATTACCTCAGCCCCGAAGCAACGAAGGCAGAAATGGTAAGTTTTCTTCTGATTTTTGTTAATTTGTTTAGAGTTAATTCTTAATTTCATATGCATGCAGAATTTGAATATGTTTAGGATTAATTTAATTTGTTAAGTAAGTATTGTGTTGGTGTTGCTGTGAATTTAGGGTTAGGTTGTTTGTGTTTGCTTTGTTGATTTGTTTTTGTTTTTGTTGTTGAATTTAGGGTTTAGGACTAATTCTTAGTTAGTAATTGATAAGAGGAACCTTTCAATTACATTACTAAAATGTCAAATTCAAAGGGTAATGCTCATTGGCTGGCATAGAAACAAAATTGAGGCAATTATATATGGGAATCACGCTTGAACAAACTGTTTGGCATAAATATATTAGGAATCATGCTTGAACAGTTCAAATATGCAGGAAAATCTTAAATATTTATGCTTTTACTCAAACCAATTAAACCAATGACTTGTCTCAGTTTCAGTGCTTTGTTGTAGAGTTCAAATATAAATTAAGCTAAGTTCTTGTATACTGCACCGTGCTATGCTTGGCTGAACTCAGAATCCATTGAAACAAACCCAATGGTGTCAGTTTTTGTTTGACATTACTTAGCAAAGACGAGTTCATGTTTTCACTCCCTTATTTTCTTTTCTTTTAGTTTCATGTATGAAATGAAACCCAGCTGTTCCCTTTTTATGGTATTTTCTTACTCTTATTTGCTCAAATTTGAAGGTTATGTGTGACAAATTTCAGAAAACTAGAGGAGAAGCTAGGACATGCAATGTGTGCACTGTGCAGCAACACTTCACTGCATATTTTCACATTTATACAGCCTCTCACATTCATACAGTTTGAAGTTGAACCTCTCACAGTACAAGTAGCTTAAGCTTTTAGTTCATATAAATGAAAATCTCTCATTCTCATTTATATGAACTAAAAGCTTAAGCTACTTGTACTGTGAGAGGTTCAAACAAAGAACCACACTCTCTGCATATTGTCTTGCTGCACATTCACACTCTCTGTTTTCCTGCATATTTTCCTGCTCTATGAAGTCCAACCTGTTTTCCTGCACATTCATACAATGTTCCTGCATATTTTCCTGCATATTTTCCTGCACATTCATTGTTTGGTTCTGTAACTATTTTCATGCATATTTTCCTGCACGTTCTGTAACTGTTTAGTTCTGTAATTGTTTGGTTCTGTTTTAAATTAATAGGTTCTGTTTTAATATAGTTTCTATTTTAAATTAATAGGTTCTGTTTTAATAGTTTCTGTTTTAAATTAATAGGTTCTGTTTTAATAGTTTCTATTTTCTTGCATATTTTGATTTTTCTTTTCTTTTCTTGTCATGCAATCAAGTAAGCATTAGGAGCACAGTGGGCTTGGATGTTTCGTCAACGGCAACATCAGCAGCACCACCAATGTGTGATGTGGAGCCGGCCCAACCTTCTGAACCTCCAGAGCCAATGCAACCTGTTGAAAGTGAAGATACAGAAATGGTTAGTGAATTGAACTCCGATAGCAAAAGTAGAGGTACTAAAAGAAGTTGGGTTTGGGATCATTTTACACCGTATGATAATAAAAAAAAAACTGTCAAAAGAAAGGATGAGGCCACAAGGAAGATGGTAGATGTAGAAGTTGTGAATAAAAGAGCTAAATGTAGATATTGTCCTAAATCTAAAGTTGGTCTTGGAGATTATGCATGTGATAGTAGGAAAAATGGGACTTCGGGAATGATTGCACACATTAGAAAATACTGCAAATACTACCCACCTAACCAAGATAAAACACAAAAGATCATTACTGGTGATAAGGGTCAGGGTAACAAATTGGTTGCCAGGGGGTTTGTGTAGAGTGATGTTATGGATGCATGTGTTGAAATGATTGTGCTTGATGAGCTGCCATTTTCTTTTGTAGAAAAGAAAGGTTTTAGGAGGTTTTGTAGTGTTGCTTGTCCAATATTTGAAGTGCCTAGTAGGAGAAAAACAATGAGGCAATTTCTTAAAATGTATGATTCACAAAAGGAACAGCTGAAGAAAGATTTGAGTGCACGTAGGATCAACCTCACGACTGACACTTGGACAAGTGTCCAAAACACCAATTACATGGTGCTCACTACTCACTTTATAGATTTTGATTGGAAGATGCACAAAAGGGTTTTAAACTTTTGTGTTATTCCTAATCACCAAGACAACACCATAGGAGACCTCATTGAGAGTTGTTTGTTACAGTGGGGTATAGAGAAGGTTTTAACCATCACTGTGGACAATGCCTCTGCAAATAAAGTGGCAGTTGATTGGGTGAGATATAAAATGAACAAAGACACCAATTCACAACCTGTTTTGGGTGGGAAGTACTTACATATGAGATGTTGTGCTCACATCACTAATTTAATTGTGTCTAGTGGGTTGAGGACGTTGCAAAAATCTGTTTTGGCAATTAGGAATGCTGTGAGGTATGTTCGGTCATCTTCACAGAGATTGGATTATTTTAAAACCTCTATTGAGAAGGAGAAACTGACTTGCAAAGGTCTTGTATGCATGGACGTCCCCACAAGATGGAATTCAACATACATGATGTTGGATGCAGCCTTGAAATTTAAGAAGGCTTTTACTAGAATGACAGAGGATTTGAATAGCCCATTCATGGCTTATTTCAAAGAACCATATGAGGAGGTTGATGAGGATGGTGTAGTTCAGACTAATAGTAGGCAGTCTCGGGTTGGACCACCAACTGATGTTGATTGGGACAATGCAACAGTGTTTGTGAGGTTTTTGAAGATGTTTTATGAGGTCACCGTAAAGGTGAGTGCATCTTTGCACCCCATGGTTCATAAAACATTTCACGCAATTATTGCCATGAAAAAGGAGATTGACAAGTTGTTTGTGACACCTGAATTTGCCACTGGTTCAGATGCAGAGAAAGTGTTGAATGACATGGCTGGAGCTATGAGAACAAAATACAATAAGTATTTTGTCAAATATCAGGATATGAACATGTTGGTGTTGATTGCACTTGTTTTGGATCCAAGGTTCAAGTTGAGGCATATCACCCATCTATTTAGAAAGGAAAATTTTGATGAGGATGATGTGCAAATGAAGACAAGAGAAGTGAAATGTGTGTTAATGGCCCTCTATGATGACTATGTACCAAATGTAGATGGTGGCATTCACATGAGATAGAATGATACGACACAAAATGTAGGATCTGCAAGTGGTAGTAATATTATGGTTAAAGAATGTGTTGCTGGTGATGATTTTTTAGATGATTGGAGTATGGAGGTGGAAGAGAGTGATGAAGCTGTGGTGTCACATGAAGTTGATTCTTACTTGGCAGATCCTTTGGCTTTTGTTTTCAAAGATGCATTTTTTGACATATTGATTTGGTGGAAACTCAATGGGCCAAAGTATCCTGTCTTAGCAGCAATTGCGAAGGATGTCCTTTCAATTCAAACTTCCACAGTGGCTTCTGAAAGTTGTTTTAGCACTGGTGGCAGAGTCATAGATGCATTTAGGAGTTCATTAACTCCTAGATCAGTGGAGGCTTTGATATGCATGCAAAATTGGTTGAGAGGGGATGAAATTTCAAGCTTAGAAGATGCACCTTCGATTGAAGAATTTGAATTTTATGAAACCATTGAATCAGGTAAATTATTTTAAAAACTGTTTGTAATTTGTATTAGTTTGCATTGAATTCTTTCTAATAGTTATAATTGTTTGGGTAATTTGCAGAATATGCAAATGATGAGTCTACTTGAATTGAAACTTGGATTCCATGACTTTCTACTTGAATTGAAGCTTGAATTGAAGCTGCAAATGAAGCTTGGGTTTGTTTTGTAACCATTTGGCATTTGCCATAAGGCATGAATTTGAACCATTTGACATTTGGGTATGTTTTGTAAGCCATAAGGCATGAATTTGAACCATTTGGCATTTGGGTATGTTTTGTAAGCCATAAGGCATGAATTTGAAACCATTTGGCATTTGGGTTTGTAAGCCATAAGGCATGACTTTGTTGATGTGCATTTGGGTTTATTATCACTTCATTTCATGAATGTTATAAGGCAAAGGCATTAAAAACACATAAGAATACCATTTTGAGTTTGTAAATTTGTAATTCAGTTTGGTACCAAATTGGTACCAATACCATTTTTGTTTTAAGCTTTCAATTTGTTGATTTGGTGTTTATTGCATTTCTGCCGGTTTGGTACTGAATTGGTACCATGTTATACCATAACCAAACAGTTCCGGTATGATACGGTATCAATTTTGACGAACCCATACCCTGTACCGTACCATACCATATGAAACTTCCAGTATCGATATCGGGATAAGTCAAATACCGGGCCGTACCGTACCCATTCCTACCAACGGCTACACTTTCGAGCTCCTCCAGAGGCCACCAACTCCAGAACTACTTTGCCAAATATGCCTTAATGTGTTTGATATGGATCGCTCTATTGAGTTCTACAATAAGGTCTGTCTACTTTCTTATTAGAAATCTTTGCTTTTTTTCATAATAAATGATAGTAACTTTTCTTAATTATTCTCATATTTGATGCAGTCCTTGGGCATGAACCTGCTACTACCAAAGTTTGACGCTACTGAACAGCAGGTAAACAATATTTATTTAAATATATAATATAAGAACCGGGAATTCGAACTTAATGCATCTTCCAACCTAGAACAAATCTTATATTTAATCTTTCTTTCTTTCTTTTTCTGCTTCATGTGGTACAGTATACTGTAGCTATGTTGGGTTATGGATCCAATCTTACTGAGACGACTATTATCGAGTTGAAATACAATTATAACGTGACCCAGTATACCAGAGGAAATGGATATGCACAGGTGAGCACAAAGAAAATAAAATAAAATAAAAATTCTCTATCTTTTTGTTTGTGCCTAGGGTTTCGTTGACCATGACTCAATTTGAAGTCCTTGTTCATTGATTTATATTTTCTAATCTTTTTAAATAAATTGTATTTCAAGGTTGCTATTGGCACTGATGACGTGTACAAGAGCGCAGCAGCTGTTGAACTGGTTACCAAGGAACTTGGAGGGAAAATAATTCGTCCACCGGGTCCAATCCCAAAAATCAAAACCAAAATCACTGCATTCCTCGACACAGAGGGCTTTCAAAAGGTAAAACCCCTTTTCTCTTTTTTGGGTTTTTCTTTTATAGCACAAGCTTACAGAACCATTCTTTGTTAACCTCTGTAGGTGTTGGTGGACAATCAAGACTATCTTAAAGAATTGAAGAAACACTAACTTACAACTATAAGATTGGATTTAATTTAACCAATTATGTTTAGGTTATCCTTTGTTAACCTCTGTAGGTGTTTGGGTTATCCTTTCTACAGATGTATTTTTCAATAAATGTTTGTCAGTTTTGCCATGTAACTGAGCAAACCTTAATTTCTGTCTGTACCTTGTAATTCATCTTTCAAATCTCCTTTCAATAACTTTTTGAAGCCATCTTCAGTGCATTCTCTGTGAGGTATGATCTTCAATTCCGAACACAGTGCCAAAACTTCATAAGGATCCAAGATCTTAAAAATCTCTGGGTCTCGATCGTAGCATGAAATTTATATCAAAGAAAGAAATAATGAAATGAAGAAGTCGGGACGCTCTACATCAATTCAATTGAAAGGGAAAGGGCAGGCATCCCGCTCACAGATCTGGCCAGCGCCCCAATAACTTAAACTAACCAAGAAAACTATTTAAGTCTAAGAAAGAAAAGAAGAGGACTGATATGCTACTCACCTTTTCTGTGACTATAACAACTGGCTTGTGCCCAAACGTGTCCTCCAGCTCTCTTAGTCTCCTCCTGATCATCTCAATATCCTAGATTTCCCACAAAATCACAAAGCTTGAGATATCAGATTACCATTTAAATCAACATTTAGCTAACCCTGGGGGTTATATTCCGTTTTAATGTAGCTTTGCACGCCATATACTTGTGTTTGATCAGCAGATTGAAATTAGATTATATTGACGAGATTTTACTAATGGCAGAGAAAAACAAGTTTTACATCCTTCTTCTCATTTGGGGAAGGGAAAGGGCCGTGAATGTGAAGGAATAAGGGCTCTACCACGTAAGCTAGAAGACCCACATATATTTTACATTTTACTTATGCAGTAAGCATATTAAAATATAAAGTTTTGACTTTTGAACATAATTACAAGGTGGTTTTGCATGTGATGTGAGAGCTTCTGTTGGCATGTGAATTGTTGTTCATTTGCAGCAAAGTCAAGAAAGGCATTGGAAGACAATTTGCATGTGATTGTTTGTCTTGCTTTGCATGTTGATTGGTTGTCAAAGTGGAAATGCATGGAGAGTCACGGGGGCCAAAGTACATGCATGTGACTCTTGCCTATAATTAGAGCTTAGAGAGCAGAGAGAGTGAGAGAAGTGAAAGGAAGAAAAAAAAATCAGAATTTTGCAGCAAAATATTGTGGCTGCCCGTTGGTGGTTTTTTTTTTTTTTTTTTTTCTTTCATTCAAATTCTACTCAATTTGTATTCCCTTTATATTATTGAGTGTGTGAGCTTGGGTATATTCGGTTCTGCAGTTTCCGTGAGCAGTTAATCACTACGATCCCGAGTTGATGGCTGGAGATAAAGACAAGGAGAAAGAGTCACTTTCGTCGGCACCTACATCCAATAGACATCCAATCGCTACTACAAGGTTAGAGGTTCATAAATGCAATGACTCTAATAATTTTGGTATGTGACAATGTGAAGTTATGGATGTGTTGTACCAACAAGAGTTGGACATGGTTCTAGAGGATAAACTCGAAGAAATTGATGATAAGCAGTGGAAGAGACTTAATCTTCATGCTTGTGGCTCTATTCGATCGTTCCTTAATAAGGAGTTGAAATACCCGTATATGAAGGAAACTTCTGCTAAGGAGCTATGGAAGAAATTGGAGGATAAGAATATGACCAAGAGCGCAGAAAATCGGCTCTTCTTGAAGAAGCGAATCTTCCGATTTCAATATGGTCAAGGTATTTCTATACACGAACACCTCAGCGATTATAAAATACTTGCTACTGTAGCAAACCTTGATGTGGAAATTCCTGACGAGGATAAAGCACTATGTTTGTTAAATTCACTGCCTGATGATTATGATCATTTGACAACTACTTTGTTGTATGGAAAATCCGAGGTGAAACTTGATGAGGTGTCTGCGACATTGGTGAATCATGAGTGTCGTAAGAAGGAACAGAAGACTCATAATTCACAAACCGAGGCACTCGTTGTAAGGGTCGAACTGAGGAAAGAAAATCTAGGAAGTGGGGAAAATCTCGTTCAAAGTTGCGAGGGAAGTTTCCTGCTAAAGATGAATGTTCCTTTTGTCACCAAAAGGGTCATTGGAAGAAAGACAGCCTCAAATTGAAGAACAAAGAGAATGAGAAAGCGGGTTCGGAAGCAAATGTTTCAAAAACTGGAGATTTAGAGTTTGCTTTGAATAGTTCATCTGCTGATGGTCACTCCAAGGAGTGGATTTTGGATTCAGGTTGCAGTTATCATATGTGTCCCATTCGGGAATGGTTTTCTAGCTTCCAGGAGCTGAATGGTGGAGTTGTTTTGATGGGCAATAATAATGCCTACAAAACACAAGGGATAGGAAAAATCGGCTTGAAAATGCATGATGGAACAGTCAGAGACTTGAGTGATGTTCGGTATGTACCGGATATGAAGAAGAATCACAGATCAGACAATGGTGGTGAGTATAAGTCTGATCCTTTCTTGAAAAGTTTGTTAAGATAAGGGTATTGTGAGCCACTTCACGGTTCGGGAGACACCGCAACAAATTGGGGTGGCCGAGCACATGAACCGTACTTTGCTTGAGAAAGTTTGGTGTATGTTGTCTAATGCCGGTTTAGGCAAGGCGTTTTGGGCTGAGGCGATTACTTATGCAAGCCATCTCATTAATCGGTTGCCTGCTACTGCGAACGAGGGCAAAATGCCCATGGAAGTATGGTCTGGTAAACCTTGTACTGATTACAAGTATTTACACATATTTGGTTGTCCTGCTTACTATCATGTAAGGGAAAGCAAGTTGGATCCAAGAGCAAAGAAAGCTCTATTTATGGGCTTTAGCACTGGCATGAAGGGATACCGACTTTGGTGTCCAAATGAGAAGAAATTTGTTGTAAGCAAAGATATGGCTTTTGATGAGGCTGCTATGGTTAATCAGAACAAGCATGAAGGTGAAACTGAAGCGACCAAAACCATGAGTAGTTCAAAGAAGGTGGAGTTATTGAAGACTCCAGTTGTTCCAGTGAGGTCTGATGTTACAGACACTAGTCCTACAGTTGATTCTGAGAACAAGGATGATGAAGAAGAGGCACCTACCCATGAGCCTCCATAGCAACAAGATTATATTGCAACCAGGAGACCGACAAGAGAAATTTGAAAGCCTGCTCGGTTTACTGATATTGTGGCATATGCACTTCCCGTTATTGGAGATGATATTCCATCTGTCTACAAAGAAACTGTCAAGAGTTCAAAGAGCGTGGAGTGGAAGAAATCTATGTATGAGGAGATGAAATCTCTTCATATAAATGAAACTTGGAAGCTGGTTCAGTTACCAAAGGGGAAGAAAGCAATTGGTTGTAAATGGGTGTATGTCAAGAAAATGGAATCTCTGGGAAAAGACAATGTAAGATTCAAAGCAAGATTGGTAGCTAAAGACTATGCTCATAAGGAAGGCATTAATTGACTACAATGAGGTATTCTCTCTGTAGTTAAACATTCTTCTATTCGTATTTTGTTGGCTTTGGTTGTGTAGTTTGACCTTGAGTTGGCTCAACTTGATGTCAAGACAGCGTTCTTACATGGTGATTTGTAGGAAGATATCTATATGTCTCAGCCAAAAGGTTTTAAAGTTGATGGCAAGGAAAATTGGGTTTGCAAATTGCGAAAATTATTGTATTGCTTGAAGCAGTCTCCAAGACAATAGTACAAGCTATTTGATCAATTTATGATCGGGCAGAAGTACACAAGAAGTCACTATGATCATTGTGTATATTTTCGCAAGCTACAAGATGGAACCTTCATTTATCTGCTTTTATATGTTGATGATATGCTTATGGCATGTAAGAGCAAACTGGAGATTGAAAGATTGAAGGCTCAACTGAGTAATGAATTTGAGATGAAGGATTTGGGAGAAGCTCATAAGATAGTGGGTATGGAAATTGAAAGAGATAGAGCAAAGGGCAAGATTACTCTGTGTCAGAAGCAATATTTGAAGAAGGTACTACAACGTTTCGGGATGAATGAAAATTCAAAACCGATTAGTACACCTCTTGCCCCTCATTTAAAAATTAGTGCTTCTATGTCTCCTAACACTGATGAGGAGAGTCATTACATGGCTCAAACTCCATATGCAAGTGATGTTGGTAGTTTGATGTATGCTATGGCGTTTACTAGGCCTGATATTTCTCAAGATGTTAGTATTGTCAGTAAATATATGCATAATCCAGGAAAATGGCATTGGCAAGCTGTGAAATGGATTCTACAATATATTCTGGGCACTATGGATGTTGGTTTATTTTTTTCAACAGGATAATGTTACTGGTCAATGTGTTGTTGGACCATGTGGATGTTCATTGCGATAGTCAGAGTGCTATTTATTTAGCAAAGAATCAAGTTCATCATGCATGTACGAAACATATTGACGTGAGGTTCCATTTTGTTCGTGAGATCATTGATGAAGGAGATATTCTTCTTTAGAAGATTGCGACCGCCGACAATCTTGCGGATATGTTGACAAAGCCAGTTTCGTTGCTCAAGTTTAAGCACTGCTTAGACTTGATTGGCATTTGTAAAATTTGTTGATTGCCCCATGGGGGATTGGGAGACGACCATTGGGAAGATTACTACAAGAGCTTGGTAAAATTGTGCCAAAGTGGAGATTGTTGACTTTAGCATATAATTACAAGGTGGCTTTGCATGTGAGAGCTTCTGTTGGCATGTGATTGGAGCTTCTGTTGGCATGTGAATTGTTGTTCATTTGCAGCAAAGTCAAGAAAGGCATTGGAAGACAAATTTGCATGTGATTGTTTGTCTAGATTTGCATGTTGATTAGTTGTCAAAGTTTGGTATATTTGGGGCTTGGGTTTTCTGAGTGTTAAACACTATTGTATTCTCTCATTAATTATAGTGGAATACTTCGTCGTTTCCAAACTGGATGTAGGCATTGCCGGACAAGTATAAATCTTGGTGTTCTTGTTGGTGTTATTTTTGTTACTTTTATCTCCTGCCAATTATTGTTTTATTTTCACTCACAGTTAGTTATCACTTCCGCACAACATAAAGCTGTCTGCCCCATCATTTGATTCAAAAAAAGACACTGCACATGACAAATCTCATGTCAAAGAAGCGGAAGATTAAGTGGTACCTTGGCCTGAAATATGTGATGATCACTGAATTCAAGGCGATCAACATAGAATGCTCCTATCTGCAACAAGTTCTATTCAATTTAGAGATGGAAGCACATATAGGAGAAACAAGCTAAGTAGTAAAGAAATAAGTGGTGCCCACAGAATTTGTCGCCGGACCAAAAAACGACATGTATAAAGTTTCGTAGCATCTCCAAGAAGCAAATTTGAAAATTAATTGCACAGCAGATACACACACAAATATGTTTACGTATGTATCTGCTTTGCATACATTTGAAAATTAATTGCACAACAGATGCACACACACAAATATATTTATATATGTATCTGCTTTCAAAAAAGGAGAGGTGGCCAAGAGTGTAATACCTTCTCAACTCCCTTCACAAATGCATTCGAAGAACCAACGGCAGAAACACATAATACAATGCTGTTAGAAAAATCCCTCAGAGGTTTTCTGGAGTTGACATTTCCCACGTCAAAGAAATAACAGGGATCCATTTTAGTGAAGAAAATAGGAATAGATTTATTAACTTCTCGTAGCATCAAGTCAATATCTTTGAGATTTTGTTCTGAAACCTGTGAGATTCGCAAGCATAAACTTTTGTGTCAATTACAGACTTTCACTGACTGACATACACAAGGGCTGAGACAAAATCTTTAACCCACTCTTTTTAAAGGAAAAAAATAAGAAAAGATAAGTTTATATACCAAATCTGCATGATGGAGTATAACAACATCTGCCCGTCTAAGCGCATTCAAAGGCTCCCTTAACGGTCTACGTGGGATTAAGTGACAGTTGCCCAATAGTGTTGATCCGCTAACCATTACAATCTGTAGATCACGCTGCAAGCTCCAGTGCTGTCTTCTGCATATTTATCAAATAAAGTAAAAGCATAGCACCTCAATGAACACGGGACCATTGTAAGCGAAAATAGCAACAGGAGTGGGATCGCAGATCCTCTAGGTCACCAATTCATGAAGTAATGGCAGACTAGCACCCAAAACACATATATAAAAATTAAGAAAAAGGGAAAAAGATTGACAAACAACAAGAAGCTCACTACACCAGAACACATCATTTACGGCACACAAAGCACGCCGTAAAGTGTCATTCACGACGCAAGACTGCAAGCACTAAAAGCCCTCGTCGTAAATGATGTTCCTCAATTACGACATGTTTTTCCAGTCGCAAAAAATCTCACGAAAAACACGCCGTAAACCTTATTAAGGCGTGCATATAACGTCGTTATAATTACTTTAGACGGCTTGCATAGTGAGCCGTAATTCAATAGAAGCAATTACGACATGCAGTGTGTGTTGTAAATGAAGACAATTGATTAGCAATTACGGTTTATTATGTAGGCCGTGATAGGTTTTTTTAAAAATAATAAATCTCATGTTGATTTTATCCTATCATTCAATACCTGTTACCTATTTAAAAAAACTCAAAATTTATAAAACCAGTGCCATATAACCCAGTATTAAAGAATAAAATAGATATCGAACAAGAATGAGATTAATGAAGGCATTAAACTCCATGTGCTTGGATTAATCAATAGAAATTTTCAAATACAAAAACCAGTGCCGCCTAATGTCAATAGAGCCATACAAAAAAGACCAAGTAATTTCCATAGATACTAAGCAGCAGCGAGTGCAGTTGCTAACCCTCCCAGCCCTAGTGTTAGTAGTTGATCATTTCCTCTCAGCAAACCAGCTTCTTGCTGAAACATCACCCAGAAAAAAAAATGAAAATACATGAGTAAATCCACTCGAAAATTACTGAGCAATCTGTTAGTAGTTGACCATTACTGAGCAATCTGTTATTCTTAATTCACTCAAAATTAAAGACTATCTATCCATCTCATATCCCACAAAAAAAAAAAGGTAAGCAAATTCATACTTACAAAGATCAGCACAACATCAACAACATAATGATTACCTCCATCAACAGCAAGTCGAAGGTGATGAACTTGATTGGCCATGCAGGGTCTTGCATCTATAGCTACTCTTTCAACGGCAGCAAATCCATCTGCCTGTGGAATAGGAAGAAAGAAAGTTTGATACAACTCGCTTAGATTCAGAAACCACTAGTACTTGCAAATGATGCTCGGCAGGAACTATTGGATAGAATACATGTAAAGCCAATATAAGATTAGTAGATGGATAAAAGTAGCAACTGACTTCATCAGAAAGTTAGAGGTGCAAGTAAAGCAGGGCATAAGAGTCGAGGCTTAAAGCGTATAATGTGTCAGAAAAAATGGAAACAATAAGAAATAGAAAGTAACTGTGAAAATAAAATAATGTAGATTATAACTCAATTGGAGATGTCTTCAAACCATAGCTGCATCAGTAATATATATGTCAGATCCACAAAACATTCATAACCATCTGACTATAGTCTGTGTTAGGCAAGATGCAGTTGAATGACTCGAGGCTAATTTGTGTTAGGGAATAAATTTGTGTTTAATATGCTCATTTTAAAAAGAGATATCTTTAAAGAAATCGTGTTGCTCACTTTTTTGCTCTGCTAATCGGCCTCGTTAAATCACCCAAGCATCAAGAGCAAGTTTTTTATAAGCTGTCTCAATCACTTTCTCCTCAATAGTATATATACTGTTTGAAAATGAAAATCATGGTTTGATAAAGAACTACATAATGCCAGCAATGCATAGCTGGACATGTATCATCTCAGGGCACAATTAATACCAATCACTATCATAAAGAATGACAATATCTGCAGTAGCAAGATTAATACCAAGTCCTCCAGCTCTGATAGAAACACTGGAAGCAATGGCTTTAAGTGCTTTTGGTGAACAAAATCCAAGTATGAGAATTGCTCCTCCCTGCAAGAACATTGGACTCAGGCCAATCATCATAAACAGCATCCATAAGCCACAAAGGACCCACATCCATCCAACATGATAGGCCTTCATCACGGAGACTGAAACGGACAATGCGATGGGCAACCCCATTCGCATGACGAGGGATATTACAACGTTGATTGGTCCATGCAAAAAATAAATAAGTTGGTCCATGATATTATCTAAGAAAAGTCACAAAACTTATCTAAGAAAAGTCACAAAACTTATCTAAGAAAAGTCACAAAACTTATCGAAGAAAAGTCACAAAACTTAGCTAAGAAAAGTCAGAAATACCTTTTGTTGGAAATTAGATAATTATAATATTAATTGAATATTATAATATTTATAATATTGTGGTTAAGATGAGAGCAGAGCTTATGTGGTTAGCTCGATCATAATGGAAAACAATATATGCTGCATTACAGTATCATTAGTTAATAAGGGAGCAAGCAACCTTAGGCCATTTCACTCCATTTTGTTCCATCTCCTGCATTTAAACGTGTTTGTGTATATGCACTTTCTCTCTGTGAAGACTAGCTATATGGAACCAGACCTTATTTGCAATTATTTTGGGCCAGCTGCAGTATTTGCCCCTTCAAAAGTATATTAATGTCTCCGTTTATATATATAAAAAATCCCCTATTAATGTCTCCGTCTATTTGTATTTGTTGATTTATATTAATTTCATGTAAATTTGTTATTGTATTTGATTATTATAATTTTGTTGAGAATTATTATAATTTATATTTATATTTCCTATTGTTCCGTCAGCACCTTTTCACCAAAAAGAAAAGTCAGAAAGACCTTTTCACCAAATAAAAAGACAAGAAAAACTTTTTCACAAAAAAAAAGTCAGAAAGTCAGAGAGACCAAAGATCTATAAATAGGCGACAAACACATTATTTCGGATATATTCCAAGCTTTCGTTTCGTCCGCATCGACAACGAAAAAAGAAAATCATAAGTTTACAAAGATGGTGGAGACCAAGTACGAGCAGTTGGTATGTTTTATTCTTTTGTTCCTCTCTTTAACTAAGCAACTTAATTAGAATTGTTAATCATGTGACTTAATCACACATATTAATAATATTATTAATTAACATCATGTTAATCAGATTGGATCAAGTATCGCAGCTCGCACAGTACCCCAAGAGGATGTGTTAGAATGGGTGAAAAAAGATAGTCGTCGTTTCCTGCGTGCCAATATCAGAGTTGGTGATCTTGATCGCACCATTAAGTACGTGCTTTGGCCAAATCTAATTGCATGTAAATTTGTTTTAGGCATTATCTTATATATTAATGGAGGACTTTAACTGATTTGTTCTTATAATATTTACAGGTTTTACACAGAATTTTTTGGGATGAAAGTGTTGAGTAGAAAAGATTTCCCAGAAGAAAAATACTCAAACGCAGTTGTTGGGTTTGGACCTCAAGAGACTCATTTTGTGCTAGGCCTCACATCCCACTGTATGTTATATAATTTCTTCACTCCAAAACTTTATCACCTTAATCCAAAAGAAACCCTAAAAGTATGCTTGTAAATCTCTTCTTTTTGTTATCCTAATCCACAGACAATGCAACGGACAAGTTAGACGTTGGAACAGCCTTCAATCATTTTGGAATCACAACCCAAGATGTGAGTATCACTCTATTTACAATTTCGTGCCCTTGACATTTTTAAACGTTCAGAAATAGTGACCGTTAATTTGATAACACTTTTGTTCTTGGTTTATCTTCAGATTTATAAGACAGTAGAAAAAATTCGAGCCAATGGAGGAGTCATCGATCGCGAACCAGGGCCACTCGCAGAAGGCGGGACTAACATCTTCGCCTTCGTGAAGGATCCCAATGGCTACAGTTTCGAGCTCCTCCAGAGGCCGCCAACTCCAGAACCACTTTGCCAAATTTGCATTAGTGTTTTTGACATTGATCGCTCTATTGAGTTCTACAATAAGGTCTGTCTACTTTCTTATTAGAAATCTTTGCTTTTATTCATAATAAATGATAGTAACTTTTCTTAATTATTCTCATATTTGATGCAGTCCTTGGGCATGAACCTACTACTACCAAAGTTTGACGCTACTGAACAGCAGGTAAACAATTTTTTTTTAAATATATAATATAAGAACCGGGAATTCGAACTTAATGCATCTTCCAACCTGGAACAAATCATATATTTAATCTTTCTTTCTTTCTTTTTCTGCTTCATGTGGTGCAGTATACTGTAGCTATGTTGGGTTATGGATCCAATCTTACTGAGACGACTATTATCGAGTTGAAATACAATTATAACGTGACCCAGTATACAAGAGGAAATGGATATGCACAGGTGAGCAGAAAGAAAATAAAATAAAAATTCTCTATCTTTTTGTTTGTGCCTAGGGTTTCGTTGACCATGACTCAATTTGAAGTCCTTGTTCATTGATTTATATTTTCTAATCTTTTTAAATAAATAAATTGTATTTCAAGGTCGCTATTGGCACTGATGACGTGTACAAGAGCGCAGCAGCTGTTGAACTGGTTACCAAGGAACTTGGAGGGAAAATAATTCGTCCACCGGGTCCAATCCCAAAAATCAAAACCAAAATCACTGCATTCCTTGACACAGAAGGCTTTCCAACGGTAAAACCCCCCTTTTCTCTTTTTTGGGTTTTTCTTTCAGTTAATAAAAAATAATTTGATCTTTTGTTTTAGCACAAACTTACAGATCCATTCTTTGTTAACCTCTGTAGGTGTTGATGGACAATCAAGACTATCTTAAGGAATTGAAGAAATAGTATTAGGTTCATGGCATGCTTATTAGGTTCTCCTTTCTACAGATGTATTTTTTTAATAAATTTTTGTCAGTTTTGCCATGTAACTGAGCAAACCTTAATTTCTGTTTGTACCTTGTAATTCATCTTTCAATAACTTTTTGAAGCCATCTTCAGTGCATTCTCTGTGAGGTATGATCTTCAATTCCGAACAGAGTGCCAAAACTTCATAAGGATCCAAGTGCTTAAAAATATCTGGGTCTCGATCGTAATCCTGACAGCATGAAATTTATATCAAAGAAAGAAATATTGAAATGAGGAAGTCAGGACGCTCTACATCAATTCAATTGAAAGGGAAAGGGCAGGCATCCCTCCCACAGAAACGGCCAGCTCCCCAATAACTTAAACTAACCAAGAAAACTATTTAAGAGAATGTCTAAGAAAGAAAAGAAAAGAAAAGGACTGATATGCTACTCACCTTTTCTGTGACTATAACAACTGGCTTGTGCCCAAACGTGTCCTTCAGCACTCTTAGTCTCCTCCTGATCATCTCAATATCCTAGATTTCCCACAAAATGACAGAGCTTGAGACATCAGATTACAGCCTAAATCAATATTTAGCTAACCCTGGGGGTTATATTCCATTTTAATGCAGCTTTGCATGCCACATACTTGTGTCTGATCAGCAGATTGAAATTAGATTATATTGACGAGATTAGACTAATGGCTCATCTGACGAAGGGAAAGGGCCGTGAATGTAAAGGGATAAGGGCTCTACCACGTAAGCTAGAAGCCCCACATATATTTTACATTTTACTTATGCAATAAGCATATTAAAATATAAAGGTGTCTGCCCCATCATTTGGTTCAAAAAAAGACATTGCACATGACAAGAATCTCATGTCACAGAAGTGGAAGATTAAGTGGTACCTTGGCCTGAAATATGTGATGATCACTGAATTCAAGGCGATCAACATAGAATGCTCCTATCTGCAGCAAGTTCTATTCAATTCAGAGATGGAAGCACAGATAGGAGAAACAAGCTAAGTAGTAAAGAAATAAGTGGTGCCCACAGAATTTGTCGCCGGACCAGAAAACGACATGTATAAAGTTTCTTAGCATCTCCAAGAAGCAAATTTGAAATTTAATTGCACAGCAGATACACACACAAATATGTTTACGTATGTATCTGCTTTGCATATATTTGAAAATTAATTGCACAACAGATGCACACACACAAATATATTTATATATGTATCTGCTTTCAACAAAGGAGAGGTGGCCAAGAGTACAATACCTTCTCAACTCCCTTCACAAATGCATTTGAGGAACCAATGGCAGAAACACATAATACAATGCTGTTAGACAAATCCCTCAGAGGTTTTCTGGAGTTGACATTTCCCACGTCAAAGAAATAACAGGGATCCATTTTAGTGAAGAAAATAGGAAGACATTTATTAACTTGTTGTAGCATCAAGTCAATATCTTTGAGATTTTGTTCTGAAACCTGTGAGATTCGCAAGCATAAACTTTTGTGTCAATTACAGACTTCCACTGGCAAACATACACAAGGGCTGAGGCAAAATCTTTAACCCACTTTTTTTAACAAGAAAAAAATAAGTAAAGATCAGTTTATATACCAAATCTGCATGATGGAGTACAACAACATCTGCCCGTCTAAGCGCATTTAAAGGCTCCCTTAGCGGTCCATGTGGGATTAAGTGACAGTTGCCCCATAGTGTTAATCCGTTAACCATTACAATCTCTAGATCACGCTGCAAGCTCCAGTGCTGTCTTCCACATATTTATAAAATAAAGTAAAACAATAGCACCTCAATGAGCATGAAGGAGTGGGATCACAGATACTCTAGGTCACCAATTGATGGAGTGCCAGACTAGCACCCAAAACACATAAAAAATTCAGAAAAAGGAAAAAGATTGGCAGACAACATGAAGCTCTACATTTTAAAACATCTCAACAACATGTTGATTCAGGCCAATTTGCCATGTCCCCTAAACTACTCTACTAATAACCACAAAATCACCCTTTATTTTGCTATCCCACATTAAGGATATAGAACATTGTCTAAGTTACACTCAGAAGATCACCCACATACCACTACTTGGTAAAGACTTAAATGATAGAAAGTGCATCCTAAGTCCCCAAAATGGAGGAAAAAGAGGAAAGAAATACAGATAAAGAATACAATTATACCTGCATTCCATCGTCAAGAATTACAGCACCAATTTTTTCTGAACTAAGATGACCCCCCACTTTCGGTTCAATGCACAGTCCATCAGAGCGTTTACTCGTAGAGCTAGGATCAACATAACCATATCTTTCAAAAAATCGAGCAGCAACAGCTGCCCGTTTTGCACCCACACCAATCTTTACAGGCCTTCCAAGTAAATGCCTATGAAGCATTTTGGCTTCATCCCCACCAGCATAACCCTGCCAACGGAAATATCACTTGAAATTTCATGGACACTTTAAATCAAACATGAAGATCGATAAACATTAAACAATATACAAATGAAAATTAAATAAAGTAAAAGTACCCTAGTAAGAATGAGAGGTGAAATTCCTGAATCAGCTAAAAAGCGAGCAATGAACTCCGCCATCGGAGTTTTCCCATTGCCTCCCCATGTCAAATTTCCAACACTGATCACTGGCACCGGCAACCTTCCAATTCAATAATTTCTTCTGAATTAAAGCTAAAATAAGAAAATAACCATACAGAATCATTTCAAGCAAGAGCTCTGCATCGATTCCATCTAAATTGGCATGATTTGGGCTTCGACCATACCTACAGACAATCGCTTTACGTACCGTTTGGTTTCTCGAAAAATGAGAGAAATGCAATAAAATTCAAGAGATCGCGTTAAAATTGATATAGCACAACTGAATTCGACTCATAGCCTCTAGCGGTAACGGTCTCAATTCAGCCAAGGTCCAAAATTGTTTTGTTTTATTTTCCGAGCATCCAAACAGAAGAGAAAGAATGAAGTGGAGATCGGAGGAGAGATATTACCGGTGCTTTCTGAAGAGGCCGGAATGGTAGAGAGAGCGGCGGAGAGAGAGAGCGAGCTTGTAGAGAGAGGAGGCGAAGCGGAGGACAGGGATCAGAGAGAGTTGAAGATGAGTGAGCTTAGCGTGGTTCTGAGCGTAGGCGATCTCGCTCACTGCTTTTCTCAGTTTCTCCATTGAAGACGGCGAAAGAGCCAAGGAGAAGAGGAAACCCCGGAAAAGAGAGGGAAAGAGCGAGGGTTGTTTCAGTTCAGTTTAATTTGCTGTCTACTTTGATGTAGGCTCGTGTCGTGCAGTTCAAAACTAAACGACAGTTTTTTTATATAAATAAAATAAAATAAAAATCTTTCTAGTAAAAAATTACAAAAACTTTTCCTAACCTTTTACTCTAGTTCTCAAAATTTAAATTTGAGTAACATGAAAAAAGTCTTAGCCGCCGCCCCCTCTGGGTTTGGCAGCCTCCTTTTCTACCTCCTTTTCTCTCATTTCATCCCTTTTTTCTCCTCCCTTCTCTTTTCCCTCAAGATTGTTAGTTTATTTTGTGATATAGAAGCAGTCGTTAGGAAACGATGTCGTCGCCATGATATAGTCATTATATTTTGGCTCACGTACACGAGGAGTTGGCTCCCTTTTCTACATAATTTGGAGCTCTAAAGAGATGAAGATGTCTGGTTGCGTTGAGTTCGGGTTTTGCCAATGCGGGACTATGGGTTTAGTTGGTATGACGCTATGATTTTCTTCGGGTTGCCAGAAAGATATGGAGCGGTGGTTCTGTTTCTTAGTTTTATTTTAAACTAATAATTTTCAAAAACTCTTTAGGAGTTTGTGCAATTTGTTTTCTATTTAGGATTTTTATTTATTTTTTGTTTTTGGCTTTCGATACGTATTTGTGGCTTCTCAAGGATTTGTATTGATAGGTTTGAGTACATGTGCTTCTAGTTGTTGGAATGGGAATTTAGTCATTGTTTTGGTTGTGCGTGATTCTCTCAAGATTAATTCAACATGTTGTGTTTGGTCACTGAAGAAGATTTACCTATATTCGGCACATAGTTACTTTGTACTTTTCTTTGTTCATCAATAATATACTATTGTTTATTTTATAATTTTTTTTTTAGTAATATCATCCTTCAATTTAGAACTAGTCAAAATACACGCGTGACAAATTATCAAACTTTTCTTTTCTCATTTTGACTTTAATATGGTGATTTCACCTTGTTAAAGTACATCCAATTAACAAAAAGAGAATATTTTTGCTCACCACCCTTAATTAACGGTGATGAAAAATATTCTTAAACAGAAATAGATATTTACAAAAGAAAAAAAGTAACACTTTCATTGTGCTTTTTATGTGGTAGAGAAGATATTTACAAAGAAAAAATAGAACACTTTGCTCCTAGTCAAAAATTGGGCCCGTTGAAAATATTAAAGAACTTGAAATGCTAGGATCCTCTAAGAAAGCGTCTTAGATCAAAGGCTATCAAACCATAAACTATCATTGACAACTGATGTATGATGATCGCCTTACATGTAAGACGATAAATTGGCTATGGGAGGGTGGGCTATTGAGAGGGGAGGCCGCGATGGGTAAAAGGGTAGTCGTGGGTCTTGGGGGCGGGGGCGCATTGCAAAGGGGAGGCAGCAAAGGTGGGGAGGGGGATGGGTTGCGAATGGGTCTTGGGGTGAGTTACGGGTGGGAAGGGGGTGGTCAGCTTAGGGAGAAAAAAAAAGAGAGGGAAGGGGGTATGTGGGTGGGGATAGGTTTCTTTTTTGTTTTTGTTTTGTTCTCTTTTTCTTTAATTTTTTCTTTAAAAGTAAATTTATTTTTAATAATTTAACAGAAAATTAGATGAAATGTTGATGATTTAGACAGCACGGGGAAATTGGCGAGAAAAAATTCATATTCTTAATTTTCTAAAAAAAAGAATAGGGAGTAAATCGAAAGTTAGATACAAGTTCAGGGGGCAAATCACCAATTAACCCTTTTTATAAATATATTCATTTAGTTTGGAAAAAAAAAAGAAGCTAAAATAGCAAGTTTGTGAACTTTCTTAAGTACTTGGGCCAATTAAAACACTTTCAAATTTTCCATTGAAAAAGAATAAAATTTATCCTGCAGCTTCCCTATTGAGAGTCCACATCATCTGTCCCTGTTTTTGTGTGTCCCTCTCTGTCTACGCATTACTTTTTTGATACGGAATTCCATTTAATAATACTTTAACAAATTAACGCTTTTATCTTTTAATACAAATAAAATAATAGAATAATGTCACGCCATAAAATTAACACATGTAGCAGGCGACACACAAAAGCATGGATAGAAGATTTGATCCGATCTTCAATTTGTGGGGCATACTTAGGAAAATTTAGCTTCATGATTTCATATTATGTGGGACCGTATTACATGTGTCCGATCATAGTGGATTCATATAATTATAATAATAATATGGATATAAAATCATCTACAACCGTTGATCAAATCAAGTGGAAAAAGTAAAAATTGAAAAAGGTGAACTGAGTGAAATGACAAACGAATCCATGAATCCATTACAAGCGGGAAAAGCAAATTTGTAGTGGCAATGCACATTTGGTTACGGCAAACCCCTCTTTCATTCACAACGAGGACTAAAAATTTACTCTACTTGCTTAAAAGTGCGTGCTACCACTCTACACACTTAGTTCTAGGTGCTTCAAATTGGTTGGAGGAGTAGTTCTTGTGAAATTTTGACATTGCATTCCTTCCAATTTGAAATTGTGCCATTGCTTATAGTTTAGTAAGCCTAAACCTTTCCACTAATACTAACTAGCATTTGGTATAGTAATATTTGTCTCTACTCTACTTAATTGAAAGAGGTCTCAAGTTCAGCTCGTATAGATAGCTAAGACCATATATATATTTGTGATGAGTCGTATACCTAGTTAGTTGTGACTAGCGAGAATAATATATATTGGTGATGAGTCTGATACCTAGTTAGATGTGGTTAGCAAGAACAATATATATTTGGTGATGAGTCTAATACCTAGTTAGTTGTGTCTTTATTGGGTTGATGTAGCTTTGTTGTGAGTGTATAGATCCGTTTATAAAAGTATCTTGTAAATATCCTATCATTTTTGTCCCAAAAAAAAATCTTTCAGCAATAAACCTTATGGTTTTTATCTTGAGTAGTTACTGTTATGTCAATTACATCATTTTCGTGTAAAAACTTTCAATTCGATCAAAGTCATCACCATTCTTTTTTGCAGCATAAGAAGAGATTGGGTTGGGATGACATTACTCGACTTGACATAATAAAGATGAAAATGATGTGTTTGAGATAGTACAATGGCTACTTGTGGTAAAAGGTCTAGCCTTTATCGTATTGTAGAACTCTCTAAAATCCTTTCCAATTATAAATATAATCAATTTAAAAGTAGGTTGTGAATATATGAAACATTCTTAACAAGATTTTAACTTTATTATCACATAATAGATTAAAGGGTACATAAAATAAGAAAAAGTATTGGGTTGATGAGCTTGTGGATCAAGAAATCTTAAAATTTACATCTTCCATTGGAGTTACTCTAAAAGTGGGAAAAGTTTTCAAAGGGAACTTGCTCGTCCGTTTCTAACATAATACTTTTGTAGGATTTTTTGGGAGTGTGCCTTAGGATTTGCCATCACATGTACACTATCAATTAGAAATAATGCACAAAAATATATATATATACAAGTTACTAAGGGAAACTTTAGCAAAATCCTATCATTCGGTCATGTTTCACTTTGCCTTATGAATTTTCAATTTGATTTTGAGCCCCGTTAGAATGCGAACAAATATACAATTCTGTCACAATTACGTACCAGAGATCTTTAGTAAACTCAAAGTCACAAGGTTAGGGTGCAAACAATATAGCTATGTATCTATGAAAATGTTGACGAGGTGACCAATAAAATGCCTACATTGACGAGGAGAGAGCGGCTAGAAGTTAAGAGGAATTGAATTCAAATATACAACAAATTCAAAGACTCTACTCTGCATCATTTGGGTAGCTTGAGCAAGGTAGCATTTTCCTTGCTACAACAGATGTGGAAAATTTTATTGTATGGGACTACGGTCAATGGGGAAAGTGTGTTAAAACAAGTCTCAACTTTAATGGACAAATTAACCCTCAAATTGATGGAATAATTGACAAATTAACGTATAATTCTGGGAAGATTTTGGGTGCAAACTTTATTTTTATTGAAACCACATTCCACTTGTACAACAATTGTAATTATTGTCTACTATATGAAACCAGTCTCTTATTATTTGACTAGCACTTTATTACAAGGGTACCACTTTTTCTAAGTATAACGCGGTGTGATGTTGTGAGAAAGCTTTTAATGGAATAAGCAATAAATGATGCTTTAAAAGTAAAATTAGGTAGTGGTATGTATCATCATTTCATCAACTCACACTAATAAATCCAAATTTTAAGAGCACACAGTTCATTTTAGCAACATGTGATTATGTTTTCTAGACTTATAATATTGTTTTTATTAACTATTCATTTTTTGGGTAAATATCACAAAGTGTCTCTATACTCGAAGGGTGGGACTAATCCCGACTTAGAATTCGGTTTGCCCCTAACTACAAAGTACTCCCAACTGGATTCGAACTCCATGGTAGTTTGCCAACCACACTACACTTTGTGGTTAACTATCCATTTTTTCAATCAACAAAAAAGAATATCCATTTTTTCTCATAATATTCAATGATTTATTTTTTATTTGTTTATAATTATATATTTCGACATTTTATTTGGGGAAGAAAATTTCGTGGGGCGTGGAAGGACGCGCCAAAGAGCGTCCCTGGCCGATAAGAAAAAGGCAAAGGTGGCAATTGACAAAAAGCATCGCGGGCAGCACGCAAGCCCCATCCGGGCAGCGGGCAGCACCCAATGCCGTCTTCCTCAGGCACTGACGCCGTTTTTGGCCAAACACAGCCAAAATCTAAAAAAGTTCAATGATTTATTGACCTACTTGCACCCGAACCTGAGGCTCGGAGGCAGGCCCCTCCTTTCGAAAAAGGCCAAGCCACGGGCATCGAAAATAATGGAGCCAAACCAAAAGATAGAGAGAGAAACAGAGCGTAGTTTTAGAGAGAGAAAGTAGAGTAAGAGAGAGTGAGGGTTTTAGAGAGAGAAAAAAGCAGGGCGGATGGGTCAGATCGTGAGGAGGAAGAAGAAGGGGAGGCCATCCAAGGCAGATCTGGCTCGCCGGTCCGGCGAGTTGCCGGCGAAGAAGAAAGACACGGACGTGCGGAGGAGCCTCCGGCGCCGAAATGTGAAGTACAACATCGACTACGACGACTACTTGGACGAGGAATACGAGGACGAGGAGGAAGAAGAGGAGGAGAGGAGGAGAGAGAAGAAGTTGAAGCTGGTGGTCAAGCTCGATGAGGGCAGAGATGGCTCAGCGCGTGACTCCCACGCGCATGAGACTGGCGAAGATGAGGAAGAGGAAGAAGAGGAAGAGGAGGAGGATGGTGAGAGTGAGAGGAGGCCGTTGAAGAAGCGCCGGATTAACGGTGGCGATGATTCCGATAAAGATGATGATGAAAATGATGATGATTGTGAGGTATGTATGTGTAGATAGCATAACATTAATGTACGGATCTGATGCAGAAGAAGAAGTGGTTTTTGGAAGTGGGAGACACAGAAGTGTAGTGAGAGTCCAGCTCAGAATAGTTTTCTCATTGGTCCAGATTTCTAAATTACTCTCTCTCTAGCTTCTCTCTCACTCCTCACACTCTCTCTCACACTCTCTCTCACACTCTCTGTTTGAGTGTTGTGATATTAACGGTTGGAGTCAACTGTCTAAAACCAACACAGGATTCTGATCACGCTCTCCCCACCTCTCTCTCTCTCTCTCTAGATACAATTGTCTGCTGCCTTACCTGTCTCTGTCTCTGTCTCATTAAAACGCAGTCTTTCTTGCCTTTTACATTTTATTTGCGTTGGTACTTTTTATTAGTTTTGTGCGTTTTCATGGGGCCTATGGATTTTGACAGGAACAGGGTCGAAAAGCTGACTCTAAGAGCCAAGGTCTCCTTCCAGGTTTGTTTTTGTGTGAGTTGGATCTGTGGGTCTTGGTTGGTTTGTGTTGTGAACTTGTGATGTGTGAAGATGATAGGGGTTGTTGAATTTTTCTTGTATTTGTTTCAGAAACGCCGTCTGATCCTCAGCCTGGGATTCCATTGCCTGATAAGAAAACATTGGAGTTGATCCTTGACAAGCTTCAAAAGTATGGGGTCTCATTTATTTTCCCTATGTTTCATGTTGCTAATTTCAAAGCTGAAGGCTTCTTTTTCTGATGTTCACATCTCATTGTGGCAGGAAAGACACTTATGGCGTGTATGCAGAACCAGTTGATCCTGAGGAGGTGCGTGAAATTTTCCATGGAATATGGCTTTACGTTTGCTCAAAACTCTCCATCTATTTCTGGGTTTAAGAGTTTGATTTAGAGGTTGATATGATGTTTGATATTGTAGCTTCCCGACTATCATGATGTCATCAAGCATCCCATGGACTTTGCCACGGTGAGAAAGCAGTTGGAAAATGGATCATATTCTACATTGGAACAATTTGAGGTGGGTGCTCATATGTTACCAAATGCTACCCATGTACACTTTACTAGTATCGAGGGGGCTTAGATTGGTCTTGTTGTAAAAGCACTGCAAAACTTCCCTCAGATGTTTTACAGTGTTATATGATCTTCTTAAAGTTATGGGTGGGGGGCTTAAGGGAGCAGACTAACTTATTCTTTGTTCTTTCTCCTTTTTTGGATTTTTGATTCTGTGAACACTTTTTTGTGTTTCATCATGGTGTTCGTTAATTAGTTTGGGGAATTTTGATGCCAAGTGAAAGAGGGAGGAGGCTCTTTATGTTTTGAGTGTGATAGTCTCTAGAATTTAATTCGCAGTAATATTTATAATAATATGCGTATGCAAGAGAATTGTCAGAGTTTGACTTAATTTTAAAGCTTTCAAGTTTTCATTTCATTCGAGATTAAGTTATGATCTGTATATATGGTCAGCACCATAGGTCTCCTAGATAAAATAAGGGGGCATGATGTGGATTCTCTGGAAATTGTTAGTGATAAAACTTCAGAATTTACTGGGGTATGTGAGGTCAGACTAGAGTTGATTGGGAAAGAATTTGGCTATGAGTTCTCTCTCTCTCTCTCTGCTCGTGCCTCTCCTCTTATTTCTTTTCATTTTTTTGCTAGACATTTATTATCAAAACATATTTGAAACTGAGACCTTTAATGTATATTTATTGAAAGACGTTTATCTATCATTCTAGAGTCCAAGCAGCTTGATATTCTACCCGAGGCTGAGGGAATGTATGTTAAATCTTTGAAGATATTCTGGCTATTAGCTTAATTAAAAGGGGGTGAAGGAGAGAAAAGTGCATAAGTTCACCTTCAAATTGGCTGTTCTCTCTTGTTGTATAATAATCTTCTTAATCTAATTCCTTCCCTTGAAATTATGTTAAAAGAGGAAAGAAGTGTCTTCTTATCTTGGTAATCTGGTCCTCTTGGTTGCAGGGTGATGTCTTTTTAATATGTTCAAACGCAATGCAATACAATTCATCCGATACGATATACTATAAACAGGTAATTAGCTTTAACCATCTTGTTGTTCAAATTTCTTCTTTTTCCATCTTGTTTGTTTCTTACCATTGTATTTTGATATTTGTGAAAGGCATGTTCTATACAAGAGCTGGCAAGGAAAAAATTTGAGAGGTTAAGGATTGACTATGAACGCTCAGAAAAGGAGCTCAAATTAGTTCAGAAAACAAATTCCAATTCCTTGGTCAAGAAACAGACAAAGAAGCCTCTGTGCCGAACACTACAGGAACCTTTTGGCTCTGATTTCTCCTCAGGTGCAACTCTTGCCACTGCTGGAGATGTCCAGAACAGTTCCCGTCCAACACAAGGCAGTGGTTGTGAGAGACCTAGCAACATTGATGGACCAGTAGAGGGTAATTCCTCCTTGAATGAAGCTAATATGGAGAAGGCAGAAGATATGTCATCAGGTGCACTGAAGTGTGTGTTTTCCTTTTTTATCATGTAGATCTACAATGATAGATGAAAAAATGAACATGTGGATCTCAATATTCTTGTTACTGTAGTGGATTAGATTAGCAAAGTTGGTTTCTTTCTCCTCTCCTAATATTTTTCTGTTGGCGGTAATAGTTGATAAACACACATTAGTTAGCTCATAAAGATCTGAAGTAGCTTGTTTGTCATAATGTTGTCTCATTGGAGAGGATTCTTCTCTAATTTCTTGTTTGTTGCACTTTTTCTAGGGAAGGGTCACCTATCTAAGGTTGGGAGGAAGCCTTCTGTGGTTGATGAGAACCGTCGTGCAACCTATAACATATCTACTCAGCCAGTGATCAGATCAGAATCAATATTTACTACTTTTGACGGTGAAATCAAGCAGTTTGTTGCAGTATGTAACAAAGAATCTGTTTTTCTTTTCCCCAGTAGTTGGCTTTTGTATGACTAGTTTTTTAATGATATTATCAATTTCGAATCAGGTGGGGCTTCATGCAGAATATTCATATGCTAGGAGCCTTGCTCGTTTTTCTGGAAGTCTTGGACCTGTTGCTTGGAAAGTTGCGTCAAAGAGGATTGAACAGGCACTACCTGATGGGTGTAAATTTGGCCGTGGTTGGGTTGGAGAATATGAGCCGCTTCCAACCCCAGTACTTATGATCGAAAATTGTACCCAAAATCAATTTGTTTTGGCTTCAAAGTTTTATTCACACCCGAACTTGAGAAAGGATGACAGAACTCTTAGGACTTCAGTTTCTGCTAAGGTGCACCCTGTTACCGGGCCTGTTACAGAAGAGAGACAGCACTCTGTTAGCGTGCCTACTTCAGGAGGGAGACCATCTTTTTTTGGTTCTGCTAGGGGGCATTACTCAGAAGGGAAACCATCTGTGATTGGTCCTGTTGGAGCAAAACCTGGTACTGCAGTTAATGCTGTTCATCCACAGAAGAATCCGCAATCCCGGTTTATAGAGCCTGAGAACAAGGTTCAAAGGGAAGTTGAGTTGAACTCTGTACCCCCAGTCAACCAAAATAATGCCAATCTCGTTGCAGAAAAGCAATTATCAAGAAATTTGGAGACGACATCTTCCAGGTCCAGAGATACTGTATCAAGGAACATGAATCTTCCACAACCTGTACCTTTTAAGATGCCGGATTCTAATGGTATTGTTACCCGAGGGTTGCCTAATGGGAAAGCTGCGAGTGCTTCTCTGGACAATAGGATGATTAGTCCATCTGATAGTGCTCCTAGTCAAAGTGAAAGAACAACGGCTTTCTTTCCTCATGGACAGGAGCAGGGTCTTAGTGACCCAGTGCAGTTGATGAAAAAATTGGCCGAAAAGACTCAGAAACAACAGAAATCATCAAATCAATCGTCAGTTGATACTCAGCCCGTTGTACCATCAGTTCCATCAGTAAGAAGAGATGATTCAAACAATGCTGCAGCAGCTGCTGCCCGGGCTTGGATGTCTATAGGGGCTGGAGCATTTAAACAACCCACCGAGAATTTCACTAAAACCAAAAGTCAGATATCTGCAGATTCCTTATACAACCCAGCCCGGGAGTTTCAATCACAACTTTCGCGAGTTCGGGGGGAGTTTCCCATGCAATTTCAGACCCAGAACAATTTTTCATTTCCAACTTTTTTACCACAACCTGTCCGTATCGGGAATGAGCCACAGTTCCAAAGCAGACCTACAGTTTTTCCTCAGTTGGCAGCAGCTGACTTGTCTAGATTTCAGGTGCAGTCACCTTGGCAGGGTCTCAGTCCACATGCCCAGCCAAGGCCAAGACAGAAACAGGAAGGTCTTCCTCCAGACTTGAATATTGGTTTTCAGTCCCCAGGGTCTCCGGTGAAACAGTCCTCGGGTCTTCTGGTTGACCCTCAGCAGCCAGACCTGGCTTTGCAACTCTGAGTCTGGATGGGGTATTCTGCGGAATTAAACAAATAGTGTACAGAGTTGAGATGCTGCTGGCTAGTGTCTCCGGAATTCACCTTTATCTCCTGTGCCATAGTTGCATCAAGTGTGAGAATGTCTTCGATCTTGTTATGACAATGATTTGGTGGCAGTAGTTATCCATTTTTGACTTGGACTGGGAATTGCCCAAATGAAAATGAAGGATTATCTTTGGTCAGATCAGCTTGCTCGACTAGATATGATCCGCTGAGAGCTTAAGATGCGATCACTTTAACAGAACTCCAAGTTCTGGATGTCCCAGATAAGTATTACTGACTTGCAGTAGCACATTTTGTGTCATATTGTCGAGCTAAATCCGGCAGAAGGATGATTCATTTGATGATTACATCAAATTGCTTTGGAGTTCTTAAAACGATATAAATGCATCACTCTAGTTGAGGCCTTGTACATTGTTACAGGTTGATGAGAATTAGTTGTCTAGATTTTACTCATATTTTATGTAATTCCACTGAAAATTCCACTTTATACTGCTCTACTGTTATAATGTACATGTGGACTGTTGTCTCCCAAATTGAATGTTCCTACCATTTGCCTTTCCCTCTATCTTAGAATTCTCTTAATTTTTTTCACTGTTTTATCTGCTGTTGAGTTTCTCCAACCTGAGATAAAAGTGTGGCTTTGGATTAAGCTGGGCTTAACCTGTTATGAACATTATTTCTCAAAAAGAAGTCTACTTTTACTGGTAGTAATAGAAATCTGCGTGTGCAATGATTTTCTCAAGCAATTGATTTGTGTCTTTTGAACCTTTTGATGGACAATGCAAAATGTAGGACAGTGTGGCTACGCAAATGTAGACGCAGCTTGATCCCCAGCGAGTGATTCGTGTGACAATGGCAGCTGTTTATGAATTGGGAGTTTTAGTAATATACCCAAAATAAGGACTAAAACTATAAAAAAAACCTACATTTAATGCATTTTAGAAATATACTCAAAAATCATTTACTACATATAAAATGAGTGTTGAATTTTCTATAAATTACATGACTGCCACTAACTAACTTAAAAGAAGCCCAATACAAAAAATACAAAAAAACTCAAAACAAGCCCAGACCAGATTTTAAAAAAACCCAAACTTAAGCAAAAAAAAAACACGAAAACCAAGGACATGTCCCCACAAACAACCTCTGCAAACCATGTCGTACAAAAAACATTGTTAATATCATTTTGTACAAAAAATACTGTTAATACCATTTCATATAAAAAAAACATTGTTAATATCATTTCATACAAAAAAACACCATTAATACCATTTCATACAAAAAACAATATTAATACCATTTCATACAAAAAACAATGTTAATACCATTTCATATAAAAAACAATGTTAATATCATTTCATTCAAAAAACACTGTTAATACCATTTCATACAAAAAAACACTGTTAATACAATTTCATACAAAAAAAACACTGTTAATACCATTTCATACCAAAAAAACACTATTAATATAATTTCATACAAAAAAACACTGTTAATACCATTTCATATAAAAAAAAACACTGTTAATACCATTTCATAAGCATGTCAAGATTATCTCTTCTATGTAAAATCTATGCAGTATTTTATAGAGCACTTGACTTCCTCCACATCACCAGTGACTTGAGAAACTCCATCACCTACACAAATTAAACAAATTTAGGGGCTGTGTGTTACTCAGAAATTCTGTGTGTAAAGGGAAGCTATACCTCTAAGGGGTCCCGGAGGGAGTAAAATGCATTGCTTTCCTTGGGCACAGTCGAGACTATAATGCCATAACCTCTGTTTCCTTCCCTCAATACCTGTTACAGTCCCATTAAGTTAGTTCAATTGATTTGGTACAATTCCATCAAAACACGTCCATAAGGACATTTCCTGATTTTACCTTGAATGCATCTTCATCCGTGCGATCATCTCCAATATATATTGGGAGCACATCTTCGCAATCGCTTAGCCCTAATACAAAAATTTCATTGTAGCACAGAATAAGATGGAATTCAATGATTTCCTCATAAATACTTTAATAACAGCAAGACATATGAAATACCAAGAGATTCAAGTAAAAATGTGAAGGCCTTCCCTTTGTCCCAGTTTATCGTAGGTCGGACCTCTAAAACCTACAAACACAGAAACATAACAAAAGTAGATTGAATAAGAATTACCATAGCATAAACAGAGTACATTAATATGAAAGCCCGAAACTAAGATACATCAGCTTGCATTCTGGCTTTAAAAGAATACCTTCCGCCCATGAGTCAAACGCAGACGTGGGTAGTCTTTAAGAATGTCGTGGACACACTGTGCAACTGCAGGCCAACTCTGAACACAAAGTGTAAAATAAGTAAACATATAACGAAAGTGAAATGAACAACAAAAGAAAAGGCTACCTCTGCTAAGTTTATTTTTCATAAAAAAAAAAAAAAAAAATCAGAATGAATCAAAGTTACTACTCTTCAAAAGACTACCTTCTCATCTACTTTGCGGTAATGTACAGAGACACAGAACTTATTATTCTCAACTTTAGCTCCTTCATATGAAATATCGTGTCCGCGTTCATACAAGGTATCGAACGTAAATACCCATAAAAACATAAATTTCCCCGGAGACTTAGACAGTAGAAAAGTAGTATAAGACTCACTTCTTCTTGCGTAATGAACCTCGTTTGTCTCAGATCATAGAGCCTAAATGTAACTGCAAGTAATTAACAAACAAGAAAGACACACACACAACATTTAGCTTTGCCTTTTATAACAGTAAGAGTTACAATCAATTTTATCATCTATAGGGGCATATGGATGGAAGACATTGAGTGTATGAACAAACTCATCAAATTCAATGACACCATTTTTCTTTTCATCAAAGAGATAAAAACCTAGAAAAGCAAAATCCAGTTCGTGTAAGTAGGTGTAGGGAATTATAAAAAAATTCAAAATTCGAAGTTCTGCATATATATAGTTTTCTTAATCTTCTGAATATTTAAAAAATAAAAAAATTCCATACATCTGGTTTCATCACCGAGAAGAGACATATCCCGAAAGCAAAATGGCGTTTGGTTGGGCGGGGACAACACCTCTATGATCACTACAAACAGTATAAATGCGGCGCAGATCCACTCTCCCAATGATAAAGAACTCGATCTCTGCTCAACCCCAAAAAATTACAAAAATAAAATATGATTCATGCTGCTTAATCGGAAAATAAAAAATTAGGCATAAACAATGGGAAATAAAAATTCGGCCATTTTAATTTTTACCGAGAAATCCATTGTCGTCTGCAACAACTCATCAGATCTTGGCTGCTACTTCTTGCGTTGTGTTGCTTTGTGCTTTTCGATGAAATGTGTCCGCATCTGCACCAGAGAGCTTCATGAGGCTTCTTCTCTCTCGCTGCGTTGGCGTGGATTAGGCATCTGGTTTCAGAGACGGACAAAGAAGAGGGCGCATGAGACTGCATAACTCTGACCGTAGCTCCATATCTTGCTACAATTGAGTATTAACTGGAGAGAGAGAGAGAGAGAGAGAGAGAGAGAGAGAGAGAGAGAGAGAGACATAACTGGTAAGTAATAATCCAATTTTGAGTTTTTTAATATGAATTTCACATAAAGGGTAAATTAGGAACTTTGTGTATTAAGTAAACTAGAAAAAAAATAGCTGGCAATAGTAGGGTGTGTTTATAAAGTCTGTTTAATGTAAGGTAGGGTGTGTTTATAAAGTCAATTTCATGTAGGGTATTTCTATGATTCTATAGCTGGAAATGGGTTTTCTTATAGTTATCTATTCTGAATTTGAGAGTGTTCAGAGATTGATGGTTACCCCCACATTGGAGCCATTGAGTATCTTAAATGTGGCAGAGGTTTGGTGCCCCCCTAGGATTGGGTTTGTGAAGAAGATCAACACTGATGCTGCTTGGAAAAAGAAAAGTAACATGGCTGGTATTGATGTCGTAATCTGTAACTCGGAAGGGATTTTTTTAATGTGATGTGCTGACCGATTTACTTGTAGTTCTGCTTTGATAGCTGAAGGTAGGGCTGCCTCGAGAGGCTTAAAGATGGCTATATAAAATGATTTTAAGAAGGTTGTAATGGAATCTGACTTTAAAGGCTTGGTAGATGGAGTTGGAGGTAACAGGGGAATAAGGTGTGGACGATTTTCCCTCTGTTGATGGAGATCAGAAAGCTCTCGTCGAGGTCCCTCGTCCGTGTAATGGAGCTGGGCTGGGTAGTAGAGCTGTGGCGCTGGAAAGCTGGGTCAATCGACCACTAGAGTCTCTTGTTTGTGTTTTGGTCGCGGATGGATTGCCTTGCCCACCCTCGATATAGGTTGTCTCTTGAATGGAGATACGTCCCTCGTTCGTGTAATGGAGCTGACTGCTGTGTGGCTGGGCTGGGTAGTAGAGCTGTGGCGCTGGAAAGCTGGGTCAATCGACCACCACAGTCTCTTGTTCGTGTTTTGGTCGCGGATGGATTGCCTTGCCCACCCTCGATATAGGTTGTTTGGTGTTGGGTGTTTCGCTTGTTTCCACTGACTGTAGTCTAGTCTGTGATAGGAACCCCAACTTTGCTTGTAATCTGTTTTCTTTGAGTCCTTTTTGGGACTTGCTTTGTACGTCCTTTTTCCCTCTTTATGGGGCGTTTAATGAAGCATCAATTTCGACCAAAAAAAAAAATTACATGCAGACATTTTAGTCCATGTACACACGAAAATGCTTTAGCAAAATTCAATTTAGTCCATGTGTTCATTGGTTCTTTATAATTTAGGGTAATTTTCAATTTATCATCCGGTAGTTTACCGAATTTCAGAATTTATTATATGGAAGTTCATTTTTTGATATTATCGTACGGTATCATTTTCATCCCTCCGGTAATCTATTGGTTAAGAAATTCGTTAACTTATGACATGGCATAAATGGGACAGCCATTTTTGCATGACTTGCTGAGAGCTTGCTACATGGCCTGACAAATTGTTTAATTCTAAAACAAGCAAATTCATAGATGGCGTTTGATTATCCAGCCCTTTCGGCAAAGCGAGTTTGTATTAAGAAAACAAATGACATGAAATTGCTTGGTTACAACTTTGGACACCTCTATATGAATGAAAGTGAGTTTTTATCACAAACCCTTTTGCCATTAAAGGCTCCGCAATACAATTCAATGTTTACATAACTTCATATGAATCTAGTGGCATGCATATATAATTGTTGATCAACTGAACTGAGGCCATTATCGATCACTGAAAGATAGGCATAGGCTTCATGATAGCTTAGCTTATAGCTTGTGTTGTGCCTAAAAACTCTGAGACCTTTTCATCGAAAGACGGGCGAACGAAATCCTCATGAGGCTGTGCCTGCGCTTGTTCTTCGTTGATTTTGTCCCACGCAACTGCTTCTGATTTCTGAGAACACAAACATCACCATCGCATATGTAACGTTTGCTTTGCGTTTGAGAGGCTTCTGAAAAGCAGCTCAAGATGTTTGAGAACAAATGCAAAGCCATTGATAGAGATGATTTAACCCTAAGATTTTTCTCTCTATTTGCCAAATCCAAATAGACTTATATATACACACAGGACAGAACACAGATAGATTAGCTCTTGGTTGGTCCCTTTGTCTAGATATTATATGCAGACTTTGCACGTGCTAATATAAATTAAGGTCAATGTTGGGTGGCTCTTTTTAAAATTTTGACAATGACTGGGTTTATTTCCATCCTCTCAAATCCAAACCAATGTGTTGCAGCAAACGTGTTGCTCTCAACTCTCAAGCATGTGGTCTAAGAGTTGACTGCGGCACAAGAAATGCCGTGTTGGCTGGCTGGCTCTTAATTAATCCAAACTGTTACGTATGTTTGTCATCATGCTGCCATCACTTTTGGATCATCAATTAAATTTTGAATTATTATTTCCTTTAATCACTTAATGAGTTTCTTAATTCTCTTTGGCAGTCATCTTTTAGTATTTAAGTTGGAAGTGTTAATTGCTTAATCACAATGCTCTCTCTTTGACTTCCACGTTTTATATATCAACAGACCCTTTCAAAATAGGCAACTATAATTATGAGCCTTGTCATCAAATTATGGTCAAATTAGAGTATCGTTGTGTTCAGATCCAAAAAAAAGCGCTTCTATTTTTGTGGGAAACACTTTCTCATCTTCCTTTATATTGGAAAGAATGACAGCCTATTGAGAGTTATCTTATTACATTTCTGGTAACATTATTTCAACTTACGACTTATCACTGATATATATTTATGATGAGTTCGATATTTAGTTGTGGTGTAGTTTTGAGGTGGGTATTTTGCCCGATAAACTCTAATCTAATATTTAAGAGAAGACTCATTGCCAACTATTTTTGCAAAGCTATAATTATGTTCCTATTCCTACTTACATTAAACGAACAAATATTAATATATTACAATAAAAATAACAATTAATTTGAACAAACAAAAAACAAAATAAAAATGACCCTTTTTCTTGTTCTCTTATTCCGCATGCATAGCGTGTGTAGGATTGCTAGTATTACTGATAGCAACAATGATGTGCGGGTCTTGAAAAGCCCTCTTATTTTCCTATTTATAGTGACATACATCCAATCGAGAAAAAGTACCTATTAATGAAAAAAAATACGCATACGTATAAAAAAAATTCATGTATACAAATAAGAAAAAGTACGTCATTCTACTATAATGAAATTTTTTATTTTTTATTTATCACTATAATGAAAATTTATTGGGTGTATTTGGTACATCATGTGGACTAGATCTTTGTACTTATTAGAGTTAGATAAGATTGAACAATATTAATTCTCTTTTTGACAAAAGAATCAACATTAATTTATATAATTTCTCAAAAATGGTTCAGGTGCGGACTTTCAAATTGTGGACTCCACCAATCGAGTGCAAATTTTTATTTTTATTTTATTTTATTTTATTTTTTCGTTTGTGTTCTCGTGAAGTTCATAGTTTGATTTGATGGTCTGCACTTAATCGACTATGTACGATTTTTGAAATTTTGTTTTTGTCAAAGAGAATGACAAATGATGATATCATATTAGTTTTGAGTAGTTGTATTATTCCGATTATATAAGATCACATATACATACCTCATTTATACACATTATTTATTTTTTTGGTAAATACCACGAGGTGTTCCCACATTCGAATGGTGGGATTAATCTCCCTTCGGGATTCGGTTTGTCCCTAGCTAGCCACAAAGTTCTTCCAACAGGTTTCGAACCCTTGCCATTGAGGCACCAAGTAGCTCACCAGCTAGATGTGGCAATTTGCCAACCAACCACACCACACCTTGTGGTTATTTATAGACGCATTATTAACGAAGGTTAAAAGTGATGAAGAAACTAGTTCTATCTTTCCCAATATTTTGAGTAGCGTGTGTTTTTTTTACAGCGGCGCTGAGGCAGACAGATGGTAACTCTCACTTGCGCGCTGTCTATGTGCACGCATCAGCCGCTCCGTGTATAGACCGTGTGACACATTAAGCGTCAGACCTAAGACACCGAGGAGCGTTGTTGAAAGTCTGGCATAGGTGTCGTCTTAGTTAACTCTACAATCTGAATGGCATGTCAATCTTCAACTTCCACTTCATCCACTCTCCCCAAATTAACCCAAACCCATCTGTTTTTACCCTTTTTACCAGCTCGGATTGGTGCCATGTAATAAAAAAGTTTTAAAAAAAACTTGGGAAAACCAAATTTGCCGAAAAAGAGAACAGCCTAAGAATTGGTACAGATTGGAGTCTCACAAGTTACATGTAGCACAACACCTCACCACCTTTCCCAGTTTATACATATATCTTCAGGTTTGCCACTGCCCTTCATCAACCACAACACCCAACACCCAACAACAACAACAATTTTTTTCTTTCTGATTTCTAATTTCTGTTCTTGTTTGTGGATCCTGAGGGCTTAGCTCCCTCCCCGCCAACACCACCACCCACCTCCTCACTTGCCCCTCTCTTTTCTCCTCATACTCCAAACCCACAAAAGAGGTTTCCAGTAGTACAAAAACAGAGTTTTTATTCAAAAGGAGGAGAGAGGGGTCTTTTTTCCTAACCCCCATACCACTATCCAACCCAATACCCAGGAATAAAAAGGGGTAAAATTTACTTATTGTAAATTTAAAAAATAAAGAATTTCAACAAGAAGGATAGAGGCAGAGGGGTAGCCACCAAAAACTGCATTGTGACAATGACAACCAACAACGGCAGCATTTGGGAGCTACACAGCGAGGGAATGTTGCCGCCCGAATCGAGCGGCGGAGGAGGAGGTGGGCACGTGGTGGAGGGCAGCGACGGTCTGAAGAAGGGTCCGTGGACAGCGGCTGAGGATCAGATTTTAATGGAGTATGTGAGGAAACATGGCGAGGGCAATTGGAACGCGGTGCAGAGGAACTCTGGCCTCAACCGGTGCGGCAAGAGTTGTAGGCTCCGTTGGGCCAATCATCTCCGTCCCAACTTGAAGAAAGGTGTCTTCTCTCCTGAGGAAGAGAGGCGCATTCTTGAGCTGCACGCAAAGTACGGCAACAAGTGGGCTCGCATGGCTTCTCAGGTAACTATAATCTATTTTTGTTTTTCATTATAATAATTTCCTCATTTCATTTCTGGGTTTTCGATTTTTTCTGCTGCCCATGTTTTATTGTTTTAGCAAAAAAAAAATGTTGGGTTTGGTTCTAATCTAATTTTAGTTTTCTTTTTTTGTCTAGTTACCTGGGCGAACAGACAACGAAATAAAGAACTACTGGAACACAAGGGTCAAGAGGAGGCAACGCCAATGCCTACCCCTATATCCCCATGACATTAAACAATCCCATTCCCAAGCCACCTCGCTAACAATCCCAAGTCTCACCCCACTCACAACCACAATCCAAAACCCTTTCCAACCTATCACCAATGGCTCAACCCCAACTTTTTCTTTCCAAACCCAAACTCAATGCCCAACCCAATCCCATCATCTGCCCCCACTCTCCCCAACTCCATCTCTCTCTCCTCTCTCCTCCCCACACCAGACCAAGCCCGCTACTCTCACTTCCTTCCCTCCTTTTGATCCCATCAACACGATCACCTCTTCCTTCTCGTCATCCTCCACACCCTCCTTCACCTTCCACCGCCCCGCCCCCATCCTTGGAGCCCCGTTGCGCCACAAACGGTATCAGGACTCCATGGGATTCTCCCCACCACTCTCCCCAAACCTGAAAAGAAATACTTCCATGTTCCGTACCAGTTCAATGCCTGACATTGCCTCTTTTCAGTTGACAGGCTCCAACTCAATGCCTGCCATTGCCTCCTTGACCCGCACCAACTCGATGACTGACAACCCCTCCTTTGAGTTCCCCATGACTTTCAACCATTCTTTCCCACCACTGCCTCGTTCTCAGTTCGATTTCTCGGACAATTTTCTGTCACCTGTCGGCTCAGTTTATTCAGTCCAGTCAGGGCTCCCTTCAAACCAAGTATCCCAAACACAGCTTGAGATTTCCATTGATAACAATCTAAGTTCGGCGGCTGCGGCAACATTAGCAGCCACCGCCGATGAGACTCATAGTAGGAGTGGTTTGTTGGACGACTTACTACAAGAAGCTGATGCATTAGAAGCTTATGGTGGTGGATTTAATTCAAGGACAACTAATGGGATATTGGGTTCATTTGAAGAGAAGCAAATGTTGGATGGTTATGACCAATGGCTGCAGTCTACAAGCTCCGTTGATGGTCACCTTAATTCCATGCATAAGGACTTGTCAAAGCTGTTCAGTTCCATCCCTTCATCGGAGTCGGTCTCAGATTGGTATAGTGACAGTGGAGAAGTCTCCAATGCTCACTCTTCTGGCATAACAGATGCTAATTTGGATATGCAGCAAATGGCTTCGATGTTCCCTACTGATGCCACAGCAGAGCATGGTAGGGCCTCTAGCTTTTGGGAAGAAGAGCAACTTTCTTACCACATGGACATGAACAAGGTCTTAATGACCCAGTACAGTTAAAAATTAATCATCAAATCAATCGGCAATGGATTCTAAGAAAAGATGATTCACACAATGCTATGGCAGCTGCTGCCCAAAAACTAACTAAACCTTTCTGCAGATTCATACTCCCAACATCATTATTGTTCCTTTGGCCAAACTAATATGTTGAAGTGCATAATAAGAGAAATCTGCGTCTTTTGAACATTTATTCTTCTATTCTACAATAAACTTATTTGAGAGATCCTTCGACTGAAGCTCTTTATATAATTTCGATTGCTAGATAAATATTATATAGAGTAATCCGCCAAAATTCCCATCTACTTGTACTATACTTTCAATTTGTCCCTCGATTTGTTCTTAAAATATTTGACCGTTAATGTCCTTACACATTCCATTCAATTTGTTGTCTTAACCTATAATAAATAAATAAATAAACATCACTAACAAAGAATACCTAGCTAAACGGTGTGCCATTCCATTTGCCTCACGACGAACATGCCTAAATTGGTTCCCTGGTTTCCTAGCCAAACGACGACATATCTGCTCTTGATACTTATTAATGGCCTGAACCTGAAGCACACCCCACGAATCCCCCTCACTTATCAATTTGCTGTATTTCTATTTCTAGTAAGTAGAAGAGGAACTTTCTTCCATAATCTCTCTTGATTTGGTAATAAATATTCATTCATTTAGGTTGAAATTACTCCAGCTTTGTCCTGCTTTTGTTGTTGAGCATAAGCGGAATCGTGAGGGGCCTAGCAAATAATAGTAATTTTCTTTTGTCAATTATTGAAAACCCAATAACGTCTGCAAATAACCCATTTTCAATTTCTATGATCATTAAACAAACTAACCACTGAAGTCTAAAGGGTTTTTTTTTTTTTTTGGCAACCATGATTTGGTTTAAATCCTACATTAACTTATGAGTGGGTTTTGACATTTTTTGTATCTGATGATGGATATTTTGATTCATCAGATTCTCTTTTGTATAATCATTTAAACCCATCTGTTTTTACCCTTTTTACCGCAGTAGTCAACTCACAAATGCAGAGAGCACAACACACCAGCTAAAATTGGTGCAATGTCATACAAAAAAATAAAAATAAAACTTGGGAAAATCAATTTTGCCAAAATGAGAAGTGCCTAAAATATGGTACAGATTGGAGTCTCACAGATTACATGTAGGTGTAGCACACCTCATCCCCTTCCCAGTTTATACATATATCTTAAGGTTTGCCATCGCCCCTTCATCAGCCACAACACAAACAACAACACTTTTTTCTTTTATTTTCTGATTTCTGGTCTTGTTTTTGGGTCTTGAGGGCTTAGCTCCCTTCCCCCAACACCACCACCCACCTCCTCACTTTTTGCCCCTCTCTTTCTCCTCATACTCCAAACCCACAAAAAGGTTTGCAGTAGCGCAAAAAACAGTTTTTTTATTCAAAAGGAGGAGAGAGGGGTCTTTTTTCCCAACCCCATACCACTATCCAAAAAACCATAGAATTTAGAAACCCATTACCCAGAAGAAAAGGTTTTAAATTTAAAAAAGAAAAAAAAAAGAAGGATGGAGGGGTCGCTATAAAAAAGTGCAGCACAAAAGAAATTGTGATATTATATAAAGTTTGTCTGTCTGGGTGTGATATTGACCTCCTGGGCCAACCAGAATCTGTGGTGGGTCTCTTAATTATTTGTGACAATGACACCCAACAACGGCAGCGTTTCGGTGCTACACAGCGAGGGAATGTTGCCGCCGGAATCGAGCGGCAGCGGAGGAGGAGGTGGGCACGTGGTGGAGGGCAACGACGGTCTAAAGAAAGGTCCGTGGACGGCGGCGGAGGACCAGATTTTAATGGAGTATGTGAGGAAACACGGAGAGGGCAATTGGAACACGGTGCAGAGGAACTCTGGCCTCAATCGGTGTGGCAAGAGCGGCAGGCTTCGCTGGGCCAATCATCTCCGTCCCAACTTGAAGAAAGGCTCATTCTCTCTTGAGGAAGAGAGACTCATTCTTGAGCTGCACGCAAAGTATGGCAACAAATGGGCTCGCATGGCTTCTCAGGTAACCAAAATTAATTTTCATATTCATAATAATTTCCTCATCTCATTTCTGGGTCTCTGATGTTTTGTGCACCCCATATATTTGTTTTAGCAAAAACAGAAAAAGAAGAAATGTTGGGGTTTGGTTCTAATTTTAGGTTTGCGTGTTCTTTTTCGTTTAGTTACCTGGGCGAACAGACAACGAAATAAAGAACCACTGGAACACAAGGGTGAAGAGGAGGAAACGCCAAGGCCTACCGCTATATCCGCAGGACATTAAACAATCCCAACAATCCCATTCCCATTCCCAAACAATCCCAAGTCTTACCCCACTCACAACCATAATCCAAAACCCTTTCCAACCCATCACCAATGGCTCAACCCCAACTTTTTCCTTCCATACCCAAAGCAAAACGCAAGCCCATCATCTGCCCCCACTCTCCCCCACTCCACCATCTCTCTCTCCCCTCTCCTCGCCACACCGGCCCAAGCCCACTGCTCTCACTTCCTTCCCTCCTTTTGATCCCATAAACTCCCTCACCTCTTCCTCCTTCTCCTCCTCCACACCCTCCTTCACCTTCCACCGTCCCGCTCCCATCCTCGGAGCCCCATTGCGCCACAAACGGTTCCTGGACTCCATAGGATTCTCCCCACCACTCTCCCCAAACCCTGAAAGAAATACTTCCATGTTCCGTACCAGCTCAATGCCTGACATTGCCTCATTTCAATTGACAGGCTCCGACTCAATGCCTAATATGGCCTCCTTTCAGTTGACAAGCACCAACTCGATGTCTGACATGGCCTGCTTTGAGTTCCCCAGGACTTTTAACCACTCTTCCCCGTCACTGTCCCTTTCTCAGTTCGATTTCTCCGACAGTTTGGTGTCACCTACCGGATCAGTTTATTCAGTCCAGTCTGAGCTCTCTTCAAACCAAGTGTCCCAAACACAATCTAAGATTTCCATTGATAACAATGCAAGCTTGGGGGATGCGATAACACTAGTAGCCGTTGATGAGACTCATAGCAATATCAGTTTGTTGGACGAATTCTTACAAGAAGCTTGCAGTGGCGGAAATAATTCAAGGAGCGCTACTGGGCTTTTGGGTTCATTTGAAAAGAAGCATGTGTTGGACGGTTATGGCCAGTGGTTGCAGTCTACAAGCTCCATTGATGGTCACCTTAATTCCATGCTTGAAGACTTGTTGAAGCTGTCCAATTCTATCCCTCCAGCAGAGCCGGTCTCCGATTGGTATAGCGACAGTGGAGAAGTCTCCAATGCTCATTCTTCTGGCTTAACATATGCTAGTTTGGAATTTGAAATGCAGCAAATGTCTTCAATGTTCCCTGATGTTGCCACAGCAGGCCATGGCATGGCATCTAGCTCTTGGGAAGAAGAGCAGCTTTCTTTCCTCATGGAGAGGAAAAGGTCTTAGTGACCCAATGCTCTTCAAAAAAATATTCTAATCAATTGTCAATTGATACGAAAAAAAGACGACTCAAACAATGTTGTAGCAGCTGCTGCCCTGGCTTGGATAGCTATAGGGGCTGGAGCACTTAAAGTTTAAACAACCTGCACAAAACATGTTAGCGCGAGTAGTCCCACTCAAATTGGGATTTACTTCCTAGTATATTCTGATTTTATTTATTTCCTTTTGTATAGATATTATGTAATTAGGATTTATTTTGTTTCCTAATATAACCTTACTAGGGTCTGTAACCTTGTATTATAAATACCTCCTTTAAGAGAATGGAATACAATCTGAAAAATATTCTACCCATAGTGTTTGACTTGGCATCAGAGCTGACTTTCTGGTGACCTGTGTATTGTGCCCACTCGTGATCTACTGTGTGCCCTAATTTTCTTTTAGGGTTCTTTTGTGCCCGTGCCTGTGCCGTGTGTGCCCTCTTGGGTTTGTGTATAGTTTTTGTGCCTTTGCTGTGTTCCCATGTGTACTCTGCCGTGTTCGTGCCTCTACTGTGTTCGTGCATGTCTTTGTGCATCTACCGTGATCTGTTGAGTTTCTACTGCAATCATAGATGATAACTCCATTGTTGGTGCTGTTGCTGTTGCTTCTGCAAAATTGTGTGGTTCTGACTCTATTCCTGGTACTGGCTTCAATACTTGGATAATTAACACTGGTGCTTCTGATCATATGACTTATGATGCTAAATTTTTTGATGAGTTGTCTAGTAACACCTGTGACCCATACATAACTAGTGTTAATGGCTTGCCCTCTCCAGTTACTGGCGAGGGCACAATCTCTCTCACTCCTACTCTGTCATTATCTCGTGCATTGCTAGTTCCCAATATCCATTGTAACTTGTTATCTGTTGGTCGCTTACTTGATACACTTAATGCTTCTGCTACTTTCTATCCTACACATTACTCTTTTCAGGATCTCAAGACTCACGAGACGATTGGGCATGGTAAATGGATAGGGGGTTATATTATTGGACATTGCCTTCTGCACCAGTTCGTGATCGTGTCGTTAATACTGTTCAAAGTTGCAGTGTCAAAGACAAACAACAAATTTGGTTATGGCATCGTCGCTTAGGACACCCATCGTTTGGCTACCTTAAACGTTTGTTTCCATCTTTATTCCGCTCCTGTGATGAATCCAGTTTTAAGTGTGAGACGTGCATTTTGGCCAAGAGTCATTGGATTGTGTTTCCTTTGAGTGATAGTAAAGCTGCAAAGCCGTTTGATTTAGTGCATTCGGATGTTTGGGGCCCTGCTCGTGCGACTTCTAATGGTTTCCGTTGGTTTGTTACATTTATTAACGACTGCACTCGCTTAACCTGGGTGTCTTTGATGAAGAATAAATATGATGTTGCTCTTATTCTTCCTGAATTTTGTGCCATGGTGTCTACTCAGTTTCATGTTTGAGGCAAAGTGTTTCGGACTGATAACGGAGGTGAATATGTGAATAATACCTTGACCCGTTTCTTCAGTGCTCAAGGCATTATTCACCAACTACCACTCCATTCACTCCTCAGCAGAATGGTGTGTCTGAACGCAAGAATCGTCAGTTACTTGAAGTTGCCCGCTCACTCATATTGGATATGTCTGTTCCCCATCATCTTTGGGGGCATGCTGTTCTGTCTGCTGCCTATTTGATTAATCGTAATCTTAGCCGGGTTCTTGATTTCAAGACTCCGCATGATGTGTTTGGTGCCTTTATTTCCCCTGTCTCCGTCTCCAAGTTGCCCCATAAAGTTTTTGGGTGTGTTGCCTATGTTCATGTCTACTCTCATCAACGGAGTAAACTTGATCCTTGTGCTCTATGCCGTGTCTTTATTGGTTACTCTTCTACTCAGAAAGGTTATAAGTGCTATCATCCACCTACCCAGAAGGTGCATGTTACTTTGGACGTGACTTTTCATGAAGAAGTGCCCTATTATGTCTCTCCCTCCTCTCCAATTCAGGGGGAGAGGAGGAGTGAATTAGAGAGTCTTGGATTGGAAGATCTTGGACTTAATGATGGATGTGAAGATATTGGAAATTTTGTTCTCGGAGAGAAAACGACCAGTCGCCCATCTTATAGTGACCGATCGCCTAGGTCTGGAGCTGAAGATGATGCTCTCTACTTCGATACGATCGGTCGCCAGGATGGTCACGACCAGTTGCCTGGCTCTGACCTTGACGATGATGCTCTCTGTGAGAAAACAACCGGTCTCCTTGAGCAGTGCGACCGGTCACCTGGGTTAATTGATGCTGTTCCCTGTAACTCATGTGAAGACGAGTTTGATACAAGACCTGATGATGTTCCTTGTGATTTATGTGAAAAATAATTTGATACAAGACCCCCCTCTGCCCTGCCATTGCCCCAGTCAAATCGTGATAATGAGTCAAGTGAGGTAATTTCTGATGATCTGGCTGTGTCTACTTATCAATTACCCCCACGAACTTCTCGTGGGAAACCCAAAGTATAATATTCTCCTGATATACATGCTAAATCTAAATATCCCATTAGCCATTATGTGACAACTCATCGCTTATCTAAGTCATATGCGTCATATTTGTGTCAATTATCTAGTGTATGTGTGCTAACTAAGCTGTAGGATGCTCTATCTAATCCCAAATGGATGGATGCCATGAATGTGGAAATGGATGCCTTGAACAAGAATAAGACATGGGATTTAGTTCCTTTGCCATGAGGGAAGAAAGCAGTTGGATGCATATGGGTGTTTACTTTGAAGCATAAGGTGATGGCTCCATTGATCATTACAAGGCTAGATTGGTAGCAAAGGGGTATACTCAAACCTATGGAGTGGATTATTTGGAGACCTTTGCTCCAGTGGCAAAGCTCAATACTGTGCATGTGCTTTTATCCCTTGCTGCTAATCACGATTGGCCCTTATTGCAGTTTGATGTCAAAAATGCGTTTCTACATGGTGACCTCAAGGAGGAGATTTACATGGATCTCCCTCCTGGTATTCCTGTAACCTCTAAGGAGGGTGTTGAGTGTAAGCTGCGAAAGTCATTGTATGGGTTGAAGCAGTATCCAAGAGCGTGGTTTGGAAGATTTGCTACATCTATGAAGAAATTTGGGTATGTGCAAAGTAACTCGGACCATACTTTGTTTCTAAAGCGTCACAAAGGTAAATTGACGGCTTTAATTATTTATGTCGATGATATGATTGTGACTAGAGATGATCTGGTAGAAATGCAAAGTCTTCAGAAGTATCTGGCTTCCGAGTTTGAGATGAAATCGTTGGGTGATTTAAAGTATTTTCTTGGAATTGAAGTTGCCAGGTCTAAACATGGTATCTTTCTGTCCCAAAGAAAGTATATTTCGGATCTACTTGCAGAGATTGGAATGTTGGATTGTAAACCTATTGATAACCCTAGTGAACAAAATCATAAGTTGAGGTTGTATCCTGATCAAGTTCCTACAGATAAAGAGCGTTATCAACGACTTGTAGGAAAATTGATTTATTTGGCTCATACACGTCCTGATATTGCATATGCAGTGAGTGTAGTGAGTCAATTTATGCATTCTCCGAATGAACATCATATGGGTGCTGTGGTGCACATTTTGAGGTATCTGAAAGCAACTCCTGGCAAGGGATTAATATTTTGCAAATATGGTCATACATATGTGGAAGGTTATACAGATGCTGATTAGGCTGGTTCAGTTATGGATAGACATTCTACGTCCGGGTATTTTACATTCGTTGGTGGTAATCTTGTTACTTGGAGGAGTAAGAAACAAAAAGTGGTGTCTAGGTCTAGTGCTGAGGCCGAGTACCGTGGGATGGCTCAAGGGGTGTGTGAGTTACTATGGTTGAGAAAATTGTTGAGAGATCTTGGTTTTGGACCCCAGAGACCCATGGATTTGTATTGTGATAACAAAGCTGCAATTGCGATTGCGCATAACCATGTGCAACATGATCGTACAAAGCACGTGGAGATTGATCGACATTTTGTTAAGGAAAAGTTGGATGCTGGAATTATTTCTTTTCCATTTATATCATCAAAGAATCAATTGGCAGATGTTCTTACGAAAGCTGTATCTACTACGGTCTTCCGCAACTCGCTTGACAAGTTGGGCATGCGCGACATCTTTGCTCCAACTTGAGGGAGAGTGTTAGCGCGAGTAGTCCCACTCAAATTGGGATTTACTTCCTAGTATATTCTGATTTTATTTATTTCCTTTTGTATAGATATTATGTAATTAGGATTTATCTTGTTTCCTAATATAACCCTACTAGGGTTTGTAACCTTGTATTATAAATACCTCCTTTGGGAGAATGGAATACAATCTGAAAAATATTCTACCCATATTGTTTGACTAAAAATAACTAAAATTTTCTGCAGACTCATACTCCTGTTCATTTCCAATTGTTTTTAACCACAACCTGCCCGTATGGGGAATGAACCAGAGTTCCAAAGCCAAAGTAGAGTTTTCCCTTAGTTGCCAGTAGCTGACTTTTCTAACTTGAGCTAAAATGAGGGTTCTGGATTTAACATTATCCAAAGAGTTGGGAGAGGTATCACCTATATAATATCAGTAGTTTAGATATTTTTCCTAGAGTAATTAATCCGCCAAAATCCCCATGAACTTGTAGTAAACTTTCAATTTGCTCCTTGATTTGTTTTTACAATAGTTGGAACTTGAACTGTTAAGTAATTGTCACTTGTCCTCTCTTATCATCAAATTTTCTTACATTCCATCTAATTCACAGTTCACTGTTTAAAAAAGTTGCATAAACCCATTAAAATTGAAGAAAAAAGAAACCCACACACCTATCCTCACAACCAATGGTGGATTCATGAATTTTTATAGGAGTGGGCTAAATTTTTTTTTTGGGAGATCTATTATAGCGGTTGTTCGAACGATGGTGGTTCACCATCAATGCATAGACAAACAGATAAACGTAGAAAAAGAAAGGAATGCAGGAAAAAAGAAGAAGAGAAACATAGAGAATAAAGAAGGAAAAAAGAGAGAAGAAAAAGAAAAGAGAGTGTGTGTGCGTGTGTTTGTGAGGAAAAATTGACAACTACAAGCCTAAGGAAGCTGTCAAAGCCATGCTTGAATTGACAGACCCGACCAATTCCCCTCGAACTGCGTTTAACTCCCTCGTGGTTTTCCGACATCCGACGTATGCCAAAGCCCACTTATTAAGAATTTCACTTCCTACTCCCGAGTTAAAGAAAAAAGGGCTGAGAATACATCCCCTGAAAAACGAACTTTACCCAACTTTCAAACCTGCCAAACAACCACGAATACATCCTCAAACACCGCTAAGCAAACAGTTTACAAAAATAGGCCTCGTGCCAATTAATTCAACCCTAATGGGCGATAACAGAGCATAGCTAAGAATGATCTAATTTAAACAACAACAATTCAACTTAAAAGAAATGGACATAGAAGTCCTACACTTCGGTCGAAGCTCGAGAAGAGGAAGGCTCGGCTTGAAAGATCGGTTCGCCGCACCACACTTGGGGGCGCAAACAGTAAAAGTGCGTGAGTGGACAAAACAAAGTTTTTACAATACTTAAAACAATGTACTAACCCCACCTTTTGAAAACAATGCAAAACATGAAATTTAAACTCGTTGTATAAGTAATTATTTCAAAACCGATATCTCAAAACAATAAAAGAATAAATCCAATCCAAACCTTTTTTGAATAAACCAACCTTGCTCACTTGCTTTTCCCTAGGCATAACCTCCCAAAAAGAATCCATATAGATAGAAGTAAATATGAATATGAATAACTTGAAAATCGTAAGCGTGAAGGTATAATAAGGTTCTCATGTACCAAAACAACATTAAATTGCCGCAGAACCAAGATAAATTCCAAGAAAAACCCAAAACAACAGAGTAGCAAAGTATTCATACTGTAAATAGACTCTACCCTTACTTTCCTCACTAACCAACCGCATGCCCGTAGAGCACCGGCAGCGAGGAAGTATCCTCACCGAAGACAAGAAGAAAGAATCGTAATAATAATAATAATAATAATAATAATAATAATAATAATAATAATAATAATAACATATAGTAAGACTTCTCACACCAATACTTGTAGGGAAACAATCCAAACCGGGATCGTTTGATCGAACCACATAGAGGAGTCCTCAACAACCATGTGGCTGTGTGGAACAAGTCAGTCTAACTGGGACTAAGCTTATCACACGTATAGCAGAATCTCAATACTAAGACGCTCGTGAGCAACTTCTACGCGCGCAGACTACCCCGCTAAGGGTCTGATCCACACCCACTCAAGGGCACCGAATTATCCGACATATCCAAGTATCCGATTCCACAAATATCCACTTTCCAAAGTTCCATAACCGGGAGGTACATAGGGTAGTGCTTATAGCACTTCAACTGACATAACTGCTGCACCACTCACTTTCCACAATATCCACACCCACGTACCCCACACATAACCAAACATACATATATGTATACATTCTCCAAATTACCATATATAATAACTCAAGATACTTGCAACATGCCAAAGACCCGAATAGTTACGGTATAATTATTATTCAAGAAAGTATATATTCCAAATATAATGTAGTTACATAAGGAACTTCACGTCCCGACACATGATGTTCAAAATCCAAATATGGAATTAAAGTATAAAGAACCAACTCTTAAATACATTATTTTAACCCAACGCATAAACCAAATATGAAATAAAATACAAATACGACTCATAAAAGGTAAAGCCCAAATATTCAATTCAAATCGTAGATGTAAGTTTTCCAAAAATATAATATATACCTCCTAAGCGTATAATATGTAGTTTTCAAAGGTAGAGAGCATACACACCCAAAAATGTATAAAGTATACTTTCCCAAAACTATAGCATATACTCCACGATATTCATAAATACCAAATATTAAGGATTTCCGATAAACCCATAAATAGAATAATATAATAGTTCAAAAGTAGAATCATCCCATTATATAATCCAATCCCGACATTTATCGGAATAGGATTGCCCAAATGTTTAATTAATAATATGAATATAAGTTTCTTAGTAGTATACATATAATTTCCCAAAGATATAAATTATAGGTTCCCAAAGGTATAGAATTATAACTTCCTAAAGATATAAAATATAACTTTCCAAAGTATAGAATATAATTTCCAAAACAATATAAAATATGGATTCATCAAGTATAGGATATAAATTTCAAGATATGAAATATGATTTCAAAAGTATAGAATATAAGATATATTCCCAAGGTAGGGAATATAACCCACAATATTCATAAGTTTCAATATTAAAGTAAATAGAAAATTCCATAATTAAATCCATATAAGAATCCCAAGATTCAAATAACTAAATTATATAAGCTAAACCCGCAAAGCCGTAAACCTCAACTTATCAAATATAATCAAAGTATAAATACTTATTCTTAAAATATAGTAACCAAACCCAAAGCATTTGTAAATCTCTCATATTTCCCATATTCTCCAAATTGTAATTTAATGACCATATAAAACTCCAATGTCACAAAACCCAAGAAAATTCACAATTCAAACCCAAACCGAAATTATAATCCCACATGTCATCCAATACTCACATTAACCACAAATCTCATTATTTAAATATAATCCAATATATTCAATAAATGCCAAAGATCCGATATTAAATCAATATGAAAATATAATCCTCATGTCCGCATAAAACCCGGGACCCAAAACATGCATAGGCTCAAATATAATCTATATTCAAGAAATTCCATTAAAATCCAAATGCAAGATTTAAAACAATATTTAAATTCCAATTATCAAGGAAAACCATTTCATATGCATTTCAATTCATTCTTTAAAATAAAGTTCGTTGAAAAACAATGTCCACTCACCGCTTGGTCTAATCGTATAACCCTGTGCGGTCCCGCGTCAAGCGTAAGCCAACGTACGAAAGTCGATGATACGGCGACGTGGATTAGTAATTGAACCGAAACGATAACTTCAAAACGAAACCCCAACACTTCCCACTCAAAGTGTGCGGGTAATGTACGCACGAAGAATTCTAAGGTCAAACTACTTCTTTAACTGGACCGCCTTTAAGACTCACTGGGCCAACGGCGGTCAAACACCCCATTTCGGTCAACCCGGCCCACGGAGCCCACAACCTCCAAATTGATCCTGACATTCCTAGAAGTCCAAAAACGCCAACTACGTGGCAAGGCGACCTCGAGAGACGCCACAACCCCGGCCAAACTTGGTCAAACTAACCCGACTAGGTCAAACCGGGCCCGTAGGTCCCATGACCTCCAAACTTAGATCCGAAAGTCCCTACAGGTTCAACACGGCCTAAAACAACGTGTCCTCAAAGTTTGGTCTCGATCAAACGGTCCGGACGCTTTCACGATCGCGAATCTGGACCCGCTAAGATTTAATTCAAGCTTCAAGTTATTGATCCGAGATCCGGGATCCGAATCACGATCCATCAACTCCTACACAATCCTAGGATACGGGGACAACATACTACTTAAGAATTGGGATTGATCCACGGTCCTAACATATCGAACCCTGGATAACGCGCGAATAAAGCGCGTAAATTGTCGATAGTCGAGCAATAAACGACGCATTTAATCAATCCGAAAGACACCTACGCACTGCGATACAACAGTTTATCGACGAACACAATGCATTTCACAACACCGCTTCACGTTGCCGCCACACGCGTCTGGACGATTGGACGCTGTCCAAAGCGGAGCAACCGTCGTTTGGACAAACTCCAAACCAAGAGCTTCTTCCACCAGCCTATACTAATCGATGAGTGGAACAACTTATTCAACTACGAACGTCCATGATGTCCATGGCCGTAAATCAATCTCAAACCGGCCAAACCTTAACTCACAGATCCGGTTACCTACGGTACAAATCGTTCAAAACCTACCCAAGAATCAGCTAGAGCATGAAAAATAGGTGGAAAAGCATACCTTACTCGACTAAATTGGTGGCCGGAGGAGGGAGAACGGAGGGGACAAAGTATCAGAAAATCTGCCCGAAACCGCCTGTTTCGGGGTTGATTCCGGCGACCACGGCGGCTGATTGAGGCGGCGAAGGTCTGGGGTTGGAAGAGGGAAGTGTGGTGGTTCGTTTGCCACCGGTATCACATGAATCGAAGGTCGGAGGTGGAGAGAAAACACGATCTGAAGGTGGCAACTCGTGAACCCGAAGTGAAATTTCTGGGTTTATAAAACTCAACTTGAAATATTTACGCTTGTCTTGGCTGAACTTCTTTTCATCGCCATTTCTTCGCTATAACTTCCGATTCGAGCCCACAATATACCCACGAACTCGTATCGACGAGCCCGACATAATTGGTGCAGCTCGCTTCGCCAAAATCTCAACCGAACATTAAATTGACCTTTTTGCCCTTCATTAATTATTTAATATTTTAATGTTCTTTACAATTCCAAAAATTATTAATAAATTCAAATTTCTTTATTTAATTTCTTTATTTTTGGGTCGGGATGTTACATGAATATGGTTTTTTGATGGCTCTTGAAAGTTGTATCACACGGGCTCCAAAGTCAATTCAACGGTTGGGAGTATATTTGATTTGCATAGAGGTGAGCTTATTTCTACATAGAGGAGTGAGCTTATTTCAACGGTTGGGAGTATATTTGATCCGGTGCAGTTTTGTAAGGTGTGAAATTAGCACCGGAATTGGTTCAGTGCTGGTTTGTTGACTTTTTAGTCAACACTGTTTTTTTTTTTTTTTTCTTTTTCAGTTTTTTCCATCCGAAGCGGCTCGATGTTCCGATTTTCCAATCTTGATGCTCACCCTTACTCCAGTCCAAACGTATGGATCTGCTTGTGTTCACAACCGCAATCCACAAGTCCCCTCCTCTATCACCAACTTTAAAAATGTATTGTTGGTACCACAAAGGTCAAAGTTGAAGTGTTTAAACTTAAGATTATCGATTATAAACTGTAAGTTGCAGTCTTGCAATTTTCCTATTTGCAAACTGTAAGCACAAGAGCAAATGAAAATTTTGTCTTTAGGAAATTGCACAATAAATGTATTCTATCATCAAAATTCGGATAACATTTTCCTTCAACGATATGTTTCATTATCAAATTGTTTGGGATCAAATTTCCCCAAATCTGCCAAAGTGAAAGTCCAATCCGCCAAGTTGGATACCTTCAATCTACCAAGGAGAGGGCCACCTATAGACCAAATCCGCCAAGTATGTGGCCTCTCATCGGCCAAGGATGTTGGCCTCTCATTGGCCAAGGATGTTGGCCTCCCATCGGCCAAGTCTAGAACTCCAGAGGTCTAGAATTCCTGAGGCCCAGAGGTCATCATATTCCACTAGATGTCAGGTTACAACTCTCGGAGGTCCAAGATTAACCCACGTAATCATACCTAAAACTTTTGGAGGATTGCATGCACGTGATGAAGGTCATACAAGGAAAGAAATCAAGGAGATTTATGACAATCTAGAAATCAAGCAATCAGAGGATCTCCATTAATCCAATCCCATTGATTTAAGAGGCCTTACAAGGAAAAAAATTCAAAAGAGTTGACCTCGGGCCATTTAATGGCCAACTTACGGCCTCACAGATGCCCTATATAAACCTCACCAAATGAAGACAGAAGTGATGCATTATCATACACACAACCCTATTTTTCGTCTTGCACCTTTTCATTCTTAGACTAGATTTTACTTTTGCAAGCACTTAGTGTAGCAAGTTCTTCATTTTCCTAGTGTAAGTATAAATTATGACAATTTATTTATCTTGTTTTTAAATTCAATTTTATTTCAATTGCTATACTTTTCATTGTTATCGAATTTTCATTAAGTTTAATTTCAAGTTTAATTTGGTTTATTGTTCTTATCGTTCTTGCATTATTTTATGTTCATTAATCGCTTTGATATATTTTTCTTTCACTTTAATTCATGTTATTAGTTTAAAATTACATTTGAAGTAAATTGCATTATTTCCACTTAAATATCCAAAAAAAAATCCCTAAAAATCTCGAAAACATTCATACAAAGTCTAACCATCCTCGAATTCTAGGAAGTGAAATAACATACGCCAAGATGAGGTTCCTTACTTGGCTGATCAATCGTTTGCTTAGAAGTTAGAAGCGTAACACATCCATCCAATCCATTTCATCTAAGCCATTCGGTGGCTTGGTGGTGGCACATCTATACATCTTGAAGAAAGACCAAAAGTTCATTCCATCGATCACCTCGACCGAAAATAGGGCAACACAAATTTATCAATATTAAGAAAATGTTATCTATTCATACTGAGAATCTAGACAATTGATGAGTTTGATTATTGTTTGAATGTTGTAGCCCAAATTCACAGTCTAGCAATAAAGTTTGTGCATGATAACATAAATGGGTTCAGATCTTCTGTCCATGTTTTTGTGTGTCCTTCTCTGTCCATGGGTTAATTTTATGACACGTGGCATTATTTTATTATTTTATTTGTATTAAAAGATAAAAGCATTAATTTGTTAAAGTATTATTAAGTGGAATTCCACATGTCAAAAAGTAATGTATAGGCAGAGAGTGACACACAAAAAGCAAGGACAGGAGGATTCAACTCAACATAAATACAGTACAAAGAACGTTACATGTTCATGTTAGTTAATGAGTGGAGTGTAATAGAAGGCTTGTCCCATAGGGCGTGCGAGCTATCCTACTGCACAAGGCCCCAAAAATAGAGGTCTCTTATAAAACCTTTTAGCCCAACAATTAATATTACAGAAGCCAAAAAGGGCTTTTGGGTGTGTGATTGATGCTTTTTGGGTTTCTCCCTAAAAAAGTTTGCGCATTTTTCAATGGTGGGCCTCTTTAACTTAAATTAACTAGCTTGGCATCTAAGTGTGGAACTTTTTTCTTTTTAACAAAAGCACCAAAATCAATAGGGGGTCAACTTTTATTTTTGAACATGACCCCTGAAATCAATAGGCTAATCCTATGTTATGCACAATGGTGTTTTGAGACGGTGACTAAAATTTTATTAAATTTTATTCCAAGGTTGACTTCACCTGTCTTCCTTACTAGATAGTCATTGGGAGATGTTTAGAAATCTCAACGGACGATAAATTATTTAATGAATCAACAAAGAAACATAAAGATGATGTAACATCTAGTCCCAATTATAATAATCATCTATTAAAACATTAGAAAGATCTCCAATGCCTCTTCAACCATTTGGGATGCTTTCAAATAGGTAGCCACATCAGAAAAATTCCTCCAATGTAACTCTTCAACCTCGTCATCAAATATGCAACCTCATTCTCTCTCTTCAAAACTGGTAAGTTGACCTTGCCTCTTCAAAACATTTATTTTGTTTTGAGAGAACCAAAATCATATCAAAAGGCTAAAAACATTTATTTATTTTTATAGGTTTGATGTAAATTTCATAAATATTATCTTTTAAAAAAAGAATTTTATTAATTATTTCAAATGTTATTAATTATTATTGTTTTAAGTCAAATATTGTATTAATTGAATTGAAGAGACTGATGAGGCACAAAATATTAAAGTAGCAAATAAGACTCTTCAAATTGCTACGTAGGTCAACAAACTTCAATTTGAAGAGTTTTTTTTTGCTATCACTGTTGAAGATGCTCTTATGAAAAACATCATGTGAATTTTGAATCCACTCTAAAGTTGTGATAGTGTCATACACCCACATGTGACTAACGCTAGCAGGGGTGGAACCACAGTCCTAGTAAGTTTTGAAGAAAAACTAATAATAAACCACAAGAAGTTGCTGCCTTTTGGTTTTTTCCTTTGCAAAATCAGCCCTTGATTTTTTTTTTTCTCAAGGTATGCTGTCTTTTTTTTATTTATCTGCTGCTTTTTTGGGGTGAAATTATAAGCTATCTTTGGTAAAAGATTTTTGAAGAAGAAAAAAACCTATATCAATTACAAAATTAGGGAAATATTATCTCAAGTTTATTTGTATTCTCTTTCAAGAACGGAATGGTACGTTAACTTAATTATATTGTTCTTGTGTTTACAACTAGTATATATGTAAAACTTAATCATTTACATTTTTTCACTTTGCATTTTAGAAGCTTATTCGATTGATGCCAAGAAATTTTAACGGATTCAAACTACAAAGGTAAAATTTCAACAACAAAAAAATCATTATATTTTAATTTAAAAATTTTAGCTAGCCCACCCACCGAAAAACTTATGGTTCTGCCCTTAAATACTAGCACAACTCTTAAAATATAGCACTTGAACTGATTGTATTGTACGACAACAAAATTTTCATAGAAATAGAAAAGGTAGAATCACCCACTATAGTGAATTAAAATGAAGATATTAGTGTGTAAAATATGACACCAGTTAATATTAACTCTTTAACATAAGTATGATATATTGCATACAATTTTGTGAAAATGTTTCCAAAATGGGCTAAAATATAAGGGTTGAGCCTTGTTGGGATTCGATATTTTCGAAAAACACGCAGTTCAGTTGTGCGCAGGTCATCAATCATTTATGATTATTAAATAGGATTCAAATCCTCTGCTCTGATTTTCTCTGTCATGATTGTTTTACTTTTTTTATCCATACGACACCTCATTAAAATTTAATCTAATGGATTTACAAGTTGACACATCATCCCCCTAAAACAAAAACCCAATTTACTCCTAATTTAAAAAAAAAAAAATCCTAACACCCAACTAACGAGATAGTTAACGTCCAAAGTTGTTTTTTTCACTCCTTGCTTCAGTGTACCCTTCTCTTTTCTGGGTTCTTCTTACGTTCTGGTTTTTTTTTTTTCACTCTTCATGTCTCTGCCCCAAAATCAATTTTATGGAGTATAATTGGCCGGATCCAATCATCACCAGACAAAAGCTTTGAGTTTGTTTGATTGTAATTAGGTATGGCTTATAGTGAAGGACTGGATGGATTTTGAACTTACATGTCTAAAAAGAAAACCCTCGGGAATAATCAGCGCCATCTAATATTTGTAAAGCATTTTGGCTTCCTCCCGCACATAGTCCAAGAAGAATTAAATCATCAACCAACTGGATAGGAAAATAAAGAAATCACCATCAGAAAAAATTACATGTCATCCTGGCGGACACAATTGAGACCATGAAAAGGAAGAAAACCCAACCAAACATGATTCCATATTTGATTCACTGTGATTAGCATTTCATCATATGAACCTTTCTTATCCTTTAGTTCCTTAATTTTCGCTTCAAGATCTTGCAAATCATGCTTCTGTTTGTCTATTTGCAGAAGAAGTCTCTGGTTCTGGTACTAGAGAACTGCTACATCGACCTGGGCACATATAGTATGTACACAAAATACAGATGCATTTCAATCTACTTCCTATCAATCAAACAAACTCAAAGCTTTTGTCTAGTGATGATTGGATCCGGCCAATTATACTCCATAAAATTGATTTGGGGGCAGAGACATGAAGAGGGAAAATAAACCAGAATGTAAGGAAGAACCCAAAAAAGAGAAGAGGACACTGAAGCAAGAAGGAGAAAAAAAAACAAATTTGGACGTTAGCCATCCCGTTAATTGGGTGTTAGGGATTTTTTTTTCCTTTTTTTAATTAGGAGTAAATTGGGTTTTTTGTTTTAGGATGAAGTGTCAACTTGTAAATCCATTAGATTAAATTTTAATGAGGTGGTGTATGGATAACAAAATTAAAGCAGATCATGGCAGAGAAAATCATAGCAGAGAATCCGTATCCTATTAAATAATGTGTTCTTGTTAAAATGATGATATTTTACCATATGAATGAGTACGAAATATTTGACATGATTTCACTTAAACATTTTTAATCTATAAGCACACTCCAAGTAATGTCAGATGAATCACATTTTATAAATAAGGGTAAACTTGGAAGCCAAATAAAGGAAAAAATTTACATTTAATAAGGGTAAAGTTGGAAAACAAAATGGCTTAATATCACAAAACGTCACTAAGGTTTACGAAACTATCAGATTGCATTCTTAATTTTTTTTTTTTTGTCATTCGTGGTCCTCAAGGTTAGTATGTGTGCTTACAAATGGTCAATGCCGTTAGGTTCCATCAAAAACTTCGTTAGTTTGCTGACATGACGTATATATATATATATATATATTACAAAACATTCATGAGGTTCACACTCCTATTACAAATAGTCCTTGTGAATTTTTTATTTATTTTTCATTTAAAATTCATAAAATTTTGGTTTTCTTTTTTAAATTTTATGAATTTTAAATTATTTAAAAATATATATTGTATTTTAAATACACGTGACACTATATTATTGGAGATGTGGGCTCCACATATATGCTACATCAACAAACTAATGGAGTTTTTAAAAAACAATTTAAAAATCATAAATTTTAAAAACCGCCCCAATGTAATAGTGCACAATGGTTTGAGACGGTGACTAAAATTTTATTCCAAGCTAGACTTCAGTTGTCTTCCTTGCTCAATAGTCATTAGGACATATGATTTTAGCATCGCATGTCTTTTCTTTAGAAAACTCGATGGTATGAGGATGAATTTTATAAATAAATCAAGAAGAAATAAAGGGACAACTTAATGCCTGGTCCCAATTACAATCATCATCTAATAAAACATCATGAATAACATTAGGTGACGCTTCATACCACTCCAAACAAACATCACTAGAGAAAGAATACCCAACTAAACGGTGTGCCACGCCATTTGCCTCACAACGCATATCCCTACATTGGTAAGGGCATATTATGATTTCACTCTCGTTTGTAATCATTCTCGGCTTATCGAGTATCATAGTGCTCTTTGATTTCCAAGTTTTATACCAATATATCTTTTCAAATCAGGCAACCAATTATCAGCCTTATCATCCTATTATGGTCAAATTGGTATGATTGTGTTCAAACCTTCCAAAAGCCCTTCTATTTTTATGTCCGGGAAAACTCACTTATCTAGTTCTTCCCCTATAATTAGAAAAAATGACAACCCCTGTTGGAACTCATTGTTGTCCCACATCGCTAGAGGCCAAAGAGAAAGTAGTTTAAATAGAAATACCCCTCTAACTAACACCAGGGGCCTTTTGTGATAAAACCTCACACCGAGGATTGTGCATGTCGTGGTTAAGTGGGGACAGATCGGTGTTGTTGGAGAGGGCCCTGGCTCCGCCGACCTGGAAAGTTTAGCAATCAGAACGAATTCTGACCCAAAATTAAAGGAAAATAAATAAATTAATTAAGTTAAACAAATAAAGAATTAAAAGGAATTAAAAAGGGATTAAAATAATGAAATTGGAATTAATTAAGAATTTAATAATTAAAAGGGCATTTCGGTCAACTAAATTTTCGGATGACAATTTGGCGAAACGTATAAGGTGTATATTGCGTCGACGTCAAACGAAGTCGGGACGTGCACACGATCAATTTGGTTAACGAACGTTAAAGTGGAATATTTTAATAATTTAAAATTGATAAAAACAAAAGAAAATTTCTGATTGGCCCATCCCTTTCTCTCTCTCTCTCTCTCTCTCTCTCTCTCTCTCTCTCGCACTCCGTGAAAACCCCTTGCCAGCCAGCTCCGGCGATTTTCCTGCCGCGCCGCCACGCTGCGCCATCGGAGCTGGGACCGGTCCCAAATCGACCCGGCCACCCACCCTTGCCCACCTCAGCCTGGCCTCCCGACTCGCCCCACCGGGAGTCGCCGTGTGAGATCGATTTTTCAGCCGGTTCTGCTCACCACGGCCCAGCGTCGCGGTTTCCTGGCCACCACCTGCGATCCAGGTGAGCTTTCTTCTCCCCTTGAACCCCTCTAGTCGCTTTCCAAGCTTGGAATCGATCGATTTGGTCACGAATCGATCGGATCAAAACACATTTCTCGGCCGGAGTTTATGCGTCGGTAGTTTGGCCGGAATCAGCTCGCTTCTTGACCGGGTTCCACGGTTCCTGACTCATCTCGGTGTTCGATTCAATGGCATAGGTCACGTTGCCGATTCGAAGTTTGGGTGATGGCTGAATCGCACACACCACCATACGCTGAAGCACGTGTGGCGGCTGTGTGGTGGCGGTTCTCCATCCCAATGCAATCCTTGAGTCGTTGTGAACGCTGCACGCATGTTCGGATTTGATTCGGACGCCGCTTTGGACCTCGAACCATTGTACGCCTATTATGCTATGCGTGGGTTCGACGTGTTCGACCGTTGGATCGAAACCAATTCACGTATGTGATTCCCGTATTTCTAGAAGCGTGTAGGATTTGGCGGATCGTGATTCGGAGCCCTGATGCTTCGGATCAATGACTTCAAGTTTGAGTTAAGCGTAATCGTCCGATCGTGCGATCGCGAGCAATCCGACCGGTCCGATCGTGACCAAACTTTCAGGACGTGTTCTCCTAAGCCGTAGTGAACCTATAGGAACTTTCGGATCTAAGTTTGGAGGTCATGGGACCCACGGCCCAGTTTGACCTATTCGGTTAGTTTGACCAAGTTTGACCAGGGTTGACCGAGCGTCCCCTGAGGTCGCCTCGCCTCCTAACGAAAGTCGTTGACCTTAGAATTCCTCACGACGTGTTGGTACACTTCTGAGTTAGGTTTGGTTAGGGTTGACTTTTAAGGTTATCGCTCGGCCCTATTGTTAACCTTAATCCTCGTGGTTCTTGAATTAGGTTCTCAAGCTCTTCGTGATCCTCGAGTGGAACCCTTTCGGGTTGGGGCAGCGTGGGACCAACGGTGAGTGGACTTTGTTTTCAAACGAGCATGGTTTTAAAGAATTGAATGCGATGCATATAAATGATATTTAAGTATTGTTTTAAATCTTGATTTGGCCTTTGTTGGATTTATTATGATTGAATTGGTATTTGAGTTTTATATTTGATTTGGGTTGCCATTTGTTTGTGGGGCCCTGGTGGCTATATTTTTATTATTATGTTTATATTTAAGTATTGATTTTGGGACGAGTCAAGCGTCCGGTAGTATTTATGTATGGATTTGAAAGTACGGTGAATTTATTGGATTTTCCGATGATTTATATTTAATATTTGAGTTTATGGTTTCAGTTGGGTTTCGGACTTTATTATTTTATTATTACGTATGTCGTGAGTATACTTTAAGCCTTTGAATTTATTCTTTATATTTTTGGGAAACTTATATATCTACTTCGACTATATAAATGTATCTACTTTGAATTGAGTATTTGAGCTGGTAAGATTTGGACGCTAGTATAGTCCGGTTGATTTCGTATTTGGTTTTGGTATTTAAACCTTATTAATTATGTTTTGTATATATATATATATATATATATGTATGTATATACGTGTATATTTTGAATAATACGTTTCGGGGTTTGGACTTTATATTTTTAAAGGGATAGTACCTACTATGTTTTGGAGCATATGTTTTACTTGGGGTTTGACTTGATGTTTTCTTGACTTGGGTTTTGATTATGGTTTGATTGTGCATTTTCCGTGATTTGACATTTTAATGGTTTTTGGATTATTACACCGTCATTTGACGCTTGTGTCTATTTTAACTATAGTATGGTGTGTTTGGGACGGTGATGTCCTCATTTTTAGTATATTTGGTGTTGTTGGATTTGTTACGTATATATGTTATGGTGTGTGATATTTTGGGGTTGGTACTTGTGGTTAAATATGTATATGTGGTTTATCGTGTGGTGTTGGTTTGAGTGCAGTTGGCACTGTTATGTACCTCACCCTGCTCTTGATATGGTGACTGGATTTGGAGTATGGTTCGATCCTATGCATACCTTAACGGGTGTAGCCGTAGACCCTTGATTGGGTAGTCGCGGCGTAGTGACTAGTTTCGGACGCATGGTTATTGAGGACTCGCCATGCGGGTCGGGAGCTTAGTCCCAGCTTGACGGCTCGACCCGGGCACGAGGCCATTGCGATGCGCGTCCGATGTCCAGCTATCCCCGGGCATGAGACCATCGTGAATGTTGTCCCAGTTGTCCAGTTAAACAATCCCCGTTGGATTGTTTCCCGGTACTTGTATTTGGTGTCGAGATTATATTATATCTATACGCGTGTGTTAGTACCTTCGTATTCTTATTTTATTTCGGTGAGGATATCGCTTGCAAACACGTGCCTACGGGCATGCGATTATTTTGAGTGTGGGGAAGAAAGGGTTAAAGTCTTTTAAAGGGTTTTATATTACTTTGGGGTGGTTTTGGACTTCTTGGATTTATCTTGGTCTTTGGACATTTTACGTTGTTTTGTCATTTGGAAACTTTATTATATTCTTATGCTTACTATTTTCAAGTTCTTTCGGTTTTTAATTATATTTTTGTCTAAGTGGTTAAGTTTTGGGAGGTTATGCCTCAGGGAAAGAAAAAGGTTTGAATTGGTTTTATTCCTTGATTATTTTGAGATATTGGTATTTGAATCAATTATGTTTACAACGGATTTTAATTGCATGGTTTGCATGGTTTTTTAACGGTGGGGTTAGTACGTTGTTGTGAACTACTAAACCTTGTTTTTGTCCACTCACACTCTTTCTGCTTTGCGCCCCAGGCCCTAGTCGTGCTTCAAAATTGTCCGGCCGAGCGCTTCTCTCTCGAGCGACTTAATCAGAGGACCTCGTGTCCCTTACCTTAACTTTGAATTTCTCGTTAAACTTGCATACTCTTAGTTGCTCTGTTATTTCCCATTAGGTCGAACTTGTTGGCCGGATGCCTGTTATGTATTTATTGCATGGCAGTTGGTTGTACATATTCTACTGTTGTTGAACAAAGTTGAACTTTGGGTTTGTTTGTTTTTTACGGGAGACTCGCCGTTTTCTCAGAAGTCTTGACCCCTTTGTCCGCTTGTCTCGGGAAGAGATTCGTAGTATGTGGCCCGCATCGGTTGATGTCGGTTGTCGGCAGAGATTCGCACGGTTCCTCGGTGGAATTTCTGGGGTCCCCGTCAAGCATGGTATCATAGCCTAGGTTTTCTTGTGACTGTACTGCGTTCTCCTTGCGATTTACGTGCTCTCCTCCCTCCTCTTCAAGGGGGGAGGGGAGTGAAAAAATATATGTTTCTCTTTCCCATATGAGATATTGCCTCTTTCTCAACTCCCGACAAACCCTTCTCTACAGGAGGAGAAGAGGATTGAAGAGAAGTTGTGCCTTGCCTTAGCCGTGTTCACGTGATTTCGTGTCCTTAGCCGTGTTCACGGGGTTTTGTGTTCTTAGTCCGTGTTCATAGGGTTTCTCGTGTTCTTTAAATTCCTCATATTTAAATTCCTCAAATCCAAATTCCTAAATCAAATGACCTATTGCCAATGGAAGCGACCGGTCATGCCCTTTTCAAACGACCTGCTAAAGTGAAAGTGACCGTCACCCCCTTCAAAACGACCAAGGTTGCCAATGAAAGCGACTGGCCTTCAAACGACTAGTTGCCAATGGAAAGCGACACAAATACCCCTTCAAAACGCCGTGGTGCTGATGAAAGCACGGTCCGCCTTTAGTTCTTCAAACACGGAGAATCGCTTCAAAACTACCAGGTCGCCGATTGAAAGTGACCTGCAGTCGAGAAGTTGCACCACTCGGTGCCAAAATCCAATGACGGCCTGTAGAGAAACGCTTCCAAAACGACTGTCGCTGGGAAAGCAACCGACGCTAAAGGGAAAGCTTGACGGTCAAAGAACTCGCTTTCAAGCCGCCCACGGCCGCTGCAGGAAAACGCATCAATTGTCTCCACACTGTCCAAAATCGTGGGAGGAGGAAATTGGAATCGCCTTATGAGACCGTCAAACTCCAAGACACACCAATCATCTTTCCGTGAAGTCATTCGAATGAAGCACTAGAAGACCTTAATGGATATTGATATTGCTCATAATCAAAATAATATGAGCGAACCAAACATGTTGAGGTGGATAGACATTTCATCAAGGAAAATTGAGAAAAAGGTCATCCGCCTACCGCTCGTAAAATCGAAGATCAATCGCGATGTCTTAACAAAAGAAGTTTGTGGAAGAGTATTTTATGACTCACTTACCAAGTTGGGTATTGGTGACGATATGCACCAACTTGAGGAGGAGTGTTAACGTGAGTCTCTAATTAATCAAGGAGATTTATTTCCTTGATTAATTAAGGGATTTACTTTCCTTATTTTTAGATAGTTGACAAATCATTGTATAATTAGGAGATACTATCCTAATTAATTACTATATCTATTTCCTAGTAAAGCACCCATGTAAACTCCCTATATATACCATGTTGAACTTTCGGTCGACGGCCGAGGGCCCTCCAACAACACCGATACTATCCCCACTTAACCACCTCGCACAATCTTCTGTGTGTGAGGTTTTATCACAAAAGGCATCGGTGTTAGTTAGAGAAGGGCATATTCTATTTAAACTACTTTCTCTTTGGCCCTCTAGCCGATGTGGACAACAATGAGTTCCAACACTCCTCACGTGAGACCCCATTTTATGGGTCACACGTGGAGATCCACACATCGGCAACCACTTCGTGGAGCCATGCAGGGACTCACCATCGCGGGGCCAATGGGGACCCACCCAATCACGTGGCACCTTTGGCCTACGTGGAGCCATGGGGACTCACCCATCGCTACACCAAACAGTGGGACCCACCCATCGCGTGGCGTAACGGGCCCGCCTCCTGGCTCGATACCATGTTGAACTTTCCAGGTCGACGGCCGAGGCCCTCCAAACAACACCGTCATCCCACTTAACCACCTCGCACAATCCTCGGTGTGAGGTTTTATCACAAAAGGCATCGTGTTAGGTTAGAGAGGGGTATTTCTATTTAAACTACTTTCTCTTGACCCTCTAGCCGATGTGGGACAACAATGAGTTCTAACAAACCCTTTGAGAGTTTTCTTTTCTTTTTCTTAAACATTTCCGATAAGATTTGAATTTAACATTATCACTTTCCTAAACTATTATTGTAATATCGGCGTTATGTGAGCACGTGATGTTAGCGCATCTTTTGATGTTTGTGGACTCGACAATGAGTTTCACACTCATTAATAGTTGTGATAGTGTCACGCACCCACGTGCGACTAACTAGCACAATTCTTAAAATACGTCACTTCCAACAATTGTCTTGTAGAACAACAAAACTTTCATACAAATAGGAAAGATACATAAACCACTATAATGAAGTAAAATGAAGATAGTAGTGTACAAAATTTGAGACAAATTGAACTAATATTAACCCTTTCTTCAACAGAAGAATGATATATTGCATACAATTATTTGAAAATGGTTCAAATGTTGGCTAAAATAATAAGGTCAAGTGAAGGGCCATGTTTTGTCAATTGATCAATTTGGTGTTTTCGAAAAATATGCAGTTTAATTGTACGCAGTTTGTCAATAATGTATTATTATAACATAAAGTGTTATTGCCAAAGTGATCATATTTTACTATTAATGAACTTTATTTTGACATCATTTCACTTGATGAATAAATAAAGAGTTTTGTTAATTTCACCTCCTGTCCTATTTTCCAACCCATCTTATCTTCTCATTCATCATATAAATTTGAAAAAACACAAACCTATCTTTCCACCTACCATTATTCCTAAAATACTATTTAATTGTATTTCTATATTTGTCGATATTATCAATATTTTAGTCCCTGGTCTTGAGTTTGTGGGATGTTATTCCCATCTGTTGGGGTCTTTTTTTTGTTGAGAGCTGCAATGTGCTTATTGGATTGCTGAGAGGTAGACTGAGCTCTCTTTCACCCTTGTCTGAGTTTGCGGCACCAGGCTCCAAAACACCCCGAAAGAGTTGAAACCTTAAGAAGTGCTTTGGTCGTCTTCAATGGCTCCTTAGTACATGGCAAGTTTTGATGAGAATGATACAACAACTGTTGTAAGGACATTGCTTGAGGATACAGTTATGCATGCGCTGAAAGGGCTTTGCTTGAAACACAGTGGAATAGGTGTTCCGACAGCTGCTGCTTGTTTGGATGGGCTTCCGGTAGCTCTGAAAAGAGTTGGGAATGATGCATTGATGTTGTACATGCTTGGCATGAGAGCTTGCTTTGGTGAATCAAGATACAGCTAGGCTTGGCATGAGAGCTTGCTTTGGTGAATCAAGATACAGCTAGGCTTGGCATGAGAGGCTTGTGGCGTGGGAGCTAAGAGCCCATAAGTTTAGCAAGAGAGAGAGTTGGAAAGGAAAAAGCTTGGAATTGTAGATAGACTATATCTTCCGGCAACTCTGGAATACTTCTAGTAACTTGAATGGATTTCTTGGAACATAGAAAGTTAACTCTGATGCTTGAATCTTAGGATTGTGACTTGTAGAAATGTTTGGGTACTATTTAGGGCTTGTCATGGTGTTCTAAGACAAAAGGAGCAAAAAGAAAGGATTAAGGTTTGAGATTCTGGGTGTTTCCGGTAGCTAGATGATGGGCTTGCGATGTCTGTGTTTTCTCACCAAGAAGGTGATAACCATGATTTCATTTTGGATTTTCAGATCTAGAATAGGCCTTTTGAGAGAGAGAGAGAGAGAATGAGAAAATGAAAGGACTAGAGCTTGAATCTGGTGCTTCCAGCAATGGGAGAATATGGTTGCTCCTACTTGCATTGGTTTTGCTGGGTAACATATGCCTCTTTTTATAGGCGTTGGAAGCCCTCTTATTCCCCCAAAACCTTAGATGGTTCCTCCATATTTGGTCAAGTCTTCCCTTCCTTTGCTTCTCACTTTCTCTCACCCAGCCTTTTTCAGTTAAAACCTTTGAAATCAGTTGAGTTCAAATGCATTGGATCAAAGCCTTTTTGTGCCCCGAAGTTTTCCTGCAGGTGGATCTTACAGCAGTTTCCATTCTTGGCAAAGCTCCATCTTGTTTTGTCTCCTCGTTTCTTATGAGAGCTTATATAGGTAAATGGGGTGAAGGTGCCGGTCAGACATAAGACACATTAGAGACTTTATCTCTTCCAACAACTCATGTATCTAAGCAAATATGGGTTTTAAAGGTCCTAGTTGGGTTTTGGTCAAGGATGGTTCCATCTCAAGTGAATAAGGTTATGGGATTCTCTCTTTGTTTACCCATGTAGTTGGGCTCAAGAAAGTGGGCTTGGGTTTTGGCACCCTCATGCATCCCAAAACCTCCACCTTTTGAACCCTCCACACCACTACCCGCTTAGCAAGCCCCAGACATGTATGTGGCTTGGGACCACTTCAGCTTGTCGGGTGGTTTGTCACTAAAGGGAGTTGCTTGGAATTACATGTTATTTGCGTGCTTATGCTTGTGCTACGTTGTATTGCAATGGCTTGGTGTTGTGCTAGATAATGCTTGACGATGCAGTGGGCTGAGCGAGCTCGAGCATGTGAAATTGTTAAACCTTACAGGTTTGCATGTGAAATTGGTAAACTAGTACCATGACCTCCCCACGTGCCAAATTCTAGTATCGCTTGGCATGGCGCTTATATCAAAGTTTGCATAGGCACTTCGTAGCCATATTTGATGGGCCTCCGTGTACCCTAACTAGACTTATTTTATAGCACAATTATGCATTGGGCCTAAAATATGCATGGACCTTCTTTGAGATTTTTGAGCCTCAACACCATCAAAATCCTATTTTGTCAGTATTGTTGAGTGCAAAAGGGATTGAAATTTACGTTTGTGTTTTATGTGGCCTTCTAGTTGATAAGGACGGAAGCCTATTCATCTATAAGGTAGCAATTGAGGAACCAAGGGTTGGATGCCCTTCTTTTGTTGGTCATACATCAGTAACATTGGGGTGGAGTTGCGCTGTGTCGGAGAGAGAGAGATAGAGATGAGCGGTGATAGGAGGAAGGGGGAAGGATCAGCGGACATTGTGATTGGGAGCTGGGTAAGTCGGTGAGGGAGGGAGATTGTTTTTTTATTATAAAAAACTGCTAATTTTTTATATTATTGTACTTTATTTGTTGGTTTAAATTTTTTTAAATAATTTAAAAGTAAAGATTTAAGTATGGTTATAGCAATTGACACATGTCTAGTTTTCAAAATGATCCTTGGAAGTTATTTTACAAATGGGTAAATTTGTCTTTACAATTTTGTAAATAAAGTGAGTGAAAAATAAAATAGGTGGAGGTGTAAATAGCAGCACTCTAAATAAAACATTTTTAATTCCTAATCATATTCCAAGTAATGGTATACAGATCACATTTTGGACATTGTAAACACTTCATTAATACGGCCAAGACTTACTTCTAAAAGTGAATCTTTATCTTCTTCTTTTTTATTAGTTTCGTTTTATCCAAATAAATGAGTAGGAGATATATAAGTTTTTACTTTTACAGCAATATTACAGAAGAGACATAACGGGCTCCGCGTCCAGGCCGTGGGTGACAAAAAGAGCCAATGGGTTGTAGTTTGTAACTGGAGCTCTGAAAAACGGCGCCGTCTTAGCTAACTCCCCAATCTGAACGAAATGGTAATCTTGAACTGCCACTTTACCCACTTCCCTGAAAATAACCAAAACCCATCTGTCTTTACCTTTTTTACCACAGTAATGAACTGACAAATGCCAAGACACCCCAAGCACCAGCTAAGCCTAAAAGAAGATTTTGTGTCATGTGATGAAAAGGCTTGGAAAAAACCAATTGCCCAAAAATATGAGCAGCCCCTAAAAAATTATGTTACAGCTTGGAGTCTCACAAGTACTCTTCTAAACACATACATTTTACATTATTATACATATTTGTTCAGGGGGCTTCCTCCACTGCAACAAACAAACCCATCTCTCGTCTCTCATTGCTCATCTGATCTCCGGGTGCTAGAGGCTAAAGGAAGGCTTCTTCTCTCACCACCACCACAACCACCTCCTCCTCCTCCTCGTCCGCCCCTCTCTTTCTCCTCATACTCCAACCCCAACAAGCTCTAAAAGGTTGAAGTAGTGCTACAACAAAGTTTCTTTATCACAAAGGAGAATAGAGGGGTCTCTGTCAAACCCAATACCGCTATCAAAAAAAAGGAAAAAAACCCACAGAAACCCATCAACGTACCCAATAGAAAGGGCAGAATAATTAATATGTAAATTTCAAAGAAAAACCAAACAAGTGGGGCCTACAAAAAAGTGCAGCTTAAATAGTCTCTTTGCAATTATATACAATTTCTGCCTGGGTTGTGTGTGATATTGACTTGCTGGGCCAACCAGAATCTGTCTATCTTTGATATTGGTCTCTCTATTTCATTGATAATGACACCCAGCAGCAGCAACAACAACAGCGGTTTGCTACAGCAGAGCGAGGGAAGGTCGCCGCCGGAATTGGGCGGCGGAGGAGGAGGTGGGGGTGATGTGGTGGAGGGCGGCAAGGGTCTGAAGAAAGGTCCATGGACGGCGGCGGAGGACCAGATTTTGATGGAGTATGTGAGGAAACACGGCGAGGGCAATTGGAACGCGGTGCAGAGGAACTCTGGCCTCAATCGCTGCGGCAAGAGCTGCAGGCTCCGCTGGGCCAATCATCTCCGTCCCAACTTGAAGAAAGGTGCCTTCTCTCCTGATGAAGAGAGGCTCATTCTTGAGCTGCACGCCAAGTATGGCAACAAATGGGCTCGCATGGCTTCTCAGGTAACTACAAATTAGTTTTCATTTTTCATGATAATTTCCTCATTTCATTTCTGTGTTTTTGATTTCTTGTGCTGCCTGCCTGCCCATGTTTTTGTTTTGGAAAACAAAATGCTGCTGGGTTTGGCCTTTTTTGCTCTGGAAACAGATTTCATTGGGCTTCTTCCCCTGCTTTTGAAGAAAAAATAAAAACTGCTATGGCTTTTGCTTTAATTTTCTGTTGTGAAACAGAAACTTCTCCAGAGAGCATCTAATCTGATTGTTTCTGTTTTTTTTTTGTATAGTTACCTGGGCGAACAGACAACGAAATAAAGAACTACTGGAACACAAGGGTGAAGAGGAGGCAACGCCAAGGCCTACCGCTATATCCCAATGACATTAAACAATCCCAACAATCCCATTCTGTTTCCCAATCCCATTCCCTAACCCTACCCACAACCACAATCCAAAACCTTTTCCAATCCACCACCAATTGCACAACCCCAACTTTTTCCTTCCAAATCCAAAGCCCAATCCAAGCCCATCATATGCACTCACTCTCCCCCACTCCACCATCTCTCTCTCCTCTCTCCTCCCCACACCATCCCAAGTCCACTACTCTCACTTCCCTCCCTCTCTTTGATCCCAGCAACCCCACCACCACCTCTTCCTTCTCCTCCTTCACCTTCCACCGTCCCGCCCCCATCCTCGGAGCCCCATTACGCTACAAACGGTACCGTGACTCTGTCGGATTCTCCCCCCCAGTCTCCCCAACCCCGCAAAGAAGTGCTTCCATTCTACGCGCCAATTCAATGCCTGACATTGCCTCCTTTCAGTTCCCGCGGACTTTGAACCCATCTTTACCACCATTGCCATCGTCGCGAACCCAGTTCGAGTACTCTGAGAGTTTCTTGTCATCTACTGGCTCAGTTTACTCAGTCAAGTCGGAACTCCCTTCAAGCCAAGTATCCCAAACGCAGTCAGAGGTTACCATTGATACCAAGGTAAGCTCGGCAGCGGCAGCGGCAGCAGCAGCAGCAGGAGTAGCCGCCAGCCAGACCCATAGCAGTAATGGGTTGTTGGAGGACTTATTACAAGAAGCTGAGGTATTAGCTCGTGGTGGTGGAAATCATTCAAAGAGAGCAAATGGGCTATTCAGTTCATTTGAGGAGAAGCATGTGTTAGATAATTATGGCCGATGGCTGCAGTCTACAAGCTCCATGGAGGGCTCGTTATTAGGTGAAGTATTGGTTTTTTGTTATTCTTGTTTGTTTTATGATTGAATTTCGGTTTTCATCATAAATGCTCTGTTTCTGCTTGTTTGTGCTTAAATGCTCTGTTTCATTGTGTGCATGCAATTTATTGTGTCAGACACATCAAATGCTGCATTAACTTCCTTTTGCTCTGCTTTGATTTTGATTCTTTTTAATGAGTGGAGAAACACTTGTGTGGAACGGGAGTTAGCACTATTTTGCTATGCCGGCCAATTATGCTAAGTGGAAAAGTTATCATACTTGACTATCATGATTAGTCGGGATAGCAAAATAATGATATCCCGTTTTACAAAAGTCTTTCTGAATTGAGTGAGTCGTGAAAGCAAAAAATTTATGTTTCAATTATGGTTTATGACACAAAAACAGCTCAAACGCATTAAGATCTCAATAGTCAAAGTTCTTATCCTCAGATTCCCCAAAATGAATTATGATTTGATTTTCTAATATTAGTGATAATGAACAAGTAAAAGCATCTTCTGAAATGGAAAATTTTGTGTGTCATTAGCATCTTTAGGTAAAGCCTCGATGTCCACTCGTTTCCATATTTCGACTATGGAGACTTTGTGTGTGAAGCGTGTGCATATGTCTTTTCTTTTCTATTCTTCTTCCCCCCTTTTTGAGTAAGTGATGGTTTAGATGGTGCAGATTAACTGACCCTGCCTCTAGAGTGGACTTCTCTATCTTTTAAGTTTATTCTCAACTTCTCTTATCCTTTTAAGTCTTTGCCCATTTGAGGGTTGGAACCAATGATGTCTGAGTTTACAGCTCGTCCCATGCTCATCCTTTAACATATTTGCAAAACCTAGTTAAGGGATGTGCTCTCTCTTTCTCTCTCTGCTAGGAGCCATTTTCTCTTTCTTAATTTGTTTGTTAATTAATCTGATTTTCATAATAATGACCTTTTCTCTCAACACATGCCAGAAGCAAAGCCAATCCAGGATGATCACTTTAGCTCCATGCCTGAAGATTTGTCAAAGCTGTTCAGTTTCATCCCTTCCACCGAGCCCATCTCCGATTGGTATAGTGACAGTGGAGAGCTCTCCAACGGTCACTCTTCCAGCGTAACGGATGCTTGTTTGGATTTTGACATGCAGCAGCATATGGCCTCATTGTTCCCTGTTGCTGCCACAGCAGAGCATGGCAGAGCCTCTAGCTCTTGGGACAACTTGCCTGGAATTTGCTGAGGATGATATTCAATTATACAAAAATATTATTATAAATTATTACAGAGCATATAATAAAAGCTTTGATGGCTTAAAAGAGACTCTTGTTGTTTCATCTTCCTTGATGGTGTTTGTTTTCATCATGGTATTGTAATATTAACTTATATATCTTTTTTTTGGATCTATTATGGATGCCACATTATTAATTATACATCTAATTTATCACTTATGGTAATTGATACTTTGTGTTGATTTGCCTAATCCTTGTTGAAGAGCCAAGATCACCTGCCTAAAATGGCAGAATATTAATTAGTCAAAATTATGAATGTGGCCAGGGGCGAACCCTGAGCGGGGATTAATCCCACTTTCGGGTGTGGGGACACTTTGTGTTATTTTTTAAAAAAAAAATAATATGGCAGGTGAGGATTATAATTAATAACTTATTTTGGAGGCCAGATTAATCATTAATGACATGCGAAGATTAATAATTTTAACTTAATTTGCAGGCTAATTATGGTATATCCCCTAATTAGCTGGAAAAAAAAAACAGTCGTAACTTGTGGTATGCGTGAGAGTCAGTTGTTTCTTAGGACTCTGCTTCTTTAAAAAAAGAAAAGAAACGGGAAGTACAAATATCAGGCTTTTGTTTTGCTTATAAATATTTACTGTTTAGGTTTTCACCTTTAGGAAACAGTGCAGTCAAAAACCCTAGAAGCTGACCCTCATCGATCATGGATCCTCAGCCTCAGCCAGAGCAAGTCAAGTACATCTGCGGAGGTACCCACTTTTCCTTTTGTTTCCCGAGAAAATTCACCCACTTTTCCTTTTGTTTCCCGAGAAAATTCGCTAGAAAAATTGAAAGAAAATAATTTTTTGGAAACATGAAAAAGCAAGCCTTTTTTATTTTGTGATGTTAACTTGTAGGTTGTGGGGAGGAAGTCACTTTGAAGCCAAACGAAAAGGTTCAGTGCCGTCACTGCGATTACACTATTTTGTTCAAGAAGCGTACTCGTCGTAGTAAGTTTTACCATTTTTTATTTATCAATTATTAATATGTATATATATATTTTTTTAAATTAGTTAGCTTTATACATTCAATAATTCAATAATTCTTGTGAATTGTGAATTTTTAATTTTAGTGGTAGAGCATTTATTTCCACATGAATATTAAAGAAGAAAGAGTGATTTGATCAACTTTGTGTGCACCAATAAATGCACAAGTGTTAAAACTGTGTCATATCTACTTGTAAAGTACCTTGAACATGCCCTTTATAAATGGTTTTTTTAATTGTATTTCATTAGTGTAGTTCTCATTACAACTCTTCATGTTAGTAAGAGACATTTAAAGAATCAAACCAGGAAAAAATAAGTCCTCGCCTATCAAATGTAATAACAATTGAGTTTATAAATTTTTTTTCTTCAAAATAGTGCTTCAATTGATTTATACTATAATATGGAATTTTGAGAGCCTTATTTGTGAAGATACATTTTTACTCAAGAGTCCCAAGTTCCTTGTTATCATTGTGCGCACATTTTTGTGTGCATGTCGCCTATTAATGCATTGTGAGATTCACTTACATCAATAGCAGCTGCTGACGCTTGCGTGGCCTATTGTTTGTGGTATTACTCTATTATATTTTTGGGATTATGTTGTCTAATTATCTTTAAATCATTCTCTGTCACATGATTTAAGTAATTGATATATGATTTTTGGTTTTTGCAGTCGTGGAGTTTCTGGCACGCTAGGAGAGAATTTGGGATGAATGAGCATAGAATAATTAACTGAGGCATGTGGTGTCCTACATGTTCCGATTTGCTCATGTGGGTTTGGGATTTATCAGCAAGTAGTATATAGAGAAAAGAATGTTAGTAGGGCAATGTGACCAGTTTACGGGTTGGTCTTTAAAATAATATCATATTTTAATTGATGTCTGTTTTTATTTATTTTTTCCACTTCGTGATTAAAATAGTGTCTTCGCTGTTGATAAGCTTACAAGTCCATAAGCAACTGGTATTGTTCAGCTGTAACTATAAGAACATATTTTAGAAGAGCATAAGAAACTTGGGAAATAGAATGATTATGATGCTGCATGATAACTGGCGTAATGAAGGAAAATAAAAAGGGAAATAGAGTGATCATGATGCTGCAAGTCATTCTACAACTAAACTTTCCAAGGCTCAACATAATGGTCATCGCCTCTTGCCAACGCATGAGACATGACAGTTAGTCCATTTTCATTGGTGGCGGTCATGTCTGGTCCTAGCCGCTAAACAGGTATCAGATTTCAACCTTGTTGCCCAGGACCAGCTGGTGGCATTTCGTTGTCCTTCAAAGAATGAGAAGTTGTGTCAAATTTTACCAACCTTAAAAAAGAATGGAAGGAATGGAGTAGAGTGTGGTTCAAGCACTAATGGTGGAGTAAAGTGTGGTTCAAGCACTTTAAGAAGAGATTGAATCTGCAGGGGTTTGAGCACCAAGCACATTCAATAGATATCATGGTCCTCTAGGTCGGAAATCATCAAACACAAACGCAAAACATGAAAAATTGGAAAGAAAAATAAGCATCACGCATTCGACAATTTATTCACTGAACTCATAAAAGGATTAACCATATAATATTTCCAGCATAAGGTGATGGATCCAAATGTTAACAGTAGGCATTATATGAAGAGCAACCTCAAATTTGGGACTGCAATAGCAGAAGTTGAAATCCGAGAATTTACAAATTTTTCATACTTCTTAAACGTCTTATTTACATATCAACTTGACTGCACTGGGATTAACCAAATGTGTTTTCGCCACTGTAGGTCATGTAAAGGAAACCATCCTCATCTTTGTTTTCCTCATAGATTGCAGACATCATGGCAGCTGCAATAGCACAAAACCAAACATACGTTGAGAAATAGATCATTAGATGCACATACAAAACATCTTTGGAGCATTATTCTCACCAGTGGGTGGCAAAATGTTCTTGACAAATATAAAAATAGCCTTCTCAGCACTGAGTTTTATCCTCTTACGAACCACATAAACAAACTGCCCAACAGTCAGATCAGCAGGAACCAGATATCTGTTTCGATCATTGATCATTACACAAAATCCATTGAGTTAGATCGTGCACTGTGCAAAGAATGCATTACGGATAGTGTAACAATCACAAGTCCATTTGTTAGAAACTAACATTTCAGCTTCAATGCAAGCACTAGCTCTTCATAATTTCTTCTAGTAATATTATGAAGTGAGAACCCGTTATGGCTAGTGATACATTTGAAGTTAAATTTTTAGATCAAAGAGGCATAACTTGTTTGTGCTCCACAGTAAACACTTAATGATACACATGAAACACCCTATGTAGGAAATAATCTATAATGTAACCATAGTTTGGCGATGTCTAACTTGATCCCATGCAAGACACATATAGCCAACAACACCACACACATACTTTCAAAATGACTTGGAAAATTGTAAAGTGCCAGCAATCAAGCACATGCAGAACTCATCAAAGCAGGGAAAAAAAATCTATAACATAGAAGCATGCATCAAGTCTTGACCTTACCAAAGAAGTGTCACACAAATGTGTACAGACACACACACGCGCACATTCTTCAAAAGGAAAACCTTTTAGAAAATTGCATAGTACCAGGAAGCAAGCATCATGGCATAACTCGTCAAAGCAGGAAAAAGAAATAAATTATATCACGTACACAAGCCAGTATGAAGTCTTGATTACTAAGAAAATTGGGAACAACCAAGATAGAAATATATAAAGCACATGTGAAACAAATAAAGACAAGACTGACTTCTTCTTATCAATGTCTGGTATGTCACTTCTTTCAGCCTTCTCCACAATAACCTATATAGAGAAAAAAGAAGATGAACACATAATTAAAGAACAATTATGTATAAGACATACAGCATATGGACAAGGATCTTGAAAGTGTTAAAAAATGCACCACACTTCAAGCCCAAAGTTAAACGAGTATTGCATGGAGAATTTTTAACCTTCACGAAGTCCCTTTAGAGAGGCACAACTCAAACACATGAGCACATGCTGTTTTGCAAGGCTCAAGGCTCAAACAAGCTTTTCTTGGTTCAAGTTTTGTATTAATTAACATTTTGAGAAGTTAAGCTTTAAAATTGCATATTGCTTAGGCTCTAAAAGGCCTTAGCTTCTAACTGCCCCATGACCCTTTTTATAAGATGGCTCTTGATGAATTGCAAGTGATATTCATACCGGAATTCTGTCAGGATACTTCTCCCTGATCCGAGCAGCTTCTGCCTGCCTCCTTTCTAGCAAAAGAAAAAAACAATAAAAGAATTAAAACAAAAGAAAGTAAAAATGAATAAGGTTGATCTACTGGAAGATATCAGAACTATAGTGATGCTGACTCTATAGAATGCACACACAAAGAAAATCAAAATAGAAAGGCCTAGAACAATTCAATTACAGAATTAAAGGTAATATTCATATACTGAGGTTGACAATTCATCTCTCAATTATATCTCAGAAAATCAGCAACACAGATCATACAACTCATAAATAAAAACAAAAAGGAAAATAATAAGGGAAAAGAAGAGATGACCCAAATCAAGAAAGATAAGGGTTGAAGCTTAATTCAGTATAAAAATAACAAAATTTCAATACTATGTTCATAAATTAATGAAATTGCGAGAGACCCATTTTCAATCAACAAAACCCATATGTAACTCGAGATCAATCACATCAGAGAGGGAGGGAGAGAGAACCGAGTGGGTGTTCCAGCTTGAAGGAGCTTTTAGCCATGGAGGATTACAAGTCTTGACGGTTTAGATAGCACTTCCGAGTTCCGATCACAGCATAGAAAAAAGAACCAAATTAGGGTTTCCGATTGAAAAAAAATGGTTAATCGAAAGATTACAAAAAACAGAAAAGCCTTCTCTTTTCTGCAACTTCTTACCACAGAAGATCTGAAGAATAAGCAAAGGAAAAATATTTGGAAAAGAATCTGCAAGCGACAGAGAGAAAAACTGCAGAAATAAGAAAGCGAAATACTGTGATTGGGAAACTGATATTGCTCAAAAGAAAGAATGTGACTACTTTTACTACTTAACCCGAAAGCAAATTTCTTTACTTATCAGTTATATCACTCGTTCACCTTCTCCACTAAACGACGGTTGTTGTTGTCGTTTCGTTTGCTGTTAGGCACACAACAATTGGTTGAGTTCTCTTTGGACTAATCTGGACTGCGATCTTCGTCTCCCAAAAAAATCTGGACTGCGATCCTTTCTGATCCTGCTCCATATTGGGCCGAGTTTCGATGGACGACAAATAGAACTGGGTCAAGTCTGAATAAAAAACAAATATAATGCTAAGCTCAACAAGTTTGCTTTAATTTGTACTTATTAGGACTCATGACTCAAACTGTTTTTGAGTCTAACCTAATTTGAGTTTGCAACTTTATTAAATTGTTAAAGAATAATATAATTTTTTTTTAAAACAAATTGATGAGTATTTATAGAGTTTAGGATGTGTTCTAAGATTGTATCTAACTTAGAATAATATATTTACTTATTTTTACCTTTGGATTTAAATTTCAGATGTTGGAATTTTTTTTTCCCATTGATCCGAATGTGTTTTAATATCAACCATTGATTTCTAGCCTTTAGGTTTGAAAAAAAAAACAAAAAGAAAGCAGCCCATTTGAAATGCAGCCATAGAAGTGCAACGTTAATTCCGCCAGGATTGGAATCTCGGGCAAACACCGCCCCATTTTTCAGTCAACCCAAATTTCCCCCCTCCAAATATATGGGTTGGAGAAGGTTTTGGACTAAAAATTCCAAATTTTGGGGTTTGCCTCCCTGGTTGGAGAAGGCCTTATGTCCAAAACTGGAGTCAACTTACCGATTTGTCTTCGGTCACTGGCGTTCTTCTGCGGATGGTACTAAAATCTGTAAAAGAGACAACATAAGGCATCAATATGATACCAGCCGAAAGCACTATGATTAAATTAATAGATTGAGGAATTAATTTGACATAGTGACAGTGCACTTGTGATTTCTTCGATGTTGAACTATTGGCATGACGACGTGGCCATATGGTTCGGCAAGGGGCAGGCTCGGTGGTTCAGCAACGGTCATCACTTCAAGGCCCGCTTCTTACGAATTTCGCTCGATCAGGTATATAATATAAACAATACCTCACTATATAATTGGAGAATTCATGCACATGTTAGGATCTTTTTCAGGTACTAGGGTTTCAATGTAATCAATTTTACCTTTGTGGTTTATACCAGTGTTTTCAAAGACATGCCTAAGCGTGCATCGGAGCGCGCGTTGGAGCGAGGCGGAGGGAAATCGCTTTAGGCGTACGGCCGTTTAGCTTGTTGCACGCCTAGCGTAGCGAGGCGTGGTGAGGCGTGATGAGGCATGCGTGGCGAGGCGCAAAGAAGCACCGCTGTCTGCAAGCCAGGCGAGGGGAAGCGCCGCTTTCTGCAAGCCAGGCGAGAGGAAGAAGACGACCTGGCTTGAAATTTTTTTGTTACGGTTTGTTTTGATCAAACTACGTCGTTTCATCTAGCCAAGTTTTTTTTTTTAAACTGAGGCTTAAACGCACGTTTTGATTTTTTTTTTTTTTTAAACAAACATCATAAAAGGGACAGACCATAAAAGGTACTATCCTGGGCTGCGATTTTTATTTTTTTCAGCCCAAAATACATATAGCACACCACCCCAGTCAAAATATTTTTTAAAAGCAAAACTCAATTGTACCCTTTTCTAACCTATTTTCTCTCTTCTACCAAACAACCCACCAGGTCAAAATATATATATATATATATATATATATATATATATATATATATATTTTCTTCTTTTGGTATTATGGATGGATGCCAACGCTCAAACCCCAATTCAATTCCTAAGTTGAACATACATTGGGCTTATCCAAAAAAAAACCTTCTTAGCACTCATAGCTAATGAAGTTTTTTGTTCAGTTAAAGTGAATGTTTCACTCATAGCTAGGTGTATTTTTTATATATATAAATGATTCATTAATGGACCTATATGTATATTCCTAATGCGATAATTTCCATCAATTTTAATTCTCTTTATAAGTTGAAGCATCTCTCTCCTTCGGTATGCAATTCTCTTTGTACAAGATTTATATATATATATATGTTAGTTTTTTTCTTAACAACACAATATCTATAAAACCCACTAAAAATAACACTCAAGTCCACACATAAATGCCGAAAATCATAGCATTTTATGTTTTATGATGGGGAGTGGGATGCTTGACTTGAATTGAGTTATTCTTTTGATGATGAATAAGTATTTTATGTTTTGAGATTGATTATTATGCTTGAATGACATTTAGTACTTATATTTTGAATAGAATATTCTGGCTCAATAAGAATTAGTAGTACAATTTATCTCAGTATTGTATTATTTATAATTTTTTTATTAAAATAAATTAATGTTCAGCGAACTTACGCCTCAACGCTTCAAGAGTTTACGCCTTGCATAGCGGACTAAAAATGCCTCATCTCTACGCCTCGCCTTTTAAAACATTGGTTTATACTAGTTTTGATCGAATACTTAATTACATCAATTTGCAACCAAGTTCTTTGGGTTTACTTGGACGCAAGTGCATTATTTTAACTGATTAAATGAGCTTGGACAAGAAAGATTATAATGTGACCTACTAAATTGATGGAAATTGAACATTTGACTAAAATTGATAGTATAAGTAAATCACATGGCAATTACAGTAAACTACAAGGACTAATTGTCAATTTTGGTCGTATAAAAAAAAATTGTTACTTTTGGTTTTTTTCGTTTTTGCGATCAATGAAGAAGAAGAAAATCGAATTTAAAATCTCTTTCAATATTGAGATGCTCACATGAAATGCATTTTAAATGACAGTCATATTACTTTCCTACAAATTTTTGGAGCTTCATCTTCCACTCTAATAAGTTGGTGGAAAGTTCTGCTTTGGGTGTGGTAGGTGAGAATATGGACTCTTAGTGCTCCACTTTTCAAACAAGATGATTTGTGTAAAAGCATAGACCTTTACTTTAATCTGGAAATACAGATATTCCAACTACTTGGAAACACTTCAAAACTAATCATTTCACAAATATATATATATATATATATATATATATATATATATCATATTTCTTTTTATGTTCCTCAGATTTATGGAAGCAACCCCATCTAAGTCCTCTCTTCATCCACCTCTTTATGAGAAACAGCAGGTGGCTCAAACATGCTAAAGACCCTATAAGCTGAAATCACAGCTAAGACAATGAAGCTGCAAAGGGCCAGGGCATGGAGAACCAAGGCCACCTTCATTCTACTGCAGAATCTTCCATAAGAACTACAAGCTTCACTCCATGAGACTGTCCTGTCACCATTGGAGGCCAAAGACAGTATCTCCATAACTGCAGCTCCAGATGTGAGCATTAAGTAAGCCACAATCTGCACCCAAAATTCAAACAAAAGAAAAGGACACAAAATCAGCAAAGGCCACCCTCTTACATATATTTGTGCCAAATTTGGGACCTTAATAGTGCTTAATTAGTGGTTTTCAAAATTACAATTAAGCCTTCAACACAAATCAGGACAAAAACCAAAATGGGTAATCACACATTTTATCAAACTTTGAGGACATGTCTGAAAAAAAATAATAAGAACAGAATTATTTATGAGGGTAGGTATTTCTTTTTTTCCCCAAAATTCCAAACATCCACCTCCTATATATTATTATTATTATTATTATATGTCTGAAAGTGAAAAAGAGAGAAAATAAAATAAATTGATGGGGACAAAGAAGGGCAAAGAAAATGAACCTGGTCAGAGACAAAGAAAAGCCAAGCTTTAGTCACCAAGCATCTGATCCATGAGGCCATAGTTGTAAGAAAAGCATATGCAGCAGAAATGGTGCTGATGCAAACCATGTACCTGCAGAAAGACAGCTCCAATATTAAATTTAAAAACAGAAGAATTAGGCAGACAAATTAATGTCCAAGAAAATAAAAAAGAAGATGAATGGGGTTCTTGCTTGAGGCCCATGAAATTGCTGAACTCTAGCTTCCCATAGCTGATGTTGTCTTGTTTGTTTGTCACAGTGAGCCATATGGTTGCAATGCTAAGAGGAATCACTGAAACCCTAAGGGAGCAATCGAGGAGCTTCAGAGCAGGAACAGGAAGGTTGGAAGTGAAGTTAGGAGCATTTTCATCTAAGTTTTCTCTCATTTTTGGGCAATGCAAATAAGACCAACACCAACTTTCACTTTAACAAGAACCTCTAGTCTTATTATATGAGAGTGCAGGCAGACTGTAGAGAAAGATGAAAATTTCTTTTCTTTTCTATTTTTTTTTATGCACAAGAGAGATGAAAATGTTGCTAAGACTAAATGGTAATGTGGGTAATAAATATAAAACAGTTTAGGGAAGATGTTAGATATACTTATGTACTTGTACCTTTTTTTTGTGTGGAAAAATAATCAATATGGGTTTATTTTTCCTTTTCTTTTATTTTACTTAGCTAAGGTTTTATTTTATTTTATATATAAAACAAAACGCTTGAAAGAATGTGTGGAGATATATTACATGGAGTATTGTTAGTGGGAAGGGAAAAGATAGATGATAGTGGGGCTGTTGCTTTTCAAGTGCAGGAAATCATGACATGGTGTTGTGATTATCTAGAACAAATGCCATGATTGATGATGATTCTACATGACATCAGGCTTCCTGATACTTTAAACTACTTTATTATGAGAAAGGAAATGCATAAGCTCACCATCTTTTAACTTTAGTATAGTGAAACCATTTACATTGAGAACAATTGAACATATGCATTCAAAAGCATAACCAATTCAACCATTGAAAGCATAGCTCCTCACTTTCATCTCTTTCAAGTTCCTCCGGTGAACACTTTTATAATGGATACAACAACACATATACATATTAGCTATGGTTAATTTTTTTTTTTTTTAGTACAAGCAATAGTTTAAACTACAGGGAAGGGGGATTTCTCACACACACAACTATGATGTCGTGGCTAAACTCCATTAGTAGCTATGGTTAATTATAATATAACAGTTGGCAAACATTGAGTAAAATGATGATGCTCCACCACTTGTCCAATTCCCAACATTGAGTAAAGATAATGAGCAAAATTATTTATCCAATTCCCAATCAAGTGCTTGTGTGAAAACATCATCAACTGAACTAGAAATCCACCCTAGGGAGGATTGTTGATCATAAGGCTACATGACCTCATAGTGACATATTTAATCTCTTCTTATTTTTTGTGTTGGGAAACATAATTTCCTAAAAGAGCCACCCAGAATGCTACAAGTACAAGAGCTAGATAATCTCTTTGGTTGCCTCTGATGGTGACAACTTATTTGTCTTCACCCATAATTTTTTATTTTATTTTATTGGTAAATTTTCTCCCATCAATTTGGTTGGGCTGTTTACTTAATGGATGACCTTTGTTTGGTCACTTGATGCTTTTATATCACCTACTCAAATTCATTAGTCTGAGCCGGGTAGATGGGAGTATACAGTTAATGCAGTATCTATGATCAACAAGTTGTTAACTCGGTCAATTCAAGTGAATTAAGTCAACTGGCCTGTGGTCACATATGCTTTGCACAGTGAAGCTTCATCATCAAGAAAGAGCACCAAAAAATATCTATCCTCATTTCTTCTACTATCATGGAAAAGGTATAAAACCCACAAAAAGTTCAACTGCAATGCACTAATTTATAAAGTAAAAGGCAGCAGGACATTGGCACTTATTGTGGAGCTCCATTAGCCATGGAACACTTACAAATGGCCCCGGAAGCACTCAAAGAATGAATTAACTACAATCTTTTGCTTCTTTTAAGTTTGTTATTGGGGTTCTCTCCTCTTCTAAAACGGAGTAGAATCCCAGAAATAGGAAAGCAACTTCCCCAGCAGGGTGCCAACCCATCTCGCAATGCATCTCATTTTACATATTGTGTTACAAACTTTTTCTGTGTGGAACTTTATGATACAAGCTCAAGCCATTTACATGTTCCTCCTGAGTTAGGAAGAAAGTTGCCGGTTAGAAAACTGCATTCCACAAAGCATTCTCACCTTCTCCACAGCGCCGATGGACCTCCTTGATCCTCTCAGAAGACTTGCAGATTCCACTGCAAGTCCAATCAAACGAAGCAACACAGACATTGCCTGCCTGAGCCTTCCATTCACAATCTGCGGTAACAATTAACACCATTAAACTTCTAATTGTACATTTCATTATGATAATATCTGTTCCTAGCTTGAACCATGCAACGTTAAGTTTCACCCTCATTTTGTTTTATTTGTAATTTTAACATGTAAACTTATCATGAATGAATGGGCAAATCCACACAAAACTCACCCACCAATAACATGGAAAGAGCACCACAGGGAAAGACAGGTCTTTCACCCGTGTTGTTCCGCACATGATCAAACCTGACCTTTAAGTCTTAAACAGAAGTAAGTCATAAACAGAAAGAAGTGAACTTCTGGTAAGAAATGGTCAATAGGTCGGAGGATCCAAGCTAAGATCTCATGACGAGTCTTAGATGTGCCGCTGGTCACCATGATCAAGTGTCACCGGCTAAACAAAAGTGTGGCAATTAATGGGCTACAATCAACCCATAACACAATCCTAGATACGAAAGCCACTGCACAGACTTGTGTGTTGTAACAAAGGTCAGCGCCAAAGGGCAGGCGTGCTTTAAAGTGGTAGTAGTCGTCTCTTCTAATTATTATTATTTTTCAGAACAGTAAACACAATGGGTAATTGTGTCTTTCCCACTTTTTTTACACTAAATACATCCTCCGGAATTTCAATTCTATGGGTCTGTAATGAGTGAAAAACTCAAACCTCAGCTGCCTGTGGACCTAGGCCTTGTATAACATGTAAGCCAATGCTTTATGTCACAACCACCAAACTATCCCCATTCCCAGTGTGCCACAGTGAAAATTGTGCTACCCAAATAAATAAGTCAACTTGTTTGCTATAAGAGTCAGAATAATAAACAATGTCTTGGTGATCCATTGGCACTCTAAATAACTGAAACACAACGTTGAAGATATGGTACATGCAACAACCCAGGTTAATCAGATGCTTAGTGACCAAAATTTCTTTTCTCAAAACTAATGCCATAGCAATCCTCATTAATACCCAGATAGTTAAAAGGAAATGGGACAAAATAGATGCATATGAACTTACCAGGTGGTGTTCCACAACATAATCTTCGGTCATCAATCTGCTCCACATCCAATCCAATGAACCACGAGCCCAGAGAAACATCCTCATTGGCATACTTGTGTAGCACATGCCTACATGATTAGCATAATGTAAGAAATAAGTCAACGTACTTTGGGCAGAAAGATTGCCACCATACAGAATATGGAAACATACTGGTTGATTGATATGTAAGTAGCCAAGTCTTTTGAGATAGCATAGAGCTGTCCTGTGGCATGACGGAAATATTTGTTCCCTTCCTCGCCAAATTTCCAATACTCGGGCTCATGATATCTCACTCCCCTGTTGATAAACAAATAAGGTAAGGGAAAGAATGGCAAAAATTACTAGCTGAAAGAAATAGTTTGAAGAGTGTACAGCTCACTTTCGAGCAAGGACTGGACCAGATTTCATGCATCCAATATACACCCTGGGGTTTGATCTATGTCTAGCTAAAGTTGCTCCAAGTGTTCCTGCAAAAACATGATGAATGAATTTGACACCAAGGAAAATGGAGAAAGATTTAGGCAAAAGTTATTACACACTGGCTGCAGCAAAAATGCCAACATTAATGACTACTTAAACAAGACTCTGATTTCAGCTGTATTCAAGAAAAGCCAATTTCCAGTTTTAAAACCTTGAAAACACAAATTTTCAACATTTTTGGCCACAGTACTACCCATTTTTGCTAAACATAGTCATATAAAGACAATGCTTTACATCACTCAGTATTCATCATGAAAACATTTAGAGGTTATGTAAAGCATGAATACTTAGGAAACTTTATGAATACCAAGTGGACAAGTAATTTTGAGCTTGAATAATGAATGCTTCAAACTCAATAAAACAAAAACAAAAACAAAAACAAAAAACTTTCCTGAGTAAAAGATTTCTTACGCTTTTATACATACAAAAGAAACAGAACACGTGATAAATATATACCTATATTTACATGTACATCATCATCAACTTTGACGTAGAAATCTGCATCCCATGAAGCAACAGCAGAGGCAAAAAAGATTTTCGTCTTTGCTGACAATTCAAGATAGCCCTCAACATGATCCTGCTTTCACAAAATTTATGAAGACAAATTTCGATCAGCTTTTTCCTCAGATCAACACATTATGAAATGTCCCTACATTGTATATCTGTTCTACAACTAACTGAACTAGTTGAAAAGATAAGGGCTTTACCAGCCGCAAAATGTCACCATGTTTTTTATCCTCTGCTTCAACAGCTCTATCAAGGATACCACCTGATGTAGCACTAGCAATGGAACAGGTGATAGAGGAAAGACAAATCAGTTTGTGATCATTAAAGTTTATATTTTTTATCTTTAAAGAAGTGCAAAAGATTTCAAAGTTGAGGTGACTATATCGGATAACCGGGGGGTAAATCCTGTGATAAAAAAATTAACTTTTAGATAAAACATAAAAATAAAAACGAAATAAGAAATGCAGAAGTGAAAACAGAATGCATACATACACATATAGACAATGGAGCCTGAAAGCTGTCTAGCATGCACACTTGTAGTGTTTCTTTACATGATGGAGAATAAAATTATGATGTGGATAGTAGAAGGGAGGGGGAAAAGAAATTAGAATTTTAAGACACAACCAAAGGGGAAAAGAGTATTTGATTCTATCACATTGCATGATTCCCAGAATGTTTTTAATAAATAAAAACTCTCTACATAGATTGAATCTATGGCAGGATAAGGATCTCAATAGCAAAGAACCAAATTACATGATTTTCTTGTGAAAGACTGAGACCTTCATGAAATCTATTGATGGAATACCTAAACGAGAAATCAAAAGAAAATTGGTATCAACAAATAGCTTTGAACTCAAATGCCCACCTGTGACCTATTACAAAGCGAATTACAATGCCCTTTTCTTCCTCAAGCTTCTTTCTTTTATCGCCTAATCATAGAGTAAAGAAAAAGTGGAAAGGAAATGTCAGACGCTTTCAAATCTAATTAGAAAATTATACAAGAAAGCAGGTTGTCAATCAACAAACCTTGAGGCATCCAAGTAGCACGAACTGAATCTCTGCGCTTTCGACTGCTAAAAGCAGTATTTATTCCTACGACCATCAGATATTTTCTTTTCTTTCTTGTCTCCGGAATTTTTAAATTTTCTACAATAGGTGAACCATTAAGTATAGATTCCTGTGCAGCCCTTGCAGCAGCTAATTCCATCTCCAAATTTGAAATTTTTTTATCCAGTGTGCTGCATTTTGTAAGAGTCGTGAGATATAACACTGGCAACTTCAACAAAATTTAGATAAGCTCCGGCATTGGCTTACTGTATAGCATGATGAGTCTTTGAAACTTCCCCATAAACATCCTTCTGTTCATGCTCTACATCCTTCTAAACAAAAAGAAAGGTAGAGATAAATAAACAAATAAGGAAAAGAAAAGGGCATGGTTATTTGGATAAAAGATACTCACAACTGTTGGATCACAGCCAGAAACTAACTGCGGTGTTCCTTCTTCATGCCTTGCCGTCCTCGCTATGCCTTTAATTTCAGGCACTGACCACATTCTGTTGGCAGAGTTTATTTATTATTTTTATAAGTATAGAACATGCCTGAAATTAAACTCTACCATAGAACACACTACTTTATCCCTTCTGATAATGTTCCAAGTAATAACATGTTTTGATGTGTATGCATGCACATTTTGCAGAGAAATAGCACGTAGCAACCGGAATGTGACGTGTAAGCAGATATGCGAAGCTAGAGGATGTAATAAAAAACCGATATCCTAATCTGGAAATCATGCAGGAGGAACCCATCAAAAGGTTTTCCGTCAATGAGAAGCAAAGAGAGGGAAAGGAAAGGTCAAGGGAGGGAGGGGCCGCACAGAAGATGGTGCAGGACCACTTAATGAAGAAGGGACACCAGAGTCCTCTCTTGAACTAAATGATTAGGACAGCAACTGATGTCCAAGCATGATGTCTGAATTCAAGCAGTACGATGAATAAAATTCATATAAAACTTTGAAAAGTTGGATCTATTACATGAAATTCAGATCTATCACAATCTCATAATTGTAATACAGAAAAATGAGAATTCCAGGACACATAAGCTTCATTTTCTGATTAGTAAAACTGCTTTTAAAAACCACGACCATCATCATTAATCTCCACTTTAAGATTCCCAGAAAACAATTAAGAAATACACCAAAGATGCTTTAATTACCAAACCCAGATGACCGTTCAAAATCCATCATCAGTCACCAATATTCTTTAAGAACTATTGGTTGACACAATTGATGCCAATACACAAACCCACCAAAATTCCAAATCTTTTACTAAAATTAAGGGGAAAAGGAAGCTACAAACTTCACCAAATTAGAGTTACAAGCTAAATACTTAAACAAATGGATCGAATTCAAAGAAAAATGGAAGCTTTATGTGAGTAGAAATTACCTATCAGAGAAGAGCATCCCAGCACAAAAGCAACAAATACAAAACAAAATGGTCCATTTCCGAGACACTGCACTCTTTGAAGCTGACTCGGCTCCTCTGCTCTTCCAAGACATTGTACTTCTCTTCACTCTAACCAAACCCAATAGCTAAATCAATACATGACTCATTACCAATCCCAAGTCAATGAAGTCAACTCACTTGTTTGACCCAAATTCAGATCCAAATATTCCACGCTCCTTAGGAAAAATCGAACACCCAGATGTTTTCACAGAAACCTCTGCATGCTCAAAGCATGGAGGTCTGGTCTCTTGGGTTTCTGGGTCAGTGTCGTTGTGTGTTTCTAAATTGGTGTTAAAGAGAAGGTGGAGGTGCGTAGAGGTGAGGAAGACCCAACAACCATTGGTGTTGAAACTTGAAATACTGTACAAAAATTACATAACTGACCTCAACAAAACTTTTTATGTTCAATTTTCTGTCCCAAGTTGTACGTCTTAAGCTTTGCCATACGTGAGAGACGACATCTTAGCTACCTCATGATTTGTGAAGAAGCCTCTGTGCCTCAAAAATACCATACCACTTGAGATCTCGAGTAAATTTCTGACCCAAAATAGAACGCCTATGAAAGGCTTTGAGTATGAGCAGTAACAAATCCATAAGGAAGAAACTTTACGTGACGAGAGATATAGAAAAAAAATTATATGTGCGACCGTGAATTCAAAAACGCCGCATCTTTCTTTTCTAAAGTTTAATGAAAACTTATGAAACTACTTGTAACTAGTAAGAAAATTGTGAAAGTTTTGAGTTATTGGCCTCCTCAAATATGGAAAGTTTTGAGTTATAGTAAAGTTTTTCTAGACACAAGAAGGAATTGGTAAGTGAAAGGGGAAACATCTGCATAGGTACTTGGCAATGAAACAAAATTGGAATTGGATGGTTTAAAACTTGTTTGGAATGTTACTCAGAGGATTTTGGATTTTAGACAGACAATACAAAAGAACATCACGAGACCATAGATCAAAGTTTTTTCTTTTGGAGCAAATCAAAATTTACAGGCGAAAATTAAGCATATATCGAGCATTACTCCTGTCGAAACCATATTTGTATATTACATTGTATATCACATCTCTAATAAATGTGGGCTCCATTATATTAATGGGCTCTACCTCTATCAGAAAGATAATATAAAATGTGATAAGTCTAGCATTACCTCGCTAAATGTCAATGAACTAAATTGTATGATTTAATTTGAAACGTAGTATTGCAAAATTAATACAATATTGCATTGTTGTAAGTGAAGAAAATAAATGTTTGTTGAACAACCAATATCACATGTCGGCATAAGGTGCAGAATAATTTAATTTATTTAGAGAATCAAAAGGTGGACTCTTTCCTTCTAAATTTATTTGTCTTCACAAATGCTCAACAGCTCTTACAAGTTACATACCAGCAGACGGCATGCACACATGGAGCACGTGCAAAGAACATGACACAAATAATGGATTTTACAGGTCCAGAGGCCCCATCAAATGAAATGAATGATCAAATACCTGCAATAACCCATTATACATTCCTTTTGTTTAAGGTTATAATTTGAAGAACAAGACTCAGACCAAACCCTATCTAAGAATTGATTGGGTTCAAATGGGTATGAAGCTCGGGTTGAACTTGAGATAGATAATTTCTCGAATCTCATCAAAATCAAAATTAAGCTTGATTAGCCAAAATTTAAACATTAACCAATAACAATAATTAAAATAGAAATAAAAAGCAAATTCATTGGTGGCATAAATGTAATTCAGCACGTTTTTGCTCTTGTGTCATGTCTTTGGCAATCTTGGCATCATTTGGAATAGTCGATGCAATTTTTGTCTAAAATATCGGTGGTCAAAAATACGGAAATATTGAGAAATTATCGATATCGGTAAAAATTGAATAAAACCTACGAAAATTGGAAAAACTTGAAAATTTTCATTGAAATTTTAGAGGATATTTATTCAGTCAATTATTACAAAAGATTGGAAGAAAATTAAAGAGAATGAGTATTAGCGTGTCAACAACATGATAATGGATTTTAGTCACACACCTTTATTGATTGCTAATAATTCGGTATGCGATTTGAGGCGTAATCAAAATCGTGATATTACATTAGTTCGGTGTGTGATTTAAGGCCTAAACTAAACTAAACCAAACCAAACATAATTTAAGAATGGATAGGTAACCACATGATACACACGCGAAATGGGATTAATCACACACCTTAATTCACTAATACGTGATACATGTGATGTTGTGCAGCTATATAAAGCTCCAAACCAAAAGTACAGATCGACTGGTCACAACAACTCACAAGTCACAAGTCACACCGCCATTCATTTGATTACCGACCTTTTCTTTGTCTTTTCTTTTTCAGTATCGTAAGTGGGCATACGACATGCAGCTCAGGTGAAATTATGGAGACAAAGGGGGCCATACGACCCAACTTACTGGCAAATTACGCAGAGCAAAGATGCCATGAACGAAGCAGACGGCAATAAACGAGAACAAACCTACCTCTGAGACTCTCCTATATAATTGTATCTAACCTCTTCACCTTCCTCTCTCAATAAGCCTCTCACGCCTCCTCCTAGCTATGGCAGCTGTCCTTCGCATTAACAGCAACCCAAACCCATTGGCAAATAAAATGTCAAGATCAAATCCTAGCCGTCCATCTAGGGTCGCGATGGCCATAATGTCGCAAGATCATCCTTATTGGGCCTCCGTGCATGCCGAGATACAGGTCCATCTCAAGCAGCACATCCTTGTCAGGCCTCCACTCTCAGTGTTTGAGCCCATGCACCATTTTGTGTTTTCCGCCCCACCAAGCCCCGGGCCAGCCTTGTGCGTGGCCGCCTGTGAGCTCGTGGGCGGCCACCGCGACCAAGCCATTGCTGCGGCAGCTGCCTTGCACCTCATACATGCCGCAGCTGTTATTCATGAGCAACTTCTATCAACCGGCAGGCCCAAGACCAAGCCCAAACCCAGGCCCATGGTTCACAGTCCAGGGATAGAGCTTCTCATTGCAGATGGAATATTTGCATTTGGGTATGAGTTATTGGCTAAGTCGATGAATCCGGCCCAAGACAATTCGGACCGGGTTTTACGGGTTATCGTCGAAATGACCCGTGCCATGGGGTCACAGGGCATGGTGGATGGGCAATACCATGAGATACTGATGCTGTGCAAACAATCAAGGTACTACAAGTACGTGTGTGAAAAAAAGGAAGGTGGGTTCCATGCATGTGGGGCCGCATGTGGGGCCATATTAGGAGGTGCGAGTGGGGAGGAAATAGAGAGATTGAGAAGATATGGTCTGTGTGTGGGAGTGATGAGAGCGTTTTCAAATAAAGTTGAAGAAGGAAATGAGATGGAAACAAAGGAAGTGGTGAAGGAGCTCAGAAGTTTGGCACTCAAGGAACTAGAATTTTTCCATGAAGGAAAGGCTGAGGCAATTTCTAGCTTCCTTCATGTCTTGAGCTTTTGACGTTGCGAATCGATATATAAAAATGCTAGATTATACGTGTATACGATTGATTGATTGATGTAGAATTTACAGTAAGTTCGTAATGCATGTATGCGTGGAGTGGTGGAGCCAATAATTTGAATTTTTCCTTAAAAGAAAAAGAGGGCAAGATGTATTCATAGAAGACTATTTTTAGCAAAACTACGAGCAAATAATTGAACTAAGAAGAGGATTATGATTTTCCTATTTTAGAATGTGTGTCGACAAATCAATGCTGTAAAGTTTAGGCGAAAAAATAACAGATAAGGGATTTGAAAGGTAAAAGCACTGAGCCACCATGTGGTTGAACTTGAACCTATATTATTATTTGTACAAAATAATGCGAAGTTTTGTCGTTGAGTCTTGAGTGAGCATGTAGCGCACTTATTAGATCACCATCTTGGCTAATGAGTTTGTTTTGTTTTTCTTGGTAATTATTTATTTATTTGTTTGTTTGTTTATTATCCCAAAACTTTAAGGCATATCACATTTGGGCTTCAGTAGTCCAAAATGGCTATTTCAATATAAGTGGATTATTGTCCTAGTGTGTGGAACATGAATAATACTGTTTTGTTATTTCCGATCAATCACGACATGTCAAGTGAAAAAATTATCACACATGACATATCGTAATTAGTCGAAAATAGCAAGATAATTTCACACAAATTTTTATGCTCTTCTAGATATTTATAGTGCTGCTGTTATTTAAAATAAGCAACGTCAATGATCATCCTTTCCTTCTACTCTATTAATTAAAAACTGCAAAATACCAAGACCACCAATGAAAAGTAAGTCAATTTTTGTGAAATTTCTGATAAAATATCCTGAACTGAAAACAATTTTACTAAAGCCAAAATTTGCCATCTCAGTATAGAGTGGAGAAAAGCAATATATTTGAGAGAAATAAAGTGCAATTACCATAAATAAAAAAACTAAGAAGGGACCAGTTGGGATGCTTATAAGGGTGGGGCGGTGTTAAATATAGGAAAGAAAGAGACTACACTTGGTCATAGCCCAAAGGTCAAAAGAGGTAAACTGATTAAACAGTTAAAAGCATGATTAAGAATGGAGAGTAAGGAAATTAAGAAAAGCTCAAGGAAAGCTTGTTTTCTAGCTGAGGAACACTATGAATTGAAAGAGATTGCAGCATTTTTATTTATTTGAGGAAGAAAAAACAAAGAACAAAACGAAAAAGAAAGATATTAATTAATTCATTGAAGTTGGTAACAGGTCTTTTTCAAATTCTCAGATTTATCTGTGTGCTGGTGAGGTCCTTCTTCTTCTTCTTCTATATCGTTTAGGAGGCAGGGCATGCAGTAACAATAATTGAGTTACTGTGTTGAGACAGCAGAGGTAGATCTTTATGGATTTTGGTGTTGTGCAATTATGGATTAAAAGAAATGTTTTTGTTGCTCGAGTGGTTAAAGGTATTTACCTATGCACCTGAGATTCTAGATTCGATTCCCCCTCCTCAAATATCGATTATATTAAAAAAATGTTCTTGGTGTGGCCAATGGGAATTTTATAATATGTCCTTCCCACCTAACCATACTTGAATATAGATCATTATGGGCCCAGGCCAACCCAAGAAAATGAATGTATATTGTGAGTCAATTTTGGCCACACTCATAAGGGGACAATGAGATTCTAAAAGGACTTTCCAAGATAATGTTAGTAGCAGTATGATATGATCCTCGTTCTCATCATTATAGTTGTGACATTACTGATTTTATGATTTTGTGGCAAATGAATGAAACTTCATGATTTCACCCAGAAAAAACAAAGGCAGCAGCTCCTCGATGTACCTGCAGTTAGTTATGCTTTGGGCCATAAATATTCACATATTAGGACAGTAAAAACCTATACATGGAAAATGGAAATGTGCAATTAAAAACCCAAGAGGAAAGGGGAGATGAATTTCATGGCAATTCTACAAACTAAAATTGGATTTCTTACACCCTAAAACATTAACTACACAAGACATTCTCTGACACAAAAAACCATCACAGAAACCCCTATACATGACATGACAATTATAGCAAGACCTTCATGATTGATTGCATTGGATGAGACCTGATTACAATGATTCAAGGAAACCAGTTTTTGTTAGAATAGCATTTCTCACTTTGCTGAGGTCCCTCCCTTTGAGGGTCCTTCCAGCACCTTCAACAACAGAAAAAGAAGAAATCTGGCTCCTTGCAAGCCTCCTAGCAATAAATTCATGAGGGGGTACCTTTGAGTCATAGTCGTCCTCCTCCTCACCATCATCACTGTCCCCACCATCATCCCCAACTTCTTCTTCATCATCAGCATCATCATACTCAATCTGCCATGAAACATTCTTAGGGGCCTTCTTTGATTTCTGACCATATACTTCTGACCAATCAGGAATGTTGACAGGTGCTGATTGTTGCACAATTTTGGCTTCATGAGTGATGGTGTTGCTGCTACTACAGCTACTGCCACTTCCATAATTGTGACTGCTAGCTTTTGGGATCATTCTTGAAGCAGTTGGGAGGTGTCTTGAAACAGAAACAGAGGATTCCTTGGATCTACCAACCATTTTGTTACTAGAACTATTCCTATCTTTTAGAACCTCCCAAACATCCTCTTCCTCAAAGTCTCCATCTCTCAAGGCCCTCCAAACTCCACTGCCCTGCCTTGTTAGACCATACCTATTCTCCATTGGTGATTGCCTACCTGTCCAAAGATGACAAAAACATTTCATAAGAGGTCAGAATTTTAGATGCGGATCATCTCCAGTCCAAAGAAACTGTTATACCAAAAATGAATACGAGTTGGAGAGAGAGAGAGAGAGAGAGAGAGAGAGAGAGAGAGAGAGAGAGAGAGAATTCTTAAGATTACTTCAGAGGGTTGCCACCCTTAAAAGGGTGTCTCAGTTGAGGGAAATAAGAATCTACCTTTCTCTGATTGAGAACTGCCAGGCACCACAACTTTCCCAAGATTCCAAATGGGTATCTGTAACATGGGAAAGCAAGATTATGTTAAAGAGAAAGTTTTGAGTAGATGGTTTTCTTTTCTTTTCCCAGAACTTAAAAGCAGAGGGAAGACAAAGGTTCTGACAAGAATCTTATTTCTTCTATACAAGGTCTTACCTAACCTGAGGATGATTGAAATAATTCGACTAGGGGTAGATTTTATGGAGAACCCAAGCTGCCACAGGTACAAAAGGGCAGTGAAAAGTGACATGAATAAGACAGACCTGCCTTTTGTAGATCTCCAAGTTGATGGTTTCCCATGTATTTACTTTTGGTCCCCAAGAAGTCTGACTTTGAAGAAGAAAGGTAAAACAAAACCAGTTAATAAGATCTTTCTCTTTGTAAATTCCAAGCAAACCCAAAAAAAAAAAAGACCTAAAAGAAAATACAGAATATGTCTTTGTAAATTTATTTGGCCTGTAGGGATCTTCTCAGATGATGCTATGTCTGGTTTAGAGAGAGAGAGAGTCCCTTAAGAAAGAAGAAAAAGGTGCAAACAACAAATGAAAAACAGGGAATGAGGGATGATGAATTGATTAGTTCAAATCAAAGTAGTGGATGCTTTCCTTTCAAGTCCACTTGGATTTGAGGTTTGTATCATTACATTTTAAAGTTTTATTGCAAACGTGGGGGGTGTCATACAACAATATTATAAGGCACAATTAAAGTTTTCACTGCCTTCCGTCTCTTCCTCTGATTTGATTCACATTTTTCTTAAAGCAGCAGCTATGCACATGTTAAATTCGGAAAATATAGCTCTGCAATGCAGGAGAGTCAATACTTGTGACTAAAGCAGCTGAAGCAAAGACAGAAAAATCCCTATGGGGCTGTGACAAATAATATTTTAGCTAAGATCCCTACGGTCTTCCTTTATCCGTTGTTTCTCTTTTTTATTTTGATCTCTTTGGGCTGGCTTGCCCTAGAGGCTTTGCTTTGTAATTCTCTGTTTCGCATAAAAAAAACGAAAGAAAAAGTTCTTAGCAAAAAAAAAGGATAATATTAAAAGTAAAAGCAGCAGGAATCGTAGCCCAACCTTGACTTTACAGCGCACAATTTAGTTAATATCAGGCAACAGAGACCAAAAGTAAGAAAATAAACATGAAAGATTGAAAGAGAAAAGTGAATTGTGTACATCAAATGGAAAAGATTAAAAAAGCGTGTGAATCATATGATAAACACAAAAAAAGTTTACCTTAAAGAGAGAGAGAGAGAGAGAGAGAGAGAGAGAGAGAGAGAGAGAGAGAGAGAGAGAGAGAGAGCCGTCTAGGAAAATTTTGGGACGACAAAACAAGCGTGATGCATGCATTTTGCATATGTAATAAAAGAAGGAATCAGAACTAAGACAAAATTGTACATTGAAAGGGAAATCTAAGTTTGGAAGGTCCTGTTGTAAATAGCAATATGACCCACAAACAATGCCGAGAAGCCGTCATTCATCGTATATGGGCTACCAAGTTACATGACAAAGAAAAAAAACAGATCATTTTGCCATTTGCATGACAAGCCAACAAAATTTTCCATGCTTTTCATGAATTCAACCACCTCCAAGACTACTTTAAAAAAAACAAAGAAGAATCTTATCAAAGCAATCTTAGCAGATTCAAGTTGCTGAAGCTCATGCAATCCATTAGAGGGCCGTGGCCATAAGTGGGGTCATAAAGTGTAACCATAAACTTGTGGAAATCTTATTATTCTAGGCTATTTTATTCTGTTGTCTGTCAATAGTGAGACTGAGGAAGGAACAATTTCAACTTTCCCCTCTTTTAAATTTTAGCTTTTTTACCATCAGCAAAGCAGGAAAAGTAAAAACAGACAGATAACAAGAGTTAGCATTCCACCAAGAAAAAGATGAGTAACTTTGTCTTAAATTTATGCGTTTATATCACTCACTAATGTATTCTAATCCATGGGAGGAGGAGATCTTGAGATTTGAGAAGTCTGTATATTCTAGAAAGCTGCATATTAATTATATTATTGCCCCCAAAAGATACCTTCTTCTCTTCAAATATATGGCAGTCACTATCAACACTCAACGGTGTGATGAATTTTTAAGCACCTAGAAGTTTCTCCTCCATTTTTCCCCTTTTTTTCAAGGAAATGAGACTGACTAGTTCCCATATGACAACTTCTTGATTGATTTCTTCATCAAGCTCCTAAATTTCTATCAGAGTTTCCCAATCAATGTAAGGAAACAATCTTTCTACTAGGATTTTACAATCTTGGAAGAACCAGAATTCATTAATGCAACATTTCAAGAGTAGATGATTTTGTAATTCTGCTAGTTGATATCATCTGCATCTCCACACTGCTAATTAATGAACAAGAATGATTTTTTTTTTTCTCCATTTCATAATATGGTTCTCAATATGAGAGCTCAGACTATCATTACAATTAAGAAACTCTCTAGCTAATGATGCTTTGCACTAACTTATTGACTATGAATAAGTCACAAAACTTCCACCGTGAACAATATGGCACAAAAATGAAAGAACTACAAGAAGAGGAAGATCATGAGATTACTCAAAATCTTTTAGTGCCTCAGCTCCAGCAACAATCTCCAATATCTCCCCTGTAATCTTTGCCTGACGTTTCCGATTGTAAGAATTCGAAAGAGTCTTCTTCAAGTCATCTGCATTGTCGGTCGCATTACTCATAGCATTCATTCTCGCTGCGAGCTCGCTAGCTGTTGATTCCTGCAATGCCCTCAAAATCTGACTGTTCAAGTAGAGAGGCATCATGGCATCAATAATCTGAACAGGGTCTTGTTCAAATTCCATAACCGGCGAAAGCCCTTCCCTCTTTTTCTTCACACTATCCCTCTCCACACTCAGTTTGCCTCCCTTTGTTGTCAGCCTAAAGAACTCATCTTCCATTGCATCAACGCAATTACCATTCACATCAACAACCTCGCCCCTCGGTGACAATGGAAGCAGGGTTTGAATAACCGGTTCGGATTTCACCAATGACACAAATTTAGAGTACACAAGTTCAACTTTATCAACCTCCTCGCTAATAAAAAGTGAAAAAACATCATCCGCAATGGCCTGAGCCTCTTTTGTTGTTGCAAACAGGCCACCATCTATAAACCTATCAACGCTAATTTCAGGCCTACGCATAAAATAGGAGTTACCCTTTTTGCCAACACTGATCACAGTGACATCCAATCCAAGTTTCTTCAATTCGGCGATCCGGGTCTGGGTCTTTTTGATCACTAAGTTGTTGAAACCACCACAGAGACCGCGGTCGCTGGTGATGACCACAAGAGCAACTTTTTTGACGGGTCTAACATTTGTCAGGGGCACATCTATGGCTTCACCTTGAAGCCTCTCATTGATGTCGTAAAGGACCTCCGCGAGGGTCTCGGCAAAGGGTCGGCCATTGATGACTGCTTCTTGGGCTCTTCGAACTCTGGCAGCGGCGACGAGCTTCATGGCTTCAGTGATTTTCTGGGTACTCTTTATGGAATCAATTCGCACTCGGAGCTCACGCAGACCACAGTGGATTGTTGGGGTCAGGGAAGATTGAGAATGGAGACTTGGGCGTGAGATTTGGGGCAAAAGGGGTTTAGGGTTTTGGAGAAATGAGCTAGAAAATGGAGGTTTTGCAGAGACCCACATGATTGAATTGGACAAAGCCATTGGCTTTTGTTGGGTTTTGCAGAGATTGAGCAAATTCAAGTCTCTGCAAAATACCTACTTGGTTAATGGACAATTGAAGCTTTATGAATGCATCAAAATTGAAAATTTCTTTGGGTAATTGAGTCTCTAAGAACCCATTTTGTTGGTGGAAATCTGCTCCCACAAATCGGGAGCTAATTTGATTGAGCTTATCTGGAGATAGACTGTAGAGCTGAGCATAAGTTTTGAATTCTCCGGAAAGCCTAAATGCCAATATGAGCACTCCGTACGAACACGTATAACACTGTTTGGTTTCCGAGATTATTGACGGAGGGGAAGCCAACACACCAGTAGTCATTTTAATATGACGAACATTTCATTTTGGTCCTTACTCCTTCGCATAGTATTTTCTGATGGTTGAAAAAAAACCAAACTTGCATAGTATTAGTTGAGGAAATACTATATACATCAATGACTTTTTTACTTAATTGGAATGAAAAAGGGATGAATGGAAGAAGTTAGGAATATGTCAGAAAATGAAATGGTATGAGATTAACTATTTTATAATTCATATAATTTTTATTTTCTTTCTAATTCTTATTATGTGTTTGTAAATAAAAGGGAGGTAAAGTAAGTTTTGAACTTAAATATTAGTAAACGTAAGGGAAGTCCGAAATGAGAGTAATTCAATCTTTTTCAGGTTTATTGGTTTTGTAATGAATCTCCTAATTCAAATACTCATTCCATATAAGTAAACATGCCATAAAGAGTTATTCCAACTCGTATATCAATTCTTTCACTTAGTGAGTAATATCACACACATCAAGATTTTTTCCAACTCCTTTTCAAATTCTCTTCCATAGAGTGAACCTTATATGAATCATACAAAATTTTATAGTATCATGTTTCCTCTATGGGAGAGAATTTGAAAAAGCGTTGGAAAAAATTTTGGTGTGTGATATTACTCTTTTAATTATCACACTTTTATATGTATGTTTAGTAACGGCATAACCAAAATTTACGTTACGCGGTCACGTATATTGCACTCACAAGTAAATCAAGAGCATTTTGGTCTCTCCTAACTATAAAAAAATATTTTCAATGTTGTGAACATAGCAAAAACATCAAAATTCCATAAATATAGTGGTTATGCGAAAATCACATGACCACCTTTCATTGAAATCTTAACATACGTTAAGCTTTCTCTATCAATTAGAATTCAAATAATTGTTCTAGATTAAGACCTAGAGGATTGGGTGACGGAATAAGTAAATTTAAATTTGAAAAATGACCTAATGGTTATTATCACTATGAGAATTCCAATTTTGAGTGATTGATTTACTTTTGTGTTTCCGATTGCGTTTGTATTATTTTGCACTTGTTCTTTCTAAAAGATCAAGGGCCTGATTCCTAACACATCTATCCATCCACCTATTTAATTTGGCATATTAGAGTTGATTGCAAGCTTAACTAAACTGCAATACTTGCCCTCAATTGTCGCTATATATAAACAAAGTGGAAAATGAACAATTTTGATTTGGGTTCGGTTTATCAACTTGGGTTGGGTTTGAGTTGACAAAACCTGCATTCAAGCTCAGCCCAATTTTGATTTGGGTCAGAGACCCAAACCAAACCCAACTTGTACCCTTATAACCTGGCCATACGGTTCAAAAATCGGGTTGAACCGTACAAGTTGCACCGCAAATCCCAACAACGACCACGACGAGGTGGCTTAACTGGTATTATTTTGACCAGCGAGGAGGCGCGTGGGTTCGGAGAGATTAAGTTAAACGGAGCCGAGGACGATGCTGTCGTAGATTCAAACTAAAATCCATAATTTGTTTCTTCTATAACCCTGCAAACTGCAAACCACTGTCGTACAACACAGCTAAACATTAGGGACATCAAAGAAGATGCCGGTGAAGGCAATATACTGATAGCGAAGTGAAGCCCATTTGAGATTTCATTGGATTTGGGGAAGAGAAATGTCGAAGCTTTTTCAGAGGGTTGCTGGGTTCTTCACCAACAGGACTATGGTGGGAATGGACAAAGCTGGCAACCGTTACTTCGCCAAAAAGGATGAGGTTGATGGCATCAGTAAGTGTCTCTCTTTCCTCTCTCTCTATGTATTTTTGTATTGGTTGCTAATCTTTGTGCTGCAATCTTGAAACATGGGTCTTGTTCAGATTGTGTTGAATCTTTGTTTTTATCATTATGGACTCTGTTGTGTTCCATCTGTTGAATTGGCCAATTGGGTTGTCATGACTGTGCATTGTACTGCAAATTTTGCTTCATGGGGTTTTAAGGAATTGCATTAATTTCTTGAGGCATGAATGAACTCTTTTGTGATTTATGATTGCATTAGCTAACTTGGTAATCGCGTTGTTCTTATAATTTTATGTTGTCTTTGGACGAGAAAATGTATGCGAGTATAATTAAATGTGTCTTCTCTTATTAGTAAGAATTTTTCACACTGATAAACACGATACAAACAGAAGTAAAGCTGCACATACTACATCACAGAAAACAAATCAAAAGAGGAACTAGGCCCTTACAAGTACTGACAGAAAATGTCCGAGGGAACTGCATAATCACACAAACGTATAGTAGCAGAAGAACCTTTAACATTTCTAAACCCAGCAACTTTAAAACAAAAATCTTCTATGATCTTTTGCACAATCTGCAGTTCAGTGTGAGTAGGACCCTTACATAGTTGATTGTTTCTTCCAATCCAGCAGTGTTAGATTCCATTCGGTGTCAATTTAATAACCAGAAAACTAGTCATTGGCCTGTTTAACTCATTCAACAAGTCTATCTGAGTCCTTTTGGGGAAGCTGCAACTGCAAAAGAGGTGGCATCTGCTCTAAAAAAACCGATGACTTAAATTTACACATTTTTAACCACCTGCATAGCACTAGAAAATCACTCTCTTTTCAGTAGATAAAATGTCTTGAATTGCTAACCATGTAACAAATGAATGCTTTGGTTGGGAAGCAGAAACATGGTCTTCAATGGAATGATTGGACTGAATTAGAAGATAGCCAGGTTGATTGGGCTGAATGATTGGCCGGACACCAGGAGGAGTTATCTTGCTGAATCACTGAACTAACTTCAGCATTTATAGAGCTAGCTTCATCATACATAAGTCACTGTACTAACAGAATCCAATAAAGTCCCCTCGTGATGCTAGTCAAGCTGTAGATAAGTTTTTCTACCATTTTTATATGAAACTTATGAAATCTTCTGAATCTTAAAATTGAGGCCTTATTCTGGCCCCATCTGAGAAGGATTCTTCACTTTAGGAACTAAGGTTATAGAAGTGGCATTCACCTTCCTGGTATCTTGCCTGGATCATAGAATGATTGAATAGCAGCCAGCCACTACCTCTTTCCCACCATATGCCAAAGTTATCTTGAAGAAAAGAGCAGTGTAACCATTTGGGGTTGGAGCTTTGCAATTTTCACTAAAAAAATAGTAATTTTTTCTTCTTGTATGATTTTATTGCTGGAAGAGACCTTTTCACTCTAAGATAGATACTGCAACACAATTACAATATATTCTGAATTCTGATTAATTTTTTATAAGGAAACCAAAAAAGCTAATATCTAATGTTTACCGCTCATATTTTCGTAATACAGATGCTCTGATTAGTTGAGCTGAGTATTTCTTCTCTTTGGAAACCAAATACTAAACTTTTGTATTGAGTTGTGGATGATGGAGTTCATGGGATATAGCATGAAGAACATGAAGCTGTATTTGTAACTTGTGTGGGATTTAATATTATGTGGTCAAGTCACTTCAATAAAAGTACAGCTAATACTCCTTTTATGTCATTTTCTTATTTCTTTTTCTCCCATTCTCTTTGACGCATTAGTGAAAGAGAAAAGATGGGTGGTATTCAAGGGGGAGAAGGACTCAACCTCTATTCCAGGTAATTCAACCTCTATTCCAGGTAATTCCTTTGGGCTAGTACAGCTTTTGTTCAGTTTCACATCCTTAGTTCACTCGCTACAGTAACATTTTCGTTGTTTTAACTTTTTCAGATTAGCAAAAACGATACTCTGTTTTGAGCTGTTGAAATATGCATAGCTACCTATCCATATATTTTTTTGGTATCTTAGAAATACTATACACTGCAATGTGGAAAACTTTGCATGCATTGTTTCTATGGTGTAATTGTTTTTCTACTCCCTTTGTGTTCACCCTTTGATCATATTAGTTGAGTGGATATGTTGGCTCAATGGGCAGCGGAAAAGGGCTCCAACACCAGAGGTAATCTAAACATTTGCTTCTCTTTAATTCCTTGGTGTATTAATTTCCCTTCTTCCTCGCGCTTAATTTGAAAAAGGAAGAAAAATTTGTTCAAAATATTTTGGTAAGGAAGGTGGATTATTTATCTGCCATCGTCTATTATAAAATCACCATTGACTAATCTTCCGAGGTGCTCATAATGATATCTGATTTTTGCTTACAAGACATTTTGGATTGTCAGTTCATTTCTACCGTCTGACATTTTGTTTTCCTATGTCAGTTCATTTCTAATGTCTGCTGTATTGATGATTCTACATTATCGAACTTTTTTTTCCGGGTCTACAGAGCCAACAGGATCTGGTCAAACATTCAGGCCAGGGACATGGCAACCACCAACATGAAGTCGCCCCTTGTGTCTAAGCATAAAACACCGATGTGTTTTGCCAATGGCGACGACCATAGCTGAGTTGTGAGTGAAGCTGTATGGTTTTAGGGAGAGCTTCTTTTGCGGCACCATGCAATACATGTATACTTTGTTTTTCCTTTCAGGCCAGAAAAATGAAAAACCCAGGCACAATACGTCCTTTACCGCGCATTGATTGAGTTTTGATGTACATGAGTACAAGGAACTTGTAACTTTTCTTATGCGCTCGTGCTCTAGGTGAAGGTGTCTTCAATAGAATTTTTTTAAAAAAAAGTCATTATTCTTGTAGCAATCCACGTGTACGTATGACATTTACGTGTGAGTTTTTCTTGCACCATGGTGTTGCTGGTGAGGAATCTATCAACAATTTCAAGAGAAATATCATTGATTAATTCAATCATGAACATTGTAATTTGTAGCCGTGGATTCCTTCACAGCAAAGTCGCCTCCGAATTTACCGGAATGTCACTACATAAAAAAAACCCGTCCAGTGGAAAATGATTATGATTTGTAGATTAGTGGTCTCAGTCACTTTGATAATGTGTGAAAAATCTTCCTCATAATTATAATTTAGATTATCTCTTATATTAAAAAAATAAACCCGCCTAGTAGTAGCAAACAGTAAGTTCTAGTGCTACAGAGACGTCCATATACTCTTTGGTTTATCGCTTTCATTCTCATACAAATAAAAACAGAAGCCGTGCCACCTGCTTCTCTCGCAGTCCACTTATACATGTATACACACTGTTATTCTATGTACGCATATACGGTCTACGTGAGTTGCACGCATTTGTCACGCATTTTTTTATTTATAGGAAGATGTGAATACATAGAGAGAGAGAGAATAGAGTGGTAAATTAATTAAAATTCATTTTAATCAATAATTGTTTAAAAACGAAAAAAAATTTGTTTGTTTGATTCTAGTCATTCACCTTTTTTAAAAAAATTTCTAGCTATTCATTTTAATATAATCCAATAGTTGAAAATTTGTGTAAATTTTTTGGTGCTACGGATCAACCCCCATATATGTACCTTATAATCAATGGATTCATCCAATAATCTTATTTGAGGAACATTCTTGTAGGGCCCACCACACATTGTATTTCAATAATTCGAACCATCTAGTTTTTTAGATATTCTCTCAAATATAATCTCTGTTGGCTTTAAAACTAAACAAATAATAGTTAAAAGGCAACTTACAAGTAATGTGGATGGTCGAGGGACCGAATGAACCTTTGAGAGGAGATGCTTCTCCTTTTGGCCGATGATGCTGAATCCTTGTCAAAGGCAGAGAGTAACTGGTGAGACCTAAGGCACCGGTGTGGTACCTGTTGAAAGCCCTCCGATGCTAAAGTTAGTTTTTGAAGGAGAGGAGCAGGCTTATTGATAGTGCGAAGGCATAAAGTCAAGTAAGAAGTCCTTACCCTGTAGCTGTGGTGAGAGGCTCTATTTATAGAGCGACCTGGTGGTTCCCTAAGTACTCGGTTTCGATGTGAGACTCGTGGGAGTGCCTTTCGAGGCTGACAAGTGTTGGAGTAAATATCCTAGAGGAGGACCCGAGAAAGATCTGCAAGATATCTATCTTTGACCTTGAGAATCGGCGGGGTGTCTTAGAAGAATTTGGATGTCGATGGGTTGGCAGTGTACAATTGGCAAGTGGTGCTTGAGATTACTGCCGATTATAAGACTGGATCAGTCGGAATGGGCAGCAAGGCCACATTGGCGTAGGATCGGCAGGGGGTGCCGAAGGGACTCTCGATTGGGCAAGTCAGTGTGGGACATGGGCCTTTTCATGTGTCATGACAAGAGAGGTGGGTCAGATATAGTACAAACAATCTCTGTAAAAATCACTAGAATCCAAAATCATCTGAATAATTATTAGGGTTTAGCCAATAAAAGTGAAAATATTTAGGAAAAGGCCAAAGCACAAAGCAAAATCCAATCCACAATTTGCCTTGTGCTTTAGGTTTTTCCTAAATATTTTCACTTTCATTGGCTAAAAATGAAAGATCCCTTAATTATATGGTTGTTATTATAGTCTTTTCTAGAAGCACTGTGTTTGCCTATTTTCTTGGTCCCAACTGGATACCTTAATGATTTTCAATTTGCTTGATTTTTTACAAAGATGATCTATGAATGAAAAATAGACGATTTGAATCGTAGAAAAAAAAATTCATATGGTGCTGTGTAATTTTTATTTATTTATTTTAATTTAACCATGAATTTGTCAAATAACTAGTTTAAAAAGGTACTTGAAAAATCCTTATATTTGGGCTTATAAAACTCCATACGGATTTGGCCTAAAACCAAACACAATTCATTAATGTAGACCCAAACAAATCCACACCCTAAATCTTCTCTTATCCAAACATACCCTAAATGAATTTAAGGAATTTTTTTTTAGCAGAATAAAAACTTCATCAAAAGAAATCAAGGGGTACATCCATTTCATCATTTCATCCTCAATAGAAGATTTCAGCCAGTGAGGAACTTCTTCATCCCAAAATGTTTGAGCTAAATTTCACATGGAGAATATTTGCGGGTGGATTCCTTGGCCTTCGATCTTCCTTCTCTCTTTCTTGATCCTTGTGAAATAAATAGGAGTAAATATACCACACAAAGAGGGTGGCCAAAGGTCATCCGATGCCTAAGTTAATTCAATCGGATCTTAATAAAGATACGACAATAGTTAAAATGGATGGAGTTTTCTCTCACGAGGAGAGCCGGGTGGCCTTAGCCGTGTGTGGTGGCGCTTAGCCGTGTGAAAAAGAGTGGAGGAGGGGGTTAGGTTTAGGATTCAGAATTAACTTGAATGTCTTGTGTGGCTATGTATTTATAACCTCTTTGTGTGCTAGGGTTTTGAGAGAATAATCCTTATTTGGTTAGGATTATTCTTCCCCAAAAAGATGATAGGAAATACTCCAAGAGATTTGGTGGAGATTGGTTCCTTGATTTAGGGATATATTCCTATCTTAAATCAAAGATAATTTTCCTAATTAATTAAGTTTGACCAAAGGAATATTCCTTTTCCACGTGTCGTCTTCTTATTTCCCGGTGAAATATATGTTCCCACAAATGCCCCCCAGCTTTCGCATGGTGCTTGTAAGTCATGGAGGAGATGAGAAATATTTATCGGGCTTTCCAATTGTATATGGCTTTCTTATTTGAGTTGGGCTCCTAATTGGAGTAGGCTTTTAACTTCTTCTTGGAGTTGGGCTCCCAATGGGAATAGGCTTGTGATGCCTCATTGACCTAGGATGCCCAACCTTTATAAATACAAGGCTTCTCTTCACTCTTCTTCAACTCACCAGCTCAAAGATTGCAATCTGCCCTGCAAAGAAGTCCATTCGGAGCTGGTTCGCCTACCGAGAAACAGAGCTGCTGACATTCCTCTTCAAAGTTCGAGTCGTCAGCACTAGTTAATGGATGAGGATCGAACTGGGAGGACTGCTCCTCCATCTAACCATCGTGATTCATCTGTTGAGCCACGAACAATCAAACATAGAGCTGATTCGGCATTGTTGACTACTTTGGAGGTGAGGATGGCGACGACTACGACGGTTATAGAGTTATCTACTCGAGTGAAGGGTTCTTCGGAAATGCGAATAGCTGGTCCAAAGGTTGACAAGTCCAACTCCGCAGGGTATGAATGTGTGTCTGATCTACTCAAGACGAACTTTCTGTCAAGCCCGTCTGCTTGCGTTAAGCTAGTTGATCATATCCATCAGGATAGTGATCTTGGCACTTTCTCAAGTCTTTTCTTGGAGAAGCAAAAGGAAGCAGCTGTCAATTTGCTTAAAAAATGAGTAGTTTTTGTTGTTGAGGCCATCTGAAACTCGTCTGCTGTTGCCTCTTATCCTGCTCAGCTCCATGAGTTGGAGAAGAAGAATGTTGATCTGACTGGCAAGATCTCGACCGAGCAGATTCGCCATGAAATGAGGATGTCTGAAATGAAGGAGAACATGTATGTGCGGAAGAGTTCCCTTGCTAAAACAGATATTGAACTCAACTCTTTCGCTGCTGCCCTGCATGGTCGCAAAAAGGCCTACTTCCGTCTTGAGCGCAAGAATGCTAATATATCCCAGAGTTATGACAAATTTCTACCAAGTTTGACGCCTACCATAAGGCTGCTAAACGATCCAAGTCTGAGGCTGTCATCGACGCATACAAGCTAGGCTACTTGGACTGCAAGAGTGGGGCCGCTCCTTGTTCTATTGAAGATGAAGATGTTGAGATGTTCCGCTCTGACATGCCTCCTGCTCAAGGTGTGCAGATCAATGTTGTGGGTATAGAGGCAGCCGAAGAGCAAGTGGCTGACGAGACTGCAGTTGAGGAAGATGATGCCAAGGAGGGCGCATCTAACAAGAGGGAGGCAGATTTGGTTGAGTAGGCAGCTGGAGCTGCTGAGCAGATGGAACCAAAATAAAATAGTAAAAAGATTCAAAACCAACTCTAACAAATTCCTGAAAAACTCTTATTCCGTGGCTGCACCTAGATTATCCTAGGCAGTATACTTACCCTCCGTGAGGGATCAAGCCACACGTAGCTCTTCCTCAATAATTGAAGTAACATACTTGGATTAACAAAAACATTATCAATTTCTCTGTTATGGAAATGTACATATATATATAATAACTAATTTCATATAAGTAGACCTCTAGAGAGTTTACTTCAAGTATATTAACCATGCGCAGTCTTTATACTTAGACAAACACAATCATTTGTCTCTTAAATATAAAAACAGGTAATAAAATCTTCATCAATAAGTATCCAAGATATAATCATTGATTCCTGTTTAAATCATCTCGAATTCCTAAAATATTCACCACCACGGTGTACCCTAAACCATTTATTCGTCAATTTCAAGTTTCAATATATCAAATTCACCTAGCAGAATCGGGGGATACGTAGTCAGCCCGAAACGCATTTCCGTCAATTCCATAGTTCACCGTCAATTCCATGGTTCACCATCAATTCCATAATTTACCGTCAATTCCATGATTTACCGTTAATTCATCCTAGTAGAATCGGGGGACACATAGTCAGCCCAAAAGGCAATTCCTAGCAGAATCGGGGAACACCAGGTCAGCCCGAAACGCGTCCTCGCAGAACTTAGGGGACACATAGTCAGCCTGAGACGCGTCCTCGCTCCTCATGGTTTGAGCATCCCCGAAACATGTGGGGCGTATCATAACTGAGTATCTGGTCCGTATGCCATTGGGGGTACTCCTGTGGTGGGTTGAAAAACCATATTCCCAAAACTTTTCATAAAATATTCTTTTATACAAATCCTATTTCCGTATTTCCAATAATTCTGTTTTTAATTCAAATAACTAAAATCCCTTTTTCAGAACTGAAAGCAAATCATGACCTCATCCATTAGAGTCACACCATGCATATTTCCGAACCCATTCACAAACCAAGTCCAAAATCCAAATCCATTACCTTATTAAACAATAATAATAATAATAATAATAATAATAATAAAATAAATAACCCTTGGAATCTAAAACTCATTTCTTATGTTAAACCCATTATAACTTCCCGTAAAAATTCTCAAATCCGTCTCAACAATGTATAATATACTATTCAGAAATAATACTCACAAATATCAATTCCTAGTTATCAAGCAATAACTAAATATTAAATATAAACAATACAATCATAAAGTACAATAAATTCTTACCGAAACTGAACCCAACCACCCACGTACTTTCCTAAGTCATCCTAACCTTTTCAGTACTTTCCAAGAGGCGTGACGGCCTCAAAAGACCCTTGGTCAACTATCTAGTCAAACTAGTCGTATTGGTCAACCGGGCCAGCGACCTCCAGTTTCAATCCGAACGTTCCTAAAAGTACAACAAAGTTAATTTATCATGTTCCGAGGGTTTGGTATCGATCGAACGGTTGGATTTCTCACGATCGCACGATCGGACGGTTTTCGTTATATTTAAACTTTAAATCATTGATCCGGAGCATCCGGGGCTCCGATTCACGATCCACAAATTCCTACACGATCCTAGAAGTATGGGGAACAACATATTTGAAATCGGAACCGATCCAATGGTCCGAACATATCGAATCGGGATAACACCGAATAGGCGTAAATCCGTTCTACTGTCATACGATCTCCAAATTGGAATCCGAGCACACCTACGAGCTTGGGACGATGTAAGGATAATTTAGGAATAGAAATAAACAGCCACAAGTGGGCCCACACGCGGTCATAAGCGCTGGCAGCGCGTTGGGTGCCCAAAGCGATTTTTCGGCATCCGACAACCTCCAAACCAAGGGTCATCCTACCACCTACAACTACTTCTCGATGAGTGGAACACTTTCTTCAACTACGGGAACGTCCAATTTGGACGGCAAGTGGCCGGAATTTCAATCCGAAATCCGGCCAAAACTTTGAGTTATAAATCGGACCACCTAGGCTACAAATCGATGAATTCCTACCCAACCATCAGCTAGAGCTCGAAGATTGGATGAGTTTACATACCTGGTTCGACAAATTTGGTTGTCGGAATCGCCCGAACAAACTTTGTGAAGTTATGGGTAAATCCGGCGACTTTTTCGTATTTTCCGTCGAAATACAACGGTGATGGCTGCGGATGAGGGGTGGGGTAGGTAGAGGACGACGTGCTGGTTCTTTTGGTACCAATGTCGTTGCTTGGGGTGGCCGAAGGAGAAGATGACGACCCAAAAACCGTTTGGATGAACAGTAACCAGAGGGGGCCTGCTTGCCAAGGGAGAGGGAGGAGGAAGACAAGAAAAATTTTAAAACAGCCCGTACTGTAGCACGCAGATTTTTATTTATTTATATATTTTATTTTTATAACTTTTTCTTCCTCAATATAACTCGGATTTGGGTGCACAATATATCCACGAACTCATATCAACGAGCCCGAAGCACTGGTGTCGCTCAATTCCACAAATTCTTTCCCGGTCAAAAAGTCAATTTTTAACCCATTAAAATACTCTCGGGGTAAAAATGTCTTTTATCTGAATAATTTAATAATTTAATATTAATTTAGAAACGGGTTATTACATAAGCCCATTGTGTTGTCACATAACTCGTGAGGTTGTAGAAATTATAGTAAGACTTGTTGAGGTTTAAAACGTTCTATCATATAACCCCTTAAGTGCAAAAGGACATGACATAATTAGTCAAATAACCAAAATTATATGGATATCATTTAACAAATTTTTATGTATTTAATTGTCATGTTCTTCATTTTATTTTTATAATGAAAAGGTTATGTTAAAACTTTGTGAAATTCGCGGGGTTTCGTGAACGGATAGACCAAATGGATGTTTGTGTAATTTAATTTTTGATATCAAATTTGTCATTTGGAGAAAGTTTTGGGCGACATCATCAACTTTTGGATAGAAATTTTTTTAAAACAATTTGAAATCTTTTAGGGATGTAATGTAATTTTCAAAATCTCAAGAATTTTGTGAAAACAAGATAGGTGTCAATGTAAATAGTTTGAAAATAAATCACCAATTTGCAACCCATGACAAGTGGAAAATAATGGAGGTCAGGATTAGGGATGGCAACGGGTTGGGTAGGGGCCCGGTATGACAATACCATCCCCGTCCCCACTTTCCATCCCCGAACCCATCCCCATACCCATTCCCGTCGGGGGACTATCCCCCATACCCGCCTCGAATCCCCGATATTTCCTTGTCTCTTGCTAAAAAATGAAAGGAAAGGTGGAGAATAAAGCACACTCAAGGGGTTTCGAACCCCTACCACTCTCATCCCACTCCCACACCTTATCCACCATGCTACAAACAACTTTATGATTAGATGTTACACCATTTGATATTTATATGTGCTACATACACATCTTATTGAGTAAAGTCACATTGGATCCTCTCTTTGTTATTATTTTTATTTTTATTTTTATACTTTCCATCGAGCGATACGTGTACATTTTTTAATTAAGATCCTCTCTATATATGGATGCGTTTCGCAAATATTTGCTCTCCAACAACAAGTTAATATTGAGTTATATTCAAATTGTATATATATATATAAACCTAATTGGGTGTTTAGATTGAATATATAAGCTTTTGCTTTGAATTTCAGGTGGTCAACTTAGAAGCACAGTTAGCTTCCCTCCAGGATCAAGTAGTTCAAAGCTTTTTGTATGACTCTCTTGTAGAGACTTAATCAAACACCTTGCCACAACTGAATTCAAGCCATATCAATAATGTTGGAGCAACATCAAACTATGTCAACTTAGAAGACACTTCTTCCATGTCCTCTTTTGGAGCTTTACGGTGAAGAGAATGTCACAAGGAGTTCATATGAATTTGTTGTATTTTTTAATTTTTTAATTTATTTATTCTGAATTTTATATAATTTTATGGGATTTTAGTATGAAATATTGGCTAAGTAAAAAGCCCAAATATGCATTTTTGTTATATTCAAATAAGCATATTAACCAATAATATATTAATATAAACTTAAAAATGAAATACATATATGAACTATAAACTAAAACCAATGCACTGAGGTGAGGAGAAGAAGTAGAGATAAGAAGAGGTGAGAAGAGGGATGGGTAGTATTAAATATATTGATTACTTCTTTATAACACAAGGGTAATATACTAGTATTTATATATATATTGATTATTCTTTGATTAAAAATATTTATTATTCCCTTATGTTCATATTACACACAAGGGAATGCATTATGATAGTCTAGCTAGTTAGGTTAAATAATATTGCAGATGTAATTATACAACAAGGAGTGTGGGTACATTGGTGGTAGGGGTGGGCATCTCATCCGAATTATCCGCGTACCGACCGTACCGTACCGACGGTTTGGTTTGGTTTGGTTAAATAATTATTTTTTAATTTTAATTATTCCGATCCGATCCGTACCGAGAAGTTTGGTTTGGTTAACGGTTAACAATATCCCTAACCCGACGGAAACCCGTACCGATCCGATATTTATAATTATTTTATTATTTAAATACATATATATGTATCTATTTATTAGTGGTTGGATATTAACTTATGGTAGACTGCAACACACTGGAACACAACCTACATTAACCCTAAAATCAACTTTCATTTTCATACAGCCGCTACTTTCTCATCTCTCTGCAAACACCCTATCGTTCTCACACCCATCTCTATGTTCTCATCTCTCTAACCCCCAAACACCCCATCGTTCTCAAACACCCAAACACCCCCATCGTTTTCATCTCTCCTCTGTCGCACAGCTCCTCCAGTCATACAATCCAGCACAGTCGCCACCATCGTTCTCAGCTCCAGTCACCACTATCGTCTCAGCGCAGCTCCAGTCGCACAATCCAGCACAGCTCCTCCAGTCACACAGGAAATCTAGCACAAGCCCAGCCGCACAGGTAACTTAATTTTGAGCATGATTGAATTGCATTTAAAAGCTATATGAGATGAGCAACTCTCGTACTAGCACAAGCCCAGCCGCACACAAATTGCATTTTGAGCATGATTGAATTGCATTTAATTTTCAGTCCCCCGTACTAATTGCTTTGCTGTTTGTTTGTATATCAAGAATCAACAGTCCATATCTTATCTCACTGACCTATATATATATGGGGGTTGAAGTTGTGGGACAATAGACAATAGTCAACCTATTTAGGATTCTTTGGTACAGGAGATTATTTCTTTTTAAAAACTCATGTGTTTTTGTTTAATTTCATTAATTTGTGTTTCAATTGCAAAAACTTTCAGTTCATCTGCTAGTCCAATGTCAAACTCAAGTTCAACTCCTACACCAACCTCTACACAAACTGCGGATAGGTCATCAAATGCCATTCCCCCATCTCCACCACTGAATAACTTAAAAAGAAAAGCTGCAGCTCGGTCTAATGTGTGGGAACATTTTGATAAGATAAAGAAGGAAGAAGGTACAAATGATGATGAACCTAGGTGCATCTGTAAGTATTGTAAGCAAGATTATGGATGTGACTCCCGTAATGGTACTTCTTCCTTATGGTATCATTTAAAGAGTACATGTAGGACATCCCCACTTAGAGATGTCAAAAATCAAAAACTCTTATCGTTTGGCAAGGATAAGGGTAGCATAGTGAGTTGGTCATTTAGTAAGGAGAGATCTAGACTTGCATGTGCACGGATGATTATTCGTGATGAGCTTCCATTTAGCCATGTAGAGAATGTGGGATTTAGAGATTTAATGCAAGAAGTCCAACCAAAGTTTGATCCACCATCTCGTAGGACAATTGCTAGAGATGTGTGGAACCTTTTTCAATTAGAGAAGGGTAAAATCAAGAGTGTGTTAAGTCACCCATCACATAAAGTGTCTATTACTACCGACACATGGACATCTCTTCAAAAGATAAATTATATGGTTGTCACGGCTCACTTTATTGATGTTGATTGGCACTTGCACAAGAGGATTATAAGCTTTTGTGTCATTCCAAACCATAAGGGTGAAACTATTGGAAAGCTTTTGGATTGTTGTTTGAATGATTGGGGTATAGAGAAGGTGTTTACTATTACTGTTGATAATGCTACTCCTAATGATAAAATGATAAGTTATATGAAGGGTAGGTTGACAAAGAGAAAGACACTTATGTTTGGTGGTGATTGTTTGCATGTGCGATGTTGTGCACATATTCTGAATTTAATTGTGTTTGAAGGGATGAAAGAATTGGATAACTCCATTATGGCTATTACTAATTCAGTGAGGTACATCCACTCTTCAGCCGCAAGGTTGGAAAGTTGGAGAAGATGTGTTGCTTTTGAGCAACTTGATATCAAAGGGCTTGTGCCCTTAGATGTGTGTACAAGGTGGAATTCCACCTATTTATTGTTGGAAGGGGCATTGAAGTATCAAAAAGCTTTTGAAAGGATGTTGGAGGATGATGGAGATCCACACTTTGTGGGTTATTTTATGGATGATGATGTTGAGAAGAGGAAAAAAAGAGTGGGGCCTCCTACCTCAAATGATTGGGATTGTGCTAGAGTCTTGATCAAGTTCTTGAAGTTGTACTACGAAGCCACTCTGAAATTTAGTGGGTCAAAGGTAGTGACTTCTCACCAAGCTTTCCATCAAATGTGTGCTATTTTTGTTCAATTGCAAAAGTTTTGTAGAAGTGAGGATTCTCTCATGAAGAGTGTAGCAATATCAATGAAAAGAAAGTTTGACAAGTATTGGGGGAAGGTTGAGGACATTAACAAATTGTTGCTTGTTGCAATTGTTCTTGATCCACGATACAAAATGGAGTATCTCTTATTTAGCCTTTCCGATATAGAATCCAATCCCTCCAAGGTTAATGAGTTACACAAAGGAGTCAAGGACTTTTTAATCCACATGTATGATGTGTATAAAGTAGCTGACCCCTTGGCTGCCCAAAGTTATAAGAATAGCAATTTGGAGAGAATTGGGGATTCAATTATGGTAAATGAAGAAGATGATGTTGAGGCGGAAAGATTATCTAAATTTATGAAGTTGAGACAAGTGATGGACGTTGTTGAGATAAGAAATGAAGTGGATAAGTATTTGTTAGAGCCACCTGAAAATCTTAGAAATCCCAACTTTGACTTGTTGGCTTGGTGGAGAGAGAATAGTCCAAGGTTTCCGGTTATATCCCAAATGGCTAAGGATGTATTTGGCATTCCAATCTCTACTGTGGCTTCAGAATCTGCCTTTAGTTTGGGTGGTAGAATTGTAGATCCTTTTCGTGCTTCTTTGACTCCAAGAATGGTGGAGGCCTTGGTTTGCACAAGTGATTGGTTGAAAGCCGAGGAGTTCTCATTTTACAAGGATCCCACTAAGGAGGAACTTGAGTTCTATGATGCTTTGGAGAAAATTGAGAATGGTAAGTAATTTTAAATTTTTATATTTCTTTTGGTTTTCAATTGCATTCATATGAAATATGTTTATCTTCTCACTTTCATAATTTGTTTAATGATGTAGAGGTATATTCTAGTTCTCAAATGGAAGAGAAAGTGGTTGTCATTCCATCTTGAGTACATATGGAATGGTATAGTGAATAATAACATTCCTTTATCTCAAATAACATGCCCATGTACTTGATATTTATTCTTAATCTTGTTTTTCTTTGGCTGCAGTACACAAATCAGATTTGGATTGAAGATTACTAGGCCTATTTGCTGCAATTTGTGGTTCTTTGAAGCGTTTTGAAGTGTTTAAACTAATTTCATTCAAGATAAACTTGGAAGTATTTTGCTTTGAAGTATTTTGTGTAAATTCCCTAAATAAGGGATAAGATATGTGGGTTTGTAGTACCTCTGTAACTTGTTTTTGAGGAGAAGACATTATTAGTCTTTTTGAGGTTTATACTTTTGTCATTGAATCATGCACAGGGTTATGTTTGTTTACCACTCCCTCCCATTTCGATTTGGTATTTGAGGTTTTTCTTCCAAAGTTTATTTGTGTTTTGATTCACAGGTACCAATTCAAGTTTACTTATTATGAAGCAAAGCAAGCCATTCATATTGAAACCATTTGTGAAAAAAGTAGCTCTTTGTTTGAAAATAAAATAAATTAAAATCATGTGATACGAAATAAAATTGTGTTATTAGTATGTTGTATTCTTGTACTACCGATCTACCGATCCGTTCGAACCGAATGTTAGGTTAACCGATCCGAAGTCTACCAAGTCTTTGGTTTGGTTAACGGAAGAGAAAATGCTCTACCGAAGTCTTTGGTTTGGTTAACGGAATAGCCCTCTACCGAACCGATCCGATCCGTGCCCAGGCCTAATTGGTGGTAAAGGAGTTTCTATCTTGGAGGAGGTTAGGGGTTCGAAACCCGAACGTCAATGTCGATACTTATTTCTTCATATTCACGTCAAAGACACGGTGGTCCTCCCCCCATGGGCACGGTGCCCGTGGTCCCTCCCCGGCACCCACCCTGGGCACCCTCACGTAATTTGAACAGTCTATAAAACCTTCGCACGGCACCCACCCACCCTGGGCACCCGCACGTAATTTGAACAGTCTATAAAACCTTCGCAAACCTTCGCACGGCACCCACCCTGGGCACCCGCACGTAATTTGAACAGTCTATAAAACCTTCGCACGGCACCCACCCTGGGCACCCTCACGTAATTTGAACACATCGCCATTTCTTTCCCATCGAACCCACAATCGCAACACCATGGAACGAATGCTGTCACTCTATGACGGAGCAGCTGACCGTCGCTGTGTTGTTTGTCTGAGAGAGGTGCAATTCGAAGAAACGGTGTCTCTATTCCCCTGTATGCATTTCCTTCACAGACAGTGCAGTGATGCATATGAAGACCATGAAAGTTCCATACACAGGCGTACTGTAGCTTGTCCTTTATGTCGCCGTGAATACCAGTTCGGCTCGACGACGGATTACATATTTTCAACCCCACCTGCTCAGCCAAGAAGGCTCGACCGTCCTGTGACCCTGACTCCTGAAGAGGAGAGGCTGGGCCCACCTGCTCAGCCAAGAACGGTCAACTGTCCTGTGACCCTGACTCCTGAAGAGGCGAGGCTGGGCCTCCGGAGAAGGCGTGCGAGGGTGTTTCAAGAACCCTGATATTTCCTCTAGTTATTCTTTCTTTCGGTTCCTTCTAAATCCATTTCTGTATCTCCCACTAGAAACTCTCAAAACCATCATCTCAATTGAGTGTTTGGAAAACTTTCTCAAGTGGCAAGTGCTGGACGGACTTCAAGAACTTACTGATCAAATTTATTTTAGTTTTTTTAATCTGTATTTGTTATTGGGTTGGTTGAAGTGTATAGTGGAATTAATCAGTATGTAGTCATTTTATTCCAGCCAATGTAGAAAGTGCATAGTGGACATCAATGGACATACGACGTTTTTGGGTTGTCGTCTCTCTTTCCTCTCTCTCTCTCTGTTTTGCATTAATTTCTTGAGGCATGCATGAAAATCTATTGTGATTTATGATTGCATTAGCATTGTTCTTATAATTTTATTTTGTCTTACAAGTACTGACAGAAAATCTTCTATGACCTTTTGCACAATCTGCAGTACAGTGTGAGTAGGACCCTTACATAGTTCAGTGTGAATTTCTAAATCTTAAACCACCTTCTCTTTTGGGATTACACACAATTCTCCAAGAAACTTTTGCTGCTTCATATCAGTAGCTTTACCTTCCTATAGGAAAGCTTCCATTTGTTGCTCAGTTCTTCTCTCTTTATAACTTCTGGGTACACTTCACTAGTTCCTGAGCTAGAAGTACATTCTCCGAGATTTTCGTTCCTTGAACAAAATCCGCTTGATTCATACTGATAAAATCTGGTGGAAATTTCTTGATTCTGTTGGTCAGCATCCGAGGGATATTTTTATAAATGAGGTTGCAGCAAGAAATGGGTCTGAATTGACTCATCTATATATGTTGTGTTTGGAAGTATAGCATCACTTGTGGTGCTCTTGATTTGGTCTTTAATAACCTGAAGCAAACACAAAGTAAATATAATTAGTCTATTTATGAATGGAGATGAAAAGGAAAATGGATCCCACTGGGCGTGCCAAAAATTATGTTGAAGGAAAATGTGAACCTCCAAACATAATTTCACCACCACTATTTAAATAATGGGGTTTTATTATTTTAGGTTCGATCCATTCAAGACGCGGTGTCTCTTAATTACAATCCCTTGCTTCAAGGGAACACCCTTTGATTCCATCATAAAGAAACAGAACGTGTGTTTGATTTTGCAGCTGCTCCCAAGTCGAACCTCGGGGTGCCTACGTATCCCTCGCGGGAATCAAGCCACTCGTAGTTCAAAGAATTGCAATGAATAAATGACTCATTGCAAAAGGGGAATTTCAATGAATTTGATTGAAAAGTGTTTGGGTGAATTTGGTTGAATAAACCAGGGATTCGATTTTGAATTGTGTTTGGGGAAGAATTTGATTAAGAATAAACCAGGGATTCAAATTTGGTTGCGGTTGCGTCTATTGGTATGTTAGACTCGCCTACGTACTTGATGGGATCAAACCAACGTAGTTCGAAAATTTGGAAATTAATGGGTAAGTATGGCCCACTAATTAAGAATTTGTGTTTGAGAAATTATGGGTATTAATGGGTAAGTGTGGCCCACTAATTAAGAATTTGAATTTGGGGCGGTTGCGTCTATTGGTATGTTAGATCGCCACGCACTTTTGAAGGGATCAAACCGGCGTAGTTCCAAATTTGGAAATTAATGGGTAAGTGTGGCCACTAATTTGTATTTGATAGATTTGGAAATCAATGGGTAAGTGTGGCACTAATTTAGAATTTGTGTTTGAGAGGAAATTAATGGGTAAGTGTGGCACTAATTAAGAATTTGTGTCTTTGTGACAATTTGGAGATTTTCATAGGTAGATGACCTATGAGAAAATTTGGATGGTTTTGTACCATTTTTCTTATTGTCAATGTCCAAGAAAATTAATGAGCAATTTTGATTAACCCACTAATTTTCTAAAATTGACATTTGCATTTGGGAATTGAGGCAAATAGGCCCGAATGCCATAAGCATTTTATTGAGCCTTCCTGACCGTGAATTTGATTTTGTTGAACCTTCGTTGACACTCTTGTGCACTTGCTTAGCTTGGTGCTGCAAGCTATGAACTCACATCTTTGTCTCTGGGAATGCCAAGGAGGCACAAATGCCTGAACACTTTATTTTCTTTCGTCGTTTCTGGCACTAAGAGTGATGTGAGGGGCTTGAAAAACTTCATAATCTTGGTCCAAATAGGACTTGCATAGTGACAGTTGAGGATGAATCTTGGAGCACGCCATTAGTCCCTTTTAATTGGACTTGCAAGCAAAGCGTGAGGCGCTTTTGTTTTGCCTTGAGCTTTTGTGCTTTTGACGTCACCGACTGATTCTTGTTTCCTTAGTTATTAAATTTGACTTTCATGTCGCTTGAGCCTTTCTGACTAAGTGCCCACTTTTTGCATTGTAGGCAAAACAATACCATGAGACTGATTTTCTGCTGTGAACAATTTCTTCTGCAAACTTGGATACAATGGAAACCATCCATAAGATTCTGGTCTTGAAACCATTTGAGCACCTATGTTGTTGCTGAAGGAAGACAAACTGTTTTCTGTTTCTCTGAGTAGAGAGGGATTGAACCAATTTGATATTGAGTATGCTGCTTTAAGGATTATTTATCACAACTTGGACTCCTGGCTTGCCCTTGTCGTTGTTGATCCACAACATCTTGCCTTGAGTTGGGGGCGAGGCTTCATTTACGCCTTTCAACAAGTAATGATCCTGAGCAAGGGTTTTGACCCTAAACTCAAATATGGGATTGATAATACTGGAACATCAACCAGGTTTCAAAACCATTTGAGTGTGATTCTCAGCAACGAAAAGCTCAAACTCAATATTATTGCTTTTCCACCTGCATGCACAGCAATTGGTGAAGCTTTATTTTTAGAAAGTTCACTTGCTCGATTATCAATGAAAAACAATTTGCTCAACCCCTTTCTTATTGTCACTGAGTTGAATTGGCATATTAACTTTGCCTTGATAGAAATCTCATAGCTTTGTGCTGTTGGTTTGAGATTTTTATGCTTGCTCCTAATGTGCTGGCAGCAAGAATATGTGAATGCTCAAAAGTATTCATAGCTGTTGGTGAGTTTGACACCCAAGCCTTCATTTTCGATGGGCTAATAAGCATGGGAATTCTCTTTTGCAGGACTTGAATTTGAAGTCCTTGTTTTGAATTTTGTCTGGCACTCCAAAGCTTGGAAATCTCATCCTTGCTGGCAACGTGAAGGTGGGTTTGCAATTTGCATTTGTCTTGTCAATTGGGTCTTATATAAGAGTTTGATTCTTATACTCCAAGAAGCTTTTAGGCACACACCACCTTTGATTTCGTTGCTCAAGAAAAACAGATGGGTTGCTGCTTTCTCCGCATCTCACGTGGTGGTTTATCCACCACATTTTTGCTTTGGATTTCCTTCTTATGCATGGCTAGCCATTATGCTGGTCAAGTATGTAGTGGCTTTAGGAACCTAGCTGTCATCATACTTGATGCACACCATTCATGGTGGCCCTAACGTCATTCAGGAACTTATATCTCATCCAGAAAATTTGGTTTACGGGTTTTGTACCCAAAGATGGATATATCATTCAAAGTATTTGATTAAGGGTTACACACCCATGATGGATTTTGTATCCAAGATTTTTTTGAGGTGTAAAATCCGAAGCCTTGATTGAAGGTGAGACACCCAGGCTTTATTTTCTAGGGTATAAACCCATATCTGCTTTCGCGCGCAAAACCTGCTTTGATTTCGCGCAGTTCATATTCGCTTTCGCGCGCAAACCCATATTTATTTTCTACAAACCCGTTTTGATTTCGCGCGCAAGCCTCAAATTGCTTTCTCGCGCGCAAACCCAGATTGCTTTCGCGCGCAGTTCAGATTCGCTTTCGCGCGCAGTTCAGATTCGTTTTTCGCGCGCAGTTCTCAGATTGCTTTCGCGCGCGCAGTTCTCAGATTCGCTTTCGCGTACAGTTCTCGTAATTGATTCATAATCCATAGAATTTGGTTGAGGTATTTCCTGCAACAGCATCTCAACCAAAGCAAAATCCCTCTGGACATGTATTTCCTCCTGGCCGCGTGCCGGTCTCAGCAGCCATTGTACCAGCTGCTGGACCCAATCTTCAGCTAGCCCAAATACCGTTGGTTCTCAGCAGGCCCAGTCATTTGTGAAGCCAAACCAACAGGTCCCTTCTCAAACTAGCCCATCTGGAGTTTCACTTGGAGCCGAGAACTCTGCTTCTAGTCACTCCCATATACAGTGGCCTAGGATGACTCAATTGATGCTCAGAGTGCTCCAATATATTTGTGAAAGTAGACAAAGACTATTTTTGGGGGTGTGGGACAAAGAGGCCATCAACAAGCTGTGCATTGGGTTTCCAAAGTTGATTGATTTTGTGGTGAGTTTCGTGAGGTTTGGTACCAGACCCACCTCCATGTTTGGCTGCTGATGAAAGAGTCGGCAACTTTGGGTCTCATGAGAGACCAATCACTGCTTTGATTTCTGGCATCTGGCGGTGCCTGAATCCGAGAGGGCAGGAGCTAGCAGCGTTGCTTCATCGACAATGACCTCGGAGTGAGAGAGTTTTTGAATGCAGGAGCTATGGTGGTGAGCCACGGCTCTCCCCCTTTTTTTTTTTAGTTTCCTCCTCTTTTATAGCCCAGAGACCTTGTTAGTGTAGGATGCTTTATTGAATAATCAGATCCACAAAATCAGGAGCCACTAACCCACGTTTATCTCTGCCCTCAATTTGAGGCTCGGCAGATAATGGGTATCAAAGTTGTGAGACTTATCCAATCCCACATTTGAAATTTTTTTTTGTGAATTTTTTGGTTCAACAACCAGTTTTTGTTAAAACAGCATTTCTCACTTTGCTGAGGTCCCTCCCTCTGAGGGTCCTCCCAGCACCTTCAAAAATAGAAAAAGAAGAAATCTGGCTCCTTGCAAGCCTCCTAGCAATAAATTCATGAGGGGTTTCATAGTTTTAATTCCTCCTCATCATCATCACTGTCGCCACCATCATCCCCAACTTCTTCATCATCAGCATAATCATACTCTTGGAGGGGTGGGCCTTGTTTGATTTCTAACGACGTACTTTTGACCAATCAGGAATGTTGACAGGTGCATATTGTTGCACAATTTTGGCTTCATGAGTGATGTGTTGCTGCTGCTACAGCTACTGCCACTTCCATAATTGTGACTGCTAGCTTTTGGGATCATTCTTGAAGCAGTTGGGAGGTGTCTTGGAACAGAAACAGAGGATTCCTTGGATCTACCAACCATTTTATTACTTGAACTGTTCCTATCTTTTAGAACCTCCCAAACATCCTCTTCCTCAGTCTCCCATCTCTCAAGGCCCTCCAAACTCCACTGCCCTGCCTTGTTAGACCATACCTATTCTCCATTGGTGATGGCCTACCTATCCAAAGATGACAAAAACATTTCATAGAGGTCAGAATATTAGATGTGGATCATCTCTAGTCTAAAGAAACTACCGATTCGCAAGACTGGGCTTGCCAACGTGGGTCATAGGGCCCTCCTTAGTGTCATACACATTCCGTATGTCATAACATGAGAGACAGGTCAGTTATGGTACAAACAAACAAAATTCTAAAAAGTGCACACAACATTAAAAGAATAATATGAAGAATACAAATTAAATATTTCTTTGAATGAGAGTAGATCACAGCATCAACAAGTGGCACCTACCTCAACATAAAATAGAAAAAGTCGTGTGGATGACCTTTGTGATTCTAAAAGGTTGAAAACAAGCAACGTGTCATTTAATGAATTATCATGATATTCACTAGCGCTGGACGCGGTCCAGTTCAACTCGATTCTCACCTCAATCCAAAACTAAAACCACTACTGTTCATCAGGTCCGGTTCAATTTAGTTTTTGACTAAAATGCCCAAGTGAACTGGACCAACCCGCATCACCCTAAGTTTGGTTCGGCTTTCAAATTTTCAATTTCGGCTGACTCTTAAGCCTAATTGATAATTTTTTTTTTGTTTTATACATTTTTTAAAGCTTCAGCCCAATTGATTTTTTAAAGCATTTTGACGGAACAAAAAAAAATCAAGCATTAATATATAAATTACAACCCAACAACAAAACAAAATAAAGCAAAATTAATTACAGCCCCAACAACAACACCAGCTACCCACGAACACCTCTTTTATCAGAAGCTTTCCGTGCTAAAGCACCAGCAATGCCTCCTGTGAAAAATCCAGCTGCAAGAGGACAATAGACGCAAATCAATCCCCATTAAAACCAATATATGCGTAGATGTTACTACTATTATTTAGTTACATATTAGATTTACAATTCTTCAAACATTTGTTGAAAAATAGACATGAAAACACCCTGAACATCAAGTTCAAAACTTGAAGTTCCACACAAACACAATAAACAAAACCCACAAATTTATATGAGTCAATATTATTGGCAAAATAAAAGAGATATCACAGAGGGTTGAGACTTGAGAGGAGGCTGAGATGAGATGAGAAAGAAGAGTGAAGGGAAAGTAGGCGGCTGAGAAAATAATGAAGGGGAGAGATGGAGAGCTGAGGTAGCGTTAGAAATTGTAAGTAGAATGGTGTTTGATTAGGTGCAGCCCTTCCTATTCAAAGAGTGTATTGTTGAAACGTGTATTTTTGTAAGTGATTTTGTAGACGAAGAAATTTTGGAAATTAAATTTCACCAAATAAATGACTAGGGTTTGATGAATTAAATCGTGAGCCCCATAATCTGCTTCACGTGGCGTGTGACTCATCAAAGTCGATTAGTTGGTGAAGACGACACGTGTCAACATCCGACTGAGTGCATCAAACTACCAAAGAAAGACAAAATCAAAGGAAGAATCTTCCATAATTGACTTTGATTTAAATCAAAATAAATCAAATCAATTAATCAAAGGTAATTTGGTTAAATTGCCTAATTATTGGAATCAACTTTAAATTAAATCAGAATTCCACGAATTAAGGTCCTAAAGATGGAAAGTTCTTTAGGTCAAGCATCTCACGGAGCCTATAAATAGGAGGCTCCGAGACAAATGAAGGGGTCACTCAAAAATACACCAAAGCACTTAAGAACCAGGAAAACTCTCTCGCATTCTTCACCACTTTGGAAGAGCCACCAAGCACCACAAACACGTGCGGTTCCTCCACCCTACAAAATCCAAATCACCCAAAAGCTTCGTGCTACCCGTTTGATCAAGATCAAGTCTCTACGACCCTTGTATCAAATACAAACTCTCTCAAACACTTTGGAGATTGAATCGAGGAAATTCTTTTATTTTTTGTAAAAGAATACCCACAGAGATTTTAACCCTAAATTTCAATTAATACAAAAGATTTATTTTGTACACGTGTTCTTGTTTCATTTGTCGTAGGAAATTTCGTGTTTACAAATTTGGCACGCCAGTGGGATCATCTCTGCCTCTCATCTCTTTCTCCACCATCTCCAAATCCAATCAACACACCGAGAAGTGATGGCCTCCAAGAAGATTCAAACCGTTCCTCGCGGCGAGAGGCAAAAGCGTGAGCGCCTCCTTCTCAAGCGGAGACTCTCTTGGAGTCGTCACCCGCAGCAAGGCCAAGGCGATTCCTATAGCTCAAAGATGTCACTTCCATACCAGCCCAACCTAAGGCGAGGGACGTGAGCCGAAGGCGTGAACCGGTCATCAATCTGGCCTCCTTGGGGGCAAAGAAGAATACCCCGAGCAGACGAGAGAAGCTCTCGGAATGAAGAAAGGAGTTTTTCGGCTCGAAGAACTCGAGAGAACGCTCACTCTACTTTGTTCGACGACTCGAGCACGTGCTCATACCATGGATCCCCGTCTCGACGACTGCCAGAAGCGTGTTTCCATGAAGCCCTCGGCGTCCATAGGTGAGTCTTATTCTATGGCTATGCAGGTCATGGTGACTAGTGCAATGTCTATCGAAGAACAAATTTGCCCAAATGAGCGAGGCGGTCATGAAACCGACGAAGATGGTCGAAGAGAAGGATGCGCAGACGCTTCTCTCATCAACAGTGGGAGGCGCATCAAGACAAGGAAACCGGCCAGGATGCTCATAAGAAAGGAGGTCACGAAGCCGAATCCAAAGTGAGAAAGGAGGAGGCCAGAAAGCAGTCGGGTGAGAAGCCGCATGGAAAAGGCGATGCCGCCTCGGTGGGTTCTTTGTCACCCAGCAGCCTTCAGGACATGATCGCGAACACCATCAGGGTTCAATACGGAGCGCCTTCCAAAGACACGCTCATGTATTCCAAACCATACACCAGGAGGATAGACAACTGCGGATGCCGACGGATATCAACCTCCCAAATTCCAGCAATTCGACGGAAAGGGCAACCCAAAACAAAGACGTTGCACATTTCGTCGAGACATGTAACAATGCCGGACGGAGGGTGACTACCTGGTGAAACAGCTTTGTTCGCTCCCCGAAAGGGAATGCGTTTGATTGGTACGTAGACCTAGAGCCCGAATCCCTCGACAGTTGGGACCAGATGGAGCGAGAGTTCTTGAACCGATTCTACAAGCACTGCCGCATCGTGAGCATGATGGAACTCACGAACACCAAGCAGTGGAAAGATGAACCTGTCGTCGACTACATCAACCGATGGCGCTCGTTAAGCTTGGATTTCAAAGATAGGCTCTCGGAGGTATCGGCCGTTGAGATGTGTATACAAGGGATGCATTGGGGTTTGCTTTACATCCTGCAAGGAATTAAACCTCGCACATTCGAAGAGCTGGCCACTCGTGCCCATGACATGGAGCTAAGTATCGCTAGCCATGGAGGGAAGAAGGAGCCTGCCGTGGAGCATAAGAAAGATAGAGTCTTCGGGCAAAAGATGGACAAGCCAACTAAGAAGCCCGCCAAGGAGGCAATGACAATCAACACGGTCCCTGTCAAAATCTCCACCCGAGATAAGAAGAAAGATGTCGAAGGGCGGAACCATCCCAACAGATGGATAGACGTCGACGGACCTTGAAGGAGTTGGAGGAGAAAACGTACTCCTTTCCCCGACTCCGATGTCGCATGCATGCTTGAGGACTTGCTCGAGAAGAAGGTGATCGAATTGCCGAATGTAAGCGACTGAAGAAATGAACCGGTTAATGACCCTAAGTTTTGCAAGTACCATCGAATTGTTAGCCATCCAAGAGAGAAGTGCTTCGCATCAAGGAGCTGATCATGAACTTGGCTAGACAAGGAAGAATTGAGTTAGACGTTGAAGAAGTTGCAGACGCCAACGCCGCCACAATTGTATTTGGATCTTTTGATCCGTGCCGTTGTCCGCATCGTCACCAAAATTGGAGTTCCAACCGGCAGGGGCAAACACCAAGTGACCGATCCACGTGCAAAAGAGGTGGTAGGCGAAGCGAGCTATCAAAGTGGTGATGGCCTCGTCGGTGACTCACCTCTCGACGACGATGAAGGATGGACGCTCGTTACTCGGAAGAAGCCTCGTACGAAGCGCACTCCTCAGCGACAAAATGCTCAAGCGAAGAAGGCACGGCGAAAGAGAAGCTCGCGCCAACACTCTAAGAGCAAAGCCAAAGCAACGATGAGGAGAGACCCCGACCAAGAATGTGAACCACTAGTCCAGAAGCCGAGAACTCCGGTTATGCTAGGAGAATACTTCCCCAAGGTGTTCTTCGTAAGAGGGCCGGTAGAGACAGTCCACATGACCACGTGCTATCAAATAGAAGATGAAGACACCTCGGAAGGGATAGTTGAGACTGACAAAGAACAGAATGTCTCAGTACAAGTAGAAGACTCGCAATTGCACTTCAATACTGAAGAAGCAATGCAACTTCCCGAAGCCGTACGGGTAGCATTGGTAAAGGCGCTGACGGATCTCAATATCCACCCGAGTCAAGTAAGAACGACTGGAATATTGGAGCTTGAATCCCCGGACCATGCTACGTGTTGCGCGACATGTGCCTCCATTACGTTCATCGACGAAGATCTTCTACTGGGGTCTAAACCACATAATCGCCCGCTCTTTGTGTCATGGTATGTGCGAGAGCAGAAACTTAGTCGTATGCTCGTAGATGGAGGGTCGGCGGTAAACATTATGCCTAAGTCAACAATGATGAAGTTAGGCATCACCATGGATGAATTGTCCCAAGTCGCCTTATGATTCAAGGCTTCAACCAAGGAGGGCAAAGAGCCGTGGGCATGATCAGAATCGAGCTCGTGATGGGTGACCTAAAGTCGAATACCTTATTTCATGTGATCGATGCCAGGACTTCCTACAATCTTCTCTTAGGAAGGCCATGGGTACATGAAAATGGAATAGTGCCATCAACTTTGCATCAATGCTTCAAATTTTACAGAGGTGGAGTGAAGAAAATCATGGGTGACACCAAACCCTTCATCAAGCCGAATCTCATTTCGCCGACGCCAAGTTCTATATAGATGAGGACAAGGCGTCTGAGGTCATCCCCATTGAAGTCCACTCAACAGGCAAGGCTGTACCAAGAAAAGATGAACAGACCAAACGTCTTCCTATTGAAGAGAAGGGAGATAAGCAGTTGAAAAACACTTTGTCCGGACAAACGAGATCATCACCAACAGAGAAACAAGAGGGGTCTGTTCCCATTCTTCGTTACGTCTCGTTGTCTCGACGGAAGGAAGGCCAATCCCCATTTGGAGAAGAAGTAAAGCCAAGAAAGCTAGGGGAAAGTGATGTAAAATTCTTGAAAGAGTCGACAATCACTCCTCTGCCCAAGTTGAACAATTCGGATATTTTGAAACCGTTGGTACCAGGGTTCGTTAGACCATCACAAGATGTAGAGAGGCACGAATCTCTCCCGGTGAAGAGAACTAAAGAAGGTTTCGATCCTAATGCCTACAAGCTCATGTCGAAGGCAGGTTATGACTTCGGCCAATCCTCTCGCTAGGAGAGCTCAATCCGGATATCATCGGAGATAGGACGCGCGGTCTTAATGAAACCCAAAAGAGGTTGAAGGAGCGGGATATGCGATTGACTCGGCTAGAGTAGGCCTTGGTTTTACTCCTAGTGCACCGGTTAAAATCTCTGCTAGGAGGAAGGAAAAGAAGGCAGACGCTCAACATATTAGTGTTGAAGTGGTCGAAGAGGAAGAAGAGTCAAAATCCAATAAGCGGGCCTCAGTGTTTGATCGATTAGCCACGCCTGCCCGGCGAACCTCGGTCTTCAACCGCATCAAGGAATCAACATCACGACCCTCGGTGTTCAAAAGGATTTCTGGATACAAAAGCCAAGATGGAATTCAATCACTCCACGTAAATCGGCGCTAGAAAGACTCGGAGACTCAAACACGTCATTTGAAGAAGAAGACCAACGAAAGTCGAGAGGTAGAGTTCATATCGATTCGCGTAAGACAATGAAATCCGAGTCTTATCCCGTCACGAATGAAACGTCGCTCAACAATAGACGTAACTTCCGTGACGAGCTCAAAGTAAAACGCCGAACAATCATACATACTGCAAGCATCGAGTCAAGAAAACAAGGGCGACGAGGAAGAAGAAGAACTCTTAGCCGTTCATCATGTTACAATCAGGGAGGTCGATGAGGAAGAGCTTTCGATGATGAGATCCGTGATGCCCCTCCCACACTAGAAGAGGGGGCAAGCAACCGTAGATGAATTAAAGGAACTCAACTTGGGCACAAGTGAAGATCCAAGACCCATCTTCGTTAGTGCACTCTTAAGCCCCGATGAAGAAAGATCATACCACCAGCTGTTGCTTGAGTATAAAGATGTCTTTGCATGGACGTACAAAGAGATGCCAGGACTCGATCCAAAAGTAGCAGTCCATCACCTTGCGATCAAACCGAACGCGTCCGATCAAACAAACTCAACGTCGTTTCGCCCGAGCTTCTCGGTCAAATAGAAGCGAAGTCGACAAATTGATCGCCGGGGTTTATCGAGAGGTGAAATACCCAACGTGGATCGCAAACATCGCTCCAAGAAAGAAGAAAACCACCGGACAAATCCGTGTATGTGTTGACTATCGGGATTTAAATGAAGCGTGCCCGAAAGACGACTTTCCATTACCCATAATTGAGCTCATGGTAGATGCAACTACAGGCCATGAGGCTTTATCTTTCATGGATGGTTCGTCTGGATACAATCAAATAAGAATGTCACCAGAAGATGAGGAGCTCACGGCTTTCCGTACGCCGAAAGGAATTTATTGTTATAAGGTAATGCCGTTCGGTCTTAAGAATGCAGGTGCAACCTATCAACGAGCAATGCAAAAGATCTTTGGTGACATGCTTCACAAGAATGTCGAGTGCTATGTGGATGACCTGGTGGTTAAGTCACGAAAAAGAAAAGATCACTTAGAGGACCTAAGAGTGGTGTTCAACAGACTAAGGAAGTACCAACTCAAGATGAACCCTTTAAAGTGTGCATTCGGCGTCACGTCTGGCAAGTTTCTTGGGTTTATTGTTAAGCATCGAGGTATTGAAGTGGATCAGTCCAAGATCAAAGCTATCCGAGATATGCCCGAGCCAAGGAATTTACGTGAGTTGAAGAGTTTACAAGGACGTCTTGCGTTTATTCGACGGTTCATCTCAAACTTAGCGGGCGGTGTCAACCATTCACGCCTTATGAAAAAGGATGTCCTGCTCATTTGGGATAAAACTTGTCACAATGCCTTCGAGAGCATAAAAGAGTACTTATCAAGTCCACCACTTCTAGGAGCTCCCGTTCCTGCAGCCACTCGTACTATACATCGCAGCTCAAGAGAGGTCAATTGGAGCCCTTCCGCACAAGAGAATGAGTCACATAAAGAGTGTGCCCTTTACTATCTAAGTCAAACCCTTACCGGTCCAGAGCTAAACTACACACCTATAGAGAAGACATGTCTTGCACTTGTTTTCGCCATTCAAAAGTTACGCCACTACATGCAAGCATACATACCCATTTAATTGCAAGAGCTGACCCAATAAGGTACGTTATGTCAAAACCAGTCTTGACAGTCGTCTAGCCAAGTGGGCGTTACTTCTCAATCAATATGAAATCATCTACACTCCAGCAAAGGCGGTCAAAGGTCAAGCTTATCGCAGACTTCCTAGTCGATCACCCGATTCCAGCAGATCGAAATTTCAGATGACTTACCCGATGAAGAAGTCTTCTTCGACGTGTTTCCGGCTTGGATGATGTTCTTTGATGGATCAGCTCGTGCAGACGGGCAGGGGCCGGGCGTTGTCTTCGTGTCACCCGAGAGGCACATACTACCCTACTCATTCTGTTTAAGTGAACTTTGCTCGAACAATGTGGCGGAGTACCAAGCTTTGATAATGGGCTTGCAAATGGCAAGTGGAAATGAAGATATCAAGCTTAGAAGTCTATGGTGACTCCATGCTAGTGATCAACCAGCTATTGACCCATTATGAGGTTAGGAAGGAAGATCTGATTCCATACCACCAAATGGCCACGCAGCTACTTGAAAAGTTTGACTGCGTGACGTTGGAACATGTGCCAAGGAAAGATAATCAAATGGCGGATGCCTTGGCCAACCTCGCCGCTACGCTAGCATTGACAAAGGATGAAACCGTGAATCTTTCAATCGCCACCGTTGGGTCATCCCATTAGCAATTGGATCATCACAAGGAGTTAACGCTATCTCAAGATTGACCATTGATGTTGACGATCGGAGACAACCTTTGATTGATTACCTGGAGCATGGGAAATTACCGGATGATCCGAGACATCGATCGAAGTACGACGCCGAGCACCCCGATTCATCTATTACAAAGAGATTCTCTACCGTCGCTCATTCAAGGCGTGTTCCTAAGATGCTTGGGAGAAGAAGATGCAGCCAAAGCAATGGAGGAGGCTCACTCAGGAGTTTGTGGAGCTCATCAATCGTGGCCAAAGCTGCATTTCCAAATAAAAAGGATGGGCTATTATTGGCCAACTATGGTCAAGGATTGCATGGATTATGTGAAGAAGTGCCAAGCATGTCAATTCCATGCCAACTTTATACACCAGCCGCCGGAGCCACTGCATCCCACAATCACTTCTTGGCCATTTGACGCGTGGGGTCTTGATGTGGTGGGACCAATAGCGCCCAAGTCTTCTGACGGTCATTCTTACATCCTTGCAGCCACAGACTACTTCTCAAAATGGGCAGAAGCTGTGCCTTTAAAGGAAGTGAAAAAAGAGAACGTAGTAAGCTTCATCAAAGTGAACATCATCCATCGGTACGGTGTGCCACGTTATATAATCACGGACAATGGAAAGCCATTCTCAAACCGCTTGATGGACAAACTGTGTGAAGATTTTGGTTTCAAGCAACACAAGTCTTCAATGTACAATGCCCCGGCCAACGGTCTCGCAGAAGCATTCAACAAGACTCTATGCAACCTGTTGAAGAAGGTTGTCGGACGATCCAAGAAAGACTGGCATGAAAGAATAAATAAAGCACTATGGGCTTACCGGACAACATATCGGACGCCTACTCAAGCTACGCCGTATTCACTTGTGTACGGGGTAGAAGCAGTCCTGCCTCTAGAAAGCCAAATTCCATCTTTAAGGATGGCCATACAAGAGGGATTGACAGATGAAGAAAATGCTAAGCTGCGCCTTCAAGAGCTGGAAGCATTAGACGAAAAGAGACTCGAGGCGCAACAACGCTTAGAGTGCTATCAAGCTCGACTCTCGAATGCTTTTAACAAGAAGGTTCGCCCAAGATCTTTTCAGGTAGGAGACCTCGTCCTTGCATTACGTAGACCTATCATCACAACACACAAGACCGGAAGTAAGTTTGCTTCGAAATGGGATGGGCCCTATGTAGTGCAAGAAGTATACACAAGCGGCGCTTACAAGATCGTGGCTGAAGATGGTTTAAGAATCGGTCCCATCAACGGAAAATTCTTGAAACGATACTACGCATGAGATAGACCAAGCTCCTGGCCCGCATGAGCCTAAATCGCGCACGGCACCATTATTTATAAAAAAAAAAAAGAAAAAAAAAGAGGCTCGTTGGATTGAAAACCCGAAAGGGCGATCCAGGCAAAAGTTAGAGCATAATAAAGGTTCGTTGAGTTGAAAACCCGAGAGGGCGGCTCAAGCAAAAGTTAGGACCCAAAAAAAAAAAAAAAAGCCCGTTGAGTTGAAAACCCGGAAGGGCGGCTCAAGCAAAAGTTAGGGCATATAAAAAACCCATAAAACCCACTTGAACTACGTGATGACTTGATCCCTTTTCAGCGAGGGTACGTAGGCAGCTTGGACAAATTAATTCCAAGTTCAGTCACATCAAAATAAAAACATGGGTCCCTCCATCAATCCAAACCACTCGAAAGAAATAATGGAATAAGAAAGCACTTTTATTTCATTATGAAAATCGAGCTAGTAAACACTTCGACGAATCCGAAAGGAATAAGCAATGAAAGGTTACAATGACAAAGTTCGCTACTCCCAAGACAAGTCCCTAAAGTCATTACGCGATTTCTCAAAAACTCGTAACACATCTAAAGCCTCAAAGATCGCCAGCTTGACAAGACAGAGTTTCTTCGATCGCAAGTTAATCCTCTCTTAAGCGGGTTACTTCACCATGGTGATGCGAAGTAGTGCATCACTCCTCGAAAGCGATTCGCTTAGTTGACACAGCCTCTTTCTTTAGCTCTTCCATACGCGCATTGGCAGACTTGAGGGACTTAAGTATGGAAGATTTATGAACCTCTTCGCCTTGTCGGGCCAAGACGTTGGAAAGCGAAGAGTCAATAGCAGCTAGGCGATCACTCGAATCTGTGGAGGTAACTTCGGGAGCAAGCAGATTGTGCAGAGTGATAGTCAAGTGCGGTCACCATGAGTGCATCAATCATAGGTCGCAAAGACGAGACGTCCGCCCCATATTGTCAAGGGCAATCGACAATTTGCCAAGCTCATCTTTGAATGAAGGAAGCCGTTCTAACGAAGCCTTCAAGACTATGTTTTTCACTTGATTTCCCAACATGGAAACTACCTTGTGAAGGGTTTTATCCGCGACACCCAATTTGGGTTCTCCACATGACATCTCGGAGGTAGACACTTGATTAATCGGCTTTGGCGAATGTTGTCGGACAAGCGGGCCCGCATTAATCAACGAATAATTGTTTAGCAAGTGAACTCCAAGCTTTATAAATAGAGATCATGACCAAGAGTGGAATAATACCTTTTTGGCTAGCACTTGGACCATTTACCACCTGCAAAGTGTCGTTTACTCCTTCTACAGTGCAAATGATTAAATGGTACGAGCTCGCATACGGTAGGAACACGATGCACGATTTCTCCCTATTAAAGAAGGAGGAAAGAAAGAAGAAGAAAAAGTGTTAGTGACATCAACAACAACAACAACAACAACAACAACAACAACAACAACAAAAAAAGGTATTAGTGACATCTCAAGGAGTCAAAGCAAAATAAAATTACCTTGTCCATCAGAATCGGTTGCGAAATAGTGGGCATATCACGTAAAAGGCGTCATTGAGCGGGTATTCGGCGTCCAGATCGCAATAGAGAGAGCCGGCACTTGCCTTCTTATGCTTGAAGTTAACCTCATCGTCTTCATTGCTACTCATAGGTCCACGTTTCAAATTACGGGCTCGTCGACCAAGTGGAAGGAAGTCTTCATACGAATCTGCTACACTTTCTGCTCTTTCTAAATCTTTAGAGGCTCGAGTCGCGGGGACATCACCTGGAAGTGAGGGTCGAACTCGAGGCGTGGGGGTAGTGGAACCGACTTCAACTTCTGCGTGAGCTTTGCACGCCTCACCGTGTGTAGGTTTGTTACGAATCAAAGCTTCATTATCCCGAGGCTTGTCTCCGCTGAGATTGTCTTCGGCTTCGTTGACTCAAAGCGATGCACTTTTGACCACCAAACAACATAATCATTGGTAACTTCAAATTCCCGAGTATTGTCCGTAGTAGGGAGGGTTATCGTAGATGTAGTACCAAATTTTAAGCATGACCTCCAAGATTTAATACACCGATAGCAGTCCCATTCCGGATGTCATCTTTAAGCTCTCCTGCATGCATGCACGTAGCCAAACTGCTCACGAATCATGCGGATCGTAGGGTTCGATGACTCCTGTAGTTTTCTGTCAGAGAGAAACGTATCCTGAACGAAGACACACTAGATATGCCAAATCTTCTTTGGGAATATGGTCCACATCAACAAGATCAGACGCTCAAGGCACTTTTGCTAAACGACTCAACTCCACCTTATCACAAGTCCCGAATAAAGCTCGAGCCGCTGCGTCTTCAAAATATTTCACGAAAGTTTTCCCGAGAACATTGTCATGAGGGGAATAGACTTCTCATAAGTCGAAGTTAAAAAGTGTGTGTCAAGTACTCTCCCAACCACCCATACACATAATGGAAAGGAAGAACAGCTTGTACAATTCCCTGGATCTTCCGAACTATCGATATCGTTCAGCCCCTTATAAATGCTAGCCAATACCGGAATGGCTAAGCTAAATGATACACCGTGTGCCATTCGACCGCAACCTTGAAAACCCCTACCGATCAAGGAAACGTCGTCCTTGGGAAACACAAACTTGCACAACCAACAAGTGAGGAAAGCGGCCAAGTACGATCTTTCCTTATCTTCATCAGCTATACCCAAATCTGCAAAAGCTCCCTCACCATTCTCGGTACTCTTCGGCGCCGCTACAATAACACCAGACGGATCGTAGTCTTCTTTTGGTTTTAGTGCTTTGTTCCGTATGACTTTCCTTGAAGACCTTTTGTACTTGAACGGTCCCGGTACCAGTACTTTATCCAAGCCGTTATCCTTACTCCGGACTTTCTTTTAGCATCCTGTAAAATCTTGTGATATGCTAAGAACAAGTAGCGGCACGTATGTGGGATATGAGGGGTGCCTTTCTCGGTCTTTCTTATTCAGACTTTCAGCGCTTGGGATAACCTCATCATAAAATCGGCCTAAGATGGGAAGACCACCGAGCTCATGAAGATCCCAAAGGGAAATAGACATCTCCCTTGAGATGTATGGAGGGTATTTGTCGCAGACACCAAGATTTCGCAAAGCTCGGACAACGGGAGCATGTCGATCATAGCTAAATAACGAAGCAAGTACAAAGATCATACAAACCAAGATTCTTAAGAACTCTCGAGCATTTCTACTTAGCACATCCTCAAGCCATTCCCAGTAGTACTCGGTAAATGTAGATTCACCTGGCCGTCGGGAGGGTAGTATCCCAACTCACGGCTCCGTTATGGATTCGATCACTAAGAAGTTCAAACACCCTTGGCGAATCAATATCCGTATGATGATGAGAGGATTTTAATTGTAGAACGGTAGAGTGAAGGCCCTTCCTCGTAGACCTGGACTTCTTGAAGTCGCTCGCTTGACAAAACACATCTTGAGACCAAGACGAGATATGGAGTGAGCCGTCTACCTCGGACACTTCTCAAGCTATGAGGGGCGAACCTATAAGCAATGTGGTACCTTCGTCCTGAGTATCACTTTCATCCTCGAGAATAGTGACGGTGCCTTTCTTGAAACTTTTGAAGAATGCCATCTGCATAAGAGGAACAATGAGAAACGACAATCAATATCAAGTTATCGGTTTCATATTCGTAAATGGAAAGGAGACTTGAATAACCAAACGGGAGTACTTACTCGTACAAACTCAAGGATCCCGATAAAGATGGAATGCGGCAAAAAGAAGTCTTCACTGCTCTTCACCACGTAAAGCCTAAGCGCTTGAGCGGGCCTCGCCAAATCGGAGAAATGGTTTGGACCCAAGCGAAATAAGACATCTACGTTCTTCGGTTGGTCTCTCGCCACGTAAAGCCTAAGCGCTTGAGCGGGCCCTCGCCAAATCGGAGAAATGGTTTGGACCCAAGCGAAATAGGACGCCTACTTTCTTCTGCTGGTCTCTCGCCACGTAAAGCCTAAGCGCTTGAGCGGGCCCTCGCCAAATCGGAGAAATGGTTTGGACCTGCGAAATAGACGTCTCACGTTCTTCGGTTGGTCTCGCCACGCAAAGCCTAAGCGCTTGAGCGGCCCTCGCCAAATCGGAGAAATGGTTTGGACCCAAGCGAAATAGGACGTCTCACGTTCTTCGGTTGTTCTCCGCCACGTAAAGCCTAAGCGCTTGAGCGGCCCTCGCCAAATCGGAGAAATGGTTTGGACCCAAGCGAAATAGACGCTTCACGTTCTTCGCCGCTCCGAAATTACCTACGAAAAAATAATAATAATAATAGTCAGTATTATTATTAAAAAATAAATAGGTAAATAAATAAATGAAGGGAGCGCAGAAATTGATGCACTCACAAAAAAAGAAGGGCCAAAATCACTTGATCAAGGTGTATCAAGAGCCAAGCCTACTATCACGGAAGAATGCTACGATCAAAGTCGTTGAACGGCTACAAAACAAAAGAGAAAGGCATAGATCAGAACCCATATTTATTTTCAAATAAATAAATAAACCAATTATAAAAAAATGCAGCAGCAAAAATATAAATAATTATAGAGCAGCCTAAATAGCCAGCTCTCATAGCCCAGGCCCAGCTCCTCTTTTGCCCCTGCTCCAAGCCCACGTCATGTAAGGCCCAGCGCCTCACTCCAGCTCGTGGCCCAGCTCCTGCCGAAGCCCAGCTCACACCAGGCCCATGCCACGCCAGCCCAGCACTCCTCCTGGCCCAGCGCTTCCTTGCCTCAGCGCATCAACCAGAAACGGGCCAGCAACTCTCCAACCCGTGCAACTCACGAGGCCCACCTCGTATGCTCTTCCACTCGCCCAAGCCTCACACATGATTGGTGGTGCAATCCCTCACATTCGGACAGCTTCAATTGCATCAATTGGAACGCACCGTTCCAGCCCTCGCAACCCATGCGCATGCCACCGTCATGCTTCCTGCAAGCAACCTCCAGCCAGCTCTAGCCGCCAAGCACCATAATCCCACCATGCCACACGCAACCCATGCGCAGCAGCCAGCACACCTCACGTCAGCACAGCTTCAATTGCATCAATTGAGATGCACTCCATTCCAGCCCCCATGACCTGTGCACGGACCCACATCGCAAGACTCATGCTGCCAATCTCCACCACTCCTCCAACATGTACTCATTGGAACCTCATCAAACTGCCAAAGGTCAGAACAAAAGAATTCCAAATTGCAGTTACCTTGGACGATAGAAATTTCTTTGCGGCAAGTGCTGCTACACTTCAAGCGTTGTCTCTCTCACAAACAAAATTCACGAGACAAATTCGTGATATGGAAAATAATGAAGAGGGGTCTTTTGCTGCTCTGTTTGGTTAATTCCAATACCCATGAATGCAACCCTATTTAAAGAAGCCAAGCATCATCAAAACTCCTAGTGGTGCTAGGTTTTCTATTCCTTGTGGCCAAAGACATGCCTAATATGGTGGTGCTAGGTTTTCTATTCCTTGTGGCCAAAGACATTCCTAATATATATATATATATATATATTAAATAAACGGAACCTGCCGTTTTGCGTATGCATGTATATATATATCAAATCATATATATATAGCATGTATATATAAAAGGAATCTGCGTGCTACATATATATATATATCCTTATATGCTGATTGATATATATGTCTATATATCAATTAATATATGTTTATATATCAATTAATATATATCTATATATTAATTAATATATACATTTATGTATATATGTATATATAAACTTCAAAGCTGCACCTCCTACACGCGACAAACACATGTCTACGATGCACCATGAAGTGGGGGCAATTTGTAGACGAAGAAATTTTGGAAATTAAATTTCACCAAATAAATGACTAGGGTTTGATGAATTAAATCGTGAGCCCCATAATCTGCTCACGTGGCGTGTGACTCATCAAAGTCAGATTAGTTGGTGAAGACGACACGTGTCAACATCCGACGGAGTGCATCAAACGGCTCAAAGCAAAGACAAAATCAAAGGGAAGAATCTTCTATAATTGACTTTGATTTAAATCAAAATAAATCAAATCAATTAATCAAAGGTAATTTGGTTAAATTGCCTAATTATTGGAATCAACTTTAAATTAAATCAGAATTCCACGAATCAAGGTCCTAAAGATGGAAAGTTCTTTAGGTCAAGCATCCTCACGGAGACAAATGAATGGGTCACTCAAAAATACACCAAAGCACTCGGAAGAACCAAAAACTCTCTGCATTCTTCACCACTTTGGAAGAGCCATCAAGCACCACAAACACGTGCGGTTCCTCCACCCTACAAAATCCAAATCACCCAAAAGCTTCGTGCTACCCGTTTGATCAAGATCAAGTCTCTACGACCCTTGTATTAAATACAAACTCTCTCAAACACTTTGGAGATTGAATCGAGGAAATTCTTTTATTTTTTTGTAAAAGAATACCCACAGAGATTGTAACCCTAAATTTCAATTAATACAAAAGATTTATTTTGTACACGTGTTCTTGTTTCATTTGTCGCAGGAAATTTCGTGTTTACAGATTTGATTAAACAAGAAAAAAAAAAGATAGCCCAAGGCGAAAAAGATTGTTGAAGAATAAGAATGGTCAGAGTGGTTCGTCCCAAACGAAGAATAAATATTTTATATTTTATGATTATTTTGTAACTTTTTTATGGTTATGTGTTTCATTTGTCAGATCAGAGGCCACCGAGTTTGTGTTTTCTCCAGTTTTAATGGTATAAAAAGAGTTGTTTTTAATTCCTATATAATTATTTTTTCCCTTTAATCGAGTAATAAATAATTAATACTTTATATTTGTTTAGGCAAAATTATATGGTTTGTCTGTTGCAAAAACTCATGCTCCAGGAATAAATCTTGTAGTCATAGTTTATTTATTTATTTATTATTTTTTTTGCAAAGGAAACAAATTTTAATTCAAAAGACAATAAAGTACAGAGATGACCAAGGTGGTCACAAAGAAACATAAAGCAAAGAAAGGGTAACTAGACTGAACAAAATCCTCATATACTTAATACCGGAGCTCAAATTAAAACAACTTCATTAACAGATATAAAAGATTATTTACTTTAACCAAACTTTATCATTCCACTTAAACCATCACAACATGAGTTGCCAAACTTGTACGACCTCTAGAGCCATTTCCATATGGCTTCCAAGACCCAAAAACTAAAATAAAACATGATTATAAACTCTCAGGAAACTTCCCATTCTTATATGACAACCCAAAGTTCCACTACTACCTGGACAAACGCCTATTAAGCATAATATCTTAGTAAGAAACACTGCTAATAATTGATAAAGTTATATTAAGTAAGAAATTAAACATACCATGCATAATATCTTTAGAATTAGAAGGATTACTAAACTCTGCCATTCCACTCAAATCACCGCTACCCTCATATTGAAAATCCTCTGCAACTAGACTCTAATGTTTGGTCTTCATCTCTAGCTAACCTTTCACCAATAATTATGGAGTATTTTCTTTGGGTAGGAGAAGGATTGTTCTATTCCAGTGAGACTAGCTTTGGGTATGAGAAGTGAGAAAGACACGATGAAGTAGAAGAAGATGTTGTGACTTCTTTTCTTTTCTTTGTTCTTTTTTGTTTTATTTTATGTTAACTTTCCTTAATTTCAATTATCAAAACTTTAATGTAGGGTAAGGGTAAAATAGGAAAGAGAAAGAACAAAATTGATTAAAAAAAGTATTAAAAAGCAAAAAGAAGTGTAAGTTGAGAAAAGAAAATCAGCTCCCTAATTTTGTGTTAAAAATATAAGCCAAGAATGTCAAAAAATGCAAATGACCCACTAGTGCAGTGGTTTGGGGCATGCTCCACCCAGGCAAGGTCCTGGGTTCGAGTCTTAACATCAGTATAGTGTGTGTGAGTTTAGTATATTATTGTCCCTATCAATAGAAAAGGTCCTCCAAAAAGAAAAAGTCAAAAAATGGCTCATTTGATAAGGCCATATAGGCCTGGCCCATTAACCCGTCCAACACCCGAAAAAACTTGGCCCTTGGGTAGGGCCTAGGCTTAGTTTATTAAAGATAGGACTAGTCCGACTCGATCTGTTCAACTCTTAAGGCCAAAAAAGCCCGCTCTTCAATAAGGGGTAGGAGGTGTCAGGGACCTATGAGGGAATGGCGGATAAAAAATTGTTTTGGGGGGGGAATTGGGTTTGGATCAATGGTTCTCAGGATTTTTTTTGTTCTCCTTTTCCTAAAAATAATAATTTTTTAAAAAAATGATTTAACAAAAAATTGGATGAAATGTCTGATCCGCCATCTCAACCGATTCAATTAGATTTCTATTTTTCTTATCCAATCCAATCCACCAAAATTACCGAAATCAATGAAAATTGGATTGAATTGAATTAGACTGGTCGGTTTTAGCGGATTGGTTTGAATCCTGGATAGCCCTAATGCTGTCCAATTTATTTTCTTCTTGCCAATATTCGTTATATCCCACAAGGGAGAATTTCACTCACACCTCCTGAAGTAAGGGATAATTACAGTCACCACAGGTTTCGTTTATATTACAGTCAGACTCCACGGTCTTTGCCAATGGGCTTGTTTGTTTCTTCGGCCTGGTCAGGCCGGTGTATGGGTCCAAACTTGAAAATTAAAATATAGCCATGCCCCATAAGTGAACTGAAGCCCACACGATTATCTCTAACTTCGTCTTCTCAAAGCTTCTTCGTCTGCTCCCGGACATTTAGTCCAGACGAGGATCTCACAGATCAGGTCTCTCTGTTCAGTCCGTACAGGTAGCCTATCTCACCTTTCTCAATTTCTCTTTCTTTTTTTTTTCCAGTTCATATTGCATAAATTCATGTATTGTTTTCAAATCTGAATTTTCGGTGTATTGGACGAGGAATTTAGATTGGAATAACCTGGTGATTATGGTATTGATCAGTCTGGTTATTAACTTATTTGGTGATACAAATCAGAATTTTGGTTCGTTTCGTTACTGATCCAAAGTGGTGGTTTGAATTCGGTGATTTAATCAGTTCTCAAATCATATCAAGCTGGCAATTGCATGGTATAATATGTTTAGGCCACATTCTGATTTGGAAATGAAAAAGAGATATCTTAAATTCCTTGTTAAAATCTGCTTGTGATTGGACTTGATTTTTTTTCATGTATATGTAACTTGTAATTATATCTTCTGGGTAATATTAGTGTGACATTGATGATAATTGATTGGTATGATTGCTTGTTTTTCATGACATAAATGATCTGTTATCTTCAAAACAAATGAAAGAAGAAGAATAAGAAAAAAAAATCAACTTTTTAATTTAATATGTAATTGGAACTTAAACTGAAGAAAAAGGTGCATATGGGTTCTGCTTGGATTCCCAGAGGAGTTATTTTTTTGCCCAAACAGTTCAATAGGGATCACGGATTTGGGTATTTGGAAATCATATTCCATTTCACGCAAACCCTATTTGTGAAATGTTTGTTTCAGTTATTTTTCTTAGTGAATATTTCAATGGGATTGAATTTCTTGTATATATATATTATAAATGTGTGTTTGTCTATATAAGTTATATGGTTTTTCTAATGGAAGTTTTTTCCCTTTCTTTTTCTTTTTCTTTTTCTTTTGGATGCTGATAGGATAGATTAATTTTGTAAGGTTCGCAATGCCCTCAGCTCAAGATCCATTCTATGTTGTCAAAGAGGAGATTCAAGAATCTGTAAGTTGTCAAATTACTTAGTCACTTTGAAGCTTTCGGAATGAGACATGGTTTATATATTTTATTGGATACCTATTATCAGTTCAATGTGATTCCTTTAGTAGACTTTCATACTTTGTTTGGAGTTATTACCATCATTTTTGGGCTTTTGACTCTTGTCACATCCTCTCTCTTTATATAAACATACACACAAACACACAAACCCGTTTGCCTCAACACACTACCATCCTCATCCTTCACTTTTTCATTGACAGATGAATTTGGTATGCAATTTGTGCGGAATTTGTCTCGATGGCATTATGTTTAGGAGTAGCAGAAATTAATTCTGACTATTCTATTTCCTTCTTGATTAGATTGATAAGTTGCAGTCTTCTTTTCATCAATGGGAACGCTTTTCATCTGATACTGGAGAGCAATTACACCTCACAAAGGAACTGCTTGCTACTTGTGGAAGCATTGACTGGCAGGTGCGCCAATATTACAACATTTGATTTGATTTTATCTGCCTATCTTTTTTATTTTATTTTGTTTTATAAAGAATAGATGGCAGGTCTCTGTCATGGTAATATAGTCAGAGATTACTGATGCAAAACTGGGTATATTGGCAAAAAAATCACTATTTTCGGTGTCCAGAAATGAAAATTTGGGGGAGGGTTAGTTAATTTCCACTGAAGGTGTTTCAGAAGTATGGGACATTTGGTGACCACATTAATGTCTGCATGAAACAATAGAAAAGGCTGGAAAGAAATTGAAAATTGAGTGATAATTGTCGAATTTCCGTAACATATCCATAACAAATTGAAAATTGAGGGATATTTGTCGAATTTCCATAAACATATCAATAACAATGGGCTTCTGTGGGGTAAAAAAGATTTTGACACAAGGTGGTGTCTCATTGATTGGTGATCAGAAAATCAGGTTTTCTAATGCGCATGGTTCATGGTTTTGATTCTCTATATCAGTTTAAAAAAATGGTTATTTTGAGCTGTGGAGGGTTGGGAGTTGATGTGGACGTCAAGAGTATAATTCTAGGACTATTTTCAAGCCAAAATGTGGGCGAATTCCGGTCAAGGTGTTCATAAGTTGTGGTTGACCTTAGTTTGCTGATTCCAAAGTACTGAATGTTTTGACCACTTTTTTATATTTCTTTTTTATGTAGCTGGTTAAGGAGTATGGGTTGATGGCTCTGGTCTTGATTTGGGATTAAAAATTTGTGCTTTTTAATGGGCTGGTGCTCTAGCAGCAACTAAGATCGGTTGAAAAAGAAAAAAGTGGGTTTATTTCTCGAAAAGAGGTAGCTTAAGACCATTTAAAATGGGTTCGTTAGCAAGTTAATTCCTCAAGACAATTAAAGAATGGTCATGTTACATCATCTACAGGACTGCATAAATACTCATTTAAACAGAATTTCCATAAGAATAAAGAAAAGAAAAAAAATGTCAATAGAAAGAAGAGAGGCTGTATGACCAACCAATTGTTATTTTACTCTATCCATCCATCCACCAATTGTTATTTTACCCTATCCATCCATCCAAAAATTTGTATCTTTGTCAGAGAGAAGCTGTGAATTTAACTAGTTCTCTTGTTTTACTATGTGCAATCTTTTCTCTTATCATCTAACCCGAAGCTTCAACTTCTGCTTGCAACTACTGAAAGCATGCTTTCTTGATAGGAAGGTGGATGAGTTGGACAAAGCAATTTCCGTAGCAGCTAGAGATCCTACTTGGTATGGCATTGATGAAGTGGAACTTGAAAAAAGAAGGAGATGGACGAGCACTGCTCGTGCTCAGGTATGAAGTATCGTCTGTTAAGCTGTCTTCTTTTAAGATGTTTTAGTGCCACTGAAGATCTTATATCTGGTAGTCCTGTGAAGTTGTCATAACGGACCTTGCCTTGATGATTTACGATGATTACCTACATCTTTTACATTGTGACGGTCGAGTGTGGTTTTGTAACCCGAAATAGTTTTAATTTTGTTGTGATTTTTGGATATTTAATTACATAATGAGCCTTTGTGTGGTTATGTATTTGTACAGCATATTACATGGTTATCTTTTGGCTTTGGATGACTGTGCATTCCCTAAATTAGTAAGATAGTTTATCAGGTGGGTGCTGTAAAAAAAGCAGTGGAAGCTGGAAAGGATTCTACTGGCACTAGTGTGAATGGGATGCGCCGAGAATTAATGAGGCTGGCTAATTCTCAGGAGACAGATAGATCCAACCAGTATGCTGCACAACATAACGATGATTTCATAACATCCGAATCAGATAGACAGTTGCTTCTCATAAAGTAAGATTTTTTTACTCACCCACATCCAATTGATACATATTTGAGTGACAAACATATACATGAGTAACAAGTTATTTTCTACTCGCTGGGAATTATTTGCTAAGATTCACTGCCTAGCTGTGTTTGTTCATATTTTATATAGGCTGCAAAAGATAGGCTGCATTGTTAAATTTATTAAATTTCATAGTCGAACTTATGGAAGCGCTTTTTAATTCAAAAAAGAAAACTCTGTTTGGGTCAAACCATCTGAGCTTGTAGTTTGATAACAGACCTTTCACTGTCAATAAATGTGTAGTTATGTATGCACCATTTATCATACCCCTCTTCCTCTCTCGCCCTTTGGCTGGGCGGAGAAAAATGTTTGCTCTACTTACATAGTTTTCTCCTTCCCAAATCCTCTGGCCACTTCCACTTGTCTGTATAACTCTGTTTCTTTTGATTTTATTTGTCTGTCAATTTGTGCTTGTAGGCAACAGGATGAGGAGTTGGATGAACTTAGTGCAAGTGTGGAGAGAATTGGGGGTGTTGGGCTTACCATTCATGAAGAGCTCCTTGCACAGGTAAGAATTTTGGAAGTTACTGTACAATGATGGGAAAACAAATAGTTCAGGTGTTTTCTCCAAGTTTTTTTTTGGGTGGTGGGGTGGGGCCCAAAAAAGTTTATATTAACCAAGCAGAGGGAGCTAGAGCAAAACCCGAACAGATTAGCATTTTGATGCATTTTTCTTTAACTCGTATCTATTACTTGCAAATGAGCTGTTTCTGCCCTGCAGTTCTGGGTCACTCACTCTTGCTACTTTGTTGTACTAAATTGTAAATCTTTCGGTGTTCCAGGAGAAGATTGTAGATGAATTGGGTATGGAAATGGACAGTACATCAAATCGTCTTGATTTTGTTCAGGTCAGCCTCTGCTTACTTAATAGATTGTCCTACCAAGAAATTCTGTCCACTGGAAACGAGTTCATCTTTTATTTTCTAATTGACTGCAATATATAGATTAGTGATCCCAGAAGAGATGAAAAGTTCCTTTTTAATTCTTGCAGAAAAAAGTGGCTACAGTCATGAAGAAGGCTGGTGTAAAAGGCCAGTGTATGATGATAGTATTTTTGCTGGTCCTGTTCATCATCCTTTTTGTTCTGGTCTTCCTCACCTAGTCTGAAGAATGGAACAGGTCTTCCGCTATACATGGGAGGGATCTGCTTTTCGAAAGAACTATGGAACTCTCGAGTACAGATATTTTTACTGGTTTATCTAGGTTTGTTCATAAAGCTTTCCTGGAAATGACGAACCAAAAGAATACGCATTTTTTAAGGGTTATTTAGAAATTTTGAGGTTGAACAGAATTTGATGTTGAACAACAACCAGGAGTTACAGAGAAAATGTGAAACAGAAGCATTATATTTGTTTATTCCTTGCGCGTCATGATTGGTATCATGACTTATTTTACGTCAAAACGCTTATGCTTGTGTTTGGTTACATATAGATACAGTCCCGCTCACTTGACGGACAGAACAATATTCAGGCATCGCACCACAAACTAATCTCAACAATATTCAGTAGGGGTGGGCACGGTCCGGTTTGGACCGGTTTTCATCTCAAATCGGAATCGAAATCGGATTATTTAACCGGTTCGGTTCGGTCCGGTTTTAGTGATTTTTTTAAAAGAATCTGGCCGGTTTGGTTCTCACCGGTTCCGGTCCGGTTTCCGGTTTTTTCGGTTTTGAACCGGGTTCTTAATTTTTTCCATTTTTTTTATTTTTTAAAAATACAAATCCCAACTAAAATTGTATTTTTCGAATTGAAAATTAATAAATGATCCAACTTCTTAAAAAGAGAGATGTTTTGAAGTTGAACTTGGAAAAATATTAGTTATAACATTAAAAATGTAGCATTGGATTTAAATAATTTTCTAAACAAAATAAAAATTATACACATGTTAAATATATATATATATATATATATATATATATATATATATATATATAACATAAAGAATCAATAAAAATATCCACATGTTAAATATATATATATATATATAATAAAGAATATAAATATGTATAATATTAAAAATATAAAAGAAAATAATTTGTATTGGACCGGTTTGGATTGGATCGGTTCCTTGGGGTGAAAACCGAACCTAATCGATCCAAACCGGTCCTATTTCGCTTTTGTTCCGATTGTTGACTTTTTGGTCAACACGGTTTTTGACGGTTTTTTCCGATTTGGTTTGGTTCGGTTTTGCGGTTTGGCGGTTCCGATGCCCACCCCTAATATTCAGATTGAATAATAAACATATGATAACAAAACTTGTACAGGAGAAGCAGGATTAAAGATTTCCTTGGATTGTTTGCTCTGATCAGTTCAAATAAATTTGGCCTGTTCGGAAATGTTTTACGGCCCGTTTTCTGTTTTCTCCAAATGAAAATGACTGAGAAGGCGTTCGGTGGCTAGCGTAAGAAAATGCGGAAAACAATATTCCGAAAATGAATTCTAAACCACGTACAAAAAGTGAAAACACAGGAATAACGTTTTCAGCATTTTCAATGAAAAGTTGAAAACAATTTTGCGACTCTCACTACGATGGCTCTTCTATTTACCTCCAGCACCCCATTAATCTCAAGCTCTCGTCAATTTCCCACACTAGAGGCTCGTTTGGTACGTCGGACCGCGAGACTAATTTACGTCGGATAGTATTAACTGCATTGGGAGAATCTTGATCGCTTATCCATAATATTATAAGGCGTTTGGTGTTATTCCGAATAAATAGTCTGACTAAACTATATTGTGTTTGGTGCTATTTCGGATAACATTGGATCAGGCTATTTTTTTACAAAAAATGCTTTGATAATTTAAGTGGAAATTGAAATTCAAATGACACGAATTTTTTTTTTTAATAAGATTCATATGACAAGATTTGTTTTTCAATTGTTTTTGCCAAATTTTTTTTTTTTTCATATAACCAGAAAACAAACCAACAAAGCACCAAAAGTAGAAAAAAATACGTAAAGAAAAACATAGCCGCATGTATTGTTCTAATCGCTAACTATTGAGTTGGATACTGGAGAAGATGAAATATATAAAGAAAAAAAGCAAGAAAAACTCAACACCATGTATTGAGTTGGATACGCAACCGCATGATGATAATTTGATTATTTGATTATTGAGTTGGATACACAGCCGCATGTATTGTTCCAATACATCAAGAAAAAAAGTCAAAAAGAAAAAACTCATAACCTAATTTCCACAAAAATGTAATAAAACAGGAAATATATAATGAAAGAGAAGATGAAGAGAGAAGAAGAGAGAAGAAGCATATTGGAGAGAGAGAGAGACGAGTGAAGAGAATAACCTTGGAGAAGATAGTAGAGAAGAACCCTAGGGAGAAGAAGATGAAAATAGCTTCATCGGATTTTTCACGTGAACGTGTGTTCTTTTTCTCTAGCTATATAATTAAGCGTGTACTATCTAAACCGGGGTGTGTGGGTTGTATTTGTTAGTCGGGTAAGTAGAATATTAAAAGCCCAATCCGTTTAAAATAGTCAGGTAATTAAATAATACAAGTTGACACCAAACACCTTACATGGACTATTTACTCCTATCTATAGTCTAATACGGTGTACGAAACGAGCCTGGGTCTTCTAATAAATTTATGTTTTTTTTCTTTTTTAGGTGAAATCACTGGATCTTCTCAACAGTTAGATACGTATGGGTCTTCAATTTCCTTTTTTCTAGTGAAATTAGTGGGTCTTCCTTGCTGGGTGAAATTTGTGGGTCTTTTGTTAGATTAGCTCATCAAAATCTTGTTTGGGTGCTAACTGTGCTGTGATGAAGAAGATGATTAGGAGAGGGAGAGAGGTGGGTTGATGGGGTTACTGCAATGGTGATGCGTGGGTGCGATGCGGTGGGGTGGGATTTGCAGAGAGTTAAAAGGGAAGATGGGGTATTTGATTAAAATAAAATAAAATAAATAGAGAAGGTGGGGGAGATACGTTTCAATTTTGTTTTTTCTAAGTTCATTTTAATTTTTTAAAGATAATTCTTTCTATACATTATTCTATTGTTAAAGATTTTTCTTTTTTTCTTTTTTTCTATTGTTCATTTGTACATTCACTGTTTTCATTGAAGCTACCAAAAGCATTATCAAATCTTGAAAATGCAAATTTGTTTTCTTGTTTTAATTTCCTGAAAACATTTTAATTTCTTGAAAACATTCTCCCAAAACGTTATTAGACATAATTTGGCAGCAAAATTGTCATTTCTCCATCAAACCCAAATATGTTACAGATTATTTTCTGTACAATCAAAAGAGAAGATAAGGTGAAGAAAACGTGATACATTTCTCGCGGTAATGCAAGCAACAAAATATGCTAGTTCCAACTGTGTAGAGATCTGCTCGCTCGTGAGGCTAAAGCTACTGCCTTTGCTGTTGTATCCGTCATCACCCACTCCCTCTCAGCACGCCGGTGATGTTGCCTTGCATTTTTAGCTCGCTTTGGAGCTAACCGAGTATCCCTTTCCTCAAAAGCAAGTCTAAACTTTTCAGCCACTGACAATTCCGTGTGGCTTGAAAGAGATGGAGGCATTGCCTTTAGTGTAAAACCACGCACTGCCCATGTTTTGGGATCAAGATCCTTGACAATAGAATCATCCAACTGGATATCTGGCAATGCTTCCCTGGGAACTTGGGTTCCCCTGAATCCGAAGGGTGATGGGTTCGGATTTACTATAATGCGAGGGCATTCAGTGGAAAATCCCTCCAATGAATTTTTATCAATAGCCAGGAACAGACAAAGAATTAGAAAACGATTCTCCTGCTTAGAATAATGGTGAATAAAGGAACCAGTTTTTAACAATCCCCAATCAACCAATCGAAAAGTCATAAGTCGTTCACATATTCATGCATGAAACAATAGATTAAAAAAACGTGCACTCCCTATTTCTACATGCCAGACAATGTTTTGTTATACCACTTTGTAAGACATCCCTATACTAACTAGTGCTGACATGTTACCCTTTGATATAAACGTTCTGTGATCCAGTATTCAGATAATGAACCATGTTGTGGTTTTTAATATTTTCACACTTTTGGGACAAGTTCACACAGCGAACCAAACTTGTCTACGTCTATTGGTGGCATCAGGCATGGCATCACAATTTCTCTAATTACAATTCTCATTTGGTAATGCAACGCATGTATGTTCTTCGTAATATTTTCCCACTTTTTGGACAGGTTACGGTGAACCAAAATTGTGTCCATCTATTGGTGTAAACAGGCATGGGAACCCAATCTGTCTAATTACAAGTTCTTATTTGCTAATGCAAAGAATGTATGTGTTTAACAATAGAGGCAGTCAAGACATTCATGCTTCTACACGGTAAGTGAAGAGATGACACAAATTTCTCAAACCATATTGGTCAGAAAGATCAAACCAAAGAACTTAATCATTGATGAAGAAAAGTATCATAATAGGAAATGTTAAAGTACATACCCACACAAGCCAACGCAATGATTGTGCACCATTAGCAATTTCTTCAGTATTCAGTTCTTCCCAGGAATCTCCCTCTACATCATTCAACTTCGGTTTAAATATATCCAAGCACCTACGTGCAGTGTGGTCACTTCTTGGGCTCCCTCTGCAACATTAACTTTGGTTCATAGCCTGTTATGAAGTTTGTACTCCTAGTCAAACACAGTATTCGAGCCACTAAAATAGCATGGGATGGAACGAACAAAAAATAAAGTAAAGAATGATCAGGGTTGAGTAACTTAGTCTGTACCAATCCTCCTTGGTGGAGAGTGTTTGATATTATGGTTACCAAAAAAATAGCGGGATATGATTCTGGGAGCACCTTGTAGTCTAGACTACAGAGGGTACAAATCTGATTTAATCAAATAGCTATTAATTCATTCTACAGTGCCAAGGTAAAAACACATCACTCTTCATTTGTCTACTTTGCAGTTAGAAAACCGAGTGGGAACTAATTCCAAGTTCATATAAGTGTTGATATATCAATAAGACATGTCACATACACAAACTCAATAAAAAATATCAATGTCTTCCGACTTCTACGACAGTTATGGAATGTTTTGGATTATTCAAAAAGCTCAGGACCATGACAAAGAGTGATGCATAAATAGAAACTTGTAATGAAAATTTATAACATTTCATTATGCTATGGAGAAGGTGTCTACCCGCATCTCAACATCTACAATGAAAGGCAATGTTGCACAAGTTCAGAAACTCCAGAAGTAGTAATTTTGTCACACCGGCTGCAAAAGAAATGTCTCAGTGTAATTACAGAGTTTCAAAACCAAAAGACATTTTGATGCCTTAAGAATTAGCTAATGCCTACTTAAACAATTGAAACAAATGCTAACTAATATTATATATTACATGCCCACGCAACTATCTTCCTCACATATCACATAAAATACCTAGGATTTTGCTTACAAATATATATACATTTATAGCTCAAGGTTATGATGAACTTAAAAATTATACAAAGTATACAAAGTTCACAGATTGGATATCATAAAACATAAGGTCAACATCTTAATAGTTGGTTAGTATTTAAAAAGTAGCTTATTTACTCCAATACCTAATATCAACAGCTCCAAGTGATGTACATATCTCAGCCACTTTTGCTAAGTCGAAATCCGAAACATCTGATGCAGAAAGATCAAGAATTTTCCAGGTATGATCAGCCAAAGAGACAATAACATCATCGTCAAGTAACTTTCTTCTTCTAGCAATTGCCACCAGTGCCATCTACCATCATCAAATGAAAACTCTTGAGAGACCAAAATTGTTAATTGTTTTACATCCAAACAAAAAACCATTAACCATAAAGAAACCAAGAACATTTTTCGCCCCCAAAAAAAAATCAAATTTACACAAAAATTGATGTGGGTTTTATGAATAAGGATAGCAAACCTTAACATCTGGAGGAAAGTTGATTTCAATCTCTGCCAAGTCTGGGATTATATCCTCCAAATGTCTGCCGACAACTCCACGACACAAGCTTTGTAAGCTGGGAGGAGACTTGGTCCTTTCAAGCTGCCTTCCTGCCATGCACATAGAAATAAGTACAAAAATGATGTGTTTGAGGGAAATAAGCGGTGAAACAAAAAATGCAAACTTGGGACGCACGGGAGGATTGAGTTTGAGGGATTTGGGGCTTGGGATTGGATCTGGAATTCAAATCTAAATTGTTCAAAGAATTTGCAAGAGAAGCGATGGCTTTTGGTTTTTCCATCAAAATCAAAGTCGCAGGAGACACAATGGTCCTCCCAACTTTTCCGATTTAAAAGAAGAAATATCCTTATGTTAATTCATATTGGGGTTTGTTAAATACAGGGCAAATACGTAAATATTTGGTTGTACGGGGGTGGGTTTTGTAGTTTTATGCAGGGGTTTGGATTTCTGTCTTTTCCAAATATATGAGGTTTTAATAAAGGATAATGCTTCCCTCCTTGTCATAAGGAACCAAAACCAACAAACAAGATTCTTTTTCTTTCAACGGCAAAGATTCTCTTTCGTGCAACGACCAAGATTCTCCCTGGTGCGCACACTTAAGTAAATAGTGCATTTCAATTTAAAAAAAAAAGTTAATAGTGCATTAGAAAATTAGAATTTAAAGATTTTTAACCAATTCATATGTTGTATTTAGAGGTGTGCCAAATCCACAATCCACTCTGTCAGGGACAGACTCAGGATTTTAAAATGGGGTGTGCTAAATTTACTTTATGTACGCACCGGAGAGTGGAAAGCATAGCAATTTGTTCTTTTATTTATTTATTTATTTTACTTGAAATGAATTATGTGTGAAAAGGGTTATCAGTGAAAGGAAAATTAGGAGTAGGTTGTTCATAAAATAAATATAAATATAAATAATAAGAAGTTGGCAGTAGGCTAAAAAACTAAGAACAAGACGAAAATACTTTTCATTTTAGAGAGAATTTTACAGAGATGTCCTATACAAGAATGTCCAGGAATAGTAAAAAAGAATTCATCAATTCATTAGTTTGTCTAATTTTCTTTTCCTTAACTGTATTATTGAATGAGCGATGACATGATTGTCATTAGTAGACATGGGTGAACTAAATTAAATTTTTGAATGATAAAATAAAAACCCACCTGGGCTATAGCCCAGGTTAGTCCCTTCTTGGGACCATCCCTGCACTATGTCTAAATCAATTCAATTTTAATCTGTTTCGATGATTTAACGAATTAGATTGGATCTCTAATTTCTAAAACCGACATGATTGCATCAGATGACGAATTTGCTTGTGAGAATCCAATCAATCTAGTTGTTGGAAATATGCTTGTGGGAGCAAAATTACCCCATAAGAAATCAATCCTCTAGCATCCTAAATTTGAGGAAGTGGCTACAATCAAGACACATATTTTCCTATTTTCTATTTATGACTGCACATGAATTCATGTTAGAATAACTTGTGCTTCTTCTTGAACTATACTTCCATTTCTTTGTGCCAATGTCTGATGTTGACTAAGAGGTAGAATAATTATATGATCTTGAAGCCTAACAAGGCAGAAAGCCCAACAAGATTTAATACGGAATATTCGTAAGGACCCATCAAGTGAAGCCCAATTAGAGATCTCCATATCCATCAGGGCAATAATGGACCAAGGATCACGCATATTGAAATTCAGTAATTATCTCACGTTTTCAAATCAAACGGCTATAATTGACTTGACCTGTGGACTAATGAGTCTTAACATACCCAGTCAACCGATGACATGTTGCCTCTCACGGCAATAATACAGCCATGACAAAGGGTTATATAAACAAATTACGTGTTTACTAACCCGTAATCGGAATGAGAATAAGGAATCCGATTACGGATTATACTTGTGTTTACTAAAATTGGGAGAAATCAAAAGTGCGTGGGGCCCACACAAAAAATGGAATTCAATTCCAAGATTTGGGTGATTTGGATTTTCAACATAGAGAATGTATTTGGATTCCGGATTGCATCCGTAATCGGAATGATAATTTTTTTCCCTTTATGCCCTCACTTACTTTCATTATTTCCAAGATTATCCTTAACCCTAGAAATAAAAACAAAATCAATTTAGTGTTAAGGATTAACTAATAGAAATACTTACATTTATAAAAAATTACTTAATAGAAATACTTACATTTATAAATAAAAAAAAATAAACAAAATCATTTTAGTGTGTCTATGAAATAAAAAAGCAATTTAATTTTTTCTTACTATTATATACTATATCAAATTCTATTAAAAAAAGTATATAAAATATTTGAGTTGGGACAAGGGCATTTTAGTAATTATACTAGTTTATATTCCGATTCTGTTGAATTAGTAAACAGCTTTATTGAATTCTATTCCTGATTCCAGACAGTTTTAGTAAACAATTTCAACAGGAATCTGATTCTGATTTCGCCTCATTTCAATTTCTACTCAATTCAATTCCTCATCAATTCAATTCTTCTCAATTTGATTACAGATTAGTAAACGCGCCATAACTTTGAACTTTTCATGGAGAATGTAACTGTTCTTGATTATACTAATCCATAACTAGAGTGAACATGAATCGGAGTGAGCATGGATAAGAGTATCTCCAAGGTATTCCATAGAAGTGTTTACTTATTGTCTAGAATCGTAATGAAAATGACATTGATTCCCATTAATTACTAAATTTTCAAGAATCGAAATGAAAACCATCCTGATTACTACAACTAGTAAAACAACGGACACTTAATTGCTGACAAAAATTATGGAGGGAATCACCACAATAAATTGGGGAACCAAAAATTAAAATACCACCACATAACATGTTGAATTGTAAATAAGGGTATTTTGGGAATCTAAAAATTAGAATAAATCAAATGTTGAGCTTAATAAGGTAACTTGATGAGTTGGATCCTAGCCATGGGTTTTTACTTATAAAAATGTGTTTTATTAATAGGAACAAAAAGTGGTAGTTTTTTTTTTTTTTTTATTGAGTCAAAAAGTGATACGTTGCGAGTAAGGAAAATTCAATTTTGAGGGGTAAGCCAAATTTACTAAAAAAATTACTCTCTCTCTAAAACCCTAAGACCATCTCCAGCCATGGGCCATATGCCAAATGTAGCCCTAAAATTATGCAAAACCCATCTCTAACCATGAGCTAAAAAAATTGGCCAAATTTGGAGGGCCACATTTAGCCCTTTAGTCCTCCAACTAGGCTTGTAGCCAAACTATAGCCCAGGACAAATTTTTGTGTGGGTCCAGTGCATGTGCTGTCCAATAAGAGAAAGTATCACATGTGGGTATGAGCACGGAACATCTCATGCAACTATAGATCCAAAGATTGATATTAAAGGGTTGACATCGGCGATGATGTCACTAGCCGTTACTTTTATTAGTATTATTATTATTATTATTTCCTTTTAACATTTTAAATGTATTTAAATTCTTTATTAAAAAAATTGATTATGACTGTTGGAGGTCAGAATCATTTCAAACGTTAACTTTGTTTGCGGAATTGGTCTCTTCTTTGTGTTGCTCCTTGCGGCTTGTTCTCCTTTCATCGTCATTGCTCTTGAAGGTGATTGGAGATGAGGTGCTTAATGGTTGTTTCCTTTTTTTGGCGTCTGGGTGTGTTCTCTGTCGGATGCTTTCACTATCTTGTGGTTGTGCAAAGGACTATGATTTCATAGCGAGAACTCTTTTGACAGTTGAGTTGTGTTGTAGTATTTTCGTCGGAAGTCTATGTGTCGATTGTTATTTTTCCCTTAATTGTTCTAGCTTTGGTTCTCTGTGATTGTTTTTGGATTCTCTTGTTAGTCCATGACATGTGTGGTACTCTTTCCTACCATGGAAGTTTGTCCCTCAGGAAGGTTTTAATAAGGCCACTGTTTCGTGCCGTTCTATGTACGCTATCTTGATTCTATGAATGAACTCCATTTCTCAAAAAAGTGCCAGTGATACCTTTATTAGTTTATGTGAATGTGATTAATGGAATAGTATAAGTTAATTGGAAATTTAGTTTTGAGCCTACTGATTTGGCTCTTCAAAATTATTAATTGTTCCAGAAAACTATTTGGTTTTTAAAATCTGAATTTGGTAAGTAACTGGTTTGGGCCCAATAGCAATCCAATACCGATCTCTATTATGTACCGATTGTTAAATGTAAAGACTGAGTTAGTTAATGAGTCATGTGTAAGGCACGTGCTCTTTGTTAAGTCAGTTAGCTGTGTGTTAGCTGATATATAAGAGATTTGATCTAGTGTAACTAGTAAGTTTTCAATTAAATGAAATCAGAAACTTTCTCTCAGATATTCTTCTTCTATACTCTTCTTCTTCATCATTTCTATCTTTTCTTCTGTTCTTCCTCTACTGTTATCACCGATCTCTATTGAGTATGAGAGCACTCCAAACTGCAATGTGTAGTGTTTAGAATCAAAGGGTGTATTTGCCTTCCTTGCATCGGATTTTTTTCACTTTAGTCTCATACTTGAGCAACAAAGAAGACCTTTGAAAGACCCACACGAGAGAGAGAGATTGTGTTCTTAGGCCATCTCCAAAGATATTGTGTTTTTAGACCATCTTCAGTCATAGAACTAAATGTAGTCGGAGCTATAATTTTAGCCCTTCAAAATATTAATTTTTTAAAATATATCCATATAATTAATCATAACAAATATTACTGCTAATATTTGTATTATTGATTCAGTATAGTTTTTGTGGTGTTGCAACCACATTTTACAAAAAAAAAAACAGAAAATTAAACAAGCTTATCTCTTAAAACAAGTTTTATAAGCTCTCACTTGCATGAAATTTAACTACCCCAACTGAATCAGCCACTTGAATGGAATAACTAACAAAATGAAAATGAGCCAATGAGAGGTGAGATGACCACCCACCACCGCCAAACTGACTACCTCTACCTATATAAAATTCACAAAACCTTGTAAAACCCTCATGCAACTTTTTGTCCCGTTCCATATCAATCCGTGGAATTGAGGCACCCCATTGTAAGACATTACATGTCTTAATCCACATTGAGATGGTCTTCCTAATCACAAAAGGATTTGCAGAATTGGTATTAGTCGAGAAATAGGATTAGAACTATCTGCAGTTCTAGTTAAAGTGCAATACTAAAAGGAAAACTAGAACCTATGAGGATTCCTAAATACATATGGATTGAAACACAATATTCTGATGCAATAAGGATTCATTCAAGCATTCTTCGATGGGAAAACTGCTTGGATGATGCATATATATATAAGTCCCTTCCCTAGCAGTGAAAACACACTCAATCAGATATCTCACCCCATCTAGAGAAAGAGCTAAAGCACTGCATAGGCGAAGAAGACTTTTATACACAATTCAAGCAAGCATGTCGGATCAAGGTTAGTATTTAAGATTCAAAGACAAGAAAGAACTTACATGTGGTATCAGAGCACTAGGTTTTGTTCTTAAATCTACAAACTGTTTTGCCGATTTTAAAATCTTCATAAAGAATCTATATTGTTTTAAAATCTGCATAAATTTTCTGATCAAATAGTCATATTAGCATGTGGATTAAAAATTGCATATCTTATTTGATAAGTTATGATCTAGAGTATAAAGTACCAATACTCGATCATGCTTGAAGGCTATTGATCAAAGGTTAAAATTGCAGCTGCATAAGTTAGGCGAGCCATAGCAGCCTAAACTGTTGTAGATACAATTTAAATCAACAGATTGATCAAATTTGCATCATAGTTCATAGCCTTTCATATTCTTTTCGATCCAAAGACAGGAAGAGTATGAATTGATATTGACTGTGGTGGGAAAACATGGAGAAAAGATTTAACACAACCAAACGAGAAGGTTTTGATCCAAAGATTAAAGTCTTCTTGTGCAGGGTGTTGTGTTAAAACCATAATAATCCAGTGTTTTATAACATGTTTGATTCATGATCCAAAGACTTGAATTAATAATGTTTAAATACAGTTTTTGGGGACAGCTTTATTTATATAATTGTGATTTACAGTGAATACCTCAAGTTATCATTCCATCGAAACATTGACTGGAACAAATTACTCCAAGTGGAAACAAGATCTGGCTATATCTCTGGGATTATTGGATTATGACTATGTTCTCAAGGAAACTCCTCTTCAAGCACCTGCCACTGATGCTTCTGCAGAAATTAAGGCTCGATATGTCAAATGGGAAAAGGCAAATAGAATGACTATGTTAATCATGCAGAGGTCCATGTCATCTTCTGTTAAGGGTAGCATTCCAAAAACTGAAAGTGCAAAGGAGTATTATGAGTTTATTGCTCAAAGGTTCAAAGTTTCTGAGAAGTCTGCCAAAAGTTCACTACTCAATAAGCTAACTGATATGAAGTATGATGGACAGGGTTGTGTAAGGGCTCACATCATGAACATGATCGATATTGGAGCAAAACTACAAGAGCTGAACATGACAGTAGATGAGGATATGATGGTGCACTTTGCATTGAACTCACTGCCTAAGGAATTCAAATCTCTTCGAAATACATATATAGCTCAGAAAGAAAGTTGGACACTTAATGACCTCATCACCATAAGTGTCGAAATTGAGGACAATATGATAAGAGAAAGGGGAACCAAGGTGGTAAATTTGGTTCAAGCAAAGCAACACAAATGGAACAAAAACACTGAAACCAGCAAGCAGAAAGAAAAGGACAGTTCGAATGCTCTCAAGCCAGCTGGTATCAAATGCTTCTTTTGCAAGAAGAATGGGCATATGAAGAAAGAATGTAGAAGGTACAAGAAGTGGTTGGACAAACAAAAGGCTAAAGGTAACACTGATCAGATTCTGGTTTGTTTTGAATCAAATTTAGTTGATTTTTCTTGTGATTCATGGTGGTTGGACAGTGGAGCATCTATTCATGTGACTAATTCTTTGCAGGGGTTCATAAGGAAGAGGCTGCCAAGCAAGGATGAAGTAAAGGTGTTCGTGGGAAATGGAGAAAAAGTTCAAGTTGATTTCATTGGAGTAGTTAGGATTGAATTAGATTTTGGTTTTATTTTGGAATTAGATGATGTGGTTTATGTTCCTACTATAAGGAAAAACCTAATCTCAGTTGCTAGGCTTGTAAAATCAAAGTTCATATTGAATTTTGATGATTTTGGTTGCTCAATTTTCAGAAATAAAGAATTAGTTGGAAAAGCAAGTATTATTGATGGCATGTTTCGATTAAATTGCAATGCAACTATGGAAATCAATTCTGTTGAATCTCAAACAAACAAAGAAGCTTCATACTCTTTATGGCACAAAAGACTTGGTCACATTTCGAAGGAAAGAATTAAAATCCTATGCAAAGAATTAGTCATACCACCATTGAATCATAACACAGAAGAAGTGTGCATTGAATGTGTAAAAGGAAAATTAACCAATTTAAGGAAGAAAGGAGCAATAGGGAGCAAAGAGTTACTAGAACTAATACACACAGACATTTGTGGGCCTTTTCCAACTCCAACTCATGAAGGGTTCAACTATTTTATAACCTTTACAGATGACTACTCTAGATATGGACATGTTTTTCTTATTAAAGAGAAATCCAGTGCCTTGGACATGTTTAAAATCTATAAAGCCGAGGTAGAAAAACAGTTGGACCTAAAGATCAAAGTAGTTAGATCTGACAGAGGAGGGGAGTATTATGGAAGGTTTGATGAAACTGGGAGAAATCCTGGTTCTTTTGCTAAGTTCCTGCAACAAGAGGGAATTATTGCACAGTATACTAATCCAGGCACCCCACAACAGAATGGAATTGCAGAAAGGAGAAACAGAACTCTAAAGGAAATGATAAGGAGCATGATGTGTTGTACCAAATTGCCAATCTTTCTTTGGGGAGAAGCTTTAAAAACTGCAAACTACATTTTGAATCGAGTGCCTACTAAAAGTGTGAATGCCATTCCTTATGAAGTCTGGGTGAAAAGATCTCCGAGCCTTCTCTGTCATGCTACACTGCTGCTATTCCTTTTGCACAACTCCTGTTTCTTCCTCTGTGTTACCGACTTGGTATCGGCCACTCAAGCCCTATCACTGTGTTGCCAACTTGGTATCTCTGTGTTGCCACCTTGGTATTATCCTCTTACGCTCTATCTCTGCTCAACCGGTGTTCTCCTCCCCTCTTAAGCCCAATCTTTTTCTTTGATTTTACTGTTGCTCTCTTGCGCTCCCTTTCTTCTTCTCTATTACTCGGGTATTGTATTCTTTTCTTTATAATTCTCTTATGTTACTGAGGTATTCACTTCTTTTCTTTTCAATTGTGTTTTCTCTCTCCCCGTCATGGGTTGTCTCTAGCATCTTGAGTTTCCTTTCCTTTTAAATGGGTTGTCTCTCGCATCTTGTGTTCTCCCTCCCTCTCTTAACTACCTTCTCCTTTTGATGGGTGTTAACTTTTCTTCTCTTTTTTCTCTCCTTTTTCCATCTTTATTTTGAAAGGATTTTCTCTCTGTGTTTTGCCCACACTCTCTTTTCCTTTATTTGTCTCACTTGGTTTCCAACTTTCTTTCTTATTATTGTTTTTTGGTCAATAATCCCTTTTTATTTTAATCTCTATGGACCTCTATGCTATTGTGATTATCTTTTCTTTATTACTTCTCTGTTCCCACGTGGTTTTCTTCCACATACCTTATCTTATTGTTTCTATGGTGCTTTGAAATTCAAACTTGCCCATGCTCTCTTTTTCATCAATCCATCAAGAAGCTGTCTTTTGTTTCGTTCTTGAAAACCAAACCAACCATGGATACAATACGTTCCCTCTATGATGCTGAACATAGGAGGTGTCCAATCTGCTGGAAGGATGTAGATTTCGAGCAAATCGTATCAGTGTCTTCATGCTCACATTACTTTCACTGGGTATGCAACAAATAGTACGAAAAACACCAGAGCATGAAGTTGAAGGATGTGATAAAATGTCCGGTCTGTCGCCACTCGTACCCATATGGGTCCACAACTGAGTATGTTTTCACGACGCCTCCGGAACAACCCCTGAGGTTCCGCACTCCTCGGCCTTCCAACCCGGAGCCGGGGCTGGGGCTACGGAGAAGGCCCGCGGCTCGAATCATTCAAGACCCTTGGAGCATGTAACCATTGTTCTTTCTTGCTTTTTCTTTTCGTTTCTTCGTTCAATCCATTGCTTATATTTTGTTCCTTCCATTGTTTGTTAAATCTTCCTCCTTCCATTCCATCCAAATTCATTTCTTTCATCCCATCAAGAACCCTCCCCGGCCATTTCTTTCTTCTTTTGAACCTTTTCTTTCTTCTTGATTTCTCTTTTCAATTCTTGGTTCAATCCATTTCCTCCATATAGTTGTTCCTTCATTTTTCATGAATCAAAATACCCAACAGAAGCAAAAAGTTCTCAAAGTGTGTCGGCAATGCAACAGTCTCTCACTCAGAAGTTGAAGTAGAATGGAGAGAGGAAAAATGGAAAAATGCATGGGCCTCTGTTCTCGAAAATGAGTGTTGCAACAAATATGGGAAATCTCTTTATTCTTCTCGAGTGGCAAGTGCAGTGCAGTGAGCAAGATGAAGGCAAAAGAATCTGTAATCTGCTGGAAGAATCTGTAATCTTCTGGAAGAATCGCAATCCGAGGAAGTGGCTCAATATGTTCCATTTCTTTAGATAAATTTCTTCTTTCCTTAGTTTGTGAGAACTGTTTAGCTCTAGTTACTGTTGGTATTATTAGATATGGAAGTGTACTCGTTTTTGCAAAGCAAACCGACTAATATTTGATGTACGTGTAGTTATTTCTGTTTGGTTTGAGTAAATTTTATGAACATGGATGTGAGTTGGATAACTATATTCTAGGTGTGTTATCCCTAATCGTTTCAATCCGTTTGCTACCTCGGAGATGAGAAAACACATCCTATAACTACCCTACAATATAGTTCAATTGTCCAAACCATCATAATTTTCATATCCTTCCTCAAGAACCATTTTGGAAAGAACAAAAAAAATCATTCAAACCCATTTTGCAAATAAACAAGTAACACGACAGGATCGTTCCACACTCCAATATAATTTTAATTATAATAATAAAAAAATCAGCAAAAAACTTAATAAAAAAACATTTGACAAATTAAGTTCATTATTTACACATAATTAAGAAACATTATTTAAAGAAAATATGTCCAAATCACGTCCATCCATTCTCAACACAACATGTTAAGAGTCAATTCAAATAATGAACGTCTCATCCCCGGGAATGCACGTCTTCACATTGTTTCTAAAGGCATTTCTCAACTTTCCAAGCCATTCAATATAAAGATGCATAATCATTTTAAGCAAATCTCAATTTAAAATCCGAATATAAATTATTAACAACATGCTAGGAAAGTAGAAAAGCACTAAATATAATATTCATAAATCAATTTAACTTTCAAAAACTGTTTAGAAAACAAACGTCCACTCACTGATGGTCCAATGCACGCCCAACCCTCATTGGGTTCGTCCAGAGCAGTGTGTTGCGCTTGGGAACCTATTATAAGAGGTAAAGCTGTTAGAATAAACTGAAACCAAAACCAGACTTAAAGGTGAAACTCTACCTTTCCCATGTGGTTTCAATTTGGTCACTTTTGTCCATGTGGTTTGGAATTCGAAACAATTCAAGGACAATCCTCAATTTATGTTAAATTATTCTAACTTATGTTACTTAATGAGGGACATTTTGGTCCACAAATTTTTAAAACTTCATTCCTGTTTAAAATAAACAATAAAAATATCAAATTTTAAAAAATAAAACCTCTATCTCCCTTCTCCTCCCAACTCGACTAACTCACCCTCCTCAAGCATAGCATCAATGGCCTCGTTGCTTCCAAAATACCCAATTTGAAGAACACAAACCATGGCCATGTTCTAGGTCTTCAATTTTCAAGAAGCTTATGATCTTGGGACCATTGAGCTTAATCCCATCAAGAAGTGGAGACTTTATCAATTGACCAGGGTACATACACTAGTAAAAAATACCCTTGCGCGACCAAATTTTGCACGACGAAATTAATTCGTCGCACAAAGTCACTTTGCGACGAAACTCAAAAATTCGTCCCACAAAATCTTGCACGACTAAATTTTGCGCGACGAAAAACACATCGTCGCACAAATTCACTTTGCGTGACAAACTTTTGCGCGACAAAATTATTTCGTCGCACAAAGTCACTTTGCGCGACGAAGATCTAAATTCGTCCCGCAAAGTCTTTACAAAAATAAAAATTAATTAATTTTTTAAATTTTTGACTTTGTGCGACGAAATTCGTCCCGCAAAGTCTTTACAAAAATAAAAATTAATTTTTTTTAAAAATTTTTGACTTTGCGCGACGAAATATTTTTATTTTAATTTTTGACTTTGCGCGACAAACCAACAATTCGTCACGCAAAGTTTTTGGCGACAAACATTTCGTCGCTCAAGACTTTGCACGACGAATTGTTGGTTTGTCGCGCAAAACTCTAAAAATTTGGCGGGCCCAAAAATTTTGCGTGGGAAATTTTTTTAAATTTTTTTAAGACTTTGCGCGACAAACCAACAATTCATCGTGCAAAGTTTTTGGCGACAAACATTTCGTCGCGCAAGACTTTGCGGGACGAATTGTTGGTTTGTCGCGCAAAACTCTAAAAATTTGGCGGGCCCAAAAATTTTGCGTGGGAAATTTTTTAAATTTTTTTTTAGACTTTGCGAGACAAACCAAAAATTCGTCGCGCAAAGTTTTATGAAACCAACAATTCATTGCGCAAAGGTTTGCGCGACCAATATTTTGTTTCGTCGCGCAAAGTGATACAGTTTTAAAAACCGAAATAACTCCTCCATTTTCTCAATTTCTTTCTCTACTCTTACCTCTCCTCTCCCCAAATCCTACCCTTTCTCTTACACTCATTCCTTTCACTTAATCTCTCTTCTTTCTCTCTCTTCACTATGTTTCATTCTCTCATTTCTCTTTTCACTATATCTCACTCTCACTCACTCTCTCACTATCTTCTCTAATTCTCTCACACTCACTTCTCCCTCTCATTCTCACTCACTCTCAATCTTGCCAAAATATATATTCTCTCCAAATTTTAAATTTTTTTCATTAATATGTGTTTTTGGAGTTAGTTTTGAGTTTGTGAGGGGTTTGATGTTGAATATATTGGGTGAGGATTGGAGTTTTCTTAATATATTGATGTTGGATTTGGGGTATAACAATTTTAGGGTTGTATTATTGCACTTTGTTAATTTATGTGTTCATTGTGAATATTATATATATATTGGACAATTTGATCAATTTATTTTGAATATGTCAATTTAAATTAAAGTAATGTAAAAAATAAAATCATACAATTAAATTAAATTTAAAAAGAAAAAATTAATATAATTAGAAAAATCATACAAAATATTTCGTTGCGCAAACTACTAAATTAATTTATTTTAATTAAAAAATTTAAAACACAAAATTTAAAATTTTTTAAGACTTTCTTGTGACAATTGTTTGTTTGTCGCGCAAAACTCTAAAAATTTGGCGGGTGCCAAATTTTTGCGTGGGAAATTTTTTTAAGACTTTGCGTGACAAAATTTAAAATATTTAAAATATTTCGTCGCGCAAAACTTTGCGTGACCAACAACACTTCGTCGCTCAAAGTTTTGCGCGACCAATAACTTCGTCGCGCAAAGTTTTGCGCGACAAATAACACTTCGTCGCGCAAAGGTTTGTGCGACCAATATTACTTCGTCGCGCAAAGGTTTGCGCGACCAACATAACTTTGTCGCGCAAAGTAATTTTGCGCGACAAAAATTATTTTTCGTCGCGCAAACCCTTTCTCCAAGAGCTTTGCGCGACCAAAATTTTGTCGCGCAAAGTTTTGCGCGACGAAATTGTACTTTGCGCGACCAATAATACTTCGTCGCGCAAAGTGTTTTTTGTAGTAGTGATAATACTCTTATCGAATTCAGTGAAGCCATTGTTAGTAGAGCTTTGATTGTTGGACCATTAGCACTTGGGAGGCTTGTTTTAGAGTTTCTAGAACCTCAAAAATGGCTTCCTTAGAAGGAGAAAAGGGGAAATTTTTACTTTTTAAAAAAAACCAAAAATGCCCTCTTAATAAGTAACCGAAGTTAGACAAATATGACAAAAACTGAGATTGTCCTTGAATCTTTTTGAATTGAAAATCTAGGGGCCAAATTAACCAAATTCAAACCCCTTCCATTGGTTTGACCAAGTGTACTTGTGTCCTTCATAACCCACAATTGATAATCCACAATCATCAAATGCCTCCCTAAAGTCACGCATCTAATCCATTGGCCTGAACTGGCAGCCTAAATATTTGTGAGCTTTGATAATCTCATTGAAATCGCCTCCAAACAACCATGGTCCATCCTCATTCTTTGCCAATTGTCCGAGTGACTCCCAAGAGTGCTTCCTCATCCCTATTCTGGATTCCCATAAAAACCAATAAATCGAAAAACAACTCTCTCCTTGCCACCAATATAAGCATCAATATGCCAGGATGAAGAGGGTTGAATGGTCAAATCTACCTCATGCTTCCACAAGAGGGATAAACCGTCAGATCTAGCATCTCGACAAATACTAAAACAACCCCCATACCTAATTGTCGTCTCACCATTTCCATCTGATATCCATCTTCTTAATTAGTTTTTGATAAGAAATCAGAGCTCGGAATCTCATTGAAGAAATCTCAGAGCTTGGAGTGTTCGTGGATTGCACAACCCACGAACAATCTAACATAACATCATTTTTTCTCGTGATGGGCCCTTGAACAGGGACCCATCTCAGATTGTCCAGTTGAGCTAACGGAATTGTCCAACTTACCCTCCCCACTTTTATTCACTCCCCCTTTCTTTTTATGGTTGCTTCTAGGTCGAGCTCCACCCACACGAAACCACTTATCCTTCTTTTTGGCCATAGGTTACTGGCTGACACCTTTCACCTCCTCCTCCATAATCACAATCTGTTTTCCTTTATTTTCACTCCTAGTACACCCCCTACATCACTCTTATCCACCAACTCATAATTTGCCGTTACCGAAACCTCACAAAAACGTTCAGTTATGAACTCCGTCCGATGTCCAGAATCAACCTCGTGCCCTCCAACGACCTCAATCCTTCTTTTCTTTGGTGGATGGCGCTGAACTATATTTTCTATGTCCGCATCCATCTCCATCATCATCGTGGCCATTACGCAGCCTTAAAAGGCCTAACAACTCCAAACAGCTGCACGCCTTGGTCACGAAACACCTGATGCGAATTATCTTCCCATAATCCAAACCACTTCTGGATTTCATGCCATTCTCAACATAAGTACTATAAACCACCTTCACTGCAGTTTTCCACCGCCCATATTGCTCAACCTTCAACCCCCAGATTGCTTGAACTCACTGTTTGTGAAAAAATCCTCACGGGAGAATATTCGCTTTGAGATTCTTCAACTTTTGATCTTGCTTCTCTCTCTTCCTCGATTCTTGTAAAAAAGACCGGAGTAAATAGACCACACCCGGGGGTGTTGGCCAAAGGCCCTCCGATGCCTAAGTTAGGTAGAGTGTTTGTAGGAAAAACAATAGCTAACAAAGGGTACGGAGCTCTCGCGAGGAGAGAATTGGGTGGCCGGAGCCGTGTGGAGAAAATATGGAGAGAGAGGGAGAGAGCTTCGGGTATTTTTCTAGGGTTTTAGAAGTACCATGAATGATGAATGAAGTCATCTATTTATAGGAGCCTCGGAGGCTAGGGTTTCATAGAGAATAAAACTCTTATTAGGAAGGAGTTTATTCTTTACCCAAATTGTAGAGATTGAGTCCATTAGGGATTTGATTGGGATCCAAATCTCCTAATTTGATGATGATAATATCTCCTTATTTGGATAATATATAAATTAATGATATTATCTTATTAAATGAAGATAATATCATATAATCAAGACATTATCTCAATTTTCTGGTATTAATTAATTGGCCAAATAAATGGACTCAATTAATTAACTTAAGGGATATTCTTCTTTTCCACGTGGCGTGCCATAATTAGAGACGAAAATTTTGCTCCCACACTCACAATTGGTTCCCATATGGTTAAGTCGCATACAAAAAAAGGCAAAAGAAAGGTAGACGTTCATACTTAATTTCATACTGTTCGGTTGGTTTATCTAGGGCTAAACACAACGTCGCACCACGCTTCAATAGTTCATCAATCTTCAAACTGACACGGATTTGCAAAAGTAAGCCTAGACAATTCCCATTGAGTCAACAATCAACCAGAACGCATGTACCCAGGGAATTCCCTATTGTTTCTCCCATTGTCGGAGGAAAAAACAGTGGGGCAATCCGCCAAACCCAACCCAAAAATATTGAGTATCCAGAGGGATCACAACAAGATCCACCCTTCCATTTGTAGCTGCAAGCAGCAACAATCAAAAGTCCAAGGAGACCCCGCATCATTTTCTTCCTATCAAACTCGTTCTTGAAGAAGAATTGGAAACGTGACGCCTTCTTGAATGGAACCGCTGTAAACTGTTCAACCTTGACCCAATGTACAGAGAATATACTATTTTTATTACTCAAAACACAATACAATTTAACATACTTACAATACTGACTAAACTCCTAATATAGTCAGTTAATTGCTAACACAAAAGACAAACACCCTTAGCATCCTATCATTACCCTCCCTATAAAAACAATCATTATCATCAAGGATGGAAATGAGAAAATCATGTGCAAGAGCAGCTGCTGCAAAATGGTTAGCCAAAGACACTTGCTGATGTTGGTTGTGGTACATGTGGCCTTGAGCTAAGAAGAGGCAAAAACCACAATGACAGCCAAAATCAAAGTCCTCAGCATTGGACCAAAATACTCAAACAATGGCCACCTAATGCCAAGATATGCTGTCATATTCTTATACCGTGTGGAACCTCCACCCTTGTCTCGAATTCTAATATGATAAGCCAGCTTAAGATTAATGCACTACCACCATTGCACAATCCACTTGAGTGATGCATTATCATGACTTTGAAATTCAGAATTTCACCCAAGTACATGGTGGTGTTACCCACCAACTTTGCCCCATGATCATAACCCTCAAACTCATTGGGAACTTAAAAAGTTATGTGGCCTCCACCTTTGTCATGAATTGCCATGTGGTAGCCCAACGCAAGAGCAACAACATTGCCACCATTGCAAAGCCCAGGTGAGATGTGCATTACATCAAACAGTGGAATGCATGTCTGTCACTGAGATCTTGTGTCACATATGGAGCAAGAACACCAAAAATTGATGCAAGGTCCTTCAAGAATTGCAACTCCCCACTTTTAGAGGCTACAATACCACATTGCAGAGCACTGGGTTCAACTTCCTTCAGTGAGAGCATCTTGGTGTTGACTAATAAGCTGCGAAATGCCACTTGGGCTCCAAGAAAAATCCTTTTGGGTACCAAAGCAACCCGGGTTACCATATCAGAAGTTCAAAACCAACCAGCTGTGACTCAACATCCAATTGAAGTCTCACTTGTCATGACATCATCATCAGAAACAATAAATCCAGAAACCAACTCACAAGATTTGGTCTATTTTTAAAGAGAAACCAAATTGCAAATTTTGCTAACAGGTGGATCTTCCTTTGTTGCATTAGAAAAGATATCCACGTCAGGAATGGACTTCAGCGGTGTTTTTGCAGCAGAAAAAAGGCCCATGGCATGAATGGGCGTCGGCTCTTGCAATAATGGTTGAATCCCAATAAGACCCACTTCACAGAATACAGAGGGGCCACCATTCTTGTGGACGAAATATGAAACAACTCAACAAACTAGGCCTTGCAAGTCACAATGTGCAGTAAATCATCATCGGAAGGCGCAGAAACCAAATTGCAAGCTTGGAACATGGGACCGTCAGAAATTTTGGCGTTGTCCGTGCTCGGCAACACCGCATCACTCAGAGCAAGAACCATTGGGAACATCGAATGTTGCGTGAGATCCAAAGAAATCTTAAAATCCAAGGCCTTGACACGCTCCAAGATTGGAGCCAAGAGGGCTTCCATCCGTTCAAAGCTGGCTTTCATGGCTGGAGTTAAGGTGTCGTTCATGGCGTTTCAAAGCGAACACGAGAAGGGAAGCGTAGGACCATTGGCTAGTACCAATGTTAGACCCCGTTCAACCTTGACCCAATTTACAGAGAATTTACTATTTTTATTATTCAAAACACAATACAATTCAACATACTTACAATACTGACTAAACTCCTAATATAGTCAGTTAATTGCTAATACAAAAGACTGAAACACCCTTAGCATCCTAATAAACTCCTCCCTCATATGCCAAATATGTTTCAGAGTCCCAAACAACACTTCCTTGTGAAAGGGCTTGGCCATAAGCAGCCGCCCAACCACCAAAAATGTTTAGCAATCAGCGATGCTAACTCTTGGACCCCAACAACTTCAACAACTTCAAATTCCGAGATTCCTAATGTTCTGTGCATCCCAAAGACGATTTCATCAACTGCCTTCATGAGCCCACTCAAGACTCCTCCCAACTAAGCCTGTGAAGCAAGGACCCCAACTGTGGAGAAGATTTCTCACATCGCCTGCTCGACTCATAATCTACCAAACTCTCCTTCCCAACAAAGTTGTGCTCCCAAAGCAAAGAGAACTGTGAAAACCTAGCAAACCTAGCCGCACGCTTGAGGCTCTAAAATCCTAACCAAAAGGATGGGACTCTTATATGTGAATTTTTTAATTTAGTTAGGGCCCGTTTGGGAGTGCTTCTGGAACAATTAAAAGCGCTTTATGACAACCAAAAACACTATTGACATCGTTTGGCAGAAAAGTTTAGAAGCGTTTCTAGGCCATAGAAGCGCTTTCTGGAGAAGCACCTGCCATGTGCTTCTTCAGGAAGCGCTCCCAAGTGCTTTTCAAAGAAGCACTTCGATTTTATATGAAAATTTCAACGTCTTTATAATAAAAGCACTTTTGCTAGAAGTGTTTATAAGCAGAAGTGCTTCCTAGATAAGCATTCCCAAACGAGCCCTTAGTCTATTCATAATAATATGTGCAATTCACGCTCTCTTAAATGGAAACTAATAATAATAAGATTTAATATTCTGAAAATTCACTTTAAAATAAGTCATAAAATAGTTTAGACCCCAAACCCTAGCTCCCATGGTTTAAAATCATGGCCGTTGATTAATACAAATGAATCTTGGCCATTAAATTTTAAGTACAATATTTTAGGTGAATAATCACTCAATAAACCCAATTAATGACCAATTAAAACTCACAGCTTTATAGTCATACTAAAATGAACAGAAATTAATTAAATACATTTTTTTCAAAATAATAAAACCGGGATGTATTTCTACTTTCAATCTCTTCCGCTTGTATATTGACAAGTGATCAATTGGCATATTGTAGTATTTAATACATTTCCGAGCAATGATAAATGAAATTGTGAGTAATGTTTTGAGCCTATAATCAAGGTTAACTCCTACTTGATTAAATTCTTATGAATGTTTCAGCTTAAAAAGGAATGTGGATTGAAATATCAGCAAATTTCACAACAGTTTTATATAGAAACCGTTGTATAATGACATTATCCACAATGCTTTTTCCTAAAACCGTTGTGAAATTTGCAGTTTTACAAAGGTTTTTAACCTACACCGTCTTCTATTAATACAATTTGAGATCTAAAACCGTTATGAATGATAATATTTTTATTTTACAATGCTTTTGTCCTGAAACAGCTGTGGAATTTGCCATTTTACAATGGTTCCTTCAATTTATCAGCTTTTGGTATGTAAATATACAACAGTTCCAGAGTAAAACCATTGTAAAACAGGTAATTTTACAACGTTTTTAAACGACGTGTATATAATATATGTTAAAAGACCATTGGCAGAGGCCCTCTCTCATATTTTTATTTTCTCAGATTTTTCTTATATATGTTGCTATATGTTTGCTTTTTGGAGTAAAAACTCTATTTTTTTCTTTTCTCTTTCTCTTCCTCTTTTGATTAACTTAAGCTTTGTGAATTCCCCTCTCCCCAATTTTACATGTCTAAGTAGGGCACCTTAATAATGGAGAAACATAATTTGAGAGATGTCTAAGTAGGCTTCTAAATTTTACTGTTTTCTTGATATCGTCTTTTTATCCGTCATTTGTCATCTAATAGTTTTTGTAGCAGTGGAAGTGCTATAATCCAATTTTACAAAAAAAAAAAAAAAAAGAAGAAGAAGAAGAAAATATTGGTTATATCGAGAGATGTTCATTTTAGGACCTAAATGAATTTGAGGGAATTTAGGTGTTCCTAGAATTGATGATGAAGTATATATTTGCGAGGACAATATAATTTTTGAGGAATTTAGGTGTTTTTTGTAATTTAATTTGTCTGTTAGGGAAATATAATTTGAGGAATTTAAGTTATTAGAGGATGTATTGGAAGAGAAGTAGGATATCTAAAATAAAATTTAGAAGCATTCATCAAAACTGGTGTAGTAAATGGGTTAGGTCCAAGTCTGACGCAACAAAAACCCATTAATTCAACTCCAAGTCTGTACGAACTGCAGACACAAAGTTAGGGTTAGAGGAAAGAGTTTCAATCAAAAAATAAAGAGAGTTTCAATCAGACTCCTTGTTAACTACGTCCGTACGCACCTTTGGGTCCTTAACGCTAGTGGATTCCTTGTTCAGTAGACAATCAAACACGAATAGAATATGACTATCGGAATAAATATATAAGTTATCTCTCTTGGAGCTTTAATATTATATAACACAAGTTATTAACCCACATGTACTTTCGTACAAAGGAAGGAGAAGAAGAAGCTAGAGGTACCGAATCATTAATTTTCTTTTCTCTATCTACTTAGAAAGAAGAAGAAAGAAAGAAAGAAAATGGAAGCGCCGGGGCTAACGATCGCCGGAAACTCTAACTCTAATAATCGCCAGCTTCCATCGACGATGATAGAGGAGATTCTATCAAGACTGCCAGTGAAGTCCTTATGCCGCTTCAAGTGTGTCTCAAAGCCATGGAGTTCCCTAATCTCCGACGACCCCAGTTTTGCAGCATCGCACTTGTACAAAGGCACTGGGGAGGATAAAGATGATCAACTCTTCCAAAGAAGAAGAAGAGTCATATTTACTGATGCCGTAGGTAATGGCCTCTACTCCATGTACCTTGACTACCATGATGAGTTTCTCAATCACAACAACGAAGAAGATGCATCATACGATCACAATAATCGCAATTGTAACAGTTTTGATTTCGATGATGATGACGACGAGGTTGGTGGTAGTAATTTATTAGTAACAACAGCCACGGAGCTCCAGTATGTTTATAGCGAGTTATCAGGTATTTCGGTGTCCATGTTGGTTTGCTGCAACGGCTTGTTGTTATGCATGTTTTTGTATGACCCGCAGTTATATTTGGTTAACCCAGCAACAAGGCAATCCAAGAAACTACCGGAAATGCCAACCCAATATCAAATTGATGACCGCTTCTTTTGTAACGTATATGGGTTTGGATTTGATTCTTCCACTCATCAACACAAGGTCGTCAATGGCGTCATCTACATGGATGAAGGGGTTGAGTTTGATGTGTATACATTGGAAACCAATTCTTGGCGACAGATTCCGTACCTATTTCCTTACCACATCTATCCATGTCGAAATAAAGGGACCCTGCTGAATGGAAATCTCCATTGGTTGGGGACAAGAGTCATCGGAGATGAGGATGATCACTCATCTTTGTTGATTGTCTCCCTCATTTTAACAGAAGATCAGGAGTTTGTTCGAGAAATTCAACTGCCGTGCGAATTCAACTCTCCTCAAACTAGGCGTATTAAGCTCGGGGTCTTCAGGGAATGGTTATGTGTAACGCATGAGGGTGATTATGGTCAAACAACATACAATGAGTTTTGGGTCATGAAGAAATATAGAGTGGGCAAGTCTTGGACTAAAATGAGGGTCTCCATCCCATATTGGGACTTGTCACATTCTGGTTTCTGGACGAAGTCTCATGATTTGATGGTGTTTGGAGAAAACTTAGTTATGTACAATTTTAACAATCACAGCTTTCGAAATCTACGCGTTCGTGGAATCGGCAAAGTTGGTAGTGTTGAAACCTACTTTGAGAGCCTTGTTTCACCTAAATATAGTGAGAAAAATAAAATAAGTTAATTTGTTTCGTCTTAGTTATTATTCTTTTGAAGCTGCAATATGCTTAACAAGGTTTCTAGTACCGGTATTAGAGTATATAGTCAATAGGAGGAGACATCAAACTTTCTTTGTTACTCGTTAGACATAAGTCTCTGGTTAATATTTCTTATTGGGTTTTGTTTTGTTTATTTTTTACAGAACTCTTACAAATTTATGGATGTATTTACGATTCTTCATTTGATTTTTCTTTTGGATGTAACTCAAAATGCATAACAGTTTGTTGTAGATGCAAGAGAGCACAAATATGTTGCAGTGTTTCTGTGTTCAATTTCATAGCCATTGTATTTAGGGTCTTATTATGTTTTTGTGGTGTAATGAGATTTGTTATATTAAATTTATATGACAACAATTAAGTAGTTTTAACTTTTAATCTACACCTTTGTTTTAAATAAAGACGCATACCTCACAAATTTATTTATTTTTATGAAGGAAAAGTTTAGGGGGAGGGGAGGCTACCCAATCCTATGGTCAGGCATACTAAGGCCTTTTTGAGGACTCACAGAGAGGGTCTTAGCCTATTTTTTGGTTTTTACAAATTACCCACCAAGAGGGAGTGGCGACATCGAGACTTGAACCTAGGCCTTGATAGCAAAGAGAACGATCCTTACCAAATCAACCAATCCTCATTTCCCCTACAAATTTAGAATTCAGACAGCCTATGAAATTGGTGTACTTGGTACAGTAATTAGTTATTTATATATTTTAAATTCCTTTCAAATGGTTAAGTATGAGAGCATCTCCATTGCATGGGTGTAAAGGGAGATGTGTAAAGGATATTTACACCGAGAGTTGCCGGAAGTTGCTTGAATGATAGAGTGAAAAAATATATAGTGCATTTCAATAAATAAAAAATATTGACATTAAATATAAACCAAGACCAAATTTTATTTGGTCGCCAATAAACATAACTTCAGCGGCCAAACTTTTACACTTTTGGAGACCGAAATTGCAGGACGCCAATGATAAACGGCAACCAAATGTTTATTTGGTCGCCAATTCCTAAACCAAGACAAGGGATCAATGATGAAATTATGAATTTATGAGAAATGGGCGACGAGAACTATTGGATGCTTATGAGAATCAATGACCAAAATAGTTTTTTGTAGTTGTTTCCAGTATCTACGGCGACCCTTCTACGACGACTCGATTGTGATGAATGTTTCGTCAACAATATTAAGCAGCGACCAAAAACATACATTAGGCGACCAAATATGTTTTTTCGCCAAAAGGGTTTTTCCTTGTAGTGACTAATTTGTATTATTGCAACTTAGAATTACTTGTTTGACAGTCGACAGGTGCCCTCGGCACCTCCTGCCTGTTCTGCCTCCCATAAGGCATCTTGCAGGGATTTCTCGGGTTCCTCACTGGTATATTCTCTGGGACACGTGGCAGCCTCCCAGGCTATTGCCACTAGTCCCATATCGAAACTTCACACCAAGAGAACACCCAAAATCCCTATAAATCGAGACCCTTGCCCCAAATACTAGGTAAGAGTTCTACTTGACATTTATGCCCTGGCATTGTCAATAGCTAACTCTACCCTTCTTTGGCTAACATTAGCATCGGAGGGCCTTCGGCTGGTATCACACCGGTGCCTTAGGCCTTACAAACTGCTTTCTTTTCTCTCTTTGCATAGATCATGCATGGCCTGCCGAAGGGAAGTCCTTACCGAAGGCAAATCTGATCCCTCAACCATCCACCTTATATTTAAGTTGTGCCCATTACTACTCGTCTAGTTTTGGGCACCAACAGATACAATGTTTCACTTTCTTTTTGAGAAAAATTTGAGATTCTTTTCTTCAAAGCAATTGTCTTATGATTTGGAAAATATTTATGAAAAAATGCATGAGTAACACAAAAATACACACTACATTGCAATTTCTATTATAAAGTTTAAAATTATCAGTATAGAAGTAACATAAAAATACACACTACATTGCAGTTTCTAGTATATAAGTCTAAACATACCAATATAAGAAAAATATAAAAATACACACTACATTGCAATTTCTATTGCGCATAAACCTAAAAAATAACAATATAATATACATAAGGGTTTAAAACTTATAAATTTTTGTAACTTTAAATTGGTCTATTTATGTATAACTCTAAAGCATGAGGGATTTGGTACAAATCATGCGCGAATCAGTGTTGAAATGAATAATTTTTCGTTTAAAAAAACCCTTTGACTGTTAATATAAATTTTGTGTAACTGAAGAAATATCACAAAAATAAGGTTGGTGCAGTGATTTGTGATTGAGGCTTCCTCTTTTCAGGGTCAAGGTTCGAGTCACTTTAAGTACACAAAATTTTCTACTTTTGTAGGGTGAATAAAACGGGCCGGAGTTGGTCGTCACCGGTGGTGGGGTGGTTGGTGATGGGCAATTGTGGGGTGGTTGGTGATGGGTAGTGGTGGCTGGCCGGCGCCAGACTGCTGCACGTGGCATGCGGTGGATTGTCAACGATGGGCGGCGACGAGTGGTAGCTGGCTGGAAAGGGTTATCGGAGGTGGACATGTAGCATTGTGTGATTGACTTAAAATGAGTAGCAATGTGTGTAATTTTGAGATTTTTTAATTACATTATTGTAAACCAAAGCTCCCTTATATATTTTAAAGCTTTTCAAAATCCATATAGAGATGGCCATGGGCCTTAATTCATGTGATAGGTTTTAGGTTCAAACTACTATATATATATATATATATATATATATATATATATATATATATATATATACAGTCCTTCTATTGAGGATCCTCAAATAATTATTTGAGGACACCCTTTACCCCCTACGAAATTTTTTCAACGATCCAAACCATCCATTTTTAAGTCTACACTCATAGATCATCCTTACAAAAAATTAGACAAATCGGAAACCGTTTCGACATCCAATTGTGTCCTACAAAATCAATGAACACGGTGGTTCAAGAAAGTACTAAAATTTCAATAATTCAATTGAGTGGTCAAATGATATCGGATTGAAGTTTTTTTTTTTTTTTTTTGAAGAGATGATCTTTGAGTGAGTATCCACAAAATATATGGTTTGGATTAGTGAAATACAATACGAAATGGGCCCTACAAGGGTGTCCCTCAAATAAACTAATTTGAGGGATCCCTCAATGGAAGCTTTGTGTGTGTGTATATATATATATATATAAATATTTGTCTAACATTTAAAAAAAAACCTTAATTATTAGATTAATTTAATGAGTTTTAATCCGTATATGTCATTAAAATAAACAAATTGAATCTCCCATTAGAAAGAGTCGAATACCCAACAATATGGCTCGTTTGGTTCAAGGTTTAGAAGTTTGGAAATGGTATGAAATGACATTCTCATGTTTGCAATAGCCAACACTAGGGGAATTTCATACCCTTGGCCTTCCTTGGTAGTATTTTCCTCCCACTTGGGAAAACATTTAATGAAATTTTTTGGGACTAACTTACCCCTATTCTAATTTTTAAATACCACTTTTCATTAGTAACTTTAAATAGAAAAATAGACGGTATTATTGGAAAAATCAATAGCTTTCCATTCCCAAAATTGCACATACTAAATATGGGAATGAGAGAAAGTGACCTTTCCTGGTCCTTATTTCCCAACATTACCAAACACGGGAATGAAAATCTTCCATTCCCATCTTTTGAGATTATACATGTGAGTTTCATTCCCAAAAAGTTCATTCCATGAAGCAAAACGAGTTTACGCCCAATTGGGTACAAATCAAAACTCAACACCTAAATCATCAAAACCAAAGAATTATTATTATTATTATCTTAAAGCTTGAATCGGGAAAAAAAAAGGGATAGAAGAAGATATTTATCTTGTATATTTTCATAATATTTTCTAGAATGTGCAAAATCGTTTTAAATATCCTAATTTAATACACCCCTACATAGTTTATAAGTATATTTAGAAGGGTGATTGATGGCATTAACTGAACAGGGCTCCAGGTTTCATGAATTTGCACCATCTTTTCATTCTACAATTGTCTTGTTGGTTACCCATTTTGGCTCTCGATCGCAATCTATAATTGTAATTTGTACATATATAAATACTTTGCCTCTCACTGTATATGCTTTGAACAATTTAGCATCATTTCACCCTAGAACCATAGAATTATATTTCTGATAAATATGGCTTCAGATGGACAGCATGTGGTTGTTTCTAACATGGAGGTTGAGAACTTGGATGGAGGCAAAGAAGATGCCGACATTTCCAAAACACAGGTTAGTCTTCAATACTTATTTTTCTTTGTGATTTTCTTCCAAATGTCATGTTTTCTTTCAATTTTCATGTTGTGGCATGATTTGGCTTGATGAGTCTCTCAGACTGTGCCATGGGCTAATAGATCTGATCCATAAGGCTAATGTTATCATTTGTTCTAGCTTGAATAATTGGTTGCAACTGGGAACCTAAGTTTGAGCTTGAATAACTGGGCGTGAGTTTGACTTGAGAAAACCTTGTCAAACTGGTAGACTTTCTTCTCTTAATATTACAAACTTTTGTTTTTGTTTTTCCCTTATCTCTTTCGGGTGTAGATTGTTGGTTGAGACTAAAGAGGCATGTGTTGTGGAAGAGTTAGATGGTTTCACTGAATAGGAGAGAGGGCTGCAGGGGTATCCACTAATTCCCAAATTGATTTCTTCTCACCAATTACATCTTTGTCACTAGGTCTATCCACTAATTCCCAAATGGATTTCTTCTCAATCACAGAAATTTCTTCCTCCATAGCTTTCTTCTAAGTTACATCACTCACAGCTTCTTCAGAACTCTTTGGTTCAATGACACATAACAACTAGCAAACACACCACTGAGATTCATTTTCTTTCTTGGAGTTGAACTACAACTGAAACCTGGTGATTGTGGTCTTGAAGGAATTGCGAAGATATCAATGGGGTCTAATCCAGTGGAAAAGGGTCTTGGCTTGCAAACAAGTTGTCTAAAATTCGAACCCTCATGGCGTCATAGTAGTGTGTGTGTATGTAAGAAACCCCCCTTTCCTGTAGTTTAGACTATCGCTTGTACTAAAAAAGAAAGCATTAGACAGATTTTTTCTTCCAATTCGAAGATGTTTCTTCATTACAGATAACATCCCTCGAATTATAACTCTCTCTTTCTTCAAGTCATAGAGTCTATAACCCTTTGTATGACTGTTGTACCAGACAAAGATACACTTCTCACTATTTTCTTCAAGTTTGTGCCTAAGGTTCTTGTGAACATGAGCATAGTATATTGATCCAAACACCCTCAAATAACTCACAGATTTTTTTGCCACTGTATGCTTCAAATGGTGTCAAATACACATCAGTGTAAACTTCCCCCCAAAACACATAGGGCCCTTCTCAAGTAACATGGACTTTGCCATTTCAACAATAGTCATGTACTTCTTCTCAGCTACTCCATTTTGTTGTGGAGTATAAGATATAGTGAGTTGTCCCTCAAGTCTTGTATCCTCACAAAACTTTCCAAACTCATTTGAAGTGTACTCACCACCTCTATCACTTCTTAGAGTTTTAATTTTCAAACCTCTTTGATTCTCCACCATCACCTTAAACTTCTTAAAAATAGAGAGTACCTCTGATTTTTGCCTTAAGAAATATATCCATGTCATTCTTGAAAAATCATCTACAAAAATCAGAAAAAACCTATTACCTCCATGAGTGGCGGTCTTTGGAAATTGAGATGTGCCAACCTTTTATGCCATAACCAAGATGATTCAACTACATCAACCTTCATTGCAACCGAGTTAGAGTAATTCATTTGAAGGGGAAGCTTCTATATATCTTCCTTCTAACTCTTGAAATAACTTGACTTTTGTCCTCTTTATCGAATATGTCACAGAAATCATCTCCAAAGTGAACCTGATGACAATTCTCATTTAGTTACCCAACACTTAGCAAATTTTGATCAAGATCCGGAACAAGCATCACATCTTTGAAGAATCTTCTTCCTTTCTTTTTTCAATTGCTATGGTGCCCACTCCAATCACATCTACCCACAATGCAACTCCCATCTTAACTTTAGTCTTCTTTAACTCATCAAACTCACAAAACATGTTCTTGTTGCTTGTTATGTGATTACTACAACCATTGTCAAGAAGCCACAAATCATCTTCTTACTAATCAATTGTGCTTGGCAAGCAAAGAAAAGGTTCCTTCACTACTTCCTTCTTCTACACAATTAGCACTTCCGTCGACATTTACTCTGCAATCTTTTTGTAAATGAACAAATTTGTCACATCTATAGCATTTTGGTTTCCCCTTAATCCAACAAGTATTCTTAGAATGATTCTTATTCACAAACACTGCACTTAGCTTGATTGCTATTGACATATTGTGTAGCAGACATAGCATGATTTGATTTCTTCTCAAAGGTATTTTTCCCTTTAATATTCTAATTCTTCCCTTTTCAATTATTGTTAGACTTGTTAGAACTAGGCTTGCTATGTTGAGAAGATGACTGAGCTTGCTCTTTTCCTCTCGAATTCATAGTAAGTGTAAGTGTCTAAAATGCACTCTCCAAAGAGTATTCATGATGCAGGGCAGCTGCTATAAGCTGCTGTCCAGCGACCCAAACATACCCAAAATACAGAGAATAAAGGGATAAAGTTGTAGAATCAAAGTTGGAACGAAGATAATTGAGTTCTAGGGCAAAATCCCAACAGATTCTCTATAGACTAATGTCTGAAATTATATTCATCAACAAAAACTAAATACAAGAGTCTCTTAATAGACTATTTATACTAGAATATAGAAAACCTAATTGACATAGGAATTAAAAACCTAAACAGGAAATTAAAACAAATCCTAGTAAGAATAGGAAAACAAAAGGAGTAACTAATAATTTAAAGTAAATAGAACCCTAGCCCAATTGAGTGACGGGCCCAAGTAATCTTAGAGAGCTTCGTAGATGCTCCTACATCAATTCAGCATGCCTATCTAATCTCTGATCAAAGGCTTGATGTGAACCCTTTAAATCTTGAATAGTCAAGGAGTCTAAGTCTTTAGTATCCTTAATAACATTCACCATTGAATTATATCTTTGAGGCAAAGTAATTAATATTTTCTCTACAATCCTTCTATCACTTAACTCCTAATCATATGCCAACGGGGTCTAGCCCAATAGAAAAGGGCATTGACTTACATACTAGAGGTCTCAGGTTCGAACCCCCATGACTCATTTGTGTGCGTGTGTGAGAAATCCCCCTCCCATGTTGTTTAGACTATCACTTGTACTAAAAAAAACTAATCACCATATGACTTCATCATTTGATTTATCTCTTCAGTTAGCCTAGTAAAGTAATCTTTCAACAAATCATTATCTTTCATTCTTGCATACTCAAAATCTCTTCTAAGAGTCGGATATTTTACAGATCTTTCCTTGTCTTCGCCCTGTACTCCTTATCCAACACATCCCAAGCATCCTTGGTTTTTGTCTCATTGGAGATCCTTGGAAAGATTTTATCGGAAAGGCCCATCTGAATCAGATATAGAGCTCTGACATCCTTCTTGAGGTTTTCTTCCTGCAACACTCTCTGCTTTAGTGACTAATTTCCCCATTAGAGGTGAATAGAGTCCTCATCTTCACTCTTCAATAGTCATAGTTTTCACCATCAAATATAGGAGATGAAAGATTCTTATCATTGATGCTACATGCCATTAGATTTTTATTTTTATTTTTTATTTTGAAAGTTAGGGTTTCAAAGAAAGAAATCCCAAGTTTTGGTTAGCACAGAAAAGACTCCCAGCTTAGTTGATCTGACTAAGCTCTGATACCATGATGATACTAGCAACATAATCATTCTAAGAGATTGAAATGGAAAGATAAGAGAAATAGAATAAAAGTTTTGGAATTAGAACTCAGAGGTATACTACAGCGATGATGTCTAGACTTGTTTCAGTTCTTGAATTGATGAAGGTGTCTTTGGACTTTTTTAACGAAAGAATACACGGAAGTTAACGGAAGTTATACATTAACGTCAAATACAAAGTTTGTGTGATAAATTGTCAAAAAATAAAATAAACTAGAAACCACCAACATCTCTAGAACATTGAAGTATAATAATTTAAGGACAATAATATTAATATTAATGAGAAGACAAACATATAGGCCCCATACTTTTAAGCTAATTAAGGAGCATTGTGCCAACTGGGTGCACATTAGGGACACACAATTGAAAGAGCTAGCTCGGCATCATGGCACTCCAAAATGCACTATATCACACAACACCCTCCCTCGCTTTCACCCTTACCACAGTATTAATCTTATTACAAATACTTCGTACGTATTAATTAATCATATTCATGGCTCCCAAGGGAGACAATGTTATAGTTTCAAGTATAAAGCTCGAGAAGATACTAAGCATGAAAGGAGGCAAAGGAGAGTTAAGCTATGCTAACAATTCCAAATCCCAGGTACGTAGTCCATTATATTAATTGTTTTTTTCAAAATTTCAAGAAATTTCCCATTTGTTCTATATGTTTCAATTTGCTTAATTTATGTGCCCAAATAATTGTTTCTTTAATTTTTCCTTCAAGGTCCATTGACGTTTTTCACTCGGCGTTTTCTTTGCATTGGCTCTCACAGGTAATTAATCCATTATTGGTTGTGATTGATACTTACTAGCTAATAATTAGTCACTTAATTACTTTATTGTTTATTTTTTTAAGAATAAGCGATAAGAACTATTGATGACCAAATAAAAGTACAAAGCAAATAGGGGATTTACCACATAACAACAAATAGGAGGGCACCAAGCCAAACTGGTCTAGCCCCTCATGTCATTGTCGTTGGACCGGTTTGTACAATTTTGAAGGGGCTGGACCATTTTAACATTTTGACTTATATGAATGACTTTTTTTTTATCATTTTCTCAAGCAATTATTGTTTATAGTTTAATATAATATGTACAAAATTCTAGGTTGTTGATGACAAATGTAGTGCAAACAATACCGTTGAAAATAGTTAGGGTTAATTTTTCAATATTAAATTTGGCTTTTCCCATGAAACTTATTTTTCCTTATTTGCAGTCCATCAGTTTATTTTTCTATAAATAAAACCCTGACTTTTATAAGTAAAATCTAATGACTAGCATCCAGCTCAGAAACTTACCTAATCAAGCTTAACATAATTTATTGTACTTTTTTTATTCAAAAAGTACCCCTCATAGTTTACCTTTGCTCAATTAATTGTGTTGATTTCTTATTACATTGTTGATTTTATTTTTCAATTGATTTGGTGCAATTTAATATTTATTTTTGCCAAATTGGTGGCATTTAATGTTTTTGTTTGTTTATTTTACAATTCATTTGTCTTGTTTTGGCGTGGGATTTTTCCTTTTTTGCAATATATCCAATTTCAATCCATCAATTCTTACGAATTCTCTTTAATTTAATTTTCATTTATAAATTAATGCACCCATTCTTTGAAAATCAAAATTACTATGTGCCTAATTTTAATTGTATTTGCAAATATAAGTAAATCATTGTGCTTAAAAATATAGGTAAATTAATATACATATGAATATACTTACATTAATGTATATAAAAAAAAAGTAATGTATATAATCTAGGTAAATTAAGGACTTGAAAAATATAGGTGCATATAGATAAATAGTGTACCTATATATTTTTTCACCTATCTAAAATGAATGTAAATAATGTACCTATCTTTTCATTTTAGTTTATAAATTATGCACCTACCTTTTTATATCTAAATAATGCACCTATTTTTTCTACATGAATATGTACCTATCTATTTACCTATCATGTATTAGATATGTAGGTATTTTGTTTTGGCATATATCATCAAAATTTTCCAATGGACAATTACCTAATCACTACTTTTTAGGGAAAAAGATTAATTTGTATGAGGCATATTTTCATTGCATTTTTTTGTTTCAGTACAAGTGATAGTCTAAACTAAAGGGGAGGGGGATTTCACACACACATAAACTATGATGCCATGAGGATAAGAACTTGAGATCTCTGATCTGCAAATCAATACCCATGGGGATTTGTTTAGCTATAATATTTTTATTATTGTACATATGTATTTGGTGTATTATTATTTATGTATATTGGTGTGGTCATTATTATTTTTGGCTAAAACATGTTATTAATGAATGGAAATATTTTTTCTTCACCACTTTAACTCAAGGTGTACCATCATCATCCTTCTCAACACTTGACACATGTCCGTGGGCCTAACCATAGTTAATTCTTTGCTTTGTATTTGTGCAATCATGGTTATGCTCATATGTCAAGTGTTGAGAAGGGTGGTGATGGTATGAGTTAAAGTGGTGAGCAAAAATGCTCTCATTATTGAATAGGTTCCCCCCAAATTAAAAGGAATTATATAAATGCTAAAAGGGGATTTGACAAGTAAGATAGATGGCATAGTCTGTAAATATTTGATAATACTAGGACAATTATTAACCTACATTTAAATTTGGGTTTTTCATAAAAGTTAATAAATATGTGAGTTTATGTTTAGAATATAAGAGTTATAAGGGACTATCTTACAACATCTCTACTTTCAATTTAGTACCCTAAACTCTTATCCAATTTTCCTGGGAATACCATGAGTAGAATAAAAATTTTCGAATTCAATGGTGGGTTTTCTTTCTCTTCCAGTCGCATGGGTAGCAGATTGTGGCATGGGGTGGGTCCTTGTGGTTGGCACTGGCGGATCCACATTGGTGCTAAGGGGTCAATTGACTCCTGCAAACCAAAAATCATGGCTTGGGGAGAAGGAATGTGACCCCTGCAATGGCTAAATGGTTGGCCAAAGAAACAGAGGGAGAGAGGAAGAAAAATAAGAAGGAAAAAAACAAAAAAGAGACAGAGGGAGGAGGATGAAGATGAAGGAAAAAAATAGAAAGAGAGAGAGAGGGAGTGGGAAGAAGAGTTTTATATTTTGTCAGAAAGAGATAGCGAGAGAGAGAGAGAGAGAGAGAGAGAGAGAGAGAGAGAGAGAGAGAGAGGGAGTGGGAATAAGAGTGTTATATTTTGTCAGAGTTTGACTAGCTTTTGGAGAAATTTGGCATGTTTTAAATATCTTTCAATCCTTGGAACTACAAAGCTATTATATATATATGTTAGTTATATGAAATTAAACCAACAAAAGGTTTTACTTCATTGGTTCAATGGCTTGCATGGAGGTAAAAGGTTGGAACCCCCTTGGAGCATTCTCACCCTTTTTTAAAAAAAATTTAATTAATTAATCCGTGCAGTATCCCCTTCCTCTTTCTTGTTTTTTTCTTCTCTCTCTCTTTTTATTTCTTTTCCTTCTGTCTTCTCTCTTATCTATCTTTCTTTTTTGTATGTTTTTAAATTAGTTTTTGTATGCTTTAATTAAGTAATAAAGAATGTTTTGGTTAATTAGTTTAATTTTTTTGTGTGTTAGTTTTTTTTGTTATTATACTTAGCTAGTTTGGTTTTTGTGTAAATTTTTTTCACATTTTTCGTCAAGCAATTATTAGGGTGCAACATTTATAAATTTTCTTAGTATATGGTGATAAGTTTAAAGTTGCTTATTTTAAACGTTGAATCTTTGTAAGATTGGTTAATAATAATATAGTCTTAAATCTTTGTAGATTGGTTAATAATAATATGGTGTATTCTAGATTTGTCTAAATTTTTTTTTTCAGCTTTTATACGTTGACCCCCAGAGAGGAAATTCCTGGATCCGCCACTGGTGGTTGGGGTTAGGGTTTATTGGGTGATGGTTGGAAGGGGTCGGGACGGGGATAAGGGTTTATAATTACTTTCTGGTTTTTAATTAGTTTTTAATATTTTATTAATTTTTTAAGCAATTTAAGTTTTAAAAGGCGGCCCTACATATGCCACATTAGTAGTAACGGAAATTCTATAACGGTAAGGCAGAGCCACATTGCAAAAGATTTATAAACGTAGGGTACCTCATTGTTAAAATTGAAATCAAAGATACAAACATACCTTAAGAGTAACTAGAGGTACCAAACTAAAATTAACCCAACTATTTAATATTTCCTGAGATACCAACCAAACTTACTTAAAAGAGAGCATACATGGACTTCTTGTTACTTCATGTTTATTGTGTAAAGAGGAAACATAACAGTAGTTCTTGAGCCTAAATTATAATCTGGCAGCAAGTTTATGTAGAGACTCTCTTTTGAGCATTCCATTAGCATTTCGTTAAGATGCCCTCTAATATTAGTTGATAATTCTTTTATGTGTTGCGTGGGAGCCAGGTGCCAGAGAGTGTGCTAGACATGAAATCAGCAGCCTACAACAAAGGAAGGGTGTTCATTCATGGAGCAAATGAGAGCACAGCCAATGCATACAAGAAGCAGTTCCAGACAGACTTGGCAAACTTTCTCAGGTCAAGAGCCAAGGAGCTCAAGAAAGGTGGCTCTATGTTTCTTGTCTGTTTGGGCAGGACCTCAGTGGACCCCACTGACCAAAGTGGCCTACGCCTTCTCTTGGGGACCTACATTCAGGGTGCTTGGGATGATCTTGTCCAAGAGGTAATCAGGATATATATTGTCGCAAAATAATAACACTATATTGTTGGCTGCTGGTTGGTTCATATATTGACCATGGGATCACTTGAGTAGCCCGTTGACACTGGTTATATATTACAATAGGAATGTTCATTGTTGGTGCCGGTGGAGTAAATTGCATCTTTTTTCTGCGAAAATCGTGTTGTGCGGAAGCGACAACCAACTGCGAGTGAAAATCTAAACAACAACTGGCAAGAGATAAAAAATAATAAAAACAACACCAACAAGGACACCAAGATTTATACTGGTTCGGCAATGCCTACATCCAGTTTGGAGACGACGGAGTATTCCACTATAATCAATGAGAGAATACAACAATAGTGTTTAACACTCAGAAACCCAAGCCCCAAATATACCCAAGCTCACACACTCAAGAATATAAAGGGAATACAAATTGAGTACAATTTAGAGAAAGAGAAAAATAACAAACGACAGCCACAAATTGTTTTGCTGCCCAACTCTTATTTTTCCTCTCTCTCTGCCAACTTCTCTCTGCTTTCTCTCTTGTGCCCCCCTCCCTCTGCTAGGCTGCTTCCATTTTATAGCCAAAGGGTGAGTGGCTTTCCAAAGAAGCCAACGGCTAATGGCCTCCCATTAAGTCAAAAAAACAGCCATTATAGCCATTATTTTGTCTCCCACATGCAGCTAACAATAATGAGGTCTACGGCTCAAGCTATAGGCAAAGCCTAAAGTTGCTCATAATTAAAGCATTCCCATTTGCAAAAGCACCGAAAGGTATTTCCACTTTTGACTATTATTGTTTGAGCCAATAATCAACAATCTCCATCTTGGCTCAAACCCTCGAAGTAGAACTCCCAATAGTCGTCTCCCAATCCCTCATGGGGCAATCAACAAATTTTACAAATGCCAATCAAGTCTAAGCAGTGCTTAAACTTGAGCAACGAAACTGGCTTTGTCAACATATCTGCAGGATTGTCAGCCGTCCCAATCTTCTGAAGAAGAATATCTCCCTCGTCAATAATCTCACGAACAAAATGGAACCTCACGTCAATGTGTTTCGTACGTGCATGATGAACTTGATTCTTTGCTAAATAAATAGCACTCTGACTGTCGCAATGAACATCCACATGGTCCTGTTGAACCCCTAAGTCATCAAGCAACCCTTGAAGCCAGATAGCTTCCTTAATAGCTTCTGTTACCGCCATGTATTCCGCCTCAGTAGTCGACAAGGCAACTGTAGATTGCAAAGTCGATCTCCAACTCACTGGACCTCCAGCAAGAGTGAATACAAAACCTGTAGTGGACCTACGCTTGTCCAAATCACCTGCGTAATCAGAATCCACATATCCAACAACACATTGACCAATAATTTTATCCTGTTGAAACAATAAACCAACATCCACAGTACCCAGAATATACCGTAGAATCCATTTCACAGCTTGCCAATGCCCTTTTCCTGGATTATGCATATATCTACTAACAATACTAACAGCTTGTGAAATATCAGGCCTAGTACACACCATAGCATACATCAAACTACCAACAGCACTTGCATATGGAATTTGAGCCATGTAATGACTCTCCTCATCAGTATTAGGAGACATAGAAGCACTAAGTTTGAAATGAGGGGCAAGAGGTGTACTAACCGGCTTTGAATTTTCATTCATCCCGAAACGTTGTAGTACCTTCTTCAAATACTGCTTTTGACACAGACTAATCTTGCCCTTCGCTCTATCTCGTTCAATTTCCATACCCAGTATCTTCCGAGCTTCTCCCAAGTCCTTCATCTCAAATTCATTACTCAGTTTAGTCTTCAACCTTTCAATCTCCACTTTGCTCTTACATGCTATAAGCATATCATCAACATATAAAAGCAAATAAATGAAGGTACCATCTTGTAGTTTATAAAGTATACACAATGGTCATAATGACTTCTTGTGTACTTCTCGCCCGATCATAAACTGTCAAATCGCTTGTACCATTGTCTTGGAGACTGCTTCAAGCCATACAATGATTTCTGCAATTTGCAAACCCAATTTTCCTTGCCCGCAACCTTAAAACCTTCTGGGCCGAGACATATAGATCTCTTCCTCCAAATCACCATGTAAGAATGCCGTCTTGACATCAAGTTGAGCCAACTCAAGGTCAAACTGCGCAACCAAAGCCAACAAAATACGAATAGAAGAATGTTTTACTACAGGAGAGAATACCTCGTTGTAGTCAATGCCTTCCTTCGAGCATAGCCTTTAGCTACCAATCGGCTTTGAATCTTACATTGTCTTTTCCCAAAGATTCCATCTTCTTGGCATAAACCCATTTGCAACCAATTGCTTTCTTCCCTTTGGTAATCGAACCAGACTTCCAAGTCTCATTTTTATAAAGAGATTTCATCTCCTCATCCATAGATTCCTTCCACTCCACGCTCTCGAACTTCTCGATGCCTTCTTTGTAGGCGGATGGAATATCATCTTCAATAACGGGAAGTGCATATGCCACAATATCGAGAAACCGAGCAGGCTTTGAATTTCCCTTCTCGATCTTCTGGTTGCAATAGAATCTTGTTGCTGTGGAGGCTCTTGGGTAGGTGCCTCCTCTTCATCATCCTCGTCCTCATCATCAGAATCAACTGTAGGACTAGTGTCTGTAACATCAGACCTCACTGGAACAACTGGAGTCTTCAGTAACTCCACCTGCTTTGAACTACTCATGGTCTTGGTCGCTTTAGTTTTACCTTCATGCTTGTTCTGATTAACCATAGCAGCCTCATCAAAAGTCACATCTCTGCTTACAACAAATTTCTTCTCATCTGGACACCAAAGTCGGTATCCCTTCACGCCAGTGCTAAAGCCCATAAATAGAGCTTTCTTTGCTCTTGGATCCAACTTGCTTTCCCTGACATGATAGTAAGCGGGACAACCAAATATGTGTAAATACTTGTAATCGGTACAAGGTTTACTGCACCATACCTCCATGGGCGTTTTGCCCTCGTTCGCAGCAGAGCAACCGATTAATAAGATGGCTTGCATAAGTAATCGCCTCAGCCCAAAACGCCTTGCCTAAACCAGCATTAGACAACAAACACCGAACTTTCTCAAGCAAAGTACGGTTCATGCGCTCTGCCACCCCATTACATTGCGGTGTCTCCCTAACCGTGAAGTGCCTCACAATACCCTCATCTTGACACACTTTCAAGAAAGGATCGGACTTGTATTCTCCACCATTGTCCGACGAGAGTCTTGATCTTTCGACCGCTTTGCGTTTCAATCATCTTTTTCCACTTCAGAATATCTTCAAGACTTCATCTTTACGCTTCATGGTGTACACCCATACTCTTCTAGAGAAGTCATCAACAAAGGAGACAAAATAATGGCTACCTCCCCAAGATGCATTCTTGGAAGGTCCCCAAACATCAGTGTGAACATAATCTAGAGTGCCTTTAGTGTGATGAATTGCGGTGCCAAATTTCACTCTAGTTTGCTTACCCAACACACAGTGTTCACAGAATTCCAATTTGCATGCTTTCGCACCTTTCAATAAGCCTTGCTTCACCAATCCTTGCAACGCTTTTTCACCAGCATGCCCAAGACGCATATGCCATAACCTCGAAGTGTCTGAGCTATCTGCGTCAGCCTTGATGTGATACCGCTCCACCAATAATCGTACTCCCCGCAAGAAATACAAATTATTTCGTCTTGTACCTTTCATCACCACCAATGCCCCGTACACAGCTTTAAGAACTCCACCCTCCATGGTGATCTTGAGACCCTTGGATTCCAAAGCCCCCAATGAGATAAGATTCTTCTTCATATCCGGTACATACCGAACATCACTCAATTCTCTGACTGTTCCATCATGCATCTTCAAACAGATTTTGCCTATCCCTTGTGTTTTGCAAGCATTATTATTGCCCATCAAAACAACTCCACCATCCAGCTCCTGGAAGCTAGAAAACCATTCCCGAATGGGACACATATGATAGGTGCAACCTGAATCCAAAATCCACTCCTTGGAGTGACCATCCAGATGAACTAGCCAAAGCAAACTCGAAATCATCATCTCCAGATTTTGCAACATTTGCTTCAGAACCCGCTTTCTCCTTCTCTTTGTTCTTCAATTTGGGGCAGTCTTTCTTCCAATGACCCTTTTGGCGACAAAAGGCACATTCATCTTTAGCAGGAAATTTCCCCCGCGACTTTGAACGAGATTTTCCCCGCTTCCCAGATTTTCTTTCCTCTGTTCGACCCCTTGCAACGAGTGCCTCGGTTTGTGAATTGTGAGTCTTCTGATCCTTCTTACGACACTCATGGTTCACCAATGCCGCAGACACCTCCTCAAGTTTCACCTCGGATTTTCCATACAACAAAGTAGTTGTCAAATGATCATAATCATCAGGCAATGAATTTAACAAACATAGTGCTTTATCCTCGTCAGGAATTTCCACGTCAAGGTTTGTTAAATCAGCAAGTATTTTATTATAATCATTGAGGTGTTCGTGCATAGAAATACCTGAACGATATTGAAATCGGAAAAGTCGCTTCTTCAGGAAGAGCCGATTTTCTGCACTCTTGGTCATATACTTTTCCTCCAATTTCTTCCATAACTCCTTTGCAGAAGTTTCCTTCATATACGGGTATTTCAACTCCTTATCAAGGAACGATCGAATAGAGCCACAAGCATGAAGATTAAGTCTCTTCCACTGCTTATCATCAATTTCTTCTGGTTTATCCTCCAGAACAATATCCAACTCTTGTTGATATAACACATCCATAACTTCACATTGCCACATGCCAAAATTATTAGAGCCATTAAATTTATCAACCTCTAACCTTGTAGTAGCAATTGGATGTCTATTGGATGTAGGTGCCGACGAAGACGATGCCGACTCCTTCTCCGTGTCTTTATCTCCAGCCATCTACTCGGTACTGTAGCAGTACTATTCACTGCACAGTAGCAGTTCACTGTAGCACTGTAGCACCGACACTATTCACAGCACTGTAGCACGGTGCTGTAGCTCCGACAGATTTTCACTCCCCAAAAAATCCCAGTCGAAAACTGGAGCTCTGATACCACTTGTTGTGCGGAAGCGACAACCAACTGCGAGTGAAAATCTAAACAACAACTGGCAAGAGATAAAAAATAATAAAAACAACACCAACAAGGACACCAAGATTTATACTGGTTCGGCAATGCCTACATCCAGTTTGGAGACGACGGAGTATTCCACTATAATCAATGAGAGAATACAACAATAGTGTTTAACACTCAGAAACCCAAGCCCCAAATATACCCAAGCTCACACACTCAAGAATATAAAGGGAATACAAATTGAGTACAATTTAGAGAAAGAGAAAAATAACAAACGACAGCCACAAATTGTTTTGCTGCCCAACTCTTATTTTTCCTCTCTCTCTGCCAACTTCTCTCTGCTTTCTCTCTTGTGCCACACCTCCCTCTGCTAGGCTGCTTCCATTTTATAGCCAAAGGGTGAGTGGCTTTCCAAAGAAGCCAACGGCTAATGGCCTCCCATTAAGTCAAAAAAACAGCCATTATAGCCATTATTTTGTCTCCCACATGCAGCTAACAATAATGAGGTCTACGGCTCAAGCTATAGGCAAAGCCTAAAGTTGCTCATAATTAAAGCATTCCCATTTGCAAAAGCACCGAAAGGTATTTCCACTTTTGACTATTATTGTTTGAGCCAATAATCAACAAATCGTGCTCTGACCCTAATAAATGATGGGAGAATTTCACTTCCACCCCTGAGGTTAGGCATAATTAGCGTCAGATCCCACAGGTTTGATTTATTGCAGTGACACCCCTTCTGTTAGTTGATTTTAACAGGAAATTATGTTTGACGGATGAAATGTCAATTCTACCCCTCTATTACCTTAAATAATTTAATTGACTAAAAAAACAAAATTAAAACACAAACCCCTTCCTCAAACCTGTGTGGTATTGTAATTATGCCTAAACTTAGGGGATGTGAGTGAAATTCTCCCATAAATAATATTACTATGCAGTCCAAGCTACAACCTTATATAAGTAATGTTTCATGTACCACATTTATTATATATATATTAGTACAATTGATAATATAATAAACTATAAAGGAGGGGGATTTCTCACACACACACACAACTATGATGTTGTGGGATAAATGTCATTTTCCATTGAACTAGACCCCATTGGGCCACATGATGATAAATTTAATCAAATAAATATTTAGCTTTAGATTATGTTTTTGTATAATTTATACTACTACTTTTGATATAAACTTGTGATGTATATATTAATTATCAATTTTTTGCAGGGTCTTATCAATAGTGAGAAACGTGACAGTTTTAACATTCCTGTGTATGCTTCAAGCTTACAAGATTTCAGGGAAGTAGTGGAAGCTGATGGCTCATTCACCATAAACAAAGCTTGAGATTTTCAAAGGAGGAAGCCCCATTGTAGTAAACCAACCAGATGATGCAGCTGAAGTCGGTCGAGCCCTTGCCAACACTTGTAGGAGTGCGACCGGGGTGCTCATTGATGCACACATAGGTGAGCACCTTGGCAATGAGTTGTTTTCAAGAGTGGAACAAAGGAGCTCAAGACATGCCAAGGAGCTACTAGAGCATATACAAATGTTTTACATAGTGGCCTCAATTTCTCTTGCTTAATTAGAGACTTTGTCATTTAGTTGTGTTATTTTCACTGCATAGAGGATAAATAATCCAACACACAAAAGAGAGAAGAAAAACGTTAGGGTAGGAACGCTACCTCCTCTCTTTTCCTCCTGTTGTGTGTTTGTTTTGTGTTATTAGTGATTCTGGTAGTCACCTTTATTAATATATACCTGATGGTGGATTTTGCGACTTTATGTTCCTCTAAATAATCAATTAGCCTTTTTATCTAGTTGTAGTTCTCTTTACTACTTAGTTGGAGGAGATTTCAGTCGACTTATACAGATCGATGACAATATATATATTTTTGATGAGTTTGATACATAGTTATGGCTTGCTCAATTACTATGATGTAACTTTGTTGTGAGTGTATTGAGGGTTGTAAAAATATCCTTGTAGTTAAACTATCATTTGTCAAAAAGAAAATTCCGCTAATAAAAGAGGTAAATGATAAGTACAATTTTAACAATCACAGCTTTCGAAATCTATGCGTTCATGGAATCGGCAAAGTTGGTAGTGTTGAAACTTACTTGGAGAGCCTTGTTTCACCTAAATAGAGTGAGAAAAATAAAAGAAGTAATTTGTACTCTTTTTTTTTTTTTTGTCTTAGTTATTATTCTTTTGATGCTGCAACATGCTGAACAAGGTTTCTAATACCGTTATTAGAGTATATACTCAATAGGAGGAGACATCAAACTTTCTTTGTTACTCGTTAGACAGAAGTCTCTTGGTTAATATTTCTTATTGGGTTTTGTTTTGTTTATTTTTTACTGAACTCTTATAATAAATTTATGGATGTATTTATGATTCTTCATTTTAATTTTGTTTTGGATGTAACTCAAAATGCATAACAGTTTGTTGTAGATGCCAGAGAGCACAAATATGTTGTAGTGTTTCTGTGTTCAATTTCAGAGCCATTGTTTTTAGGGTCATATTTCAATGTCTTATTATGTTTTGTAGTGTAATGAGATTTGTTATATTAAATTTACATGACAACAATTAAGTAGTTTTAACTTTTAATCTCCACCTTTGTTTTAAATAAAGACGCATACCTCACACTTTCTTTTTTTAAATGAAGAAAAGTTTAGGGGGAGGGGAGGCTACCCCATCTCAGGGTCAGGCGTACCAAGGCCTCTTTAAGGACTTACAGAGGGGGTCTTAGCCCTTTTTTTGGTTTTTACAGATTACCCACTGTAGACAATGAAATTTTGGCGAATTGAATTCCGCTAGATAAGAAAATGATTAGGGTTTGGTGGATTAAATTACGGGCCCCATAATTCGCCCACGTGGCAAATGACTCATCAAAGTTGAATTAGTTGTCAAAGGTGACACGTGTCGACATCCGACGGAGTGCATCAAACGGCTCAAATTGGAGACAAAATTAAAGGAAATAATCTTCTGTGATTGACTTTGATTTAAATCAAATATTAATCAAGTCAATCAATTTGGTTAAATTGTCAAATTATCAGAATTGATTTTAAATCAAATCAAAATCCCACAAATCAAAGGATCCAGATTGGGGATTCCAAACCAAGATCCAATTCTTGGCCTATAAATACTAGGCTCTCATTCAGAAGAAAGGGGGAGGTTGAAGAAGACACCAAGCACTCAGAAGAACCAGAAAACTCTCTGCATTCTTCACACCACTTTGGAAGAGCCATCAAGCACCACAAACACGTGCCGGTTCCTCCACCCCATAAAATAAAAATCACCCAACAAGCCTTGTGCTACCTGATGGGTATATTTTATAGTATATATTTAATCCCAATCTTGGTATATTTTGGTTAATATTTTGGAAGAATTTTGATACTTTGAATTGTATTTTCAATATAGGGCTTCCGACTTCCTTTGGAGCAAAACATGATCAAATGGACGAATTTTGGAGTAATTCAAGTTGGAGGACGTTCGTGAGTCACTTGGCCCAATTGTATCAAAATTCCAGATTTTTCTACCAAGCAGTTGTTTTATGGCGATAAAGATAAAGGAGCAGTGCAGTGCTGGAAAAAGTGACGTTTTGGGCCCTTAATGGCGTTTTTGGAGCCTAAAATGACCTCGGATGGGTTCGTGGCCTTCTTAAGATGTGTTCAGAATATTTTTCTCTTCAAAACAAGTTATTATGGGCCTTATTTGGAGCAGTTTTGAGGCCAGAACGTGAATGGGTAGCTTTAATGCATTTTCTCCTTATCCAATTAGGATTTTATCCCCTTCTATTACCTTATTTTTAGTTAGTCTCCTTGTAGGAAAAGAAAAGCTGTCTTGTGAAGCTAGGTTTTAGGGAGTATTTAAGTTCTTTTCACATCAGTTTTAGGGACTTCTTTTCAGACTTCTTTTTGGCTTTTGGGAGAGCAATTGCTAGGGTTATTGGATTTTCTACTTCCAGGTGTTGTTATTCCTTTTCTTCTTAATTATATTTTCTATGATTTCTATTATGAATATGCGTAACTAATTCCCTTATTTCTAGGGTGAGGCCACAAGCCTTAGCAAGAATATGTAGTTTCTATCCAATTTGCTTATGATTATATGCATGCAGGTTTTGAATTATTCATCACCGAGTTAAACTATCTAAGTGTCTTGATGCTTGATCACCATTAGGATGTTTAGAAAAGTAATTTGATGCAATTTTGGTCGGAGGTCGGTCCCTGAAATTGACGAAGGCTTCTTGTGATTAATATGTGCGAATTCACTTAGGATGAATACCACGTCTTAAGGGTTGCATGGTTTGTCAAAAGGTTTCACGTAACTTAATGAGTCATGTATGTTTAGATTTGATCTGAATACCACGGATGGATTGCATGTATGATATACGCTATATGTTGGGGGTCCAAGTAGGCATATATTAGGAATACCTAACCTTTGAAATATGCATGTATAGGTCATAAGTAATTGGGAGAACTATATAGAATTGTTAAAGTGACGGCGGATCCCTAGTGCTTTCTTAACTTGATTTCTCAAAACACAACTGTTTCTTTTTGCTTTTAGCTTTAATTTGGCATATTACCTTCTTTTTATTAGTTAACTTCAGCTTAATTTAAGGTCTTAAAATCAAATATCTCAACTTTCTCTTTTACAATAATTAATTAGAATTTGGTTTGCTACGAGTTATTTAATAATCCTTGTGGAGAACGACCTTGCGAGATCCGTTTATACTGCAATAACCTTTTCATTCTTGCAAGTTTTATAGGATTTTTTAACCCTTTTGCACCTGTGGTAAAATTCCTATCAAGAAATTGGCGCCGTTTGATCCAGAGCCCGAGCAATCTTTAAGGAGGAGACGCAGGAGAAAAAATTGCAGTGGGTTCCTTCACCGCAAGGGACTTTTCTGCATTCTTTATATTACGAGGATCTACACAAGAAAGAAACAATGGCTTTTGTTATTCCAGAGGCTGGTGATCCTTTGGGTAATTCTTTAGCAGCTCATGCCACTAACATACCAGGTTGCATTACATATCCGAAGTGGAGGAAGGGTCTACATTCGAAATCAAGCATCACATGTTGAATATTCTACCTACATTTCATGGGTTATCAACCGAAGATCCTAACATGCACATTGCAGAATTTTTAATGGGATGCAAGAATATTTTGGTGAAAGGATTCTCAGCTGAATCTATTAAGCTTCGTTTATTTCCATACACATTGAAAGATCAAGCAAGGAGATGGCTCCTCACACTTCCATCTGGAAGCATTACCACTTGGAACCAACTCAAGAAAAATTCTTAAACAAGTATTATCCAGCTTCAAAGACTCTTGACATGAGAACTCAAATTTTATCTTTTGCCCAAAAACCAAATGAAGAGTTTCATGAGGCATGGGAACGGTTTAAAGAGTTGAATAGAAAATGTCCACATTCGATATTAACAAAGGCTTGATCAAGTGCATATATTTTTCAGAGGTTTAAATATGACAACAAAAACTCTTGTCAATGCTTCATGCGGAGGTTCATACAAGTATAAAAATGCACAAGAGGCTTGTTTATTATTTGAAAAAATGGCAGCAGATACACAAAGAATGGGCAGTTGAGCAACCACAATCTAGGTCAGTTTTTGAGATATCTAATGGTTCTCCATATATGTCAAAGCACAAATTGAAAAAATGGAGAAAAAGCTAGAAAGATTTGATGCAAAATTTGACATGTTATTACAAAGAATTCCAGGTTCACAAAGTTGTCTGTACAGCAGCCCTTACCAAACTACTGTAGCATTTGCAATGTAACAACCCATGATTTTTTGAGCTGCCCACATAAAGATGCTTATCCAGAATTTGCAGCAGAACAAGTTAATGCATTTAATAATTTTCAGCGCCCAAGATATGACCCGTATTCAAATGTTTACAACCCGGTGGAGAGATCATCCTAATTTTAAGTGGGATAGAGATCAGCTTGCAAGGCCACAATTACAACAACAGTACAGCAACCTGTTGCACCTAAGGCTGATTGGGAGGTTGCAATTGAAAAATTAGCAAATACCACCAGTCAAGAAATCCAAAATCTGCAGCAACAAAGAAAAACATAGAAAAACAAATGGGGCAGATTGCATTCCAAGTTTCGTAAAGAGCACTGGTACATTTCCTAGCCAAACCGAATGTAATCCAAGGGGAGGAGCAGATTATAAGGCGATTCGAGTTCTATGTTCGGGTAAAAGTTATGACAATAGAGGTGAAAATTGTGTTGGAAATTTCCGGGCAGCATCACAACCATAAACAGATTCGGGAAATTTTGCACAATCGATATTGTTGCGACTACGCAATTTTTGCAGATTCTACATATTCTATGGGCAGATCTCAAAACAGTGAAAAAATTGTTGCGTAAAGCGTAGAACGTGTTTATGTGCCTCCAATGCCTTACCCCGAAAGGTTGAAGCCCACGATTAAAGATCAACAATTGACAGATTTTATGAAGACATTGGCCAAAGTTCAGATTAATCTCCCATTGATTGATGCAATTAAGAACATTCCATCTTATGCCAAGTTTTTAAAGGATATTTGCACAAAGAAAAAGAAGCTCGTGGACTTTGAAATAGTCATTCTTACAGAGCAGTGCAGCTCCGTTTTATTACACAAATTGCCTCCAAAGAAACAAGACCCAGGGAGTTTGACAATTTCATGCACAATTGGAAATTCTAATTTTAAACGTGCTTTAATTGATTTGGGTGCCGTATTAATTTAATGCCTTTTTCTGTTTTTCGAGACTATGACAAGGAGAAATCAAGCCTACATCAGTTATTCTACAACTAGCGGACCGTTCATTTGCTTATCCTAGGGAATTATTGAAGACCTCATTATTAAAGTGGATAATCTCTATCTACCTGCAGATTTTGTGGTCTTGGGTATGGATGAAGATATGCAAACACCGATTATTTTGGGGCGTCCGTTCATGGCTACACTCGAACCTTAATTGATGTAGATGTTGCACACTTACACTTAGAGTGCAAGATCAGTCCGTTGTTTTCAGTTTATTTGAAGCAACCAAAAGGCCAGCTGATGTGCAAGATTGTACGCGTGTTGACATGTTAGACAGCTTAATGCATGCTGAAATTATGCCGGTTTGACATCAGATCCATTGTTAAAGGTGTTGCAAGGGTTGGAGAATAAAAACACCGAAGATGAAGAGGTTTTTGAGTATGTTTCAGCTTTGGAAAGTGTTCCTGTTCTACACCCTCGTTGGAGGCACGTTTTTTAGAGTTTAGGGGAATTGAAAAAACCGTTGCAACCCTCTAAATTACAGCCACCTAAACTGGATTTAAAAGTGCTACCAGAACACTTGAAGTATGCATATTTGGGTGCAAATTCTTCGCTCCCAGTTATTATTGCTGATGACTTATCATCAACCGAAGAAGAAAAATTGATGCGTATTTTAAGAAATTATCAAGATGCAATCGGTTGGACTATAGCAGACATTAAAGGGATCAGCCCTACAATTTGTATGCACAGAATTCTGATGGAAGATGGAGTAAAGCCCACCATTGATGCTCAACGTCGTTTGAATCCAATTATGAAAGAAGTTGTTCGTGATCAAGTTATGAAACTTCTAGATGCTGGGATGATCTACCCAATTTCAGATAGTAAGTGGGTTAGTCCAACTCAAGTGGTGCCCAAGCGTTCTGGAATTACAGTTGTGAAGAATGATAATAATGAACTTGTGCCTACACGTTTGATTACTGGGTGGCGTATGTGTGTTGATTACAGAAAGATCAATGCGGGTACTAGAAAGGATCATTTTCCACCGCCTTTCACCGATCAAATGTTGGAAAGGTTGGCTGGTCGTGCGCTTTATTGTTTCTTAGATGGAAATTCAGGGTACAACCAGATTCCAGTTGCACCTGAGGATCAAGAGAAGACAACTTTTACATGTCCTTTTGGGACTTTTGCATATCGAAGAATGCCCTTTGGTTTGTGCAATGCTCCTGCAACGTTTCAACGATGCATGATGAGCATATTTTCCGGCTTGGTTGAGCAATGTAGTTGAAGTGTTTATGGATGATTTTTCTGTTTTTGGGGATTCTTTTGATGAATGTTTGAACAATTTATCCCTAGTTCTTGAAAGATGCATTAAGACAAACCTTGTTTTAAATTGGGAAAAGTGTCATTTCATGGTTAAGCAGGGGATTGTCCTAGGCCACTTGATTTCTAACAGGGGAATTGAGGTTGATAAGGCCAAAATTGATGTAATTGCAAAGCTGCCACCACCGACAACTGTTAAAAGTGTTCGATCTTTTCTTGGTCATGCTAGGTTTTACAGACGGTTTATCAAGGATTTCTCCAAGATTAGCCGACCATTGTGTAATTTATTGGCTAAGGATGCTCCTTTTGTTTTTGATGAGGCTTGTTTGGAGGCTTTCAACAAGTTAAAGACACTCCTTACTACAGCACCCATTATTGCAGCACCTGATTGGAGTTTACCTTTTGAATTGATGTGTGATGCTTCAGATTACGCAGTAGGAGCAGTTCTGGGACAGCGGAAAGATAAGCTTCCCCAAGTCATTCATTATGCTAGTCGAACTCTCAATGATGCACAGCTGAACTATGCGACCACAGAGAAGGAATTGTTGGCGCTTGTTTTTGCATTAGAAAAATTTCGTTCTTACTTAGTTGGGGCTAAGGTGATTGTTTACACAAATCATGCAGCTTTGAAGTATTTGTTGTCTAAGAAAGATGCTAAGTCTCGATTACTTCGTTGGATTATTTTACTGCAAGAGTTTGACTTAGAAATCGAGATAAGAAGGGTAGTGAAAATGTTGTGGCTGATCATTTGTCCAGCCGATTATGCCAATTTCTGCAGAAGATGACTTGTCGCCTTTAAATGAAAATTTTCCCGATGAATGACTATTCGCTGCCCGCATTGTTTCACCCTGGTTTGCTGATTTAGTTAATTATTTGGCTAGAGGGGTACTACATCCAGATTTTACTTTCCAAATTTAAAAAGAAATTTTTGGCAGATGCAAAGTATTATTTTTGGGATGAACCATATTTATACAAGTATTGTTCAGACCAAGTTATTCGCAGTGTATTCCAGAAGAAGAGCATGAAAGTGTTTTAAAGTTTGCACATCAAGATGCTTGTGGGGGACATTTTGGCCCTAAAAGGACAAACTAAAATTTTGCAAAGTGGATTGTTTTGGCCCACTCTCTTCAGGGATGCTAATAGTTGGTGTAGATCTTGTGATCGTTGTCAAAGGGTGGGTAATCAGTCCAAAAGAAATGAAATGCCACAACAAAGTATTTTAGTCGTTGAATTGTTTGATGTTTGGGGTATTGATTTCATGGGACCATTCCCAATGTCCCATGGCAATCAAGATATTTTGGTGGCGATTGAATATGTTTCTAAATGGGTCGAGGCAATTGCAGCACCAACCAATCAAGGATCGCTTGTTCAAATTCCTCCAGGGGTAATTTTTCCACGGTTTGGAACACCACGTGTCATTCTAAGTGACGGGGTAAGCACTTTGTTAATAGACCGTTTGCTACATTGTTGGCTAAGTATGGGATCACCCATCGTATTGCTACTCCTTATCATCCACAAACATCGGGACAGGTTGAAGTTTCAAATAGAGAAATCAAGCGAATTCTTGAAAAACAGCTTAGCTCTACTCAAGAGACTGGAGTTTGAAATTGAGTGATGCTCTCTGGGTGTATAGAACAGCATTTAAAGGCCCAATTGGGATGTCCCCATTTCGGCTGGTTTATGGTAAGGCTTGTCATTTACCTATGGAGCTAGACCATAAGGCGTTTTGGGCTATTAAAGAGTTGAATTTTTCTTATGATTCTGCTGGAGAAAAACGTAAATTGCAGATTAATGAGCTTGAGGAAATTCGTAATGATGCTTATGAGAGTTCGCGCATTTACAAAGAAAAAACCAAGGCATTTCATGACAATCAGATTCTCAGAAAGAATTTTCATCCAGGGCAAAAAGTGTTGTTATTCAGTTCAAGATTGAAGTTATTTCCAGGGAAGTTAAAGTCTCGTTAGAATGGCCCCTATGTGGTTGCTAAGGTTTATCCTCATGGGGCAGTTGAGATTACAAGTGAAATTCATGGCAACACTTTCAAAGTGAACGGTCACAGGCTGAAACCATATTTGGAGTCACCTTTCGATATTGCACGCGAGTCACTGACTCTAAAGGAACCGATGATCTGACCACCAGGCCTCTGCAATGTCTAGCTACAGACTTAAAATAAAGCGCTTATTGGGAGGCAACCCAATTTTTCTAAACTCTTTACTGCTTTTATTTTCAATTTTTAAACCAAATAAAAAAATAAAAAATTTGTTGTTTTTCTTTGGCTAGTTTATTTTATTTTATTTTCTTTCTACTCCTAACACATGGTGGTTCAATGCAGGACACATATCAATCAGCACATATCAAAAGCGGAAAATCCTACACTAGAATCCTGCACCCAGCAGCAAGCCTATATTACCACATCTACAATATGCTGAAATTTAAAGAATTCGAAATTATACCTGCCAGATGCCAGATCTGGGATCCTCGAAGTTTTTTTTGCTGCGTTGTCCCCTGAGTTTGTGTGTTTCCTGCCTTGCCCTTGCACCTCTCCTGGATCTGCCTCTTTCCTACACAGTGCACATCAATATGAATATTCGCAGGGGCAAAGAACTCGCATCTATACATATCACACATCTACACAGACCAGGACCAAAAACAACTTCAGGAGCCCACCTTACCTTCATCTGGATATCAGATCTGCTCTTCGTTCAACTTGTTCTCAGAGCACCTCAATACCAACACGCCAAACATTTGGACTGCGATTGCGACTCGGATCCGAGACGGTTGATGAGAATATCCAAACCCCATCTACGAGCTTTATCGTAGGATTTGACACGGTGAGATCGACGGATTGTCACCGTGGATGCAGGTGAATGAAGGTGAATGTTCTGACCAAGAGAGAGCGAGAGCCTGTGTATTCTGAGCAAAAGGAAGAGAGTTGAGATGAAGGGGTCTGCAATGAGAGCCAAAACAGGGCTGCGTTTTTTAACTTTCTCGAAACCAACAGAGGGTTTAGATCTTTTCAAATGACTGCAGCTGCTCAACCAGTTATATTGTCGTGGTTGCTAGGCTTTGACACAAGCGTGGGCTTATACGAGTTGGTCAGCGCGCCTTCACCAAGTCCCAGCTCCCAGGTCCTGCTTCGAATCCCCGAAGTGTCTCTGGTGTGTTCGTTTTTTTTGTTTCTTCTTTCTTTATTTTATTTTCTGTTTTCTATTTTAGTTTCATTTCTTTTATTGTTTTTTCTCTTTTGCTTTCCTAGTTTTTTTTTTTCCTAGAGTATTTTCTTTATTTTTGTTTTCCATTCTCTAGGATTTAGTTGTTTGGTCTGCTCTTGTTTCGTCTTTATTTTGTTTTCCACACCTTGAGGACAATGTGTGATTTAAGTTTGGGGGTGGGAAAGTGAATTTTAGATTTTTAATTTTTTTTGTGAGTCTTGTTTAAAATTTTCGTTTTTAAGTTAATGTCCATAGATTATTTTAAACATTAGAACAAATGGACATGGTGAAGATCAATCCCATAGTAGAGTCTTTTCTATTTGTTGTTGCTTAGACACTAATTCATGAATTATACTTTGAAATTGGCACATCACACCAACATGGTTTGTGGGGAGTGAGATCAAAATACTTACTTTTTGTCCAAGTGTGTTTTAATTTTTGTTCTATGAAAAAAAAAAACAAAACCAAGAGGTTAGTATGTGTTATAAAGTAATAATTGCCTCACCCAAGCTTTGCTAGTAATCGGCCAGTCCTGCCTAATCGCCAGTGATTCTCGAGTCAAGCGGTAGAGTTTTGTCATGGGCAGGGTGGTTAGTTGGTTTCGTAGCCTTTCCAGCCCGAGTTAATAAGTCCTTAGGGGTGTTCTACACCTAGTGCCCTAAAGCCATAGTGGTTTGGGAGTCATTGACCTAAAGCTCGCTACATGGGTTGGATCGAAAGCTTAAGTGAATCGACATTGCACGACCACCACTGTTACAAAAAAAAAAAAATTGAAAAAAAAAGAAGAAAAATGTGAAGTTCGTATGTGAAGTATGAATAAAATGGATGAGAGGTAAGGGTTTTGGTCGAGTCTCCTTAGCTATGATGGTTCACTTTACACCAAAGGAAGTTTGTGAATTCTTTTCTAATTGACTCTAAATGGCTTAGACTTTGTAGTGGGATTGGTTGGAACTTTTGAAAAGATGTTCTGATTTTTAACAGTTTCTATGGATTGCAACTTGAATGGAAATTTTGTTTAGCTAGGTTTTATGTCAAGTTTTACATTTGTTAGTTTTTTGTTTTTGTTTTTGTAGATTTGTTTTGCAATGAGCGTTTGTGGGTATCGTGACTGGTAAACCCTCAGGAGACACAACTCCTCCTACTAGGGACACCTAGAGGTTTAAAGGCTTGTGGCACATGCTAAGTGTCATCGAGATTACCTACGAAAGTGGTTTAGTTTAGTCAGTTTGTTTTTATTTTTATTTTTTTTTGTTTTGCTTGAGGACAAGCAAAAAAGCTAAGTTTGGGGGTATTTTGATGGGTATATTTTATAGTATATATTTAATCCCAATCTTGGTATATTTTGGTTAATATTTTGGAAGAATTTTGATACTTTGAATTGTATTTTCAATATAGGGCTTCCGACTTCCTTTGGAGCAAAACATGATCAAATGGACGAATTTTGGAGTAATTCTAGTTGGAGGACGTTCGTGAGTCACTTGGCCCAATTGTATCAAAATTCCAGATTTTTCTACCAAGCAGTTGTTTTATGGCGATAAAGATAAAGGAGCAGTGCAGTGCTGGAAAAAGTGACGTTTTGGGCCCTTAATGGCGTTTTTGGAGCCCAAAATGACCTCGGATGGGTTCGTGGCCTTCTTAAGATGTGTTCAGAATATTTTTCTCTTCAAAACAAGTTATTATGGGCCTGATTTGGAGCAGTTTTGAGGCCAGAACGTGAATGGGTAGCTTTAATGCATTTTCTCCTTATCCAATTAGGATTTTATCCCCTTGTATTATCTTATTTTTAGTTAGTCTCCTTGTAGGAAAAGAAAAGCTGTCTTGTGAAGCTAGGTTTTAGGGAGTATTTAAGTTCTTTTCACATCAGTTTTAGGGACTTCTTTTTAGACTTCTTTTTGGCTTTTGGGAGAGCAATTGCTAGGGTTATTGGATTTTTTACTTCCAGGTGTTGTTATTCCTTTTCTTCTTAATAATATTTTCTATGATTTCTATTATGAATATGCGTAACTAATTCCCTTATTGCTAGGGTGAGGCCACGAGCCTTAGCAAGAATATGTAGTTTCTCTCCAATTTGTTTATGATTATATGCATGCAGGTTTTGAATTATTCATCACCTGGGTTAAACTATCTAAGTGTCTTGATGCTTGATCACCATTAGGATGTTTAGAAAAGTAATTTGATGCAATTTTGGTCGGAGGTTGGTCCCTGAAATTGACGAAGGCTTCTTGTGATTAATATGTGCGAATTCACTCGGGATGAATACCACGCCTTAAGGGTTGCATGGTTTGTCAAAAGGTTTCACGTAACTTAATGAGTCATGTATGTTTAGATTTGATCCGAATACCACAGACGGATTGCATGTATGATATACGCTATATGTTGGGGGTCCAAGTAGGCATATATTAGGAATACCTAACCTTTGAAATATGCATGTATAGGTCATAAGTAATTGGGAGAACTATATAGAATTGTTAAAGTGACGGCGGATCCCTAGTGCTTTCTTAACTTGATTTCTCAAAACACAACTGTTTCTTTTGCTTTTAGCTTTAATTTGGCATATTACCTTCTTTTTATTAGTTAACTTCAGCTTAATTTAAGGTCTTAAAATCAAATATCTCAACTTTCTCTTTTACAATAATTAATTAGAATTTGGTTTGCTACGAGTTATTTAATAATCCTTGTGGAGAACGACCTTGCGAGATCCGTTTATACTGCAATAACCTTGTCATTCTTGCAAGTTTTATAGGATTTTTTAACCCTTTTGCACCTGTGGTAGAATTCCTATCACTACCCGTTTGATCAAGATCAAGTCTCTACAACCCTTGTGTCAAACACAAATTTTCCTTAAACTCTAAAGTTCTTCATCAAGCACATGGAGAATCAAAAGCATAACAAACACGTGCCGATTCCTTCACCCCTGAAGCTGAACACTTTCCACCACGTGATACTACTCGTGGTCTTGATGTGTCTGAGATCAAGCCGTGACGGCCCTCGACGAAGTCTCCAATTCTAATTCAAGATCAAGTGCTTCGCACCCTTGAACCGTACACACCCTTGGAGATTGAATAAGAGGAAATTCTTTTATTTTTGTAAAAGGACACCCACAGAGATTGTAACCTACACACTTGATAAATCAATACAAATATTATTTTGTACACTTGTTCTTGTCTCATTTGTCACAGGATTTTCGTGTTTACACCTACTAAGAGGGATTGGCGACAGCGTGACTTGAACCTAGGCATTGATCCTATTTTGGAGAGGATGAGGAATATAAACTTATGATAAATGATGATGAAGATACTGAGGGCAAAAGACTTGCTGAGTTTATGAAGTTGAGACAAGAGAGTGATGTGGTTGAGATAAGAAACGAAGTGGATAAGTATTTATGGTGGGATGTTTAAAATCCTAAAAATCCTCAACTTAAATTGTTAGAATCTACATTCATTTTGGATGGTTGAGTCCTTTTCATGTTTCTTTGACTCCAAAAGTGATGGAGGCCCTAATTTGTACAAGTGATTGGTTAAAAGTGCTAAAATATGAATATGGTTTGAATACTTTAGGTTAAGTTATATTCTTCTCTATAAGGAGGTAGATATAAGAGTTTAAATGAGTACGTTACAAGGAAATAGATACAGTAATCAATTATGAGAATATCTCCTAATTATACAATGATATGTCAACTATATAAAATACGAAAATAAATTCCTTAATTAATCAAGGAAATAAATCTCCTTGATTAATTAGGAAGACTCACGTAAACAAAAAGTGGATGAATTTTTCTTTTACAAGGAACCACAAAAGATGAGCTCGAGTTCTATGACGTTTGGAGAAAATTAAGTTGGGTAAGACTAAGCTACTATTTCAATTAATATATTGATTTGTCAGGTGCATTTTTTCAATGTTTGTTCATTCTGTCAAACTTTAGAGGTGAGCCAAATGACAGAGCAAGTAAGCACTGCTAGTTGATCTTGGATATTATTCTTCATGGTAATTTATTAAGTTTAGTATTTTATTCTTTTTTTTAATATGTTAAAAAAAATATAAAGTTTCACATCAAAAATTCAACTAAATAAAGTGCTAGTGCTACCTTTATTAATGGATTGGTATAAGTTAGTTTTTTTTTTTTTACGAAAGACGAATTCATTGATAAAATGAAGAGGATACAACAGTATCATTTTGGGAACCTCTTCAATCCAAATTGCAATAGAATTACAATTAAGTGCATGCCTTGCTAGAAAATGAGCTACTTGATTGCACCCCCTAGACTAAAAGAAACAGTAACATCATCAAATTGTTGCAGACTCCTCTTAATATCATTAATGAGATGCTCATCTGATGGCCAAGAATCTTCCTCACCATTCTTTAAGTCATTTACCATTGCTTGTGAATCAGACTCAACCAGTTTGGAAGAAAAGCCAACATCCCAAGCAAACTTCACCCCGAATAGTATACGTTAGTTGGAAATTCAGTTTTTAGCCTTCTGATTTGGGCCTTCAAAATTGTTACTTGTTCCAGAAAACTATTTGTTTTTTCAAATCTGAATTTGGTAAGGAACTGATTTGGGCCCAATAGCAATCCAATACCGATGTCTATTATGTGCCTAGGCCTGGATGAGAACGTTTCTTTCTATCTGCGAAGATGAGGGTATTTTAGTAAATCAAGCTGGTAACTGATTTGAATTCCTCCTGCGAGTGCGCATGCCTAATGCTTAGGCTTAGGAAGGAAGAAGAAGAAGATATAGAAGGAACGAACGAACGAAGAGGACAACGTTCTGGGTTGGTGATCGAGAGAAATGGTGAAGGGGCTGCAACTACCAGGACAACAAAACCTGCCACCCGATGTGACCCATCTCATCGATCAGCTGGAGCGCCACTGCCTGGCTCCCGATGCTTCCCTCGTCTCCAAATCCGCTTACTTCGACCTCCAACTTGTATCTCTCTCTCTCTCTCTCCCACATTTCCCTGCTTTGTTTGGTTTCCTAGAAAATGTGGCTGGCTACAATTCCTTTGATTTCTTAGAATTATTGAAAAATTTGCAGGCCAGGGAGGAAATGTCCAACGAAAGACTGCGTTACTTGGAAGCCATGGTAATTCATTCTCCTACATTCATGGAGTTCCTAGTTGACAAGGATTTTAAATTTGTGCGTGAATTCTGATGTAGGCAATTTACAGTGAGGCAATTGCAATGGTGGAGGAGTATGAACAAGGCTTGAACAACTCTCCTCAGGTTTCACTTTTTGTCACACTTCGAATTTGCTTTCTTTATTATTGCAAGTTTGGAACAATTCTAACCTCTAGAGTACCATTTTTTTTTCTTTTTGAATTTATTGCTTTTCAAATTGGCTTCACCTCATCTGTTGTCAGGTCATGATTTTGCATTAAGTATGAGAGACACTCCAAACTGCAATGTGTAGTGTTTAGAATCAAAGGGTGTATTTCCCTTCCTTGCATGGGAATTGAATTATTTCCTTCTATTTGTTCCATTTTGAAGAAGAAATGAAGTGAAAAGAAAAACAAACTCCATCTGAATTGTGACTGATAAACAAAATTTAAGTTACTATGAGATGGTACCACTGCAAAAATTTGCTTTCCATGGAAGAATGTTCATTATTATTTTTAATCTAATCATTACCTTAACTTTATATACACAATGACAGACTTGTGTATTAGAATTTAGGTTATCTTCAAAAGACGACATGCTAATTCAATCTTCACTGGATGCTCAAATGTAATGTGCCCTTTGTATCCTGTTATGCAGATGAGCAATGTAGGTAGTCTAATACTGATGAGAACCTAATTTTTCGTGTATATATCAGCTGTATGAAACATTAGAGCATCATATGTCTATTGCGGAAGCAGCTCAAAGGTTGAGGCTTCCTCTTATCTCCAAGGATGGTGAAATTCATGAGGATGAAATTGAAAAATGCAGTATAATGTCACGGAGTTCCCTTGATAGCACTTGCACCAGTTTTACAGTCAGCTCAAGTTCCAACTCGACAAATTGTACTACTGCAAATAGCACTAGTGCAGCAAACAACAATATGTCTCTTAGTGCTGCTGATGTGGAACCTGCAATTGGTGGTGTACCCAATCGCTTTCTTGGGATTACACCTGGTTATCTATGGCAAACACAGCTCCAGCAAACCCCCTTCTCCATGGTACAATGTTCATATGGTTCTGGCATTCAAACAGTTGTCCTTTTCTTTTACGTATTTATTTATGTTTTTTTTTTCTGCTCTAAACACCTTTTCTTAGAGAATCTGTTATTTTTCTGTATATAGTCCTTTAATATGAAGATATAACCTTGGTGAAGCTGTCCCTTATTAATGGAATTTTTGAGATACATCTGTGATGATTAAACTGCAGGATATGACAGAATACCAGTTGTGTCTTTCCCATGAGATTGAGGCTCGTTTGAAAGCTAAATGTGATGTGTTAGCTGATGCCTTTGTAATGGATGACTTTGGTCTCTCTCTCTCTCTCTCTCTCTCTCTCTTGTTTTTTACTCTCTCTTCCCACCCATATATGAACGCAATCCAGATTCCATAGCCATTGCAATCTTGTGATGAACATATTGACTTGTTGATCTACTTCTCAGGGCCTCCACTTAATCAATTTCTGTATGAAAAGTCAACTGTCATCTGCGTGCCAAACTGTTGATCCGCATCATTTCTATTTTTCGTTTTATTCATTCTGGGAAAGGATACCCCAGATTCAATGCTCCAATGCAATCTTTGGTCTTATGATTTTCTCTTTCCTGGAGAGGATCAAGTTTACTAGTATCCTAGAAATTTAATACACAGTATCTATATTATTTATACTTTCCTGGGCATAATTAATACCAATGATATAACCAGTAGGCAATATGTTTATGTATAGTGGTAATAGGCATAAATTAATACCATTGTTTTCTTGTTGCAGATTCATCACCCGGGCATCAAATTTCAAGTGTTCCGCTTCCAGAAAGGTTTTGGTTACTCTCTTAATGCAACGTTTATCTTAAGACAATTCCCTTTTACACGGAGCAAGATTCTTTCTACGGATGTTTGTAAATTTTATTTGACATGTAATATAGTCTGTTACTTGAGCTAGCAGCTGACATGAGTAGTTGTAATAGAAAAAATACTTTAAAACATGTTTAACGACTCAATGGCTTAACGAATTTCATTTCCTCTTTCTACGAAAATGATTATATGTCATTCTCCAGATCATTGGCTGCCTCATTTTCACACTACTAATTCTAACGCTGCATATATATATATATATATATATATATATATATATATATATATATAAGTGAATACAGTTTTCAACTATGTTCTGTACTTCTCTCAAGTTCAATGCAGCCATAAACCAATGCTTTTGGTGAATTTTTAAATTTCTAGAAACTGTGTTCTAAATGCGTCTGTGATGGTGTGTTCTATAATATGTTGGACTTTTCTCACGATTTTATCAGGATAAAGTTGATAATCGAGGAAACGGACAGGGAGGAAGCAGCTCTTCAGGAAGATCTATATTCTGCAGATAGAAAATTTTCTGAGTATTATAATGTATGAAAATATACAATCTATGTTTTATTTTCCTGAAATTCTTAGTGGCTTGATTTTTCTGGTGAGGGTACGTGACATAAAGTCTTTTTCACAAACTAGGTCTTAGAGCAGATAGTGGGGGTTCTTATGAAGCTGGTCAAAGATTTGAAGTTGCAACATCAACATAAATATGTAAGCTTCTAATATTTGTGATGGTTGTATTTTCAGTAATAAGATTTGGGTATATGCCTAACATTTTGTTTAATTATAGGATTCTGTTTTTCTTACCGTTGAAAATAATATTTATAGGATGAACAGCAAAAGATATGGCTGTGTAAAAGGTGTGAGACCATGAGTGCAAAATTGAGGTTCGTTGCCTGGTTGTTTGTAATTCAATTGTTCATTTCTGGCATTAGAATTTCTTCATGTGCCATTTCCCATATGTTTGTGAAGCTCGTTGCTTGTGTTTTTTCTTATGCAAACAGAAAAGGTTCAGTTACTGAGCGTATTTATGGTTTTCATTTTTTCTAGTATGATCTAATTAATTGATTCTGCAATGAGTATAATATGCCCCATTTAATTTCAGGAAACTGAAGTATTCTGTCCTCTGTCAAACTTATACAAAGGATTCGGTACCAGCCCTAAATAAAATAAGGTACTTATTGATTACTCTTTTGAAAGTATTTGCAACATACTAGTTCAAGATTGTTTTAATAATTTTGGCTCATTTCTAGGAAGTATCTTCTTGATGCTACAAAAGAAGCTGATCTTACATATGATAAAGCGGTATGTTATTCTAATTCTCATATGTTTCTTTCCTATATGGTTCCTGATCATGAGTTGTCATTTTAATGTGCCCCTATAGAGCCACTTAAAATGAGGCTTGCAAGTGCTGTAGGCTACCTCAAGTAGTAATGTATTCTTTTGGGGCATTCTTGGCTAGTTAATTTTTCAATAGTTGTTTCTGTCTATTTTCCTTGGCCTCCAGTAAGTCACTGTTTTAAATCCTAATCTACCAACTATCAAGCTGTGAGTTGCTCCAAACCTAAGAAGCACGGATACGCCAATTTAGTGGCGTATCCCGTATCGGATACTCGTTTGGATACGATACGCGTCGGACTTCTAAGGGAATGTAGTTACCATTACCAACCAAGCTATGAGTTAAGATATGCTGAGTGTGTATCCAACTTAATTAGCTATTTAACCTTACCAGTGTTTTGTTAGTTTTAACTGCTTCTCTCTCCTGCTGGCTTTTGTATGAACTGTGTTTCATCTTCTTCTACCAGTTTACCCGCCTTCGTGAGTACCAGGATGTTGATCCTCACTTTGATAAAATTGCAAGGCAGTACCATGATATCGTAAAGGTAATAGCAATGCTTACAGTTGTCCATTACTTGGTTCGTTCCTGTGCTATACTTTAATGTCAACATTTCCATTGCAGGAATTGGAAAATATGCAATGGACGATCCACCAGGTTGAAATGGACTTGAAACACCTCCCAGATCAATCCAATGCCTAGAACCCTCTTGTTTTTTCGGTGTTGTTACTTGGGCTTTCTTCTCATAATAGCAGCTTCGGGTGCATCGTTCAAAGCTAATTGTAATCGTTTATGCTGTTTTATCATTTTTTATCCCTTTTTTTTCTTATAAAAGGTTTCTTTTTCATTGGATTTTTGGGCTACACACGTGTACCTCACCAGCAAGCCAACATATTTCTTCACGGAATCTAACGGCATGAACAAAATTGATGTGTGATAAAAGTCCTACTAGAGTTGTGTTCTCATAGTATACATGTATGGTTAGGTTAGGCAAATCTGGTCTAATTTTCTTTTTCCTCTTTTTTTAATCGTGGTGCCATGAGAGAGGAGAAATCTTTCCCTATCACTGTTGTTCTTATAACTGGTTACACCTAAAATTTCTTCTATAACAGGTTACACCTAATGATCATGGTGTCATTAGCTCAACATGACAAACATGCAATTGAGAGAGAGAGATTGGCTTATGGCAAGTCGGAAATATTTGACCTTAAAATACTTATCAGTTCCCTCGAGAAGCTCTAAGCATGTAAGAAATGCTCAGACTATAAATGGAAAAGAAAGCCAAGATAGTATATATTGCATACATTCCACAGCAAAATGTAGCATTTCCTAGAAATTAGTTTTACAATGAAGCATCACTTCCGCACAGACCCAAACTAGAAAGCTAAACGTACAAATGTGGGCAAAATCCAGTACATATAACCAGAGTGCATGGTTATCATAAACGGAGTCCTTACGACAGTGTGGTCAATCATCTTCTCTCTCTGGGGGAGGACCACAAGGCAAAAGCATTTTCTGCACAACAGAGAGAATAAAATCAATTCATACATCAATAAGACAAGTATCAGGTCTCGAAAATTATGACCAACACATTATACAATCTCTCTACAGCCCACATAATAAGATCACCGTGTATTACATATCCACATCAGACCATAAACATACAAATAGTGGGAAAAAAAGTGAACGGTTTGCGCAACAGGCAAGACTATGTGAGTGGGGTAAACTGGACCAAGTGATGTTAACAACGTTAAACAAAAGTACAAATGAATGGATCTGCACAGACGCGTGCGCACAAATAAAACAAATGGATCTGAGACAAAATAATCAGCCCCTAGAATTTGAAGTCTAGTGACATAAACTTACAATTCAACATTATACCCACAATGTCCCCTTCATAAACTCATGAATACATCCCATGAGCTTTAGAAGGCATATCTGAAACCAAATTTTGCCATAATTACATTTTCTAGATGGTCAACACAAATTTTATGAGAACGTGTAGCATATATTTAAAATTTACACACTGATATAATATACTTCTTTACTTGAAAATTTAAGAGACACATGGGCCGTGTCCCACACACGCTGGTCAACAGGATTCAATAGAGGCATTGACAAAGTCGGCCAAGTAGTTTGGATCGTGCTTTGTTGAATTGCGTCTAGTTTAACAATATGCAACAAGATGACTCATTTCTCCCAGGATTTTGGAAACTTCAATGCCTTAAATTACATAGACCTTGTGGGAAGCCACTGATGACAATGTCACATTTCAAGACTAGGATGTATAGCCAGGTAGACTTAGAGTGGAAAAACTGAGGACTGCTAAGGAAAACCATATCCCAACTACTTGTGAACAGTACAGTACAATTACAAAAGTATCCAGTGAACTTCCTCTTCACGATTTACTAAAATAAACTTTCTGGAACTTCTCAGAAGTTCATTATCCAAATTTACCCTTTCTTGTCTCAGTACTATTAAATTCAAGATCATCCTCTTTTTGGTCAAGCACCTATAAGCAAGACTAGTAAAATCTCAATCCACGCGGCTTAACTAGCTGTCCATAAAACTATTTAGCCACCAGATATTAAATCAAAAAGGCTATGCTTCCTATGGTTGGTTACTGGTTGGATACAAAAGCTGCACCTACCATCAAAGAGAAAACTAAGCAGCCAGGGATTACTTCAACTAAAAACTGCTCAAACACAAAAGGAAGCTTTAGTTGTATTAGACGACAAGGCTAGCAAGGCTCAGCCAAGGATGATTGTTGTATTTTTTGTTTGCTGGCTTGCCTCCATGTAACCCAAAAGAAAAAAGGAAAAAAAGAAAGCTTTAGCCAAACCAGGTGGCACAAAGTTCACTACAAAGATGTTAATACTACTCTTCTCTTCCCTCAAGAGTCCGACCATGATCTCACACATACCACACAATATTAAATCCATCATTATAATGTTAGGATCACTTCCGGTATGAATTCATGAAAGACAACCCTTGAATCAAAAACTGCACTGGGTAAGCAAATATTTGAATGTACACTACAATTACAATATCACACTCACACAAACACACAGACATGCAGAGGCAAAGCACACATGGACATTAACACTACGAACAATTAAGAAAATCCAAAAGCACTTGCAACAAAGCAAGAAAACATATCCAGATTACGGTAGCTAAACCTAATCCTAATACAATCAATTAATAGTCACAAAAGCATAAAAGCAAGACAGTAGAGAGAACCTGCATAAAGTTGTAGCGTTCTCTTCCAATTGACTCATTCTCGGCAAGAGCAAAGTATGCAAGAATGGGATAGTGGCCAACGTAGGATGCGTAGCTATCACGCTGAATATTCACGGCCCACTCACTGCATATTTCAAAGGCAAAAGAATCTAAGAATTCCAAAATAAACATATAAGAAGAAACTATAAACACAAAGCAAGAGAGAAGATTCTACTCACTATCTGTTCAAGTCGGCATGCCCGGTTCCCACGTATTTAGCTTGAAGGTGCTCAAGCTGGGAATTGATGTTGAACCTATCACTGGCCTGAACCCAATCAAAGAAAAAAAGTCAGCTATGCTCATTAATTTGAAGTGGATGAAGAAAAATTAGGGTTTATGATTTTGGGATCCCCAAAAGGAAAGAGCTTGAGGATGTTGATTTTCTTGTCCCTTCTTTCTAGTTAGGCGTTAACTGGATGAGAATATCGAATTGAGATGAGAGTTAGGGTTAATATCTAGTTACCTGCATATTGGCTGCACCGAGAAGAAGCTTAACCAGCAAAACTGAATCACAGAGAGAGATTCACAGCTTTTTGAAAACGGCACTGAAAATGCAACCCGCTAAGGAAGTGACTCTAAATATACTATTTATTTGCTTTTTACCGCGATAGTGGCGGTAGAAGGCCTCGCAGTAAATGTGGAGTGTTTTTTTAGCTTAAATTTAACATCTAAATTCATAAATGTTAATTTTTTAAAAAAACCTTTCATGTATAGTCAAAAATTCACTTAAATAGATCAAACTGTCGCAAAAGGTTTTAGGGCCAGTTTGGCATTTTTGTGCTGTGAAAATAATCGTTGTCAAATTTGCTGTGAGAGAAATCAACTATGAGAGAAAGCGGTTTGGCGTTTAGTAAACTTTTTGTTAAAAGTGTTGTTGGTACTGATTCCCACATAATCAGAAAAATAATTCACGCATAATCATTAAACACAGCGCCTCTTCGAAATTGATTCCCACATAAGCAGAAAATGAAAGCACCTCATTAGCTGCTTTTCCTTATGCCTTTCTCTCACATCAATTTTTAACAATAAGTGATTTTCTCATAGTTTACCAAACCGGTTGGGCTTCCTAAAAATTTTTAAAATCACTTATCACCCCAAATAAGTAATGTCAAACGGGTACTTAGTCATCTTTTATGTATGGATCTATAATGAACACAAATATATATAGTGAAAAAAAACATCAAACATTTAAGTCAGAAATTATAATATTCACCTGTAAACTTAATAATTTAGAAATCTACCAATTCAAATGTGGTTCAATTACTCTCACACCCCGATGCACTACAAGTGAGGGTGATGACACGAATAGCAAGCTTCATCAACTCAGTTGTTTTGGTTCTGAAACGCTCCCATCAATACATTGAAAAATTGAACGAATCATTAAATAAACAATTGTCATCAATGAAATTGAAAGGATACCATGTTAAGGGAATGAGTAGGGGTATCCCAGTTGTTCCTTTATTTTCTGAGTATGTTGCCTTGTGCATATTATGTAAAGTTGTTTATCAGTCAATGAAGAATCACTTCAGTTTAACATAACTTTCTATCTCTTGTTCTTCCAACAGTAAACGTATTTTCTTAAATGTTCTTACATAGGATGGGATAGGAGGGATCATCATTCGGCCCTAAGCCCATGGGCCGAAATGGGTAGCCCAAGGCCCCATGGGCCAATACTTGAACTGTTCTTTAGGCCCGCTCTTGAATTGGGTAGGACTTGGGTTTAGGTTTAAAACCCTCAGACCGGCCCGCCTTGGCCCGTATAAGCCCTTTTTAAGACTTAATTGATGCACTCCTTAATCTCATTTTAGACTTAATCAAAATAATATAATATGTAGAATAACTTAATAACCTTAATATGTAGACTTAATTGAAATAATGTAATATGTAGCATAAATTAATAAATTATTGTTTTGTTTTACATATGTTATGAATTAAGTTAATATTTTTAATGTTGTTTAAAAATTTGTAATAAAAAGTTATAAAAGACTTATTGAAAAAAGAAAAAGAAAAAAGTTGGCGCTTCTAGGCCTATGAAAGGCCCGGATCTGCCCCATAGGCGGGCTCGTGCCTTGACATTTGAAACTTCGGCTCAAACCCTAAAATTTCAAACCGGGCTATGATGAACCATATTCTCACTATGCCATTGAGTGGACCATCTGGCCAATTATTAATTTTTTTCCCATTTTTCATTTGATTTGAGGTTGTGAGACGAAAGTTTTCACATCCACTTAGTGACTAGTTATGACTCTCAGACAACATTCAATAAGCGTAAGTGGGCAATGCAGCCCAGCAGGTCTCTCTCTAGCACATTAGTTGTTCCTATCCACTTCATATTATCTTGCCTATAAATAGACGCAAAGTGAGAGTAACTGAAACAGAGAGAGAGAGAGAGAGATGTGAAACATAGATATTTTGTTTCTTACATAACTCTCTTTCCATTTCATTTCAACCAAAAACAACACTGAGACATCTCCTTTGTTTTTCATATTCACAGATGGAGTCCTCTAAGCATAGTTGTTACCTTTGTGGGAGCAAGTTCAACTTCATGAATGGGCTGTTGGATCATGGGAAGACTGTCCATCGCCAAAGGTATGAGAGGAAATATGAGTGCAAAAACTGCACAACAATCCTCTTCAACAAGGTGGACAAGGATCAACATAAATGTTACCTTTGTGGGAGCAAGTTCAACTTCATGAATGGGCTGTTGGATCATGGGAAGACTGTCCATCGCCAAAGGTATGAGAGGAAATATGAGTGCAAAAACTGCACAACAATCTTCTTCAACAAGGTGGACAAGGATCAACATAAATGTTACCTTTGTGGGAGCAAGTTCAACTTCATGAATGGGCTGTTGGATCATGGGAAGACTATCCATCGCCAAAGGTATGAGAGGAAATATGAGTGCAAAAACTGCACAACAATCTTCTTCAACAAGTCGGACAAGGATCAACATAAATGTTAGTCGACTGGTATGAGAAGGGTATGTAATCGTCGTCCGAGTTTGTCTTAGGTTGATAGTTTATTGTGGTGGGATATAAGATAATGGCAAAAGTGGCGGTGTTGTAGGGTTTGTCATAGGCCTGGATCGAGCTTGCCCAGATCTGAAATTTTGGATTTGGGTCGGACTTCACAAGCTTTTTAAATTTTTTGGGCTGGACTGAGGTTTCAAATGTCAAGACTCTAGCCCGCCTATTGGGCCGGGCCTAAACGGGCTTGGAGGGCCGGGGCAGGCCTCCCATGGGCGTAAATGGGCCCACACTTTTTTTTTCTTTTCAATAAGTCTTTTATAATTTTTATTACAAATGTTTAGACAACATTAAGAATATTAACTTACTTCATAACATATGTAAAACAAAACAAAAAAAGTTTTATTAATTATGCTACATATTACATTATTGTAATTAAATATACAATAAGGTTAGGGTGTGCACTTGGATGCAAGTTGTTGTTCAATGTCTTCTATAAATTTTTGTTACAAATTTCTATACAACATTGAAAAAATTAACTTAATTCATAATATGTGCAAACAAAATAAAAAGTTGATTAAGTTAATATTATATTATTTTGATTAAGTCTAAAATGAGATTAAGGAGTGCATCAATTAAATCTTTATTTTTTTTAAAAGGCCTAGACGAGTCAGGCCAAACGGGTCTAGGCGGGCCGAGGGTTTCAAATCCTAAGCCCAAACTATATCCAATTAAGAGCGAGTCAGGCCAGACTTTGGCCCATCGAGCCTTAGACTACCCAATTCGACCCATGAACTTAGGGCCAAATGATAATCCCTAGGATGGGGTGTACATGTTCCATACGCATTTGTTTGTCTCTTTACATGCAAGCACTGGCGGACCTACACATGAGTAAGGAGGTGCAGCTGCACCTCCTCTCCCAGAAAATTCTTTGGGGTGGCCGGAATGCCCCTCTATTGGTGCCCACCATGTGTTCGATTAAATGTCTAAAAGAGACTTTGTAATGTTCAATTTGATTTCTGCTTCACATAACTTGTTGTCTTCCAAAATTCTCTTAATGGTGTATCTTTATTTAATAAATATTCATGAGCCTTAATCCCCTTTATTTGGCATCTGTCCTTTCTTAGTTTCTCAACTTATAATTTAATTTTGTTTTATGCAGATTTCACGTTTATGTATTCAAAGTTTCTCTCTTCCATGTCGACTAATGTAGATGGGTTCATGGACTACTTGCACTTGTATTTCCCTCACATACTTTTAGCCTTTTGAATGTTGCCCCTCCCATGAAAAATTCCTAGGTCCGCCAGGGCGTGCAAGATAAGGTTATATGCGAGGAAGTGTTTTAACTTGATGTACAATGTTGGCTCATGCTGTATGATCGCATACGTTTTATGAACTAGTAATTGTCTAACATAGTATAAGAGCTAGGTGTTAAACATATTAATGAGACGGAAGGGCATTGCCTAAGTCACTTTGGTGTAAATTATTCACCATCTGCGACTTAAAATTTAGGATTAATGGTTCTTTAATAGTTTTCACACACTGATTTCTTTTTGTTTGTCTGCTAAATAAAAAGATCCCTAATTTTGGTTGATGTTATTTGGATGGTCACTAATTTAGTCAAGAGGGAGTCGGGCCAGACTTTGGCCCATCGAGCCTCGGACTACCCAATTCGGCCCATGAACTTAGAGCCAAATGATAATCCCTAGAATTGGGTGTACATGTTCCATATGCATTTGTTTGTCACTTTACGTGCAAGGACTGGGAAAACTACAAAATCTCAGGGGCTTTTTCCTACTGAATTTCTATTAGTTTATCAAACATTTGATAGCTAAGAACATCTGATTATTTATGATGATTCATGAGAACTTGCATAAAGCAGTTCTTGCTCTTGCTAGTTACTTTGTCAACCAATTGTCTCTTTTCATCTACATTTCTTTTGGGCATCATTCTTAAACCAGAAAATAGTTGATATATTTCTACATAAGTTATTACAGTCTTATTAGCCAAATGGTATGCTGTGGACTTAATAGCTTGGGGGAAAAAATTCACAACATAACTTTGAAAGGAGAAACCTAAGCTCAATATTTATTAACACAGTCATTATTTTGGTCGACTTTATCACCTTACCTGCGAACAACAAAGTAAACATGAAAAGTCATCAAAGATCATGCTGACGAATAAGAAAAAATCAGATGGTTTAATTTTATGTTTTCGATAATAGACAACAAAGTAACCTCCTCTCCAGATCCTCCAATTCCATTTTCACCTCTAAAGTTTACATATGCATTTGCTGATCTGATCTTACCCAAGAAGCACCCGTACTTTATCCATCTTAAGGTTGCACTACACCTAAGTTTTGAGAAAAATCAAATAAGGCGATATAATAACAACTAAGTTAAGAGAATTTCAAAACTTCAGTATCAAAATTATAAAACTACATGTTTTGTGATCGCATAAGTTTTATGAACTAGTAATTGTCTAACATAGTATAATAGCCATATGGTGTTATACATATTAATTAGAGGGAAGGGCGTAGCCTCGGCGAAGTCACTTTGATGTAAATTATTGGCCATCTACGACTTAAGATTTAGGATTAATGGTTCTATAATAGTTTTCACACTCTGAACTAATTTCTTTTTGTTTGTGTGCTAAAAAGATCCCTAATTTTGGTTGATGTTATTTGGATGGTTACTAATTTAGTCATAAGAATGGAATTAGGCATGCCGAATTTAATCAGTCTCTCTCTCTTTTTTCTTTTTTGGCCAAATTTGTATCCCATGGATTGGATTTGGATAGCACCAATAATATCATTGGCATGAGGCATGACCAAATTCGTACGTACCTTAATATGCCAATTGGATGGATGGACCATGTTCCTCTTCTTCCTATAATGTTCCAGGTTCCATATTCTGGATTCTTCTTGGTGGGTGGGTCCCACACTCTTTGCTCTCCTTTCTATCTTCCACCGAATTTCCCTCTTTCTTTTTTGCATGGAATTGCCAGTCTGGGGATGGGTGGGTGCGTTCAATCTACGCGTTCCCTCCATCAATTAAACAGTATTTAAAAAAAATATTTAATCTTTTTAACCCCACATAATAATACACACGTCTGCATGATCTCTACCCTGCCCAGTCACAGACACTCCATTTCAACCGTACACGTGTATAATTAAGTTGTCCTAATCCTAATCCAATCGAACTCCAGCTTAGCTTAACCATGGTTTGTTGAATTTGTGGTTGAGGCGCTACCGCCAACAACCCTCCACGCCTATATAAGGACCCGAAGGCTCTCTAGTTTTTTCCATCCCTCGTCTCCAAAGCTGCTTGTCTTTTCGGGTAAGGTTCCCCAACAACGCCTTACCCTTTTCAACTTTCATTCTTCTGGTACGATCAATTATTCCCTGCTTTCTGCTACATATATATGATGAATTCTTTCGGCTGTGTTTGATCTCCTTCTTTTGTGTGATGTCTTTGTGAATATTATTGATGCTTCTGTCTCTATAAGATGTTTGATTGCATGCACCAATTCATGTGGACTTTGATACAAATTCAATACAGGCATCATGTTGCATGTTTCCAATTATTTTTATTATGTGTTCTTTTAAGATTTAAACAAAACCCACGTACAATTTTTCTTTTTGATAAAAGTTCTTACATCATACATGTAGCTGCAACGCGTCACTCTGAGCAACAGATCGAGCTCAGAGTCTGTCACGTGATCTGTTATTATGAGACAAATAGATGTTGTATACACCTTTATAATCAAATTCAAGAATTTCTTGAGTTTGTGATGTTACATGATTCCCAATTAGTTGGAATGGAGGGAATCATTATTGATTGATTACATGATCGTTGATATTGAAAGGAGGACTAACAATAAATTTGTTCTTTTGGGTGTGTGTTTTCAGCTCAATTTGTTTAGATTTTCAATCCAAACAAAAGTACATATATGGTTGAACTAGACGTCCAGATCCCAACTGCTTTTGACCCGTTCGCCGAAGCCAAAGACGCGGATGCCCCCGGAGCCAAGGAGTATGTGCATATCCGGGTGCAGCAGAGAAATGGAAAGAAGTGCCTGACAACAGTTCAAGGGCTGAAGAAAGACTTCAGCTACGAGAAGATCCTCAAGGATCTCAAAAAGGAGTTCTGCTGCAACGGCAATGTTGTCCAGGACAAAGAGCTTGGCAAGATAATTCAGCTCCAAGGTGATCAACGCAAGAACGTGCTTCAGTTTCTTGTTCAGGCCAAGATTGTGAAGAAGGAGCGGATAAAGATGCATGGTTTTTGAAGACTTGGAGTTTGGAAATTGGAGGGAGGGGGCTTAAAATTTGATTAGTTTTGCTACCCTTGTTTTATGTGCTAGCTCTCCTAACAGTCCCTGCACTGGCTCTGGGAAATCTGTAATAACAGAAGTGTCTATATACATATGGAATTTATAGACTTTTCTCCTTCTTGGAGTAATTCTGTGCTTGGTCTTTTTTCTGCTTTCTCGTTTGTTCATGGGGATTTCTGTTGAATTTTTTGGGACTTCATTTTTCATCTGGCCAGTTGTTTTTAGTCATCAATCGATAGTTTGTTTGTGTTTGGGGAACTTGGGTTGAGGAACAATGATAGTTTCCCAACCAAAGGCTTATCCAAAAGTGTAGTAGTTCACTAGAATTCGATGTGACAAATTCTTCCCAATCAAGGCTTATCCAAAAGTAGTAGGATCATCTATTCATTTTTACAAACTAGCTATTCGTTTTATAGTATTTCTCTTCTCGATGTTGAAAAATGTCCTAAGTTCGAATCCATCTCCCAGTTTTCTCAAAAGGGAGAAAAGAACGAAACCTTCATTTGTAACCAAGTGTTAAAAGATATGTGAAAAGATGCACGCATCAGTTAGGCACAGACCCATCCATGCAAGCTAAAACTAAATAGCTTTCTCTTCATTGATTCCTCGAAATATCAACATACTAAAATAAAGTCAACAAAACAAAGATGAATACAAAATAAATAAAGATGGTGGCTCTATGCGCTTTGTAACTCAAAACCAATTCATGTAAAGGCTTCATTGGCAACTATCAAGGACTGCTGGAAAGCAATTGGAAGCAAGTATTACCCACTCATATGGTTCAAAGTCCCCCTCAATTTACACATATATTTCTAAGAGTGGAACTTATGGTTTGCAGCAGTCAGAGAATGGAATCATAAACTCTAGAATAGCTTGGCCTGCGGTTGCGTTCCACTTCTCATCATCGTGGAGAACTCCTCGTAGTTGATCCTACCATCCTGTAAGCCCAACATAATTGAATACTAATGTGCATGATAACGGAGAAAATGAATGATTTGTAAGGAGGTCAACTTACATTGTCTGTATCAACTTCTGATATTATTTCCCTAATTGTCTCGTCGTCACCCATTCCGTACTCTTTCATTGCTGATTCTAGCTCGTCTCTTGTGATAAAACTTTAATAAAGAACAAAGCATTAGCTAGTTAATAATCATTAATGGTTACCCAAATGCCTCATAAGCCTAATCCCATCCAGTTTCTTGGTGCTCACTCATTCTGCTAGAACCCTGGTCTATATTTGTGAAACTAAGATCCAAATCAACTTGCCTCTCTAGACAAAATATCTTAATGTGCCTTTGTGCACCAAACTAATTCCAGATGCATGTTTCTCTTATACTCAACAGAAAAGTTAAAATCCCAAGACTCATATCAATTGGTAATCATGTACAAAAAATGAGCGTCCAAGAATGTGCGGCCAATTCTTAGAGATTAAGAAGAAAAAACCTTACCCACTATTATCCTTGTCAAAATATTGAAAGGCTTTGAAAAGATGCTCGTCCCTTTCTAGTCTGTGTCTATGCATTGTAGCAGTGATGAATTCAATGTAATCAATTGCTCCACTCCCATCTACATCCGCCTGAAACACAAAAAAGCTGAATGAGTTGGGTAGGATGCAAAAAGGTAACAAAAAGTTGGGGTATTTTGAAGAAGTCAATAACTTACAGCTTCCATTAGCTGCTTGACTTCAGCCTCTGTAAGCTTAGAGCCAAGTCGAGCCAATCCTGACTTCAGTTCCTCGTAAGTGATGGTTCCACTGTTGTCAGTGTCCATGTTTGTAAACATTGCCTTCAGCCCATGGATTTCTTCTTCAGAAAGATTTTCGGCAATAACCTATAATCATATTCATAAATTGTATACTGTATTAGAAGGGAAGCACAACCAGATCCAATATATGTACTTCTGTAGCGACTCACGCCATTATATAATGCTTCGCAGATTAAAAAAAATGAAAGTACTCCATGTGAGAGACCTCTGGATAAATATACCTTCAATGCAAGTTTTTTCAATTTGTTCATTGCTCTGAACTGCTTCATCCTAGAAAGCACTGCACTGTCTATGGGTTTGTCTGACGCTTCTCCACCTTCTTTGAGCCATGGATGCTCTAAGTTGGCCATCCAAATTCAAAAGTTTCAGTTAGATGAGAAATCTACCACACATAATCCAAGTAAAGTATTCAAGAAAAGGAAAAGGATTTTGCAAGAACGACAATCTACCATGAATAGTAGTTACAGGAATAAAGGTACTGTATTTTTGAAAATATGACTCTGCTATCAATATGAGCCTATTATTAGAAATGAGTCCTGGTCATTACCATACTCAATACAGCTTTTTACTTCTTGAAAATCCAGATTTTTTGTTGACCAGAAGAAAAATAAAGTGAATTTATCTTTTCACAAAGAAATGTCAAAGATACGTATTAAATTTTATATTAAATTTGAAATATGGTGTAATTTTTTAAGCAAGGCACTAATATGCGTCATATGTGAAATGTGTGCATATGTGTCATGTGAAATGTGTGCATATGTTGTCATAATCTTGCTTTCTAGGGTAACTACATTGTCTTCATCCAAAACCAAAAACAAAAGACTGCAATACTCATAGCTTCTCTTGGATAATTTGTGGATACAGCACCTAACTAGTTCCATATTTTGATTACAAAACCTTACTTAAAGAAGGAACTTATCTTTGATTACCTTATAATCACGCACAAGTGAAGGGATAAGTAAAAATAGAATGCGATTGTTTAAAGCCATACTAAGAGATTCAAAACCATTGTGGAAGAAAAAAACCTTCACATTACTTGGGCACAATTGTGGCTTAAGAGATTTGTACCTAAAACCTGAGCTGAAGTAATTCGTTTTTTAGGGTCCTGTGTAAGCATCTTCCGGACTAGGTCCTTGGCACTGCTTGAGATAGATGGCCATGGTGGACTTGCAAAGTCAATCTCTCCCTCCAATATGGCATCAAATATCCCCTTCTCCGTTTCTGTATCAGTCATTAAAAGCTATTGATCAAACCAACATGAAAGATACAGAACCCGTAAGTAGTACAAAATCTTACAATGTTAAACAAAACAAGTATAGAAGTGTTCTTTTACCAGCCCAAAATGGAGGCACTCCGCTCAGTAAAATATACAATATAACACCAGCGCTCCAAATATCTATTTCCTTGCCATATCTGCGTCGCAGTACTTCAGGAGCAACATAGTAAGCACTCCCAACTATATCACGATACACCTTCCCTGACAAGAGATTGCCATGGAAAGATAAATGAATAGCTATGCTACAAGTGGATGCATATGAAACAGAATAAAGATAAATGTTCACTAAAAGGCTAATAGTTGTCAAGCATACTACATATATCTGCAGTAATGACAAAGAAAATACAGTTCAGGGCAGTTTAATGATTATCATTATTCTATAATAATGAGAGACCTGAAAGCAGTCTTAAGATAGCATAATCTTGCGTCCTTTAAGATGCAGTGGCAGTCTCTTTGGTTTATGGTTTTGAAGTTGCTTTAGCAGTTCTGTTTGCTTTAGCAGTCTGTTTTCTTTTAGATTGCAATAGCTTAGTTTACTAGTCCCTTCGCCTCTTTGAGTGCAGAATTCTAATCTTTTGTTGTTTGATCGAGGATAACTTATCCTCTTGATTATTAATACAACTGTTTCTTTTCAAAAAAAAAAAAAAAAATACAGAATCCACACCTTACTAGTTTTAAAAGACAAAAGAAGTGATACCAAAATGACTATAGGAGTTGAGTTTCTCATTAAGAAAACAATCTAGATCTTAAGAGTATCACAATATGTTTCCATGATGCCATATTAAGGGCTAACTATGAATTCCATGAGACTACAGAATATTGTAGGAAGGTCTGCAAACCAGATTATAAAATTTGGCTAGTTCCAAAAGTACTCAGTTCAACAAAACTGTTAAAATATAAATTCTAATAACAGTGTTAAACAAATTCATGTTAACTTAAATGCAGGAAAACTACAGGTCCAGACTCCATACAGAAACATAATGTGGCTCAGATTATTGTTCAAAGATCAAGCTACAGAATTACGACTGCAGACGTGTCCTTGATTGAAGACTCATCTCTTCCCCCCTTCTCCATTTACTTCGTATGTTCCATGACACTTTTTTTGAACTCTCATCTCACTTCCAAGAAAAGAATGGAAGCCAATATGGAAATATGGCAGTAGAAACCTGTTTGGTGCATTGTGTATCATGTTTTAAACCTGGCACAATAATATAAATTCAAAGCAGTGATTTCTAAATTGATGAAATTCAATTCCAGTCTGCCTTCCTGAACAAAAGCTCTGTTTTATCTGCCATTGTTCAAGCTAATAAACTCAATATTTACAAGAAAGGTTTGATAAAGTGCCTATCTACCATCTCAATTGCCAGCTAAACATGCCCTGGTTACCATCATTACTTTTTAAAACAACATGGTCTAATCTTCGGCCAGAAATACTTAATATCATTATGAAATCCAACTACGTTCTGAATTGACTTTGGGCACGAGTTTAGTATTAAATTATTAGAAACATAATTTAGAATGCAACCGAATTCCAGATCAAAAAAAAAAGTTTTGATCGAAGACTATTCTGCATTATTCACCTCAAAACTATCATTGCTGTGATATAAATCAATATTGAGTGCCTTCCACTTTAATGTCCTTGTGAAAAGTAGTAAACTTTCAAGCAAGTAAAGTAACTATCCAATGATCTTTTTAAAAACAAAACAGAAAACCACAAATGACCAAAAGAAAGAAAGTAGCCAAATTTACCTTCTTCAATGAAAACTGATAACCCAAAATCTGTAGCCTTCAGAAGTGCATTCTCATCCTTGCTAGACAGCAAGAAATTCTCCGGCTTGAGGTCCCTATGCATCACACCCATAAAATGACAGATGTTTACAACATTAACAATTGCCCTGCATATTGAAGAAGCTGCTCTTTCACTATAATGACCTTTGGCAATGATTCTATCAAAGAGTTCACCACCTGCACACAGCTCCATACAAACATGCACAGATTGCTTGTCCTCATAGCAACCCTTGAATTCCACAATGTTGGGCTGCCCACTCAAATGCTGCATAATCTGAATCTCTCTCTTAATATCCTCCTTGTCATTCTTGGTGACAAGCTTCCTCTTTGAGATTGACTTGCAAGCATATTTATTGCCAGTTGAATTCTCAGTGCAAAGGTAAGTCACACCAAATTGACCTCTACCCAATTCTTTACCAATAGTGTAGTGCTGCTTAACATCCTCATATGGTTTGCCAAGAATTGCGTCTGGCCTGTGAACTGGTTTGGGGCTCTTGACTGGAACAGATGGCTTCCATGCTGGTTGGGGTTCTTGATGGGCTGCTGCCAACCCACGTTTTTCAGGTAACTGGTGGTGGGCTTGCTGAGCAGAGGGCTTGGGTTGGTGAGCAACAGGTTCATGGGGTTTCTGGTAGTGTGCCCCAGCCCCCCCTCCTGATCTGTAACCATTATATTGTGGCTCTGAATCTTTGCTTTTGCTTAGACACTTACCCATTTGTTGTTATTGCCCAAATACAACTATGCTGAAATTGCAGGGATAAGAGCAAAAGGGTTTGGATCAGAAACTCAGAAGTAGAACATAAGTTGAAAATTCCTAGGAATGGAAAAGACCCATATGCAAATGGGAACTTATGAAGATTATCCTGAAATATAATAAATTTCAGAGGATAAGAAAGCAAAAGAATTTTGGATCAGAAATTATATAACAGCTGAACTAGAAGTTGCTAATTTAAGGAAAAGGTCGAGAGAGAGAGAGAGAGAGAGAGCCCAGATGAGGATTGCAGAGAATGTGATAAAGACGGGAATTTGGGATTTCAGTTTGGAAAGGATTTAAAGGAGAAAGGATCAGACTTTTGGAGTTTGAGAAAAGTAGAATACAAGGTAAAGTAGAGCTTGGTCAACTATTCAATGAAGTGGAATTGTTGAATTCATTTCAGGACTTCCGAATTCCAATGGAGAGACAGACAGCGACTGGGCTGATGAAAACAGAAAAGTTATAAATCTTTTTTTTTTTATGGGAATAATAATGTTCTGTTATGTTATTTTCATTTTATGAAAGTCTTTCTCGTTAATTGTTGGCTAGGAATCAAAGTCGACTAATTTATTTATCATATATTCAAGTAGTTTATAAGATACAAATGGGGAAGGCTTGGAACTTGGGAAGGCATTGAAGAGTGGCTGATATTTGATTCAATGATACATCTAACATGGGTTTGGTTTGGATGGTATGTGATTCATCAACAGAAGGCAGTAAACTACCATTAAACCCAATTTTAAATGCATTAAACATTTTAGTAAAACCTACTTTGCACGTATATTGTAAAATATAAACAAAATAATAGAATCATCTGGAATATAAAAATTGTTATTAATCAATTCACAAAACACAAAGACCACTCAAGAAGAAGACCATAATTAGCCATCGGAGAAAAAGACTAAATTTCCAAAGTCTATGATGACCAAATTCATTAATATCAAAGTGTCAAGGGAACTCTTGGTGCTAATTTAATCATGGTTGCTCTTTTTGGTCCATTGTTTTATGCTTTTATGAAGAGATTGTCTATACCATAATATTAGAGGAATTAAAAGAATTTAAATTTTAACTACCATATAATATAATGTGACAAATGTAAAGTAAGGTAGTCGATTTTTTTTTCTTCTTTGTTTAATAGAGAAGGGGGATTTAATTTTAGACGTCTTCGAATAAAATGGAAAAAATTATCACTAGATTAATAGTTAAATTGGTTTATGTATGACTACTCAAGAAGATGAGTAATTATAGAGTGGTCGTTGGAGTGTGACAATTTACTATGGACACAAAACATTAGTGGAAAGACATTTCTCTTATTTATACATATCACAATTTGACACATATACAAAATAATTAATAAATAAAAAAGTATACATACATGTTAAAATGTGACTCACAAACGAGAAGAGACAAATATTTTCCCTATAATAAACTTCTTCATCCTTAATACCCAAATTGCAAAAATGGGAATTGTGCCTCACAAGGTTAAATATGGTCATGAACATGGGAATTCTCAAGCCATCCGATCAATTTAGGGACTGAAAATAAGTGGGACTCAAATGGAGCATGTATCGTGCAAAAAAAATATATAGATGGTATAGAGAAGCATGTGATAATTTTTGTACGTGTCATCATGTGATTAATTGAAATAGCAAAACAATGATATTCTCATCTTATTGCATTTATTTTAATTACATGTGGACGGGTTGCATTGGAAATATTTCACATGTCTTATGTCTAGTGGTTGGTACACTAATCACGTGGTGTACCAGGAACACCCAAAAATTACTCCTCACACAAGTTTTTCTTATATTGGATTGGACACGTGGCCACATGGGTATTTGTCGTGGTTCGGATAGGAAACGGGAATCAGAAAACGTGTCCATCGGTACATGGTAGCGGGACCACCCATGGGTTTTTCTCTACCAACTCTGCTGAACAAGACTCGTAAATAATTGCAACTTTGAAAGGAAAATGGACGTTTGCAAATTGCAAGTACGCGTTTTTGAATGCTACGTGCTTGTGCTTCCACACGTTTTGAAGCAATGACCCAGTTTGCCATGCCCAAACCCTAAACACGAAGGAAAGTCCCTCTCTCTCTTAGAAGCATCACCAAAAATAAATATAAAAAAAGGAGTGAAAGTTTCATAGAAACAAAATGGTGGGAATGAGATGCTCCCTACTAACCGTTAATGCATATTAAATTGGCGAACGTTGCTAGCATTAACGATTGAGAGTCGTCCACACACAAAGTGTCTGCCAAATATTTTTCTCGTGGGGATAGATAATGTGTGGGAAAAGGTATTGGGTGTCCTGATCTTGGGCTTATTATTGAGTTTTGCTCACATAAAGGATCCAAGGTTTTGAGTAAGAAGCAACAAAAACTAACAGTAATGTAGCTTGCAGGCAAAAATTCTGTAGCTCAGCAGCAACTGCCTCAGGCCCTCAGGCCTTGTGTGTTTCTCATGCAAATTTATTTCATTATCATGTCTTGTAGCACGTCATTCTGTGTCTTGTTTGTGCTTTTTCTGAAGTTGGATTTATATAGGGCTGAGAGTTTTTCTGTTTTCAGTATACATAACAAAAATTAAGAAAGTAGACCTTCTTTTCGGCTTTTGATTTTGTGATTGCTTCCCATACTTCCCACATGATACTACAAAAGAATCAATCTTGCATTCATATGAGCTGATTCTAGCATTCATATGAGTCGAACTTAGTTAAGATATTAACTATTAAAGTGAAGAGCAATACTATTAGATCAAAATTTGGTTTGCCGATACTAAAAAAGTAAGCATTTTACATGTATAAACGTGTTAGGCCACAACATTTGAATAATGATTAACATGATTAGTTAGCACTTAGCACTAATTATTTTTGTTGAGAAGTTCGTAAGCACTACGTTAAACGTGATTTATTCATTTGGTTTGGTCAAGTCCCAACCCAAAAGTTGCTAACGATGCCCGATCCACTAAGACAAATAATCATTGTCTCTAATCTTCCATATTTTAATCGCCAAGATGGCCAGGCTTGTACACCCTCACCTCTATATTTATTTGTTTTCAGCACCAGAGATTAAGGGCTTGTTAGAGAGTGATTTTAGGAGGGCTAAAATCATTTATGGAGAAAAACACCTCCTACGTGCTTCTTCATATAATCACTTTAGGTGATTTTAAGTAATTCTGGGAAGGACACTACTTCCCTCCTTACCTGGAATGAGGCTTTCCTACTAGTCAAACTGTGAAGGAAAGTAGGAGTTCCTACTTCCAGAGAAGGAAGCAAGTGTTTTCCTTATGGGAAACCACTTAAAATAATTATACGGAGAAGTAATGCTCCATAGGAGTGATTATTGACATATCCCAATATCATCTGTATCAACACCAGAATAAAATAAAATAAAAGAGAGACTTATCTTAGTGCACCTTATGAGATCTTTATTTCATTTTCTTTCAGAAAATTAAAGAAAAATAGATTTAAAAAATTGGCATCCATATTCTTTTTCTAGACAAAAATCCAATAACTTGTTTTGGTTAACCATTGACCAAGCAGACAGTTGTCTTATTGGGGTTGGTGACTCGGTGTAAAACTACCTCATCGGCATATACCAGCATATCGGCATATACCCTTATCAAAGTAGTTAATCTTTTAAAATATGTAGAAACGTTGAATCTGATTAATTTGTTTACATTCAAGTTTAAACTTATTCAGACAAACTGGTTTGTTTGAATCTTTGACCCATGTAATCTCCACAAAGGAGATGAAATGGGGGAAACATTGATCCATTGAAGTAATATAGAAATAAAGAGAGCACCAGAATAATGAAGAGAAAAAAGCTTTTTTTCTGAGGTGTATTTGATGTGTGATAAATTTTGAAGAACAATGTGATGGGCATAACTAACTTCAAAAAGGAAAATTAACCAACTGAAAAGAGCTGTGATGAAGCTGAGTTTCATGCCCTCTCAAGTTTTGGATTTCTCCACAAGAATAATCCGACCATTCCACTCAGTCTCATCTAGAGCTCTGATTGCTGCATCGGCATCTTCATCCCTTTCCAAGGTCAAGAATCCGAATCCACGTGAATCTCCAGACCTAAGAAGAACAACATAATATGCAAAAAACACTCAACTCAAAGAAGAAAGCAATAGAATGCATCATCAAGTATCAATGTCAAACATCTCATTGTCATCGTATGCAAGTATAAACTGCACAATTACCTTTTGTCTCTAACAATACGAACATCTCGTACTCGGCCATACCTCGAAAACTTCCTTTCCAGATCTCTCTCTGTAGTCAAAAAGCTAAAACCTGCAACAAATAAATTTCTTCCAGGTTTCCCTAATCCAGTTTTCCTGTTAGGCGGTGGTGACCATGGTTTCCTTCTAGGAGATCGGCGACGAGAATGATTCTCTGGAGAAGGGGACCTTTGCATTGGAGAATGCCTTCCCCTATTATAAGTTAAAGGACAAAATATTAGGGGACCAAACTAGATGATAAAGAGACAGAGACAGACAGATAGATGGATAGATGGACAGATAAAGACCTTTGCTACAACCAAAGAGTGAAAGGTCCACTCATTAAGCTCCATATCCATTTAATTTTAAAACCTTGTACTATTCAATGTACAGAATCCTGACTTAACGGTAATGCATATGAATTAGGGATAAGGAATCTTTTTGACATAATTCACAAGAACAAGAAAAATTGTTCATAGAGAGCTAGTTCCCACCATATATGATGTTTGATGAAGGTTTGATGTGTTACAATCATATTTTCAGGAATTTGGGCAGATAACATAGGTGTTTCAAAAATGCAGTTTTCTAACTGCTGAGTTGGTCATTGGATGGGATAGGAGTACCAAATGAAAGACATAAACCAAAACTTTCACTTTCAGATGTCTTACAACTTGTTCAAATTATTAAATTGTTGCCATTTGAAACTGATACTAGTAGAATTTTAACATAAGATAACAGGGAGGCTATAGAAGTTAACCTTGTCGATCTATAATGCGCTCTTGAATATGGGGACCTTGATCGAGATCTCTCATGATAAGCCCTCTGGTAACCATAAGAATCTCTATGCCGAATGGGTGATCGTGACTCCAATCTGTCCCTTCTCCCATAATTTGATTGTGAGTGATGGGACCTTGGGGGTGAGCGATGGGAATGGGACCTTAGGGGTGAGCGATGGGATCTTGGAGGTGAGTGATACGACCTTCGGGGTGACCCATGCAACCTTGGGGGTGACCCATGCAACCTTGGAGATGCAGATATGTGCTTCAGAGCAGAACTATCCCTATGGTGGGAAAATTGTCGAATGCCCTGTGTAGGCGGGAGATAATGATCAGGTGAAGAAATATGCTGGCTATGTGATCTTGGTGCAAGTGATTGGTCTTGAGAACCTGGATGAGAAGGCAAATGCTCATGGCTATTGGGCGAGTGGCATGATGAAGGAGAGTCTTCAGGGTAAAGTGATATTTGTCTTTTTATTCTAGGAGATAGTGATCCTCTGGCGATTCTTCCGAGAGATTGACTATCAGAATTGCCGATGCCTGGGTTATTGTTCTGACCTGGCGACTCATCTTTCTTATTTTCATTATCCCACCTGTGCAACTTAGGAGATGATAACAATTGCTCTTTCCATTGATCACTAGCTTCCCTTTCTACTTCATGAATGGAAGACTTAACTGATTCGTATTGTGACCTCTCGGAATAAATCATTTTCGCTCTTCCAGCATGAGGTACAGCAGTAGGCCTACCCATGTTAGAATCATCCTCTCCCACTCCCTGGTTTGCACGTTCTGTCAGAGGAGACTCCTGTGAATGAGCAGAATCTTCAGTTCCCATTTCATTATGGAAAGTCTGCGACTTAGATTGAGAGGAGGAGTTAAGAAAATTACTGCCATGCAACTCATGCATCTCACCTTGGTAATGGTTATTGTCCTTGAATGGAGACTCAGTCCTCTCTCGCTCATGGGCAAATTTTGTTTCAATAGCACTGTCTTGATCAGATTCAGTTGGGACAGGGTGAGATTTTTCCGGAAGTGATTCTGAAATTTCATATTTGAAATCTACATCTGCATGGATTGAGGGGGGACTCTGTTGCTCATGTTGGTTCAGATCCTCATTGAAACAATCCCTTCTTTCAAAGCTCTTTTCATCAGCATAACGATAAGCCTTTTCTACGTTATCAACTGCAAAGTTAAGGTCTGATTCTCTAGCCAATGTTGAATCATCCATATTTTCCATGTGCTCTCTAGTAAAACCAGTATCCCTGCAATTTATTCGATCATAATAAGTAATAAGCATAACATACATCTGTGCATACAACTGAAAGAAATCATATTCAAGTCCCATGTACAAATTTTGAGGCAAAACTGAATCATATTTAAACCAATTAAAACTGCTACTTGTAAACTATCATTTTGTAAAGCGCAATTCCATTAGATTTAGAATTGAAATGAGCAATTCTTTGTTACAACTAATAGAAATTGGTAGGGTCTCAATTCCCCTCTTAAGTCCACACCTTCGTTCCAAAAGAAAGTGAACAAAAGATTACCATTGTAAAGGAACCTTTTCTAATATAATTGAAGCCAAAAATGCCATCTAGAACAAGTTAGCATTGTGAAAAATATTAAAACGTTACTAATCCATTAGAATGCAAAAGATTAATCAAGGTAAGGACAAACATCGATATGCAACAGTTTTCCAATTCAAGCCAAAAGGCACTACAACTCAAATTCTACAGAGAATCAGGACGCATTTTCACAGCTAGAATGATGTAGTCATTGCAATTTGGAACCATTTTTGGAGCACAACTACACAGAAACTAAATTCTCTTTATCCCTCACCAGTCTCATGCAGCTCTTCTCAACCCTTAATTTTCCCACTTTATGCCCTACACAACTGTAAGTAAAAGAATTCACAACTAAGTACAATTTATATATTCACCTGCAGACGCATCATTCTCAACTCTTTTCCAGTAACCATATACGTAGCCATACTTATCACTTCGGAATTATTTCAATACGAATCGAATACAACCCCCTAAATTCTATACATGCCAACTTCTTTCAATGATAACACTCCAAAACTAGAAAACCATTTCCAACATACTACTAAATACCACAGATAAAACCAAGTTCCACAATGTAACGTTTTCACATCATTCTATGGGAGCCCCAGACATCCCATCACAGCCCATATACTGCTGCAGTTTTTGATACCCATCATCTCAAAGACAATTATAACTTAACGAAAAACCAAAAGAACAATAATTTAAACAAAAAGATTGAAGCATCTAAATTTGAGACCCTATGGTGTCCCATACCATCTCAGCATTTGTGAAAAAAAGCTATGGCCCACAAACTTAACTGAAAAACAGAAACTTTATTCTGAATTTTCCAGCAAAAAAAAAAACTTTACTCTGAATTCACAGTCGCTAACAAAGGTACCGATACGAAAATAGCATTCTGCAAGTCAAATTTTAAATCTGTACAAATATTAAAAATTAATACCCTACACTCCTAAACGGACACAACATACAATCCAATTCCAGGGAAAAATAAAGGAGAAAAAATTGAACAGCAGTCTTGTACTTTTAATAAAAAATAATTATAGGTGATAAGATCGTTGAGATATTACGTACCTTTTGTGGATTTTTTTATATGCGAATTTTGCTTCTTAAACACTGCTCCACAGATTGAGCTTCGACTGGTCGTTAATGGCTGAAAGCAGAACGGGAAGACGAAAGAAATTAAAAGGAATGTTTTATGTTTTGTCGGATCTACGGGTGAACTCAAATAAAATTGAAAATTTGTTTTGGCGTCCGTTTCGGGTTTCTTCAAGCACCATGATAAAAGGTGTGAAGTTTTCTCTAGACACCAAAAATAAACTACAAAGTATCACAAAAATATCTCCTAAATAAAGTAAAATTAAAATTTTTTTGTTCCCCAACTATTTTTTTATTATAATAAAGTTAGGACCCAACACCAAAAATATTTTGTTGCATTTATCTAAGGACAAAATTTTAAAAATTTGGGAAAAAAATTCGATGTTAGGTCTCAAAAAAAAAAGGGTCCCAATAAAATCGCATTATCCTTGATCTTTTTCAACATTTCAGAAGTAAGGGAAAGTTTGATGAGTTTGGTTTGGTGTGGGTATTCAATTTGCGTGTCAATAAGTCGTGTGGTAATTTTATATAGGTGCATGGTTTATCAATAAATAAATAAAAATTCTTTATGAGTGTTTTTTTAAATACAAACGATAGTCTAAACTACAAGAGGATGAGATTTATCACACATACTACTAAGGTGTTATAGGATTCAAACATGAGACAACGGTAGGGGTGGGCACGGTCCGGTTTGGACCAGTTCTCACCTCAAATCGGAATCGAATCGGATTATTTAAGCGGTTCGGTTCGATCTGGTTTTAGTAAATTTTTTTAAAAATCCGACCGGTTATGTTCTCACCGATTTCGGTCCGGTTTTCAGTTTTTTCGGTTTTGAACCGGATTCTTTATTATTATTATTATTATTTTTAACTTTTTAAAAAATACAAATTCCAACTAAAGTTTTATTTTTGGGCTTGAAAATTAATAAATGATCCAATTTCATACAAAGAGAGATGTTTTGAAGTTCGATTTGGAAAAATATTTGTTATAACATTAAAAATGTAGCATTGGATTTAAATAATTTTGTAAAAAAAATAAAAATTATACACATGTTAAATGTATATATAACATAAAGAACCAATAAAAAATGACCACATGTTAAATATATATAATATTAAAAATATATAAAAATAATTTCTATTGGACCAGTTTGGATTGGACCGGTTCCTTGGGGTGAAAAATCGGAACCAGAACCGATCCAAACCCGTCCGGTTCGATTTTTGTTCCGGTTGTTGACTTTTCCGGTCAACATGGTTTTTTACTGTTTGGTTTAGTTCGGTTTTACGATTTCGCGATTCCAATGCCCACCCCTAGACAACGGGTCTACAAGTCAAGCCCCTTTCTACTGAGCTAGACAACTTTGATAGGTGTTTTTAAGTAAACCCTTGGGTGTCCATACTAAGCTGAATTTCTGGCACTGTTGATGAGCGTGCATGTATTTATCACTATAGTTGTGCGAGTATATAGTCCAACCGCATGTTCATGTTTTTGCCCTGATTTCAGGCTCGACCAATAGATTGTGCAGGCTGGGCGACTGCACAAGGCCCCTAAAAATTTGGGGCCTCTAAATTTTTTTAAGCCCACTTATAAAAGAAACCAAAAGAGGCACTTTACTTATCTAGACTTCACTTTTTGAATATAAAAGACCTTTTGACAAAAGAAAACAAGAAAATGGGCCTCTTTTTGTTTTCAATTCCCTAACCCAATCTTATAAACAAATGAAAGTACAAATATAATATTAAGGGTTTTTAACTGTAGACATCCCTGAACTTTGCCCCGAGTTGCAATTGGGTTCGTGAACTTTTTTTTAGGCAATTATATCCTTTAACTCGACAAGTAGTTCCAATTGGGTCTTGCCGTAACAGAATCCATCGAGTTTGACCATGTGAATGACACGTGCTCTTGTTGTGAGGGGTATATTGGAGTTTTTGTCGTTTTGAGTGAAACATAATCCAATTTGGGGCTGGGAGAGAGGGGGAAAGCACTTTTCGATCTTCCATACCAATGAACCGAGCCTTTCATCAAACATTGGAATTCAATTTGCTGCAGCACTGACTGATCCAGTGTTGAGTGAGTGAGAAATTTTGTGTGTCAACTTCGAAATTTGGGGTTGATTGGGGCTACCATTAAGGGTTAAGGTTTCATTTTGGGGATATTTGGGTTTTTCGTCCTTTTGGCTAATTGTGATGGAAGAGTTTGACTTCCGTTGGGGTGGTGGTGCTCCTAAATACAGAAAGGACGACTTCCATCAATTAGTTTTTGCTCTAATTTATTCTTATCTTCTTCCATCAATATGAAGTTCTCCGTCGTAGCTCTCAACTCGTCCTCCATTCCTCTTAGTCTTCTAAGTAACCCAGGCAAGATTTCCTTTCCTCGCGGGCATGTTTCATTCTCCACCCATTCAAAAAAATGCAACCCTCCTTTAGTGTTTTGCAATTGAAACAAAACCAAACACCACTTTCAAATCCAACAAAATCATTTTTTACTTCAACCAATCTTCTAGAAATACAAAAACTAACTTGATTATTGCAACATGCCTCAAATCTTCTTCTAGGATTCAGATCCGTCCATGAAGTCCGTCATTTTATGTTTGACCCACACTCGCAGTAACGATGGCTGCAATTTGAATTTGTCGAACTCTCCGACATTTTACCTTAGGGTGCGATTTGGGATACTCAACACCCTTATGGTTTCTTCATTTTGGGGATTATCAAGCAAAGGAGACTCTTGGAACTCGAAAGTACACTTTTACCCCTCATTTTGACGGATAAATTGACAGAGTTGGATGGCATGACCCAATTGGAACTACTTGTTGAGTTAAAGGATGTAATTGCCTCAAAAAAAAAAAAATCACGGACCCAATTGCAACTCGGGAAAAGTTCAGGGACGTCTATAGTTAAAAACCCTAATATTAAATAAATAAAAAGGGGTTCTAGCATTAATCAATTATTGATACCATGTTATTATTGAACGAAGACATAAACATTATTATTATTATTATTATTATTATTATTATTATCAATTTTATTGCTAAACATATTAATTTTTTTTCCCATATCAAGCCTATTTATGATTCTAACTAAACCCTTGTGTTTGTTGCTTCATTTTGCTTTTTTTTTGGTTAGTTTTTGAACTGTCAATATTTTTTTTTAATGTAAAAGACAATTGAGTGAGCTATCAATATGAGAAAATAAATTTAGTTGTTGCAATTAAAGGATGGAATTGGTTCTATTTATGTATTACGGTGTAATTGATGCTACTAAGTATGTGTTCGGTTCAATTTATTGATTGCGAGTTTTTTTTTACTCGTATGTATAGGTCCTCAACATCTCCCTTTGTACAGGGCCTCCAAAATCAATGGATCGGCCATGCTTGATTTTACGTGGGTGCATCCACATGTGAATTTCTCTTCTTGTGGAACCCACTCCTGGGCTTGTGAGAATTTTTAAGAGGCTCAAATGGGCATAGATCCCATTGAGTCTCTACAATGTGAGCACCCATGGTGAAAGAGCCCATTTAGAGCCCCATTGTAGATGTCCTAACATCCCAACTGAGTCTCTAAAATGTGATCACCCATGGTGGTGGAGTCCATTTAGAGCCCCATTGTAGATGTCTTATCTAATTCAATCATGGGGCTTGAAAATAAGGTAAATTAATGATTGAAAAAATGAGGGTATATTATACTTGTTTAAGGTTAGAGGATTATATATTTTTCATTATTATAGTATAGATTATTTGTACCATATCTGACTAGCCTCTCATCCCATGACACGTGGAAAGGGTATGACACTAAGGAAGGCCCCCTGGCCCACGTTGGCAAACCCAGCCTGACTAATCGATAGGCCCCTTCAGCACCTACGATCGATTCTACGCCCATCATGGCCTTGTAGCCCATGCTGGCAAGTCCAGTCCTACAATCGGCAGGCGCCTCTAGCTTCATCCGCTGATTGTTCATTGACCAGCCCATGGTCAGCAAGTGTGATCGGGACGCCTTGCCGATTCTACCTCCCAAAAGGCAACTTGCAGGGATTTCTCGGACTCCCCGCTAGTATATTTAGCTGGGATGCGTGTCAGCCTCGGAAGGCACTTCCACAAGTCCCACATCGACATCTCACACCAAGAAGACACCCACAACTCTTTATAAAAGAACCACTTGCCCCAGGGTTTAAGGCAAGTGAGCTCTACTTGACATACATGCATGTGCATTGTCATTGAACTAACTCATCTCTCCTTCAGCTAACTTTAGTATCGGAGGGCCTTCGGCCAGTACCACATCGGTGCCTTAGGTCTCATCTACTGCTTTCTTTTCTCTTTGGCATAGATCCAGTGTCACCTGCCGGAGGAGGAACGGGCTTACTGAAGGCACATTCGGTCCCTCGACCGTCCACATCACCTGTAAGTTTGTCCTATAACTATATGTTTAGTTTTTGCGCCAACATAGATTATTAAGAGTGTTTGATGTGGCCAATAGGTCAGTGGGAAATGGCCTTGACTTGCAGATCAGTTATCTCAAGTTTGAACTCCCATAACACCGTGGTAGTATGTGTGTAAGAAATCTCTCTTCCCTTGTAGTTTAGACTATCGCTTATATTAAAAAAATTATTTGACATGATGATTGTGAATTTTTTTTTTTGAGTTGGCAAATTTAGTGCTCTTTATTGTGCAAAACAATTAAACACTTGAGCGGAAATTACATTTTCGTTTTTCCTTGTTTCTCCACAAATAAAGTTAATTATCACAGACAGACCACATTTAGTGGATGTTCATGAAAATTGGTCTCTATTACTTTTCATATCCTGTAATTATCACGAGGATCCCAGTTACATAAACCATTTTTTCTCTTTGGATTACCTTTGCTTGTCGAGTAGTTTTTCCTTCATGCAATACCAATTAAATTACTAGTCAATATTAAACATTTTTTTTCCTGCACAGAAGTGTCTTGTCAAAATCTTTGTGGGGTTGTTGTTGTAGTGGATGGCATTACAAGCTGGAAACTGGAGCCCCAAGTCTCTGCATTTATTTATTTTGGTGAAATATCAAACAAGACAGAAAGATAGCAATCAATGGGTGAGAAAAAAAGGGTGCCCAAGTTTGCTTAAAAAATCAAACTATATCCACCATTCAAATATCACAAACCTACTATATTCTATATCTACCATAATTAATTATAGCACCACCACTTGCCCCCCTTAGTACCTTACTATTAAAGTTCAAGCCCACAGAAGCTCAAAATCCCAGCACCTGGTTTTGCTTAATTAATTTCCTGATTCAGTTCTAGACTTCAATTAGCCCCCACCCCACACCACTCCACCCTAGCTTTAAACTGCCAAGATATTAAGATTTCCCCTTTGTTTGAATTGATGTATGCTGACAAGAAAAGAACTAGAACTGTGTAGGGGTACCAATATAGATGGCCATGGCTTCAATTAACCATTGGAAATAAAATCCCATCTTTGTGGCACAATAAATATACTCTGCAACTTGATCATGCTGTGGTCAGTAACTGGGCACAGAGGCTACCTTATCTGCTCAAGAACTGGCCCATTGGATTGAGTCCCCCATTTGGATGACACTAGTATTTAAAAACCACCAATGAGAATTAGATGAATCATTGTGAAGGAATCAGTTCAACTGGTTTTTAGTACCGGACTGTTTTTTTTAGCTTTTGGTTTGAGGGTATATGCGCAAGTGTGGCGTATAGGCTTTACACGTGGACAAAATCGCTCTGATACCATGAAGGAAGTTGAGGTTCTATCTCAAAATTAATTGGCAATATAGGAAGTAGCCTAACTCCTTATAAGCCCTTACTATGTTTCTCAATTTTCCAATGTAGATATTTCTTCACATTCTCACTCCATCTGGTATCAATAAACTGAGGGCTTGCATTATATAATGCACTTGTCTACCTATTGTTATAATGTATTGGACTTGTCCACCTGTAACCTATTGTCAAATATAGTTATGAGTTGGTTACTCTAATGCTATCATGGTAGAAAGTCTTTATTTATTTTTTCTTGCTAGCATATGAAGATTTGAACATGGTATATATGTCACTTTACACCACCACTAGACTGAGAATTCAATCCCAAAATTGGAAGGAAGTTTATGTTATTCCTATATATATTGTCCTTTTAAAGAAAAAATCTTTAAAAGGGAGTTCATGGTATTCCTATATCTATTGTTAATTTAAAGAAAAATACCAATACCACATTCTACCCCTCCTCATGCATGAAGTCTCAATACCAATACCACACTTTACCATAATCCATTTTTAATATCAAATTTTGTTTTACAATAGTTTGATTAGGAAATGGGATGACACAATTGTTTTATATTGCAAAAGATGTAAAGTACCAAAAAAAAGGCAAACGAAAATGAAAAGCAAACCATGCCTTAAACAAGCATTAATAATAGAGGGTTCCTTGCTCAAGTGAGTAGCATTTCGTGTTGTCTCATTCCTGCTCGCCAAGTTGCCTTCTCAGTAAAATGATATGTAACGCTTGTAAATTGTGGCACTTGGTTCTATTCCTAGCTCTCTTAAATGCCTAACCCTTCATCTCCTTACCCTTTAAATACTCATCCTTTGGTTGCTTACTTCACTCCCAAAAGCAATACGGTTTAAAGCCTCATCTTTTGAGTGTGTTCTCCCACTTCCCACTCACAAACACCATGTCAGGCTTGCCCATTTCTTCTATGATGAAGGGATGGTTTTCAGGCTTGTTGAAAGCCACATTCAGGTCTAAAGAGATTGTTTCTTTGTGGGTTTTGGCTGCAATTGGCGAAGGTTCAAGAGGTGGGGCTTTGATAAGTGTTATAAACGGAGTTGTTTTTGCTGCATTTACCTGCATTCTTTCACTAGGTATGTTTATAACCCTTGACTTCATTGGTTTTCTTTCTGTGTCCCAGTTTTGAAAGGGTGACACCAAATTTAGCCTATTTATTGAAAACACAGAGTCACTTGTAAACAGTTGTGGGTTTTGTAGGGGGAGCTATAATGGGAGCAATTCATGGAGCCATCACAGGCCAGACGACGGAGACCGGGTTGGTTACTGGAGCCGGAATAGGTTGTCTGGCAGGGGCAATTGCAGCCATTCAGTTGATGGATTTGGGAGTTGATGGCCAATCATTGTCTAAGGTAAAATGCCTTGTGTAAGTTTTCATTTTGTGCTTATAATATGCATAAGCCAATGAACCACAATGTAACAATGAATCATGAGTTTTCGTCTTGAGGATTATAGTTCTAGTGGTAGAGCACTTAACAACACATATGACAGAATTCGATTCTTGTTTTGCTGCCTTGCTTGGATATTTAAGATTCCGTCTTCGTGTTGGTTTTTATAATAACTTTTTCTTTTATAGGTTGCTCTCTTGGGGGGTATGGTAAATGGGAAGGTGTTTATGGAATGGGTAAGTTCTGCAGTGCTAAAAGCCTATCACTGGCAAGTAAGTGTTTCCCTTCATAGACCAGAAATGCAATGAGTAGTTGTTTTTTTTCTTTTCTATATGGTAATTAATTTGAGTTACAATGCCAAATTTATTGAGCAGGTTAGCAATCTGGAAACAACTTACAGAGATATTTCTGAAATTTATGACATTGCTGGAGCTAAGGGCTTATCCCACGAATGCATTCAAAGGCTCCCTCAAAGTACATTTCGTTCTAGCAATATGATTGAGTCTTGCAATGACTTTTGCTGCTCAATTTGCTTGCAGGTGGGGCAACATACATATAGTATATATAAATATAAATATATATATATTATTATTATTAATTGCAACCTAAATTAGGATCCAAAATTGAAAAGATGTTGTAGCTTTCCATTAAATTGTGAGCGGTCCCTTTTTATATTGGGTGTATCACACGTAACACAAAAAGGACTGTGAGCTCACAATAACATAGCATATAGAATACAAAAAATTGTGTCTTCTTTGCACACTCTCAAAATATTTTATGTGTGAGACACCCAATGTGACCTTTTTTGAAATTTTTGCTCCACTTACAAAAGTGTATGCGATGTTTTTGAAAGGTACAAAAACAGGTTAGAATTAGAATACGTCAATGGTTTGATACCTTCCAATGTAATAAAAAAACATAGTATAATTTCAGGCAAATAATTTTCCAGCTTTTCTATATGGCGTACGATTAACCAAATGTTGGGTTATGAGTTATCACTATTTACTCACAATTTGATTTTTGATGTTTATATTTGCAGGAACTGAAGGAGGGAGAGTGTGCAAGAGAACTTCCCACATGTAGGCATTTCTTTCACATGGCCTGCATAGACCAATGGCTAAAGCAACAATCTTCTTGCCCTATGTGCAGAACACGTGTCTATATTGAAAACGTTTAAACTCTAATGACATGTTTATTAATCCGTAATTGGATTAGGAAGAATTGAATTGAGAATGAATTAGATTATGGATTCCTATATATTGAAGTTGTTTACTAAAGGGCTTCTTAGATTTAGGTCCAAAACGATTAGTTGTCATTGGGTTGAGTCCACGTGTTTTTGGTTTTAGATGTAGGTCATTTGACATTTATTACTTTTTTTTGTGTCGATTTTACCCTTTGGGTAAAGAAGGAAAACACATTGAAAATTGAAATTTAATGCATATTTCCATGTAATTGAATTTTAGAATTTAAATTTTGAATTCTTTCCTTGATAATATTCATAATATATGGATAAAATACAATTTAATCAATGAAAAGTAAAGACTCGCATATTATACCAATCGATCAGACAAGTACCCACATGAAATTATGTGTCTGACATATAGGTAAATAGTGTTATTATTTGTAACAAAAAAAACTTAGTGATAAATCGTGTTACCTATAAGTTAGGAATATAAATTAAAAGACTACCTATAAGTCAGATACAAAAATAGACAAATAAAATTATATGTTACATGTAAAAAAAAGTACATAAAATACTATTACACATTGTCCAAAATATGAAAAAACACATATATACTTATGCAATAGGCAATAAGACAATATACCTACACCAAAAATAAATTCCTTTTTTCCTTTGTCAAAACATTTCTAGACGCATATAAAATAACTGCATTTTCCCCAATAATTCAGCATCGAAGAAGCAAGAAATTAGTAGAGATTAGGTATGAAGGAGCATTAATGTAGGTAAAAATGTAATTTTTGGGATATGTTTGCTATATTTTCCTTTTCTATTCAATGTCAAATGTTGTAAATAACACCAATGGTTGGTGGTTCAAGTGGTAAGGAGCTTGTTCTCCTTAAGCAAGGTCTCGAGTTCGAGCCTTGTGAATGGAGCAGCCATCATTGGGAGAGCTTGCCCCCCAAATGGGGTTCGACCCGGCTCGAGGAATTAGTCCTCGCCTAAGTGCGGGGGATATCCTGGATTCATCCAAAAATGTTGCAAATAGCTAATTATTATGACATAAATGACTATTATCCGATTCAAGTCATAAAGGGCAACATTGGAACAAAAAGTAATTTTAAAAATAAATAAATAAAAAGATTACATCAAAAAATATTTTAAAAGGATTGTAATCCTATGTGGCACAAAATTTAAAGGACTTGGATCAAAGTCACCAAATCCGAGGATTAAACCCAACTCATCAATGGGAATTTGGATCTATATCAACTTTTCTAATTAGAATACTACCTCCCACTCAAGAAATTCTTCCAAAATTAGGAATCTCACTTACTTTTTAATTCCTTGAAGTGAAGTAAATGCATGAATCCTTCATAAGTGGAATTTAATTCCTGATTAGTAAACACATCATAAATTTAATTATTGGCTTCAACTCGTAAAATTGCAAGTGCAAGTAGTTAATTATTTTGTAATGCTAATTAAATCCCACGAATTTTGTACATATATATTACCTTAGGAAGATTTTTGTTATCATACATACATGCATGAATGAATCTTCATTCCTAATACATTAGCGTATAATAAAAACACAATTATATACTAAAAAAATTTCAATACAATTTTTCATATTTCTATTTGGAAATAGCCACGTTAGTACACTTAAGAATTCAAAAGACATAGTTATGACACTTGCGATATTAATCTAAACTACGAAAATGGGGATTAAAACTCAGGTGCAAAGTAGAGAGTACATCCACTATAATCAACTTGGTTAAGCCTATCTGCTATCACATGTGAACCTTACTCGTGCACAACAAACCTAATAACATTTTAAGTTCCAATAAGATGCTATAACTGCAATACAAAATTGATTTTAAATTATAGGCTTAAGTGCTACAGTGCCCCCTGAAACATTGGTCAATTCCCACTAAACCTCCTGAAAGTTAAAGTGACCCACTTTGCCCCCTTGACCAGGGTTTCATGTGTCACTTAACCACTTCCGTCAACTCCATCCAAAAAACTGTTAAGTTTGATGACTTGGCAGGGGTATTTAGTAATTTTGTGCACCTAGGTCATTTATTTAGTATTTTTATTATTATTTAGGTGTAATAAAATATTCATAGATATTTTTAAATCAATTAAAAAAAAGAAATTTAAATAAACAAATAAAAAAACCCATCATCCCCAACCCTAAGCCCGATTTCTTCTCCCTCTCCCCCCTCTCTTTCTCTCTCTCTCCCCTGCGCAAACTCATCCTTATGCAAACTCTGAAACAAAGAAGCTGTGGAAGATACCCTACCCAGTTTTCCCAAAATACTAATAATCACAGCAACAACAGAATCACTCAAAATTGAATCACAATCTTCACGTTTCTTAAACCATTTCAAACACATCTATTGCCAAGTCGAATTTCTTGTGAAAGCCTAAAACTTTAGCAATACCCAGAACGTCCAAAGACAGAGAGTTCAAGCTCAAACCAAATTCATCTCTATGCAATTCAACTAAACCCAGAAGTTGCTCATCTAGTTTAGAAGAATCAAATTGTGGGTCGAGATGACCTTGAGAGGAGAGGCGGTGGTGGGACCAGGGCTTGCCGCGGTTGGAGTCACGTGACTTGCCGATGCGAGTGCGTGCTCTGGGAAGGGTGGGAGGAGGTGGGGTTTTGGGTTTGTGGGGTTGAGGGGTTTAGGTGGTGGATGAGCTCTTGGAGAAGAGGGGTTATTGGCGGCAGTGGAGGTGGAGGCAATGACTGTGGTGTTGGTGTGGCTGGTTTTTGTTTTGGTGGAAGAAGGGTCTTGAAGAGGGTAGTGGGTTGTGAAGGAGCAGAGGGAGAGCTATTTGCTCCGCCATTAGGGATAGAGTGAGAAAATTGAAGTTCAGTGGCTGGGTGTGAGGCTTTGGTACTACAATCAACTTCTCTGAGAAGACGAAGATTTTTCCTTTGGGTTTTTGGCTTGGGGAGAGAGAGAGAGAGAGAGAGAGAGAGAGAGAGAGAGAGAGAGAGAGAGAGAGAGAGAGAGAGAGAGAGAGAGAGAGAGAGAGAGAGAGAGAGGGAGAGGACGATGGTGTTGGGCGTTGGGGGAGGACAATGATGTTGGGTGTTGATTGCAATTCCCTCCTCCAGTCGAAGCTCAAAATGCCCATCTCAGCTATCCACCTTTCCCAGCCTTCCTATATGTCTATCTTCATCTCTGTCTCAAACTCGAATTCAAATCTGGATGATCATGGTGTTATGCTGCACATTTGGCTCCGAATCCAGATAACCCATCATTTGATGGCACTGTGGGAAAAATTTAGGGAAAATGGAAAATAGAACAAGGATAAAGAAATATTCAAGTAAAAATTTATAAATTTGGGTTCTTGATTAATCTCTTTAGATTTGGGGGTTGCAGACTCGCCTGAGAAGGAGGTGGGTGGGGGGTTACAAAGGACGAAGAAGGAGGGGATTGATTTGGTGCATATGGGGGAGAAGGGATGGGTAGATTTTTTTATTTTATTTATTTTATGTTTGTATTTTAATTTTTAAAAGTAAATAATGTGTTTCCAAACAAAAAAAGTACATAATATTTTATTATTTTTTTAATCCATACTGAAGGTGGGCTCCACTTTGTCACATCACCCACTCAAATTGATGATGTGCACAAAATTACTAAAACACCCTTGCCACGTCATCAAACTTAACGGATTTTTGGATGGAGTTGACGGTAGGGGGTAATGTGAAACATCAAACCTTGGTCAAGTGGGCAAAGTATGTCGCTTTAACTTTCAGTGGATTTAGTGGGAATTAACCAATGTTTCAAGGAGCACTGGAGCACTTAAGCCTAAATTATATTACGATATTCGTTTCAAATTTTTCTGCACAGTTGGACCAAAACTAAAGCCCAACAATAAAAATGAAGAAAAAGCCCAGAGAAAATAGAGATTCAGAATAGAACAGACAAAAAAAAACACAAGAACATATATGCGAGTGACTGAGTCACTACTCAGCATTCACAAGAAGTCACCTCACCAGAGACCAAGTGAGACGACACAGAGCGAGCAAGAGAGAGACATAGCGATGGCTTGGTGTGCGGCGAGGAGCTTACACTTGCCGACGATCGACTTGGGCGCGTTGCGCACCGGGGCTCCGTTAGCCGTGGGCGTGGGCTTTGCTTCGGCGGCTGGCTCCACTTTTTGGCGATCCTGGGCTTCATCGAAGCCTTCTTCGCGCTTCGCTTGCTTAGCCATTTCCACTGACGCTCGTAATCTCCATTTGTTTTTTAAATTTTCTCTCTTTTGATTTTCGTTTACTAATTAGTTTTCTCATTTCGCTCTGTTTGTTTGCTTGGATTAGAAAGCCTGCCTAGGCTGTTCCTCTGTTTGGTTGTATAAGCTGGTTCTCGCTTATGGAATTTCCTTTTGATGAATTTTAGATAAAAGATTCAAACTTTGCCTATGAATTTAACATGGGTAAGTTTTGTTTGGTTCGATTTTAGGAATCAAGGAAGCTGTTCACACAGACAAGGCCCCAGCTGCATTGGGACCCTATTCTCAGGCCATCAAAGCCAACAACTTTGTCCATGTGTCTGGTGTTCTTGGTCTGATTCCCGAGGTTTGTTTCATGACGTTATGTCTTTCCTCGTCACTTTAATCCATCAATGTTCCTGTCCTCGTACCCACATACATCAGATAAAAACTTATGTTTTGTGTTCAAATGCAGACTGGGAAGTTCATATCTGAGAATGTTGAAGATCAGACAGAGCAGGTATTGTTAGTGGCTTGTACATGTCTTACTGTGTTCTGATGCATTAGGTATAGTTGTGTGGTTTTTTTGGATTTAATGTAATCAGAAATCTGTTTTTTTTTTTTTTTTGGATTTGGTTGGTGATATGTTCCTTGATTTTTTTACTGCTCAAGGGTAACTTCCTCATGATTTAGAAGTGAAAGTGGGAGAATTTGGTGGTTGTGGGATCTTACATTACTGATCTATCCACATGGTACCTCTGCAGAGTTTATAACAGTTACTGTCTCAATTTTCAGAAGTTAAAAACAAAATATTTGATATTTGTTTTTCTGTGCAACATTGCAACCAAAGCTTATACTAATGTTTTTCACAAACCTTCATGAAGGAGAAGTTACATTTCTTATCCTAATTTCTATTTAGGTTAACCTGTTGAGTTATGAACTCATAAGCGAGGTAGGTAGTTATGTTCTTTTGTTTCATCATCTTTGTAATGGAGTATAGATGATGGCACTGGTTTAGACTGTTTCTGACATTGGTTGTCTGACTGTTTCTGACAGATTTGGGCTTACTATTGCAGGTTCTAAAAAATATGGGGGAAATACTGAAAGCAAGTGGCGCCAACTATTCTTCTGTGGTTAAAACCACAATTCTGTATGGATCCATTTTGTCTTTTCTCAATTTTGATTTTTGATTTTATTGTTGGAGATGCAATTTGTTCTTTCTTATGTTCATGCAGGTTGGCTGACTTGAAAGACTTCAAGAAAGTCAATGAGATCTATGCTAAATGTGAGTTTTATGGAGATATAAATTTGATGCTGAAGATTGAATTTTTAATTTGTGTCATGCAAAATATGTATATAGCACAAGGCCTTCCAGCTTTGCAGGTCGTGTTTCAACTATAAGGGTATCTTGGTACTCATAGGACTTCCATTACTACTTACAAAAAAGAGACTTGGATAGAATGCAGTTAACTTTAACACTCCAATTTTGGATGTTGAAGAGCAAATCTCCTCCTTTGCATATCTACGATCAAAATACCTGCTAAAGTTTGCACATGATTACTCTGTCTAATTTTATAGTCTAGAACACTTGAAGCATGACTGTTGGTTGGTGGTGACACAATCCTTTATTTTGCTCAACTGGTCTTTGAGTCTTTCATTTTAAAGTTATGCCAAACATGCTGGTGACTACCATTGTACTTATTCACTTATTCATTCAACTTGTCTTACATGGTTTTGTTTTGCAGATTTTCCGTCACCAGCCCCAGCGCGTTCAACATTTCAGGTAGCGGCATTGCCATTGGATGCCAAGATTGAAATTGAGTGCATTGCAGCACTGTAACCTCCTAAATATACAGTTTCTTAGCAGAAACTTAGATAATAATGTAGGAGGTGGCATCTTTGAATGTTGAGTTTGACTTGTTGATTTCCACCCCTTGCACGTTGTTGTTATTGTAACATCGTTTCTGTAAAAGCACAGCTTAGTATTTTGATATTAAGATGAAACTTTTCACCCCTTCAAATGTTTTGCTAATATTTGGTGGTTATTCTTTTGTACTCGCAGTGTGAAAGTGGCTATTTTGTGATGATGCATATGTCTCCGCCAAGAGACAATCTTGTATCCCTTTCACATGCTAGTTATGTGACAAGTTGTGTACCAGGAATTTTCTCTTTTGGAAATACTGGCAAGGGACACTCAGTTGTGTCTTTGACCTCTGTTGGAGGTCACCACCATATATAAATCCATGGCTTTCCAATCATCCTCAAAACTGAACCAAACAACTGAGCTGAATATTTCCACACCCAAAAACCCTTTTTATTTTTTTGTAATGTTTTTATGACAAATAAAGATCACAACGAGAATCCCCATAGATTCCTAAACACGACCTTCCTTTGCAAGCTCTGTAGCCACTAAATTTGCTCTTCTGTACGCATATCTAACTAAAATTCTCCAGACAATTATCTTGCATAAGCTTGATTGATACCTAAGAATCGCCTTCAATAATAACGTCTCTCGATCCTTCTGTCGTTAAATTGTATCGATTCTCAACCCCTCCAATCAAATTACTTGCTCTTACTTTCGGAGTTGCATAAGTTATTTACATTGAATAAATTTTGTACCTTATGAATTTGAATTATCTGATAAAACATGGTTAATTTGAAAGCCTTAAAACTGTTCAGGTTAGGTCATCTCCAACCATAAAGGACTAAACTGATATTTTCACATTATATTCATGTATTACCCGGATTCAAACAGTTTTTTACTCCAACCTTGCATACTCAAAATTTAAGTCTGTAGCTTTATTAAATTGTTTAAGAATAATGTAACTTTATTGTTTTTGTGGTTAATTTTTCTTTAGATGATTTTTGTTTATACATTCCTTCTTTATTTTTCCTTCATAAATACTTTTGTGTTGTTGAATGAGCTCATTCTTTTGTGTTAGTCTAAACTTGACTCCTATGATACACTCAATGATCTTCAAAAGCATAACATGACATATTATTGGTTTCGTATTGTCTGTGTTTGACCCTTTTGGGCTAAGAAGGGCGTTTCTGACAACTAAACAAGCAATCATGCGGCCAAGCAACCTCATCTGGCCTAGGTTATTTTCTAACCTTGGATTCATTATTTTGCTGCTCGTTTCTATTCGAATTAGGCCAAATGACATTCTTAACCAAATTAGTTGGCTTTAGACATCTAAATCTCTTCATAAGTTATGGTTTCTGTTCTTAAAGTCCAAGTTTTGTTTTTTGTTTTTTGAAATTCTAAAGCAGATTACATAGAGGTTCCCTCAGGAACCCAAGATTCCTAATTTCACAGAGTTTGTGTTCTTCCTACATATCATGACAGTAGTCTTGGAGCTTTTTTCTTTATCAAATAATTTTTCAACAAGAAAAACTATAGAAAATTACAATGTTTTATTAGAAGTAAAAACGACATGCATATGCATGAAATGAGATTGGGCTTAATTAAATTGACACACTATAATGTACATTTAACAATTCAAAAGGAAAATTTAAATTTTCAAAAGAATGTTGAACTATGAGCTTGTTTTGTTATATAATTACAGTTTATCTTGATACGTACAAAAAATCTTCGAGGAAAAAAGAAGAAGAGATAGTTGAGAAAATCTCACTTTCCTTGACATGAAATTATGGTTCAGCTCCAACATCAGTTGTTGAAACAAGCCTCTATTTTGTCCCAATCCATGGTTGTAATAAAAAAATCTGCATCGTTGCAACCCATCTCTATGATAATCCTCAGAATGATTGCGGAGAATGTTGGCGATTATCCTAAAGGTCAGCAATCCTAACATATACTCCCAACGTTTTAGCATCCTCCAATATCTTAATTAATTCTAATAAACTAATACAATATCCAATAAGATATCAGGTAATTTCATAAACATGAAAGCAGTAGATCTAGTAGTATAGTACTTGTCATGTTTATACCAACGCTCAATGTACATCGTATGTCTTTGACCCAAAAAAAGTACATTTTATGTTTAACGAAAAAATGAGTTTGGCATTAAACGACAATCACACAAATGTTGTGATACATTGGATTTAGAATTGGTCTGCCTCTATAACCTTTCATAAAGCTATCATTTGGTAGACCTGGCCAAGAAGCCCGAAACCCCTTATAACCTTCCATAAAGCTATCATTTGGGAAATACAATCCACACATAGGGCTCGTCCATGGGCCGCCCAGTTCGAGCAGGCCCAAATTTAACAGGCTTGGGCTGGGCCAGGTCGGGCTTTAAGGAGGAGAGAGAAAATAGTGGGCTGGGCCGGGCTGTACTTTTTTAGAAAATTCAAAATCCATGAGCTACCCATGACTTGGGCCTGAGAAAGCCCATCGGGCAGGACCGAAATGGGCCTATTTCATTCAAAAATAAGAAGAGTAGAAAGAAACATAATTAAATATTTTTTAAAAACGGATGGTATGAATAAATATGCAAATGCTTGGTGACGGGTTCAAAAAAAGCATGATTATATTTGGTGATATGATATGATGTTCGTCTTATTCTTGATATATATAATTGTTGTATTAATAATTGACACAAATTAATGTGCTAATAATTCAATTATAAACTAGGAATGAGTAAAGAAAAGTAAAAGAAATGAAACAAAACAAAAAACCCAAAATAAATACAAACAACCATTTTTATCACCCTTTTATCACCACTGTATCGCCAATTTATCACATTTTAGGCAGAGACGAAGTTTATTTTTCAGTTTCGACATCTGTTCAGTTTTTGACCTATAACTTTTCAACCGTTTATCCAAATTTTGTGTTCTTTATATGGTTGGATTCAGCACAGAAAAATGAAGAACACAACACTGACGAAATGTCAAAAATGGATAATAAAAAATGAGCAGAATTCAGTGAAAACAAACACAACGTTTCAAACAAGTAATATAATTATAATGCTTGAATGTAACCAAATGCTAATTATCAATAGGAGGTATGTTTTCATCTTCCAAAACAACTTAACTTTCATGCACAAGCTTTTGTTTTTTTTTTCAGAGACAAAATTCAACGCATACCACCAATCCTAAACCCTTATTTATAAATAATTATATATGTATGGGGCCTAACGGGCCGGGCTTTTGTGGGCTGGCCGAGCTGGACTTTCTTGAGCTTAATTGGGTCAGGCCTATGGGCCGAACCAGGCTTCAAACACCCAAGCCCAAGCCCAACCCAGCCCATTACGGACCAGACCATTCCAAAGCCCATAACGAACCGGTGGGTTTTTCTCGATGGACCGGGCGGACCCCATCGGCCCATGAGCCCTATCCACACACATGCGTTAGGATTGCATATGATACATTATATGCCAAGATTGTTTAGCTAAAAAGTATCATTAAAATTAATGAGTGTAATAATAGGGTCACATAAAACATATATCTAATCGCACATCAATATGGAATCCTTATATGCATGCACAAGAAGTTCGTACAAAAATTAGGCTACAAAAGACACTGATTACCCTTTTGAAAGACCGTCCTGGCTATATCATATTCAATTGTCCATAAAAGTAAATTCGATATAGCATGCGTCCATTTCTAAATTCTATGGAGGAAAGAGGTGCCATGTAGCAGTCTGAAGGCACATTTTGATGAGTTCTTGTTGGTGTTTAAGATTAAGATAGTATAGGTTTTGGTGTCAATATGGAAGCGATCAATATAGAATCCTTCTAAACGTAAAGTAACAATCACATTTTTGGTCCTTGTAGTTGGACTCCTTTGTTACTTTGATCTCTATCATTTTAATTTGATTCGTCATTTTGGTCCTCCAATTCTCGCATGTGTTTCAATTTAGTCCTTAGAAACATTTTTCGTTGAGTTTTAGAGGATAATTGTATCCAAACTAAACGATTTTACCCCTCAAAGACGGACAAATTGACTTCAATTTAGTCATTCCGCACTACTACAAAAGGCTAATAGGCATCGGAGAAAAACCGATGCCTTTTACATCTCATACCGATGCCTCGTAAGGTGATGCTAAAGGGAGGGTGTAAAAAGTCGGTGAAAAACCGATGTGTTTTACGAAACAACATCAGTTTCTTCAACCAAAGTGATGCCGTATGGAGCTTCATTTGTTGACTTTCGTCCAAATTTCGCTGGACTTCCGATGTCTTTGACTGCAACAACAACAGTTCTCTATATACAACTGATGCCTTTTCATAAGAAGCACTTCACTTATGATATATTTTCTGATGCCATTAAGGCATTTAGCATCAGTTATTTTCACACATTGTAGTGTCTAACTTTTATTAGCATCGCTTTTCTTCATATTTGCGATGCCTTTAATAAGAACCACTTCACTAATAATATATTTCCCGATGTCTTATGAGGTAAAAACAACAATCATGTTATAATATGATGTTTATTATAGGTATGACATCGGCTGAATCTTATTAAGTGATGTAACAATGCATTTTTTTGTTCTCATGTCCTTCAACTTTTGTACTGCCAAGCTAAGATAAATGGAAGTCATCTTCATTCAACAATTATCATGAAACATTACACAATACTTTACAGTTTCCAAACCTCAAAATGTTAATAACTACATGATATAAATATTTCTATCCGACATTAAAAGCTAAGCTTGAAAAGAAAGAGAATAAAGTACTAATCAGCTACACCAACATAATGGTCTCTTGAAATTCCCCAGTCATAAACGTATGAGCTGAAGGTGGAATATAACATTTAATTATGGGGATGCTACCTCTGAACCTTCAGCACATCACTTAATATTCTTTTGTGAATCCTGCCAAAAGAGACATATATATAATGCCTAAGGTTAAGCCCTTCATAAAAATACCAAGTCAAAAGAGACTTATGTGAAATATATTTTCACCCAACTTCCCAGCATTTGTAGCAACCAAATGAAATCAGTATATATTACACAAAATTTGTATAAAAACATATAGAAAATTAGTATAAAATCATCAATATATATTACACAAAATTACTCAAATCAACATTATAAAAATGACATGTATGCCTCAAATTACATAATTATAAAACAATCCAGTGAAAGCACACCTCCCAAACAACAAACTTGCAACAATGGTCTGGAAAAGGAAAAAGAAAAGAAAAGAGAAGGGGAAAGAAAAAATTAAGCAATGTGAATCCTGCATCAAAACTAAATTGAAAAATAAAAACAGTTTTTCTTTCTTTACTTTTTGTTTGAAAGGTTGCCTTTGGATATATGGATTTGCAATGGGAGATTTGGATTTGATTACCTAGTTTAATTGCTTGCATCAAATGTTAAAAAAACAGGAAATTTAAAAATAAAAAAAAGAAATTTATATATTTAAGTGATTCAGGGAGAAAAATTGAAATGATATCTTTCTCTCAAGTTTTGAAATCCATCCTATCTCAAATACTCAAATTTAAGTAGTCTCGCTATCTATCATTTTAAACCCACACATCTAAATACAACCCAAGTTCAATAGATCTTTGATTTTGATTTCTGCTTTTTTAAAAAAACCCCACAGCCAACATCTTGCCAGCAACTATAAACACTTCTAATCTAATGGAGATGCAATTAGTCTTCAAGGGTAGCATTTGTATGAAAAAGACTAAGTACTTGTCCTTGCATGCTGATTAAGAGCACAGCACAACCATGAGAATCAGAATGGCATAAATTGAACATGAAATATTTAAGGGATGCTACCACTTACAATCTACAAGGTACGCCATATGATGCATGTTCCTTATTTGTGTTCAATTTAACTTCAAAACCTGAAAGCAATTTATTTATTTATTAGTGCATCCATATGGTTGGCAGAGAGACATGTCAAAGTTGTAAACAGAAACAGAGAACTTGCCTGTTGATTGCTCACATCCTCATACCTTATGTTCACTTCATTTGCTAATACCTATAGAAGATGAATTCAAAATGAAGAAAAAACGGCAACAGTTTAAAATTTTCAAAAACAAAAGGTGATGCAAAGGATGATTCTACTCAGAGAACTTAACATGTATATACACATAATATATTACAAGGAGGGAAAGAGAGGACAAAAATGAAAGAAGCTTTATTAACCACAACACAATCTCAACATTTGATGTCTATTGTTGAATGTATGGAACTAACTTGTGATAGGATCACAATCTGTTCCCTTGAACCTAGCCAAAGAGTAGCGTGCCTTTGCCAAGAATTTTAACTGACCAGAAGAGAAACCAAAAACTAATCAGTTTTCAAACCATAAGTGTGCACTCTGGTCAGCAAACCAAAAAGAAAAAGTAATTAAACAGGACTTTTTGTGCTTCAGAGTTTCTCTCTAATAATTGCAGGGGCTAACCAATGGATCAAGTATTCTTACCGGAACAAATAGAAAGCACATAAAAAGAAAATGCAGCTTTTAACTTAATTATTCTTTATCTCATAACCATGGCTTTACACCCTACATGAACGTCATCAAAGCTTACAACATATACAACTACTATGCTGCCAAAGAAAGCATCAGGTACTAGACAGACAAGTTCAAAAGGTATCCACAATCAATTGCTTTAGTTCAATAAATCTTGGCACATTGGCATGGTCTATACCTTCTATCTCCCAGACAAGAGGTGTGTGGATAGTGCAAGAATAATACACAACATATACAACTAATTTCCTTCACAGAGATGAAAAAATTGGGAAGAGATTCTCACATGTATACTTCCCGTTCTTCTCATAGTCATCCAAAAATGAGACACAACTGTAGTAGGAATGACATATCCAATATTCTTGGCCTCTTCAGATCTGTAGACCTAAAATAAGTGTCTCTTAAAATAATAAGGAAAATGTTTTCATGCCACAGAATTGCCTATACAGCCAAGAAATCTAAGACCAAGTAAACAGGGAAATCTAAGACAAAGATTTCATGCCACAGAATTGCCTATACAGCCAAGAAATCTAAGACCAAGTAAACAGGGAAATCTAAGACAAAGTTTTCATGCGACAGAATTGCTTTAGATCTAGGGATCTGAGATAAGAAAAGCACAAAATCAACAAAAACCAAAAATGAGAGGAAGCGAGAGAGATCCTTACCCATTCCGTTCAATTTGCTGAAAAGGGGGAGCATGATTCTTCTATTTGCTGGGAAAGGAGAGAAGGAGGTTCAGAATCGATTGTCTAGGGTTCCAACTTTATCTCGGCTGTAGTCGAAGGCGTCACCTCGCCTGCGTCGCTGCGTGGATGGCGTGGCTTGAGGTGCATATAGGGAGAGAGGGCTTCATCGAGAGGGAATTGAACAAACTCATAGTCAAACAACAAGACAGCAAGATGAATGAGGATTTTCGTTGACTTGCTTTGGGAGTTTTAGGGTTTGGGTCTAGAATTGAGATAAGGACTGAGGAGGAGGAAAAGAGTGGGGTGAGAATTTGGGTTTCTGAGTTTGGCTATGAACGATGTCTGCGAAGGAGAAAGAGAAAAATTGAGTTTAGAGAGAGATAGAGAGAAATCGAGTTGATAGCTATGGTAGAGTGTCGATCGTGAAATATGAAAGGGGGAAGCACTTTAGCGAAATTTTCATTGGGAAAGAAGCGCTAAAATCCCGCTAAAGAAAAAATGTATGTAATAAGCATCAGTAAAATACTGTACTGATGCTAAAATCTTTAATAGGCATCAACATTAGATTGTGCTGATGCTATATATACTATAAAAGGCATCAGTATTTTCAAGTGGCGAAGTCTTTAAGTACCTAATGCAATGTTTTTTTTTTGTTTGATGCCTAATACCATAATAGCATCGTTTTTTTATTTTTCCGATGCCTATATAGTGTAGTCTATTAGCAAATTTGTAGTAGTGCCGGAACATATTTCATCGGTTTTTAGAGGATAATTGTCTCCAAACTAACGATTTTACCCCTCAATAGATGGGAAAATTGAAAAGACAAAAAGATTAAATTGGAATACGTACAAGAAATATATTTAAGTAAATTACTAAATACACAAAAAAGAATTTTAAAAATGTGTATGCATATGTGTCAAATTGTAACACATGCAAGAAATATATTTAAGCAAATTATCAAATACACAAAATAATAAAGTTTATGCATATGTGTCTAATTGTAATTTCACTGAAGGAACACTCCTTACATACAAAGAACCAAATATATTTTTAGAAGTATACATACATTTTCTATCATATTCAAAGGTGAAAATCAACTATCCCACAAGAGTTTTGCGTTTCTACCCTTCTAGTCATAAGTCCTAAACTATATGCTTGGTCTCATTCTTCGTTAGACTAATCAGAGAAGGAACTGGGCAGCAGGAGAGGAGGTGATCAGTTGGCAGCCCAAGGAAAAAAACGAAAGTTTTTCTATATGTATGTTTCGTAAGCCACAACTCCATAAGCCCCCTTAAGCGATCGAATTAGTGTCTAAAATTTTCATCAAATGAATGTTTATTGTTTGTAGTTATGAACTTTTTTTATAAGTTAATGTGTAATTTTTTTTAAAAAAAATACGAACGATAGTCTAAACTATAAGGAGAATGATTCTTTGTAACTTTTGATGCATTTTTCTGTTTTTGGTTTCTTGCGGTTTTGTACGTTTTCTTGGTTTACTTTGTAGTTTAACTTATGTTGGGTTGTTTTGGCAGGTTTTTTTGCTTCATCTTCTTTGCAGTTTTTGTTTTCCTTTTCTTGTCGATATGGTTTGTTGTTTTATACTATCTTTTGTTTTTGAAAGATTTTCCTTAATTTCTTTGTTATTGTTGATAGGTTCTGTTGCTGGCGTCCTACTTGGACTAGATAGGCTATAGACAATTGGGGTGGACCTAGGCAGGAAACCCTAAATCCCAATAAAGCTACCATGCATTAGGATTGCATGCAATAACAATATACGCCAAGATTGTTTAGCTAAAATGTATCGTTAAATTGAGTGTCATCGAACTTCATTATGTTAAGTTCATCCAAATTACCAATTTATGGACAAGAAGTTATAGTACAAAAGAAGGCTACAAAGGATATCCGTGACCCTTTTTTTTATATTAGATTATCCGTAAAAGTAAATGCGATATAACATGGACCATTTCTACGGAGGGAAAAATTGCCATGTATCAATCTGGAGGCACAATTTGATGAGTTCTTGTTCGTATTTAAGATTAAGAAGTGAGAGATATGGTTGTTTGGTTTGATGGCATAGATTTTGGTGTCAATGGAAGCGATAAATTTTTCGCAATTTTATTAAGTCCTTTGTGGTAAACATAGGAATATAATTGTCATACGGAGGGAATAAGGGAAGGACACACTACCTTGATCAAGTGGCATTACCCACATCTGCTTGATCTATGTCATTTTTAATTTTGACAATTTGAGTCTTATAGTTATAGTTATGTTTAGTTAACAGCTAAATCCTACAGATCTAGCATTGTGAAAATAGACGGAATGATTATGTTCCGGTGGGATTGCAAACGTTTTATTGAGACAAAAAAGGTATGACATGTGTTGGTTGCATATTGCCATGTCGAGAGTTCCATAAATTAATTAGAATTTTATTTTTTGTCAATAAATTAATTAGATTATGTTTTGAACTTGATAGCAACACCAAACTATAAGGCTAAAATTGTTAAAATTAAATTGACATACCAGAGTGAACAAACGAATTATAAAGTTATGCGAAACCATTGTACTTATTCATTTAACTTGACTTACATGGTTTTGTTTTGCAGATTTTCAACATTTTAGGTAGCAATGGCATCGCCATTGGATGCCAATAAATTTTATTTTCCTCAGGAAAAGAGAATCTCATTTCCAAAAGCATGAGAAATCACGCCAATCAAAATACAGAAAGCTGAAATCCTACAGTTAGTACAAAGGCACAGAGAGATCATGCTTGAACAAAATATGGAGGGGTCTAGAGACCGAAACTTGATGTCTCACCCTCGAATTGGCTAAACTAGATTGAGCGCATTGCAGCTGTAACATCCTAAATAATATACATTTTCTTAGCAGCAACTTAGATAATAATGTAGGAGGTGAGCCTTGGGTTTGACTTGTTTATTTCCACTCTTGCACATTATTATTTTAACTATGATCCAAATCATATACTATGATCCAAATCTCACTAATACTCCCACCGACAATTTTATCTCCACACCTTGATTTTATTTTGGTGGGATCAATTTTTATGCTAATGCTACCGAAGTTTCTCTGTCACACATTTTAGCATATTCCTCCAATATCTTAATTCATTCTAATTAAACTAATAAACTAAAACAATATGTCATTAGATATCACCAAATATCATAAATATGAAAGCAGGAAAACAAACTAGTAGTATAGTACTTGTCATGTTTTATTCAAACTCTAAATATTTTATAGTCATACCATACAATATACATATGATATCTACCGAGGAAAACGAATTTGGCATTGGACAACAATCACATAGATGTTGTGATACTTCAATAGATCACAATTCGGGACGATGATATAGGATATTTTACTTTGGATAGGTGATAAAAGTCATTTAGTCGGGTACGACGTCTTAAGTTTTGTTATTTTTAATCAAACTTCTTTGATCATTGTGAAAATTTGATAAACTTCTTTGAGGGTATATACGTGAATGAGGGTTGGTACTTAAGATTAAGAAGTGAGAGATGGCTAGGTTTTGGTGCCCAATGAAAGTGATAAGGTTTTTAGGATTCTATAGGTTTTGTCCACAGTACAGGTTAAGTCGTTTGTGGTAAATACATTGGGGATATACAGTCCCGTTCTCCCAGAACCTGTGGTCCAAGGAGTTTGTGGTCATTCACCCATAAATCTAATCTAAAAGTGTAGAAAAAACTGATTTAAAAATTCATATAAATATTTATATTATTTTAACTTATCCAAAATATGTTTTCTTAAAAGAAATATATATATGCGGACATTCGGATGTTACTATCGTGTGGACGTCATGTATTTTGTACTACCCCTCCCTGATTTCCTGCCTGTTTAGAATAGCATTCGCACGTTCCGCACGTTAATACATCCGGATAAGAGAATAATTGTATATATATATATAGAAGATCACAGGTTCTTTCTTCTTTGTTCAGTAGCTCATGAACACGGATTCTTTCTTCGTTCTGCCATCTTGTGCTTAACAACAAAGCTTTATCAAGAATCGCCAATTCAACTGGTCAATACCAAGTATCACGTTGCTTATTCTTTTCAAACAATTGTATGTTTTTTTTGGTAAATTTTTGTATTGAAGCGGATGTTCAATGATGGGTTGGTCACACTTTTCAGAATCGGCTACGGTAGGCTGTGTAATTGAAGCCGCACCTCCCTCCACTGCGATGACAGAATCAGAGGAGGAGGCAGCGGCTACAAGCTTCTTGAGCGACAGAACAAAGAAGAAATAATGTGTTTTGCGTTTCTTCTTCTTCTTTTTCGTCTTTTTTTTTTCAGAATACATATTTTTGGTAAGTTATAATAATATAAATATTTACATGGATTTTAAATCAGTTTTCTCTACACTTAGTTTGGTTCACGGAACCGATTTGAGGAAATCACTTCCCATGTCATTTTTCAAGGGGTGAAAAATGGAAGATTAATTTTCCACTTTTGGTAATGTTGTGAAAGTAACCGGGAGATATCACCTTATTTGCTTTCCAATGTTTGTTTTGAGTATGAATGAAAAATAAAGTTTGTATAATTTTCCAATTACACCCATATTAAATCAAATAAAAAAAGAATGCATTTAATGATATATTGTAATTCTAAATTGTTGATGAGGACAAAATGGTCATGAAAAATATGCATTTAATGTTGGCTTATTTTTCCAAACTTTCCCATGAGGAGGGAAAACAAAACCCAAGTTGAGGGTTGATTTTTCATTCACGCTTTTGTGTCCTTCATGTTCACGCCTTAATTTTTGTGACATGGCAGATTGTTTTATTATTTTATTTGTATTAAAAGATAAAAGCATTAATTTTGTTGAAGTATGATTAAGTGGAATACCACGTGTCATAAAATTAAGGCATGACAAAGAGACACACAAAAGCATGTATAATATCCGAACTCTTATGAGGAGGACTTCACTTTCCTCCCTACTTTTTCATGTGCCAAGCAACCATTTCCCATGCATAGACTTACCAAACATAGAAAAATAATTGATTTCTCATGAATCAAATAAGGACTAATATTAAATCCAAGGGTAGGTGATCACAAACTCATTGGATCACATGGGTCTAGAAGAATGGGACTATATATAAATAGTTGTCATTAAAAAAGGTAATGGGGGTGTCAATAGAATCCTTGTAGTTGGACTCATTTCTACTTTGATCTAATTTTGACAATTTCGGTTCTATAGTCTTGTTTAGTTAACAATCACATTCTGCAAGTCTAGCTAGCATTGTTAAGAAAAATAGACAGTGCGGACTGATTGCAAACATTTTGTTAAGAAAATCACATCTTATTTCGATCGCCTCATGAATTTTCAATTTATTTATGACCTGTCTTAATCTTTTAAAACGAGCCAATTTGTCCCTACCATCAAATTGAGGGTTATTTTCGTCCTTTCAAATGGGGAAAACTAACTAAATGAACCCAAGAGCTAAACTCCTCATTTTTTTTAAATCTCTAAGAGCAACTCCACCCATTGCCCTTAGCCCGGGCAACAGGGGCCCAAACCCCCCTTTTTTACTTCGAGTGACAAAGGCTTGCCTGGGCAAGGAGAGGGCCCACCAACTTGGGCCAACCCTCAGGCAGAATCAGCCCGAGTTCTTACTTGGGCTGTGATACAATGCTGATGTCATAATGACGTCAATAGTTATTTAAAAATAATTTAAAAATTGTAAAAAAAAGGAAAAAAAATCAAAAAATTCAGATTTTTTTTAAATAAATACCTAGCTAAATTCTTTACTTCCCACACCAAAATCTTAAACCCTATAAAAATTAATAGTTTATATATAAAAAATAAAAATAATTGAAAGTGAATAGTATTTGTCTTTTGCCATGGCAATGGGTGGAAACAACCTTGACTTTTGCAAGGGCTGCAACTATTCACGTGAATAGTATTTGCCCTTGCCTCCCCTAGCCCTTTGCCATGGTAAATTGGTGGAATTGCTCTAAAGCCCATCTCCAATAGGAAGGGCAAAATGTCAATTTTTAGCATTATAGCCTGGATGAAGCCCCCAATCACACAAGGCACTTGCTCCCACGTGCAAAGTCAGATTTGTGGACCCATTGTGTCAGCCACACTTATGGGCACGTGGACGGCAATATTAATATTGTCGTTGGAATCGGACCGCCACAATTCAAACTTGCTTTTGTTTTCTTTTTTCAAATCGTTCCCAACCACTATATGATCAAAGGCCATGATTAATTCTTAACCATTTCAACGGAAATAAAATAGATCCAACAGTCAAAAATCAAATCCAATGGTAAAAAAAAGTTTAAATATTATAAATCATATGTAATCCCAAAACTTATCCCAAACTCTATAAATACTTATCCATTTGTAAATAACCCACCAAAATCAATTTTTTCATTTCTCACTTTGATAATTATGTTCATTCTCCTTTCAATCCTTTTCAATTTGGCCCTAAAATCCTAAAGAGGCTTGAATTGGAGACCACGAGAAAATGAGGATTTATGTAGAGGGGGTGGGTTTCGAAATCCAAAGATGGGGCAATTGGCATCAATCAAGCGACACGTTTTGGGTTCGTGTGTATCAAAAGTTTTTGTAGAATGACCCAGGGCATGGTTCAGCAGAATCCTCGAACACCACAAGCCGTTGCTTCTCGGTTCAAAATCATCAACCAACAATATTCTCTTTGAAAGGCATATCTGACTAAGGCCAATGCAAGCCCTTCAAAATGGGTCTAATCTAAATGATGTGGTTAGTACCCATTTTATTCAAACTTTAAATTTGTTATTGTAATTTTATTCAAGTCCTAACTCTTCTTAAATAGACTTTAGAAAATATTGAAAACAAATCAAGATAAGATATAGGAAGATATGATGTAGTGTAAAGGAAAATTTCCATTTAGAAAATAATGGCAACAAGACAACCATTCGGGAAATAATGGCAACAAGACAAGAGGGGATATATGTTACGACTCGACTCTCCTAGCACGATATTGTCCGCTTTGGGCCTCGCCCTCACGGTTTTGTTTCTGGGAACTCACGAGCAACTTCCCAGTGGGTCACCCATCCTGGGATTGCTCTAGCCCAAACTCGCTTAACTTCGGAGTTCCAAGGAATCCGAAGCTAGTGAGCTCCCAAAAGGCCTCGTGCTAGGAAGATACGTGTCCACACATATAAGGCACTTCACATTTTCCTCCCCGAGCGATGTGGGATTGCTCACCGTTCTTGCTTCTCCAAGCTCACGGGTCTTACAATATGAACCATGTCAGATAATAATTCAAGGAAGAGATGAGGAGATAGAGGAAATGCAGAGAATCCAAGAAAGGAAGAGATAAGGAGAGAGGAGATGGGCACAGATGTAAGAAATAATTGCTAGAAAACAAGAGCAGATGGCCACCAAGTCAGAAAATATCAAGCCATGTGGGATAATGGCCTATAAGTTTTCACTTTAATTGAAATAAAATTAAGTTTTTTGAATTTTTAATTTTTTTAGGTTAAAATGTTCAGAAAAATAAATTATGAAAAATTAACCACAAAAAAATAGAGTTAAACTATTTTTAAATAATTTATTAAGGCTATGGACTCAAAATTTGAGTTTGGAGGGTTGGGGGAAAAATCTGTTTGAGTCTGTGCAATACATGAATAGTTGTATTTTGAAGGATGGAAATTTGGGTTTAGCCCCTTTAGCATTGGAGATGGCCTAGAGCTGAATAAAGGGCTAAAAGCCCAGAGAGGAACTCAATTTCGTGTAAATGCAGCCTCCTGTATTGTAGCTCTATGAAAACAATAGAACAGTGCTTCCAAAAGCCAAAATAATTTTCTTTTCCCTTTCATTCAGCAGTGAACTACACTTGAAAGGAATCAAGCATGGCTTTTAGAGTCTTCTGAGAAGCTTGCCATTGCTTGTCACTTGCACTTACCACAAATAATACAACAGTGTTTCCCTTGGCTGTTGCCTTTGCAAGATTGTGAGAACCTGTAAGAGCAAAAGGGGTCTCCAGCGCATACTTGTAGTACTGCATACAAAAACAACAGAGGAAAGCTTGCATGAAATTGCTACCAACAGAAAGAATTCATGTTCAGGTAAGGGTAGAAAAAGAGAGAACTTCTTAAGCATACACAAAAACAGATAAAATCAACATACTACAATGTGATGAGAAAAACATAGAGGAAAAATGATAGTATAAGACAATGACAAGCTGGATGGCCAAGAAAGATTGTACCGTCAGATCGCCGCGCTTTTCAACTGTCGTCTCAAGAAGCTCATCTGGATCGTATGTGTTTCCTGTAACAAAAGGGCCAAGAGAAGCAATCACCTTCTCAGGGTTGCCAATATCTTCAATTGTTGCATTGGGTTTATTTGTCAGGCGTATCAAAGGTGAAGCCACAACCTGAAGTTTTCCCTGCTTTTCGTCTTCAAATTTTACCTCCACCCAGGGCTCTGCACACTTTGGCTGGCAGTAATTACCTGATAAAATGTTTGCCACACGCATCTGTTTCCAGGTTGGGGGAATAATGAACTGGTAAGGCTGCACATTTCCTGCAGAGAACAGAGTTTCTAGTATCATCAAAAGAGATAAAATTTCAACCAAGAAATGAGTTGATGTTATTAATTCTCTTATACTTGCAGGCAAATTAGAATTTGATCCAGATACATGCAACAAGAGCATAGACCAATAACAAACCCGAAATCCTAAAATCTGCGCTGGAAACTTTGGAGGGTAAAAATGAAACTACAAACTCAGGAAACTACCCAAGGAAAAGCAACTTTGTATGGACAAAACAAACATCATTTGTACTCCTGCTTCAAGAAACTGCAGCTCTCTAAATTTATCCTTTTTTTCGGAATTAATTGGAAAAAAGTTATCTATATTATATTAGTATATATGTATCTTGAAGCTCACAACCATCCAGATTTCAAACTAATTGTTCTCTGTAAAATGGCTAGCTAGCACAAACAGAAATGATAAAGAACAATCATTTCAGCATTTTGATATTCCTCTCAGAGTCCCACCTCTTATTTTCTGCTCAGATGCTAATGTACTTCTTTTACCGTCTGTCATTTTCTAGAAAATTGAGGCACTCTTCTTAGTCTTCTAAAGTCCAGTCCTGAAACTCAACAGTTCTTGCTCCTCCTTTATTGTCGGCTCCTGAACACTCTCCTTACCACTTTTTCTTCATGGAGGCTAGAAGATTGACCTGGTGAGCAGAGAAAGCATTTCTTCACAGCTGAAATCTTCATGCTCAGGCTACAAGATTGCAGGTCACTCAATCCTCACCTCTCCTTACCACTATGTCATTGTCGACATCAATTTTGTTTATAAATAGACAAGCACCCCATCAAAAGGAAGTAGCTATTTCTGCACAATCTGAATATTTTAAGTGTCCCTTTCATTACAATTTCTAGTCAAGGCTCAGACTTGGCTTGTTCTTCAACTCAAATCAGCCCTCAAGTTATGAAGCAGACATTCTCTTGTACCTTTCGGGATACCTTCTAATATTCTTCTCTTTTTCATCCAGAGTAATAGTGTCACTTATCTAGTTTTCTCTCAGGTTAGATTGGATCCATTTAACTTCCTATGACCACAGTAAGCTAAACTCCTCCTTCACTTTACATTTCAAACAGGATTATATATTTGAGAAATCAAACCGTGGAAAACTTTCATTCGGCGATTCAGAAGAGCTGGACATTTTTGCTACTAAAGCAAAACATACCTCAAATGCGGTAGTGCAGATTCTAAGTGAGTCTTTAGCCTCCACTGAAGAAGTCTTAACAAAGAACTAGCTTCTCACACACACATACTCGATGTACTTATTGTAATACCATCACCTCAGTACAAGGAGGCCAGGATTGATTGACCTGCAAAGCTTTCTGATACTTTCCTATTGTTACTCAAACAAGGAGCGAAAAAGCACCAAAGATTACAAGTAGATATACACCCACACAAACATACTACAGTTTCAAACAAAACCAAAACAAAATGTTTCTAATTCCTAGAAAAAATAAAAAATCACAAACCCCACTTCTGATACAGTCTCTTATTTGTATAAGATTCCTGGACACTCTTCAAAACCAAACATAGAAAATCTTCTTCCTGTAATTACATGATGCTCTCTCTGCTCCTTGGTAGAAACCATGATATGATTTTGGAATCTCTTTAATACCAGACTCCATGACGGTACAAAATGAAGCTCTAATGCTCAAGATTACCAACTAACCAACTGTAACGGCCTATCCTATCCCAATCAAACAACCGACTTATCACACATTTACATTTCAGAAAGAAGATTTGTCTAGGTTTTTCTTCTTGAGAAACCACATTTAGTCTTTCGGTGTAGAGAAGTAACGTAGCGCAGGCTGCCTAATAATTCTGCCATTGATAGCTAAGCTAGTGATATAATAAATGGATCGTTTAGCAAGGAATTGCACGATTTGCTACATCATTTCCTAGTCCTAGACACCCTCAAGCCTACTTCCAAATTTAGTCAGAAACTTTTTAACTAACCCAAATTCTTTTTTCTTTTTCTTCTTGTTCATTATATATAATTAAGCAGCAATCAAAATGTAGGTTCAATGGAGCAAAATTAAAGAAGACATGAGTGAATGATTAAAGAAAGAAATAATTAAAAATGAAGTAAAGTAAGTACCTGCGCGAAGAGCGGGAGTGTCTTTAGCAGAGGCTTTGAAGAGAACAAAGGAAGGGTCGGAAGGTGAGGGTGGGAGGTAGGAGCCCACCACCGCCTCCTTAGCTTCTGCTGAAGGCACAGTAAGTGGCTCTTTCAATATTGACTCAACCAGAGCAAGAGGAAGCAGACCAAGTCCTCCTTTCAACAACAACTCTCTTCGTTTTTTACTCTGTGCCTGCTGCTGCTGCTGATAAATATGAAGAGGAGGCAATGGAGAAGGCGAGAGAAGTGGGGGCAGTTTTGAACGTGAAGAAGAAGTAGAATGGCTGTTTGAGGAGGAGGAGGAGATGAGAGATGAGGGTATTGGAGGAGGCAGAGGACCGGTAGCCATATTTTTAAGAAGAGAAGGATTTGATTTGAAATTGAAATTGGAAGGGTGGATTATGGATATGGATAATAAACTTGACTCAACCTGCCCCTGGCTGGCCCTCCCGCTCTTATCCAATATGGCAATATCCAGTCTTTGCTTTTTGCTTGGTTCACTCACTTCACAAACAATCTTAAGGCTGATAAAATGGCGCGTCCATCTATTCTACAAAAAAATAAAGAACAATTTAATTTCCCTCCTTTTTGTAGTCTTCTTTGCGCTTTTGTTTTAATTGACGTGCATAACCAGCCTCAACTTTTTTACTCGAAACCAAAAGAAAAGTTTAACAATTCTAACTCTTTGACCATTTACGCTACTAATGATAGTGAGGCCAAGCTAATGCGAATTATTTAGACAACAAAAGGCCTTTAATTAAATTTCACTAATTTGTTAGTTGGCCAAGACAGTGTGTGCCCGTGACCCGTCCCTTTGTACTTGAGTTCAAACCCCCCCGTACATTAGAGTAATTTAGAATATCGTTTTTTGTAAGAAAAATAGAAGTGTTGTTAATTTAGTATATGGGTAGTTAAATACAAATTTGAATTCAACAACCACATAATATAGCTTGTATGCGTGTTATAATATACGTGGACAGACATAATTTCCCACCTTTTAAGAAATAGTATCAATAAATATCCATTTGTATTATAATTTACATTTACAATTAACAACATAACTTACATTCGCACTATAATTATTCAAGTCAAACTAGCATAACTTACATTTGCAAGTAACAACACTTGTATTAATAAAAGGAAAAAGCTTAGCTCTTTACTTGAGGATGCTTTTCTCCTTAAAATAAATGGGGTGTTGACATTTGTCAATTTGTTTAACTTTTTCTTTTGGAATTTGACAAGTACCAAAAATTATATTTAGGGTAGTGATTTTCCCACTCCCTTTTTATCCACTTATACTCTTTTTTTTAATAATTTGTATGTTCTCACTCCCATGATATCTTATAGTAAAATGTTAATAGTGAGTGTAAGTGGATAAAAGGAGAGTGGGGAAATCACTACCCTATATTTATTGTAAATAGGAACTCCTCATCAGTTTTCAAGATTGTTCCAGCATAGCAATTGATAGCATGGACGATGATGATATCTCCATGTATATATTCTTTAATTAAGTTACCATTGATATTACATATATAAAAGCCAAGCATAAATACATCAACTACTCCCATGTCAATGTCATCCCAGCTTGTAATTTGTTACTCAGAGCAAAGCAAGCAACCCCACACAACCGAGGCCGACAATATCGAAATTGGAAAAGTCTGTTTGAACGGCAGCTTCTTTACGTTTAGGAGGCGAGCAACGCCGAAGCTTCCTGGTTTTGGAGAATTGAAGCAAAGAATAATGGTGGATATTTTCAAAGTGAAATTTAGCCTGAATTTCGCAGAAAGAAAACCCAGAAGAAAATTTTTAAAAGACAAAAGAGAAAAGAGAGGAGGAGGAGGCCCTCACAGGCTGGTTGAGGGCAGTTCACTTGACTTGGAATTTTGGAAGAAGAACCGAATACCCAAGACTAAAGCTTTAGCTAGAAGACCATAGATAGGAGTTCAGACTTTGTACTTTGAGACTTTGAGTTGATAAATACCAAAGACAAGATTATTATTATTGTCTTTTCCACATTTTACCAAACACCTAAGCCTTCTTCTTCAGCCAAAAACAACACCAACCCTTTACTTTTTTAAAAAACAAATTCATTACCTCTTCTGTCTGTCTTCTCTTCTGGTTTTGAGTTTATTCACTACAATTCAGGTACTGCTTCCTTAATTTTGGCTCTTCATTTCTTTGTTCCAATTTTAATTTAGAATTTGATGTTATGTTATTTTTATTTCTCAGCTTGTAGTTTGTTTACAAACACCCTTTACTGTCATGGATCTAAAATCCCATTTCTTTTCATAGATTTAAGCATTTGTGCTGATGCATGCCATGTTCATCTTTTGATTACTTTGCAGATTGTGTGTGACCCTCATGGTTTCTCAACAAGGACAAATTAATTGTCATGCTTGAATCTGATTGTTAAGTTTGGGACTTTGTGCTGGAAGCCCAAGTTTTTGTTTTCTTTTTCGTTTTTGCTTTTGCTTTTCGGGACAAACTATGTTTTCTGCATTGACCACTAAAGTTCGACTGGTTAGATGTCCTAGATGTCGGCAGCTTCTTCCAGAGTTGCCATATTGTCGGATCTTCAGGTGCGGTGGATGTGGTGCCACTATCCAAGCCAGAGGTATTCAAATCATCCTCTCTTTAATCTAGCTATCTACTTCATTTGTTGTTTAATTCGTTTCTGCATAGAGATTTTCTGGATATTAAAACATCTTTCTGTGGGATTAGGCTGAGTATAACCCTCAATGTCTTCATACTTAGTAAATATATTTGTCATTACTTTCTCAAATGATTATAGATAAAAGACTTAATTTGTGTTCCTTCTCCTGGCCCGAGCATCATGAAACACCTTTGTATTGTATTCCGTTCCATCCAAATTACTCAGAAACTGTAAGTAGGATTTACAACCCCTGATGTGTCCAACTTCCAACCTCTTAGCTTGCCTAAACGGCTGCATGATCCAAACGCGCCCTAATTGCGATAAGAGCGAAGCAAAGTCCCCCCACTTCCTTATCATGAAGATTCCTACGAAACCCGAAATTCCATGTCAATGGAAAGGAAAGAGAATCAACACACGTACTAGCCATGGAATTATTGTGGTGATCATCAGAATTTAATAGCTGATTAAGTCTTTCCAACTTTAACAACCTCTAAAGAAGTTTTCTCAAGGATGAAGATAGCCCTGAGTCCTTTCTTGGAGTTATGGTCTACTGGGGTAATTGGAATACCCTCAAGTTCAATTGGGTTACCCCCTTCGTTTCCATTACTCTGTTTCTCAGTCATAGCTCTCTTGTTGACGCCCTCCGGCTACAAAGCCTCTGTTTTCTTCTGCTCTGTCATATATCTGCCCTCTTCTTTCGCTTCTTTCCCTTCACTGCATATGGCCTCACCATTTCCGTAGCTTGCAGTCACCATATTTATCTTCAACAGCAACCTCAATCTCTGCAAGCCTTGGCACACATCGAGTCTTCAACAATCTCAATCTCAATCTCTCCAGACGTCACAACGCTGGCGCTCTTTTCACTACAGTTCAGGTTTTTTCTTCACCTCTAAATTTATTCCCATTTTACTCCAACAGCAAGGACATGAGCCTGTCTCTTTTCTATTATTGGAACATCCTTGACTAATCTAGCCAACCAATACTGGTTCTTGAGGGATCTGAACTGGAAAGGTTCTCATAAATTACTTAGCCCCTCAGAATTGAATTACTCCTTCCTTTCGTTATTTATGTAGCTTCGGCCGAGTTTGGCTACTCTTCTTTCGATCGAATACACGTAGAGGTAGAGCATACTATTTGGAGTCTGATCTCAACTGTTCAGTGCCCTGCCCTGTAAGTCTACTATGCAGGATTGATGTAGAGCTATAGAGAAAAGAGGAGAGACCTTCATATTGTGTTCATTGAGTTGGAGAAAATATATCATAGGGTCTGAAGCAGAGATTTGTGGTGTGTTATAGAAAAAGGAGTTCCTTCCTACCAAATTTGTGGATGTGATAAGTATATGTATGATGGGGTGATTACTAGTGTGAAAATATTGATAGTATAACTAGTGAGCTTTTGGATACTATAGGCTTACATCAAGGGTTGACCTAAGCCCTTGTAATTTTCCCTTGGCTATGAACGACTGTTATGTTATTCGCATATGACGTGGTGTTAGTTGATAAAACCAAATTAGGGTTAAGTGTTAAGTTAGAAGCATGGAAGAGAAAGTACTTGGTATGTGGAGTAACTTTAACTTAACTAGGAATAGACAACAGGACACAGTAAAGATTGGTGACCACATGATCCCTAATGAAGGACAGATTGAACAGGATGTTATCAAAGAATTAAAGTGTCTTGGACTGAGGTAGTGAACTGCTTTTCAAGTGTTGTATCACTGTAATGTTCATACGAAGTCGAAGAGAATCTTTTATAAGCCTGGTTCTGAAATAAGGTGAGTTTCGTCAAGATTAAGATAAGCAGAAGGGTTTTTTTTTTTTTTTTTTTTTTTTTTAAATTTAATTTTTTTATTGAGTTAATCGGTATACATGATTTTTATTCATTGTTTAGTTTGGTTGTGCAGGATTAGATAGTTTGCCTTTGCTTGGTAATGGTTCCCATGATGGCAACAGCGACCATGACAATGTAGCACATTCATTTTTATATCCAACTATTTGGTCGCATCACATTTTTTAAAATTATATATCCAACTCTTTTTTTTTTGGTTCTAAGGGAGCTGAAGCTCAGTAACAAAACTACATAAACAAACTTCCTTTTGTCTATTACAACTCAGCCCCAAATCGAGCAGGTTTGATTTTACAAACGAACAAGGAACCACTCGATATGTGAACGCATATCGATTATGAATGCAAAATAGGATGCATGAGAAGCATGTCCCGTTTCTAAAGTACCCGATATTTATATTTGTCAGCTCAAATATCAAGTCTTTATCTACTTCGTTCCCTAGATCCACGCATGCTTCTGGAGATTTCACTTGGTTGTGTTTGTATGTTCTGATGAGTTTGTCTTCTTCTCTGTTAGGCTTTCTTGTGATTTGTTCTCTTTGGCTTTCAGTTATGGCTAGGGTGGGGATGAACTGGTGGAACCGACCAAACCGGACTGGTTGGGGTGGTTTAGCTTGGTTATTTTTCTCTATATTTTTATATGAGTTGGACCGAACTGGCTTGAATCGGTTGGGCTGCAATTTCAGTTTTGTTTTGAATCGAGAGAACCCACTCGGACCATTACTTTTCGTTTTTCATTTAAACCCTAATTACTTTTGAGTAATAATCTCTTCTTTTTTTAATGGAAGTTGTGTTACCTAATGTATTGGTAAATGTACTTATTATATACAATTTGGAAAGTGTCATAAAAACAAAGTAGGTTTTATTGAAATTTCAATAAAAACTTTCAGATTGAATCATGGTTCCGTGCATGTCCCTAGCATTACTCGTTTTTTACCGGAAGGACTGTTGATCATAAAATGGGAGTCTATGACGACATTTACGGCTGGATCGATGTGTATTTGGTGCCTTCGTTGATTAAGTTAGGTTCATGTTTCGAGGTTAATTAGTTGTTTAAATAGAAGCGGTTGGTGTAATTTATGCTTGGCTTTCGTATTTCTAATATAATATGCATGGAAATGTTATCATCGTCCACGATTGTTTTTTATTGGTCAAGTCACGAAAAGTTATAGAGCGTCAGTTAGTGATATTCCCACTCAAAATATGTCATGTGTCATTTTAGAAAGAAAATAATTATTCTTTTTATTGCTGGACTTTATTTATACAGATTTTCTATTTAAATCTCATACTTCTCTTAGTTCACTCAAATACTTAAATTATTAATCTGTAAGTTTTATTATTGTGTAAAAAGACAAAAAAGGTCATCCAACTTAATATTTAACCCTAGTACATTTATACACACACCCCACACACCCCACCACTCTTCAAATTAAGTTTTAGAAAAATACTCTTCTACTGCCATATTACTTTTCTCTTTTAAAGACGTAGAATATTGACGAGTCTACCTCTTTGAAATATGTGCGGGAGCTGATGGAAAGACTTGTTGATTGTTTCACTGTAATGATCTTATTCTCTTCCCTTTGTTGATTGCTTCTTTTCTTTTTTTTTGGATACTCTTGACTGTTGATTGCTTGGTTGTTTTGATTTTTGATTTAAAATTTATACCTGATGATTCCAACTGAATATTTGTCATTTGCTCTTACATGAGGAACCTCATGTTTTATGCCATAATACTTGAAACCATCTGAATATGGGTGTTCTTCAGAATTCTTATTCAACCAGTTCTCATTCAGTAAGTGATGAACATCAGGAACTGACTGCTTACATTCACTATAATCATCTTCACTGCAGCTGGTATTACTATCAGATGATGCCACTGAATAGGACTCTGCAGATAACTGTAAAATTTCCTCCTCTTAAGTTATGGCGATGGTGAAGACTGTCCTCTTGATAATGTGGTGGTGATCCTGGGAAAGCAGACAATGAATAAGAATCTAAAATATCATAAAAAAATTAATTTAATTACTTACTATTTCTCATGCCCAGAACGTACTTCCTCCTCTAAAGGTAGCTTGTGGGGTTTAAATATGAGATCTCTTTTATTTCTTATTTTTTCAACTTGGGGTGTATTTAAGAGTAGTTTGGAAAGATAGTAGGGTTTTCTTAGAAATTGTGAAAATTTAAATTAAAAGTTGGGGTGAACTAAGAGAAATGTGAGATTTAAATAGAAAATCTCTATTTATATCCACTGAAATAAAATTAGAAAAAAAAATGCCCCAGCAACCCAACCTAATGCCCACCCCAACACCACCCCTTCTTCCTCTGCATGCCATCAACAATCATTAGGCACAAGTATGCCAAATCCCCATAGCCCAATAAATTGTTACAACCAGGAAACTTCATCATCATTGTCAATGAATAAAAAAAAATTATCTAATGTTAATATCTGATGGGGCTTATTAGATTCACAACCAAGAACCAGCATAATACCCAACACAATCAACCTTTTCAATATCAATTTCCTGTTGGTCAATTTGTAGCTTGTCTGTGATACACCCACCTCCCATTACAACTTTCTTCATATCTAATGGCAATCTATAATTTAGAAGTTAACAAACTAGTGAGACCTTCGTAACGAGAAAATATAGATGGATGTTGGGGTAGCCACGGAAAGGTTGAGAAGCAAATCTGGCTATGATTTAGCAGTTGGAGAGAGAGAGAGGGGGTTGGGTTGTGGAGGCGACCAGGGCAGGCGACACGGGAGTAGGTGACTGGGTTGGGGTTGAAGTAAAAATATCACCAGCTGATGTTACCATACTATTCTACAATTTCTCAAGTCGCGGTCCATGATGGAACAAACAATCTTGTAAACAATGCCCTTTTAAAGTTGTACCTGTCTGAAAGGGTACTTGGGTCTTTTCACAATATGAAAGCGCAACTTCAGAATGGTAGAAGAATATTCAAAACTGGGTTCAAAAAGGCAAAAAGCAGAGAGCTCAGCTCTCATCATTCAGAGTCAGTAACTTCTGACTGAGCTGAGAGAAGTGCCCATAAAAGATGAGCTGAGGAAAAGTAGAGAATTGTTAACTGGAATTTGGAATCCAGTTTCTGGTTTCCAATCTGCTGGTGGAATCAGTATTTGCATTGCATGCCGTTGGGTGCTCTCCTCCAGAAGCTTCCTTCCTTCCAGCATATATAGATTATAGCTCTAGAAAAGTAAATAACCCTTGTTAGCTGATGAGCCAATCTACCAAGTTCTGCAGAATTTGTAGGCTCTTCCTTTCTTTTATTTCTTTTTTCTTTTAGTGTGAACTGAATATAAACTTCATATATTAACTTTCCTTTTTATTCTTTGCTTGCATTTAATGTGTGGCTGTGAGTTTTCTGGCCAATAAATAAAACTACATGGTAATGACTTACCACAATCCCTAAACCCATACATGGAGTTTGGAAATCCTTTTGAATGGTAGCATGTTTGGGAGGTCTGAGCAAGGAGGAAACTTCCTTGAAGTTTTTGGAGAATTTAAGAAAAAAAAAGAAAATAGCATAATGGTGTCTCCACAACACCAATCTTCACCTCTTCTTATTCCACGACTCTGTCTGCCCTCCGGAGAATTGGAACCATGTTGTGTCCTACTCCTCCTCAGCAGCAGCAACCTCAAAATCTGCAAGCCTTGGCACGCAGCCAGTCCTTGTGTCTTCAACAATCTCAGTCTCTCCGGACTTCACAACGCTGCAGCTCTTTAAACTACAATTCAGGTTTTTTTTTTTTTCACCTCAAAATTTCAATTTAAAGGTCCAAATTAGGTTCTCATACATTAGACTAGCCGCTCAAAATTTAGCAAGAATTGAATTATTTTTCCCTTTTGTTATTTAGAGGTAGAGATTACTGTTTGGAGTTTGATCTCAACTGTTCAGTGCCCTGCCTTGAAAGTCTACTCGGCAGGCTATTTTCAGTTCGATTGATGGAGAGCTATAGAGAAAAGAGGAGAGACCTTTCATATTGTGTTCATTGTTTTTGAGAAAATAAAATACATGGTAGGGTCTGAAGCAGAGATTTGTGGTGCGTTATAGAAAAGGAGATCCTTCCTACCAAGTTTGTGGATGTAATTAAGGTTGTACATTGCGATTTTGAACGCCAAAGGCAGCACAAGACCACGGGCTTGTGCTTATTGGCCTGAGAAAAATCCCTTGCTTAGGAGATATCCTCTCTTTCTTGTTGGTTGAGCCTGATCTACGACCACCCTCTCCTTCGACATTGGAGTCTGCTTCTTCTTTTTTTCTTTTGTTGGCTGCCTATACTGCACCACCCGGAGATGCACTTGAGATAGGGCAGGGAAGTTTGTGTAGTGGGTGGTGATTGGTGTGAGAACATAGTATAACTAGTGAACTTTTATATACACTAGGCTTACATCAAGGGTTGACCTTAAACCCTTGTATTTTTTTCTTTGGCTATGGACGACTGTTATGTTATTCGCATATGACATTGTGTTAGTTGATAACACCAAATTATGGTTAATTGTTAAGCTTAGAAGCATGGAGGACTAGTTTAGAATCTAATTATGTTATGTTATGCAAGAAAAAGTACTTGGTATATGGAGTAACTTAGCACAACTAGGAGTTGACAAGAAGACACAGCAAATTGATGACCGCATGATCCCTAAGAGTGATCATTTTTGGTACTTCAAAGTTTGACTGTCCACAGTGAAGGAGAGATTGAAGACGATGTTATCACAGAATTAAAATGTCATGGACATTAGTAGTGAACTGCTTTTGAATTTTTGTATAACTGTAATATTGATGCTAAGTTGAAGATAATTTTTTATGGGACGGCTGTAAGGCGAGCTATGTTCTATGGTTCAGAATTTTGGGCCATCAAACAGCATGTTTCTAAAATAATAAGTGTAGTTGAGATCTGGGGATGTTAAGATGGATATGTAGCGGCACTAGGAGGCACATGATAAGAAATGAGATAATCTTAAGTAGATGGAAATAGTTTGCATAAAGGCAGAGTTGAGCTGAGCTTAGCATTTGTACTTGCAAAAAGAGAATTTCTGAGTAACCGGCTTACTTTGGTGCAGAAGAATTACCCTAGCAAATTTGTATAATTGTTTGCAAAATTCGTCCATGTATTTTCAGATTACAGGACTTACTCCTGTCCCCCAACCCTGTATATTGTAGGAAAAGATGCAGATTACAGTCCGGATTTCTCAAAAGCCACAATTGAAATCAAGATAAGCAGAGGTGTGGTTTTTATTTTTCTCTCTCTTTTTATTGAGTTATTTGTATACATGATTTTTATTCATTGTGTAGTTTGGTTGTGCAGGATTAAATAGTTTGAACATTAAGAAGAACCTCAGCAGGTTGCCTTTGCTTAGCAAAGTTTCCCATGATGACAACAGCAACCATTACAAGCAACAATACCAGACTACAGTAATTTTTAAACCTCATAATCATGATAAAATCATTTTTGTTTCATATTTTTATACTTCATTGAACCATTTTTATAATTTCAGGGATCTGATGATTCCAACCCCACCGAGTTGCTTTTACTGAGCGTTAGTCCCCATGCTGACACTGACCAAGACGAGGTGGGTAATGTAACAAGGGTAGTGGTAAAGACTCATAACCTTAATTAAACCATTTTTTTCTCATACATTCGTGCAACAACTTGAACTTATTTTCAGTTTCAGGGCTCTATGGATTTCGATCCAAGTGTGTCTCCTTTACCTTGCATTAGTACCCAAGCTGATACTGACTCTGATGGGCTAGACAGTGCGGTAAGGACAATGGTCAAAGGCCATAACAATAACAAAACCAAACTTTTAACTTTGACATTATGTTGCAACACTTTTATAGTTCCAGTTGAACTTATTTGCTCAGGGATCTGATGACAACCTTAGTGACTCGCTTTTACCAAGCACTAGTCCTCGCATTAGCACCGACTATGACGAACCGGGCAATCTGGCAAGTGAAGTGGTAAAAACTCATGACCATAATCAACTCCCTCTTTTCACTATTTCTTATGCGATAAGCAGTTTTATGATTTTAATTTAACTTATAAATAGTTATAAGGCTCTTACAGTTCATAATGGCAGGGCCCTTCTGGTTCAAATCCTATTGAGTCTGTAGCAATTAACATCGGTAATGATTTTGGCCAGCCACATCACAGGACAAGGGTGATGCTCAAAACTTATACTCATATTAAACTATTTTGTTAATATCTCTTGTGAGGTTTATTTGGCACCCATTTTAATTTCAAACTGAAGTGATTATAACTTCTATGTAGGTAACTACCTTAGAGTTGACCTTTATGCTCGTTGGTTTCAACCTAGAAATATTGTCAGCCGGTTTCGATCAGGTTTCCTCCACAAGTAAGCCTTGTTATGCACTGATCAGTTTGCTATTGGCCGTTGCTGCTGTGCTTACTTGCATCGGGGAGCTCATTTATAATGGTATAAAGGACAGAGATGCATCTCCGAATAGCACGGTTTTTGGTACGTTGCCTGACATTTTCGGATTGGGACTTGCTGTGATTCAATGTGTTTGCTCGGCAGTGCAGTATTATTTCCTCCATCATCATCATAGTAATCCAATGAAACTGTCCCCTGTGCCTCTCTTTTTCTTCGCCTGTTTGGTGGTTTTGAAATTAAAAGGGAACTAGGGCCACACTGTTTATATATTCAGACGCTAAAGCTTATGACAGTAGGCAATATTTTTCATGAGTTCTGTATACGTATCGATTACGAATGCAAAATAGGAAGCATGAGAAGTATTTATCTACTTTGTTACCTGGATCCATGCATGCTTCTGGAGATTTCACTTTATTGTGTTTGTGTATGTTCTGATGAGTTTGTCTTCTTCTCTGTTAGGCTTTCTTGTGATTTGTTCTGTTTGGCCTTTAGTTGTGCCTAAGGTGGGGAAAAAACTTGATGAACCGGTGGAACCGACCAAATCGGACCGGTTGGGGTGGTTTAGCATGGTTATTTTTCTCTTTATTTTTATATGAGTCGAACCGAACTGGCTTGAATCGGTTGGGCTGCAGTTTCAGTTTTGTTTAGAATCGACAGAACCCAATCGGACCATTACTTTTAGCTTTTCGTTTTACATGTGTCGCATAATGTAGAAAATGAGACACTAGAAATATAGCTCCCATTAGGGTTGTTTGTATCCAATCAAATTTGTTGAAAATTCAATCTAATTCAATACAATTTTCATCAGATGATGTGGAGGATTGGATTACATCTCTAAATCTGGTAAAATTACTATAATATCAAATATTATATAACTGTTAGTTATTCTTCGTGTTGAATTGATAGGTCAAGAATTTTAGTTAAGTTTAGCAAGTACAATGTCATTCAAAAAAGTAATTTTGTTTTTATATCGGGCGAATTTAATTTATATTTTCAATTTGGCCAATTTCATGATTACAAATTAATAAATATTTTCATCCAATTTATGTTAAAAGTTAATAAATATTTTTTAAATCAATTGAAAAATTAGCTATAAATACGAGATAAAATTTGAAAAACACGAACTAAATTTGTCAAAGAGCTAAAACATAGGAACCAATTTGACATTCATGTGAAGGATCTCGAGATCCCGAATCTCTGCATTTATAATCTATGTATTTTCTCATTTAATCTTAGTCGGAATAATCTAACGATCCATAACATGATACGCGGCTCATAACTGCCCAGAGAATCGGGTGTAACAGGGAAAGTTGCAGAAAACAGTAACACAAGATCGACCATGGATCCAGGGAATAAAGTGGGTGGATATGTGTCAAACAATTAGATAGGGTACACAAGGGTACATGTAATTTGGGGACAGCAGATCCGCTCCCGTTAATGCTCAGCGGGACCTGGGCATCAGGTTGTAACTTGTAATCCCACTCTCCCGATAAAAAGAAGGGAAAAGAAAAAAGGAAGACGACATCAAAATACAGAGGCCATAGCCAAAACCAGGCAGGCGACCACCACCTCATCGTCAAAGTATTGGCTCAACTACCGTTACCTTTTTGGACCAAAAAGGAAGAAACAGAGTGAGTTCTTTTTCTTATCTGTTTTCCTCTTCTCTTCCAAATTGTATCATGTCTATTTGAATATGCTGCTCTTGGTACAAATACTATTACTGGATCTGGAAATTTCATTGCCACATTATTTATTTGTCATCTTTTTTCAATTTATGCTTTTGGGTGGTTTCAAATTCAGCTCTGGGTTTGTTTTATAGCTTTGGTATTGGGTTTCTGAGTCTGAAGGTTGGTTTCCTTCGTGGAATTATTTGAGGATTTATTTCGAGAATATGTTTTGTTTATGGGTGCACATAACTGGGTGGTTTCCTGGGTAGGATTTTGACATATTAGGTTCATTTATTGGCACCTTAAAGAACTGATAAAGAGTATGGATTCTTTAAAGTTCGTTTTTTTCATTCATTTCAGATTCATTCCTAATAAAAATTTGTAAAATTTCATTTCTGTACACTATATTTGTTCCTTTTCTTTTAATGTTTTCAATCATGACCTGCTGCTACCAGCAATTGAATCGGGTTCTGGTTGGTACTTGGTTGTCTGCTGCTGAGTATGTGATGCTGGGTTTTGTTTCAGTCCTCAGCCTTCTTTTCGTATTGTCTCATACTTGTGTACTTTAGGATTCAGTCTTAAGGAAGTTTTTATGTGTAATTCTTTTCTTTCTCTGTAGATGTTTACTTTTGATTGGACTCCTATTTTTTTGTATGGTAATAATCTTTTTCTTCTTTCCATTGTAATCACAAATGGTTCCTTCTTCATACAAACCACTTTTATGGAGTTCAATGCTTTTGGGGTCCGTATTTTGTATTAAATATTCATGTGTTTCCTTATGTCAGCTCTTTGGCTTGTGCTTATCTATTATAAAACCATCATTGGTTGAAATATTCAAATTGTTAAAATGTTTCAGGTATATAAATATTTAAAATATGGACGGTATTGTAGTAAGAAGGGTTATTCCCTCGGACAATAGTTGCCTCTTCAATGCGGTTGGGTAAACTCCAATACAACCTTCCATTCTATCCATTGTCTATTGCAATTAACTGAGCTGCGTCATTTAAGGTCAATTTTCTATTCAATAGTCACCCTTCATTTGTAGGTATGTTATGGACCATGACAAGAAAAAAGCTCCTGAGTTGAGACAGGTATATGAATTCAGGGATTAAAAGTACACAACAATAGATAAACCATGAGTTTTTGTGCATATATAGCTCCATGTTTGTATTAAGCATGCATAAATGCGATACTTCCTGATCATTTTGTGGTCATCCATGATGTGAAGGTTATAGCAGCAACAGTAGCAAGTGATCCAACTAAGTATTCTGAAGCATTTCTCGGTAAACCAAATGAAGAGTATTGTGCTTGGATTCTTGACTCTGAGAAATGGGGAGGTCTGTTAAACATAAATAAACTTTCCTTTTCCTACGTATATGAATATTGGTTACCCAAAAAAATGCACAATGAAAAGCTTTTCTTGTGAAAGTTTTGGTTATTTCTGATAGCCAACTAAGTATCCAAGCCTTAATTATACAATACTGGCTTATGTCTTCTTCTACAGTATTGAACATTGTTGATATATTTGACGAATTTTTTGTGCCTTGACGGTTCAAGAAATAGTTTGTGTAGCCACTTGTCTATAAGATTAACTTCAAATGTTTTTCTTCTATTGTTGACTTCTCTGTCCCAATCCAGTACTGGGATACTATTAGATTTTGCTTGCTGAATGTTAATTTGAAATCTGTTGTACAGGTGCCATAGAGCTTTCAATATTAGCAGATTATTACGGGCGTGAAATTGCAGCATATGATATTCAAACTACACGTTGTGATTTGTATGGTCAGGTTAGCATTAGTAGTGAGTTCTCATGTATATTAATCTTGTCAGCTTTCCATTTCTGAATGTTTATGCTCATTTTTGTATGGGGTACTGTTGACAGGAGAAGAAGTATTCCGAAAGGGCTCTGCTGATCTATGATGGGCTTCATTACGATGCTTTAGCTGTATGTGGTTCTGATGATTTATGCTAATTCTCTGTTTCTGAGTTTTACTGGTTATCAATGTGGACGGATAGTTAAGAAGTGGCTTCACTATGGCCTCAAGTAGGGCCAACTTTTTGGAAATATGCGGTTCCTTATTTTACCGAAATGCCCTTAAATAAATCCAAATTTTCAACATCCAACCAAGTTCCCCTATGTTTTTTGAGTTTTTAACATGTAAGCACATAGGACTTAAATAGCCTGAGAGCCACACCTCTGTATCTCCCTAACGAATCTAATGTTAATCTCTTTCACAACAACACAGACTGCTCAATGGCTATTGAATCTTCCCTTTTTCCCATGCTCTCTTTACCTATGTGCTGAGAGACTTTGCCTTGTAGGTCTTGGCTCTTGCTCTTTTCGAGTTGTACTTTTTCCTGATTTATAATTGATGTGAAATAATTTTTCAATATATGTTAAAACAAAGATAGTTACTGATTTCAAAGCTATTTTATTTGTAGACATTTGCTCTCCTCTGTTTGTGATTGAGATTTAATTTTTCCAGTTAATGGTCATTGGTTTCTGCATTGTATTGTATCAGATGTCACCCTTTGAGGGAGCTCCAGAGGAGTTTGATCAGACTATATTTGCAGTTAAGGACAGTACCATTGGGCCGGTTGAGGGGCTCGCTCTTAATCTTGTGAAAGAGCAACAAAGGTAGTGCTTATGGTTTCATGGTGGCTTATATCCATAGTGCACACACAAATACTACTACACATAATATGTGAAAACATGAAATGTTCCTTAGGCTTTTAGTCTGGAATTAGCACGTTGAGATGATAAAAGATACAGAGCATGTGATTTAGGGGATTATTTCTGATACTTCCACTCTACACATGTAGTTCAGTGTGCAGAAGTTTTCTAGTTCACTTTACATCAACCAACCTAGTTTACAAACCTATACAAGTTGAAGAGACAATAGTTTCTAACTTCAAGTACACTGTCTTGAAGTTTTTTTTCCAGATCTCTATGTAGTGAGGGCATCCTAGTTGTTGAACCTAAATAGTACTACAGTGCATGCTTATTACTCTGTGCATGTAAGGTCTGGTTTATGAACATATCAAAATAATAAGCAATAAATTTGTTCTCGACTTAAGATGATTGAGAACTATAGGGCATGTCAGATGTGTTTAGCCTGCATGTAAAGTTTTCAATCCATGCCTATCCAACATAAAAAAAGGGGTAAAAAGATTAATTTTCTGTGAACTTTTTTCCGGTGTTTTGCCGACTAAGTTATCAAAATGCTTGAGGTAATGCGTGTTTCGTCGCTGTTAGTTCCATTTTGTGCTCCTACTACTCTTATGGCTCAGGTATACCATGATTATGCCTTAATACCATGATGCTGCTTCTCAGTAAAAGGAGATACACCGACACTGCCAACTTCACTTTGCGCTGTGGGGTGTGCCAACTTGGACTAGTCGGCCAGAAGGTTATTTCTTAACTTACCTCTTTTGATTTTCTAAATGTGTGTGGTTGTGCGCATGAGATTTCCTTTATTCTTAGTATACTGAATAAATTTTGATGAATATTCAGGAGGCTGTGGAGCATGCACGAGCGACAGGACATGTCAACTTTCAAGAATACAGATAACAGAAATATAGTCCCAATTTCGTTGCAGTGTAACTCCTTTGTATTCACTTATTGTTTCAATGTCTGTCAAATAAGTATAATGTTGGATGTTGCGATTTATGTAGAAGAACAAACATAGAAAAATACTGTTGTAGCAGGTTTTACCATCATTTTATGGGTCGTATGTTCGGGTGAATCGATTGAATACCCTTTACCTTGTTTGTTATTGCCCTCAAACTTATTTAATTCTTCTTCATTCTCCCAAGAAAAGCCATTAGCTCGAACAAATTTATACCTCAACTTTGGGATGGTTCCCATCAGCTGGTTGTTTGAAATCGACAAATTGGGAAGCATTTTAAGACCGGTAATGACTGAAGACCTGAACTGACCAACCAGGCCAGCATCATTTACAGTGATTGATGTCAAACGGCCATTACTACAAGCTATCCTAAACCAATTCAGGGGGAATCCATCGGAGTCGAAGGACTTTGAATCCATCGGGGACAAGAACTTTCCAAGAAGGGTCTGCATTACGCCTTGTCTGTATAATGTATATGGCCAAAATTTACATGGAAAGCAATAGTGTACACATACACGCAATGGAAAGTAATAGTTTCCGCTTTAGAGCCAGTCTGTTTTAACACAGGAACCAACTTCCTCAAACAGATAGAAAATATAGAGCCAGAAACAAATTCCAATTAGAGAACAAACGGAAATAGAAACTTAAATAATATCATTCAACTTGGAACAAATTTGTTAATTCAGAATCACATCCTTTCTTTGTTCTTAGAAATTAAAGAATTGCTAATCAATCAATTACAATGTGGAAACTGTAACCTATACATCATATCATATACAACAAATAACAGAGCCAAGGTGGCCAGTTTCTATACTTCAAGAGCAGATCTCGCCTTCCTCCCACCAGATCTCTCCTTCCTCCCAATCTCCATTCAAAAAGGCCTCTTCATCCTGACCTTGCAACTCATCATCTTCCCTGAGGAATACACCCAATTTCTTAAGCGGCAATCCGAGGCGGACCTGAAGAAAAGGATCTTCACTGCCACAGCCACACAGCATCTCAAGTTGTTTGAGATCCTGTAAAGGGTCCTCAAATTGCACAGACTTCTTCATGTTCGAAATGGCAAGGCGAGCCGACTCCCTTTGCTTCATCCGCTGCATCGATTTTCTCCTTGGTGGAGAATCAGGTACACCCTTAAGTATCTTGTTTGCTTTCAATATTGTACCTGAAAATCTTAGCTTTAGTGCATGAATTCGGCTAGCCTTGCATTGGGAAATATTCTCTGAGGCCTGATCCATGGCATTATCAACAAGGGTGGCCAACTCATCATGTTTGGTTGAATCAACTGACTGAGAATCAGAAACCCCAAGCCCTTGACTTTGAAGAACGCTAGAAGGAGAAGAGGTCTTGCCCTGTTTCAGTTTGGGTAACACTGCCAAAACCTTGACTTTGGGCAGAGGAGAAGGACAAACAGACTTAGGGTTTTTCTCCAGGGCTTCTTTCCACTTGCTCTCAAAAACACCACTGAGATGCTTGGCTGCTGCACGCTCAATCCTCCCAGGTGGATAATATCTTAAAGCATTTGACAAGGTAAGCCTCACATCAGCGGCAAACCCATCAGGGCTGGAGTAGACACCCCTCTCCAATTTGGATTTCACAGTAGCGAAATCCATCGGCCTCCAGATGTCGTGGAAATAAACCGGATCAACCACAGGCTTCTCAAAGTAACTACTCACATGGCGCAGGTTCATCAGACACCCCAAAATTTCAGAACAATTAATATCAAAACCTAATTTTTGCCTCTTGAACTTCTGGGTCTGACAGAGACCTTCAAAACCTAACTCCGCCGATTTTCTATGCTTTCTAGGAGACGAAGCCAAAGGGATGGTCTTTACCTGTTTGGGCGACAAACCCTTGCGCAGAGGAAGAGAAGCAGTCGGCTTTTTCTCCACGGCTAAATTCTGCTGGGTCTCAAAAACCCTAGAAACCCTCTTGCTCTTCTGCGTCTGAAATGGGAACTCAAACGGAGCAACGTCATGCCCCAATTCTTTACGCTTTCGATTTCGAGTAGACGATGCCATTCTCGATTCTCGACTCCAAAACCCAAAATTCGTACAATTGTTGGACAGTGAGAGAGAGAAAGAACTCGCTCGCTACTTTCAAAACCCAGAAATCACAAATCGTTACTCGCTCCTTCTTGAACCTAGAAAACCACTCGTTCGTTGCAGACAAACAGAACGAGAACTCGTTTCTTCGTAAACCACTCGACCCAAAACTCGCCTCTATCGTTGCAGAGAACAGAGAGAATGGGAGAGAGAGAGAGAGAGAGAGAGAGAGAGAGTTTTGGAACCTAAGGAGTGCAGTGCAGTGTTCACGATTTAGGGTTTGCAGAGAAACAGAGCGAGAGAAAGAGAGAGACGATAAAAGGAGGGGAATGTATGCGTTCTGGCGCTAACGGTCTTCTTTTTTATGTTCAAAATGAAGGTCGGTGCTGTGACTTGGTTGGTACTGAAGCTTTGTAAAACTTGTATCAGTAATACGCGTGATAAAGTAAAAAAACCACGCGTAAACATGGAATAAAAATATATATATTTTCTTTCCTATTCCCAAAAGGACTTATTAAAAGGTAAAATAAGAAACACAAAATTAAAAAGTTTGATTTACTTATTTATAAATCAAAAAATATTTTCAGACCCATCACCCAAAATTTAAAAGCTTTATTCATTTATATTAATTTACAGAAATTTGTGTTTAAAAATAAAATTTGGAAAGTTTGTCTATGATTTTTATAAAAAAAGTGGAAGTTCAAAACAATTAATTATGTAAAACTTCTGCCATGGATGGATGGTAAAATACCTTGATAAATTAAATAAAATCAAAATCAATCTACCTAAAACTTATATCAGTGATGGATAAAGTTTTATTCAATTATCAAAGAGAACATTAAATGAAGTACTAGTAAAACTTAAATTGCATAATTTGAAAAACAAAAATATCATGAATAATTTACCATCAATAACGCGACTTATTTTTATTAAATGTAAATGAATAATTTATTAAAACCAAAGAATCAAGGACAAAAGTGTCATCAAGTGCCAACGGGATCTAGCTGCCTAGTGGAGGAGGACCCTGACTTGCCAACAAGAGGTATCTGGTTCGAACCTCCAGGGCTTGACTTGCTGACGGATAATTTATTAAAACCAACAAATCAAGGACAAAAAATATTTTCAGACACATAAATAAACATATTTCAGACCCATCACCCAAAATTTAAAAGTTTTAGTCATTTATATTGATTTAAGGAAATTTGTGTTTAAAAAAAAAATTGGAAAGTTCGTCTATGATAAATTTTAAAAAAGGTGAAAATTCAAAACAATTAATTATGTAAAACTTCTACCATGGATGGTAAAACATCTCATAAATTAAGGAAAATTAATTGAACAAAATAAATCTACGTAAAACTTCTATCAGTGATGGTAATAAAACATCTTTAAATAAGGAAATGGATCAAGTTTTTTTCAATTATCAAAGAGAATATTAAACGAAGTACTAGTAAAAATTAAATTGTATAATTTGAAAAACAAAATATCATGAATAATTTACCATCAATTACGCGAATTTTTTTTAAAGGGTAAATGAGTAATTTATTAAAACCAAAGAATCAAGGATAAAAGTGTCACTAGGTATAGATGCAACTTATTGATGATATCAGTTTCTAACTTAGTGAAAAATAAATAAATAGTTTCCAAATTAACCTAGATAAAAAGAACAAGAGGACAAGATAAATTTAAGGCACAAAAGATTAGTAAATATCAGAGAAAGTGAGGCAAACATCAATATTTGGATGTTAACAACGGTAGATGAGAATCAATTAACAGGTGAAGACAAAGAAAGAAAGAACCCAAAATCCATAAAACTTGGAAAACAAGTGTACTAACCAGCACATGATATATATTCTACTTAATTGAAGATGTAATTTCTCAATTTATAATGCGGACATTGAATGAATCACAAGACAAAAATTCAAAATCAAATCAAATGAAAAGGTAAATCAAGAAACACAAAATGAAAAAGTTTGATTGACTTTACACTATTTAGAGCATCTCCAATCGAAATGTCAAATCCAACGTGGCAAGTTTTGACAAAAAAATTTGACAGTTTTAAGCCTCCAACCGTTATGCCAAATCCTAGTTGGATTGACATCATTCACTTTTGCTGTCAAAAATGACAGCCCACAAGTTGAGATGTCTTTTTTTATTTTATTATTATTTTAATGCTAGGCCCACTCATTCTCTCCTCCTCCATATACAATTTTTACCCTATTTAATATTTTACTCTTAAATATTGAGCCAACTTGCCTTTAAAACTAATAAAATAATATATATTTGACATATCGGTTGGATAAAGAATTTCACAATATGTCAAATTGCCACATAAGCCATCAAATTTAAATTTGATGTTTGGAATTTGACATCTCCCTTGGAGATGCTCTTATAAATCAAAAAATATTTTCAGACACATAAATAAACATATTTCAGACCCATCACTCAAAAATTTTAAAAGCTTTAGTCATTTATATTAATTTAAAGAAATTTGTGTTTAAAAAAAATTTGGAAAGTTTGTCTATGATTAAAAAAAGGTGAAATTCAAAACAATTAATTATGTAAAACTTATGCCAGTAAAACACCATGATAAATTAAGGAAAATCAAAATCAATCTACATAAAACTTCTTTAACTAAGAAAATGAATAAAGTTTTATTCAAGGGCCAGAATCGAGGGACACACATTTTTAACACACATTATGACACTTTTTATGATCATTAGATTGAAGAGTATCTAATGGCTGAAATTGCATATAGCATCAATGTATACTAATTTTCTTTTTAAGTAATTAATAAACATTGGAAATGACAAAATGCTTTAAACTTTTCCATTTATCTTCATTATCTTCATCATTTCCTTTGAATTCGTAGAGACACAATGGGCTCAAATGGGTTAAGATGTGAGTTAAATTAAAATAGGACTCTACCGAACATATGGATCAAAACAATACGGATCGACACTCTTGCGTCCGGAAGGCAAATGATGAGAATGAGTTCAAACTCTCACTTTGTTTGCAAAAATTCAATTCAAATTCAACAATAAAAATTGAAATTAGAAAATGGAAGGCAAATTATGCGAATGAGTTCAAACTCCCAATTTGATGGATAATGGACATAACTAACAGTAGGAGGGGATCGACACAAATTGAAAAATAAATAAATAGTTTCCAAATTAACCTATAGATAAAAGTAACAAGGTGTTTTTCCTTTCCTTTAGTGCTTTCTTGGCACCCCGTGCCTTCGGCTTGATTCCCCAATTTTTCGATAGCATCCTTTGCCATTAGCTTACGCCTTCGGCCCACACCTTCAGCACGCCGTACTTTCGACTCACGCCTTCGGCACCCTATGCCTTCAGCCTGCTCCATTTATCTTCATTATCTTCATCATTTCCTTTGAATTTGTAAAGACACAATGAACTCAAACAGGTTAAGGTGTGAGTTAAATTAAAATGGGACTCTACCGACCATATGGACCAAAACAATACGGATCGACACTCTTGCGTCCGGAAGGCAAATGATGAGAATGAGTTCAAACTCTCACTTTGTTTGCAAAAATTCAATTCAAATTCAACAATAAAAATTGAAATTAGAAAATGGAAATTAATATTACATATAGGTCGTGTTTGGGTGGAAGCAAAACTTTGTGAGGCCTTCTACACTACCGACGCTTATCAGCCAAACAAAGCGGAAGGAACTGTAGGGTCCAGTAACCGTAGAGAAGGCGGGCCCAGTGGACAGAGTCAAGAGTGCAGAGTCGTGACTATAACACACCTTTGCGGCTTTGCCTATATATATGTTGAAGAAACTGCGAGCCCAAAGACACTGCGGGAGTTTTGAATCCAAGACACAGCCATGGAAGCACATCAGAAGAAGCAGCTGGTGGCGGTGGGTTTTCTTATCTTTACAGTCTTTATTTCTGGTGTCGGAGCTTGGACTGGTGAAATCCACGGCAGAGTTGTTTGTGATGTCTGTGGTGACTCCGCCGTTGGACCTGAAGATCATGTTCTAGAAGGTCCTTTCTTTCTCACTTTGCTCAAATCAGCCCAATAGCTATTTGTTTTTGTAATTATGTGTTGCTTGGTGAAAATTTTGAACTGGGTTTTTGTGTTTGGCTTGTGATTTTTATGGGTTGGTGGCTATGATCATTTCTCATCTATGCGTTTTGAGTCTTTGGGTTGGTGGTGATGATCATCATGTTTTTGCTACAATTTTTCATTTTGTCCAATTGATTTCTTTTGATGAGTTTGCGAGCTTGTTTATGAGCTTAATTAGATCACCTTGAGATGATTTTTCTGAGACATTAACAAATTGAAAATTGCTCTGGTTTTAATGCTGTTTGATGGTTTTGCCCAATCTGAATATATTATTTTGTAATGGTCTGCATTCCTTTATCTTTCTAATGGATATAAAGACATAAAATTTATGTGTTTGAATACTTTTCTCTTCATGGATATAAAGACATAAAATTTGTGTTTTCGCTTAATCCTATAAACGATTACTAATCTTTTAAATGTTTAAGAAGTCCTCTTTTTGTCATCTATAGCATGAAATTTGATCGGATAATTGCAGAAATCAATGTGAAGCAACAGTGGATTTTGAATTTATAGTCTACCTGTTTTGCATAACTACTAGTACCTTCCAACAACAGTTTTTATATCATCGTTATGAATTTACATCATTGGACTATGTTCTTGAATCTTATCGAAACGGTATTTACCTCTTATGTTAAAGTTATACAGGTGGAACATTGATTTATGTCATTGAACTGCACAAGGTCTTCCAATATTCCCATCTGAACTTGTTGCCTAAATGTTTTCATTCACATTTTCATTTCATCAAGATTACCTTGTGATAGCTTACAATCAAGAAGCGATGCTCCATCTACTTAAAATAGTTGATAGTAGGCTTAGGAAATGAAAGTTGTATTTAAATAGGTGGGAGAAGCATGATATTTTGACCTATATTGGTCTTGGCCAATTGCTATCTAGGTGTGGAAGAAAATCATCTTGTTGAGTAGGAAACATGTTGTAGTTTTGGAAACTTCAGAGAAATTATTCTGAATAAAAAATTTCAATTCAAAATCTGATAGAAACTGTGTTGACAACCTGGTTCATGGCTTCTAGGTCCCATTTTCAATTTTGAACATAGGATTTCAGTCTTTTGAGAGATGAATGGCTGTTCTCCCTTTGTACATGGAAACTTTGGTTGTACAATAAAAAGAAAGAACTTGACATCATTGCTGAAGTACTGACAGGCGGCTGCATTGCCGAAATACATTTTTCACTTGAGCTAGAGGAAGATCTTGTTGGATTAAGTTCAATCAGTTCGGAACTTTAGGAGATCCTCACCAACATGGTACATAAACCAGTTTTTCTTTTTCATGAATCTGATATAAGTTAGGACTTTTACCCAGAAACTTATAAACCATGAACAAAATGCCAAAATATCTATATTTATTTTTCAATGACTTAGTTTCTTATTTCAGACTTTTTTCTTTGATGATTTCATCTGTTGGATTTTGTTTTTAAATGCAATAGAGATATTATGACAAGTTCACATCCATGTGATTTGTGGTGACTTTTATCATTTGAAGCTGGTAATGAAATTAAAATGGTTAGTGTATGTTTTAGCTTTGTAACTGCTATCTAGGATGCAATTACAATGTTAGATCAGTGTATTAGTGGAACTTTGACATTCTTGCACTTGTTTTTCACTTTGGATATGGCCGAAATGAATGGTTTTGACCCTTGATATTGTTATGGTGCAGGTGCTGAGGTAGCTGTTCTATGCATTACAAAATCAGGGGAAGTTCTAAATTACCAGGCATTCACGAATGATAAGGGGATATATACAGTGGCAGAGACAATGCCTGAGAGCGACCGCTGGGATGCATGCCTGGCCCGGCCCATCAGCAGCTTCCATGAGCATTGCACTCATGTTGGGGATGGTAGCTCAGGAGTGAAGTTCAGTTATAATCACCCATCAGGCAATTCGCACACCGTCAGAACTTTCGTCTATCGACCAGCAATTGTACCAGCATACTGCATTTGAGAATTCTAAGCTCAATGTACATCTATATTGTTTAGTTGCAATATGGGCTTGGTTTTACCGAAATGCAGTCATCATACAATGAGCGTGATGAAAGGGCATGTGTGAGGTTAATGCTGTAATGTAGTTTATGATGAACATAGTTCATGTTAGTTTAAACCCAATCCTTGATTGGAATAATATACATAACCTTAGAGGAATTAACATAAAAATTTAGGCTTGTTTACTTGTTAGAAATTTAAGTGCTTGAAAAGTAACTTTGGTAGATTCAAGGTTAGCATCTAATCAGTCATGGCACTCTCTTAGGAGCTTGATCGATTGTAAGAGATTTAAAGTTTATCATGTCATAGGCCGGTTGCATTCTGGAGGTTTGAGATTGGAACAGAGGACGTATATCATAAAACCTTGCTGATCACCATATTTACTTTGAACATCTATAGAAGGGAACACTGATCCTTTACAAACGTACAGTTGGTGCAGTAAATTCCTGCGAAGTTATCTCATATTTCATAAGAACTTACAAACTCCTTGCTACGATATTCTCGTAATTAAGTGAAGATACATCAAAATAATGCCATTAATCGGAAATAATCTAAGAGATTGCTCGAGTCCTGGGTTACCCTTTTGGGGGGCCTGCCTGTGATATATGCTCATGCGTCAAATATACCTCCAGAAAAAGAAAAAAAAAGTAATCATTTTTCCAAGAATACTTTATCTATCAAAAAAACTCATGATCTACGGCTGTGACACCATCCACTTGGTGACAGACTTAATGTGGGCCCGAGTGCTGAGGTGTCGATAAATGGGAGATCGGTGGACGTGGCCAAAAGCCATATAAACTATATAATTAACCCCTACCAAAATGTCGAGAAGCTCCACCTGAAAAAGGTAACTGTATACTACAAGTAAGATACGAAGGAGGGGTATAAATGTCAGTCCAACAAATATTTTCCCAAAGCAACCGTTGAAAGACTCCAAAGGGAAACTGAAATAACTTGAATTGTCTTCAGTTCGATAGAAGACGTAGAAAAGAGATTCCATTTGGGCGAGCTCAAACTCGAAGCCCCAGAGAAAATGATACAACGGCTGAAAAGGTTAAGAGCTGCATTTGGAGCCTCATTTCTCTGGCTCGTTTGCTTGGTTTACTTCACCCAGGTTTTTCATTCTCTTCCCCCTCCATCTCTGAGATGATAAATTTATGGTCTTGGTGTACTTAAAACCTCTGTGTTACTTTCTTTTGTTGATTTGTGAGGAATTTAATCTCTTGGGTCATTATATTATGCTGTTTTTTGTGTTTCTAGGAGGTGGAGATTTGTGATTCTAGCTTTTTGGGTTTGTGGGTTGTGTGTATTTATTGATTTTGGGTGATTTTGAGAAAGATTTTGTATGGGAAATGCTCTGTCCTTGTTAAGAAGTTTCTGATGTTATTAGTAGGCAGGTGAATTTTGTTTGATTTTAAAGCATCCCAATCGATATGGTGATTGATATGTACCTGTTTGATATATTGTAGGGTTTCAGATCCTTTGTATGGACGGCAGTTTCTTACCAGCTGAAGGATAGGCTTAAGTTGTCACCCTCATCTTCCCAATTTGTGTTTTCAATTGCTTTCTTCCCATGGAGCATTAAACCATTATATGGGTAAGGATCTTCTTTTACCAAGTACAAGCGCTGGGAACAAGAACGTATGATTTTGATTTAGATGTGTTCATGGATCTTCTAGATAACAGCTTTGCTTATTTACATTTATGCCAATTATACTTGAATTCAAATATCTGTCCTAAGTTTGTAATGCAGTTCTAGTTGCATCATGTTGTCTAATGACGTTGAAAAAGGTTCCATCATTAGTCTTCTTAGAAATTCAAAGCACAACTTAATCCTCACAGTGAAGTCATTTAGAAGCAAATTTAGAGTAATTTAATGAAAATGGAATCGTCACCTAATGTGACGAAAGAAAAGGATATCGATAATAATGAAGGATGTGCATGATGATTTTGCTTATTTTATGTATTATTATTTTTTAATAATGGTATATCATCCTAAACATAGAATCTCTATTGTTGTTCTGAGTGAGGACATTGCATGTCTTCAATGTTTGTAGCATGCACGATAAATTTTGATGAATATTCAGGAGGCTGTGGAGCATGCACGAGCGACAGGGCATGTCAACTTTCAAGAACACAGATAACAGAAATATAGTCCCAATTTCATTGCAGTGTAACTCCTTTGTATTCACTTATTGTTTCAATGTCTGTCAAATAAGTATAATGTTTGATGTTGCGATTTAAGTAGTCTGGGAAATGTTGTACTGTACCAACAAAAAGAACAAACATAGAAAAATACTGTTGTAGCAGGTTTTACCATCATTTTATGGGTCTCATGTTCTGGTGAATCGATTGAATACCCTTTACCTTGTTTGTTATTGCCCTCATACTTATTTGATTCTTCTTCATTCTCCCAAGAAAAGCCATTAGCTCGAACAAATTTATACCTCAACTTTGAGATGGTTCCCGTCAGCTGGTTGTTTGAAATCGACAAATTGGGAAGCATTTTAAGACCAGTAATGGCGGAAGAGCTGAACTCACCAACTAGGCCAGCATCATTTACAGTGATTGATGTCGAACGGCCATTACTACAAGCTATCCTAAACCAACTCATCGGGGACAAGAACTTTCCAAGAAGGGTCTGCATTACGCCTTGTCTGTATAATGTATATGGCCAAAATTTACATGGAAAACAATAGTGTACACATACACGCAATTGAAAGTAATAGTTTCCACTTTAGAGCCAGTGTGCTATTTTAACACAGGAACCAACTTCCTCAAACAGATAGAAAATATAGAGAAAGAAACAAATTCCAATTAGAGAACAAACAGAAATAGAAACTTCAATAATATCATTCAACTTGGAACAAATTTGTTAATTCAGAATCACATCCTCAATTTCTTTATTCTTGGAAATTAAAGAATTGCTAATCAATCAATTAAAAAGTGGAAACTGTAACCTATACATCATATCATATACAACAAATAACAGAGCCAAGGTGGCCAGTTTCTATACTTCAAGAGCAGATCTCGCCTTCCTCCCACCAGATCTCTCCTTCCTCCCAATCTCCATTCAAAAAGGCCTCCTCGTCCTGACCTTGCAACTCATCATCTTTCCTGAGGAATAAACCCAATTTCTTAAGCGGCAGACCGAGGCGGACCTGAAGAAAAGGATCTTCACTGCCACAGCCACACGGCATCTCAAGTTGTTTGAGATCCTGTAAAGGGTCCTCAAATTGCACTGACTTCTTCATGTTCGAAATGGCACGGCAAGCCGACTCCCTTTGCTTCATCCGCTGCATCGATTTTCTCCTTGGTGGAGAATCAGGTACACCCTTAAGTATCTTGTTTGCTTTCAATATTGTACCTGAAAAACGTAGCTTTAGTGCATGAATTCGGCTAGCCTTACATTGGGAAATATTCTCCGAGGCCTGATCCATGGCATTATCAACAAGGGTGGCCAACTCATCGTGATTGGTTGAATCAATTGACCGAGAATCAGAAACCCCAAACCCTTGACTTTGAAGAACGCTAGAAGGAGAAGAGGTCTTGCCCTGTTTCAGTTTGGGTAACACTGCCAAACCCTTGACTTTGGGCAGAGGAGAAGGACAAACAGACTTGGGGTTTTTCTCCAGGGCTTCTTTCCACTTGCTCTCAAAAACATCACTGAGATGCTTGGCTGCTGCACGCTCAATCCTCCCAGGCGGATAATATCTTAAAGCATTTGACAAGGTAAGCCTCACATCAGCAGCAAACCCATCAGGGCTGGAGTAGACACCCCTCTCCAATTTGGATTTCACAGTACCGAAATCCATCGGCCTCCAGATGTCGTGGAAATAAACCGGATCAACCACAGGCTTCTCAAAGTACCTACTCACATGGCGGAGGTTCATCAGACACCCCAAAATTTCAGAACAATGAAACTCAAAACCTAGTTTTTGCCTCTTGATCTTCTGGGTCTGACAGAGACCATCAAAACCTAACTCCTCCGATTTTCTATGCTTTCTAGGAGACGAAGCCAAAGGGATGGTCTTTACCTGTTTGGGCGACAAACCCTTGCGCAGAGGAAGAGAAGTAGTCGGCTTTTTCTCCACGGCTAAATTCTGTTGGGTCTCAAAAACCCTAGAAACCCTCTTGATCTTCTGGGTCTGAAAAGGAAACTCAAACGGAGCAACGACATCCCCCAATTGTTTCCGCTTTCGATTTCGAGTAGACAACGCCATTCTCGATTCTTGACTCCAAAACAGAGCGACAACTCGTTGCTTCGTAAACCACTCGACCCAAAACACGCCTCGCTCGTTGCAGAGAACAGAGAGAATGGGAGAGAGAAAGAGAGTTTTGGAAACTAAAGAGTGCAGTGCAGTGTTCACGATTTAGGGTTTGCAGAGAAACAGAGCGAGAGAAAGAGAGAGACGATAAAAGGAGGGGAATGTATGCGTTCTGGCGCTAACGGTCTTCTTTTTGATGTTCAAAATGAAGGTCGGTGCTGTGACTTGGTTGCTACTGAAGCTTTGTGAAACTTGTATCAGTAATACGCGCGGCGTGATAAAGTATAAAAACCACGCGTAAACTTGGAATAAAAATATATATTTTCTTTCCTAATCCCAAAAGGAAACCCAAAATTAAAAGGTAAAATAAGAAACACAAAATTAAAAGTTTGATTTACTTATTTATAAATCAAAAAATATTTTCAGACCCATCACCCAAAATTTAAAAGCTTTATTCATTTTTACAGAAATTTGTGTTTAAAAAGAAAATTTGGAAAGTTTGTCTATGATTATAAAAAATAAAATAAAAAAGTGAAAATTCAAAACAATTAATTATGTAAAACTTCTGCCATGGATGGATGGTAAAATACCTTGATAAATTAAAGAAAATCAATCGAAAAATCAAAATCAAAATCAATCTACCTAAAACTTCCATCAGTGATGGTAATAAAACATCTTTAACTAAGGAAAGTTTTCTTTGATTATGAAATAAAACATTAAATGAAGTACTTGTGAACATTAAAATCAATTGAAAATAAAAATAAAAATCAATAAGTGTTGTTAATAAAACATCTTTAAGTAAGGAAATGGATAAAGTGTTCTTCAATTATCAAAGAGAACATTAAATGAAGTAGTAGTGAAACTTAAATTGCATAATTTGAAAAACAAAAATATCTTGAGCTAAGGGCATTGCTCAACCTTTTCAACCAACTTAGCTCTATACCCTAATGGCGAGCAGACAAAAGTATTTATTTAGTAGGTTAGTAGCACTTTTAACCAGTATGGGTTGTCAGTCTTAGTTCCCATTTCCCAAATCACATTGGACCAGAGATTTTCCATTTCCTACAAGAAACTAAATCGAACATTTCTCATAACAAAATACATATTACAGATAGGGAAATGTTTCGTTTGTCTCCCATTTTCCTCAAATGGTGTCCTCTAGACTCAAAATGATACAAATAATATGACTTGATTTCTGGATCACTTGCAAAGACCCCCAAAACAAGCAGAACCAACAGCCCCTCATATGACACAAGATAACCTAGCCGGGTTGTTCATCCAGATTATCATGGAACTGTGAGCATAGCATAATAATGGGTGTAAATTGGGAAACAAGATGTGAGAGTCCATTATCATCTGCATTATTCAGACTCTTCATCCCCACCGCATGCGAGCAGTTTCAAGTAGAAGAAAGTTGGTACCTTGCACGGTGAGAAATGGAACTACTTATTTTTGTCCGGGTTTGTGAGTATTTTGGATGAGCAAGCTCTGCCTCGCTACTTCTAGATCTTCTGCTTAAGCACATGACGCAATTGAACTTTTTGACTGTCCAACCTTGCCTCCAAAAGCTTTGCCTTCAAACTATGCTTCTGCGCCCCAAGAGGAATGCACCCTTTCATTCCTCGAACGTGATTCCCTGACTCGGGAGAACTCCACTGCCCCACTAAATCAGAGGGGCTAAGCCCGCCTTTACCTGAACCCCGATCCGGAGATACGATACCCCCAGTAGATATCCTTCCATTTGAAAGCCTGCCATTTATTCCCTCTAAAGAGATTATCTTGTAGTTGTCCCCGTTATTTTGGCCGGATCGCCAAAGCCTTGCTATTGATGATACCTTCTTCATTTGCTTTGTTGGTACCGAGCAAACCTCACTGATTTCAGTAATTGGTGTTTCCTCACCTTCATTGTCTTCCCATTCTGTTCCACTCTCTGAGACATTACTCTCTCGAAGATTCTTATTGACAGATGGGGCACTCCCGTCTGGTGAGTAGCTTGAGCCCTGATCCTCAAGATGGCTCACAGTTTCCCATCCACTCTCATCTTCTTCTATATCACCATTATGACCAACATATGCAATTGGATGTCTTTGGATCCGGTCCTTGTTGATTTCATTGACTTCAGGACTCACAGTACGAATTTTGGAAGCATGGCTAGCAGGGCTGTAGGCAACACACTGCTCAATCTCCCTCTCATTAGGCTCACCAAAATTAACCTCTTCGAACACGGAAAAGATATCATCAGGATTGGGGGGTTCATAAGAAACGTCCTTGACGTCTTGAATATTCACAGTAGCAACAGCCTGTCGAAGAAACTCTGCTTCTCTCATTTCCTTCACATCTGGGGTTGCACTTCTTGACCTCAGAAAATTCTCTAGATCTACCACAAGCTTGTTCATCAGAGAATACTTCTCCTCAACTGCCACCTTAGCATCAACCAGCTTCATTTGAACACGTTCTTCACGCCAGACCTCAGCCATCTGTAACATCTTCCTTTCCTCTTCCACTTCCTCTCTGAGTTTCATCGATTCTCTCTTCAATGCTTCAACTTCAGCCTTGTCTTCTCCAATTTCCTTAGCAAGCTCATCACATACTTCCTCAATTAATTCTCTCCCCTTTCTTTCTTTTTCGTAGTCCTGCATGTATCGCTTTGCTGATAACTTGGCATCAGCAAGCTCATTAACCAATTTGGAATTGAGAATTTCAGTTCTCTGACGATTTTTCCTTTCCCGGTTCAGTTCAGCCTTGATGTCATCAATAAATGCACGGACTTTCTCATGCTCTCTGCTCCTCCATGAAACCCTTTCCTCACTGACGTTCCTTAAGAAGTGTTCGAGTTTCTTTTTTGAGGAACGCCGATCCATCTCAAGCTCCTGAATTCGAGCTCGAGCCTGCTCTAACTCAGCTTCAAGTACAGATACCACTGATGCAGCACTTGCTTGTTGATCAAGAAGCTTCATTTGGCTGTAAATTTGTCGTACCTCATCTGATGTTTTCAAGCAGACAGGATCCCATTTTGTTTGCCCCTCCATGGCAGAGTTGGATAACTGAAATTAACGTTTGAGCTAAAAATTAGAGGCAGAAAAAAAAACAAAAAAAAACAGACCTTAAATTGTTCCAGGGGGAAAACAGATCTCAAATAAGAGATGTTGAGAAACCAATGGAAAAGAGGAAAAAAGTTAAACAGATTAGACTGCTTGTTCTAGAATTTTAAGTAAATATATATGAGTTCTTCTCTAATAAGATCCCTAAATAAGGACATGTTTCCTAGCCGGCTGAGGTGCACCTGAATGCATTTCAGTTGTCCATATTTGATCTAATGGTTGAGAAAAAAGACATTAATAGAAAATAAATCACATGTAACATTAAATTTTCATATTTCTCCCTTTTCTCTACAGTTGGAAAGTCCACCAAGCCTTGTTATGCTTCTCCCTCTCACAAAATTCCATATTTTCCCCCTTGTTTTCCATCAGACAATGTTGCTAATTAAAGACCTTACATCTTTTGATTCAATTAAAAGACTACGGTATACATCTATTTACACCAAATTTCTTATACAAGTAAATCTTTCTTCTTTATTTTCCATCCAAATATGAGCATTAATGTGTATTTGCTTCTATGTTTAAATACATATTCCCACATGAGAAATCCTAAGAGTAACACAGCTTCTATATTTTCCATAACATTCTATTCATGTGGAAAACAAGAAAGATGATTGGATGAACCATCTTTAACTTTATTTTATTCCCGAAGGAGATGGTTCTTAATAAGTATATAGCATCAATCCTAGGAAAGTAAGTCATCTACAGCAGGGTTCTGCCAGGGAGCTTGACTTAAATGGAGCTAAGCATTTGTGACACGTGTACAAGACAATAAAGGGATCATATTGTACTGAAGTTCATAACATATGATGCTCATTCAGAATTTACAGATCATTGACAATTCATTGTAAGTGATTAAGGAAGAATCATACCTTGGACAAGAATCCATTCCTTGAGGTAGAACTAGGGCTTTGTAAAAAATCATTTGCTTCAGAAGCATATGCTTTGCTGTTGCGATTACGGAGAAACGGTATGCCGATATGGCCAACGTCAGGCTGCATAGAAGACGACAACATTGAAACTCAAAATCCAGAGTATACAACAGCATAAATACCGGCAAGTTGAGATTAAGGCATATTATAACATAGAAGTGCTAAAACAGTACGCAAGGACTATCTCAGAACATATCAAAGAAAAGTGTAACAACCCGGAATTTTCATAATGCATCAAAGAAATGCATAACAGTCCTACCACTGTATCACCATATCTTACAGTTCCATGTTAATACATTCAGATTAACTTGAAGCAACGTCACGAATCTTTTTTAAGAAAGCAGGTCTGAAAATATCTCAAAACCAATTAATTACCAAAGTAAGAGATACTCAGCAGGACATTGATGGAAACTTACAGGCATTACCACCTCAACACAGATTTCATCCTAAACACCTAAGAATACAATCATCATCATGTTAAAAAGATCAAAGAGAACCATTTCATTCTAAAGCTTTAAAGAACACATTCTCTGTAAGATCAATCAACCCAGAGAAGGCTTTTTTCTTTCTTTGTAAGATCAATCAAATATCAGCACCAAATTAAAAAATAAAAACCAAGAAATATATATCATGAAGAAAATATGAAGAAAATAAAACAACAGTACCACAAATATCAGCACCAATAGTCTTTATCCAATTTAAAATTGCAAATTAAACAACACCAAATGCATTAACCATAATTTTTTTTCAAAAGTAAAATACATAAATAAATAAATAAATAAACTTTTTGACAAAAAAGAAAGGTCAAACTCCAATGAAATGAGATTTCATCAAGGTTTCAAAGAAGACCCATTTTACCAAAAACTTTCAGATCTTTGATGAATGCAAAGAAGATAACTTCCGAGACCAAACTCACCTGAAACCCTAGCTGACCACTCCGCCCTGGTACACCCGAAACGGTTTCCGGCAACTGCAGCCGCCATAGCCCGGCGGCGAGCTTCCTGGCCGACATGGCGACCTCTCTTCCCTTCCTGCTCTTCCTCTTCCCCCCGTCTTCTCTCTCCTCCTCAGGGGCATTTTGGTCTTTTCTTCTATCCCCGCGGTGGTCTTCGTGGCCTTCGTCGATCTTCCACTTGAGCAGAGGCGTCTCGGGTCGGCTCCGCTTTCCGGCCGGGAGTCCGGCCCGCTTCAACCGGGCCGAACCGGGAGCTCGGGTCTTTCTGCGAGCGCTGCTGGGCCTAGGTGGGTGAAGATCCGAGTCTGGTGGTGGGAATGTCGGCGTGGGGTGGCGGGGCTTGCTGGATATTTTCATCTTCTTGAGTGAGATTCAGCCATTTAGAGAGAGAAAGCAAGAGAGAGAGAGAGAGGCTGTGAGTGTTTGTGTAAAAGTGTTTGTGGTGTGTGTGTAGTGTGTGAAATGGGAAGGAGGAAGTACAGAGCTGATGAGCGTTACAGAGAGAGAGAGAAAGTTTGAGGGATTTTGTTTGCTGGAGAAAATGACGCACAGAGACACTGAGACAAAGACACACGCAGAGAGACAGGTATAGAAATACGGTGTAAGAGTAGACATACGAACGTGAAATCTTTGTATTGTATTTTCTTTCTTTTTTCATACGGTCAACCACTTGGACCTTCGAGGTTGGTGACATAGACAGCTACTATACGACATCGTTTTGGAAGAACACCTTGTAATTTGAAGAGTATTATTATTAGCGTATAACTTTTTAATAACCAAAACGAGAATCTATAAATAAATTTCTTTTGGAAATTAAAAATATTAACCCTTTTTTTTAAACCATGCTAGGTCAAATGTTCGATTCCCCTCTATTGTAATGAGCCAAAAAAACTAAAATGACGTAGAGTGAGAAATAAAATCACATTAATTCGATAAATTAAATTACTACAACAAATTTTCTATCAAATAGGACATTTCTCCAATGACAGGGAAAGCAGATGCTGAATTGATTTCATATACCATTTTTGTAGGTAAGCATTATGTCCATTATAAATGGCCTCCCATTAGATATTGTACTAGTTTAATTTTGTCACGATAATTAAGTTTTGTGGATCTTTTTGGTTCATTAAATGCTAATAAAATTGGACTCATTATGTGGAAAGCTTCCTCATTGAAAACTCACCATGAATGATTGGATGAAGTTCCCCTTGCCCTTGAATAAATATCGAGAGGGACGATAATATATTAAACTCACACACACTACACAAATATTAAGACTCAAACTCATAACTTTGCCTAAGAGAGCAATTACTTCAAACCACTACACTAGTGGGGGGTTCTTTGCTTGATTTAGTATTTCTAAGCCACTATTAGTGCATTTTTCTTTTTCTCTTTTGTTCAAATTATAGAGGATATTTACAACGAGATGACGCAACCACAATAAAAACATGCTCGCCACAACAGAGTTATCGAACTCGTCACAAATATATACTTCTTCCTTTTGGTCAAACAAATAGATATACCTAAACATTTGTATATGCATTCCTCATTAGAAGGTAACAGTGAAACAGGTCGAAATACTATTTCCTTCTTTAGTTGTATATTTTAAGTAGAAAGTGAAAAATAATTGCAAGCAGAAATCAAACAGTTATTGTATTTCTTTATACATATATCGTGGGATTACTTAATGTGCATGCAAAATCGGGTCATATCATTACAATTAACAAGAACACGTGGGGGAGGCTTATGAAGTAATAGAAGTAGAAGGGGATACAATCAATCAATCAACACACAAAAAAAAGTCCTTGAGATTTACCCTACGTGAATAAAGTCTTTTTCATAAAATTCCAAAAACATAAAAATATAAAACGATAAAAATAACAAAAGCTGTAAATAAATAGTGGCACGGTCCAAGTTCTAAACTCACACATACTCACACATTCGGATGTTGGGACTCAAATTTATCGTCTTTCCTCGGGGAACCTTTACTATTGAGTATCATATCCGTTTGCATTTGATTCTCTAAATTTCAGTGCAGGTCCTGCGGACAATTATTATTTTGTATAGAATTTCTCTTCTTCCCATTGAAGAAAAAAAAAAGAGAAATTATTTCCAAATGCTAATAATACACGCGCTCGAAGTGAGCGTGGTGTTGCCGTTTCATTTTTGTGTCTGCTACTGCTATTTAATAAAGAAGTAAAAAATGGTTTAGATTTTGTAGGTTCATGAGACAGTCACAGATCTACAATCTACCTGTGTTGTTTTCTGTATTTTTATTGTCCTGTTTTTTTTTTTAATTCTAGTTCCACAGCAAAAAAAGGGATCCGAGGGCGTCACCACGTGGATGCTCCACCGGCATACACGTGGCAGCCATGGCCAATGCATTTGAATCCTATGCCAATTTGTGCTAGGCGACGAATGCACCCACATGGGCATGGAAGGAGGGTTTTAAGTTTTAACTCGGTTTGTGAGCCAACCCACATAAACTAAAGCTTAGCATGGTCATGGACTCATGGTGCGACTGCCATGGTTCTTTTAGATCTAAATTAATTATTTTAACTCTCAATTTGGACAATATTTTTATGGTCAACCATACTTGGGCAGTTACCAATTGGGAATCCAACCAACAATCTCTACTGTAATGTTAATGTCAATGTTGAGTGATGCTAGGCACAATCGTGCTACTAATAGAGGATAATATGTATTAATGGCTAAAAATTATTTACATAGTCTCATAATGTATGAATAGTTAATGTCACCAACGTGCATGCATGAGTAACTATTCTTAGTAACAGTATAATTCTTAAATATTTGATATGTTACGTTGTCAAACTATTAATCAAATCACACATACTAACAACTAGTTGCGTCACATGTAGGCTTGATATGGCATTGATCCCTCCGTCCTAAGGTATTTTGAGCATTATGGAGAAAAAAAATTTCTAGCGATGCCCCCGCTAACAAGTAGTCGAATTATACATCTCTTCCTAATATTAGAAGAGGTTCTAAATTCGAATCTCACATCCAATTAATAAAAAAAAAATCTCTAATGTCAAGGAAATAACTCACTTAGTTGATGATATAAACAGACAATCTACAAGATAAACATTTTCATCTCTATCAAACCAAAAAAACTTATGTGAAACAGAAATAACACTATTTTTACCATCTTTAGTCAATAACAAAATGTCACTTGAATAAGTTTTACATGCATAAAATGCCGCAATTGATCCGTTTCACACAAGTGTTTTTCCTACCAAACATATATACGAACCCAAATGCAATATGCTAGATGTGGGACAAGGTAAACTTGGCCCCAGCTACAGTCAGTCCTGAATTGATCCAACCGATGTGGGGGCACCAATGAAATGCTATGCAAGAACCAAGTCGAATACGTTTTATCCAATCGTATGGACGTACGATTTGAGAGAGTTGGGCAGTTGTGCATTATTGGTTGTAGGCTGAATTTGTTTTCGGGACAGTACATAATATACATATATTATTAATGGACCCTCCCTATCGATATCAACAAATAGTTCGGTTTCAATATGAATCTGGTTTTGATTTTGAAGCATTATTGTTTCTTAGCCTAAACATTGAAATTGAAAGTTATGTGCGAGCTTTTCTTCCCTTCTGTCTCCATCTTTGCCCTGGAGAGAGAGACAGATGACTACAGAAGGCTAATGTTTTCTATCCAAATAATTTAACCTCATATATCATATGTGATCAAATTTTCATCAAGAGCATATATACTTGTACTGGATTAAAACGACATTATTCAACAGTCTGACAATATAATACGTTAAACTCTTTAACGATAGATATTACAGGTATAAGAAATTTTGTTTTTTGGTCACTACTGCAAAGCATGACATTGACTATACAATGGAACATCTAAAAAGTCGAAGCATGACTATGATGGTAGGGGACTGATAAAAGTAACTTGTATTAGGTTGATTTTGAGGGGCACCGCTACAATTGTCAAGAAGGAAACGTCATACATCTAAAACACGCTAAAAAATAAGACGCTTAATGTTTTCTAGCTCCTCTTTCCAAATTTTCCAACAATATAAATCTTACGCTTTCAAGCTTAAACAATATATGGTTGTCAACGGGTCTAACTCACTGAAAAATAACCTAATTACTAAAGAATAAAGACAATAATAATAATTCTCCGTCATCTTTTCAATTTTTTAAGTAGTGTGTAAGGAAATTTTATGTTATAAGACTATACGTTGTCAAGTATATTTTGTTGAACTTTTCAGGTCGACGGCCGGCGCCTCTCCAACAACACCGATACTATCCCCACTTAACCACCTACACAATCCTCGAGGTGTGAGGTTTTTATCACAAAAGCGCCGGTGTTAGTTAGAGAGGTATTTCTATTTAAACTACTTTCTCTCTTCTAAATGATGTGGGACAACAATGAGTTCCCAACATATTTCACAAGATCCAACAAAAAAAGAAATTATATTTCACAAGAGTGTTCTAACCTTTATCTTTTTTGGGGGTAAAAAAGTGCCTAACCATATCAAATCTTTACCGGAATGGACAAGCCTTTAGGTATTGTGTGTGTGGCTTGCATGTCTTGGAGAGGTGAGGACGGCCACGTTTGGTGGGGACTGCTTGTCCATTATCATGTTTGAAAATTATAGGTTTTTACCATCATGAACACTTATTTATGAATATATATAGTACTTGGGACATGATAAAGAGGCCATTGGTAGTTTATCAGTAACCATCTAAGCCATTCCCACGAAACTTTTTATTTTTATTTGGGCACACCAATGATGCCAGACATTTGATGCCAGACATTACAAGAGGGTTCCTTGTGGTTTTCTTAATGGGATTTTGCCCTTCAATTGTAAGTTCTTTAAAGTTTAGTTTCCTACAAGTCAACAACCATGATTTTTGGAAGGAAGAAGATGAGGCTGGTGTTTGCCTCGGTTAATGAGAATCCGACCGGCCGGTGGAGTTAGCGTGGCCGGTGGAATTAGGGTGACAAAGGGTACTTAACAAAATGATCGAGTATAAGAGAGACCGGAAATAAAGTAACTCATTTCTCATTCACCTTCACCACGTGAGCTAACCCAAACAGATTCTAAACATTTTCTTTTGTTGTAGCATGAAGCTAGTGAGCATTACGTGTAGGATGGGCAAAATTTCCTTTGACCAAATGTTAGGCGAAATATTAGTACCAATTTCTGCCCTTCGGCCATTGGCGTCAAACCAACTTTTGAAGAATTTTTAGAAACTTGATTGCAGCTTGGGTGAGAAGCCCGCCATTCGAGCAACCTATTAGGGAAAATAAGACCAATGCCGACTTGAACAGTAGGCCTTCGATGGTTACATAATTCAAGGGCATTTGTTGTGATTTTCCAAACCAAATTAATTATGCAGGAAACCTCTTGATTGCTCGAGTAGTTTTATTTATTTATTTAAAAATACTTCGATTTGGGCCTAGACATACTCCCAAGGGTGATCACATGCACAGATAAAACAAAATCTTTTTGTAAGCAATTATCATATCACATGATTTTCTTTTTTTCTTGTTGAGAAAATCACTTTAATTTCAGATACGTGTCTTTTTATTTTCTTTTTCTTTCCAAATATGTGATCTCAATGAATGAAAACTACTTTTTTTTATGTGACTGTCATGAGTCATGACCCAATAGCTGGTTGCAAATATCTGGAATTATCATTACTAAAGAGGATATTAAAAGCAATTCAAATGATGTTTACCTGATATACGAAGTGGGCTGCCTTTTAAAAAAAAAATTTTTATGCAATCCCGACTGAGATAAATTAAAGATGAATTTTTATCATAAATAATCCCTAACCCTAAAATTGTTAAAAGTCCTTATTTTAGTCATCAAACTCTCAAATCAATCAATGTGATCTTTCATCTTTTGGTCTACACATCAATTTAGTCCCTTTTCTTCATTAAGTTTGATCACGTGACCAGCTTTAAAATGATATTTTCATTAAGATATAGCTCAGTTTAGTTATAAAACTCATGCTTTTGCTCAACCATGTCATCTTCTCTCTATTAAGGGTTTTAATTACATTTGGGTTCCATCAAGGAGAGCATCTAGTCTTGTTGAGAAAATATATGAGATTTTTTTCTTTCTTCATGGGTGGACATGTTGCACTTTGACGAAAATACCATTTTAAAGTTGGTCATGTGCCATTACATGACCAATTTTACTGAATATTTTGATGAAATGTGATCAGAGAGACCAAACTGATAAAAGGGTTTGTTTGGAATCTATATCAAATTAGAAGGAACTAAAAGGGACACCATATGCAATGGCGGACCTATTAAAGCACAAGGAGGTGCATATGCACATCTCCTCATCGGAAAAACCATTGTAGGTGCTTCAAATTGCACATCTGTTCAACTGGCGTTTGTGCACTCCAGGTATTCGACAAAATGACTCAACTAAAGTTTGTTTGCTGCGCTACGTTAGCGCACCTAATTTTTTTAAAAAATTAATGGCCAAAACGACGTCGTTTTGGGCCAGGCAAAAAAAAAAACTTAAGAGAAGGCAGACTGCAATTCATGGGCTTTCAACAACATGCTTAGTAGGGCTGGGCATTTGGAATCGAAACCCGACCAACCCGCCCAAACCAAACCGATCAGGTCGGGTTGGTTTGGTTTTTTCAAATTTTTTGGTTATCGGTTTGAACCCAAACCAAACCGAGGTCTATGATTCGGTTTACGGTTTGTAATATCCAAACCCACGGTTTAACCAAACCAAACCGAAGATATTATAAATATATATATATAATCATAGTTTAAAGAAATATATATATATATATATATATATATAGTTTAAAGAAATTTATATATATATATATTACATAGTTTAAAGAAATTTTTATATATATAATACATTTTTCTCCTTCTTCTTCTTTTCTCTCTCTTCTTTTTCTCTCCTTCTTCTCCATCTCTTCCTCTCTTTCTCTCTTTTTTCTTCCTCTCCTCTCCATCTCTCCCTCTCTTCATTGCTTTTATTTCTTCTTCTTCTTCTTCTTCTTCTTATTCTCTCTCTCTCTCTCTCTCTCTCTCTCTCTCTCTCTCTCTCTCTCTCTCTCTCTCTCTCTCTCTCTCTAAGAAAGCCAAAAACCGAAACCGAAACCAAACCAAACCAAACCAACAAGTCCGGTTAACCGAAGTGGTCGGTTTTTATCACTTATGGTTTGGTTTCGGTTTCCAAAATAGCCAAACCGAGAGGGTTCGGTTCGATTTCGGGTTGAGCCCAAAACCAAACTAACCCAAACCGAGCCCACCCCTAATGCTTAGGCATGCATTTCGTGGACTTTAAAAAGTCTTTAAACATGTTTTTCTTTCTTATTTAAACCAGGATTACAAAAAGATTTTAAAAAGAAGGAAATCAATTGGGTTGCTATTGCCGCGTTTTTTTCCTTCTTCACCAAAAGTAAGTTTGTTGTGCTGGGTTTTTTTTTCTTCTTGACCAAAAGCCAATTTGTTTCTTCTTCTCTTTTTAGTTTTCCCCCTTTTTTGTAATCAGTTTTTTTCTCTGATTTGGCTCTTATGATCAGTATTCAGTAGCAAATTCGAGGTATGATCAATTATAATTTATTTATTTAATTCAATTAATTTTATAAAACTTTTAGTCTTTCAAAATTGCACCTATGCTATTAAAAAAAAATTCTGAATCCGCCAGTGACCATATGCATGTGCCCAAGGAACATATATAGTGTAGAGGATAAAGATGTTAAAAGATGTTAATATCATAAAATTTGAAATGTAGTACCGCTCAATGATCATAGGCTCACAGCACCTTTGGCATCATGACTTGTATGGGCCACCATTGAACTCAGTTCTAAGCTCAATGCCTCCTCCAACTTCCAAGGCTCTCCAAAAGGAAAAGAAGTATCACTTACCTATGAGCTGAAAAATCCATCCTCTTTATCACTTGGATTGGTTAATCCATAAGGCCCCAGAACTACTGGATATTGTATTTCTTACATGATTGGGCAGTTTAGTGTCAAGCCCAGAAAGGCATATCTTCTGAAACTCAGCCCATGATATGTTTTGGCCAGAGTGACTAAAATGCCATGCCGGCAATTTTGGTTTTCTTTATTTTTGGAACTTTCTGTAAGCTTTGGATAAATATGTAGAGGATCTTGAAGTATGAAGTACGTACGTACCTTTCTCTGAAATCGTCAATTATTAGATTAAACACGAAATGAAACCGACCAAACCAACGTCAAAATTGTATCATTGTCAAACTTAATCATCACTTGGTTAAGCATAAACTCAAGATAAGGGTTCAAGTCCTTGTTCCTTCCACACGACACAGTTAATCAACTCAATCTTATCTTTATATATATATGAAGATAAGATTGAGTTGGTTAACTCACCTAAATATTGATTAAGAACAAGTTTCTGTCATATAATAACTTTTATATATATATTTTTCATTTAAAAAACTATTAATGATCTAACTGAAAAGTGAAAACTTATAATAATTTTTCAATTAGGATATAAATTATTGTATGGTACTAATATACGGTTTCGTGGTGTAATCTGTTCACTTGTTATAATACGACGCGATCATTATATAGTACCACACACTTTAATTACTTCTCAATATAAGAAATCAACACTACAAAAAAAGTGACAACAATCACCATTATTTGGTGACATTTACTGACTAAAGGCTTTAATCACCCCAGCAAATGTCACCAAACAATGATAATTGTTGTCACTTTTTTTTGTAGTGCAATGAAATAATACGTCGGTCAAAAGAAGAGATCATAATCTCATGTGAATATTTTGGCAGAAATCTCAAGCTTTTGGCAAGGTATGATGAGCCAGTTTTTCAGTGGAAGCTAGCTAAAGTTGGATAGTGAAGTCCATATATACATGTGAGGTACCACGACTCGAGAAACATGTTGGGAACTCTGTCGAACACTGTAGTTGAGCTATCCACCATTGGTAGTAGGAGGCCAACTCTTGGTGAAGCCATTAGTGGACAGCAAGTTGTGGCCAACTTACAAATAACATGTCACGTTGGTGACCCAAGTTTTTGTTTTTGTTTTTTTTGTTTGTTTTTATACGAGCAATATAATTTGGTTCAAGCTTCCTTTTGAATTGCAGTATTTTTTATTTATTTATAAGAAGCGTCCTTTAAAGGAGTATCCAACAGTTGCTTCGACTCAATTATAGAAGTAGTTTAATTTTCCTACAGGGAATGCTTCTATAGCAAATACTTCGGCTTATAGAAAAACTTTTATTAGAAGCACAACAAACTCTTTTATTTTATAATCTAGATACACTTAGAAGATTTTATACGAAATGTTGTCATGAGCACTTTTAATTATCTAAAAGCAATTGAAATATGCAAAGCCATGTGCTGCAAACGTTCCAAAGTTCAAATATCTAATTATATATTATCGGCCTAACTAACAAATACATCTGTTCTATTCACCAACTTTCAAGTCTAAGTCTCAACTAGCTTAATTATAACATTATTTAGGTTAGAGGATCCTCGATATTCTTTATTTACTTCGCCTTTAAATGAAGTCATTTATGATAATTTCTAAAGCATGTGCACGGCGATTATATGGACATGAAAGAAGGGAATTTATTATTAACAATAGAGATGCTATGTATGATACTTAATTTTTTTAGTACAAGCGATTGGGGAGGAGGTTTATACAAATATTTATTGGGTTCGTGGGGGTTTTGAAACTCTGTTCACATGAGTGGAGTTGGACATGATCAACCAACTGAGCTATACCCCACTGACATATATGATTAATAAACCACATCAGAAATGCAAGAAGAATGAAAAAACCTATACCTGGTTAATATTATCTAGAGTTTGTCAACAGGTCACTGGATAATTTCTAAAGCATGTGCACGGTGATATTGACTTTTAGATCACTGGTCTCAGATTCAAAATCCCACATCATTAGCGTGTAAGAAAAACCCCCTACCCCTTTTTAACTTTGACCAAAAAAGAAATATATATACATGTACTATACTAGAGTTTCCTTTCATGTCCTAGCGGGTAATAATTGTTAAGTAATGAAAATATTACCCACAGTTTCCTTGGATGTAGCACGTTGAATGCTAAAGTGTATATGTCAATCAAGAATTTTACACATTACGTATCTCTAAATATTGTTGGTCATGTTTGTTGAGAGTTCTACGTTGGGATAGGACTTTAGGCCACACCATTTATTCCCAATTGATTTTGGGATGAAGCTCCAATCATATTGTGTTTCCCAATATGAATATATAATAAGATCTTGCGTTTCCTAGATCCTATCTATTTCCCATGCTAAACTTCCATTTTCAGGGTCGATCATAAGGGCCCTAAATGGAAGAGAAATTTGCGTGCAACTTGTCGTTTCTATCTCGTAAAGTGGTGAGCACAAATATTTCCAATGTAAAATCATATTATAAATTTTCTTATTGTTTTCTCAATTGTATTGCACACTATACATATTTTAATTACCCAAAGCATCTTGTTTTGTATCCACTTATTTTGAAGTTTGGCACATCACCATCAAAATATTCAAATTTCATAAAGGCTAAGCCAAAAGAGTAGAACAATACAAACAAGACGGCCTCGAACAGGCAAAGCATCATCAACCAACCATCTCCTGTACACCCTAAATACAAACAAGCTAAAACAAGCTGCAACAATCAATTACTAGAAATTATACCACATGGCACATTCCTAGCCGTAACATCATTAGTTTGGTCAATCAAAACCACTGAAAAACAAAAAAGGGAAGAAAAAAAAAAGGAAGTGTGCTAATAGTTACACCCACCACTACAACATGTTCCATGATTATGGTATTAGAACGAGTTTGTCCACGTGTGAAGTTCCCGGGATAATTACTCTCAACAGTTTGAAAATGCACTATGCATTGACTAAAATAGTCTCTTAACTATATTAGCTCTCTTCTCAACCATCAAAATTGCTTGTGACGTGTACAGACCCGAAGAATCAGGTGAGTGGTTCGTGTTTGAGGCAATGAGCTTTTTTTATGGTTTTGGAACGTAGTGGAGACGACAGACCAGAACGAATAATCGAAGAGGCTGTTTTTTGAACGTGACGGTTGGTGAAGAAGAAGACGAAGCCAAATTTAGACTCACCACCAACCAAAAGTGAAGCTTTTGAACCTTAATTAATTATAAATATTTTTTTTTGCCCAAAAGAATTTGCTTCTCCAGCTCAACTTGGTCTCATGAGGGCATGGTCTTAGCTTATGATTATATCAACGTTTTATCATGTTTTAAATAATAATTGGTTTTGCCAACGAGGGTTTGTTCAATTGGTAAGCTCCTTGCACTATGTCAACAGTCCTTATTGGTATGCAATATGTAATTTCCTACATAAATCCATACCGGTGATAGCTGCTAGCAGTTGGGTGCTACACGTAAGTCCTTCTGACTTGAGGTTGTAGGTCTGCCTTAACGCTGGAGCTGAGAGTAGCTAATCTCCCCCTAAAATTTTCTTCATTCAAAATAAAAGTAAATGGTCTTAGCTTTTGATTATATCCATGTTTTAAAGTATTATTTAAATCCTAAGGTTGACAAGTGATGAATCACTATTTGAATTGACTTAAGGCTCGTTTGGGACTGCTTCTCTAGGAAGCACTTTTAGCAAAAACGCTTTTATTATAAAGACTTCAAAATTTTCATAAGAAATCGAAGTGCTTCCTGGAAAAGCACTCGGGAGTGCTTCCTGAAGAAGCACATTGCAGGTGCTTCTCCAAAAAGCGCTTCTATAGCCCAGAAGCGCTTCTAAACTTTTCTGCCAAACGCTATCAGAAACGCTTTTGGTTGTCAGAAAGCGCTTTTAACTGTTTCAGAAGCATTCCCAAACGAGCCATTAATCTATGTAAAAAAAAGAGTGACCTTATTTTCACCCCAAGCATATCTATATTTATTTTATAAAAAATTACCTGAAAATTTTCTTTATTAGGGCAATGGTCAAAAGGTAACCTAGCAGCAAAATCCTAGTTTAAAATAAAAATATATTTTAAAGGGTGCATGTTAAAGAAATGAAAATGATAAATATATATATATTTTTTTAATAAAAAAAGTAGAGTGTAAAAGATGATAGGTAGCATTCGAGTTTTGAATTCCCTGCATGTGAAGATGAAGGGTGATGGATAAGATAATCATAATAATTGGGTAATGATAAAAAGAGAGCTAATGAAAGTGAGCAAGCGCACGTGGTAGAGTAATAAAACCTAGATGAAAGATTCCCTTTGCTAATTTGTGTTCACACCTACGTTATTAAGGGACAAAAGATTCCATCCTAAACCCTTTTCACACCTGACTTGTGCTTCATTGAGTCTTATCTACTCTCTCTAGTTGGTGCCATTTCAATACTTTGGTAATATATAGTCTCTTGTTAGTTAATGTTCAATAACCTTACCTAATCAATGATTTCAATTTAATCAATACGGTAAGATAACATGTCAAGTATTTTATTCGAGAAGAAGTACATTTTATATATGATCTGGCTCATTATTCGGTGTCTGAATATAATTTCTTTTATTCATTACGTCACCAGGCACGGACCTTAGTGATGCCTCACCTGGGCTACAGCCCGGGGGACTTTCATTTTTTTACAGCCCAAATAAATTTTAGCCCTCCTCAATCTTTAAAAAACACCCACGTGTCTTGGATTTGGGCAGAAATAGATATAATTAATAGGTTAAAGAAATTAAAAAAAATAACAAATGTTTGCCTTGTGATTGGGCAGGCCGACACGCATGGGTGGTGTAAAAATAAACAATACTATATATAATTGTTTGTTGGTAAAGAATACTATATATTATAAGAGAGAACTGATGTTTTCGGTCAAAGAGAGAAATAGAGCTGATGGGTCAAAGAGAGAGAGTGTGTTTTTAATACTTTTTTTCGTTTTTGGTGCTTGAATGTGCTGTATTGAGGCTTGTTTTTCTCCTTTTTCTGAAAAAAAAAGACGTTACCTCTTCATACACAAAAAATAGTATTTAACATGCAAATTTTGCCAAAAGTAACATGTAATTTTTTTAAATTTTAATATAAAATAAAATTCACTTATACCATTAAGTTTAATATGAAATTTTTTCATGCGTTGAGTTTAACATGTAAATTTTGTTTACTCAACTTTCGACTTTTGGAGTCGCCACTGACCTTGATGATCCTGCAGACTTTGCTCCTCCTCTCTTGATAATTTAGCCCGCCCCAATTTAAAATCCTGGGTCCGTCCCTGTACGTCACGAGATTGAATGTCGAATATACATGTTTTGAAGGTCTAATTTTTGTTAATGTTAAAAGAAATTTAAGTATTTTTTTACCACTTGAGCTAAAAAGCTACAAAACCCACCTCGTCAATGCATATTGATAAGGACTTTCAGCCGTTTTACCCCATGAACTATGATCATTGTAGAAATTAACCCCCTAAACTAAAAAATCAACTAATTTAGTCCCCGAATTAATTAAAATTGCCAATTTAGTCCGTGCCGTTAATTTTTTCGAATTTCATCCATTTTTCTGTTCAAAAAGTCACGTGGTTCACGTGACTTACTATTTGATTTTTTTTTTCTATTATAAAAAAAACAAAAACATTTAGAAAATAGAAAAATGATTATGAAAAAAAAGGGACATCCTCATCTCCGTAAGAATCAGAACATCCTATGTGAAATCGTTGCATTTTTATAGACAGTTGAAGCTGGATGTGGGTTTGTCGAAATGTTTCATATTTCTCATGTTTGTCGACAGATGTAAGAAGTTTCATAAGCAAAGAATTCCATGGATTCTCGAAATCCCACCAAAATAACATTCACGCTGAGAGAGGAGGAAGAAAACAGCTTTACCCAAGAAGCCATATATGTCCCTTCATCTTCAACTTCATCCAATCCCGTAGAAAAAATATTGATAATATCGAAGCCAAACCCCAAGTCATCGACCTCACAAAAGCCCCGAAATTTCAGATTTCTTGGAATTAAGATAGATTACCAGAAAATTCATCTGTATGTATGTCTCTCTCTCACAAGTTTCCAGAAATCCCAGATTAGGGTCTTCCTTCTCCAACTCTCAACGACACACCGAATATGCTACCTGCTAAGATCTCCAACCCCAATCTTTCAAAATCTGAAAACACTTTCACTACCTACTGTGAAACAATAGATAAAAACCCTAGGCCTTCCAAGACAGAGAAGAAAACGCAAAAGGATAGATGAAGGTGACGGAGCCGATCAGATGGATCAGTTCCAAGAGAAAGGCTTGAGTGTGAATGCTCCAAACACATGAGAAAACCCAATTCGAACTTGGAAGTTGAAAGAAAACAAAGAAAACCAAAAAAGTCGCCGCCCGTTTCCATCTTTGGCGTCTCTGGAATAAAAAATAAAAAATCTTTGCTTTCTTTACCTTTCGTGTCCAATTGGGTTTTGACCCACAATGACATGCCATCCAATTTATATACACTTGATATGAGCCCTCGTTTTGTTTTGATTGGAAAGTGTAAAAGGCTAGAGGAGATAGATGAATTTTTATCCAATTTCTATCCAATTGATGTTCTGCTTTTTGCTCTGTTTGTTTGTTTCTTGAGTTTATAAATTGGAAAGTGTAAAGGGCTAGAGAAGAGAGATTAATTTTTAATTGTGATTTTGGGTTTAGGGGTGGTAGAGGGAGATGTTGGCTTGGACTTATTTGTCGGTGAATGAGGGAGGGAGGAGGTGGGGCAGTGATGGCCGCTTGAACAAGCTGTCATGTGGTGGGTATGGGGGAGGTGGGATGGAGGTTAGGGAAGATGAGATCGGGGTTGGGGAAATGGATTTTCTGGGTTTGGTTGGATTATTCTTGTTTTCGTTTTTACCTTTATTTTTTTACATTTTCTAATTTTATTTTTATACATTTGATTTTAAAATTTGATCTTTATTATTTATTATTATTATTATTATTATTATTATTATTATTATTATTTTATGTATTTAACTTTTATTTTATTCGAAAATACAAATTTATCCTTATTACTAACGAAAAAATGGATGAAATTCGAAAAACTTAACTTGTGAGGGTTAAATTGGCGATTTTAATTAATATGAGGACTAAATTAGCTGATTTTTAGTTCAGGGAGTTAATTTCAACAAGGATCCTAATTCGGGGGTGTACGACAATTTACCCTATTGATAAAGCCAAATGGATTGGCATCACAATTTTGACCTCTTTTTTTCTTTTAAGTAAATATATATTTATTTATTTTTATTTCTTAACTAGTGAAGCTGATCAGCTTTGAGCATATGGTGATGTTGTCATCAATATAGCTTTAGGTTGGGGGTGAAGAGGTCAAAACTCCCACCACCAGCCACGTAGGACAGCATGTCATCTAACGTGGCAACAAATTAGGTTTAACTCTTCCTCTCATAAACTCTATCTTTCTCCCATTTCCTCACCATATCCTCTCTCACCAGGTTTTTAATTAATTTCCCTCTCTCCAATCCTCTATATATAAAACACAAAGCACACAAGCATACCTCTCCATTTCCATTTCCATTTCCAAAACAGAACCTAAACCTGTGCTCAAATATTTTCTGCACTCAAAACTCAAAACCCAAAACCCAAAAAAAGAGAAGAAAAATAAAAAATATGGGGAATTGTATAGGGCATGAGCCATCTATGCAATGGGGAGGGGATAATTGGGGTTGCATGGCAAATGGTGTTGATGATCATGAAGAGGACATGGAGGAGACCATGAAGAAGAAGATCAAGATGGAGGAGGGCCAGGGGGGTTTTGAAGATTTGGGAGCAGCTGGGTTTGCTAAGAAACTTGGTGGGGCCACAGAGGTGAAGATCAAGATCACAAAGAAGCAGCTGGAAGAGTTGCTGGGTAGGGTGGATTTGAAGCAAATGTCAGTGCAACAGGTTTTGGCTAAGCTGATTAGCTTTGGTGATCGATATGAGGCCCATCAACGGTCTTGGAGGCCTGCCCTTCAAAGTATTCCTGAGGTTAATTAATTAATAAGTGATTAGTGATATGGTTAGTGGTGATTGTGGTGGTGATCTCAATCCCTTAATTTTGCCTTTTTGTATATGTGAAGCTGTTATTGTAGTTGCAAAGGGAATATCAAAGGGGGAACAATACAAACAAGACGGCCTCGAACAGGCAAAGCATCATCAACCAACCATATCTCCTGTACACCCTAAATACAAACAAAACAAAACAACCTGCAACAATCAATTACTAGACATTATACCACATGGCACATTCCTATATCATTAGTTTGGTCAATTAAAACCACTGCAAAACAAAAAGGGAAAAAATGGAAGTGTGCTAATAGTTGCACCCACCGCTATAGCATGTTCTATGATTATGGTATTAGAACGAGTTTGTCCACGTGTGAAGTTCCCGGTAAAATTACTCTCAACAGTTTGAAAATGCACTATGCATTGACTAAAATAGTCTCTTAACTATATTAGCTCTCTTCTCAACCATCAAAATTGCTTGTGACGTGTAAAGACCCGAAGAATCATGTGAGTGGTTCGTGGTTGAGGCAATGAGCTTTTTTTTTTATGGTTTTGGAACGTAGCACGGAGACGACAGACGAGAACGAATAATCGAAGAGGTTGTTTTTTGAACGTGAAGGTTGGTGAAGAAGAAGACGAAGCCAAATTTAGAACTCACCACCAACCATATTATATTATATATATATATATATATTACTACCCCCATACTGCCATACACGATAAGTGAAGCTTTTGAACCCTAATTAATTATAAATTTTTTTTTTTGCCCAAAAGAATTTGCTTCTCCAGCTCAACGTGGTCTCATGAGCGCATGGTCTAGGGTTGGCAAAAATCCCCACTGGGTCGGGTTTTCGTCGATTCCCCGACCCTAACGTGGGAAGATTTTGAGGAAAATTCGGGGGCGAGTACAGGGATCCCCGAATTTGAAAATCCCCTATTAAGAACGGACTAAAGATGGTATTGTTATTCCCATTCTCGAACTCGGCCAGATAAGTGATATATTTATTTTTTACTTAATAAAAATATAATATAATATAACAAGAAAAAAGTTACCTTAATGAAAATTTTATACAATCATTTTTATATAAAAACATTATAATGGCCTTTGATTGGGCATTATGTACAAAATTGTTGGATGTTAATATCTAATGACACATTCAATAAATCATTCCTTATTTTCCTTGTTTAATGAAAAAGCTAAACACAGAGAAAGTGTTTTTTTATAAATGTGTTCTCTATGTTTTACTAGTCATTATAAACCTCCCCCATATTTTTTGATGATGCTACAGTGCTATTAAGGTTTTATTTATTTATTATTATCTTTTCTATTTTTGTTGGTTTTTAATGTGTTACAGTGCTGTGTTTTTTCACTAATTTTATTTTCGTTGGTTGCTACAGTGCTTTTAAGTTTGCTACAATGCCCAATATTGTTTTGAATGTAACTAAGTTAAATGAGTAAAATTTAATGTAAGATACAATATTGTTTTTTTTTTAAATAAAAAAAATGGGATTCGGGGCGATTTTGGGAGACAACCCCCCGACGGGGACGTGTATCGGGGGATAGAGCAGGGACGGGGCCGGGAATGGGGAGCGGGAGCGGGGACGGGGATGGTATTGCCATACCTAGTCCCAAACTGGCCCGTTGCCATCCCTAGCATGGTCTTAGCTTATGATTATATCAACGTTTTATCATGTTTTAAATAATAATTGGTCTTGTCAACGAGGGTTAGTTTAATTGGTAAGCTCCTTGCACTGTATGTAGCCTTACCAATGTTCGAGTCCCGCTGCCAGTAGTCCTTATTGGTATGTAATATGTAATTTCCTACATAAATCCATACCAGTGACATCTGACAGTTAGGTGCTACGCGTAAGTCCTTATAGCTTAAGATTGTGGATATGCCCTAACGCTGGTGCTGAGAGTAGCTAATCTCCCCCTAAACTTTTCTTCATTCAAAATAAAATTAATTCATCTTAGCTTTTGATTATATCCATGTTTTAAAGTATTATTTAAATCCTAAGGTTGACAAGTGATGAATGACTAATTTGAATTGACTTAATCTACGTGTACAGTACAATAATTGGGAATTTTTTTTTAAAAAAAAAAAAGAAAGAAAGGGTAACCTTATTTTCACCCCAAGCATATCTATAATTAATTTTAAAAAAATTACCTGAAAATTTTCTTTATTAGGGCAATGGTCAAAAGGTAACCTAAACCTAGCAGCAAAATCCTAGTTTAAAATAAAAATATATTTTAAAGGGTGTATTTTAAAGAAATGAAAACGAAAAAAGAAAGATAAAAAATAAAATAAGTGGAGTGTAAAAGATTATGGGTAGCATTCGAGTTTTGAATTCCCTGCATGTGAAGATGAAGGGTGATGGATAAGATAATCATAATAATTGCGTAATGGTGAAAAGAGCGCTAATGAAAGTGAGCAAGCGCACGTGGAAGAGCAATAAGACCCAGATGAAAGATTCCCTTTGCTAATTTGTGTTCACACCTACTTTATTAATGGACAAACGATTCCATCCTAAACCCTTTTCACACCTAACTGGCTGCTCCTTTGAGTCTTATCTACTCTCTCTAGTTGGTGCCATTTCAATACTTTTGGTAATATATAGTCTCTCTTGTTAGTTAATGTTCAATAAACTTACCCAATCAATGATTTCAATTTAATCAATACGGTAAGATAACATGTCAAATTTTATGTTTGAGATGAAGTACATTTTATATATGATCGGGCTCATTATTTAGTGTATGAATATAATTTCTTTTATTCATTACGTCACGAGTTTGAATGTTGAATATACTCTCTACATGTTTTGAAGGTCTCATTTTTATTAATGTTAAAAGAAGTTTAAGTATTTTTTTACCACTTGAGCTAAAAAGCTACAAAACCTACCTTGTCAATACACATTGATAAAAGCCAAATGGATTGGCATCACAATTTTGACCTCTTTTTTTCTTGTAAGTAAATATATTTTTATTGCTTAACTAGTGAAGCTGATCAGCTTTGAGCATATGTGATGTTGTCATCAATTAGCTTTAGGTTGGGGGTGAAGAGGTCAAACTGCCACCACCAGCCACGTAGGACAGCATGTCATCTAACGTGGCAACAAATTAGGTTTGACTCTTCCTCTCATAAACTTTATCTTTCTCCCATTTCCTCACCATATCCTCTCTCACCAGTTTTTTAATTAATTTCCCTCTCTCCCATCCTCTGTATATAAAACACAAAGCACACAAGCATACCTCTCCATTTCCATTTCCATTTCCAAAACAGCACCCAAACCTTTGCTCAAATATTTTCTTCACTCAAAACTCATAACCCAAAACCCAAAAAAAGAAGACGAAAAAGAAACAATATGGGGAATTGTATAAGGCATGAGCCATCTATGCAATGGGGAGGGGATGATTGGGGTTGCATGGCAAATGGTGTTGATGATCATGAAGAGGACATGGAGGAGATCATGAAGAAGAAGAAGAAGATCAAGATGGAGGAGGGCCAGGGGGGTTTTGAAGATTTGGGAGCAGCTGGGTTGGCTAAGATACTTGGTGGGGCCACAGAGGTGAAGATCAAGATCACAAAGAAGCAGCTGGAAGAGTTGCTGGGTGGGGTGGATTTGAAGCAAATGTCAGTGCAACAGGTTTTGGCTAAGCTGATTAGCTTTGGTGATCGATATGAGGCCCATCAACGGTCTTGGAGGCCTGCCCTTCAAAGTATTCCTGAGGTTAATTAACTAATCAGGTGATTAGTGATATGATTAGTGGTGATTGAGGTGGTAATCTCAATCCCTTAATTTTTCCTTTTTGTATATGTGAAGCTGTTATTGTAGTTGCAAAGGGAATATCAAAGGGGGAACATTTTGTTCAATTTTGTACATTATATACTTTAGAGTTCAAGACAAAAGCCTCAAATTTGCCAATCTCTCTCTCTCTCTCTCTCTCTCTCTCTCTCTCTATATATATATTTATATATAATTCAAAAAAAGTGGTGCTCTTTTTGGTGGTACAAGGAGGGGAGGAGGAGACCTACTCTTAAAAAAGGGACCTAACCTAACAACTAACTTGGCTACAAAAGCAGGTGGCAGTGACCATTTACATAATGTGATAATGTTCACCAAAACATAGGGTATATTGATGATTTGTCCCATGAACTTGTACCTCGCTTTCAATTAACCCTCTATCCTTTTTTTTTAGAAAATTAAGTATATGAACTATTTTTTTGGCCAATTTCCCCCATCCGTCTAAATTCTCAACATTTCATCCAATTTGCCGTTAAATATGAGGGCAAAATGATCATTTTGTACATTAAAAATAAATAAAAAATGAGGGCAAAATGGTCATTTTGTAAGGAAAATTGGATGGAATGTTAAGGATTTAGACGGTAGGGGGGAAATTGGAGAAAAAAAGAAGTTCATATCCTTAATTGAAAGTGAGGTACAAGTTCAGGGGGCAAATCATCAATATACCCCCAAAACATATAACAGTAAACCGGAAAAAAGAGTACAAACCCACCGGTCCAAGAAGCGGTGGGAGCTTCTATAACGAGGGCGATATGTTGAGGAAGTGTATTGAGGGGTTCAATCCAATCGTCCAATACTAAAAAAAAAAAGATTGAACTTACACATTTTTATTGAGAAGTTCAATTCAACCGTTGTTAAAATATTTTTAAACATTCTAGAATCCTAATTGAATACACCCCTAATACTATAAAGAATTGAACTTAAACATTTTCATTGACGGGATGACAATTAAGTACCCCGTCATTATAGTCTCGCCTAAAATGGGCTAGGTTCATAAGGGATTGGGCCTCAAAAGGCTCAAGACAAGTCCTCTGGACCAAATTTATGAATCCCAGCCAGAGCCCAAGCCCATGCTCAAAACTATCTTCCGACTCTTCTCCACTACGCCGCACGAAATCGAACTTCTGAGCCCGCCAAAAACAAAGAAAAAATGGAAATGTGAGAGAGACATATCTAATATTTTTTGGACGAATAAAAAGGAAATTTTTACTTTGGAATCCCTCCAATTTTTCCAAATTCAAATATGACCCTATAAAAACCACTCTCTCTCTCTCTCCCTATTTTCCATCTCCCTCCAATTTCAAGACCCAAAACTAGTTGCTCTGTTTCTCTCCATGGCCGACTACGAGCCTCCCTCGTTCTCTCTCGGGTTCGATCTGGGTTTCGATTCGGAGCTCCAAACAGCTGCCACGGACCACTCCACTCCCGCACCAGCTCCAGACCCTTGGCGCGGTTCCGATGCCCTTAAACCGTTTGACGTAGATGAAGAGATCGGGCCTCAAATCACTGGTCCGGATCGAGAAATGGGGCCCCGACCAGTGCGGCCTCTCAAGCGGCTCAAGCGAGGACTGGCTCTGAAGCGGGAGCCCGCGACGCCGTTTCGTAATATTGACGATGATATCGAAGAGTTCTCTTCTCCGGAAGATATTATTCGAGGTATTGTAAAGATTTTTCATTTTTTTGTTTTAGTAATTTTATTTATTTATGGTTTAGTGAAAATGGGAGTTGAAAAAGTTGATTTCTTTTATGTTGTCTTTGATGAAATTGGGAAATAAAATGGGTGAAATGTGGTGGAGTTGATTATCTCCATTTAAAAAAAGAAAAATAAATAATAATACATTGTTTGCAGATGGTTTGGGGAAGGGAATAATTCTAAAGCATATTTCAATGTAAGTTGTTAAGTAGAAGAAAGTAGCATTTTTGTTAGATTTGCAGATGTAATGTAATGATTTTTTTATTTATTTATTTATAAAACTAATGGTTTTTGTGATTTGGGGGATTAAGGTTATGCAAAAGGTGAAAATTTGAGATGGGAAAACGGGTAGGTATGGTTGAAAATTGAAATGCCTTTTAGGAGTAGCAGTACTAGTAGGGACTTTATTTGGTAAATTAATTGCTTGGAGCAATGGGGTTGGTTCTTAAATCTGGGGGTTGATAAATAGTGGCAAAAATTGTAAGCTGTATGCAAGAAGCATAAGCAAGCACATTGATAACGAAGTTTTGTGTCTTTTGATTTGTAGTATTATTAGGAGAACTTTCTCAGTAAGTTAATATAATCATTTTTAGATTTTTTGCTAGGAAGGTCTGCTTTGCACATAATCTTTCATCTGACTCATTTTCAGATGGTGTGCTTTCTCTCTTCCTTGTGTGTGTGTGTGGGTCTACCCTATTGGTTATGTATTTAGATTAATGGTTGCCAAAATTTGTAGCAGATGCACATCGGCCAACACAATACCAAACTGTTTCCAGTAGTTCAAAGATCCCATTACATGGAAGTGGGGTTTTAACCTCTCAATCATCTTGCCATAGCATGGGAAGGAAAAGGAAACCTGCTTCAGATGTCTCAGCTTCTGTGGGTATGGAGACGAACTGCCAAGGATTGATGTTTCCAAAGTTGACTACCAGTCCTCTTTGAAGGTTCCAGTTAATTGATTCTGATTCTGATGATCCTTCGGTCAGTGGAAATGGGAGCAGGGTTACTTGTAACGTTGATCCATCCTCAAAGAAGCAACACTTCAATTCCGGCCATTCTGCAAGTACTAGTGAAACAAAGAAGAAACCATCAATGCCTCAAGATGCGGGTGATGTGGATCTGTGGAAAGATTTCAGTCCAATCAAAAAGTTTAGCATTCCAACACCTGCTTTGGATGAGGTATGTCAAGAATTCCTCCAATCCGCGAAGGATAAGACTACTCAGAAATGGGAGAGGGATTCATGTCTACATACAAATGAAATTTTTCAAGAAATGACACGTTGCGTCCAAGATGTTGAACAACTCTGGAATGTGGCTGATCCCCTTCCACCTGCTCATCATTACTTTTTCCATGACGATCCAAATATTCGGAAATTAGTCTGCAGTCGCTTACCCAATTTTTTTCCACTCGGCGTTAACATCAGAGGAAATCAACAGAATGGTTCATCAATTATTGACTACATGTAAGTACTTTTTTTCCCGGTTGTTTCTGGTTTTTATGAACTTTCATTTTGAGTGTTATGTCATGACATGTTTCACATTGTCACTTCAGGGGTCAATTTAGCAATGGAGAAGCTTCAAAGCAGAAAGTGAATCAGAAAATTCACCTTGACCAAAGCTCTAAGAGGAGAAATAAATCAAACATATCAAATGTTGAAGAAGGCTTACATGCTTCCGGAGGCTGGATGAATCCAAAAGGTAAAGCAGCACAGAAAGGTAGTGTCAATAAGAGCTCAAGAAAGGGAAGAAATAGGTCAGACAAATCAAATTTTGGAAATGTCGAGCATGCTTCTGGAAACTGGGTGGAACCCAGAAGCAATGCCAGTACAAAGCGGATTCAAGCAAATGCACAACCTTCTGGTCAATGGTCTGCGCCCAGTGCAAGTGGGCAAGCTGCTGGTCATTGGTATACCGGCCCTGGTGGAAGGAAGGTATGTTAAAACACTTCATATTGATGATTTTATTGTATAGATCTTATGTTAATAGCTATTAGCCAGTCCTTTTTGTACTTGATAGCAAATGTGGACAGTATAAAAGGTTCCAAAAACTGACTGTATTGTTAATGAATTATGCTATTATGCTTACAATCTCTAAAGTAAAAGTGTACTAAATCCTGCATTATCTTATTGTTGCTTTACTCAAGAAGCGGAGTGATAGAGTTTCTGCAAAAATTGCTGAATCCTTGGTTATAATGTTTGTCCGGTTTGGATAACGTTATACATTGTCCAGTGTAAATTTTCCTTCTGTATATAGTGATCAAGGAATAAAATATCGATGATATCGGAAATATCGGTAGTTCAAAAATACGGAAATTTCGATGGAAATATCGGGATATTATCTATATTTCGGTCCATGTCGTCAATATTATCGATATTTTGGTTCATGGATATCTAAAATATCGATGGTATCGGAAATATCGGTAGTCCAAAAAATACGGAAATTTCGTGGAAATATCGAGGATATTATGGATATTTTATTCCTTGATAGTGATCACGTGAGATAGTGTGATACTTTATTTTTGTTGCAAGCATCTGTTAATTTGTGATTCATCTTGAATCTTCCTTCTAGAAATACGAAACTAGAATTTGATATTGCTGGTGAGATTTCATTTGACCCTATGCAGGCATTCTTATCCACGGTCACATGGATATAAGTGACTTGGTTGGCATTGTAGTTCTAAATCTTCTGTAATGTCTTTGATGACATTATAACTGCATGCATATATCTCTCCTTGCCTTGATCATGTACAGGTTGTAATGCTTTTAGTTTTTATCATCAGGTTTATGTAAGTAAAACTGGGCAGGAAGTGACAGGCTCAACAGCATGCAGACTGTATCGGAAGGTACATGTAAATCCATACTTTTCAATGTTTTGTTCTCTTTATGCAGCTTGCTCATTTTTAACCTTTGTCATGGACAGGAAAGTGGAGCACGGTCTGTCAAAGCCAGAAAAACGAAAGGAAAAAAAGAAAAAGGTTCCAAGAAGAGTTGAGGCTGAGAGTTGATGCCATTGCCATATACCAAAGTATTTCTGTAACATTTCTAGTCTATAATTTCTCCATTTTAGATTTTTTTTCCCCATGTAATATGGTCTTCATAATGTTGACCAACTTTTCGAGAGAGAATTTATTCCGTGACATAATACGAAGATAGTTTTTTCTTTTCCGTTACATAATACAAAGATAGTTTTTTCTCTTCCGTACTTGGGTGCTACGACCAAGACCATGATTCTGACTATAACAATGAAGATAAGTTCGCAGGTGTTGATTAGAGTAATTGGCCAGAATAGTGTACCCAACCATTTGCACTTAAATTCAAATCTCCTTCCTCGTACATTAGGGTAGTTTAAATGTCACATTGTAAAAAAAAAAAAACATATCTCAGTCTGTACTAGGCTGCACTTGCTGAAAAATCCAATCTTTTTATTGTTCTTTCACTTGGTCAGAAAGAAAATCCGTTGCAACCCTCAAATCAGTCCAATAAAAAAACTGGCATGCCGTGCTTATTTCTTTACACCTCAAAACCTAGTTAACTTCCAAGATGCAATTCAAAGCGAATTATGTGAATGATCTGGTTGCCAGAGACTACAACTAAATATGAGGGGCTGTCAAATAAAGCAACATTCGTTCTATGTTCAAGCATCCAAATTTGCCAATCACGTTGGTACATTGTAGTTTATTTGCTGCATAACAAAAGCACATAAGAAAACAATTCATTGGATAAAAGGGATAGCAAATTTTGGTTTTTTCTTTGGGAATACTCTCTTCCCCTCAAAAATAAAACCCAACGAAAAAAAAGTAGTCCTTGAAGTAAAACCTCTTATACAACATTTCATGCTCTTCTAAAACAAAAAGCATTCTCCAGCATGGCCAGGACTTGCAAAAACCATGGATTATGTTAGCAATAAAATGTTCAAATGGCTCCTTCACACGCTTCATGAGACGTCAAACAGTTTGCTCAAAGACAATATCATGTCATAGGCCTTCGGTGGAAGAAGAAAAAAGGGGGGGCAATATTGAGTAATATGTTCTTGATAAGTACCTGCTGCCCATCTATTCAATGAGAAAAAACCGTTGTCAGAACAAACAAGACACTTGAGCCTTAAAATCTTTTTTGTATGCACCCTGCATGATTCCACTCATTTGTGATCAGAAGTGTCCTGCTGGTTAGAACCCTTGGAGTCCTCTCGATTAGAAGCCCTGGATCTAAATATGTGTTTGCATCTCCTGCAATGATTAGAATAGCATGATTAACTGTAGAGATTGAAAATCAAATATTGCAGTAACTACAGAAGGAAGCAAGTGAATGGATAACCCTTCAGGAAACTAGGGAAACGAGTAAAAAATACCGTAGTGCATTTACTAAGGAAAGAGTTACCCCACAATCATAAATTCTCCTCACATAATCTGTTTCTAATTTAACCCATCAATGTGATATATCAGATACCACTACAAGGTTAGATACCAATTTTAGAAGGGCATTGATTTGGGCAAACGGTTATTAATCTTGCAGTCCTAAACTTACTGTAGTGCATTTGCTAAGGAAAGAGTTACCCCACAATCATAAATTCTCCTCATATCATCTGTTTCTAATTTAACCCATCAATGTGATATATCAGACACCACTACAAGGTTAGATTCAAATTTTAGAAGGGCATTGATTTGGGCAAACGGTTATTAATCTTGCAGTCCTAAACTTTAAGAGGTCACATACAATGTTGACATCATTAAAAGCATATTAACAAAAATGGGGCATTATATTTCTAGGCAAGTAATTTACAAACTTTTTTAAAAAAAGAAAAAGTAAGTTGCAATCTAAAAAGTGCAAGAGTATTACGAGTTCAATTCCTCAGCCTTGCTCTTAATATCACTTGACCATAAGACTGGGTCAACGTTCTTTGGCAACGAGTCTTGTAGTTGGTTTTTCTCTTTAAGCCACTGCTCCACTTTATAGCACTCATTGACAATCTGAGACACCGAAAGTCAATCATTGGAAAAATTATTGTCACATTTATATGAGGCATAAGTAACTGACTGTATTGTCATACCGATTCCCTATCCATGGGTGGAAGTGAATTCACAGCCATCCGGTAATCCCCAATGCACTTTACTAGATCTCTTGTAGCTTGCAATCTTGCTTCCTCGTCTTTATATCGGTTCTCAATTGGATCCACCATCTATAATTATCAAATAGACATCAAGGTAGGAGAAAGATAATAGGAACTTAAATTGTCAAATTTCAAGAAGTGGAGAGAACCTTCTTAAGATCTTCCAGCTTTGAAGTATATGCATTTTCAGTTTCATCTTCTCCATCATCATAAAGCCATTCCTCAGTCTGCTGTAGGCTCCTGGAGATTCCCTCCCTCTCTTGATCACTTGCAAAGCTTCGATATGTGTGGAAGAGCTATTCACATGCATGTCCTTATGTTAAAAGCCAGGCTATGGCAGCAAATGAGCATGAACTAAAAGATCTACAAGAGTATGACTACGTTATAGTCAAGTAAGTTCAGGTATGGATAATGAGATGAACAGAGGTACCGCAACAAGGGACTGATCTTTTGCCAAATATCTATAGAACTGGTGATCATCCCATACTATAAGACAATTCAAAGATTTGTTTGGTTAAAGCTAATACAGAGTAGTCATACAGCTTAAATCCTGATATTACTAGACAGCAGTATTCACCATTATACATTTCGACCTTTATCACAAACAGCATCAAATCTACATCAGTTGAGTTGATGATATTTTACTCTCAGGCCATTTAGTGGGAAAAAAACTGGCCTCATAAACAAATACAAACTCCAATATTATAAGTAGAATGTTAGTCTTAAGTCCTTATACTGCTTGCAAAAAAGCATATTTCAAATCAATGCTAAATCTAATTATTTGAGCTGGTTGAATCACAAAACCAAAGCAAACATGATGGAAAGATAATACAGGTTATACCTTATTACGCATCTCATATACATAAGATTCCAATGCATTCTTTTTGTCTTTCGTTTGTTCCATAATTCTGTCCTGCTTAGCTAACTGGAGTTCTTTAGCTTGAGCTTCTGAAAGTTCAGCCTTGGCCATTCCACCATATATATTTTCAGTAACGGGTATCTCTAGCCTCCTGGTGGATTTATTGTCTCTTTTCCCATCACCCTGGAAAAGTGCATATCTTTAAATGATTCTCAATCTACTCCACAAACTAACAACAAAATTGACAGGAACAGAATTTAAATCTTTGCAAAACCAAATACGTCTAACCATTATAAATTGCACATTAAATATAAACAACACGATTACTATAAATTAATTAAAAGGGAATTATTGCAGATATCCAAATTCCAGATTCATATCTAGTTCTTCCGACATGAAATATGGACAATAAAAATAAATAAATAACTAAATTTACAAGTCTGCAACTAATGAAGTTGAAAGCAAACTTACACTAGCATGTGAAGACTTGGACTGCATACTACTAATTTCTTCAAATCCATCTGCAACTGCCTCAGAAGAACCAGAAGCAGTTACACAATCAATGTCCATTGGGTCCATTGAATCAGCAACACCCCTTGTAGAAGAGTCATCTCCATGTTCTTCGATCACCTAATGCCATTACAAGATTTATACCACGAAAACATGATCCTAGTCAATGAGTAAATGACAAAGTTAATATGGTGCCATAAAAGAAAGAAGATCAGACTTCTAACTTACCATAGCTGATTCAACAGAGACAACACCGTTGAGGTCTAATTGAATTTTAACTTTAACCCTTGCCTTTTCACTATAGGAGCATTGGAAAGGGCCAATCTACATAAACAGCAGCTCATTTTTAGAAAGTAAGCAAAGAGAGGATCAAAATTACATTTGCATTGAGCAGATAGTAAATCTTTTTAATTGCATTTTGGTTACGTCTCTCTCTCTCTCTCTCTCTCTCTCTCTCTCTCTCTCTACCCCCCACAAATACTGAAGCTTTCTCCCCAAGTGTTCTATAATCCGTCTAACCAAAAGCAATTTCCATGATCCTGGATTATTACCAGGCTGCAAAGATTAGACATTGAGCTTTGCAGTCTTCAGTGGCAAAATGATTGCCTTTGATTTCAATTACTTCTCTCATGTAGGCATCCTTTATTGACTTTATTTTCTTGCATCCTCACTGAAAAAATTGTGTGTGCCACATGTTCTCCTCCCTTTAGCCCACCAAAAAAAGAGAACAAAGAGCAAAATATATTACCGTAAAACAACTAATTTTGGAAGATGCACCAGCAGGCACTTCACTGGGATTAGCATAGAATGCTTCCAGATGAAATGAACTGCTTCGTCGAAATGTCAATACTTTAACACTTGGAATGGGTTGGCCTTTTGGAAACAGGATGCCATTTGACCCTGTGCAAATTGGAGCTTCATCTAATAAGAATCCTATAGAGAAAGGAGTTGAATCTTGAACCTGCATATAGATCCAGGAAAACCATTACTTTCATTGTGGCAACTATCCCGATACAAAGACATGTCTCTACATTGTGAAAATTAAAGCTATAAAGTTAGTGCTTTGACTCTTTGAGTCTAAGAGGGATTTTTGAAATGTAGAGCATATCCAGAGCAAGAGGTTGTTACTTTTAAACAGTAAAATCATATAATCAAGCAAGCATCCATCACAGATTTTGTGCTTTCATGCCTGCTTAAGTGCTGCTACTTTTAGAACTGAAAATAAATCCTTCTTTAAGGTTGTTTATAGTCCCTAAGCTTATGCTTTGTGAGAGGCACCCATATTTCGCAAAATTTCAAAAAACAGCATTGTGTTGCCTTGCGTATGAACAAATATATCATGGCATTCTCAAGTGACACGAAAGTAGTGAATTTTTTTAACCAAGAAATGATAATTTGTTTCAGAATACAAACCTCATATTCTCTGACTCGAAAAACTGGACTTAGCATTGCACATTGAAGAGCGCATCCACGTGCTACACACTCACTCGCATTCAGAGTCCGGCGAGGTTCTTTCCTGAATACAGAAGCTAATACTCTACCAACAGCTGGGATCCTAGACCCCGACCCAACAAGCTCCACAGAATGAATCTTCTCAGCAGTCAAACCTGCATCAGCTAAAGCTTTGCTACAAGGAACACCAATCCTCTCCAACAGACCTGAAGACAACATCTCAAAGTCTTCCCTTTTAATAAAACCCTTAACATCTTTCTCATCCATTAAACACTCAATATTAAGAGGTGCCTCCGCATTTGCACTCAAAACTTTCTTGAGCTTCTCACAAGCTGCCCGTAGCCTGATACTTGCCTTGACATTAGAGTACACATCAATTCTGTATTGCTCATTGAACTGTGCAGCAAAATGACCAAATAAGACCTCATCAAAGTCTCTCCCTCCCAAGCTTCTTTCAAAAGTATGAGACAGTATTTTCATTTGCCCAGCCTCAAATGATGCAATAGAGACTTGTGTATCACAATGACCAATGTCAACAAATGCCACATAAGTTGGACCAGAACTGGGGAAATCTGTTTTGTAAATCCCATAACTAAGAGCAGTTGCAGTACAGTCATGCATCAATCTCAAAGGCTTCAACCCAGCAACTGTTGCAGCATCCAAGTATGCACGTCTCTGTAAGTCTGTAAAGTATGATGGAATACCAATCACACAATCTGAAATGGGCATTTCCTGATTCTTCTCTATTAAATCTTTCAAATGTGCAAAAAGCATCGCTGTAACCTGAACCGGCGTAAATGTATGAGTCTCACCCAAGTATTTCAAATGAATCAAAATGCCACCATCTGGGGCTTCAGAAGTTTGAAGGGGCAACATTCGAAGGTCACGTTGAACATCAGGCTCCAAAAAATTTCTACCAATCAGTCTCTTCACCTGAGATACTGTTGATCTTGGGTTCATCATTGCAGAAGCAGCACCAGCGGACCCCAGAAACCGCTGCTTCTCACCAAAACAAACCACAGCTGGGGTTTCACGTTTTGATTCATCATTTAACAAAACATCAATACCCCGTTGCTTCACCACCGCAATTACACAATTCTCATTTCCAATATCAAACCCCACCACACTCATATTTAACAAAATTTCAGCACCAAACTGTGGACACCAATTAAATTTCGACCAAGTTCCTCAAGTTGTTGCACAAAACCTATAATTCAACCCCAAAACTGAACAGAAGGAAAAAAAAAAGTGAATTGTATGTAGTTTAAACAAGCTTTATTCTCCACTAACACTGACAACGTTAATTGCTGAAAAAATAAGAACAGAAAACGAACTTTCAAATAATTGTTGTTATACGTTAATCGAATTCATAACCCAGCTACGCTTAAATTTAGCCATCAGTACATTTCAATCTGACATTTTCAGCGCTTAGGAACAAAACAAGAAGACCCAGAAACTCAAACTCAACCTCGAAACAGAAATTTTCTTGTCTTGAATTTTCTCAGAAACCAAACAAAACGCAAATGTTCAATATTTCAAAATCAAATCCACACATTCCTATAACAAAATCTCAACAAAAATGATGAATTCAGCAGGCTGGGGAAAGTGATCGAATTACCTGTTTGAGAAACGACGCTCCGAAAAGAAGTTGAAAAAGAAAACCATGAAAATTACAAATTACAAAGGGAGGAAGAGACTGGTCAAGAGAAAAACTCTGCCCTTTGCTCGCGTTGCAGAATATACAACGCCATATTCTCCTTGATAAATTTCTTCAATTTACGAGGGTCTGATTGCAAATATTATTTGCAGCGACGCCTTTCTATTTCTCTATTTTTTTTTTTTTAAAAGCACCCATTTATGGGATTTGCCGTGGCCTCAATGGCTCTTTAACGTTTTGGCTTTTGATGTAAACATTGATTTACGTCCTCAATAAAATCTTCCATCTATTGGCCAAAAAAACTACCATAAGAGCAACTCCACCCGTTAAGACTTCCAAAGAGTCAAACTCTTGCCATACAAGAAGTTAGGGCCGACACTATTCACTTTAATAACATGTCGCCCGCAAAAAGTAGTTATGTTTCCACTGCACACAGCTGGCAAAGACTGCTCAATTTTTTGTTTTTTCTACAAATTTGTTTATCTAAACAATTAATTTGAACAATATTTTCGAACGAGATTTTCTCGATAAAATATTCTTGACAAGATTTTTCAGATAAGATTTTTTTCAAATTTCAGATAAATTTTTGTTTCAAATTTCAGATAAATTTCAAATTTTAAATTTCATATAAATTTCATCCAATTTCAAATTTTATAAATTTCATTTCAATTTCAACTTTTCATTTGAATTTCAAATTTCGTATAAATTTCATTTCAATTTCAACTTTTCATTTGAATTTCAAATTTCAGATAAATTTCATCCTAATTTCAAATTTTGACAAGATTTTCACCCTATAAAATTACAGGGCCACGTGGTCATCCTGAATTTCAAATTTAAGATAAATTTCATTTGAATTTCAACTTTTCATTTGAATTTCACATTTCGTATAAATTTCATGCGAATTTCAAATTTCTGGAGCAAGATTTTCACCCTATAAAATCATACACGGTCATGCTCTATCGACATAAATTTTTCTATAAAACTAAGGCTCACCACAAACCTCTCACACTACATCTTCTCAAACATTTCATTTCTCAGATTTTAGATTTTAGATTTCATATTCCATTCTCACTGCCGTACATTGAGTGAGGTCCTTGAGAGGCAAGAACGAGAAATAAGAGAAAGAAGGCGAGACTAGGCCAAAGCAAAAGAGTTTAAAGAGAATCTAGATCAAGAACTTGTCATGGTCAGTGGCTTTGCCGATGAAGAAAGCCGAGCAATGGGTTCTCATGAAGCCTTTTGTTCTAGCTTCCAAAATTATTTTGTTTCTGTGGAGACATATGGCTTGTATCCATGGCCATGGTTTCCGATCCTTCTTGTCTTGGTTTTCTTTGCGTTGATACACCCTTTCTTTTGCGTACATACTCCCCTTTCTTTAGCATATTCTATATGCATTGCCCTATCATCTTCTTGGGCTTTCGTTTATTTCAATTCTCAAGGCGCTTTGCCTTGCAATTTCTCAAAAATTTAGCGGTATTACATGGTACAATTATTTCCTCTCTGCCTTCGCCGCCTTCCTCCCAATAGGCCTCGGCTCCCTTTTCAATGGGTGAGTCTTCACTCATAGGGGATTCCATAGGCGAATCCAAGCTTGTGAATCATGGAGTGGCGTCCTCGCTTAACACCACCGTTGGAGCCGTTGGAATAATGCTAAATCTCTTACAATGCTTCACCACCTCCCAACATTGGGTATGGTTGAAAGTTTTTTCCCATGTCCAGTAGCACCATACCATACATTTGAGCTTGCACAATCTATATAAAAAATTGAATATGCAAGGAACTTAAAAATTATTTGTAATGCAAAAAGATAAACATATTAATGAAAATCCAAGAAATATTAACAAAACATAGAGAATGCAACAAACATTTGAATAAATATTAGAAATACAAGAAATATTAACATAATATAAAAATTGCAAGAAACATTTAAATAAATATGGAAATACAAGAAATATTAACATAATATAAAAATTGCAAGAAACTTTTAAATAAATATGGAAATACAAGAAATATTAACAAAATATACAAATTGCAAGAAACATTTAAATTAAAATGAATAGGACATTAAAATTAATAAAATGAAAATTACAAATAATTTACCTCATCGCCGAGATTTTCCCCACTTTTTGGTTATCCATCGCTTGTGAGGGCATCTCTCCATTTCCCCAACTCTTGTTGAGAATTTTTCCACCGATCGACAATGCCATTTCCGCACGGTGGAACCCGATTTTTCAACAAATTCGTGATGAATTTTTTTCCACATTTGATCAATTTCATCTCATTACCCGATATGGGATCATGAGATATTTGGACCCAACACTCACACAACAAGACATCTTCCATGATGCTCCATGGCTCCTCCTGGCTTTTTGAGAAAAAGCCATAATGATAGAGAAAATTAAATTTGAAAGTGAAAAATATTGAGTACAAAGTGAATAATAGTTGAGAAGGAGAAGATGTATGAGGATTTGTTGTTAAAAGTGAAGAGTAGGATTGGTATTTATAGAAAAAAATTTCAAGATTTTTTGGGGTTTTTTAAAACTTTTACGAATTTTTTCATAATTTTTTGCTTTGAAAAATTCCAGCCGTTGGATTGCATCAAAAGGAATCTAAGGACCAGAGCTCGCCACGTGGCACATGACCGTTGAGGGGGCTAATATACACAGCCGAAATTTTTTATCCTCATGCGTGGTGCACGTGCCAACGGTCTGAAAAGCGCCTGCCGACGCCAAGCCAGGCTGGCTGCCGCTCGGCTCCTCGCTTTGGGCCAGCCTGCTCGTGGACCCCACCTCCTGCCCGGCCAGCCTTTGTTGCCGGAATCGATTTTGGCTTTGCCCCCCTGCACCCGAGCCTTCTGGCTCACTGAAATGCCCTTGTGGGCTGCCATGGCAGGGGGGAAGCTAGGGCTACTTATTCATGTGAATAGTAGCTTCCCACTTATTCACATGAATAGTAGCTGCCCTTGCAAAAGGCAAGGTTCATTTCAAATTGCTCATGGCAAAGGCAACTACTATTCATTTTTTGTTTTAATTTTATTTTTACATGAGATTAATTTTAGTTGTATGTATGAAATTAATAATAATAAAATTGATAGGTATGTATTAAAAAAATATTTCTGAATTTTTGGATTTTTTCAGATTTTTAAATATTTTTTACGTTGTCGACGCCAAGAAAATCACGCGACGTCAATTGCTATGGCAAAGAAGCCGTGCAAGATGAGCTCGAGGGCCAGCTACCCGTCGTGGCTCCACAGCCTGCCCGGCAACATTTTGCCGCTGAAACAAGAATTTGGGCTCAGTGTCTGGGTCCAGCCCTCCCCTACCGGGCAAAGAATCCATGGAGTTGCTCTAAAAGTGTCGCTTCGTTTTTTTCCTTCTTCTCTTTTTCCAATTTGTTTTTCTTTAAACAATTACAGGGAACCTCTTCATTACTAGTACAAGATCCAATTCAATTAGTCTAAATCGACTAATCTAATTCAATCCAATTCAAATTCAATCGATATTGATGATTTGGCAGATTAAATTGAATCCGTAAAATTTCAAAACCCACATGATTGGATCGAATGATGGATTTGCTTTATGACAATCCAATCAAATCAAATTAAATTATTTTTATACTTATTTTGCTGTTGTAGCAGTTGAAAGGATTATCAATATTTTAAGTCATTTAATGAAATTATGTTTAATATCTCTATTATTATAAAGAGAGGTTGAAACAGTTGGGGTCACAGCTTTTATCCAAAAAAAACTGGACACAAACACCCTTAGAAACAAAAAAACAACAACTTGCAAAATTTAATATCCAAACTTCAGATGGGTACTTTAGTCAATACGCATAAAATAAAAACAAAGCCATAAAGGTAACCCAAAAAATCGGCCCCTTTCCAGTGAAAGGAGCAAAAAAATAAAAAAGCAACCCACAAAACTCGGCCCATCGTGGGAAGGGAGCAGTTCCTTTCAATTTGCCCAAATCATTTTCTCCACATTTCCTTCCTGCTTCCATTGCTATGTGTGAGAGAGAGAGAGAGAGAGAGAGAGAGAGAGAGAGAGAGAGAGAGAGAGAGAGGTGGAGATGGCCGGAGTGGGTGGTGTTGTAGGAGTACTGATATTGGACGAGTCTGTACTTTTGGCCTTAGGAGTCTGTACTTTTGGCCTCAGCAGTTCTCCCTCCTTCCACCCAGACGCTACTACTACTTTCTCTTTTTCCAATTCTGCCTAATTCTTCAACATTTCACATCACTTTCTTCTCATAACATCACTAGCTTTTTCTTCTTCAGTGTTTTTTTTCTTTGTTTGTTTAAAGAAATATTCCAAAATAATTCTCTTACGTTCCGAGCATCTTTGTAATAGAATTGCAACAGATGGAATCGTCCATCACATCTCTGACCTATAAGCAATCATTGAAGCAAAGAAGCAGAGGTAGGTAACTTTTAGATTAATGTTTCTTCATTTCGATTTTTATTTTTTTCTTTTGGGTTTGCTCAAAAGTTCTCCACAACATTCATCATTTGTGTCCAGATATATATATTTGTCTTCTGTTTTTCCTTTGTTGCATTTTAACATTCATCATCTGTGTCCAGATATTATTATATTTTTCTATTTTTCTTTTGTTGCATATGCATCGAATTAAGATTAATTAAGATTTTGTGTGTTATTAATTAGTGCAGAGTTTAGTGATGTTGACGCAGTGACAGTTGTGCCACTTCATATTGGAACGAGAACGACCACACAGGTTTGTCTAATACATTTTTATTATTTTGACTAAAAATGTGGACAATATTATTGGAATTGCAATTTTGATTTCTAAGGTACGCCTATCATTCTATTTGTTTGGCAGGCTGTTTCTCAAGTTCTTGTGAAAAGCATCATCAAACGGATTGTAGGATTTTTATTTCATTTTTGTTGGGTTTCTTTTTGGTGCACTTTATGTGTTTCGTGAAAGGAAAATAGTGAGAAGAACAACATACGAATATGATGTGTTGTTGTTATCACCGCTGTATCTAGGATCGTTAAAGGAGGATGAATTACTGTTATTTGATGTGATTAGTTCTCACTGATACAATTTGTGTTTCATGAATGAAAAGCTAGATGATCAGATGAATTTCTTTTTTAATTGGTCTCATAAATTTTTGTAGTTACAAAAGTAGTCAAGAACTTTCTTCCTTCTAGGACTTCATTTTGGTAAACAAAAGTAAAAGATTTCTGGGAATTTGATATTGCATTGCATTTAGTTTGTCTGTTTCCGTGTCATATATATTTGGCTACATATGAGCAGCTTGAAAAGTAGTGCACACACCTTAATTAGTACTAGGAAATGCAGTAACATGCTTCTAATTGTGTTTTCTTTTGCCTATTGTCTTAGCAGTTGCAAGGAAAGCTTCACTGCTATAGTAATTATGAGACATCCATTGTCTTTGAATCCAAAACTAACCTTATTTTGTATTTGTGTTTGAGGCATTTGAGCTCTTAAAAGTTCATTCCCCTCAATAATGTTTAGAAATTCATTCCACTCAGTAAGTAATTTCTGGAAAACTTACTCTTACTTGGTGCGTACTTTAAGGGTCTTTGTTAAATGAACCCTAAAATTAACTGAGTATACCCTATGATATAAGTACACCCTAATAATTAAATCAAAATGTAAAATTAACTAAGTACACCCTATTTAACTATCAAAAATACCCCTAATACACCCATGTAAAATTAACTAAGTACACCCTATATAAAATTGCTGTAAGACATACCCCAGGAACCTTTACCAATCGCCGGACATCATTCAATGAGCCCCGTCTCCTCATTCGACTGATCCAAGAGCAGATCACCAGGTGATGGTCAACTTTCATTTCTGGGGTCCTATGTTCTTTTAAGACTTGATCAAGTTGATGTTATTATCCAAGGCTTGTGAAATGTGAAATTTTTATTTATTTTGTGTTTGTGTTTGTGTTATTATGTGCTATTATTTCCCAATTTGGTTATGCTTGTTTTCTCGGCATGTTCTAATAATCTTTATGTATTGCAGCCAATTAAGGAAGCGGCTCTTGGAAATATTCCAACAATTGCTTTACGTGGATCACGATTCTCCCATGCGTTATGTTGATATTGGCATCTGCCAATAACAAGGGTAAGCACGACATAGGATGTCTTTTTGCGGATCCTAGCAAGGATGGTTTTGGAGATGCGTGACTCCCTCTGTCCAGGGCATAAGTGGGATGTCATGGTAAGAACAGAACACCACTTTAGAATTTGAAATTGTATGTGTGGACTTTTGGGCTTTATGTGTAAGCAACTAGGAGCTTATTCAAGAAATAGTCTCTAAACTACTTATCATGGCTCAAAATTTCTGCTTGCAGTTGATCTATTCTTCTATAGAGAGCCCGAGGAGGCCAAGGAAAACGAGGAGGAAGAAGGCTGCTGCAGTGGTGGATTATGGAATTACAGATTATTCTGTGGTGGCCTTGGTGGTCTTGCGGGTGATCAATGGCCTGCCCAAGTTTGATGCTCCTTGGCCAACCGATGCCCCTTGACTATTGCTGAGCTCCGCAAAGAAAACGATGGTTTTTCTGCAGCAAAGAAAACGATAGCTTTTTGGAATAGACTCTGAATTCTAATTTGATTAGAGTTCAATATGTTGAGTAGGGTATACTTATTAAAATTATTTTTGTTTCAATATTCAATGTATCCTTTTTTGTCATTTTATATTAGGGTAAATTAGTAATTCAATAAATAAATTAGTAGTAGGGTGTAGTCAGTTAATTTTAGGGTTCGTTTAACAGCACCCTACTTTAATCAATTGATTTTTTGTTATTATTTTTCTTTGTGTTCTATTTGTGATGGTGTTAATTATTTTATGTTTCTTTGTTACTCTGTCATTTGATTTAATATGCCTCATTTTTTTCTCATGAAGATTCACTCTCGAAGATCAGAACAAGAGATTTGCAGGATTAATTTTCTGTTATTATGTTTCATTGTGTTCTATTTGTGATGGTGTTAATTATTTTATGTTTCTCTATTACTATTACCTCTTTTTTTTTCTCATGAAGATTCACTCTCAGAGATCAGAAGAAGAGATTTGAAGGTATGTTTGAATCTATTATGTTTGTATATCTTCTAATTTTAATTTATATCTTTAAAATCTGTTTTGGTTACTTTTTTGGGATGCTGTGGTGGAATTGCTTCATGTATGTACCAATTGTAGATTACTCTATTACTCCATTACACCATTACACCATTACTCCATTACTCCATTACTCCATTGCCAGCAGGCTTCTTTTTAGTTGACGGACATATGATTCAATATAAGTAGAGAGCAGCAAAATATGAGATAATAAAGAAAGAAAAACACTGAACAAAAAGAGAAAAAAAAAGTTTGCATGGACTACTATGACTTAACATATTCATGGTGGTGAAGAATGTTAATGTTTGCTTTATGATGATGATCAACAAAGGCTTGGGGGCTCTGCATGGCTGCTTTGATTGGCATTTCTCTATGAAGTTGTTGCTAAACTGCAAAACTGTCCTAATTTTGGTTTAAACAAACTTTTTATGAATTTAAAGAGAAAGCTATCTTTGTTCTTTTTTTTTTTGAGTATTTATTCTATATGCTTCATGATTTAGGACTTTTAGTGCAGTTGGTTTATGGAGGATGTATGTTTTTTGATTGATTTGTTTTCTTTAGTTGTATAATTTAAAGTTCATTACAAAGTGAGATGATATTTGTGAAGACTAATGTATAAAGTTTTAAAGAAATATAACTATTATTTGTATCATAGGTATCATGCAGGAGCCTCATCAGTATGGTGACTTCAAAGTAATCTGTGGAGATTTTTCCACTTCAACAATAATAAACAACTAGCCTCCCTGCACACGCTCGCTATGTGCGACTTACAATTTTTCTGTTTTTTTAGTTTGCAATTGTATTTTTGTAGACGGGCATTTTATCACCCGTATTTTCTAGATGTGCTTCCAAACAATTTATGCGTGATTAAAAAAAAGAAACTGTTAAGACACATGTCTAAAAAAATAAGGGTGATAATGCCTGTCCACAATTTTTCTGTTTTTTTAGTTTGCAATTGTATTTTTGTAGATGGGCATTTTATCACCCTTATTTTTCTAAACCTGCGTCTCAACAGTTTCTTTTTTTTAATCGCGCATAAACTGTTTGGAAGCACATCTACAAAAATACGGGTGATAAAATGCCCGTCTACAAAAATACAATTGCAAACTAAAATAAAAAGAAAAATTGTAAGTCGCGAAGGAAAAACGGAATGTTTTTGTCCAATTTTTTTGGTAAAGCCTGTCACCCCAACCGCTTTACCGGCTTTATAATAGTAGAGATTTAAAAAAGAAACTGTTGAGACGCAGGTTTAGAAAAATAAGGGTGATAAAATGCCCGTCTACAATTTTTCTGTTTTTTTAGTTTGCAATTGTATTTTTGTATACGGGCATTTTATCACCCTTATTTTTCTAAACTTGCGTCTCAACAGTTTTTTATTTTTATTTTTAATCTCGCATAAACTGTTTGGAAGCACGTCTAGAAAAATAAGGGTGATAAAATGCCGTCTACAATTGTTCTGTGTTTTTAGTTTGCAATTGTATTTTTGTAGACAGGCATTTTATCACCCTTATTTTTCTAACCCTGCGTCTCAATAGTTTCTTTTTTTTTAATAGCGCACAAACTGTTTGGAAGCACATTTAGAAAAATACGTGTGATAAACGTTCTCTCAACCGCAAATCACTTTTTTAGATTTCCTCTGAACTCCCTCTTGGTCTCTTCCCCTTTTCTTTAGTTTGATCTAGGCCAAAGAAGAGAGAAGGCTACGATCCAGTTTCCATTGCAGGTTTTTGAAGAGTAGGATCAGACTTCCAGGTATGCTATGGCGTCAAGATCGAGGTGGTGGAGTTGTACTGGATTGGGGAGATTGGAGTTGTATTCTAAAAATAGAATATCTTAACAGTATAGCTGAACGGTTATACCCCAAAAAGGAATATTTAAAGCAAACTAAGGAAACATTTCTCCCAACAAAGTTTCGTCGGTACAGATCTATGATGGCAAATATTTGTCGGATTAGACATCTCCCGACGAACTTTTGTCAGGAGAGGTGTTTTTGTTTTTCATTTTTAAAATATAAAATTAGTGTCTTTACTTTTCTTTTTTGGCCAACGTCTTTAATTTAATATATGTGATTAAGTAATATCGTAGCCATTTTGAATTACTTTAATTAGTAATTATGTATTAATTATTATTTCTTTAGTGAATATTTAACTATGTTACTGATTTAATTCTGCTGTGCAAAAATGAAAAAATAAATTACTTATTTTCGTTTGAGTGTCTTAATTAAATTTCCCCAGAGCCCAAGTCCCATCTTTTTTATAATTAAATATTATGTATTATCTATATAACCCAAGATTGAGAGCGAAACCTAAATCGTAAAGCCCTAGGTTGAGTTGCGTGATTATCCAAGCCTAATCGAGTTCTAAGTGCCCTACAATAGGTTTACAATTAGGGTTCGAGGCTTGCGAACTGTTATGGAACAAGTTCGGATAAGTTAGAAAGCTATGGTTTTTGGTTCGAGACTTGAATTTAGGGTTTGGAGACAAAAATTTCATTTTTAGAATACTAAAATGATTTTCTAGAATTTTTAAATAATCTAAACTATTTTTAAAATAATTTTAAATTCCAAAAAATTATTTAAGATAATTAATTAGTATTTATTAAGTAATTTTTATGAAATTAATTAAAATATTTTAATAAAAGTAATTAAAACATAATATATTCAAAGAGTATAGCCACATGGCTATACTCCATAAATATAATATTTTAAGCGGCTATACTCCAAAATAGAATATTTAGAATATTTTATAAGTATAGCTGTGCGGCTATACTCTAAAAATAGAATATCTTAACAGTATAGCCGCACAGCTATACCCCAAAAAGGAATATATTAAAGGAAACTATGGAAACATTTGTCCCGACGAAGTTTCGTCGGCACAGATCTATGTCGGCAAATATTTGCCGGATTAGACATTTCCCGATGAAATTTTGTCGGGAGAGGTTTTTGTTTTTAAAATATATAATTAGTGTCTTTACTTTTTTTTTTGTCCAACTTCTTTGATTTAATATATGTGATTAAGTAATATCTTAGCCTTTTTGAATTACTTTAATTAGTAATTATGTATTAATTATTATTATTTTAGTGAATATTTAAATATGTTACTAATTTAATTATGCTGTGCAAAAATGAAAAAATAAATTACTTATTTTCGTTTGAGTGTCTTAATTAAATTTCCCCAGAGCCCAAGAGCCTCAAGGCCCAAGGCCCAAGTCTTTGATTAATATAATTATTATTAATGAAAGCCAAATCTAAAGCCGAGCCTATAACCAAGCCCATCGAAACCATAATAGTGCTTTGTTTATAAACACCTTTATAGGAGTTTGGATTTTCGATGTGGGATTTTCACAATGGGCACCTCAAAAGATAACATATTATGATCAAAGTTAAACCTTAGAAATTTCATATTATGGGCACCTCAACTTCCACCAGAACCCCACAGCCTCACGAGCCGCAAGGCACTCAACATGAGCACTTAAAGGCAAAGAGACCAACAGATACATGCAAATTGGCACATTGAAATTGAACCTCACCAATATGGGTAAATTGGTGGCTGACCCCAAACAAAACTAAAGTCTTACAACTCTAGGCCTTCTACCTAAATTCTTAGCAAGTCGTACCTCATATCCGAGGGGCCGTTTGATATGGTGGATTGTCATGACTGGACTAAATTCTGAAACTGTCTTAGATTAGCTCGGATTGGCCTAAGTAGGATTAAATACTGACCTACGTTTGGTGTTGCGTCGGACTAAGAAGCTGGATTGTAAACATAGTGAAGACCTATGTTTGGTGTTGTGTCGGACTAAAAAATAATTATTTTAATATTTAATTTTAATTAAAAATAAATAAAATTATAATAGTTATTTTAATATTTAATTAAGGATTTTGACCTAAAAATAAATAAAAAGAAAACAAATAAATTTTAATATTTTTTAAAAGCTAAAACTATCTTATCTCTTTTTTTTTTCCCTACTTTATCTTTTCTCCTTTTTCTCATTTTTCTTCATTCCTTCCTCTTCTCTCCTTTGTCTTTTCTTCTTCTTTTCCTTCCTGGCCCGTTTCTTTTTTTTTCCTTTCCAGGCCGTCCCTTCTTTTTCTTTCTTTCTTCCTATTATTTCCTTTATATTTTCTTTTTCATTCCCTCCTTTTCACTCTCTCTTCATGCTGCACCCCAACTTTTAAGAGAGCCAGATCCACTTATGGGTATGTGGTGGTTGCAAACACCTACCCCCTCTTTGTGGTTCCACTAATTAATAGTTGTGGTGGTTTGATTGGGTAGTCATGGTGGTTGAGCTGGGTATGTGGTAGCTGGTTATGGATGGTGGTGATGGTTTTATTGACTGATTGGGTGGTGATGATGGTTTGATTGGGAATGTGGTGGCTGATTATGGGTTTGATGGTGGTAGTATGACGGTCGTGGACTCGTGGTGATGGTGGTCAGGCTCGCATGTTTGATGGTGGTGGTGGTATCCAGTCGGACTCGCGTGTTCAAAATAGCACCATCGCTATTTTGCGAACCACGTTTCAGGCTCGCTGTATTAGATAAGCGAGTCCGATGTTTTTTTTTTCCCATTGGACTATACAATCCCATTTAAGTTAAACACCTCCCCTTACCAAAAATGGGTTTCTAGTATTATTTAACCCAGTCTAGTCTAATGAGGCATAATGCGATATGCCGAACATGGCCCCGAGAGTCTATAGTTTGAACTTTGAACCTTAACCTTTGGCCTTGTTTGTATTAAAAGAAAAGACTTATGTTAAAGTGTAACTTTGCACTTTTAAGGACATGACCACATAAAATTAGAGTTATTTTATTTAGGTCAAATCACATCGTTGGTTCTTGTGGTTTAGCTCATTTTCACTTTGGTCCTTGTTATTTTAATGTTTGCAATTATAGTCTTGTCATTTTATTTAGTTAGCAATCAAGACCTACACATCTAAAATTGTTAAGAACAATGGACGAGATTGCACTTGGTTTAGAGAGACAAAAGTTACCTCATATAGGTGGTGGTTGCATATTGCCACATCGAATGTCACTTATTAATTTTCTGGAAAAAAAATGTCACTTATTAATTTGACAAAGTTGATGGTTTGGACTTGATTGCAAACTAAATCAATATAAATGACTCAAATGTCAAAATCAAAATGACATGAACCAAATTAAAAAGGCTTAAGTGCTATAGTGCTCCCTGAAACATTGGTCAATTCCCACTAAACCCCCTCAAAGTTAAAGTGACCCACTTTACCCCATTGACCAATGTTTTGCGTCTCACTTTGCCCCTCATCGTCAAGTCTGTTAAAAGCTCTGTTAAAAATGTTGACGTGGCAGGGTTATATTGGTAATTTCGTCATAACTGGCAACTTTCCCACAAACCTTAGTGATGTGGCAAAGTGGAGCCCACCTCTAGCATGAATTAAAAAATAATGAACATTATTTACTTAAAAAAATTAAAATACAAACATAAAATTTAAAAACTTTTAAAAAATTGAATATTATATATATATATATATATATATATATATATATCTCTCTCTCTCTCTCTCTCTCTCTCTCTCTCTCTCTCTTTAAGTAGGGTGAGTTGCGATGGGGAAAAAGGGTTAGGAGCAGGGACGTACCCACTAGCACGCTAACCTGGGCTAAAGCCCAGGTAGCTTGTTTTTTTTAAAGCTAAATTAATACTCTAGCCTAGGTCATCTAAATAAATATTATATTAACTATTCCCATTAGGATTAGGCTGCCCACCCAAATAAAATATTACTAATCCCACTAGGACTAGGCTGACCAACAAATAAATAAAAAGAACTAAACCCCACACCCTACGTGAAAAACATTAGACTCCCACTAGGCATAGACATTCCCTCTCTCCTTTACCACAAAAGAAAGAAAGAAAAAGAATTCATTCTATTGCATCTGCTAGTGGCTCATTCCTGCTCTTCGACAAAAAGGAAAATTATGCATGTCCTCGGACTTAATTAAAGCAAACTAGGTAATTTTCCATTCTTCTTCTTCTCATTTTCTTTTGAAATTTTGGGGATTATTTAGGGTTTATGAAGTATCAATTAGGAATTTACAATTAAGGTTTATCAATTAGTTTTTTGATCTTGGTGTTCTTGCTTGCTTGTATGAATTGTCAATTAGGGATTTTAATTAGATATTTAACTATTTAACTATGTAATGTTTTTATTGGAATTTTTGTTGGTCTATATGTTTACATCTTCTATATATTATTCAATAGGTTATACTTTATAATGTCGGGTCAACATCGTAATGTTAAGAGATCAAGGACTATTCAAGATTTTTTTAAGAGAAACAATGATGAATCATCAACTAGCATGCCTTCGGGTCCTTCTCTGTCTCCTCCAATTTGTGAGGATCAACCTCCTTCTCAACCTCAAAGAATTGAAGATGAAAACGTAAGAGTCGAGTCTCATCAAGAAGTTAATACCAATTCTCTCGAGCGTGATCCCGGATTACGTCCTCAAATAGACACATATCCACCTAATGAACGTGATAATGTTCGAAGAGCATATATTCTCTTAGGACCATGTCAACCACAATTAAAGGAATTTCCATCACACTTAGAAGGGAAACAAAAGCGTCGATTTGTTGGTAGTTGGTATAAGCAATACCATTGGCTTGAGTATAGTGTTCATAAAGACAAAGTGTTTTTCTTTCCATGCTTTCTTTTTGACATTGATCACTTACATAAGGCATTCATTGTAGAGGGATTTAGAAGTTGGAGAAGAGTTGGTGGAAAAGAGTGTGTTTTCCTTATTCATATAAGCAATATAAATTCACCACATCATTTTGCTATGCAAAAGTGGATGGATTTAAAAACCCATCTCACCGTATTGACAGAGTAGTGCAAACCCCACAAGAAGTTGCAAAAAACCGGTTGAGGCTTACAACCACAATAGAGGCGATTAGGTATTTAGCAAATCAAGGAATGACTTTTAGAGGTGATGATGAATCTTATGACTCCTCTAATCGAGGCAATTTCATTGAGTTGGTGAAGGCTTTTTCAAGAATGAATGTAAACATTGAAAAAGTTGTGTTACAAAATGCTCCCTTGAATGCCCAATATATTTCAAATAAGATACAAAAGGAGATCCTAAGTATCTATTCTACCAAAGTGAGAAAAAGGATACGCGATGAAATTGGGGAAGATGGGAAATTTTGTATTCTTGTTGATGAAGCGCTAGACGACTCTAAGAAGGAACAAATGACTATTATCATAAGGTTTGTTGGTTGTGATGGGCATATTCAAGAAAGGTTTGTTGATATTTTGAGTGTTCATGATACTAACTCCTCAACTCTTAAAAGTGATATTTGTAAAGTTCTTGGCAAGCATAATCTTTTAGTGAGCAATATGTGTGGTCAAGGATATGATGGTGCTAGCAATATGCGTGGTGAATGAAGTGGCTTACAAGCGTTATTTCTCAATGATTGTCCATATGCATATTATATACACTGCTTTGCTCATCGTCTTCAATTAGCTTTAAATGGTGCAGCTAAAGAGGTAGGACTCGTTTGGAGATTTTTTCAATGTTGAATAACATTGTGAATTTTGTTGGTGCTTACGCCAAACACCATTCTGAATTAAAATTAACCCGACAAGCTGAAATTGAAGAATTACTAGTCACTGGAAGACTTGGGACAGCTAAAGGGGCTAATCAAATTCGTTGTTTGCAACGACACTGGAAGTACTCGTTGGGGGTCACATTTTAATTCTATTAGGAGTTTGATTGATTTATTTGGTGCAACCAAGACACTTCTAACGGATATCAGTCATAATGGACCTACCTCACAATTTCGTGGCGAAGCGAAGGTATTAAAATATCTATGTTATCTTTTGACTTTGTTTTTGCCTTGAAATTGTTGGACAAAACTATGAGATTCACTGATTTTCTTTGTCAAGAACTTCAAAGAAAATCTCAAGACATTGTAAAGGCTTTGAATTTGGTTGCAAGTACTAAAATGGAGCTTGATGAGTTGAGAAATAATGGTTGGAATGATTTTATACAGAATGTGCAATCATTTTGTGAAGAACATGATATTAATATGCACGATATGGGTGCCCGTCATACAATAGGCACTCGCCGTTCTTGTCAACAAAGAGTTTGTATCACGATTGAGCATTATTATCATATTGATATATTCAATGAGGTAATAGATTATCAGTTGGGGAGTTAAATACTAGATTTCTAGATGAGGCTGTGGAACTCCTTTCTCTTAGCTCGGCATTAGATCCTCGTGATGCTTTCAAGCGATTTAACATTGATGATATATGCACTCTTGCTTGAGAAATTTTACCCTTTAGATTTCACTACAACTAAGTTGCATGCTTTAAATCAGCAATTGAAATTTTATAAGATTGATATGGATCGCATTCAAGCCTTCAAGAATATTGATTCCATCCCTATATTACTTGAGCACTTATTGAGACAAAATTAGCGAAACATACTACTTGATTGTGATTGATTCGTTTGGTGCTAACTCTTCCGTGTCTACAAAGAACAACAGAACGAGCATTTTCATGTATGAGACTTATTAAAAATCGACTTGAATAAGATAGGTGATGAGTTTCTTGCTGATTGTATGCTACTTCATATTGAAAGAGAATTAGGCGATAATATAGATAATGAATCAATAATTGATGATTTTAATGATGTGAAGACTCGAATGGTGCAACTTATATAAGTGTTATTTGAGGTAAGGCTCATTATGTCCCCCGTGTATTTTTTTATCGATGAAATTTACTCGTGCAGTTGAGTTTTGATAGGTTTGTACGTAAGGTAAATTTAGCGCCATTTTGAAATCCTGGGTCCGTCCCTGGCTAGGGGCACGGGTTGAGGAGGAGGTGAATGCGTATGGGGTTGGGGTTCTGTGGGAGTGAGGTAGAAAAAACCAGAGGGAGGGGCGAATGGAGGCTTCTGGGTTCTTCAAAACCTGCTGCTGTGCAAATGGAGGCTTCTGGGTTCTTCAAAACTCACTCTTCAATAAAATCCCATCCACTTAATTAAACACATCCACTCTTCAATAAGATGTGAGAGACTTAATTTGAGACTGTGAGTTAGAGAGTAAACTTGTAAAAAGACTCAAAACGGACAGAGAAAGTAAACCAAATTCCCATATTGGTCTGTTGTGCTGTGCTTTGCGCGAGAGAGAGAGAGAGAGAGAGAGAGAGAGAGAGAGAGAGAGAGAGAGAGAGAGATGTCAAGTTCGCATTATTGAAGCGTTTGGAGTTTTATGCCAACTTACAAACAATGTGTGTGTTGATGGTACGAACATCGTGTCTTGTTCCACTTGTCCAATACCGAATTCACCTTCAGCTACAAAGTAAGTAGAAACAAAATAATGCAGTTTTTATTTCTGGTTTTCTCTTTTTTCTCGAGTGCGTTCTTGTTGAACAGTAAAAGGATGATCTGCTTTATTTTTTAAAACTGAATCTGTTTATTGGTTGGTTAAATCAATTATTGGGGTATCGGATTGGATCATCTAACTACACATACAATACAAGCCACAAGGTGAGATGATATTCATGATATTTTCTCACTATTTTCTTGGATATTAGTCTGTCAGAATTATCACTCAAGTTCATACCCAACCCAAGCAAGACTCGTTTTAAATATGGCATTAAGCTAAACACATCCCACTTAATTAAACAACGCAAATAAAAGCCAGAAGCCTCCCACTTAATTAAACACATCCCACTTAATTAAACTGGGTCATGTCCAATTTTCTCTCCAACAATAGTCTAGAAACTGAACGAAGAAGAAAAAAAGAAAAAAATTGAAACCAGAGGGAGGGAGGGAGGGGGAGAGAGAGAGTTGTTTTTATTTGTATTTGTATTTTTTTGGTTTTTAATATTTTATTCATATTTTAATTAATTTAAAATTAAAAAATAATAAAATGTGAGTCCTATTGGTGCCACATCAGTATTTTTAACAGACTTAACAGTGATGGGTAAAGTGAGACGTAAAACATTGGTCAAGGGGGTAAAGTGAGTCACTTTAACTTTTGAGAGATTTAGTGAGAATGTGCGTGTTTGGAGGACAGTAAGACTTAAGCCAATTAAAAACAAATCAACTTTTCAAAGAAGAAAAATATAATGTGGCCTCTTATTTAATAGAAAATTTAGCGATACTTCACCATCTTTGTGTGAGAGGCTTTGCGGTCTCCTAAATAATAAATGTAAAACTCACAAACATTTATTTGCATGATATTATTTATGGGCTGATTTTTTTTTTGGAAAAGATTTATTGGCTGATTTTGGTCAGAATAGTAAGCTCGTTCCTTTATATACAAATTCGAATCTCTCTTTCGATAAATTAGAGTAATTTCAACTATCGCTTTTATTAAAAAAACAAAAGATAAGAACAAGTAACAACCCATGACCTTATCGAAAAAAGTTCGTGATGACTATGTGTCACCAAACTGTTGCATGCTTAAAAGTAAGTAAACATGTCGAGTGTCTACACAGTAGTTTCTGATTCTCTACTCCAAACTCCTTCCTTCCCACCTCGTCCCTTCCGCCCGACAAAACCCGGAACCCGAAACCCAGAACCCAAAACCTGAAACCCGAAAACCGAGCACAGTGCATCAAATTTTTTTCACAGCACCTAAAAGCAATTCCGAGTTCCCAACCACTGAAGCTTTTTATTCGCTGCTAGACGACGTCGTCGGAACACTAAGAGAAGGTACTGCCACTTTCTTCCCCAATTTCTCACAATCCCTAGCTAATCTTTGTTCTTTGTTCTTTGTTCAATATATGCATCTCTATTGCCTTCGCTTACTTAGCTTTAATCAGAGTTCAGAAACTTTCCTTGGGTTTAAATGATAGTAAATATTTACTTTTTTTGTTGGGTACAAGTAAAAATTTGAACTTTTTTCTTTTGTTGGTCTATCTTCTCAATTGCTTTTTTTTGTTCCGCAGTTTCTGTTATGTTTGAAAAAAAAAAAGATACAACGAATAAAGAAGAAACTGTGGTTCGCTGAGGTGTAGTGGAATTAATGTTTATTGGGCCCTGTTTATTTATGGAAAAGTTTTAAACCTCTTGATTTCTAATTTCTTACTATACACTTTTTATTTTCTAAAAATGTTTTATAGTATTCATGAAAAAAGAAAATGATTAGTATTTCTCAGCAACCAGGTGGAAATTTAGGGTTTATTTATTTATTTTTTAAAGTATAGTTTTTATTAACTTTGGTTTTAAATGTGTAAATTATTTTTGGTTCTGTATTGCGATTGTGATGCAATTCCATTGCCTGCTGCTACTCAGGTTTCTGCTTTACTTGTAAGCCGGAACTATCTAGTGCCTGAGTTTTAATTTGTTTGTTGCTGTCTTTTTTATTTCCATTAGTGCAGCCTCTAAGGTCAGTTACTTGTGTACAATCAATGTCACTATCATTGTGCATTTTGGTTCACTGGCATCTGTTGTAGCATATACTGCATTTTCCTATTTCTTTTGTTGTCTTTTTGTTGACAGTTAGCAATCATGCTTATCCATTTTAGTGATTTTCTGATTTTTGAAGCAGTCACTTTTCGATGATTAGGAATTGGGTTTGTGAGAAAGTCGTACTTGGGGTATAGTGTTGTCTGACTTTCTTCTGCAGTGGTCCCAGAGCATTCTGATAACTTGGTTGCTCATACTGAGTTTATAGCAGAGGCTAGTCTGAATTCTTAGGCGATTTATCAATGTAGTAATGGGAGCCTTATGAGGGAACAATTGAAGTTAAACCACACCATGAGAATATTGGGTACTTCTTACATGACCGTTTTATATCACGTTTTCTTTGGGATATTGAGATAGTGGCTGTACAAGGGTTTTCTTTGTGTTTGTGTTTGTGCTGTGTAATTTAACTCAACTGTGTCTTCTACTATTTATATATGTAGACAAGAATTTTATGAATTACATAAATCTTGCAATTTTCATTCTTGTTAGTTGGTGTTCAAGGGTTTTCTTTGTATTTGTGTTATGTGATTTTAACTCAACTATGTTTTATACAAGTTATACAGTTACAATTTAGTGAATAATACATATCTCTGGTGGACTTGGACACGAATTTTCCATATCACATTCATATTGTGCTTACAAAATTCTTTCTCATTCATCTATTTCTTTCCACTAGGAACCGTTGAGTGGTCATTCTTTTGAATCTCAGTTTGCACTTGTAAGTCCTAACACGTGGTCTCAGAGTGGGTTCCCTTGAGGTTCTGATTACTTGTTATTCACCACTTGGTAGAGAAGTGTTAAGATAGACGACACCAAAGGCAGCTCGAGAAAATAATTGAATCGTGTGTATTGCCCATCTTGAAATTTTTTGTATTTGATGTCCTAGCTCTGCTTCTCCTGAAACCCACAGAATATTCAGCAAGAAAATCAGCCCATGAAAAACTACTCATTATCCAAGATTTACTTGTAAAACATTCCTTTTTCTTCAGTTTTCAATTAGTATTCATTCTTGGACTCAATGTTGCAAGTAATGCACTATTACGTAATTAGTGGATTTTTCATTTGTTGTCCAGAATTTTTTTGTTTTTGCGTGGGTTAAAGTTTGTTATTTAAAGGTACAAATCAATTTATTGAGGCTTCTGTACAGGATATACTTGCTAAGTCTTGTTATTTAAACTTTAAAAAGCACAGAAGTTTGATATGTAATTTAAATTCTATCATGTTTGGTATCAATTTTCTTTTTAAAACTCACTATAAAGCCTTACTCTTGCTGTAGGGAGGGGAGTTTTGGTAGAATTTGTGGGAGAGCAAGTGAGTTTGCTAAAAGTACCCGAAGATGAGCCAAGCTGATCAAGGGAACAACCCTGATGCCTCGTCAAACATCCATGTGAAGCGCAAACGTGGCCGTCCACGGAAATATCCAAAACTAAATCTGGAAGAGGATACTCGTGTGCCAAATGCTCAGAATCTGAACTCACGTGTGAATGCTGGTATTGGTATTCCTCCTGTTCCTCCTGGATTTGATGGGAGGAACGAATACCAGTCCCATCATGCAGCTCCAAATAATAGTACAACTGATGTCATGGTGGGAACAGTAGTTTCTGGTGTCATTGATGGAGCTTTTGATGGAGGATATTTACTTAGTGTTAGGATTGGCAACTCTCACACCACTTTGAGGGGCGTTGTCTTCAAGCCTGGACGTTACACTTCTGTCTCAGCAGAGAATGATGTGGCCCCAGATGTTCAAATGATCAGGCGAAGTGCAATTCCCATTCCAGCTGAGATTTACTCTCATGTCCATGGTCAGAAACCTCGTTCTAGAGATGTCATCCGCTCTGTTCATCACGTGGCTTCAAAAGGCAAACATGTGCCCCCTGTGGTAGCCCAAACTGTTAATCCACTATTGTCCAGAGGAAACTTGTTGCCTGTTATACTGCAACCTCGTAATTTATCTAATGGGGTACCAATCACCGGTTCATCATCTTCTGTTGCGCCAGTTGCTCCTCCGAAAAATGGGTCGATACCCACCAACCAGGTGCCACTCACCAGTGAGCCAACTTCTGTCGCACCCCAAGCTGCAGATCTGGCAACTTCAAGAGTTAAACAGGTTCCGTCAGTTCCTCCATCAAATGGGTCGATACCCTCCAACCAGATGCCAATAGTTGGAAATCAGTCTTTAGTGTTTGAAGGTGGACAAAATGACGATGGTACTTGTAATCAACCATCAACAGAGACGCTAATTCAGGAAGAAGCCAAATCAATGAGACTCCCAGATTTACCTTTTGAAAAATTGGTTACTGAGGTAGTTAAAAGGATTGATAATCCCTCACAAGCCACCTTACAATCAACTGAGATTCACATTGAGGGTAGCAAGTCAACTGGCAATGAGATGGAGAACGATATGGATCAACCCCTAGTAATTGAGCCTCTGCAAGCCATACAGCCGAAAGACCACTCTACACCAGTTTCAAAACCACTGGAGGACAGTAGAAATGGCAAAATGTCTGAGCTGTTGCAGGTAAAACCAATCTTTAACATTCTCCTTAAGCAATTTAGTAGTTAACGTTATTGCAGACATAGAAGCTGATTTAAACATCTCAACGAGTTTCTTTCATTTCTTTTGGCTGGAACATCAACAAGGTTTTGCAGGAAAGCATGAGGGAGAGGGAGGAGCCACATGCTGAAGTGTCAACCACAGGTCCCAGACAGAAGTTGGATGAACCAAGTTAACCTGTGCTCGGAAATAAAATCTGATCTTTCATGAAAACCTTCCGAGGCTTCAAGTGTCTGCTTTTATAGTTGCCACCTTGAATGGGTATTGTGTGCATGCTTTGCTGATGGACATAACGGCTTTGCATGATGGGGTAATCAGACCTTTGTGTAGAAGGGTTGTTTTCTTAAAGTAGGAACCGAGGAAGATCTGTTTGACTTTTGTTTATAGCTTATTTGACTGTGATAACTTGAAAGAAAATGTCTCTGATTTTATGTGTTCGAAGTACTGTCATGTAAAATATAATTATTAACATCATATTTTTGTTTCGGTGAATAAAGGAGTTTACTAACCCCAAAAATAGGAGCAAGGGCCAGTACACCAAAGCCGAAAGGTATGGGGAACAAGAGAACAAACTCAGCAGGCTTAGCAAACGCCAGGAGAAAACCAAACCAAGCAAGCGGGAAACCAGCCAATATTAAGACCAGAGACAATATTCAAAGCTCAACAAAATCATGAAACCAAATCTAATGGATCAAATCACAATCAGAGAAGGATTAGTTCTATCAAAATATGTTTGGGCTATCTGCTCAAGAAAAAAAAATGTTTGGGCTACATCATCCCAAACATCATTGGCAGTTCAAAGTGGAAGCACAGAACCTACTACAGTAGGGGTTACAGTGGCACCACTTACTACGAAGAGGAAAAAACTTGGCTCCTCAAAACAAGTTTGGACACATGTAATTCTTTTAACTTTTTCTTTTCTTTTGAATCTTTAAACTTTTATTTTTGGGAATTTAAATGTGTTAAAATCCTATTTGTCGTGAGGAAGAGTCTCCTCAGTTTCGAATATGCAGGATCAGTTGCAGATAGTTGAGGGAAGAATTAGTGGGAGAATATAAACTTATGATCGTTGTTGTTGCTTATCGTCTGAAGTTCAAATGAAATAGGACATGAAAAGTTGTTGTTGCTTATCGTCTGAAGTTCAAATGAAATAGGACATGAAAAATAGGCAAAGTTTGGGGGCTTAAGGAATGGGCAAGAACTTAGGTAGATAAAAGTATCTTCTGGGATTAATGTTTCGTTACGAATATGGGTACTTTCAGTTAGATTAGATCGGCAGAATATGGGTAATTTGGGGTTATGTATATCGACAATTTATAGCAAGTGGGCATCGAAATAGTAGTTTAAGATTCCGGTAAGAAAAAACAACTAAGGTAGAGGAAAAACAGTAGATTACGTCAAGAAGGTAAGACCAACCAAACAATGATGAGCCAGAGGGTAGGGAAAACTGGCAGATGGGTTTAACTGATGACAACAGTTGCCAAAGAGTATCAAAATAGTATCATAAGAAAGGTTCTGATTTCAAATAGAGTGCAGAGATTTTTATTTCGATGTTTTTCTTTGTATAACTTACATCAGCATTTATACAAGGAGAAAGCTTGCTATTCAAGCTCAATATTAATTACAAGTAGGTAGATGGTAGCTGGTCTTGAACTCCTAATCCTGGAAATTTGTAGCAGAAGCCTTCCAAAGTCAAGCCAACCTAATTAATGCAGCTACCCTCATTAATGTTACTAGCAAACAACTTAGCTAACAAACAAGCTAGTTAACACAAGAAGTCAGCCATAACTTGTGGCAGCAACCTCCACAAGTCCAACACACAAATCAATATTTCTTGTGTTCACACATCCCATATTTATTGCTTTCACACAAGCTAACAGCCTCCAGAAGTCTGTAGTAGCCTCCACATCCCAAAGGCTGCAGCAGTCTCCACAAGTTAAGTATCATCCCAATTTCATTAAATGATTTCACTCACAACACAAGTCAACAACAGTAGTAGTAAGAAACAAGATTTTAAAATTTTCTATGGCAACCTCGCTCTGATGCCATGCAGAAAGTTTAAGTTGGAAAATCATTTTATGATATTTGTTCTTCTCCTCAAGGGAGGTATTTAACACTACATAAAATTATAAGGAAAAGGAAATTTATAAATCCTAGAGATACAAGAACGGATTTTTACTTGTTTCCTCTTTTAGGCGAAGTCATCGGTTTTGTTTTTTTGGGTGGTGTGTTTACATGTTTTTGCTATGCATTTTCTCACCTCATCGCCAGAGGCTGTGTCTCATCGTCTGGTCTCAACCAACTATCATCGGCTCCTTAACTTCACAGATGTCTCTTTCGTCGTTTACCCTCGGTGACACTCATGGAGTTGGGATGCACTTAAAGTGAAAATGGCACTTATTGCTTGGATTATGGTAGCGCTACTAGTTGTAGCGTGGGTGGCTTGTCCACAACCATTTTCTATTGGTTACCGGTTTCTCTTTGGTGGTTGTCGACTTGCTTTGGTGGTTCGGCTTGTGGTTGTTGGATTGTGCAACACATATATGTTATTTGTGTTACAATTTCCTAATGTGTTTTTTGGGCCATTGTCTTTTACGGGCTTTTGTGTTTGTGGACTTTTTGCCTTTATGTGGATTTTATGCCTCTACGTGTGATTATGCATTTTGTAGTTTTATGACTGTAATGGGTTCTATGCATGTTTGTGTTGCATCTGGTGTGAACTCAATTTTGTGAGTTCATTTTCGTATAACTGGCTTTGACCTTTTATTTCATGAAACTTAATTCCGACAAAAAAAAAACTTTTAAATCAATCAATGTGGTCCTCATATCAATTTGGTCATGTGACCAACTTTAAAGACATATTTTCTTCAAAATACAACCTATCAACCTAAGAGACAAAATAAAGATCATGTCTTTTGTTCAATAAACCCCCAATGTGAAATCGTAAATATAAAGCATTAAAATTATTGAGCAAAAGACGCGAGTTTTATTATGTCTCTTGGGTGGAAGAATTATATTTTGATGAATATACCTGTTTTAGGTTTGTCATGTGACCAATTTTAACGAAAGTTTTGATGAAATGTGATGACATAGACCAAAGTGGTTTGTGGACCAAAAAACTAGGTACTATACTAATTGATTTCAAAGTTAGAGGACTAAAAATAGACATTGAAAAGTTTAGGAACTATTTGCGATAAAAATCCTACACAAGTTTATAGCTAAACTAAAGCTTTCCTAAACTATTTAGTCATTTATACTAACTATACACACACCAATAATCACTCATCTAAAATTACTTTCCAAAAGCCCTCAAATATTTGTAATTTTTTTCTTGAATTTTCTTTTTTCCCTAAAGCCCTCAACAATCGAGAGCCCTCAAATATTTGTAATTTTTTTCTTGAATTTTCTTTTTTCCCTAAAGCCCTCAACAATCGCTCTCGAGTTCTTTCCATGGAATGCTCAATTAGGGGAAGCTTTTTACACATGGAAAGTGGTTAAGAGTAGTTACCGCTATACTTGAGGTCTTGAGTTTGAAATCCCCCCTTCCCCAATATTGCTTGTATATGAAGTTTCTTTAAAAATTATGTTAAAAGAACAATTACAAAACTACCCTTGAAAACTTATAATTGATACCAAAGTAAAAATTTATGTTTAAAGTATAATTACAAAATTATCCTTCAAAACCCTAAAGATCCTCCCCAACATATCCTCTATAAATTCTATGCTTTGTCCGTCCTCTCTCATACTTAGATGTGTAGTTTTATCAAAATTTCTCTCCTTAGTAGGTGTCATTCTTTAAATTTTAGATTATAGAAGCCAAATCAAGGGCCGAGAATGAGATTGAGCCTTATGCATCTCTCAATTAACTGAGACTGATGACTCTCTCAGTCTCCAATTTTCTTTCTTTGCTTGTCACTTTTACAATCTCACATCAACCGAAAACTAAAGGTAAGAAATTCTGTTTCAATGCATGATTATAAAAGTTTAATGAATGATTCCATTAAATTTTATTTATTATGTATTATTAGTTGAACCTATCTTGCTAGATAAGGATTTGATTTATTAAGTATTATTAGCTTGGATCCTTTCATTATTAGACAACATTCTGGTGAAGCGCAAGTGTGGTCGTCCATGAAAACATCCTCATCCAAATAACTCAAGGCACAATGTTGCAGGTATTGGCATTAATAGTCCTCCACCAACAACCCCTCTTGGATTTGAAAGAAGGGTTGTACGTAGTGACGGATCCAGGATTCAAAAGTCAAGTAGGCGAAACTTACCTTAAAAACTCAACGGTACGAGTGAATTTCAATCATAAAAATAAAAAGATACACCTAGTCAGGGGGACGTAATGAGCCTTAGCCTCAAATAGGCATCTCTATACATAAATAAAAGCTTAACAAAAAAAAAAGTAAATGCAATGCAACACAAAACTAAACTATTTAAATCTAAAACTTTACCCTACGAGACTTAGAAATCTTAAATTCCTCAATTATCTCCTCATTATCGATACTATTAGCAAACTCTCTTTCAATGTGGAGGATCGTGCAATCAGCAAGGAATTCATCAGCTATGGTGCTCCGAAGTCTATTCTTAATAATTTTCATACCTGAAAAAGCTCGTTCTGTTGTTCCTGTAGAAACAGGAAGAGTCAACATCAACTGAATCAACCTGTAAATTAAATGGTAGTTTTCTGCCCAAGTTGTTTCCACCAATTGTTGACATAACTGAGGAAGAGTGATAATTTCCTTAAAGTAGGGAAGGCGATGGATATCATTTTGAAAATACCTCAACTCAATTTCTAAAGCTTTCAAGTCACTTGGAATGAAATCAGCATGATAGAATTTCTCAGCAAGTTTACACATGCTCAATATTGAATGATTTGAAGGAATTACAAGGATCTAATGCTGAGTTAAGAATAAGAAGTTCAACAGTTTGCTCTGGAAATCTGTCATTTAACTCCCTTAACACGAAATCTATCACATCATTAAATACATCAAAGCGATAGTAATGTTCAACTGTAATAAAATCTTTTTGTTGACAAGAACGACGTTGCCTATCATATAACGAGAACACATATCAGGAACATCAATACTATGTTGGTCAAACATCAAATCAAACATCTCAACAAAGAGGAGACAATACTCAATTTCAAAGACCTAATTAATTTCAACAAAATCTCCAAATTATAATTAATTCCTAATTAAACCCTAGAATACTCAGATTAAAATTAAAATTAAGATGCATAGATGTATTGTAGGAAAACCCCAAAAGGAGAAGATAATTAAAGAGGAGATAATGAGGAATAATTGTTGCCAAGAAAGGTTAAGAAGTTACCAAGAAGATGTTACTGCCAAGGAGAGAATATGTGGAGATTGTCGGGTGTTTGCAGCTAGCCAATAGGGTTGCTTTGCTTCTTTTGTTTTTTTGAAGTATAAGTGGGCATGGGGTTGGGAAATGTCGGCTAGACTAGACCAATAGGAGCTTATATTGCTTTTTATTATTTTTGTTAAAGGAGAAAGTTTGAGTGGGCTAGGTTTGAGTAGGCAGAAGAAGTTTGATTGTATTGGGTATTGGGTAATGGGTAATTTTTGGTTCGGCAAAAAATGGAGTAGGCGGCTGCCTACCTTGCCCTTAGTGTACAACTGATATGAGGGTGAGTTGTCTGCGCTTTCATTGATGCAGAATTTGATGAAGGGTATATGCTCACAGTTAGGGGTGATAACTTTCCTACCACTTTGAGGGGTGTTTTGTACAAGCCTGATCTCACCATCATGTCTTAGCAGAGAATAGTGTGGGCCTTGGTGATCCAATTATAAGAAGAAATGAAGTTCCAGATGTTCATGGTTCATCAACATGTGTTCCATCAGCTCCTCATCCTCCTCCATTAAATGGATCAATGGTTGAAACCCAAGGCAGAGAAAATAATAAAGTTGCTACTTGGGTTAATCAACCCTTCACAGAGGCGCTGCTTCAGGTAGAAGCCAAATCCATGATACTTCCTGAGATGCCTTTTGAAGAATTCGTTATTGAGGTAGTCAAGAGAATTCATGATCCTTCTTCATAAGGGCCCGTTATCATCAGCTGATGTGGTAGTATCAAACAATTCTATGTAGAAGAGGGTTGTGTTTTTCTTAAATTAATAGATTCAGGATGGTGGATAACTTGTTGTACAGAGAGAGAGAGAAGCTTTTGGTTGTTTTCTTAAACTAGGAACCGAGGAAGATGTGTTTTTACCCATTTATAGTTTATTTGATAGTCATAACTTGTCGGTTATGTCTCATCTCATATCTTTTAATTACGGCGTCTTGAATGTGTATCAACTAATGAACAAAACTTAAGTGCACACCAGGGTGTGCCTCCAAGTAGACTCTTTGTTCATGATGAAACAATTAAATTCTGACACATGTGATGTTGTCATTGGATCCCTCCGTATTTGCATTAACTTTTTGCGGTTTGTATTGACCCTTAGGACTATTGTATTTGTATCGGGCCTTATGGTTGACAATCGTTACTAGTGAATTATATGAATGCAATCTTTCGACTTTGGCAAAACAATTAAAATAAAAAGAACAATCTCTTAACGGATAAACTATTGCCTACAAGAGTACCACTCTTGGCCTTGGCATATAGCTCCTGCTCACATTGGGTAAATTTCACTTTACTACTCATAAGTTTTCCAAAATTAAGACTTTGCTACCCAAAGTTTTTTCCTTCTCACTTTCATACCCAAAGTTTTTTCCTTTTCACTTTAATACCTAAAGTTTACTTTTACTACAAATTTCATACTTCCGGCCGTGTTGCTGTCAGTACTTTTGTTAAACGATGACGTGTCACATTTTTTAATTTTAAATTTATTAAAATATGAATAAAATATTTTTAAAAACCAACTAAAAAAAATTTTAAAATTTTTTTAAAATAAAACCCCATCATCATCTCTGTCTCTTAACTCAGATGGCTCAAATCTAAACCCAAAATGAAGCTCACTCGCCCTCATCGTCCTCTCACAAACTATCTCATTCACTTAAAACCCTAAAATCTCTGCTCCTCTTCCAAACCCACCTCCCAAGATAATGACGAAAATGACAACTTCCACTTCGTTTCGAGCCTAACTGACGTCGTTCGAGGAAAGCAGATCTGGAAAGTTGCCTTCAACGACCCCTTCATTTCAATCGTATTGAAGCCCCATCACGTTGAGAAGGTGCTGATCCAGAATGTAAGGAATCCCAAGTTAGCCTTGCGGTTTTTCAATTTCTTGGGCTTGCACAAAAGCTTCAATCACTCTACGAAGTCGTTTTGCATTTTGATTCATGCTTTGGTTCACTCCAATCTCTTTTGGCCTGCCTCCTCGCTTTTACAGACCCTCTTGCTACATGGGTTGAACCCAAATGAGGTTTTTCAGTCTTTGTTGAATTCGTATAGGAAACTTAACTACTCGTCGAGTTTGGGTTTTGATTTGTTGTAGGTCTGATTCATGGACTTTGCATTGCAAACGCCTTGAAGAAGCAGATAGCATGCTCTGGATATTCATAGGGGATGGGATTTGGGGTTTTTCGGATTTGCGGCTAAGGTGTTTGACGAATTGCCCAATCAATTTGCCTGGCTGTGCGATTTACTTGTTTGGGGTTGTATCTGGATATGGGGCTGCTCCTGGGTTCATCTGAAGAAAGAGAGAGAGAGACGGTGAGGAGATGGAAGAGATGAGGTGCTAGGGTTTGGGGAAGAAGATGGGGGCGGCTAGAGTGGTGGGGGAGGGTGCAGGGGCGATGGTGGAGATGGCGGAGGAGAGAGAAAGGGAGAGGGAGCAAAGCGTGTAGAGAGAGAGATGATGCTGACGAGGCTTTATTTATTATTATTATTTTTCTGATTTTTAGTTGGTTTTTAAATATTTTATTAATATTTTAATTACTTTAAAATTAAAAAAATGTAACACATTAGCGTTTAACTAAGATCTTGTGATAGGACGGAGGAGTATGAAATTGGTAGTAAAAGTAAACTTTGGGTATGAAAGTAAGAAGGAAAAAACTTTGAGTAGCAAAGTCTGAATTTTGGAAAATTTACGGGTAGTAAAGTAAAATTTACCCTATATTTAATATACATTAAATAAATGTAATGCATTACTCCATCAATTATAACGTAAAGCTACACAAATCATATATATAAATAATTGTTTAAATGATGTAATTTTTTCTTGTTGTGAAAGGACAAAATGTAATGCATCACCCCATCAATTATATACAAAACTGCTACAATTTGATCAAGTATATATAACAAATGGCCCTTTTGGGACGAATCCACGAAACCGCTGCAAAAAATTAAACTAACAAGTGTTTCTAATAATGACTTTTATGCATATTATACTTATATAACTATAATAGCATAAAAATCCATGCGTGTATTTAAATTGAACCAAAGTTGGAATTTCGTACATGAACATGTTTTACCCAAGATCATTAATCTCCCTTAGTCTCATACTTTTCTCCTTTTTTCTTCATGCGGCCTTTGAGGATCATTTTTTGGGGCATAATTGTTTTAATACGCATGAATTTCAAAACATGAGTGTTTATGAGGATAACTTAAATAGAGGAATGATGATCGGTGCATAATTACATATCATTTTGTACCCTTCTAACTTATGATTTGGTTATGTTTTTGAGTTAAACTTGTCTTTTAATCTATTTTGTGTTTGTTTCGGTGTAATAAGTTTGGGACTCATTTAATGCATTTTGGAGTCAAGTTAGCTCAATACGGTGTCTGCAGATCAGTCAACTTCACGGATTGGACTCTAATTGCTCAAGAAGAACCAGATAATGAGCCATACGTCATTGGAAAGATACGGAAGTCTATTTTCTGGATCATTTTACGGTTCGTGATTCCGAGTCCTCTAGAGGAAGTTATACAAGTTTTGGCAGCTTAAGGTCAAAATCGGCAGGATCTGCGTTACTGGGCCAAAAATGACTTTTGAAGGCCTTCCCGAATTTTCCTTGAGTTGGGCTGCATATGCTTGGAAAGATAAGACAAAGAGCTTCAAGATCCATATTTTTGCAGATTTGTTAGAGTGAAGGAACAAGCCCAAATCGAGCCCACAAGCTGACTGCAATGCATTGTCATGCATGAGCTAATCATTTTAGTGGTGAATTGAGTGGTGTAAGTTGGTGAAGTGAGTGTGATTAATAAATTCAATTGTATAATCAGATTTATACTTCCCCTAGGCCTATAAATAGTGAGTTCTCCAAACATGTAAACACACCCCAAGGGGGGGAGCTCTCAAACATCTCTCTAGAGCTCCTCTCCCTTCTCTCCCTCAAATTCTCTTAGTTTTCCTTTTTAGTTCTCAATTGTTGTAACAAAATCCTTTTGCTAAATTTTCCTTTAAGTTTTTCTTAGTTGTAATTTATTTTTCATTGTAATGTAATTTCTTTTCTTAAGTTTTCAAGTTTAATTAGTTTTCAAGTTTCAATTATAGTTCTTGTTCTTATTATGCTTATAAGTTAATATGCTTGTTTGAATGATTGATCACCATTAAAACTTGTATGTTAGCTATCTTGGTTTGAATTAAGAGTAGACACCATGCATTAATTCAAATTGAACTATGAATAGGAAGAGTATGTATGGACATTCGACAACATGGATTAGATACATGCTTGGTTGTTTAAAACATTCTTCTATGCTTAATGGATTTCTAATGCTTAATTTAGGTTCGACAAGAAGGATCTAATTAGGGAATTAGGAATACAAGGTTAGGACCAGACACCATGGCTTAATCATACTTTAGCTAGAATCAATCTGTGAATCTAAATTGAACTTGGTAACTAATTTGCTTGAGTTAATTTCTTTTCTTTCTTTCTTATTTTATTTATTTTCTTTTAATTTCTGTTTTGTGCAGGGAATCAAATTGAATCAATCTATCATCAATCCTCGTGGGATCGACCAGACTTACACAAGCTATACTATCCAATGGCCCGTGCACTTGCGAGTTAACAAATGATACAATTAACTAAATCAACTCCAGTTACAAGATATCGAAGCGCATATGATATGGGCAAGGATGTACAAAATCGTCAATATGTGTATGGGCTAGTGCAATGTTGGACTACAATTGCGCTTGCACGTTGCAGAAGTTGTATTAGTTCAGCAAGTCAAGAGCTTCGCAGGTGCTGCCCTAACAAGCAAGGAGCTATCATTTGGACCGAAGGTTGTTTTGTAAAATACTAAAATACAAATTTTATAAGTAGGCTTGACACAAATAATGTTACTTATGTGACAAATACCAAATTTTTTGATGCTCCATTGTTGTTCAATCATAAAGTTCATAAGTTATTAATTGACATATGTTCTAACGCTTTTGTTAGTCCACTGTTGTATGCTCATGGAAAGCTACAATTTACGGCATTTAAAATGGATTTAGTTACGGCTCATTGCACTCATTACATTTCTAAGGCATATTGTGAGAAGTGTCTGGAATCAACGAACTTCTAGATAAAATCTATGGAATGAAGGTGGACATGTTTATTATGGAAGTTGTTATGTAAGACACGAGCTTTATTCCTTTATTATTGATGCATGATATTAGTTCATACAGAAAAATAAAAGAAAATGAAGTAGCTTTCTTATTTTGCTTGATTATATTCTTTCAAGATATGGTGATTTTATATTTTCGTATTCAATTTCGTTTTTATGTTTCCCTGTTTGTATAGGTTTCCTTTCCCTTGTGAACTTGAGCTAATTAATCTTTGACGAATCATTGGATTTGGATAGTAGGATTTTAATATGTTTCTTATTGAGCTTAAATGCTCTTTTTTTTTCTTTTCATTTCAAGACTACCAAAACTTTTCAGAATATAAACTTGATACCGATTACATTACATATATATATATATATATATATATATAATCCCCTTCTATTGAGGGATCTCTCAAATAATTTTATTTGAGGGACACCCTTTAGGGTACCCTACGGATTTTTTTTCAACGATTCAAACTATCTATTTTTTAAGTCTACATTCATAGATCATCCTTGCAAAAAATTAGACAAATCGGAAACTGTTTCGACATCTAATTGTATCATACAAAATCAATAAACACGGTGCTTCAAAAAAGTACTAAAATTTAAATAACACAATGGAGTGCTCAAACAATATCGGATTCAAGTGATTTTTTTTATAGAGATGATCTTTAAATGATTATCTAAAACATAGACGGTTTGGATTAGTGAAATACAATGCGGAGTGGGCCCTACAAAGGTGTCCCTCAAATAAGCTAATTTGAGGGATCACTCAATAGAAGCTCTCTGTATATATATAAATGTAATGTTACCCCCATCAACTATAAAACAAATATGACGACAAAAAAAAAAGCCCTAAGAAGAAATTTTGCAGTAACCAAGATTCATTGATTTTATATGAATAATGCTACTCTTACCACATTCCCTTACCACCTTATGTTGCAAATGAGGTGGACAGCCACATTAATTAAATTTATTTAACATTTTCTTTTCTTTTATGATTTATTAACACTTGAAAAAAAAACTGTTAATTAAACTTTCTTTATTAAAATACACTTCTAATGGTTGAATGTAACCAAATGCTAATTATCAATAGGGGGTATGTTTTCATCTTCCAAAGGCACTTACTTTGATGCACAAGCTTTTGTTTTTTTTAGAGACAAAATTCACCGCAAACCACCAATCCTAAACCCTTATTTATAAATAATTATATATGCATGTGGGCCTAACAGGCCGGGCTTTTGTGGGCGGGCCAGGTTGGGCTTTCTTGGGCTTAATCGGGCTTGGCTGGACTTCAGACACCTAAGCCCAAGCCCAGCCCATTAGGGACCGAGCCATCCCAAAGCCCATAACGGGCCGGGCCGGGCTTTTTCTCGATGGGCCGTGCGGGCTCCCATCGACCCATGAGTTCGCGGGCCAAATGATGAGCTTTGGGTATAGAAATGTGGGATAAAAATGTGGTAAGTGTAGCATTACTCATTTTATATTGTAATGAAAATTCTGTTAAGCCCATGAGAAAGCTCAAGAAAGATGGGCGAGTACATAAGAAAATAAGTCTGATATTTAAGAAACCATATAACATAACAAGTAAAACTTCACCATGCCCCACCCTTATTCCCTTCTTGTTTTCTGATCCACCGACTTCATTCATAAACGAAGCAGAGCAGTGACCAGGAATATGCCCTCACTACATTTTATACCAAATGAATATGGAGTTCAAGATACAGATTTAATTTACCAATTTGATTTAGCTGTAGAAAACTCTACCACCAAAAATTGGTACGCTTGATTTTGCTACTATAAATGATGATCTATACTATTATTGGGTAAAGTGTCATTTTCCCTTGTGAATCAAATTTAACTCCACAAACTAAAAAATCAGTAAATTTAACACTCGAATTTGTTAAAGCAGTTAATTTAGCCATTGTAATTAAGTTTTTCAAATTTGTTCCACCTTTCTGTTAATAATAAAAGTAAATTTATAATTTCAACTAGAATAAAAGTGAAATACATACCACCAAAGGAAAAAATAATAAAACCAAAAGAAAAAACATTTAAGAGAAAAAAAAAATTTAGCCCCACAGCCCACTCCAGCCCCACCATTTTTTTCTTTTCTGAATATTGCTTGATAAGGTAAAAATCTTAAGCTGTTAGCAGCTAGCTTGTAGCTTATGGAGGTTAGCTTACTTCCTACAGTTAAGTACTTAGCTTTAAACAACGTTTATTTGAGGATTTTGAATACTTTGGAAGTCATTGGTGCATACAAATATGTTTTTAGGTATAGGATCCAATTTATTTTGGAAATTTGTAGTCATGGGGCTTCTAAACATGACATACTTGCAGAGTCTTATTATTTAAAGCATAGATGTTTGACGTGTATGATTTAAATCCTATCAAGTTTGGCATCAAATTTTCTGACTTAGATTCACAATAAAACCCATCCTATCAAGAGCAAAGGAGTTTGAAAACATTATACGTACCTGAAGATGAGCCAAGACAATCAAGGGCACAACATCCCCCCGAGGCGCAAACGCGGCCGTCCACCAAAAAATCCACAGCCAAACCAGAGGGAGAATAATGCTGCAGCTGTTGGTGTTTCTTCAAATAATCAGAATTTAAACTCGGGAGAGAATAATGCAAGAGTTTTTTATTTTCTTAACATAGGACCTGAGTAATATACGTTCTTACCCATTTATAGTTTTTTATTTTATTTTTACAAAGCTATTCTAAACATTCCTAATCTACTGGAAGGGAAAGTCAAACTCGAGTGCAAGGCAGTGGACATAATACGTACCTAACCCGCAACTGCCTTAGCCATCGATGGTTTATTTGACGATGATGATAATTAACTTGTTTGATGTGTCTGCATTTATAATTGGAGTTCCAAATTCTTTTTAATCTTATTAGCAATGACAACTGGTATGTTGGAATTTTGATAATACTAGCAGCAAATTACTCCAGAGATTAATATATGCAAAGACAAGATAATGAGAAGTAGTGAATAAGAACTCAGAGGTCTGCTCCTATTTTGAAGCTCAGATTTGTTTCCTTTGGCAAAGTGCATCTTCCCACCCCAAACCCTAAGAGGCGCCACACCATCTCTCTCAAACCCTCATAGCCTTTCAACGCAACAAGGAGGGGAGGAGGTCACTACCCTAATTCTCTCTCCCTCCCCTCCCCCTGATACTCCTTTCAATTTCCATCTTCCATCTACCTCTTCAATCCATCTCTTTTATCATTCTTTATATTTTTTAAATTTCCCAGATCCCTTTAAATTCCTCCCTCCATATATGGCTACTTCAAGGACTCTATCTCCTCTTCGATCTATCTACCCCATGGGCTGCAGCGACTAATCCCAAACACGGTTTTTCGTGTCCCCTTCAGAATATGTGTAGAGCTCTTGATCGGGTGCTTGCACCACCTCCTTCTATTCTTAGGTTGTTACCACCTCCTTCCATGCTTAGGATGTTGGTTTCTTTGGCTTTGGGAAGTGTTTTCACAGGTTTGTTCTTGGATTGGCTGCTGTTTCATTCTTGGTGTTTTGGTGGTTTCGTTTTTGAAGGAGTTACCGAGTCTTTGATGGTCGGTTTATGTATTACGAGGGATTTTCAAATTTGTGGTTTTTATATTTGTTTTGTGTGTTTGTAGATCTTTCACTCATCATTAGTCATGGTGGCGATGTCTCAATCTTCGTGGAGGCAGCAGCAACGGTGCTTTGGTGTTTGGTGGTGTTTCTGCTTTTGGTTGGCTCTGGCTAATTGTCAGTTTTGAGCTCTGACTTTATGCCAATGGTAGACTTTATGCCTATTTGAGTTTTATTTCTAGTAAGCTAACTGGTAGTTTCAGTGTCCATTAGTGAATACTCGTTCCACCCGCAAATACCAAAATTGAAGGTAACTCAAACATACAATACTGAAGGTAACTAACAAGTTGTGTTGAAAACAAACGAGTCCATCTGTTTTCAACACAACTTGTTAAATCCGATCCGAATAATGAATTTTTTTTTTTTTTTCTTTTCATTTTGTGTCTTGTTAACTAGTCATTTACAATATTACCATAGCCCACTTGTGAATGAACTGCTGCGTGGGGCATCCCTAGCCAAGAATTTCTCAATTTTAAGCAGTATTGAATTACTCTTTCCGTAGGATATAGGTTTCAGAATTGCTATTACTATATACCTGATATATGGGGATCCTACATCGGGGCTACGAGGCGCCAAGAGTATTTTTATATTAATTTTTTTCTTAAATTATAAAAATCTACGTATTTACATGGTAAAGTACATACATAGTAAATAGTCCCGATCTCTTGGACCCTATAGTAAATAGTCCCGATCTCTTGGACCACAAGGGTCCAAGAGATTTGTGGTCACCCACCGTTGGATTTAAATCCAACGGACTAATAGAGTTTCTTAAAAAGAGTGCAAAAGTAAGTGAGCCGTTGGATTTAAATTCAACGATAAATGACCACAGATTACTTGGACTCTTGGCCCAAGAGATCATGTATTTTACCAAGTCTTTCAAAGATGTACAGAAAATGGAAGTAGTTTAAAAATACATACAAGTATAATACAAGTATTATACAGGGAAATGCTAACTAGGGTAGAGTAGTATAAAATACAATGACACTCCCAACCATACTGTATCATAAGAACATTAACTAATGAGACCATGAGCTTTAGCACTGTTGAAAGAAAACCTCCTTCCCCCTTTGATTAAAAATAAACAAAAACCCAAAAGAAAAGTCAATCAGTAACTTCTTTTCCTCAAAGCAGAAAAAAAAAAGGAACAAATAACGAGACAGGATTTAGGAAAACAATAAGAGCAACTATGGTAGATCTCGTATCAAAAGGTCCAATAAAGACATAAAAATAAAAGCATCTCCACTGCTTAATGGAAAACTTCCGGGCAATCAGTTGGAACATATAAACATCAGGGGATATAACATTTTGGAATCAAACGAATCATGTATCGAGAAAACAATCAATCGAATCAATGCATCTCTTGTTCAAATACTTTACATGTTACTCTATTGACAAAATTATTCAAGGAAAAGCATGAAACCCACTCCCTTTTGTAGAAGACAAGATCCCTTCATATTTCAAAAAACAATGAAAGCTACACGCCCTTTAACCAGGTTTGACAGAAACCCTTGTGCAAAAGTTGTCCGACTTTTAAGCATAGAAAAAACACAGTGAATACAGGTTGAATGGACTCTTGTCCAACAAAAGAATTTAAGGCCAAAATTTTCTAGAATTATAATATCTAAGGATGGGGAAAAGAACCCCTAGCTGAGGTGACTAGTGAAAGAAACCGATATTCACCAAAACTTGGGATCAACAGGATCATTCTTCAATGAGAGAATTAGAAGGGAAGGGAGGTTGCAAAAAGGGGATGTGTCTTGGCAATGGGGAAAGGCTGCTGTCCAGTAGCCATGAACGGCGGAGGCACACACAGCTGAAAAGCTTGGGCTGCTGCAGATCCTGCATTAAATAAGGAAAAGAAAGCAAAAATTACCCAAAGAGAGATTCAAAATGTGGAAGAAATTCAGACCTGCTGTCATTTGAAATTTAAAAGGTGAAAGTTACATTAGTATCCATGAACATGACATGAAAAGAATTCGTGAAAAAAGCTATAATTTTGTTCCTCAGGGTTTCCATTTCCAAATAATTCACATTCAAAATTTGTTTTAACAAATAAATTTTTTTTGGAGCAGAAACAGAAAATACCCCGCAAAATAATACAGATGCTCATTAACTTTTCCATTTTCATTGTCAAATGAAGATTTATTGGGAACATAATAACTTAGCCCATACCTTGGTGCTTCGGAAACTGGACCTGATGTGGAGTCAACACAGGACGAGCAGGCAGTGGTGACATAGCCGTTGCACCCTGAACCAAATCCTTCAATATAAGATGAAGGGAGATCAATAAATTTGAAATAAATGATACAAAAATCATTACCTCCATAAGTCTTCTTGCTACTTACTTTTATTGTTATCACATTTCGAAGGAATATTATTATCATTTTTGTTGTTGTTACTGTTACTACAATACTCATTATTTGTACTCGGCGCTAAAAATATTCTTTTTTATTTCAAAAATAATATGACGGGGCTCATGGCATATAGACAGAAATCAGAATAGCTCGAGTAGAATGTATCAACAGGTGTGTCCTGCTACATCCCACAAGTGGACTAAAAATGAATATTTCTTGACCACTGAATAATTGACATACCCTGTAGAGCATCAACTTCAGCATATACTGTAATACTATTTTTAGCCAAATACAACTCAGTGCAAATCTCAGAAAGCATCCAGGTACCACTTCAAACTTAACTAATTAGAAATCATATCATAAGACAGCTTCAATCATAGGACCATCAAGTATCTTACTTGAGAAACTGGATGCATGTATACAACCTGCCCGAACCGTCCAACCATAACCTAGACAAAGAGAGGGGGTTTAGTAAATCAGCAAAATAGAGTAAAAGATTTATCCTGATCCTAAACCACCGAAAATAAGTTGACATAAGGATGGCATTAATGTCATTCAATTACTTACAGCTTGAGAATTTGGATGCACATAGGTAGGTCCAGCCTGAACAGGATACCTAAGCGTCTGCACCCTGCTTCCCACGTGTCCAACAATCTATATCCAGAAAGGGCAACCAAAGATGAATCTTAAAGTTCCACAACACCTCTCTCTCTCTCTTATTTATTGTGTATTATATACAATGTTAAAGCATTATAACAAGGCACGCACCATGTTCTATTCCTGTGTTATTTTAACCATTGGATTTTCATCCTAGGACTTATATGTATCTCATTGAGATACTAAATGTTATCAGTCTAAACACTCCTATATGTAATCTTCATTTCCTTCTCACCGGTTAACACAAAAATCAATGTTGACCAACCATTGGACAAAAAACAACGTAATATTCAAATCCCAACAAAGCATTTTATATCTTAAACAAATGTTAGCTATTGGATTTTGACCTAGTGATTAGTAATAAGAGATTTTTGTGTTCACTAGTGAGTAGAAAAGATCATGACTACACACATGCATGCAGTTTTTATCTCAAACTCATTAATAAGCACAAAATCTATGTTCACCAGTGAGTAAGAAATCACCACTGTGCGTATGTGTGTGCGTGTGTATGCATATGTACATTGTATAAGTATCTGAGCAGACAAGCACTGGTAAGGAGCTAAATTAAATAGTCAATCTTGGGCCGTAAGATCACTTTCCAAGGCTAAGGTTAAAACACTTGTAATTCAAGTTGTCTGAATGCTTTAATCTTGAATCTAATGGTCCAGGATTGACTACTTACTTTATCTCCTTATTTTAGTTACTAAAGAATATTTACATAATCAACTCTACAAGTGTTTATAACGCTAACTCTGCTACACTAATGCTGCTAGTTGTTATAAGCAGAGCTTTCACTAAAAGTCAAATTTCATATAATAACATCAACATGAATTCTGTATTCTATGATACATTCATATAGTCATCAATCCCCTATTCACAAACTACTGGAACAAAATCTAACCACTGATATTCAAATCAAAGAGAAGTTATTGGTATGGAATTTCATGTCCACCAGTGAGTAGGCTGAAGTGCACACACCCCCATTATATATATAGTTGTTGTATAATACGGTTAACCGCACTTGTGAATAACCAGTTTTGTGTATGGCCAGTCACTGCTCACAAAACTGGTTATCCACAACTGCAGTTAATCATATTATACAAAGACTGTACTATATACATAGATTGTATCATATAATAACCTGCATATGAATTTAGAAATGCCTACGGTACATACAGGTTGTGAAAATTGAGAACCACTGCCACCATGTCCATTGGTGAAATTATTGTACGGGACCACCTTAACAGGCACAGATGAACGAGATGGGAAAGGATTTGATCCGACTTCTGGCTGACCAGCAGGAACAGCTACCACGGGGGAGTTGTTTGGTATATAATCCACGCTCGCCACTGTTGGCACCGAAGGAGGGGTTGATGTTATGGCCTTTGTAAAAGATGGAGAGAATGTTTTTGCTCCTGGGTTGAGCTTAAATTCCTAAAAAGGAATACCAAAGAAAAAGGTTATCAACTTGACTATGTAATTAGGAGACACATCATCAACTTTTAAAAATTTATTAACGCCACCTCATAATATACTACAGTAGTTGCACTTGGGATCACCAAGCATTAAGTTTCCTTAGTATTAGGCCACTAAACCCATAATCTATTAGAACGCAATTACCAGCAGATTTCAACATAAGGTTCTTAGTGAACCAAGTGATGCATAAATTAGACAGCAATAAGGTGACCAACCAATTCTAAGACAAGAATATACAAACCAATATAAATAAATTAATAATTAAAGTTGAATTTAACATGGTTCGCCCAATTATAGTGTTACCTTGGCACTTCTATTAAATTCTGGACACTGAAGAGGGACCATTTCAGTTGATGTTGTTGCCACCAAACGTCGACAAGAAGCATCTGCAGCTGGATTAAATGAAGTTGAGACACCTGAAGAAACAACATCAGAAGAAGTGTCTGCTGAAGTTGTCCTTTCACAGCATTGATTGTCTGAATTAACAATTACAGTAACAGGATCACAAGATACTCCAGAAGGCAATCGCTTTGATGTCATCTTTTTATCATTAACTTTATCAGCCTGCAGAAGCATTTTGCACTGATAAATACAATGTATATTAGAATGTGACAGAACAATCTTAGCAGCGGTTATCATTATATACACTTTCTTCCTCATAAAACTCTAATTTATGTTTGAAATCATTAGTGGTTGATGTTATGCACCTCTTATCAAGGTGGCTTTTCTGCATATATCTTGAGTGCTAAAGTTGGACGTGTTTTTGTTCTGTTCAATAGAATTGTTCCTTGTTTTCTAAAAATGAAAACCAACCTCTTAAATTCCAAAAGAGATGTGGTCGAGTAAATATACGCTGTCAAGTACAAACTAAGGTATAAAGTAGACGGAAAGAACCAGGCATATAGAAAAATTTACCTCTGATAAGTTCATCCCTTCACCTTTCCCATGTTCAACTTCCATGGTATTCCCACCATGTTTCGGTGGCAAATTCCTCCCTTCATGTTCCTTTCCAGCTCCTGTGGAGGTGACGTCATGAGCAAGTCCATTGCCATTTTGCATTGGGCCCCTGCTAATATAAGTAAAGTATGACTACATACTATACATTATATCGAATTGAACAGCTATAATTGAGCAACAGATTATACAAGGGTATCCTTTCCCGTAGGAAAAACAGGCAGTAGCCATCTGCCAGTATAATCAGTTTCTATGATGAACAACAACTGAAGAAAACATATTTTCAGTTGAAACAGCAAATCTGAAAACTTCTTTTATTCTCGAGACTTAGTGCAGATAACAATCCATACAAGTCCAACACTGAGACAATACCTGACACCGTTCATTTTCTTCTTATTTATGGCAGACTCAATTAGTCCATACAACAATCCATACAAGTCCAACACTGAAAAAATACCTGACACCATTCAATTTCTTCTTATTTATGGCAGACTCAATTGGCTTCTTCGCATCATTCTTTATACAAACATCAGGAGCAGTACCCGTAACAGCTTCGGTTTCGTCACCAGCCATGTTTCCAGCAACATCAGCCGCTGGAAGCAAAACTCCCTGAATGATGCATAAAGAGCCACATTCACCTACGGCAGATTGCTTAAGTTGTTTTCAAAAAATATAAGAGGAATGACATGAACTACATACCTTAGCAACAACTTGAACAAGGTCACCTGATAGAATTACTAGAGTGTCAATCAATGTCCCATTTCCTACATTAGCATCACTCTTTCCTTTTTAGTCATCCTTGCTTTCTTCAGAACAATACCTAAACAACACAAACACCAACTGAATGAATCTCAATCAGAAGTCTGTGTGTGAGTGAGTGACAGAGAGAGGGCCCATTCTAAAGTTTAAAACACACGTCCTGTGTCGGTTGCTAATTACACTTCAGGATAATTGAATAAAAGCACATGCACACACAAAAGTAGTGGTTAAACATAAAGATCCAGTTTTCTCAAATCCAATATATCTCACAGCCTTAGTTCTAGTTTTTTTTCCTGCTGTACATTCTCCTATGGTTCACCCTTTCTCAGTGAAAATGAAATCAGAAACACTCATAAGAAAATCCACAGAAAATAAACTGAAAACCCAACATAACAGTAAAAGCCAGATCAAATACTTCCCATCCATCCCAATCTATAGAATCACCATTACCACTCAAGCAAAATGTGAACCCAGATACAAATCCCTCAAAATAATAAAACCCAGATACAATACCGCATAGTATTAAAAACCCAGAAAGAGTTCTGAGAAATTCGCCATTTTCAAAAACACATTGAAACGACAACAAAGCTCAAGAGAACCCACCGTATTCGTTCTCCACAGAGGCGGTGTAGAATATTCCAGAATAGACAGAGCCGTCCTTGACGTGAACATCGACTGGGAGACCAATGATGCACATGGTGGCAAAGAGCAAGGCCTCACTTAATGAAGAAGAAGAGACAGTCTCGTCGTCTGTGAACTCTCTGTTTCTGCAACCCATGTTTCTTTTTCTCTGCTTTTTCTGATCCAGCCCAATTTCTCTGACTACAAGTTTCAGTACTTCTGTGTGTGTGTGTGTGTGTGTACGATTTTGGAGGGTTAATATAGAAGGGGAAGAGATCTGATGAAGCTGCCTGAGGGAATTGAAGAAGGAAAATCACTTTCTTTTCTTGTGCAGCAATGCGTCTCTGTTATACATCCTAAATATTGAACAAGTTCCCTTTTTTGATTGTTTCTTTTTAACTTTTTCCATACGATACATCCATGTGCTTTCATTTGTTTTTGTTTTTGTTTTTTGTTTTCTCTTTTTTATACTAATTCCTTCATTTATTACAAACCCTACATGAAACCAGAACGAGAAACAATCGGAATAAAAGGAGTCGAAGTCAATATGAAGAATGAGTTGAAATCATACATTTCTTTTCTCTCATTCTTATTCCAGGTAATTAAACATGTCATTGATGTATATATGTTTATTTTTTTCTCAATGAATTTCAAATTGAGAATATACGAATTTCTAATTTTTAATTACTTGTTTATTTTTAATTGATATTAATCTCTTAACACGCGTTTACATGCACATAAATTGACATATAAAAATATAATGTCACAACCCTTATATAAATACATTTATCACATTCAAACGCTTCATGTCATTGTTTTGGTGCTTATTTAGAGCCTATATAATGAGTTAACAAGTTTACAAACATTTTTCTTGTGACCTTTTACGTTTCTCCATCAAACTCATTATTTAAATATATTTTTTCACATATATTTGATTTATTTCCAAATTGTAAATGGTTGCGATTACTAGTAGCAACTAAACACGATGGCAACTAAACACGATGGTTGCACTCGTTCCAAATTTATTCACTATGAAACGATATGCTACATTGTTATGGGCAATACCATACATATACTATCCATGGTTTTAGGTCCAAGCTTTTTTCTTATGGAAGGAGGAACCTAAACTTTTGCAAGGTGACCTCACACTTGGAGTGTCTTATATGTGGATAATCAATGTTTCCACACTGTAGAATTTTACTTATTAATTAGCCTTCTTTTGTTGAAATTTACTCCACATGACATTTCCAATGAGTTAAGCTTCACCCCACATGTGAGAGCCCTAAACTATTTAATATGGAAATGATCATGTTTTTACTACCCCATTTTATCGAGGAGTATATGGTACAATTATATGATGTACAATTCCATGTAAAGAACAAAGTTTTGAAAATTATAAATACGACTTAAACATATTAAGGGCTTCATTTTTGCTATGTACTTAATATACATAACAATTTTTACTGTAATTGTCTTTTCCTCCACATGTTGGTGTGGATTAAATCCAAGAAATTATTGGATTTATGAACATCTTTAAAAAAAAATTCTTGAAAACTTAAGGCCTGTTCGGTATCCAACTCAAAAAAAAATTCAAAAATCATATATATATATATATATATATATATATATATTTAAATAGAGTTTTTAAATACTGATTTTAAGATCTAAAAACTTGTTTGGTATTGAACTCCAAAATATTTTCAAGATCTACAAAAAATTGAAATTAAAATCAGAAAATCAGAAACCCTAATTCCTAAATTGAAATTGACAAAAGAAAAGAGAGAGAGAGAGAATTCTTGCAGCAAACTTAAGTTGACCATGCCCGTGTATGAAATGAAATAAATATATCCTAATCTAGCATGTCATAAACCAGAAGACTCAATCAAATAGACAGAAATCTTATTTATACTGGCGTGTGCCAATTGGTGTTTTTTTAAAATTTATTTTCACTTAGAATACAAAAATAGAAAATGGATTTGATTGTTCCCTTCAAAATAGGACACAAATTCTTATTTTGGTTTTTATTTTAATATGAAAAATTGTGAATTTAATATATTATCCTTATTTAATGAAAAGTTTCAATTCTTTTTTTGCCATAATGAAAAGTTTCAAATTTTAATAAATTGATTAACCTAGGGTAATTTTTGGTATTTTGAATGTTTTATCATTTTTTGCTTCTGCCTTTATATAGATAGATATTGATGACATGTTTACTAATCCGTAATTGGATTACAAGGAATTGAATTGAGGAGTTGGATTGAGGAGAATTAGATTCGGATTCCTATTGAAGGTGTTTACTAAACCATATGGATTGATGGGAATTAGATTAGGATTCCTATTGAAGTTGTTTACTAAACCATATGGATTGATGAGAGTTAGATTCCGGATTCCTATTGAAGTTGTTTACTAAATCATAAGGAATTGGGATAGGAGTGGTACTAATTACTAAAATGTCCTCATTGTTGGGTTAAAGTAGATGACAAATTTGGAATTTTGAAAATTGTGTGAGGATATAATGGGTAAAAAAGCTGAATTCCTAATGGGTTAGTTCTCCAGGAATTAGAATACCACCTCTCACCCAAGAATTGAATTCCTCCAAAATTAGGAATTGAATTCCTAATTTCGTGTGGGCCCCACTTACTTTTCAATTCCTTGATGTGAAGTAAACGCAGGAATCCTCCATAAGTGAAATTAAATTTCTAATGAGAATTTCAATTCTTGATTATTAAACACACCAAATCATTCCAATTCCTTCTTCCATTGTATTTACTAACACATGGGTATTGGAATAATTCCAATTCCTTAATTCCCCTGTGTGTAAACATGCGAAATAAAAAATTATGGAAGTTCCATGGTAAAATCCATAATTAAATACCCATCAAAACTAGAAATCACATCAACTAGAGAGAGTAGTTTATTCAATTCTAATTCCTTATTTCCAAATTTTTAAGTTCCCGACTCATGACTTCCCCCATTCATTGCAAGTAAACACATGCCATAAGTTTAAGAGCAATGTGCCGTTTTCCCTAGGGGTGGGCACGGTCTGGCCCTGTCTAGTTCTCACCTCACACCGGAATCGGGATCGGCACTATTTGACGGTCCGATTCGGTTCGGTTAAAAGAATTTTTTTTAAAAAAACTGGCCAGTCTAGTTTTAACCGGTTTCAATTTAAAACCTTTATTTATTTTATTTTATAAAAAATACAAATTATAAAAAATAAGTTATTTTTCGGTTTGAAAATTAACAAATGATCCAATTCATACAATGGGGAATGTTTTGAAGTTGAACTTGGAAAAATATTAATTATAACATTAAAAATATAGCATTGGATTTAAAAAATCTATATTAAAAAAAAAACCACAACCAGTCCGGTTCGGTGTGGTGCGGTGTGAAATCGGAATTGGAACCGATTTGGTCCGATTTGTTGACTTTTTTGGTCAACCAGTTTTTTCCCCTTTTTTTCTCCCGATTGGTTCGTTATTTCGGTTTTCCGGTCCGGATGCCCACCCCTAGTTTTCCCCCTCGAACGATGATCCTAATCAAACTTACCCCTTTTACAGACAAAATAAATAAATATCAAACTTACCCCCTTGAACTAAAAAATATGCCAATTTAGCACCCGAACTAATTGAATTCGCTAATTTCACCACTATCGTTAAATTTAAGTTGATTCCATCCAACCGTCAAAATTCACACGTGAGGCTTACGTGTAACAGAACTATAGGGCAATATAGTCATTCTAACACCTTTCCCTCCCAATCCTCATCTTCCCTAATAAAGCAGCAAATTGTAGCTCTATGGAACATGAATAGATCCTTCTCAACGATGGGTTTTGGTTAATTAATTGGTTGATGGACTGGAACTCCAACATCGATTGGAGATATAGAGAGAGAGAGAGAGGGCTCCTGATGCAAGACTTTATAAATTTGTAAATATGAAATAGACACAGATCAGAAAATATGATGCGGTAAGCCTCTGTCTCTTCCCTTCCTCCAAAAAAGGCCTCCTTCAACCACAACCCAGATTCGCACCGCCAAAATTCATGCTTAGCACAGATCCTATCTCTCTAACCCAATTGCTAGCCCATCCCCACCCGCACCCGGGAGTAGATCCGTTGTCCCTAAATTGGTGTACCCTCCATGTCCCCTCTCTAATTTGCTGACACGTGTCAATTAAGATAACTGAGAGTTAACTCTGTTAACTTTTTTATTTAACAATTTTGTTTTTTTTTTTTTTAAAAAGGCCCAATGAGCGTCTTCTTCTTCACCCTCAACTCTCGTTGTTACATAGAAAACCAAACCCAAAATACGCGAGAGCTCTGCATCTTCTCCACCATCAACTCTCCATAGGTTGGAACTTGACGACCACACCATATTCATCTTAATTATTGATGAGCCATTGATAGAGAAAGAGGCGTTAAGATTCAATTGGATTCTATTTTCGTTTTCCTCATTCAGTTATTCACCCAATCCCCAATTCATTCCCCCATTTCCTAATCCCTAAACAAACTCTTGCTCTCATTTACTCATTCTCACATCCTTATAAAATAACCTGCAACCAACACAACAACATCCCAATCCCAATACCTGAAACTCCAAACAACAAAGAAGCAACAAAAATCCCCCTGTTCAAATTTAACAAAATTCTAGAAATCTGAATCTCACAATGACTATCCTCTTCTTCAATTCGTTTTTCATATCACATTTTCTCTCTCTCAGAGTCGTTTCAATTCAAATCCAGATGGGTTTCAAATCCCTCTTCTCCCGGAAGAAGAAATCCATTCCATCAGTCACATCCCTTCCACTCACGACCCCACCCTCACGATCCCTATCCTTCAACTCGCGCTCTCAGATGGCCGAACTCAACCAGGTCTTCAAGAAATTCGACGTCAAAGACGACGACAAGATCTCGTCTTCAGATCTCTGGCTGTTTTTAATTTTTAAAATTGTCAAATAAAAAAATTAGCAGAGTTAACTCTCTATAATCTTAATTGACACATGTCAACAAATTAGAGAAGGGACATGGAGGGGACACCAGCGAATCCGCTCCCCCACACCCTGGCTAGATCCCGTCCCCATCAAATTCATTTAGTATTTCATAATTATTCATTAATCTATTAATTACAGATTTAATGTTATTTTTTATTTTTTATTTGTTTTATGTATTTGACTTGACTTTTATTTTACTATAAATTACAAATTTGCCCTTATTATTATTAACAGAAAAATTTAGCAGGAGGGTAAGTTCAATTAAGGTCATAATTCAGGGTATAAAACGGGTATAAAACAACTAAAAATCCGAAGTTTAAAGGTATCCTTTCCCAACAAGCATTCTCCCTTTGGTGAGAGCACAAAACCATGTCTCAAAATCAAATCACACACCAACATAATGGATAGCTTGTTGCTCATCGGGCCTTACCCTTCATATTCAGCGATATAATATTAATGTAAAATAAACCCAGCTTCCAAACACAACCCAATTTAAGTGATTAAATTGATTCATCTACCGAAAATTAATCATATCACATTGTTTTACTTCAAAAAAGAAAAGGTAATGTGCCGAAAAACACCATGAACTATCACGCTTATCGAAATGTTCACCCTGAATTTTTTTCTCTGCCAATTTAGTCCTCGTATTTTTTTTATCGCCAATGTAGCCCCCACCGTCAGTTTTCATCCAATTCTATCCAAATCTCCGTTAAGAAAATTAAAAATTGATTTTTTTCTCTGCTCTCTCTCCCTCTCTCCCTCTCTCCCACTCTCCCTCTGCGTTCTTCCTCTCCTCCGATTTCTCCTCCCCCTCACCCCATTGATTTCTCCTCCTCCTCACCCCATCATCCTCTGTAAAATTCCAACCAAACCCAAAACCTCTGCCTTCACATCAGCTACAACAACACCAAAACTTAACCCAGTTCTTCTTCTTTTTCTACCACGTTTACCAAAACCAAATTTATTCTTCTACATATATCCAACCAGGAAAAAAAGATAAATTAATCAAACCCAGCCCAAGGACACAGAAGAACTGTGGCTTTTGCTTATGGGTTCATGTTTGCCTTTGTTGCCTTCATTGTTTTCTTGGCCTTCAATCCCTCCTCAAACTCTAGTGCTCCTTGGTTCTCAAACATCTTCACAAGTTCTAGTACCAATACCAGTTCTAGTTCTAGTTCTAGTTCATTTTTCTCTTTCTTGTTTCCCAATGGCACTTCATCTCCACAGCAACAAAATCAAACCGTTGCTTTTGCTCCACAAACAGAGCCCTCTAGATCTATTAGCACCGCCGCCGCACAAGCTCCCTCTGTGAATAAACAACCACCTCTTGTGAAAGCGGAGGCCTCCGTCCACGACTCTCCGAACACTTGCACGTAGATGGCTTGGATGGAGTGGCCCGGGTCCGGGTTGACGTACGCGGCGCTGTCGCCGAAGAAGACTTGGGTGTAGTTCAGGTCGAAGGTGGAAATGAGGTTGGATTCGGATATGGTGACGCCGTTGATCTCTGGGTTTAGGGACTTCATCCACCCCAGCATTTGGTCGAATGAGCGGTTCTCTTGCACCAAAACGACCATTGTTTTGATGGGCTGCTGCTACTGCTGCTTGACTCTAAAGCCATTTTTGGTGGTGGCTTTGGTGGCTTGGGGGTTTTGAAAGTTGTGTAAAATGTTGTTGAGCTGACCGACGTTGTGTGGCTATATATGGTTATTGTGAGAGAGAGAGAGAGAGAGAGGAAAAACGCTGAGGTAGAGAGAGAGGGAGTTTTTTTAATTTTTAATTTTTTGGATTTTAATATTTTATTCATATTTTTATCAATTTAAAATTTAAAAAATAATAAAATATGAGACCCATGTACTTGATGTGACTTTTTAAACAGATATTTGAATGAAATTCGCAAAAAACTAACGGTGAAGACTAAATTGGCAATAAAAAAAAATACGAGGGTTAAATTAGCAGAGAAAAATTCCAAGGTGAACATTTTAACATGCGTGATAGTTCAGAATGGTTTTTGGCACATTACCCAAAAAGAAATCCAGATTTGAGAATACGCACCCTTTAGAGAGACCAAGGAAAACAATCCCATGTCGAAACCCCAACTCTAAATTCTTACACGCCAAAAATACACGGGGGGGCCAAAAACAACTAACAAACAAGCTTAAAAGAAAGAAATGATGGCGCATACAACACGAATAACTGCTTAACATATTAAACTGCAAATGACATATTTAAAGTGCACTGTCTCCCGAATCTCACTCGAGGCAATGAAAGGATGGGGAAGGAGGGTAAAAGAAAGCATGAAGAAAATGACAAAGATAATGTTAAAAGTTGATACTCGACTCCACAACATCATACACCAGTCATACTAAAACCGCAACCTAAGATGCACCGGAACAGGATGATACCCAGCTTTCAGCCTCCAAGGCAGGCAGCTACAAATCACTGCAACCATAGAAACAAACTCATTTCATGAACAATCCTAATCCCACATCATATAACACACTAGCAAGAACCTCCAATTCTAAATCTCTACAGGGCAAGGAAGCTGAAACTAGTGATAGTTACCTGCTGTTGCTGTTGGTAAGCACCAGGCTGCTGGTAATTTCCATATCCAGCATAGCCTCCATAATACAGGTTAGGGTCTTGGGCAGGAGGTGCATATGTATACGCATCATATCCTTGTGGATATCCATAAAATCCACCACCACCGCCATTCCACTGTGCCTGATCTGGTTGGTTCTGAATCAATCAAACCAGTTAAAAATTGATTAGCATGCATACCAGCAAAAAGTCAAAAAATTATACGGTCACCAACAGAAACCTGTTTGCTTGTAGGACTGCGGCCCCATGAAAGTCGAATACTTTGTCCTCCTAATTGGGTTCCATTCAACGTTCCCAATGCTTGCTCTGCACAAGATCTGAAGATACATGCAGACAACATAAGCACATACGAGGATTAATTTCTAAGGAGGAAAGAAAAGGAAACTTTTATCTAGACTATAAAGTGTAGAACTGTTACCTATTACCAAATTGAACAAAACCACAACGCTTGCCTACTGGTATCTTCACATGAACTAGCTCACCAAACTGGCTGAAGACTTGTCTCAACATGTCATCATTGACAGAGGGATCCAAACCCCCAACAAATATCTGCACTCAAATGTGTCAGGGGTTACTATCATGTAGAAAGAAATGTACAATGCAACATTTGGACAAACTACCCACTGTTGTATTATTTGGATCAGCCTCGCCTGGATTTCCTTGAGTGCTTGGGTAGGAGGCTGCAAATAAAAAACACATAAGCACTAGTATATGTGATGTTAGGAATCTTAGAAATAGTAGCACAGACAAAATTTTCTGCAGAATGATCTGTATCATCTGGTTAGGCATTGAAGAACTCAGGCATCAATGTTCACCTTGTTATTGTGGTTCTCAAACTTATATTCCCAAAACCACAATCAATTTATCAAAGTAACAACACGTCACTTGGAATTTTGAGTGAAATATGACTTCCATGCAACTTACCCATACATTAAGAATTTCAGATGCACACATCTCTATTAAGGTTATACACCTTTTTTATTTTTTTATTTTATATCTCCTCCAACTTCATACTGGCAATGTGGCATGGAGGATTTCACTGAACAGCTATGGAAGCATGTGCCACCAACCAACAATAACAAGTGCATTGCCTATATAATTATCTGAAGAGGTTTTTATTTTTATTTTTATTTTTTATATTTTAACAAGAAACTATGGCCATAACAATTATCAAGAGGACAGAGTACAATCAGATTTGGTTGGATACAGCAGAAATGAAAACCCTACTAAAGGCACCCTCTGTTGTAGCTGTAGATTTTCTTTCATGGGTTAAAAAACCAGCAAACTGTAGCTTTTTCTAGGCTCAAAAATGTCCCATACCCTTCTATGGACATGTGCAATAAAGACTCATTTTGGGGTTCACACTAAATATTGACATCTGCACTAAAACTTATTTTCGGTTTGAAAAGATCTTTGACCTAAAAAGCTGCAACATATGGCTCCTAAACCTACACTCCAACCTTCAAATCAAATTATATTTCCATGCATAAAAAGGTATCATAATAGAACAGAACATTTAACAGCTAATGGGACCAGACATGCATTTGAGTCTACTACACTTAAAACTATGAAAAATACAGGAAACGTAATAAAATAGAGAACTAAACATAAAGGAACCAGAAAAGTAGTTAGTTTACAACCAAAGTACAACTTAAAATGGAACATACTTCAATCATAATAAGATAGATAACCAGAAACAAAAAGATGTAGACAGCCCAATTTCTATACACGAAATTAAATAGGTCACTCAAAAAATTTACAAGCAATAAAACAGATCAAGTACACTCGATCCAATAGGAGTCTAGATGACGAAATATTTCCAAATCCTGGCCCCAGTACAATACTGGGATGGTCACTTTATGACAAATTACTAAGTGTCACTTCTACCTTAAAACAAAAATAAGAGTGGCACCACAAGGTGCAACACAAGAAAATGTCTTCAAAGATTTAAAGGTATTTTGCATTAAAATGTGAACTACTGCATGGGCTACAACTTATAGTTAGCATTTAATGTAGATTTATATTCTGACTTAAGATGAAGGCTGAAACGTTAAACCACAGAGAGACATGGGCCACAAATTTGGGAACAAATTCTATCCTATCAAACATAGAGAACATTGTGGAACCGATCCACAAAGAAAAAAACACAATGCTTCTTCAAAATAAGTGAAGTATTAAAAGAAGGATATATAAACTTCGGAAATTGGAGTAAATGTAAACCTGACTGGTAAATGGAATAAATGTAAACTCGACTGGAAAATGGAATAAAGTACACCAGACTGGTAAATGGAATAAATGTAAAGCTGATCGGTAAATGGAATAAATGTAAAGCTGACTGGTAAATGGAATAAATGTAAAGCTGACTGGAAAGGTAATTCTTGAGTAGCATAGCAAATGCCACGAGAAAAGAAGAAGCTTATGACATAAACAAAATAACTGACCTAAAATGAGGCCACGCATTAATGTGGAATCATTTCAGCTGAAATCAGTTCCAGGCCCTCCAAAATGAGAGCCTCTCGGTGTCCTGCTTTAAGACAACATGAGTTCTACATAAGTCTTTGCATGTTTTAACATAATTAAATGCGCCCAAGTTTACAAAGGAAAGTACTCGAAGGAAATGACTACGTTCCGCCAATCTTCAACTGAATAACTGAAAGGGTGCCAAATTTAGAACACTTCTGACAATTTCACCTTGAAAGTATAAACTAAAAGCCCTACTGCAACTTACCAAACCATGATTAACATAAAGCCCAAAATATTCATATTGTACAGTAGCAGAACAAACATATCGGAAAAAAGCTAACAACAATTAAGCTGCAAATACAGGTTCAGAAGTTTTGTATAGTTATTACCACAAAGCATGTGCAATACTAACTAGGAAACATACCTTTCGGGTATTGCTGTCCACCACTAGCTGGTTTCTTAGTAGCAGCAGGGCCAATCCGCATGGGCCTGGTAGAGCAATACTGACCATTCATCTCATTCATGGCTCGCAATTGCTCACCTTCATCACCAAACCTAACAAAACCATATCCCTTGGAGCGTCCAGTGGTCCTATCAGTGACAACTTTTGCACCCTTAACAGAGTGATAAGCAGCTCTAAATGTCTCTTGAAGGAGGTAATCAGTCACATCAGCAGCCAAATCCCCTACAAAAACTGTAAAATCCGGACCATCGTCCTGTCGCCTCTCGCCAGCACCTAGGGTTGCCCAATTCAGTCGGAAATTCTGCTCCGTGTTGGGCATCAGTGTTCCATTGTATTGCTGCAAGATCTGCTCAGCCGCACTGCGAGACCTAAACTCGATAAAGCCATAACCTTCTGGCAAAGCCGTCTGCTTATTACGGATAACCTTTGCAGTCACAGCCTACAAACACCTCAAAAGCCACAATGAATACAACATAATGGGATACACGGGTCATACAAATAGTCCATACAAAAAGTAACAGAAATATAAATAAACAGCAAATCTCAATAAGCAGTTCTGTAGTTTTGGTCCAAACCTGGGCTCAGGCATCTAAAGTTAATAGTTTTATTGTAATTTTTGGTTTATAAAAAAACCCAGTTGATAAAGTCATTGTTCTTTGTTCTTCTTTCAGATCACATCTAGAAACAAGCCCTAAATTCCAAATTTGAAGTACAAAAACATTCATCCACATCCAAGCAGAACACAAAATTGAAAAGAAAATCACATAAAATTCAAGCCCTAGATATACATGCACACATAAACACACAAAGTACAGATAATCACATAGGTGCACGTGTAACTACCTCTCCGGTGGGACCAAAACAGCTGAGGATATAGTTCTCGTCCATCCACGGCAGCAAGTCACCGATCCAGAGCGAGCGGATCTCATCGGGGCCAGGATTCTGTGTGGTCGCGTACTGCTGCTGAGGTGCCTGCTGGGCCCACCCAGCCTGTGCCGGAGGGGCTTGGCCCTGCTGCTGCGGCGGCATCATCATCCACTGCTGCGGCGGCTGCTGCTGGTATTGCTGCTGCGGATCTGACGGAATCTGTTGTGGGACCACTCCTCCTGATGGCTGCTGCATCATGGTGAAGAAAGGCGGGTGTTTGGGTATGGGGATAAGGGCGTCCTCGTGGAGGAGGAAGAGGGATTGCGGCGTGGTTTGGGAACAGCGACTGAGAGAAAGAGAGGATATTTTCGTGGTGGGAGGGGCTTATATAGGCGAGGGTTGTAGAGTGACACGTGGGGATGGAGGATAGGTTGGGTTGTGAATCTTGTGAAATGGTGATAGGGTGTCTGAGTCTGAGTGATAGGCCGGGCCTATTTCAAAATGTGGGCTTGGGCCGGAGCCAACCCCTAATTTCCTTAAACCCTAATTTCCCCAAAACCCCACAAGGACATCAACCAGACCCTCTCTGTTCTTCAATGGAAGTAGCAAGCTCAGCCTCCAAAGATCAAGGTACGCATCCAATGCATACAAAACTGAGGCTTTTGTTTTTATTTTGGTACCCTTTCAGTTTTCTGTTTGTTTGGTTGCCTAGAAAGTGTCTGAATACAAAAGAGAGAACAAATTGGTTGCCTAGAAAGTAATTTGCTTTGTTATGTTTGTTTTTGAATCGCAGCTATGATAGTTGAAAATTATGACGGTGAGGTTGAGATAGTGGAGATGCCTAAACCTACGCTTAAAGTGACCCATGAAGCTAAACTTAAAGAGCTGTTGCATAAGATTAATTCTGTCGAAATTAAATTATGCTCCGACGGTACAAAAGAATTCATTAAGTTGCTGAAAGGGGATTCTGGAGGTGAATTGCTCCATTATTATGTGAAGAATTCAGCCAAGTGCTTGGAGCTTCTGGGTGCTTGGAAGCTCCGGCGAGGGAAATCGGGAATGTTTTGTATACTTAAATTAATTTCTGTTATTTTGAGTCATCCTGATGGAATATATAAACCAAATGATGTGGAGAGGATGGCTATAAGTAGGGCATTGGATAGGTTTGCTCAGTCGCTTATTGAAGAGCAGTTGCAAGATGTGTATAAGGAGTTGAATAGTAAAGAAGCGAAACGCCAGAAGGCGGCACTTCTGCTTTTGGGTTCGATTGTGAGGCGTGGGTCTGGTTTGGCTTCCGAGGTTGCAAAGAATTTTGATTTCAAACTCCAGGGGTTTTCCAAGATGGGTGAGTACAAAAAGAAGCAGGATGAGAGAAGAATGAAGCTGTCATTGAGAAAGGCATTTGTGGGGTTTGCAGTGTCGTTTCTGGAGGTGGGAATGCCAGGATTGCTGAGGTCGGTTATACGGCAGAAGGAAATGTACTCTGTTGTCCTTCGCGGGCTTGGGAATGATGACGATGAGACTGTTATATATGTTTTGTCCACATTGAGGAACAGGATTCTTGTTGAAGAGTCATCAGTTTCCCCAAGTCTTCGAAGTGTTCTCTTTGGGAGTGTTACTTTGGAACAATTAGTCAACATTTGTGGAAGGGAGAATGGTGGCGCATCTGCAGAATTGGCATACAGTGTCTTAGTTATGGTTTGTACCGATCCTTGTAATGGCTTGATGTCAGATTTGAAGAGACGGCTGAGGGGTAATTCAAAGCGACTTGTGGATCTAATGAAGAAGCTTAAAGCAACTGAGATTGGGTACCACAGGGATCTGCTTTTGGCTATTGTTAATGGGAGACCACCTATTGCTGCAGCATATATGGAAGAGTTCCCCTACAACCTTGAGGACTGTGCATCGCCTACCTGGTCAGATTATTTATACCTCTTCATCATATTGTTTAATACTCAATTTTAGCTGGTCCTCTATTCCTCTATATTTGCATGGTGACTGAAGCATTTGCAGGTTTTCTGTTGTTACTCTGGCAGCAAACGTGGTTTCTTCAGTGGGAAGCGGGCATCCTTTTGGTTTCCATGATTTTCAGTCTCATGATCCAGCCTTGTTGGACAATGTGGACGTGCAGAGTATCATGAAATGCTTGTATCCCCGTTCATTCAGCCGGTCCACAATCAATAAGGGAATGCTTCACTCTGATTTTCTAGTGAAGCATGGAACTTTAAGGATTCTTTTAGAAGCACTGAAGTTGCTGGACTCCTTCCTTGGTGTTTTAAACCAAAATGGGATATATGTTTCAGAGTCTTTCAAGCAAGATTTTCAAAATGAAGTCTGTACCTTGCTCCCTGATCCGCAAGTTTTGTTGACTCTACTTTCTTCTCTGAGTAATCACTCCAAAAATCAACAGTTAAGCTTAAAGAGGACAGCAGAGTTGGAGAAGTTCCCCGAACACAGCCACAGTAGTGTGAAAAAATTGAAAACAGATATAGAGAACAAGGACGCAGACATTATTATAGGAGGGCTAAATTTTGATCCAGATGTTGCTTTGCCCGAGATTAGTGAAAGAATTGTAGGTACATCCACAGACGATGGATTGGACAATGAAAAGGATGCTACAAATGTTATGGCGGAAATTTGGGGTTTGGATCTTCACTCCACATCTCTAATTACACTGAAGGATGCAGAGATATACTTCTACTGTAGGCTGCTCGATGCTTTGAAAATTTATCTTGTACGTTTAATTTTTCCCAGTCTTATTTTCTCTTGGATCTTTTATTGAGGCCTTATGGGGCATAAAAAACGCAGGGTTAGATACTTATGCCTGATATTTTCTTATTTGGCCAAGGTAGGGATCACTGTTGCTTTTTGGTAAAAAAATTGTGATTTAGCATATTGGATTTGCTGTGTGAGGGATGTGATTTTCTAGCACTGTCAGGCCATAATTCTTTAGGGAATACATCTATTGTGTTTTGATACCTTCAAGTCAAGGCTTGCCTTAATCCCTCGAGGGAAGACGTTTCTCACACATAATAGATCTAATAACGTAGGGTGCATCCTTACTACGAAGGATAACTCATTTGTCTCATGCTTTGGAACTTAGTATATGCCTGAATGTATGTATTTCTTCGTTTGGTAACAGTCTGAAAGTATATGCTCCTATGTAGTTGTTGCTTACAATGTTCTTTTAATTCTTTTATTGCAGCGGATAATGCCCACTGTCTTGGAGGGATCATTTGAGTTTTTTATGAATCTCCTAAGCAGTCCTTCAGCATCACAAACTGATCTGCAGCGCTCTCTTTTGTCTTTGCTAGTAGAATTCGTTGGATGGTCTCCAATTAGTAGAATTCCAATTAGGACTCCACCACTGATGTACAAACATCTTTTGGCATTCATGAACTTGCTAGTTTTTTCACAAATCAGTGACATAAAGGATCAAGCATATTGTCTTGCGCAAGCGGCTATGTTAAGTACTGGTGCCTTTGACAGAAACCAACATGAAATTGCATCATGGTTCTTGTTTTTACCGGGTTTTGATAGAGAAAAATCTTCTGTTCAAGTCCTCGGCTTGGATGTATTACAGAGCTTGTGTCATGTTGTCAACTCATTCTTATGTGATGCCTTTTCTACTACTGGGAATAATCTGTTCAAATACTGGGAGATTGTTAAGCGTTATACCCGCCCTTTGGAAACAAATAAAGGTAACTGTTATTCATCTAATTTGTACAAGTTTAGCATTGGTACATCTTTATTTTCTTTTTTGGTAGTGGCGGATTAATTGATACGTGCCAAGTTTGCTTGTTAGGCACTACGCATATCTGGCATGCTCAGTTAAGATGTGGCGTGGAAAATTTTAAATGATAAAACCTTTTACAGTTCTTTATGGGTAGGGCCATGCAATGAATGAGTGAATGAGTTGTGATGTTACAAATTTTCTCTTTTACAAGTCTTTACAGGTTTTATTTTTTACTTTTAAATGGATTAGATATAAAGTTAATTGATTAGAGGAGGCATGATCTTTTACACAAGTTTCATGTATTGTTGCGGGATAGTAAGGGAAAGAAGTATGTTAATGTCCTCATTTCTGATGAATTAGATTTATGGTAGTGGTGCTTGAGCATGTGAGTTGCATATGATGTGTTGAAGTAGACCTGGAAACAAGTTGCGTTTTTGGAGGTTTGTGTTGTGTCATGTGAAAATTAGCCAAAACTGAGCATGACCATAAGTGAACTGGTGGAAAAATGCAAACACAAACACAAACACAATATACAAAAATAATGGGTAAAGCTCACATGAAATACTAATGTTTAAACATTATACACCAAATGTTAAACTCATCTTAAAATAACAGTACTCTTGATGGGTTAAAACAGGTTTCTCAGGTTGACGCGAAACTTAGCGGGTGGCTAATGGATCCGCCTGTTTTCCAATACAACCCTTTAAGCTTCAGCTCTAACACTAAAATTTTTCTTGCAGGTTCATGTTGTGTTAATGTGTTACAATTTTGCCTAGTGTAATAATTTTAAGTTGTCCAATAACTTCTTCACCTTCTTACTTTTTCTATTGAATTGAGTGTGTAGTTTTAAATTCGTTTAATATGCTTTTCAATTGTGCTATTATGCAGGAATAAATCTTGTTTTTTAGATGAAAGTGGTCCTAATGTATCCTTTCCTTCAACTGTGTGAAAGGCTATTTCTTCATGCTGAATTTTCCTTTGTTTGTCTTGCAGAAGCGAAACCTCATTTCAGTCCTCTCAGCATATGTGTGCTGCAGAAGTGTCTAAGGTTGATCAATTCTGGATCTGGATCCTTTACAATGCATGAAAAGTCAATGGTATCAACATACGTATGCAGCACACTGAAATATCTCTTGCAAACTCAGGTACACATCTTCTATTTTTTAGCTTAGAATTGAATGCTTTTTGAACACAATCTAATAAGAAGATCAATTTTGATAGGTTGATGCAGTATTGTTGTCTTCTTTGATTGGTTCAGTCTTGGCTGAGAGGCTTGGTGACTGTTCTGTCATTGATGATTCTGGGGAGAACATCTGTGAGTGGAGGCCTTTAAACGATTTACTTCTCTTTTCGAAGAGTATATCTGATCAGAAAACTTGCCGTATTTTTTCTATTCGCAATAAGGCTATGCCTGCTGGTGGTTCTTTAGCAACTGCACTTGAGGAAGTTAAAAGATTTGAAAAGAGTAGGGATGATAGTGAAGTAGCTGGAATCACCAAAGCCTTTTCCTTCTCAATTCTCAGTACTATGTCTGATGGAATATTAAAAGATTTTCCATCCGTTATGACCGTTTCACAATTTGTTCTGGGTGTTCCTTTCTCTCTCTTATCATCGAGATTCTTTCTTGAAGAAACCCTTCTAGGCAGTGTTTCCAAGTTGTGGCCAGAAATTTTTTTTCCTGCTCTGGATATGGCTCTATCTAATAGTTGTTGCAGAGGTAGAAACAAATTTTATCTTGACCCTGCTTCTTATGCAGGAGAAATGATGTATAACCAAGATGTTGATGCAGATGAAGCTGCTTCTGCTGCCTTTAGCTTCTTTTTGAAGAAGGCACCTTTCCATGTTCTATTCCCTGCCATTATGAACATTCATGGTCCTTCATCAGAGCCCTCAAAGATACAAGACTTGCTTCTAGCTAAACTATCTGAGTGCGCAACTGATTGCCACCCTATTTCCTATTTGCGTCTTGTGCTATTTTGGCTTTATCAGATACGGTCATCTCATAGAGTTGAACAATTAGTCAACTTCCAGCAACTGTCTGAGATTTGTTTAGTTCTTGTGGATAGTTTGTTATCTCAACTTTTGGTTTTGAATACTGATTCTGGTTCTTCTAAAAATTCCTGGGCTCTTCTGTCAAGCCAAGATATTCAAGAAGTGGCTGAAACCATCTTCTCTCATCCTGCAATGATAACATCTTTTTCCTGTCCTTTGGGATGTAGTGAGGACTTGCCAAAGAGTAACCTAACCGAAAATACAGATGCTTTGATTGGTTTATCCAGGCAGAGAATTCATAGATTAGATCGGCATGGCTTGGATATATTGGCAACAACTTGTGACTACTTTTTTTCTTTATGCAATGACCACCAATTTACACCAGAAGTTGAAAATGGTGCTGGTAAACAATTTGTGAAAGCTTTTAACATCTTGCTGCAGAAGCTACTTCAGGTAGTCAGGGACAAATTTGATCAATGCATTAGTGCTAAAGATCTAATGCCTTTCCTGCCAACATATTATGCTTTGCATGCTTTGATTCGTTTTATACCTCCTTTTGAGCTTCTTGAATTGGTGCGATGGATGTTTAGTAGAGTTGACATAGATGACAACCAGAAATCTGCTATTTCTTTCGGGTCTTGCATTGCTGGTGGTGCTTTCAGAAATCTGTCTAGTTATTTGCAGCAACCAAATACAAGGAGAAAGTCATATGATTTGTTTTGGAAAATGGAAGAGACCAGTATCAACACCGACATTTTTGAGGAAATCTACAGTAAAATATGTAAGTTTTCTTTGCATTTTAAAGCAGAAGTTGTGGATGTATGCTTGCTGGAGGCTATAAACGCCGTTTGCAGACAGAAATATATGCAGCAATGTAATCTTCATCCATTACATATAGTAATGTCGAGAGTTATAGCAACCACTCCTGTAGAAATGCTTTCCCATTGCATTTACAGAACAAGCAAGAAGAAAGCTAGATTTTTGTCTCTTCTTACTGATATGAGCTCCATGCATTTGTCTACCTTTGGGCACTTATTTTTGGGTATTCTGAACAAAGATTTTCTACATGAAGGCAATGTGATAGAAGAGACTTGTGTCCCTGCTCTTTCAGATGAGCACTATATGATGCTTTTGCCTGCTGCTTTGTCTTACTTGAATTCCGTTTCCATGAAATTTGGAAGGCTGTGTTACAAGCATTTTAGAAATATACCTGTTTTTTATTCAAAGATTCTTTTGAATGGTTTCCAACATTGGAATACTTTTGTGTCTAGAGATGTGTTTCAGGAAGAATTTGGAGAGTTTTTGCCATCGTCTGCTCCAGAACTTCTCAGTCTCATTGATGATAGTCTTCTCAGAAAAGCAATTTGTATGTTGCGCTATCACTTTAGTTTGAATGAAGATTCAATGAAATTGAAGAAGCGATTAAAGCTTTTTAATTCCATTTTCCCACCTTCTTCGAACACAATGAGCTGATAGACTGTGATGTTGGTGGATTGGGTTCTCAATCACTCAATGAATCATTAAACCTTGTAAATAAAATTTTCGCAAAGATATCATTTTGTAAAATTTTGTTATTCCCAAAAGGTAATCAGTCAGATGAAGCAGGCATTTCTTTGGACAATGGATCAAATAAAGAGGACTCATCAAGAATGCAATTTTTAAACATATTGGTGGGTATCTGGCAATGGATTGTTAAAAGAGTCTCTTCAGTTTCTGATAGTTCTCGAAAGGAAACAATCACAGATAGTTCTTCACTGTGGAGATGCTTGGAAGTTCTCATATTGACAAGCATTCTTGAACTGACCAGAGAGATTTCTGATGGTCTTACCCAATTACAATCTATCCCCTTCCTAGAGCAATTGATGAAATCAGCTCTTCTATATAGGTTTGAAGATCCAACAACTTTGAAAACCGTGCGAGATGTCCTAACTTTTCTGTCAGAGGGAAAATTTTCACGTGTTCCCTATCTTCAGCTTCTACTTGCCCACTCTCAGTTTGCGCCTACTATTCGTTCTGTCTACAAATCATCTGATTGTTCTATTGTTGGGGCATTTTCCAGGCCTATGTCTGGCATTCTGAGATCACTTGTTTTCCCTTCCACAAACGAAAATGTAATTGATGGCAAGTGCAATCTGGAAACAACTAACTTGTACGTAAAACAGTTGGAGGTTATTAAATTACTTCGAATACTCTTTCCAATAAAGGTTCATCAGTATGGTTTTGACTTTGCAAAAGATTTAGGCATAAATCTCAGAGAGCTGCATTTACTTCTTTTGTCTTCTTATGGCTCAACACTCAGTGAAATTGATGTGGAGATATATAATTTGATGCGCACAATTGAGTCTATTGATGGTATGGAGCCTGTCAATTTTGCTGGAATGGATCACCTGTGGGGCAATGCGGTGTTAAAGATAGAAAAGGAACGGACTCTGGCACAGAATTTGTCTTATGATAGCATGACTGATACTGAAGCAGTAAAAGAACGCCGTAGAAGTCAATTTAGAGAAAATCTTGTCATTGACCCCAAAATATGTGCGTCCACGGTGCTATATTTTCCATATGATAGAGTGACATCTGAGGAACTATTATCCTTGAACAAGTTTCAAAAAGATAATTTTGATGATATGCATGTGGTATGTATTTTACTTGTGAATTAATGACAAATATAGTTATGTTTAAGCTGAGACTTGAGATATGTGTTTATTGTCATAGTTCTCATCTAACTACATCATTAAATTTTATGCAGTTGCATTCCCCTGATGTTGAAAACGTAGAACGATATAATCCTGTTTTTATCTTGCGCTTCTCTATTCATAGCCTTGCAGAGGGTTATATTGAACCCTTGGAATTCGCTGGTTTAGGCTTGCTTGGTATTGCATTTATGAGTATGTCATCACCTGACGATAGGATAAGAAGATTGGGTTATGATTCTCTTGGAAGATTTAAGAACGCATTGGAGGTAATGCTGTGTTCAAGATAGTTGCTGGCTCTATACCTGCTTTCTGTGCATGTGTTAATAGTATATATATACATATGTATATAAGTGCAATACATTTTCAGTATGCTACTGGACTTTCCTAATGTCTCGAATATTTATTATTCATCCAATCACTATATGATGTAAGTTGCAGCAATATTATGTGTCGTGTTATAGTTAGTCCTCTTCAAAATTAGGAAGTCAGATTTTTGCACAGTAGCACTAGTGCATGTCTGTAATTAAAGAGCTATTAATTACTGTTTCATGGCTAGAGTTCTCAATCTTCTAGAATTTTCTTATGTTGAAGTTTCATATATTATTTGCTTGGTATGTCAATATTTGTGACAGATCATCCATTTACAAAAATCAATGTCACTTAGGTTATAATATTCCTTTCTGCATTCTTTGTCTATGCTGTTTGTTTATCAAAGTTCAATTACCATTCACAGAAATGTCCAAAGAGGAAGGGTGTCAGGCAAATTCAACTTCTGTTAACTTATGTGCAAAATGCTATAGAAGAACCGTGGCAGAGGATCCCTTCTGTAAATGCTGTTTTTGCTGCAGAGACATCCCTCATACTATTAGATCCTTCACATGATCATTATGCAGCTTTAAGTAAGCTTTTGATGAGATCGTCCAGGTTGAATGTGAAGGTATGGGTTTCATGAACTTGGTAAACTACACTTTTTATTTCTGCATTTAGACATGTACTTACATGTTTCTTTTCTAATTTTCTTCAATTGCAGAATATACTTTTCTTTAGCAATTTTTTTTGGAGTTCCTCTATCAATTTCAAAGCAGAAAGGTTGTGGATACTTCGCTTAGTATATGCAGGGCTGAATTTTGAGGATGATGCTAAAATCTATATGAAGAACTCCGTTCTTGAGACTCTGATGAGTTTCTATGTTTCTCCAATCTCGGATGATGAATCCAAGGAACTAATTCTTCAGGTAACCATTTGGCTAGTATTAGTGGTTTCTTCATTTGAACGTTTGATACCGGGCTCTAATACTCATGGGGTTGGGCGCGAGCTAGACGTGCTAGATTGAGGTGTCTATTTACAATGTGTGATTCTAAACATGAGTTAGTTTTCAGAATTGCGATTTTTCATTTTGAGATGCATCTGTATCTTTTGCTCTGATTTTGAAAACTTGGGTAGTCTTTGATATTTTGATACTAATTGCTTATATCTGGTTTTATATGGCTTAAGCTATTATCTTATTTTCACTCAGGTAGTGAAGAAGGCAGTTAAATTACATAAGATGGCACGTTATCTGGTGGAACAATGTGGTCTTTTTTCGTGGTTATCATCTGTGGTCTCAATATCGAGTGAAAGTCATTTCAGAGAAGAAAAAAGTTTGTTCTTGTTGCAGTTGGGTGTGGTATCAGAGGTTATTACTGAAACTTTTTTGTCTGCTGTTCTGTAAAATTCTCTATTCCCCTCCCCCTGAAATTTATTGTTCATGTGTTTTGCATAACATTTGAGGTGTCTGCTTGATGTCAATTAAAATCTGCCATTGTCTGTACCATCAAGTTGTGACTAGAAGCGTCATAACGCAATGTTCATGTGTCCATGCCAGAGAGCAGAATTAATTGAATTGTTCATGTACCTTTCAGTTGCTTAGCTCTGTTTTGCAGTCTTAGTTGAATTGTATAGCTAGCATCTTCTACCTACACTAGTGAACTTGTCCCCTGTTTATTTCTTTGTTCATGAAGTATTGTTTATTTCTTTTTTTTGAATACAAAGTGTTTCTATTCAAAAAAAAAAGTATTGTCTTATAAAAAAATTGTGAAAGAGAAAATAGTCTTCTAGATAACCTCTTTTATATTGTCAAGACATATTCCAAGGTGAATGGGACATTTACAATGGCTCACTATTTTTATTATTTGTTAATTTAAGCTTGCCGAAGGTCTTTCATAGTTTTTACTCCCTGCTTACGTGCCATGTCCCTTGGATTTCAGGTTGTCAATGATGTTATTTCTTCCAGAAACATGACTGAGTGGTTGCAAAAATATGCTCTTGAGCAGCTCATGGAACTTACATCTCATCTCTATAAATTTCTTGTCAGTTATATGGCTTTGATAAAGCAAAAAGTTGCCGTTGTCAATCCAATTCTGGGAATAATAATATCAACACTCAAGATATCCCAAAAGAGGAGGATATATCAGCCACATTTTATTCTATCAATTGAGGGTTCATATAACATATATAAGGCTGTTAAGATATGTGATAATACAAGATCTTGTGCTACGGCAGAGCTTGGCCTTAATGCTATACTTATGAGTGCACCTCCAGTGGCCATATTTTGTTTGGTATTTCACTCTCTCTCTCTCTCTCTCTCTCAAACACACACTTAACAGTAGCTATTTGTTTGTCTGCTTGTTTGCATCTGCTATCCATCCGTGTATATGTATTGCACATGGGAAGAATGTTTTAGTTCCTCTCCTTTCTTGAACCTCTGAGAAAAGTATACACCAACAAAAGTTTTTGTTAGCTGCCCTTTGGGATGGTATCATTTTTGACTTGGAATTGTAGGCTTCGCTTTTCGTTAATGTGTGGCCAATTTAAAAATCTGGGCAGATTTGAAATTGAATTTTCAAACATGTAGGTATGCTGGTTATATATGTGCACATAGATATGCATGATTCCTTGTATGATTGGATGTTCTGTGAACTTATATTTCTTGAATGTAACATGATAAATTCCCCTTGAACTAATTTGATATTAATCTTCACTTATGCCCTAGATTCCCATGAGCTTAGATTATAACATCTTTTAGAAGACCCAAGGAATGAATCAATGGCAAAATATTTTCCGACATATGTTTTTGTGATGCGTAATTAAGCTTCCTTATGCATTTTGGACAATTGAGCGGGTGTATCATATATTCATATGGTAATCTTTCTTCAAAATTAATTAATGTATCCCTGTTAAAGATATCCTCAACATTCTTGATACCTTAATATGGCAATTAGATATTACGCCATCAACGATATTCTGTATTTATCCAAATTTGTTCATACACTACAAAATTAGTCTTCACTATTTTGTCTTAATTTTACCATGAAAACTGAATCTTGATCTGATATGTTTCAGAGTCGTGAAAAGCTTTCAAGTTTTATTATGTGGGCAATTTCTGCTGCTGTGGAAGTAGAGTCTGCGAAGATGCTTCAGCACAAAGAATCTCACCAATGTTTCGCTATTATTCCAGAGGAAGAGCTGCAAGAAAATTCTTTGATATCAAAACTTTTACGTTGGCTAACTGCGTCTGTAATTCTTGGGAAGCTTGATTGGAAATCAAATGATCTGGACCCGGAGTTTCCAAAAATGTTAAATATAAAAACTTTGCAGTCTTTAATGGATCATGTTGAAAGTGCATGCAGAGAAAACAGCAAAAGCAGTTATGGTTGTGAGGAGATTTTAGCTTCTGCAATTCTCTACCTCCAACAGCTCGCTGGCACAAATTACAAAATGCTACCATCAGTCACAACTGCCCTTAGTCTTCTCCTTTCCAATGCCTCCATTTTTGCAGGTATCATGCTTTATTTGATTAGCTATGCATTTGGGTTTTGGAGTTTATTGTTTGGGTGCGAACATGAGGAGTTGGTTTAAAAACTACTTTCATTATTTCAGAAAAGTGGCATATCTTACTTCAGAACCTCAACAGTAACCATACAGGGAATTGAATAATGAATGAGAATGTTCAACTGATCCCATGGCATACCCTCCCTGGATACGAATTCTGGAAAAGAATTGGTCCGATTATGATCATTATGAGTGTCTGCTGGTGAGACATTAGATTGATTTTGCCTAATAATTTTGTGGGAGAGCCACCAGTTTTAACCGGATGCCTTGGGTCAAGGACAACAACTGTCTTTGTAATTAAGTTTTAATTTTTAATTTTAATGTTGAGTAAGAACAATTGAAACCACATAGACAGACTTCTAGTTGTGGTAGGCTTACATCAAGAATTAGCATACAGGGTTTTATTGTATTTGCTCTGGACAAGCTCATCAATTGTGGGCTTGGAGCTTTGATGTGTGTTTATGTGACTTTGCTCTAGGTTATGATAGAAAAAGATAGAAATAAAGTGGAGCGCTGCTTTGTAATCTAGACGTATTAGTCAGGAAGGTGATATGATATGTATGCTGTTGTATTAAATTGCTTCTATTACCATTAAAAAAAATATAAAAAAAACTCTCCCTTCCCCTCTCCCCAATATTTCCAAGATACCCATAAATCCTAACTCTACCGTTGAAAAAAGTTTTGAGATAGTTAAATGGTTCTATCACGCTGAACCATTTTCAGAACTGTAGTTTTACAGTGCACTGACGATCAAATGCATATGTACAAAAAAATAGATTTACCTTTTACTTACAGCCTTCATGTAATCTGTTTCAGGGTTCTTACGTAATAATGGGAGTGTTGTGAAATCACTCTGGTCGAAGATAGGTTTCCCTGCTGAAGCTAATCCTGCTTGGAGATGGTAAGATATAATGTTCTCCCACCCTTTTTTTTATTTCCTCTTCAATCTTTGCACATGTTATTTGGCAGGGACTTGTTTACACACATTTACTTTTTCTACCAAAATTTCCTAATGGTTTATTGAGGTCACTGGGTTTGAAAAATTGACCAATATAGATGCTCTGTTTAGACTTTTCCTGGACACCTTATGGTTATAATCAAGGTCTAAAATATGGAGGGTTTCGAAAATATCGGGAGTCCAAATCGGGAAATTCTCGATATCGGTAAAAATTGAATAAAAACCTTGGAAGTTTTGATTGAAACTTTAGAGGATGTTTATTTAGTCAATTTATCTATTACTTTATCACAAAAAAATTGGAAGGAAATGCGTTGCATAGTGGGTTTGACTGATTTAAGTTGATTATATAATGAAATTTGACAGACATCAGAACTTAAAAAATTGTTTAATATGCAAGTAATAAAATGGGTTTATATACTATTATGTAGGTCAAGAATAACAATAATAAATTAGAGTAATTTATATAGTATATGTATAACTTTAAAAAAATTATATGTAAATATTAAGTAATAAAAGGGGGTTATATAGTAAAAAGATTAACATATGTGTAAATTATAAAAATATATGCTAATTTATATGATTGAGAAAGTCCATATGCTTTCTGTAGTGAGTTGCTCTGAGAACACGTTAGAGATACTATAATGACAAGCAAATTGCAATAGAGCGGGTGGTTGAGAGATACAGGAATTGGTCTCTAACCCTTGTTTAAAACCAGCTTATATTCAATTTTATGTGTTTTCGTCTTTATTTCTGATTTGAGAGAATGTCGATAAATTGGTGATAATTTCGAAATTTCAAGATATATCGTCGATATATTAATATCGCCAGAAATATCGAAATTTATACAGTATATACATGGGATATTGCCAAAATATTGGAGCTTCAAAAAAACGAAATTATCGCCGATATTTCGGCAATATTATCGAAATTTAAGACCATGGTTATAATCATCTTTTTGTTTACCAGGACAAGGCTCCCATGTTGGGAATCAAGTTTGATGATAACTATAAGCTGAGACTGTCAATTTGATAAATTGTCTGAAAGATTTAAAAAATACAATAACCCTTCACTAGCACATTTTAGGAATCCAGTCTGTCTGATATTTTGATGTTCTGCTAACCTACTCGACTGCTGGGTGCGTCATTTGTGCCCGGAAACCCTGATCAAAGCTAACTTGTTCTGGCCATACAATTTGTACAGGTCATTTCACCAGCCATGGAAGGATCTTACATTGGAACTAACTGGTTCACAAAAGATGGAGGAACTCCATGCCTGTCAATCTCTTTTAGTTATTATTTCAAATGTGCTAGGAAAAGGACCATCAGAATTGCAGGCTTCATCAACACAAGATGTAGATAGATTGGGTGTATTTGAATGGGAAAGAAGTATTGCAGAGACTCAGTCATGCTAAGAAAAGGCTGCTAGATCCCAGACTTTTCTTGCTCAGGACCCCTGGACGCAGAACTTTGGGCTTGAGGCTTCCTAAGAAAAAAGGGATTCAGAAATTAATTTTTGAAGTTGACTCTGCCCTTACTATGAGTTTTGTTTAAGGGTTTCTGTTCAATCCAATAACCCTTGGCATTATTTATGAATGTAGATGCCTTTTGTATAGTAGTTGGAGTTATGAGTTGTTCCATGTCCGTAGAGAAAATTAACTTGGGTGCTAATTTTTTGTACGAGAAGTGCACCGGGTATATTAATGGTTTCTCTCTCTCCTCATGTGACAAGATGAGCTCTTAGAGCCTGCACAAGAGAGTCTTTTGAGGTATCTTCACGATGGTCTCTTCTCAAAAGAATAAGAATCCATTCCATCCTTGCTGGAATTTGTCTCCCTGAAATGACGGGGGGTTGCGTGATTTCATGTAATTCTATAAAACTGCAGGCTCTCCCTAGCTCTCAACATAAGAGATGTTCAAATCCTTGTTTGGTTGTTACTCAAATAACCTCCTAAGTTGCATCTGCTAAGTTCATACCACACAACCTAGTTTTTCTTCTCAATATATTTTTTGAGATTTTCTATTTAAACCCCACACTTCTCTTAGTTCACCCCAATACTTAAATCATGAAGTTGTAAATTTTATTATTGTGTAAAAAGACAAAAAAGGTCATCCAACTTAATACTTAACCCTAATACATTTATACACACACCCCACAACTCTTCATATTAAGTTTTAGCAATCTGGTGTGTATGCTTCTTATAGGATTTTGACTTTAATCTGCATGAGTAGTTGCAAATTCTTGTTAGGTTTGAATTTGGTTATGATTTTGATGGCTAAATCATTGAATGTGCTAAATCCATTTGGATTCCCTTGACAGAAACCACAGACAGAACAAGTTCAATTGATCTATATGCTGCGCAGTGTGACGAATGCCATAAATGGAGGGTGATTAATTCAAGAAGAGTTTGAGGAAATCAGGAGCAAATTGAGTGAGGAACCGTTTTTATTGCAACAAAAACCTGGTGTGTCTTATGATGATCCCGATATTGAGTACAATAGCACTAGGACTGGGCCATTGATAAGTCCGACCTTGAGAAGACCCAGAAGGTTTTAAGAGACATTTGGTGCTTAGAAAAGATTATTCCAAACTGGAAGCTTATTATATTACACCCAATGGGAAAAAGGTGAGAACCCGAAATGAGATAGCAGCATTTTAAAAGAAAATCCTATATATGAAGGCATATCCGCTTGATTTCGACTATGCAACCCCCAAGGTTATGGAAGACACCATCCCAAGTTCCATATTTTTACGCCTTAGATCGATGACTTTATTCTTGGATGTAAAGAATCATATTACGGTGTTTTCGCTAATATTGTTTAATGATTTAAGTATTGGGGTGAACAAAGAAAATTATGGGATTTAAATAGCAAATCTCTTTTATTTCTTATTTTTCAGTTTGGGGTGTATTTAAGGATAGTTTGGGAAGATAGTGGGGTTTTCTTAGAAATTGTGAAATTTTAAATTAAAAGTTGAGGTGAACTTAGAAAATGGGGTGAACTAAGAGAGGTGTGGGGTTTAAATAGAAAATCTCTATTTTTTTTCAACAAATAACGCATTATTAAATCAAGTTCTACAACATGATTGTTTGCAATGCAATAATGTAGTGTGCATATCAAATGTCATGTAAGCTGAGAAAAGGAGAAAGCATTGGCGGCTTATAAGCATAAGAGAAGATCTTGACAATGATTTGACAAAATAATTGCAAAACTAAATGCAAAAAGAAAAACAGAAATTGTTGAAAAAAGACTTACTTATGGGAGTAAATTCTGTATTTGTTCTACTTTTGATTGAAGTTGATTCACAATTCAACGAGTATTCCTTTATATAAATATTACGGGATAGCAAAACAATGTTATTCTTATGATATACAAATTCTTCTCAGGGTTTACAAACACATAGCACACTATTGCAGTTAAAGTTGGAGGTGGAAACATTTCACCCACTATTACCACACTATTGAACCTACATACATTAGTTAAGGAATGCACCAAAAGTCTTCTATGCGGCATCCACATGTTCACAACAAAAACCTTTAATTTTTCTTTGTCAGATGGGAAATCACGAAAAAAGATAATTTTTATTTTCCAGATCCACCCTCCCCAAGCGAGACCATAGAAGAAATATACAAAAATTGTCTCCAATAAGACGTGGGTAATTTAGTCATTCCACTATAACATTCCAAAAAGAGCCATAAACAGCGCCCCGCGGCTGGAGAAATTATAGAATACTACTAGTAGTATGGTATTACACGTGCGTGTGTTATAATATTAGTGGATATTTATAGATATTATTCCTAAAAGGGAAAATAAACGCAAAAAGGGAAAATAAGCGCGTCGTCCACCCGTATTATAACACATGCAAGATGCAGCGCGCCATACTACGGTAGTATTCTATAATTTTTCCCGCGGCTGAGGTACTACTAGATATCCACAACTTTCATAAAAATGATTGCAGACAAAGAGGGAGACAACAATGGACCCGAAGCCGATAATCACGCTCCTTTTCTTAATCTCGGCAGCCGTCATCGCAGCCCAAGAATACGTACGGCCTCCGCCTCGCAAAGCCCTCCATTTTCCATGGAGCCGAAAACCCTCTTCTCATCCCCAGCAGGTAACTTAATCATCTTTACCTTCTCATCTTCTCACTCTACTGTTTCTTTCACTTTCTGGGTATGTCAAAATTTTCTCAGGAAAAAAAAATTAGAGTCTGACTCCATATCTTATGAAACCATAAATCTTTTTCTCCATTTTAAGTTGGGTTCTGTTTGTTTTGCCAGAAAATACTTTCCTTTCTGTCTAATCTTTCTTTTATTTAGTTATTTATATTTTGTTTAGTATGTTGTGTAGCTTGATTTTGATCTTGTATGGAATAATGGGCCATGTGAACAGGCTTGTTTTACAGAAAAGAGAAGTTCCAAAAGTTTGTTGTTATTTAAACTCTATGTATAATGCTAGTGTAAGCTTAACAGAGCAGGGGTGGAAATTGACCTAAATGGAGATGGTGGCTCAAACAAACATGCTTCTGATGAACAGTTTCGGGCTGAATCATAATTGGATGTGTGCCTTTTGTTAAAAAGCAAATCCATCCTAGGTTTTCTGCTGAAGTATATATAAGATTTGTTGCTTGTGATAAGTTTTATAGCGTACCTCTTTGAATCTCAACAAATCCTTAATTATTGGAAATGATCAATTGTTGCGCATCGGTGTGAAAGTTAGATTTCTGGATGTTATAACTGCATAGTGAATATGATTATCATTAATTGTGACTTAATCTGTGTTGATTTGTGCCAGGGGCAAGTATCTTTTAAGGCATTTGGCTTTGTTTGATATTTTCTCTTTATTGCTTCCAGATTTGTGAAGTTCTTCAGGTTTTATTTATGGTAGTCATTTACTATAATAATATATACTTTGCTGCACAAATTCCTATTGCAGGTGCACATCTCTTTGGCAGGGGACAAGCACATGCGAGTGACTTGGATCACTAATGATAAATCTGCTCCGTCAATGGTTGAATATGGAACATCTTCAGGGAAGTACAGTTCTGTAGCTCAAGGAGAAAGTACCTCTTATAGTTATCTGCTCTATAGATCAGGACGGATACACCATACTGTCATTGGGCCTCTTGAACATGGCACCGTTTACTTTTATCAATGTGGAGGACAAGGTCCCGAGCTTCAGTTCAAGACCCCTCCAGCTCAATTTCCAATTACTTTTGCCGTGGCTGGAGATCTGGGACAAACTGGATGGACAAAGTCAACTCTAGACCACATTGACCAGTGCAAATATGATGTGCATCTGCTTCCTGGAGATCTTTCATATGCTGATTACATGCAGTCCCGATGGGATACATTTGGTGAGCTGGTGCAGCCACTTGCAAGTGCAAGGCCATGGATGGTAACCCAAGGGAACCATGAAAAGGAGAATATACCATTGTTAAAAGATGGGTTTGCATCCTATAATTCCCGGTGGAAAATGCCGTATGAAGAGAGTGGATCCAGTTCGAATCTTTACTATTCCTTTGAAGTTGCAGGTGTTCATGCTATCATGCTCGGTTCATATACTGATTACGATGAGTATTCAGATCAATACAAGTGGTTGAAGGTTAGTAAAATTTATCTTCTCTTGTCAGAAGGAATATGCTTTTTCTTCTACATTAAATTATACATTATATTTGTTTGTAAAAAGACACTCAGAGGTAGACCTATGCGCTCATATTTTGTCATTCTTGTGAAACAGGCTGATCTTTCAAAGGTAGACCGTCAGAAGACACCTTGGCTGGTTGTGCTCTTTCATGTGCCCTGGTACAATAGTAACAAGGCTCATCAAGGTGAAGGGGACAGCATGATGGCAGCAATGGAGCCATTACTGTATGCTGCCAGTGTGGATATAGTGCTAGCTGGTCATGTTCATGCTTATGAACGCACGGTATAGCTATGCTAATTCAGCATATATTTGTTTAGTATAAATTTGGGGCTTTCAGTTTTTAATTCACGTTAGCCCATTTTACAGAAACGTGTGAACAGTGGAAAATCAGATACATGCGGTGCTGTCCACATAACCATTGGTGATGGAGGAAACAGAGAAGGTTTAGCTCAAAAGTACGTTGTTGTGCTCAAAATTTTCAATATAGGAAAATAGAATATTTGTTTTCTCATGTGCTTGGCATTACAATCCTGAAATTCGGTTTGCATTGGCAGGTATATTAACCCATCTCCTGAGTGGTCAGTTTTCCGGGAAGCAAGTTTTGGTCATGGTGAGCTGAAGATAGTGAATTCGACCCATGCCTTTTGGACCTGGCATAGGAATGATGATGATGAGCCTGTAAGGTCTGATCAGGTCTGGATAACCTCGTTGGTCAGTTCTGGATGTGTTGCTGAGAAGAGACATGAACTAAGGAGTATACTTGTGGCGCCATAGAACTTGTCATGCATGTGATGGCTTCACCTGATTTTGTCAGATCAGGGATTTTTATGTATAAGATGAAATCATCTACCAACTGGTTGATGTGCTAATAGAATCCAATCATTGCTGCTTGAATCAGTAGAACATGGTGGGTCCACGATGTGGTAATTGAGTTCTCTCAACTGGTTGATGTGTCTGGAAAACTGGTTTTTTTAGCAGTTTGAATGTGCAAGAACTTAAGCATATTGTTCAACTCTGTGTGTAGTAGTATATATGTGGTGCGATTCTCCCTTTATTTTTGTCTAATGTAACATATATAGTTCTCCCTTTATGTTGTTCTTGGCAGTATGTCTTTCTGGCTATGCATTCAGAATCTTAGGATTAGATTATACAGAACTCTGGTTATAAGTTCCTGGCCCCAATGGCTACTGAATGTTTCTTTTAAACATATTGGCACATCTGTGGGTGTGGCATGGTCAGCTCCAGTTTTATATCTGGAAGTTTCCCAAATATCTTAAAAACAATTATCTCTTCCTTAACAATTCCATGGTGCAATACGAAGTATTTATCTGTACAAACCAATATACAAATATCATTTCCGGAAAAAGAAAAAAAAACCATAGGGGCATGGTGAGGTGAGGCCTCAAGAATTGCTTTAAAAAAATATATAAGGCAACAATTCACAACTACTTAAAAAAGCAAAATTCACAAAAGGAATCATTTTTTAGTTTATTCAAAAAAGAATACACTCACATAAGATTACAAAGGTGTCACACGCATGCGCAAAGAGATTACAGTTGAAACTTGAAAGTTAACAGGAACCAAAAGGTGGGAAATTATGGTCTCCCAAGTGCCTTATGCAATTCTTCTCCCATTTTGATGCAGCATAATGGCCTTGTACATTAAGAACGTCCTCCTCATGAGATCTGTAAAGACATGAAATGGCACTGTCTCATTTGATTTTACCAACTTCTTCGGTCTACTGGCAACACTTGCAGAGAACGTAATATGGTATCATTCCTACCACATATCCACGTGCACCCGATCATCTTCGATAGAGTTCCTCTTTTGTAGCTTGCTGGTTGTTGGAGAAGACTAATTAAACCATTGGCAGTAAGACTATGACCTGAATTGGCGAGCACCAGACCTGTGTGACTTGGATGAGATGAGTGATTAGCGGTCTGCAAGAGCTAACTGATATGCCAATGCTATATTTGACAAGCTACACTACCAAAATACTACATTTGGAACTTTACCTACCAATGTTGTGTGTCAAAGAAAACATTTGATTTCCAACTACTGTTAACTTTTTCCACCACAATTTCTCCTCCTAGTTACACTGTTCCTCTATTATCCATCAAACCATCATCCAACTATCAATTCCTTTGGCTATATTTTATTTTTCTTTGAGTAATATAGTACTTTCGCTTGAAGCTGGAGGTGAATTAAAGTTTAGATATTAAACCAAAAAATCAAATAGCAATAAAACAGAAAAGTCAGATTGTCTATTTCAGTTGTTTCACCTTGTTGCCTATTTTTTGAGGTCACCCGAAATTTGTTGCAACTCCTTGTAGTTGTACTTTAACAAGATGTATAAACTTTTGATCTCTCATTGTCTTGTATGTAACTCTTGAATGCCTACAAGTTCTATCTGCTTCTACCAAAAATACCAGAAATGATTCAAAAAAGAAGTAGGTATACGACATACAAACAGATTTAAAAAATTATTTAAGTTTTCAAAAATTTGATCTTGGATGATCCTCAACCAATTGTTGCAGATTACTATATATCTCAATTAGTTCTGAATTCATTCCCAAATTTTCCTTATTGTTTATTGTCTTCTCCTTTCCTAATCTGTGATGAGAAACGCGCTGAGAAAGATGAGAGAAAAGAAAAATTGAAAAATTGACAACAAACAATGGATGAAAGCTCTAAAGTTCATGGATTCTTTCTTCAACTAATTAGTGGCTATATGGTAAAGCCAGACACACACAAAAGTCTAAACCCACAAAACTTTTGCCCAAACCACACACAAAAGGTGTTATGAATCCATAACACTAACACCTTGTACCATACAACCATCAATACGGTAGAAGGACCTGGGTCATTCTACCATGCAAGTGGTATTCCATGTGAGTGTAAAATTGTCTATGGATTCATAAAACTTTTGTGTGTGCTGTCCGTAAAAGCATAGACATTTATAACACCAATAATGCTAGGAAGACCACATGTTAATACCACATGATGTGACAAGTGATGTACATCTCATGTCAATTAATTTATCCTTTCGGTTGTCATTTAATTTATTCTTAAATTTTAATCCATTTCTAGGTTCTTCAAGCGAACATAATGAACCTAAAGATATGGCAGGGGAAACGGTAGTTCAGTGGTGAAGGAAAACAAGAGTTGTAACTAAATGCAAGAGGAATGGAGGTTGACAAGAGAATAGCAATTGGAAGACTTCTTTTGTATTTGGCAAACAACATTTTAACGCACTGTGTCACAAACAAAATTTTCACATAAAAACTTTCCAGATATAGCATTCGCATTTGTATTTGAGAATTTTTCTTGTAGAATTGAGTACCAAACCTGACCACACTTAAGCATCTGCAAACTTTTCACTTCTATCCCTGCACTTGGAGTCTTGTTCTTGATCTCTCTTTCCCCTCCAGAGTATAATCTGCTCATCCTTGAACAAAAGAGGGATGCAAGGTACCAGATCCTGAATATATAGAATACACAAGGGGATATATCACTTAAGGGAGCAACTCGAGATAGATGCAGAAAACAAGAAGCATAAGAACGGAATAGAAACCCACAACTACCACCTAAAGAGAAAGAAAACTCTAATTTAATCCAATACAAGTCCTACCCTTAATTTCACACCTATCCTTTTGCAATCACTGGTACCAACATGTGTGCAGTCTAGTCTCACTACCTCCTCAGTCTTGAAAGCCTCCCTGACTCTATCCACAACATTCACATACACACCATTCCTAGCTGCAGGGAATAACATCAAACATTAAAAAAGCAAGCTAACAGAAGAGAACCATAAATTGTTTCCATATCCTGTTTACTATTATAAACAATGAAGCAAAGCAGAGCATCATCTGAAACTTCCCAAAAATCAAATTCACTTCTTAAGTTTCCTTCTTTTTTGATAAGACACTTACTAAGTTTCATAACTGGTGGGGAAGTTAGTCCTCTGTTTCTTAATTCCTTCGTTTCTTCAAATGTCAAGCCATCAGCAACATTCTTCACAAGCTTTGGATATATCGGAGTGTACGGTTTCCAGAGCATTACAGGTATTACGGGTCGAGTCTTTGGATCATAGTTTCGACCCCGGTATACAATAAGGACATTAATGTGCTGGTAGACAATCTTCCCACCAGACTTGTCCTGCACAGACACTAGTATCTCCATGAGCTAATAATTTCCGAACACCAAAAATCAAAACCAAATCCAGATAAATGGAGCTGACTGAGTTAAGTTCAAACCTCAAGGTGGAAGCAAATATTGTCCATGTCAAGAGTTGGCACTCCCAAACACTTGATCCTCACAGCTTCCGCCCGCTTCCAATGGTTATGGATATCATCTAACATGTTATGAGTAACTCCTCCCTTTCCTGATACAAAATTAAATCATTTAGTCCCTCCTCATAAAAATGACTGCAAAACCAAACCAAGTTTCAAGCCTAAAACATATATAAAGAGCTGCATATAATAGAATACAATGCAATACATAGTTAATCTCAGGGTAGAACCCTAAATCCTAACCCCTTACCCATGTTGATTTGCCGAGCACAATCACTATGACGGTACCGTTCCACCAGCTTAGCCACTTCCTCCTCCGTTAATGGGTCTCCAAGAACCCGTTTCCTCTCCTCCACGACCCGGTCCAAGTCCACTTCTTGTTGGGTCGGGGCAACAGTGCCGGTCCATTTCCTATCAAGCCGACCCGGCCCAAAAGGAGAGAACTTCGGCGACTCCCGGAACGCAATAGGTTCGACCTTCGGGTTGGTTTCTGAGTACGAGTAGCTGAAGTCGAAGGGTAGGTCCGATTTGAGAGGCCGGGTCGGGTCATTCTTCGTATCTAGATCTTTATCCTGTGTCTTGTTCTTCTTGGGCTTTGGGGGTTTGGAAACTGGAGAGAAAGGAGGGTCGTCTTCATATTGGTCTTCGGAGAGAGACTGGCTGAGAAAGCGAGAGAGGGAGATAAAGGGTTTGGTCGGGTCTAGGGTTAGGGTTTTGTGAGATGAGGAACGCCATGGGAGTAGCTTAAGCATGGCAACAGAGAGTTGAAGTTGGAGCGAGCCGAGGAAAAACTGTAACTGCGGGTTGAAAATGAAGGGGCAATATCGTAATTATGATGCCCACGTGAGGGAGGGAGAGGGAGGCACAGTTTAATGAACCGACATGTCGTTTGTTCGATTAACTTCTGTGAACAAACGCCACATTCTGTGCCTTTTTCAACCAACAAGCTCCTCACTGTCTAACTTGAAATCGAAGCATGGCTTACACAAACAATTTCAAGATAGATACCGTCATTCTCATTTGTCAGCCAAACTCAATGGGTGCTGTTAAACGAACCCTAAAATTAACTAAGTATACCCTATGATATAAGTGCACCCTAATAATTAAATCAAAATATAAAATTAACTAAGTACACCCTATTTAATTACCAAAAATACCTCTTTTACACCCATGTAAAATTAACTAAATACACCTTATTTTAACTAAGTACACCCTATATAAAAATACCGTAGACACTGTTAACAACCTACCTTTCCCCCCTAAGTGTCACTGTCATGGTGTTTTGACTGAATGTGGTTATTGTACGAACCTGATTGGCGGGTACTATAATAGATATTGAAGATAATGATTGTATCGGGTGGCCCAGTTCAGAATGGAGGTGTCTGAAGGTACCCAAGTTCCTTTTCTAATTATCAAGATCTCAAAATCTTCAAACTGATACGTAATTATCTCATTACTTGATCTGTCCTTCCAGGTCCAATAGGATGCCTTATCAAATACAAACTTGCATCCTGAAAGGCTTTTTCCTTGGAATATCATTCCTCTCCAACCTAATAAGAGAGCAAGTGTTCCTGATCTGATAATGAATCAATGTGCAGATAATGTAAAACAACTAGTATATTTCTTCTCCTCACCTCCTTATAATGGTTGAGTTGATTGCTCAAGCTAGGCCTTGTCAAAATTTCAACACTCTTTCAGGTGCTCAAATATGGAGCTCCTGTTGGAAGGTCGGTGGACCTCACACGCTTTGATGGGTATGGCGAACTCATTTCTGAGCTTGACCAGATGTTCGATTTCAAAGGAAGCTTGATCGATGGAAGCAGTGGGTGGCAGGTAACCTGCATGGATGATGAAGGAGACATGATGCTGATAGGAGATTACATGTGGCAGTTAAGGACTACTACTCATACTGGGACTTAAAGTTTGCCATTTCTGATGTGCTGTTCCAATCTGATCTGCTATCAGTCTTTACTAATTTGGTAATCATGTTACATATGCAGTGAATTCCAGTCCATGGTGCAAAAGATTGTTCGTCTGTCCAAAGGAAGAAATCGACAGACTGAATCCAGGCTCGCCAAATGCAACATCCCTATAATTCTTTGCTCTGAGATCATTTGTGTTTATATGTTCATATGAGGGAGTGTGAGACAGAGACAGAGAGAGACGGTGTCTTGCACTTGCAATATGAGTTGTGCTCGGCAATAGGAGTGTCTTGCACTTGCAATAGCAGAAGAAAACGATAGTTTTTCTGCAGCAAAGAAAACGATGGCTTTTTGGCAAGGGGTTATGTTGGGCAGCTTCAATATGTCAAATCTGTTTGGAATCAGACTCTGAATTCTAATTTGATTAGGTTCAATATGATGAGTAGGGTGTACTTATTAAAATTATTTTTGTTTCAATATTCAATGTATCCTTTTTTGTCATTTTATATTAGAGTAAATTAGTAATTCAATAAATAGATTAGTAGTAGGGTGTAGTCAGTTAATTTTAGGGTTCGTTTAACAGCACTCAACTCAATCTATCCCAAACTTGAAATCGAAGTACAGAAACAAACTGATCTCTCAACTTTCAGCTCCTCGATCGACCATGCCGTCGCCCTCTGTGACAAGATCTCATGTTCTCTGTAGCCCTCTGTGAATTATGGAAGGCTCTGGAGACCATGAAATCTGATCACAGGCATCAGAGAAGAAGACTTGCTATGAGTTCCAGTCACCCCAGAAGAAGACTTGCTATAAATCCAAAGAGTAGAAGAACCATGGCCTGAGTTAGGGGTGCAATCTTCCATTCTTTTTTCAATTTTTTCTAGAATAATACTTTTTTGTTCTGTTTTTATTTTTTGTCAAGATTTTGTTTTGGTTTTTTTGTTGGTATTTTTGGCAAATACTTAACAGTATATAATATTTATTTATTTTCAGTGAGCTTGGGCTAGAGCGTTTCTATTTTGTGTGTGTTTTCTGTGTATATTATTTACTGTCAAATTACTCATCTAGAGAATTCTATTTCTTTCACAGAGCAGTGTTTAGTTGTTCACTTGTTAGCACTGAGAAAGGTTTCCTTCCTAGCGATCCTTGGTAAACTTGCATAAACAACAGAAGAAAACAAAAAGAGCAAAAAATGTCATGTTTGTTTTTGATATTCATGAATCATGGCTTACACAAACAATTTCTTTGAAACACGAACCCAGCACCTACAATGGGGCAATACTGCTACCACTTTTCAAAATTCAACCTGGGTTTCAGTGACCACTGACCACATCAATCAAAATGTAATGGTGTACATTTGAATATGGCTTTCATCACTAGGTCTAGGTTTCAAGATGATGTCAAAATTGTGTCAAGTGAGAAATTGAGCACAAGACTCACTCAACCCGGCGGGGAGACGTTGCTTAATCTCTCTTTTTTACATCGCTTCTGGTCCTCAACCATAGACTCAAAAACATCCAAGAGATTGTCCAGCCCCTCAGTACTGTCCCCTACTGCCTGCAGTGCATATACAATGCTTTCAATGGTGGACAGAAATCCCGGCTTCGGCTGAAGCCTCACTTCATCGTACAAGCTCATCTTGTCCAATTCCAACTTCAAGTGTGGCAAGAGTTTCAGCCAGGGATTTTCCACATACATTCTCTTTGCCTTTGACCATGTGTTCCGTCCAAAACAATCAAATTCTTCACCTCAATATTCATAGCCTCAAGGTCACTGACACTAACTGCTTCTTCAGATGGAAATAAGAGTACAGATCCAGGAGGAACCTCCATTTCAAACTCTACATATTCATCCAACTCCTCACTTCCTTTCAATGGCTGCTTTTGCAACTTTTGTACAACAAACCCCTCTGCCAGAGCATCACCCGCATTGTCTAAAATCATATCGAAATTTGGATTCCTACAGTGGCCTTCTGCCATCCAAATATGGGAAAGAGAGCTAATGACACCATACTTGCCAATGGTAGCAGCTATAACAGGCACATCATTACCAGTTTGGACACCTTCAACTGAATCAAAACCTTTGTTGGAAAGCTTGGATACTGCATCCAATGTGGTAGCAGTTGAAACCTCATCAGCATTGTCTTGTCCATCTAAGTGCTTATCATCAGTGAACTCATGTTCTTGCCCTACAACTAATACATCACTGGTTGATAAGCCAGAATTGCTTACAAAATATACACCTCCTAATTGGTTTTGAGCCTCACTCCCAAATTTGCATTTCTCATCACTTTCAATCAAACTACAAATATTTTTCTCTTTTGGGAAATTTGCAGATAACCCAAATTCTGACACACCCACATTTTCCTTCCCTGAACTGACCTCATCACAATACTCAAAAACCATCTTCTTGGTCTCTCTACTTTCCACAACTTGATCAAAACCTGAACTTTCTGAACCATTTCGGTCAGGACCCGTTTGAGAATACGGGTCCAGCGACCGGATAACGAACCAGGCTTCAAAATTTACGTCACAAACGGTAACTACGTTGAGATTCTTGAGGCCCAATCTGGCAATCCTAGTGGAATTAAGCGGGTGGTTCTTCTCTAGGCTGTGTTGAAGAATGGTCACACTTACAGAGTTATGGAGCCCCGGGGTCTGAATCCGAGTGCAGAGGCAGAGCCGGATGGGTTTGGAGCACGACGGGCAAATGGGTCTCTTGGAAGCAGCCTGGGTAGCCACCATTTTTAGGGTTTGAGGAAGAAAGAAGGGCTTTTGGAGAAGCGTGCAGAAATGGTTGTTTCGGGTCCGAGAACCGAACCAGCATCTATGTGTTCTAGCAGCCATAGTAGAAAAACAAAAGAAAAGAATCAGTGATAAGACGACGGGTAGCTAAATTTGGAGGCCGACACGTCGTTTAATGAGTCTCTACGGTTGGTTTGACAAATATTTTTTTAATACAAATAAATAATAGTTTAAATGATTCTAAGTTAATTTTTTTTTTTAAATATTAAAATTACAGTGTTGGTTGGCTTGGTCCATATATTTAGTATGCTCTTTATGCTCTTTATGGTACCAAAAAAACTTTTATGTCAATGAGATAACACTCTCCTATTCTGTTATCTCAATTAATTATGTTCCTCCATAAATAATAAAGAATTTCACATAGCATAACGCGATTGGATGAGATAACAAAACAATGCTTTCCAATGACATACAAGTTTTTCTTTGATGATATTCGTGTATGAGTGAGTAACCCCCTCCTCTTCTCCTTCCTGACTTTAGGACAAAGAAAAATAAAAAAATAAAATCCAACTTGAATGCAATGATACTCATCACATGGCATAACCAACTGCTTTAATTTGATACAGAAAATGTCTTCAGTCAATGGCTTATCTTGAAATGAGCAAAAACAAACTGGGGAGTTGGTACAATCGGCCACATGAGCCTTTTGACCACCTGTCTTCCACGCGCCAATAGTTGGTAGTTTATGACATCTCAGGCACACACAAAAAAAAACTAACGATAAACCCAAAAGTCTTTTCTTTAACAAATTTGTTTCTTCGATTTGTGAGGGAATAACTGGTGTGATTTTCCCAAGAATCTGAGTTTTCCGAGAAACCCAGTTGGAGAAAATGCATGATTTCTGCTTCACGATCCCGTACGGGTTGTTGCTGATCGGTGGAGGATTATTTGGGTACTTTAGGAAGGGGAGCACAGCTTCTTTGGCTGGAGGTGTGGGCATTGGATTGCTTCTCACTCTTGCCGGCTATTTCAGTCTCAAAGCCCTTGAGAGGAAGAAGAACTCGTACCCTGCTTTGGTTCTTGAAACGGGTAAGCTTCTTTGTTTGCTTTTAGAATTTTGGTGGGTCTGGATCCCAGATGTGTTAGTGATGCTTCACTGAAATTAAAGGAAGTTAAGGTGAAAAGAAAAACAATTAAATCGTGATCTGGGTCTTTGTTTCTTGAGATAATGCTTTGAAAAACATTAATGGATCACAATATAAGCAAGTTTTGTAGTTTGATTAATTTTATAGAGTTTGATTAATTTTATAGTATCGACTTTGCTGATATGCAGGAAATGTGACTTTTTTCTTTTTTGTTGAGGTTATCTGGGTCTCTGTTTCTTGAGATAGTGCTTAAAGAACATTAATGGATCACAAAATGTGTTAGCTTTGTAGTTTGGTTATTATTTTGTTTTCTCTACTGATTTGGAAGCTGTGTGCTTCTCCATGATTGGAAGCCTCAGCTTATTTCCTGTTGAAAACTGTTGCTAGGTTTGTTAATTGAATCTTTATAGATTGTCTGCGGATATGGGTTGCATACATCCATAACAGATTTATTTAGGCATTTATTCATTGAGCAATGCTGGAGACACCAAAAAAGTCCTACAGTTTTGGATCCCAACTCATATAAAAGCATTTCCTCTGTTCATACGTAGGATTACTCTTTAAGTAACATTTATTCATATCTTATAACTAAAAAGTTTTATCTATTAGTGATTGCGAACTTGGTAGGGTGATTTGAAAGATGTGCTTTATGTGTAATATGCTCAATGATTGCCTTTCAAAATTTCAAGAATTTTAAGAAGTGAAGAGATTGAGGTAGAGAGAGTTTGCATTCTGTTCTTCTTCTTCTTCGTATTTTTCTTTTTTCATCCTGCCCACTGTTACGTTGATGCTCAATCTCTGAAAACTTTGTTTTGGAACTGATTCGTGTACCTTAAAACAGTTTGTGCTGCCATACTCACGTGGGTCATGGGACAGCGCTACATGCAAACTTCTAAGTTCATGCCAGCTGGTGTTGTTGCTGGCATCAGGTAGGTTCAGATTCATTGTGCCCTTTTATGGTTGTTTATCAATTTTTTACTACCTCATACTACTGCATCTGAGTTTTGAGTGCCATGGTTCAGTCTGTTGGTTTATAAACATCAGAAGTACTTTATGTACCTTGTGCATCTGGTTTTAATTTATTGCTGCATATGACTGCTTTCCTACATTGCAGCCCCTGTATTTTGTTTCCAAAAAACAAATTCCATATGATGTTTAGAATATCTTCTTTCTCCACGCTAGCTGGCATTGGCATAGATTGAATTGAACAAACGTTATCTTTACTACTGTGCTGGTAATGAGTCTCTGCACCTAAGGCATGTACATATTTCTTGTGGTAAGTAGATTTGGGATTATGTTCCCAAAGACATGTAACTGTAAAGTAGTTCTGTCAAAGACTGGCAGATTGTCGGGGATGGGCTATTTATAGGTCTTTAAATTTATTGACATCAATTTTTGGTAAAACATGGCTCAGTTGAATGTTAAACCAAATACATATCATGTTTTCTTGACAATCTTGAATCATGTGCCCCCACTCACTGAATGACCGAAGCTCTCCTGAATGATAGAACAAGGTTAATCTGTTCTGTTGAAACCTATTTTCTGAAATTTAGTTGAAAGGAGTTTCAGATGCTAGCACCTTACAATCAGTGCCATTGGGAAATCATACTTGCATGACTTCATCTTGATTCACTTCATAATTCAGAAGTTTGGATACAGCCCGCCCTATGTATCTGTTTTCTTGTGTTTACATCTATTATCTTTGCAGAATAGAACGGGTATACTGTATACATCTATGGTCTCTAAAAGAGGTAGGATAGGAAATGGGAGAGTAATGAGAGTTGGAGTAGAATCTATATCTCCCTCCTGTTATATGGTTAAACTTAAACAGGAATGGAAAGGGGTCTTTCTATTTTTTGTTTGGTTTTGCAGGAAGGCAGGCATTTCACTTATGTTAAATTTTAAAGTTATTTGGTTAGCGTATTGTAGTAATTGCACAGTGTTTCTGTCATTGTCCCTAATTGTAGAGTATACCTATGATTAAAAGCTTTCAATTGGAACTTCTCAGTTATATATGTTTATAGGTTGTCGTTAATATGACATATATCTGAAGTTTCTGAAGCTAAAACCACTTCATTTGTTGCAGTGCTCTCATGACTGGATTTTATCTCTACAAAATTGCTACTGGAGGGAACCATATTCCAGCCAAGACCAAGTGATGGTGTTTGAGGACTTATTTCGACTACTTATAAACTGACATACTAAAATCACACCGATCCAGATGCCCATATTCAATGCTAATCCAATAGTGCTAGGTACTATGTTATCAGGTTGGGTATAAAACAAGAGATGGCTTGTCTTTAAAATTAGTCAAAACCTTGTCTCTGAACTTGCATTGATCATTTACTGTACTTTTAATCGAATCAAATCAACTGGAGCTCCGGATCAACTCCAGTGATAGAGATGACCCTTTTGTTTTGTTTTCTTGGTGTACCAAACGAACCTCCTTGTTCACTGGTGAAGGGAAAATCCCTTGAGAGCACAAGAACAACCTCACGCATGAATTGAATTAGAACTGCTTGTTTGAAGGCAATAATTAGATGGATGAAAAGGCTTTATTTCAATGGGGCATTCAAACGAGTCCTAAGTTTTCAAGTCAAGGTTCAATCGACCCGTAGTAAGTTTTACAGAGAAGTTTGACAAACTTTCTCCTCTTTGTAGATGAATTCTGCATCCCTTTTATCTTGGCTTGGGGGCATTAATAGGGATGTGGATGGTTCCCTTGTTGTCTCTGTGATCCTCAACTATGTCCCCTGTAACAGTTTTTTCAGTTTAGAAGATCCTAACTTGGGGCACGTCCGGTGATCCTTACTCTGTGTCTTGGGTATGCTCAGCAAATGGTATTTTCTTGGTTGCAAATGGGATTTGATTGAACCTCATTTTATTATCAAGAATCAACCATACGGTAGGGAAACTTAAAAAGCATACAAGTTCATGCAAGTGCATGTAGCAGTTTGGCAACAAGAACAGAAGAAAAAGAAAAAATAAACATGGGTTGGGTTTCTGTAGCAAAATCATGTGAGCTGGACTCAAAGCATACAATATTTAATTAACAGTGGCTGGGAACCAAAGCATATTACAATATACTCAATTATGAATATGTTATAATTTAAAGAAAAAAAAGAAAGTACATATATATATATATATATATATATATATATATATATATATATATTTGTCTTACAAAGCGTGTTGCTTCTGAAATTTCTTCCTTATATAAGCTAATACATACGAAACAGAAAATGAAAAACCTCTGTTGTATAATTGTCTTTGTTTTCGTTTCATCCTCGATGCTTCGATCAATTCCGGCAGAAAATAGAGGTAAAGAAATAAAATTATCTCCGAGATTATAAACTCTACACTTTCAAGCAGACTCTTTCTGGTGTCTCCTTTCTCCGTTGCAGACACCCACGCACAATTTGCTACTAACATTGCTGAGACGGACAACCGAGTGAACTTTGAAGCTGAACGGGGCAGTATCAAGTTTTTGCCTTCTATTTCATTATAAATCACCAAAAATGAGCAAACGAAGGAAAATAAGTTCGAGACAGTAAAAATTTGAAGCTGTATTCTTGTTCCATTTAAATCTGCATTTCCATCGCTTCCTGATGCTCCAGTATCGACGAAAGTTGCTGCAAATGTAATGCTTGCAACAACCGTTGCTATCAGGAGTCTAGATCCACGTCTTTGCTCGTGTTCTTTCTCGCCTTCAATGGTATCCTTCTCGGGAACATTCCAGAAATCACGTCTGATTCGGCCATGGAAATATGGAAGACCAATGGAGCTGCCTAGGTTGCCCAGAACCCTAGGACTACTACTGCCGAAGATTTCCTGAAACATAGAGAAAGCACAATGAAATTTGTCTGAATTAATGCTTTTTAAACCTGGCCGCTTTTTTTGTTTTTTGTTTTTGTTTTTGAAAGACTTTATTATTTCAAACAGAAAACACAAGATACATAACTGTCAGCTTGAATAAGAGAATCAAGTCAAATTGGTACATCTTCCAGCCAATACAAACTGGACTCCAAATTCAAAGCATGCTTGGGCTAAAGCATGCATGCGCAAGTTTGTTTGCTTCTCCAGGATGCACGGTATGAAACAAACACAATTCTCTTAATTCAGGAAGGGGGATTAGAACTTGGGTAGGCTGGCAACCATGGCTAACTGGCATAACCCACGTCTACGTGAAAGAGAGAATAGAAGGAAAATAAATGTGGATAGTGAAGAAGAATTATGGAGTTTCGTTTGTCACGTTGAAAAATTTAGAGGGGCAAATATAACTCTAAAATCTTAAACAACTTAATCTAGTTTCGTTTATGAAATTATGAAAATATAGCCTTGAAAATTTGTTATATATACCTGTTCTCCAATATTCTGGCTAAGACAAATGTCGTAGGCCTGTGAGAATTTCCTACTGGTAGCAATCTTGTCCACTCTAGGGTCGCCTGTCAACGCTCTTATAATTTCAGGATTTTTCTTGATGGCAGCCAGATGCAACGGAGTGTTTCCATCTACATCTGCTTCGTTTATTAGTACTGCAAGCTTAGGCATGTTCAGTGAATACATGATGACATTTGTTCGTCCACCTAAAACTGCAGCATGTAGAGCCGTTTGGCCATAATGATTTACCATATCACAAATATCTGGCCGACGCAGAATCATCTCTTCCATTACGTCGGTGTGACCTGCATAGGCTGCGACATGGAGAGCTGACATTCCAGATTTGTCCAAGATGTAAGAAATAGAACTATCACGTTGCATCAACAGTTGAGTTGCCTCAAGGTTCCCTCTAAATGCTGCGTAGTGTAAGGAAGTCCACCCAAGTGCATCATCAACCCTTTTTATTATAGCCGGATATTTCGACACCATAGGCTCCACAATACCTAAGTGTGTCATTTATACAAAAGTTAGATACACGGTTATGAGAGGAAGATATTACACATCAAGGCCTGAACTAGGAATTTTCAATTGGTGGGCTAGTTAAAGGGTTTAAGGTAAAATCTAATGAATTTTTTTTTGGTACTTACAGTTTAGGGTTATTGACTTCAATGGTCCCCCAACTATTGCTCCACTATCATTTTGGTCCACCAACTAAATTTTTGACTTCAATGGTCCTTCAACTCTCATTTGGTATCAAATTGGTCAAAACCGTCAAAGTCTGTCAATTGTTCCGTGAAATCCAGGGGTAAACCGTTTTTTTTTGGACAAGTAAGAAGAAGAAGAAGCTTACACATCAAATTGGTTTGATGATAGCGCCGTCCTTGAGGACCTCGAGTTGGAACTGGTGACACGGAGCTGCACTCCAGGGAGGGATCGTGTAGGGAACGGTAAAGCCTTGAGATTGTGGCTTCAAGCTAAGGTCTGCTTGGCATTGTCCTCGGCTGCTTCTGTTGAATCGTTAATGGATGAATTGGATTGGGGTTGGTCTTCGGCGATAGGGGCTTCAGATTGTGGCGGAGGGCTAGGGTTTTTGGCAGGTGGAGGACCCATTGGGGGCTTCATAGTAATTGCATACGAAGATGGTTCGGCAGGTTCGCTGCTTAGGGTTTCGGGGATGAGGTCTGGTGGAGGAGCCATCATCGCTTCTAATCATAATCGTGTGTTCGAGTGTTTGTCATGGTTGTTTTACAAGGGGAAAAGAGCTTTCAGTGATTTGGATGCCATTCATACAGCACTAAAGGATCCCAACAGTACAAAGTTTGTCATTGAGGTGGATGATACAGGCGAGGGAATTCCTAAAGACAAGCGAGAATTTGTTTTCGAAAACTTTGTTCAGGTGACAGACAGGGCTACTGGAAAAGAAGCTCTGGTTTGGGACTTGGTGTTGTTGAGTCTTTGGTAAGTACTTCAGAATGAGTTTAACATACTAATACATTATATATTTAGTTATTGATCACAATTCAATTTCTGGTCTAGGTACGCCTTATGGGTGGAGAGATAAAAATTCTTGATAAAGAGCTGGGTCAGAGAGGTACTTGCTTCAGCTTTGATGTTTCTCTTCTCACATATAAACCTGATTCTTGTGACATTGAGGAAGAATCCCCCGTAATGCACAACGATCGCTCTGCCAATGGATTTCAACCTTTCGGCATACCACTTATGGCGCATTCACCAAAACCAGAGGGAGGTTGAGAAATACTTGCTTGGAGCTTGAGAAAGGCGTTGTTTTGATGGAACAGGGGCGTGAGCTTCATCTTCATCTTTCAAGCTGAATTCTCAAACTGGGTCATGCTCTGAGGTTAGTTTTCTCATCAAACCACTTCATATGGTTGAAGAAAGACCAAAGTTTGTATCTTTGTGTATTTCTGTGTTAGTTTTTAATTCTGGGTTCAGTTATGGGGGAGGTAATGAGGGCTTCAATTTCCATAGTGATTTTTTTTTTTCTGTTTTTAGATGGAATATTAAATTTTTTTTTCTTTCTGTTTTTAGATGGTTTGGTCCAAAAAGACAATTTTGTCCTTGGATTTCACGGAACAATTGACAGACTTTAACAGTTTGGACCAATTTGATACCAAATGAGAGTTGAAGGACCATTGAAGTCAAAAATTTAGTTGGTGGACCAAAATGATACTGGAGGAATAGTTGGGGGACCATTGAAGTCAATAACCCTACAGTTTATATAGTCTTTCTAGAAATAAAAGTATACATTGAATCATATAAACCACACACTAATTCATAACTCCATTGACAAATTTCTAATAAATTTTAACATAAAACAAATACATATTAAATGCAACAACAAAAAACAGATATTATCAAAATGAAAATATGTTTAACAACAAAATTGAAGGTGGGACATAGGGATTTCAAGGAGGGTTCTTGGGATTCCTAAATTCGTACAAAAATTAAAGGTGAAAGAAAGAAAATTTAAGGTTTTATAATTGAAAAGAGATTATAGGGTTTGATCTTAAATTTTGATTTCCAAGAGGTTAATTGTTTGTTGATGGGTTTGTATGCGGGTGTTGGGGTTGACTTATTAGGATGGATAAAGGGGATGGTGCACAGTTCGTTGTCTCCATTCTTTTCCAACATATGATTTGCTCCTCTTTGAAAAAATCAGTTGAGCATAAAGCTTGAGCAAAGAGATAGAGAACACAAGAGGGAACCGAGAGAAAGAGGGGGAGAGAGAGGAGGAGAGGTTGGCTAGTGGTGAAGAGGGACAGGCTTTCCACCGGTGTTGTGAGGTGGGTTGGGAACTTGGGGGCGGGCCAAAGGGGGTGAGTGGCTGTTTTTATTATTGTTTGTTTTTAATTTTTAATTTTATTTAGACTTAGTGGTGTTTTTTAGAGAAGACTTAACGATGTTAAGTTGGAGTTTGATGTGTCATATTTTAAGTCGTTAGATTATTGCAAGGATCAAGATTTAGTGAAATACGGATAAATGCACAATATCTAAATGCAGAGGCTCGGAATCCATAATTTACCTTTCCATTCTTCATCCATATAAGTTACCGCTACATGCAAAGTTGTAACACCGTTAAACCCCCTAAAAGAAGGAGATATTGGACACTCGTTCAAAATTGAACGAGCTACGAGTGGAAAGCCATGCCGAGTAGCCAAGAATAAGGGGGACTCCTCATTAAAATTAATCAAACAGCACAATCCAGGATCTTCAGCCATTAATAAATTCACCACCTCAACGTGACCGCATCTGGCAGCAACATGCAATGCTGTATCTTCTTGAAAATTAGTCATTCGAAGTAGTTTGTTAGCTTCACCATTAGTTGGTCCTCTTTCCTCGTCAGCTCCTTCAATATGCAGAAGTTTCTTTGCGTGTTCAATGAGGAACTTTACAATTTCATCACAGCCTACTCTCGCAGCGACGTGGAGAGGAGTGTTGCCCTTCTTATTGGGAGCCCAAAACAGCAAAGATGGATCATCTAGGACATCTCTGAAGAAATGTATTTGTTTGTATTCAGCTGCAATATGAAAAATACTGTTGTGAGTTGGGGTTTTCTGATAGAGAAGATCAATTGATGCATCAGCTCTTCTGAAAAAACCAACATCACCCGATTCTGCGGCCTCATACACAGAAGGATCCATGGCTCTTGGCTCTAGCCTCCAACTTATTTTCTCTCAATGCTTTCTCAAGGTAGTTGAGTACTTGATTAGCTAGCACCAATGGACTTGTATGAACACTATGTTTAAGGACCCCTTAATTATATATAGGAGGAGATCGACAAGAAAACCATAATCTAATATGACTTATTTTATTATTATTTTTATAATTGACACAAAAATGACTTTTTTATATTTTAGCGAAGCTAATTAAATGATGCGGACTGTTCCATAGGGTAATTTAATGGAAGCTACACCTTACTGCTTGCCTTCATTTTTGGAAGGAGATATCCCGTTCCGATTTGACACATGTGCAAAAATAATTCATCAAAAACACAAAAAGAAAAACGTCTACACACATATCATATGACCATTAGCAAGAATGTAGGAGTTCTTACTTACAAGGGAAAGAGTGATGTATTTTCCTATATATTAAGTCCAACATACTTTATGTTATATAAAGATTATTGAAAATTAAGTGTATTGGTATTAGTAACTTAATCAATGCTAGAGCAGATGCTAAGTTTGAAACTTTCCTCACCCATTGATAAAAAATAAAATAAAAACTTTCTCATTGTAATTATTTGCAATTGTAAACCAATAATCACTATCAAAATAATGGCAACAATCACCATTATTTGGTAATAATGTCACCAAATGTCACCAAATAATGATGACTGTTGCCACCTTTTTTTATAGTGAATATGGCTTATTAAACTCTCTTCAGTCAAAGAACTTTGAAAGCGTGCACAAAACTTTGTTATTTGTTAAATGACTTAGGTTACTTGCCAAGAAGATGATACCTTTTGACCTGTCTTCTAAGGAGACCGATTTGAAGAATAAATTCACGCGATGGAACAAACAGAAAAGTAGTGTGTTAGTTGATGATATATCTATTTCATTCAGTCTTTGAAGACTAAATTAAAGGGAAACTTTCAGACAGTTTCTTTCCCATTGCATGAATTTCTCTTCTTCAAGTCGTTTTCCCTCGCCAGGAGAGGACATCATCTTCTTGGAAAATTATCGTATTAGAATGAAATAATGAGATTTATGTTTATCAGTTATTGTTAGAATTTCAATTTTAATAGACTTTAGTTACTTATGTTTATATTGACTAGGACGCAATCATTAAGTCTATTAGTTTTGTTTAAACTCTTACTCTTATGTATAATAGAGTAAACATGAGCAATTTGACAACAAAAACACAAGAAAAAAAAAAAAAACATGAGTTGGGTTTCTGTAGCAAAATCATGTGAGCTGGACTCAAAGTATACGATATTTAATTAAAAGTGGCTGGAACCAAAGCATATTACAATATACTCAATTATGAATATGTTATAATTTAAAGAAAAAAGAAAGAGTACATATATGTTGGTCTTACAAAGCGTGTTGCTTCTGAAATTGCTTCCTTATATGAGCTAATACATACAAAACATAAAATGAAAAACTGTTGTATTAATAATTGGCATAAATTAATATGTTAATTATCAAATTAAAAATACCTACAAGTGTACGAATTTATTGAAGTATAGATTTGTAAATACGGGATCGTTCCTATGAGGAATTGGAGGCTTATACAAGGATCTAGTTTGAGTACGTATAGAACACTTATTTAAAACAATCACAAAAGTAAGATACAAATCAAATACTAGAAATGAGTAAAGAAAAGTAAAATAAATGAAACAAAACAAGAAACCAAAGGTAAACACAATCAGGATTTTATATCACTCATTTATCACCATAGTATCGCTACTATATCGCTATTGTATCGCCTATTTATCACCCGGGTATTGTAGGAGCGATCAATCGTTTTTGGGTAGAGAAGAAATTCCTAGGACAATAAACTAAGCGATCGATCGCTTGTGGGAAGCAATTAATCGCTTTTTGGCAAAGAAGAGAGAAACGAATTTCTTCTGTTTTCCATCTTCACCTTGTGTTCCGTTTTTAACATGTAACTTTCCAACCGTTAATCCAAATTCTATGTGCTTTATATGATTGGATTCAGCACGGAAACATGAAGAACCCAACTCGAACCAAATGTGAAAAATGTTCCTGAGAAGGATACCATGTCAAAAATTGTTTGTTTTCTGTTGTTTTTTTTAAAGACTAAACGCAATCGGCAACTCGATGAGTGGGATTTCTAAAAATTAAACAAGGGTCCTAATGTCTCGTCTCTATGTAAGTCACAGACAAACGAAGCGAGACGCGTCAAGACACAGAGGCCCCCTCAAATCCTCAAGTGGAAATTATTGGTGTCATGGAAAGTCATGACGACTTTGTTGAATGCGTTCGTTCAGAAAGGTCATGTCGCGATTAATTTATTTGGGGACGGGTGGAATGCCAGCCAGAAGGATGTGGGTCTCAGGGAACGTGAGAAAGTCAGAAACGCATAGAAGGCTGGTTCGTCAAAATAGACGTCTATAAAAGGAAATGAGGGGAAAACACAAAATCACAACCACACATAAGATGATACCTTTTGACCTGTCCTCTAGGGAGAGCGACCTGAAGACTAAATTCACGCAATGATATATCTATTTAATTCAGTCCTTGAAGACTAAATTAAGGGGAAACTTCCAGTCAGTTTCTTCCTATTGCATGAATTTCTCTTCTTTAGATATCGCTTTTCCCTCGAGGAGAGGACATCATCTTCTTGGCAAAGTATTACAACCAACCTCCAAATCACTGTTGCATCATTATTGGTTCAAATTATATTATGAACTTTTATTTATCAAACAGTAACCTGGGATTCAAATATAAGACTTTTATTCTAATATTTGAAGGAAGTTGAGATTCCACCCCAAAATCAATTGGTTATGGGGAGTAACTCTTTATAATTCCTTGATAGGTTTCTCAACTTTCTAATGTGTGACTTTTTACCTTCACATTCTCACACTCCTCCGCTTATGTGGCGAATTTTCAAGCTTAACACATGGACAACATATATTGCGAGACGTGGAGCACGTGTGGCCATTAGGCTTTCACATGTGGGCAACCTGCTCTAATACCATGAAGGAAGTTGAGATTCCACCCAAAACCAATTGGCCATGTGGGGAGTAGTTCAACTCCTTATAAGCCCTTGATAGGTTTCTTCTCACAATATCGTAACTAAGAGCTAGTTGGTCCCAAAGTTATAATTATATCATATATAGGTCATGTTCAAACAATGTTGTTAACACAAATGTAACACCTTTAAGGCCATTAAATCAAAGCACTTTTCAAGATATGAGTTATTGGTTACTCTTAGTAAAAGAATTTAATATAAGATCGGAAATAACATAATCTCTACCAATTTTCTTTGTCTCCTCTCTGTTCCACCCTAAAAACTGGCTTGTAAGGCAAGGGTGCCCATGAGCTCTTAAACCACTCTGTGATATACTATTTTTCCAATGTGGGATCTTGAGTCTTAACACATGTTCATCCAACAAATGTTATATTAAATTTTTTGAAAAATAATTTTTGGGATACTTGGCTCAGTTGAATGTTCATCTAAATACATACACTTGGATATCATATTTTCTGGACAATCTAGAATCATGTGTCCCCACTCAATAAACAAGCAAAGCTCACCTGAATGATTGAACAAGGTTGATCTGTTCTGCTCAAACCATTTTGAGGAATTTAGTTTAACAGAGTTTCAGATCCCATATATTTGTAGCACCATACAATCAGTGCTATTGAGAAATCATACTTTCAAGTTTCCCCTTTATTCACATCATAATTCACAAGTTTGGATTGAGTTCACTCATTCTGTTTCCTTGTGTTTACTACTTATTTATGGTCTCTGCAGAATAGGAGGGATAAAAGAAGTAGGATAGGAAATGAAAGAGTAATGAGAGTTGGAATAGAGTCGATTTCTCCTCCTATTAAATAGTTAAACAGTGACGAAAGAGGTCTTTCTGTTCTTGGTTTGGTTGTGCATAAAGGAGGGAAGGCAATACACCTATATTAAATTATAAAGTCATATTTGGTCATCATTTTGTGATCATCTCATACTGTTTCTGTCGTTGTCATGGAACTGTAGACTATAGTTTAGCATATGTTTCAATTTCCTGAAACTGAAACCACTTTATTTCGTTGCAGCGCTCTCATGACAGGATTTTATCTGTACAAAATTGCAACTCTAGATACTGTACTATCAGGTTGTGTGAATAAAATGCAACATATAATTTGTTTCTGAAAGTGGTTCGAATCTTGTTTCATACCTTGAATTCATTGTCTACTGAACTTTTAATCGAATCCACGGGAGTGCAGGACCGACCCAAGTGTTAGACGAGACTCTTTTGCTTTGTTTTCTTCGTTTAGCTAAAAATTTCTTCTTTACTGGTGAGGGGGAAAAGGCTTTCAGAGCATGTGAAGTAACCCCAGTTTCTCATCAAAGCAGCAATTAGATGCATAAAAAAGTTTTATTTGAATGGGACATTCAACTGGGTCCTATACTTCTATTTCAGAAAATGGGTAAAATACTTGGTGAACCTGAGTGTACCCTTTTGTCCATACTCTCCAGGGAATCAACCATCTTGGCTAACCCTAAATACCCCATATAATATCTTACAATGTAATGATGATTACAATTAGTCTTTGTAGAGTTTATTGGTCACAAAAACATTATCTAATTCCAGAATACGAAAAACAACAAAAAGTGAAATCAACAAGGCGTCAATGTGTGATGTTTTCCAAGTACCCAGCAAAGATCAAGTCAACCTAATTTGTCTTGCACGTTTGGGGTTCAGAATCATGACAAAGATAATATGTGTCTTCATGCATTTGACATTTATGACACATGAAACCTGTGTATTTACAAACTAGGCGGAAATTGCCATGAAATGAAGTTTTTTATTATTAAACAAACCAAGTCCAATGATAGAAAACCATTCATTCCTTAACTTCACCAAATGTGTACAAACAGCTAAAAACAAACAGCTGAGGTACTATCGCTGCACTACCAAACAGCTGAAATTATATTCCAAGCCAAACTTGCCATCATGAACAGAGTTTTCACTGCACTATAAGAACCAGTAATAACCATGTTCTTCTCCATAATTGTGTTATGTATCGATTGTTTCTAGTTCTGCATAACCAATGTGCTTCTGCATATTTCGATACACTCGCCCGAAACCCTAAAAAGAAAAAAGCATTTATCTTCTTTTCCTTTCCTCTACTAGACTCCCCCCATATGCATTGATTTTTCATTCTCTTGAATCCCACCCTCACACTCTTGCAAAAACAAATTACGCCACACAAATCATGAATTCCCTTCTTGTCACCATTTTCCTCTTGGTCATTCCCATCTTCTTTCTCATTACGAGAAGAAGAAAATCATCGAAAAGGCTTCCTCCGGGCTCATTGGGACTACCCATAATAGGGCAGAGCCTTGGCCTTCTTCGAGCCATGCGCAACAACACTGCAGAAAAATGGCTTGAACAAAGAATAACCAAGTATGGTCCGGTTTCAAAGCTGAGTCTCTTTGGCAAGCCAACAGTCTTCATTCATGGGCAGGCTGCCAACAAATTTGTATTCAACAATGATGGCAAAACCATTACCAGCCAACAACCTGAGTCTACTCGAATGATTTTAGGTGACCGGAACATATTGGAGCTGAGTGGCGCGGATCACAAGCGAGTTAGAAATGCTCTTATGGTGTTCTTGAAGCCTGAGTCACTGAAGCAATATGTGGGAAAAATGGACGAAGAAATCAGGAAGCATCTTGAGTTGAATTGGCATGGGAAGCAAAAAATAACAGTAAGTTATAGCGCTATAAAAAGCTTTTGAGTAAATTACATTTAGCACTCATATAGGTTGGGACCATACCTACTGCAAAGGCGTTTAGCTGGCCAATTAGTTTAATAGATATGTAAATCTATACTTATTCGCTGAATTAAAATTCACATTAACAAAGTTTTTCCGTTGTTCATAGGTCTTGCCTCTCATGAAGAACCTCACGTTCAACATTATATGCTCGCTGCTTTTTGGGGTTGAACGAGGACCTCGCAGAGATGAACTCATTGAGTGTTTTCAACAAATGATAGAAGGAGTGTGGTCAGTCCCTCTTAACTTGCCGTTCACGCGTTTCAACCGCAGCATCAAGGCAAGCAAGAGGGTTCAAAACATGGTTAAGGAACTAATTTGTGAAAAGAGGATGCAACTTGAGCAAAAAACTGCTTTACCACTCCAAGACCTTATCACTTGCTTGCTTAGCATTCGAAATGTTGACAATGAAGAAGAATTAACTGAAAAAGAGATCTTGCACAATATCATAATAGTTATGGTTGCAGGATATGACACTTCATCTGTGGTCATTACTTTTCTTTTGCGGCTTCTAGCTAATGAACCTGCTGTTTATGCAGCCCTTCTTCAAGGTATGCATAATACCCCTACTCCTAAAATTCTAAACAACCGGTTCACATGTATGAAAAATGAAGCATTCGAGTTTACCTTATTCCATTGGATCTCTAACGAGTTGGAACCTTTGTAATGTGATTGATTCCTGTTCATTTGTGTTTGCAGAACAGGAAGAAATAGCTAGAAGCAAATCCTCAGGGGAGCTTCTGACATGGGAAGACCTTGCTAAGATGAAGTACACATGGAGGGTAACAATGGAAATTCTGAGGACAACTCCTCCTGTCTTGGGTGGCATGAGGAGGGTTATGAAAGACATTGAGTATGGAGGATTCCTTATCCCTCAAGGGTGGCAAGTAAGTTCAAATTTACTATAAGCATATATATATATATTTACAGAAATTCTCATTCTCATTCTCTTTCAAAAAGATAGAAATATTGATGAAAATCCTAACATCAAATATTGCTAGATATTCTGGGCTATTCCTATGACACACAATGACGATGGCATATTCCCTGAGCCATCAAAGTTCGATCCAAGTAGGTTCGAGAACCAAAAATCAGTTCCACCCTACAGCTTTGTTCCATTCGGAGGAGGAACACGAATATGTCCAGGATATGAGTTTGCCAGGATTGAAATCCTTGTTGCAATCCATTATATGGTAACTCAATTCACATGGAAGCTATGCGCAGACAACAAGTTCAGTAGGGTTCCCATGCCAGTACCTACTCAAGGACTACCTATAGAAATCATGCCAAGGAAACAAATGTAATGTTAAGATGTTTGATCAACTTCAATACTTAGCATGCTTGCTCTACGAAATGTCTCAATGTGGAACGATATCATATGCTATTCATGCATTTAAAGCAATTAAATTCTATCGAGCTACCTCTAGAGGTTGTATATTATGTTACACGAAAACGTGCCAAGAGATCGTTTATGAGATTTATGGGGTCCTGTGTGCAAAAATTGAAAAGAAACCATTCTAATCTGTCTCTGTTATATTTTCAAGTTTTTCTGTCTGATTAAATAAACAAAAACAATGAGGGAATAATTCCAGAGAACTTGGACACCTTATACTAATTTCTTTAATTTATTAAATGTGTATAGAAACAGCGAATTATAGAACACATGATGTTGAACTATTACTTATTATATTACAAGGCATACTTTGCATTCTTTGCATTCTTTAATAGAAGTATAAGTGCACTTGTAAACCAAGAAGTTTGGTGGGGTTTTGTTTTCAGAGTTCTAAATGGAATAATTGACTTATAGGCACATGAGATACCCTCCCAGAAGCCAACAAAAACATATTTAGCTTTCCTTCAATTGCATTGAAGATGGATTAAACTCCTGTTCTTTCACTCCACAAACAAAGCCTCACAAATCATGGATATCCTTCTTCTCATCACAGTTTTCCTCTTCCTCATCCCCATCTTCCTTCTCCTTGCAAGAAGAAAAAAGCCATCAAATAGGCTTCCTCCAGGCTCACTCGGGCTGCCCATAATAGGCCAGAGCCTTGGTCTTCTCAGAGCCATGCGTGCCAACACTGCTGAAAAATGGCTTGAACAAAGAATCAGAAAGTATGGTTCAGTTTCGAAGCTAAGTCTCTTCGGGAAACCAACAGTCTTCATTCATGGACAGGCTGCAAACAAGTTTATATTCACCACTGATGGCAGCACCATTACCAGCCAACAGACAGAGTCTATTCGTATGATTTTGGGTGACCGGAATATACTGGAGCTGAGTGGAAATGATCACAAGCGTGTAAGAAATGCTCTTATGTTGTTCTTGAAGCCTGAGTCACTGAAGCAATATGTTGGAAAAATGGACCAAGAAACCAGGAAGCACCTTGAGATACATTGGCATGGCAAGCAAAAAGTTAAAGTAAGTCTTATCAAGAACTTTCTGCTAGAGATTTTCAAAATAGAAAGAAAGTTGAAAGGGGTTTTAAAATGATATAACTTCACTTCAAATGACACCACTTGGAGAAAGAAGAGTTTACCCTGTTTTCCAACACTTCTTTTTTTCTATCAGATCTTTTCAACCATGTTTTTCTGATCATAGGAATTGTGGCAGCCAAAGCCATTTTTTCCATCCACCTAACTGCATCCTGTCCCTAGAATGTGTGAAACAAGAGTTACCTAGCAGAAACCTCCCTGTATTGCCTTCTGCTCCTGTTTTTTCTTTCAAGATTAACAAAGAAAATGAACTCAAAGCAGCAAACAAAGATCAATGTCAATTAACAAAGGTTTCTAAATTCTATTGCTTGATAGGCCTTGCCCCTGATGAAGATTCTCACGTTCAACATAATGTGCTCTCTGCTTTTCGGGCTTGAACAAGGAACTCGCAGAGACGAACTTGTGGAGTGTTTCCAACAAATGATAGAAGGAATGTGGTCAGTCCCGGTTAACTTGCCGTTCACACGTTACAACCGCAGCCTCAAGGCTAGCAAGAGGGTTCAAAACATGATCAAGGAACTCATATCCGAAAAGAGGGCGGAACTTGAGCAGAAAACTATTTCTCCACTCCAAGACCTTGTCACTTGCTTGCTTAGCATCCGAAATGATGACAACGAAGAAGTTATAACAGAAAAGGAAATCTTGCACAATATCATGCTAATCATGGTTGCAGGACATGACACTTCATCTGTTGTGCTTGCTTTTCTTTTTCGGTCTCTAGATAATGAGCCTGCTGTTTATGAAGCCCTTCTTCAGGGTATGCATATTAGAGGCAAGATTTTCAAATTTCCTGCATAAAAGGCACTGATCCAATGCAACTGATGCCTTTTGATTTGTGATTTGTAGAGCAAGAAGAAATAGCTGAAAGCAAATCCCCAGGAGAGTTTCTGACATGGGAAGACCTTGCCAAGATGAAGTACACATGGAGAGTGGCAATGGAAACTATGAGAATAACTCCTCCTGTTTTTGGTGGCTTCAGGAAGGCCTTGAAAGACATTGATTTTGATGGCTTCCTCATCCCCAAAGGGTGGCAAGTAAGTTCAAATGTACCATAAAGTGCTATTAGCATGTGTCCCATTTTCTTCCAGAAACATACAACTGATCATAATCCAATACTGTCAGATATTCTGGGCTACTTCTATGACACACATGGACTACAGCGTTTTCCCGGAGCCATCAAAGTTTGATCCGACGAGGTTCGAGAACCAAGCGTCAGTTCCACCCTACAACTTCATTCCATTTGGAGCGGGGCATCGGGTATGTCCAGGATACGAGTTTGCCAGGATTGAAATCCTTGTTGCAATTCATTATATGGTAACTCAGTTCACATGGAAGCTCTGTGCAGACAACAAATTCAGTAGGGATCCCATGCCTGTACCTACTCAAGGACTGCCCTTAGAAATCAGGCCAAGGAAACCTTGTTAAGTACTAAAATCTTTTGTCAACTTAAATTGTTATCATGCTTTGTTTAGAAGGATAACGTGTCTTAATGTAAGATATGTATTAGCTATCTATATGCCTTTGAAACAAGGTCTGCAAAGCTACATTTGTGAATATTAAGTTACACTGAAAGTTCTGCTTATAGAAACAAATGAAAATGAAAACTTAACCAGCACAGATTGAACAATACCTAGGATCACTCCCATGATTAATTTAACATGTATTCAACCTTCACCTAAACGCCTTATATGCATGATTAATTTGCCAGTAGTTACACGTTTTCCTTGTTACCCATGACAATTAATGCAAGAGACTGAAAGAAATATGGGATATGTAAACAACCAAAACTAATGTGTTGTCATACAGATCTTTCTTTGTCCTATATTATGCATAGTTGGATCGCTAGAAATTGAGTTTTCCTCATATACGCCCCATGTTCTGCATTTTCTTCAAGATTAGATGCGGCGGATTTGACGGAAGAGCTGCTTCAAGTGGTGGTGGTAGTGCTCATTTAGGCTTATTGATTGTTTTAGGATTTTAGATGGTTTTGGTCTTGTGGAGTTGGCTTGAGATCATGCTTAATTTTGTGATGTGAGTTTTGTAGCTGTTTGTGTGGCTTTTATCTATTTTACTTTTGCTTTTTTGGGCTTGCTAGTTGTTGGTCTTCTTGCTCTTTTGAGATTGGTGTTTTTGCCCCCTTATGGCTCTTGTTGGAATTGATCTAATAACTAAAAAGAGATGTTATTTTGCTTACGACAACAAAAGTGATACGTTTATTGAATCAAATAGACTCTGTTGTGCTTATCATATTTTGGTGTGCTACACTTTTCTTTTTGCTGGAAATTTTGGTGTTACATTATTATAGGTAGGGGTGTTTGTTGGTTTAAACCCGACAAAATTTAGTCAATCCACACATGTGATGCAATCCAATTAGAGCTTAGGATCCGATTCAGTCCGATCCATTTTGTACTGGATTGATTGGATTCGATGATCGGTTTTAGTTTCATCAAATGACTTAAATTGTTTATAACTTCTTTAATTTCAAATGTGAAAAAGCATGAAACCAACTAGGTTGAATTGCATTAGATTCGATTTTAAAATTTAGGGATCCAATTCAATCGGTCAAACCATCGAAAAATTGACCAAAATTGAATTGAATCGGTTGGTTTAGACAAATTGGATTGGATGTTGAACACCCCTAACTATAGGCCAAAATTCAACTTTATCCCGTCTACATCTTTGATCTTTTATCATTCATAAATTGGGCTGATAGTGAGTTGGCGACACCCCTCTTGTTAATAACGTCTATCTAAATTTTCTTCATACTATCTGAGTTCAAAATTCAAACGATGACAAGATCATGTGTCCATGTATTTGACAGTTATGATGCCTGACATCTCTCTTGACAAACCTAAATTTGCAGTCTGATTAAACAAATGAAACAATAATCGAATAATTCCCCTGAACTTGAGCCACCTTACTCGACTCGACACTTGTCTTTTGTTTTGTCAAATGTTTACGCGCATACAAAAATACTTGTTAACATAAATGATTTCAGTTTGCATTATATTACAAGTCATACTTGCATCTTTAATAGAAAAGCACTGCCGAACCAGCAATTTATGAGATACCCTAGAGTGACAGATAAACCTGAGAGATTCATGTAAACAGAAAAAAAAAACCTAATATGTTGTTCCAACTCCTTTCTGAGACTAGGGAACACTTCAATCAATTTGGAATGACATTATAAAAAAAAATAAGAAAAAAAACATTGTGGAAAAGAAAGACATGAATTACAATTATCATGTACATTGTACAACAATTGGAACACTCATACTGCCCTCCTTTCATACCTGAATACTGAACATATTTACAGCTTCGCCATCTTTCATTCATTTGTATCCAACAATAGAACTACACTAAAAGCAGAAGAAACTGGAATGACACCAACCATAGGCCTAACAAATTTGTATGAGCAACGAATTGAAGAATTAGCAATTCCGTGACCTGGAGTACTTTGGGGGCAGTGATTGGCACCTTTCATTCATATGGGAGTACGGTTCCATGCTGTTGTATTCAGGTAGTTCCATTCGATACTTCCCTTTAATCTGACAGAAAGGAAGCTTCACGGTGTCCCCATCATTGCACCACTTTGGCAGGCGGCTTGAATTATTTTCAAAGAATTTCAGCATGTAAGCATCTTTTATCTGCATTTATGGCAAATAAAGTTAAATCCATGAGAACGAACATATAAACTCCTTATGAAACAACTAATTTGCATAGCACACCAATGGATGATGTTTTGAATGGGAACCTCAACAATCTAATTCCTTTCCTTTTTCAAATGTCACTAAACTTTCTATTATTTAAAATTAAAAAGGCTCAACTATAAAATTATATCAATTCTTATTGAAAAGGGGATAAAAGAGGTCAGTCATCATTGATCTTGTGTCTCCCTAGAACTAGCATCAACTCAGCCCCTTTTTAGACAGTGGATTAAATTTTGGAGACAATGCAAACGACCTGTTTATTCTAAAGCAAACAGATATCGAATTTTGTTCTGGATAAACTCACCGTAAATTCAGTGACTTGGATAGAGCTAGCAATTGGATCAAACAGTCCTGCCTCCTTATACATTTCAAGAATGAAGGCCACACACGATGTTGACTTCCCATCACTGTATAGCCAATCATCCTGTTCGGGAACTGTCAGTAGTTCGTCAAAAGATGATCCTCTCTTTTCAACTTCAACTAGAATATCTGGAAAACTAAGGTTCTGCATGAAATACAAAGGGTACATCAGAAACTCAGAACGATAATAATGACACAATGAATTTCAAAGATGATATTGATTAATTGCTTAACTTCTAACCAAAAGTAAAAATCTTGATCAGTTGATATTTCTAACTTAAGGAATGCTGATTTATCATTTACTCCAAAAATCTGATGCCCTTGTGGCAATAAAACATAGTTTTTAAAGAGAGAGTTCCAAGATAACCACAGGATTGCAATGCAAGGAAAAAGTTTCACAATACCTGTGTTCCAAGTCTCTTGTTCAAGGCTTCATTCCACATGTTCGCAGCATATGTAGGCTGCATGTGATTCCAAACAGTCATAACAGAAGCAACCTGCATAACCATAGAGCTAAGAATAAGGACCAATGAATAAGAAAACCTCTTCAAGCCCGTAGAAGCATCCACAAGCAAGACATGTCTGAGAGAGAGGGAGATAGCAGGACTTAGCTATATTCTCTTAATTGGCTCACCAATTTAACTAGAACCTAAAGAGAGCATTTCTTTCTATCTTCTTTTCCAGTTGTAAACATCCACTGATCATCATCCTATTAAAAAGGTTTTACTTAGAAGGAATGTCTACCCTTATCCCCATCGTAAACCACTTTTAGGCCACTAGGAAGCATGTATAATAGCTGCATGAGCACCTTGATACAGATTAATCTGTACCCGCAAGTTTATAAAGTGGTTGTCTGAAAGCCAGAAATTATAAACCATAAAGAGAATAATTGGGGTAAAGCACCTAACAGGAAGCTTTTTAAGTCCTCTATAGAATCCCAGGCCTCAACCCAAACAGGTAATGGAAACCACCAAGTTCAATACTAACTACATCAGACACTAAATCATCATACCAAAAGAAAAAAATAAGAAATTAATATTAATTTTGATTTACTAATACTGTAACAGTCTGATAATGAAATCTTAAATGTACTTATAACATGATACCACGTGAGCATCCAAAGGGGGTGGATAGTTGTCTTGTATAGTATCTATCCAGCTGAATATCAAGTTATGATAACCATATGGTTGGCCTTCCATGCTCCTTGCATACTCCCAGGCAGCAGTCTCATTAAACTTTGCTCGTATATCAGGATGCAAGGGAAGCAACGCAATATGGGGATTGGAATCATCTTTATTCAGCTCAAACTCCCACCACTCATCCCATGGCAGCACAGCAATGATATCTTCTCCCTAGAACATGAAAGGAAAAAAGCACAACAAATTTATATACAATAGGCATATTCAAATAAAGACATACACATATATATACATAGAGAGAGAGAGAGAGAGAGTGAGAGAGAGAGTGAGAGAGGGAGATAATTTAATGTTTTTTCATATTTGTTGGTGCTTAGAACCCATCTCGTCCCAGCATTGCCAATCGAACCAAAGCCCAAAGGCAAAGGACATAGTTATAGCATTACTTATCCTTATATAATAATTATTAAAATTAGCACTCTTTGACCTGGCAATGGTGCCTGACTATACAGAAAACTGGAAGAAAAATGTAAAACAAAAAAAACAAAAAGAGTTTACATGCAAATCACACACAAGCAAAACGGAACCTCAAACCAAATGTACAATACCATAGTATTTTAACTTTGCAACTCACCTTCTCGTTTTCATGTCCTGATTCACCAACCCAAAGATTTCCTTCAGAATCCTTTAAACAAACAGCAGAATGACCAGCGTAAGCTCCACTGACCCACTTCTCTAGTGTCTCAAATCCACCCCACCGCCCACGAATTTTAGATAATGCTAGGAAATCTCCAGAGTGAATATCATCAACGCTAATATTTGTGACCCAAGGTTGAGGACGTTGATCAAAGGAAGCACCCATGTGCTTCTCGAGAAACCCAATATTGGAGTTCTCACCCCATCCAGTATTTGTAAACAAGGGAAAGACATCCCACAATGCTTGAAGGGTGCCTAGCATCCCTGCTTGCATGAGGAAAATAGAAACTCCCCTCTTTTTCACCTGATTGGGTAACATTAAAGACAAAATTAAACCCAATTTTTCCTTTAAAAGGAAATTGGAATATCAAGTAATATCTTAATACTAGAAAGTGGCAACTTACATATTCAAACTCGGCTTTTCCTTGCCACTCTTTAAACTCAAGTGTATGCTCCCGAGACAGGAAATAGTAATCCCATGTGACTGTGTATGGAGTCGCAAAGACATAAATATCCATACATGTCCAACTATGAGGCTTATTAATCTGGATACAAACATAGATTCAATTTTAAACTATTGTAATAGAAGTATGAAAACTCTGATGAATGCCCCAGATTTTCTAAGCATAAGAACTCAGTATCTAATGAAAATGTAAGATCACAAATAGCCTTAATTAGGTATTTTTTCCTACAGGGATCAACCAACCACAAGAGGTTCAAATTCATAAGTACAACATTAATGAAACCTATATTCTAGAAAATTAAGCCAAAATGATATGTTTTGGATCATAAAATCCACAGAACAATCAAACGAAACCTCGGAGAGGCTCAAACCGGAAATGTAATTAACGCCTTAATATCCAGCAGTCCTCTGATATTCTAAGGAAAAACAAACAGCAAGTAAATTCCACAACTCCAATACCACAAACCTCCAGTTTCTGCTAAATCACCTAGAAACGAACTGAAAACCAACCCTCGTATAGCCCATCATAATCAAACTAGCCAATAAAATCTTCAAATTTATCGACAACTTTTGAACAGAAAATTAATCTGAGTATCCTGATAACCAAAACTTAAAAAGTTACACAAACCCAGCTAAAAAACGAGCAGAAGAAATATAAGGTCACTGAAACAAGTTTAACAAAATTTAATACCAATTAACCCACATACTCAAAACTCAAAATTTGCACAAACCCAGTTCGAAAATGAAAGAAAACAAGCCAACAGAACAAGAAATTTCAGTTCGTCTAGACCTTGATATGAAGAGTTCCGCCACCAAATTCGCTGCCACTCTTGTTGTGGAACTCCATCCAAGCTGTGTTCTGGTAAAAGCACGCACCTTTCCACTCCAACCTGTCGTTTGGGGACGAAGCTGAGCCCACGAAAGTGGGCAAGAGATCGACCGCACCGTGCAGAGAGTTGAGGATTGGCCATGAAACCTGTCTGGGCAAGAGAGGGAGGACGTCCCGGGGATGAAATGGTAATTTGACGGAATATGCGAAGAGAAAAGTGAGGGTGATTACGGCGGCCGCAAAGATTAAAGAGGGAGAGGAAGCCATGGCTCTCTCTGTGCGTAGGTGAGAGAGTGAGAGATCCCTCGGGTAGTTGAACCCGTTTTGTTAGACAGATAAAAACGTTCTTTCTTTAACTTATTATTGCCTCTCTCTCGCAATTCCAACGAGGAAGGGAAACTTTTTCTTTTTCTTTTTACTGTTTCATTTTTCTTATTCCCTCTCTTTTGGAACGTGGAAATGTGTACGACATATATGTGTATCTATCATGATTTCGACCAAAAAAACAAAATATATCTATCAGGCTCTTATCTTATTCGATATATGAGTCATGATTTTTTGGATTCTTAGGATTCAAGGATTTCGTGGTTATCCTCTGACGTCCACTTATTTTTGCACTTCTTTTAAGAAAATTTATTGGGTCGTTGGATTTAAGTCCAACGGTGAGTGACTACGAATCATTGAACCCTAGGAGTCCAAGAGATCAAGACTCTTCGATATATTCAGTTGGAAAATAAGACTCCTTTTGAATTATATTAATTAACTATAAGTTGAGATTTTTAATTAGTCATGTAACAAATACATCATATTGACTCGACAGTGGGGAAGTAATTTGCTGGAAGTTTGAATTTCTCATTTTATAAAAGGAGGAAAACATCGTTATACTAGCAACTTTCTCTCTTACCTTCTTTATTTAGACATTTTCTCTTCTCTTCTCTCTCTCTCTCTCACTTAAAATTTAAAACAATGTTCATCATTCCAAAAAAACATAAATTATATTTTCATATTTGCCCTTGTCAGTATATGAAATTTAACATATTATTTTGCCTTCCTGGTTGTACGTGTTTTATCTTATGGGCCCCCTTTGAGCCCTTTGCCTTGAGTTGTCATGACTTTTTAGAAATAACATCATGACCATTTACACTAGTAACAAGGCTCATCAATGTGAAGGGGACAGCATGATGGCAGCAATGGAGCCATTACTGTATGCTACCAGTGTGGATATAGTGCTTGAATCGGTAGAACACGGTGGGTCCACGATGTGCTAATTGAGTTCTCTCAACTGGTTGATGTGTCTGGAAAACTGTTTTTTTAGCAGTTTGAACGTGCAAGAACTTCAGCATATTGTTGAACTCCTTATAGTTGTACCTTAACAAGATTAATAAACTCTTGATCTCTCGTTGTCTTGTATGTACTCTTGATCTCTCGTTGTCTTGTATGCACTCTTGAATGCCTATTGTTGCAGATTGCTATATATCTTAATTAGTTCTGAATGCATTCCCAAATTTTCCTTATTGTTTATTGTCGTCTCCTTTCCTAATCTGTGACGAGAATACGCACTGAAAGAGATGAGAGAAAAGAAAAGAATGAAAAATTGACGACAAACAATGGATGAAAGCTCTAAAGTTCATGGATTCTTTCTTCAACTAATTAGTAGAGCCACACACACACAAAAGTCTAAATGATGCGGACATCTATGACAAACCTTATAAGGTTTACCAAAGAAGGAAGAAACGATCAGCCAATCCAACATTATCATTATGGTTGGGGTGAAATCTTAGTTTCCAGATTTTAATAGGAAAACTAGTTTTCCAGATTTCCTAGGATTTCTAGATTTTCCAGATTTCACTGAGTTTTAGTTTCCAGTTTTTAGTAGGATTTGATTTAAAGTTTCCTAGTTTTTTTTGGATTGGTTCCTTTATGGATTAGGATTTCTTTTAGTAAGGGATTTTTATCCTATTATCTCTAGGTTTTTTAGTTTGCTATAAATACTCCCTATGTAGTTCTTTAAAATGGAGATTTGAGATATTAAGAAAAGTTTACTTTCCAGAGATTAGGAGACTTTGGTGGAAGCCAAAACTCTTTGGTGTGGAAGCCAAGCGTGTCTTTTTACCACCTATTTTCTGTTTTTTTTCAGTGTTCTCGCTCCGCTTAAATTACTCAAATACTCAATTCACCCATATCCTACATCAAATTTGGCATCGAGCCTGGTTTTCTGCTTTTCCTTGGGTTCAGAATTTTTGAGTATTTCTTGTTCTTCACGCCGTGTGTCAAGTGATGGCTTCGACTAAGCCTCGGAAAGACGGACCAACTGTGAGACGAACTTTGAACTTCTTGTTCAAATGATGGAAAACCTATCAAAGCAAATGGCGATTTGGACACTAGATACGAAGATCGATTCGAGACTTCGAACGTCGCGGAACATGGAAACAACTAATCAACATGATGAAGCAAGTGTGAATGGAGAAGCGAGGAATCATGAGCGACAACGTCCACGATAGAAGGAATGATCGAGACGGAGAGAGACACAATTTTCATCGTGGCTATGAACAAGACCCCGATGAAAGGGTGATGAGATCAAGTGAAAGTTGACGCTCCTAATTTTGATGGCGAGCTAAATCCTAAAGCACTCCTCGACCGGGTTAGCTACCATGGATCGCTATTTTGAGTGGCATGACATGTCCAAGCTCGAAGGGTGAGATTTGCTAAGATAAAATTGGTGGGTCAAGTCGGATTGTTTTGGACCAATGTTGAAACGCAGCTAGAGAGCTGGTGAAGAACCAATCATCCATTGGGGTGAGATGAAAGAAAGGCTGAAGCGTAAATATCTACCATTATCCTATCAACAGAGTTTGTTGGACGAGTGGCAAACTCTTCACAAGACAACATGCCGAGTTCGAATATATTGCAAAATTTGAGGAATTCATGTTGCGATGTGACATAAGGGAAGATCGAAGGATGACTCTTTTCTGCTTAGATCTGGGACTTCGTCCCGTAGCTTCAAAGGGAATTAATTCTCATACTGTGAATACTTTAGAGAGGGCTTTTCAGGATAGTACAAGAATTAGAGAAGTATTTAAAATCCCCATCGTAGTCAAGCCGTTTAATTGATCCGTATAACTGATTTTCAGGCCGTTGGTACATCCGGACAAAGCCTAATACAACGTCTAAGGGTTTTACTACGCATTTAGTTAAAGTTGACAAAGGAAAAGGAGCAATAGTGGATACACGTGGTGGTGGAACACAAAGATGTTATAGATGCCAAGGTTTTGGACACTTTGTCGCCCAATGCCCAACGAAGGAGACGACAAGAAGTTTGTTCACAAACATTGACGAACAAATCGACAATCAAGGCGATTTTGAAGAAGATGTTTATGAGCCCCAACAACCTGATGAAGATTGTGGAAACAACTTTGAAGCCCTCACCCAACATTAGCATTAGTAAGGTGTACTTTGGCTCAACCTAGGAAGGAAACCGAAGATTGGCGTAGGACTTCCATTTTCCACACTTACATCAAGGCCGGTGATAAAGATTGGAAGGTGATCATAGATAATGGGAGTTGTATCAACGTGGTGTCAACGCTAACTATTTCGCAAGGCCTTGGCTTATTGCCCGAGAAACATCCTGAACCATACGTAGTAGCATGGATCGACAATACATCTTCCATCCTCATACTCCAACGGTGCCAAGTTCCTATACGCTTTCATCTTACAAAGATCATGTATGGTGTGATGTGGTAGATATGGACGTGGTCATATTCTCTTGGGAAGGCCATGGATATACGCATCACAATGTGACCATCTTAGGCCGAGAAAACATATGTTCATTCATCCATAAAGGAAAGAAAGTCACGTTGAAGCCACTTCAACCTAAGCTTGTGAATCAACCTACACCAAGCAAAGATGGGAAGAGCTGGCAAGCAAATCTAAAGCTTTGCACGTCGTTACTGTAAAAGAATTTATGAAAGAAGTAGAAGATGCCCCCATATATGTTCTAGCCATAAGAGAATCAGCATGCTTTCTCTAATATGGAAGTGCCTTCCACGGTGAGACCAATTTTAGAAAAGTATCAAGATGTGTTCCTGCATGATCTTCCAAATGAGCTCCCCTCTCCGAGACATCCAACATGCGATTGATTTTGTTCCCTGGGTCAACATTGCCCAATTTACCTCACTATCGAATGAATCCCACAGAGCATGCAAGAGTTGAAGCGACAGTTGACGAACTTCTTGCTAAAGGATTTATTCAAGAGAGCCTTAGTCCTTGTGCTGCACCTGCCTACTCACACCCAAGAAAGATGGAACATGGCGAATGTGTATAGATAGTCGAGCGATCAACAAGATTACGCTTAAATATCGGTTTCCCATACCAAGGCTCGATGACATGTTAGATATGATGACTGGTGCCACTATTTTTTCCAAGATAGATTTGAAAAGTGGATATCACCAAATTCGTGGTTCACCAGGAGATGAGTGGAAGACAGCCTTCAAAACGAAGGACGGCTATTTATATGAGTGGATGGTCATGCCTTTTGACTAACCAACGCGCCAAGCACTTTTATGAGAATTATGACACAAGTCTTGAGGCCATTCATGGGTAAGTTCTGGTTGTTTATTTTGATGACATCTTAATCTACAAAGACCTCACAAGATCAACACCTTAGCCATCTAGAGCAAGTCTGCACGGTTCTTAGAAAATAGAAGTTGTTTGCTAACCTTAAGAAGTGTTCATTTATGTCTAGTCAAGTTATCTTCTTGGGGTTTGTTGTATCGTCCGATGGAATGAAAGCTGATCAGGAAAAGGTAAAGGCTATTGTCGCTGGCGTAACCGACAAATATTCACGAAGCACGGAGTTTTCATGGATTGGCCACATTCTATCGCTCGCTTTATTCGTGGTTTAGTTCAATCCAGGCTCCTCTCACGGATTGCATGAAGAAAGGAGAATTCCATTGGTCTAACGCTGCCGCAAGAGCATTCAAGGAGATTAAGGCTAAAATGGTTGAGGCTCCGCAATGCGCCTTCGATTTCTTAAAGCCCTTTGAGGTTGCTTGTGACGCATCGTGGGGTAGGCATAGGCGAGTATTGAGTCAAGAAGGGCATCCAGCTGGCTTATTTCAATGAGAAATTGAATGAAGCTACAAAATACTCTACCTATGACAAGGAGTTTTACGTAGCTTGTTCAAGCTTTGAGACATTGAGACACTATTCTGCCACAGAATTTGTCTTATTCTCAGATCATGAGGCTCTCCGATATTTGGGTTCACAAAAGAAATTGAATTCCTTGTCATGCCAAAGTGGGTTGAGTTCCTTCAAGAGTACACGTTGTGTCTTTGAAACATAAAGTCGGTGTGGAGAATAAACCAAATTCGATGCTCTTAGTCGTAAGGTTTCACTTATAAGTACTATGAGTGTGGAAGTTACTGGATTTGAAAGATTGAAAGAAGACTATTTGATATGTCCAGATTTTGGGGAGGTGTATGTCGTACTTCTTAGAAGACAAAACCAAGAGTGATGAGTTTGTTTTACAAAATGGTTTTCTCTTCAAGGGCAATAACTTTATGCTCTCGCACATCAGATGACGAGATTTTCTAGTTTTGGAGTTGCATGCCGGTGGAGTAGGTGGGCATTTTGGGAGGGACAAAACCATTGCTCTTGTGGGAAGACAGATTTTATTGGTCAAGTTTAAAACGTGATGTTGCCAAGCTTGTAGAACGGTGTCGTACTTGCCAACTTGCTAAGCATAAGAGGCAAAATACCGGGTTGTACACTCCATTACCGGTTCCCCATGTTCCATGGCAAGATATCGATGATGGATTTTGTACTTGGACTACCTACAACTTTGAGAAAGCACGATTCTATCTTTTGTAGTTGTGGACCGTTTCTCCAAAATGGCCCATTTCATCCCTTGTTCCAAGACGCTCGATGCTTCTAAAGTGGCTAAACTTTTCATGGATGACGTGGTTCGCTTTGCATGGTGTGCCTAAGACTATAGTATCATATCGTGATGTTCGATTCATGAGTTATTTTGGAAGACATTATGGCGCATGATGAGTACTAAACTCCAGTTTTCTTCCGCTTATCACCCACAAACAGATGGACAAGAGGTGGTTAATCGAAGTTTGGGCAATTTGTTGCGATGTTTGGTTGGTGAGCACATTAGGTCATGGATTCTGTGTTGCCTATTCATGGAGTTTGCTTATAATAATTCGATCCAACGACCGGCATGAGTCCGTTTGAAGTTGTGTATGGTCATAAACTTAGGGCCCCTATAGACCTCATGCCCATGTCAATTTTCGCATAGATCATCCGGCGTCATGAATGAATTTGCACGCCATATTCACGACTTTACATGCTGAGATTAATCAAAGGATTAACAATAGCAATGCCACATATAAAAGGGCAACGATGTTCATCAAGATTGAAGGAATTTTCATTGGAGATTTTGTCATGGTTCGAATTAAGCCGTAGAGATTTCCGCAAGGAGTTGCAAAGAAGCTACAAGCTCGTAGTATGGGACCTTTTCAAATTGTGAAGCGATTAGGCTCAAATGCCTATATGTTGGAACTTCCTCCCGAAATGGGGATCAGCCCAATTTTTAATATTGAAGATTTGGCACCATACAAGGAATCCGACGCTCAAAATACTTCTTCTCACGAGAATTCAGATCCATTTTCTATATCTGATTTTTCCTCTCTAACCCCACTCTACCGCGCCTAGACCTAAAGAAAAGGACATTGTTGAAGATATTTTGGACGATCAGATTGTTTCTACTGCAGACAAGGTGGATATCATAAGTTCCTAGTCAAGTGGAAGAATAGACCAACTTCGGGGATAGTACTTGGATTACAAAGGAGGACCTACAACGCATTGATCCCGACATTCTTGAGCTACATTACGCTTTATCTCGCCGAGTCGAGCTCTCTTCACCCGGGGAATTGATGCGGACATCTATGACAAACCTTATAAGGTTTACCAAAGAAGGAAGAAACGATCAGCCAATCCAACATTATCATTATGGTTGGGGTGAAATCTTAGTTTCCAGTATTTTAATAGGAAAACTAGTTTTCCAGATTTCCCTAGGATTTCTAGATTTTCCGTATTTCACCGAGTTTTAGTTTCGAGCTTTTTAGTAGGATTTGATTTAAAGTTTCCTAGTTTTTTTGGATTGGTTCCTTTATGGATTAGGATTTCTTTTAGTAAGGGATTTTTATCCTATTATCTCTAGGTTTTAGTTTGCTATAAATACTCCCTATGTAGTTCTTTAAAATGGAGATTTGAGATATTAAGAAAAGTTTACTTTCCAGAGATTGGAGACTCCTTGGTGTGAAGCCAAAACTCTTTTGGTGTGAAGCCAAGGTGTCTTTTACCACCTATTTTCTGTTTTTTCAGTGTTCTCGCTCCGCTTAAATTACCCAAATACTCAATTCACCCATATCCTACATCACTAAACCCAGAAAACTTTTGCCCAAACCACACACAAAAGGTGTTATGAATCCATAACACGTTAACCTTGTACCAGACAACCATCAATACGGTAGAAGGACCTGGGTCATTCTACCATGCAAGTGGGGTATTCCATGCGAGTGTAAAATTATCTATGGATTCATAAAACTTTGGCTTAAGTGCTATAGTGCCCTGAAACATTGGTCAATTCTCACTAAACTCCATTAAAGTTAAGTGATCCACTTTGCCCTCTTGATCGATGTTTTGTATCTCACTTTACCCATCACCGTCAAGTTATAAACTGTTAAAAATGCTGATGTGGCACCAATATGACCCACTATTTTGCTAAACTAAGTGCCAGGTGTGAAGGAAAAAAATTAAAAATTAAAAATTGTCTTCTAAAAAACTTAATTTAACTATTAAAAATAAAAATAATACTTTAAAACCAAAAAAATCCCAATTCTCCTCCTCCAACCCCATTATCCCTTCCAGTCGCCATCACCACAACCACAACCACCCCCGATTGCTACTCTCTCTTCCTCTCTTGCAGACCCAAAACCCAGCCCTCTTCCTAAGCCAAAACCACAGCCCTCATCTCCTAACCCAAATCATCATTACCCTTCTCCAACCCTGGTCGTCTCCTTCACAAAGCTTAGATATTTTTTTGGTTTAGCTCTTTGCTTATATTATATTATATTATATATATATATATATATATATATATATGAACAACCCAGCTCTGTTTTTCTGAGAGAATTGAAGATCGATCAATTGCACATCAAGAGAAATGAAGAGGCAAAGACGTGTGGAATTTTAAAAGGTTTTAAAAATTTAATCGTTTTGATTTATTTAATTATTTTGATTCTTTTATTTTATTTATTGTGGTGGTTATACATATTTAATTTTCAAGTATTATTTCTATATTGAACGTCTTAATTTTCTGATTTAATGTGGTGAATGTTACATGTTCTTGGATGCCTATAACAGGCCACTCCTACTTCATATTTGATATACCATCAGAATATCACATATCACAATCACCATCACAATCTGATTATCTCCTCTTCTACTTTTTATACTTTCTCTACGTATATTATTAATTTTGGGCAATTGTTCTATGACTTGGAGACCTATATCCGTCTATGAACGTGCTCATAGCGGATCTTGAGCTTGTGTATTAGAGGTCGTATCTTGGAGTCTTATAGACCTCCAGTACCTGCACGTAGGAGGGTACAAAGGCTTTAGGACAGCACCTTTGACGTGCTTCTCTGTACAAAGCTCAACTTCTTAGTTATAATTTATTTTGCTTTTACTTACCTATAAATTTATTTTTCTTCAGTTTCATTCTACCATAAAAGCTTTCTAATTTGTTATTTTATTATCAACAAATAACATCAGTATCTCAAACCTGAAGAACTAGTGCCCAATTGTATAGCGCATCACAATCATCTGGATTTCTCTCTATTGCACTAGCATACCTACACAATATTATGGTGTATCATGGGTATTTTTGGTAGTTCAATAGGGTGTACTTAGTTAATTTTACATTTTAATTAAAATATTAGGATGTACTTGGATCATAGGGTGTACTCAATTAACTTTATGATTCATTTAGCAACACTCTTTTCTTTTTGCTGGAAATTTTGGTGTTACATTATTATAGGTAGGGGTGTCTGTTGGTTTAAAACCGACAAAATTTAGTCCATCCACACATGTGATGCAATCCAATTAGAGCTTAGGATCCGATTCAGTCCGATCCATTTTGTATTGGATTAATTGGATTCAATGACCGGTTTTAGTTGTTTATAATTTCTTCAATTTCAAATGTGAAAAGGCATGAAACCAACTAAGTTGGATTGCATTAGATTCGGTTTTAGAATTTAAGAATCCAGTTCGATCGGCCATACCATCGAAAAATTGACCAAAATTGACTTGAATCGGTTGGTGTAGACAAATTGGGTTGGATGTTGAACACCCCTAACTATAGGCCAAAATTCAACTTTATCCCGTCTACATCTCTGTTTTTTTATCATTCATAAATTGGCCTCATAGTGAGATGGCGACACCCCTTTTGCTATTAACGTCTATCTAAATTTTCTTCATACAATCTGAGCTCAAAATTCAAATGACGACAAGATCATGTGTCTTCATGTATTAGACAGTTATGATACCTAAATTTGCAGTCTGATTAAACAAACGAAACAATGATCGAATAATTCCCCTGAACTTGGGCCACCTTACTCGACTCGACACTTGTCTTTTGTTTTGTCAAATGTTTACACGCATACAAAAAAAACTTGTTAACATAAATGGTTGCAGTTTGCATTATATTACAACTTACAAGTCATACTTGCATCTTTAATAGAAAAGTATGGCCGAACCAGCAATTTGTGAGATACCCTGGAGCGAGAGATAAACCTGAGAGATTTATGTAAACATTAAAAAAAAACTAATGTTTTTCCCAACTCCTTTCTGAGACTAGGGAACACTTCAATCAATTTGGAATGACCTTATAAAAAAATAAGGAAAAAAAAACATTGTGGAAAAGAAAGACATGCATTACAATTCATATTCCTTTTATCATGTACATTGTACAACAATTGGAACACTAACACTGCCCTCCTTTCTTACCTGACTACCGAACATATTTGCAGCTTCGCCCTCTTTCATTCATTTGTATCCAACAATAGAACTACACTAAAAGCAGAAGAAACTGGTATGACATCAACCATAGGCCTAACAAATTTGCAAGAGCAACGAATTGAGGACTTAGCAATTCAGTGACCTGGAGTACTTTGGGGCCAGTGATTGGCACCTTTCATTCATATGGGAGTATGGTTCCATGCTGTTGTATTCAGGTAGTTCCATTCGATACTTCCCTTTAATCTGACAGAAAGGAAGCTTCACGGTGTCCCCGTCATTGCACCACTTTGGCAGGCGGCATGAATTATTTTCAAAGAATTTCAACATGTAAGCATCTTTTATCTGCATTTATGGCAAATAAAGTTAAATCCATGAGAACGAACATATAAACTCCTTATGAAACAACTAATTTGTATAGCACCTCAATGGATGACGTTTTGAATGAGAAGCTACATGAACCTCAACAATCTAATTCCTTTCCTTTTTCAAATGTCACTAAACTTTCTATTATTTAAAATTAAAAAGGCTCAACTATACTATTATATCAATTCTTATTGAAAAGGGAATAAAAGAGGTCAGTCATCATTGATCTTGTGTCTCCCTAGAACTAGCATCAACTCAGCCCCTTTTTAGACAGTGGATTAAATTTTGGAGATGATGCAAATGACCCGTTTATTCTAAAGCAAACAGATATTGAATTTTGTTCTGGATAAACTCACCGTAAATTCAGTGACTTGGATAGAGCTAGCAATTGGATCAAACAGTCCTGCCTGTTTATACATTTCAAGAATGAAGGCCACACTCGATGTTGACTTCCCATCACTGTATAGCCAATAATCCTGTTCAGGAAGTGTTAGCAGTTCGTCAAAAGATGATCCTCTCTTTTCAACTTCAACTAGAATATCTGGAAGACTAAGGTTCTGCATGAAATACAAAGGGTACATCAGAAACTCAGAACGATAATAATGGCACAAAGAATTTCAAAGATGATATTGACTAATTGCTTAACTTCTAACCAAAAGTAAAAATCTTGATCGGTTGATATTTCTAACTGAAGGAATGCTGATTTATCATTTACTCCAAAAATCTGACACCCTTGTGGCAATAAAACATATTTTTTAAAGAGAGTTCCATGATAGCCACAGGATTGCAATGCAAGGAAAACATTTCACAACACCTGTGTTCCAAGTCTCTTGTTCAAGGCTTCATTCCACATGTTCGCAGCATATGTAGGCTGTACGTTATTCCAAACTGTCATAACAGAAGCAACCTGCATAACCATAGAGCTAAGAATAAGGACCAATGAATAAGAAAACCTCTTCAAGCTCGTAGAAGCATCCACACACAAGACATGTCTGAGAGAGAGGGAGATAGCAGGACTTAACTATATTCTCTTAGTTGGCTCACCAATCTAACTATGAACCTAAAGAAAGCATCTATTTCTATCCTATTTTCCAGTTGTAAACATCCACTGATCATCATCCATTGTGGACCCTTTTAGGCCACTACGAAGAAATCATATAATAGCTGCATGAACACCTGATGCAGAATGCATATTATTAGTTTTCCTAATTCTACTTGGATTAGTTTTCCTAATTCAGTTAAGGATTCTTTGTTGTTGAAGGATCTCTTATTAGTTAATTTGCTTTCCTATTTCTTAAAGTTTACTTTTCCTTTCACTAGGCTAAAAAGGGCTTTGCCTTTATAAATAGAGCAGTTTGTAATCTTTTAAGGGAGACTTGATTAATGATAAATTTCCTTACTTTAAACTCTATGATTCCTTCCCTTTCCCTTCATCTCTACAATCTCTATTTCTTCTCCTCGATCTCTTATTTCTTCTCTGTTCTATTGCTTAAGTGTTTACTCTAATACCTACGGGCTGTTCTACATCAGCACCTTGATACAAATTAATCTGTACCCACAAGTTTATAAAGTGGTTGTTTGAAAGCCAAGTTATAAACCATAAAGAGAATAATTGGGGTAAAGCATCTAACAGGTAGTTTTTTAAGTCCCCTATAGAATCCCAAGCCTCCATCCAAACAGGTAATGGAAACCACCAAGTTCAATACTAACTAAATCATCATACCAAAAGAAAAAAATAAGGAAATTAATTTAGATTTACTAATACTGTAAACAGTCTGACAATCAAATCTTAAATGTACTAATAACATGATACCATGTGAGCATCCACAGGGGGTGGATAGTTGTCTTTTATAGTATCTATCCAGCTGAATATCACGTTGTGATAACCAAATGATTGGCCTTCCATGCTCCTTGCATACTCCCAGGCAGCAGTCTCACTAAACTTTGCTCGTATATCAGGATGCAAGGGAAGCAATGCAATATGGGGATTGGAATCATCTTTATTCAGCTCAAACTCCCACCACTCATCCCATGGCAGCACAGCAATGATACTTTCTCCCTGGAACACGAAAGGAAAAAAGCACAACAGATTGTATTATATACATAGGCATATACAAATAAAGACATAAATATATATACACACATAAAAGCATAGAGAGAGAGAGAGAGAGAGAGAGAGAGAGAGAGAGAGAGAGCGGGAGAGATTGAGAGAAATAGAGAATTTAATGTTGTTTCATATTCGTTGGTGCTTAGGACCCATCTCATCCCAGCATTGCCAATCGAACCAAAGCCCAAAGGCAAAGGACATAGTTATAGCATCACTTATCCTAATTTAATAATAATTAAAATTAATACTCTTTGACCTGGCAACGGTGCCTGACTATACAGAAAACTGGAAGAAAATTCTAAAACAAAAAAACAAAAATAGTTTCCATGCAAAACAGAACCTCCAAACCAAATGTACAATACCATATAGTATTTTACAAACTTTGCAGCTCACCTTCTCGTTTTCATATCCTGATTCACCAACCCAAAGATTTCCTTCAGAATCCTTTAAACAAACAGCAGAATGACCAGCGTAAGCTCCACTGACCCACTTTGCTAGTGTTTCAAATCCACCCCACCACCCACGAATCTTAGATATTGCTAGGAAATCTCCAGAGTGAATATCATCTACGCTAACATTTGTGACCCAAGGTTGAGGACGTTGATCAAAGGAAGCACCCATGTGCTTCTTGAGAAACCCAATATTGGAGTTCTCACCCCAGTCAGTATTTGTAAACAAGGGAAAGACATCCCACAATGCTTGAAGGGTGCCTAGCATCCCTGCTTTCATGAGGAAAATAGAAACTCCCCTCTTTTTCACCTGATTGGGTAACATTAAAGACAAAATTAAACCCAATTTTTCCTTTAAAAGGAAATTGGAATATCAAGTAATATCTGAATACTAGAAAGTGGCAACTTACATATTCAAACTCTGCTTTTCCTTGCCACTCTTTAAACTCAAGTGTATGCTCCCCAGACAGGAAATAGTAATCCCATGTGACAGTGTATGGAGTCGCAAAGATATAAATATCCATACATGTCCAACTTTGAGCCTTATTAACCTGGATACAAACATAGATACAATTTTAAAACATTGTAATAAGAGTATGAAAACTCTGATGAATGCCCCAGATTTTCTAAGCATAGGAACTCAGTATCTAATGAAAATGTAAGATCACAAATAGCCTTAATTAGGTATTTTATTTCCTACAGGGATGAACCAACCACAAGCGGTTCAAATTCCTAAGTTCAACATTAATGAAACCTATATTCTAGAAAATGAAGCCAAAATGATATGTTTTGGATCATAAAATCCACAGAACAATCAAAAGAAACCCCAGAGAGGCTCAAACCGGAAATGTAATTAACACCTTAAAAATTAGCAGTCAAACAGCAAGTAAATTCCACAACTCTAAAACCACAAACCTCCAATTTCTGCTAAATCACCTAGAAACAAACTGAAAACCAACCCTCTCATAGCCCATCATAATCAAACTAGCCAATAAAATCTTCAAATTTATCGACAATTTTTGAAGAGAAAATTAATCTGAGTATCCTGATGACCAAAACTTAAAAAAGTTACACAAATCCAGCTAAAAAACGAGCAGAAGAAATATAAGGTCACTGAAACAAGTTTAACATAATTTAATACACATTAACCCACATACTCAAAACTCAAAATTTGCACAAAGCCAGTTCGAAAATGAAAGAAAACAAGCCAACAGAACAAGAGATTTCAGTTCGTCTAGACCTTGATATGAAGAGTTCCGCCACCAAATTCGCTGCCACCCTTTTTGTGGATCTCCATCCAAGCTGTGTTCTGATAAAAGCACGCACCTTTCCACTCCAAACTGTCGTTTGGGGACGAAGCTGAGCCCACGAAAATGGGCAAGAGATCGACCGCACCGTGCAGAGAGTTGAGGATTGGCCATGAAACCTGTCTGGGCAAGAGAGGGAGGACGTCCCGGGGATGAAATGGTAATTTGACGGAATATACGAAGAGCAAAGTGAGGGTGATTACGGCGGCCGCAAACAGTAAAGAGGGAGAGGAAGCCATGGCTCTCTCTGTGCGTAGGTGAGAGAGAGGGAGAGATCCCTCGGCTAGTTGAACCCGTTTTGTCAGAAATTCCAACGAGGAAAGGAAACTTTTTCTTTTTCCTGTTTCAATCTTCTTTTTCCCTCTCTTTTGAAACGTGGACATGTGCACGACATATACATCTATCTAGGCTTAAATGTCAAAATAGTCTTTGTATTTTATTGTGTTGGTCAATTTAGTCTCTCTATTTAGAATTGTTAGTCAATGTGATCCAATCCGTTAATTTGTTATTAAAAAAATTTTAAAAGCTAATATAATAATTCAATTTAATTTAAAAATAAATAAATAAGCACTAAAAAAATTAAAATGAGATCCAAAAATAAAAAATAAAAAACAAGGCACCACCATCTAATCCCAGTTACCTCCCCCTACTCACCCATTCTAGCCGCCACCAGCATCAATGACAGGACCCAATCCAAATTCCATTTTGGAATTCGCATCAAATCCTATGAGTGTTCAACACCTGTCAGGTGCCAGGCACAAAAGACCAAAATGCCCTTTTAACTCAAAACTCAAAAGAAAACTCATTTTAAGGTTTAACTTCTACCGGAAATTCAGCAGAGTTTCCTTTATAATCTCCTTATTTCCCCAAAATTTTCCACCTATAAAACACAATTTATATTTCTCAAACATTCAGCAATAGATCTTGCCCTTCAATATCCAAAAGAATCATAACCAAACCTCCAGCTACAATCATTTCAATAAATATCTTAACAGGTACTTCGGTTCAATTGAATTTAGTTGCAATGATAAATAGATTACCAAAACAACTCTACAACCAACTTCTGAGATATCTTTTTCCGTGGCTGCACCTAGATAATCCTAGGCTGCCTACGTATCCTCCGTGAGGGATCAAGCCACACGTAGCTCTTCCTCAAGAACTGAAGCAACGTACATGGATTAACAAAAGCATTATCAAATTCTCTGTTATGTAAACGTACACATATATATATATATATAATTGTAAGACCCGTGAGCTTGGGGAAGCAAGAACGGTGAGCAATCTCACATCGCTCGGTAAGGGAAGGGTGAAGTACTTATATGTGTGGGCACGTATCTTCCTAGCACGAGACCTTTTCGAAGCTCAATGGCTTCGGATTCCATGGGAATTACGAAGTTAAACGAGTTTGGGCTAGAGCAATTCCAGGATGGGTGACCCACTGAGAAGTTGCTCGTGAGTTACCAGAAACAAAACCGTGAGGGTGGGGCCCAAAGCGGACAATATATCGTGCTGGGGGAGTCGGGTTGTGACATAATGGTATCAGAGATGGACCCTGACCGGAAGTGTGCCAACAAGGACGCTAGGCCCTAAGGGGGTGGATTGTAAGACCCGTGAGCTTGGGGAAGTAAGAACGGTGAGCAATCCCACATCGCTCGAGGAGGGAAATGTGACGTGCTTATATGTGTGGGCACGTATCTTCCTAGCAAAAGGCCTTTTGAGAGCTCACTGGCTTCGGATCCCATGGGAACTCCGAAGTTAAGCGAGTTTGGGCTAGAGTAATCTCAAGATGGGTGACCCACTGGGAAGTTGCTCGTAAGTTCCCAAAAACAAAACCGTGAGGGTGGGGCCCAAAGCGGACAATATCGTGCTAGGGGAGTCGGGTCGTGACAATCAAAATGCTATCACACACAAAATTGTGGATTCTCAATTTCCCTTCTTTGAATGAATTGTCAATCTCGGTTTGCTTTGGGGAAGGTTTTGAGCTAGCTGTTGATGCCAATACAAAATATGGGTTCAGGATTCTGAGGCCTTTTGAATTGGAGCTAGTGATTGGGGGTTGGGTTGGCTTTGGAGAAGCTGTAGAAAGCTAAAGAAATTGCAGTTTATGAGCCATGAAGGGATTGGTGAAGGAGGGTCTTTTTCGTCCTTTGCTATGTTTTAATGAAGTTTCAATATTTTTAAGTTAATTCTTTTTTAAAAAAATTAATTTTAAAAAGGTTTTCAGTTTTTAAAAGACAAAAAAAGTTTATAATGTAAATTTAATGGATTGGACCACATTGGATAATTATTCTAAACAGAGGGACTAAATTAGCTAAATTGAAAACACATGGATTAAATTAGCCAACAAGGTAAAATACATGGACCATTTTCACATTTAAGCCATCTATCTATCATGATTTCGACCAAAAAAAAATTATATCATGCTCTTATCTTATTCGATATATTCAATTGGAAACTAAGACTCCTTTTGAATATTAATTATATTAATTAACTATAAATTGAGATTTTTAATTAGTTTTGCTCACCATTTTAACCCTAGGTGTACTCTCACCACCATTCTCAACACTTGACACGTGTCCAAAGGCATAACCATAGTTAATTTTTGCTTTGTATTTATGGAACCATAATTATGCCTATTGACACGTGTCAAGTGTTGAGGATGGTGGTGAGCATACACCTAAGGTTAAAGTGGTGAGCAAAAATGAACCCCAACAAATACATCATATTGACTCGACCTATTTATTAATGGGGAAGGAAAATACTTGCATCTTTCCTTGGAAATAGGAACTTCTACTTTCCCACCAATCACAGTTTGACATGTATGCATATATTTTTCTTTTTGTGTTTTTTGATGAATTGTTTTTGCATATGAGTCAAACTGTAATTTGCTAGAAGTAGGAATGCCTCCTTCTAGGGAAGGAAGGAAACAGTGTCCAATAAAGAATGCTAGCAACCTTCTCTCTTACCTTCTCTTTTTAGATATTTTCTCTTTCTCACTTAAAACAATATTTTTCATTCCAAAAATAATAATTATATTTTCATATTTGCCCTTGTCAATATATGAAATTTAACATATTTTTTTGCCTTCCGGTTTGTACGCGTTTAATCTTATGGCTCCCCTTTGAGCCTTTTGCCTTAAGTTGTTATGAATGTTTAAAAATAACATCATGACCATTTAAAAAAAATAATAAAATAAATAAGTTAAAAACAGATTTGAGCAATTTAACATAGTAACGAAATTTGTATAGTATAGATGCATACCATTCTTACTGTTTTCTTTTGTTAATCTAAATTATATTATATTTACTTTTGCATATTCATTGATGTGTGGAAGATTTTGGTTTTGGTGACTTTTATTCTTTTGCTCCTATATATTTTATCTCAAGCCTATTTTGTGCTTTGTTACTTTTTTTTTGTAGAATACTATAAAGAGGCATTATCTATATCTTATTAGTTGGGGGCTTAGGAATGTGAAATACATCTTTTTCCGAGTATAAAATAAAAAAGTGGCATTTATTTTGTGTTTTAAAAAAACATACGTGTTCTTTTTGTAGAAAAAAAAAAATCAAACTTTTTTTTATTTAAAAAAACTAACGTTTAGTTTTCAGAGAAAATGCTAAATACTTTCTGAGAAAACCCTAAGAAAAAAAGTCTTAGTCGCCGTCCTCTTTGGGGGTTGGCAGCCTCCTTCCCTATCTCCTCCCCTCTCCTTTCATCCCTTCTTTTCTCCTTCCCTCCCTTTTACCTCAAAATTGTTAGTTTATTTTGTGATGTGGAAACAGTCACCTTCAAGGGCGGATCCACATTGAGGCTGGAGTGGACTCCAGCCCAGTCCTATTTTTGAGAGTAGGGTTAATTTGTAAGCCAAACCTAGATATATAAATCAAATTTTAGCCCAAATTTCTAGAGTCATCAATCGACCAAACTCCAGACAGCTTCTTTAGGCCAACTTCCTTTCACGTGTAGTCATGATAGCTTTTTCTCTTTATCTCTCTCCCTTTTCTCTTTCATTATTCTTATTTTCTTTCTCTTTCTTCTTCTTCTTTAATCTCTTGGCCAGTTTTCTTCTTTCCTCTCTCTTTTCTTTTTCTTTCTTCTCTCTATTTTCTTATTCTTCTTCTTTCTCTTTCTTTCCGTTTGTCTTCTTCATTTGTTTATCTTTTTTTTTATTGAGTCTCTATTTCTCTCTTCTTCTTTTTTTTCATGTGTTTCTCTGTCTACACATTGATGGTGGTTTTATGGTGTGAAGATATTGAATTGGTGGTTTGACCAGCTCGACCAAATCACCGTTATAATAGATGTCCAAAAAAAAAATTAGCCCAACCCTATAAAAAAAATATCGGGTCCACCATTGGTCACCGTGAAACGATGTCATTGCCATAGTATATTCATTGTATTTTGACCCACGTACATAAGGAGTTGGCTCCCTTCGACATAGTTTGGAGCTCTAAAGAGGGGAAGATGTATGATTGCGTTAGGGGTTTAGATAGTGCGGGACTATAGGTTTAGCCGGTATGGTGCTACGATTTTCTTCGGATTGCCGGGAAGATGTGGAGTAGTGGTCTTATTTTTTAGTTTTGTTTTAGACTAATACTTTTCATAAACTCTTTAGAATTTTGTTTTGATTTGTTTTCTATTTAGGATTTTTATTTCTTTTTAGCTTTTGGCTTTTGATACGGATTTGTTGTTTCTGTCGTTGCGCGGCGAATTTGTATTATAGGTCTGAGTACATGTGCTTCTGGTTGCTGGTTCGGGGATTTAGTCATTGTTTGGGTTGTGCGTGATTCTCTCCATATCAATTCAACATGTTGTTGTGTTTAGTCACTGGAGAAGATTTACCCATATTTGACACATAATTTCTTTGTACTTTTGTTGGTTCATCAATAATATAAAATTGCTTTTTTTAAAAAAAATAACAAACATTTTCTTTACATAAAACAAACTAGCTTTTCTTTATTAAAAATAAAATCGCATTTTTTATTTAATTTTTTTTAACAAGGTGTAAGAAAATTGTTTTAAAAAAAGGATAAATTGAAGGAAATATGAAAGTAATACATTTAATAAGGGTAAATTTGGAAAACAAAAGCTAGCTAGTCTTGTGCATAAATGACATTATTTTAAGTGAAGGAAAGTGACACATATCATGAGAGAAAGAGAGAAGGGGCAAAAGAGAAGGTTGTTAGCATTCCCTTTTATTAATTGCATACGACCTATATATATAGGGTATATACATACAGTTCTTCTCTCATCCGGATGTCCATACATTATTACCATGCGGATGTCATTGCAAACATGAGGAAAGCAGGGAGGAATAGTAGAAAATACATAGTGTTCGCAAGGTAATAACGGACGGACGTCCGCATAAGAGAATTTATACATATATCAATTCCTAGTGAGGAAAGTAGCCATTACCAAAAGAAAATTGCAGGAGTTTATTTTTGGTTTTTGTAGTCAATTTTATCACTTTGATCCCCATAATTTCAATTTTGTCAATTTTATTCTTGTAGTTTCAATTAGAGGAATTCAATGACACATTTCAATTTCTATCAAATTCCTTCAAATTCAAGTTTTGACCACGTGCTCTTCACATGAAGAGGTACTTTAGTTCACTCAAGCCATTTTGGAGGCCTAGCCATAATATTGCATCGTTTGTTACTGATATGAGTTTCTTAAATTTCTAAAAAAATTGGGTTTTGTTGTTAAAGGGCAAAGACTTATTGAGTAACCCAAAGTTTGGGTTATTGAAGCCTTCGAGCATAGTTTTGCTCATACAAATTGGAACGCAATGTGTTGGATTGAGCATTGAAAGCCGAAGAATGTCAAAAATGTGATGGGAAGAGAGAGAGAGGCAAAGAGAGGGTTGGGGAGGTGGGGGTGGGGATGGGGTGGGGGGTGGGGTGTGAGTTTCTGCTGGGGGAGACGAAAGGGAAATGGAGGAGAACAACGGAGAATGGGAGGGATGGCTATAGGTTTTATTTATTTTATATTTAAAAATTTAAAATTTGACGTTTTAATCTTAATTTTTTAAATGGATTTTTTGTTTTAAATTATTATCTTGTATTTAAAGACACGTGGCTCTATATTATTGGATGTGTGGGCTCCACATATATGCCACATCAGCAACTTAATATAAATTTGGACGGAACCTAACAGTAAGGACCAAACTTACATAAATGACTAATAATGTCTCAAAAAAACATAAAGGACCAAAGATTATAATTTCTCGAACCTCAAGGACCATTTCTGATAAAAACCCAAAATTAAAATATTGCAATAAAATAAATTGTTGAAACTTCTGGTTCCAATGAAAAATGTATCAAAGAGCTTCAGGTCTTCATTTGCCTTTTAAGAATTGGGGAACTTCAAGTCCACAAATATGTATATTATAAGGATTGAAATCTAAGGATCTTCTAGCCCTTACATGATTGAATAAGAACTGAGGAACTTCTAGTCCTCAATTAGTTGTATAAGAATAAAGATTCTTGAGTCTCTCACTTTGCTCATGAATGAAAATTTTGGATTTCTGACAAACAACAAAATACAGTTGAAATCTTGTAAGTAGATAGACAAGACAGATATCTATAATAAAAATGCAAATTTGTCAAAACTCATGCACTACATATGTAAATGAGAAATATAATAAAACATTTCTTATCCGTTTGGAATATTGTCATTCAACTTCTTTTTGTTGATGCACTTCTTTTCATTTGATAAGCCTATGTAACAAGAGTTTTCATATTGAGACAAAATTGTGCTATCTCAAGTGGTTAGAGACTCGTGCTAATAACATGTTATATAACTAAGGGAATTTGTAGAGAGAAATGAGGAGTAGAGGAAGATAATAGAAATTAGTCACTAAATTTCTACCATTCATCTATGATAAGCATCTATTTATAGGCTTACAACTATAGGTATTTGACTGACAAATTATATCTACTAATTACAATAATAAGAGCATAAGTTACAAACGTGAAAAGGTGGAGATAAAGAGTATTATGGTGGTCATCAACATTCACATATATTTGTATCAGTGTAAATACTCTAGAAAGGGTCATGTTTTCTACATAGATAAGTATATAAGAAATTAAGTATAAAGTTTGACTTCATCTCTTTATTTTACAATAAACAACGCTAATTTCTTTTAGCTTTGTGTGTAATTCATGGGGTGATGCATTCCTTTCTTCCTTTAAAAAAGGTATTTAGCTTTGTGGATAGTTGGATGAGTAATAATTAAAATGATTATATATATCTTCTAATATGATATCCTTTAAAATATATGGACAAGTCATAAAGCCCAAGAACCAAATGTCCCAACATAGTGAAAAACAATTTCTTGCCGTCCATATTTCGGTGCCACTCAAAGGCTAAAATGTGACATTTGGAATGGGTTGCAACACAATTACGCTTCACAATCACTACAAAATACATTTTTATCCATATATATAAAGGGGAATTCTCAAAAACCCAAAAAATACTCATTGTCAGGAAACTATTTTATATGTTTGGACTTATAAAACATGAGAAATCAAATAATTTGCGATTCTTGACAGAAAAACGAAAAAAAAACGATTCCCCATTCCCAAACCCTTTTTATCATGAACCAAATGCACCCTAAAGATAAAAATTAATACTAAGCTTTACCCCTAGGGGTAAAGTAGTACAAACTTAATCTATTAAAGAAAATTTAAAACAATTACCATGGTCACCCATCCTTGGATTCAAATCCAATGGCCCACCTACTTTTGCACTCCTTTTAATAAACTTTATTGGGCCATTGGATTTGAATCCAAGGTGGGTGACCATGGATTCCTTGGTCACTAGGTGACCAAGAGATCAGGACTCACAATTACAAATAGAAAAAGGCCCACGTACACATGATAATAATATAGAGATATATCCCCACGTATAGTTATCCCACCTCATTATTTCTATAGAAATAGAACCCGCTCCCCAATTTCTTTCTTTTAACTTTTATTTTTGTCGGTTTTTATTTCTTATAATTTAACAAAATTAATAAATTAGAAAAGAAAGAAAACACATTAAACTCACACTACTCACATATATACTTAAAAATTCAATCGATACGGACGCGAGCAGCAAGAGGCTTATAACTCGAGTGGTTAAGAGTATTTATCCCTACATCTGAGGTCCTATGTTCAATTCTCTCCTCTCTCAATATCTCTTATTTATACTTGAGTATGCTATTCTATTGTCAATGCTTAGGGCATCTCCAATAACAGTTTCCTAGATTTCACGGAAAAAATTTAGATGTCTCTCTTGAACTATTTCTTGTGTTTCATATTAATTTTAAGTTGGCTTTGAGCCTTTTTAGACTTACAAAATGTTCTAATGTTACCTTACAGTAATGTGACAAAATTGACCAATTTCGCTAAAGCGTACAATACACGAATTAAATTGGCTAAATTGAAAATATAAAGACGAAATTAGTAGATAAAATGCATAAAAACCACTTTGGTAGTTCATCCTTCCCAATTTAGCATCTCAACGCAACTAGTCGCTTCCACTTCATATATTTTAGAAAGTGAAGTTTAGGAAAATCAACCACAACCACCAGCAAGTTGAGCACACTATTGACAAAGGATCTCATTTGAATATTATTCCGTATATGCTTAAGGACTTGAATATTCCTCAACTTCCAATTATTTTATCATCGCGTTCAGTCCTATAATTTACAAAAAGATTTTCAAAGAAAGAAATTTGATTATTCAAAAAAAAGAAAAAAAGAGGAGAAAGCACTTCCACCACTATCTCAAAACTAACTTATATGTCAGTGCCACCACACCAAACAATTAATTAAAGACTGTCGTTTTTGTTTGCACTCATCTTTTCGATCAAACCTCCCTCTCCTAATTCTTCCTAATCTTCTCTGGAATTTCATATTGATGTAATTTTGAATAGTTGAGTTGAATTTTATAGTTAATTTGGATGTGTTGAATGATAATTTAATATGAAACTTAATGTTAAAATGTATGATAAATATTTTTTTATGCAAAAAAAAAAAAATTCGGGGATTTAGGGCAGGTATGGGGGATAGTCCCCTGATGGGGATGGGGACGGGGATTCCCTGAAACCTATTAAACAGAGATGGGTTCAGGAACGGGAGCAGGGTGGAGAGCGGGGATGAGATGGTATTGTCATACCCGGCTCCTACTTGACCTGTTGCCATCCCTAGTTGTTCCCTCCAAATGTCTCCTTTATAAGATGAAATGCCCTGTCCACCAGCAGTCTATTGGACCAATTAGTATGACAAAAGTAAATCAGCATCTTTGGGTATGGACATAGAATTATGGGTGAGTATCAATTCGACCGATTTAGTTAAGTTTTGACAACAAAATAGTCGAACAATTAACTGAACCAAACCGTAATAATTTAGTTTCGGCAGATGTTTTGAACTTTTGTAAACTGAGCTAATTAAATTTAATTGAACTGGTCACTTCGTCAGCTTGACGACGAACATGGGTAAAAACTACCTCCAGACCTGAGACAACAAACTCTTTTGAGGCTTTTAATCCAATTGCAAGTTGACCAAAAAATTTATCCCAAAAAATTTATCCCAATGGTCCATGTAGGTAAATAAATGAACTACAAAATCTATCCCAATGGTCCATAATCTATCCCCCCACCCTTCTCCTATGAGTCTATGACTACCACAACAACAATGGAACTTCTCCAAATTCCACTTTATATATTTGGGAGATTCACTATTATACCCAATATAAGGGCCCAAATTATTTAAAAACCTACATAAAACGGACTTTAGAAACACATCAAAAGCTCATTTATAACATAACAAAGAGGCTTCGAACTTCTTATAAATTACAAAACTATCATCAATTTTTTAAAACAAGCCCAACCCCAAAGCCTCATAAAAATTAAAAAATAAAAAATAAAAAACCCAAAACGCTCAATAGGGCATTAAAGTAATTTAATAATCAAAATTAAATTCAATAGGGTCAACTGTCATTTTTTGAGTTTGTTTATAGAAATTAAATAGTGTTGGGTTTATTTATATCACTAGTGCTAAAAATTGGTATATAACTAAATATCTCTATGTATTCTCCAAATAGGCTCTGATGTTGGTTTCTCCTTAACACCCTCCAATCTCTATCTCAACTGATACCAAGTTCCGCCAAAATCCCCAGCACCAAACTCCCACCTCAGCAGCACAAGTATGCTTTGCTCTTTCACAACCAATATCAAGCCCAACGCCGACAACCTAGTAATCAGAGGCGCCATCCGTCCCCAGCTCAATGACCCAAGTTTGCTATCAACATGGCCTCATCGAGCCTGGGTTGCATGTGGCTGCCCCATGGTGCTAGTTTCTCTAGCCAAGTCCATAATTGGTGCAGCCAATTCACACAAATGGCTCGAGCCCATTTTAGCAGGCTTGGTGGGCTATGTGTTGGCTGACCTTGGCTCCGGAATTTACCATTGGGGTATTGACAATTATGGTAGTGCCTTAACCCCAATTTTTGGCGCCCAAATTGAGGCATTTCAAGGTCACCACAAGTGGCCATGGACAATAACCAGGCGTCAATTTGCTAACAATTTACATGTTGTGGCTCGTGTTGTGACTTTCATGGTGCTTCGTATAGACGTCGTTTTTGATGATCCAATTGTTCATGGGTTTGTTGCAGTGTGCTCGGGTTCCATTATGTTTTGCCAACAGTTTCATGCTTGGGCTCACGGCACGAAGAGCCAGTTGCCGCCAGTAGTGGCGGCACTGCAAGACTTGGGAATCTTGGTATCGCGGTCACAGCATGCTGCGCACCACCGGAAGCCCTACAACAACAATTACTGCATTGTGAGTGGAGTCTGGAATGGGTTTCTGGAAAAGCATAAGGTTTTTGAGGCATTGGAGATGATGTTATTTTTGAAGCAAGGGGTGCGCCCCAGGTCTTGGAGTGACCCTACCTCTGAATGGACAGAAGAAACTGAGGGTTCTTGATAGAGATGAGATGATGTCTATATATATGATCATAGATGCCAATAAAATACAAAACTTTTGTGTTCAGCTTCATTGCAGAGCATCATGTTTTCATCCAAAATACTTCATCAATAAAACTATTTGTTTCATAGAGAGAAGTAACATGAGTTATTCCCTGCAAATGAGTCCTTTATAAGATGAAATACATTGTCCATCAGCAGTCTGTTTGACCAACTAGTATTGCAAAAGGAAATCACAAATAAATCAGCCATCCTTCAGTATGCACACAGAACCCTTTTTGAACTCCGTTATTATTGAGAAGCCTCATGTTTGTTAGGTGTCAGCTCCTCCTGGAGTCGAGATGGAAGATACACAAGGGAACCAATATCGGCGAATACCATCTTTGTGGCCATCATCAATCATTGCAAGACCCTCCTGAGAAAAGCAAGGGTTTATTGAGCCCCAGCAATCCTAGCATGTATATTTCATAGACTGAAGGGAAAGAGAGGATGCTAGTATGAGTAGTTTAGTAAATGTCATCAACTTACATCTAGTAAAGTGTCGAAGGCATCAATTGCACGACCAGTGGTCCAAGATAGCCGTCTCTCTACCTCATCAACAGTCACAAATCCTTGAGCCTAAGAGAAGAGAACTGGAACATAAGCTTAAGTAACCCATCTAGATCGTAAAAATCAAATAAGTTCGCTCAAATTTATATTCCTGGCAAAGTTAGCAGGAAGATAAAACAAAAATTTGCAACCTGGGCTAGCTCTAAAATTTCATTATGGTCTTTGTTCAACTCAGTTGGAACAGAACGAACAAGCTTTCGCTTTCCAACAGAAATAACCTCAAAACCATTGCCCAGTACCTGGAATCAAGCAACAGTTGTTAGTATAATGCATCACTTAGTCAACAATCATAATAGTATGGTACTAACTACTGCAGAGATATAATATGAACTGCTTAAGACAAAGTTTATGAAATGCTTAAGAGTAGAAAAAGTCGTAATAAATCATAAAATATAGAGTGTCAATAACATGAGATCAAAAGGGACTACTCCTACAACTACTCACATACAATGATAACAAAACTTAATCAGCCTTCCAGCAATCACCAGGCTAACGGCCTAAAAGTACTAGCCACAGTGTTATGTCTTGTAGCAAAAATGTGGCATGAATTCAAGCCCTTTAGGCCTAGTAACCCAACAGGAGGTGAACCTCTTCTAGTAAGACCATAGGAGCACAAGATTTATTTTTATTCTTTGGGGGCTTGGGGGCAATCCCTTGTCTAAGGCCTTCCTAATTGAAGTACCTTATACTCACATCAATTTCTGACTGACACTACCATATTTACCTTCAGTTTACTTATAGCACGCAGGCAATCATCCTCAGACACAGCTTCACGGTCACTCTTTCGCCTCTGACGAAGCAGATTGCAGAGTTCTTGCAGGTTGATCAAACCTCCATTGTGGGGTCTTGTTGCCAAGCAAATGTCAACAATTTGCACCCCTGTCTAACCAATGAGCTCCATTTTAGAATATATATATACACACTCCCACATAAAATGTAGAGACTTTGGCTGCAACAATATATATATAAAGCCAGATATCCTACAAAATATTGGGCACTGAATTTGCAACTTAACAGAGGCCTGGAACATATATATATCTAAACAATCTTAGCAACAACAATAATAACAGCCAATTTTTGCAGACATGCAAAGAGATTAAGAAGAAAGTACCAACCAAGTTCATAATAGAAGTCACCAATCCCCAAGAGCTCTGCCCAGAAACCCTTATTGGAGGCCAAGGGATCTACTCCAACCTTAGTGCACATGTTATGAAATTGTGATCTGAAAGCAGGGTTCTTGCGAATATCATTCTGTACAATACACATCCACAGTCAACACAAATTGATACCAAGAAAAAATTCACATAATTTGCTATTTGAAAATGATTAAAGACAAAATGGGGCCTTGTGTTTTCGAGCGAAATCTTCCAACTGGGTTCGAAAAGTGGTAAGCTGTTCCTTCATGAGATCGGTTCTGATCTTGGCGACATTCTCGCCTAACAACCGATATTGGTCCTGCAAAACCAGCATGGCTTGGTTAATTGAATATCAATAATTAGGGGCAGCACTCAATGAAGGAGAAGAATCATCACAAACCCTAGCAGCAGCGGCTGTCTGCAAGCCGCCAATTCCAGGTCGCCTCCTCATTCTTGTTCTTCTTCTGCGACCCACTTCAATGGAGTTGAGGAAAGGGAAAGTACGAAAAGGCAACTAATAAGTTTACCAAACTTCAGTCCGTTTAAATTGATTTACAGAAGGATATTTCTCAACAATCAGAGTGGCGCAGCGGAAGCGTGGTGGGCCCATAACCCACAGGTCCCAGGATCGAAACCTGGCTCTGATAGCTGCAGAGTAGCTTCTCCCACTCAATATTTTTTATTGAGTAATGCTTCTAGCTATTCTAAAGAAAAATATCCGTCTCAGTAATTTTCAATTCAATTTTTTGCTCTCCCTCCTTTTCTTTTTGGGTAAAGTGAAGTTTAGAGGGAGAGTGGTTACTTTCACCACTAGCATTTCCAGCCGGAAGGACTTACGCGTGGCACTTAACTGCCAGCTATTATCGATACGGATTTATGTAGAAAATTAATCGCGCACCAACGAATATTGCTGATAACGAAACTCAAACACTAGTGGAGTTACACACAGTGCAAGAACGTTTATCCCTACTCTTTAACCACTGAGATTCAAACAAATAAATAAAATAAAAATAAAGGAGAAGTTTGTGCTGTGCCAACCATAACTTTAACCACTGAGAATCATCAATTGCGCATATTAGCCAGCCGTCCATTGTCATTCATTCGCCTCTTTTCTCTTTCAACCATGACTAATTCTTCAAAAAAATTATTCAATGCACTTCGATGAGCTAAAGTTCCCATTTGATTATTAAAATAAATCAAAATATGATTGATATCTTTCAAGGGATATCTTTTCAAAATTTCATCTCATTCCAATCCTAAATAATTATTTCATTAGAACCATAAACACATGTTACACACAACATTTTTTATGTAGACTTTCTATGACTCGAAACTAGTTTGTAATAGTACACGGTTACAGTTGTCAATCAAATTAATTTAGTAATAGTATAAATTCCTTTTATTCCATGTTATACATACAAAAAATTAAGAGCAGTAACACGAGATTACTAATGTGTCAAGCTTTCACAAACTCCAAAACAAATCAATAAAGCATATATGTAACATGTAAACTTTGTAGCCGCACTCAGGTTCCCTTTCTCCTTATCGATAAAGCATATATGTAATAGGTAACATGTAAACTTTGGTAAATTTTATTTTTACCAAACACCTTATAAACTGCTTAACTTTAAAGTGAAACAAATTTTTGACCAAAAAAAGCGATCTCAAACGGGGTCTCATGCCCTTCCTTAAGCTCACGCCAGCTGTATTATAATATAGTATGCGACATTAGACCAAAGACCAATGCAAGTTTTGGTCCATTATCTCACAAGAAAGCCATTCTTTCTATAATAATAATAATAACACTTACAAAAATTTCTCTGACCTCTCCAAAATTTTATATATATAAATCCTGTAGCTTTTGGTATAGCTACTGGGGTGATATCGTTTTCGGTGTATCTAATTAATATTTCGATTTGTTAGATCAAATTCTCAATTGAAGTTTTGTTATTTGTAAAAAGAAATGAAATTTCATGCATAAGCATCCAATATTCTCAATTGAAGTTTGACAAGGGTGAATGGTCTAGCTCAGTGAAAAATGGTCTTAATTTGTAGACATGTGGTCTCAGGTTCGAATTTGCATGACACCCAATTGATGTGTGTATGTGAGAAACCTCCCCTCCACCTTGTCGTTTAGACTATCACTTGTATTCAAAAAATTTGACCCGTAAAATATTGCACACGCTCGTAAGGTGCAATGTGGTTGCAAGAAGTCACTGATGGATTAGCTTTCTTCTCCATTTTTTTACACCAAAGCCAATCTTATCATCACTAGCAGAAGCCTAGATAGCAAAAGGAGTGCATTGCCTCAGCAGAAATTGGATTCAGCCTAAATCTTGTTACTCCAAATTAAAGCACATTTCTAAGATTGGAGTCCTGATTAATTTCTTCTGGCATGAGAAAACTATTTCCTTGTGCGCCTGCTGCATCGTGTGGGATTCTTTCGTAATTTCGGGTGCAAAACTTAACACATAATTTGCATTCTAAAACAGATTTATTACTACAAATTAGATGGATCTGCAAACAACAGATGCGCCATCACAACTGTACTCAATGAATGCATATGCAAGAAGTGACTGACGGGTTCAGTTTTCTTCTTCATCTTTGCACCAAGCCCATCTCACCATCAATAGTCATAGACCATTCAATGTGTTAAATACACGAGGTTGGAGGCAAAGAAGAAAAGAAAAAAAATTCCCAGTTTGAAGTGACTGATAGGTTATGGCCAGCACATTAATTAATTTCATTGGTTATATCTGTGACATAGGTTTGAGTGTCTAATAAGGATGACAAATCAAGAAGAATTAAAATAAAATAAAAAAGATGCCTTGGTGACATGCAAAAGCATATTCCACATAAAAGCTTTGGGATGAGGACAATCAAATTAAAAGCACTTTAAGACTTAATAATGAAAAAGTTGTATGAACAAATACGCAATAAACACATCCTCAAGGCATGTGAATTGGCTACCCAAAGAGGCCCAAGGATTAATTCAGATTCCTCATGTATGAGAAGTAAAGTGTAACAACCCGATCCTAATTTAGGATAAAAACATTAAAATATTAAGGTGAAGGATGATTTTACCCCGATTAATTTAGTGGATTTAAAATTTGACTTTAAGTTCGGGAAAGAATTTGGTGAAATAGGATGCACCGTTGCGTCCGGCTCGTCGAAACGAGTCCGTGGACATGCGGAACACCCGATTCCGAGCCCGAACGAACGTTTAAAGGTCAAAATATCCTAGGGGCATTTTTGGAATTTTCAAAAAAGGGGTAAAACAGAAATAACCCAGCTGGCCAATCGGCCAGCGCGTGCCACACCCGCCCCAGACCCGTCTTCAACCTCTCGAACCCTCTCTCTCTCTCAGCCATTTTCGAACCAGTAGGCACCGGCGCCATTTCCGGCCACGCCGACCGCCTAGACCACCACCGAACTTCCCTATCACCTCCCTTAGCTCATCCCTGCCATCGGTTTCGCCAGAAACCTCCTCAAACCACCGCTGCGAACTCGAAACCCAACCGGAGCAACTCACCTTCGCCCGGCGTCGTCAGGCCGCCAAACTCTTCGATTCCGGTGAGTTTTCTGATCCTTTCGACAGTTCTAGCTTTCTTTAAACTTGGTTTCGACCAATTTGAGCTTGTGTAGCAGATTGGAGAATTAGGGTTGCAGTGATCGGAATCTGTCGATTCCAACGTGATTCCGGCCGGTTCTTGGCCGGTTCTCACTGCCAAATTACTCCCCTCCACCCACTGATCACATATCTATAAGCCTTGCCCCGAAATTCCAAGGTTTTCCGTCGCCGGAAAAATTGCTCAAGCCACCCAACCTGGCCGCGCGTGTGGCGGCGCGTGGGCCAGGTGGTGGCGATCAATCTTTGTGCCAAAACACCTCCCGTAGTCTCCCGAGCACGTAGGTATGCTCGAACGAATTTTTGGAAATCGTTTGAGCGAAGAACCAATGTTACCGGTTAGATTTAACTAGGGTTAACTTGGGTTCGTTGAGTTTGAACCGTCGGATCGTAACGAAACTTGGAAGTTAAGTGATTGGGAATTTTAGAAACCTATAGGAACTTACGGATCGTCTATTGGAGTTCGGAAACCCCTTGAATGCCCGGTTGGAACTAAACTAAAGTTTAATCGTTTATTTAGTCCCGATACTCTTCCGACAACTCCAATTGTTGGAATTGAGTGTTTTTGGACCTAGGAACGTTCCTTTTCAAGTTTGAACACTTTTAGGCCCGGGGGTCGGGATTTTTATTAAATTACTATGCCGAGCTATGGTTGATTTTTAAATGGTTTAATTTTTGTAAATAAGTACCCAAGTATGTAACTGTTGCCTTCGGAATTATTATGCTGCCTACGGAATAAATGTTGATATTGGTTATTACCCGGTCTACGGACCATTGCTGCCTTCGGATTAAGTCTGCGCGCATGACTCACGCCCCACGAGTCTCGGGGACGCCCGGACCGTGCGGAGCGAGGACGCGGCTCGGGTAAACTTTGTGTTTCCCGAGTCTAGCGAGGACGCGGCTCGGTTGACTCTGTGTCTCCGAGTCTAGCGAGGAAATGGAATTGACGGAAAGTAAACGGGTATACCTAGGTGGATTTTAAGGAAGTTGATTTAAGAATATTTCTTGTTATGAATAAGAATTTCTGCTTTAGTATACTTTATAATATGTTTTATTTATACATGCCTTGAATTCTCGTTTGTTTATCGAACTGTTTTCTAACGTTTTAACAGTGGGGCTAACTTATTGCTTTACAGTTTTCTGAAACCTTATTTTTTTTGGTCCACTCACTTTTCAATTGTTTTACGCCCCCAGGCCGTAGATTGTAGCTGAGCACCACCACCGGCCCGTCATCACCACCACCGCACTCCTACGACCTTGTGTAGGGTCCTTGACCCGAAAAACCTTGTATTTAAATACTTTAGAAGCTCTGAACTTGCCCAACTGTTTGTGAGGCCTGAGGCCGTACACCTTAATTTCTGTTGGTGTGTGAACCTTAACTTGTGCTTGCTGAAATTTGTTGAGATAAAATTGTGCTTTTGCAGGTATAATTAATTTGGGAATTGAGCCAATTACAGGGGAGACTCTGCCGAATTTTCGGCAGAAGTCAAACCTAAAACTTGAATTTTCTTGATTTCTTTCACTAAAGGGCAAAATGGTCAAGTGTGTCCGACACCCAACAGATGTCGGACACGGACATGGCTTGACTCGGATTCCAAAGCGGAATTAGGGTCGGGTCCTGTCATAAAGAATATAAAGTTTCACATAAAAAACTTGATTTAATAAATATATTATATAATGGGTGATTCCAGTAGTAATAACATCAAGATTTTTTGTGATTAAACTCTACATCTACGTAGTAGTTATTGGGCTTTGTAAGTTGTTGAGATGGGGATTGGTGTTGGTAATATATCTACTAAGCATTGTAGGTGGTTAAGAGCATCTACAATCGTGCTCCATATTTTTCAGTTAAAATTTAGTTAGAAACACGCAAAATCTATTTTAGGAGCTCTCTATACAATTTGAACTCTAATCATATTCCCTAGTTTAGGGAGTCATAAATATTATAATTATTTTTTAATTCAATATAATTGGTCCATCTTTATAAAAAAAATTAAAAAATTAATTACCATTCATTAAAAGTTTAAAATATGCATAAAACAAAACAACATTAAATTATCATGAGTCTCTGTATTTAGCATCGGTGCATTTGTGTGCATTTACTAAAATCTTTACCATTTAATTAATCTCATGAGGTTAATTAATCCACATCAGCATAGTTATATTATCTTAAAAAATCACATGTTGCACTGTATCACCCCTTTCATAACCTCTCTCTCTCTCTCTCTCTCACGTCTCCCTCTTCCCAGACTCCTAGATTCCCATGGCTGCCATCGCTAACAAGTTAGTGATCGGTGCATAATTACATATCATTTTGTACCCTTCTAACTTATGATTTGGTTACGTTTTTGAGTTAAACTTGTGCTTTTAATCTATTTTGTGTTTGTTTCAGTGTAATAAGTTTGGGACTCATTTAATGCATTTTGGAGTCAAGTTAGCTCAAAACGGTGTCTGCAGATCAGTCAACTTCACGGATTGGACTCTACTTGCTCAAGAAGAACCAGATAATGAGCCATACGTCATTGGAAAGATACGGAAGTCTATTTTCTGGATCATTTTACGGTTCGTGATTCCGAGTCCTCTAGAGGAAGTTATACAAGTTTTGGCAGCTTAAGGTCAAAATCGGCAGGATCTGCGTTACTGGGCCAAAAATGACTTTTGAAGGCCTTCCCGAATTTTCCTTGAGTTGGGCTGCATATGCTTGGAAAGATAAGACAAAGAGCTTCAAGATCCATATTTTTTCAGATTTGTTAGAGTGAAGGAACAAGCCCAAATCGAGCCCACAAGCTGACTGCAATGCATTGTCATGCATGAGCTAATCATTTTAGTGGTGAATTGAGTGGTGTAAGTTGGTGAAGTGAGTGTGATTAATAAATTCAATTGTATAATCAGATTTATACTTCCCCTAGGCCTATAAATAGTGAGTTCTCCAAACATGTAAACACACCCCAAGGGGGGGAGCTCTCAAACATCTCTCTAGAGCTCCTCTCCCTTCTCTCCCTCAAATTCTCTTAGTTTTCTTTTTAGTTCTCAATTGTTGTAACAAAATCCTTTTGCTAAATTTTCCTTTAAGTTTTTCTTAGTTGTAATTTATTTTCCATTGTAATGTAATTTCTTTTCTTAAGTTTTCAAGTTTAATTAGTTTTCAAGTTTCAATTATAGTTCTTGTTCTTATTCATTATGCTTATAAGTTAATATGCTTGTTTAAATGATTGATCACCATTAAAACTTGTATGCTAGCTATCTTGGTTTGAATTAAGAGTAGACACCATGCATTAATTCAAATTGAACTATGAATAGGAAGAGTATGTATGGACATTCGACAACAAGGATTAGATACATGCTTGGTTGTTTAAAACATTCTTCTTTGCTTAATGGATTTCTAATGCTTAATTTAGGTTCGACAATAAGGATCTAATTAGGGAATTAGGAATACAAGGTTAGGACCATACACCATGGCTTAATCATACTTTAGCTAGAATCAATCTAAGAATATGAATTGAACTTGGTAACTAATTTGCTTGGGTTAATTTCTTTTCTTTCTTTCTTGTTTTACTTATTTTCTTTTCATTTCTATTTTGTGCAGGGAATCAAATTGAATCAATCTATCATCAATCCTCGTGGGATCGACCTCGTACTTACACAAGCTATACTATCCAATGGCCCGTGCACTTGCGAGTTAACAAAATTTTGGCGCCGTTGCCGGGGATTGACGGCATAGTTTGGTTCTATTTTCTTTCCCTACTTGTTTTACTTTCCTTTTTCCTTTCCATTTCAGTTTTTATTTCCTAATCCTTTTAATTCCATTTCAAGTTCTATGTTTTTAGCAATATGAGATAGCTCAATAAAAAGGAGAGAAGGAAACTTCAATCATAAGAATAGGAAGTATGGAGTAGTGGGAGGAGTAGCTACCTTCAAATGCATCCATGCTCGACCTAATCGCTTCAAGGGGAAGTACTCCAATCCTTTCTCTTTTACTTGTATTGTAATTTTAATTTTCTGTTTCTTTTATAATTTTAAAAAAAGATTTTTCATATGAGCTGACTCTTGGTAACTCCGGTGAGCGTCTCCGTCAATGCGGTGTCTAGGAGTTCTTTGGCGACACCTTCGGTGTCTAAGAAGTTTGGGTTTTAAGCGGGACCATTGTGACCCCTCCAACCTTCCCGGAACCCCTGGCTGTATTTTCTGAGGCCCTTAACTGGTCATCCTAGAATTGCTTGTATAATTGTGTTTTCTTAAAATAATTTTTTTTTACAATAATGGTTTAGTTTAAATAAAAATTTAAGTTTGGGTATTGTATTCTTGCTTAAATAATAATTACAAAAAAATTGCAATTTGGAACTTCTTTGTTTTCTTTTCTGTTTAGTTGTTTTATAGTCTTTGATTTTTTATTATTTTAATTTTTATGTGGTGTGGTTAGTTAGTTTGTTTCTGTGTGTTAAAAATTAAAAAAAAAAAATTTTACTCTAAATAAAGCTGCATCACTAAAAACTTAAAAAAACAAAAACAAAAAAACAAAAAAACCAAAAAAAAATGCATAAAATACAAATAAATTAAACTTCTTCTTCTCCTTCGTCTTCTTCTTTCTTCTTCTTCTTCTTCTTCATCTTCATCTTCTTCTTCATCTTAAATCGACATCAGTATCATCATGGCACGCTTCCATTCCAAAATTGGAAACTTTAGTTTAGCCTACGGGCGTCGTCTTTTGGGTCTTCACGCATGACCTCTTGGGGCCCATCACTTGAGCTCCCAAATATCGCACTTATGGCTGCACTCTTGGCTTGAGCACCACTTGTCTCGTGCTCTGGCTGCTTGCGCTACCCGGTCGCCCAATAGACTCGGCCGTGCGCATGTCTTTGGCGTACAAATCTACCATCGATGATAGCTGTTTATTCTCCGCTGCAAACCTTCTAGGCGACGTCGATTAAACTCCACCATCCTTGTCCTCTCCTTTTTCAAGTCCCTTATAATGCCTTGACAATCCTCAACCACATTCTGCGATGCCGCCAATCGAGCCTTTACTAGCTCCAACTCACGGGATTTCGCAATTGGCGATAACCCACGATTGCGATAGTGGTCGTGTTTTGTGCGGCGGTGCCATGGCATCACCGACGATTCGATTGTCACACTTTGCGCCGAGCACTCGTGCATCTCTCGGGAGTCACTAAACTCCTTGCGACTCCAAGGGCAACTTCGTTGTCCATGAGTATTGTGTCATTCAGCATCACGTGCCCTCTTCTTGAGCCAAAATAGGGCATCCACGTTGGTCTTTGCTCCTTGACTCGGCGTCCGAATTGGTTGAGCTAGGTTAAGATCGAGCGAAAATGGGAAAGGAGACGACATTTTCTTTCTGCTTTCTTTTCTTTTTCTCTTTTCTCTCTTCTTTTTCTTTTCTTTCCTCTCTCTTTTCTTCTTTCTTTTCTCTCTTATGCGTAGGTTGTTTTTTTGTTTCCCCTCTCCTTCCGGTTTATAGACGCATTTTGACAAACCCTAGCAATTACGACTTCAACCGTCCCCACATGCCTTTTACGAACATACGCGTTCGGCTAAGTCGTCGCCTTTCCATGACGTGTAATTTCCGCTTGGGAAGCGCAAAGCTCTGCGGCGCGCCTATGCGTCGACACGTCGCTCTTACTTCGTTGCCCAAGACGACATATGGACCCCGTTTGAGAATCCACTTCACGTTTCAAAAATAAATAAATAAAATTTAAATTTTAAATAAAAACAAACAAAAACAAACCCCAAAAAAAAAAATTTAAACGTGTGGGCTTGGATTTCATTGTGGGTCGGGTTTCACCGTGGTTTGGGTTTCAAATTATGGGCTTTGGGCTTCAAGTTTTTGGGTTTCAATTTACGTAAGCTTGTGTGTTTAGGGCTTCTTGTTTCGTTTTTATTTTTATTTTTTTTATTCGTTTGGTTGTTTTGCAATTTTTATTTTGTTTTGTATTTTAATTATTGTATTGTGTGATATTTATTTGTGATTAACCTTTCATTTTTTTGTTATGACGTTGCTTGTGCCTAATTTTTAAACATTGAGGACAATGTTCATGTCCAAGTTTGGGGGTATTAAAGTTTATCAAGTAAATTTGGTTTTTCTTAAAATTAAAAAAAAAAAATTTAAATAAAAAAATTCTTGTTTTTCTGTTTTATTTTAGTCTTTCTTTGTTTTTATTTTGAGTCACTTTCCGAACACATATGATGAGATTGTGATAAATGTTTGCATGATTTAAATGAAAATTGGATTTCTTTTTATTAAAAAAAAATTTTTAAAAAAAAAAATATTTGGCATCGTTCTAGCATGATATGTTCGAAACCTTCTTTACACTTGCCATTTGTTTCATAATTTTCCAATTAAAGGATTTGCATGATCCAAAGAATTGTATCAAGCATAAATTAAACTTGTATAACCATATAATGTGAGCTTTTGAGCCTTGTGCTTCATTTCATGAGTGTTATACACATACTCTTATTTTCTTGTCATCTAAGTTGTTGTTTGATCTCATTATTCATTGATTTGGTTGAACACTTAAAAGTCATTCATTCATATTCAATTTAATTACATGACATTTAAGAAATGATATTAAGGCCTTCTTTGGATCGTTTGTGCCTTTCAAGCTAACCTTATGCATGCTTAAGCATGATTTTTCCATTGTTAACCATTTTGAGCCTACATGTAAACCTTTTCTTTCATTTAACCAATTATATTTCCTCGCCTTAGCCTGAAAAACAAGTATTTACCTTTTCTAAGGAACTCATGAGCTTTAATTATAATGTGTTTTTCATACTAAGTTTGGGAAGGGGTATTATATATTGAAAATAAATAAAAATCACCCAATTGGTGGAAGAAAAGAGAATGTTGTGATTGTGGTTGATTGAAAATTCATTTTTGGGTTTCTTTATTGGCCTCAAAATAAATTGGTGGTTGTTCAATTAAAAGAAAGGACTGTGAATTCTTATAAATGGAGGTATAAGGAGTTTTCAAAAACAAAAACAAAAAAACAAAAAAATCCTCATTGTGATGATTCGAAGTCTTGGAAAAAATTGTTTTATGCTCTTACATTATGAGTTCTTTGGACTTTGTGTTATCCATACCTTTCATTTCTCACTCACCTTACACCCTTGGCCCCATTACAACCTATGATAAAGACCTAAATTGATCTTAAATGTCATGTGATTGAATTGCATCCATTTTCCTACTTTTAGGTGTTTAGCATCCTTCTTGAGATCATATAATGCAAGTTCTTCATCTTTCTATTGTGAGTTAATTCCCTTATGGTTTAACTCTAATCTCATGTTTATAACTGAGTAATGCATTGTAGCCCTCTTCTGAGTGATTCATTTGTGAGAGGACAACTTTGGTGAGATTTGAAGTTGAATTTGTGCTTTGTATGATTTTTGAAATTGTGTGAAAACTAAGATTGGAGAATTTGTTGCATTTGGCTATCACACTACTACACTTTGAGCATGTTATGTTTTGAACTTTGCCACATTGTGAATAATGTCTAAAAAGAGCTTTTATTGTTAAAACTTTTGAGTCATGTGCATGAGTCATTTCTCTTCAGAAAATGTTCGGAAATATTGTTTTGTATTTGTTGTTGTATTTGTTTTTGTTTTGTTTTTGTTTTCTAACTACTTTGTTTTGTAGAGTCGGTAAAACGTTTGTGGGTATCGTATCTGTTAAACCCTCGGGAGACACAACTCCTCCTACTAGGGATGCCTAGAGGTTTAAAGGCTTGTTGCATATGCTCAATGCAATCGAGTTACCTGCGAAAGTGGTCTAATAAATTTATTTATTTATTTATTTTTATCCTTGTTTTCCTTTTGTTTTGCTCGAGGACTAGCAAAATATAGGTTTGGGGTATTTGATCGGTGCATAATTACATATCATTTTGTACCCTTCTAACTTATGATTTGGTTACGTTTTTGAGTTAAACTTGTGCTTTTAATCTATTTTGTGTTTGTTTCAGTGTAATAAGTTTGGGACTCATTTAATGCATTTTGGAGTCAAGTTAGCTCAAAACGGTGTCTGCAGATCAGTCAACTTCACGGATTGGACTCTACTTGCTCAAGAAGAACCAGATAATGAGCCATACGTCATTGGAAAGATACGGAAGTCTATTTTCTGGATCATTTTACGGTTCGTGATTCCGAGTCCTCTAGAGGAAGTTATACAAGTTTTGGCAGCTTAAGGTCAAAATCGGCAGGATCTGCGTTACTGGGCCAAAAATGACTTTTGAAGGCCTTCCCGAATTTTCCTTGAGTTGGGCTGCATATGCTTGGAAAGATAAGACAAAGAGCTTCAAGATCCATATTTTTTCAGATTTGTTAGAGTGAAGGAACAAGCCCAAATCGAGCCCACAAGCTGACTGCAATGCATTGTCATGCATGAGCTAATCATTTTAGTGGTGAATTGAGTGGTGTAAGTTGGTGAAGTGAGTGTGATTAATAAATTCAATTGTATAATCAGATTTATACTTCCCCTAGGCCTATAAATAGTGAGTTCTCCAAACATGTAAACACACCCCAAGGGGGGGAGCTCTCAAACATCTCTCTAGAGCTCCTCTCCCTTCTCTCCCTCAAATTCTCTTAGTTTTCTTTTTAGTTCTCAATTGTTGTAACAAAATCCTTTTGCTAAATTTTCCTTTAAGTTTTTCTTAGTTGTAATTTATTTTCCATTGTAATGTAATTTCTTTTCTTAAGTTTTCAAGTTTAATTAGTTTTCAAGTTTCAATTATAGTTCTTGTTCTTATTCATTATGCTTATAAGTTAATATGCTTGTTTAAATGATTGATCACCATTAAAACTTGTATGCTAGCTATCTTGGTTTGAATTAAGAGTAGACACCATGCATTAATTCAAATTGAACTATGAATAGGAAGAGTATGTATGGACATTCGACAACAAGGATTAGATACATGCTTGGTTGTTTAAAACATTCTTCTTTGCTTAATGGATTTCTAATGCTTAATTTAGGTTCGACAATAAGGATCTAATTAGGGAATTAGGAATACAAGGTTAGGACCATACACCATGGCTTAATCATACTTTAGCTAGAATCAATCTAAGAATATGAATTGAACTTGGTAACTAATTTGCTTGGGTTAATTTCTTTTCTTTCTTTCTTGTTTTACTTATTTTCTTTTCATTTCTATTTTGTGCAGGGAATCAAATTGAATCAATCTATCATCAATCCTCGTGGGATCGACCTCGTACTTACACAAGCTATACTATCCAATGGCCCGTGCACTTGCGAGTTAACGATTAGTTACGTGTTGATGAAAGGGAATTCCCACAACAAATTCAATTCCACGCACTTTTCAATTTCTCCTCAACTTTCCACAGAGACTATGTTCAATATAAAGATTAAAAGAACAATATTAATAATTATTTATTAATTAACCTTGAACTACATGTATGTATCAAGTCCAGTATTATGTATGCATAACCCATTATTGATGCTTACCAATTCTGAAGCTTTTTTAAAATTTGATTTCTTCGAATTGTTGATTGGTTTTGCTTTTATTTGCCTTATAATTTATTAGGTACGTGGTTTGTTTCTTGTTTGCATCTGGGACTCAGATAAGGAGGGATTGGGATTAGACCATTGGAGAGATCACAACCATGGAAATAAGAGTATGAGAAGAGGGTTTCTCATAAGAGACGTGAAGTGGGGAGGGTGTGAAAGGGGAAGAGGAAGATTGCACTCATTAAAGATGGGGAAGGGTAATTGATATGGTACAACATGTGATTTCTAAGATAATATAACTATGCTGATGTGGATTAATTAACCTTGTTAGATTAATCAAATGGTCAAGATTTTAGTAAATGCACACAAATGGACGGGTGTTAAATGCAGAGGCTCGAGATCTCACTAGGAGTCCTTTCTCTCTTCTCAGATTTAGGAGCTCTTAGAGGTTTCCCTATTTTAGGAGGTGGATAGGAGTATGGTTGGAGTTGTATTTTTCCAAATCCTCCCTAAAATTTGTCTAAGGAGGTGGTTGAGGGAATCCATTGTAGATGCCTTAAGTTGTGAATAATATTAGTGTTGGTAGTAGATACTGGGCTTTGTAGGTTGTTAAGTTAGGGACAATATCGGTGTTACTAATGGCTATTGGGCTTTTTAGGTGTAATGGAGTCCGTTTTTCTTACTCATTTTCAAGCCTCTAATCCTAAAACAATTTTAGACTACTGAGAGCACTACAATCATGCTCTCTATTTTTTAGTTAAAATTTAGCTAAAAACATACGAAAACTATTTTAGGAGTTCTATGTAAAATTTTAACTCCAATCATACTCTCTAGTTTAGGGACTTATAAATGCTAAAACTCTTTTTAATTGGTCAATCTCTATAAAAAAAAAACATATAAAAAATAGTTAACATTAATTAAATGTTTAAAATACTCATAAAATAAAGCAGCATTAAATTATAGGGAGTCACTATATGAGTCCTTTCTCTCTCCTTAGATTTAGGAGCTCCTAGAGGTCTCCTATTTTAGGAGGTAGATATGGAGCATGGTTGGAGTTGTATTTTTCCAAATCCTCCCTAAAATTTGTCTAAGGAGGTGATTTAGGAAACCCATTGTGAATGCTCTGAAAGCTACAAAATTGATGCGCATGCCTCTCACATCATCGAGTTTGAGAGCTATTATTTAGACTTCACCTGTTATTACTTCATTTTCTCTTTGATGATGTCTCAGTAGCCAGCAATATAAGCAATTTATGGGCAGACTTGTGTAATAAATTTAAAACCAAACAACCAATGGGGTCTAGTTCAGTGGAAGAGAGCCTTGACTTGCAGATTAGTGGTCTTAGGCTTGAAACCACATAGAACCTTGGTATAGTGTGTGTGAGAAACATCCCTCCCCCTTATAGTTTAGACTATCCCTTGTATTCAGAAAGAAAGAAAAAAAAGCAAGCAACAAAATTCCTCCTTTCATGACCCAACAAAAAGAATCAATGGGCATAGGGCCAAACTGAAACATAACCAATCAAATCGAAATCGAAATCGAAATCCAACTAATTTCTTTATCCAGTTCAAATTTTGTTTAAAGGGTGGATTAGGCCAAAGCAGAACGCCTAATTTCAAGTATGAATAATAACTATTTGAATTTTTGTCCTTAGTTACGAACTGCTGGGTAACATCTCAAATGCCCGAGAACGGACCTTTTTGGATATATAATCCAAGAGTATCTCAAAGGGAGTATGCCAATAAAGTAGGCAAGTATGTACTTCAACAATCTAGATATGTTGCTTATCCATTTGCATCATGAAAAAAGTTGATCACTCCAATAGACTAGGCAATGCAATTGCACCAACCATTTCTATATTATTTCATGAAAGTAGGATAGTTGGTGGAAAAAAATTACTACGGGATGAAAAGTACATTGAGAAATGTGGGATCTAATATACCTATTCTTTTTGAAGTATGCAACATTGCCACATTTGGGGCAGAATATGTTTATTTTGCCTACTCATTTGCCTACTCAAGATCATGAAAATGCTGATGTATTTTCTTATAGATGCTCTAAAGTCAAGCTACATGAGTATTCGTCCCAAAAAAAAAAAAAAAAGCTACATGAGTATGATTGCAACGTCTTAAAATTATAGGGTATTTTGTTGAAATTGGACAAATTAGAGGGAGCAAAAACACCAACCAGTACTTTCTCAGAAATCTCCTAAATTGAAATGAAAATTAGGTCAAAACCTCAGGAGAATGTTAAGCAGTCATTCTGTCCGTATCAGAAAGCACCACTCTCTCTCTCTCTCGTAAAACCCCCAACCCCTAACTCTTCCACTAAAAATTAGACCAAATTCAGAAGTAATGTCTGACTATTTTCCAAAGGATATCATACAGGAAATCCTCCAGAGGTTGCCCACCAAGTGTTTGATCAAATGCACCTTAGTGTGCAAGCCATGGAGGTCTCTGATTCAAAGCCCTAGCTTCATCCACAGCCACCTCCGCCGCACAATCCATTCCAACAACCAGAACGCAGCCGTAGGCCTCCTTCTGCTGAGGGCTTTCGCCGGCAACGAAAACAGTGCGCTTTACTCGTTGCATTGGGATAACTCTGAAACCGGTGAGCATTCCAAGCTTGTAAATCCTTACCCTTACATTAAAGAAGCTATTTTCTCCCCAAGTGAAAGAGTTGTAGTTCGGGACTTCCATGTGGTAGGAGCTTGTAATGGGCTCGTATGCCTTGCTGTTGACTTTGCCTATGTTGGTTCCCAAACAATCATTTGGAACCCTTCTGTTAGAAAGTTTGTAACTTTGCCTGGGCGTAGTGTTTCAGTGAGCAAGAATGGTAAGCGTAGCGCAAGCTATGCTTTTGGGTATGATTCGCGTACCAATGACTATAAAGTTTTGAGAAGTATGAGTAATAGGTACGGGAAAACCCCATGTGAGGTTGAGATTTGGTCATTACTCAGGGGCTCCTGGAAGAGTCTTAGTGCTGCTGTTGTTCCTGAAGATTTCATGTTTGGAGTTTATAATAATCTTAATGTTGTTCCTGGGAATTTTGGGCCTGTAGATAAACATGCTTTTGTCAATGGTGCTCTTCACTGGGTTCAACGCCGTACTGTAGGGGAGGACAAATTCATTTTGTGGTTTCATATGGGCAGTGAATTATTTGGAGAGATAATGATGCCTGAAGGTTTGACAAGAGAGCGTTGCTTTGTTTTAAGGTACGAGGAGTCCCTTGCCTTGTTAAAGAGTGAAGAACTACCGGGAAATTGTTCTACATTCGACATTTGGGTGATGAAAGAGCATGGTGTGGTGGAATCATGGACTAAATTATTCACCGTACAACTGCACTGCCGTATGTTGGAGCCATTTTGTTTTACAAGGAGCGGTGAACTAGTGTTCAAAATGCGTGGTAGTGGTCGACGGCTGCTAAAGGTGGATCTTAAGACCGGAGAATTTAAATATTTTGGAATTGATGGATATATGTGTCACTTCATGGATTCTTTTGTGGAGAGCCTTGTCTTACTTGGCCAAGCCAATGCTATTTCTTACTGAGGAGCCAGCAAGAAGTAAGAACAGGTTTGGTTACACTCTAACACACTTGCTTTCACTTATTTGTGTTTTATTCCAAATATTTGAAAATAACTACAGATAATGTATCATTGTTTGCAACATGCACGCACTGAAATTTAAGAATCAAGATGTTGCATAAAATCCCCCGTTTTCACTGGAGTTGTACTAATTTATTCATTTTTTTCTTGTTTCGATAATTGAAATTTCTTTTACTTTTTCTTTTAAATGTTGTCCCACTATTTAATAGGTCACTGTGCATCAAAAAGCAATTTTTAAAAATGTGATATAGTTTAAGTGCAGTGGGTTTCTCTTTTTGTTTTAGCTTCTTTGAGGATTTGAATTTAGCTGAGAATTTTCGTATTTTGTTTTCTAGTAAATTCCTCTGAGTTACCATTGCAATTGTGTATCTTTGTATATGTCAAGCCATGTGCAAGTGTTCTACAGAGTTAATCTGTCCACAATTCTATTCTTCAAGTTAGACATAAGCAATAATGACTCACATTTCCAATGTAGTCCTGGGAGGAAAGCAATGTACTTCTATCTGCGTCAGTTACGTTTTATTAGTTAATGGCCAAACAATAATTTGGTTTTGGTTAATATGTTCTTAAAATCATTATAATTTGATCCACTTGAAAAATCACTCACATTAACATGAAAAATTAAGTTGGTATTCCATTTTCTTTGTTGCAGTGAGTCTATTAGTTCACCACATGAGCTCGGAAAAAATGGATCCTCTTCTACTACTACTAAAATCCATAGGAGTCCCATTTACAGTTGCCCAATGACGCTATGTTCTTCTCCGTGGTGCATGAGAAAATGTTTGATAGGTTGGTCAATTGTTGAATTGTTTAGCTTATTGTTGGGGTTAAGGATTAACTTGTCTAAGAATGTGTTAGTGGGTGTCAATGTGGATGTGGATGGGCTTGGGTCTCTAGCTAGAGATTTGGGATGCAAGTTAGGTGTCTAGCCGCTAAGCTATTTTGGTCTTCCCGTTGGCAGTAATCCTTCTGCCTTATCTTTTTGGTATCCTGTGGTAATAAAAGGTCGGAAGAGAGGTTGATTGAGGGGGCATGACGGGTACTAACCTTAATTTAGTCGGTGTTGTTGAGTAGCATGCCTATTTGTTAATGTTCATTTTCCGGTTGCCAAACAGGGTAGATAAGGTTTTATAAAAGTTTGCTTAGGTATTTTCTGTGAGAGGAGAAGAAGGATCACTTGATTGGCTAGAATTGAGGCTATTTGATCTTTCAACTGAAGGGGACGGATGCTTTATGGATTCTTTTGTAGATATCCTTGTCTTACTTGACCAAGCCAATGATAGTTCTTACTGAGGAGTGTGAAATAGGAACCAAGAACATTTTGGGTTTCAGCAATTACTTTCATAGTTTCACTTCTCTCTGTATTACTCCAAATATATGTTAGATTAGTTATGATTAGAGCGCATGATTATTATTTGCAACTTACAGTGAATTTTATGTTAGCTCTAAATTACATTCTCAGGTACTGGAAACTATTTGTAAAGAAGGGGAGGGCCGATGACAATTGAAAGAGATGCGAAACTCCTTGCTCTGCAATCTGGGGGAATATTTCCTTAGTGGAAGAACCTTCCCCCCGCTGGTCAAATGAACAAACAGTTCTTTGCAGCAGAAAGCAGAAGAGTATTGAACGTATGTCATCGCTTAACAAGAACTTAATTACCACTTTTTTATGCACAGTTGTTAAATCCTCCGTCAAAGTGGCATTTCAGTTCGTAAAAAGAATTGTTTGCTATTTTCTTCATTACATTTTTTCGCAAAAATGTGCTGGTTTGTAAGTTGTCCCGCGATAGCGTCTGTTCTCTCAGATCCATCCAATTTGTAGTAATATATCTGTTTCAGAATGCAATATGTGTTGAGGCAAAAGAGACAGATGCAGATAGTCAAGTTTTGCACCCGAAATCAAGAAAGAACCCCAGACGATGCAGCATGCACACAAGGAAATAGTTTTCTCAGCCAGAAGATATTAATCAGTGATAATCCAATCTTGGAAATGTGCTTAATTTGGAGTAACAAGTTTTAGGTTGACTCCAATTTCTGTTGAGGGCATGCACTCCTTTTGTTATCTAGGCATCTGCTAATGATGATAAGCCGGGCTTTGGCGAGGAAAGCTAACTTTTTTCTTGTGACATTTGCAGGCTGTTTGATTATAACATGCTACACATATTAATGTAGACAATTATTAAAATTTTATAGCTTTTTGTGTAGTTGATTGATAGGGTAACGCATTATATTTATTCCGTAAAAATAAAAAAGTATCTAGCTTTATTTATAGATGATGGCTTAGTCCTTTGAATTTGTTCCATTCAAAAATTGAAAGCAACGAAAAAAGTATCATATACATATAACACATATATTGTATGGGGATACAGTCCCTTTTATATTGAGGAATTTTTTAAATGATTTTATTTTTGAAGCACCCTTTAGGGTCCTCTACAAATTTTTTAAACAATCCAACCCGTCTACTTTTCAAGTCTTGATTCATATAATAAGACCATGAGTTGCAGTGAGATATTCTGGTACAGTTTCAAATTTGTCAAATTCATTCATGCGGTTTCAATTATATTTCAATACCACCACCTTGGTCAAAATTTCTTATTTTTCCTCGATTGATCTAACAGAACCAGGGGAGGGGTATTATGTTCGTTTAAGTTTTTCCAACAAAATGAGAATGAAAAAGATCTTATTATCGATTCCAAAGAACTTAACAATTCAAGGTAATAATACAAAATTTTGAATTGCCAAAATGACAGTACATCTGGTCCATAACGACTCATAAGTTTGGCTACAAACAACATCTCAATCAACAGTTTATTGATCCACAAAAACAGTTCATCCAAAATAAAGCTCTGCAAAACCAGTATGTCATGTCGCCCTCTGTTTCCAATACATATACGTACCCGGATATGAAAACTCCCAGGAGAAGCCAACGGCAATTCAAATAAGTAGATTTCCCACCGCGTTGTCTAGCTACCCCGTTAACCACCCCTCAGCTTCCGAAAGAAGACCGGTGGTGGAGCTGATCACAAACATACATGAGGGAGAAATTCTCCATTTAGGATTTTATGTTAAGAATTGGTTAAGGACTTCTAATATCTCAACCATTGTATAGGATATACGGTGCATATCAGAAAAATATAGCTGACATTAGAATCCATGAACTAATCCTTAACTCAAATCCTTATTAGAAAAGCTCCCGTTGATGAGTGTTAGTCATGATCATCATCAGCTAGCAAAGATAATAATAAGACCAAGAAACAAGAAGAAGATTGTGCGCCCACAACTCAACAACACAGGACATGCGAGTGGCCACTTGAGAATGCAAAATGTCTCTACATTGCAATGAGAGTGAAAATAAAAGATGTCTCAAATTATCAAAAGAAAGAACAAGAAAAAAAACTGATTAAAGTGAAATTCAATCGAAGTTTCACCATGAGTGCATGTGCATATATGTTGCAAGAATTTGAAGGCATATATTTTTGTACTCTTACTTCTTGGTTGCTCCTCAGTAAGAAATTACGTTGGCTTCCCCAAGTAAGACAAGACTCTCTACATAATAATCCAAGAAGTAGCAATCGTTTCTATCCCTTGTAAGATATTTTATTTGTTCGGTCTGAACGTCCAACGATAGGAGACCTCCACCAAACATTTTGAACACTATTTCACCACTATTTCTCCAACATATTGGCCTTATTATAAATTCTTGATGGCGAGCACTGAATAGTTTAGTCCACGACTCCTCGACACCATACTCTTTCATCACCCATATGTCATAAGAACAAGGATGGTATACGCTTGCAGTTTCCCATGTAAGCAAGGCAAGGTTCTCCTCATGTCTTAAGGTACACATTAGCATTTTTGTCACACATTGGGGAACCCTAGTCTCGCCAAACGATTCACTCACCATATCAAACGACATAATTCCATTTTCCCCTTTCATTGTATTAAGTTGAACCCAATGCACAGCATCATTGACAAAAGCAAGCTGTTGGATGAGTTCAGATAAAAAGCCTCGACCAGTACTTCCAACTCCAACACTCTTCCACGAGCCCCGAGCTAAGGACCAAATCTCTGCTTGATAACATTCGGTCTGCCCAGGTAATTTAACAGTTCTCAAAACCTTATAGTCGTTGTTACGCGAATCATAGCCAAAGGCATACCTAGCCATATACTCAGAAATAGGGTTTGGCAAAATCACAAACTTTCTAACACTAGGATTCCAAATTATTAGTTTATTGTAACCTAAGGAAAGGCACACGAGCCCGTTACAAGTCCCAACCACGTTGAGATCCCGGCCTGAACGATCTTCATTGTCAGCGAAATAGTCGATAAGCCTGGTATACTCACTGAACTCGGGATTGTCCCAACGGAAAGAGTAAATCATACCAGTGTCCGCTTCCCTGGAGACGAGTAGTAAAAGGTGAGAGTCGTTTTGGTTGTTGGGTTGGATTGTGCGGCTGAGGTGGGTGTGGATGAAGGTAGAGCTTTTGATTAGAGACCTCCATGACTTGCACACTGCACTGAATTTGATCAACGATTTGGGGTCCAACCTGACAAGAATTTTGTCTATAATTTCGTCAGGGAAGTGGACTGACATCCTTGTTTTCGATTTCCCAAGACTGCTCAAGTTCCAACAGGAGGGTTAGGGTTTTGGGGCTTCTATAAAAAGTATAGTCGAAGACCAATCCCTTATTTGTGCTTTAACCTAATCATACACGGTGACAGTTTTGTAATTTATAGGAAGTTCGAAGCCTCTTTGTTATGTTGTAAATGGACTTGAGGTGTGTTTCTAAAATCCATTTCATGTAAAGTTTTTCTATAATTTGGGCCCCTATATTCGGTATAATAGTGAATCTCCCAAATATAAAATCACTTGAGCAAGGCCCAAGACTTGATGATCTTTTTTTTTTTACTATGATGATATTATTTATGAAAAGCTTTACTTAGTGCGTTTGGCATTCTTATTTGGGGTGATAAGTGATTTTAAAAAATTTTGGGAAGTCAGTAGTTTGGTAGAACTATGAAAAAATCACTTATTGTTAAAAATTCTTTGTGAGAGAAAGCTATAAGGAAATCACTTAATGAGGTGCTTTCATTTTATGATTATGCAGGAATCGGTTTAAGAAGTACTGGGTTTAATGATTATGCAATAATTATTTTTTGATTATACGGAAATTAGTACCAACAACACTTTTAACAAAAAGTTTACCAAACGCTAAATCGCTTTCTCTAACATTTGATTTCTCTCACAAAGAACTGACAATGATTATTTTCACAAGACAAAGAACGCTAAACTGCCTTTTACTATTTCTCAAAAAAACAGCTTTACTTACTATTCAATACCTACTTTTTAATTAGTACCTTTATTGATTTCAAGGCAAAATTAATAGGCCAAAACAACTGTATTTGGTCCTTTGACTTTAAAATACCAGTTGTTAATCAATCTTTCTTATTCCTCTTTCAACTAAATTCCAAAACAACCTAGTAACAATCTAATAACACTCCGAATTCCTATCAACTTCAATCCCAAATCAACCTAATAACAATTTGGAGTGTTATTTAATTTGAGAGCAGTTGATCACCAGTGTTAATTAACTCTAGTGATTTTGCCCCTCCTGGATTTTTCAATTGTCCTACCAAAAAATTTCAGCACGTATTCGCAACAGCAATTGTTTCTACATTTCAAATTTCATTCCAGACCAGAACTGTGCTAAAAATTTACACACATGTTTATTGGTAAAGCAAGCTATAAATGTAAATGTGTCATTCATAAGTAGCTATAACTTCAAAATTGTAGTGTGTATCCGCAATGAAATCTCAACTTTTGTTCTGTAGACATTAACCCAGTGGAGAAGACTTCGAAAAACATATGTATATTCTATTCATTTTCACCAACTAGGAAAACCTATTCTGTGTTGAAAAAGAGATTTGCTAGCTAGCCGATACCCCTGTAACTTCCTTTGGTATCAAAAATAGAAAACCAACAGGAATGAAAGTGCTGAGAACTTGAATGGCAATTCCCAGAGAAAGGTTGTCAAAAGAACCTGAAGAGATGTTTAAAGCTGAAGCCACCCCAGCACCGACAAATGACCCCAATGTTGACCCTAAGTTGTTTATCGACATAAAGAGGGCGAACAGAGTCCCTTCAATTCCAGGTGGGCATAGCTGTCCAGATAAGATCAGAAATGGCATAAACCTGCAGCGGTTTATGGAATTTTGCATGTTAGTAAGATACAAAGGGTAAAAGCATTACACACTTCCGTATTTTCTGAGTCCCATAATTTGTTTCGTGAATTACAGAAGAAAACTGCTATGAGCAAGTATGTACGTACTTGAATTGATTGATTGCATCACTGAGAGCTGAGCCACAAAGCACCATAATTCTATCTGATATTCCGTAGGTGAGATTTACTCGAGAGACTAAAACCATATCTAGGAGACCCAAGAAAGACAAACCAGCATGAGACAACCTGCAAGGATCAGGACAGAAACATCATCATCAATAAAATAATTTCAACAAAAAGGAATCCATTTACAGTAAAAATATTAACAGAAATGCATTGTACTTACATGAGGATCCTTCTTAATTTCATTGTCTTTAAGTACTGATTATATACAAAGGTTCCAAGCATGAGGCCTAACCATCCCACAACACGTGCAGTGCCCAAAAAGGAGGCTTCCAAGCTCAACAACTCTGTCTGATAATAAAACATCACAGTCGAGAGGTTTGGAATGGAAGCATGTGCTAGGAAAAACCAAGCCATTGGTCTGAGCTCAAACAAAGTAAAACCAAAAGTAACAAAGATTAAATATTTTAATATATCCACATATGAGAAAAATAGCAAATTATATCTCCTGAGAAATAATTTAGATTGGCTTGAAGACCATGTACCACAATGGGCAAAAACATTTAAACTTTACTTCCCCATAAATTTATGTACAGCAATCCTATTAGATGATTTGACCACCCATTCTCCAAGGACTATTCTAGACCACTTGGAATTTCTATTAAGTGACCAGATCATCTCATTGTGTAACAATGGCAACGCCCCCTAGAGAGGAAAAACCTTAATTTGTGTTTTCAACTGCCATGTAAAGAAACCCATGTAAATAAATAAATAATTGAATTACCTCAAAATGAGTGGTTGTTTAAATGCATGGCACAAACTAAAAGTGGCTGCTTTGAGAGAGTGGAACCACCGCGAAGGCAACGAGTCAACTTTTTCAGCAATCTGGCCTTTACCAGTAACTCGTTTCTTTTTGCCGCCCTTACTACTTTTCTTTCTCCTTAACATGCTGATATTGGGTTTCTTCTCTGAGAAACTATCTTCATCTAGAAAACTACTATTTCCATTCACCCCATCGACACTACTTGAGTCATAAAATTCGGGCAAATCTTTACTATCTACAGTAACAGATTTCTCCTCAACCAAGCCACATGATAACAACTGTATGGATGGTAGTACAGAAAAAAGAAGAAAAATTGTATGTATCTGTAAGTTGGTTAGTGCATATCCTCCTGACAAACTCCCGCATATGCCGCCCAAAGCCATTGAAAACCATGATATAGACTGGAGGTCTCCAGCAAATGAGGCCCTGATAAAGGTAATTTTAAGATTTCAAGTTGTATCCTTGAACGGATTAAGAAGGGGAATGAAAAAATCCGTGAGAGGTACTAAAAATGAAGTAGATCCCTGATCAACCAGACAAACTAGCAGTAGAAATAGGGGGAAATGAAAAAATAGCCATCTTCTTTTGGTGGAATATAAGACATTCCACCACAACTGATTTGATAGGGGAGCCTACCACTGGGGCAGCAATAATTATGCTAAACTCCCAAAATAAGGCCTGAACAAGTTAAGCTTCATGCGGTTGTATGCCAACAGATTTATATTGTCCACAGAATAATCTTGAAGGATAATCGATATGCAACTCAAACTGCATTGCAAAGAAATGGGAAGAATCTCAGTTTGTGTGCGTACTGCTCACGTCTTACTGCCTCAGCAATCATTGCATCAACTACTACATCTGCCATGGCTGAGCCCAGGTTCTGGACTGTTAAGAAGGTCATGAGGTTCCATTTGGAACTCCTCAATGTTGCATTCAGGCCAAGGATAAGCCATGGCACAAGAGAGAGCACAGTTGCAATCACTAAGTACGGAACCCTTTTTCTTCCTTTTATTGGAATACAATCAGACACAATTCTGCATATAAGACATGCAATCAGATTTCAAAGGACCAATAAGAAACTGTTAACACAAAAAAGGCGACTTCAATGTCTGGACTACAAACATTGATAATCGCCATTCTTTGTATGTTTTTATAACAAGTACAATTGTCATTCAGCCAGCTAATTTTCATGTCCAACTAGTATTTGCTCATCCACTCATATGAAATGTGTTGTATGCGGGAATATTGAGATTATAAATAAATAAATAAAAGGAAGCATGTCCTCACTCAGAACAACAATAGAGATTCTATGTTTAGGATGATATGCCATTATTAAAAAATAATAATAAATAAAATAAGCAAAATCATCATGCACATTTTTCATTATTATCGATATCCTTTTCTTTCGTCACATTAGGTGACGATTCCATTTTCATTAAATTACTCCAAATTTGCTTCTAAATGATTTCACTGTGAGGATTAAGTTGTGCTTTGAATTTCTAAGAAGACTAATGATGGAACCTTTTTCAACGTCATTAGACAACATGATGCAACTAGAACTGCATTACAAACTTAGGACAGATATTTGAATTCAAGTCTAAATGGCATAAATGTAAATAAGCAAAGCTGTTATCTAGAAGATCCATGAACACATCTAAAACAAAATCATACGTCCTTGTTCCCAGAGCTTGTACTTAGTAAAAGAAGATCCTTACCCATATAATGGTTTAATGCTCCATGGGAAGAAAGCAATTGAAAACACAAATTGGGAAGATGAGGGTGACAACTTAAGCCTATCCTTCAGCTGGTAAGAAACTGCCGTCCATACAAAGGATCTGAAACCCTACAATATATCAAACAGGTACATATCAATCACCATATCGATTGGGATGCTTTAAAATCAAACAAAATTCACCTGCCTACTAATAACATCAGAAACTTCTTAACAAGGACAGAGCATTTCCCATACAAAATCTTTCTCAAAATCACCCAAAATCAATAAATACACACAACCCACAAACCCAAAAAGCTAGAATCACAAATCTCCACCTCCTAGAAACACAAAAAAACAGCATAATATAATGACACAAGAGATTAAATTCCTCACAAATCAACAAAAGAAAGTAACACAGCGGTTTTAAGTACACCAAGAACATAAATTTATCATCTCAGAGATGGAGAGGGAAGAGAATGAAAAACCTGGGTGAAGTAAACCAAGCAAACGAGCCAGAGAAATGAGGCTCCAAATGCAGCTCTTAACCTTTTCAGCCATTGTATCATTTTCTCTGCGGCTTCGAGTTTGAGCTCGCCCAAATGGACCCTCTTTTCTGCGTCTTCTATCAAGCTGAAGACAATTCAAGTTATTTCAGTTTCCCTTTGGAGTCTTTCCACGGTTGCTTTGGGAAAATATTTGTTGGACTGACATTTATGCCCCTCGTTGTTATCTTTTTTTTAGGTAAGACCCAAGGGTATCCACTGCCGACAACAGTGACTAATCCCTCGTTGTTATCTTACTTGTAATATACAGTTACCTTTTTCAGGTGGAGCTTCTCGACATTTTGGTAGGGGTTAATTATATAGTTTATATAGCTTTTGGCCACGTCCACCGATCTCCCATTTATCGACACCTCAGCACTCAGGCCCACAGTAAGTCTGTCACCAAGTGGATGGTGTCACAGCCGTAGATCATGAGTTTTTTTGGTAGATCAAATAGTCTTGGAAATTTTTTTTTTTTCTTTTTCTGGAGGTATATTTGACGCATGAGCATATATCAACGGCAGGCCCCCCAAAAGGGTAACCCAAGACTTGAGCAATCTCTTAGATTATTTCCGATGAATGGCATTATTTTGGTGTATCTTCACTTAATTATGAGAATATCGTAGCAAGGAGCTTGTAAGTTGTAACTCAAGTGATTATGAGCATTTATCCAATTATAATTGTGATTATGATCATAAATCATGTACCTCTGCACAACGGTCAAAATCGCATTTGTTATGAGGAGCTCCTCAGTTTTAAGGAGCCAAACAATGCTTCTTATGAAATGTGAGATAACTTTGCAGGAATTTACTGCACCAACTGTAAGTTTGTAAAGGATCAGTGTTCCCTTCTATAGATGTTCAAAATAAATATGGTGATCGGCAAGGTTTTATGATATACGCCCTCTGTTCCAATGTCAAACCTTCAGAATGCAACCGGCCTATGACATGATAAACTTCAAATCTCTTACAAACGATCAAGCTCCTAAGACAGTGCCATGACCGATTAGATGCTAACCTTGAATCTACCAAAGTTACTTTTCAAACACTTCAATTTCTAACAAGTAAACAAGCCTAAATTTTTATGTTAATTCCTCTAAGGTTATGTATATTATTCCAATCAAGGATTGGGTTTAAACTAACATGAACTATGTTCATCATAAACTACATTACAGCATTAACCTCACACATGCCCTTTCATCACGCTCATTGTATGATGACTCCATTTCGGTAAAACCAAGCTCATATTGCAACTAAACAATATAGATGTACATTGAGCTTAGAATTCTCAAATGCAGTATGCTGGTACAATTGCTGGTCGATAGACGAAAGTTCTGACGGTGTGCGAATAGCCTGAAGGGTGATTATAACTGAACTTTACTCCTGAGCTACCATCCCCAACATGAGTGCAATGCTCATGGAAGCTGCTGATGGGCCGGGCCAGGCATGCATCCCAGCGGTCGCTCTCAGGCATCGTCTCAGCCACTGTATATATCCCCCTATCATTCGTGAATGCCTGGTAATTTAGAACTTCCCCTGATTTTGTAATGCATAGAACAGCTACCTCAGCACCTGCATCATAACAATATCAAGGGTCAAAACCATTCATTTCGGCCATATCCAAAGTGAAAAACAAATGCAAGAATGTCAAAGTTCCACTAATACACTGATATAACATTGTAATTGCATCATAGATAGCAGTTACAAAGCTAAAACATACACTAACCATTTTAATTTCATTACCAGCTTCAAATGATAAAAGTCACCACAAATCACATGGATGCGAACTTGTCATAATATCTCTATTGCATTTAAAAACAAAATCCAACAGATGAAATCATCAAAGAAAAAAGTCTGAAATAAGAAACTAAGTCATTGAAAAATAAATATAGATATTTTGGCATTTTGTTCATGGTTTATAAGTTTCTGGGTAAAAGTCCTAATTTATATCAGATTCATGAAAAAGAAAAACTGGTTTATGTACTATGTTGGTGAGGATCTCCTAATGTTCCGAACTGATTGAACTTAATCCAACAAGATCTTCCTCCAGCTCAAGTGAAAAATGTATTTCGGTAATGTAGCCGCCTGTCAGTACTTCAGCAATGATGTCAAGTTCTTTCTTTTTATTGTACAATTAAAGTTTCCATGTACAAAGGGAGAACAGCCATTCATCTCTCAAAAGACTGAAATCCTATGTTCAAAATTGAAAATGGGACCTAGAAGCCATGAACCAGGTTGTCAACACAGTTTCTATCAGATTTTGAATTGAAATTTTTTATTCAGAAAAATTTCTCTGAAGTTTCCAAAACTACGACATGTTTCCTACTCAACAAGATGATTTTCTTCCACACCCAGATAGCGATTGGCCAAGACCAATATAGGTCAAAATATCATGCTTCTCCTACCTATTTAAATACAACTTTCGATTCCTAAGCCTACTATCAACTATTTTAAGTAGATGGTGCATCGCTTCTTGATTGTAAGCTATCACAAGGTAATCTTGATGAAATGCAAATGTGAATGAAAACATTTAGGCAACAAGTTCAGATGAGAATATTTGAAGACCTTGTGTAGTTCAATGACATAAATCAATGTTCCACCTGTATAACTTTAACATAAGAGGTAAATACCATTTCGATAAGATTCAAGAACATAAGGCCCAATTATATAAATTCATAACGAGGATATAAAAACTGTTGTTGGAAGGTACTAGTAGTTATGCAAAACAGGTAGACTATAAATTCAAAATCCACTGTTGCTTCACATTGATTTCTGCAATTATCAGATCAAATTTCATGCTAGAGATGACAAAAAGAGGACTTCTTAAAAATTTAAAAGATTTGTAATCGTTTATAGGATTAAGCGAAAACACAAATTTTATGTCTCTATATCTATGAAGAGAAAAGTATTCCAACACATCAATTATATTACTGAACGCAAAACCATTAGAAAGATAATGGAATGCAGAACATTACAATAATAATATATTCAGATTGGGCAAAATCATCAAACAGCATTCAAACCAGAGCAATTTTCAATTTGTTAATGTCTCAGAAAAATCATCTCAGGGTGATCTAATTAAGCTCATAAACAAGCTCGCAAAGTCATCAAAAGAAAAAAAAAAAAGAAATCAATTGGACAAAATGAAAAATTGTAGCAAAAAACATGATGATCATAACCACCAACCCAAAGACGCAAAACGCATAGATGAGAAATGATCATAGACCAACCCATAAAAATCACAAGCCAAACACAAAAACCCAGTTCAAAATTTTCACCAAGCAACACATAATTACAAAAACAAATAGCTATTGGGCTGATTTGAGCAAAGAGAGAAAGAAAGGACCTTCTAGAACATGATCTTCAGGTCCAACGGCGGAGTCACCACAGACATCACAAACAACTCTGCCATGGATTTCACCAGTCCAAGCTCCAACACCAGAAATAAAGACTGTAAAGATAAGAAGACCCACCGCCACCAGCTGCTTCTTCTGATGTGCTTCCATGGCTGTGTCTTGGGTTCAAAACGCCCACAGTGTCTTTGGGCTCACAGTTTCTTCGACATATTTATACGCAAAGCGGCAAAGGTGTGTTTTAGTCACGACTCTGCACTCTTGACTCTGTCCACTGGGCCCGCCTTCTCTACGGTAACTGGACCCTACAGTAGCTTCCGCTTTGTTTGGCTGACAAGTGTTGGTAGTGTAGAAGGCCTCGCAAAGTTTTGCTTCCACCCAAACACGACCTATATGTAATATTAATTTCCATTTTCTAATTTCAATTTTTATTGTTGAATTTCAAGTTTTAATTACTACAACTAGAGTGTTGAATTTGAATTGAAGTTTTGCAAACAAAGTGAGAATTTGAACTCATTCTCATCATTTGCCCTCCGGACCCAAGAGTGTCGATCTGTATTGTGTTTGGTCCATATGCTCGATAAAGTCCCTTTTTTATTGGTTAGAGCTTGAGTTAAGAGCATTTCCACTGGTAGGCCCTAGCCCGGGCAAGAGGCCCCTAGGCCCCTAAATGTGTTTCCAATGCCCAATTCTTGGTAGGGCAAGGTCTAGGCTCCACCAATCTGGACAAGTTCAAAGGCAAGACTTGACCTAACGCAAAAATTTCAAAATTTTTTTTAAATAAATACCTAGGCATATTCTTCACTTCCCGCACAAAAACTCTATACAAATTCCTCTCCTCATATCTCATGTGAATAGTGGTTGCCCTTGGGTTGCCATGGCAAAAGGTGGAAAACCAACAAAAAAATTACTAAGGAAACGCTATTCATGAATAGTAACAGCCCTTACCTCCTTTTCCTTTTACCGTGACAAATGGATAGAAATGCTCTAAGAATTTAACTCACACCCTAACCCGTTTGAGCCCAATGTGTCTCTACGAATTCAAAGGAAATGATGAAGATAATGAAGATAAATGGAAAAGTTTAAAGCATTTTGTCATTTCCAATGTTTAGTAATTACTTAAAAGAAAATTAGTATACATTGATGCTATATGCAATCTTAGCCATTGGATACTCTTCAATCTAATGATCATAAAAAGTGTCATAATGTGTGTTAAAAATGTGTGCTCCCAATTCTGGCCCTTGAATAAAACTTTATTCATTTTCTTAGTGCCAGTTTGACATTGCTTATTTGGGATGATAAGTGATTTTTTAAAAATTTTGGGAAGCACAACCCATTTTGTAAACTATGAGAAAATCACTTATTATTAAAAATTGCTGTGAGAGAAAGCTATAAGGGAAAGCAGCTAATGAAGTGCTTTCATTTTCTGATTATGCAGGAATCAGTTTCGAAGAAGCACTGGGTTAAATGATTATGCGGGAATTATTTCTCTGATTATGTGGGAATTAGTACCAACAACACTTTTAACAAAAAGTTTACCAAACGCCAAACTACTTTCTCTCACAGCTGATTTCTCTCACATCAAATCTGACAACGATTATTTTCACAGCACAGCAATGCCAAACTAGCCCTTAGTCAAAGATGTTTTATTACCATCACTGATAGAAGTTTTACGTGGATTGATTTTGATTTTCCTTAATTTATCAAGGTGTTTTACTGGCATAAGTTTTACATAATCATAGACAAACTTTCTAAATTTTTTTAAACATAAATTTCCTTAAATTAATATAAATGACTAAAGCTTTTAAATTTTGGGTGATGGGTCTGAAATATATTTATTTATGTATCTGAAAATATTTTTTGATTTATAAATAGTGTAAAGTAAATCAAACTTTTTCATTTTGCGTTTTTTATTTTACCTTTTCATTTGATTTTCTTTTGAATTTTTGTCTTGTGATTCATTCAATCTCCGCATCATAAATTGAGAAATTACATCTTCAATTAAGTAAAGTAGATACCATGTGCTGGTTAGTACACTTGTTTTCCAAGTTTTATGGATTTTGGGTTCTTTCTTTCTCTTCACCTGTTAATTGATTCTCATCTACCGTTGTTAACATCCAAATGTTGATGTTTGCCTCACTTTCTCTGACATTTAGGTACCCCATGATCTTCTCTTTTTACTTATCTTTTGTGCCTTAAATTTATCTTGCTCTCTTGTTACTTTTATCTATAGGTTAATTTGGAAACTATTTATTTATTTTTCAATTTGTGCCGATCCCCTCCTACTGTTAGTTATGTCCATTAATCCATCAAATTGAGAGTTATGTTTGTCCCTTTTAGTTCAAACTTGTTTTAACCAACTTTCACCATGTATGACTCGAGCTTCTCACCCGATTCTATGACTTGCGTATCTAATCGAGAATAAGGGTTTGAGGTTGAGAAAATTGAAGTCAATGCTTGGTTAAGACATCAATTGAAGTACATGGCCCCAAAAATTAGTCATGTGGATGATGGAAACTAGAGGAAAATTGTAACAAAGCTAAATATTCGAGGGATATTAACACAATTGAGGGAGTAAAAAACAAATTGAAAGTTCAAAGAGCAAAGTGGAACAAAGTTCAGAGACCATGGTTATTTTTCCAGCTATCTTTTAATAGTTGTGGAATAAAGTAAGAAATACATCATGCCCCAAAGAAATCAGTCATTGGCTATAAGAACCGGCAATAGTGACAATGGTAATCGACAAAGGTGGGAGGTAGAAAAGTAGAAGAAAATGTAGCTAGCCAACATTACTATTGTGGTTATGCAAAAAAAAAAAAAACTACAAAAACTCACAGCTCACTATAAGAGATATAATCAACTATCCACGAAGACGCTGTCTATCTTTTCTCTAACCCACCATCCCAATGCCATTAGAACTAGAGCTCCTTGGGAATGTATTGGACCAATTGTGTACACATATATTGTTAATAGGTCCTCTCAACACCGAAAATAGAACTAAATTAGGGTTTAGAGAAGTGTGTGACAGTGAAAGTAGATCATTGTGTCACACTAGGAATAAATTTTCCACATCAGTTTATGACGTACTACGAGGATATTCTTCTCATCTACCATTGTTACCATCCAAATGTTGGTGTTTGTTGCCTCACTTTCTTTGATATATATTTTTTAAAAGAAAGATGATAGTATATTATTGAGAAAAAGATAAGTAATTAGTACAAAAATCGGACATGTCTTCGGGAATTAGGCGAGTGTCTCTACACCTATGATATTTAGGTACCCCCATGATCTTCTTTTTTTACTTATCTTTTGTGGCTTAAATTTATCTTGCTCTTTTGTTCTTTTTATCTAGGTTAATTTGGAAATTATTTATTTGTTTTTCACTAGGGTTAGAAACTGATGTCATCAGTAAGTTGCATCTATACCTAGTGACACTTTTATCCCTGATTCTTTGGTTTTAATAAATTATTCATTTACCCTTTTTTAAAAAAATAAGTCTCGTAATTGATGGTAAATTATTCATGATATTTTTGTTTTTCAAATTATGCAATTAAATTTTTACTAGTACTTCGTTTAATATTGTCTTTGAAAATTGAAAAAAACTTGATCCATTTCCTTATTTAAAGATGTTTTATTACCATCACTGATAGAAGTTTTACGTAGATTTATTATTATTATTTTCAATTAATTTTCCTTAATTTATGAGGTGTTTTACCATCCATGGTAGAAGTTTTACATAATTAATTGTTTTGATTTTTTATAATCATATATGAACTTTCCAAATTTTTTTAACATAAATTTTCTTAATTCAATATAAATGACTAAAGCTTTTAAATTTTGGGTGATGGTTCTGAAAATATTTTTAGTCCTTGATTCTTTGGTTTTAATAAATTATATGTCATCAAGTCACGACTGGGGATTCGAACCAAAGACCTCTTGTCGGCAAGTCAGGATCCTCTTCCACTAGGTAGCTAGACCCCGTTGGCACTTGATGACACTTTTGTCCTTGATTCTTTGGTTTTAATAAATTATTCATTTACATTTATAAATAAATAAATAAATAAAAGTCGCGTTATTGATGGTAAATTATTCTTGATATTTTTGTTTCTCAAAGTATGCAATTTAAGTTGTACTAGTACTTCATTTAATGTTCTCTTTGATAATTGAATAAAACTTTATCCATGTCCTTATTGAAAAGATGTTTTATTACCATCTGTGACTTGGTTGGTACTGAAGCCTTATATCTCTAAGGGTCTGAAAATATTTTATGATTTATAAATAAGTAAATCAAACTTTTTAATTTTGTGTTTCTTATTTTACCTTTTAAGTCCTTTTGGGAATAGGAAAGAAAATATATTTTTCTTTATTACATGTTTACTTTATCACGCGTATTACTGATACAAGTTTCACAAAGCTTCAGTGCCAACCAAGTCACAGCACCGACCTTCATTTTGAACATCAAAAAGAAGACCGTTAGCGCCAGAACGCATACATTCCCCTCCTTTTATCGTCTCTCTCTTTCTCTCGCTCTGTTTCTCTGCAAACCCTAAATCGTGAACACTGCACTGCACTCCTTAGTTTCCAAAACTATCTTTCTCTCTCCCATTCTCTCTGCTCTCTGCAACGAGCGAGGCGAGTTTTGGGTCGAGTGGTTTACGAAGCAACGAGTTGTCGCTCTGTTTGTCTGCAACGATCGAGTAGTTTTGTGGGTTCAAGAAGGAGCGAGTTCTCTCTCTTCTTCTCTGCAACGATTTGTGATATCTGGGTTTTAAAAGTAGCTAGCGAGTTCTTTCTCTCACTCACTGTCCAACAATTGTGCGAATTTTGGGTTTTGGAGTCGAGAATCGAGAATGGCGTTGTCTACTCAAAATCGAAAACGTAAACAATTGGGGGATGGCGTTGCTCCGTTTGAGTTTCCGTTTCAGACCCAGAAGATCAAGAGGGTTTCTAGGGTTTTTGAGACCCAACAGAATTTAGCCGTGGAGAAAAAGCCGACTACTTCTCTTCCTCTGCGCAAGGGTTTGTCGCCCAAACAGGTCAAGACCATCCCTTTGGCTTCGTCTCCTAGAAAGCATAGAAAATCGGAGGAGTTAGGTTTTGATGGTCTCTGTCAGACCCAGAAGATCAAGAGGCAAAAACTAGGTTTTGAGTTTGATTGTTCTGAAATTTTGGGGTGTCTGATGAACCTCCGCCATGTGAGTAGGTACTTTGAGAAGCCTGTGGTTGATCCGGTTTATTTCCACGACATCTGGAGGCCAATGGATTTCGGTACTGTGAAATCCAAATTGGAGAGGGGTGTCTACTCCAGCCCTGATGGGTTTGCTGCTGATGTGAGGCTTACCTTGTCAAATGCTTTAAGATATTATCCGCCTGGGAGGATTGAGCGTGCAGCAGCCAAGCATCTCAGTGGTGTTTTTGAGAGCAAGTGGAAAGAAGCCCTGGAGAAAAACCCCAAGTCTGTTTGTCCTTCTCCTCTGCCCAAAGTCAAGGGTTTGGCAGTGTTACCCAAACTGAAACAGGGCAAGACCTCTTCTCCTTCTAGCGTTCTTCAAAGTCAAGGGCTTGGTGTTTCTGATTCTCAGTCAGTTGATTCAACCAAACACAATGAGTTGGCCACCCTTGTTGATAATGCCATGGATCAGGCCTCAGAGAATCTTTCCCAATGTAAGGCTGTCCGAATTCATGCACTAAAGCTACGATTTTCAGGTACAATATTGAAAGCAAACAAGATACTTAAGGGTGTACCTGATTCTCCACCAAGGAGAAAATCGATGCAGCGGATGAAGCAAAGGGAGTTGGCTCGCCGTGCCATTTCGAACATGAAGAAGTCTGTGCAATTTGAGGACCCTTTACAGGATCTCAAACAACTTGAGATGCTGTGTGGCTGTGACAGTGAAGATCCTTTTCTACAGGTCCGCCTCGGATTGCCGCTCAAGAAATTGGGTGTATTCCTCAGGCAAGATGATGAGTTGCAAGGTCAGGACGAGGAGGCCTTTTTGAATGGGGATTGGGAGGAAGGAGAGATCTGGTGGGAGGAAGGCGAGATCTGCTCTTGAAGTATAGAAACTGGCCACCTTGGCTATGTTATTTGTTGTATATGATATGATGTATAGGTTACAGTTTCCACTTTGTAATTGATTGATTAGCAATTCTTTATTTCTAAGAATGAGGAAATTGAGGATGTGATTCTGAATTAACAATTTGTTTTCCAAATGGAATGATATTATTGAAGTTTCTACTTCTGTTTCTTCTCTAATTGGAATTTGTTTCTGGCTCTATATTTTCTATCTGTTTGAGGAAGTTGGTTCCTGTGTTAAAACAGCATACTGGCTCTAAAGTGGAAACTATTACCTTCCATTGGGTCGGGTGTATGTGTACACTTACTTTCCAGGTAAAGTTTGGCCATATACATTATACATTATACATTATACATTATACATTATACAGACAAGGTGTAATGCAGACTCTTCTGGGAAAGTTCTTGTTTCATGGATTCAAAGTCCTTTGATTCCGATGGATTCCCCCTGAATTGGTTTAGGATAGTTTGTAGTAATGGCCGTTTGACATCAATCACTGTAAATGATGCTGGCTATCAAGTCAAAATTTCCCCCACTTTTGTTGTTGAGAGTGACACTTGAACCTACACCCTTTCAGTCTTTCAGACCAGAATCTTAATCTCACTATAGCGTAAATAAATAAATCCAGTATTTTGATGAGCTTAAAACATACTGGTATACAAAAAATCCATCAAAGATAAAAGCAGAAACATTCCGCTGCCTAGCGTATTGTACATCTTTTAATTAGGCATGCCAAAAAAATTTATATGCTAGATATAACACACAAGTATGTGCTGTGTAATTGATTCCTTGTATTATGGACTACAAATCCTGAAACCAAAAACTTAACTCCACAAGTTCAAGAGAAAAGTCCATACCATGTTGAATAACAGAAATAGAAATGGAACTGAATTTGTTTGTATTCAAGATCAGTGACAGTGATGTAGTTTCCTGAACAATAGAGCCATTAAAAATAACTAGCTTCTTTGGTTGACAAACAACATTGTTTTGATAGTATTTTCAGTAAGATCACAATCGATTTGTAAATGTAGGTTCACAGCTTTGATGGACAGGTTAAGTAGACACAGAAAGATTCCAGCTGCATTATAAGCAATCCATAAAACAACAAGTTTCTGATATTTCCAGAGTCCAACTCTCTTCCTCCGATTTCCTTGCACCCAAAAAAAAAGTAGAGAAAAACTTAACTCTTGATCGTAAGAGGTCGGTATCTTGCTGAAACTTAATGACTTTGAGTGTCTTACAGTACTTCACAAGGTTTCGCCATCAGTTATAAGACTGAGTTATATATCAGATTTACGCACTATATTATTTTTACAGTATGCAGGGTTATTGGATAAGATAGATCACAATCGAACTTGGGCACCAGGATTACAATAGTTTTGTATCAAGTGTGAGTTTTCTTCCGTCAGTTCCCTAGCTTCTTATTAGAGCATTAATAGCATTGTTTAGAAGAAAATACTTCAACTAAAATTGAACTTAAACCTGAAGGGCTTGTCTCTGTTTACTTGTGACCCGTTATTCAAAATTTTCAGAATGTACAATTTCATTTCACTTAAAAAGTGACTGGTTTGTTAAAAAAAAAAATCAAATTTTCATGCTCAACCTTCTCATTCAGCCAACAAACAAACAAACAAAATCCAGATTCAGACACCAAGCAAGCAAACAACAATCATTTCAGAAGCAGCATAGAACACAAACACAATGGATGAAAATTGTACTTTTGTTTCAAATTTGCACACATAAGTGACGAAAAAAGGAAAAAAAAAAGGTATCCATCAACGATATTGAAGCAAAAACACAGTAACAATAATCAAGTTTAGGAAATACCAACTCAACGGAGGGCTGTCTTTGATCAATTTTTCCTGAAACTTGTCCCAGACCTATGTGCTTTTAACTCCTGAACCACACTTTCAAGCCATTTAAACCTAACTTCACGCTCTGAATCTCGTTTCTCAAACTCCAATAGACCTTTCTCAAATAAAGAACTACGGCTATGACATTCATTTCCGACGATGCTTACCGTGTCCTTCTTGAATTTTTTCTCTGAAATTGGAGATGCCAATTGCACTTTACCTGATAATAATTTCTCACTGTCACCATCTTGTCTAATCTCCAAATTTCGATGCTTCTTAGTACTACTATGTTTCAAAAATTCTGATACAGTTAGTTTATCTTCATTTATAGGAGCTTCCATCCTCTCCCATTTGGGAGGGAACCTAGGAGTTGCAGGGGTGTGGTTAGCCCTTAGTAGTGAGCAATTGACACTCTGATCTTTCTTTTCCTGAGGCACAGCAGCTTCATTTGCATCTTCGAGACCTAACACTGATTGCTTCCACCATTTCAAGTACTTTGTGCTAACATCCGCCTCGAAGAGCCTAGGTGGAAGATACAACTTAACATTCTTGATTTCCCTGTTGTAATGCTTCCAGGCTACATCAGAATTGCGATGACGGGTAACAGAGCATGGAAGTTCTTGATCAAATCCAAATTGCATAGCAACGCGATGCGGAAGGTAGTGCTCTATAGTACCAAGTCCTACTAGCTCACTGACCCTCAAGCATCTAACAAAGGACAGTAATTCATCATCCAAATCTGGACCAACCAAAACCCACTTTTCCTTCTGTGGATAATAGTTAGGCAAATGCCAGTTCCCCATGGCCATGGCATAGGGGCGCCACATGAAATCTTCTCCAGCTGAATCCAAAACCATTCTCAAGTTTTTGACTTTGAGACCATCAACTCTTTCCCATCGCCCCATTCTTGGCTCAGTATAATAAATAACATTGTGCTTTGGCCTAAGTTCCGAGAACCTTTCCCATGCCCAAACCTGAACTAATTGAAATGGTGACCTAAGAATAGCCTCTGAAGTAGCACGACCTCTTTTCACTTGGTTTGAAGCTATGATTTCCCTTTTCAACAAACCCAAATCTCTATAAATGCTAGCAAGAACAGCAGGTGCAAGGGCAATTCTGGTCCCCCTAGCTAAATGAATTGCAATGGATATAGCATGCTTATGTATTCCACAACTAGAACCTTGAAAAACAAACCTTGACAACCATAAGGCAAGAAAAGCTTCGTGCTCGAATTCGGTCCCGCTGTTCCTGAACTTCTTCAACCATTCGCTTGCAAGAACATCCCTAGACACGCCCCTGTAAGGTGTTCTTCTTTCTCTATTTAGTTTCTCCTCAATTTCTTTCGATTCTGTGGTTTCAAGTGGGCTTAAAACAGAGTTCCCCAAAACCGAGAAACCTCCTAAAACCATAACATCCTCCAACGTGATTGTTGCTTCGCCCCATGGAAAAATGAAGGAATTGGTCTCAGAGCACCATTTCTCAGCAAACCAACAAGCCAAATCGCCTTGCCTTCTTATTTCGTACCTTGAACTAAGAATTGCTTCATAAATACCAGCTTTCTTCCATGTAGATTCGTGTACAGAAGTTAAGCGGTCGACCCAAGTTATGAAGTCTTCTGTGAGCCTACGCCATCCTGGGAATTTAACCTTCAAAGGCCATTTCTTCTTTGGCTCAAAATGGGATGGGAAGGAGGAGAAACAATGAGGCAGCATCAAAGGAGGTTCCTTTGCGGAGGATGGCAAAGTGGGTTTGAGAAAGTAGGCTTTTCTGAGAAATGGGTTTCCACCAGTTGGTGAAACCATGTACTCTTCTCTCTCTTCAACCATCGAGTCTTGAGGAACCTCCATGACCAAAGCTCAAGCTTGAACACAAAGGGAAATGGGGGGATTTTTCTTTTCTTCTTTTGCTGAGAAAGTTTTGGTCTTTGGGGGTTTAGGGGCTGATTCAGTTGTATGCTGGTATACTGTGAAATGGGGTTTCCATTGATGGAATAAAACAGAGTTTGCGTGAGTAAAGACTGATTAATCTGTCCGGTCCGAAACAGCAAAATGAGGGCCTGCTACGTTGTTGCATGAAGGCTCAGCTCAGTGGAGAACGTCCAATCAGAATCTGCCGTCTGTACCAAGCAATACTGGGTGCGTGAAAGACTATGCCTGCCGTTCTCTTTTTTCTTTTTTTCTTTGGGTAAGAGTAAGACTATGGTTGTGTTTGACAGATTGTTACAAATATAATGGATTTGAGTAGTTAAAATGTAGTTTTTTTGATGCGTAGTTAAAATGTAGTTAGATGATTGGATTAGTTCATTTTCTGTGACCCCCTTTAAAGATCATTTTTACAAAAAAATTAATAAAATTAGAAATTGTTTAGTCATTAAATTATTATGAAATAAATAGGCAGACCTAAATTTTTGATTGAACACAAAAAATAATGATATTATTTAACGATTTCAAGAATTTGTTATGTTTTTGCAAAAAATGCTATTTCACGCATTTTGGGTGTCTTAGAAAATAGGTGGCTATGATCTTCACACTATCATTTCCCTATAGATTTAGAGAATTATTAGGGTTTAGCCAAGAAAAATGAAAATATTTAGGAAAAGGCCAAAGCACAAGGCAAATTGTGGATTGGATTTTGTCTATTGCTTTGGCCTTTTCCTAAATATTTTCACTTTCATTGGCTAAAAACGAAAGATCCCTAAATTTAGAAAAGGGAATGGTAGAATAGGGAGATACAAAGAAAAAGGTAACTAGCTGTTTGTACCATATTTGGTAATTCACCAAATTTGGTATTTTATTAAAGGCCCAAGCCCAACTTCTTTTTCTAAAAAGGGCTTTCTCAGTATTTGGGCCTCAAAGCTTAAAACCGAAAGCCCATCCTTTTTGGTACAAATATCTCAAGTCAGACCCACCAAAGTTAGAAAGTGGTTGAGCTTTGACCAGAGTGACTCACGTAAAACCAACTGGAATGGGTTTTCACCATTAAGAGCGACATGACTAGCATCTCTCCTGGCAAAAGAAAAGCAAATTGATTACCTGACGCCGAAACCAAAAGAAGTTGTTCTTCCTACTTTCCAGATTGAGAAAAGGCTAAACAAATCAAGAGAACCATCCCCTTAAGATTGTTTTTCATCTAAATATATCTTTTTTATTCATGGATCAACTCACGAGGATACATTTGCAGACTCTAGCCTACACCCAAGTTTTTTTTTCACCATCATCTTCGATTCAAGAGGATATTTTGTCTATAAATATTGAAGCACCACAACATCAATCAAGGACACTCTCTCCAAAATCATACTCAACGTCTCTAAACACTTGAACGAACTTTAAGTTCTCAAATAGCCAAAATCTATAGGGAAATGCTAGTGTTGGCGCAGAAAAGCGAAGAGCGTCTCTTTTCGTGCTCAAGAGTCTAGTCTCGATAACAAATGCCTCGTTTGGATGTTGACGACGGGCCTCTGGCTTCGCGAGAGAGGTCTTGTTTCAATCTCTAGGCAAAATTGAAAGTTGAATCAGGCTAGAATGGCGGAGGGGTGCGGACCCTGTATCTTCGCCTCTTCTGGCCCGAAGCTGCTCTCATCGTGGTTTGTGTTGCGTAGGCATGCCACTATTGGGGATAAGACCAGCCCAATAGACCTGGTGTATGCGACGTAGGGTGTGTAGTTTGGTGGATTTGCGCTCATTCTAGACCTCTAATCAAGCCATTGTGCTCCGAGTGGGATACTGGCTCTAATGAGTTCTTTTCTATGCCTCAATGAAGAGGACTTCAATATTCTTTCAGTTGTGCGTTCATGGCCTGGAAGATACAATTGGTACCTAGCTATATGGGAAAAAAACCAAAGTTATGGTTAGTGATCCCTTTGAGTGGGTTCAAAAAACCTTAATTCGGGCCCATGATTCTGGTCGATTCGGGCCTACCTGTCATGATTCGGGTCTAAGAGAGTCCCTGTTTTCGGGCCTAAAGAAGCCCTAGTTTCGGACCTAAAAACCCTTGTTCGAGCCCGTCCAGTAACAAATAGTGTTATTTTCAAAGTAAAGATTTGAATGTAAAGTACGAGAAATGTAAATGACAGAAATGCAAAGTTCTTCAAAGACTGAAGATTTCTCTATTTAGTTTCTGCTTTAAATTGATTATCATCCTTCTTTCAAAATATCTGGTGCGGCTGAGGCCTTTTCATCTTTCATTTCTACTTTCTTTATATAAGAAAATGTAAATCAGTTTTCACTTTTCATTTTCATTTTCATTTTTTTTGCCCTCCTATTTCATTCATTAATTTTACATTATGATACATGAAATACACTCCAGTCAAAATTTGATATTTGCGACCTTCCGACTTGGACCCACTCAATTCTTGTGTTTGGCCACGGAAGCCTCATCAACTCCATGTCCAAAATTCACCAAAAATCATCATAATTTCAAAAGTTCACCGAAAAATACAACAAATTATTTGTAACATGCACTTTCATTCTATGATCTCAAATTCACAATTTGACTCCAAAAACTTTCATTTCCAAGTTTCACATAAAACTAAAAACTGAAACAATTGAAATAAGTTACCAAACAACTTGTGTTCAGTTTTCATTTTTCATTTTTTTAAAAATTGAAATTAGTTACTAAACAAGTTTTCGGTTTTTGAAAAATGAAAACTAAAACTTGAAACTGAAATGGTTATCAAACGAGCCCTAAATAAATAAAAAATTATTGGAGATAAAACATTTGAATCGGTATTTGCTTTTGAAAAATAAATAAATAGATAGTGAATGAATAGTTTTTATTTTATTTATATATAAACGATATTGAGGGTGTTGTGCAAATGAATGCACCACCCCTTAACAGGATCTTGTTGTTGATGGACTTTGGACAAGCACAAGGATGAACTTGTCACACACACACACTTACGAAATTTAACCAAGAACAAATAACACAAGTGTTTATAGAGGTTCAGCAAATTGCCTACGTCCTCTTTGGTGATCCTCTTGAGAAATATCAATAATGAAGAACAAGTTCTGATTTGGTTTCAATGGAAACCCCTTAGAACCCAAACTCACTATCTGTTTTCTCTCTCACCCCTTAGCTCACTCACTTGATACAAGAGGCTCTCTCTCTCTCTCTTGGCTTCCCAAAACTGAATACAACACTTACCTCAAGCTCCAGCTCCTTTGCATCTACTTAAAGATAGAGAAAAGAAGCCACTCACATGCACCAAACCAACCTACCTCAAAACATGGATCCCTAATTTCAGGAAAACATAATGATGTAGGCTCAAAGCAACCCACTAGTCTACCTAATCAATGTTTAGGACTTTTCTAGTGGTTTACCAACTGTCCTGGACTTATCCCAACTTTGGGGTTGCATGTGAATTGGTGGGGACCAAATTGCATTTGAAGAAAGAGCGAAAACGTGCTGAATAAATCAGCACAAAGATGAGGCACATCGGTCGCCAGGAAATTACGACCGGTCGCTTTTGTACCGTGGCTTCTCGCTTCGACATCGCGCTGAAAGCGACCGGTCGCTCAGAACTTGCGACGTCGCTTTTATACCGTAGCCGCCACTTGAAACCTGCCGCACATGCGACGGTCGCCCAAAACCTCGCGACCGGCCGCTCTATCCGTTTCTTGTAATCTTAGGTGAGCCATTTTTCCAACAGAGGGAGGGATGAATCAAAGGTTCTCAAGTGCAGAGTAAATGCTCTTAACCAATTAAGCTACAAGCCCCTTACAATAGTTGCTTTTTATGCCTTCTTCTGAAAAGGAAAAAACTTAGTGATGCCATTGTGTACCGACCGATCAGTATTGCAAGAATGGGAAATCAACAAACTCAACCAAACAATATAAGTAAAAGAAAATAATAGGAAGATCCAGAAATTAACGTGGTTCGGCAGTGTGCTTACATCCATGGGGCAACAAAATAAATTTCTTCCACTATATCAGAATAATGGGTACACCAGAACGATATTACCAAGCCAATACCCAAGACTTTATGTATATAAACAAGAGAGCACCACACTACACTCTCACACTTGGAGTGGTATACAATATCAATTCCACTCTCGCTTTACTTGGAGTGGAATACTTGATACTTGAATGATTCTCAAATGAGGAGAGCACCTCCCTTTCATAGTTGTAGTAAAAAGGATGCAGAAGTCTTGGAATTGCAAAAGCCCATTCTCTTGTTCCATGCACCATCTAGGTAATTCATGCACAGTTGTTCTTGTAAGTAAGCACATTGGAATTCTTTTCCATTCATTGTGATTCTTGGTTTCAAAGTTCCTCTCCTAACTAACGAATTGATTTTTTTTTTAACTGCAAAAGCATTTGATAGAAACAGAGGTGCATAGTTTCAAACCACAAAACCATTGAAATTTGTAACTAGAAAAATCATAGCTCCATTCAGTTGTTCCGAAAACTGAAGTTTACAATAGTATCCAAGAGCAGCTCGAGAAATTACAGCAATAGTTACTTAGATTAAGAAGCTTCGTGCCACGAAAATACAGAAAACTAGAATTCCTGAAACCACCACCAAAACATTTAACTCCACAAGTTCAGAAGATAGTTGAATAACAAAAGTGGACTCAAAAAATTCTGTTTTCCTGGTCATTAAAACAAAAAACTACTAACTTCTTTGGTTGACATAGCACATTGTTAGGTAGCATGTTCAGTAAGATCGTAACTACAAAATCTATTGGCCTATGTGCTATGTAGGTTCAAGGCTTTGATCAACAGGTTAAGTTGTTACCAAAAGATTCCAGCAGCGTTATAAGCTATGCATAGAATATATACAAAAGACCAAGTTTCTGATATTTCAAGAGTTCGATTCTCGTCCTCCATTTTCCCTGCACCAGAAAAATAAAAACCCGTAACTCGCAATTTGAAGAGTTTGATTCCATATTTCAACAAAAATACAACGCAACTGTAATGTGGAAGCAAATAAGATTCCGTTCAAGTTGACATGTCAACTAGCAAATACCGATATAGGAAGAAAACAACTGGTAAAGAAACATGAAATGCAGTTAACACTGATTTTATACATAAGTAGAAGCTCAATGACTTTGGGTGTGTCAAAATACTTCACAAGGTTTCATCATAAGTTACAAGACGGAGTTATAACATATATTATTTGTGCGTTTTCTTCTATCAGTTTCCTAGCTTCTTTGAGCATAAATAGCACTGCTTAGAAGAAAAATCTTCTAACTAGAAGTGAACATTAACCTAAAATTGCTTGTCCGTTAACATGCGATCAGTTGTTCACTATTCAGAATGTTGAGCTTTTTCATTCTACTCAAACAGTTAATCAAGTTTGTATGTTCAACCTTCTCATTCAGCGAACAAACAAAGAGAATCCAGATTCAGACAAGTGAGCAAACAAAAATCAAGTCAAATGTAGCATCTATCGCAAAAGCCATTAGATGGATGAAAAAATTTACTGCCATTACAAATTTTGCAAATATAAGTAATGAAGGAAGAAAAAAGAATGCACTCATCACTGATGTTTAAGCAAAAAGACAGTAATAAAAGCCAGTTTTTGTACATACCAACTCAAAGGAGGTCTTCTTTCATAAGCTTTTCCTAAACCTTGTTCCCCAATCTATGTGCCTTTAACTCGTCAATCATAGTTGCGAGCCTTTCAAATCTAGCTCCAAGCTCCAGCTGACGTTTCTGAAATAAAGAACTACTGCTAGCACATTCATCGCCCACGAGGTTTACAATGTTCTCATCTGACTTCATGGTATTAACATAGCTTTTTTGTGCAATTGGAGATTCAAAATGTTGAGCTTGACTTGATAATTTCTCACTGTCACTGCCTTGTATAATCCCAAAGTTCTCATGCTTCTTGCGAAATTTCAAAATCTGTGATACAGTTAGTTCATCCTCATCAATAGGATCTTCAGCTTCCATTCTTTTACGTTTGGGAGGAAAACCAGGAGGTACAGAGGGGTGATTAGCCCTCGATAGCAAACATTTCGAACACTTTGTTCCTGTTTTTTGTGGCACAGCAGCTTCCCTTGCATCTTCAAGACCTGACACTGATTGCTTCCACCACTTCAAGTACTTTGTGGTAACATCTGCCTCCACAAGTCTAGATGGAAGATACAATTTTACATTCTTGATTTCCTTGTTGTAGTCCCAGGCTGTATCCGAATTGCGGTTAGCTCGAGTAACAGAACATGGAGGGTCTTGATCATATCCAAATTGCATAGCAACCCGGTGCGGAAGGTAATGCTCTATAGTATAAAGTCCAACTAGCTCACTGGCCCTCAAGCATCTCACAAATGAGAGCAATTCATCATCCAAATCAGGTCCAATCAAAACCCACTTTTCCTCTTCTGGATAGTATTTAGGGAAATTCCAGTTATCAGTGACCAAGGCATAAGGGCGCCACAGGAAATTTTCTCTGGCTGACTCTAAAACCCTTCTTAAGTTTTCAACTCTCACACCATTCACTTTATCCCATCTAGCCATTCTTGGCTCAGATGAGTTTATAGGATTTGGGTTTTCTGGCTTAAGTTCTGAGAATCTTTCCCAAGCCCAAACCTGAACTAAATGAAATGGTGACTTCAGCTTGAGGGTGAAATCTAATTCCTTTGAGCCTACAATTGCCTTTTTCAACAAGCTCAAATCTTTATAAATGCTAGCAAGAACAGCCGGTGCAAGCGCAATTCGGGTCCCCCTAGCTAAATGGATTGCAACAGAGAAAACAGAATTCTGTATTGAATTACGAGAACCAACAAGAACATACCTCGACAACCAAAAGGCAAGAAATGCTTCGTGCTCGAATTCATTCCCACTGTTCATGAACTTCTTCATCCACAAGTTTGTGGTAACCTCTCTAGTCCCACTGCTGTAAATTTCTTTTTGCCCCTCAATGAGTTTCTCTTCGACTTCTTTCATTTGTTTCCTCTGAAGAGGGCTTAAAACAGAGTCCCCCAAAGCCGAGAAACCTCCCAAAACCATAACATCCTCCAATGTGATGGTTGCTTCACCCCATGGAAAAATGAAAGTATTGGTATCAGAACACCACTTCTCAGCAAACCCAATAACAAAGTTGGCTACTTTTCTTATTTCGTATGTTGAACTAATGATGGCTTCATATATACCAGCCTCCTTCCATTTTTTATGATGCACAGAAGCCATTTGATCAACCCAAGTTTTCCATTTTTTTTGGCTGGCGCTGGATCGCCATCCATAGTACTCAACCTTCAAATGCCACGTCTTACGTTTGAAATGGGTTCGGAGGGAGGAGGAAAAGCAACGAGGGAGCTCAAAGGGAGGTTCATCAATGGAAGATGACCAGGTGGGTTTTAGAAAGTAGGCTTTTTTACGAAATGGGTTTCCTCCTGTAGGTGAAATCATGTACTCTTCTCTCTCTTCAACCATGGTCTCCGGTGGACTCTCCATCACCAAAGCTCAAGACTTTTCTCTTTTTTTTTTGGTCTGAATCAAAGCTCAGTATTAAACAGAAAAGAACAAATTGGGTTTTGAAAATTCGTTCCATTTCCATTTAACTTCTTTATTGAGTAATATGAAAAGTGGTTGGTTTGACGACTCCAATTTCCATTGATGGAATCAAATTGAGAAAGACAGGAGGCTATTTTGTCTGCTCTGGAGGACTAAAACAATGATATGAAGCCTACTCTATTCTGCTGCGCTGTCACGTAAATGAAGGTTCAATCATAATCGTCCACCGTTTAGCTGCCTTCCGGCTTCTGCACAAAGGAAAGGAAGACTGAAACGCGGCTTCCTCCACCATTTAAATAGAAGAAATACTTAGTTACAATGGATATTTTTATTATCCCGCCAATACTGTTGTGCCACATGGAAGTGTTATAACACGTGTCATAATGTTATTTGCTAAGATAACAAAATAGTGTTATCATCTTTTTATGGAAGTCTTTCTCTTCAAAGAGAACATGTGCTTGGTTACGTTTTTACAAGTAAAAATATTAAATGCTTGAATTGATGGCTGTCTTGAACAATTTGGTTGTTGCTAATTGCATTATTGCTTCTAACCCAAAAAAGTTAAAGAAATTGCATTATTGCTCCGGAAGAAAGATGAAATAAAATTTATAGTTATTTTAGGAGCCATCATGAGTAACTTTCTGAATAGTTATTTTGTATTCTATAATCACTCCCCAGAGAGAGTGGCAATTCTACACTTTCTAATTTTTTATTCCAACCAAATTGACATTATCACTTTGTTGTTTTTTTTTTAAGAAAGAGATTTCATTCATAGAACCAAAGGTGTACAAAGAGTGACACGATACAGTGGTCTCGTTAAAATCTTCCTAGGACAACCTCATACGGCAAACTCCAGGAAAGAAAAGAGTACCACACATATCATGGTCTTGTTATCACATTGAATTCTACAACATATTTGGGTTTCTAATGAGAAAATCTATAATGAAGATTGCCAGCTATCTTCTCTAATATTGCATTTACTTTCTTGCCTTTCTCATTTAGTTTATGTCATCTGTATTCCACTCACACATAAATATATGTATTTAATGTATAATACTGATTTTTTGTTTGCGAATAGAACAAAGAGTTTCTTAATACATTAATACATAGATTTATGTGCGAGTGGAATACACTTGACATAAACTCAATTAGAAAAGGCAATAAGGGAGTGTATCTAGCATTCCTCATCTTTAATACTCCGATTTCTTTTCCAACCTATGTGACATTAATTTACACTACATTGTTGCATTGAAAATGTAGACCCCAATCTGACAATCAACTTTTTTTTTTCCTGAGCAAAAAAATGTTAACGGTGCCAAATTGGTTGGGATAAAAAAAAACTGAGAATTTAGCATTGTTTCCAATGCTTATATAGGTGGATATTAAGTATCTGCATTTTTTCCTTCTCAACTTTCTAGTATATACTGGATTGTACATGATTCATAATTTCATGAGTCCCATATCGTGTGATAGATGAGCAATGCTATACTTTCCAAAAAAGATTTTCGAAACCAACAAGCATGACATCACGTTGGATTTTACAAGATGAGATGGGAGTGAAACATGAAGGATACTAGCAGTTCATCAATGTTGTGATTTGTAATTTGTAAACCCATGTAGAGATACTATAGAATAAACTCATGGAGTGAACAGGTAGTGCAAATTTAATTTGATTTTTGGTGATTTTATGCAGGATCCTCTGCAACTTCTGTTGCGAATGGCGTAACGGCACTGTGGCCAGCCGATCTTTGCTCTTGTAAGTAAGCACATTGGAAGTCTTTTCCACTCATTGTGATTCTTGGTTTTCAAGTTCCTCTCCTAACTAATGAATTGATATTTTCTTTTTCTTTTTTGAACTGCAAAAGCATTTGATAGAAACAGAGGTGCATAGTTTCAAACCACAAAACCAATGAAATTTGTAACTAGAAAAATCATAGTTCCATTCAGTTGTTTCGAAAACTGAAGTTTACAATAGTATCCAAGATCTGCTGGAGAAATTACATCAATACTTACTTAGATTAAGAAGCTTCATGCCACGAAAATACCGGAGACTAGAATTCCTCAAACCACCACCAAAAAACTCAACTCCACAAGTTCAGAAGATGGTTGAATAACAAAAGTGGACTCAAGAATTCTGTTTTCATGGTCATTAAAACAAAAAACTATTAATTTGTTTGGTTGACATAGCACATTGTTAGGTAGTATGTTCAGTAAGATCGTAACTACAAAATCTATTGGCCTATGTGCTATGTAGGTTCAAGGCTTTGATCAACAGGTTAAGTTGTTACCAAAAGATTCCAGCAGCGTTATAAGCTATGCATAGAATATATACAAAAGACCAAGTTTCTGATATTTCAAGAGTTCGATTCTCGTCCTCAATTTTCCCTGCATCAGAAAAAGAAAAACTCGTAACTCGGGATTTGAAGAGGCTGATTCCGTATGTCAACAAAAATACAATGCAACTGTAATGTGGAAGCAAATAAGATTCCGTTCAACTTGACTTGTCAACTAGCAAATACCGATATAGGAAGAAAACAACTGGTAAAGAAATATGAAATGCAATTAACACTGATTTTATACATAAGTAGAAGCTTAATGACTTTGGGTGTTGTGTCATCATAAGTTACAAGACGGAGTTATAACATATATCATTTGTTTTTCTTATGTCAATTTCCTAGCTTCTTTGAGTATAAATAGCACTGCTTAGAAGAAAAATCTTCTAACTAGAAGTGAACATTAACCTAAAATTGCTTGTCCGTTAACATGCGATCAGTTGTTCACTATTCAGAATGTTGAGCTTTTCATTCTACTGAAACAGTTAATCAAGTTTGTATGTTCAACCATCTCATTCAGCGAACAAACAAAGAGAATCCAGATTCAGACAAGTGAGCAAACAAAAATCAAGTCAAATGTAGCTTCTATCGCAAAAGCCATTAGATGGATGAAAAAATTTACTGCCATTACAAATTTTGCAAATATAAGTAATGAAGGAAGAAAAAAGAATGTACTCATCACTGATGTTTAAGCAAAGACACAGTAATAAAAGCCAGTTTTCGGACATACCAACTCAAAGGAGGTCTTCTTTCATAAGCTTTTCCTAAACCTTGTTCCCCAATCTATGTGCCTTTAACTCGTCAACCATAGTTGCAAGCCTTTCAAATCTAGCTCCAAGCTCCAGCTGACGTTTCTGAAATAAAGAACTACTGCTAGCACATTCATCGCCCACGAGGTTTACAATGTTCTCATCTGACTTCATGGTATTAACATAGCTTTTTTGTGCAATTGGAGATGCAAAATGTTGAGCTTGACTTGATAATTTCTCACTGTCACTACCTTGTATAATCCCAAAGTTCTCATGCTTCTTGCGAAATTTCAAAAGCTGTGATACAGTTAGTTCATCCTCATCAATAAGATCTTCAGCTTCCATTCTTTTATGTTTGGGAGGAAAACCAGGAGGTACAGAGGGGTGGTTAGCCCTCGGTAGCAAACATTTCAAACTCTTTGTTCCCTTTTTTTGTGGCACAGCAGCTTCCCTTGCATCTTCAAGACCTGACACTAATTGCTTCCACCACTTCAAGTACTTTGTGGTAACATCAGCCTCCACAAGTCTAGATGGAAGATACAATTTTACATTCTTGATTTCCTTGTTGTAGTCCTAGGCTGTATCCAAATTGCGGTTAGCTCGAGTAACAGAACATGGAAGGTCTTGATCATATCCAAATTGCATAGCAACCCGGTGCGGAAGGTAATGCTCTATAGTATAAAGTCCAACTAGCTCACTGGCCCTCAAGCATCTCACATATGAGAGCAATTCATCATCCACATCAGGTCCAATCAAAACCCACATTTCCTCTTGTGGATAGTATTTAGGGATATGCCAGTTATCAGTGACCAAGGCATAAGGGCGCCACAGGAAATTTTCTCTGGCTGAGTCTAAAACCCTTCTTAAGTTTTCAACTCTAACACCATTCACTTTATCCCATATAGCCATTCTTGGCTCAGAAGAGTTTATAGGATTTGGGTTTTCTGGCTTAAGTTCTGAGAATCTTTCCCAAGCCCAAACCTGAACTAAATGAAATGGTGACTTCAGCTTGAGGGTGAAATCTAATTCCTTTGAGCCTACAATTGCCTTTTTCAACAAGCTCAAATCTTTATAAATGCTAGCAAGAACAGCCGGTGCAAGCGCGATTCGGGTCCCCCTAGCTAAATGGATTGCAACAGAGAAAACAGAATTCTGTATTGAATTACGAGAACCAACAAGAACATTCCTCGACAACCAAAAGGCAAGAAATGCTTCGTGCTCGAATTCATTCCCACTTTTCATGAATTTCTTCACCCACAAGTTTGTGGTAACCTCTCTAGTCCCACTGCTGTAAATTTCTTTTTGCCCCTCAATGAGTTTCTCTTCGACTTCTTTCATTTGTTTGCTCTGCAGAGGGCTTAAAACAGAGTCCCCCAAAGCCGAGAAACCTCCCAAAACCATAACATCCTCCAATGTGATGGTTGCTTCACCCCATGGAAAAATGAAAGTATTGGTCTCCGAAGACCATTTCTCAGCAAACCCATCACCCAAGTTGGCTACTTTTCTTATTTCGTATGTTGAAGTAATGATGGCTTCATATATACCAACCTCCTTCCATTTTCTATGATGCACAGGTGCCATTTGATCAACCCAAGTTTTCCATATTTCTTGGCTAGATCGCCATCCATAGAACTCAACATTCAAATGCCATGACTTTGGTTTAAAATGGGTTGGGAGGGAGGAGGAAAAGCAACGAGGGAGCTCAAGGGGAGGTTCATCAATGGAAGATGGCACGGTGGGTTTTAGAAAGTAGGCTTTTTTACGAAATGGGTTTCCTCCCGTAGGTGAAACCATGTGCTCTTCTCTCTCTTCAACCATGGTCTCCGGTGGACTCTCCATCACCAAAGCTCAAGATTTTTCTCTCTTTTTTTTGGTCTGAATCAAATCTCATTATTAAACAGAAAAGAACAAATTGGGTTTTGAAAAGTGGTTCGTTTGACGGGTCCAATTTCCATTGATGGAATCAAACTGAGAAAGGCAGTAGGCTATTTTGTCTGCTCTGAAAGACTGAAACAATGATATGACGCCTACTCTATTCTGCTGCGCTGCACGTAAATGAAGGTTCAATCATAATTGTCCACCGTTTAGCGCCCTTCCGGCTTCTGCACAAAGGAAAGGAACACTGAAACACGCGGCTTCCTCTACCATAAGTGTCATAGCGTAGCCAATGCTATTGTCGCACGTGGAAGTATTATTATGCGTATCATAGCGTTATTGGCTGAGATAACAAAATAATATTATTCCCATTTCATGAAATTCTTTCTCTTCAAAGAGAACATGCTGGTTACTTGTTTACAATTAAAAATATTAAATGCTTGAATTGATGGCTGTCTTGAAGAAAACAAAAAATATAATGACAATTTGATTGTTGTTAATTGCATTATATGCTCTGGAAGAAAAATGAAATAAAATAAAATTTGATAGTTATATGGGTGGTGCTAGAGGCACTAGCAAGATTAACTCTAATAGAGGTGGAGCCGCTAATACAACGGGTCCCACGCTCTATTAGAGAGTTGGTGCAAGTTAGTCTTGCCAAAGTTAGCGCTCTAATATTTTCCTTCATTAGGAGTCGTCATGAGTAACTTTCTGGATCCCAGCCAATTTAACAATACATTTGGTTTTTCCATGAGAAAATCTATAATGAAGATTTAATGTCATTCAGTTTTTGGTTTGCGAAGAGAGCAAAGAGTTTCTTAATACATTAATACATAGATTTATGTGTGAGTAGCAATAAGAAAATATATCTAGCATTCCTCATCTTTAATACCCCGATTTATTTTCCAACCTATGTGACATTAATTTACACTAAACTGTTGCATTGAAAATGTAGAGCCCAATGTTAATAGTGCCCGATTGGTTGGGATAAATAGCTAAGAACAATGCTTATATAGGTGGATATTATCTAATTTTTTTCTTCTTCTCAACTTTCTAGTATATAATAGATTGTACATGATTCATAATTTCATGAGTCCCATATCGCCTGATAGATGAGCAATGTTATACTTTCCCAAAAAAAAAAATCGCAACCAACAAGCATGATATCACGTTCGAATGAGATGGGAGTGAAAAGAAATAAATGGGAGGTTGATGTATGGATCGTGGCAAAGTGCGTTGAGAAAGTTTGGGTTTTTTGAGAAATTGGTGCAACCACGAAGTCTTCTCTCTCTCTTAAAGCTCAAGATTAAACACAGAGAGAGAGAAAAAAAAGAAGTGAGAATTGTTTCGTGCTTTTGTGTGATGAGTTTGAAACATCTTTATTTTAACTTGTTAAAATGCTTTTACATAATCTTTTTATGTTAACCTGTATGTACATTTATGTGTCACGCCGGCAATAGCTAGCTAGCTAGCCACTAGAGTTGTGATGTGTGAACCTGTGTTACAATCCCCAAGCTTTCTTTTTGTTTTTGGATTTGAACGAGGAGGACGACATGATTGGCTAAAACTTTTTATTTCATTTTTATTTAAAATTCTATGTCATCTCTGTTTAAAAGGAGTTACACGCTGCCCTTTTCGTCTTCTTCTTCATCTTTTTCATCCTTGAAATGGCAGAGGGAGCAGAAGTGTCACACTGCATATATGAAGAGAGAGAGGAGAATATGGTGTCTCCAAAAGATGAGAAACAAACAAGGAGAGTTGCAAGGTTCCTCAAGCCATGTGCCCTGAATTTCACCAAAGCAGTGGCACCTCCAGGCACCCCATTGTTGTGTGAAGTCTTGGATCACAATCTTCAGCAATGGTCCTCTAGGGTTCTCTTCAAAGGCTGGAAGATGCCCCAGGCAAAATGGGATGAATGGGTTAACAGGCTTGCAGGTGAGTACTGTTCTATTTGGAACCAGGCAGGGATTTGCGATGCTATTTTGAGTTCTAGATATGAGATTAGGTGTACCAACAAGAATATCCTACTTGGTTTAGTGGAGTTTTGGTCTTCAGAGACCAATACCTTTGTTTTCCCTTGGGGGGAAGCAACTTTTACCCTTGAAGATATGATGGTTCTTGGTGGATTTTCAGTCCTTGGGAGGCCTGTGACAAGGCCTGTTAATGGGTTGTTGGTGGAAATTGTGGAGGAGATGGAGAAAAAGAGAATAGAGATTTCGAGGACCAAGGCGAAAAAAGCCTGTCAATTTGTTTGGATCAAGCATTTCATGGAGCTGCAAAATGAGTACAAATATGAACATGTAGCATTTCTGTCGTTGTGGTTGTCAAGGTTTGTTTTTCCTTCTCTTCCTGAAGCTTGCATAGGGAGGCATGTTTTTCCCATTGCAGCACAGTTGTCACAGGGGACGAGGCTTGCTCTTGCCCCTGCTGTCCTTTCAGGTCTTTACAAAGACCTAAGCTTGTTGAAGAAACAAGCACTTTCTTGTAGGGAGGAGATTTCAGTTCCTGGTCCATTTCAGCTTTTGCAGTTATGGGCTTTCGAGAGGTTTCAACCTCTATTAAAGAGTAACCCAAATGCTCTGAAACCAGGGGAGCCTCGTGCTGCCCGGTGGCACAGATTACCTTCTGGAGCAATTAGTCTCCCTCTTGTAAGAACTGTTCTTAAGTTGCAAGAGAATTTTCAATGGCGTCCTTATGCTGCTGATTTGATCAATTGGAGCCATTCGTCGTACTATACAAAGAACAAACCGTTGTTTTTTCATAGTGCCAAGCACTCAGATGAGAATTTACGATCTTATTTTAGATGCTTGTGCACTTCTGAGTTGGTTGGAGTAGAGCATTGTAAAGAGGAGTATTTTCCAAACCGCGTGGCCATGCAATTTGGAATGGATCAAGACCTTCCTGGTGAATTTTCAAAACTGTATTTTGCAGGTACCAATGTTAGTTTCTTTGTCCCTCCAAGGTCCTTTGAGCCGAGTGTATCGGCTAGGTACTTGCATTGGTGGAAAATATCTAAGTCTGCTCGCGCAGATACAATCAAGAAACACGTCAAAGTGCCAATACAGAAGATTGAAAAGTATAATGCCTCCATCGCGGAGAGGAATGTTCTGGTGCATAAGGCATCACCACAAACTTTGGAGAGGTCTAAACCTGAAGAGAGCCGCTCCTATGTGATTCCTGAGGTCCCTGGAAAATCCAATCATACTGTAAAGAGAAAGGCCTCAGCTACTCCTGCATTTCCTAAGCAGGTTAAGAAAGAGTCAGCCCTTGATTATAGGGATGATGATCACATTCCACTTTCAGAACGTTTGAGACATCTTGGAAACAAACCAGCTTGTTTACATAAGGCTTCCACAACCAGCCGACCAACAAAATTTGTTTGTTCAACCTCACCTGTTCAGGACAAGAATGTGAAGAAACGGAAGTTGGCCACAACAACTGAAGGGCCTGCTAAGAAAATAACTGCTGGTGATTTTGCTAAAAATCTGGTGAAGAAAGAGTCAGCCCTTGATTATAGGGATGATGATCACATTCCACTTGCAGAACGTTTGAGACATCTTGGAAACAAACCAGCTTGTTTACATAAGGCTTCCACAACCGGCCGACCAACAAAATTTGTTTGTTCAACCTCACCTGTTCAGGACAAGAATGTGAAGAAACGGAAGTTGGCCACAACAACTGAAGGGCCTGCTAAGAAAATAACTGCTGGTGATTTTGCTAAAAATCTGGTGAAGATTGCTAAGAAAGGGAGGAAGGGTAGTGATAATAAGGCAAGTGTAGAAGTTAGTGTACCTTTCAGGATGGAGCACAAGCATAAAATGGAAGCTAAAGTATCAGGAAAAGATGCTGCAAAAGAAGGGAAGAAAGCAATGGCTAAAGGGTCTCTCAACAACCCTATGGGGGCTGATGACCCTAAAAGAATGCCTAAAGGGTTTCTCAAGAACCTGGTAGCGGTTGATGACTGTATGGCGAATGCTACAAATCAAACTCAGGGAGTTGGATTACTAATGAGGGTTCAGAATATTGAGAAAATTTTGGGGGTAAAAACTTGAACGGAAACAAAGTCCACAGGACACAAGTATCATGCACATATGGACTTTTTGGTGGTTTGGTATCTGTTAATGTATGCATTTTGCTTTCTTAGTTGGTTCACTGTCTTTGGATGTACTTAGAGCCGTGATTTTGCCGTAATGGTCTTTTGTTAAACCATTTATAAACAATTCCTGTTCCGTATCAGTAGTTAAATTTGTTACAATCAATAGGAAAATCTAGGTGTTTATGTTTCTGCCGAGCTGAATAATATTATTTTAACTAGATACTAGAAAGTTATGCATTGTGCAAATGTAAGTTTCTTTTTTGGCTGCAGATTAATGGAAGTTACAACCGAGAGAGAGAGAGAGAGAGAGAGAGAGAAATTACTATAGCAATCTCAAGTTTTGAGTACATTATTAATAATTTTCATAGAATTAAACATAGCAGATTGCGCAGAAAATCCCATGGTCTAAATGTTAAAACATTGCTGTCAAAGCAATTAATTTACAGTGCCAGCAGAATTCTGGAAAGATTATGTGGAGATGGTTGGAAATGCTTGGACGGGTTTTTGCCAGTTAAAGGAAGGTTAACTTTTTGGTGATGGAAATAATAGCAGGTTGTATTTTTGGCCTGCCCTGGCATTAACGCAAATAGATGGGGAAATATTGGAAAAAGAAAAAGAAAATAACAAAACCATTTTATGATTGTTAAACAAAAACAAATAGCTGCCTGCCTCTCTTTATTTAGCAAAATTGACTAAGTCTGTTTTCGCTGTCCGAACTCGATGGTTTGGATAGAGGGATGAAGCAAAAGAAACAATGTGAGGGATCAAGCTCTTGTTCTTGAAGGACCAGAAACTAGCATTCTGGTTTTTCCAGAGGCAAGGGTGTTTGATAAGCTAAGCAGATTGATATCTCCGTTTTTTCCAAGCAATTTCTCGACACGTCTGCGCTTGTTCTTTCCTGAGTTGAAGCATATCAAACAATTTTGTAATTTCATGTTAGATTCCATGCAAGATTTGGATGACAATTTGAAGGTGGCTGTGATCGGATTGAAGTTGTAGCCAGAGGGAAGGAAAATGATGAGTTGCTTCCAATGTTGCATGTCAGAAGATAAAATCGCCAGGAAATCATTAAAGAAGAGCATCAAGGAATACCATGACACCAAAACTTTAGCCTCATTTGCAAACATCTCCTTCAAAACTGGTAAGTTCTTTTTTAACATTCTTGACGTAAATCTTCCAAAAAAAAAAGTGGCTCCATTATAATAAATGACAAACAAACATAAACATATACATATACATATACATATGTGTATGATTATTCTCTATTAGGGTAAGGACCTTAGATGAGAATCTATTATTCAACCATTAAATTGGATATATTATAGGATGCTCTCTCCTTGGTGAGCATATGCGATGTGTTGCACTTGCAGGGGATTGTGTGCAGATGAATTCATCCGTAATTGATTTATGTTGTCTTTTAACACTTTGCATCTGTTAATCATTTGTACACAATTAAGGGTTATAGTTTTATTAGCTAATAAAAAATATTTTTAAAAAAATCTTAAGTAGGTAATTAGGAAGATTTTTACGGCAAAATCGTAAAATTATTTGCCTTAAGTTTGATGGAGAATTTTCCCTTTGAAGACTAAGATTGGTTAAAGCATACAAAATCAACCTTCAGTACTTCTTGTTACCTTGTTATATAAGTATCATCACACGTATTACCATTGATGGTAAAATGATCCCTTTTATTAAATTTGATGATGATTTTACTGAAAATGTTCTAATTTGTGATCACAAATTGTCACATCTTCTGAAAGTAAGTTGGCTGAAAATCCTGATTAGTATACTAGTAACAAGCAGCTAGCCTATACAAAACGGCAAGTTCAAACTGTTGGCCTCAAAGTTTCAGAATTTAACATGCAGATAGCAGCAGGAGGAAGTACATAGCTGAAGAGATAGCAAAGGTTGGCAAAGGAAATATTTCTGCTCAGATTTGTACTTTCCGGGAACTAAGCGTTGCAACTAACAACTTCCATCCAGACAATTTGCTAGGCGAAGGCGGTTTTGGGAGAGTTTATGAAGGGAAACTTGAAGACACAGACCAAGTATAAATTTCCATCCATCTCTTAATTTGATCTCTCCATATATACACTGATTAAGTTGGAGCATAATCCATCTTGTTCACTTGTTCAGGTTGTTGCTGTTAAGCAACTAGACAGGAATGGGTTCCAAGGAAATAGAGAATTTCTTGTAGAAGTTTTGATATTGAGTCTTCTTCACCATCCCCACCTTGTCAATTTGGTCGGATATTGCGCCGATGGTGATCAGAGGATTTTGGTGTATGAGTACATGGCGAATGGGTCCCTAGAGGACCATCTTCTTGGTATGCACCAATTTAATTCATTGCATTTGCATCTGCATTAGAAAATGACTACTCTATTCTCAATCTGTTTGAGATTTTTCCTTTCTGAGCGCTTATTTGACTGACAAGTTTAAATTTAGTTCCTAATTTGGTTTTGCACTTCAGTTAGTGTAAAACTATTTTTTTTTTCAACCAAAGATCATTCTGAGAACTGCCTCTGTAAGTATATATTAGTAAGATTTCTTAATAATTGTGTTCTGATCACAATCAAAACTTCGGTCCTCAGATTTAGGTCCGGGAAAAAAGGCCTTGGATTGGGAAACTAGGATGAAAATTGCAGCAGGGGCAGCAAAAGGACTTGAATACTTACATGAACAAGCCAACCCCCCTGTGATATACCGCGATTTCAAAGCTTCCAACATTTTATTGGATGAGAACTTCAGTCCAAAGCTCTCTGATTTTGGTCTGGCAAAGTTAGGCCCAACTGGGGATAAGACTCATGTATCCACCAGGGTGATGGGAACTTATGGCTACTGTGCACCTGAATATGCACTGACAGGGCAGTTGACAACAAAATCCGACATTTACAGCTTTGGAGTTGTGTTTTTGGAGATAATCACAGGAAGAAGAGTTATAGACAACAACAGACCAACGGAGGAGCAGAACTTAGTTACTTGGGTATGTTCAGAATCTTGTAATCTTCCAAAGTTCTGCAATATTTTTTGTTAGACTATTAACCCTTCAATCCCACAAAGGTGTACAGTAAGTTTCATTTTCCTGCAATAGAGAATTGAAGACTTAAAATTATTGATATATACTCATCTTCTTTTGCAGGCACAACCATTATTTAAAGACAGAAGGAAGTTTACATTAATGGCTGATCCATTGCTAGAAGACAAGTACCCTATAAAGGGTCTTTACCAAGCTCTTGCTGTTGCAGCAATGTGTCTCCAAGAGGAAGCTGCTACAAGACCTCTGATCAGTGATGTTGTAACAGCGCTAGAGTATTTAACTGTAGACAGCATTGCTGAAACTGGTGAAAAGAATGGTGATGGAAATGTTGAGAGTACTGATGATGGTGCATTTGAGGGGTAAGGAGGGTACATAACCAGACAGTACAATGAGCCAATGAGTATGAGTTAATGTTTCATGAACTCTATATGATCATGTTATCAACACCAAAAAAGAAAGAAAAGTTTGATCATCTTGTAGCTGGCTAAGCTGCTCTGTAAAAACAAACCCCATGCCATTGCCATTGTTTAAAAAAAATCACTTCTTTTGTCCACATTTGGTTGTAGCATGATGAAGTTTTGGTGATTTTCTTGATGAGAAGGAGGAGCTATCACAAAAGAATTGGTTAAGGGTGAGGCACTTTAACCAAGCAGAGGCCCAAATGGCCTATAAAAAGAAGAGAGGAGAAGAGAAGAACAAACCCATCCTTGCAGGTTACAATTACAAGTGCCATAAAAAGGGCATTTCCAAATTGTCTGCTATTAATTTGTTGTATCAAATGCCAAAAATGTAGCTATCTCTATACTTCAATGATGTTCTATTTGTTTTGTTGTGCCAAAATTTGACTTCAATATTAAAGGTTAGAATATATGTATTAGGATCTTCAACCTAAAAAAACTTAAAAGAAAAATTACTATATTTCGAAAAATGACATGAAACATGACAGCAGGCTCTTTGTCAACCATTTTTTACCAAGTGTCAATTATGCCATGACTTATGTTACGCTAAATAAACGGAAGTTAATAAAAGGAAAATACTTGCCTCCTTTCCTGGAAGTAGGAACTCCTACTTTCCTACTAATCACAGTTTGACATGTGTGTTGAGATTCTTATTTTTGTGTTTTTGATGAATTATTTTTGCATTTGTCAAACTTTGATTTGCCAAGAAGTAGGAATGCCTCCTTCCATGTAAGGAGGGAAGCAGCGTCTTAATATAATAAGCGCAAAATAGTAATGACCAATTATGTCCTTTTTCGAATTCTTCTCGACTTCTCCAATATAATAACTGCCTCACATACATAGCATGTGTTAAATTACTAGTGCACATGTAAAATATATACTATTCTTTCTTAATATTTAGGTGTTTCCAGTCTAAAAGAAAAAAGGTTTGTCAAGTATTGTTGATCCAACTATTGGAGATGCAGCGCAGGCTGTTTGTCTCCACCAAAAAGACATTATTTTTGTTTTTTGGAATTTTTTTATATAAATATTTAGGGGTCTATGGAGTATGGTACATTACATGCTGTGTGCAGTGCACGTGCAACATAGGTGGCAGAAACAACGGGATTGTTCTTTGCCGCTTGCTCACTTTACAAATTTGAATGACACGCTGCCCGCCAAAGCACAGTTGGAAATGAGCCCAAATTCTTAGATTGGTTATGTTTAATGTGATTGTTAGTTATGACTACTTTTTATGCAAAATCAAACCAAACTGATTATAATTTGTGCAGTTTTTTTTTTTTTAATCATATGGGGATTTGATTTGTACGAACCAAAGAATAAAATATCCATAATATCCTCGACATTTTCACGAAATTTCCGTATTTTTGGACTACAGATATTTCCGATACCATCGATATTTTAGATATCCATGAACCAAAATATCGATAATATTGACGATATGGACCGAAATATCGATAATATCCCGATATTTCCATCGAAATTTCCGTATTTTTGAACTACCGATATTTCCGATATCATCGATATTTTATTCCTTGGTACAAACCGACCCTAAATGCGTTTGGTAGCTACAGAGATGTGTATCGGTTTTTTGTGTGCATAAAACTATGGAATTACTTTAAATAATAATTTTCTTATTTGTTTATGAGGAGAATTAAACTTTCAATGTTGTTATTCCCACATACTTGTTCTTTTTCTTCGCCCACATTATTTCCCTATCCCCATTAAACTTTAAAAAAAATAGTCTCCTTCCATCTACATATAAAATCTACAATACCCCTTAAATGCGTTAATTCAAACATAATAAACACTGCTCTCGCCTTCGAGGTTATTATTATCTCACCCCTCTCTTCCTCCATATGTTCTTTCCCCAAAGACCCTAACTTTTTTTATGTCGCCAAAATTTTCATCATACAAGTCAAAAAGAGTGAGTTTAAAAGTTCTAGCTGATACAAAAAATAGGGTGATCTTTAGGAGACCAGACTTTCATTGTATCTGCAACTCTACAATAGATGTGGAGCCCACCAATACAATGGGTCTCACACTCTATTAGAGAGTTGGTACACAAGTTGGTACACCAAGTTGATCTCCCTAGCATTTTCCCAAAAAATATGGGTTTTATGATGATCAATTCGATGATGGAGGGGAGCAATATGTAACCTTGAGTAACTTTTGTCATACAAGTCCAAAAAGAGTGAGTTTACATAAATGAATTCATATGTGTAGATGTATCCAATTGAAACTTTGGAAGACTTTTTTTAAGTGAGTAATTTTCATAGAGTTGACAAATTCTTAAAAATCACAAATGAACTTTTAAATACTAGTTCTAAGAAAAAAAAAACTTTTAAATACTTTTTAAGAGGTGACAATTGGATACCTCTAGACTTTTAAATTCTATAAAAGTCTTTATAAGTATGAATTGGGTGGTATTCTAAATCATGGAGAACTAGCCCATGAGGAATCCACCTTTTTTGCCCATTATATCCTCACACAAATGTTAAAATTTCAAATTTGCCATCCACTTTAACTCAATAATTTATTTAGAACAAGTGCATTTTAGTAATCAAACTAGTTTCAATTCCGATTAATGAGAATTTAGTAAACAACTAATAAGGAATCAATATAATTCCTACCCTGATTTCATATAGTTTAGTAAACAACTTTAATGAGAATCCGGATTTCAATTTCTCATCAATTCAATTGCTCACCAATTTTATGCAGGAATAAATTTATGGCTATATAAATTATTAAAAGAGGTGGGAAATACCAAAAATAGGAGGAATAGCGCCATTCTTAAACTTGCACAAAAAAAAAAAACTTGAAAAAAGAAGAAGAAAATCTTACAAAAACACACATTGCGGCGTCTTTTGAGTTCTAAAAACAACTCTTGCCATTCTATCGAGGATGACATTGTTTGAATTGAATGACCTAGTTTTTGGATACGAATGAGACCGAATTTTAAAATTAAGCTTGATAAGATAATTCATAAACTTTAATGGTGGAAGTATAATTAAGCAAAATCAATAAAATATTAAGTAATTATTGATTGATTAAAGTAAGTATGACCAATAATGTTGTAGTTCAGTGCGACAAATTAACAATTAGCTTTAGTGGCCCCAAGCACTTGTAAATTATAATGAAATAATTGCAGAGACGAATTCAATAACAGCCGTCGTCAACAAACCTAAACCCTTCATCAAGAAAAAGCTAACCCCTCTCCTTGCATTTTGGCAAGTTAAGCCAAGGATTATTAACTACGGTAAGGACGATAGATAAGGACATCTGGTCATAAACCCTAATTCCATGCTTGCATTTCAAAACTACAATTCTTCTTTTCTCCTCTTCATCTCTTAGACATCTTCACAATCTATAAAATTATTATTTAAATTTCTAATTATAGAATATTATGCGAGCGAGCCGGAATTTTTTTTCTCTTTAATTTGATAAAAGAAGGATGAGAATCGAACTCTAATTGTGAGAAGAGGAATGCTAGCAATCTTCTATCTAATCTTCTCTTTAACCTTCTCCATTCTTTTCATGACACGTGACATTTTTACACTTAAAAAATGGAGATTTTGAAATAAAGGTTGTCTAATGTAATAATGACATTGTTTTAAGTGTAGAAATTGTGGCGTGTAAATGAAGAAAAGGAGAATATCCAAAAAGAATATTAGAGAAAAGTTCTTAGCGTTCCTCATGAGAATGTATGATCCTTGATCATCATCCTGCTAAAGACAAGACCATCGAATTAATCAGTTTAATATTTACATATAAAGTTTGTCTATTGGTTAAATTAAAAAATAAATAAATAAATAAAAGCAAACCCATCACATGTCCAAAGGACCACAAAAAAAAGGCATATCTGTAATATCCGAAAGTTTTAACCCTTAAATGGTAAATGACCCTTTTATTTTTAGATTTTAGTATTAACAATTTGCAGAGACAAATATTTGCCAGCCATTTGATATTTGGGTTCTTCCCCATATTTTTCTGAGACAGAAAACCCCAGGGTTTAGCCTCTGCAGTCTTTGCCTTCGTCATCTCTCTCCTCTCTCTCTCTCTCTCTCTCTCGTCATGGCCTTGCTCTGCTCTTCTGCTTCAAACTCAGACCCACTAGTCCCAGACCCCAAATAACCTCCCATGAATACCCACTTTATCTACAGATTTGTTACCAAAGCTTTCCAAGACGGCTGCTTCTCTAACCCCCTGTTGCTGTTGGAGTTGGAGTTGGAGTAGTAAGCTGGCCAAAGTTGCTCTTTCGAACCTCATGGCTATGGGGTTCTCCTCAATCCCAACCAGCCATTTAAGACCTTCTTGCCCTTCTTATTTCTCTGTATTCGGTTCCTGCCCCCGCTCTTCTTCGTCCAGGTCTCTATGGACTCATACCAGGTTTACTTCAATCTTACTCAGACTGCACTGTTTCCACTCTCCTTTTTTGTTCCTTCTAATTTTTTCTGTGTGCCTTTTTTTAATATTCCACCATACCCATTTGCTTATTTCTTGTGTTTTGTTTATAATTTTAGTTTTGTCATTTGCAATTTAATATGATGAAAGGTTTTGAGTTTTTGGGGTTTTGGGTCAAACAAAAATGGTTGTGGAGTTGCACGAATGTTTTGTTTAGGGTTGTATTGGTCATCTAGCTATCTTCTTTTGTTGGCTCGAGTCATGTAGACTTTGTTGGATTTCGTAGGGATACTTCAATTACTTGGTTGAATTATTGGTAAATTGTATTAATTTCATTTTAATCTGACTGTATTGGTAAGTACTTCTACGGAACTGCATATGCAATATTACTTGTATATTTATTTTCAGTTGGTGGAGGAATGTGAGTAGGAAGAGGAAGTGGGGAAGCGTGTTGGCTTTGGGATTTCAATGTTAGTTGCTAATGTATGTAAATTTGTAGTACAAATTCACAATTATGGGAATGCCAGGTTGCGTTTCAAGTTCTCCCATATGTTTTGTGCTTCCTTTGTTTGCATACTTAGAGTGCAAGGAGAGATCGATATACTGTTTGATTGATTTTTTGTTTTTTTTTTGTTTTGCTGCCTTTGATGTTGGAATTGATGAAAATTGCAGGCCAGAGGTCTGTGCAGCCAAAGCTGCTCATGATACTTTCTCAAATAATATGACGATCTCTTTGAATCCAGTTCACTATCATACTGAAGGAGAATCTAATGGCACTAAAAGTGCCTGGAACAACAAGGTTTGGGCACTGAGAGAAGAAAAAAAGGTAATGGAAAATTATTTTGGAAGGAACATCTCCCGTGCGGGAGGTATTAAAACGAATAGCCAAGAAAGGCTTGAGGGTTTCACACATGTCAGTACGTGTGATAAGTTGGAAGAAAATTCAGAAGGCTCATATTGCAAAATAATGGATTATGGACAATTGGATAAAACACCTGGTGAAGGAAATCATGTGGACAAGGTAAATGGTTTTGCACATGATGGTCTGGGTGTGACAACTTCCAGTAGGATTGAAAATATTAATCTGGAGAAGGTCAATGGTCATGCACGTGAGGGTCCAGGACAATTGGGTGTGGTTAATGGGTCACAATTAGGGAAGACCTCAAAGGTCAGGAAGGGGACTGATTCTGGACGAAATAAAGATGAAGCTGCTGATGTGATTAAAGGGGACAAGTCTCACACAAAAGCTTCTGCAATTAAAGCTGCTACAAAAGCAGATAATGATTGCAAGCAAGATCTTCGTATTAGGCTTAATACTATATATGACAAGGTTCTTGTTGTCAATAGTGTCTCTGTTGCAAAGAAAGTTGTTAAGATGCTTACAGATCAATACAGGAATCTTGTCCATGCCTGTGACACAGAGGTATCCATACCTCAAGTTTATCTCAACTTTGATTGATATAGTTCTCTGTGCAATATACCTGCACATTTTTTTGAACTTTCTTTTTTCCTTTTTATATATAAATGTGTGGCTTGTTTTTGGGTGCTTGGGATTTCTTATTTACTAGCTACTGTCTGGTTGCTAATAATAGCATTTTAACAGGTGGCTAAGATAGAAGTGAAGCGAGAAACACCTGTTGATCATGGAGAAATAATATGTTTCAGTATTTATTCTGGACCAGGTGTGGATTTTGGAAATGGGAAGTCTTGTATTTGGGTGGATGTTCTTGATGGCGGCGGCAAGGAACTTTTAATTGAATTTGCTCCTTTTTTTGAAGATCCCTCCATCAAAAAGGTTGTTTTTCTTTCTTATAAGGTTCTCTTGACTCACAGCACCTTCAAAACAACATAATCATCATTGGGTAGTGACAGTTTTCAGAATTGACTACTTTCTTTTGATTTACGATAATGACATTGCAACTCTCATGAAAAATTTGGTTCATATCAATCAGATATTTACAATTGTCCTTTTGCACAATTAAATTATTGATAACTGTCTTTCTATTTTCATGAGCCTTTCTTTTCCTTTCTCTTTATGCTTTTTTTCCCATTAATGCAGGGCAGTTGATAGAAATACCGTTTTGTGGCCTTTTTAATTTTTAATTTTTGCTTTCAGGACAGCTTCTGTTTCTGACTAACCAAGGATCAAGGCCTTGAGTCTGTCGAATATTGCACAGTACTATATGAGTTAAAAAATAGTATTAACTTTTCTTTTCTTTCTTCTTCTCTATTTTCCTTTTCTCTTAATAAGACTGGTCCAGTTGGCCTTTATTTTGTTGACTGTTTCACTTGGTATGTGTTTACTTTTTTGGCCCGGAAAATCACTTGGTAGATGTTTGATTAGCATACAAGGTGCATGCTTGATTGAGGAACAAACTTGATATCTTTTCGTAGGTTTGGCACAATTACAGCTTTGATAACCATGTAATAGAGAACTATGGGCTTAAGCTTTCCGGTTTTCACGCCGACACAATGCACATGGCGCGCTTGTGGGATTCGTCAAGGCGCGTAAAGGGAGGCTATTCTCTTGAAGCGCTTACACGTGACCCTAAGGTCATGTCTGGGGCGGAACAGTGTCATTTGAAGGATTTGGTTGGTAAAATATCAATGAAAACAATATTTGGCAGGAAGAAAGTGAAAACAGATGGAAAAGAAGGGAAATTGACCATTATTGATCCTGTTGAAGTGCTACAAAGAGAAGAGAGAAAACTATGGATTTGCTATTCTTCCTTAGATGCAATGAGCACACTAAATCTGTATGAGAGCATGAAAAACCAACTAGGCAAAAACCCGTGGGAAATCGATGGAAACCCCGTTTCTGGAAAATCCATGTTTGATTTCTATGAAAAATACTGGCGACCGTTTGGTGAGCTTTTAGTTCAGATGGAAACTGAGGGAATGTTGGTTGATCGAGAACATTTAGCTGAGATTGAGAAGCAGGCCAAAGCCGAACAAGTGGTTGCTGCTAACAGGTTTCGCAGGTGGGCTTCTGGTTACTGCACTGATGCCAAGTACATGAACGTGGGAAGTGATGTGCAACTACGCCAGCTCTTGTTTGGTGGAACTGTGAACAGGTACATATTTCAGCTAACCCCTTTAATTTTTTTAGTGTCAGTATGAGAATTTTCATGTTGTAGACAACTATTTTGGCAGATTTTATTTTACTAGGTGAAAGATGCTAAACACATTCTATTTTGAGGTCTTGGTTATATCAGCTGTAGTTGGTGACTGTGGAACAGAAGTAAAAAAACTAAATTTACTTGCTTCTAAATACAGAAAACAGTACAAAACCTTCTGATTACATCTTCTTGATTTTGTGTTCTCAAAATTTTCCTGTTCTTTTTAGCAATTTTAGTTCTCTGGCTCTGTTGACATAAGGAGCTCAGTTGCTATCTTGGTTATATCAGCTTTAGTTGGTGACTAGAACAGAAGTCAAAAAACTAAATTTACTTGCTTCTAAATACAGAAAACAGTACAAAGCATTCTGATTATCTTCTTGATTTATTGTTCTTTTTAGCAACTTTAGTTCTCTGGCTTTGTTGACATAAGGAGCTCAGTCTTTTGCTATTTGTCTTGGAATTTGAAAGTTTTACCTTTTATATGTATCCTGTGATATATGGTGGAAGATATGTTTAACTCTCATGAGCTTTATCTTTTTGTTTTTCCTTTTTTCTTAATAAAAAAGATATATGATAAGGTTAAGAGTGCAATTTTATGTAAGCGCCTGTTCAACAATATGCTTTGCTATTCTTGAGAGTTTGGTTAGCATGACTACATGCACAGGAAGCAGAAATTGTTGCAAAACTTTGTAAGAGTTTTGGTTCATGTGAGAGGAAACAGCCCCAGTATCCTGGATTAGAACCATAAGTCAAATCTAAAACTTAGGGTACAAAATCTAGATTTTATTGTAGGGACCACTTCTTGTGATAGAAAATGATCCCCAACTGCACTGAGATGTCTAATAAAAACACCAATATCCATATTAACTATTTTATGGTAACCAAACAAAAATTCAATTGCTCTAGTGTCTATGGGTCATTTGGAACATTAAGTGTCCTGCATTTGCATAGTAAGTTTACCGTTTATGCTATTCAAATGCAGGGACAGTACCAAATAAAAATCTTATTTCATGATACCATCCCCCTAGCCTTTCATAAGGCTAGGGAAGCTGTATAAATTTGACTTGATTGTATCCTGTTACAGCAAGGACTCCGATCAGGCTGTTCCAACTGAGAGGACTTTCAGAGTTCCAAACATTGATAAAGTGATTGAAGATGGAAGGGATACAACCCCAAAATATCGCAACATCACTCTGCATGGTATTGGTGTCAATCTTCCGGCTGAGATTTACACAGCAAGTGGTTGGCCCTCAGTTGGGGGAGATGCTTTGAAGATTTTATCTGGGAAGGTCTCTTCAGAATTTCATTTTCTGGATGATGACATAGATGTTGGAGATGCTTGTGAGACAGTGAGTGATGAATACTTGGTAAAACAAGAAAATATGTCTGAATATGTTGACACATCTGCTTATGGGCCGGCTTTTGAAGCTTTTAAATCAAAGGAGAAGGGAAAGGAAGCTTGCCACGCTATTGCTGCTTTATGTCAAGTTTGCTCTATCGATTCATTGATATCCAACTTCATCCTCCCTTTGCAGGTGATTTCTGCTGTTATATCACACTGTTTATGCTTATTAATATCCCACTATTTTCAAGCTAACTCCTTTTTCTCTAGTTTTTTACTGCAAATTTATGCGACACTTTACAATGATTTTGGTTTCTTTTTACTACAGAGCAGTAATATATCAGGCAAGAACAGGCGGATTCATTGTTCCCTAAATATCAACACGGAAACGGGGCGTTTATCTGCTAGGAGGCCTAATTTGCAGGTTTAATTAATAATCCTTTCAACTATTTTACAATCATCTATTTAATGAAGTTATAATCAATTGTTTATCCAAGACATTAACCATTCCCTTATGGATAATGGTGATATCTGGATAGTCAGCTTCTCTGATCATTAAAAGCACTTTGATTTTCAATCAAATATCTTGCTTCTGAACTAACATCTCCAACTATACCGGAAACTTGGGAGGTATGAATCTTCATTTTTCTTCTTTACTTCCTGATTCAGAATCAACCTGCTTTGGAGAAAGACCGGTATAAGATCCGTCAGGCGTTTGTAGCTGCACCTGGAAATTCTCTTATTGTTGCTGACTATGGACAGGTTAGTTGTTTATATTATCTGCTTAATACACGTTTTTAAAAATTTTAATTAATGTGTTCTTATGACAGCTGGAACTCAGGATTCTTGCTCATCTTTCCAACTGTAAGAGCATGTTGGATGCCTTCAAAGCTGGTGGAGATTTTCATTCAAGGACTGCAATGAACATGTACCAGCATATTTGGGAAGCCGTTGAGAAAAAGGAAGTGCTACTTGAGTGGGATCCTCAACCTGGTGAAGATAAACCCCCAGTTCCACTATTGAAGGTTAAAAAGTGTAATTTTTTTTTTTCCTAGTTTAGCAGTGAAGATTTATTGATGATAGTTGGAAAATTGAGTTTTGTGGTCTTTCTTTTTGTAGGAATATTTTTTATTTTCAGTCCAAAATAAAGAACATTCTTTCTTACATTTACATTTTCTGGCCTAAAATTTGCTTGAGGGAGCTAATAAGATTGTCGTTGGTTATTATAATTGAACCTTGGAAAATAAAAATGTTGTCTATTTCTTTATGTTGCTCTCTCTTTATTTCATGAAGAGTCGGCAATGTTTGCTTTGGTGATGTTTGAAAAAGTGAAAGTACCAAACAGATTTAAGCTAGTGGACGGAGCTGGAAAAGCTTATGTTCTCCCCTTAAAGATGACAATGCCTCCAGATTAATGAAACTGCTTCTGTTCCATGACTGGAGCTGGAATGTAACAGCTCCTGTCCATGACTGGAGCTAGGACTAAAAATGAAAGTTCTTAGTCATTCCAAGTGTGTATAAGAATGAATTGAATATTGATTCTACTACAATTAGGCTTGGGATAACCATTGTATGGAAAGATATCAAATTTGTTTCGTACCTTTTAATTTGATGAGCATGAAGTTTATGTATTTAATTTGTTCAGTTTTGTTTGTACATGTTTTTATCTCACCCAATATCATGTTGCAATTTTTCCAGTTGAATGATACTTGAAATATTGTTTTTCTAATTTGATACATGTATGTTCCATCTATTAGCTGTCAACATATTGATATTTTGATTGTTTTTCTGCCATTCTAATCTATTTTTTGGATGAGGTTACAACCATATGTTGATATGCTCATGTCCAAATAAAATTTTAGTAGCTCTGGATTCACTCTGAACACTATCTTCTGATTAAAAAACATTCCATGTTCAGGATACCTTTGCTTCTGAAAGAAGGAAAGCTAAAATGCTTAACTTCTCCATTGCATATGGAAAAACTCCAATTGGGCTTTCCCGGGATTGGAAGGTACGCAGCGCTAAATTTGGAATATAATAAGGCATTCATATTATTTTTTTATCAATTTGAATGATGCAGTAGGATATGGTGGTTCCCAGGTATCTGTTCAGGATGCAGAGAAAACAGTTAAGCTCTGGTACAAAGAAAGACAAGAAGTGAGCCTTTGGCAAGAAAAACGCAAAGAGGAAGCTACAAAGCATGGACATGTTCGCACATTGCTAGGACGGGCACGCTGGTTCCCCTCAGTAGCTCGTGCTAGTCGCGCTCAAAGGGGTCATATCGAAAGGGCTGCTATTAACACACCAGTGCAGGTTCTTCTCGTGCATTCTCTCTCTCTCTCTCTCTCTCTCTCTCTCTCTCTCTCTCTCTCGACACATGAGATTTTGATTTGTTGACTGCAACAGGGTAGTGCTGCTGATGTTGCCATGTGTGCCATGTTGGAAATATCCAATAATGCGCATTTGAATGATCTTGGGTGGAGGCTGCTTTTACAGGTTAACTCCAGTTTCCTTATTATTAAACTAGCTAACACTATGCCAATGTCATGAACAAAATTATAATCTAGAAAAAATATATAGCAGTAGAAATAATAAAAGCTAAGATTTTTAAGCAGCCTGTAATTATTAAGAACATATGAAAAGTGTTCCATGACAAATGAGAATTGCTATGTTTTGTACCTTTCATTTTTTGTGGGGAAAAGATAAGTAGCAAGAACAAAAATGTAGGAGATGGAGGCTTATTTTCCTCTTAAGAGAGTTTATAGAGTAAATGGTGGAAAGGAATATTTGATGAGAAATAAAGAGTCAAAGGGACAAAATATAAACACACATGATATCTGTACTTTTAGTTTCTGTGTTTGCTTCTTTTGCTTTCTCTCCTGATGTCCTAAATTCATCTTTCAATTGATCCTGCGTCAACTTCCCTTTAAATATTTGACTCAAGTGAAATGAAAGAACTATCTTCTTGTACTCTTTCTAAGCCACATTATCTGGCGCTGTCTTTTTTGATATGGTTATTTCTCAGCAATTTTGAATGATGTCTATAAATCTTCAATTTATTGGTCTATCTGTGCAAATCAATTTTCATCTTATGATATAAGTAGAACATGTGAGAATGATTCTGCTTGGTTTACTTCTTCACTTCCTGAATATATGTTATTTGGTTGTTTCAAAAGATTTGGACGTAATGTTTGGAGTGGTAATTCCATTGGCATCCACCATTTTGTTCTGTCATTCGGGGACATAGAATTTCTTCAAGTTTTTGAAAATTGAAAATAGGTGTAGGTGTTACGGACAAATTATGGAAATTTATTGGGAGGGAGGGTGTGATAAGATGGAAATAGGAGCATCATTTTTAGAGTTATTTAATAGTGGTTCAGATGTCATTTCCTTTTCAGCTCTAATTTTGATAGCAACCTTAAATAATGCTTTCCTCAATTAATTGCTTCTGTTCTTCATATTTCATCTTGGATTGACATGCTTCTTGATGCATTTACATTCACATTGAATAGGTTGAAGTTAGTTTAACTCGTGCAACAGTAAATCACTAACAATTTAGTTTTTACTAAGAAAAGGCGTAAAAAGATAAAGCAGTTTGTGTGGCTCTCTGTTATATATCTTTTTTGGAATATTTTAAATTAGAGGGTTAAAAAAAGGTAGCTATTGACGAGTTCTGGAAATTATCTTTTCTGGAAAGCAGGTTCATGATGAAGTGATCTTGGAAGGGCCATCAGAGTCTGCTGAAGTTGCAAAGGCAATAGTTGTTGAGTGCATGTCGAAGCCCTTCAATGGCAAGAATTTCCTTAAGGTTGACCTTGCTGTTGATGCCAAATGTGCACAAAACTGGTATTCTGCCAAGTAGATGGTGTGGATAATTACATAATTGGGCCTTTGGTTTTAGAACCTCTATGTTATGGGGGCAGTTAGTGTGTTATGCATTCGGGGAGCCATTTGCAATCTTGTTTTAATGGCATTCGCTCCTAAGAGGTTTTCTGCCCAAGGAATCAGTTTTTATAGCCTGTTGATCTGAAATTTTCCATCATCTTTGATGATGAGTTCGTCACATTGCAGCCAAGGATTACTAGAAGAGGGTTTCATCTGCTGCTTGGTAGCACTATGTGATTTTTAGACCATGGGGAAGTCTCGTGGAAAAGCATGCCTTGTATATAGATTAGTCTACTAACAATTAAACGCTCATGTTCTGTTGAACACCTCTTCTAACGCATTGTACTTTCCTTGGTGAAACTAATGTATATTTTGAACAAGAATGAAGAGCGATATTACGTTGCCTTAGTTTCTCCTCATTTCTTTTCTCTCTTGGTATAATACGTTTTCCTTTTATGAATTAGTTGGGGGAGAGAGAGGAATTGAGTCCAGACCTACATGAGGTATGTGCATGTTCAACCAAGGTTACAAGGGCACCATAAGAACCTTCAAACGCATCAACTACGGTCATGGATTGCCTATGAGCGACTGACAGCAACATACCTCATACTTGCAAATGAGACATTTGGGGTAACACTGACCACAATGACCGTTATTGTTAAAGTTGGATTTGTGTATTAAAGCCCTTAAAATCCCCCCATGCCCCACTTCTGATAAATCAAGGGAACATATTCACGCATTGAGGCATTTCCAACTTGAATATATTAATGCTCTATGGCATAAAGTATTGACTGATTTCTACGCAAGTTGCAGAGTAGTTTGACAATTATATAGGTTTATTGGTCATTAAGTTCAATCGTGCTATCTATAGATCAAATCATCCACTCAAAACGCAAAGTTCACATAGAATACAAATTGGCAAATGAACTAGTAACTATTTGTCATGCTGTTGCAAATTGATTCCCCAGGTTGATGCCAACTGCACCAAAAGTTGATCCGGCGTTGCACCTTCCCAGTCCTCAGGTGGATCCATTGCTAAAGAAGCTTCATGCAAATTCAATACAAGCTCCTTCTTTACTTCAGTGGGAAGGCCAAAAACATCTGATCCATTTTCCAGCACCATTTCAACCAACTACAAAATGGGAAAAGAAAAGGGGCTAAATCGTCAAATTCAAGTGAAACTGAGGCAGCTCCATAGACGAACACCAAAAGCAATAAAATTGAGAATTAAGAGTGTAACCCTTAAGAAGGAAACTAGTGAACTCATGAATCCTTCAAAAGAGAAGTTATCTTAGCTAGTAGAATAAGAAACAGGATTAAGAAAAACCTGATACCTGTTGAATCCAAGACAAACAGATGTCAAACAAGTTTGCCTCTGGTAAAAATTGTCCAACAGCATGCAAGACCTCAGTTGCTGTCTCATTTGAAAGTTGGTCAATCACAGGACCTGATCTGTCCATTAACTTTACAAGCAAGAGATCATCTCCTGTAGACAAAACTTCCACATAGGCTGTATCCACATATCCCACTTGAAGAGCATCCATTGCATTAGTCCAAGAAGTCCAGATTGGATTCCGCTCTTGGCCCACATTATCATCTTCCATAGCCTCTGCGGTCAATTCAGGTATAGCTACTCTTGTTGCTCTAGATGTTCCATTGTCCTCTCCAGCAACACGAATTGCTTCCAAGGTAGCCTCATCTTTTGAAGCTTGCCAAACACTTCTTGCGGAAGGCCCCTCACCAAGCCTAACAGGTCCAACCCCTTTATCCCATGCTCGCCTGCTGCCACCCTGATCACTCTCATTCTCTAATTTGGGGGGCCTACCATCCATAGGACCACCTCCTACAGCCTTCCTCGAACCAATCTGCCCATTTCGAGAACCACCACCATATGTAGAAAAATCCCACACCTCAGACATGTCAGATCTCCAAGGAGGGCCCCTTCCCCTCATGCCAGAAACAATTCCATCATTTTGGGCAAATCTTTCACCAAATGGACTTCTTCCATCCCCGCCTCGTCCAAACTTGGCACTAGTGTAATCAGGAAAACCATTATACTTTCCTAAGGGCCTATTAGAAGATCCCTCAAACCCCATTGCAAAATTACCACCTCTCCTCCCTGATGATATAGATAAATCTCGTGCCAGGTCTTCAACAACTCTCTCAAGACCCCTTACTCTGTTCTCCAGAGTTACCATGCTATCATGAGACCCACCCATGAAATCCTGCAATTTAAGAAAGGTATCGTATAATTTTGAGGAATATACATTAAAACCATTTCCACAGTGCAGAAACTAAAATACCTGTAGCATGCTCATCAGATGACCTTGTTGTCTCTCCAGCTGTAACAATTGCCTTTGGATAGCCAACCAATTTCCTTTGTTATTGACAAAGGCTCCTTCAGATTGACCATCAGTTTTTGAGAAACCTGCACGACTGCTAGATGACTCCCTTTGGTTTATGTCAATTCTATCATCACCATCAACGGCTCTCATTCTTGAGTCTTTTCCATTTGCCCTTTCTTCTGGCCATTTACCTCGCTCAAAGTCATCATGATCTCGCTGTTTAGAATACAGACCAGCAAGTCCTCTCTCTATGTTACGGTATTTACTACTGAAAGATCCCTGAATATCATCAGATTGGCTGCTTCCATTGCGGTTTAGCCTTTCCTTTGAATCTGTACAATTTGGCTCTAGTTCTACCTCATTATTTGATTTTGAAGAATTGAGATGTCTACGAGGAACAACTACCTCTACAGGCAATTCATCAGAACCCCTTTCTTCAAGTTTCTGGAAGAATTCTGGGTTTAACTCTTTGTCAGTTAAGACAGGTGGTTTCTTCTTCAGAAGTGCAACCGCTTTATCTGCAGTAATACCTTTGGATTTAGAAACAGAATCTGAAGTAGGGGATGAATCATTAGATGAACCCTTTGCTGCTTGCTCTGTTCTCTCACTAGGCTTTGGATTTTTTGACTCGTTCTTTTCGGACACCTCAGCTGATTCAGAATTTTATTTATTAAAAATTTGTTACTAAAAAATAATCCAGTGAGAGACAAAAGAATTAGAAAATAGGAGCATTCAAAAAATATATACTGATATACTGACCATGAGACAGGCCTTTCTGTTCATTTGGAGCTTCATCTCCTCCTTTCCCAGCAATCTTTTTCCAGAACTGCAATGCCTCTGTCATGCTATCTCTGACAGGTTTAATCTGTAAAACAAATCAAACATAATTTTGAACCCTAGGCCAAGAGAAATATATAGCCACCCTCCTATCTTTATAGCATATTTCTTGTATGGACGTTGGCTGATTTCAACAGTTCAATATTTCAAGTAGATTGCTTTTTCCTAACAGAGTAAAGTGAGAAACAACACTATGGGCCTATCTGAAATGTGAAACCAATATCCAGTATCCACATGAGGGAAATCTCTAGCAAATTAATCCAACATTTCTTGATAAGAGAGTTTATCTTCCATACTTTCACATACCCCTCCCTCTCCCAGTAAACAACCGAAAAAGTCCAAATATAGAAGTTCCACACGAAAAAAACTAATAAGGTAGTGAAATTTTTATATGCGTACTAATCCAATGACATACTGTTCAGGATTGAATCTCCTTTGAATAAATGTGTACCGGTTATTAATTCAAAGCCAAAGTTTAAAATAAATTGTTTATAATCAAGTGATCCCCACAACATTATTGAAACCTGGTAATCATTTAGTGTGCACAGATAGCACGGGAAAAGGTAAGTACTTGAAAGAATATGCAACAAAAGACTACCTTGTCAAAACGGCAAGACTCGAGCACAGTCAGGGTGGAAGCAGTTCTATCTGTGACCAAATTGCTTGAATGCAATGCTAATGCAATCAGCACATCAGCTGCTGCTTTACGTGTTGCCCAATCTGTACTTCCAAGGCATTCATGAATACTTTGTAGTATATTTTCCAAGCTTTGCGGTGCAATTGCTCCAACCTGCAACAAGTCCGTACCTCTTCAGATCACTAAAAATCCAAATAAATTATCCCAAGTATAGATCCAAGTGTTCAATTTATCCACCTACAAATCAGGAAGACAATGTATTTGTTCTCACTATATCAAACCCAACACATTTTAAGTTAACACTCCAAATTAGCTCTCTTCTCTGCTGTCTTTTGTTTCCTACAACTTCCAGCAATCAAACAACCACAAAGTCCCAACTTTACTATCAAATTCACAACAATGTACATGACTACAAATAATTTGAATTGGAAAAAGAAAGTGAAGCTACTTATTTAACCAACCAAGAAGCAACCACATAATACATGAAGCAAACCTGAGACAGACTTGAAACAACCGGCAAGAGCGATGCCTTAGCCAAGAAGTTAGGATTGTTAAGCAACTTGCAGATCCTTGGACACAGCTTCTGAAAAGAAGAGACAGGTGGATCCGCAGCGCAATCCACAATCTTAGCCATACACAACGCAGCACCAGATTGCACCCCTTTGTTCTGCTCCGCCATAGCCTCAAACAAAGGCTTCATAAACAAACCCACAATGGACCCAAGTACCCCATTGTCACTTACACTCTCTCCCTTCAAGTACTGCGCCGACAGCGCGCCAATGGCATCGCGACACGCGTCCCTGACGCCGGAATCGGCGTCTTTGAGCCTCTTAACGATGTGAGCAATGATTTTGGTCAAATGGGTCGATGTGAAATCGGGGTGGGAAGCAGAGACCAATGCGAGTAAGCGCAAAGACTCCTTCTTGACGGCTGGTTTTGGGTCAGCGGAGGCGTCGTAGAGACAATTAAGGAGCATAGGGAGGCCCTCGTGTGCGAGGGTTTGGATGATTTTCTCGAGATCTTCGACGGCGATTTGGTATGTGTCTCGGTCTGAGAGTTTTGAGAGGGATGTGAGGATTCTCTGCTTCAGCTCCACCATGGCTAAGTGGGTTGAGAGGGAGGAAGAAACAGAAGAAGAAGAGGACTTTGAAGAGGAGTTTGGGGGTTGCTGTGGTTGGGATGTTGGTGCATTTGAGGTTGACGGGTTTGGGGGTTTTGTGGGTTTTGAACTTCTGGGTCCTGCAAAACTCATGTTTTCAAGCTGTTTTGGTTTTTCAAATGGGAAGATGTGAAATGGAAATGGGTTTTCTCTGATTCAAAGATTTAAGCTTTCTAATTATGACTATAAAAAAAGATTTAAGCTTTCAGGCTTAAGCAGTGAGAGAGATACATTACAGAGAATGCTGTTGCAGAGCAGAAAGAGAGAGGGAGAGGTGGCCAGGTTGGGGTGGAGTGAGGGCTAAGGCTTAGTTAAGCTAGTGAAAGCAAAATCAAAGCTGCAAATTGAAAATGAGAGATCTGGGAGGGACAGGGTGAACAAAAGTATCAAAATGCCCCAGTGGTAATCTTTTTCCAAAATAGATTGGAATTAGACTAATCCATGTTTTTATTCTTTCAGGAAAAAAAAAAAACTTAAATGAGGCTCTATATATTTCACGTTTTAAATTACAGTCTTAATTGTTTTTTTTTAGATATTGGATTTTAGAATGAATTGATGTGTATAAGTGTATCAACCTAACCTGTTAGAATTTCGAATCAATTGAAATTAGGTTTTCTACATATTTAATTGTTACTTTTTTTTACCTAATAATTTTTCAAAAGTATAATAAAATATTAGAATTCAAAAGATTACTCTGAAAATTAATTTTTGATGGTGTTTAACTTTTCTTTATCTTTATTTACATATCTTATTTTTTTTTCAAATTTTGAAGATTGTTTGTGGGTCAAGATAAAGTTTGAAGTGATCGCTCATCAAAAATGATGTCGAGCATTTGTTAATCTGGGATTTGTTTTGGTTTGGATTGGAGGGGTCAATCATTAATATTTTAAGGAGTTGTGGAAGCGCAGTAATCAAAAGAGGACTATAGGCTTCACCAAAAAAAAAAAAAAGAGGACTATAGGCAATGTGAGGGCCACCATCAAATTATGAATATGAAGATAGCAACGTCGTGATTGGACACTGAAATTTTAAAAATAAGCAAGGTGGTTATAATTTTGACAATTACAAAAGAAGGGCCACATCTCACTTTGTAGTTGAGCTACAATAGAAGTTAATGAGGAATTCCTTCTTACGGGTAAGGAGAGATGTATTGTCCTTTTTGTTTGTTATATGGTTTTTTTATTTTTTTATTTTTTGGGTATGAACATTGTGATTGGGTTTTTATATTGCAGGGAAGGATTGTGACTTGTGGTGGATGTAAGTCTGCGCATTTCAAATTGTAAGCCGACCAAATGACGAATCAAATTGATCAGTCTTATTTGGTTCCTTTTTTTTCTCTCTCAAACCTCTGGCCTCCAATTTAAGGATTATGAGCCTCTACATTGAGCATGGGTACATTATACGCATTAAAAAAAATATTAGCCACTTGATTAGTCTAACGAATTTTACTTAATCTAAGTAATTGTATTAGACTGAAACTTCCACTTTGCACTTTATCATTATCACTTTTCCATTTCAATCACCCTTCCTTTCGCCCCCAACACTTCATGTTCTTTTGCTTCTTCCTCGATTTCTTCTTAAGATGGAAAAGTGATAATGATAAGGTGCAAAGTGGAAGTTTCATTCTAATACAATTAAGTTGACTTGGACTGATTAAAATCCGTTAGATTAATCTAGTGACTAATATTTGTTTTAATTTGTAAATGTACCGATGCTAAATGCATTAGCTTGAGATTCACAACTTAGACCTTCTCCCCAAACCACTAACGTACTAGCTCACGTTAAGATACAATTGGAAAGCTAATATATTTAATGGCCTTCAATTTTGACAAAACTTTATATATATACATGCACACACAGTTATTCTCTCATCCTTATGTTTGCACGTTATTACTGTGCAAATGCCATTGTAAACAGGGAGGAAAGCAGAAATGGGTAGTAGAAAATACATGGCGTCCACACGGTAATAACATCCAGACGTTTGTATAGAAGAATTTATGTATATATATATATATACAGAGAGCTTCAGTTGAGGGATCCCTCAAATAATATTTTAAGGACACCCTTATAGGCCCTACTACGCGTTGTATTTTAATAATACAAAACATCTAGTTTTTATATATTCCCTTAAAGATCATCTTTGCAAAAAATCACTTGATTCTGAAACCATTTGACCACTCAATCAGATGGTTGTTATTATAGTATTTTATTGAAGCATCGTGTTTGTCAATTTTCTTGGTCTCAATTAGATTCCTGAATGATTTTCAATTTGCATAATTTTTTGCAAGGATGATTTGAAAAATGGACGGTTTGGATCGTTGAAAAAAAATCATACGAGTCCCTAAAAAGTGTCCCTCAAATAAAATTATCCCTCAATAGAAGGGGACTGATATATATAAACTGCAAATGTTAGGAAAATAAGTTCATATACAAAAGTAATAAGAGCTTCTAATTGTGTTCTAATATGTATACTATTATCATAGCTTCAATTTCTTTTTGGGCTAGGAATTAAATTGAATCCAAACCAACCCTAACACTTTCTATTGCGCCGTTTGTTAACTCACAAGTGCACGAGGCGTTGGATAGTATAGCTTGTGTAAGTACGAGGTCGATCCCACGAGGATTGATGATAGATTGATTCAATTTGATTCCCGCACAAAACAGAAATCCAAAAGAAAATAAATAAAACAAGAAAGAAAGAAAAGAAATTAACTCAAGCAAATTAGTTACCAAGTTCAATTTAGATTCACAGATTGATTCTAGCTAAAGTATGATTAAGCCATGGTGTCTGGTCCTAACCTTGTATTCCTAATTCCCTAATTAGATCCTTCTTGTCGAACCTAAATTAAGCATTAGAAATCCATTAAGCATAGAAGAATGTTTTAAACAACCAAGCATGTATCTAATCCATGTTGTCGAATGTCCATACATACTCTTCCTATTCATAGTTCAATTTGAATTAATGCATGGTGTCTACTCTTAATTCAAACCAAGATAGCTAACATACAAGTTTTAATGGTGATCAATAATTCAAACAAGCATATTAACTTATAAGCATAATGAATAAGAACAAGAACTATAATTGAAACTTGAAAACTAATTAAACTTGAAAACTTAAGAAAAGAAATTACATTACAATGAAAAATAAATTACAACTAAGAAAAACTTAAAGGAAAATTTAGCAAAAGGATTTTGTTACAACAATTGAGAACTAAAAGGAAAACTAAGAGAATTTGAGGGAGAGAAGGGAGAGGAGCTCTAGAGAGATGTTTGAGAGCTCCCCCTTGGGGTGTGTTTACATGTTTGGAGAACTCACTATTTATAGGCCTAGGGGAAGTATAAATCTGATTATACAATTGAGTTTATTAATCACACTCACTTCACCAACTTACACCACTCAATTCACTACTAAAATGATTAGCTCATGCATGACAATGCATTGCAGTCAGCTTGTGGGCTCGATTTGGGCTTGTTCCTTCACTCTAACAAATCTGCAAAAATATGGATCTTGAAGCTCTTTGTCTTATCTTTCCAAGCATATGCAGCCCAACTCAATGAAAATTCGGGAAGGCCTTCAAAAGTCATTTTTGGCCCAGTAACGCAGATCCTGCCGATTTTGACCTTAAGCTGCCAAAACTTGTATAACTTCCTCTAGAGGACTCGGAATCATGAACCGTAAAATGATCCAGAAAATAGACTTCCGTATCTTTCCAATGACATATGGCTCATTATCTGGTTCTTCTTGAGAAAGTAGAGTCCAATCCGTGAAGTTGACTGATCTGCAGACACCGTTTTGAGCTAACTTGACTCCAAAATGCATTAAATGAGTCCCAAACTTATTACACTGAAACAAACACAAAATAGATTAAAAGCACAAGTTTAACTCAAAAACATAACCAAATCATAAGTTAGAAGGGTACAAAATGATATGTAATTATGCACCGATCACCGTTTCCTCTCACCCTCTCTTCTCTTTTTCTTTCTCCTTGTATGCGTCTTATTCTCTACATCTTTATTTTTTGGTCAAATATGCATCTTCTTCGTCTTCTCCACATCTTTTTCTCCTATGCTCTCTATGTCTTCATCTTCCTTGTATACTCTCTGTCTCTCTCCTCTATGTCTCTATTTCACACTACCTCTCTATCTACTCCAACTCTGTCTCCCTTCATCTCTGGAGATTTGGAGCCTTGATCTCGTCTTTCGCTGCCTCGAAAACTGATATCGAACCCAAACCATTCGTTCGGTTAATCAATTTTTTAGGGTGATGGTTCAACGTCGATTTCGAAAAATTCCTCCACCAAGGATGTCGGTTCGGTGGGCGATTTACGTTCAAACCCGAATAAAACCACACTAACCGAGTCCTAGGTGGATGCTCAATAAAGTCAAATTTTTTAAGGTGAATGCTAGCAACCTTCTCTCCAACCTTCTCTTTGGACCTTCTCCCTTCTCCTTATGACACGTGTCAATTTTCTTACATTTAAAACAATATAGTGGGTCCTTTGCATTAATGACATTGTTTTAAGTGTAAGGAAATTGATACGTGTCATAAGGAGAAGGGAGAAAGTCCAAAAGAGAAGGTTAGAGAGAAGGTTGCTAGCATTCCTCATTTTTTAATAATATTTTTCACACACACGCGCGCACATATATATATAATTAAATGTTAGAAAAGACAACACGTAGCACGATCTAAGGCATCCATTTGGCGATGACGAGTAATTTTTGGGTGTTTCCGGTACACCACGTGGCTGGTGTACCATCCACTAGACGAATGACATGTGGAATACTTCCAATGCAGCCCGCCCACATGTCATAAAAAATAATGCATTAAATTGGATAGTAATTCCACATGTCCTAAGTCTATTGGCTAGTACACCAGCCACGTGGTGTACCCGTAACATTTAAAAATTTCTCCCAGACATGATGATGCTAGCATTGATGCAGCCTTATAGGCGCCAGGAGAGCTCCATCTAACATGGCTGATTCTCCAGCATTGAATCACATTCGACCAACATACCAATCGATGACCCATATCCATTATATATTGTTTTCTTATTTTCGGCCAACTAGGCTCAAACACATATTAAGCCGGGTATGTTGACCTGATTCGACATGCCACTCAACCATGGAAGAGATGATGCCTTGTAGTGTCGTCCTCCAGTAACCCTTGGAGATGGGCCAAGAAACCCAAAGCTTGATATCATGTCAATATTAGGTGTGGTTTAAAACCTTGCAAATAACCTATAACATGTAATTTATATATCATATTTTGATCCTAACATAGTGTTTGGCAGCTATGTTATCAACCTAAGTCTTTCTGTTATCAACCTAGGATGCCTTGTAGTGTCTTTCTTTTTTCCACATTAGTTCTAGAGCCTTTCGAAGACAAATAGGTTTTGTACCACTTACCAATACGACCAGGACGAGTTATCATGCTCTTAGGTGATAGGATAATCTTTGTCCCTGTGTGATACCTATACAAAGTCACAACACACAACACCGATATAGTATTTGTTCCAATGAAATATTGTTAAAATAATGATATGTATTTAGGATAAGAAGAAAAGATGGACATCAGCAATGCTCTGGATGCTTCAATTGCCTTAAGAACCCATTCTCTCCCCAAGCTTCTTCAAATGAATTTTGGGCTCTCCAAAATTCTTTGTGGTCGTATGTTTTTCCATAACTAGTGAGGCACATAAAGTGTCACGACCCGACTCTCCTAGTACGATATTGTCCGTTTTGGGCCATGCCTTCAAGGTTTTGTTTATGGGAACTCACGAGCAACTTCCCAGTGGGCCACCCATCCTAGGATTGCTCTAGCCCCAACTCGCTTAACTTCAGAGTTCCAAGGAATCCGAAGCCACTGAGCTCCCAAAAGGCCTTGTGCTAGGAAGAGAAGTGCTCACACATATAAGACACTTCACATTTCCTCCCTGAACGATGTGGGATTGCTCACTGTTTTTGCTTCCCCAAGCTCACGGGTCTTACATAAAGTGGAATCCAGAACCATATCAACATGTATCGTACCTTTCTGAACATTCTATTTCATAAGAAGATGAGTACGTCCCATATGAGAGTCTCATCGCTCATGTTTCTTCGCAAAATACTACAAAAACAAAAACAAAAGGAAAATGTATGAATTGACGTTGTGCATAAGATACAAAGTAGTGTTGAAATTTTTGACTTACATTTCTTGGTGTTTCTGTATAATAGGGTCAATCTTTCTCTGAATAGGCCTCGTTTTCCACATCAGTTTTAGAGGCTTCCATAGATAATAGGTTGTGTTCTTATTACCAATACGACCAAGACGGGTTATCATGCTATGAGGTGATAGGATAATCTATGTTCATGTGTGAGAACTATACAAGGCCTCAATACATGTTGTGGCTGAGAAGGCTCAACACTGATATAGTATTTGTTTCAATGAAATATTGTTAAAATAATGATATGTATTTAGGATAAGAAAAAAGGAAGAAAATGGGTAAGTAATATGCTTACATGTATCACCCTGGTCACTGACAGGACCCATTATGGGCCTAAAGTCCAAAATATCCCGTAGTGCCCAATGAGTGCCCCAAGTTTTGAACCCGTGTAATTCAAATTGGGTTATGATTTAGTACAGAAAATAAAGCCTTATATACTTGTTAGATCTAATCAATAGATTGATAGATTAGAAAGTATAGAGATAATGAAAAATTGCTCAATCTACAATATACAACTTTACTAATAGTCTAAATCTAATTATTAGATTGAATCAGATCAAAAAGCACATAGATAATGAATAATTGCTTAATATACATTCACGAATACTGTAAATGTAATCATTGGATTGATCAGATAAGACCACTCGTGTGAGACATACTCATCGCTAACTGGCTAACTGGCTATTTAGGGATTTGAATTATAAGGGTTACATAATCTATTGAACCTCAAAAGATGTACATCAACAATGCCCTACATGCTTCAATATGCTTTTTTTTTTGTCGAAATCGAGTTTCATTAAATAAAAGGTCAAAGCCAGATTACATCAAAATGAACTCAAATAAATGAGTTCACACAAAAATGCAATACAAACAGACATAGAGCCCACTACAAAATAAAACTAACAAAATCCATAAAGCACACATAAAGGCATTAAGCCCACATAAAGGCAAAGAGCCCACATAACGGCAAAAAGCCCACAAAAGGCAAAAGCCTACAAAACACAACACAACATTAGGAAACCCTAACACCAATAACAGATATGTGCCGCACAATCCAACAGCCACAAGCCGCGCCACCATAGCAAGCTGACAACCACCAAAGAGAAACCAGTAACCAACAGAAAATGGTGGTGAGCAAGCCACCAAAGCTACACCTAGTAGGAATAGCGCTACCATAATCCAAGCAATAAGTGCTATTTGCACTTTAAGAGCATCCCAAACTCCATAAGTTCCACTGATTATAAATAACGGAAGAAACATCCGTGGAGTCAAGGAGCCGATGATAGTGGTTAAGACCAACTGATGTGACGCAGCCTCCAACAATGAGGAGAGAAAATGCATTGCGTAAACTCGTAAAGAGCACCTGAAAAATAAAACCGAAGCCTTCACGGCCTAAAACAAAGCAAAGAACACGAAAATGGTGGAAGATGGAGGAAAATTGGGGGGGTGATGGAAGAGAGAGGAGAAGGAAGGGAAAAATGGGTGAAGGAGAAAATCAGGAAAGAAAGAAAAAGGAGAGAAGAGAAAAAGAAAGCAAAGCAAAAGAAATAAAAACAAAAACAAAAACGTGGAGGTAGAGATCAGGGAAAGAGATGAAAACAGGGAGGAGAGGAGGGGGACAAAGGAGAGAGGGGAGAGGGAACCAGAGAAAAAGAAAGAGGGAGAAAAACAAAAAACAAAACAAAAACAAAAAAACCAGAAAAAGACCCAAAAAGAGGGAGGAGAAGGAGGGGAAGGGGGAAGGGGGAAGGGGGAGAGAAGAGGGAGGAAGACCTCTCAAGTTGGAATAGTGCAAATTAGTCCTTGACGTGAGGCACCACGAGTTGTCTCATGGAAGTGTCATGGGCCCTTAGTCATGTTGAAGCGTTGTGTTCCTCTGGGCATAACGCAAAGATATGACTAGGGTTCATGATAAATTCATGGAGACATGTGAGTGTACAACAATGGATCTCTACCTTCAGTAAATGAGGAGAATGCTTGAAAGATGTGACTTAGAAGTCGTTGGCCAAAGCAATGAGCTAGATCAATAATAGAGATTGTGATCATGCTCTAATGAATCACATGAGACTGTAGATCACGCTAAGGGCTTGACATGAATTCCATGCCATAATTAGCATGATCAAAAGCATTGATTAAAAGAGGGACCGTATTGCACAATAATTTCAACTGAATAGGTTCACAACCCCATTCTATATTGGCTTGGGCAATCGTGACATGTTGCTAGATAGGGTTGTGCATGATCCAAACCAATCCGTTAAAATCGACCAATCCAATTTTTATTGGTTTTGACAACATTGGCGGATTGGATTGGATCAAAAAAATAGAAATTCAATTGGATCGATTCGAATGGCGGATCAAGAATTGGAAATCCAACCTAAACCTAACCAATCCAATATAGACATTAATATACATTCATATTGTCTAATATCTACACTTTCATCTTGTTTCTCACTAATATATTAATCTTACTTTCGAAAATTTTTAAAACATTAACATATTAAATATATTAATATACATTAAAAATTAATATATTAATGTCATATTTTTGAGTGGATTGAATTTTGTATTATATGTAATGAAAGATTATGAAGTTTTTTTTAATGATTATTTTTTCATACAAACCGATCATCCAATTCAATTCAATCCAATGTATAATGGATCGGATTGGATTGAATCCTGACATCGGACTATATTGGATTGGATTGTAAAATCTGTAATCCCATAAAAGATTGGATTGGATTGGATTGGTAAAAAAACCATTGGTTTCGAACCGATACTCACCCTTATTGCTAGATGTCACTCACGGTTTGTGGAAGCCCTGAGAACAAGATATAATCTAATTCTCATAAAGGGGGAATTAAAAGGGAGTTTTAATTCACAATCGGTCAATAAAGAGTTTTGGATCACCCACTACCTTACCGATTAGAACCTAATGGATCGCACACCGATAAGGTTAGATGAAAGGAAATAAATATGATATGCATAGACTTATTAATTTAATAGAGATTGAATTAATTAAGAGAATGCGGGAAGACGGGTAATTTGGGCCTAAACTATGAAATTGGGTTAAAGGGCCTTTTGGCTTGGATCCAATGGGCTAATTGAGTTATGTGGGCATAGTAGGATGACCACTTGAGCCCAACAAGCCCAAGTAATACCCTATGGCCGGTTTTACCAAGGGGGGACTTTGGTTTCCTCATATATCTATTTAAGTGAACTTTGTCTCTTGAGAAAAGTTAGGGTTTTTGAGCTAGTTTTAAGAGATGAGTTAGAACACCATCAAGCTCTTTCCCCCTAGCCAAAACCAACCATCCTAGGAAGTGAACACTAGCATCCTTCCTTCCTAGGTTGCATCATATCCTTCATCTTCCTTGGTGTGGTAAAGTTAGAGATTACCTCAATGGGTGATTTGGTGAATCTAAAATGCCTTCCATAAGGTGATCAACTCAAAGGATGTCAACCTTGAGCAGTGCTTCAAGGGTAAAATTTATACTCTCTCTTTCTCTTAGTCTAGAATGTCTAGTAGTGGAACAATCTAAACAAAGCCTCAAGATACTTGGGGTCATTTATGTTAAAGCTCAAAGATTAAATTTAAAGCTTCCGTTGCCTAAAGGTCACTTGTAACCTAATCTTTATATAACTAGAATTTAATGTTTCCTTTAGGCCTTATATAGTGTAAAACAACTAAACCATGCTCTAAAAATGTCTGGAAAAACTCTCCTAAAACAAAACAAAATCCTTAACAATTAAGAAAACAAACTAGGAAAGAATCATTCTTTGACTGAAAAACACGTCAGCCAACTTGCAGTCACGTTTTGGGGTCGTTCCACTTCCTAGAAAATCCTAGAACAATATTAGAAACATAGCTTTATCTCTAAGCTTTCCAAGCATATATCGCACGACACTAGGAAAAATTAGAAAACTCTTCAACTCTTTAATCTTCCATAGCAGTGCAGTTCTGACAGGATTTCAACTTAGGCTATCTTGACTTGCAAGTCTGGAGCAATTGGCTTGGTATAAAATTATGCAAATTTGATACCATGATCTTCAATGCCTTAAATTTCTTCTCCAATTGGCATTGCGCTAAAATTCATTCGAAAAGTCAATTTTCCGTCGAAACCCTTCCAAGAGCGCAAAATAGATGAAAATAAGGAAAGTAAAGTAATAATCTTTTTAATTAACTTTCCCAACAAAAACCAAATATAAAAGGTATAAAATATAGGAAATAATGCCACTTATCAGTATTGGAATCAAATCAACTACTCCCCCATAGTTGATCCCATTCTCAATTTTGAGGGTATTAGATTACATATTTTAAGGTGGAATCCACATAATTTTTTATTCCTTATGTGTTAGTAAACGTGCAGGAAGTCAGGAATTGAAATAATTTCAATACCCATGTGATAGTAAACACATGAAAAGCAGGAATTGAAATCATTCCAATACCATTTCCCGAAAAATAAACCTGCAAGTAATGGTACTTAAAATTCCTTAGTTTAAACTTTTACAATTTTGGATGGATTTGGGTCAAATTCAAATGCATACAATTAAGTTAGACCCAAACACTGTGACTTAGATTTGGGCCCTACAAATTCAAATCCACCCCACAAATCCCTTATCCAAAACGCACCACAAAAAATTAGACATTTAAATTTATGGATAATTTAAATTTATGCGATCAAAACTTTTGGATGAAGAAATTTAAAAGCACTATGTGTTTGGATGAGGAAATTTAAAAGTACTAAGGAATTCATAAATGATGGAATTTGAAATGACGAAAATTAATGTTATAGAATTTGTAAAGTTTCTTGTTTGGCCAATGGATTTAAAGACGGAATTTAACGTTTATCATCTTAGAATTTTAGAAATGACAACTATTTAGATAGAATTTAAAATTGGGATTTATGACCTCCAAATTTCATGTTCTTTTTCCACGTGGAATTTCTAGATTTATTTGTTATTTTATCCAAACACGGGAATTGGTTTATGTCAATTTAGAAATTCTGTTGACAAAAAACAAAATTTAGAATTTCTTACTTATGTCAAAATTCCAAGTTTATTTCCCTAATCCAAGTACAACGCTAATTGTAATATCATAAAGGAAAAAGCTTGGCTCCTTAAAATTGAGAAGGAACTCCTCCTTACAACCAATGTGGTTTTGACAAATATTGAATTTTTTAAATATTCTCTTTATTTTATTGAAATTTTGTCAATGTTGCTTGAATTTAACTAAGGGTGGCAATTTTCCCCATGGGTAAAGGTCTTTGCAGCTCTTCGACCCTAATGGGTCGGGTATGAAGGATAAAAAACAGTTATGGCTACGGGTTTGGGGAATTTTTGGGTATGGTATTTGGGGAGGGGGGATGGTATTCTAATCCCCAACTCGAACCCTCCCCATTTAGATTATATATAAATATGTTATTAAGATGTGTGATGGTGGTGCTACCTCGATAATGATGATCATGTATTGGACATGTAATAATTTTTTATTATAAAAAGGTCTAGATTTTTAGTTAACAACAATTGAATTGATACATATCTTGTGCTTATAGTGGTTTTTTATTGTAATGGGGCGGATCGGGGAACTTATTCCCCAACAAAGGTGGAGATGGGGAATCCCCGATTTGAATATTATAGGTATGAAGGCAAGGATGAGGAAAAATGCTTAATGGGGATGAGGATGGAAAAGACATACCCACCCCCAATTCAACCCATTGCCATCCCTAAATTTAACAAGTGTCAAAATCCCGTTGGTTGTAAGGAGGAGCTCTCCTTAATTTTAAGGAGCCAAACCTTGCTCTATAAGAAAAGGATACTATTTGCCTTCTTACCTATAAAGAGATACTCATTCTTCATTCGAATTACAGTTTGACACATATGCAAAAACAATTCATCAATAACACAAAAGAAAAACTTTTGCATTAATGTCACACTGCTATTTGTAGGAATATAGCATCTCCTACTTATCTGGTAAAAAGGGAAGTATTTTCCATAAGGAAATTAAAACGTCGTGGTCCATCCTTTACACGAAAACCCGGAGGTAAAATGTAGTAAACCAGCAAATTTAAAGAAAAACCCCCTATTCTTACCAATCATTTGTATCAAATTTACTGGTTAGGATTTCCGTTGACTGTCTGACTCTGACTCGCTTAAAATAAAAACAGACATGTACTTTTAACATGTATTAATATTTTTTTTAAATAGTCTAGATTTTTAGTTAATAACAATTGAATTGATACATATCTTGTGCTCATAGTTGTTTTTTATAGTAATGAGGCGGGTCGGGGAACCCATTCACCAACAAGAATAACAATTGAATTTTTTAAACTAAAGAGATACTCATCTTTTATGAGAATCACAGTTTGATACATATGCAAAAATAATTCATAAAAAACACAAAAGAAAAACTTTTGCATACATGTCACACTGTCATTTACATGAATATACTCCTACTTATCTGGTAAAGGGGGAAGTATTTTCCATAAGGAAATTAAAATGTCGTGGTCCATTCTTAATGCACCCCGACACGAAACCCCGGAGGTAAAATGCAGTAAACCAGCAAATTTAAAGAAAAACCCCCTGTTCATACCAATCATTTGTATCAAATTTACTGGTTGGGATTTCCGTTGACTGTCTGACTCTGACGCGCTTAAAATAAAAACAGAAAAGCCCCTTTTAGTGAGATTCGATATGTTTCTTAAAGGTAGCATTATGATCCTTGTGTTGAATATAACTCCAAGAAGCTCTGAGATTTCTTACTTTCAGCAGTTTCTTTCACATGGGTCTAATTAATAATCTCAATTGATTCTTTCTTTGTTGCGTTCGGATTTTCTGTCAGCTTAGCTTCACTCCCTCGGTTGTGGGTAGGTATTTTTATCGCAGTATTCTTAATTTCTTACCATCTGATTAGTGTTTCTTTGTTACTTGATTGTGGATTTTAATGTTTGGTCATCACTATCAGTTGTCCAGTTATGGAGAGTGGGGATCATCACTCAGTGCATTTCTGGTAGCTTGTAGGTTTGACTGTTCATGCCTTAATTTGTGCATTTACTGAATTATTGGGGTTTGATAGATCTTCATCTTGTTGATGCTTGTTAAGGACTGAAGTGATCTTTATTTCTGGGCCATTCATAGTAAGGACTAGACAAAGTAATTAGTTTTCGTTTTGCCTGAGTGTGAATTCTTCAGTTTAGATGCACCATGGTTCTCTTTTTTCTTGGAAGCTTTTGCTTTTCCTCTCTGATTGAACTTGGAAGTATGTTCTGGTGCAATTTGAACAGTAGATGAAAAATAGGGAGGGGAGATTGAATGCATAATCTGAAGGTTTGGTTTTATGGGTTTATGGAATTATAATTTCAGAGGTCTTTTCTGAGAGACATCAGACCTCATGTTTTGCTAATTTCTGTGGTTTGAGATAAGGCGGTTGGAAGAGGTTTTGCTGAATCTCCCTCTTTAACAGCTGGTACTAAAATGACAAAACTTGTTTCATTTCCTGCTGTATGAAATTAGCTAATGTCTAGAATGCAGTTTTCCTTTTATGTACTACTTTTCCTTTTGGAATTACTAGAAAATGCATAAATAGTGATTTCACTTTACTGTTTATACTTTACTTACACCTCTCCAAACCCTTGCCTTATCCACTGATGTTACCCATGGCCATAATACTTTCCTAATTGCCTTTTCTTTTAGTCTGCATTTTCTTTTTCAGTATGTGATCATCTCTATCTATTGGAGGATGGTTTATGTACCAGGAACTTCGCAGTTGAATGAGGTTTTAAAATATCTATAAATTTAAACTTCTAAGACTGACCATAAATTTGTTGAGAAACACTACTTACAATCTGAAATTTAAGCTACATTGCTGTTCATATACACCAATTGTATCTAAAAGCATTGGCTGATGCTGTTGCAGGAAAGGCTCTTGAACGGAGTTGGTTGTAACATCTCTCTCAACAAGATTCTGGTCACTGGAGAAAATTCCTGTTACAAGGTGTCTGCTCATAACTTTGATGGAGACTAGAAGAAACATGGTTCAGACACTGGAAGCTATAAAGGGTGGTGGAGGATCCATCAGGGTTGGGACCACTGGGACGGTCAGTTCCCTAATGACAAGAGAATTAGAGTCCATCAAAGTTGCACCTCCGACGCCTGCATCTTTCAGAAGTAAACATCAAACAGCTTCTGTTTCGGTTCCCTGTGGTGCTACTACTCCGAAAAAGCTACAACCAAAAAAATCATGTGATGAAGCTAGCAGCAGTGGAACCAGCAACTACATTAATCAGAGACACCCTGAAATTTCACAAAAAACAAAAACTCATGCTAAAAAGACTAGTCAAATCCCGATGCTGAGCTCTGATAATGTTGGTCTGGATAGAACTCCTAGCAGGCAGAAAACTAGTAAAAAAGGACCTAGCATTGTTGAAGTTGTGGACATAAAATGTGGGAACTCAGACAGAGCATGGGCTAGCCCTATAACAAATCGACTGAAGAAGCTGGGCTTCTCAAAGCTCTCTGAGAGCATTGTCTAACCTGGTAATTTCTTCACATCAGATCTTAGATTCCTGTAACTGTATACAGAAATCCCAATTGGCCGGTTGCTGTCTGAAACTTCCACCATAGAACATATGCTTGGTAGGATCCTGGTGCCTCTCTGTTTCTTCTTTTGTGTTTTTACTACTGATTCACAAATGGGTCTCAAATGGCTGTTAGAGGAAACCATGTCTTTAAGTTGTGGCTGAGGCTTATGTGAGCTACATCTGCTGCTTAATTCAATGCGGCTGAAGTGCTCAATTTCTTTCATTATGAGGGATCCAACAGTGCCTCTGGTGCCTATTTCCACAGGAGCATATGCAGCCATTTTTGCAGAATCTCTGTTGGCAATGGTGCTGGATTTAGACATTTGACTGGAGGGGGTGGCTTGTGGATGAAGAGAGATGGTTTTGAGTTGAGTCTTGGTGAGGAAATTGCTTTTCTTTTGGGACATCTGGTGTTTGGCCATGCTATTTCACAAGGATTCTTTGCCTTGTGTTCTTAATCTAAAGTGAACAGCATTTGTTGGGTTGGCTGGTTAGATACTCACCTCATTCATGTGCTTACAGTTAAAAAGGTAGAATCCCTTAAGCTACTACACCTTCTTTCTCTTTATTTTATTTTATTATAAAATTTGACAATTTGGGTCTCATTTACTGATTTAATATAGTTTTCCATACTTGGATTATGTATTGGATTCATTATGACCGTCGGATCTTGCGGAACAATTTTAGTTTGATGTATTATGTTGTATTGCAAATCAATCAGTAAAAGTGACGATGTTGGTGATTTTATTTGCTTTTTTAAGTGAATTGTTAAGTTCTTTATTTGTCTTGAATGGCAAGGGAAAATAGAAGGATGGTGAGCAATGAGAGCTTTTGAAGTTTGGAGGTCGATTGGCTTTTGTTGGTCCAATCTAGTTTTTCTATTTACATCATCACCTTTGAAGGGCTCATGGGAAAGATATATATGATAGAATTTCTTGATACACACCATGTGAATTTCTTTCTTTTTCCCTGACTTGAGGAGAAGGGCATTCATTTTCTCAGTTCTTGTTACATCTCATCATCAGCAAGAATAAATAGAAATAAATTACTATAGCAGAATTTGGTATGACATGAAGAATTGCATGCAGGTGGGTCAATTGAAGCTTTGCATAGCTATGATGATAATTAATAAAAAAATAAAATAAGAAGGTTGGAAGGCAATAGAGTTTTCATGCAGAACAATTAAGAACCTGTCTGTCATGACTCATGAGCATGGCAAAACGGGTCAGTATGAGGAGAAAAACTTTCCTACACCGGTTGAGCAAAATGGGTTTAGAATGGGTCACAAACATCTGGATTAATAGTAATGTCACAGCTCGATTTTGGCTTACAATTGAACCAAATCAATCCATTTATTTATTAATCGGTTTGTTTCAGTTATTTCCCTTTTCTAAATAATTGCATAAATATTTTATATTCTCTAACATATATCAAAGGGAATTGCATCTTGTCAATTTAACAATAGTTGAGAATACTTTTTGCGGTTGTAGATTGAGAAATTTGAGAGAGATGATGTGAAATTCGAAGGGTTTTCGAGATTTTTTTTTTGTATTTATGGTTGATATCAGTGTGTGAAATGAAACATACTAATAAATTGTGATGACCAATAGAAAAATGTAGAGCATGAAAAACAATATATGCGATTTAGTTTGGTTTAGGTGGTTTCTAATTAGATCAAACTAAATCAAACCAAACTAATTGTCATTTCATTCGATTCACTCTAAGGTAACACTTTTTAAGTGTAAAAATCAAACAAAATCATTTGAACTGGTTAAATTCGGCAAATTTGAGTTGATTCGGCTATTTTTCGCCTACGGTTAGTTAGAATAAAATTGACAAAATTTGATCTAAAGGACCTTAGTATAAATCGAGAATAAAATTGATAAAATTTTATCTATGGGGCCTTAATTTGATCTTAGTATAAATCGAATGGATTTGTAATTTAGGGCCTTGAATTGAAAATAATGAGAGTACCCAACAAAAGTAAAAAAAAACCATCGATTGGCTATAAAGTATTTCAAATGAACGGCGGAGATTGCTTCTGTAGGGTATTCATGATAGATAATGACACAGTTTATCATTTCCAGTACACTTAGACATGAGTGGATAGGAGGAGTGATCGAGCTGAGAAGTTCAGAGACAGTTAACTGAAAGCTCAGCAATGGCTTCAATTCCATGTACTGGTGTTGCTGCTGCTGCTGCTGCCATCACCTCCAAGTCCTTTCCTTCTTCAACCAAATTCAACACCCGGTTCGTGGGTACCCGAAATAGGCTCGGGTGGGTCAGGCCCTTCGGGCTTGGACCCTCCAACGGGTCCAGAGCCAAGTGCTGGTTTAAATTCGGGAAAAACGGTGTAGATGCTGAAGGTGCTGGTATTTATGGAAGCCAATCCCGTGATGATTTTGATAGAGATGATGTTGAACAGGTTCTTTACTCTCTCTCTCTCTCTCTCTCTCTCTCTACATGTTATTGTATCTGTGTATGTATATGGGTGACTGACTTTTGGTGATGATCACAACTTGTTCTATGTTTGGGAAGCATTTTTCTATTTATTTATGGCTAGGCTGATATGCGTTTCACAGTAAATTATGTATAAAATATTAAGAACAAGGTTTGTTCAAACAAAATATTTGTTTCCAGCTAATTATAAAATATAATGAGGTGAATTTTACATCAATTATTAAACTAATGACTTTATCCTCAAGTAATAAAAGATGTTGAGGAAATTGAGAACTCATTAAACATTTTAGAACATATAAAGTTATTTAAATGCATAAATTAAGGGTAATTATAATTATGCGTTCTTACCGAAATTAAGTTGGAAATAAGTTTTATTTATTTTTCTAGATTCTTGGAGACATTAGCTTGCAATAAATAAATAAGAAGGGGTGCATATAGAGGAGAGAGCTAGAATATTTTTTTCTTTTTGGGCAAAGAGCTAGAATAATGAAGTTCAGAGGAAGAGAAGAGATTAAGAAATTTATTCATAAAAGGGACATAGTCTCTTAACGAATGTTTTAACATGCATTCTAACTTCTTAAGAGCCTCATTTAACATATAAGAAACAAAGTTCTTGCCAAACTTATTGCAGTAGCAATGGTACTTTTCCGGGTGTTATAAGGGCACAATTAGGTGAAGCATCGAATTCTTTGGTCCGTGTAGTTCAAATATTCAAGAGTGAAGGATGATTGTTGGCCTCTAATATTTGTGTCCACGGGCAGATGCTCATGTGTATATAATTGAAAATGTGTAGTGAAGATAAATTAACTAGGTGTGTGCTGTACAATTTCATATTGGAATGTGAAAATGCAATTCTTTTTCTTCATAGTTTTCTGAGTTCAGGTTGTCCGCCAAAAAGGAATCTGCATAAGTGCATCGAGAAACCGGTTCTTAAGACAGAAAAACCCTTTTTTGCTGACATATAAATTAATAGAAAGGAAAACCTTGCTCTTGTGTCGTACAACTTGAATTTATCTAATCACCAAAATAGAATTAGATGGAATCTTTGAATTTGGTGCTAACATCTATTGGATGCATAAACACGATCCTTTTCAGAATTCTCAGGCTTGAGGTTCCTATACATCACACCGGTAACATGGTGGAATTGGCCTGCATACAGAAGCATTTTTTAGATGTTAGCACCAAGTTATATACAGCTTTGCCCGTGCGTCTGCATCCATTGCACTGTTTTGTAGGAGGAGAATTTGCAGGACAAGGCATTTTCATGGTCATCTTGCAGTTCATGTGTCTTTAATTGTGTGCTCACAAGGGAACCTTTTTTATTTCTTAAACAGTAACATTGCATTATTCAGTTTTTGCTATTAAATCAAGAACAAGGTCAAGGTGAGAGCAGTTGACAAAGCGTTCATTTTACTGTCTTATATGTTAGTTTTGCTGCAACCAGAAACATGAATTTGTTGCATAAGGTCAAACATCTCAAGCATAACCACATTTAACGACTTATGCCTTTCTTCATTGCAGTATTTCAACTACATGGGTATGCTCGCTGTTGAAGGTACATATGATAAGATGAATGCTCTTTTAAGCCAAAACATCCACCCGGTAGACATTTTGTTGTTGATGGCTGCCTCTGAAGGTGACAAGCCAAAAATTGAAGAACTTTTAAGAGCTGGTGCTAGTTACTCTATCAAAGATGCCGATGGGCGGACAGCTCTTGATAGGGCTGCAAGTGATGAAATCAAAGACTTCATTCTTGGTTTTTCAGTTCAGAAAGCATGATTTCAATAATATGTAGTTTTTTTTTTGTTGGGAGTGACTTTATCATTATGTAATCTTTTCAATAGCTGCTTTACCCATCAACGGCTATAGGCTTTGTCAATTTATACCCTTTGCTTTTAGTTTTGTCTTCCTTTCTCTTTGCAAATTTTTTGAGGCTACAGGGAACTGTGTCACTTTGATGAACAGCAGAACTATTTATGAGAAGATTAATCTAATTAAGAAATGCACTGTATGAGTATTTAATCGCTTTGTCTTTAGATAAACTAGATTACTGAAATTGTTACAAACTAAAGGAAACAAGAAAAGAAAGAAGAAAGAAACATGGTACATCTTGACAAAGATAATAGTTGATTATGTTTTCATTCCACTATTTATATGAACTTCAGTGAGCTTTTTACCTATCACTTAAATTTCTGCGCATGAAAGTGTTTACAGTAGCTTGAAAGCAGTATATGTGTTGGCAAATAAGCATCGCAGTATAGTCCATGGCTTTTTTTTCTTATTACATTGGTTTTGCTTGAAGGCTTGGTTGCTTGATTTTCTCATGGCTTGAGATTTGGCTCGTTCAAGGAATGCTCGGCTGATTCATCCAAGGAATTTGTCGCTTAGCTTGCCATAGACAAGGTAGTCATGGTTTTGTCACGGCCATAGGGCAGGTGCATATTTACAGCTGTTGCTGCTGTTTTCATTGCTAGCATAAAGCCCGCAAGACACCTGGACTCAATGTTGGTTTTGGGATCAGCTATGATGCCTTCCGGCGCCCGGATTGTAGTTCCACTTTCATGTTTGGTCGCATGATGATTCACTCATTTGGTGGCATGACTATAGAGGCTATGTTATCTTCCAGCGTCTAGTACAACAAAGCACGTTGTTGTCTTTCAACAGCGTATGTCGCCATCTTCCATGTTTTGCTTGGCTTGAATCTCGGTTAGTGCAAGCATATTTTGGTTGTTGTGTTGCATAGTGACTTTACTTTTTTTTTTTTGAAAGCTTGGCATCACTTCAAAAGCTTGATTGCTTGGTAAAGAAACTTCATCCTGATAGCGTTCAGGTTCTTCCTGTAGTAACAATTACTACCTCCGTGAGTGTTTTCCCTATTTGCCATGAATTGAGATATTTTCCTTCTTGAATAAAGCATAGTGCTTGGATTTCTTGAATAAGGCTCGAGGCTTGATGATGCTCGATTATGGGAATTGTGACAATTGAGAGATCCCAATGGGCCCGAATCCCGATTTCGGATTTGTTCGTGCTCGATATTATTCTAGAATAAAAGCCTAGTAAGGTTTTATAGTTTTAGGAAACAAAAGCTTGGGCTTAGCCATTGAAGCTTGAGTTTTGCATGTGGTTCTTTGCAACAAATGTATCGGGTTACAACAGCTCGAGTTCTTGCAAGTGATGGCAAACATGGAGGTCATAGTGACGTTATCGGAATTTGGAGGAGGTTTCGGTCTCAGAAAGGCATAATGTTTGGCAGTAAATTGAGACATTTTTTTTTACAGAGGCTAGGTGTGTAGATTATTGGTGGAAACTCAAAGGTAGATGGCTTGTTGAGTTGGTAATACTTGGTCTGTTTCAAAAGGGAAAATAGAAATCTGCTTGTACCATAATGCTAGATTGGATGGGCCTGTTGTAATCAAATAGATGATTTTATGTTGTATGGCGAAAGGGGTTGATTTATGAATTTGCTTGTTTGCTTGGCATGACATGATTTTTTTTATATTTTAATTTTGTTGCTTGACATGAATAATCTTTTCTTCTACCATGAGATGAGACATATTGGGAGGCTATTGATGCATGCCTTTGGTGATTTGAAGTGTGAGTCCAACTTGGAATTTGTTCTTTGGGCATGGGTTTTGTTGGTTGACTTGAAGTTATAGCAATATCTTGATCTCCATCCATTTCTTCTGCGTTAAATCTCATTCTTATGCTTATGTTTTCCTTTCTTGTTTGATTGATCTGCTTTGCCAAAATGAGTGGCACTACTACAAAAATCGAAATAGACATCGGTAAAGCGACGACGGACAAAATAAATACCGTCGTTAAATTTTAAGCGGCAGCGGTAATATAAAAACCGACGTGGATCTAAAACTAAAACACCTAAAAATTGGAAATTCATTTGGGCATTTTTAAAACACGACGCATAAAAATTTAAAAGCCGTCTTATTAAACATGCCATTCCGATCAGAAAAAGACAACAAATAAACAACGACGGTATGTGTAAATATACCATTAGTAATTATAGATGATGTTTTACATATAATACCGCCCGTTTTGAATATCCAATGAACACGGCCCGGTAATTGTATTATTAACAGGCGTATCAAGTACTATTTAATACGACCGTAATTTAATAATTACCGACATGTAAAGTTAATTAATCCGCGTCTCTCTTTATTATTTTACGACGTATTATACATTAGATTCACCAGTACTTATAAATAAAAGGTGGTGGTAAATAGTTACCACGTCGTCATAATATAATATAACATCGTGGTTTTTTTAGATGTCTGACAGTTCTATAAATTATATCGCCGTTGTAAATCATTTTCACGTCGTTTATATTAATTATACCATCGTTGTTATTTAGAAACAAGCGCGACAACAAAAGTCGAAATAAGCGTCGAACAACGGCGGCCGGAAAACATAAATACCGTGGGTTGTAGGGTTTCAAATTCACGCTTTATCTGAAATAGTGGACAACTGAAACGGCGGCTTTTAGGTTTCAAGTAAAATAAAGGCCCTTTCGGTTTCCAAGTCTTAATAAAGTCACTTTTAGTTTCCAATTCTAAATATTTCCTTTAAATTGGAGTTTTTATTCCAACGCTAGGTCTCAATTCTCACATCTCTCTTTGGAACTCGGTTGTGTTTTACACCCAACCCATCTAAGAACTTGGTTGGGTGTAAAACAACAAGCTGAAGTTCCCAAGATTGCATATTTAGTTTCTTGTTTAACACAAATTTCTATTTCTCTTGTAGTTATTTTTATTTAAGACGTCGGTTTGTAACTAAGCGTAGTATATATTTATAATGTCCCTATTATTTAAAAACGTCGTTTATATTATAATTTATACGACGGTTTAATTTTACTTTCCGTCGTTTATATCCAAATCCGTGAGAAATCCAAATAAGTTATGCTCCCCTCTCGGCTTTTGTTTCTTGTTTCTTTTTATTAAATCCTGTTATAGTTGCAAAAGGTTTATAAATGTATCTCTAACTAAAACTTGCTTTTTTTTTTAATCTTGGTTTTGGAGTGCAAGAAGGCAGCGTAACTCATACACACAAGAACAAATTGATGAAATTCGGATGAATTATAGTTTAATGTTATGGATATGATATTTTGTATGGATATATAGGAATGAAGATTGGTAAATATTTTGTATGTAATTATTATTGAATCTTCAAGTTTTATGAAACAAATTATTCTTGATATATTTATTGTTCACAAAGCATTATGGTTGTTTTTCGCAAGAAAAAAATCGTTATGAGAACCATTGGAAGCAAGAAAAAAAAAGATAAAATGTAAAATTACTACATGCTTTGGATATAATAAACGAGCAGTTCTTTCAAAAAAATCGTCGTCTTTACATTAATAGACGACAATTCTATCACAAAACCGTCTTCTTTACATATAATAGGCAGCATTTCTTTCATAAAAATTGTCGTCTTTATTATAATAGATTTACGCTTAATAAAACCGTCGTCTTTCGTATAATGACGGTTATTAACAGGCGTATAAAGTGCTATTTAATCGACCGTAATTTGATAATTACCGACATGTAAAGTTAATTAACCACGTCTGTTTTTTATTATTTTGCGCCATATTACACATTTGTACACGGTTCTTATAAATAAAAGGTGGTGGTAAATCGGTACCACGTCGTCGCCATAATATAATATAACGTGGTTTCAGATAATACTGACAGTTCCGATTAATTATATCGCCGTTGTAAATCATTTTCAGCGTCGATTCTATTAATTATACCGTCGTTGTTGTTTAAAACAAGCGCGACAACAAAGTAGAAATAAGCGTGGGTAAAACGTGACGGAAAACATAAATACGTAGTTTTAGGTTTCAACTTGAAACTTTCGGTAGCACGTGCACGCTTTATCTGCGAAATTAGTCGAAAGCGGCCCTTTTCGGTTTCCAAGTCGAAATAAAGGCCCTTTCGGTTTCCAAGTCTTAATAAAGTCACTTTTAGTTTTCCAATTCTAAATAATTCGTTTAAATTGGATTTTTTTTCCAAACGTTCACTATATCTCAATTCTCACCTCTCATGCAAGAATGTCTTTCTTGCGAACTCGTTGTGTTTTTACACCCAACCCATCTAAGAACTTCAGTTGGGTGTACAACAACAACTGAGTTCTCAAGAAAAGATTGTATATTTAGTTTCTTGTTTAACACAAAGTTCTATTTCTCGAAGTTATTTTTATTTAAGACGTCGGTTTTATCTTTGAGGGTTGTGAAAATATTTTACAACGACTTTTTTGTAACTAGCGGCGTAGTATATGTTTATAACGTCCTATTATTTAAAACGTCGTGTAAAAGTTTAATTTATCACGTTTTTATTTACTTTCCGTCGTCTTTTAAAACGGTCTTTTGAAAAATTTGACATTGTAATTTTACAATTTGCCCTAAACCCTATATATATAACATTTCGCTATCTTTCTTCAACTCATATTCTGACCTTAAAGTTTTCTGTCTCCATCGATTGCTCCAAGTCGAGAGGTACATTTCATTAAACGCTTATATTCTAATCTTTCATTCCGATTTTCGATTTCTCAAATTATTTGAAGTTAATTTGCTCCAAGTGGAGAAATCCAAATAAGTTATGCTCCTCTTCGCTTTTGTTTCTTGTTTCTTTTTTTAATCCTGTTATAGTTGCAAAAGGTTTATAAATGTATCTCTAACTAAAACTTGCTTCCTTTTTTTAATCCTGGTTTTGCAGTGCAAGAAGGCAACGCTAACTCATACACACAAGAACAAATTGATGAAATTCGGATCGAATTTCATATGTAGCCCTCTTTTTCTAATTATAGTTTAATATTATGGATATGATATTTTGTATAGATATATAGGAATGAAGATTGGTAAACTACGTAATTATTATTGAATCTTCAAGTTTTATGAAACAAATTATTCTTTAGTATATTTATTGTATGTTGTGGATTATTTGGAGCTGAATTTATTGTTCACAAAGCATTATGGTTGTTTTTAAGCTAAAATCGTTGTAGAAACCATTGGAAGCAAGAAAAAAAAGATAAAAATGTAACATTACCACATCTTTGGATATAATAAGCAGTTCTTTCGAAAAACCCGTCGTGCTTTACATTAATGAAGCGACAATTCTATCACTAAACCGTCTTCTTTACATAAAAAATGTCGTCTTTATATATAATAGACAGGTTTTCATAAACTCGTCGATGTTTACATATAATAGATTTGTTCACATTTCATAATAGACGACATATTTCATAATAATAGGCATTTGTTATTTCATAATAGGCGACATATTTCACAATAATGAGCATTTGTTATTTCATAATAGGCGACATATTTACATAAAATGAGACGGTATCGTTATTTCATAATAGACGACAGTTCTTACAAACCGTCGTCTTTACATAAAATAAATCGCTCATGTATTTCATAAAAACCGTCGTCTTTAAATTAATAGGCAGCGTTTTTGAGTAAAAGCGTCGTCTGTATAATAATAGAGCGGGATTTTACCGTCCGTGGTTTATGCGTAAAGATGTCGATTGATTCCTCGACGGTTGAAAAACTAAATTTACTGACGGTAAATTACCGTCGTCTATGCGATTTTTGTAGTAGTGTGGGCACTAGATTCCTCCATGAGCGTGAGAGTGCCGCGAGAAAAAGAGATGCCTGCATTTTTGCATGCTGTCCAAAGTGGTGTAGGAACCACTATGGGGTAAGGTCCAAGCCGACTGCGTGAGCCTAGTTGTTGGTGATATATTTCACCGGCGAATATCTTTTGTTGGCGAATGCTCCCGTTTGTAGGCTCTATTGCACAATGATTTAGCAGTGAGTGCCCTGGAGAATTTACAACATAGTGTATAAATATATATCAGCATTTGTCAGTTTTTGTAGAAATTATATATATATATATGCTGACGAGTATGCCATGATAAAATTATTCCACTACGCATATTCTATTCAGTTTTTATGTAGCCATTCACTGAGCATGCAAGTTTTCATACCCAGGGGTGTACCATATATGCCACTCTATAGTTGTTTGATTGACTTATGCTTCATGCAATACCTTTTAGCAAGTAATTGAATTTGCGTGTCGACCATACTGGGCAGTATAAAGGAAGTGGTTCACTAGATAACATATTATCCATCTTATTTAATATGCATATAACACTGAGGCAGATCATCAAAGTGTAGTGTGTACTTCCTAAAAGATAAGCGGGTGACTCTATCAAAGTGAAACACCATGATGACTACTTCTCCAAGATGGCGTATTGACATGGTAATAATATTTTAATATGGAAGCGGTAAATCAGGGTAAAAGATTTCTTATCTCTTTTTGTGGTTCCAAACAGAGAGCACGTAGGAGCTAACAAAACCCAAGTTTGTTTGATAGCTGATTATTCTTTCCTTGGTACTTCCTTCACGTGGGATGGCCTTGTGTGGAAATGTGCATCCTTTAAAGTGGCAGTTTTCTCTTCTCTCTCTTTTCTTTAAAAAGGGACTGATCCGACGGTTTGATAATATCAAACCCAATCATCAAATATTAGGTGAAAATCCATTCAATGCTCAAACGGTATAATCTCATATATCTGAGCGTACCGTTGTGCGCGGAATGAAGTGGGAAAAATTATGGGTCAAAAATATGTCGTTGACATCCGGCTATTGTGCATCCGAGCGGTGGGTGGCTTGAGAGATTTCTAGTGATCGGAAATCTACAAATCACAGATCAAAACTTATACCTAAAGGTCAAGCACAACTAGATGAGTGTTTTGGTTCTTGGACCACGGCCAAAAGTTGGCCTAAGTGGCCCGAAAAACAATCAAACCGCTGGCCAATTTATAGGGTTCAAATCGAACTCTCAAACTTCCAAATTGATCCTAACCAACTATACCAACAACCATAGCACGAAGAGTAGATGAAGAACCATACATGGATCGATGATTTTGGCAATTTTGGAAAACTAAAACAACTTGAGCTTTAGGAGCTGCTTGCTCCACCATGAAGGGTTGTTGTGGCGGGCCTTAACCCGAGAGGTGATTAGGGTCCAGCGGGTCATTTTCGACCAGTGCCGTAGTTGGAGTGTAGGATACTGCTGTTTGTGCCGCTAGGAAGTCGAAAAGCGCAATCACTGTCTGCAAAGAGATCAGAGAAAAAGAGAGAGAGAGAGAGAGAGAGAGAGAGAGAGAGAGAGAGAGAGAGAGAGAGAGAGAGAGAGAGAGAGAGAAATGGAAAGAATATATATATATATATATATACAGTGAGCTTCCATTGAGGGATCCTCAAATAAGCTTATTTGAGGACACCCTTCTGTATAGCTCACTCCGGATTGTATTTCACTAATCCAAACCGTCTATTTTGTAGATACTCATTCAAAGATCATCTCTACAAAAATCACTTAAATCTGATATCATTTGACCACTCAATTGAGTTATTGAAATTTTAGTACTTTTTTGAAGCACCGTTTCATTGATTTTATGTACGACACAATTGGATGTTGAAATGGTTTCCGATTTGTCTAATTTTTGTAAGGATAATCTATGAATGAAGATCTGAAAAATAGATGGTTTGGATCAATTGAAAAAAAAAAATTGTAGGGTACCTTAAAGGGCGTCCCTCAAATAAGGTATTTGAGGATCATAAATAGAAGGAGACTTGATAGAAGAGAGGCGTATATATATATATATATATATATATATATATATATATATATATATATATATATCTCACTTGGGCCAGCTGGCCCAATTAAAAAGAATCATATTTCAAAATATTTACAGTTGTGCCAATGCACTTCCATTGACCAAAACTTCTTCGTTTAAACTCCGATTTGGGCCCACTACGTGTCTATGAACTCGTGAGCTCAAGCACTATGCAATGGAACCAATAAATTTTCCAATCCTAGCCCTGAACAAAAAGTCAACCCTAAACTACTAAGAAAACCTAAAGGTAAAGTCGTCTTTCCACTTTAGAAATTAGGAAATTAAACTAATTTTTGGGGCAAGATGTTACACTTCATGTTCTAAAACGGGTTGATGAAACTCATTGTGTAAGTGTGAAAAATATGTGCGGATAGAAACATTTTTATTACTATTAACATATAGTCAATATATCTTTTTTAGTCATTTTATATTAAGGCAAATTAATAATGCAATAAATAGTTTGATAGGAAGATATACTTAGTTAATTTTAGGGTTCATTTAGACATCTCCAGCCATGGGCTATATCCCAAATATAGCCCTAAAATAATGTAAAACTCATCTCCATCATGGGCTAAATAAAATTTTGGCCAAATTTGGAGGGCAAAATGTGACTCTTTAGGCCATCTCCAATCATAGGGCTAAATGTAGTCAGGGCTAAAAATTTAGCCCTCCAAAATATTAATTTTTAAAGAATAAGATGCTAAAACTTTCCATCTCCAATGCAAGTATATTTTAGGATCCTTCATTTTTTTATTATTTTAAGAAGCATGGGGCCCAAAAAAGTAGATGAATTTCAATGTGCAATATGAAAAGCACATGCATGGCCTACAAAAATTTGGCTTAGCCAAAGCTAGGCTAAATGTGGCCGGTTCATAAGGCGAAATGTGCACTCAAATTCCAAAATTTTGTTTAGCCTATTTTGGAGATGAGTTTTGCGTTATTTTAGGGTATATTTGGGATATAGACTGTGAGATGGCCTTATCCCTCCAACCGGCCACATGTAGCTTTGGCCTAGGCCAAATCTTTTGTGGACCCCATCTTGTCTTATATCGCATTGAAATCCATCCATTTTTTTTATTTTATTTTTTAAATGTGGTCACATTTTAAAAGGTTTTCAATTCGTGTTGTTCAAAAAAATTATAAAAAATTCTTGGTCATGACCATTGGAGGTCAAACCAAATTTTTTTATAAAAAATTGCCTTTGTTGGCTTTATTATTATTATTATTTTAAATTTAAAAACCTAAAATTTGTCTATAAATACCTCAAAATTTCTTCAAAAAATTTCCCACTCATTTCATTCCACATTGCTTATAAATTCTATCACATTTCTTACAAATTCTATCACATTTTCTACTTATTCACAAATAATAGTTAAATTAAATTAAACAATATATAGTTGTGGAATGTATGAATGATGTATCATAGTTTTTCTCAAAATAATAAAATATGAAGGACCCTAAAATATAGCCCTGCATGGTTGGAGATGGAAAAATTTAGCCTTGCACTATTCTTTTAAAAATTAATATTTTGAAGCCTTAGACTACATTTAGCAGCACTAATAATTAATCTCACAGGGGCTTGATCATGGGCGACTTTTAAAAACGTATTTTGTAAGAATCTCTATAGACCACTCATTTGTCTTATTAATCCATTCCGAGGATTTTGTGAAAAAAGAATGTATTGATGCTTTGTGTTAGTTTATTTGCAGATGGGTAAATTGAGGACTACCTCAATTTTCAAATACAAAATTACATCACAGAAAGAAAAATGAATGTAATTTTTTTGGCACATATATATGAGAAACTTTTTATCCTTTATAATAGTCCTTTGAAATGAAATGGATAATTACAACGTAGTCTGAGATTGCACGAAATTAACAAAACACTTTATAGTACATAGTTTTTTGTCAATACATGCTAACAAACAATAGGATATATTTATAAATATTTATAAATACATGCTAACAAACTGGTTCAGTTTCACCTGACAAAAACTAAACAAGTTAAATATATATACATGTAGCCATGAACAAGCAACCAAATCAACAAAAAAAACCAAGCAAGGCACTGCATGGAAGGTTACCTTCTGACTTTCATATATACATGAGCTAAGCTATTATTAGATTGATTTCATGAGCTAATTAAGAACGTGATGCAAATCCCTGAATGTCAACGGCAACAGCGTGCGAGTCGTCCGACGTTGACGCGCCCCAAATACACAAAGAAATCCATTTTTCACTCGTTGGTAAGCCACCTGACATAGCATTCGCAGCAAACCAGAATAACAAGCGTACTCGCCCATGAAATACAAGGTGAAAATCAAGAACGGGACATGGTGCCAAGAGCCTGGAAGCAAAACTGAGAGCAGTGAGGCGACTGAGAGCAGACCAAAAAACCTCGTGGCTAAGCGAGAGTAGGTAGGAGCGTAAGTAGGGAATCTTAGCCTAGCCCCAACAGCCAAGCAATAAGCAAGTAGGCTGGCTATGGAAACTGGGGTTAGGGGATGTGTTTCTAATGGAGAAACTGACATTATTGATCCTGGGAATTTGATTTGAGCAAAGGTGAGGAGAATGGGAACGATAAAAGCAAGAATGGCATGAGGGGAAGTGGAAGTGGAAGCAACTTGTTTTGCAAGATTGATTAGGAGAATATTAAACGTGACGTTAAAGGTATTGTGTTCGTGTAAGATTATTATGGATTGGCGCCATTGATGGTGAAGATCGGCCATGGTAGCTGTGTGACTGTGCCATCAAAGCCAAAGTCGGTCTCTAATATTTATAGACCCACACCTGGTTAAGCAAGTCAATCAACAAAAGATATTGTATTGCAGGCTGATGTGAGTGTGACGGACCAAATTTATCTTGGTGCGTTAAGTGCTTTTTTCGGTTGAATTCGATGTTTTTGAATTTCTTATTTTTGGAAAAAAAACAAGACATAACCCAAAAGGTAGCGAAGACATACAATACAAGTATATATAAGCTTAAAAAAATGCATGTGGTTTGGGGAAAGAGCCTCGCTACATGAATTACGTTATTAACTATACTATAGATTCACTTACAATTTCCATGAACTTATCCCCTGTCAATAACACGCGTGATAATATTTCCCATGGCATATTATTATTGGTCGGGAATAACAAAACAGTGATATTCACGTTGCAAGTTGCAACTAAGTTTTTCTCCTATAAAAGATAATCAAATCATATATTTATTTCATATAGATGACAGTTTTTCTCCTAACACATAGACTGTACAAGTCGAGAGATGCAAATCAACAGAGGGGGATCAACAAGCAATTCTTTACAACCCCTCTACGTCGTCACCATCTCCAATAGATGAAGCGCAATCTTCACAACATTATCTTTTCTTTATCAATTTGCTTTCTGTTCTGTTCCTATCCATATCATCGTGCTTAAAAAAAATTCCCTCTGGTAAACCTGAAAGTTTAGGTATTAATGGTTTCTTGATGAACTGTAAAGCTTTCCAGACGTGCATACAAAAAGTTTTAAAATTTTGAATAGTTATAGGAAAAGCCGAATCCCAAGCGGGGATTAATCCCACCCTTGAAGTGTGGAGACACCTCGTGGTATTTACCAAAAAAGAAATCTATACATACGTTGACAAGAAAGTCACAATCAAGTTGGTTGTTGAGATAAACGGATAAACAGACCAGACATATTCGATGCCAAAATATGGTCAGTCAACAAGGAACACATAATACAAGAAACTTACAGTGTCGTAATTTACTATATGTGCTCATACTATATGCCAGCAGAAAGATTACAAAAAAAAAAAACAAACCAAACCAACTCATCATGAGGAGGCCACAACGTGGTATATAGTATTATATGTTTATATTATTACGTTAATTTAGATTTTCCAACATATTTTTATTTAGTATTATTATTATTGGGAGAAATTATAAAATAGTACGGATATACAACGTCAATGTGTGGTACTTCTACTCAGATATTGTCATTTTTCTTTTTTAACATTTGGACTTGTCACTTCATATATTTATAATTTAAATTTAAATTAGGAAAAAAAACTTAAAAAGAAAAAGATTAGAGTCCACCATACCTTCAGCCGCCTAAACCAACCTGTCTGCCATGGTTGACATTGTTCCTTCTCTTTCTCTTCTTCTCCCTCTCTCAACGTTTGATCCAATTGTCTAAATGGGTGTTGAAAATTCTGTATGTCCATGACGTTGAATCTCCTCCTAAATAATAAATAAAAAGTTATAGCATATCTATATGAACTTTCTATCTGCTGACGTGGTATATTTGTACCATTCTATAATTTCGAGGAACGAAACATATACATCAATGTCAGCCAACTCAGGATCCAAGAAATTTGGAGAGGATAAAGAGAATTAATCATGGCTTAGAGCTTTAGCAGTTGTTATTATCGATCATTACATTATCTGTAGGGTTGGACACTGTAAAAGTTAAATTATTCCTTAGTGTGGCCTGTACAAGTCAAGCTGACGAGGCACTTGTCTCATTTCACTACCAGTGTCACCTAAACCTTATGTCGTCATGGTCGTTGACCCATTGTCAATTTGTCACATTATAAATTTTCCACCACTATCTGAGTCACATTTGAAATTTTCCCCTACTTTCTCTGCATAGAAACAGAGTGCACGACAAGCAAATGGTGGCAAAGATTCAATTCAACAATAAAACATTATATATATATATATATATATATATATATATATATATATATATATAAAGATTAGATGGAAATGCTCCATTACCTTCCATTCGAATGAGGGAAAATAACTTAGAATTTAGCTAAAAGTCGGGAATTTAAGAGGAAAAATTGACAATTCCTTTGTTTGGCAACTTAAGCACAGAATTTATTAAATGATGAGCAAAAAAATCGTGGAAATTGAGGCATCAAATTCCCAAGTTTAATTTCCACCAAAATATGCGTCATTTCACAATTTACATTGTGCAATTTACAAAAATATGTCATTTACAAAATTTAACATACATAAATACAAAAACACCGAAATTTTCAATTGCCAAAATTTGAAATGATGGAAATCTAAATTCCGTCATTTTCGAATTCTATGTAATTTTCAGTTCCTCTATCCAAACAGAGGGTAGGTGTCATTTTACAATTTACATAGTGTTATTTATAAAATTCTGTCATTTACAAAATTCGACATACATAAATCCAAACATTAAAATATTCAATTGCCAGAAATTGAAATTATCTAAATTCCGTCATTTTAGAATTCTATGTAATTTTCAACTCCTTCATCCATAAGGATTTTATGTTGAGGATATTTTTAATCTCAGCCATTGGATGCATGTGTGGAAAATATGTAACCCATTAATACATCTAATAGATTACTGGAAAAAAAATAAAAATCCTTGACATAAAATCCTTACCAGAGAAGCTCCCAATATTTGATTATTATAAGTTAAATGCACACACATGTTATTGATGTTCTTCCGGCAATATTTAGAGGAAAATACTTCCATCATCCCCTTGTAAGTAGGAATTTCTACATTCCTACCAAGTATGACGTGTGTAGAAGTTCTTTTTTGTGCTTTTGATAAATTATTTTTTGCACGTGTCAAAGTTCAAATAGTGATTTACAGGAAAGTGGAGTACCTCCTGGGAAGGAGGCAAACAGTATGCATATTTAAGACCATAATCAACAATTCAATCACATACATACAAATTACCTCTGAAAACCCAAGGGAAGGAAGAAAAAAACAAGGATTTGAGGTTACATTCAGAAGCATTGAAGATTGCATCAAAAGTAATCAACTGTTCAACTTCACAATATTGTATTTTCTTTTCCTGTTAAGAATGTAACGAGAAGGAAGAATGGGATTACAAGGAACAGCAAGTATAACTATTATACATTTACCGCCACTCATTGACATTAATGACCAGAAGGGTGCATTTTTTTTACATACAAAAAGACCTCACATGCAGAATACAACTATGTGCACTTAGAGGGAAAGAAAAAAGAATAATCAAATTAATGAGCTTCTACTTCCAAAATATCCTAATTAACCGTGAAATCAATTTGATTATTAAATCCTTGTAACCATTGTTGCGTTTGAATTATCTGTGCCTTCTGGAGGGGGCTTTACATACTTGCCAATTGCTTTCTGGTGAGTCCGCTTCCTTATCCTTCATATTTTTTTCCTTACTCTTCTGCTTCCTCTTCTCTTTCTGCTTATGCCGTAAATTTATCTCTTTTTCGTATATACACCTTGCCAGAAGACCTCACGTTTGATATCGTCACGAAGATCATGGATAAAGTGAGACACAATGATGCCGGGTTCTTCACGAATCCCTGCACGTATCTTGTGTTCAATAAAACGAGCTTGGAATTTAGTAATGATCAAACTTCCTTGTGAAATGGTCCATAATTGATCATACAGTTACTGGTGATAAAAGGTGGGAAGATATTGTTCGCGAAGCTTTAATTTCATATAATCCCATAGAGTCACATGCAGCTGTCCAAATTGATATAGTTGCTCCTCCACGGAATTCCAATATTGTCTAGCGGCTCCTTGTAGTGTCATCTTACCAATGCAAATTTTATGAGCATCCATCAAGTCGTACCAGGCGAAATAATCTTCCATGGCTTGAACCCAATCAAGAAACATCGTAGGATCCCCATGACCATCAAAAGTATGAGTGGTAGGCTTGATATGGCTGATGACATTGTTGTCAAAATGGCGAGGATGATGAGTGTACTGATCATGTGGAACGGGTGGCGAGGTAGGAGCCGAGTAGTCACTAGAGGAGGGCCCACTGTGTGCTAGGTATAATGGGGCGGTGGCATAGGCCCGAAAGAAAAAGGGGCTCCAATTGAGCCTTGGGCGTGTCAAGCGAGAGGCCGATTGAGCTATGCGACATGTCGTATGGCACGACCTTGAGTTTTTGATCCATTAATGGATTGGGTAGAAGGCCACTTTTTGGCGGTGGCGTAGACGAACTTGAGAGCACAGCTGAGGTAGAAGAAAGGTTAGTGTGTCCATCCCCAAAGTTATTGATAAGCATCTGAACGGAGTCTTGGAGTTTGTTAATGGCAAGGTCCGTCGTCACACCATGTTTGTGAGCCTGTACAAACTCTTCTTTGTGGTCAGCGCTGAGCTTAGAGAGTTGGGTTTCAATGCCGGCGATATCGTTAGTAACTTTGTCTTGGAATGCATGACATTGTTTCGCGAGGCTGGCCGCGGTTTGGGGTGCATGGCAGAGTGCATACGCAAGCGAAAGTGAGGGAAGGCTCTAATTACCAATTGCTGTAGAACAAGCCGTAGGCATTAGAGTAAACACTTAAGCAATAGAACATATAAGAAATAAGAGATCAAGGAGAAGAATTAGAGATCGAAGAGACGAAGGGAAAAGGACGGAATCAAAGAGTTTAAAGTAAGGAAATTTATCATTAATCAAGTTTGTCTTAAAAGATTACAAACTGCTCTATTTATAGAGGCAAAACCTTTTTAGTCTAGGAAAAGCAAAAGTAAACTTCAAGAAATAGGAAAGCAAATTAACTAATAAGAGATCCTTCAATGACAAGGTTCTTAACTAAATTAGAAAAACTACTAATAGAACAACTAATCCAAACGGAATTAGGAAACTAATAATATGCATTTTGCATCGCCAAATCTGACGAGAAGTATTTCAGCCAACCACCTAAGAGAGAACTGACTTAGTAAGAGTGGCCAGCAACATACTAACCAAACTTTAATCCTTCTGAAAACACTGAAGATAGAACATGTTTGGATAGAAAAGATAGCACCTTTGGTGCCAGCAGCCGAAGAAACAGTAGACTTTGCTAAAGGAGTGGAAGTCGCTGGATTAGTGAGGCTCATCAACACATATCATTTTAGATGGATAGTCTCGTACGTAACTGTCAAAGTTTTCAACAATGCAAAGAACCAACGTTGTTAACACCTCACAAATCAGCTTTTCATCCTCATTTTGCGGACATACTCTTTATTATCCATTCATCTTTCTGATTTTCGGATAACATATATGCTACATATCTCTTTTAGTCTCTTTTGAACACCACGATTGGTAACGTTTTAGCATCCTCCAATATCTTAATTAGTGGTCCTAATTACAGCAATATTTCATCAGATGTGTAACCTAATATGAGAATTCAGAAACATGAAAGCAATCAATTAGAAATAGCATACTTTGTCATGTTTAAACTAGTCGCATCACACACTACGCATCTTATGTCTAGACGAAAATGAGTTTGGCATTGGACTAGAGTGAGTCATGGATGTATTGTGAGGAAGGAGATTCAGCATGGGATTGATTGGTTCTTCAAATACAAGGTTGATGTGCCAAAACCAACGCAAAATAAAACAAATCAAAACAAAATTGGTGAGCAATAATAAGTTAATAACTTCATTAAACAAAAAAAACTCATGATTACCCAAAAACGAAAAACAAAAAACCCCCACCATTTATGCTTTGCATAAAACACGAAACACAAGTATGAATAACATCCCAGCTCCATTTTTCATAAACGTAAACCATTTAAAGGCAGTCCAGGTTTCTTCTTCCTTCATTGAATCATTCCTTGGTTGTTTTGATGTTTTCCGTTCGCTCTAACATCCTTCTCTATTTTTTGGTTACAACTCTAAGATCCTTTTAGTTCTACGAATTTCCTCTAAAGAGAAGCTATGGTTTGTCTTAATAACGACTTTTGTTGGTTGCTCATCTTGCTTTTATTGTTATGTAAAACAGACCAAAAAGTTGCGCAAAGGGTGAAGGAAAAATATGAACGCTTACAGAATGATGATAAAGAAAATATTTTGCGCAAAAAGGGAGGAGCCAATCCAGTCTCTCCAACTCAGATTCTGCAACTCTCTCAATAGCAATCATATAGGAACTGAAAAATTCTCCATAATACTTCCACCACACCATCCATGCATCGCACATATGATGGATCAATATAATAAACACAAGGAGCAGTCCAATTTAAACTCTCTGGGCTAAATTGTTGAGATGAGAACAAAGGGGTTGGTTTAAATTGCACATAACTAACACGCTATGGAACAAGCTCAATAATAGCCTCTTGTGCAAACAAACTATTATACTCCAAGTCTCAGTTCTGGATCAGAAAATTCATTTGTCAAGCCTTCAACATTCCGAACATTAGCATGATTGCAGATAGCCGACTATCCGACCTTAAAGGGTGTGCCAATGATTCTGTTTGGACCACATGTCCAAATTCCACCAAGTAAGATTTGTACCCCTCTGTGTTTTCAGGACCATGATAAGGAATTCTCGGGCAAATCTGATACATTAACGGCAAAATGATTTAAGAAACAATTTGCAAATAAAATGCTCAGAGATAATTGCGACATCCCTAAACTGGAAAGACTGAAGTTAAGATTGTCTCTCATCAAGCTTCTTACACTATTAGAGAACAAGACTTAGTATACTTAACGTGACATACATCTGGCACACCACAAAACCCCTACTCCCAAGATTAATCGACAGGCTTGTTTATACATATGGCAGTGGTTGAACTAGTTGCTCACCATCAATCAAAATCTCTACACCTATAAAACATCAGGTGAGACTAGTCTTCATGATTGAAAGCATAGGTCCAAACAGAAGTGACATGGATACCTAAAGTTCTCACAAATAAACACGAATACTTTACGTAATATCCTATAAATTGAAAGCCGTTTCCATAAGTACCTGTAGAAATGGTAACACTTGCAATCACATGCAATCACATCATATGGCTCCTTAGGAATAAATGGTAACACTTCTCTTTGACCATCTCCTGCTTTACTAGCTCTGTCTCATTTATTCCCCAAATCTTCCTCTAAAAGGCATTCAACCTTTCCCCTTATGCCACTAATATATCCCGCCAGGACCCCCATTAACACAGAAGGTATCAACCTGGATGGATGGTGTCTCCATATCATACGTATATACACCCTGCAATTTGATAAGTTGAAATACCTCTGCAGTCAGAAATAGGTGGTTAAGATTTATAAATATATAAAAAAACCTATTATTTACAAGCAATGATATGTGAAAGCATAACACAAAAGATGTTGCTTTCAGAATGACTTGGATCGCAACTTGAAGAGCTATCTCTATTAGACAAGCAGGAACCACTGACGGTTGTGCTAAACATTTTGGATCTGCAGTTAAGTCCAACAATACAGAAAAATCTAATTTCTCCCCAGTATAACAGCACAGTCCATTAAATTTGGACCCAATAGTTCTCCCAACACAATTCCTCTCCACATCATGCTCGCAAGATATCAATATTAGAAAGTCACAATTCACGACAATAAATGCCCTTTGCATTTACCTAGGTGCAGTAGTAGTTGTTCCTAACCTTGTCCTGTAAATCCATGTTTAAGTCAAGTAACTTCAAACCACCTTCCAGAATATCTAATAGTGGAAAATTTTCCACGCTGTCAATTGCACCTTGGATTGAGGTTGCATCACACACAATCCTAGAGAAGAGCATTGTGGCTGCTAAAACTTCTTTAAATTATTATAATATGCACATGTATTGGATCTATTATATAGGTTTTTTTACAAATCATGTACAAACGATTCTAACTTGAAGTTACTTATAAGCAACAAAACTAGACTCGTTCGCAGTGATTTCCAATTATTTTAATAATACATGATCCATACTCTAAAAGCATCTTATGTTCATCTAATCAGGCTGTGACTCATGACCGAAATCTACCATAGTTTATGATTTTCCAGGAGGATACAAATGATTGGATGAAGAGAGATGCACACTTGAAATAAAATCACAATTGCCAACCAAAATTCCATAACCTTATAACACACAGCCTGTTGCATCTGACTTTGTGAAGCCAAAGCAATAGGTAAGGGTAATAGATCAAATGCAAAAGGCAGTGATATTTAAAATGGTTATGGATCAAATGGACTTAGGAGAGACAGTCTCGGTAGCTGCTTGCTATTAGGCTACTTAGTTTCATATTGCAAGAATATTTCTGACTGCTTACTTTCACAATGCAATGCAATGCAAGGATAGATCACTGTTTGACTTTGGGTCACAATTGAGGTTAATGATGGGAAAGTTGAGAAAAAAAAGTTTGATACTGGAGACAATACTTTGGTGTCAATACAAGCAAGAAAACGGGCATTAGGTTGCAGTTCTTACGGTGGTAGATTTGGACCTTGTTATATAAAATGATTCTATCTTTGCTTTAAATGTCAGTCCATTGTTTGACTTTTACTTCCCGCTTAGCAGTTAGCAGATTTCTACGTACAAAGATATAACTCTCATCCTAAAGGAAAATCAGTTATGCAGAATATTTTCATAAGCAAAAAGGCTTTCTTAAAAAAGAGACCTTTGCAGACTAAAAGAGATCCAGAAAAATCCAAATATTAGACAAAATCAACTGATATTCTATGTCTTAAATCACCCAATTCTTAAACTACTACTTGTTAAAAAAATGACCTTTTCAGATCGAGATATTATCTCTCTTTCCGCTATTCAGAAGTTCAATCATTAAATAACTAAAGAATTTTAACTTATAACCCAAGGAGTGCCAGTACCCCCCTTCTAATTGACACAAATTGCTCATCATACAACTCACAGAAAGTTTTGGTAGAATGAAGACTGATGGTATAGATGGAAGTTCAAAGAAATTAAACAAAGTATACATAAGTGGAATTCCCATAAGTTAAACATCATGTCAAACACCTTAAATTTAAAGATATGTATCTGATCAAAGTAATCAAACTCAAAATACTAGAAATGTCATGCACTGAAGAAAATGAGCCAACATACTTCTAAGTTTAAGGAGAAAGTAGAGCATAAAGGGAATCAAATTGTGGTAAAGCATGAGAAACCGAGATATCAAATTTAGACAATGAATTTCAGCTTACATATACAGCATACAGGGAATTGAATTCTGGTTCAAAGTACCTATGAATCAATATCCAAGGTCGCTGGGATCCCCAGTAAACTCAGCAATCTGCTCAAGACTCACATTGTGCAATTCATGGGTATCAGCATCTCTGACAACACCAGTTTCTCGGTCTGAATCCTTCTCAACAAGATTGCCAAAGACCCCCTTGTGCTTTCCAGACAACACGAGAACCGATCCGCCCCGTCTTGGCAGCGCAGTCTCAAGAAGATCCTGGGACACACCCTGCACAAGCTCCCTACTCCCATCCATAGATATATCACAAGTTTTGGGTCCAACCACATCCATCACCTCCCCTTTTTTCAAATACAATTTCCCACCTTTCAAGTCCTTGCTTATAACCCTAACTCGAATGTGACGGGCAAGCCACGTTGAATAACCCCTCTGCTCTTCTCGTCTTGGCTTACTATCACTATCCACTTTCCTTTGGGCCTCCTTCAATCTCTTCAAGCACTTCTCTTCTTCTTTCGAACCCAATTCAGCAACTTGATCCACATTCACTTTCACTACCTCTTCCTCTTGCACTTTGCCCCTACTCGAGAGCTTCAATACCAGTTTGCCATTGCCCAATTTCTCAACAATCCTACCCCTCAAACCCACATAGTCTCTACCCGAAACAATCCTCACCTCCTTACCCAAATCCCCATCTTTCTTTCTCTCTTTCTCTAGCTTTTTCTCTTTCTCCTTCGGATTCATATGAAACCCTAACCCGTGCCTATCAGTACTTCTTGTATACTCCACAACCTTCGCATCTTCCTTAGCATTCTTTCCAATCCCTCTACCCGGGTACCACCCGTACCCCGAAAGCAACGCCGCGCCGTAACCCTCTACCGGCATCTCATCAAACTCCTCCAAGCCCCTGTGATCCGACAAGCGTTCCAAGTCGTCTTTAAATTTCTGAAGGAGAGTGTCCTCCACACCTCTCAATCTCGGCCGTTCATCACCACCGTCCCGATTCTCCGATTCCGCATTCAATTTCTGCCGCACATTGAGACCGTACGAAATCTTCGCATCGGGGTCGTCGGTGACCGATAGCGTCTCGACCTCGAACTTAAGTTCTTGGCCTCCGGGCTCGGTGATTGGGAGCTCGAGATTCTTCATCTTCTTGTGGGGCTGCCACTCGTTCGGGATCGGAGCGATTACACGGGTTTTGGGGTCGGTGGATAGGGTTTTGGAGGCGTCGAATTCGTTGACGAAGTGTTTCGAAGCGGCGTCGTTTGGGTTGCCATTGCCGTAGTCGAAGGTGGTGGCGGTGGTTGAGGGTTTGCGTTTAGGGTTTGATTTTGAAGAGGATTTGGATGGCAGCGAGAAGGAGAGTTTCATGGTTTCGTTTCCTCCTTTGATTTTTCAGAGAGAAACGATGATTAGGGCTGCTACTGGCTTAATGTTTAACAGCTTTGACTCCCTGTTCGACCGAAGGCTTCACTTCAGCTTTCTATTTTGCGTGTGTTTTTTGTGTGGCCAGTGCTGGAGTATTTATGGGCTTTTCCTTTGCCCCAATTTAACCCATTCCAAGCAGGATTGGAAAAAAAAAACCCAATCCAACTAGGGATGACAATGCGGCAAATGGGGGGATATGTCATTCCCATTTTCATCGTAGTTAAGCATTTTTCCGCCTTTATATTAACAATATTCAATTCGGGGAATTCTCCATTCCTGCCTTCATTGAGAAACGAGTTCCTGCCCCCGTCCATTACCCAAAAAAAAAATTTTTTTAAAAATGAAAAGCTACTTTTTTAAACAGAAAAGGCGCATTATGAGCCCAAGTAGGGTTTTGATAAATTAAAAAAAATAGTAACAGCGAGAGATTCCCCTAAATTTAACTACGTATATAGTACTATAATATCTATGTATGTGTTTAAACGAGTGGATTTGGGGAGGGGATTGAAATACCATCCCCACCCCTCTCTGAACACTATACTTGAAAATTTCTCCAAATTTGTTTTCATATGTGATTTTTATCCTTTAGACCCAACTCACTTACGAAAATCCTAACATGTGGGAAAAATTGTCATCCTTAGAGCATCTCCAAGAGTAGTAGCAAATAAAACTCTTCAAATTGAAGTTTGTTGACCTATGTGGCAATTTGACAAGCCTTATTTGCTACTTGAATAATTTTTGCTCCAACAGACTCTTCAATTCAATTAATGTAATATCATGGAAAAGAATGAAAAATATGAAAACATGTGAAAAATGTCTATGTATTTATTATATGAAAAGAAAAAAATGCATGTTTTTAACATTTTCAAGATAGGTTTTGTTTTTCCAAAGTAAAATTAAATATTTGAAGAGCCAAAGTCAACTTACCAGTCCTGAAGAGAGAGAAAGAGGTTGCAGCTTTAATGACTGAGGTTGAAGAGGCTATTGGAGAGAGTTTTTCTGATGTGACTCACCTATTTTAGAATTCCAAAGCTGTTGAAGAGGCTGTTGGAGATGCTCTTAGATCTAACGGCCCTACCAAATCCTACGGAGTCAATATTTTTCTAATGCAAGTACATTGTAAGAAGGATTTTCAACTGAAAAACCAACCCATATCATAAATATGATCTCTTTTTCTAATATGCCAGGTCTGATGCAAACCCGTTCTTCGAATTTTTATTAGGGGTGGGGCATCTAAACTAATAAATCATGAATCAAATTGAATACAACGTAACGGAAGCGTAAAAGATTTAAAAATCAATTTTAATTTGAACCCAATTCAGTTATCGATTGTTGATAATTTATCTTTCTTATGAATGTACATAAAGGTTCCATTGTTCAAGCCCAAATCCAACCAAAAAACCGAAAACTGAGCATCGCAACTGGTACTAGTCCTTTTAATTCAACGCGCCACCCATCTAAACCCAAGCATCGCAACTGATACTAGTCCATTGTGTCACATCGTCGTTCCTCTTTCTCTAAATTTGCATTATGGTCACGTATGGTGACCTAGAATTTGAATTTAACCAAGCTATTTATAAATAATAAATAAATAAACATTGCAACACAGAAAACACTTTGTCCTAAAAATCCTTTTTCACTGCTGGTTACGAAACCCTAACCCGTGCCTGTCGTTCGTTCTCCGATTGAACTCCACGACCTTGACATCTTTCTCAGCGTGCTTCCCTATTCCTTTGCCCGGACACCACCCGTACCCGGCAAGCAACGCCGACCCGAAGCCCTCCACCGACACGTCGTTGTACTCCTCCATCCCCCTGTGCTCCGGCAACCGCTCCAAGTCCTCTTTCAATTTCTGGAGCGCCAGCGTCTCCAAATCCACGCCTGCAGATCTCAACCGTTCGTCGCCTTCCTCATTCTCCAATTCGAGCTTCGGCCGGAGATTGAGACCGTTGGAAATCCTGGCAGAGAGCGACCGGACCTTGGAGCGATTCTCGGATTCAGGTTTCATCGGCCATTCGTTCGGGATCGGACGGATTACGCGGGTTTTGGGGTCTCCGCGTAGAGGTTCCGAGGTGTCGAATTCGTTGACGTATTGAATTGAACCGTCGTCGTTTGGGTCGGCGTTGCTGTCGTTGAATGTGGTTGAGGGTTTGGAGTTAGGGTTTGAAGAGGGTTTCGATGGCAGAGAGAACGAGAGTTTCATGGTTTTCGTTTCGCCTTTTGCTTTTTCTACAGAGAAAACGCCTCTTACCAAAAAAATTCCCTCCCTTCTCCCGCCAGGCTCCAGTTTCATATTGGATGTTGTCGGTGCGGGTCAGCTGGGAAATTATGGGCCTTCTTTTGGCCCAACTCAACCCGTTTTATTTTATTTTATTTATTTACAGATATTTACTCTTTTTTTTATTTAAGAATTATAATATTTGAAGACATCCCAAAATAGTTGTTTTGAAAAATTTTAATTTTTTTTAATTGATGGGTATGTAATATATCTTCTTAGCTATCTTCCTGTTGCCATCCTCTAAACCATTTTTCTGACCAAACAAACAACACGAGGGAAAAAAAAATATTGGGTAAAAGTTGTGAGTGGGAGTTGATGGGATTGCACAGATATAAGGTTTCTTGGCCAAGAGTTAGAAAATGGCACTTCTACAACACAAGAAGCATCAGCCAAAAAATAAAAAGACCCATCAAAATTGTAGGTACCCAGCATGGGTTAGGGAGAAAAACTTGGTTGCAACGGGAATAGCACTATTTTGCTATCCCCATTTCATGCAAGTGTTTCTTGTAGTCAGGGCACTGCTTCCAGTGGCACAAACTGTAATTATTACAGTGTAACATTTCCTAGAGCTGATCTCATTGCCAAGAACCCAGACTTGTTTCCAAGATGTGCAATTAAAGGTAGATTATAAAGAAAAATCTTGGATGATGTGAAAGTATAGTTGTAGTTTAAGTAGTTGCACACCAACATATTCTCTCTTTTGGCTGGTTGGTAAGAACAGAACAGATAAGGAACAAGAAGAGCAAGAATAACCAGCTCTGGACTACTTAAAATAAAGCTGCACAAGCTTCTTTAGAGTGTCAAATACACTCGTAAAGGGGTCAAACTGGACAGAGCGCTTCAATTCCAGAGCAGGAAATTGATTTGTTAAAGCCTGTTGCATTTCGGACATGGACATCATTGCAGATAACCGACTATCCGTCATTGATTGACAGTCTTGTGGGGTGTCCGTGATTTTGCTTGGGTCATATCCGAAGTTGGCCAAGTAAAATTTGTACTTCTCTATGAATTCAGGACCAGGATTAGGCGTTCTGGAGTAAATCTGAAATATATCAATGCCAAAAATTATACGCAGATAAACAAGAATACTTAATATTCCTATAAAATGAAAGTCATTTCATGAGTAAGTACCTGTATAAAACTCCTATCTTTTGCTCCTGAAACAAGCGCAAAATTGTCATAATCAGTTGCAATGACATCATATGGCTGCTTCGGGATGAATGGCAATGTTGGAAAACGAAGGTAACACTTCTCTTTGATCATCTCTTGCTTTTCTAGGACTGTCTCATTTTTTTCCAAATCTTCTTCCGAAATGCATTGAACATTTCCCCTTATGCCAGTAATATATCCATCAGGGCTACCATGAACACAGAAGGTATCAACCTGGATGGCCCGTTTCTCCATATCAAATGTATACACACCCTGCAATTTATTAAGTCGAAATGTTTTTGCAGTCAGAATTAGGTGGCTAACATTTGGCAGAAAAAACCTGTTATCCATAACCAATGAGAAGCAAAGCATGACAAGAAAGCTGATATTGCTTTCAGAATGATTTGGACCACTTGCAATTTGGAAAGGCTATTGATAGACAACTAGACAGCTCACGAATGCTTGATGAGCAGGTTGAACAATTCAGATCTGCAGTCAAGTCCAATGCAACAGAAGGGGGAGAACCTAAACTCCTATCATATCTACATTATTTCCAGAAGCAAGATTTCAACACCAAAAGTCGCAAAAGCTACACATACCCGAATTTACCTGGGTGCAGTGGCAGTCTTCCTGACCTTGCCCAGCAAATCCACGTTTCAGCGAAGCAACTTCAAACCACCTTCCAGAATATCTAATAGGGTTGAAATTATTTGCAGTCATGCCTCTCATCATCATTAGCTTCTCACCTCCTTCATCAGATCCCTTATCAAGCGGAAGAGTAACTGTCTTTTCAGGGGCATTTGCAAGCTCATAAATATTTCGTTGATGGGAAGCATCTGATGCAACAGCCTGCCCAAAAGCAGTAAAAGGCGTCAAGTACCCTCTAGTTCCTGCAATGACACAAGAATACCTAATATCTATTCTTATTACAACCGTATGGAAATCTAGTTTTGGACTAAATTCCTTAATAAACTTTCTATCCATCAACCCAACAAATTCTCGTGAAAATCCTAATCTAGTTTAAGTGAGTTGTTACAGAGTGGAGAATTGATGGAAATGGTCAACTCATTGTTCTACAAGGTTTTAAATAAAAGATCAAGAACACAAAGCTCAAGCATCTCTACCAGAAATCTTCTGACAATCCCGATATGGGAAGAACTGAAACAAATGTAGATCTGAAGGGGCTAAATTTTTACTGGGAGCTTATAAGATGTAACCCAAGGAAATGATTGGTCCAACACCTATGCTTTTTAAAGTTTTTATACAATTGGATGAGTCAAATTTACCAGCTAGGAATATAAATCTTCTGCTTCTCCTGAAGGAGGACGCTTTGTCAGAACATAAATTTTCAATTCTAGCATCCTATAACACTACAAAAGATTAAATCTACTAACCTGGTTTATTTGAGAGACAAATACTAACGTTGCAGCAAAGCCGGATAAAACATGTCTGGTCAGAGGCTTGCTGCTGATAGATGGCTCTGAACAGCACTTCATCATTATTTTACCAGGCACTCCCCTGTAAAACAGGAGAGCAAAATGTCACTCTTTGGACTAAATATGAACAAAAGAAACACAACACTAGCTTGGAAAATGGGTTTAAAACTAACCGTATACAATTGGTAGTCGCTTTGGATCTGAGAACACAGAGGCATATTTGCATTTGGAATTACATACAAGTATACAGTATCATATGGGAATTGCTATAGTTGAAGATCAAGATCAATGCTCATGGTGTGCATCTAAAGTTAGCTTATTAAAATTTTCAAGATTATTCACTCAAAGAACAATCACCTTGCTTTTCCAGCATTGACATTTGACAGTGCACAACTGAAATACAAGGATTTGTTTTTTGTGTCCATTACTTATACTCACCATTTGCAACCGACCCCATTTGTAACAACCAAAACCCAGAAAATCTACTTCTCATTTCCCATTATTTTTCAATGCATTTTGAGCACCAGAATGAGGAGCATAATAAAAATTTAAAAACCCAAGAAAACCAAAGCATTTATGAGTAATTGTAACAAGATTATGAGCCAAAAAGAAAAAAACCAGCAAAGAAAATGAGAGAATTTTGGCATTAACATTGATTCTTTCAGAAAAGAAAAGCAAAAATTGCCTCATAATAAGAAAATTATAGAATGGAAAATGAAAGGTGGTGAGATTTGTACCTACAGTTAGAGACATGAGGAGGAGGAGGAAGAGGAGAACATTGGAGGAGAAGTGGTGCTGTTTGAACCAGGGCATGTACCATTTCTATGCTTTCCTTTCAAAGCTTGAGAATTGTCTAGTTTCCGCTATTAAAATGTCTTTCCGTCGAAAAAATCCTAGTGAAAAGTCACCGTCCTTGTCTTCGCTTTGTCCTTTTCAACCACCAAGCAATCCAAAAGTCCCAAACGAACGAGCCTCAACCAATCCCTTTACTTTTATACAATTCTTTTCTATTTTATTTCTTAATTTGTGTTCATCATCTTATGTCTACCTGTATTTATAAACTGAATAAAACATTATTAATGTTGCTTTTTTATATTGTACTAGAAAATATTGCATATATCATCAACTGTCAAATATCAAACGGTTTTACATAGAACGTAATTTAATTCAAAATTAATCAAATATTGTTTTTGTTTAATACAAGTTTGCTGACTTGGATTTATTAAAATCATTATATTAATCTAATGATTTGCATTTTTTTAAATACTTGTAAATACACCGATACTAAATGCAGAGACTCGAAATCCATATATCTATATAATTGGGGACATTATGAAGTAAATAAATTAGAAGGTGGGGAAAGAAAAATATCAAGATCACTTTGGCCACAATGTGTGGATGAGAAACCTTGCGATTATTCAAGACTTTACATGAACATGCTTTGAAACTTTTTCACTTTCAAAATGATCATCAACCAAGTTGTGCAAATATTAATTCCAATGCACTTTTAATTTTTCTGTCATCAAAGAGTATACTATGATATTCGTGAAATGCAAAAGAGCAAAAAGTACGGATGATCTTATATGTCACATATGAATATGATTGTCTAATATATGTGTCGGTATATGTAAGGACGGCCCTTATATTTGGATTACTCTATTAAATTACATGAGTGGAAATCAAACCAATACACTTAACAAACCAACCCATGCACATCTAATTCTGAGATTCTTAGGAAAATTCGGGAGTTCTGTTCATGTTTCTTACACAAACCCTCTGTACAAACCACAATAACGAAATGGGCGAAAATAGCTGGTGCGACCGTGCGAAGCATATATTATCAAGTGAAATGTAATCGTCATTGAACAAAATGGGGAGTCATGTGTGTTGGACAAACCAATAGACAAATAGTTTGTTTCTTGTTGGAGGGTATGCTACGTTCATGAATACTTTATACACTAGTAAGTACAACACAGAATTTGTACACTAGGAAGTACAACACAGAAACTCCACAATTACCACTTCAATAGTTACTTGCTAATCTTGTATTATCATGATAATAATTAATACAAACAAGATGCAGCATCCTCAGATATTAACCTTTTAGCATCCTCCAATATCAATTACATTGAAGCGAAAAATTACACAGAATTTGCTACGTCATATTTGCCCTCTTTAAAAGAATGAGGAAGTAGGTAGAACGAAATATTTTTGTTTTTGTTTTAATCATAGCTGCATTCAAAATTAAGGATTCTTTTTTTATGGGAAGAAAAAATATATGAACTTTGACATCCTCCAAAGAGAGTTGTGGATGCAACTACGAGAGAGGTTGGTAAAATTACTTCAATAGGAGAGTTCAAATTTTAGTAGTAAAGTTCCTTCAGCTTAACTGGCCAAAAGAAATATATATAAATAAATAAATAAAACCGATTTTTTGCGTTTTCTTTTTCAAGAGAATTCTGAAGATGGATGCTCGAGCTCCTTAAACTTCCATGCCCTAACGTTTCATGTCAAAATTTCATATTGAAAAAAGACAATTCAGAAGAGACTATTCTTTACATTTCCACTAGAAAGCAAACTGAACAAGGGATCTTCTTCCTCGTTATGGCTATTGATGTCAGTTTCTTTAAAATGGATTTCAGTTGTATTTGTTGTTGAGGGTAAAGGTCTTTTGACTTGTACAAATGCCACTTTAACAGGTCCAGACCTCAGTTTTGATGCATCTGAACTTGAAGGTGAGCTTGAGCCTGGTAGCAAGCAACCTTCTTCAGAAAGCTTCTTGCTAGGAGTCTCCGCAATGTTTGAACCATCTTCACAACGTTCAACCAGCTTCCCATCAGTATTGTCGTTGGACAGGCCTGACAACAAACCAATCTTATCTTCTGTGACGTGGATTGGAACTTTTTCAATAGCGTGGTTTGCATCTGCCATCTGGGGAATATTTTCATCATCTGGCACAAACCAAAAGTTTAACAAGACTCTCAAGAAGTAATATTTCCATAATCACATTAAACTACAGGTAACCAAAACAACAAAATATACGAGTAAAAACAAAACTTCAGAACAAAGTTACTATGTACTACTTTATCTTTTGTTCTATCTGGTATCACGAGTAAACCAAGTGGGTGAGTGTAGACCCAAACTCTTTATGACTTCTTGTCGACTTTTCAAAGACTTGAACAAACGAACCTAAGGAGAAATTCATACAACTAGACTTACATCATACAGGAAAATGTGTTGGGAAACATATGATGTATTCCTATCGCTCCAAGACAGATGCATAAGCACAACTTATTATGCTTTTGTGCAGATACACAGAAATCCAAAAGGTCTTATTATATGACAACACAGATTTTATTGATGGGATACAACTAAAGATACAAGCGGGGTTATTCATCTAAAAATGTTCAGAACCTCTAACCTACCAGTTGCTAAAGACATCATAAAAGTCAAAGAAACAGAAAAATAACAATATAACATATGAAAACTACATAATAGAAAGCTTAACCAATCTTTTCCTTCCAATCAATATAAATAAGGAAGAATGGTATATACCAAAAATCAGATGAAATCGAAAACCCACAATGATGCCTATTAACAGCTTCTACCCTTTGTCGTATAAAAAGGTCATGTTGATCATAGAAAATAATTACCCAGCCCCCCGAATGTCCTTATCCATGCGGCAGTGATAGTATCATAAGCAACAAACATTAAAAAAGCAGTAATGTCGATTATGTCACATCAAAATAATAAACAGAGCAACTGGGGAAAATTGAGATATGCACACAAGGATATCATTGTGTAAGAATGATGTAAATATAAAGTGAAATATATGCTGCTTATACCATTACTTAAGAGAGATAAACTAAGAAAACACCATGAACATACTGACCTCCAAGGAAAGACTCAACACTTTGATATAGTACAGATGATGACCCTACAGCAAGATCCCCATCATGACTTGCAATCTCACACTTATGTGTGCTCTCGAGCAATTCAAACTTATCTGATTTCAACACACACTCAAGAATGATAAATTCCTCATTTGTTGGGTAAAACTCCCTAAAGACCTGTATCAATTGTGCATAAAGAAAGCAGTAAATAACATAGAAGCTAGAATGCATCTAACAACAATCTGTTACCAGAGTGATTTTCAGAATAAAAGAAGGGGTGACCTCAAGTCCTCCTTGATTTATCTTTACGGATTGCTTCTTTTGGGAGAGAGAAGAAACCATGTTGAATACGGAAACAGCATCAAGTAAAATCTGTAGAACAGATAGCAAAAGAAAAGTTCATCAAGTCAGTCCAACTACTACTAGTCTAATAGGGATGAACTCAAAGTTTGAAATGTCCAAAATTTGTAAGTGACACATTCCTGAGGGCTAGCCACATGGATAAGTTTCACATCCTAAACATGATTAATTCGCTCGATAGCTGAACTCCATGTTTAATACCAAGACCTAGTCACCTAGGTTTCTCATTATATCATTAGCCAAATGCTGCTGCAGCATGTACATTTCTTTTTGTTTTTACTCATGATAAATCCACACAAACTACCCACTTGGCTAGCTTGCCTTGTATTCCATGTTGAATACAAGGAAATTACTGTTTTGTTGGATAACTCAATTCCATGTACAGTGCTCTCCAGGTTTATGGGAATTTATGAACAGGTTCAGCACTTGAACCATCTGAAATGATAAGGACATGAGCACAATTCCATAAACTACCCACATTTAATAAATAATCTGTACACTTCAATTTTAAATGTATTGAGGGAAAAAAAAGACTTGGATTTACTTGTTGAACCAAAACTCGAAGTCGTGCAAGCAGAGCTAAAATAGTCAGAGAAAATCCCATGAAAAATGATTGAGCGAGCAATGTAGATATCTCGCTGTAGAATAGTCAAGGGTAACAAATTCACGGGATGCATATTTCAATTTATGCTTGGTGATCCAAGCACTAAACTACTGTATACATAATGGCAAAGACCTGTTTCTGAATTTTCTCTACAGATGAAAAGTAGCATATAAACACCCTGGCAGCAGTAAAAATAATCATGCTTCAATAAGAAACAAATATATCTTTTGTCAATATAAAAAGATACATCACAAATCTAATACCATGTCAAATTACTTCCAGCTTACTTGTAAAACCATGTGATTCTGTTCTACAAATTTTTTTACTAAGACTTCCAGGTATATCATAAGAGTTCAGAAACTACTGTTACAGGTGAGACTCGGATGCCTTAGAAATACGGTAATTCATGATAGTCAATCGGGCAGCCATATTAACCCCACCAAAACCATCAAATTTCAAATTTTACTTCTGATATTATAAAAGTTACATGAAAGTTACTATATGTGACCAGTAAGCAAAGGATACATAGCTGCCTTCAACATTGGCTCAACCATCTGCAGCAGAAACAAAACACATTTTTAACACGTTAGAATAAAAGCAAGTACTTCACGCTGGACCACCTAATGATGTCCTCATCACAAACATAGAATCAGTTGCAGGATCTAAGTACTACTGAGGCCTACTTTATTACAGAATTCCATCTGGGATTCTTAGCTCATCAAGAAGGATGTTTACCTAGTAGACAAATCTACAGTAAAGAACTTGTCCTATGACAGACAATATCCACACCCACACAGACAGACAAAAATAAACGAATAGATAAATCAGTTGTGTTTTTTTTATTGCTAAGTATTTATTCTCAAAACTTGAGTTGGCCTTATTACAGGACACAATTTACATTGTTGATTGCTAACCAATAAGCATACATACTTATGATTTGCAGGATACAATCTTCCTCGAAACCTAAGAACATGACACCTGCTTTCACTTGTAGCAGACATTTCTTTGGATGCAGTTTCATTGGCTTAGAAGAGTGGGAAATTAATATTATTTTTGCAATATGTTGACATAGGTGGATATTTACTTATTTTACAAGTAAAGATATCTTGAAATATAGATACAGACATCTATATGAATCAAAAGGAAACATATGAGATTACATGACCTCATGTTTGAACTTTTGAAAGTCAACACGTCAGATACCCACATCCTCAAATCCGGTCAGGCATAATCAAGAAAAACTTTGAATAACTCCGTAAACCCAGACAAGCAAAACTGGAAGGTTTCTCCACTTGTATGAAATCCCTAGCAGTTAACATTGTTTTCATAAAGCAGAACAAAACAATGTTAACCACTACTATGAAGTTTAAGGAAACAATGAAAAATTAACAAATCATTATGAAAACAAGAACACACCTGTGACAGAAGGCGTGCAGCTCCCAGAAGTCGCTCCATGAAATTATATTTTCCACTTTCACATTTCCTTCTCTTCAAGCTGTGACACAATGATTTGGTAAGTGATTATAATATAAACTACGTACTCAAGCTAGTGGAATTATATAAATCTCATCGTTTACATATAAACTACGTACTCAAGCTAGTGAAATTATATAAATCTCATCGTTTACCTTTCTAATAGATGTACTTTTTGCTTAGGTCTCTTCCCAGTGATACTTTGGAAACAGCAACCCAAAATCTCCTCCAGTTTAGTGGATTGTAAAAGCCTCAAATCCCTCCTCACCTGACATTAAAAGAAAAGAAAGAAATGTGAGCCAAACCACATACATACATACATAGCAAAAGTAAAACATAGAATAGATAATTAAATTGTAAGATTTAACTGGACCTAATAAGCTAAGCAAACTAAAATTAGTCAATTAACTGCTACTTTGCCTGAATGTATATCGAAATTCAGTTTTTTCTTCATCCATCAATTTTTCTCGGCAAGCAAACAATAGAGTAAGAAGCTTATAACTACAAAAACAGCTAAGTTTGAAATCTAAAACTGACTTTAAGACGCTATGCAACAAAAAAACCACCACCCAGATTCGTGAATTAACCGTTCACTGCTATCAAGCATACTCAATGCAAGTAAAAAGTATTTTATTTTCCCTCTATTTCATCAATTCTCTCAGGAACCAAACAACTGAGTAAAAGCTTTGTGATTATAAACAAGGCGTGGAATTTGCAAACCTTCATAAGGTACTGGAAATACGAGCCACGCCTATGCTGGTTCTTGTTCTTGTAAACCATTCTTTCCAGAATGGCACTCTCTGCTTGGAGCTGTCCAAGTAAAGATGTCAACTTCACCTCAAGAGCTTCTGCTTCTGCTTCCGAATCCATTGAGTCAGACTGCAGATTATTATTGTTAGAGAAAGTACGATCGGAAACTTCTATTATATCCGTGAGTGAAAATAAAATTCAGCAAACGCTATCCGGGCATTTTAACAAACAGTTTATGTGCAAATTGTACAATACCCACAACACGATATGGGATAGAAACCTAATCCTAAATGGAGAAAACCCATCACTGAACAGTCATAGGATAGGAATATAAGAAATAGGTTCAGACCAAGTGACAGAACTCTCTATTGATAGCAATATGGGGTAAGTTCCCATCAGGCAACAACGGTTCTGCCTGACCCTAGTTAAGCATGCATGTCAGTGAAGACTTGGTGTGAAGCCTTGGAATCCAATTAGTATGTGCAATGTCTTTGAGATAAACAAGCAAGTATTGTCGTACATTTTGGACAACCGTGATACCTTAGAAGAGGTGGGTATTCTTATGAAGCAAGCGCCATTCCGCGAAGCTTACGCAAGTCGAAGAAAACCACAAATTGGCGCGTTCGGAGAAACGAAGTAGCTCGTCAGGTTCAAAAAAGATACGGCAGTCAGCCTCACCCAAAATAAATAGGGACAGAAGCTGAGAGCAAGAAAGAGCGAGCTGTGTCCAATATATGTATATGCCTCTACGCCCAGATTTTCTCTAAAGCGCGCGTTCACTTACGGAGATGGATGCGGGAGAGGGCGCCTTTAGGAACCGTTGGATGAGTTTGGCGGTTCAGAATAAAAGAAACAACTTAACCGGGCTTCTGCTAGGGATTTGATTTGGGCTTGTGTTATGGTTTTATTATTCTGTTGCGTTCAGCTTCATTCATGCTTCTGGTTGGGCTTTTTGCTCAATGTTGTATCGGGCCAACAACGTTTGTATGTTTTTCTTAGAGAACCTTTTTTGTTGTTGGTATTTTTGTCAATTAATATAATTTTCCTTATGTATTTGCTTTCTTATTACAGGGCTGGGTTATTTTCTGTATTTAAACCATGATTTCATGATTTAGGGAGATTTTTGGAATATTATTATTATTTTGTTGCTCTTTGAACGGCAAGAGTTCTATCTGTTTATCATTTTCTCATTTGTCGGTTGATTGTGACAAGTAATTATAGTGTAGTAGGGTAATACGGTTATGTGATATAACTTGTCTACACATGTACAAGCAGGGACGGACCCAGGATTCTAAATTGGGGCGGGCTAAATCATTAAGAGAGGAGGAGCAAAGTCTGCAGGAGCAGCAAGGTCAGTGGCGGCTCCAGGAGTCGAAAGTTGAGTAAGTAAAATTTACATGTTAAACTTGACGACACAAAAAAAAATTTCATGTTAAATTCAATGGTATAAGTGATTTTTATTTTATATTAAAATAAACAAAATTTACATGTTACTTTTGGCAAAATTTGCATGTTAAAGACTATTTTTTTGTGTGTGAAGAGGCAACGTCTTTTTTTCAGAAAAAGGAGAAAAACAAGCCTCAATACAGCACATTCAAGCACCAAAAATTAAAAAAAAAAGTATTAAAAACACACTCTCTCTCTCTGACCCATCAGCTCTATTTCTCTCTTTGACCGAAAACATCAGTTCTCTATTATAATATATAGTATTCTTTACCAACAAACAATTATATATAGTATTGTTTATTTTTACACCACCCATGTGTGTCGGCCTGCCCAAGCACAAGGCAAACATTTGTTATTTTTTTTAATTTCTTTAACCTATTAATTATATCTATTTCTGCCCAAACCCAAGACACGTGGGTGTTTTTTAAAGATTGAGGAGGGCTAAAATTTATTTGGGCTGTAAAAAAATAAAAGTCCCCCGGGCTGTAGCCCAGGTGAGGCATCACTAAGGTCCGTGCCTGTGTACAAGCAATACCACGTATATGTACTCCAATATTATTCTATAATTTCTCTATTTGTGAGGTTGTTATTGAAGTGAGTGCTTCCAAATCCACATTAAGTTCCCTTGGGTTTGGCTACACTATTAGTTTGAGTCTTAAACCAAATTAATTCGGCCAACGAGGTCTAACCCAATGAAAAGGGTTGTGATTTGCAAATCAATGATCTCAGGTTCGAACTCTCATGACACTTTAATAGTGTATAGAAAACCGTGCAAGTTGGATTGGAAAATCCGATTTCGACCAATTCCGTTTCGAAAAATTTTTCCGATATCCAAAAGTTTCGAAATCCAAAAATTCCGATAAAAATTGGATTGGAATTGGAATGTATGTAGAAATTCTAAGAAAATTACGAATTACGAAATATAATGAGGTTTCCATCTTAGACTACACACAATTACTAATTTCATGTTCAACTAAATATAATTTGATGACCAAATAGACATGGACAAGTTATTTAATAAAGGATAACAACATCTAAGTACTAGCATATAATAGTTTTCCAAGCTTACTGTATGAGTTTTCAATTTTGAGTATATTTTAATCCTTCAAATTGTTGGGCATGTTTAGATTTTTGAACTAGTTTTCAAAATTTACCAACAAAAAAAAAAATCTGAAATATGTAAGTTCTGAAATATTCCAAAAATTCTGAGTTTTCATAATTGAAATGGATATTGAAATTCCGAAATTTTTTTAAACGAAATTGGAATATAATTTTCATTTTGAATTTTTTTGGATTGGAATTAGAATCCCCTTATTCCGATAAGATCTGTCCGAAAATCAGCCATATCAATATCGCTTATATTATAATAAATTTTTTTTTTTTAAAAAAAAACCAAACTAATCCGAGTCATAATGTTACATTAATTCGTTCTGTTGTTGGAGGTGTCACGCCCCAAAATTGAGACACGTGACAGCGACACGTACCTTGAGGATTCCGAAAATATAACACCTAAGTCCGATGGTTATACTCTCAAGATTCCCAAAATACACTAAGCCTTTATAAATAAATTAAAACGGGTTGAATCAGAGTGTTTAACAACTGCGGAAAAATAGTTTATAATATTATACAAAATTTATTTGAGAATTAAACCAACCTCAGAGGTCATGGATTAATATCAATAACTTCCAAAATTGTTGTACAAACCAATAATGAAAATACACCAACTATCTAGAATTCATATTTATACATATGTGGTAAAACATGATCAACTGTGAAGAATAGAGTTCACAACCTGACAACAATGTGAAACACGAGCAAAATGCTTATAAGTGAGGAGGTCACACCAAGATGTCACCCACGAAAGGAATCTACAACAAAAGTAGGGGTGAGCATCACATACGTTCATTTGCCCCATAGGAGGCTCCTAGCCAAGTTTCAAGGTAAATAATGAACATAATAATGGCCACAGATTAAAGAATGTGCACAAACACAAACCATATCCATTTATTGTGGATCCAAAACCAATTAGCATGCTCAAGAAATTTTAGTAAACATTTTTCCGGACCCAAATATACTTGTCAGACAACCAATCAATTAAGGACAACTATCCCTACCAGAAACAAAAATATAACCAACTTACCTGGTATGGTAGCGAGAGTGTCCATTTCAACTGGTTACACCTCATCGACTATACCTCACAAGTAGGTTATTGGTAAAGTTTGTCCGCGTAACCCCTCAGGAGGTTTAGGGAATCGAAACCCAAGGAAGTCACTATGCCCATTTCACTCTCAGGTTATTGAGGATAATGCCCGTAAACGTATGCCCCAAAACCTTGGAGAACCAAAGCCAAACATTCATAAAACCACACAATATGACATGCAAAAAAAGTGCATCTTTCGCACACGACAATATTTACTATGTCATACATACACACAAAATACAAGTCCATGAGTGAGTCCCCATACTTGCAATCCAAAGTTGATGCCTCACTTGCATTCTGCACCTTTGAACTCAAATTTGTTCTTTATTGGGCAACTGATTCATAGTTCAATCATTTCAAAAATGTTACTATTTATTCAAAAGAATAATCCAATTTACTTTTAAGGCCTCAATTTTCCAAAATTATAAATCTGGCTATGAATGTAATAACCCGAATCTTAAATAATATTTAAATATTAATTTATTAGAGAAAAAGATAATTTTATCCTTAGCATATTTTATTGAGTTTAAAATTAACTTTTATTGTTCTGGAGAGAATTTGGGGAAATGACCCACACCATTACGTCGGGCTCGTAGATACGAGTTCGTGTGTATATTGTGGGTTCAATTCCGAGTCGTATCGAAGAAATTAGGATTAAAATACATACAGGGGCAAAATGGTAATTTCAAAAATCAGATTTTAAAAAACCTCTCTCTCTCTCTCTCTCTCTCTCTCTCTCTCTCTCCCCATGCGTCTCCCCCTGGTTTCAGCCCGACACCCCCATCCCATGCAGCCACCACCTCCGACCACCCTAGCCTCCACAACCAATGCCGGAAGGTCCGGCTTGGCCCCGCCATCACACCCCAGCCCTTCCCGGTAGTCGGCCGCAGGTTTCACCGGAAAACCACAAAATCCGGCCGGTTTCAGTTGAAACATCGCCGGCTTCGTTCTCCCTCCTCCAGCCACCAATCCGGTAATGTGAGGTATGGTTTCTCACCTATTTTTCATGCTCTAGCTGATGGTTGGGTAGGTTTTGATCGATTTGCAGCATTGATAGGTTAAATTTTGAGTTAAAGTTTAGGCCGATTTTGAGTTTAGGTTTTGGGCCACTTGTGGTTCGAATTGGACGTTGTCGTAGTTGACTTTTGTGTTTGGGAGGTCGAGAACTAGTTGTTGGTGCAAGAATAGCCATTGGTTTGGAGTTTGTCTTAACGCCAAATTTATCACTTTTAACCCACCGAATATGTCAGCGCGTGTTCCCACGCGTGGGGTTATTGTTAGCTGTCAATCTTCATTCCTAAATTATCATTTTCTTAAAACCACCCTAGGTACCCAAGCATAATAAAGGTTGCCTTCGGTATTTATGTTGCCTTCCGATAAATTGGTTGTCTTAGGTTAGGTCAGCATGCTTGACTTATGCCCCATGAGTCTTAGGGATATCCGGACCGTGCGGAGTGAAGAATGCGGTTCAGGCTGACTAAATGTCACTTGAATCCTGCCAGGAATGCGGCTCGGGTCGACTTTATGTTACCGAGACTTGCGAGGACATGTCACCATGGTGACACGAGGAATTGACGGATTATGTGGGATAAAACAGAAATAAGGAATTGACGGAAATAAAATGGGTACACCTAGGTGGTAGGCTAAAGTTGTTTTCAATGCTTTCAAAGAATTGTCGTTTGATTAAGAGTGTGATTGGCCTTATAGATATAAATATGAATGCAATGATTTCAATATTAGTATAAATGATGAAATTGATTTAGTTTTCATAATTGTTTTTACAGTGGGGTTAGTATGTTCATATGTACTTTCAAAACTTTATTTTTGGTCCACTCACAGTTTTAAATGTTTTGTGCCCCCCAGCAGTAGGCGTGCACCAGGAGGCCACCATAGGACAGATTTCACATTCCACCCCTCTTTTACTCTATGTAGGGCATCTTTTGTAAACAAATTAATTTTCTTTGTAACTCTGAGTTAGTTGCTCTGATATTGCTCTAGGAACAAATTTAACTGTTGGAATGTATAATTATGCATGCTTGCAGTTGGTTTATATATTATTATGCTTGTTTAGCAGGTGAATTTTTTGGGGAAACGGTCAAATTATAAGGGAGACTTTACCGAATTTTCGACAGAAGTCGAACCTTGAATTTCTTTGAATTCTGAGTAGTTGGGCAACTTAGTCAATTGTGCTCGGCACCTGCCAAGTGTCGGACACGCACATGGTTCGGCTCGGATTCCAAAGTGGAATTTGGGTCGGGTCGTGGCAATGAACTTTGGCCCCTTAACTTTCAGTAATTACACTTGACCCTAAGCTTTTGATAAATTACAAAACAACACCAACATTACAAAATAATTTGCAGTTTGGCCCTGATACAAAACCAACATATTTCCAAGCAAATTTTCCAGATTTTCCAAGTTCAAAACAACTTCCATACCACTTAATCAACAAGAACTCTTGTAATTTCCATTACAACTCTTCTATTTCACTTAATACCATAACAAACTCAATAATTATCAAATTTGAAATTTATCCAAAATTTCATAAAATTAAACCAACTCAAACTTATAACTTAAATGATATATTATCCTCAATTAAGCTTCCCACAACCACAATCTACTCAAAATTCATATCAAAACATGATATTGAAGCTTAATTCACCATAATCTCCAAATAGTAATAAATTTGAAATTTGCATAATATCTCTTAAAATTTGCCATCGATTGTAGAGCTCGTTCTCATGATCACGTAGGCGAAAACGGTTTATTAATCCGAGCTCCAGAGTGAAAGTTATGAATTTAAGAAGATTTTGAAGAAAATAAAATTTTCCTCATAAGGTTTTCGAGGAAGACGAAGAAGAACAGACGCGTAAGAAGAAAAACACACGCGGAATATAAGAATAGAAAATAAGGAGTGTCGGCAGAAATTAATGTGAACAGTAATGAAAAGTAATTTCCATCCAACATAAGGATTGTCAGCAGAAATCACGTGTGAACAGTGCCAAACCGTAAACATGAACAGTACTTTTATTATTTTATTCAGCTGCCACGTGTCACAACCTCATTGGTCCAACTTCAATAATTCATTAAAAAAACATTTAGACTCCTAAAAATTCTCCGAAAATTACCACACGCTCGTAGAGATGTAAATATTTTTCTATGACATCAAATTACCAAAATTCCAACTTCAAAGTATCAGAAAATAAATCCTCACTTTAATAAACCAATAGTTAATTCATGAAAATCCAAATTATAATCAATTGGACTGTGAAATTTTTATTGTGAGCTTAACAAAAATTTTGGAAATTTTTGGGGCATCACATTCCACCCTCCTTCAAAAAAAATATCGTCCTTGAGATTTACTCATGATATCCACACCACTTAAACAGGTATTTCCATGTTGGACTACATTTCCCAATTTTTTTTATTTGACTCTATAATGTTACCACCAAGCGGCATAATTCAATTTCTGAGTCGTTTAATCTATAAACTAAAATTGAAATTAGTTCTTCCACATAGGACATATTATTCTGCAAAGACAAGTCATTCCAGGCATCACTATATTGTATTAAATGTATTCTTTTCCATATGAGAAATATTCAAAACATTGTGTATGTATGACATCTGTAGCAGCAACTCCAAGTTATTCTTAACAATTTTGACACGTTCCATTACTTTGAACTGTCCAACATATCTGAGTGTCAATCTGCCACATACACCAAAACATTGGTATTCCTTATTAAGGTTTTAACTTTATAAAATTTCCAACATTGGATCTAGGAGTCTTTCTCCTTTCATCAGTATAGGACCTTTGTCCATTTAAAACAATCTTTAATGGTTTAGAATAAATTCTCATGAATCATCATTGAACCTCTTCAACTTAGGTTCGGAATAAATAATAAAAACTCTTTAGAAGATCATTGCGAGACCATAGGCTTTCGCTTTCGCCTCCTTATAAAATCTCAATCATGGTAAAATCTTATATCATTGACATTTGAGTGTTCACCAGTCAGAACTTTCCATACTCAAACCAACATAACAAATCAAGATAGAAGATAATGAATATGTTCTTGTCTGTACATCACCAAGATTTCAACAGACTTTCGATTAGCCTGAACATATGTACATGATATTGGATAACTTCGATGAAGAAACCTAGGCATCCAAGCACCATAAATCTTCATAAAACGTTGCAATCTTTTATAGATTGAGACATGCAAGTTATCGAACAATGATAAACTGGTTTCAAGCCAGACCAGGTTTTGAGATAACTAGAGTCATTCAACTAGACTGCCACAGGGGCATAACTTTGAGCGGTTTAACAATTTTCGTGAAAAGGGATTCCTGTTAAGAGACTTTGAAAAGAAATTTTAGGTCTGAAGAATAAGAGTGACGAGTATCATCACGCTCAACTTGTTTTGTTAAATACAAAATTTCAAACATATTGCGTCTGCACTTGCGGCCAAGCTCCACATCCAAGCACAAGGCAGAATCTCAAAGCCCAACTTTAACAAAGGTGGTCTGAAAGGGACCATTTACAACCTTAAGGTAAGAACAAACTCGCAAAAAGTGCGAAAACAAATGAGACGGGTCGTTGTAATCTTTCCGCTAGCAAGCTTTCATCCTTGAAATTTTATATTGAAACCATAGTGGTTCATGTATTAATTCCAACTTTACTCATATACCAATCATGAAACACAACAACTTCATTTCATAAAAAGTCATACAACCCACATAAAAATACAACATTCAACAACAACCAAAAGAATTAAACTTAACAAGACGCCGCCAATCCTTACTTAAACATTTTTGTCTCTTTTCAAAGGGTTAAGATTCAGTAAATTGAGAACTCCTTCTGCTTCATCATCAGCGTTAGAAGGCTTTGAACTTTGACCTTCAATAATAAATTCTACAAACTTTGGGCTTTCATCCTCTATTATAATAGGACACAACCTAGGCTTCTCAATATTAGCCTCTGCATGTCTAGAACTCGACCCTACGCCTTAGGTTTTGAAATCTTTAAACCACATACCTCTACATTTGTCTCACCTAATAGTCGCGCATAGACCGCATTCTTGGCATTCTCAAACATTTTCTCCTCGTCCTCTCAAACCCTTTTATTTGTACCTTCTACCTCGTCCAACTTTTGCTGCATCTCCCTAGAGTACATCTATATTGTCCTAGCTAGATCATTCTTCTCCTTATGTAGTCCGCGTTGTGCTGTAGAATGTGAAATACGATCAACTTTCTTCTCATCCTTCAGCGCTTTGATTACTGTATCACCGTCTCTAAGCGTGTGCTTCAGCTATTGACCTCATGAGCAGTTCATTCACGCTTAACATTTAACTCTTCCGTTTGCGTCCTGAACAATTGGTGACATTCCCAAAGCACACTCCTCTTATTCCCTAGTTGGGTTGTCGGTTTTTGTACTTCCTGGATTTTTGCTCTCGGTCATTGCCCTAAGTTTGCAACTGACGCTGCATATTGGATACTTAGAGCCATCACGTCGTCTACAGCAGTATGCATATCCTTCTTCCCTAGTACTCGTATATCTTTTGGAGTTAGCACACTACTTGCTACTCCTGCAGCCACATCGTTATCTTGTATTTCAGAATCCATTACTGTAATAGGACCTCTCAAATAAATAAAATTGGGATGCCATACAGCTGCATTCAATAATGTTTGCTTAGTTATAGGTTGAATTTCTTGCCCATTAGAAGCAAGATTCAAATCCAAATTTCATCGGGAACTAGAAGCCATTTGGAACAATTGAGAGTGGAAAGTTAAATTTTGGAATTTTAGAAAGAAACTTTGGAAGTTTAGAAATTAATTTGGAAGTTCTCTTTTAAGCAAATTGATGATTTGTGGATTGTAAATTCAGTTTAACGCTACTTAAAATGATAGCCTGGAGGAACTGTTTCTCGTTTTCGAACTCTTAAATTCAAACATTCTACAATCTAAATCGCAAATTTGGTCCTATTATGGACCTTCCTTTCGTCGTCGCCACGATTCTCGAGATTTGCCCTTTTCCCTCTTTCGGTGTTATTATACTGAAAAGTTAACACGTTTTCCAATATCTATATTCCATTTGCTGGAAAGTGTCTCCAAGTACCTGCCATTACTATATTTATAATTGTGCTAGTTGCAGAAGTGATTAGTTCTGAGACAATAGAAGCCTCTTACATAATTGAGAACATTTCAAACTTTGCTCCATCACATCTAGACTAGCTCCTCTGTTGATTGTCAATTCTGTTTGTAAAACTTGCCGGTGTCCTCTTGAAAGATGTGATATCTATAGGCTGAGAATTTCCCTTGCCTTTACTTTAGTATTCACCAAGTTGTTCTTGGAAGATAGCAAACGCAATGGTAGTGCTCTCGCCAACTTGTAGATTCCGCATTCTGAAGTTGAACAACTCAAGTAATTCTTCTTTTCCTAATTTTTAGGAAAAGCTATCGCAAAAAAAGATATCGTGTTTACTAATAACTCTAATACCTCTGCAGACTCACGTGCATATTCCTTATACACCGTCCACACAAAGTAATAAATAATACTTCCTTCTCGAGGATTTTTCCATAGACAACCCACCTTGGTGTCTCATACTACCATTTATTCTTTATATTCATTCAATAACTTGGCCATTTTGGCACTTAACTCATCTTCTTCAAACCTTGAGTTAAGCAAGATTGAATTCTAATGCAGTTTTTCTAGCATCCTGCATTCTTACATGATTTAAGATGCAACCAAGACAAAGTTCTTGACTCAAAGTGTGAGTCACAAAATATGCTTTCCAAATAGCACAATGTACCATCATATTTCTTTATGAGGTGCATTCACCATTTCAATGTGTTTAATCTAGCCTTAAGTTCTGTTCACTTTAGATGTTCCAGTGAACTTCAGAGGTTTCATCTTTAGAAATCATTCCAAATATATTAATATGTGCTTCTTTTGCACACATTCACATTTACATTAATTTCTTCAAGATTACTTCCTGGCATATCTGGTATAGCCAGTATACCACTACTTCCATTTCTTGAGAGTCCACAACTATTCATTCCTTTGGAAACACACGCCCAACAAAATCTCATTCCAACACGTACTGTTTCAGGGTATGCCAACCCAACACGAATTCTCAATCGTCCACTCTAAGGCCTGCAACTAAGAAGTCAGTTGTAAACACTACTCCAACAAATGGCAAAGCATGAAGCAAAAAGGGAGGAAACAAGGACCCTAAGCAAGGCAATATTCTTTCATTCTTCAATAAGGTCTAAGCCCTTTTTCAAACCCCAAGTATCCTTGCAGTAGTGTTTGATTGTAATGGTTCTTACATCTGCCCAGAATGTGTTTGGCAAGCCTTTTCCAAATATCATGGATCTTGCCATCTTCATGACAGTTCTATTTTTTGTTTCTAAGACTCCATTTTGTTCAGAAGCATATAGGATCCAGCTATCTCAACCTTAACTCTATGCTTAAGCAGGAAACCAATCTTAATATTATTCTAACAATCCAAAATACAAGCCGTAACAACATTCAATTCTTCCGATCCTTTTAGGCCAACTACCTTTACTAGAAACAAAAATATAACCAACTTACCTGGTATGGTAACAAGAGTGTCCATTTCAACCGGTTACACCTCATCGACTATACCTCACGCATATATAGGGTATTAGTAAAGTCTGTCCGCGTAACTCCTCCGGAGGTTTAGGGAATCGAAACCCAAGGAAGTCACTATGCCCATTTCACTCTTAGGTTGTCGAGGATAATGCCCACATGCGTATACCCCCAAAACTTTGAAGAACCAAAGCCAAACATTCATAAAACTACACAATATGACATCCAAAAATAGTGCATCTTTCGCACACAACAATATTTACTATGTCATACATACACACAAAATACAAGTCCGGGAGTGAGTCCCCCTACTTGGAATCCAAAGCTGACACCTGACTTGCATTCTGCACCTTTGAACTCAAATTTGTTCTTTCTTTGGCAACTGATTCATTGTCCAATCATTTCAAAAATATTACTATTTATTCAAAAACAATAATTCAATTTACTTTGAAAGCCTCAATTTTCCAAAATTATAAATCTGGCTTTGAACTTTGGTAATTACATTTTGACCCTTCACTGTTGATATTTACACTTTGGCCCCTTTAACTTTCAGTAATTACACTTAACCCTAAGCTTTTGATAAATTACAAAGCAACACCAAAATTACAAAAATAATTTGCAGTTTGGTCCCTGATACAAAACCAACGTATTTCCAAGCAAATTTTCTAGATTTTACAAGTTCAAAACAACTTACATACCACTTAATCAACAAGAACTCTTTGTAATTTCCATTACAACTCTTCTATTTCACTTAATACCATAACAAACTCAATAATTATTAAATTTGAAATTTATCCAAAATTTCATAAAATTAAACCAACTCAAACTTATATATTAAATGATATATTATCCTCAATTAAGCTTCCCACAACCACAATCTACTCAAAATTCATATCAAAACATGATATTGAAGCTTAATTCACCATAAGCTCCAAATAGTAGCAAATTTGAAATCTGCATAACAACTCTTAAATTTTGTCGAAGATTGTAGAGCTCGTTCTCATGATCACATTGGTGAAAATGGTTTATCAATCCGAGCTCCAAAGTGAAAGTTATGAATTCAAGAAGATTTTGAAGAAAATAACATTTTCCTCATAATGTTTTTGAGGAAGACGAAGAAGAACCGACGCGTAAGAAGAAGAAGACGTGCGGAATATAAAAAGAGAAAAGAATGAGTGTCGGCAGAAATCACGTGTGAACAGTAATGAACAATATGTTAATAGTGCCAAATAGTAACGTGAACAACACTTTGAACAATATTTAATTATTTTATTCGGCTGCCACGTGTCAAAACCTCATTGGCCCAACTTCAATAATTCATCAAAAATTCATCCGGACTCCGAAAAATTCTCCGAAATTTATGACACGCTCGTAGTGATGTAAACTATTTTTCTATGACATCAAATTTCCAAAATTCCAACTTCAAAGTATCATGAAATAAATCCCTCCCTTGAATAAACCAATAATTAATTCATGAAAATCCAAATTATAATCATTTGGATTGTGAAATTTTTATTGTGAGCTTAACAAAATATTTGGAAATTTTTGGGGCTTCACAGGAGGCTTAAACCGAATCAAACCTAACTACTCTTAACGGATTTCCCCATATGAAGCATTATTAGGATTTTTCAAAAGATTGGGTGTGATATCCGAATTATATGTTGAGATTACAAAAGTAAAACACGGCTTACAAGTTCTAATTGATTGAGCATTGCTAAACTTTTTTTTTTCTCTAAAACAAATGTTGACACTAGAAACCACTTTAACTAGGAATTCCACGACTTATTTATCCTTTTTTGATGAGATAAATTATGTGCCTTGGGCTTGAGATTTCATATGAAAATTGCATTTGCCCCCAAAGATAAGAACTTTGTTGTTGTTAATTGTGCATGGCAAAATCCTTCCTAATGTCCAGAGAGAGAAGAAAGTTGACTGGTGATCCAAATTGTCATAGATGCCGGTTCCTCCCTGAGACTATGGAGCATATATTCAAAGACTGTCATCATGCCCAACAGGTTTAGAACTCCATTGAAATCCATCTTGCATTGGTTCATACCTTCTCACTTAGCTTTGATGTTTGGGTAATGATCAATCTCAAGAGCAAGATTAAAGTCTCTCACAACTTACCTTGAGTTTTGGTGTTCACTACCTCTCTTTGGCACTGTTGGAAATGGAGATGTTGCTCCACTTTCAATACGGGCTATGAAGCTCCTCCTCACCCCATGCATAGTATTCTATAGTTTGCTTGTGAATGGTATGACATCAATAAGGTGACTAATGTTAATCATACAAGAGAGGTTATTCAAGTTCTTTGGCAACCGCCCTATCTTGGAAATGCTAAATTGAATGTTGATGGTAGCTGCAAAAATAACTCTGGTTTGATAAGTGTAGGTGAGCTGCTGAGAAACGACAGTGGAACAAGGATATAAGGGTTTTCAACCAACCATGGGATTGGAACTATTTTGGAGGCTGAGTTATGGAGTCTATTCAGAGGCTTGCAAATGGCTTGGGCTAAAACATTAGATCCCTTGATATTGAGAGTGATTCAATGACAACTGTCACCTTGATAACCAAAACCTGCGAGCAATCCCACCCATTTTTCAGCTTGATTGAAGGCTGCAAGGACTTAATGCGTCGTAATTGGAGTTGCAACATCTCTCACGTTTACAAGGAACAAAACAAAGATGCCGACCTCCTTGCCAATATGGGGCATGAGCTCCTTTTAGGTATGCACCACTATGAGTCTGCTCCTAATCATATTACAAGCACTTTGTTGGATGATGAATTAGGGAAGGCCTATGATAGTGTTGTGTAACATCCCACATCGACCAACATAGAGGGGTTAATGTGCCTTATATGTATATACTCATCTCCATCTAGCATGAGGCCTTTTGGGAGCTCACTGGTTTCGGATTCCATGGGAACTCTGAAGTTAAGTGAGTTTGGACTATATCAATCTCAGGATGGGTGACCCACTGAGAAGTTGCTCATAAGTTCCCAGAAACAAAACTGTGAGGGCGGGTGCCCAAAGCGGACAATATCGTGCTATGGCGGAGTTGATCCGGGATGTAACAAAATGGTATCAGAGCCACTCTGCCATGTGGTGCGAGTGTGTCGACGAAGACGTCAGGCCCCTAAGGGGGGTGGATTGTAACATCCCACATTGACCAACGGAGAGGGGGTGATGTGCCTTATATGTACATGTCCACCTCCATCTAGCACGAGGCCTTTGGGAGCTCACTGGCTTCGAATGCCATGGGAACTCCGAAGTTAAGCGAATTTGAATTAGAGCAATCCTTGGATGGGTGACCCACTGAGAAGTTGCTTTTGAGTTCTCAGAAACAAAACCGTGAGGGCGGGGCCTAAAGCGGACAATATCGTGCTACAACGGAGCCGATCCGGAATGTGACAGCTGTGCCTGTTTAGCTTTTGCTTCTTTTGGCTTCGACCATCCCTGTAACAAAAAAAATAAATTTACAAACTTGTTTCCAAATAAATTCAATTTGGATTATTAGTTCTATAAGTCCCTAAACTTTGACTCGATTTGCATTTTGGTCCCTCAATTTCCAAAATCATTCTCGTGGTCCTTTAAGTGCAATCATTGACAGCAAACCCAAGAGACACCAACCTCTCCTCATATATCTCATAAGAGTCTCTCAACAATTTTTCTCTCTTTCTTTTTTCCTTGTACCGATGGAATCAGACGCAAAAGACACCAAGTCCTAAATGAACCAAAACCTAGGCTTCACAGCCTCCTCCCTCTTTGGTGCTGGTATTGACAAGTGATGGCCTGCCTCCTGGAGTGATAATGTTCTTTTTTTTTATTCGAACCAAAACAAAAAAAAAAAAAACCAATCAACGCCACAAACCCACAAGCACAAGAAGAAGTAGAAGAAAATCCCAACATTCCAAACCACAAACCCATCAATGCCACAAACCCACTTGAAGAATTTTGCTAGAGAAATGTTTCTTTTGTGGGAAAGACGAAGGAGAAGCACGGGTCTCCTGGATTGGATGGGTCTACTTGTTGTTTCTTTGTTTCTCAAATGGCGGTGCAAAGGGGTATTTTTTATGTTAAATCTCCACTACCCATGACATCTAACGGTTCCAAATAGAAATCCATATTCAATCCGCAAATTTGTAATCCGTAATGAAGAAACCCCATAAGGAAAGGAGGGGGAGAGAGAGAAAGAGAGATTTATTTATAATTTTAATTTTTAGGTTTTTAATATTTTAATCAATTTAATACGAAAATATCATTTTGCCCCTGTATTTAACAGAAAAGATAACAAAATTAACGGCAGTATTATTTGTCCTAACAAAACTAAAGTTAAAGGACTAATAGAACTAATAACCCATTCAATTTAAAAACTTGTTGGCAGTAAAGGGCATAATAGTCAAATCCGATCTTTTTCATTCTATTGTGATGTGTCAACACGTGTGTTGAGCATCAATGTCTGGCACGGACAATCATAGTTCTTTCTTTTTTATATTTTCTGCTTTTTCCTCTTTCTTTTTCCTGTGTTTTGGTCCTAATCATAGTTTTCCTTTTGTTAAAGCTTTGATCATATGCCGTTTGTTGAGCCCGATGTTGAATTGTTAACAATATGCATGATTTATTATTATAGAAAGTGATATGTTTTGCTGTTAAGGACCGTTTTTAGTGTACTATGATCTTATTGTACTCTTAAAATGTGTCTAAGACTAAAAGAGAATCATCAACGAGGTCTAGGTCTAGCCCAATGAAAAAGAACTTTGATTTGCAAACCAAAAGCCTCATGTTTGAATTCACACGGCATCATAATTGTATGTGTGAGAAATTTTTTTTTTTTTTGGTTTAGATTATCGTTTGTACTCAAAACAAAAAAGACAAAATGATAATAATGAATTCATAACAATTTTGTACAGATAAACAAAGCAAATGAATGCGGGTAGAATGACCCTTTTGTTAACAAGGTTAATTATGACATTTAAATGCAATCATACGAAGGAAAAGAATATGTAGATGTAATTTTATGTACTCAATCATGACAACATATAGTATTGTAACATATAACTGTGATTATATCATGTGTTATTTTTAATATTGAAAGATGCCTCAAATTCAAACAATCTCGCCTCTATTGATAGGAAAAAGGTGTATGTGTTAACATTATTCTTAATCAATCTCTAAATTATTTTATTTTAGTTTGGTACGACCTATTCATACTCTACCCTAACTCCATTGAAAACAAACATGATAACTTAGAATATTAAGATTGGTTAGGTGGTTATAGTCTTAGTTAGCTACAATCTGTGGACGTCCACAAGCATTTGAGATCCCTATAGCCTATATATAGGTACTTCCCAACCAAATGAATATTGCTGAATACTATTATAATTATCAACATGAATATTGCTGATTAAACTTTATAATATTAACAAATCAAGGACGGTAATGTATAAATCCATGGATTAATTGGACCATCCCCGCCAACTGATTGCATTATATATATTTAAAAATATGTGAAAAGTTTACTTTATTTTGAACCATGCAAATTCATATAGGTGTGCAAAAACAATAGAAACCGCTAATATTGCATCAAATTAGCTGCAGAAAAACTTGAAAAGTTGAACCAGATGTCTACTTTTGAGATGCAAAAGCATGGAAAGTTTCAAATGTTCAACTTTCATATAACCATACAGTTATCTTGAACCTGTTACAGAAAAGCCTTGTATGGAATATTTCTGGTATTTTATTTGATTTATTTTTATTTTTAGGTCCTGATCAGATGGGTTATTTCTGATATATTAGTACGACATTTAACCCCATATATTAGAAATGTGTAATACATAATTTTTTATTTACATAATGGAGAAGTTTATTATAAATCAAGACCATTCCATTTGTCTATCGTTATCTCTATATATAGCAAAAGGCAGAGAACGATAAAACATTCAAACTGCCAAGAAATACCCTTTGTTAATTAGGTTTTCAAACCAATCAACTCTCTCATCTTATATATTCTATCGACGTGCAGTGTTGTATACACTCATAAGCATGTTTCTCATTTCACGTGACTTTGTGTGATATTGTATAATGAATTTACTTTTTAGTTTGAAGTTATAATTTGATGTTTTATTTTAAAGTAAACATAAGTTATAATTGTTTTGAGGCTTAAATAGAATCACCGAAAGAGTAAAGAAGAATTTCCTGCCCCAAATAAAGAAATGAAAGAGTAAAGAAGAAGGCAGGGTACCATTATACCAACCACTGAAATGAACAAAAGTATTTTTTTAAAATTCCTTTTAGCATACTCTCTAAATTGTAAATTCTGATGCGGGTGAAGAAAAGCATAGTGTGGGGAGGTGGGGTTTTGTGTCATTTTGACGGGGTTCAAAGCTTTCTCCTTTATTCCAAAAGCCTGAAATTCTTCTGATCTAGATCCACCAATCAAAAGGGCACCAATGTCTATTTGTTTTGTTTTTTATTTGTTCATGTCAGGAAGTAATCATGCCATCGATGATGTATTATTTAGCTAATAAATTAGATTTAAGGTGGATAATGTTACAGTATACAATACCATTGTTAATCTGGCTAATAATTTGCTAATTGTGATTACAATATAATTGATCTAAGTTCGAGAAGATCTTCACTATCATAAATTGCAGATACTTAATGTGTCTATCTCTCTTATCATGAAAATGTTACAATACAATATACTTTTTAATCGGGTTAAAATTGTGCTAAACTAATTGTGATCAAAATATAATTGATCAAACTAACACCATTCAAAAACTAAAAAGAAATAAAATTAGCTGCAAAAACTGTTTTAGAATTGAAGTCAGATTTCAATTAATTTGATATATATATATATATAAAAGTCAGATTTGTAAGTAAATAACTTTAGAGCCATAAATGATTCATATATAAATATATAAGAAAACAAATTAAAAATCCCAATTATTGTTGTAACTATCACCAAAATGAATATTAAGATAATTTTCTGTAAACAGATAGATGATTATGAATCGTCATCATATGTAAATATAAATTACTCAAAGCTTCACATACGTCAACGATTATCCTCCCACACACGAGAGCGATTGTTCAAAACAAATACATGCTCCAAATAACAATTTCAAAAACAATACTGAAAACGGCTTGCCAAAATGTTTGCACTGCCACTGATCTTATTTTCCCTCTCTCATTTTGGTTTTTCTGTTTGGGAAGGAAGAAAGGAAAATTTTGGACTTGCCGACAAGTATGCCAAAAGAAGTTGTAGCAGAGTACTATTCTCTACCATACAAGCTTGACACCCTAGACTTACACAGCGGAACAGAATTATTTAAAAGGTCGCATTCTCTATTTTCTTATCTAAAATAAAACACCATACAATAAGCTACTTGGACTATGTCTGTGACTCTGTGCACGGCCACAAAGTTTTATTCCTTCTATTAAAAAAATGCTAAATTTATCCCCCCACACAACACTTCGTCCTTTTCACTGAAATTACCATAACGCCCATGCACAACCCGACACCAATATTTTAGTCTAAAACTGAAATGACCAAAATACCCTTTTGAACGAAGTGTTCAAGAAGCCGGCATTTTGGACTGTTTGGGAATCCGCAATAAAATACCGGTCAACTGTCCTCTCTCTCCCTCCCCTGCTTAGGCTGCTACTCAGTCGCCTTCCGGACTTTCCTAGCATTGGGTTAGCTCAAAAGCTCACGTATCACCCAAATTACCAAAACCCAACAAAAAAAACGACAAAAACAAGAAGCAAGTTTCCAATTTTATGAACGCTGAACATTCATGAAGCCGCCACAAACATGACACAACTTTGCAGAAAAATTGTTCACGTCAATCTGCGCTGGAACATATTCGACCGGGTTTCGATTATTCGGGAGTTTTTCAAGTTCATCTGGGACAGGTTTCTGGTTTGTTCCATAGGGAAGCCGGCGATCCAGTACCGGAGATTGCCCCTGGGGACGACGTTGTCGCCTCCCCCGGAAGCCGCCGAGGGGGTTTTAGTAGTGGACAACCCCGCCACTACAAGCTGTAAGGTGTATGAGACGGATGCGGATTTGGTGAGCTTGAAGATCAGCTTGTTGGGTGATTGCCAGATTGGAAAGACAAGCTTTATGGTAATTACATAAGCAATTTAAGTTTCTTAATTAATATTGCTGCGATTAATGATGAACCTTTCTAATTCCTTTTTTGTTTTTGGTTCTTCAAGAGCAAATATGTTGGGGATGAGCAGGAACAGAGCTATTTGCAGATGACAGGGGTGACTTTAATGGATAAGACACAGATTGTTCAAGGAGCTCGGATTTCATTTAGTCTATGGGATGTAGGAGGTGCGTATAAACGCATAGAAATGTTCTCTTATCAGACATTCTGATCGGTGTTACGAATTTGATTTGTTATTATATGTTTTTGTATTGATATGTATTGTTTGGACTTTGTAGGTGATCAGAGTTCGATGGATCATGTTCCAATCGCCTGTAAAGATGCGGTAGCAATTTTTTTCATGTTTGATCTTACTAGTAGATGCACACTAAACAGGTATGTTCATAATTTTTCTGATATTAGATTTTTTAGATCAAATTAACTCATATGTTTACTATGGTTAATTAACTGGGGTTTTGTTTTTGAGTGTGCTTGCAGTGTTGTTGGATGGTACACTCACGCAAGAAAATGGAATCAGGTACTAATTACAGTTTTTTCTTGTTTGACGAACTTTCTATTTAGAGTGGCGATAATATACTAAACTCATATACACTGCACGGATAGAACTCGAACCTAGGACTTTGTCTAGAGGAGCAATTGCTCCAAACCACTACACTAGTGGGTCCTTTGCAATTACAGTTTATTTTTTGCATATATATAACTAGTTTGGTTTTTTTTTTCAAGTAATTATCTACTGATATTAATAGTTTTTTATTTGGGGGAATTTGTCATTTATTTTTGCCCCAAATGGTTTTTTCCACAAATAAAATAATAAAAGCACTCTGCATATTTGCAAAGGCAACATGTATTCCATTCATAATGCTTTACTTACCTGTGGCAATGATGGACTTTGCTTTAAGCATAAATCACTGCTTTACTTCATTGAGTAATTAAGCTAATCATCACTGTTCATGATGTCAAAATTATGGCAACCCAGCTTAAAAACAACTGATTGCCAAATTAAGTTCTCTCTAGTTATGAATCTGTATCTAATTAAGTTCCTACTTTCTGTTGCAGACAGCAATTCCCATACTAATTGGGACAAAATTCGATGATTTTGTAAAACTTCCCCCTGATCTGCAATGGACAATCGTGACCCAGGTAAACCAACTTCCTACAAATTTTGTTTAGTACTAATAATGCTAGAGTTACCGGATGAACGTCAAACGATATGGTCGATACTATTTTCCGGTATAAAAAAAAAAGTTGATATAATAGTGTTCAAGTTCAAATCCACAACCCCATTGATAAAAAAACAAAACAAAAAACTTCTTAATTGCAATTAAGCCAGAGAAAGAAAAACCCTAGTCTTAGCAAAGAACTGAGTTGCCCTGACGTTAGGTTAGCAAGATGATTTAGTTTTCATAGTGTGACATGTGAAGGGGGATAAAAATGAAAGGAAGACTTGTGGGGTCTTCTTTTGTCAATTCTGTGACTAAAAAACAAATGCCAAACTCACTCAAAATTTCTTATCTTTCCGCGTTGAGGATAAGAGCAAAGGCCACTTGTTGACTAAAGCTTGCATGCTGAATTCTATTCGTGCAGGCCAGGGCTTATGCAAAGGCTATGAAGGCGACCCTTTTCTTCTCAAGTGCAACCCACAACATCAACGTGAACAAGATCTTCAAGTTCATCTTGGCCAAGCTTTTTAACTTGCCATGGAAAGTAGAGAGGAATTTGAATATTGGAGAGCCCATCATCGATTATTGAGCTGTATTCTTCAGTTCACTGATCCATTTGTGTACATATATAATTCAGGGAGATTTAAAAAAAAACAAAACAAAGAAAGAAGAGGAAAAATCCCTTTATTCTTTCTTTTCTTTTGGCCTTAGAGAGCTCACCCCTGTCTTGTTATCTGATCATTACTTACACAATGATAGAAGAAGTTACAGAGAGGTGATAGTTTTTTCTTTTGTCTTTTTTTTTTCTTCTTTCCTTGTGCTCATAGTTGATTTACCAATTATCATGGCTATGTAAGATATATGGTATTTGATGGTCGATGCAGTGAGTGTTTTTTTTTAAATACAAATAATAGTCTAAATTATAAGGAGACAGGCGGTTTGATTTTGCAACATTGATTTGCAAATTAAGACTATTTTTCACTGAACTAGACTCTGTTGGAAAAATATAAAAAATTATGGTGTTTGATGAAAAAAAATATGATTTTCTTCCTCAGTTTAAGCCCATAATAATTTGACACATGCTGCAACTAAAATTTGGAGGCAAGAGCCCAAAAGATAGAAAACAAAACATTGGCCCATTGCACCATTAACTGAACGTCAGTGTGCAAGCCCGTTTATATCCTTTATAATAACCGAAATAGCAACCAAAAAAAAAAGAAGAAGATGACGGAAATAAAAAAGATTGCAGCCAAGGGGAGAAAAAGTTGATAAATTGAAATTAAACCAAATTTTCTTATCAGAACTCTCTCGTGTCGTCCAAAAAAGAGGGGATGATTTTCCCATCATCTTTTGTCCACTTACACTCTATTTGTTGGAAATTATATGTTCCCATTTTGATTTTCTCACTCATCTTTTATCAACTTATACTCCCCTTTGTTTTTTTAATAATTTTTGTTCTCGATGAAATTGGGGAGGTGTTAAACACCCTGGACACAAGACCAAAAACAACTAAAAGCATATCAAACGGGTTCTAGGAACTCTTAACACATCATTGGCTAACAAGTATGCCACCCAAACAGGGGCAATATCCAAAAGACAAAGGCCAAGGTCTTCATTGAAACTTGCATTAGCCAAACAATCTACAACACTATTTTTCTTACGGTAAACATGCTGAAGTCTGCACTGACCAAAGAAGATCCATCATCTGTTTGCATTCAATGATCATTCTAGCTAAAAGGTGAAAAGTAATGGATTCCTTCATTTGTATGAGCTGCACCACAAGAGCAGAATCCATCTCCACAATCAGAGGAGAGGAGTTATGGGAAATAGCAAGTTTTAGGCCAAAAAATAGACCCCAGATTTCAGCATCGTGAACTTAACCCAGGCCCAAATTAACTGTGAAGCATCCGATCCAAAGCCCCTCAGAATTTCAAAGCACTCCTCCAGCCCCAATAGCTCCACTCATGGACCTCCTGGAACCATCCACATTCAGTTTAAAGCAACCAACATCAAGTGGTTCCCAAGCAAGGGGAACCTGTACTTTCACCTTCTCTAATTTTGCTCCATGAGTATGTGAAACCCACTCATTTGCAGCTTTCATGATAACACTCTGAGGGCAATAAGGTAGATCTTCTTCATCACTAAACACGTATTGATTCCTCCATTTCCATATATACTAACAGGTAAAGATAAAGACTGAACTCCAAGGTATACATACACTTCCCGTACTATTGTTTAGCAGGTTACAAGAGAGCCACACCTGCATATCAGTGTGGAAAAATTGAGTGGTTTGCATAGGGGGTAAGACATATTTCCAAACCTCCTTAGCTCTTGGGAAATCTCTAAGGAGATGGATAACTGATTCAATACCACATCCACAACTTTTACAAGAAGCATCCATAGTGAGTTGTCGCTTAGCCCTCTGTTCTTTCGATAAAATCTTTCCATGATACATCAACCAACAAAAGAACTTCAATTTAGGGGGAACTGTCAATTTCCATAAACTCCCGTAAGGGGTCACTCCAATCTTGCCTAGAGAATAACATATCATAAGCAGTTTTTACTGTAAACACCCCATTGGCAGTAGATTTCCAAATTTGAGTGTCTTGTAAACTATTATTGAAACCGACATGGGTGCCAATAATTTTTTGAATCATCTCTTCACTGAGAAAAGATGAGTGAGAAAATCATCTCCCAAAAATAAAAAAGAAGGTAGGTGGACAAAAATGAAGTGGGAAAATCATCACCTAAAAAACAACTATCTCATGTTTGGATGGCCACCGGTCTTGTGTGAGGTCTCATGTGATCTGAATGAGAGAGAGTTGGAAAAATTGTTGGTATTCATGATTAATTTTAAAGTTAATCAAACAATCAATCAACACTTAATTACGATTTTAGTGTTGACTATTGAGTTATTATAAAAGTGTTAGAGCATCTCCCACAATAGTAGCAAATTAAACTCTTCAAATATCTATTCGAGTCCTAGTATCAGTGTAGTGTGTGTGAGTTTAGTATATTATCGCCTCTATCAATAGGAAAGGTCCTCAAAAAAAAAAAAAATTTATGTGACAATTTGAAAATGTTTATCTGCTCCTTTAATAATTTGTGCCCTAACATACTTTTTAATTCAATTAATGCAATATTTTGGAAAAAAGAAGAAGGAAAAATACGAGAACATATGACGAAAGTCTATGTATTTATTATTTGAAAAGAAAAAAAAGTAGATTTTTAACATTTTTCAATGTAGGTTTTGTTCTTCCAAAGCAAAATATATATGTTTTAATAGCCCAAGGTCAACTTGGGAGAAAGAGAAAGGGGTTGCAATTTTGGTGATTAAGTTTAACAAGTCTGTTAGAGGGAGTTTTGCTATATGACTCACCTATTTTAGCATTCTAAAGCTGTTGAAGAGGCTATTGGAGATGCTCTTATACTTTTAGCTTAAATGTTGAAGAGGCTATTGAAAATGCTCTTATACTTTTAGCTTAAATTTTATACTTACATAATGAACAAAACAATTATACTAATTCTATTGAACTTTGAATATGTATATTTTCCAATTATGTACTAATTAGTACACACTTTAGTTGAGCTAACTATTGTATGGTTTTCCATGAAACAAAATCGAGCTGATAGTTGAGTAGGTCACGTTCACTTAGTGACCCCCTAAAACCCGTAACAACCACTCTTAATTTTCTGGTTATGCACTCGTAAACTGGTACCTTGGTTTCCTTCAACATCTCAAGAGGCTTCACTTTAAATGGAGGTTTGTAATGTTGAAAAAGAGGATTAAAATTAATTAATCAAATATCATCATATGTGTATATATATAAAGTTTTAATTGAGAGATCTCTCAAACAAGCTTATTTGAGGGACACTCTTGTAGTGCTCACTTCGTATTGTATTTCAATAATCTAGAACAACCAGAATTTTTGTTTTCAATATTTTTCCAAATATATAATTTTTATAAAAGATCACTTGAATTTGAAATGTATTTTCATGAACATCGTGTTATTTATTTTGTTGGTCACAACTAAATGTCTACAATGACAAGTAGATGAGGGAAGTCATGTAATAAAATTGATTAATGTGACAACTAAATGAAGAGATGATGAGTCATGCAGTAAATATGTTACAGTTTCATTGATTATGAGTACCAGAAAAATTCTCCAATGGCAGATTTAGATGGAAAGAGTCTCCGAACAAAAACGACTTGTTGGATATCGTGACGAACCGAGTAACTAGCTAAGCAAGATGAGCCACGTGCCATGTTTTGAGAGGCCATCGCCTTAACCAAAGAAGCCTTGCCACAAGTCACAACTAAAGGTCATGCCAAGTGTCTCACATTGGAATACAAGAAGTGAAGACTCCCATTACCTATAAAAGGATATCACTCGCCACTTAGAAAGGGCTTCTCCCTTCTTCCCTTCTCTTTGGGTCCAACCATATGTATATTGTAAACAACCATATTATTATAATGAGAATATGTGACGTCCCTGACCTAAAAATAAAAGAAAAATAAATTAAACATTTGAGTAAGGAATTCGGGCAATTAAAATGAATTAAAAAGGAATAAAATGAATTTAATAAGAATTTAATAATTAAGGGGCATTTTGGTCAACGTTAATTTCGGGATGGAATTTGGCGAAACGGGTTGCGTCATTGCATCCGACTCATCGAAATGAGATTGTTGACGGGTGGCACGTCTCAATACGAGTTTTAGAACTCAAATGGCATAATAGTAATTTACGAAAATGAATAAAATATTATAAAAATGACAAGTGGCCCAATCAGAAACCAGAATCGGTTTCTCTCTCCTCGCTTCTCTCTCCTCCGACGCGATCTCACCTTCTCTCTCTAAGATCTGTCTCGTTCCGGCACGGTTGGAGGCGGCACCAGTCGCAATCGAACTGTCTCCTCCTCCTGGTCATGGCCGTACCCATCTTCCCCGTTGAGGCTTCGCCGTCTGCCGACTGGGAGCGTCTGAAATTCCGGCCAAACCTCCATTGTTGTCGGCGATAACTCCGGTCACGTTTGGCCACGATTCCACTTGGGTTATGTACGCCTCTTCCTCTTCTTCCTTTCCCCTAGGTCCGCGACAAAACACGGCGGTGTAGTCGCCGTATCAAGCAGCTCAGATCCGGCCAAAACCCTAGGTGGTTTGGCCGTGATCTGGCAGCGTTACCAACCGGTCCTCCTTCGATTTTGACTGGTTTTGAACTCCCTATTAGATGCTGATTCGATTGGTATAAGCCTTGTAGTCCAATTCGATGTTTTTGCATTGGCCGGAATTGCTCAACACACCCAAACCCACGGTGGTGGGTGTGGCGGCGCGTGGGCTGGGGTGTGGCTACGGTTCGTTGTTCCGTTGTAACCCTCGTGTCGTCATGAGCGCATACGTATATTCGGATTCCGATTCGGACGTTGTTTGGACCTCGAACCAATGTACGCCTATTATGTGTTGTTTGGGTTTGATGTGTTCCGACCGTTGGATCGAATCCGAATTCACGTATGTTATTCCTCGTATTTCTAGGATCGTATAGAATTTGACGGATCGTGATTCGGAGGCCCGGTTGCTCCGAATCAATGACTTAAAGTGTGATTTAAACCATAACCATCCGATCGTGACCAAACTTTCAGGACATGTTCTATAAGTCGTAGTGAACCTATAGGAACTTTCGGATCTAAGTTTGGAGGTCATGGGACCCACGGGCCCGGTTTGACCTATTCGGGATAGTTTGACCAAGTTTGACCAGAGTTGACCGAGCATCTCCCAAGGTCGCCTTGCCACGTAGTTGACTTTGTTAAACTTCTAGGAATGTCCAGATCCATTTGGAGGTCGTGGGCTCCGCGGGCCTGGGTTGACCAAAACGGGATGTCTGACCGTCGGTAGACCGTGAGTCTTTTAGGACGGTCCCACTAGTTAAAAGTTATAGCTTGACCTTAGAATTCTTCGTACGTACGTACACGCACACGTTGAGTCGGGATTAGTTAGGGTTTCGTTTTAAAGCTTCATTTATGGCACATTCGTTAATCCGACTCTCGTCTCTTTGTTTAGGTACTCAAACGCCGCTTACTCAGCGAGCGGGACCTTTTCAGGGTTGGGCGTGGGACCAACGGTGTGTGGACTTTGTTTTCAAACAAGCATGACTTTAAAAGAAGTGAATGAAATGCATATAAATGAGATTTAATAATTGTTTTAAATCTTGATTTGACTTTGATGAATTCATTATGATTGAATTGGTATTTGAGTTTTATACTTGATTTGGGTTGCCGGTTTGTTTGTGGGGCCCTAATGGCTATATTTTATTATTATGGTTATACTTTAAGCTTTTGGAATTTATACTTTATATCTTTTTGAGAAACTTATACCTATACTTTGAATTGAGTATTTGGGCGGTAAGATTTGGACGTTAGTATAGTCCGGTTGATTACGTATTCGGTTTTAAAGTTTAAACCTTATGAATTATAATTACTTATACTTTGATTATATATATATATATATAGATCAACTTGGAAGGAATATTTCGGATTAACGGGACTAATGGGATTATATGTCAGATTAATGGGAATTGATTATATGTGTATATATATATATCTACTTTGAATATAATTATGTATATCTACTTTGATATGGAGTTTTGGGACATATATGTATATGAGATTGGACTTTCGGTTATATTTTAATGAATCACTATTTATATATGATGCTATTGAATTGTTGAACTTATATATGTCCTGGTGTCTGATGATTTGGGGTTTGGTACATGTGATTGATTATGTGAATACTGTGTATTGAGTTGTGTTGAGTGGAGTGATGTTAGCACCACTGTATGTACCTTCCCGGTTCTTATGGATACAGTTCTTGGATACAAGTACCTGAATATGGTTCGATCCGGTGCATGCCTTAACAGGGTATAGTTGTAGATCCTTGATTGGGTAGTCTGCGCGTATGACTTGTTTCAGAGATATGGTATTGAGATTCTTGCCATACAGACCTGTGAGCTTAGTCCCAATTGGACGGCTTGACCCTGGGCACGAGGCCATTGTGATGCTGACCCGGTGTTCAGTTAAATCCTGGGCACGAGTCACATCATGAATGTTGTCCCGGTGTCCAGTCAAATGATCCCATGTTGGATTGTTTCCCCGGTACACGTGTGTTGGTGTTGAGGTCTATGTTACTATATGTACGTATTATTATCTTCCTATTTGTATTTCTTTTAGTGAGGATCTTTCCTTGCTTGTCGTGCTTGCGAGCACGTGGTTGTCTGAGTGTGGGAAAGAGAGGGAAACAGTACTATGATATGATTATTGTGTTATTATATTGCAACTATTGGGATTTGAATGACTACGTATATAAATGATTTCATATGCATGGTTTGCATTGTTTGAAACGGTGGGGTTAGTACTTTGGTTTGAACTACTAAAACCTTGTTTTTGTCCACTCACACTCTTTCTGTTTTGCGTCACCCCAGGCCGTAGTCGTTTCTTCAGTGCGATCCGGCCGACCGCTCCTCTTCTCGGGCTTGACTTGATTGTAGGACACCTTTGTCCCTTATCTTTAACTTTGTATTTCCGCTGTTTAAACTCGAATATTCTTAGATTGCTCTGTTATCGCCCATTAGGGTTGAACTTGTTGGCCGGAGGTCTGTTATGTATTTGTCTGCATGCTGCCAGTTGGTGTATACATTTATGTTGTATTCTTTCAGGTTGAAATTTTGGGATAGTCCTTGTTTCAAGGGGGACTCTGTCTGTTTTTCGACAGAAGTCTTGACCCATTTATCTATTTGTCTCGGGAAGAGGGATTCTTTTTGTATGTGGGCCTGGCATCGCGATGATGTCGGCAAACCAGCAGGGTCTGGCTCGGGTTCTGGGGTGGAATCCGGGTTGGGTCCTGTCAAAATATCCTTCTCCGTGGATGTAGCCCATTCATTTGGGTGAACCACATATATCTGTCTTTTGTATGTTTACTTACTTTCTTCTGTCATATGTAATTATGTCGAAGGCATACATGGATCTGTCGATGACACTTGTCTGCCAAAGATACACACACCTGCTGAAGGCCCTCACCTTCACACATAATCCACCACTTCACATCTATATGTCCAATTTTAGACATCAACACAACTATTCAAGAAAAACTTGATGTCGAATTGTTCAAAGTCATGCATTGTAGTTTTTCTGTGTCAAATGTTACTGTAAAATGAGGTCTCTTCGTCCAAAAAAAAAAGTAAAATGAGGTGAGAACAAATGGTTCCAGTCACATGCAAATAACCTGCAAACAATTGAAAACATACAAATAACCTGCAAACAATTGAACACATACAAAGAACAAATAAATAAATGAAAACGTGACAGTTCTACACAAGGCATTGCGCATATATAGTGCTAATATATAGCTAATAGGGCATGCCTTAAAAATGTGGGTAATATTTAGAAAGAAGGGGGCTTTATTCTTGATTTACATGGACGAAAAAGTTTTAAATTTTCTCATTTGATGTGGCAAGTAGATGATGAGTCATTATATATATATGTGTGTGTATTTTGTTTGCCTGACTTATGATGTATTTTATTTTGTTTTTCTAACTTTCCCATACAGAGCAGATTTCACACACATACCCCACAATGCAAAAACATATATGCTTATAAATAAACTCCTCATGTTTGAACTGGTATTTCAAGTACAGCACTTTTGAACACACCACAGACAAAAAAAAAAACTGCTATGAATTGATAAAATTGATTCAGTGTATGGTTGGAAGGACCATATATTATAAGTTTTTTGTTTTAGGGGATTCAAACATGAAATCACTAGTCAGCAAATTAAGGTCCTTTTCCATTCGGCTAGACCTTGTTGGCATATAAGTTTATAAACTTATAAATGAAAAGTTGAATAAGAGGGAAATTAGGTACCTAAGAGCAAACTTTCAATGCCTGATGAGTCAAAGTTTAGAGAGAAGAGAGAGCATCACCCATTATCTTATGACAATTATCCTCCCAAAGTCAAGATTCACATCTTCCAAGTCTTCAATGTTTGTCTACATTTGTGGGCAAACTGCCAACATTGAAATAATACCTAAAATTTACTGCCTTCATTGAATGCGGAAGACCAATAAAACAGCCATCCATCAACCACCAGGGTTCTTAGCTTTATGTCCTTTTCCACAAACTAAAGACAGTAAGTAACATTTTTTCAAACTCAGACTTTGAAAGTAACCCACAGTTCACTAACAGAGCCTAGACAGCAGAAAAGTCAAGATGATAGATGGCAATGAACAGTCAGTCCTTAACCCCAAGTTGGGGCTAGCTTGTGATTGCGCAACATGAAAATTTAACAAACTTTCAGATTATATAAATGATGTCACACAATGTTCTTTTTTTTGGTCGAGATGTGGCAACCTTCATGGTCCTGTATATGTAGATTGATTAATGGGTAATCATAATTTAATTCATTATGCACAAGTTGAGACTGACGGCGTCGTTGTGAGAGTAAATACGACATCTAAAGACCATTTTACCCTTACAAAGTTATCTAGAAACATTCGAGGATTATAAAATTCAAAAACCAAACTGAGGGACTAATATAAGATTCGAGTAATATACAGTGACTACATGAAAATAATTAAAGCATCCAACATATTTTGTTATTTCTCTCTACAAAATGGTAATTTGCAGATGCTGTGAGGCACGTCTCAATGCATACAGTTTCTCAGCTACACTTCGGTATACTGCAGGGTTTCCATGGTTGCTGATTTCGTTTGAGGTAACCACAGTAAGCTTCTGCATGACGCGACCATGGAGGACCAGATAGGCCAGCAAATAGAACTCATTTTGTGTCCCCTTGAAGCCCTTGATCTCCACCTCTCTCAGAGTTCGGATTATGCACGAGTAACCTATCGGGTTTTCGATCCAAACATCATAAGGGTTGAGTTCATGAAATGGAGCTTCATCTTCCTTCAAGATATATTGTTGATGACATAAGTTAATATATGTTAATTAGAAGACTAATTACTAATTAATTAATGAGTTAGATATACCCACATGGAGAAAAATTGTCCCGCGGCGTATGTCGATGGTGAGAGTCTCCAACAGAGGACAACTAGTTAAGAAAAACTTGATCCCTTTTTGTTCATTGTAATGCATTGCAGTCTTTAAGGTCAAGTTTGTCACGCTCAAACGCGGTTTCATACCAATTGGCTCAGGTCCCATGGTAATAGCCTGCAAACAATCAACACATAATAATTAATTATAACGAGGAAAAACTCGTTATGTAAACCTGAAAATGAAATGGTTATGAATAGTGAAATTGAGTACCTGAAGTGTGTAACTGCAAACAGTCAAAGCCCTCGAAGGGTAAACTTCACACAGGAGGTCATAGAGAAGATAACCACTATCTTCATCACATATAGACGCAACACCAAAATCAAGGTCAGCTTCTTCCAAGCCTTCAGTTCCGTTCACATCAAATATGGCCACAAAGCCAGCATACCTCAAATATTTTAGGTTTGGTGCCTCAATTGAAATCCTCTGATAACCCGAACACATGCACCTATCGACAACCAAAGAGGTTAGCTTTAAGTCCTGTCCACAGACGTCAACGCGGTTGGTGTTCCTACACTGCTTTAGATTTAGACTCTCAAGCAGCCCGCAGTTAACTAACAGAGCCTTGACAGTACAATCCCTAAGGTCAACCCAAGCCAACGAAACGTGTTTAAGGAACCTAAAGTTCTTGAACTCAGACACAACAAAATTGCAGGAAGAAAGAGTTAAAGACTCAAGAACATGATGGCTGTAGACCTGGGAAGGCAGATCAAACGACACCGGATGAGCGTTGTCGCCAGGATCAGATAAATCCCAGTCGGGTTCAGAGAAATCAAGCCCCATGTGTTTGACATGGCAAGCAAGAGAAAACTTGAGACAGTTTTCAACGAAGATTTGGGAGTTTCTAGGGTGAGAAAATGTGAGAGAAAACTTATCTATGTGGTCTTCTGGGTAGTTTGCAATCCATTGCTGCGCAAAATCAATGAAAACTTGTCTCTGAATTTCTCTCCTTGCATCGACGTTCACAAAGAAATGTTCGTTGAACTCGATGTTTGCGGTTGAACGCCAAAGGTAACGCCAACGGGTAGACAAAACGGAGGTTCTTATGGCTTCTTTGAAGGGCAAAAGTGAGATTATGATGAGAAGGAGAGGCTCAGGCAAAGTTGAGAGCCGGTCCATGTTTGTCTCTGTATTTGTGGGGTGAGATTGAATTGAAAGAAGTTGCGGGGAAGTTAGTCTGCAAGAGAAGAGAAACCGTCTGAAGAATCTTCTTTTGTAGAGGACGAAAACGAGCGGTTACATACAGGCACAACGTTACTCTTGTGTTGTGTCACTATGTGCGATTTTTATGTGAAAAAAGAAAAAGAAAAAAAAAGTTATTTCTAGAAAAATTAGGTTCTAAAAGCTTTTTTCAAATTTTTCGTTACATGTGGCGGAATGCATGACAAGTTGATTTTATCTTAGAGGTGTATTCAATTGAGATTTTAAAAGACTATTTTGGAATAAATAAGTCTTGTGGTATTCAATTAAGACTTTTAAATAATCTAAAAAATCGAGTGGTATTCCATTAAGACTATTAGGATTTTTTAAAGAGGGTGTCCAAATCTAGTGGTATTCAATCAATACTTTAAACAAGTAACAAAAAGTCTTATGGTATTGAAAAACTTGCTAATTTTGAAGGATTTTTTTATGTGTGTAATTGTGTGAGACTTTTTAGTGGAAGGTATAAATACCAAACCCTATAAAAAATCTCACCCTAACCCATCAGACTTTTCAGGTGAGATTTTTTTTGGGCTGCTAGAGAAGAGAAGATGAACAGACATTGAGCTCTTCGTGATATGCTCTCATATAGAGGTTCCAAAATCCTGGCATCACTACCTCCTCCTCCATAGACGTGCATTTCTCTGCTTCTTCAACGTCCACGTTTTGTCTGTCCGGCTTGAACAAAGTGGAGTTTGCTGCTGCCTTGCTGGTTTTCTCACTCGGGTAACTTGATTGGTGTGACGTTTTGTCTATCCGGCTTGAACAAAGTGGAGTTTGCTGCTGCCTTGCTGGTTTTCTCACTGCAGTAGCTTGGTGTCAAAGATCGAAGACCCATTTATCATTGGACGGTAATGCGGCGGTGACCCACTTGGTTTCAATGCGAAGTTTGCACATTTCATTTGGAATCTCATTGTTTTGGGGCCCAAAGCTTGTATCTTTTTGTCATATTGTTGGTGTGTGATTGGGTGCGGTTCTATGGTTTCGGCTCTTTCATCGTAGATCAAGAACTTCACTCGAGGTGAAAAGCAGCAATTTTTTCAGCTGGATTTGGTAGTTTATATGGGAAATAAGTAAATTAGATTGAGGCTTCGCATTGGTTGGAGGTTGGGATTAGTTTCATATGAAATGCTCATACTAGTTTGGTTATTTTATTGTTCTCGCTAGTCAACTTTGCGTAATTGTTGGTAAAGATGAAGCGTTTGATGAGGGTCATACAGAGAACAAATTTACTACTTTGGAAATTGTAGTTATGATGTTCAATGCGAAAGAAAATGATGTTTTGATACATCGGGATAAGTTTTTGTCCTACGTGATAGCGTTTGAAAGCGATGGAGTTTGAAATAAGCTAGATCGAATTGTTTGTATTTTGTTTTGATGGCGTCTATTAGAAGAACTTTGTCTCCAAAGCCTCGGCAGAACTCGCACTAAATGGGGAAGCTTGTTGATTGCTTCTCCATTGCCCAGTCTTCATGTACTCACAACAACTGCGCAACATCCAATGGATTGTTATCGTCTCTGTCCGCTTCATTGGACCCTTTTGTTCCAGTGTCTTTTCCGCAAGGTCTTCTAGGCCTGCGAGAAGTCAAAACCAAAGGGGCAAATTTGGCGGAGGGCACTTTCCCATCGAATTGCATGCCTACAATAGGAGGTTTTGTTTTTTGTTAAGCCTTTAATTTTTCATCAAAATGTCGTGACAAAAATGGGTTCGATCAAAGCCTCTCATCTGTAAAGAATTGAATGATTCGGAAAGTTTTTGAATTTATGGGCTTGTGTCGTTTTGAGCTTGCTTTGTCTCCGCCCTTAAATAAACAGATCCACCCCCAAAAAAAAAAAAAAGTGTCATTGAATTATACAGTCATTGTTTATCATTCGACTAAAAGTTGGTTGGTTAGTATCATAAAATAAAAAAATCTATGTGGTCCTTTCAAATTTTATAAATTCTTATGATATAAATCTTTTGAAATCCAATAAGTAAAAATCCCGATTAAAAAATCTTTAATAAAATTTTATAAGTCATTACATTTCTAAATAGTCTTTTAAAATCCACTGGACTTATTTATCCATAAAAAGTCTTTTAAAATCTCAATTGAATACACCCCTTACATGTGTACTTGACACCAGACAAACATAAGGATCCAATTTTCTCGATACAAAGAAAAAAAAGTATTTATAATTTTTTTTTGGTGTATGTATAATAGCAATATTGTAAAAGAAAAGTACTGTACAAGAAAAAAAAGAATAGACGTGATCATAGTTTCAAGGGGAAGAAAAAAAGAGTATTTAGAATTTTTTTTGGGTGTATGCATAATAGAAATATTGTAAAAGAAAAGTACTGCACAAGAAAAAATATATATATATATATATAAACGTGATCATAGTTTCAAAGGGTACTATAACAATTAATATAATTTTCAAGAGTCTCCAAATTATAACTAAAATAGCAAAAAAGCCATTAGAGCACTTCCACTCATTTGTCATGGTAAAAAGGCAATGGCTATCACTATTTACGTGAATAGTGGCAGCCCTTGCAAAAGGCTTGTGTTTCCACCCATTGCCATATCAACTACTATTCACATGTGATATAAAGAGATGAATTTATATAGAGTTTTGGTGTGGGAAGTGAAGAATATGACTAGGTATTTATTAAAAAAAAAATTTTAAAATTTTTAGATTTTAAATTTTTTTCGTTGCTGATGTCATCGCTAACGTCAGCAAACCCAAGCAACAGCCTAGACTATTTTTGCCTTTGGACTTGCCCAGTTTGCTGGGACCCACCTCCTGCCCGGACTGCATTTGGCCTCTAGAACTCGCGCATGGGGCTTGGGCCCCCTCCTGCCAGGGTAGAACCAAATCGTTGGAACTGCTCTTATAGCAAGCAATGTTCTATACTTTGACTAATCTATAATATTTTCTTATTTCTCTCTTATCCTCTCTAAATTAAAAGTTTATTAAAAAATAAAAAGTAAGAGATTAGAGAGAGTTGTGTGCCTAGGGAGAGAGAAGAGGAAGAAATGGAAAACCCTCAATTTCTCTCTCCTCCTCTCTAAATATAAAGAGCCACCAAATTTAAATAGGGAGTTCTCCAAAATAGAGAGTCAAATAGCAAGTCTGTTGGAGCTGCATTTTGTCATTATTCTAGCCAAAATGGCTAAGAATCAAAATAATCCTGTTGGAAAGGAGAAAAACTCTCTTGGAACGGAGATAGGACTGTAGTCCTATCTCCCTCCAATCACCTCGTGCTATATGGATAACTTTGATGAAAAAGAGAGAAAAAGAACGGGTAAAGTGCGGTTTACTGAACTATAAGGCAATTGAACTTACCCCGAACTATTTTCGTTTTGCCAATTTAGTCCCTCAACTCGTAATAAATAGTCAATTTCCCCCTTACCGTTAAGTTTATCTAATTTCATCCATTTTTCTGTTAATAACAAGGGCAAATTTGTAATTCTAACTTAAAATTCATGAAAATATTGTAAATAATTAACTTTTAGAAGCAAAAAAAATCTTTGGGGAGAAGAAATCGGTGGGGGTGGGGGTTTTGTGGGGAGAATAAATTTTTTTCTTCTAAAAGTTAATTATTTACAATATTTTTATGAATTTTAAGTTAAAATTACAAATTTGCCCTTATTATTAACAAAAAGTTGATGGAATTAGATAAACTTAACTAAGAAATTGACTATTTATTACGAGTTGAGGGACTAAATCAGATGAAATAATTCAGGGGGTAAGTTGAAATGCCTAATAGTTCAGGCAAATGGCTAAAAATCCAAAAGAACACACGTGACGCGAGACGATTGGAAGATTATAAGACTACAGTCTTATTTCCGTTTCAATAGAGTTTTTCTCGTTGGAAAGAGAGATGCTCTAAGCCTTAAACAAATAAATAAAAACTGTGCTTTTCCCAGGCAGTAGGCGCAGACCTAATGATGCCTGTAATGCGTGCAACACATTGAAAGTGCCATACTTTGGAGGTGACATGAAATGAGGAAATCTGAATCAAAATTAATGCGATGGGATATGGGGCAACTTGTAGCTTGACTTTGTGCAGCAGGAGTTTGATGAGCTAGAGGATTGATTGGTGAACTTCATATTTTAGATATCACTCAGGAGAGAGGAATAATTGAATCATTACAAAAGCAACTTTCGTTCCCACTTCTCTTTTTTTTTTCCCCCAAAAAACTGCTTTTGGTATTGAGAAGGATCCCAAGTACCCATCAATGGAAAATTCAATTTCGTCGACACTACTCATTTTATTTAACATCCAATTCTGTTTAAAATATTCATTTTTAAATTGTTATTTTTTTTATAATTTAAATAATAATATTATTTTTAATACAATAGATGAAAAAATTGAACATATGACATCAAATACATTTAAACAACATACAAGCTCTTTACTGGTCCATAATCATTTTTGTGCACCCATAAAGGGAAAAAAAACTCTCCTGGCACGGTAATAGGACTGTTGTCCTATCCTCCTCCAATCGCAGCGTGTCACGTATACACTCTTTGACAGAAAATAAACATGCGACAAACTGCGATTAGAGTAGTATAAGACAAATCCTATTCCCGTGCCAAGAGAGTTTTTTAGGATATCCGATATATAAATTTATCCATTATTTTAGATCATCTAACTATTCTCCTTAAATGTTTGAAAATAAAATCAACAAACATCCACTCCATGATTTGATAGAAAGCACCAATAATTCACCAATGAAAATACAACAAAAGAAATAGCTCACATTAGTCATTCATTACTCAACCTTCAAAAAACAAGTGATTCTTGGGTAGGTACTGACTCCAATAATGAGGGGCTGTTGCCGTATGAGACAGTCCCTATACAAGAATTCTCCTCCAATACACATGAAACTATTCCTATAAACTAGAGGCATACAACAACAGGTTGATCAAGTCATTTGTCATTTAAAGAACCGTGATGAGCAGATTTTGCGAGGCACTTTCGATCATAAGCGCTCGATTGGCAATATTCTTATAAACTGCTGGGTTTCCACGATTGCTCATTTCCCTCGAAGTAATCACAGTAAGTTTTTCCATGACACGGCCATTGGTGACCAGATATTTCAGCACGTAAATCTCATTTGGTGTCCCCTTGAAACCCTGGATCTCAACCTCCCTCAAAGTTTGAGTCACGCACGAGAAAACTACTGGATGGCGGATCCACAGGCCATGAGGATCCAGTTCACCACCATATGGAGCTTCATATTCCTGAAGAAGAGATCAATGTATATATGTAACTTGCAGTTCATTACAAGACTACGTACTTTATAATTAAAATTTAAAAATTACCCACATCATGAAAAATTCTGCCGGGGCCTAATTGGATCTCAAGAGTTTCCAAATGAGGACAGCTATTCAAGAAATATCGGATGCCGACTTGTTCATAGTCATGCATTGCTGTTTTTAATGTCAAGTGTGTAACGGTAAAAGACGGCTGCATACCAATGAAATCCTCTCCCATGCTAATAACCTGCACACAAATAATTAATTAGCACCACGTCAAGCTTGTAAATGCATGCAATTTTTAAATATAAATTGGGGTAAGTTTTGCTCTGTTTCTAAATATTCAATACTCAGAGAGTCACGGCAGATTAGCGGTGGGTATAGTTCGGTTCTATTTGTTTCGGTCGCAATTAATCTAATGTATATAGTTATAAAAATTAATCTAGTCATATGTAAACATCAAACGTTATAAAGAAGTAACTAAAAGATCTTCTAGAGACGTCTTGTTTACGAGATAACAACATAATTAACACTAAAGTAGATTGATTACACTAATCAACAACATGCATATATGCCTACGGAAATACAAACACCGGATATATTAAACTCATGACACTTTCCTTTTCTCTTCTCCACCACACACTAAAAGCGCAGCACAAGTGTATGATAAAAGGTCCCAAATAGCCAAACGTTAAAGTGAGATCCAAAGTTGCAGAGGGAAATTGAGTACCTGAAGTATGTAGGTGCAAACAGTCAATGCCCTCATGGGGAAGATTTCATAGAAGAGCTGATAGAGACGATCAGCCATGGAACAATCGCACACAGACTCAAGCCCAAAGTCAAGCTCCACCTCATCCAAGCCTCTATTATTTCTGGATATATCAAATCCCGGCAGGGTCCCAGTGTACCTCAAGAAACTCAGATTTGGTGCCTCAAGTGCAAAGCAAGGATAATAAAACCTACACTTATAAACCACCAAAGTTTTCAGCTTTAAGCCCCTTTCACAAACACGAAGGAAGTTCTCCATGCTCCAACAGTGTTTCAGGCTCAAACTCTCAAGACACCCACAGTTCACAAGCAAAGCCTTGAGAGTGCATGCTCCCACTTCAACCCAACCCAACGAAACTTCTTTAAGCACCCCAAAATTCTTGAACCCAGAAGGATTAAACTTGCAAGAAAACAGAGTCAGAGATTCAAGAACTTGTTCATGGCCATAAACATAGAGAGGCAAATCATACGACGTCGGATGGGCAGGACCTTCAAAGTCATCTTCATTCCATGTGGGGTCAGAAAAATCAAGCACTAGGTGTTTGACGTTGCGCGCAAGAGAAAAGGTGATGCAATTTTCCACGACCCTTTGGGAATTTCTCGGCTGACAAAGTGCGAGAGAGAATTTGCTTATAGTGAGTTGTTGGTAGTTTGCGATCCAGTGCCGCACAAAATCAAGGAAGACTTGTCTCTGCACCTGTCTGCTTGCGTCGACGTTGTTGAAGAAACGCGCGTTGAAGTCGATGGTTTCGGTGGAACGCCAAAGGTGGCGCCAACGCTTTGAGAGAAGAGAGGTTCTTGCTGCTTCTTTAAAGGGCAAGAAGGAGATTATGGTGACGAGGAGGGACTCGGGTAAATTTGAGAAGCGGTCCATGTTTGTGTGTGGGGTGGGATTGAATTGAGAGAAGCTGCAGGTAATGGTTGTAGAAGAAAGAGTTGTGGAGGCACCGTTTTGGGGGTGGTGGGGATGGGCGAAAAAGCTTGTGTTTTTTTTAGGACCTTTTCTATTGAAATGGAAGATAGTATATTAAATTCATATATTACATGGATACTAAAATTTGAACTCAGAACTTTGCCTAAAGAAATAAAAATCCTGATTTTTTGGTCACCTAATAATTAAAGAATCCGTGGTCACTCACCTTTGGATTCAAATCTAATGACCCAACTATTTTTGCACTTCTTTTAAGAAATTTTATTGGGCATTGAATTTGAATTCAAAAGTGGATGTCTATTAATTCCTTGATTATTAAGCGGCCGAAAGATCATTAGTCAAGAAATAAATAGGCTAAATCAATACATTAGTGAATCCTTTGTGTATTTTGTTTTCTTTCATTTTCCTACACGTGGGGAAGAGGCGGTTACAACTTACAGGGCACACAAGCGTTTTTATTTTGATAAGGGCACACAACATTTTTCTTTTTTATAAAGGCACACAAACAATAAATTGATCGAAAAGATTTTGAGTTACTTTGCATGTGCCGGTTAGCTTTTCAAATGTTAATGACAGGTGTCTGTTCACGTGACAATGTATTTTTTCTCTCATTGTGATTGTCATTTGTCATTGTCACGTCAACGTTGGTCAACAATGTGGTAGAAATTAAATGAAAGTAACAGTGAGATTAAATTATTTGAATTATTTCAACTAGCTTTTTTTAAAAAAAAAGTAGTAATATATTGCATTCATAAATCAGGTAAAGAGGTCGTTAGCTGAAAAGGCAAGTACAAGAGTCGAAAGGGCTAGTATAATAACAGAAACAAATACCCATTTAGGATTGATACAAATGCAGAAGTGCAGTAACCACATGATGTTATCTACATAGGGAAGAACAAACCCTATCATGACCGCGGCGGCGCAAGGCCAAAGAAATTACAATAAGGAATACCGTGAGCCTAGAAAGATCATGCATAGAACACCACACGCCTAAACGGCTAAACTACAAATACAACAAGCACTACAAACTCTTACAAGTAAAAACTAGAAGAGATTATTGATCAACGCCACAAACATGTTGAAACAAAAGCAGCACAAAAGGCTATAGAAATCCGCACAACACGCTTAGTCATCCCATTTGTCATAGATAGAGGTGAAGCACATATCTGAAGTAGTTTTCCGCTGACAACACAACAACGGAAACAACAAAGCAACCACGACATACATAGGGGAAAACCACCCAAGCCAAAGAAACACAAAGGCAATCCCCGGACAAAATAGATCCTGAATAAATCAACCAGAGACGCCAAACGGCAAAGCAACGAAACCACCCAAACCCAACCACACACCCCTTGCAAAAATAAAAGAAAATCCCAAAGACGCAACAAAAGAAAATGATGAGGAAGAAAACTCAAGGAGGGAGGGAAAGAGCGGACGAGAAACAAAGGAAGGAACTAAGAAGGGGCGAGACAGAGGTAGGGGAGATGGGGAGGGAGGGGGGAGAGCAAAGTGAGGTCACCCACCCCAAAGGGGGTGACGGCTAAATCTCCAAGACTTGGGTTTTCTTTCCCAGGGAGAGAGAGCGGCTAGGTCATGTTCTACCAACTCTCTTTTGATTCATAGTATTTGTCTCTTGACCACTTGCAAAACCCAAGGGGATGTGTCGTACAAAAGTGTAGCTTGGAAGTTCGAGTGTCGTATCCACAGAGAGCGGTGTAAAGAATATAGCAGAGCTGAAAAGATCAAATTGTATTGAGAAGTAAATTTAAAGAGGATTTGATTTAAATAAAATTTAATTGATTAAAACACTAAGGCATTGGGTTCCACTTTCAACATAAACATGCAATTCATAATAAGTTGATCCTTCAAAGATGATTCCTAAAAGTAATTGTTCAAACATTTAAAACTCTTTTTAATTTCCTTGAGAAATATTCCTGTACCATTTGGCAACAAACTATCAAATAATCTTTACTTATTCTAATAGTTCACCACTCACTCAAAAACATGAATGTTTTTACCAAATTATAGGAAAAGCTTGACTGAACCTATGAATAGATTGAAAACATTCAACAATTTATTAAAGAGAAAAACTACCAATTTTATTTGAACGACCATAATAAAAATCATTTACATTAAACTCAAATTCGGATCAAACTAAATAAATTACACACTTATATTGAAAGCTTCTCCCTAGCCTTAGCTAGGGAGTTAGTTCCCCATTAAAACTAAAATAGAAATTAAAACTATAAAGATGGAGAAAGGAGAGAAAGCTCAAGAGAAGTAAAGCTCTTGCGTTCCCTTGAAAGCTTTTAGAGCTGTCCTATTTATAGTCTTCAATCTCAACAACAACAAGCACTAGGGAAGTATTAAAATCTGAAATTCCAAGCCCACCATGAAATATCGTAGCTAGGGGTGGCAATTTCCTATACGACCCGTTACATGACTCGAAACCCACATGGAAACAACACAACCCGAACCCGCATGATTAATAATTGGGTAATTTTCGAGTCAACTCATTATGACCTGTTTAATAAACGGATGGGTTTCGGGTCAACCCACCAACCCGTTTAAATTGTTTTAGACTCTAATAAATATTACAATTATACACTTATAATACAAGGACCATTGGTGGAGTGGTGGTATCTACTAGGCTTTAATGAATGAGGTCATGGGTTCAAAATTGTGACAACTTGAAAAATTCCAGAATATTTTTACGCGCACAGGAAAAATTGCACGGTCCATTTTGATATAAGTGACATTTTTTTTTTCCAAGTAACATTGCCATTATGTTTGAAAATAACATAATTCCGAAAAATATGAAGTTAGAATTTTGATGTTGTGACTTCATAGAAAAATATTAGACGTTGATACGAACTTGTGGTAATTTTCGGATAATTTTTCAGAATTCGGACGTATTTTTAGTGAATTTTCGAAGTTGTAAAATAGGAAATTAAATTGGAATTTCTACATGGCAGCATATGATTGGATGGAACATCTCATCCGCCACATGGCATCACTTGATTGGTTGGAAGACTTGGAAAACTAGGGTATATAGCGCTATACCGTACGCACGTTAAATCTAAGCCATTGATATGATTTTAGATTAGATCTGGACCGTATATCAAATCAAAGATTTTTGACTTGATCTAGGCCTTTAGTTTGGTTGTTGGGAATGCATCTAGACCATCCATCTTGAAGTTATCATGTATCTTTCTTCACATGATCCAAAACTCATCTTTTAATATGGATTTTTGAATTAAATATTCGAATCGATTCGAGTCGTCGAGGAATTCTATAAATACCCATTTCCTCCTCTCATTTTCTTCACACCGAACTTCTCCAAAAATCATCCTCCCTCTCTTCCTCTCCTCCTCCACCATTAAAGTTACTATTTCGATATTTTTCGAAATAACTATTCATCTTGAGAAGTCACTATTCATGATTACTATTTACCGAGTTAATTTATTTTCCTTACCTCGTCTTTCATTCATTTTTAATTCCATATTTCATTTCCTAGCTGTTATGCTGCCCAATTTAAATTTGTCAAATACTCAATTTGTATTATTTTATAATTTGGTAATTTTCAAGTTATTCCTAAAATATACTTCATATGCCGTTACTATGTCCACTTGAAATCTAATCAAATTAGATAATCTTTTTGTCATTTTCCTTTCTTAAAATTCTTGAATTAAATTATACATATTCCTCTGGTCCATGTGTACGAACAACAAAGTACTATTCATACTTTAATTTTATCGTACCCTGATTTTACCGTTTTCAGACTAGAGATGGAACTTCAAGGACTATTGGGACAATTTTGGACTTTTCAGAAAGTACAAGGACTATTTTGAAATTACTTGGAACTTTAAGGATTTATAAGAATTAAGTTGAAATTTGGATTAAGTTTAAGGACCATAGTGCAATTAAAGATAAGAAAAAAGACTAAAGTGCAATCAAGGATTTGTTTTAATATTTTTTTAAATGTTGGATTATGATTCAGTTGCTCAGCAGTGGCCAGTTTGAGTTCGAAGGTGCAGTGGGCAAGTGAGGCTTAAGCTTTGGATTCTAGATAGGGGATCCACTCTCGGACTTATATTTTGTGTATGTATGACATAGTAAATATTGTTGTATGCGAAAGATGCACTATTTTTGGATGCCATATTGTTTGGTTTTATGAATGCTTGTCTTTGGTTCTCCAAAGTTTGGAGGGTATACGCCTACGGGCATTATACTTGATGACTTGAGGGTTAAAGGGGTATAACGACTTCCTTGGGTTTCGATTCCCTAAACCTCTAGAATGGTTACGCGGACAGATTTTACCAATACCTTATGCGTGAGGTATAGTCGACGAGGTGTAATCGTTGAAATGGACACTCTTGCTATCGGACCAAGTAAGTTTGTTATATTTTGTTTCTGGTAGCAGTAGTTGGCCTATAGGGATCAGTTGTCAAACAAGCATATTTGAGCTCAGAAAAATGTTTGTGAAAGTTGTGTGAGCATGCCAACAGTTTCAGATCCTATATTTATATGGAAAATGGTTTGTGTTGTGCATATTCTTTTCACTGTTTTTCATGAACACTACTATGTTAATTTGCTACCTATTTTCAAACATGGCTGAAAGCCTCATACGAGGCAAATCTTGTTCATTTCTTTCCTCTGTATAAATTATGGATGGCTAGTGTGTATTTAATCTTTATAATTTGTAAAATAACTTATGAGGTTACAGGTACTCTTCCTTGACCTCTAAGGTTGGTATTTCAACAATAAAGTTTGTATAATGTTTTATTAAATTTTTCGCTGTTTTTTTACACTCTGATCCAACCCGTTTTATTTAATTAAAAAGACTTATCGTATTTTGAGAATCTTGAGAGTATAACCCTCGGATCTAGGTGTTATATTTCCGGAATCCTCAAAGTAAGTGCCGCTGTCACGTATCTCAATTTTGGGGCATGACAAAAACCCCTTCCCTCCCTCTGTTTTTTTCCTTCTCTCTTCTCTCTCTTTAATAATTAAATTAAAAATTATGATTATTAATTTTTTTTGTCTCGCACAAACCCCAAGCCCGGCCTATAATGGTTCCTTTTATTAGATCCGACCACAAGTAAAATATTATTAAAAATATGTATTAAAAATATGTATTAAAAATATGTATTAATTAAATTAAAAATTATTATTATTATTATTTACATAATGATGAAACATGATTAACAACTGTTTCAGAAAATAGTAATTATTTCCACATGCCAAAAGAGGAAATGGAAGAAGTATCTTCTAAGTTGACATAGTTTGGGGAGTGTAAAAGAAGAGAGAACAGAGTTACGATTATTATTATTATTTTGTTGTCTCGCACAAACCCCAAGCCCGGCCTATAATGGTTTCCCTTGTTGCATCCGACCGCACGTAAAATATTATTAAAAATATATATTAATTAATTTAACAATTATTATTATTATTATTATTATTATTATTTACATAATGACGAAACATGATTAATAGCTGTTTAAAATGTAATTATTTCCACTTGCCAAAAGAGGAAATGGAAGAAGTGCCTTCTAAGTTGACATTGTTTGGGGAGTGTAAAAGAAGAGAGAACAGGGTTACGATTATGTTTTTTTGTCTCGCACAAACCCCAATCAAGGCCCATAATGGTTCCCCTTGTTAGATCCGACCGCACGTAAAATATTATTAAAAATATATATTAATTAAATTAACAATTATTATTATTATTATTATTTACATAATGACGAAACATTATTAATAGTTGTTTTAGAAAAAAATTAATTATTTCCACATGCCAAAAGAGGAAATGAAATAAGTGTATTCAAAGTTGACATAGTTTGAGGAGTGTAAAAGAAGAGAGAACAGAGAAGAAGAAATTACGGGTTACAATTGTTTCCTCACATGTAAATCCCGAAGCGGAAATTACGAGAAAAGAGAAGCGAAATCTCAAAGCGGAAATTACGAAGCGGAAATGGGTTTGTGAGATGTGTCAACAGCTCCAAGATAATGATGGAGGCGTGGAGCTCAAGGTGGAAAGTCAAAAATTACAGGTGTAGAGCTTGAGGAACGCAGGAAAAATTAGAAACATGTGTCATAATGGACGTTTATAAAAGGAAACAAATGGAGAAAAAAATCAGAACTTTGAAAGAAAAAAAACCTAGCTCCACCAATTTTCTTCATTCCTGTTTCTCTTTATCTAAACCTATCTCTTCCAACTCATAAATAAAATGACATCTTCCTTCTCATTTTGTCCCTATCTCAACCTAGCTCCCCCACGATTCGTAGCCCACCTCATCATTATTTTTTCTTTTTAATTGTTTATTTGTTCTTTCTCTTCTTCATTTGCTGACATGCTCCCACAATCTTTGTTTCTTTCTTCTTTTGGCAGCTCACATATCAATTGCTATTCTTGCTTTTCCTTTTATCTTTTTGGAGCCATCCTTTCTTTGGCTGCCACTTCTCTCTTTGCATTTCCTGCTACCTCATAAATAATTCATTTTTAATGATAAAAGGTGGGTCGACCATAATGATGAAAGGAGATCAAATTATATGGGGGAAAATACTGAAGGAATAATAGAATTATAAGTCAAATAAGGCACAAGAAGGTTGGTGCAAAATGGACCAAGCGATCAAAAAGCTAAAAGCCTATTTCCTTGTTTCCGGGGATGTCAATGATTAGCAACTTATAAAGTGGCGCGGAAAGTGATTAGCTTTTCCTCTCTGTGCAGCCCTTCTTCGAATTCACTCACTTTGACCAAATATTCTTCGAATTCACTCACTTTGACCAAATATGGTTTTCATTTTTGAAAGGCTATGTATGAATCATGATTTTAAAGCTGTGTGTTTTCAACAAAAGAAAACAACATCTGCTCATGTGGTCTTGCTGTATGTATTTAAATAATTAACATCTGCAGATTTGGTACGACCGTTCTGGCTAAATCCCGCGTCTTTTCAGCTACCATTCGGTAGAGTCGCGGGTTTCCACGACCGCTCACTTGGCTTGAAACAATCATAGTAAGCTTTTCCAGGACGCGGCCATAGTAGAGCAGATAGCTCATCAGACCGATCTCGTTTGGCGACGCCCTAAAGCCCCTCATCTCAACCTCTCTCAGAGTCTGCGTTACACACGAGAAAATAATTGTGTTCTCGTTCCACATATGTTCAGGTTTCACTGCAGCAAATGGAGCTTCATATTCCGTCTGGAGCCATAACAAAACCAGAATGTATATATGTTAATTATTCTGTTTGATATAGTTAATTAAAAGTCTAATTAATTACTAATATATATATATATACAGTTATTCTCTTATCCTGGATGTCAGCACGTTATTATCGTGCGGATGCTATTATAAACAAGCAGGAAAGCCGAAAGGAATAGTGTAAAATATATGGTGTCTGATAATAATGTCCGTATATCGATAGGAGAATTTCTGTATATATATATAGGGCTTCACATAATTTATAATTCTGGTATGGGCATGCCCGCCTATATCAAATTTCAGAGCCTCCTGTTGGGGACAGTTTTTCAAGAAATACTAGATGGCGTGCTGTTCATAGTCATGCATCGTCGTTTTTAGTGTCAACTGTGTAATGCCCAAAGAAGAACCAATGCATCCAGGGACGAATCCACGTTGTGGGCTGTATGGGCTACAGCCCATGCGACTGTTTTTCATATTCATAACACAGTGTACTACATGTAGTATTTTTAAAAGAAAAAAAAAACATAGCCCATCCAAAAATTGAAAGCACAGCCCATGCATCAAGTGCTGTAATGCTTCTAATTTATTATTTTCTGTTTGATTTCTATTTATCTTTGTATAAGGGCCAACAGTATAAATACTCTTTTGTAATCATTGTTTCATTAGGGGTGGAAATCATTACATAAAAACATTCCTTTTTGGTATTAGTAGCCCAGTGCCTCACGGCTCTCCTTTTTTCTCTCTCCCTTGAAGCTCCTTCTTTTTTTTGTTTGTTGAAGTAATTTTCTTAACCCAAAACTAGAGATTTTGTTACAATTCTAGATATTTTTTCTTGAAATTAGGAGTAAGGGATTTTTGAATTTGGGGATTTTTAACCTCATATCATGTGTGTTAGGGATTTTATTCCATTTTCGGCATTTAATTAAATTGGAACTCTGTTTAATTAATTAAAGTGCAACTTAAATAGTTTTATTTTGTATTTGCATTGCATATTTATTTATTGTTGCCTTTGTTTACTAGTTTCTATTTTATGTACTATATGCATTTTGAGGAGTACAGCTCATCATTTCCCCCTAATTAGGTGTATTATCTTTTATTATTAATTAAATTCACTCGTGCCGTTGAGTTTTATTCTAAGGTAAATACAGCCCATGCCATTTTGAATTCCTGGATTCGTCCCTAAATGCATCGTCATTACTCAACCTTCAAAAAACAAGTGATTCTTGGGAAGGGACTGACTCCAATAATGAAGGGCTGTTGCCGTATGAGACAGTCCCTATACAAGAATTCTCCTCCAAAACACATGAAACTATTCCTATCACTAGAGGCATACAACAACAGGTTGATCAAGTCATTTGTCATTTAAAGAACCGAGATGAGCAGATTTTGGAAGGCACTTTTGATCATAAGCGTTTGATTGGTAATATTCCGATAAACTGTTGGGTTTCCACGATTGCTCATTTCCCTCGAAGTAATCACAATAAGCTTTTCCATAACACGACAATAGGTAGGACTCATGATTTGGCCAGCGGGCTCATGGGCCGATGAGAGTCCGTCCGGCCTATTAAGAAAAAAACCCGACTCAATTCATTATGTGCTTTGGAACAGCCCGACCCGCAATAGGCTGGACTGGCTTGAACTTGAGTGTCTGAAACCCAGCCCGGCCCACAGACTCAAGCCCAAAGTCAAGCTCCACCTCATCCAAACCTCTATTATTTCTGGATATATCAAAACCTGGCAGGGTCCCAGTGTACCTCAAGAAACTCAGATTTGGTGCCTCAAGTGCAAAGCAAGGATAATAAAACCTGCACTTATAAACCACCAAAGTTTCAGCTTTAAGCCCCTTTCACAAACACGAAGGAAGTTCTCCATGCTCCAACAGTGTTTCAGGCTCAAACTCTCAAGACACCCACAGTTCACAAGCAAAGCCTTGAGAGTGCATGCTCCCACTTCAACCTAACCCAACGAATCTTCTTTAAGCACCCCAAAATTCTTGAACCCAGAAGGATTAAACTTGCAAGAAAACAGAGTCATCAGAGATTCAAGAACTTGTTCATGGCCATAAACAGAGAGAGGCAAATCAAACGACATCGGATGGGCAGGACCTTCAAAGTCATCTTCATTTCATGTGGGGTCAGAAAAATCAAGCATCAGATGTTTGACGTTGCGCGCAAGAGAAAAGGTGATGCAATTTTCCACGACCCTTTGGGAATTTCCCGGCTGAGAAAGTGCGAGAGAGAATTTTCTTAAAGTAGGTTGTCGGTAGTTTGCGATCCAGTGCCGCACAAAATCAAGGAAGACTTGTCTCTGCACCTCTCTGCTTGCGTCGACGTTGTTGAAGAAACGCGCGTTGAAGTCGATGGTTTCGGTGGAACGCCAAAGGTGGCGGCAACGCTTTGAGAGAAGAGATGTTCTTGCTGCTTCTTTGAAGGGCAAGAAGGAGATTATGATGACGAGGAGGGGCTCGGGCAAATTTGAGAAGCGGTCCATGTTTGTGTGTGGGATGGGATTGAATTGAGAGAAGTTGCAGGGGCTAGTTGTAGAAGAAAAAATTGTGGAGGCACCGTTTTGGGGGTGGTGGTGGGTTGGCGAAAAAGTTCGTGTTTCGTTTTCTTTCATTTTCCAAAACGTGGGAAGAGGCGGTTACAGGGCACACGAACGTTTTCCTTTTTGATAAGGGCACACAACAATTTTCTTTTTGATAAAGGCACACACACAATAAATTGATCGAAAAGCCTTTGAGTTACTTTGCATGTGCCAAAACATTAAGATAAACACGTGAAACATGAGTCACGTGCTTATTTGTGAGTCACCATACAAACCGTGAAGCGTATGCAAGATTGTTAGGTCATCTTCAGTCATGGGTTATATCTCAAATATAGCCCTAAAATAATACAAAACTCATCTCTAGTCATGGGCTAAACAAAATTTTGGCCAAATTTGGAGGGCCACATTTGGCCCTTTAGCCCTCCAACCAGGCCACATGTAGCCCAGCTTTGGCTTTGGCCAAATTTTTTGTGGGTCCCATGCATGTGCCTTTTAAAATGTTTTCAATTCGTGTTGTTTAAGAAAATTTATAAAAAATTATTGGTCATGACTGTTGGAGGTCAGACCATTGAAACCCATCAAATATTTTCCACTCTTTTCCTACATATTTATTTTCTTTACACTCTTTCTTGTTGTCAAATACTCTCCACACTCTTTTTGGTTAGTTGTTTCCGGACCGATATGTGTCACTCGAAAATCATAGCCCGAAAAATTATTAAGATTCTTTCAGGATAAGACGTGCCATGTGGACACAAAATCTTATTAGAAACCTTGTCATATATGGAATATTGTCTCTAAATAGTAGTTTAATTAAATTAAACAATACATATTTGTGGAATGTATGAGTGTTGTACCATAGTTTTTCTCAAAATAATAAAATATGAAGGATCCTAAAATATAGCCCTACATAGCTGGACATTGAAAAATTTAGCCCTGCACTATTTTTTAAAAAATTAATATTTTGGAGGGCTAAATTTTTAGCTATGTACTACATTTAGCCCTATGACTGAAGATGGCCTTACCTCTCAAGAGTGTAACATGACATGTAACTTCGTTTTATTCATGAGATGCAACTCCTAGAATGCAACAATGGTCATTCGGCAGAGACACACTGCGACCTATAGTGACCATGACCCGCAAAAACTTCACTATTTCATGTTAGTTCAAATTGGTGTTGCTTGATTCCAACTTCCATAATTCTTTACCGTTCGAAGTGATCGGTTGAGCTCCATCCCCTTCACACATATGGATCTAGTTATCACGTACATCGTCTCCAATGACAAACATGAACTATGTAAGATCTACTAGCCCAAGTGTGGATGCGGGGTTTATAAATTGGAAAGGAAATGAGTACAGATTAGAGAAAAAGTAAAATAAATCGTGAAAGAGATATCTTTAATTTTAAAATCTATTTGTTAGTCCTATGGGTATTCTTCAGATTTTCATATGATGGTTGACAAGGGGGAATTAGATGATAAACTATTAATTTCAAATATTTCCCTATATAATTTTTTTTTTAATAGTTTAAATCATATTATTATTTTTTATACAAGCGATGAAAACATCGAACATATGACATTAGATACATTTAAACTACGTACAAGCTCGTTACTAGTCCAAAATCATTTTTGTGCACCCATAGAGGATATCCGATACATAAATTTATCCATTATTTTAGATAATCTAACTACTCTCCTTAAACGTTTGATAATAAAATCAACAAACATCCACTCCATGATTTGATAGAAAGCACCAATAATTCACCAATGAAAATACAACAAAAGAAATAGTTCACATTAGTCATTCATCACTACATCTGCTCATGTATTAATAGTTCACATTGGTCATTCATTACTCAACCTTCAAAAAACAAGTGATTCTTGGCTAGGGACTGACTCCAATAATGAAGGGCTGTTGCCGTATGAGACAGTCCCTATACAAGAATTCTCCTCCAAAACACATTAAACTATTCCTATAACTAGAGGCATACAACAACAGGTTGATCAAGTCATTTGTCATTTAAAGAACCGTGATGAGCAGATTTTGCGAGGCACTTTCGATCATAAGTGCTTGATTGGCAATATTCCGATAAACTGTTGGGTTTCCACGATTGCTCATTTCCCTCGAAGTAATCACAGTAAGCTTTTCCATGACACGGCCATTGGTGACCAGATAGCTCAGCACGTAAATCTCATTTGGTGTCCCCTTGAAGCCCTTGATCTCAACCTCTCTCAAAGTTTGAGTCACGCACGAGAAAACTACTGGATGACGGATCCACAGCTCATGAGGATCCAGTTCACCACCATATGGAGCTTCATATTCCTAAACAAGAGATCAATGTGTTAGGTTTTGGCTCGTCAATTAGTGTCCTTTTCTGTTTAGGATTGTTTTAAGAAAAAAAGGGTGCACCAATTCTTCTCCTAAAAGGACTAGGAAAGAATCTTAGTTTCCTACTTCAATTTAGATTAGAAATCCTACAAGTCTACTTGGAATTGTAAAGAAGTCTATTTTATTATCCCACTTAGAATAGGAATTATAATCTGAAAATGATATGTAATCAGCACCCTATGCCTATAAATAGGGTGCAGCAAGGCTTAAATCTAAAAAGAGAGAAAACTGTGACAGCCAAGGCAAGAAGAGAGGGATTAGTTCTAGGATTTGCAAAAGTTCTGTAATCTCTATTATTAATCAAAGAGGCGGTGATTTCTCTACCTAGAGAAATCACAACTGGACGTAGGCAAAAGTTACGCCGAACCAAGATAATTCTTGTGTGTTTTCTAAGTTTTCCGGCACTTGCGAGTTTAGTCTATTGTCGTTGGATACATTAAAGAACAAGATCTAGTAAGCGGAGGTTTTATTTCAACAAGTGGTATCGAGCCTGGTTAAAGTGTTCTACGATGTCTAAAGGGAAGTCGAATGCGGATCTAGGACTGCGTTAAAGCCCTTCGACGGCAAGGATGACTTCACGGACTGGCAAAGGATGATGAAGAACGTCTTGTCTGACAGCAGGATTTGGATGATGCACTCGATGGTAAGAAGCCGGAAAGCATGACAGAAGCAGCATGGACTAAGGTTCTCAAGAAGGCCAAGAGTTCCATCGAGATCCATCTCACAAGATCGATTCGGTCACACATCACCGAAAATATGTCCGCCAGTGAAGCATGGGAAAAGTTGGAGAATGTTTATATGGGCAAAACCGTGTCCAATAAACTTTTTCTAAAGGATGAACTATTCGGACTTCGACTAGAAGAAGGAGGTGATATTGAAGATCACGTATGCAAGTTCCAGAATTGTATAGCTAATCTTCAGAAGGTTGAAGAAACTTACAAAGATGATGATATGGCTATCATCCTGTTGAGGTCTCTACCTTCGTCTTTCAAGCACTTTCGAACAACTCTAATGTTTGGAAAAGAGTCCCTGAAGCTTGAAGACGTAATTCAAGCTCTTCAGTCATATGCTAAACTAGATGATATAACTGAAAGCTCTCAAGGCCTTTATGCCAAAGGCAAGGAGAAGGGCGGGAAAAGACAAAGGAAGAGAAAGCGCAACAGAGGTAGGTCAAAATCCAAGAAGAAAAAGGAAAAGAAGGAAGGTTGCTTGAATGTGGTTCAGCCGATCATTGGAAGAGGAACTGCAAGATTTGGAAAGAGAAGAAAGCTAAGATGGAAGGAAGCTCGGGTTCAACTAGTGCGATCACCGAGAATGAGAGTGACGGGGAACTTCTTTCAAGAACATCGAGGCTCCAAAGCTTTGGAAATTAGATTTTGGATACTTGGATGCACTTTTCATATGTGTGCGGTAGGAGAATGGTTCGACACTTACAAAGAAGTCAGCAGCGGAAGTTTTAATGGGGACGATTCTTCATGTCTGTAAAAGGAATCGGCACTGTTCGAATCGAATGTTTGATGGGATGATACGAGCTTTGGGGAACGTCGGATATGTCCCTAGACTAAGAAAGAATTTGATTTCCTTGGGTACTTTAGATGAGGCCGGTTATGGGTACAAGTCTAAAAAGGAAGACTCGGGGTAACCAAAGGATCACTAGTGGTAATGCGGGGTGACCTACAACCCAATAAATTGTATAAGCTAATTGGGACCACTATAGTCGGGAGAGCAGCAGTTTCTATAGATCAGAGTATAGAAGACAAGACTGAACTATGGCATCATAGGCTCGGGCACATAAGCCAGAAAGGGTTGCAAGAATTACACAAGCAAGGCCTGTTGGAAGGCGTGTCATCTTGCAAACTGGACTTTTGTGAATATTGTGTTCTTGGAAAGCAAAGAAAGGTATCATTCGCAAGTAGCAGTGCAGATAACCGAAGCAAGGAGCAACTCAGCTATATTCACTCAGATGTTTGGGGCCCTGCACCAACTAAATCAAATGGTGGAGCCAGGTATTTTGTTACTTTTATGGATGATTTTTCTAGGAAGGTTTGGGTTTATTTCATGAAGCAGAAATCCGAGGTTTTTGCAAAGTTCAAGGAATGGAAAACAGAAACCGAGAATCAAACTGGAAGAAAGATCAAGTACCTGAGAAGTGACAATGGAGGTGAATATACAAGTAATGAGTTTACCGACACGCAAGGTGAAGGCATCACAAGGCACTTCACAAGAAAGAAGAATCCCCAACAAAATGGAGGCTCTGAGAGGATGAATCGAACTCTCATGGAGAGGGAGAGGAGCATGCGATTTCATGCGGGATTGCACGATAGTTTTTGGCGGAGGCTGTTAATCATGCAAGTTATTTGATTAACAGATCACCATCTACGATTCTCGGTTTCAAGAGTGCGAAGAGGTATGGTGCGAGAAGCGGTGGACTATTCCAAGCTCGGGGTGTTCGGTGTAGTGCTTATGCACATATTCCAAGTGATGAAAGGTCCAAGCTCAAACCAAAGTCTACACATTGCATATTCTTAGGTTTTGAGAAAGGAGTAAAAGGTTTCAAGCTTTGGGATATCAACAAGAAGAAAAAGGTTGTCAGCCGAGATGTTGTCTTTGATGAAACAACCATGCCTCTGAATAAAGTCGAGAACAGTAGGGAGAAGAAAGATGATGCTGAAATTGAAGCAACAAAGATTTCGTTAATCAATTCAGATGAAAAAGAAGCTCAGGTGGAGCAAATTGAGCAAGATGTCGAATCTGATGGTTTTGAGGAAGAAGAAGAGCATCAGCATCATTCACCAGTTAGGAATCAGGTAGAGCAAGAAGGGCAGTTTGAAGGCACTATAAACCGCCAAACATCCCAAAGGGTTCTAACTCCAACCAACAATCCACCTGCATTCCAGAGATGCATAGCACTGGACAAACCTAATCGGAACAAGAAGAAACCTGACAGGTTTTGGGTTTGACCAAGACAAAGTTAATTATGCTCTTAACATTAGTCAAGGAGATCCAACTACTTATCAAGAAGCTATAGCAAGTGATGAGCGAGATAGTTGGATAAGTGCTATGACAGAAGAAATGGAGTCTCTTTATAAGAACTCTGTTTGGGAGTTGGTTCCTAAGCCCAATGACAGAAAGCTAGTTGGATGCAAATGGGTATTTAGGAAAAAGGAAGGACTACATGAACAAGATGCCGTGAGATTCAAAGCAAGGCTCGTGGCTAAAGGGTACTCGCAAAAGGAAGGGGTGGATTATGATGAGATCTTTTCACCTGTAGTCAAGCATACTTCTATCGATTGCTTTTAGCAATGGCAGCTCGACATGACATGGAGATTGAGCGAGATGGATGTGAAGACAGCGTTTCTTCATGGGGATCTAGAGGAGACAATTTTCATGGCTCAACCAGAAGGGTTTGTTGAATATGGGAAAGAGAACCTAGTATGTCAGCTAAGGAAGTCCTGTATGGCACGAAAGCAGTCTCCAAGACAATGGTACAAGAGGTTCGATCACTTCATGCTGAAAATCAATTTTAGAAGATGTTTATATGATCATTGCGTGTACTATCATGTGTTTCAAGATGGGATGATCATATTGCTATTGTTATATGTGGATGACATGCTAATCGCTTGTCAAGACAAGTCTAAGATTCAAAACTTGAAGAAGATGTTGAGTGAGGAATTTGACATGAAGGATCTAGGTGCGGCCTGAGAAGATCCTTGGCATGGAAATTCAGAGAGATAGGACATTTGGAAGGATCTGGATATCACAAGCCAAGTATATTCGAAGGTTCTTGAGAAGTTCAACATGCAAGAAGCAAAGGTAGTTTCGACTCCTTTGGCAGCTCACTTCAAGTTAAGTGGGCAACAGTGTCCTAAGTCCGAGGAAGAGCAGCAAGTAATGGAGAAGGTGCCTTATGCTAATGTCGTGGGCTGCCTTATGTATGCAATGGTATGCACACGTCCCGACATAGCTCAAGCAATCAGTGTTGTTTCCAGATACATGGCAAATCCAGAAAGCAACATTGGGATGCGATCAAGTGGATTTTGCGCTATTTGAAGGGTTCTAGGCGACAAAGGATTATGTTTGAGAAGCAAAAAGAAAATGCAGGGGTGTTGGGATATGTGGATGCCGATTATGCAGGGACTTGGACAAGAGAAGGTCAACTACTGGTTATGTGTTTACATGCGCAGGGGGACCAATCGGTTGGAGGGCACTACTACAACCAATTACGACTTTATCGACCACAGAGGCGAGTATATTGCATTGGCGAAGCTGGAAAGGAAGCGATTTGGCTTAGTGGCTTGGTAAGTCAAATGGGAATCACTCAAGATTGTGTGAAGCTGAAGTGTGATAGTCAAAGTGCCATTCACTTGGCAAAGAATCAAGTTTTTACTGGAAGATCAAAGCACATTGAAGCAAGATATCACAGAATCGGAGATTGGGTGGAGTCTAAGGAAATTTGGATTGAAAAGGTTCATACGGATGACAATTCCTGATTTCCTTACAAAGATAGTGCCGGCCAAGAAGTTCAAGCATTGCTTGAACTTGATCAATCTTGTTGATTGATTAAAGAGGAGCACCTCCTCACTTGAGGTGCAATGAGGCAAGAAGAAGATTGCCAAGGTGAAGACTCTTGAAGATTTCGAGTCGCTTCAAGAAGGTTCAAAGATACTGCAGGGTACAAACGATCAAGACTTGGTTTGACTCACCAAGGTGGAGATTGTTAGGTTTTGGCTCGTCAATTAGTGTCCTTTTCTATTTAGGATTGTTTTAGGAAAAAAGGGTGCACCAATTCTTCTCCTAAAAGGACTAGGAAAGAATCTTAGTTTCCTATTTCAATTTAGATTAGAAATCCTACAAGTCTACTTGGAATTGTAAAGAAGTCTATTTTATTATCCCACTTAGAATAGGAATTATAATCTGAAAAAGATATGTAATCAGCACCCTATGCCTATAAATAGGGTGCAGCAAGGCTTAAATCTAAAAGAGAGAAAGCTGTGACAGCCAAGGCAAGAAGAGAGGGATTAGTTCTAGGATTTGCAAAAGTTACGTAATCTCTATTATTAATCAAAGAGGCGGTGATTTCTCTACCTAGAGAAATCACAACTGGACGTAGGCAAAAGTTACTGCCGAACCAAGTATAATTCTTGTGTGTTTTCTAAGTTTTCCAAAGACTTGCGAGTTTAGTCTATTGTCGTTGGATACATTAAAGAACAAGATCTAGTAAGCGGAGGTTTTATTTCAACACAATGGATATATGTAACTTGCAGTTCATTAAAAGACTACGTACTTTATAATGAAAATTTAAAAATTACCCACATCATGAAAAATTCTGCCGGGGCCTAATTGGATCTCAAGAGTTTCCAAATGAGGACAGCTATTCAAGAAATATCGGATGCCGACTTGTTCATAGTCATGCATTGCTGTTTTTAACGTCAAGTGTGTAACGGGAAAAGACGGCTGCATACCAATGAATTCCTCTCCCATGCTAACAACCTGCACACACATAATTAATTAGCACGACGTCAAGCTTGTAAATGCATGCAATTTATAGCAGATTTTCATGGAGATTATTATTTTTATTTTTTTTGCTTACTTGATGTGAGAGTTAAATGTTGATGTACAAAATATAAATTGGGATAAGTTTTGCTCTATTTCTGAATATTCAATACTCACAAAGTCACGGCAGATTAGTGGTGGGTATAGTTCGGTTTTATTCGGTTCGGTCGCAATTGATCTAATGTATATAGTTATAAGAATTAATCTAGTCACGTGTAAATATGAAACGTGATAAAGAATTAACTAAAAGATCTTCTAGAGACGTCTAGTTTACGAGATAACAACATAATTAACACTAAAGTAGATTGATTACACTAATCAACAACATGCATATATGCCTACGGAAATATAAACACCTGATATATTAAACTCAAGACACTTTCCTTTTCTTTTCTCCACCACACACAAAAAGCGCAGCACAAGTGTATGATAAAAGGTCCCAAATAGCCAAACGTTAAAGTGAGATCCAAAGTTGCAGAAGGAAATTGAGTACCTGAAGTATGTAGGTGCAAACAGTCAATGCCCTCATGGGGAAGACTTCAAAGAAGAGCTGATAGAGACGATCAGCCATGGAACAATCGCACACAGACTCAAGCGCAAAGTCAAGCTCCACCTCATCCAAGCCTCTATTATTTCTGGATATATCAAATTCTGGCAGGGTCCCAGTATACCTCAAGAAACTCAGATTTGGTACGTCAAGTTCAAAGCAAGGATAATAAAAGCAGCACTTATAAACCACCAAAGTTTTCAGCTTTAAGCCCCTTTCACAAACACGAAGGAAGTTCTCCATGCTCCAACAGTGTTTCAGGCTCAAACTCTCAAGACACCCACAGTTCACAAGCAAAGCCTTGAGAGTGCATGCTCCCACTTCAACCCAACCCAACGAAACTTCTTTAAGCACCCCAAAATTCTTGAACCCAGAAGGATTAAACTTGCAAGAAAACAGAGTCAGAGATTCAAGAACTTGTTCATGGCCATAAACATAGAGAGGCAAATCAAACGACGTCGGATGGGCAAGACCTTCAAGGTCATCTTCATTCCATGTGGGGTCAGAAAAATCAAGCACCAGGTGTTTGACGTTGCGCGCAAGAGAAAAGGTGATGCAATTTTCCACGACCGTTTGGGAATTTCTCGGCTGAGAAAGTGCGAGAGAGAATTTTCTTATAGTGCGTTGTTGGTAGTTTGTGATCCAGTGCCGCACAAAATCAAGGAAGACTTGTCTCTGCACCTCTCTGCTTGCGTCGACGTTGTTGAAGAAACGGGCGTTGAAGTCGATGGTTTCGGTGGAACGCCAAAGGTGGCGCCAACGCTTGGAGAGAAGAGAGGTTCTTGCTGCTTCTTTGAAGGGCAAGAAGCAGATTACGGTGACGAGGAGGGACTCGGGTAAATTTAAGAAGCGGTCCATGTTTGTGTGTGGGATGGGATTGAATTGAGAGAAGTTGCAGGGACTAGTTGTAGAAGAAAGAATTGTGGAGGCACCGTTTTGGGGGTGGTGGGGGGTTGGCGAAAAAGTTCGTGTTTCGTTTTCTTTCATTTTCCAAAACGTGGGAAGAGGCGGTTACAGGGCACACGAACGTTTTTCTTTTTGATAAGGGCACACAACAATTTTCTTTTTGATAAAGGCACACACACAATAAATTGATCGAAAAGCCTTTGAGTTACTTTGCATGTGGCGGTTAGCTTTTCAACTGTTAATGACAGGTGTCTGTTGACGTGACAATGTTTTTTTCTCTCATTGTGATTGTGATTGTCACGTCAACGTTCGTCAACGACGATGTTAGATGTAGTAGAAATTAAATGAAAATAACAGTGAGATTAAATTATTTGAAATTATACCAACTAGCCTTTGATTCACGTTATTTGTCTTAATGAGTTAGTTTCGTACATATCAAGTTAGGAACATATACTGAAGAAGGATTTTAGCAATGTTCGTTTGTGAGAAAATTTCATGTGAAACTGATTCAGATAACGATGATGTTTAAGCTCGTTCAGATAAGTGTTTTTGCTCATTGATAGCAAAAACAAAGAAAAAACATCTGAGATTTTTATTCATTTAGTTATGAAGATACAACAAAAGAAAAAGTTCACACCAATTAATGATAATTCATATAACAACATCTGCTCGTGTGGTCTTGTTGTGTGTACTTAAATAATTATCATCTGCAGATTTGGTGCGACCGTTCTGGCTAAATCCCGCGTCTTTTCAGCTACCATTCGGTAGAGTCGTGAGTTTCCACGACCGCTCGCTTGGCTTGAAACAATCATGGTAAGCTTTTCCATGACGCGGCCATAGTAGAGCAGATAGCTCATCAGACCGATCTCGTTTGGCGACGCCCTAAAGCCCTTCATCTCAACCTCTCTCAGAGTCTGCGTTACACACGAGAAAATAATTGTGTTCTCGTTCCACATATGTTCAGGTTTCACTGCAGCAAATGGAGCTTCATATTCCGTCTGGAGCCATAACAAAACCAGAATGTATATATGTTAATTAGTCTGTTTTATATAGTTAATTAAAAGTCTAATTAATTACTAATAAATGAATATATATATATATATATATATATAAGGGCTCACATAATTGATAATTCTGGTATGGGCATGGCCGCCTATATCGATTTTCAGAGTCTCCAGTTGGGGACAGTTTTTCAAGAAATACTGGATGCCGTGTTGTTCATAGTCATGCATCGTCGTTTTTAGTGTCAACTGTGTAATGCCCAGAGGAGAACCAATGCCTTCCTCTCCCATTGGAAGAACCTGCAGACAGACAAAATTGATCATTAGTTAACGTCATCTCTAGCTTGATTAACAAAGATGTGTTATTTGTACTATATTTATTGTCCACATTGTTGACTATACATTTAATACGGGTTTTCGGTTCCATATATATTAGTGGGGTCTATCTCTTTTAGAGAAGTGATAAGCAAAATAGTCAATCAATGTGATACAAAATAGTATTATTGATTAATGAAATATGATAAAACCAAACAAACTTGAGACTACAAAAATGTGAGCAAGTGATTTTTTTTTAAAACGATAATAATTATGGATGAAATATAACAAATACAAAAGTTGATTTCACATTTTTTTTTTAAGTGTTAAAACTTAAGTACCTGAAGCATGTAGGTGCAAACAGTCAATGCCCTCATGGGGTTGACTTCATCGATGAGTTGACCAAGAAGATCAGACACTGACTCATTCCCTTGAGTCTCATGCCCAAAGTCAAGATCCACCTCATCCAAGCCTCCATTTCTGAGTAAACAAAATTTTGGCAGGGTCCCAGAGTACCTCAAACAACGCAGATTTGGTGCCTCAAATTCAAAGTAAGAACAAATAAACCTGCACTTATAAACCACCAAAGTTTTCAGCTTTAATTCCCTTACTCGAACACAGAAGAAGTTGTCCATGTCCCAACAGTGTCTCAGGCTCAAACTCTCAAGACACCCACAGTTGGCCAACAAAGCCTTGGTAGTGCTTTCCTTCATTTCAACCCAACACAACGAAATTTCTTTAAGCACCCCAAAATTCTTGAACTCGGACACATTGAAGTTGCAAGAAGAAAGAGTCAAAGATTCAAGAGGATGGTTATAAACAGACAGAGGCAGATCAAACGGCGTCGGATGAGCAATATCGTCGAGATCGTGTACATCCCATGTGGGATCAGAGAAATCAAGCGCTAGGTGTTTGACATGGCGGGCGAGAGCAAATGCAATGCAGTTTTCGACAACCCTTGGATTATTTTGAGGCTGCGAAAACTTGAGAGAAAGTCTGTCCACGGTGGGTTCTTGGTAGTTTTGAACCCACTGCCGCACAAAATCAATGAACAATTGTCTTTGGACCTCTCTATCGGCGTCAACGTTGGCAAAGCAACGTTCATCGAACTCGATGTTTTTCGACGAACGCCAAAGGTGACGCCAACGCTTCGACAGAACGGAGGTTCTTGCCGCTTCTTTGAAGGGCAAGAAGGAGACTATGGCGAAGAGGTGGGACTCGGGCAACACTGAGAAGCGGTCCATGTTTGAGTCTGTGTGGTGGGATGGGATTGGAGTGAAAGAAGTTGCAGGGTTTTATAGAGGAGGAGGTTGTTTGCGGGGGGGTTGGCGAAGAGTTGTCTCTCTTTGATTTTTGGAGACGATGGATGGGGGGAGAGCAAATAAGTTAATTATTTCAAGATTAGGAAAAGCGGCAATGGGGTATTATAAACTGATCCAAAAGTTTTTTGAATTTTACTTTACATGCGGCGGTTGAGAGGAAAAGTTTTTGAGAGGGTGATTATGTGGTTGTGGACGTGACAATGTTGGTTGATAGAAATGAATGAGAATCTGATTGACATCAAAGTAAATGCTCTATATATATATATAGCTTTCATTAGGGAATCCTTTAAATAATTTTTTTAATTTATCGAAAAGAAATAAATTTTATTAACCGGAAGGATTAGTTACAATAAGATAATCAAGAATACAATTCATTAGCCGCACAGGACCTTTTTCTAACAAATAAACTTATAAAACGATACATGCTACATGGTAACATTACAAAAAAGATTAATATAAACGGAAGCAAAATTATAAAATTAAAAAAGAAAAAGAAAAAAAAGGTGAACGTATAGTGTATAATGTTTACGTGTCATAATTTTCTGACTAAAAATTAACTTGAAAATCGATCGACTAGCAATTTTCATCTTTGACTTCTACTCATTTGATTAATTAATACGATAAAGAGATCTAGTTAAGTAAAAGCACGAAAGAAGAATCATGAAATTAAACTATATGAGGCTCATATAAGATTAAAACATTAAGATGAACACGTGAAACATGAGTCACGTGCTTATTTGTGAGTCACCAATACAAACCGTGAAGCGTATGCAAGACTGTTACCTCTCAAGAGTGTAACATGACATGTATCTTGGTTTTATTCATGAGATGCAAGCAACTCCTAGAATGCAACAATGGACATTCGGCAGAGCCACACTTCGACCTATAGTGGCCGTGATCCCCCAAAACTTCAGCATTTCATGTTAGTTCAAATTGGTGTTGCTTGATTCGAACTTTTATAATACCTTGCTAATGTATGTGCGAGATAATTTGCGCTGTGTAGAAGTAACATAAACATGTATACACATACAATTTGAATTTCACTTAACGACAAACTGAGAGCTCATCTGTATTATACAAGTTTATGTTATGTGTGTGAAAACTGTTCGAAGTGATCGGTTGAGCTCCATCCCCTTCACACATATGGATCTAGTTATCATGTACATCGTCTCCAATGACAAACATGAACTATGTACGGTCTAATAGCCCAAGTGTGGATGCGAGGTTTATAAATTGGAAAGGAAATTAGTACAGATTAGAGAAAAAGTAAAATAAATCGTGAAAGAGATATCTTTAATTTTAAAATCTATTTGTTACTCCTATGGGTATTCTTCAGATTTTCATATGATGGTTGACAAGGGGAATTATATGATAAACTATTAATTTCATATATTTCCCTATATACATTCTCTATTTTACCTTCTTATCCTACAATGTCATCTCATCTCATGATGATAAGTGTTCATTTTTTTAATGATTAATTCTACAAAAAAATTACTCAAATAAAAATCATTTAGACGATGTTTGGCAGGACTGCTCCTTTAAGGATGACATCAAAACCGGAATATTGTGATCACAATACCATATTGTGTAAGGGCTAGTTTGGCATTGCTATGCTGTAAAAATAATCACTGTCAGATTTGGTGTGAGATAAATCAGCTGTGAAAGAAAGCAGTTTGACGTTTGGTAAACTTTTTGTTAGAAGTGCGCGCGGTTGGTAGAAAAAAAGACGGGGTTATTTTTGGAATTTTGAAAGTTTTATTAAACCCAGCGCCTCTTCAAAACTGATTCCCGCATAATCAAAAAATGAAAGCAGCTCATCACCTGCTTTTCCTAATTGCTTTCTCTCATAGCAATTATTGAAAATAAGTGATTTTATTATCTTTTACCAAACAGGTTGAGCTTTCAAAAATTACAAAATAATCACTTATAGCCCCAAATAAGCAATGCCAAACAGACACTAATAAGAATGAGGTATAAAAGGGAAAAGTAGCTAGCATTCCGCTTGCACAAAAAGTGACATTAAGGAAGGTGTATTCAATTGAGATTTCAAAATACTATTTTGGGATAAATAAGTAATGCGGTATTCAATTAAGACTTTTAAATTATCTAAACAAGTCATGTGGTATTCTATTAAGACTATTAGGATTTTTAAAAGAGAGTGGCCAAATCTAATAGTATTTAATCAAGATTTTAAACAAGTAAAAAGTTTCATGGTATTCAAAACCTTGTAAATTTCAAAGGATTTTTTTTTAAAATGTGGGATTGTGTGGGATTTTTGTGTGGAAAATATAAATACCAAACCCTATCTCAAATCTCACCCTAACCCATCAGATTTTTCACATGGGACTTTTTCTCTCTCTCTCTCTCTCTCTCTCTCTCTGCTAAAGAAGATGAATAGACTTGCGTTTGAGTTCAAAGGCCCTTTGATATTCACGGATTTTTCACATGAGATTTTTTCTCTCTTTCTCTCTACTAGAGAAGATGAACACCCTTTGATATTCACGTTTGAGTTCAAAGGCCCAACGAATTATATAACCAATTATTTTTTCTTTTGTTTTTGAATATATATATATGACCTACGTGTGAGTATATATAGTGAAAGATGAACATACATGATATAAAAATCCATAAATAAATTCCTATAAGTCATTACATTTTGGTTAAATCTACTAGATTTTTATTTATTTATAAATAATCTTCTAAAATCCCAATTGAATACACCCCTAACTTTCATAGAAGAGAATCCTTCCCTAACTTTCTTTCCCACATTCTCTTCTTTTTCTGAAAAATCCAAATCTAAACCCTTTAATTTCCAACAAATTTGTTATTATTAATACTACTACTTCAAGTAAAATATATGTAGGATGTCTTTCAAATTAATCCACCCCACTCAGTCTCTTGGACCCAATGAACGGAGGTTTTTCTCATAAGTTTGGGCCTATTGTGGGGCATGATGCTACTAAGGCAGTCATTTGGTTTTTTTAGGCGTGTGTATGTTGTGCAAGTTAAATCATAAAAATATAGTATTGATTCAAAAAGTTCCTAGCCTTACAAAAACCTTTCTCACTGTGCAATGCGACATGTAAGATGATCTCTAAGGTACTTACAATTTAAAACTAGTCTACGTTTGTGGCTCTGGAAGACAAATAAAGTACATCATTTTGGTGGTGCACGATATCCTCCACTCATTAAATAAGAAAAAAGAAAAATTGTGGTGGTGAATTTTATGGTCTTAAAATTGGATATGGTGCAAGTATACAACCGTATGAAGTGAGAAATTTATTGGGAACGATGCGGAGAATGACCTTGCGAATCAATTTTGCCACTGGGTGATGGAGTGTGTTACCCTACCGTATACTGTGGTACTTAATGATGCCCCTACATGTTAATATTTTAACGGGTTATTGACTTAAATGGTCCATCAATTATTGCTCCAGTATTATTTTGGTCCATCAATTAAATTTTTGACTTCAATAGTCCTTCAACTTTTTATTTGGTATCAAAACGGTCTTACCGTCAAAATCTGTCAAATATTCCGTTAAATTGAGGGCCAAAAAAGTAAAATGTTATTTAAAAAATTAAAAATTGAAATGCCCAATTATCTAAACCCCAAAAAAATAAAAATAAAAATCTGACTTTCCCTTCCTCAGCAAGCACGCACAATGGCTTCCATGGCTTCCACAAAAAAATCTAACTCAAACCCATCACAGTCTTCTACCTATTCACTCCCAATCAAATCAAACCCATGTTCGCCTCCTCGTCTCTACCACCATCTCTTGCTGCTATTGCGATTTCAAGTTCTGGGTTTTCAACCAACCCCTCTTCCATTTCAGCATAACCCACTCCCAAATTCTCATAGCATGATTATTGTGAAGCAAAACGTAGGCTTGATTGAAAGCAGTGAATGCGTGCAAATGGAGTATGTTGTCGTGTTTGTTGCGATTCACCTCAAGTGTTGTGCAATTTGTGGGTTGCCATTACTTATCATGCCCTTCATCTTGTTTCCATTCTACATACATGGGGGAGAGAGAGAGAGAGAGAGAGAGAGAGAGAGAGAGAGAGAGAGAGAGAGAGAGAGAGAGAGAGAGAGAGAGAGAGAGAGAGAGAGAGAGAGTGCGGCTGCAGGTTAGGCAAATCGGCGTGTGTGGTGGCTAGGATTTTTTGTGAGGGCTGTTAATGGGGGTGGGATAGATAGGGGTGAAGAGGGAATTGAGGTTTTTTATTTTTTTGGTAAAAAGTCCAATTTACCCCTAAATTTGGAGCATGTGCCGTCCATGTGATCCAATTTAACGAAAAATGTTACAGAAGGATCGTTTTGATACTAAATAATTTAGTTGGTGAACCAAAATGAAACTGGAACAATAGTTGGGGGACCATTTAAGTCAATAACCCATATTTTAACCCATATGTGGTCTACGATAAGGTGATCCGCAGTCCTAAGTTCTACTCCTTACATGTGTTGAAGGCTTTAATATTCTTTATTTAACGGGAATAGTGTTCAAGAGGTGTCAAACAATGTTAGTATTTTGCATTTTCTATTGAGATGTGCGATAATATACTAAACTCACACACACTACATAGATACTAGGACTCGAACCTAGGACCTTGTCTGAGGAAATAATTACTTCAAACCACTACAATAGTGACTCCTTTGTGTATTTTGCATCTTCTAATTGACAATGACTATACTTTTATTTTCAAGCGAATGCGAGAGACCTCCACGTGTCCGATTTCAATTGGGTTTGTCCATTGGTGGACCCATCTAATGACTACTGAGGCCGCGCTCACTTAAAAAAAATATTCAGCCATAATCTTAACTATATTTTGGTTTCTACAAGGTTTTTAACCCCCACATGACCCATTATTTACTTAAACCTTTAGATTTTGGCCCAATCCTTGCCCACACTTAAAAAAAAAATTGCAGCCCAAAGTCATAATCCAAGCCCCCACATGGACAAAATGCGGGTAAGCCACTGGGTCTGTCCTAGGACAATATCTGCCTGTAAAGACAAAGGTCTAGCCCCCCTCGAACTCTCTACTCAGTCACTTCCGCTTCCATGTGACTGATCGCCATTGGGCCACATACGTGACAAAACTCGATTCATAGAATACTTAGGCCCCGTTTGGTTCACGGAGCGGATGAGAATGAAAGATTCATTTCCCACGTTTGATAATGTCGGGAAAGTAATCCGAAGATTTCACTTTGTTTCCTTTTCCATGTTTGTTTTGAGTATGAATGGAAAATAAAGTTTGTATAATTTTCCAATTATACCCATATTAAATCAAATAAAAAAAGAAAGCATTTAATGATACATTATAATTCTAAATTGTTCATGAGGACAAAACGGTCATGAAAAATGTGCATTGAATGTTGACTCATTTTCCAAAACTTTCCCATGAGGAGGGAAATCAAAACCCAAGTTGAGAGGAATGCTTCACTTTCCCCTTACTTTCCCATGTGCTAGGCAACCATTTCCCATGCCCGGATTTACCAAACATGGGAAAGCAATTGATTTCTCATCCCCAAGTTTCCTTTCCCATGAACCAAACGGGGCCTTAGAGCATTGTCGCCCCTGGAAACCGCGTAAGGCACTCATACTACCCACGTGTCGACCTCTGATTGGGCCTTTGCTCGGACGCGACAAGTTGCAATAGCCCACTTGTTTAGTTTAGTGGATTGCGCCTCCCTAGGCCATGCTAACCGCCCCAAGACTACGAGAAACACTTGGTTGGAACGGGGATAATACTGTTTTGCTGTCCCCGTCCAATCACAGTATGTCACGTGGAAAAACTTGTACGCTTGGCAGACTGTGATTGGAGGGGATAGCACCCCGTTCCAACCAAGTTTTTATGCAAGACTACGCCCATAAAGAGAGGACTCATCTTAAGGAAAACATGACTGACTCTTCCTTTGACTTAGAATTTCTCTCATGTACATGTACAAAAACCTTTTATATCATTGTATCACCCATTTTTATTAGATCAACAGAAAAAATTCTCCCAATTTTTTACTTGTGTTCTTCCATATCTCAAAATCACTTCACACACTTTGATCCTAGTTACCTTGCACCCAATCTAGGGTCAAGGTTTGCGTTGACCACTGGTCTCAGCAGACCAGTCAACAAATGTAAATTGGTTAGGATGTTAATGTTAAAAAAGAAATTTCCCGCAAACAGTGTAGAAGTTGTACTTTGTGGTTTTCATTGGTCTTCTTTTTACTTCACTTTCAGTCCTAATTGTGTCTTACAAATGAAGCATATATAACTCAAAGATTTGCAATAGAAGATTCAGATTAAAAATCTAAGGGGAAGACAATTGAGCATAGGTAGGAGCGCTCAAGCACTGAACAATTAGTAAGTTAATATGACGACAACCACTCCTCTAGGTTCGCTCACTATTTTGAGGATTTTCTAGTATGTGTTTAGAAAGGAATTCTCTCTATATTGTTTTAGCTCTACAAAATCAGTTGGGATGGATTTATTTATCTATGTCTGTGTCACCACAGTATTTTGCATGTTTTCCTCTTCATATAAGTTTAAGTTGTGCCAATCCAAACCAAGACCAAACCATGGCATAAGGATATGGATCAGGGCCAACCCTACGAGCATTTGCCCCTTTTTACTTGCACAAGTATATGAGATGTAAAAATTGTAAGTCACGACTTAGAATAAAAGGAAATATTCTTAGGGCTTGTTTGGGAAATTGGGACTGCTTCTTTAGGAAGCATTTTTCATACGCATTTTTTGCAAAAGCGCTTTTATTATAAAGATGTTAAAATTTTCATAACAAAACCAAGTGTTTCCTCAAAAAGCACTTGGGAGTGCTTCCTCAAAAAGCACTTGGGAGTGTTTCCGAAAGACGCACATAGTAGGTGCTTCTCAAGAAAGCGCTTCCACGACTTATAAGCACTTCTAATATTTTCAGCCAAACACTGTTAGAAGCGTTTTTAGCCATCCCAAACAAACATATCACTTGTAGTATGAGGTGATTGCAGTTTTTCAAAGACAAAACCTATCATTGCAAATACATAATGCATTGATTATCAGGATGTGGCTTTAGGCCATGATGTACTAGCCAATCTTTTTATGGGTTTGCACTCAGCAACAGTTAATCAAGATTTGAATTTGTCTGCATCAGTGCCATTCTAGATGATTCTGATATGGCTCCAAGTCTAATTTTACAAGCTGCAGATGCAGCTTTTCCTCCCAACAAAGTGTTGGCAGCCCCTCTGTTGCAACTCGTTATACTACTACATTTGGGTCAACTCGTTGTAGTCCAGCCTGTCTATCTTTCATAAATTGGTGTCTCATCCATTGTTGTCCAACAAGGAAATGATCAAATTTGGTGTTTAAACTATCCACTACTTGTTCCACATTTTGGATTCTCACTTTGTCAGCTTCAGATCTTTTGGACGTATTAGATTTGTTGGATATGTTAGATCTAACAGATGCTTGTCCGACACTATCTTCAGAATGGACAGTCTCTTGACTGTCCCCTGGAGGACTGTTAGCCATTTGTTGGCGATGAACTTGTTCACTACAGAATCTTCCCTTTGTGTCCCTGTGATGCATACACCAACATAAAATGTTAGCAATATGTGTATCAGAGATCCCACCTAGTGTGCCAAAATATGTTTACCCTAAAATATGCCACAAGGCCCTAGAGTTGACTTTGGTAAAGTATAATATGCAAGCGTGCCACTATTAGCAATTAATCAATTCTAATATACGGAATATAAATAAATATAAAGAAATAAGAGAACTTGCACACCAAGTAAATGATTCTAATCAAAAGAAAGTGAATTGAAACGGTAAACTGAATCAATGAGGTTCTTTTCTATGCCTTAACACAAATAAGGACTTCATAATTTCTCTAATACAAAAAGATAAAAGGCAATAAAAGTAAATAAAACATTAAACAATGATAACAAGTAAAATAGATTGACCAAAACTACAAGTTTTTACCACCTTGAATCAATTCTGACTCAAAACAAAACTAAGCGATGGGTGACAATCGAGTAAGGATCGGAACTGTGTGGTTTTGCTGGATCAGAACAAGACAAGAGCACCACAAGAATGGTCTGTAACTAAAGGAGTCAATTGGCAATCAATACCAAGGAGGATTGGCAGAGAAAATAGCAGAAAGAGACGAACGTCTTTGATTGAAATCATTGGCTTTAGTGTAGAGTTAGTTGTTGAAAAATTGTGTCGTAGAGAGTTGATGTGTCTCCTTTATATAGCAGCGAAACCCTAATCTCCATAGGAAATCCTTTCAAACAATTTAATAAAATTGCGGACTTAAAATTTGAGATTGAAGGGTTGGGGGAAAGAGGGTTTAAATCAGGGCAAAATTCAAATAGTTACTTTTTGAAAATGAGAAATTTAAGTTTATGACCAAATGGGTTAGAAAAGGCCTAAGTGATAATTTGACAAGCCAAGCCCATTTAATAACTTATAAAAAAATTATTTATTGTTAAAAATTGCAGAAGAAAGCAATAAGGGAAAGGTGCTTATATTTTCTGATTATACGGCAATGATTTGAGGAGGCGCTGATTTTAAAGAATTTTACTAACTTCCGAAAATACCCCAATTTATTTTCACGCTCGCTTCTTTTGGTGCGTCGTCTTCTTCCCATCACGTTGCTTCTTTACGCTCTCTTCACAGACCTCACTCCTCTCCTTCTCTTCCATTCTGCCTACAGTTTTTTCTTGTTGGATCAATTGAAGCGCACTGCTGAGCCACAAGACTCGGGTAAGAGGCGCATATTATGTTTATTTATTTTGAATTTCATTCTTCCCTCTTTCTCTTTAATTTCTAGGGTTTTAACTTTCAATTGTAGCTGCTGTTGGTTTTCTATATTACGTATTGGCATGAGAATGGCATTTTTCCATTTGGGTTTTAGGGCCCTTGCCTGATAGGGTCAAGTTCCTATAAACTGGTTGAATTGGTATAGAAAAGGGAAATAGGCAAATAGATTTCGAGGGGGTCAAACCTCCAAAGCATAAAGCCGTATTTTTTCCTATAAACTGGTCATAATATTTTTTTTTCTTCTTTTTTAGGTTCTTCAAATTCTAGTACTCTTCTTCTTTTTATTATTTCTTTCTAATGTTGGGATTTAGGAACAAAGGAATTTAGGGATTTAGTGAACCCATCTATTTTAGGGAACCCAAATGCCCAAATGAGCACTTGGTGAAGAAGATTCTAGGTGAAGCTTCTCTGCTTGTGAAGCATATATTAGCATGAACAACTCCATCCATAATCGACGAGCTAAGAAAATCCTCCATTTAAGATAGTTGCAGAGCAGGTACCGTCATTGTTCTCCTTTATGCTACTTACACCGGCTTAAGATAGTTGTTGGATGATTTCCAGTTTGTTCTGTTATATGTGTGTATATATACATGTTAGTTTATGATTTGGCTTCATATGGATCCCTTTTGGCTTTCTTATTCTTAGTTTATGATGTGAGAATTACAGGGTTGGTTGGAGTTCAGTATTGAATATTCCAACGTAGTTTTGAAATTTTGGTCTTTTGTAAGTGTTATTTTATTGTGTGGCTTGCAACATAAGGGTGCAAGCATAATTTTTTTCTTTGCTCTGTTTTTAATTTTGAATTTGAGTCATTGTTTTATTTCATGTTTCATCCTTTTAGTTTTCATCTTGTTGTTAGCTTATCAATTTGTGGGCTTGCAGCCTGCAATTGTTGGAAGAAATAATTATCAATTTCTGTATAATTTGGGAAATATCGTATAAACAAAACAGATTCTGATGAAAATTAAACTAAGAAAAATTGGCTTGAAATTTCAGCCCACCTCATTTTTAAACTCGGTGTCTGTCCGTATGTATGGTATATAATTTATGGTTGAATTATCTTGATTTAGCATTCCCATTAACAAACTTTTGCTGATTGGGATATAGATACATAGTAGACTGGTACATCACCTTTAGCTTTTGTGCTGAGTTCTTTATGTTGTTTTGTCCAAATTTATACCACATTATTCATATGGATTTTAGACAAGTCTTTATTCTGTAATCAACAAAGTTCTAACTTTTAGTTTTTCTGTCAACTTTTCTTAGTCAGGAGAAGTCCAGTCGTGCATTTGCAAATTCATTGATGGGGCGTAACCTTTCAAATAATTCAGAATCTCCAGTTGGGGACCGTGGGTCTCCTCGTAGGAGGAGCCCATCTAGGAAAAGTCCATCCAGAATGGAAAGATCACCTGCTCGACATAGGAGGTCCCACAGGGGTAGTTCTCCACCAAGAGAGAAACATTCGGGTCACCCTAAGTCTCCAAAGCATGCAAGGTCCCCCTCTCCTCATGCTCGCTCTCCTTCTCCTCGGACAAAACGGTTAAGAAGAGCTCAAGCTGGCAGAGAGGCTGTGAAAGAACCTGAAAGAAGTAACGGGAGGGGAACTGATAGGGATTTACAGAAGGAAGGGGTTTCAGAGAGAGATGTCGGGAGTGATAGGAAAGAGAAATGGTCGGGAAGAGACGATGTTGATGGTAAATCATCAAGACCAAGACGTGGTACTTCTCCATCAGATCGACAGCGAAGGAGTAGGCATAAATCTCCCTCACCTCAACCTGCTGGTGTTACCAGAGACGTGGAGAAATTAATTGAGAATGACAGTGAAAGGAATCATGGCAGAGGGAGTGAAAGAAGAATGCAAAGGGAAAAGGGTTCAGATAGGGAAACTGATAGTGAAAGAGTGGAGAGAAGGTCAGGAAAAGACAGTACTGATCATAGGTCTTCAAGAACAAGACATGGGCGATCTACTTCTCCATTGGATCGGGACCACAAGAACAGACAAAGATCTCTTTCACCTCAACAAGCTGCCAATACCAGAGCTCGTGATGAGGTGTCTGGTGATATCCACTCCTTCAAATGTCTCATCCCCCTCCCCAATAATTTTAATTCCGCTAGTGAAAATTATTGCTTCTTAAATTTCATTTTTTTATAAGATGCTTCTTAAATTTCACTGATATTATTGTAGATTTTCAAAAGTTCTTTTGCATAGGTTTATTTTCTAATAACTTCCATTTCAAAATATCTTTTTTCTTATTTATCACCTCCTAACTCACTCCAAGGAGGAGTTAATGTGGAAAAGTGGAAGTGGTAGTATGTTTTAAGACTTTTTTGAATGAAGGAAAACACACAAATTAATTATTCAATTATGTTTGCATTCATTGGGACAATTATCTGTGATGCTTATAAGTGGTTTCTGTTTCTAGTTGCGATGATTCTTATCTAAAGTGTCTAACCAGAGGTAAACATTTTCAGGTACCAAATTCAAGAGAAGATGAGCATAGGTGGGTATCTTTTAAACTTTTTGTTTACACTTCGCTGAACCATTGATAAAACGATCTGTTGTCCAAATATATTTTTCTTGCAATGGACCAATGATTTCTGGAATGTTATTGCACTTTGATATATTTAGTCACTCACTCTATTTATTTGTTCTGGTGAATAAGAAGAGATAAAGGTCGGTGCAAGCAATATGTTCTTGCCAATTTAGCAAAGTAAACTTTCATGATGTAGTAAAAGTAATAAAACATGCCAATTCTTAATAATACGAGATAAGGGTCATTGGAAAAAATATTTTAGTTTTTCTCAATTCCAGTTTCTTAATTTCTGTAGTAAAAGTGATAAAGCATTAATTGCCAATTTAACATAGTAAACATTCATGTCTGTTAATTTGTTATGGTAGATCACATAACTTTAGGTTACTTCACTTTGGGTTCTGTTCATTTGAAACTTTTAATGTTTGAGTGCTCATGCTTTAATGTACATAAGCTTTGATGTAGCTTTTGATGAGCTGTTGGTTGCTTTCTTGGGCAGGGATGATGAGAATGATGCAGTAGCTATGATGAAGGCTGCTGAGGAGGCCTTGGAAGCAAAGCAAAAGGTAAGTAATGCATAGCTTTGTGTATCATTCTTTCTTCAATCATAACTATCATCATCAAATTTTTGTTACGCATGCCAAATATCCGGTGCAAGCTGTGATTGGTCTTGTTTATCCATACTGCTTTTATTTCTGAGTATCGTGTAGTGCAAATAATTTGTTTAATTGTGTGGAAGGTTGAAACTGTACTTAAGTTTTGCACCTTTTACTACTCGACTTACAGGAAAAACCTTCGTTTGAGCTATCTGGAAAGCTTGCTGCAGAAACCAATAGAGTCAGGGGTGAGATCACCTTTTCCTTGGGGTTTGATACAAAAGTCTGAACTTTTTGTTCTCTTTTGTTTTTGAAAATATATGCACTAATCAGAACCCTTAAAGGGCTTAAATAGAGTACAACCTATTCACAATAGGAAACGAGATAACTACCAGATCACTTACTTGGGGAAGCTAGATCACAACCCCAAACAAACTTGGAAAGCAATACGCTACTTACCTTAAACTCCTATTTAGAACAAACTTTTGTTCTTCAACACTTTCCCTTGAAGTTGGAGCGTAGATGATAATCATGCCCAGCTTGTTACATAACTCAGAAACATAATTAAGAATATCAAGACATAAACTTGTGCCATCTTGAATGATTTTTCCACAAAATGAATAAGATAGGCACACGTGCCTCATCATAACATCTAGCCTCAACTTTTGGGCCCCAAAAGAAAATTTAAATATGTGGGTCAAATATCAACCAAAACCTCCGGTAGACTGAATTTAATAAATTCTGTACCAAATACAAATCACTAACACTCAAATAGAAAATCACCTAATTTAGGAAACTAGATCACATTCCTTAACCAACACTCATTTAGTAAGCAAATAAATTAAGTACAATCACAACGTGAAATTAAATAACAACCAAATCGCACCCTTAAACAAGAAGGAAACCAAATATTCTAATTTAACTTAGAATCCTAATTACAATATAGTTTTAATTCACTGATATTTTTTTATATATACAATGCGGAGATTGTGCATTTCTATATGTTTATTCATTTTAACAAATAAAAAGATAATAATATATGTTTTGTTTTCTATATGGTTATTATTTTGTCAGGTATAACACTATTATTCACTGAGCCTCCAGATGGACGAAAACCTGATGTAAGATGGCGGCTTTATGTTTTCAAGGGTGGTGAAGTGTTAAATGGTAAGTCTCTTGGAGATTAATACTGGAAGTTATCTTCTTGTTTTTGTGGCTTTCTTGAGACCTACGTATGCTTCTTTAACGATGAAGCACTTAGAGTAGTTGAATGATAATGAAGTAGCTGTTTGGTACTGACTGCAGGTTGCTTCTTTTTAGATGTACAGTGCTTTAAAAGACCTCATGTGTCATGTCTGATCAAAGTACCTAGTTCCAAGCCAATTAACTGTCAAAATTCTTAAATCTCAAAGGCTGAAGGGCTAATGACTGAAGATTCTCTTATTGTTTTTGTAAGACCTTGGCTGCAACCCACAATGCAGCATCAATTTTCATTTCAGTAAATAAGTGACCTTAGGATGTAACAACGTTTTAGCGTCCATATAACTTCTTCCATCACGTACTTAACCTCTCCTTATAACTCTGATTGCTGAGACAAGCAGCCTGTGGTAATTCTGTATGTTTTCTCCTAATGGAAACATCTCTTTCAAGTTCAAATCATTTATCGGATTGGGTGCAATGGTGTGAGTAATGAATATTGGACAGTTCAAGAAATATTTGAGACTTTCTGTTCATAGATACTATGTTGCAATATATTGGAGAAGAAACATATTTTTGTGGCCCAAAATATAGTGCATGTTTCTATTTTTTGTGCACATATGGTTGTTGTACATTAACGTTTTTAGTACTTGTAGAAATTTCCTTTTGTAGATTTTTAAGCTTTTGGTAGTTTTCTTCCCAAAAGAAAAAAGGTAAAAATCCAATAGTATTGAGTAGTGTATTTAAACTCAAAACTGTTTTATTTATGTGCATTTTCTTTTGGTATTGAGTACTTATATGCATCTTGTTGCTCTTAACTTAAAACTGTGTTTAAACTTTATTGACTTTGGATTATCGAGTAGTAATGAAATTCTGGACCAGTCAAGTTCTATTACTTACGCAAGCTATCGTTGTGTGATGGTTACTACTCCCAACCTGAGCTTATTCCATTTTCTTTTGGTAATGACTTAGTTTTTGGTATTTTCCATATCTGGCAAGCATGCAAAAAAGTGCAATTATTTTTCTTGTGCATTTTAATAGTACTCTCTGTTGGGATTTCTGAGTCCATGTCTTTGGGATTCTATTCATGGTGATCAAAATGTTCTCCTTGAATTATGGTTTTCTAAGATGTACATATGATCTACAGAACCCCTGTACATACATAGGCAAAGCTGTTACCTCTTTGGGAGGGAAAGAAGGGTGGCAGACGTCCCTACAGATCACCCATCCTGTAGCAAGCAACATGCTGTTATACAATTCAGGTAGATCTTGAATTTTGCTTTTTTTTTAATTTTTGCCATTTACATTCTTGGTTAGTAACTAATATAATATTTTATTTTCCCGCCATGCCAGGCAAGTTGAAATGGAGCAACCTGATGGTACACTATCAAAGAAAGTAAGGTAAGACAGTTAATTTGCAGCTAATTCCATTATTTAGAAGGGTGAATTTTTCAAATCTCATATCTCATTTCTTGTGTGCACCATCACAGGCCTTACTTAATGGACCTTGGAAGCACGAATAAAACTTTTCTTAATGTAAGTGGCTCAATTGATATATTGTCTTCTTTTCTTTTAATTATAGTTTTGGCATTTGTGTTGTGTACGAGTAAGCTGAGGCTTTCCTGTATTTGCAGAATTTAGATTTAACATTTGCTTTTCTTTTGCAGGATACTGCAATTGAACCTCAACGGTATTATGAACTAATGGAAAAGGACACCATTAGATTTGGTAATAGTAGGTAGGTCACTAATCAATATCCAACATAAGCTTTTGTGGTTCTTAGATTGATGTCTCTTAGAAATTTTCTTCTTTTTCTGTTGGTATTCATGCGTTATTCCTGAATGAATACTGTAATGATACTTGCAGCTGAATGCCTGAATTTAATTGGTTTGGTTTCTACGGTTATTATGTTTGAATTGAGTTGAAACAGTTGGTTTTAGAAACCAATAATCGTTGTTTGGTTCAGTATGTTCTGGTTAAGGGCCTGCATAATGTTTGTTAAATTTGGGAGTTGCAAGACAAGTAAAGTTGTTAGTTGGAATTGACTACGCTGGTCATAAAGAATCATAGTAAATGGTAAATGGATTCCAGGCAATTGGAACGGTAAACCCATGGGGGAGGGGGGATGTAAAAGGTAGCACATTCCCAAAGCGTGCATACCAAACATGAGAGCAGAGAAAGCTGTTGTAGCTAATGGAGGTGTCATGTAAGCACTGGAATTCAAAACTCTAACATGAAAAATCAGGAGATTTTAACACGAGTCATGTTCAGATTATTCTACCACCAACCCTATATTTTCTTTACAAGTGCGTACTTTTGAAGTCAGGCTGTCAGTAAGTTTTGTATTGGCATAGTGATCAGCTTGATCCTGTTAGAGCATTTGATCATGCGAATGTTTAAGGTTTGTAGAGTTGCAGCTGATTATACAAATTGAAATCATAGGTCATGCTTGATTTAGTTTGAGTCATCTGATCCTTGATTTAGTTTAAGTCATATCTGATGCCTGCTTTTCTCCCTTTCATAATTGGGCCCTCATTTTTTGTATCATTAATTATGAATTTTATAGTTACAATTTTGAGGGTAATATTTTAAGATAATAAGTTTGTGGAAGGTTCCGAAAGTCATTCAAATGTCGACTGGTAAGAGTTATCTGCAGCATGATGTGTTTAATTTTTAAAGAGACTACAAAGCTAATCAGAGAAGGAACCATAACATTCTTCTGGCTGCTCCATTTTCTGTGAGTACATGTGCGTAGTCTTTGAAGATTATATCTGTCATGCAAACTGAGCTGTCTTAGACTCATAGGTTTCTAAAGCAGAAACTATGCCGACTGACTGAAAGATGGTTTTTGTTTCTATATGATCTATTCTTTTTCGTTTTGTTACTCAAATTGTGCCTCAAACTACTGGACAGCTGGGATTTTAAGATGGTTGTGACTATTTCAAATTGAACGGAGAATTTTAGGATTCTGCTATCCGAAGCGATTTGTAATTGTGTTTCATCACTTCCTCATGAGGCTTAAAAGTATGCTTGATGAGAAAAATCTGTAGTTTTACTGGGGAATTTCTTGTTTGCTGTCTCTGATATGATCTGTGATCCATGCTGTATTGCTTCTAATATTTTTGTGGCATATTTTTGACGTCATTCATATAATTTGGTTTTTGCAGCCGAGAGTATGTACTACTGCACGAGAACTCTATGAATTGACGGGCTCAATTGGCTACTCTGGCTACTCGAATGCGCTTCCGTTTAACATTTGGGGATCATTGATGCATGAGAAGTCTTTTCTTTTCTTTTCTTTTCTTTTCTTTTTCCAGCAGATCAGATGTATGGGAATGGGTGGATTTTATGAATAGCATCAAATTTTCAGAATACGTTTCATGGATGTTACTGTAAATTATGCATGGTATGTTATATCACCTCGTGGTTTGTGATTTTCATGAATCTGGATGTATCCTTGGGCAGCACTATATATGGTTGCCAACAGCTGGACTAAGGGTGAGTCAAGCACAAATTATCTGTGTGGAAAGGTTAAATCGTAGAGAACTGTTATTGGCATCCCGAAAAAGTCATATTGCACTCCTCTCTTATGAAAGAAGAGTGAAACGACTCTTTCGGAGTGCCAATAACAGCTCTGTTTGTGTAAATTACATTCCTAGATATCGATGTTCTTTTTGTGACTTGAGGACGTTGAAATTTTGTTTGAAGAAAGAAATAAAGGTAAAGATGTAGGAAATTAGTACAAAGTTGCTTCTAGTTCTTGGTTCTGGTTGTGGACAGCAAGGCATGGGTTCCTTTGTATAAGCACCGGGTACAGGTACTTGAGTATTCTGGTTCAAATAAGAATGTCCAAACCTCCTCAAACGCTAAATTATAATTTGTTGGTGGTCAAATTAAGATGTACACATATTATGGAACACTAATTGACAATTCACATTGGGTATGTACCACACTTCCTCACTCTTTTTCATTTTTGGGTGAATCTTCCCATTCTTTTTCTGTCATATTCACCTACATGTGCTTAATCCTAATCTTTTAGGGCCCGTTTTGTTCAAAGGTTAGGAGTTTGGAAATGGGTTTCAAATTGCATTCCCATGTTTGGTAAGTGCATTCTTGGGAATGCAATTATGGACTTTCTATGTAGGGGGGAAGTTCATACCCTTGGCTCACCTTGAATATTTTTTCCCCCACTTGGGAAAGCATTTAATGCAGTCTTTTAGGACGAACTTACTCATGTTATTATTTTTAAATATCACTTTTGACCCTTAAAAAACTCTTCATATTAATAACCTTTAGTAACAGGAAAACCAAGGATATTGTTGGAAACTTGATAACTTTTCATTCCTAATATTGCACTAACTAAACATGGGAATATGAGATAATTGCATTACCTAGTTCTCATTTCTCAGCATCCCAAATATGGGAATGAACATCCTCCATTCCCATATCGTGGGATTAGACATGGGAAGTTTATTCCCAAGAAATTCATTCCGCGAACCGAATGGGCCCTTAGGTTTCATTTGGACAGAGAAATTTGAAAGAAATGATTTGAATTTGACGAGAATGCTAAATTTGCTAAAAAAGACAATAATATGATTAGCTTGAATGTATTTAAAGTAACTAGATATAGTATATTTGAAATAGTTTTAAAATGACTAGATGCAAGGAATGATTTGAAAAACATAAATTTCATTCTTTTACATGTGCTCTTAATAAGCTAATAAATCTCACCTCCTCCACAAACCTTTTATCAAAAAAAGAAAAACACAAGAACTCAGCTACCATATTATTTATTGACCACAAATACCACCCCCTCCCAGAAGAAGAACACGTCCACACTACCACAATACCATATTTGCCTCACAATACATGAGACAAAGACAAAGGGTGGTAGGTAAATTTTTCCTTTTTAGAGGGGCAATAAATGCAAAATCCAAACTATTCCCCCTACCATTCCACCAAAGCTGTTATAAAAAACGCACGACAAGAAGTCAAATTTCAAAACTCTTACAAAACGCTAAAACCAAATATCTCTCTTAAAACAACTTCCTTGATAAAATGGCAGCCTCCACAAGCGCTTCCACCACTTGCAAAACCCACCGACTGATCACCCCGCCGCTTCCAAAACCCTACTCCTCCTCCCAATTGCCCTTCAAGTTCCACAAATTTTCCCCCCGTGCCACCACCCCTTCTTCCATCTGCTGCACCCTCACCCGAGATTCAGCACCTCTTCAGATGGAGGACAAGCACGAAAATGGGTCCTTACAGGTTCTGCCCCGTCCCGATTCCTTCGGCCGGTTCGGTAAGTATGGCGGCAAGTACGTCCCCGAAACCCTAATGCATGCCCTCACCGAGCTCGAGGCTGCTTTTCATGCTCTTGCTAATGACGAGGACTTTCAGGTACTGTTAAAATCGATTCTTCCATTCTGTTTTTGACCTTTTCCCTCATTGTTCTGTTTTGAGAATCAAATGTGAAAATTTTGATGTGGAGAGAATTGTATATGAATGAATTGGACATTGGTGCATGTTGATTTGGTTTTTCGTAGTTGGAATTGTTGTCAAGATCAAAATTTGTGAGGAAAATGAACAAAATGTAGCTATTTGAGCAGAGTGGCCACAAAGTCCTATAAATTGAATCAAGCTGGGAAAGTATTATGTACCAGAAAACTTGGTTATGGAGTACATGACAGTGTATGGTATATACCCATTTCAAAGCTGCATCTTGTTACCGAAAAAAGGTTGCATGCAATTAGTTTATGTTGCATTTTGTCATATAGCTGAGCAAAGCTTTAGGGAATTCGGAAATTCGTAGGATTTGTTGTTTGTTTCATTCAAATAAAATTTGTGATTTTAGTTGCGATGTGGTGTCTTTAGTTACAATTTTTGGTTACCATTCAATTTCGAGATATTGTAGGATGCATACGCCAAACATAGTTTTTGGAAATTTGCACTAAAAACTATCCAAAATGAGGAAGAAGATTTCTTTATTTTTCTTATAAAGATTATTCAGTTTTTCACTTGCAAAGAATATGTTTGGTGTGTTGCTGACAATAGAACCCCTTTTACTTCTTGGTTATTGGCTGAATCTGAGTTTCCTGAGCCTGAAAGAGGAGAGAAATTTAATTTTCTTTTGGTGGTATACAACTGAGTAACTGATTAGATAAATATATGATATTGCAGAAAGAATTGAATGGCATTTTGAAGGACTATGTTGGCAGGGAGACTCCACTCTACTTTGCAGAGCGGCTAACTGAGCACTACAAACGCCCTAATGGTGAAGGGCCTCACGTTTATCTGAAGAGGGAAGATCTTAACCATACTGGGGCCCATAAGATCAACAATGCCGTTGCCCAAGCCTTGCTTGCTAAGAAATTGGGAAAGAAACGCATTATTGCTGAAACTGGAGCGGGTCAACATGGAGTTGCCACTGCCACTGTTTGTGCTCGGTTTGGATTGCAGTGTATCATCTACATGGGTGCCCAAGATATGGAAAGGCAATCCCTCAATGTTTTCAGAATGCGGCTTCTTGGTGCAGAGGTTTGTTATGATTCTGAAACTCACTTCGTTACATTTATAAGCTGAACATCCAATGAATTAAGAAACTGGACTGTACCGAGAGATTGTGCATATTTTTCTTACTTGCATATTCCACGAATAATATTTTCCCAGAACAGGGTTCCTAGTAGGGGAGAAGCCAATTGTCTTTCTATAGAATGCTCCATAATTATTATGTTGTGCACGACTCTTGCTTATTGCCCCTTCTGTGTTACCTATTAGATTTGTGTCAGAGATCAAATCATGGTTTTCGATCTATCTAATACTTAAATTTTCTTGGGTTCTTTTTCTCTCAGGGAATTTATTTAGCATATTTTAAGTTTCTATTGATTATATATAATCTTGATTGTTTCAGTGTTCCATTCTGCCATCTCATGAATGGTTAGCTGGCAGTTGTTTTGTGCTGTGCAAGAGAGGATGATTTTTACTGTTTCAATGTTATAAGTTTATAATTTCTTTCGGTGTGATTTAGCAAGATAGGTGTGCTGATCAGATACATTTTACAGATTGCATCTTTTCTTTACAAGAAATGTGCACTCATTTTAGGGGACAAATTACTGAATTTAACTGCCATGGCCATTTCTTTTGAATTTCGTTTTTTGTTTTCTTGAGACTGTGCTGTGAAATGGCATAAACTGTTACTTTTATTTGAGTCCAATGCATCGCTCTTACTAATCCTAATTATTTTGAACTTTAATTTCTTTTGCTGTTTTGAAATACAGGTTAGACCAGTCCATTCTGGGACAGCTACATTGAAGGATGCTACTTCAGAAGCTATAAGGGACTGGGTAACTAATGTAGAGACAACTCATTATATTTTGGGTTCCGTTGCTGGCCCACATCCATACCCTATGATGGTTCGGGATTTCCACAAGGTGATTGGTAGAGAAACAAGAAAACAGGCACTGGAAAAGTGGGGAGGGAAACCAGATGTGCTGGTAGCTTGTGTTGGTGGGGGTTCAAATGCCATGGGACTTTTCCATGAGTTTGTTGAAGACAAAGATGTTCGATTGATTGGGGTGGAGGCTGCAGGCTTTGGATTGGACAGTGGAAAGCATGCTGCAACTTTGACAAAAGGGGAAGTTGGGGTCTTGCATGGAGCTATGAGCTACTTATTGCAGGATGACGATGGACAAATTATTGAGCCTCATTCTATAAGTGCAGGGTATGAGAGTTCATTGATCTTTTTAGCTATCAATTAATTTTGTTGTGGCTTTGAAATGTAGTAACTCCGATTTCTTTGTGGCATTTAGCCTGGATTACCCTGGAGTTGGTCCAGAGCACAGTTTTCTGAAAGACACACAGCGTGCTGAATACTATAGCATTACTGATGAAGAAGCCTTGGAAGGTATTGGACTCTGGCTCAGATTTGTTTTATACTCTTTTGACCTTTTCTTTTTCGGGTAGGGGGAAGTAGTGCGCTTATGCACAGCGTTCGATTGGTTATCTTTAAATGAAGTATCAGTTTGACATATGGAATTTGTCATTTCCTCTCAAGCTTAATGTATAGTCCACAGATGACACCATGAACAAGTGGAGACCTGTAATAAGCTGTGATGTTCGTCATTCTTATTGCAGTGTCCTTGTCATGCTCTTGGTCTTAAGTCCTTGGACTATATTTTGTCCCTAGTTTCCATTACATGTGAAGCACACACAACTAGATTTTACTAGATCAGTCTTATCCAGCTTTCGTAATTTTTTTTTTCTCCTTGCAGCTTTTAAACGATTGTCAAGACTGGAGGGAATAATTCCAGCTTTGGAGACTTCTCATGCACTGGCCTACTTAGAGAAGCTGTGCCCTACACTCCCCGACGGGGCCAAGGTTGTGCTTAACTGCAGTGGCAGAGGGGATAAGGATGTTCACACTGCCATCAAGCACTTGAAGGTTTGATGCCACCATGATTGAGCAAAACCAAAGGATCGTCTCTCTCCAGAAAGCTAAAGGAACCATGGGAAATAAAATTTTATTATTTCCATAATGTGTCTATTAAATCACCCGTTATAGAGCAAGTTTGGAAATGCAATTTGCTGATAGGTCAAGGATACCTCCAACGAATAACAGTGGAATAACAGTGGGTTGCTTATTTGAAGGAAAGTTTTCTATCCACATAGTATCAAGACCAGTTTTTGTAATGATGTTAGTTTCTTTGTTTTGCTGTATAATGTAACTTTATGAATTTCAATTTCTTCAGAAAAATTCAGTCGTCATTAAAGAATCTAGCTTCCCAAATTTAGGTTTTTAGTAAAAAGTCCATTTTTGCATGACATTATACAAATACTCATATAGAGCCTATTTGAAAAGAAAAACCCAAAATTAGCAATCTGTTATTTTCTAATTTGTTCTTAGTTTCTAAGAACCAATTAGAAATGGACAGATGGCTAGTTTTTGATTTATCTCAAAATAAGCTCTAAATGGTACTTGTATAATATGTCATGTTAGAATGGACCTATTCATGAAAAGCCCTTTCAAATTCTCAATTGGTTTCCGAGGGACGCAAGGGAGAAGAATGGTTTAAGAATAATGGTGGATGTGGTAATTAAACTAAAAAAAATATACGAAAAACCAGTTAATGTAAAAATCCCCCTTAATGTTACTGAGGCTGAATTTGATGGTTTTTTGTATATGGGGTCGCATTTTCCCCTTATTGTGCAACATCGGTCAGGAAGTAAAGCGGATCACTTTGAGTTTTAAGGGGCAATGTGAGATTTGACCATAATTTTAGGGACATTGTACCAAATACCAATTAAGCCTTAAATCTCCTTCACGTTGTTCTTTTTCCTTGGAAAGGAGATTCAAGATCTTATTTGGTGCACTGCTGTAAGCAACACACAAAGTGGGAAGTCTTTAAACAAAAGAAAAATTATAGAACCTGTGTGATTTTTACGACAACATTTGATACTCTTGAAAGGCCAAATTCATACATATAAAAAGGATCTATCTTATGTGATTTTTACCAAAAACAACACGGATATATATTCTTGTTTCTTGGAAAAAGGACAGTTGATGAAGGATTTATTTCTTTATTTTTAGAAAGAAAAGAACTTTTAAGAAAAAACGAAGAGAAAATGAAAACCGAAATTTGCATGTAAGATATAAATCAAATATCACATTGCTCTTTCTTGATATCAATTGATTTATAGTTGAATACTCACATTTTAACATGGTATATTTCCTGCGTTTAATCCAATTGAGCTGCAGCCATCACATGTAAGAGGACGTTGAGCGGCTACGTCTATGATTGAACAATTTCGTGTTGAATGCTCTAACCTTAACAATTTTAAGGGTAAGAAAAACAAAAAACATAGAAAATCAAGATCATAATGCCGTAATGGTATAAAACTCTTCTTAATTGGAAAAGAGCTGTCCTTTTCTCCCATGACCGGAAAATTAACGTCGACTATTTGTCACGATCCGACTCCCCTAGCATGATATTGTCCGCTTTGGGCCATGCCCTCATGGTTTTGTTTCTGGGAACTCACGAGCAACTTTTCAGTGGGTCACCCATCTTGGGATTGCTCTAGCCCAAACTCACTTAACTTCGGAGTTTCCATGGAATCCGAAGCCAGTGAGCTCCCAAAAGGCCTCGTGCTAGATGGAGGTGGGCATGTACATATAAGACACATCACCCCCTCTCCGTTGGTCGACGTGGGATATTACACTATTTGCCAACCTCAAAGCTTTCTCATTTAGCCTTGAATTCTCGTTAGGGTATGTAATCATAATATTCTATAGTAAAAAACTAAATATTTACAACTTTAGTTCTCATGATCTCTTTGTAGCACTGGTGTAGTAAACAGTCTTCTTGATCCTCTATTTGTCAACTCTAAGTGAGTTGGGCTTGATTTTGTAATATTTATTACTAATTATTTTGCTGGATTTAATTTTTCCCGATTTATTGTATGCAAGAACCTCCTTTTAAAGTGTGTTCTTCTTGCACATCTCTTGTATTTACCCCATTATTAATGAAATTCTGTTTGTTCTTAAAAAAAATATTTATCTGCGATTCATATAAAAAAAGACCAAAAAAAAAGGAGGGTCATAGTTTTTATATTTTAAGAAAAGGACAAGACCACATGAACAAGAGACTCTTTCCATTACCCAAAAGAGATTTCGATTCTTTCTTGTACATGAACAAGAAATATTTTATTTGTCCCCTTCATGCATACGTAGACAAAAACATAAACACAAACTTAGCACACGTATATTGTTTTGGTATTTTTATATTCTTAATCTAAAACTTTGTTTTGTTTCTAATACAATAACAGTACTGCTACAACCTTGTTCAATCCCTACTGTCAAGATCTCTGCAAAGAATGCAATTTAAAAAAACAAACTAAGAAAATATATATATTTTTATTTATCGAGACCTTTAGAAAAAAAAAAAAAAAAAACTTTTGACTTGCGTATGACTAGCTACTCATAAAAGGGGATGTACTGAAATTTAACAAAAAGAAAAAGTTCTCAAAATTATTGTAACAAAATATAATTTTATTTATACAATCGATATTAGGAGAAGAAGAAATCGAACCCAGGACCTACGATGCAGGGAATAACTGCTCTTAATCATTTAAGTTATAAGCTTTGATAAAAATCTTATGGCTCCACTTTATTAGAGGATATTGTATAAAAAGACCAAAAACCTTTTTATGACCATGGTAATAGCATAGCATCTGACCCAGTGTCTTTTCTTTTTCTTGGTTAAATATGTTTAATTAACATGAGTGGGTGATTAATTAATTAAAAAAATGCATTTGCAATTATCTAAAAGAACACTTGAAACAAAAACTGCACCAAAAGGATGCTGCTGACTTGTATTAAATCCGAAATACAAAAGCTCATGATTTCTAAAGCATACCCACCAACTCAAATGGAATATGCCATTCTAAACACGAAATGCGAATAAGCCTACGGTCCACATTGACATTTTGCTTTCTCAAAGCAGAGAGAGTCTTGGATATTATTGAATTATTATTTCTCCAACCTGGTCAAATAAAAACGAAAAACCCCCAAAAAAACTGCCTAGCTCCTTGTATAACAGGTGATTATGTTTGAATCATTATTGGTATCTACAATTACACTCTTGGTTCATATGACCAAAATCCAGTAACCATGGATCTTCATAGCAACTCTTCCCCTGCCTCTGCCTACACCAGAAATCGCCGCCTCCCTTTCCCCGTCATTTATGTTACATGAACGTAAACCTCCTCAAGGCCAAGCTTCTCACTGCTTTGACTGAAGAAACAGGGAAATAAAATGATGTTAAGGCCAAAAGAGTATATTGGATTTAGTATCATAAAGGGAGAAACCAAGCAACCAACATCATCCTGTCAGAGTCAACTTAAGCGCCTATCATTCTCGACTTTAAATAATGGAGTAAAATTATGCAACAAACTTGTAAGTTCAAAGTAAAATTAGGTAGACTTTTTTGGTCCAAAGCAAAGCCTCCACCTAACACCTAAGTTGCTCTGGTTATGAGCCAAAGCCTCCACCTAACCCTTCATCAAGGTAGGGTAAATAAAGTAGCAAGTCTAACTTAAAAAGATACACATAGTCTAAGGCTGCAATGCCATCACTATCATACGCACGTGACACAACCCATACCTACATAAATATCTCCCAAATACCTGTTGGCATCTTTAACATACAAACAAAATCCATGCAAAGAAAGCAAGCAAATAATTTTGTCCATATCTATAGAGTTGGCCAATTTGCATCAGAGAAAGTGTTGCAATATAATAACAATAGCAGGGCCACATCCTAACAACTAAAATTCTGGAAATAATGGTAAACATACAACAGTTTTGATACGATGTTAGAGTACGTGATTCAAACATATGGAGTTCAAATCTCTTTAAATGCAATCTCCCAATATAAGATTAATTCTACATGTTGAGTAGTTTAACGAGAAATGTTAGGTTCATCATGGTATCAAAACGGGAGAACATTAGTTCAAATCCATGAAACTATGACCTCACAATTTATGTTGAATCCCAGGAGTTGGGGGTAAGAAGCCCACACGAAATGGAGAATGTTAGAATATATAAACAACAATTGGTCCGTATTCTAGTAGTTCAAAGTTTTGGAAATAATGGCAACCAAAAATTTATCATGAATATCCAAAAAGTTAATAGGGGTGATAAAGCAGAAAAGGCCATAAATAAATTATGAACAATCAAGCTCAATGCATAACATGGGCTTACCTGGGAATACAAGAAAGTTCCGAAAATTGCAATAGCAGCTCCAAGAGCATTGACTGGCTGAACAGGTGTGTGGAATATGATGATGGAGGACACTATTACAGATATACGTTTCATGGTGTTTCCTATGCTAAATGTCAAGGGAGAAATCTCGTCCAGGGACATATATGACACCTGGTTGTAGAGATGATAGAAGACACTCTGGGCCGCCATCCACCTATTATGTATAACCGACAGCAATTCATAAGTATAAGAAGGCATTTGTATAATAAAAAATAACAAAAGGGATCATGGTGTTAACAAGAACAAAACAAAGTATTGCTCCTATATAGTGATTCAAGGTCCAAACAACATTTACAACACATGGTCTTTGCAACAACATTGCCAGATGTATCTTATTCTCCGTACAAGAAATAAAAAGTATGGAATGCACAATAAAATGATTAACCAGCACTGTGTAATAATAACTGCAGATATGGAAACAATTAAAAAATGAACACAGTTTCACTATTGGCTCATCTGATGAACACTTCCAAATACCAGTACATTGACGTAAAAAGACCCTGTATCATAAATAATGAAGCTACAAACATTCAGCAAAGAAATGGATTGCAGGAACCTATTATAACTATCACTTCGATGCCAAAGAGTGTTCAAAACCTACTACTTTGCATGTAGAAAAAGTTCATGATCAGTAAAGGTGAGATAATCTAATTAGATAAACTTCTAGCACTTACTACCTAACCAAAACCAACAGACTTGTCCCTTGCATCATGTGCATTCTATTATGGCCATTCAAGACATCTCTGGAAATTAATTTTTTAGGTAGTAGTCTCTAGAAGAGATTTGACTTTGGACAGATTGTGAATTTGGATTCAGTTAAGTGAAAAAAGTGAAAATGCATTGAATTAACAAACAAATCCGTACACTCCTAAAATAATCACATAAAAGTTGTGGTGTTTGGATTATAAGTTTTCATTATTGATTTAGGGATCATGTGCCTTATTTTCTAACATGGTAAAACAAATGCATACCTAGAACTGAAGACACCAAACAGTAGAAACATATCACATTTGGTATCAGGGCAGGAACCACGAAAGATCACAGTTAGTAGATAGCGTGTAATTACCATATTAAGTTGGGTCCAATTTGAGAGATGGCCATTTCAAATCCAGCTTTCCACATTGCAGGTCCCTCCACCGCAATTGCAAATGGTGTGAGAATTATGAGCGACAAGATAGACAAACAGGCATAATAGTTCATCCCGCTAACAGACTTTCCCTTCATGCCCTGCTTTGAAAATATGTTCCGAAAGACAAACGCCAGGTTAGATATCATGGCCCCCATAAATCCTGAAACAAGCAGTAAAAAGACAAATTTAACACTCTAGAACCTTAAAAGAAAAACAAGCAAACTCATTTCAAACCTAAATAACTAGAAATTACAATTTAATGAGAGAAATTTAACCATACCACAACCCTGCAACTGGATAAAAGTCATCCTGAAGGATAAAGAAGCATACAATATGAAGAGTGGAAATTTAATTTGGTTGCAGAAGAATATAAAGATAAGGTACGTAAATTACATGTTTAGAACTTTAGATCTTTATTGATGAAACGTTAGCACCTAACTAGCTTTATTGCAAAACTCCCTAACAACAAAGATGTTAATTTTAATATATATTGGTTTTCTTTTCCAGCGCATCTTGACACAGATTGTAAAAGAAAGAAAACAGAGTACTACCAATTCAGAAAATAATAAGATCAATAAACCAAGAATTTTAACAATTGTGTTCCCTCTAGGAAAAAGAATGGTTACCTATCATGTTGAAGTTAAGCTCTGTCAAGGCAGCAAGACCACACCCACCGATGATTGGAAGGAGGGACAGGTAGACGGATGTAGGGAAGGACTCGCCCAACAGGAACCTTGAAACCAATACACTGAAAGCTGGCTCTCCACTCTTGATGATATGAGTGAAAGAAACTGCAACCTTAGACATACTAACAGTCGCTGCTACATGCCCAATTGTATGTGCCACAGCAACCTGTTGAGAAAACAGCAACAAGAAAGTCACAACCAATAACCAAAAAAGAAAGCACAGAAATTTCAAGCAAAATGATAATAAACAGCGAAAGTCTGTAAGTCATCTGGCAAAAGACTTCAAAACTGTAAAACTCGGCAAACATTTGAGACCTCTCAAACAAAGGCAACCACTAAAGCTAAGGCGTTATTTATTTGAATTACTCCTTTTCTTTTCACTACCAAAACATCACTTTTTTTATTTCCTTAATTTTCTCAGCAACCAAACAAAATGGTTATTTTCACATTAAAAGACATTCAAAAATCCCAATTCACTTTCAATACCAAAACTTAAAGACCATAAAGCAGAAACAGTTAAAAACTTCACTATCATTCTCCCCCATTCTCAGAAAACAGAAGAAACCAAAATAAAACCCAATTCAACTTACAGGAAACAGAGCCTTCCAGAAGTCCATATCAGTCTTGGGCGCCTCAGCAATCCTAGTAGCCCAGGAGATCAACATGATCAAAGACCCACATGCCAAAGACAAAGTGGAGGTCAACCAAGGGAAGGGGTAGGCATTCAACACCTTCTTATTGTATATATTGAAAACCACGTTCAGAGCCCACCACATAGCAAAATACACACCGATCTTCAGCTTCTTCGCCGCCTCTGATCGAGTATCGGCCTTCGGAAGCTCGATGTTCGACTCGATCGGCTGCGATCGGTCGGCCTCGTAAGCTTGGCATTTGATCAAACTTGTTCGAGGCTTTGGAGACCCAAAACTCTCGATCGCAGACACATGTAAGGCCTTTTGCACTGAAATAACTGATCTCTGAGACTTTTGCACCGGAAGAGAGGGCAAAAGCAATGATCTTTGCATCGGCGGCCGAGTGCTCTGCCGCAAAAAGATATCAGACCCATTTGTTATCGTTGAGAATTGCTTCACAGAGCAGATCATGGTGAAAACAGCTTGAATTTCTGCGTGAAAATTCAAGTGGGTTTTCTGTGAAACACAGAAAAAACCCAATACAGATCAATGGGTCAGAGTCGGTTTTTGGAGAGGAGTTGGAACACAATATCAATTCACGGCTGCTGAACAAAAAACAAAGGTGAGAAAACTTTGGCTTTGTTTGACCTGAAAAAAGCTTGAAAGTTGAACCCAGAACGGTAGATCTTCAATATATAGTAAAGATCAAAGCTTTGAATAAAATTAAAAAAGAAAAGGGTAGGAAAATACTTCTTTTTTTTCCCTCAGATAGTAATCTAATAAATATATGACAGCAGAGAGACAGAAATATTGAATTTTAATTTTGATTATTATTTCTTTTTGACGTTTGGGTTTGGTGGAAGGGGTTTGTTGGGTGTGTTTTGTGAGACTTTGAAATCTACAAATACAATGGCTTTCTTCTCTGAAATCTCAGTCCAGGGAGAAGTGTTATCAAATAGTCATGTGAGTGCGCATCTTTTGCATTAAAGTATTTCGTCAACTTTCCCTACTTTCACAGGGAGTACTACAAACTACAAACTACAAACTACAAACAATACGTTTTGGTTTCTAAAAGGTATTTTGTAGGTTTCTATATGCTGCGGTTGGGCGTACGAAGACTTGGATCCAACTCAAGTGCAAAGGGGCGGACATAATGCTTTAGCTCATTGGCCTAACCCACATCTGCCCAACCAACCATGTCTTGCCATTTCACTAGGTCTAGATTATAAGGGGTGAGCAAAAAATTGGTGAGCCATCAAAATCAACCAAATTGTCTAGTTGGACCGGTTCATTGATTTTGGAGACCTTAAACAGAAATAAAAGTTGAAGGCTTTTATATTCAACACGTAACTGCTTTTGTACCAAAAAAATTCCACATTTAGGTGTTTAGCTGGTTAGTTTAAGTAAAAGAGACCCACTATAGGAAAAGTAAAAAAATAGGCCCGAAAAATTTCAGAGTGTAGCTTTAAAAGTAACAGTCACACACCTAAAAGGCCTTTTTAGTTTATTTAAAGGCCATGTACGGTCGCTCAGCTCGCACACTCTATATGAAGAACCCACAATACATTATATAATTTTATCTATACACCCAACCAAACCTATTAATTACTAAAAGTAAAACCAAAGCAAGTAAAATAAAATTCCAACCCAAACACAAATTTTTGGCTAAACCGAAACATTGTTTGAAAATCGATCCAAAGCCACTGAACAACCTATCAACCCACACTTCCGTTATCTGATTGGAACCATTGACCCAACCACTGGAAGCACCGCCACTGCCACAAGTTACTGCTCGATTAGAGGCATCATCTTATTGTTGTTCCTTCAAAAGAAAAAGAAATATGCATTAAACTCCTATTGTTCGACAAAACCCTCTGATGATTTAAACAAAATTAGGTGGGATGTCACTGAAAAATCTATATAGCTCCAATGACACTACAATGAATAACTCTTTAGATTGTTTGGTAGCATTTGAACGAACAAGAAAGATCTATACGACATATTTTTCACTAAAATCTTGATTCACATTTGGTGATGATCTACCGAACAGAATCACAACCATCACGTAGACAAACTCGTAAAAAGCTTTTTAAAAAACTCAAGCAATCGACCTATAACTCATTTGGAGGCTTCCTAACTACCATTTGACACTCCGTGCATTAAAAGTAGCTTGTTTTTTCCTATGTAGGGTTTAGTTATTGTCTGAACTATGTTAGGGTTTAGTTATTGTGAGAGGAAGAGTCAAAATACGTGGAAGTTTGACGAAGAAATTGCATAAGGTTGCATGGATGTGTGCTAGAGTTATTGGATCTAGCGAGAAGATTTTACTGCTCCCTAACGATGATTGGATAAAAGGGTAAAATAGACAATTTACATTTTAAATTTGTCCTAATTTAATGCAACGTTTTGCTCCTTTGCTAAGCAGTGTGATTGGTTTTTTTTTTCTTTCTCTCTCTCTAATGATTTAGTTTTGCTAATTTATCTTTATTCAATTAGACTTTCCAGAGACGGACTCAGGATTTCAAACTTGACTAGGCTAAATTTAAATTACATATAAATATACTAAGTAGATAGAAAACTCAACTGTATGATGTAATTTCATTAATAACAACAAATAATAATACACCTAGTTAAGGGGGGACATACACAATTTCTTCTACTTTTCTTTCTTTTTTTCATTGGTTGTGCATTCTTTTTTTTCCCCCTATGTGTAGAGATGTGTATCTTTCCTTTTCTCCATTTTATTCTCCACATGCATTGGAAGGAATTCCTTAGGATGGAAGCTTATTCAATTGGCTGGGCTATAATTTTTTTTATGGACTGGGAAAAAAAAAGCCACCTGGGTTGTAGCCTAGGTTAACCATGCCTATGGTCCATCCTTGCTTTCTGTCATTAGCATTTTTCTAAATAAGATGTTTTTGTTGGTATTTTGAAAGGGCTTATTTGTGGAAATGCCCCATGTGGTTTCCAAATAATCTTAGTTTGCCTCCTAACGTTTCAAATGACTCAATCTCCCCCTTGAACTTCCATTTCGTGACCAAGGTTGCCCCATTCCGTTATGTTTCATATAAAGACTGTTAAATCAGCTGAAGTGGCATAGGTATTTTGGTAAAGTTAACTATCAAAAATTTAAAAATTCAAATTAAATAAAAAAAAATTAAAGATAAAAATGTCTTCTTCTTTTTTTCACCCTAAATGTCAGCCCCCACCACCTTCTCCCTCATCTCAACTAGCCCCATCACCCAACCAACCCACACCCAGCCAAAACCCACCCCACCTTCTCCCTTTTCTCTCTCTCCTGTGAACCCCTTCCCCCCAATTGTCAAAAGGATCAAAACCCACAAACAAAATCACTAAATTGACATCAGATTTCGCTTCTGTGGCAGTCCAGATCTCCCTCGGTGGTTGCCAAAGAAAGAGAGAGACATAGGGTGAATTGTTGGTTAGGGTTTGATGATGTCGAAGAGAGGAGGAGATGGTGTAGGACGAGTTGGGTTTTTGGTCACGGGGAGGCGGGGAGGGGGGGAGAGAAAGAGGGAGAGGGAAGGAAGAAGGGTTGCTGGGGTTTTTTTGGTACCTTTGTTTTGACAGAGGAATGGGGAGGAGGAAGGTGGTGGCTAGGGTTCGTTGGGTGGTGGGGCTGTTTGTGATGAGGGAAAAGGTGGGGGTGCTGACAATTGAGGGAGAAAAAAAGAGATATTTTTATCTTAATTTTTTTACCTATTTTAAATAATTTAAATAATTTATTATTTTTAATTTGAATTTTTAACTTGGTCACATAATGGAAGTTCAGGAGGAAATTGAGTCATTTGAAACTTCAGGGGGCAAACTAAGACTATTTGGAAACTATAGGGGGCATTTCGACAAATAAGCCATTTGAAAGTTGAACCAAATGCTCCTTATCCTTTTGAGCAATGCTATTTGGACACACAACATTGACACACTTAGCTAACACTCGTTGATGTGTCAATGTGTCATTCGCTCATCTTGTTAGAAAGAGAAAGCAAGGAGAAAAGACGAGTGAATTCATTACATCGACACATCACGCCGCCTATCACTACAAGAAAAACAGGTATTAGTGGCCGTGTACTTGGTCACAGAAAATACCATTTTTGGTCACTCGAATGCAATTAATGTCCAAATATTGGTGGTCACTAGGTGGTCACTAGAAGCTCACACAAATTCTATTTAGTGACCCTAATCAACTATTGGTCACTACAATACAAAAATTTAGTGACTATCCTTGTGTGGTCACTAATAAAAATGCTATTAGTGACCACAACTTTGGTCACTAAAGGGCTTTACAATTTGGTCACCAAAACATGCATTTTTGTCACTAAAATTGGGTCACGTGCCCACATTAGTGACATACTTGTTTTTGGTCACTAATGCATTTCAAAAATTGGTAACTAATTAGGTTTACCACTCCATGTTCTTTATTTATTGTATTACAATATGAAATCACAATTTATTTCTTTTTGACAAAGGTTGTAGATAAAATTTATAGCATCAAATAATTCATTGCATCCAAACACAATCCATATCTAATATTCTTCCAACAAATTCACAAGATATCTCAAAAACAAAATGCTAGATATTTAAGTTCAACATAAATGTCAATTGATTCCCAAAAACAAAGAACATAAGATTCATATCACTAGTAGATTGTCTTCTATCCTCTATCCTCTCGATATACTAGAAATTTATCCATCAGTCCTGCATCAAACAAAGAATAATGGATCAACATCTTAACAAATAGAAAGAGAGAACCATTAAACAAAGAGAAAAATTCATGAGCGAGGCAGAGAGAGAGATAGAGAAGCTTTCATTTATTTTACTTCAAAAACACTTTCATTTATTTTAATTCACAAGATGTCTTAACAAATGGTAGATAAGAAACCATTTCAGAAACACTTTCATTTATTTTACTTTTTTGATATATAAAGAGGAAGACAATTACGCTAATATCACATGGGTTATAGTTTACTTGCAATTGTAGAAAATAATTGTAGTAAGATGAGAGTTATAAGCTAACCTCATTGATGATGAAGTCGAGGATAACTGCTTCAGCAATCCTTTACAATTGTAGTAGTGTTGATGTCCTCTTCCAAAGTAGGAGAGTGAGCTACTTGAGAAGACTCCGATAGTTCAGTATCCTGAGGAATCACTAATTCATCACGGTGGGAGGATTGATGTTTGCAAGTCAGGAGACTTTCGCAATTGATGCAATACCTTCGTAACTCGTCCTCTACCAGCCAAAGCAATTTAAAACCTGTATATAAAAACTTAGAAACTGAAATATAAAAAGAAACTGAAACTCAAATAGAAACTTAAACATAAACATAAACAGAACCAAAGCAATTTAAAACCTGTATAAAAAACTTAGAAACTAAAATATAAAAAGAAATGGAAACTGAAACTGAAACTGAAATAGAAACTTAAACATAACCAATATCAAGTATTCTTACTGGAACAAATAGAAAGCACATAAAAAGAAAATGCAGCTTTTAACTTAATTATTCTCTCATTTGATCGGAAAGGTGTACTGTTCCTTCACACCCTACATGAACATCATCAAAGCTTACAATCACGTCCCCCCTGGAAAAGCACAAGTACTATCAAGGTTATTAATATAAAAAATCACATTTTAAAAGTGAAACATGAGGACAGATTCTACTAGCAAATGTGGTAACCAAATTGATTATGGACCATAATATATTCTAAGTTGACTCTAAATGCCTCATTCATGATTACCTTTTCACTCTCCAAAACTAACTTAGGAACCTTTTCCATACAATTACTTCATCTCCAATTCTAATAGTTTGCCACCTCACATTTTCACTATTCCTTCATCATATCTTGAAGATATTTAAACATGTAATATTACTCTGATCATCTCATAAGCTGATAGCTTGAGAAGCACCAAAAATTGATTAAAAGGTTTCCTTTGATGACTGTTTAACAAGTATATATACAACTCGAGTACACCAATCACTCAAGATTCAAACAGCCAGCATACCTCCTTTAATACATTATGTGCATCAGAAGTGGGTTCAACTCTTCGCACCAGTACACCTGCGCCAGATGTGATGAGTAGAAGTCTAAGAAAAATTAACTGATTAACAGATACAAAGCTATCATTATAATAACATACAAATGTGGCCTGATATTATATTCTAATTTCTACATAAGTAAATTCCTGCATGCTTTACATGGTTTTTATGAACCCTTAAATCAAAGCATTTGCTACTTCATGTCCACAAGATTACTTTAAACATTTTCACTGCCACTTCATATCTGCTAATCTTACTTTGCTTATGCAAGAAATAATTTTAACCAGATGAAAGCTTTGCATGTATTATATATGTTTTTTTTCTGACAAGGATACACCAGCTGATCCAAGAAACACTTAACCAGACAGAGAGACATACCTTACTTTTAAACACGCCTGTCATGCTGGATTCTCCAACTTTTGCAACAATACACCCAGGCAAGGGAAACCTGGAAGTCAAAGAAAGCGTTGAGGTGAAATTAACTGAAAAATAATATAGCACTGATACTACTATGCCGCCAAAGAAGCAGCAGGTACTAGATAGACAAGTTGAAAAGGTATCCACAATCAATTGCTTTAGTTCAATAAATCTGGCACATTGCCATGGTCTATACCTTCTATCTCCCAGACAAGAGGTGTGTGGATAGTGCACGAAAAATATACAACATATACAACTAATTTCCTTCACATAGTTGGGAAGATATTCTCAACTGTATACTTCCTGTTCTTCTCATAGTCATCCAAAAATCCAATATTCTCGGCCTCTTCAGATCTGTAGACCTAAAAAGTTTCTTAAAATAATAAGGAAAAAGTTTTCATGCCACAGAATTGCCTATACAACCAAGAAATCTAAGACCAAGTAAACAGGGATAAACAAACTTTGACAGAAAGCCAACAAATTTACCTGAAAAGCCACACCATTACCTACAATTTAGCAAAGTATAAGCAGCGGCTATGATAAAGATAGCAATATGCCATATAAAGAAGAAGGATTGTAATCTTGAGGCAGCTAAGTGGCTTCCCGAAGAACAGAGTGCTATAATTGTAAATTGAGTCATAGACTGACCTTGATTTATTGCTGCATCAATCTGAATGCCCAACCAATTATCAGGGCCATATCCATCAGCAAATAATAAACTAATTATCAGGGCCATACCACAAAATCGAAATTCAAAGAGAAATCAAAACTGAAATAAAAATTGAACCTAAAATCAAGCTCTGCCTGAGTACCAAACAAAACCTAGCTGATTTAAGGACACGAAATCTAGCTAAATCCTTTATTTATCAAATCAAACCTAGAGAATTATGGAATTAGGGAATAGAGAATCAGACTCAGAGTCACAATCGCATTCAAATCAAACTCAAACGGAATCAAACTAACATTGAAACCAAAGAGAAATAGAAAGCTCACATGATATTGGGAGAAAAGCTTGATGCGGAAGAGAAAGCGGAAGAGGACGACGAAGAGGACGCTCAGATTTCGCTCCGTCTTTTTTTTATGCGGTACCGTGTTTTGAAAAAGAAAAAAAGGTTTAAAAAAGCACTTGGTTTTCGCAAAAAAAGTTAATTGGTCACTGATGTATTAAATAACATAAGTAAGGCTAGCTTGGCATTTGTGTTGTCACTAACTTTATAATTTAAGTTGTTTTCAGTGACTAATTTAAATATTAGTCAGAAAATTTAGCCATTAAAAATTAAAAATATGTCTTAATCAATTTACTCATCATATAATATTATTGGTCATTAAATTTATCAGATTTACGCATCATTATTCACGCCACTACATGAAATCGCATTACCATCGACCTTTTTCTCAGAAATAGTTAACGCTACATATCCAAATAAAGATTACTCTATCCTTTTATAGGTATTGATAGATGAGAGAGCTTCAAATAAGCTACTATTTGTGGGACCTACTATAAGTTGTATTTTATAACTCCAACCATCAATTTTTAGCATCTTTGTTCAAAGATCATTTGTGAAAAATTCAACAAAATTGAAAATAATTTGATTAAATGTTTGTCTAGTTTTTGAAAAAGGAAAAAAAAAAAACCATGTTCGTCTACTTGTTTTATAAAAAAAATTTATGTCTTATTGGTTTATGATTTACTAATTATTATGATGACGTTCTATGAATAACAACTTGAAAAATAGACAATTTGGATAATTAAATACGATGCGGAATGAGTTCCAAAAGGTTTCACTCAAATAAACTTATTTAGAGATAACTCAATGGAATGTGACCCATAAATCGATAGATAGATGTGAATTTTTCTGGTTTTAAGTTGAACTCCAATTAGGCGAGCACACCAAAAGCACAATTAAATTCATACAATTAAGTTTATATGAGAGAGGTAAGGTCTAGCTTAGTGGAAAAGGGCCTTCACTTAAAGATCAGTAACCTCAGGTTCGAACCCCATGACACCTTGGCAGGGTGTGTGTGAGAAAATCTCATACATCTATAGTTTAGACTATCGCTTGAGAGAGAGAGTATTATTTGGGAATAATTTGGTCTATAAGTTCGTGTATGCTAACCAATATATAAGACATTCCATCGCATTTGCTTTAAAGAATGCGTTTGAGTCTAAAACATAAAGACTAAATTGGAGGATATGGTAAGATTCATGACAAAAATGGTAAAAAAAATTGCCAATATAGGATCTCTATAACATTCTGATGTGTTTGTGTGCTTTTGGGTACGTACAATGAACAACGAGTCCTCTCTATATATAATATTTAAAATCATCACGGCGGAGCATATATCCTTCTCTTATTAACAATTAATAATCCCATTAAGTAGAATGAAATATCCAAAGGATGTAGACAAAGAAATAAAACAAAAATTCCTTGAAGATGTAAAGGGAGAAAAAAGATGTACAATACAAAGGAAAATGCTGACATAAAAAGGGAGAAAAAAATTTACATAAAGGGAGGAAAATATTTAAATTTAAATGGAAAATAATTGGCATAAATGAAAAAAAGATTTATATGGAACAAAAAAACAAAACGTTTATGTGTTTCTAAACTCTGTATGTTTTACCAAAAAAAGAAAAAGAAAAAACCAAAACAGTGCTTTGACAAATATATAAGTGTAGCTAAAATGCTTCATAGACTCAGTCTTGAACACCAAAATGAGTGGAGCCCATCCTTTTCTTGTCACAAGTCTCTTCCTTTGCCTCATCTCAATCTCCACATTCCATCCAACATATTCAAAACCAAATGGTGGTTTTAGCCTCAAGCTCATCCCTAGAGACTCGCCTGAATCTCCTTTATACCCTGGAAACCTCACTGTAGCTGAACGAATTCAAAGAATGATCAAGTTCACCAAAGCCAGGGCTCACAATTTGGACTTGATTTCATCTTCTAATTATTCCACCATAGAACCTAACAATCTTAGTTTGATTCGTGACAATTTCTTCTATATGGTGCAGGTTGGCATTGGGACCCCGGTCGAGTTCCAGTTCCTACTTATGGACACTGGCGGCGGCCTAATTTGGACCCAATGCGAACCTTGTATTAATTGTTATCCACAAACTAAAACTCACATTTTTGTTCCAAGCCGATCGAGCACTTATCGAAGGCTTCCTTGCGACCACCCTCTTTGCCATGGTGATCTTCCTTTGTACAAATGTGTTAACGATGAATGTGTCTACAACATTGGCTATGGTGGCGGGGCAACAACTCGAGGGGTTGTTTCTTTTGAAACGTTCACATTCCCATTGGACGCCACTAGAACTATCGATAACATAATCTTCGGTTGTTCGAATGATAATCGAAACATTCAATTCTCGACACGTGGTGTGATTTCGGGGATAATGGGGTTGAGTTTGAGCCCTGATTCACTGGTGTCCCAATTGGCTGATCAAACCCAGAGACGTTTCTCTTATTGCTTGGTCCCTTTTACTGAAGCACAAATGCAACTTAGTGTGGTAAGGTTTGGGGATACCATACCCTTACCATCTTCAAATGTTTACACAACTCCATTTGTCACACCAGGAGGATCACGTTATTACCACTTAAACCTGTTGGACATAAGTGTTGGAATGCGCCCGTTAATGTTTCCGCCGGGCACCTTTACGGCTAGGCTTGGTATTTCAGGTGGTTTCTTCATTGACTCCGGTACCCTAATCCCCCAACTTGATCAAAATCTAATTAATGGACGCAACGTGTACCGGGAGGTGATGAGGGCATTTCAGAATCATTATGATTCTTTCCGTCTTCAAAGGCTGGGTAAAGTGCCTGAAGGGTTCCCATTATGTTACAAATATCCTCCGGAATTTAATCAATTTGCCTCCTTGACATACCAGTTGGAAGGTGGTAATTATGTTGTTGATCCAAAGTATGTGAATTTCTATAATACTCAGGCAGGTTATTTTTGTGTAGCAATGATGCCAGGAACTGGGAAATCTATACTAGGAGCATGGCATCAGCAAAATATGAGGGTCACATACAATGGCGCCATCAACTCACTCCAATTTTCTACCGAAACTTGTGCTAATGACCATCCTTAAATGCTTGTAGTGTTCTAGCTTGTTTTCTTCTTTTCTTTGTTGTTCCTTTTTATTTATATTGCAGTGGCTAGTTTGGTGTTTTGAAACTTCTTAATAATTTGCAACAAAGTTTTGGGAATTAAATTTTGCTTCTTCAATGTATTGTGGAAAACATTCGATCATTACTTGCAAGAATACGAGTGCAAGTTTTTTTTCTTTACAAAACGATATCTTACTACTCTACTCTACGGGACAGGCCTAAACTTGATTGCAAGGGGTGGGCACGCACTCTTGGCCAACTGGCCAAATCCGTATGCCACAAATTGTTTATTTGAACCCTCACATTTCTTTTTTGCCCTTTTGGGCCTTTTTTTATATACAAAACGATATTGGGAGAGGGAGGAATCCAACCTAGGAAGTTTGGTGCATGAGTAAATGATTCTAACCACAAGCTACAAGCCTCTTGCTGCGCTTTTGGGCTTTAGGGATTATCCCTTTTGATCACTAAATCCTTTAGGGATCTGAACTCTGCTTCAATCTGCTTGACTTTTAACTTGAATTTGTCACCTTATTGAAAAAAAACCATCCAAAAGCCGATACCCCATTTTTTTACAGAAAAAAACCAACAAGTCCTTAAAAGATTATGTCCTCTTTGCCGATGGTTCCCCTCCCCAAAAATTTTATTCTTCATCATATAGCCTATGCAATTCATAAGAAAACCATATTTAACCCACACGTCTCCAATCAAGCCTTCTTAGGATGAGTTAACGGTTTTAAAATTTTTAATAGTTAAATTTACCAAAACACCCATGAATTTAACGGTTTTTATCTGAAAACTAACGGAATTAGGCAATCTTAGTAATGGAATGGAAGTTCAAGGGGGAAATTGAGCCATTATAAAAGTCATGGGGCAATCTGAGACAATTTGTAAACCACAAGAGGCATTTGAACAAATAAGCCCTTTGTTTATTTACTTTTACTTTTACAATTTAATTAAGAATTTACTAAATCTTTGGGAATGGGATATTACACTTAGATTACTTCATGCATATCATTTCCAAAAGCCGCTAGTTGATCTTATTATCTCTAGCTTCGAGAAATTTTTAAATGTACCGGGTACACCACGTGGCTGGTGTACCATCCAATAGACCTAGGACATTTGGAATTACTTTCTAATTTATTGCATTATTTTTTATGACACATGGGCGGGCTGCATTGGAAACATTCCACATGTCCTACACCTAGTGGATGGTACATCAGCCACGTGGTGTACCAGGAACACCCAAAAATTACTCCTCTAGCTTCCTGTGAATTATATATGTGTTCTTGGAAATATTTTGACCACCAAATTTGAATCACACCCACATACGGATAAGCCGGGTTGTTGTTCGAACTTTTTAATTTAACTCTGTTATGAAAAATAAAATAAAAATTCCTATTCCAACAAGTAGTTGGAAACCTATTCCATGTTGGAGTCGGCTAATAGATGCACACACTACTTATATGCAAGAGCACCCCATTCTACTTTCACGCAAAATTTCTGTCAGCTATATACTTCATTCCTTTTACACAAATTTGATCTCTCTCTGCTCTTTGATTTGCTCTCCTTTGTTGTCTGCTCATGGCTTTGGGAAAAAGTAGACTGATTTTCTTGCTCATGCTGGCTTTCTGTGGAGTTTGTTTTGGTGCTGTGTATAGAGTTGGTGACTCCAATGGGTGGACTTCTAGAGGCCTTGTTGATTACAATGAGTGGGCTTCAACAAAAGACTTCCATGTCAACGACACCCTCCATTTTACTTACAACAATCAATTCCACAACGTGATGCAAGTTACCAACCAAGATTTCGAATCTTGCAACCCTACCTCTCCGGTCGCAGTCTATACCTCGGGATCTGACACCATCACCCTTGAAAGACCTGGAAACTTTTACTTTATGTGTGGTGCTCCTGGCCATTGTCAAGCCGGACAAAGGGTTGAGATCACGGCCACCCTACCTACACCAGATGACTCATTTGCAAGTCCAAGCCCGACACCTTATGGATCATCACCTTCAGCCTCTCATTCTGAAGTGCTGTCGCCAAGCTCAGTTCTAAGCACTAGTCCTGCTCTTCATTTTTCAAAACTTGGGTTGAATGTCACCATGATTGTGTTATCTACTCTTTTGGGTTTCGTGCTTTAAATATGTTTCTTAATATAGTAGGGATGTTGAGATGTAGTTTTAATGGTTTGATGTATAACCTAGTTTTTTTAATAAATTGTTTGATATTATTATATTTGTCAATTTATATGATTTCTTCTTTTTGGTTTGTATGTCTATGTCACAGTGGAACCTAATTGTACATGAAAATTAAACAAATCTACCTGTGCAAAAATATACTCCAAGATATGCTTAATAAGTTTCTGTCATACATGGAAGAAAATTTTCAAAATAAGTGATTTCTGCCACTAGCGGAACCACCCACAAGGCTATGGCGGGCTATAGCCTAGGTTGATTTTTGAAGAAATTTTTTTTATATATATGGTCCATTAACAACTACACTACATTAGGAAAATATGAAATTTGAAGCTTGTTTAATGAACGGTTTTTGAAGGAAAAAAAACCTTTGGGAAATGTTATTTTTTCTCAAGTTTGTTTGTATTCTTTGTTGTCTTTTGGCGGTTGTATTCTCTTAAGGATCACATGACACAAGTTGAACAGATATACTTTTAATTATGTTGTTAAACATATATTCATTTTGATAATATGTATTTTTGTTGTTGCATTTATTATGTATTTGTTTTATGTTAAATGTATTTATTTATTTTTGTTTATATGATTTAATGTATACTTTTATTTATAGAAAAATTAGGGAAATTATAAGTTTTTTTATATAAAAAAGATCATTAAATTTTAACTAGCCCACCCGTCGAAAAATTCCTGGTTCCGCCCTTGATTTCTGCTCTAAATAAGCAATGTCAAACGGGCACTTAATCTCTCTCATAAATGCTAGAGGCCTCAATAAAAATAATCAAAACTGACAAACTTAGATAGTCTGGGTCTGCCAAAACCAAAAAGAAATTTTTTGTACTTCTCACAGTTGCAAGCAAGAATTTAACTTTAACAATATATGAACATATATGTATGGCGTAAATCGGTTTGTTCTAGAGAATTGTACTATTCGTAACCCATATTGAGGTCTTTGTTTTTTAGAAAAATTAGGTATTAAACATAAAAATGCTTATTAATTAGGATTTGAGACATAGAGTATTTTTGTTTGAGTTTTAATATCTAGGAATGAAATTTTGTTTTGGATTAGGCCAAAGAGGAGGCCTACATTCGTTGGCCACTCTAAATTATATAGGTAAAATACAACTGTACCCTTTTTTTTGTATCTATTTTTGTCGAAACCCTTTTTGTTCGATAGATCCAACCATCAACGAACAATCTCTCGATCCCAAGCATTCGCCCTCGTTGCGCCTCTACTGCATCATCAAGGCTGATCTGATCGTCGTGCTGCTTTTGCTCAGCTTCGAGCTCGTGGTTTACTTCAAGGGCTGGCATTTCAGTTTGCCGTCGGTGAAATCAGCCGAGCTCACGGAGCTTCAGTCCACTAGACCAGGCTCACTGAAAATTTCTCAGCCAACGCTTTTGCTTTAAACTGAAATTTCACAGAGCAAGAGAGAAAGATGGAGAGATTGATTGAGCTCTGAGCTTTGTTTTCGGATTTCTATACAACAAAAACGAGCTTTGTGTGGTCTGGATGAATTGCAATGAAGGAGAATGAGAGCAGAGACGCTTTGGTTTATATGTGTGGATATCTTCTCGGAGTTTCGCCGGAGAAATCTCCAGAACTGTCCATGAATCCGGTGCGGTTTCTGAATCAAATGGATGGTGGAGATTCGTGGAACGACGTCTGCGGCGGTTGTGGATTCGCAATGGCCATCTCAGGTTCGATTATCTTATTCTCAATCTCTAAGTGACCAGTTGTGGTTGTTAAGCTTAATTTGTGGATAAACCATGACATTAGTTGTTTTCATCCAATTCACAGTGTTTCTACCTACGCATCACATCATTACTTTTGATGTTGTCCTCCTCATACAAGAGAGCAAATAGTTACCCTTGAGTTTTATGTTTACGTTTGTGTTGACTACTGGTTTGAAATGTGTAAAGTAGTTGTACAAACAGTTTGGAAGGTTGAGAGCTATGGAATTGAGGCAGGAACCAATCTTGTGCCGGTAAGTTATGTTTAGTATACCCTTTCAAATTATTGATTGTGCAATTTCAATGGAGCGTGTTTTCTTGCTTTTAGTACAAATTAAAGATTTTTGATATTCTGTTTGCATTTTGCGTTTGGGTGCTAGAATTATGTGCCAAGATCAATTGCAAAGGTTTCGTGATGAGTTGCATTGGCTCTTTCACTCGTTGTACTCAAGTCTTTATCGGCTACAATTTTCTTTGTCTTTGGTATGTTTCTATTTCTTTCCTCTTGCAAGAACAGTAGATTGATGATATCATTTTGACTTGCTTTTTCCAAAATGTATATGAAGTATGCTTGTGCTACCATTTGTGTGTTTGTATTTTAAAATCAACTGCTTTTTGCTGGCTTACTAGTTTCTATAAGGAAATGAGATGCAATGTAGACAAGTAAATTTCCTCGAAGAGAGCATTATTCTTGTATAAATAGTCCTTATTTTTGAAGTACATAAATATTATGTAATTGTAATGAACTAAGCATTGTATGATAACAGGCTACAATGGGACTTGTATACTTTACATTTATAGCTTTGAATAACGATGAAGAACCAAAGGGGGGTGGAGGCAGAATTGTGATGCCATGAAACATGTTGTTAACAAGGCAGACTTTGAATAGCATGTTTATCATCAATGTCAATGGGCCTACACATGTGCTCTTTAAGCTTGTTTAATTTGTATTTGAAATAACGTTTTTACTCTTTGTATTTTATATGGTAGCCAGATCACGCCCCAACTTTGGATTCAATCCCAAAAGGAGACCACGAGGTCGCAACTACCACCAACAACGATCATGGCTAAGAAGGTCACTGCAAAGCACCAGAGAAAGGCGTTTTCCGGCGGAGAAGGCGTCTTCCATCATTTTCCAGCGGAGAAGCAATCGATGACGGAGAAGGCATTTTCTCATGGGTGCAGAGGCTCATGTTGCCTCCTTCCCTTCCATTGTATTGAATTTGATTTGTACACCTGATTTAGAGTTGCCTTCTTGGAGGTCTTTGGATAGTCTGATGCGGTACGGGTATTTGTACTCCTGTGTTGATTGTCATTTTGCAATTGAAAGTTAGTGGACAGTTGAACAGCCAAAAGTCCCTAATTTACTAATAATCTCTTTTCTCCAAAACTCTCTTTCTGGATTTTAGTATGAACTCCTTTCATTTGCACGGCATTTTGTAGCTCTGCGCAGTTCATATTCTTTCCCTCATTTTCCCAAGTTCTTTTGGTCAATCCAAAATATTGGCGTTGTCGTAATGAGAATGGATTTTGCTTATGCCTTTCATTTAGGTAAGCTTTCATGTCGGTTATAATGTTGTTGAAGGCATTGACATTGCAATCAAACTGGACATAGTCGTGGTGCTTTGCCTTTCTACCATAACTCGGCTTTGGTTGTATCTTTCGAGCCACTGCTTTTTTTTCCTTGGACTTGTTTATTGTTGATCCTTCTTCTTTTGTGTTGACTATTTTGGTACTATTTGTGATGTGAAACAAGAATGAAACCACTATTAGGACAAGTAAACAGAAACTGCATTGCAGAAAAACTGCAATGCAGTTTATGTATACAAACAAGCATAAACTGCAATTTAGAGAACACCAAACAAAAACTAAAATGTAAATCAACATAAACAAGCATTGCAGAAGCATAAACTGCAATGCAGCAATTTATGAGTACAAACAAGCATAAACTGCAATTTAGAGAACACCAAACAAAAACCAAAACATAAACGAGCATAAACAAGCATTGCAGAAGCATAAACTGCAATGCAGAAAAATATAAACTGCAATGCAGAAAAATATAAACTGCATTGCAGTTTATGTGTACAAACAAGCATAAGCTGCAATTTAGAGAAAACTAAACAAAAACCAAAATGTAAACCAGCATAAACAAGCATAAACAAGCATTGCAGAAGTAGAAATTGCATTACAGAATCATAAACTGCAATGCAGAAAAACATAAACGGCATTGCAGTTTATGTGTACAAACAAAAACCAAAACGTAAACATAAACCACCCCAAGTTATTAAGTTTGGTTCAGGATGAATCGTTTCAAAATCTGATGCAGTTTGGCCTATCAACGAGTCCACTTATTCTTTCAATGGTATGTAGCATTGTTCTCAATTTGTATCACCATATGTGCACTGAACGTAAGCTATAGCTTGAGGCTTTCTTTTCTTGCATGATATTGAGGCTTGTGCAAAGCAGGTATGGGTCAGCATCCAATTCTTGGCATTCTTCCCATTATCTAATCTGATAAAGATCTTCCCCTCCACCTACAATTTCAAGTAGACTAAATAAGATATCCCTAAAACTCGTAAAGAAAACTTGACGCTCCGTATGGTCGCGAGAAAATAGAGGAAAAAGTAAAATTTTAGATTGCAATCTCTTTCTTGATCTGAGAAAACATATATATTTGATGCTCTTTCTCTTTCTTTGGGGAATTTTTGGTTTTTAGAGGTTTTGAAACCAAAACTAAACCCAAAACCTTCTGTAAGTTTGAATGATAAGATTCTAGGTGCAAAGAGTTTGGTTCCATGATCCCAGAGAAAGCCATCAACCGTTTTTAGATTTTCTTTCAAAGGGAGATCCTGTGATGCGTAAGAAAACATTGAACAATGTAAGTATTCAAATAATTCAATTTTCTATGAATAGAAAGAAAACTTAGAATATTGGGATTGATGTACATGTATATTCTTGAACATTTCAATGATATATCCACAGTCAATCAAAAAGGTTTCTGTATCGGCCTAGACCAAGATATATCATTCCATGTTGTAGAGTAGAGAAGCCGACTTCAGGATCTTGGTCCGAGATTCCACCCTCAACTTTTAAATTCCGAGGTCGTCGCCGTTGGTGGTCGTCGTTGATCGTGGTTTACCGTGAACGATCATCGCTCTGCAATCTCCGAGTTTTTGGGAATATTGTGAAAATGGAAGGCGGTTCTCGAGGTGAAGAGGAATAGTCGATCCACGCGAATGGGATAATTGCATATTTTGTAAATTTGAAACTAAATATTGAAATTTGGAAATAATGGCATAATGACATCTGTTGTAATTTTAATGTTCTTTAATTATATTTTGGTAAAAGCAGGTACTATATTTTGGCTTTTGGCTTTATCCTAATTAACTGAAATTGAATTCCTATTACCTAAATAGTAAACTATATTGTGTGTGAAAACTAAAGCTCCCTTGTTTTTTTAACTTGGCGATATTGTAGTTTTCTTGATTGCTTTTGTATTTAGATTGCCATTCAAAGGATATAAATCTTGCACAATCAAATAAACTTGATTATGTAAAGTTAATTGATACTTTTGAATCAAACAATGCAAGACGAGTGATATTTAAGTAATGTTTCGATGCATTTTATAAAATTGTTGTGTAAATTACATATTAATTGTTTCTTTTATGTTATAATTGTAAATTTAAGTTCATATAATATTTTTTTAACTTACCCAAAAAAAATCACATAAATATATATATAGAGAGAAGCCCCATTTGGATATTCGCCTAGGACCTCCAAAACGTTGGACCGCCGGTGGCCCTGACCCTATGTTTCTTTCACTTTGAGACAAATGGCACAATTACAAATCCTCAATTATGAGAACCTTGACCAATAGTCCTTATATAAGCTTCTATTATTATCGCTTAGGGTTTCCACCGGTCAAGGTGTTGATTAATTTTATACTTTTTTGTTGAGAAATTCAAGGATTGCATTCATAATTCAATAAAAAACGCTAGTAGTCACAAATGGCCAATACAACTAGCCATAAATAGCCATTACAATAAAGGAGCGATTTAACATCAAAATTAAGACAATTTAGTATGCCTCTACTAACGATCACGCATGATCGAAGAAACTCTAGCATAGGCATCTCAATTAAAATTGCAAACTCAGAATAATCAAAAAGATATAAAATTTGAAAAAACCAAGACATCCCAACTAAGATTGCAGTATTGATTAATTTCATTAGAATTCAAAACATGTATTTTCATAACAATTGATCAATGCATTTTTTTTGCGTCATTAAATCCTTTCACTATAATTCCACAATCGGGGCATGGCAACAACCGATTTATGTTTGTTTTTTTTATCGAACATGCCATACAAATTTATAAAAGAGGTGGTTATAGAAAACCAAAAAGTTTTTATAAAAAAACGCATACACAGAAATGACTTGCCAGCAAAACAATTTTTTTAAGTACAAAGCGGTTATATCTGGGACTCGAGATGTATGAAGAGAAAGGGGCATTGGTGTAAATATAACTTCATTTATAATCTGTAAATTCTTTTTTTACGAAAACATATGTATATTCGTTTTTAAAATTTTTTTTTATAAATATATTCTGGGTCCTTAGATAACTTGGATCAAGTAAAAAATAGTCACAACTATATGGGCATAAATCCTTAGTTGGCCATATTTCATTACACAGTTGGAAACCCTTGTTGTAGTCGGCTAGTAGATACACTAGTATATATATGCAAGGGCATCCCATTTTACATTCAAGCAAAATTTCAGTCAGCTCTTCGTTCATTTTAACGCAAATTTGATCAATCACTTGATCCTTTTCTGCTCTTTACCGCTCTCCTTTTTGTTGTCTACTCATGGCTTCGGAAAAAAGTAGACTGATTTTTTTGGTTATGCTTGCTTTATGTGGTGTTTGTTTTAGTGCTGTGTATATAGACCTGGCATTCGTGTCGTGTTATCAGTATTCGTGTCGTGTTCGTGTCAACCCGTTTCTCTTAACGGGTTGACACGATACGATAAGAAAACGGGTGGAAAATATTCAACACGAACACGATTCGCTGCAATTCGCGAATTACACGACACGACCCGTTTCATCCGTTAAGAAAATAAAAATAATAAATAAATAAAAACTGAAATAATAAAATCTACCCCTAACCACTCCCTACGCAGCCCGTCTCTCTCAAAACCCATAACCAATCCTTGACAATTGATCTGGATGGACTTTGCTTGGGAATGGCAAGGAAGTTGAATTAGAAAGAAAAATTGAATGGGGTCTTGTCACCACTTTGTTTTCACCTCTGCTATAAACTTGAATGGCCTTCTTCATCACTTTGTTTTCCAGTGGCGATGACTTCAGTGTGTCCTAAATCAAAATTTATAAAATTCAATGCATATAAAAGTAAAACAAAACAGAAAAGCCTCTCTATTTTCAAAAAAAAGAAAAGGCTGAGAATTGGCTTGTCTTACTTGGATATCAAAAAGCACCGGAGCATATGAGCAGGAAAATGCAATATCTCCAGCTGCTGCAAACATCCTCTAAATCTTATCAGATGAAGATGGGTCCACTCCTGCAACAGAGGTGTTTCCTCCATGCCCTGCTCAAGCAAATTTTTCATCTTGGGAATGGGGTCTTGTCACCACCTCTGCTATAAAGATTCCGAGCACGGCTTTGGGTACGGAAAAATTGATGGTTCCATTGTTGAGGAAGAACTGTAGATCCCTGAGTTAGGAAGAACTCACAGTGGAGATGGGTTTGTGAAAAGGCCAGACGGGTCCGCAGTGGATAACAGAGGGTGAGAAGGAGGAGAAGAAAGAAAAGAAAGAAGGAGAAAAGATGGGTTTGGAGAGAGATAGGTTTGGGGTTGCAAAGATGGGTTTGGGTTCCTTTTACGGGAAAGTGAGAGAGAGAAGAAAGAGTAAAGAAAAGAAAAAAGAAATAAAAAGATATATAAATTTACAAAAATGTCCCTGAACTTAACGGGTTAACGGGTAATTCGCGAATTCACACGACACGACACGATAACTTAACGGGTGGCTAACGGGTCAACACGATATCAACACGACACGATAACTCAGACCCAAACACTGAATTTTTCGTGCGAATTCGTGTCGTGTTAACGAATCGTGTACAATATTGCCAGCTCTAGTGTATAGAGTTGGTGACTGTTGGTGTATTACCATGGGTCCAGTCCATGATAAAGAAATATGCTTTCCATGCAAAAGTAGATATCATTGTGTCAACAATGATAATAGTCAAAGAACATTCCTTTGGTGCGGTCAAAAGGTGGATATCATTGTGTCAACACAATGATGAAAGGCAATACTTATTATGATAAATGATGGTGTTTGGCAATTATGCTTATTGCCTCATACCCGTTGGAGGAGAACCCAAAAGCTTCTCAATCCTTCCTCTGTCAAATATTAAAAGGGAGGCTAGCTCCTCATGTTGTAAGGCTGAAATAGAGAAGCCGAGAGATAGAGAGAAGTGAGAGAACACCATCTGAAAGTCATCAGTATTCCACTCCAATATTGTGAGAGTGAGAGAGATAATTGTGTACCACTCTAAGTGTGTGAGTGAGATAAAAACAGGAGAGTATAGTGTGCTGTCATTGTACTTCCTCGGTGTGCATCAAGCCCTGGGCATTGGCTTGGTAAGATTGTTCTTGTTGTACCCATTATTCATTATAGTGGAAGAAGTTCATATTGCTGCCCCGTGGATGTAGGCTTGCCTTGCCGAACCACGTTAATTCTGGTGTTCTTTATTTTTCTGTTCATATTGTTGTTTGAGTCGTGAAGATTCCCATTCTAGCACTAACCGATCCTAACAAGTGGTATCGAGCAAGAAGCAATTCCAGTAGTGAATGTGTTCGTGAATAGTGCGAGAATGGAAGGAAGCTCTATGATCAAACTCAACAACTCCAATTGGGTGACCTGGAAACCAAGGATGGAGGATATTCTTTATTGCAAAGACCTACATGAACCAATTGAAGGTGCAGAGGCCAAGCCGGAAAAAATGTCTCGATGCCGAATGGAAGAAAATGAATCGAAAAGCTATTGGCAACATTAGACAATGGGTGGACGACAACGTGTTTCACCATGTGTCAAATGAAACCGATGCACATACTCTTTGGCGAAGCTTGAATCCTTGTTCGAGAAGAAGGCGCAGCTAAGAAAGCCTTCTTGATCAAGGAGCTCATCAATATGAAGTACAAGGACGGTTTGAGTGTGGTGAGCACCCGAACAACTTCCGAATCTGGTCAACCAATTGGCAACTATGAAAATGACGATTGACAAGTGAGTGGCAAGCTTTTTTGCTCTTTGGGTTCCTTACCAGGCGGTTGGGAAACCTTTGTGGTGACTGTAAGTAACTCTGCTCCTAATGGTGCTCTTATTATAGATAGTGTTAAAGATAGCATGTTTAATGAAGAAACAAGGAGAAAAGTTTCAGGCATCGAAAGCAGCCAAGTACATGTGACAGAAAACAGAGGAAGGAGCAAGAGTAGAGGACCAAAAGGACGTGGCAAGAACCCAAGTCGCTCTAGATCAAGATTTAGAGGAAGTTGCCATCATTGTGGCAAAGAGGGCCATATGAAGAGGCATTGCCGTGCATGGAAGAGAGAGCAAAATGAAGACCACAACCAAAGGAGAAATGAGGGTGACAACCAAAAGAGAGAAGAAAGCAATCACACCACAGCAGTCCTAAGCGGCCATGAAGCTGAGATTCTCTCTGTTGAAGAATGCTTAAACATGGGTCATCATGATCAAGGCACCGAATGGATTTTTGACAATGGCGCCTCATTTCATGCTACTTCCAAACGAGAGTTCTTCAGTACATACAAAGAAGGAGATTTTGGCATAGTGAAGATGGGAAACAATAGTCACTCCAAAATTCTTGGAATTGGTGATATCTGTCTCGAGACCAGTCTTGGGTGCCAGTTGCTGCTGAAAGATGTGAGACATGTTTCAGAGTTGCGTCTCAATCTAATATCTGTTGGCGTTCTTGACCGGCAAGGTTTTGAACATTATATTGGCGAAGGAAAATTAAAGCTTACCAAGGGCTCTATGGTGATTGCCAGAGCAAATCTTTGCAGCACCTTATACAGGTCATATGCCAAAGTCTGTAAAAATGAGTTGAACTCAGTGGAGGACTCTTCACCAGAATTGTGGCACAAGAGGTTAGGTCACATGAGTGAGAAAGGCCTACAAGTTCTGGCAAAGAAGTCCCTCATTCCCTGTGCCAAAGGTACGCATAAAAATTCCTGTGAGTTTTGTTTATTTGGAAAACAACATAGAGTTAGTTTTTCTATACCCTCTACAAAGAAAGAAAATTTGTTGGAACTTGTTTACTCTGATGTGTGTGGTCCCATGGAAGTAGAGTCGCTAGGAAGAAATAAATATTTTGTTACTTATATTGATGATGCTTCACGAAAGGTTTGGGTGTATTTGTTGAAAACCAAAGACCAGGTGTTCCAATCATTCCAGGAGTTCCATGCCATGGTGGAGAGAGAAACTGGGAGATCTCTCAAATGCCTCCGCAGCGACAATGGCGGAGAATATACATCCCAACAATTCAGAGATTATTGTATAAAGCATGGCATAAGGCACGAGAAGACAGTTCCTGGCACTCCACAACACAACGGTGTAGCTGAGAGAATGAACCGGACCATCATGGAAAAGGTCAGGTGTATGCTGAGAACTGCAAAGTTATCCAAGCAGTTTTGGGGTGAAGCCGTGACAACAGCGTGTCATTTGATCAACAGATCCCCATCAGTTCCTTTGGGTATTGATATTCCAGAAAGAGTGTGGACTGGAAAAGATGTGTCTTACTCTCATCTGAAGGTGTTTGGCTGCAAGGCGTTTGTGCATGTACCCAAGGAGCAAAGATCAAAGCTAGATTACAAGGCTACACCGTGCATCTTTCTTGGTTATGGTGGTGAAGAATTTGGTTACAGACTGTGGGATCCAAAGGCAAAGAAATTCATAAGAAGCAGAGATGTGATCTTTTATGAAGATCAAACACTAGCAGACCCTGATGAGGAGGCTCAACCAGAAGAAGTGACTAAAAGGTCTGTTGACCCCTTAACTTCAGATAAAAAGGGTGGTGACATGCCAAAAGAAGCTGTTGAAGGGACATCAGAGATCACTGATCAGGGGGAGCCTGATCAGGAAGAGCATGATCAGGGGGAGCCTTCAGCCTTACCAGAGACTGAAGCTCAGCTCAGAAGATCCACCAGGAGCCGACGTCAACCTACCAAGTACTCGTCATCAGATTATATCCTGACGCGATGATGGAGAGCCCGAGACATATGAGGAGGCCATAGCTCATAAAGACAAGAACAAATGGTTGAAGGAAATGGAGTCCGAGATGGACTCCTTATTGAAGAATGATACCTATGAGCTGGTGAAGCTACCAGATGAAAGAAAGGCACTCAAAAACAAATGGGTGTTCAAACTGAAAAGGGATGAGCAAATGACAAAATACAAGGCTCACTTGGTAGTGAAGGGCTTTGGTCAAAAGAAAGGCGTTGACTTTGAAGAGATTTTCTCACCAGTGGTAAAGATGACTTCTATCCGCGTTATCTTGGGTATGGCAGCCAGCATGGATCTTGAACTTGAACAACTAGATGTGAAGACTGCATTCCTCCATGGAGATTTAGAAGAGGAGATATATATGGAGCAGCCTGAAGGGTTTAAAGTCAAAGGGAAGGAAGACATGGTTTGTAAGCTGAAGAAAAGTCTATATGGACTTAAACAAGCCCCAAGGCAGTGGAACAAGAAGTTCGACTCATTCATGGTGAGTCATGGGTACAAGAGGACAATTGCAGATCCATGTGTCTATATCAGACAGTTCGCTGGAGGTAATTTCATAATATTACTATTATATGTTGATGACATGTTAATTGTTGGTCAAGATGCTTCTATGATTAGGAAGCTAAAAGAAGAGTTGTCCAAGTACTTTGACATGAAAGATTTAGGACCAGCAAAACAGATTTTGGGCATGCGTATTGTTCGTGACAGGAAATCCAAGAAGCTGTGGTTGTCACAAGAAAGGTATGTTGAACGGGTGCTTGAAAAGTTCAACATGAAAGGAGCCAAACCAGTTAGCTCACCTCTAGCAAATCATTTCAAATTAAGCAAGGAGTCATGTCCAAGTACAGATGCAGAAAAGGAGAAAATGGCTTTTATTCCCTACTCATCTGCTGTAGGGAGTCTTATGTATGCCATGGTGTGCACCCGACCAGACATTGCTCACGCAGTAGGAGTGGTGAGCAGATATCTCTCTAATCCAGGAAAATACCACTGGGAAGCAGTTAAGTGGATTTTCAGATATTTGAAGGGTACTTCTAAGATGTGCTTGTGCTTTGGTGGTTCTAAACCAATTTTAGAAGGATTTACCGATGCCGACATGGCGGTGACCTTGACAAAGAGAAAATCTACTGGGTACTTGTTTACTTTTGCAGGGGAGCTGTATCTTGGCAATCCAAGTTGCAAAAATGTGTTGCTTTATCCACAACAGAAGCTGAATACATAGCAGCTACGAAGCATGCAAGGAGTTATTATGGATGAAGCGGTTCCTTCAAGAATTGGGTTTGAAGCAAGAAGATTATGTAGTCTCATCGTGATGATCAGTGCTCTTGACTTGAGTAAGAATTCATCATATCATTCCCGTACTAAGCACATTGATGTACGATATCATTGGATAAGAGAAGCTATTGAAGACAAGTTGCTACAGTTAAAGAAAATTCATACTGACAAGAATCTGTCAGACATGTTGACAAAGATTGTCACTAAACAAAAGCTGAACTTTTGCATCAAAGCTACTGGAATGGACTCCAATTAAATTTGGGGTCAGGTGCGGTATTCCTCCCTCATAGACTGGAGGGGGAGATTGTTGGTGTATTACCATGGGTCCAGTCCATGATAAAGAAATATGCTCTCCATGCAAAAGTAGATATCATTGTGTCAACAATGATAACAGTCAAAGAACATTCCTTTGGTGCGGTCAAAAGGTGGATATCATTGTGTCAACACAATGATGAAAGGCAATACTTATTATGATAAATGATGGTGTTTGGCAATTATGCTTATTGCCTCATACCCGTTGGAGGAGAACCCAAAAGCTTCTCAATCCTTCCTCTGTCAAATATTAAAAGGAGGCTAGCTCTTCATGTTGTAAGGTTGAAATAGAGAAGCCGAGAGATAGAGAGAAGTGAGAGAACACCATCTGAAAGTCATCAGTATTCCACTCCAATATTGTGAGAGTGAGAGAGATAATTGTGTACCACTCTAAGTGTGTGAGTGAGATAAAAACAGGAGAGTATAGTGTGCTGTCATTGTACTTCCTCAGTGTGCATCAAGCCCTGGGCATTGGCTTGGTAAGATTGTTCTTGTTGTACCCATTATTCTGTTATAGTGGAAGAAGTTCATATTGCTGCCCCGTGGATGTAGGCTTGCCTTGCCGAACCACGTTAATTCTGGTGTTCTTTATTTTTCTGTTCATATTGTTGTTTGAGCTGTGAAGATTCCCATTCTAGCACTAACCGATCCTAACAGTGACTCTAGTGGGTGGTCTTCTAGAGGCCTTGTTGATTACAACGAGTGGACTTCAACAAAAGACTTCCATGTTGGCGACACACTCATATTTTCTTATAACAATCAATTTCACAACGTGATGCAAGTTACTAACCAAGATTATGAATCTTGCAACCCTACCTCTCCAGTCGCAGTCTATACATCAAGATCTGACAACATCACCCTTGATGGACCTGGCAACTTTTACTTTTTGTGTGGTGCTCCTGGTCATTGTCAAGCCGGACAAAGGGTTGAGATCACGGCTACCGTACCTACACCAGATTTTGAAGAGATGTCGCCAAGCTCAGCCCTAAGCAGTGGTCATGCTCTTCATTTTTCGAAACTTGAGTTGGGTGCCACCATGTTTGTGTTATCTACTCTTTTGGGTTTTGTATTTTAGAGATGTGTAATATAGTTGGGATGTTAATGTTTTTCATTCAATTTATGTGGATTGGATTCTTGGCTTGAATATATTGTTTAAAATTATAGTTGTCAGTTTATATTTGTCAGTGTGTACATGATGAAAATTAAACTAAATCACACCTGTGCAGAAATAAACTTCATTATATGCTCTCTTGGTTTCTGTCATACTAGTTCTCTCTCATCAATTTAAGTTGTTGGAATACTAAAACCAACAAAAACTAAACAATGGTGTAATTTGTACTTGCAATTTTTATAGTCTAGGTCAAACTTTTTATAATATTAATGAAAAATAAAAAAGAAACTTCTTGTACTTCGAAGTTGCAAGCGCTTAACAACTTTCCTCATATCATCACTCACTCACACATGATAATAACAGTTAGTGTGTGTGCACAACCCTAAGGAAAACGTTTCGAGGTTGTGCCAAGTGTTCTAAGGGCCAAGATGATTTCAGAAGACATCTGGTCAACCGAGTCAACGGGGCCCACTATCTAGGTCAACCGGGCACTCGAGACCCACAACCTTTGATCTTTTATCTGGACATTCCTATAGGTTCACAATTCCACTTAACTTTGAAACAACTCAACAATTCACAAAACCTCAAGAATATAACCTGTATAACATATTTCTAGAAATCAAAACATCTTAAATATTTACCTCAATCCACTGAATTGGTCTGAAATCCTCAATTCACCCCCAAGGAGAACAACCACCAAAACAGCACTTGGAAACAAAGAAGCTTGTTTCAGTTTGTAACACTTCCGAGAGGGCTAAACTTGTTGGATGACTACGTGTTTTGGATATTTTGTAGAGAACATAATTCTCAACGACTTTCGTAAAGGAAACTTTCTCATCTGAGCAAGGAAACATGCAAGACAGAATCCGAGCCTATAGACAAGGATGAACATGTTACACTCCTATGGAATGTTTGGATGGCTATACTTTTGGATGAAGCTCAAAGTTTGATAGATTATAGCCAAGACATTGAAAACAACTTTCATGAAGGGAAATATGTCATTAGATCATGGGAAAGCTCTATGCAAGAGTGACTAAGTTGACAATAGTGTGGAACCAGCAGACAGGAAGTATAAGAAGACTAGTCTCACCTTGAATACGATTTCAGCTGGTTAAAGAACCCCAATGGTCCTGCCTTTTGGATATGTTGTATCTCTCGACCTTAGAAACAACTTGTGTGAAGGAACATAGGTAAAAAGAGTGATGGAAACTCGCATGAAAAGCCAAATCCCTGCATAACACAAAGTACCAGGCAGAGATGAGCGGTTCATCTTCAAACTGGTTTTTGAGGTGATTATATTTCTTAGATTGGGCTAATGTTGTCCCACTAGACAACCAGAGGAACAAGTTTGAAGAAGAAGAAATTTCGTTTTGAGTTCAGGAGAGAGGAGTTTTGAAGCAGTCAACTAGATTGATGAGTTTGGAATTTGTGAGGAGTTGGGAAAGAATTCTTTTGGAAGAGAATGGAATAATTGTGGGAGTTTGAAATGAAAACTGACCAGACTTGGGAACTATAAGAGACAAGCGTGGGGAATCAAAAGAGGAAGGCGTGGGAGAGTCTAACCTTGGGTTTTTAAATTTTGACTGCTCCAAAAATTTCAATTGTGCCATTGAACTTCCGTTGACCACAACTTCCTCGTTAAAAAGCCAATTTGAGTCCATTACGTGTCTAAGAACTCGTGAGAGCGACCTCTACGAAATGGTACAACTCTAATTCTAAAAAATATTTCCAAATAAAAAGTAACCAAAATATCTTACTTTAAGGGCAAAAATATAATTTCGCAAAATAAAATAATTAGTCGTGACGGGCCGTTTCACGCCATTTTTTTATATGTGGATTTGGAGGAGATCTCATGCGGTGCAATAACACTTTACCCTTTTTATTATATTTTAGATCCTTTGGCTCAAAGTAACAAACTTCTTGCAGAATTGAAATAGACTCGAATGTTCTGTATAAAATAAAATTGCACTATATCTTTGCGGGCCTTGAAAATCGAACTTGGGACAACTTATGAAATTGTAGAAGAACAAAAACAGTAAACTAATTGCTATTGATGACCTTAATAATATATATTAGCATACACAAAATGTGTCTTGCGTACACTTAATTAAAAGAAAAGGAAAAACAAAGTCACGCAATTATGGCATGTGTTCAGAAATCAAATCAATAGTATCAAATAGCCACAACTATATGGACCTAAATAATTATTTTGAAGGGAACAAAGTTTTTTCTGGAATCAAGCTATTATCTTGGTGCATCAAACTATTATCAGACAGTATCAGTACTAATGTAATTTGGATTGGATTTGGGTCATTTTGGTCCCCAAATTTGAATCACACCCATATACGGATAAGCTGTCTCATGATTCACACTCTATAATGATATAAATCTGTTATAAAAATAATAATAATAAATTTCCTATTCCAACAAGTAGATGGAAATCTATTCCATGTTGGAGTCGGCTAATGGATGCACATACTATTTATACGCAAGGGCACCCCATTCTACTTTCACGCAAAACTTCTTTCTTTTACACAAATTTACTCAGTACCTTATCTCTCTCTGCTCTTAAACTCGCTTTGCTTTGTTGTCTACGTAAATCATGGCTTTCAGAAAAAGTACACTGATTTTCTTGGTTATGCTTGCTTTAGAGCAACTCCACCGGTTGCAGCCCGCACGGGGGAGAGGCGGGACTCACGGGCCCGAGCCCAAAATAGAGCTTCCAGCGGCAGGGGCAGCCCAGGCAAAGAGCGGGACCCACGCACACCGGGCAAGCCCGCTGGGAAGTTGCACGAGGCCCAACTCCGGCAAGCCGACGTCGACAACAAAAAATTTAAAAAAATCGAAAAAATCGAAAAAATCTGAAAAAATCTGAAAAAATCTGAAATATTCAGAAATATTTTTAATACATACATAGCAATTTTATTATTATTAATTTTATACATACAACTAAAATTAATCCCATGTAAAAATAAAATAAAAATAAAAGTGAATAGTAGTAGCCCTTTGCCATGGCAACGGGTGGAAGTGCACATTACTATTTGCAAGGGCAGCCACTATTTACGTGAATAGTAGCCCCCTATCTCCCCCACCCTCCCCTTGCCATGGCAACCCCTAACGGGTGGAGTTGCTCTTAAGTGGTGTTTGTTTTGGTGTTGTGCATAGAGTTGGTGACAATAATGGGTGGACTTCTAGAGGCCTTGTTGACTACAACGAGTGGGCTTCAACAAAAGACATCCATGTTGGTGATACACTCATATTTGCTTATAACAATCAATTCCATAACGTGATGCAAGTTACTACCCAAGATTTCGAATCTTGCAACCCTAACTCTCCGGTCGCAGTCTATACCTCGGGATCTGACACCATCACCCTTGATAGGCCTGGCAACTTTTACTTTTTCACTACTACAAAAATCGCAATAGACGACGGTAATTTACCGTCGTAAATTTACTTTCTCAGCCGTCGACGAATCGACCGACATCTTTTACGCATAAAACCACGACGGTAAAATACCGTCGTCTATATTATATATAAAAACAACGCTTTTACTAAAAACCGACGTCTATTAATTTAAAGACGACGTGTTTTTATAATAAAAATTACGTCTATTATAAGTAAAGACGACGTTTTTTAAGAACTGCCGTCTATTATGAAATAACGATGCCTATTATATGTAAATACGACGGTTGTTATGAAATAACGATCGTCTATTATTGTGAAATATGTCCTCTATTATGAAATAACAGTCATCTATTATATGTAAATACGACGGTTGTTATGAAAAAATGTCGTCTATTATATGTAAAGAAGACGATTTTGTGATAGAATAGTCGTCTATTGATGTAAAGACGATGGTTTTTTGAAAGAACTGAGGTTTATTATATCCAAAGATGTTTTATTTTTACATTTTACCTTTTTTTCCTTGCTTCCAATTGTTCTCTACAACGATTTTAGCTAAAAAACAACCATAATGCTTTGTGAACAATAAATTCAGCTCCAAATAATCCATCTTCCTATGAATCTAGAAGAATAATTTGTTTCATAAAACTTGAATATTCAATAATAATTACAAAATATCAATCTTCATTCCTATATATCTATACAAAATATCATATCCATAATATTAAACTATATATCTCTACAACGATCCGAATTTCATCAATTTGTTCTTGTGTGTATGAGTTACCGTTGCCTTCTTGCACCGCAAAACAGGATTAAAAAAGGAAGCAAGTTTTTGTTAGAGATACATTTAACAGGATTAAAAAAGAAGAAACAAGAAACAAAAGCCAGAAGTGGGAAGCATAACTTATTTGGATTTCCTCCGACTTGAAGCAAATAAACTTCAAATAATTTGAGAAACTGAAAACCGGAATGAAAGATTAGAATATGAGCAATAGGAATGAAATGTACCTCGACTTGGAGCAACTTTGATGGAGAAAGAAAACTTTAAGGTCAGAATATGAGTTGAAGAAAGATAGCGAAATGTTATATATATAGGGTTTAGGGAAAATTCGAAAAATTACAATTCGCGGTCAAATTTTTCAAAAGACCGCATTTTTAAAGACGACGGAAAGTAAAATAAAACGACGTATAAATTAAAATATACACGACGGTTTTTAAATAATACGGACGTTATAAACATATACTACGTCGCTTATTTACAAAACCGACGTCTTAAATAAAAAACTTCGGAGAAATAGAAATTTGTGCTAACAAGAAACTAAATATACAATCCTACTTGAGAACTCAGTTCTTGTTTTATACCCAACCGAAGTTCTTAGATGGGTTGGGTGTACAACAAAAGCGAGTTCGCAAGAAAGACATTCTTGCATGAGAGGTGAGAATTGAGATATCTGAACGTTTGGAATAAAAACAGCAATTTAAACGAATTATTTAGAATTGGAAAACTAAAAGTGACTTTATTAAGACTTGGAAACCGAAAAGGGCCTTTATTTCGACTTGGAAACCTAAAAGCCGCCGTTTCAATTCCCAATTTGGCAGATAAAGCGTGCCGATTCAGTTCGAAAGTTTCGAAATTGAAACCTACAACGACGGTATTTATGTTTACCGTCGTCGTTATCTTGACGCTTATTTGGACTTTTGTTGTCGCGCTTGTTTTAAACAACAACGACGGTATAATTAATATAAACGCCGTGAAAATGATTTACAACGGCGATATAATGAATAGAACTGTCGTATTATTTGAACAACCACGTCGTTATATTATATTATAACGCCGTAGTAATGATTTACCACCACCTTTTATTTATAAGAACTGTCGTAGTCTAACATCTAATACGGCGTAAAATAATAAAAAACAGACGTGGTTAATTACCTTTACATGTCGGTAATTATAAAATTACGGTCGTATTAAATAGCACTTGTTACGTATGTTAATAACAGTCGTCTATTATATTTAAAAACGTCAATTTTTATGAAAACATGTCGTCTATTATATATAAAGACGACAATTTTTATGAAAGAAATGTCGTCTATTATAGGTAAAGAAGTCGGTTTTGTGATAGAATTGTCGTCTATTAATGTAAAGACGACGGTTTATTTGAAAGAACTGTCGTTTATTATATTCAAAGATTTAGTGATTTTACATTTTTATATTTTTTTCTTGCTTCCAATGGTTCTCTGCAACGATTTTTTCTTGCTAAAAAACAACCATATATAATGCTTTGTGAACAATAAATATACTCAAGAATAATTTGTTTCATAAAACTTGAAGATCAATAATAATTACATACAAAATATTTACCAATCTTCATTCCTATATATCCATACAAAATATGTACCAATCTTCATTCCTATGCATACAAAATAATTTGTTTCATTAAACTATAATTCGATCCGAATTTCTTCAATTTGTTCTTGTGTGTGTATGAGCTAGCGTTGCCTTCTTGCACCGCAAAACCAAGATTAAAAAAAAAAAAAGCAAGTTTTAGTTAGAGATACATTTATAAACTTATTTGGATTTCCTCTAACTTGGATATAAACGATGGAAAGTAAAATTAAACCGTGTATAAATTAAAATATACACGACGGTTTATAAATAATAGGGCGTTATAAACTTATACTACGTCGCTTAGTTACAAAACCGACGTCTTAAATACAAAAACAACAGAGAAATAGAAATTTGTGTTAAACAAGAAACAAAATTTTTAATCTTTGGGAACTTCGATTGTTGTTTTGCACCAAACCGAAGTTCTTAGATTTGTTTGGTGCAAAAACACAACTGAGTTCGAAGAGAGACATCTTGCATGACTCGAAACCATTCAGAGATGTGAGAATTCAGACTGAACGTTTGGAATAAAAACTACAATTTAAAGGAAATATTTAGAATTGGAAAACTAAAAGTGACTTAATTAAGACTTGGAAACCGAAAATAGCCTTTATTTCGACTTGGAAACCTAAAAGCCGCCGTTTAGTCTCAATTCGCAGATAAAGCGAGACGTTTCAGTTCGAAAGTTTCAATTTGAAACCTACAACGACGGTATTTATGATTTCCGTCGTCGTTATCTTCGACGTTTATTTCGACTTTTGTTGTCGCGCTTGTTTTAAATAACAACGACGGTATAATTAATATAAACGACGTTAAAATTATTTACAACGACGATATAATTTATAGAACTGTCGTATTATCTGAAAAACCACGACGTTATATTATATTATGATGACGTGGTAACTGTTTACCACCACCTTTTATTTATAAGTACTGTCGTAATCCAATGTATAATACGGCGTAAAATAATAAAACAGACGTGGTTAATTACCTTTACATGTCGGTAATTATAAAATTACGGTCGTATTAAATAGTACTTGATACGTCTCTAATAATACAATTACCGCCGTGTTCATTGGATGTTCAAAACGGCGGTATTATATGTAAAACGTCGTCTATAATTACTACGTCGATATATTTATACATACTGTCGTTGTTTATTTGTTGTCTTTTTTCTGATCGGAATGACATGTTTAATAAGACGACGCTTTTAAAGTTTTATGCGTCGTGTTTTAAAAATGCCCAAATGAATTTCCAATTTTTAGGTGTTTTAGTTTCTGATCCACGTCGGTTTTTATATTACCGTCGTCGTTTAAAATTTAATGACGGTATTTATTTTGTCCGTCGTCATTTTACCGACGTCTATTTCGATTTTTGTAGTAGTGTTTGTGTGATGCTCTTGGTCATTGTCAAGCCGGACAAAGGGTTGAGATCGTGGCCACGCTACCTACACCGGATGACTCATTTGCAAGTCCAAGTCCGACACCTTATGGTTCCTCACCTTCAGCCTCTCCTACTGAAGCGATGTCGGCAAGCTCTGCTCTTCATTTTTCGAAACTTGGGTTGGGTGTCACCATGTTTGTGTTGTCTACTCTTTTGGGTTTTGTATTTTAGACGGTATGTTTCTTAATATAGTAGGGATGTTAATGTTTCATTCAATTCGTGAGGTAGATGGATGTAGTTTTAATGTTTTGACTTATAACGTAGTTTTGAATTATTATAATTTGTCAATTTATATTGGTTTCTTCTGTTTGGTTTGTGTCCCTGTGGAATACTGAAAACAACAAAATTTTAACATGTAATTTGTACGTGCAATTTTGATAGTCTGAGTCCAATCCAACTTATATCAGTAATGAAAATTAAAAAAAATAAACTTCTTCTACTTCAGTTGCTAGCACTTAACAACTAATTTCCTCAAATCATCACTCACACTGCTAAATTTTACTATTTGCGCGACGAAGACAATTTGGTCGCACAAAGCGCAATCGAGTTGCACAAACTTCAGTGTGACAGAAGCTTCTTCTCGCAAAAGTCATGAAGAAAGACTTTGCGCGACCAAAATCTGTAATTGGTCGCAAGAGCTGAGCGACGTTAACCTTAAATCGCTACCGATATAGCGTGACAGTATTACATTCGTCATGCTGACATAGCGCGACAGTATAATATTCGTTGCGCAAAAATAGCGCGACGGTTAACATTCGTCGCACAGATATGTAGGGACGAGAACAATATTCGTGTCGCAACTATTTGCGCAACGAAAGTGTCTTAGTCGCCTTTATTTTCGCGAGACGACGATTTTCGTCGCACAAAAATAATGCATATTTTTTCAAATTTAATTTTACGTTTTTTATTTTGTAAAACCGAGAATTTGAGCGACGAAAGTTTTTGGTCGCGCAAAAAAAAAAAAAAAAATATTTAATTTAAATTTATGTTTTTTATATTTTGTAAAAAATATAAATTTGGTTTTTTTTTTGTTGTTGTTGTAATAAAATGAAATTGCAATAAAACAATGTTATGAAGAGAAATTTTTTTAAAAATAATATAAATGTATATAGTACAAGAGAAATGTTTAAAAAGTAATTCAGAAAGTTAAAAACTAATCAAATAATGGTCCAAAATCTAAGTTGTCTTGCAAATGCGGCTCGGAGGTCTAGACATTGTCGACAGGGGCAGAGGTGTTGTGGCCATGCTCGGGTTGGAGGGGCTCGGAGGTCGACGAGGGACCAAAAGGGAGCTATAACGAAGGAGAAAACTAGCTCCAAAGTTGGACTCGTAATTGATTTTTCTGCATAAACAGATTTTTTTCAAAACTTTGCACAAACTTTTGACGTATCAAAACTCAACCAAATTCAATGAAACCAATTGTGTTTTGTTCCTTGCCAAGTCTATTTTAAAACCCAACAAATGGATTCCTAAAAACTCAACGGATTGGGAGAAAACGAGAGTCATAGATTTAACGAAATTGGGCTAACTTATAGTGGTTTTGAAGCTTGTTCCCTCCAGTTTCTAACTCAACAAACGAGACTCAAAACGGAGCTATAATGAAGGAGAAAACTAGCTCCAAAGTTGGACTAGTAACTGATTTTTCTGCGGAAACAGATTTTTTTCAAAACTTTGCACAAGCTTTTGACGTATCAAAACTCAACCAAATTCAACGAAACCAATTGTGTTTTGTTCCTTGCCAAGTCTATTTTAAAACCCAACAAATGGATTCTTAAAAAACTCAAGGAATTGGGAGAAAACGAGAGCCATAGAATTAACAAAATCGGGCAAACTTATAGTGGTTTTGAAGCTTGTTCTCTCTAGTTTTTAACCCAACAAACGACACCCAAAACGGAGCTATAACGAAGGAGAAAACTAGCTCCAAAGTTGGACTCGTAACTGATTTTTCTACAAAAACATATTTTTTTCAAAACTTTGCACAAGCTCTTGACGTATCAAAACTCAACCAAATTCAACAAATTGTTCCTTGCCAAGTCTATTTTAAAACCTAACAAATGAATTCCTAAAAAACTCAATGGATTGGGAGAAAACGTGAGCAATAGAGTTAACGAAATTGGGCAAACTTATAGTGGTTTTGAAGCTTATTCTCTCTAGTTTCTAACCCAACAAACGACACTCAAAACGGAGCTATAACGAAGGATAAAACTAGCTCCAAATTTCGACTCGTAATTAATTTTTCCGCAGAAACAGATTTTTTACAAAACTTTGCACAAGCTTTTGACATATCAAAACTCAACCAAATTCAATGAAACCAATTGTGTTTTGTTCCTTGCCAAGTCTATTTTAAAACCCAATAAATGGATTCCTAAAAAACTCAACGAATTGGTAGAAAACGAGAGCCATAGAGTTAACGAAATTGGGTAAACTTATAGTAGTTTTGAAGCTTGTTCTCTCTAGTTTCTAACCCAACAAACGACACTCAAAACGGAGCTATAACGAAGGAGAAAACTAGCTCCAAAGTTGGACTAGTAACTAATTTTTCTGCGGAAACATATTTTTTCAAAACTTTGCACAAGCTTTTGACGTATCAAAACTCAACCAAATTCAACGAAACCAATTGTGTTTTGTTCCTTGCCAAGTCTATTTTAAAACCCAACAAATGGATTCCTAAAAATCTCAAGGAATTGGCAGAAAACGAGAGCCATAGAGTTAACGAAATTGGGAAAACTTATAGTGGTTTTGAAGCTTATTCTCTCTAGTTTCTAACCCAACAAACGAAACTCAAAACGGAGCTATAACAAAGGAGAAAACTAGCTTCAAAGTTCGACTCGTAATTGATTTTTCCGCAGAAATAGATTTTTTTCAAAACTTTGCACAAGCTTTTGATGTATCAAAACTCAACCAAATTCAACAAAACCAATTGTGTTTTGTTCCTTGCCAAGTCTATTTTAAAACCCGACAAATGGATTCTTAAAAAACCTCATCGGATTGGGAGAAAACGAGATCCATAGAGTTAATGAAATTGGGCAAACTTATAGTGGTTTTGAAGCTTGTTCTCTCTAGTTTCTAACCCAACAAACGACACTCAAAACGAAGCATAATGAAGGAGAAAACTAACTCCAAAGTTGGACTAGTAACTGATTTTTCTGCGGGAACATATTTTTTCAAAACTTTGAACAAGCTTTGGACGTATCAAAACTCAACCAAATTCAACGAAACCAATTGTGTTTTGTTCCTTGATAAGTCTATTTTAAAACCCAACAAATGTATTCCTAAAAAACTCAAGGAATTGGGAGAAAACGAGAGCCATAGAGTTAACGAAATTGGGCAAACTTATAGTGGTTTTGAAGCTTATTCTCTCTAGTTTATAACCCAACAAATGACACAAAAAACGGAAATATAACGAAGTAGAAAACTAGCTCCAAAGTTGGACTCGTAACTGATTTTTCTGCAGAAACAGATTTTTTTTCAAAACTCTGCACAAGCGTTTGACGTATCAAAACTCAACCAAATTCAAGGAAACCAATTGTATTTTGTTTCTTGCCAAGTCTATTTTAAAACCCGACAAATGGATTCTTAAAAACTCATCGGATTGGGAGAAAACGAGAGCCATATAGTTAACGAAATTGGGCAAACTTATAGTGGTTTTGAAGCTTGTTCTCTCTAGTTTCTAACCCAACAAACGACACCCAAAATGAAGCTATAATGAAGGAGAAAACTAGCTCTAAAGTTGGACTAGTAACTGATTTTTCTGCGGAAACATATTTTTTCAAAACTTTGCACAAGCTTTTGACGTATCAAAACTCAACCAAATTCAACGAAACCAATTGTGTTTTGTTCCTTGCCAAGTCTATTTTAAAACCCAACAAATGGATTCCTAAAAACTCAACGAATTGGGAGAAAACGAGAGCCATAGAGTTAACGAAATTGGGCAAACTTATAGTTGTTTCGAAGCTTATTCTCTCTAGTTTCTAACCCAACAAACGACACTCAAAACGGAGCTATAATGAAGGAGAAAACTAGCTCCAAAGTTGGACTCGTAATTGATTTTTTCGCAGATACAGATTTTTTCAAAACTTTGCACAAGCTTTTGACATATCAAAACTCAACCAAATTCAACGAAACCAATTGTGTTTTGTTCCTTGCCAAGTCTATTTTAAAACCCAACAAATGGATTCCTAAAAAACTCAACGAATTTGGAGAAAACGAGAGCCATATAGTTAACGAAATTGGGCAAACTTATAGTGGTTTTGAAGCTTATTCTCTCTAGTTTCTAACCCAACAAACGACACTCAAAACGGAGCTATAACGAAGGAGAAAACTAGCTCTAAAGTTGGACTCGTAACTGATTTTTCTGTAGAAATAGATTTTTTTCAAAACTTTGCACAAGCTTTTGACGTATCAAAACTCAACCAAATTCAACGAAACCAATTGTGTTTTGTTCCTTGCCAATTCTATTTTAAAACCCAACAAATGGATTCTTAAAAAACTCATCGGTTGGGGAGAAAACGAGAGCCATAGAGTTAACAAAATTGGGCAAACTTATAGTGGTTTTGAAGCTTGTTCTCTCTAGTTTTTAACCCAACAAACGACACTCAAAACGGAGCTATAACGAAGGAGAAAACTAGCTCCAAAGTTGGACTTGTTACTGATTTTTCTGCAAAAACAGATTTTTTCAAAACTTTGCACAAGCTTTTGACGTATCAAAACTCAACCAAATTCAACGAAACCAATTGTGTTTTGTTCCTTGCCAAGTCTATTTTAAAACCCAACAAATGGATTCCTAAAAACTCAACGAATTGGGAGAGAACGAGAGCCATAGAGTTAACGAAATTGGGCAAACTTATAGTGGTTTTGAAGCTTGTTCTCTCTAGTTTCTAACCCAACAAACGACACTTAAAGCTTGTTCTCCCGTTCGATACAGTTCTTGAGGCGTACCGTAGGTATAAAATACCTATGTTCCAACCGAAGAACGTACAGAGATGACATCGAAATCTCCACAACCGAAATCTAATCTTGTAGCCGTAAATTACGTGACATGAATATGCATTCCCAAACTGTCCAAATTATGGGACAATTCAAGAATTAATTGGACCGCAGTCTTGCTTTCGCATCCATGCGCGAAATCCAACTAATCCTCGAACGGGAAACTAAGTTTTACTAAAAATAAAAAAAAAGTACGAAGTTAATTTCAATTAACTTCGCACATCACAACACATTGGTTTACGTCACGCACAAAGTTAACAACATAATATAAATATAATTTCACAAAAAAATATAAAATAACTTTGAGATCCCACATCGGCCAACGGAGAGGGGGTGATGTGCCTTATATGTATATGCCCACCTCCAAATAGAACAAGGGTTTTTGGGAGCTCACTGGCTTCGGAGTTGTGGGAACTCCGAAGTTAAGTGAGTTGTGGCTTAGAGCAATGCCAAGATGGGTGACCTACTGGGAAGTTGCTCGTGAGTTCCCAGAAACAAAATCGTGAGGGCCCTAGCCCAAAGCGGACAATATCGTGCTACGGCAGAGCGATTCTGGGATGTGACAATAACAAACTAAGTCTAACATAATGTAATTACTTTTATATTTTTAAAATATAAAACGAAGAAAATACATTCTCAATCGTTCTAAATGTAATGGAGCATAGATAAGTATTCTCTGAAATCAAGCACATTAAAGTTTGGATTTTTTTTTTCTGCAAAATTATGACGGGTATAATTTCATAGCTTCGGCTTAGTACTCTTTCATTGAAGTTGTGCGTTCATGATTGAATTGTTGCAGGAGGCTCCTAAACCTATACTCGATCCATACTTTGATAAAAGTAAGCTATTGTTTGTCATTTTATCAAATCTTTGACAGACTACATAATCATAGCTCAAATTAGGATTAGTTCATCTATTGTCAACTCGGTATTTACGATTTGTTGGTATGCTTATGCATTTCTTTGTTAGTGATTTGGTTTCAGAACTCCATCTTGTACCATTTTAGTATGTTCCATGCCTCACACCATATTTCACATGTTCCTGCCACTCAAGATGAGGTAACAGCCTTTTTGGAGCCTTTTATTTGTTTCTTTGCATCTTTCTTTTCAAAGGTCTTATTGAGAGAGGTATATCAACCACAAGTGGATATGTAAGCCCTTATTTTGCTGCTGTCATGCAGCCATAGGACATCCTAAAAATAATTTAGTATTGGTTTATAAATAAAGTAGCTGAAATTCATGAAGATTTTCATTTGCAGTGCAGATTCTTGCTACAAATATGCAAAATGTGCAGAAAGATAATGCAGATTTGAGGTCTAATTTGGTGGTAGTTTTGGAGGCATCCAATGTTGAGCTGGATAATGCACAATTGATGGCTATGCTGAGGGAAGCTTTGACACCACCTGCAACAACTTAAGTTGAGATTCGCATGTTTGCATTCTAATATTTTTGAAATAAAGATGTTTGCATTCTAATACGTTGTAAATAAAGAAGTTTGCAACTTTTGGTTATGCTATTATTCAAGAAACACTTAACTTCGACATGAACTAATATATGAATATTATTCATTTATGATATAAAGTACTTAATTTTGTATTCTTAAAACAATTATTATATTTTAGTACATCGAACATCAGATATATTCATTGTGATGAAAATTTATTATGATCACATATGTTAAATTGTGATGAATTGTGTAACATCACAAACTACCAAATTGAATGTTGAATAGGTATGGATGTTGAATTTCGGAAATATTTTAGAACATATATAATTGAAAGAGTGTTTTCATTTCAAAAAATTTTGGACTAGAATTGAAATCCCCTTATTCCGATACGTCCAATAAAGCCTTTCAAAATTAAATTACACATGATGAATAAATTTGCACAATCAAATAAAAATTATTTGTTTTAGTCGATCAATTTCTCGTCATTTTGGCTACAGCAATATATGTTTCAAGCCTTGACAATATGTTTCTTTTTTTATGAAATGGAGGGGAAAACCCCAAGAACAACTGACAATATGCTTCTTTCACTTTGAGACAACTTGCATTATTCCAAATCCTCGATTATGAGAACCTTGACCATATATATGTTCTGAGAGAGGAAAAAAAGAGTCTATTAGTGCATTAATTTGATGATAGTCCTTATAAAGCTTCTATTATTATCGCCTATATAGGGTTTCCACAGGGCACCTTTTCTCTTAGACAAGATCATACTAGGGGATGTGTCATAGATAGTGGTTAGTAAAGGTCCAACTTTAGACAGTATGATAAGAGGATTCGAAGCCTATTTGGTTCGTTTTGGCCTTGAAAGAGTTCGAAATTCTTCCCAAGGATTAGAACTTTGCCCAACTTTAGACACTAGATATGGAGGAATGGCCATTTCATTTTCAAGGTGTAGATTAATTTCATTAGAACCCAAATACATGTATTTTCACAACAACAGAGCAACGCAATTTCTTTTTTTGCGGCATTAAATCCTTTCCTATAAACATAATCGGGGTATGGCAACAACAAATTGCAACAACTCCATTTTGCTTTTTAAGGTTTTTTTGACAAAATAATGTGTCTTCGTTTTTTAAAATTTGAAATTTTAATATATTTTGGGTCTTAGATAACTTGGCTCAAGTATTGGCAAAATAATAATAATAATAATAATAACTCAAGTGAATTATATCCCCAACTCTATGGGCATAAATCATTATCTGGTCATATTCCTTTTCACAATTGCTATATAGGAAACTAAGGTTTATCTACCTATTATCTCACACTAACGAGTACTAATGCGATTTGGATTGGGGTTGGGCCATTCAAACTTTATAATTAACTCTGTTGTGAAAAATTTTAAAAAAAAAAATCCTATTCCAACAAGTAGTTGGAAACCCTATTCCATGTTGGAGTCGGCTAACATACACTATATATATGCAAGGGCACCCCATTCTACTTTCACACAATTTCAGTCAGCTCTTCGTTCCCTTAACACAAATTTGATCAATCACTCGATCTTTTTCTGCTCTTTAATCCTCTCCTTTTTGTTGTCTACTCATGGCTTTCGGAAAAAGTACATTGATTTTCTTGGTTATGATTGCTTTATGTGGTGTTTGTTTCGGTGCTGTGTATAGAGTTGGTGACTCTAGCGGGTGGTCTTCTAGAGGCCTTGTTGATTACAACGAGTGGGCTTCAACAAAAGACTTCCATGTTGGTGACACACTCATATTTTCTTACAACAATCAATTCCATAACGTGATGCAAGTTACTAACGAAGATTACGAATCTTGCAACCCTGCTTCTCCTATCGCAGTATATACCTCGGGATCTGACACCATCACCCTTGAAAGGCCCGACAACTTTTACTTTTTGTGTGGTGCTCCTGGTCATTGTCAAGCCGGACAAAGGGTTGAGATTGTGGCCACCCTACCCACACCAGATGACTCATTTACAAGTCCAAGTCCGACACCTTCAGCCTCTCCTGCTGAAGCGATGTCGCCAAGCTCAGCCCTAAGTAGCGGTCCTGCTCTTCATTTTTCGAAACTTGGGTTGGGTATCACCATGTTTGTGTTATCCACTCTTTTGGGTTTTGTATTTTAGATTTGTTTCTAATTAATACAGTAGGAATGTTATTATCGTTGTCAATATATATAGTTGAATAAAATTGTTTGATATATTATATGTTTGGTTTGTGTCTATGTGTCACTGCTAAGTGAAAATTAAAGTAAACCTATCTATGCAGAAATAAACTCCGATATATGCTTCTCTCATAAATTATAACTTGTTGGAGATCTCATCTAGTTCGAGAGCCTTACAGAGTTGTGATACGAGCATTTGAAACCTATTTCCTCAGCTTTTGCCTTCAAAGAGTATACAATTCGTCTGAAGGATTAGAATTTAGAACTTTGTTTTGAAGAAAAGCCGGGCTTTAGAGAGTATGCAGGAATGACATTTCATTTTCAAGGTGCCGATTTCGTTGTACGACCATTGTTCATGTATCTTCACAACACTAAGAAACGCTACTTTTGCGTAGCAATGTTGCCTTCAACTAAGGGAACTGTTGGAGCAGGATTTCTTTCAAGAAGAAATACCTCCACAGGTTCTTGACTGAAGTCCGCACGCTTCCTTGGTTGAAAGAGAGCCCCGGATTACGTTCCCGAAGTTGAACGATGGAAATGGGGTGAGTACCTGCAAAAGTCACTCCGATGCTCAAGTCAGTGTTTGTGCAATGTACTCTTAGTGTTCCACTGGATTTCTCGTACCTTTGCTTGTAGGTCTAACCGGGTTTTTATAGGGCTTCAGGTCCTTGGGTTTAGCCCCACTTCCCTAGTCCTGTGCATCCATCCTCCACTTCGTGGTAATGGGGTTTGGATGATTGGGTTGTGTCTTCCTCGCTCCACGCTTCTCTAGTGGGAGGGAAGTTCGGTAATCCCACGTCTTTTAATCGTGGCATATGGGCTAATCTATGACACGTGAGATTTGGTCCCCACAGTGCCCCCCTTTTTTCCTCTCTACACGCTTCGCGGGTGGAGAGGGAAAAATGATCTAAGTGGTACTTTGAACATGATTTCTTCGGATTGGGCTCGTGTCGCTATGATGGGCTCATGGCTGAGCCCGAGATAAGCCATACGTTTTCTTTCTTGGGCTTGTTGGTTAAACCTAAAAGTGTGATTCCTATTGGCCTATCATCAACTCACGCATGTTCGCTTCCACATCTTGCATGTGAAATCTCCAAATACGAATTTTCATGCACGTTGCCAACTTTTCAAGCTTTAACTGTGGACTGTAATCATCATGTGGAGTATCCAAATGCGCACGGCCAATCCCATGCGCAAATGGAGCCTTTTCTTTATTATGGATTTATGCACCTTTGCCGATCCGGTGGGCCCCTGCGCATTTTCCTCTTTCTGCACCATGCTCCTTGCTTTCTCTTTCCTATACGATCCCAACAACAATTGGGGTGCGCTTAGTTTTGAGCTCTTGCCCATCCGGTGGGTCCCATGCCTCTTGGTTTCTCTCTCCTGGCCGATTCCATACTTACTTGGTTTTGAGCTTTTGCCAATCCGATGGGTCCCATGCCTCTTGGTTTCTTTCTCCTAGCCGATCTCATGCTTACTTGGTTTTGAGCTTTTGCCAATTCGGTGGGTCCCATGCCTCTTGGTTTCTCTCTCTGGCTGATCCCATACTTACTTGGTTTTGAGCTTTTGCCAATCCGATGGGTCCCATGCCTCTTGGTTTCTCTCTCCTAGCCGATCCCATACTTACTTGGTTTTGAGCTCTTGCCCATCCGGTGGGTCCCATGCCTCTTGGTTTCTTTCTCCTGGCCGATCCCATACTTACTTGGTTTTGAGCTTTTGCCAATCCGGTAGGTCCCATGCCTCTTGGTTTCTCTCTCCGGCCGATCCCATACTTACTTGGTTTTGAGCTGCCGATCCCATACTTACTTGGTTTTGAGCTTTTGCCAATCCGATGGGTCCCATGCCTCTTGGTTTCTCTCTGGCCGATCCCATAGGCTAATACCCCTTAGCTGTCCCTCCGGACTGCCGGACCGTGCGCCTTCGGTCTCTCGATCGATCCAAGGTGTTCACGTATTTTTTTTTGATGATGCGCTTGACTATCCATACAGCCCCAATACCTCTTAGTCGTTCTTCCGACCGTGCGCCTTCGGTCTCACAATCGATCCAAGGTGTTCACGCCCTTTTTTTTTTTGAGTGCTGCGCTTGACTATCCGTACATGCCCCAATACCTCTTAGCTTTTCTACCGGACCCGTGCGCCTTCGGTCACACAACCGATCCAAGGTGTTCACGCCTTTTTCTCTTCTTTTTTTGGTGATGCGCTTGACTATCCATACAGCCCCAATACCTCTTAGTTGTTCTTAGGACCCGTGCGCCTTCGGTCTCACAACCGATTCAAGGTGTTCACGCCTTTTTGCCTTTTTTTTGGTGGGTGCTGCGCTTGACTATTCATACAGCCCCATTACCTCTCACTGTCCTTCGGACCCGTGCGCCTTTGGTTTCTCAATTGATCCAAGGTGTTTGCGCCCTTTTGTCCTCTAGTCTTTGCGTGAAGGAGTGAACATGCTTAGCTACATAGGTGCATTTAGTACCTTGCATTACTTATTGCCTACATTTGCTGCTCTCCTTTGTCTTTTCCGAAGTGCATGCGACTTTCTACCAGGAGTGCATGCGTTGGGTAGAAATAATTTCGAGTAGTCATATCATATCGAGGCTTTGTTGTCAGAGTCTAAGGCAAATATCCGAGCCGCCACACCCAACCTTATCTTTGCTTTTGACATACTTTTCCCGTGACTTCTTTGAATTACTTTCCCAACCTTCGCCCATCCTATAAAATTTCGGTTGATGGGGGTACATTCGTTCACAAAGCCATTTGCTCTTGTTCCTCATATATAAGTTCCAAGCGCGAAAGGAGAGGAGAGTGTTCTGTGTTTTTGAGAATTCCGCCGAAGGGCTCTTGTTCTTGCCACCACCCGATAAGTAATATTTTCATCTTTGCTATTTTTCATGTCGAGCCACGAGATTTGGCCTAAGTCCGGTGGCATTCCACCGAACTATGAGATACTTAAGGCTCGTACCAAAGGACGTGTTCCCGACAACGTAGGAATCGGTCCTCTTCCTCTAGGGTCGAATATGTACACTGGTGCCGGTATCCCTCGGGGTTCCTTAATCCTCTCGCCGGCCCACTTAGAGCATGTTAGGTTTCCGCTCCATCCCTCGGGGTTCCTTAATTCTCTTCAAGCATAGTTTTCTCGGCTTGCCCGTTTCCCTGAGGATAACTTCGGGACGAGAATTGTAGAATGATTCCTTTTTCCTCGCAGTAACTTCTGAATTTACGGTTATCGAACTGGGTCCCGTTGTCCGTCACGATGGCCCTTGGTATCCCAAAGCGACAAATTACATTCCGCCATACGAATCTTACCACATCTGTCTGGGTCACCGTTTTGTAAGCCTCGGCTTCCACCCACTTGGTGAAGTAGTCAGTGGCCAGAAGGACAAACTTCTTGCCCCCCACTGCGGTGGGAAGTGGTCCCACGATGTCCATCACCCATCAGGCGAATGGCTAAAGCCCTACAACAGGTTAAGTTCCTCGGCTGGTTGTCTCGATAAGGGGCGCATGCCTTTGACATTTATCGCATTTCCGTGCAAATTGTTCTGCATCGCGGGCCATGTAAGGCCAAAAATATCCTTGGGTCAACGCTTTGTGGGCTAAGCTCCTCCCACACGTGTGGTTCCCACATGTCCCTTGGTGAATTTCTTTTAGCACCCATTCGGCTTCCTGTGGATCGAGGCATCTGAGATATGGCCCTGAAAAAGACTTGCGAAAAAGTGTATCATCTATAATGGCATACCTTGCGGCCTTTATTAGTAATTTCCTTGCCTCGACCGGATCATTGGGTTGGGTTCCCTTCGTGAGATAGCTTATGATCGAAGTTATCCATGTTTCTTCTTCGGCATCAATCTGCATAACTCCAGGATCAGTCGGTATACTGGGACTTAATAAGAGTTCCACCGGGGCGACCCTCATGTCTTCCACCGACGTTGATGCGGCGTGGGCCAAGCGATCTGCCTGGACGTTCATCTCTCTCGGTATTCGTTCAAACTCTATTCTTTCAAACCTGCTGGCTAGATCTTTTACCAACCGTTGATATGCCCACATTCGTTCATCCTTAGTTGCGTATTCCTCAATTGTCTGGCCAACTATGAGGCGAGAGTCGCTATGGACAACTAAGCGCCCCACCTTCAGCGTCCTAGCTAGTTGGAGTCCTAATACTAGGGCTTCGTATTCCGCCACGTTGTTTGAAGCGGGGAAGTCTAATCGGACGGAGTACTCCAGGTCCACTCCTTCAGGCGATGAGAGGACGATTCCTACTCCGGCTCCCGCTTGATTAGATGATCCATCTACATACAATTCCCATTGGGCCTTGTCCGGTTTGGTGCCTCCTTGGCTTCATCATAGTTTTCCTGTTGTTTGTTAGGTGGATAGCATTCTACAAGGAAATCGGCAATTACCTGGCCCTTCTGGGCTGTCCGAGGTTGGTATCTAATGTCGAATGCTCCGAGCTCAATGGCCCACTTTGTAACTCTTCCTGAGAGGTCTGGCTTAGACATGACACCCTGATTGGTTGGGTCGTCAATACGATGATCGTGTGTGCCTCGAAGTATTGTTGAAGTTTTCGCTTGGCCGTCACTAAAGCTAACACGAGTTTCTCAGCTAGTGGATATCTCTTCTTGGCCTCAATTAAGCTCTTGTTCACATAAAATATGGGTTGCTGGATTGAATTTTCCTCCCTTAGTAGTACAGCACTTACAGCAATTTCAGTGACAGCCATATATAGGTATAAAGGTTCACCCTGCTTTGGAATAGTCAAGGTCAGAGGACTGGCGAGGTACCTCTTCAGCTGCTCAAAGGCTTCTCTTTGCTCTGGCCCCCATATGCTTCCGTCCTTATTTCGAATTACCTGGAACAATGGCTTACAACGATCTGATGATCTTGAAATGAATCGGCTAAGAGCTGCTATTCGCCCAGTCAGAACTTGCACATCTCTAGGTGTTCTTGGATCAGACATATTCCGCAGCGCCTCCACCTTCGATGGGTTGGGCTCGATGCCTCGCTTGTTCAATATTTGCCCCAAGAACTGCCCTGATGAAACACCGAATGCGCACTTCTTCGGGTTAAGCCGCATGCGGTATCTTCTTAGTATATTGAAGACTTCTTCCAGGTGCTTGACATGCTGGGATTTTTCCTGGCTCTTGACGACCATGTCATCGATGTAAACCTCCATCGTTTTGCCGATCTGGCTTTTGAACATCTTATTCACTAATCTTTGATATGTCGACCCTGCGTTCTTCAACCCGAATGGCATCACTGTATAACAATACAAGCCTCGCTCGGTGACGAATGCCGTCTTTTCCTGGTCCTCAATTGCCATTGGGATTTGATTATATCCCGAATAGGCGTCCAGGAATGAGAGAAGTTCATACCCGGCGATTGCATTTACCATTTGATCAATCTTTGGTATCGATAACAGTCTTTTGGGCACGCCTTATTCAGGTTGATGTAGTCTACGCACACGCGCCATCTCCCGTCCTTTTTACTCACTACCACCACATTCGAGACCCAGGTTGGGCACCACACTTCTCGAATGAATCCCGCCTCGAGCAATCGGTCCACTTCATCGCTAATGATTTGGTTCCGCTGAGGTGCGAACCTCCTCTGCTTCTGCTGGTATGGGGGGTGGTTTGGATCAACGTTAAGCCGATGACACACGATCTCTGGGTCGATTCCCGGCATGTCTATATGTGACTACGCAAACACGTCCTTATTCTCTCTTAATAACTTAATTAGTTGTTCTACCTCATCTTCAGATAGGAGGGAGCCCACCAACACTTTTCTATCAGGATAAGAAGGATCTAGAGCTTCTTCCTTGAGTGGTTCGATCGTCAGAAGCTCTGAGTTATCCTCCTCCTCCTGTTCTGGTGGGTCCTCTGTTAATTGCTATAAATCCTCGCTCTGCTGTGAAGTCGCAGCCTTAAGATTAGTTGCTATGCTGTAGCATCTTCTGGCCTCCACTTGGTCCCCCTTGATATCAACTGTGGCTCTCCCATCCTCGGATATGCACCTCATCACTTGGCAACGTGTCGATGCTTCTCCATCCATTCGATGAATCCAATTCATTCCCATTATAGCATTATACACGCTCGGCGCATCCACAACTACGAAAGTAACGAATAGAGTCTTACCTGCGGCAATGACCGGTAGAGTCACGTCTCCGATCTGTTGTGCCTTCGTCCCTTCAAATGCGTAGATCGGTGTTGGGTTTGGTTGAATCTCCTTTTCATCCAGTTTCATTTTTTTGAAGGTGCTCCAGAATAACACGTCTGCGCTACTTCCCCCGTCAATCATCACTCTTTTTACCATCGAATTGGCAACGCGGAGGGTCACCACTAATGCGTCGTTGTGAGGGAACTCAATTCCTTCCATGTCTTTCTGCGTGAATGAGATGACTCTAATTTTTTCCAGGGCTTTGGCAGATTCAGAGGCAGATGTGATCCCGTTTATGCGTCTCACCTTTTCAGCTCGTCTTTTTTCGAATCGAGATCGAGCCTCTTTCCCCTCCACGGGATTCGGTCGACCATGGATGGTGTTGATCTCCAGCAGTTCTTCATTTGCGATATTTACGGTCATTGTTTTTGACCTACCTTCTTCACTTGTCCTATTCTCGGTTTCGCGCGGTATTGGGATAACATTCCCTTTCTCAAAGCATTGCCTCCACTGATACACGAGACTTCGGCACTCATCGTTAGTGTGTCCAAAGTCGTTATGATGGGCGCACATCTTGTTCTGTCGCTTTTACGGGGATTCGCGGATCGCAGCGGCGTTCGAAATATACCATTGCCCTTGTTCTCGTGAAAAAGTTTGGCTAAACTCACCGTAAGCCTGGTGAAAGGTCGGCTTTGCTTAGGTCCATTGCTATTTTCTTGTCTCGAGGAATATCGACCGTTTCTGTCTTTTGCTCGGTGGAGGCTTTGGGGTCGCGATGGTGGAAGTGGTGCGTTTTGGTGGGTGAGCTCTTCTTCTTCTAGTCCGATGATTCCATCTGCCCGGGCCATCACTTCCCTCATATCCATTGGTGGTCTTCACTAAAGACCTGTGCATTTTTGCTCCAGGTATGACCCCCTCACGAAATGCCAGCGAAGCAGTATGAGAATCACATTCCTCAAGAGTAGACATTTCCTCCGTAAAACGCCTCAAGTAGTCTTTAAGGCTTTCTCCGGCACTTTTCTTCGTGCTAAATAGGATCGTGACATCCTTTCTTCTTTTTTGATTGCAAATGTATTGAGATATGGACATTTCACAGAGCTGGGTGAAACTGCCAATAGACCTTGGTTTCAGTTGTCTAAACCAAATCAGGGCCGATCCCGACAAGCTTGAAGGGAACAACTTACATAACAGGGCCTCGTCATCTCCTTCGAGCACCATTTGTTGTTGGAAATGATATATGTGTTCGATGGGATCAGAAGTGCCCTCGAACAGTTTAAACTTGGGTTGGGTGAACTTAATTGGCTTCTTGGCTTTCAAGATGTCTTCCGTGAATGGCGATTTGCAGATTCCTTTCGCCGCCTCCAAAGCTAGTTCAGCGGGTGTTTGTGGCTTGTACCCTCTGACAATCTTCTCGATCTGATCTCGCAAATCAGTGTCCTTCGCCCTTTTTGCCATTTTATGCAGGTTAGGATCTTTGTCTTGATCTTCTGCCATGGCCTTGTCACGGACGCTCGAGTGTGTGCTGCTGGAGGAGTCTCCCTCGGAGATCTCATGTCTTTGCTTCCTGTTGCCCTTTTTTGAGCCTTCACGGCAAGCAGTGTTTTGTGCCTTCTCCAGAGCTTTCTCCGCTACCTTTCTTGTTTCGCGCAATTCTTTCATGATTTCCCTCAATTGGATAACAGCAAGGCTCGATTCCCCATCCTGGGCGCTGGACCTTGTGCTTCCGGGTCGAGGGGTGGACACCGCTTTCCTCGGGATGGAGGTGTTTGGAGTTCCCTGTGCGGGTTCAGTCATATTTATGATCAACTTTGCGAGATTCCCACAGACGGCGCCAACTGTTGGAGCAGGATTTCTTTCAAGAAGAAATACCTCCACAGGTTCTTGACCGAAGTCCTCACGCTTCCTTGGTTGAAAGAGAGCCCCGGATTACGTTCCCGAAGTCGAACGATGGAAATGGGGTGAGTACCTGCAAAAGTCACTCCGACGCTCAAGTCAGTGTTTGTGCAATGTACTCTTAGTGTTCCACTGGATTTCTCGTACCTTTGCTTGTAGGTCTAACCGGGTTTTTATAGGGCTTCAGGTCCTTGGGTTTAGCCCCACTTCCCTAGTCCTGCGCATCCATCCTCCACTTCGTGGTAATGGGGTTCAGATGATATCCCATCCTCCACTTTGTGGTAATGGGGTTTGGATGATTGGGTTGTGTCTTCCTCGCTCCACGCTAAGAAACGCTACTTTTGCGTAGCAATGTTGCCTTCAACTAAGGGAACCGTGATTGGGGCATGGCAGCAACAAGGCACACGCTTTGTATATGATCTTAAGTCACGACAACTCCAGTTTGCTTCCGAGGACTGCTCAAAGGACGTACTCTGATTTTTATCTGTCTATTTGTGTGATGCTTTGAGATCTCAGTATATATGTAATTATCTACCGAAATTATGCATGTATGCGAGTAAAATAAGTAATAAGCGATCATCATTAAATTGAATAGATGTCTCAAATATTGAGACTTTCAAGTTACTAAGTGTTGCGGCAATATGATTTGGTCAAATTTGCCTTAATTAGCAAGCCAATTATGACATGATTTGGTTGGATTACAGATATTAAAACCAGATTCATCTCCATAAACTGTGTATTATACAGTAAATTGAACTCCTTAATTTATCTTGTGATGCATGTTTAGTGTTAATGGAAATGGTTTGCATATATAAGTGATGCCTATAGCTTCACTGGAAAGTCTATGCAAGATCATGTAAGTTGACACACATGCCTCAGTTTAAATTTTGTCTTTGGAGGATTCTGTTCTGATATGGGTCTGTATATAGCGGAGGATATGGTCCTCAGTAAATCTATTAATTCAGTATTCTGCTGCTAATTTGAAATTTGTGGGAACACATTTTTCGATGGCCAATAAGAAGACGACACTTGGAAAATGAATATTCCTTAGGTCAACTAATTACCCTAATTAAATCTTATTTAATTAGGAAATTGTCTTTGATTTAATAGAAGAATATCTTCCTAAATCAAGAAAAAAATTTCCACCAAATCTCTTGGATGAATTCCTATCATCTTTTTGGGTAAAAATAATTCTAACCAAAGAAGGATTATTCTCCCAAAACCTTAGCATACAAGGAGCCTATAAATACATGGCTACACAAGGCATTAAAGGTAATTCCTCTCTAATTCCGAAACCCTACAAAAACAAAACTCCTCTCTCTCTCTCTCTCTCTCTCTCTCTCTCTCTCTCTCTCTCTCTCTCTCTCTCTCTCTCTCTCTCTCTCTACACTTTCCCTCACACGACTCCGGTCACCACACACGGTTCCGGCCATCCGGTTCTCCCCGTGAGACAAAACTCCATCCACTTTAGCTATTATCGTATCTTTATTAAGATCCAATCTAACTAAGTTAGACATTGAAGGGCCTTTGGCCAACACCCGTCGGGTGTGGTTCGTTGACCTAATTTCGTTGATGTACTTGTTCTATTCGGCAAAATTTTGGCAAATTAGAACTTAAAAGTTCCGCAAGTGTAATATTTTAAAATATATTATTTGTAATCAATAATATGTGAATTTTGTAAAAACAATATGTGTATTAAACATGAAAAATACATACGAAATGTTCAATACGAGTATTGTACATTCGCTTTTTTAAAACGTGAATTTTACCGAGTCCTTAAGACGTTTACAAAACACAAATGTAGTATTGAAATATTAATTTGGTACAACGGTTTTTTTGTTGAAAAAATTGGAAAAAACCGAGTATAGCCGCTTAGCTATACTATTTCCTTAAACAAATTGAAAAAAAACCTAGTATAGCCGTCCAGCTATACTATTTCGTCTTAAAAAATTGGAAAAAACTGAGTATAGCCGCACGATGATACTATTACCTTTAAAAAAAATTGGAAAAAAACCCAGTATAGTCGGTCGGCTATACTATTTCTTTTAAAAAAATTAGAAAAAATGAGTATATCTGGGCTGCTATACTATTTCTTTCTAAAAAATTGGAAAAAACTAAGTACAGTCGCGCGACTATACTATTTCCTTTAGAAAAATTGGGAGAAACCCAGTATAGCCGGGCATCAATACTATTTCTTTTAAAAAATTAGAAAAAAATACGATTGAAATACATTATATTTAAATGGTATAGCCGTGCGACTATACGATTTATATTTAATAAAAAAAATTATGAAAAAAGGACCATCCTAGTTGCATTAGTTTCTACTTTATAGATATTAATACAAATAAAATATGTACTTGTTTTATTCAGCAACATTTTGTCAAATTACAACTTAAAAGTTCCGCCACTATGTAATATTTTAATATATATTATTTGTATTCAATAATATGTGATAATTATGTGTATAATATGTGAATTTTGTAAAAAATATTTGTATTAAACATGAAAAATAAATACGTCATGCCCAATACGAGTATTGTACATTCGCTTTTTAAAAAACGTGAATTTACCAAGTCCTTAAGACGTTTACAAAACACCCATGTTGAATTGAAATACTAATTTGGTACATCGGCGTGGCTATATATATATATGTATTTAAAGTAGTGGAAAAAACCGAATATCTCTGCCTGGCTATACTATTTCCTTTAAAAAATTGGAAGAAAAACCAGTACAATCGTGCGGCTATACTATTTCTTTCTAAAAAAATTGGAAATAACCGAGTATAAACCCTAGTATAGCTGGCTTCTATACTATTTCTTTTAAAAAAAAATTGAAAAACGAGTATAGCCGAGCGACTATACTATTTCTTTTAAAAATTTTGAAAAAACCCAGTATAGCCAGTTGGCTATACTATTTCTTTAAAAAAATGGGCTAACGACAAAAGACTCCCCGAATGTTTGGGGTCATTCTCAATATGGACCCTATGGTTTCAATTTCATCAATTTACACCCCAAAGTTTTCAAATTTGACTAATTTAAGCCTTCCGTTAAGTTGACCATTTGGTCAGACATTATTGATGACGTGTCCACTGTAGGACCCACCAACGAACTGACTGACACACTCCCTTTAATTTTTTTAAAAATCAATAATATAAAATGATTAAAAAAACATTTAAATAAAATTTAAAAATCGAAAACTCAGTGGCACCAGGCCTAGCCCCTCTCTCTCTCTGTCCTTATCCCTCTTTTCCTTCCTGTGAGGAAGGTGGAGCTCCCACAACGTATCAACATACGCCAACACAAAGTCATGATCTTGGTCGTCATCCATGCTGCTCAACCTTTCACTCTTTGCTTTCTATCGTGCTCGAATAAGAGGGATGATCACGCCTTCTTCTTCCTTACAGTTCCAACGATTTTTCAAAAGAAATTTTGTCCATTTGGGCCAAAATTTGGGGATGTTGAATCGCCAAAAGCGCAATAGCAAGCGGCGCTGAAAGTCGTCGATTTCTTTGATTTGCTCTTCGTTTAATTTGTCCCCAAAGCTCAACTCTAATGCATTTGGGCTGACCTTGAAACTCGGATATGAGAAGGTTGATGAGAATGTCAAGAAACCCAAGGGCCTCGCCATAGGATTTGATGAGGGAAGGGTGAAGGATCTCAGAGGTGAGGTTGCAGCGGAGAAGGCGCCAGGTGGGGTCGTAGACGGCGGCGATGTTTTGTTGGTTGCTATGATATTATTAGTGGGTAAGGCAGGGGTTGGCCGCCAAAGACAGCGTTGTTTTGGATTTTTGAAGCCATAAGAATCGGCTAATGACGAGGTCGGCGTCGAGGAGGATGCTACTCTTAATCAAAATCTTTGCGACGTGGCAGTGGAGGCGAGCGAGGATAGAATGAACGATGATTTGGGTACGAAGCTTGCCAACGGAAAGGTTAGGGGTTTGGCATTTTTGGGAGAGCGAAACAGTGTCACGGAGGGTCTGGGAGATGGAGAGGAAGTGAAGGGAGAGAGGGTGGGAGGCGGAGGTTAATAAGTGGGCGTCGGTGAGATGGGGTGGGGAACAGGGAGTGTTGGGTTGTTTGGTGGGGAAGAGGCTGGGTTTTTGGAAGTTTTATTTTATTTTATATTATTTTATCATTTCTATATATATTGTTTAGGAATTAGTTAGCATATGGGTCCTACAGTGGACACGTCATCAGTTAACGTCTGACCAAACGGTCAACTTAATGGAAGACTTAAATTGGTCAGATTTGAAAACATTGGGGTGTAAATTGAAGAAATTGAAACCTAATGGTCCATATTGAGAATGACCCAAAACCTTAAGGGTGTCTTATGTCGTTAGCCCAAAAAAAATTTAAAAAACGAGTATAGCTGGGTAGCTATATGATTTAAATAGATTATATTTAAATGGTATAGCCGCGGCTATACTATTTAATTAAAAAATATATGAAACAAGGACCCTCCTAGTTGCATTAGTTTATACTTTATAGACATTAATACGAATAAATTACGTACGTGTTTTATTCGGCATAATTTTGGCAAATTACAACTTAAAAGTTCCGCCACCATGTAATATTTTAATAATATATATATATATATGTATATTCAATAATATGTGATAATTATGTGTATAATATGTGAATTTTGTAAAAAATATGTGTATTAAATATGAAAAATACATACGTAATGTCCAATACGAGTATTGTACATTCGCTTTTTTAAAAACGTGAATTTTACCGAGTCCTTAAAGACATTTACAAAACACGGATGTAGTATTGAAATATTAATTTGGTATAGCGGTGTGGCTATATTTAAAAAAATGGAAAAAACCTAGTATAGCCGCTCGGCTATATTATTTCCTTAAAAAATTGGCAAAAATCCAGTATAGCCGTGTGGCTATACTATTTCTTTCTAAAAAAATTGGAAAACCCCGAGTATAGCCTCGTGGCTATACTAGTTCCTCTAAAAAATAGGAAAAAACCCAGTATAGCCGGGCGGCTATACGATTTCTTTTAGAAAATTAAAAGAACGAGTAGGGCGGCTATACGATTTAAACACATTATATTTAAATGGTATATCCGCGCGGCTATACTATTTAAGAAAAAAATATGGAAAAAGGACCCTCCTAGTCGCATTAGTTTATACTTTTTAGATATTAATACGAATAAAATACTTACGTATTTTATTCGTCCAAATTTTGGCAAATTACAACTTAAAAGTTCCGGCACTATATAATATTTTAATATATATAATTTGTATTCAATAATATGTAATAATTATGTGTATAATATGTGAATTTTGTAAAAAATATGTGTATTAAACATGAAAAATACATACGTAATGTTCAATACGAGTATTGTACATTCGTTGTTTAAACAACGTGAATTTTACCGATTCCTTCATACATTTACAAAACACGGATGTAGTATTGAAATATTAACTTGGTATATATATATATATATATTGGTTGAAAAAATTGGAAAAAACCTAGGATAGCCTCTTGGCTAAAATGAGTATAGCCGGACAACTATCTAATTTAAGTAGATTCTTCTTTTTTTTTCTTTTTTTATAAAAATAGTATAGTCAAGCTTCTATACTCTTTATATATTTTTAAGGATCCTTCTTTTCTTTTAAATTTTTTCCTGATTTTTGTTTATTGATAAGAGCAGTTTAGAGCATTATTCATTACTATTTTGCCAATACCCAAGTCTCTATTGTCACCTTTTCATTTTTCACTTTTCCAGAGTTATTACCCTTGTAAAGAATTTACCACTTTCACGTTCAATAATCTATTATACACGTACGTACATATTTTTCAATAATACATTCGTGTTCTATGCACATCTTAAAGAGTCAGTAAAATTCAAGCTTTTTAAAAAAGTCCTAAAGGGAGACGCAAACTTCTATCTAATAGTATCCTAAGGGAGACGCATGACAACTGCTAAAATCGAACTAAGAGAGACGCATATATTTGTCCAAAAAAGTCCTAAAGGAGATGTATGACAACATCCAAAACATCCTAAAGGAAAAACAAAAGAACACCCCTCATCCAAAACATCCCTTACGTGTACATATGTCAGTGTTACACAAATGCTGTCATAAATTGAACTCAGGTTTTCCTCAACTAGTTAAGTGGTGTGGTGATAATTTTAAGAAGCATTTGCTTTGTGTTGAGACAAGGACCAGCTCAAAGTTCAATGGATCAACCCGTTTAAAGCTCATTTATTAAATAATATTTAATTTAAAGTAAAATAATACATAATATTATTATATTGATATCTTAACTTCAAGTTTATTTCTTTTCTCTAATAATATATAGTAAAATTTAATGTTTTCTTTATAAGTTGAATTCCACAAACCCAATATTAAGAGTGGGCATTCAAACCAGAAAATTGAAAAATTGAGCTGAATTGGGCTGAAAAAAGGGAAAAAATTGGGTTGATAAAAATCGAGACAGACCAATTTGGTCTGATTTTGGTTTTGATTCTTGTGATGAAAAAATTGAACCAAACCGAGCTGAACCACTGTGTATTTTTAAATTTTTAAATAAAATATTTAAGCCCAATGCTAAATGTTTTAAGTCCCAAAAATAAAATTTTAGTTAGGTTTTGTAAAATTTTAAAAAATTTAAAAAAGATTCTAGTCCAAAATCAGAAATCGAACCGGCTTATAGGCAATCCGAACCACCTTGGATAATTTTTTCGTCAAAATCGGACCAAACCGTGCCCACCGCTACCCAATATCACTTCTATAAAGAATAAAAAAAATAAAAAATCCCAGGTACATTGAACGACATGAATTAACTTCACGTAACGACCCGCCGTTTCACACAGCGAGCGGTTGTTTTCACTTTTCAGTGTGTGCTTGCTGTGAATTTCCCCAACGTATCTCCCTCTCTCTCTCTCTCTCTCTCTCTCTCGTTAATGTGTTTAGACCTTTGCTTCAATTGAAATAAATCAAAATTTCTGTTTCGAATTTTGCTAAGAAAACACTTGAGATTTGTAGAGCCAAAAAAGAAAAAAAACGCTTGGGATTTTGTTTTTGAGAAAAAGAAAAGGAGGAAATGGGCGATAGAGACCGCGATTGGGATTGGCATCTGAGAACCTTATCGAGCAGTGCCAGAGACTCCAACGTCGCCAATGATCCTGCTTCCGATTCTTCTCTTCTCCAATCCGTGAGTCCTCTCTCTCTCTATCTCATCATTTTCCTAACTCTCTGTTTGTTTCTTGAGAAAAAGGGGAAGGAAAATCAAAAGCTGAGCTTAATTATGAACCGAACATACACTAAGAGGCTTCCTTTTCTTGTTTTTTTTTCCCATTTATCTGATTAAAAATAAAATATATATTTTTTGGTTGAATTAAATGTTGATTAGGTGAAGAAGCTATATGAATTGTGTAAAGCTGAGAATTCAGAGGATTTGTTGGCTAGAGTTTATCCGCAGATTAACAAGCTCTTTCAACGCTCGGTGGCTTCGCTGTCTCAATCTCGAACCTCTATTGGCCTTCTATTGCTGGTTCGTTTTTTTCCATTGTTTTTAATTTTTATTTTTACTTAGCCCTGTGTTGTTACTGTTTCATTTTGTCTAATTTCTGAGAAAAGACTAGGAAATGAAACGGAAAAAAAATTGTTGATTAATGTCAAGTAGTGTTTTTAGAATTTAGACGGTACAGAAAATGGTATATGGGATGCTTACAGAAAGCACCAGAAATAGGTATATGTGATGCTTAAGGTTTCATATCCATTTGAGTATTTGACTTTTCCATGCTGAAACGTCAGGGGCGTTCGTGTAATTTCTGAAACCTGAGGGGGTTTTGTGAAAAAGCCGAAAACCTGATGGGGTGTTGGTGTAAATAACTCGTGATTCATTTTGAAAATAAATTGGAAGTGCTTTCTACTGGGTTCCCTAAGGTCTGTGCTTTCCCTTGTAAGATGACAAATAAATGCTTGTTCACTAGGGCTTGCACTTATGTAAGCAATAAGATGAAGGGTTTTCTGGAGAAGTTTCACTAATCTATGGGAAAACGATAAGAATGTAAAAGAGAATCGCTTTTTCTTTTTTTTTTTGGATGAAAAGAGAATCTCTTTTTTCAGTGTCTAGTAGATGTTGATTTTCAGAAGTCCTTTCGTTTTCTTTTTTCATGAACCACAGAAAGAATAATTTAACTCTTATTTTCTGTTACGGTATAATAACTTTTCAGTTTTCGTGTCATCTTATTTATTGGTCTGAGAACATTTTATTGACAAAGCCACAACAGTGGATATGGTAAAGAGTCATATCCACCATCTCCATCTTTTTTTTTGGTGTTACCTTTTTCTTTCCAATGATGAGGTTGGCGTGTATGATAAATTTTCTTTTTGGAAGATGCCTTGCTCAAACTTTAATTACCCTGATTTTTCTGCCAGGCCATTCTTCAATTTTACCTTGATTTTGGAGAGATAGTTCTACATGATGCTGATCCCAGTCTCAGGACATTCTTCCGTTCATGCTTGAGCCGGTAAATGATCTACACCATTTCAGATTATTTTTTAGGCTGCTTAAAAGTATATGATATCGAGTGAAATTGGGTTTCTCCTTTATCTATGTTGACATCTACCTGGTAATTAGTTGTATGATATGGAAGTTGCTCTTTCGTAGTCAGTTGCTCCATCATAATCATTTGTTTGGTTTTTACTACAAGATAAGGAAAAAAAAAATTGTGGCAATATTAACCTACAAACTTCTAGAAATTCTGTAAGATAAAATGGAAGCAAGGAAGATGTTTATTTGTTACTTCAGTGTTTTGAAACTTCCCCAGTATGAAACCTAAGTTCCATTGGTCTATTTCAAGCCCCAATACTTGGGTCTATTGATGCAGGAGATGAAATGAAGAAGGACATACTTTGTGCACCTTGTCCTCCTTTACAAAACCTTGATTTGTTCTTTGAATATTTCAGTTCTGATGATGAACATGTTCTTAACTCTATACTTGTCCATGGACTCATGTCAGGGTCTGTGCCTGTTAAATGTTAAATATGATGTCATATCAAGGATAGAGTCAACAAGAAGCATATTGACACGAAAAGTACTCTCTAGATTCTTTTGTACTTTAAAGAGAAAGTTATAAATGTTAAAACTTCAAAAAATGCACTAACTGAAATATCATCTGCACTACTTTCCATTTGGTGTTGAAACGAGCATTTCTTTTCTTGCTTATATTCTTACATAAATTTTCCATTTCCCTTATATGAAATCTAACTACAAATATGATGGCCATCACACTTCAAATTTTCTAATCTGGTTGCAGTGAGTTTGCAGATCCTGTTGTTGCAGAAGCAACCATTGACTTTCTGAATGCCAACAAGAAAAAACTTTTAACTTCTTTCCCTACCTTACTTCCTCAGGTATGACTGATATCTACATCATTTTCTGTTTGTAAGGAAATAGTATGGCATCTACCTGTTAGCAAAAGTAAATATAGTGTTGAAGTCTGTATTTTCATATTTTTCAGAAGTGTTGAAGGCACTTCGCAATTGTGTAGTTGTTTTGCATCAACTGCAATAAACACTTGCATTCACATGTAAATTACAAAGAATCACTTAGTAAACATGTCTAAGTTACAATACTTGACTCAACTTTTGAAAGCTATGAAATATAAAAAGTTGAATCATGCTCGTAATTTGTGATGTTAACCGTGGGTTAGTTTACAATTCTTGCTTCTTGATAATATTCTCAGAATGGTAAAGCCTATCAAATATCCAAATGAATTGAAACAAAATCAGTGCCCTTGTAGTCAAAGTATTTCAAATTGCATTTATAAGTTTATACTTCTATTTTTTTCCTTATTTCCTCTTTTTTCTTTTTTCTTTTTCCATTTATGTGATCCTTTTTCAATATCAGAAGTATCCGACAGAATGTTGTGAAATAACTCCATGTATCTCTAACCTTAACAATGTGTCTGCAGTTCTTTCCGTTGATGTTAAAGTTGATTGCATGGAATGGGGAAAAGTGAGTTATTTGGTACTTCTCATTTGATTTTGTGCTCAAAGATACCTTTTCCATTTATACTTGTCTTTTTATAAACATGTCACATCACATATGACCAAATTGTTAGCTTTATACACAGACACGTTGAATATATGTACATTACAAATATACTTTTTTTCGATTTCTAATTGTCATTTGGTCTTATAGTGAATAGGTGACTTGATTTGATAAATTTTCTGAATAAAGAGAAGCCAATTGTTGTCATCTTTGTGAATTTTTTTCCCTGCAGATTTGAAAAATCATTTATGAAGGTTTTTCCAGGATTGATGTCTCCTGGGTCATTTCTTCCATTATTTCCATCTTTAGTGGACTTGCCAAGTGAGTTTGATTATTCAGTTCACATTTATCTTTTGTATTCGCCGTATTTCTTTGATGGCACATTATCTCTTGGCTTATTTAACCTTACAGAGCTTATACTCTGGTTGGGTCTTGCATGCGTTTTTGTTTTTTTGTGGATTTATTTTGATCCTTTAATCTACACCCTTCTGATATCATTTATGAAAAAATTGATTTGAAATATTTGTTCTGGCCATCATAGATAATTTTGAAGTAGTTAAGCCAAAATGTCAGTTGCAAAGTCCCACCATTTAGCATATAAACAACGAGGTCTTATTGCTGCTGATGGTTTGCACTCCTACAGTTATTCCTACTCAGTGTACACTTGTGAACTTGTAACTGTATGAACAGAGAGTCATACTGTCTTGTTTTACTTATACCTTTTTGTTTTTTCTTTCAAACAATAAAGCACTTTCTGATCATGGCAGCCCTGTTATTCTGGGCTTGGCTGAGTGTACTTTATGATAAATTTCTTTTTCTTAGTTTCCTCTTAAAGTTGTAGGAGATTTATAATTTTTCTTCTCAACTATATTGTAGTTTTGGTGGTGGCATTGGAGAAGGTAGAAAAGAGCTCAGGGTCGCTGGTTGGAAACAGCATAGCCTCAATGCAGAAGAGTACGGCACCTGAGGTTATTTTTGAGACTTTAAAATTACATGAGTTTACCCAAAACTTTAGAAATCCTGCTATTAAACATACCATTTTTATGTTGATTCAGATGCTGCTTGCACTTATGGATGAGGCATATACTGGTTCAACAATAGGAGATGGAGGGGGAGATTCTGAATCAGAGGACAGCAGTACAATTGATGTTGTTGACCCTCTGTTTCTCGATCTTCTAAAGGATGAAAATGATGGCATCGCTGTAAGGATTTTTCTTTCTAATCTAATGTTCATTTTGCATATTCTGGAGCAGCTTACAGCTGTTTTAATGCCAGTGGCAGTGACACAATGTTTAAACTTGGTTAGGATACAATCAAAACGTAGATTTTTTATTTTTCTAAGTGTACAGAAAAAGAATATTTCTCTTTTTTTGTGTCCTCTTTTTTCTTTCCTTTTGTCTTAAATGGTGAAATGGGCAAGTGGGACAGATTTTTGAAGCAGTTAGTTTAATTCGTCCTTTTTATCATTGCAACCGAGTGCAGATGCAAGATGATCACATAAACTCTTTTATTTATTTGTTTATTTATTTTTGTAATCACAAGGAATTAAGTAAAAACTTTGACATGGTCTGTTACTGGACTTTTGTTTTTTGTTATTTGATTCCTTTAAGCATGATTCTTAATGTCTGTGGTTTGGACCACTCAGAAATATTTGAATCAAGATTTGAGCATATTTTTATAAATGACTGGATACTGTTACTTTATGGCATCAAGTTTATTTAGAATTGAACATTTGAGAAAAATATGCTCAAATTTTATTTATGTTGTATTTCAGGAACGCCATTGGACGTCTCCTGGGATGGCTGCAGCTTTACAGGCTGCAATTAATACCCCTCAATCTGATAGGCTGAAACACATACTACGCATGGCACCAGGGTTTCTTGATGTGTATTTTGCTATAGCATTGCGTGATGTCAATAATTGTATGTTAGATATAGCTCTGATTCTTCATTAGAGTTTGGTATCAATTTTATTGTTTACAGATTTTATGTTTGAAACTTATTTCTTTTGTCTGTTCTCATAAGTTATTTTTCTCTATTTTATTCCAGCTTTGGTCTGTGCATTGATTCCCCTACTCATGTCCCGAAATGCCACAATATTTCCTGACAAAATTTATTCATATGAGGTGTGTATCCATTTAAATAAATTTTAAGTTTTGTTGTGCTGAGGTTGTTGCAATGCTCTTTTGGCATCCTAGCAGACTGTACAGAAAGATGTGGACAATATTATGATTATTGATGCATAGAAGTAGACCAATCATCAGATGAACTTCATTTGACTTGATTCTGCAAGGATCATTGGCCAGTATCACACTGACGCCCTTAATGATGTCATTTTCTTTGATCTTGTCACACTTGAGGCACTAGAGTCACATGACGCACCCAAGATAGTTGGTCCTCTTTTAATGATGGACAATGATGATTGGAGACTGTGTTATAGTTTCAAGAAACTGAATATTTGTATCATTCTTGTTTCTTACGATTCAATATCCTTGATTTGGTGTACCCAAAAAAAAAAAGGTTTGGTGCTACCCTCGTATATATGGGTGTTGATACTTTTCTTCTTTACTCATTTTCATATTATATGCATGGTTTGAGCTTGAATTATTCTTTATAGCTATGTCTCATAAACTTTTCTTGTGAACTTCTGTGAAATCTGATTGCATGATGCCTGTTTTCTTATCATATGTGTAACTCATGCGATTTCAAAGAGATGGAGAATCTTATTTATGAGAATTTATGCATTTCTATAGGTTCGTAAGAGGCTTTTAGAATTCATGCTTGCTGCATTTCAGCGCTCTCCAGATTTTATTGCACTTTTGAAGGTAGTGTCGCAAAACAATATTACTTCTGTCATTTATTGTTCGATTTCTTTCAATTATGTATGTTGCTTTTCAATCTATTAGCAACTGTTGGTGACACAGCAGGCTCTCAAGTTATGTAATTAGAAATTATGAGGTGCACAATTTTGACCAGATAGCAGGTGGGAGTAATGGATTTCAGTTCTTGTTCAAACCTTAATTATATGGTTTAAATTTAAAGGGCAAAATGGAAATTGAGAAAAATATACTGGATACGTCCCTTGTAGTAGACTCATGCCTAACTTTACTAAAATGTTATTGTAAGATATTTTCTACTGTTCTTGATTGAAAGTTTACAATGTGATTTCAATCTTTGCAGAAGCCTATAATGGACAGGCTTGGGGAAGCCTATGACAGCCCTGAAAAGGTCAGTTGATTACCTCATCATTTGTTGAATTTTGTAGGTCTCGTAGTTCCATGTAGAGTGTATTACGTTTTTCTTTTTCCATAGACAGAGTTGGCATTACAATTGTGTTGGGCCATCGGAGAGCATGGTGGGGGTGGAGGATCTCACAAAGATGAAGCTCGTGAGCTTTTTGAGGGTTTAGAGCTACTCCTGTATGAAAACCTTGCATCTAGGTAAGAGATAAAACAGTAGTTTGATTTGTCTCATATATGTCCTTACCTTAGCAATGACAACCTCTTGTTTGCTGACATTTTTCTTCTCTTTTTGTTTTCTTATGAAGCCGTCTAGGCCTCGGACAGGAGTCGGTCTTTAGCTCAGATAGCCAAACTTCCAGAAAGTCATCCCAATCAAGGCTTCTATGTTTTGTTGTTACGGCCATTGCAAAGCTGGCTACCAACCATCGTGAATTGCTGCCTAGGGCACGGGTTTCCTTGGGCAAGGTTTGAATTTCAGTTTTGACCATAAGCTCATAAGCTTAGCTATTTCCTTATCAGAGTAGTGTCTATGTTTTTCTGTTACAATTTTCTTACACATAAGTTTAGCTTCTATGTGTTTTACTGGAGGAGGTGGGTTTCCTTTGTAGCATAGTGTGCTGCAAAAATTCCCTCATCAGTTCACGCCTAGTAAATTGTTTTGTATCCCCAGGTAGCTCGGTCTCGAATATCAGATGTGAGGGTCTGGCGGCGGGCTCGTGATTATTTGGGTTTAATGACCGAACCTGCAATTTCCTTGTCTGTATTGGGTCCTTCACGACCTTCACATGGACAAATGCAGAACCCAGGCACTGTCAAGTGGAGTGATGGTGCAACGAAGATGATTGCACATGTTCCGTTTTATATTCTTGGCGAACAACAAGGTTAGGATCCTTTATCAAAACCTGTTTGACTAAAACCCTGAAATAGACTTCTTCTCAGAGCATCGACAAGAACTGTGATCAATATATCAATTCATCTGTACCATCACATCCTGTCGCTAGTTGAAAATGATTTTTTATTTATTTTTGTTTAAAAAGAAAAGTATGCAAGAACCAGAATGGGCTAGGATTATGAACTGGTATACGCAGTGTATAATTAAGTATGCACCATTATGCTATATTTTGTATAGATGCCTTATGAAATTTGGCGTTCACCTTCTCGCAGGTCCACCCTTCCATGATTTTTTGTTTTCAGATATTCTTCCAAGAAGATGAATGGCGGCTGATTTTTTGGACGGTGTTTGCAATCATAGATTGTATCAGTTTGCTTTGTCACAAGTATTTTTAGTTTGTACATTGCCTTTATATCAATCACCCTAGGATTGACTAAACTTGTTTTTTTTATTTTTTTTAATTTATTTATCGAAGTTCTTTATTTGGTTGAAATGAAGACATGAAGTGGTTTAATGGTAAATGATCTTATTCTAACACAAAGTGAGTATTACTTGTTTTGTGGTTGTGGTGAATAGGTTGAAGTACTAAAATCCCCTCATGAATCTTTAGATTAAATGGGGTTTTGTATATGACATTGGCACAATTTGTTGAGATTGTAAGATATTAACATGCACGTAATCCATCGTAATCCAGGTTATCGATTTAATTAACACATAATCCCTGTGAGACTTGGCACTCGCCCGATCCAACATTTAAGGCCACATATGAAGGCATCGAAGGACTAGTAGCACTCACAATGACCATTGTAATTAACCAATATCGATGTTCATATTACCCTTTTGACCCAACTATTAATCACAGGGTTGATTCTGTTCTTTCGGTTCATTTATTTTTAAATCCTTACATTTCTTAAAACAAACAACAAAGAAAATTTCACGACACTTGAGAGATTTTTTATTATTTTTTTAATTATTTTTATAGAGAGACAATTACAATATGAAACCACGAGGGCACACAGGCCCAAATAAATCAAAATAAAAAGGAAACGAACAATTCAGTGGCATTCCATGCTCGCACAAATGATGGGACTAAGAAAGGCCATGGCCTAAATTAGCTACAGCATTATCAGTAAAATTGGCTTCCCTAAAGACATGATTAAAAGAAATTTCTTCACAAGACAAAGCCAGCAGCCAAATATCTTGAGCTAACATCATAATACCCCAAGGAATAGAAACCGCCTAGTTGATGCAGGCCATAACAAGTTTAGAGTTTCCTTCCATGAAAACCTTACACCAACCATTATGGATGGCATGGGCAAGGCAATACATTCACCAACAGTTATTGAAGATTGACCAATATTTTTAGCACTTGCTAACAACACATGTCCATTCCAATCACGAACAATAAAACCAGTAGCAACCATGCTATTGCGAACATATCCATCAAAATTAATTTTAACCCAGTCCATGGGAGGAGGCTCCCATTTCATGTCAGTCACACAATGCAATCTTAAAGAAGATTTGGAATTTTGTTTCCACTAGTCCATACCAATTTGACCAGCAACATTTAGGGCCTTCGCACGATGGAGAGAACATTTTGGAAAACACATTTGTTTCGAGCATCCTAAATTCCCCAGAAAATCAGTAAAGCTTTAGTGATAGTGTTTGAGTCGTCACCAATTGATTTACTTGAGAGGGTAGACAACCAAGTAATCCCATCAAAATCAGGCTGAAGAGTTACAGGAAGGATTGAGGTACATCTCCAAATACTTGTAGCAAAAGAGCACTTAACTTTGATTGTTGCACAAGGGACACTCAGGGTTAACATGAGAAACAAACATGTGCAAAGGACTTCTCACTTGTGTTTGTATCATATATGACCGGCCTATCATGTCATGACACGTGGAAAAGACCTAATATCAAACATAGCCCAGTAGCCCATGCTGGCAAGCCTAGCCTCGCAATCAATAGGTGCCCTCGGTACCCACGACCGATTGCACGTTGGCCGGCCCATCGCACAGGCTCATGATAGATAGTCGGCAGGCGCCTTCGGCACCCCATGCTGATTCAGCCTCCCAAAAGGTATCTTGTAGGAATCTCTCGGGTTCCTCAATGGCATATTCGCTAGGACACGTGGTAGCCTCCCAGGCTACTCCCACGAGTCCCACATCGAAACCTCACACCAAAAAGACACCCAAAACCTCTATAAATAAAGCCTCTTGCCCCCAGGGTACAAGGTAACATCTATTTGTATTTGACACTTATACCCTTACTTTGTTAATAGCTAACTCATCTCTCCTTCGGCTAACTTTAGGATTGGAGGGTCTTTAGTTGGTACCACACCGGTGCCTTAGGTCTTACATACTGCTCTTCCCTTTCTCTCTTTGCAGATCATCCTCAGCCTGCCGAAGGAAAGTGTCTACTGAAGGCAGATCATATCACACCTCATCTTTAAGTTGGGCCTATTACTAGTCATCTAGTTTTGAGCACTAACAGATTGTCACCGTTTGTGGGAAGTGTCACTGATTGACCCATATACATCTTCATCCCTCACACTCCATGGCCATATCCTCGGCCTCAACACTAGAGCGAGCCCCGCTCATCCGCTCAACACGCTATTGCCAGAAACATCCGCTCGACAAAGCACTACTGAAACCAACCTCTTGGCTTAAATAGAATCCTTAAGGTAGGACAAGGCAAAGATGCATAAGCACAAAAACATCTCTCTTATAAGCTCAACAACACTCATACGTAGCTTCACAAGCAATAGATGCATTTAGCTCAACTGCAAAACGGCCTCGAACAGACCATGCAACATCGGCAGAAGAAGTCGCTCAAGAGCGTGCCTAAGTCCAATGGTCACTATAGGGGAAGCAAACGGCAGCCGCTAAGCCTTCCACCTCTCAACACATGTTTGTGCCCTCTCCGGAAGAACGACATCAAGAATTCCTAGTCTACTCAAACTTCCGAGACATATTGAAAGACCAACGCAAGCAATGACGACCATTGCATATCCGAGTCAACGCCAAACTCAACAATCGGCACCTGGACGTGCTCGGTCTAAAGTCACCATTGCGCCGAAGCTATGATGCGCTCGGCCTGGAAGAGACAGACAAATCATACTACATACCTACCTTCCCCGGAACCACCCTCTCCTACCATTCTAAAAGACCAAAGCCTTCTCAGTAGGACCGCAAGCACTACCAAACGGCAGGTGACAAAAACAAGGATGATGGAGACCGTGGTAGGAACACCTACCGAACGGCAGGCCATGCAGACCAGAGGTGAAATGCTCGTCAGCTATTACTTTGCCGTTTAGCAGGTCGTGTATACAATGACCCACCATCTACCACTCATGCAGTATGACTCCTATTTCGAAAAGTGAGACAGATCGAAGATAAATGAAACAATTATTAACAACCAACCTAGAGGAAGCTTTAGCCTGGACCATTCTTCAATCAAATCAGAACCTACAGGCAGGAGGACATTCAAACCCTTAGGGTGCCATTCTACACAGGAATTAAGGACCTTTTAACCTACATACACACCTTCCAATCGGCATTGAGTTGTAAAGGCCTCACCGACGAAGGCCAATGCCTCATATTCCCATCCCAATCTATTCATCACTACATGTTGAACAGACAGCCATGCAAGGTTGGATCCTTACTCCCCTCCCAATCCGTTCATCATTGCATGTCGAACGGCAAGCGTGCAGGGTTGAGTCTTCACTCACCTCCCACCCATTCGACTTCGCTTGTCGATCGTCAGAACCAACTACCACAAATTACCACCGTAAGCCTACCATTCGGTAGCCATGGTCCAAGCATCCCTCTTCCAAGTGCCCCCTCGATTGAGGACTTGAGGGACTACAAGACTATCATCGGCAACTACGAATAACTGGCTAAAATCTCTATATCGAGGTTCGGGTCAAAATGCCGAAGACATGTGAAAGTCCCCAACCAAGAAGTCTATTCTCAATCAGGAACTTGGAGGACTTCTGTTTGTACCATATCTGACCGGCCTCTCATACCATGACACTGTAAGTGTATGGATTTTGTATTTTTCTTTTGGCTTCCCTTGACAATTTTGTAATAGGATAATCATTGTATTTTCTCAAGCTTTAGTCTAGATTAAGAATTACATCTCTAGGTATGCTTAATTGGCTACATTATGATGGACAACAATGGGTTTGACAAAAGGTAAATTTTGCATTGCATTACATTGCATTTTCTAACTGAAGATTATGACTAGTCATCCTTCCTTCGTATGACTAGTCAACCTGCCTTAGTAGGAATTCCACTCACTTTGTTCCATTTGTATCCTACCCATATGTTTTTGTCTTAATGCAAAATTCTGAGCTGCCATAGTACGATTCTAACCTAGGAATTTTGGTGTAAAAGAAAACTAATTCTCATTTTTGGGGCTGTCACTTTTGTAGGCAAGTTTTGGAAAGTTTCCTTGGAAACTATCGCTTCTTCCTCAAGAGCCACCTTCATATTTTTCATCTTTGAGTTTTCCAAATTGTTTCTTTTGAAAACTGCATTTGAAAAATGAAAATCTGCATCTAGCTAATTAAAACACTCTTTCATTTATATCTAGGTCGATTCAAGACTGATTTCTTCAAGAGTATGGTTTCTTGAAGAAATTGGTCATTCTCCTTTGAATCCAAATTTTGGTTTCGATCTGAGTTAGAGCTTGCAAGCTGGTGCCATGGGATGAACAAGTTGAGGAGGAGCTGCCATTGCCATGAATGATTGAGCTTGAAGCTTTGCGAAGTTGGAGAAGAAGATTGCACAAAGGAGGTATAGCTCATCTTCCTAAATAGATCTAGGTTTTTCTTGAGCTTGCTTGTGTTCCTTTGTAAGAATTTTTTTCTACTTAGTGGATTGCCTGGTCGGTTGATGACCCCGCTTTTCCCAGAGGTGGGTTTCTGGGTAAACAAATTTCTGTCTCGTGCATCTCTGTTTTTCGGGTTTGTGTTCTTGACGGTTGACTAGTCATCCGAGTTTGTGTTCTTGATGGTTGACTAGTCATCGTATGATTTCTGGGTTTGTATTCTTGCAGTTGACTAGTCATAATTATCTCTGTTTGGTGTTTGCTTGATTATGATGCTTTCACACACTTTCACCATAGTTGTTGCTAGCACAGGGGATGCCTAGATTGACGGGTCCTTCTGAGTGCCTAGGTTGTCACTAGTAATCTTCTAGGTTGCAGGTACATATTGGTATGCTATGTGTTTGTTCTTGATAATGTTTGTCCATGACTAGCAGTTGACTAGTCATAAGTATTATTGGTCAAGGTCTAAAGTGTGTGAAGATTGTTGTGTTTTGTTTAAGTGTTGTGAATTTTACCCCTCGTCACCTATGTACCAATTTCAGACACGTAGAAAGGACCTAACACCAAGCAGGGCCCAATAGCCCACGTTGGCAAGCCCAGCCTCACAATCGGTAGATGCCTTAGGCACCCATGACCGATTGCACGCTGGTTGGCCCAGTCGCACAGGCTCACGGTCAACAGTCGGTAGGCACCCTAAGCACCCCCTGCCGATTCAGCCTCCATAAGGTATCTTGTAGGAATCTCTCGGGTTCCTCAATGGCATATTCGCTGGGACACGTGGCAGCCTCCCAGGCTACTCCCACGAGTCCTACATTGAAACCTCACACCAAGAGGACACCTAAAACCTCTATAAATAGAGCCCCTTGCCCCCAAGGTACAAGGTAACAGTTATTTGACACTTATGCCCTTACTTTGTCAATAGCTAACTCCTCTATCCTTCGACTAACTTTAGTATCAGAGGGCCTTCGGCCAGTACTACATCGGTGCCTTAGGTCTTACATACTGCTATTCCATTTCTCTCTTTGCATATCACTGTCAGCGTGCCAAAGGGAAGTGCCTACCGAAGGCAGATTAGATCACACCTCATCTTTAAGTTGGGCCCACTACTGGTCGTCTAGTTTTGAGCACCAACAACTTGGATTCTTTTCCTTATAAAAAAAAAACCATGAAAAAAGTTGCACCTTAGGAGGCATGGTAATCCCCCACATTTTCTTCAGGAGATCGACTTTAGGATGGATGAGTTCATCCTGCAATTGAACATTGTAAGCACTTTTAATAGTAAACTTTCCATTGGGGCTAGGCCCCCAAATCAACCAATTAGGCATAAGGAAATGGGAAGGGGATATTTATGATTTTCTCAAATATATCTTCATCAAGGACTTCCAGAAGTTTTTCTCTATTCTAAGTTTAATTGTGGATAAAATCATAAACTAAAACAATATAATCAATATTAATCATGTGAAAGTCAAAAAACAAATCAATGAGAGGAAAAGGGAAAACCCAATTGGCCGTCCAAAATAGAATAGATTACCCATTACCCACAGTCCACCGCAAACCTTTGATCAGAATAGAATGAGCATCTAAAATAGCTTTCCAAGCAAGAGAATATGAAGCCTTATTCTTAACATAAAGGAAACAATCCTTCTTTCAATATTTTACAATTTGAGACTACCAGTTGGAATTATCAGATAAATAGATCCAACCAAGTTAGCTAGAACAGCCTTATTAAAATGAGTAGTTGAACGAACCCCAAGGCCTCCCATGTGGGGACTTTATTCCCATTACCGTAGAAAAAACGTCTGCTGCAGTTGTTTATTTCCTTACTAACTTCCTTAGGGCATTTAAAACAAGAAAGAGTATGGTTAGGAATCGCAAAGACACTAGCCTTAATTAAGGTAAGTATGCCAACTCTAGACAAAGTTTGGGCATTCCAACCAGCAAACTTATTTCGGATTATGCCTCTCATGAGTTTAGCATTGTCTGGATCTTTCAAGAAAACAATGTTGTGAATGCCAAGATACCGGCCCAAAGTAGTTTATGTTGGATCTGGAGGAGGTTAGAAAGGATAGTTCTGGCTCTAGTAGGAACATTAGCAAAGAAGTAAACCGTGGATTTATGTAAGTTAATTTTTTGCCCTGAGACTTTAGAGAAATTTTCGAGTAAATTGTTAATGTTATTTGCAGCCTTCGAGGTAGCTCTCTCAAAAATAAGACGGTCATCTACAAAAACTAGATTAGATGAAAACCCACGTTTCTTGGGAGAGACATGGCAAGATTGTTAAAGGTCTCAGCCTATTAATTAAGATTTTTGTAATTAATTTATAAGAGACATTACATAAACTAATAGGACAAAACTAGTTAACTGACTCAGGTAAATTAACTTTTGGAGTTAATTGCGCATACAACAATTTGTTTCAAAATCCTTAAATTTTCTTAGAGCATACTCAACATTTGCTTTACCTCCACCCATTAAAATTGAGGCAATGCTCCTCTAAACAAATGGAGTTTTGACACTAGTCAAATTCCCATTTGATGTGGAGAGGAGCTCCTCCTCAGTTAGTGCTTACAATAAACCTGTGCTGAATCATTTGTACTTTTAGTACTTGCTTTGTACATCATATAGAGAATCCTAGGGCCTCCTTGATTGACATCACAGTCTTTGCGATAATATTGTGCATAACGAGCACTAGTTGATTAGAAGGCTCACGTTCATCATTTGGTGATTTAGCAATAACGTGGAAGGCAATGGTCAAAAGACTTCCACCAGTTTCGTCCCGGTGGATCGGTCTGTCAGGAAGGATAGAAAACCCTGAGGGAAAGATAGGTATGTGGTCTGGCCATTCATCCTTCATCAACTTGTTCTCGGCATGCTTATAATCAAAGGGAGCATAAACTATGTATGAGCCTGTCGAGGCTGTATAACTCTCTTGCATGTACAATGCTTTAATCTTCTTTGTTTCATCCTATACAAATAAAATCAAGCAATTCTATATTAAGCTTAAATGTATTTAAAAGGGGAAGGGAAAAAAAACCTAGAATTTATCTGCAACTCACATTAATGGCTCGCAATATAGAAATCCCATTTTCTGGGTTGTTGCCGTTGCTTATATAAGCATGTTCATCGAATCTATGATCGCGTCCATAGATATCCCACTGTTTTATATACACAAGTTAAATGGAAGACATGATCGATCTCTTTCTGATAGATGTTAATGAAAGGATTATAGTTAAAGTATGTGTCTAGGATTGGATTGAATAACCCACTAAAGTCAAGCCATGTTGAATGAAGAAATTATGAAGGCAAACCTTCAAATTTTGTCAAGTTGAAGGTAAGATTGATTAGTCATGAATGAGATTTATCCTTACAATCCCAGAAAAATGAAAAAACTTTCATCTCAGCCTTCATTTATTACTTCAGCATACCTTGAATGTTATGAGTTATCCAATCTAATCCTAGGCACCAACGTAATCTTTATGTACGCTTTAAGAGCTACTTGCATGCTCCTCTTTTTTCTTTTTTTTATAAAGAAAACATTGCATATTCAAAATTCAGAAAACATACCTGTCTCCGAAATTTGACATCACGAAGTAAACTAAATACTTGTTTACTTGGGGCTGGAAGGTGGACGGAAGTTGCGAACACTGTGGTGGTACCTAGAATCCTCCCATGGTCATCTGTGCTACTCTTTGTCGATATCATTATATCAGCACCCGACACTGGAAATGGCATCCATTTGTTCTCTCTTGAAGCACTGATGTCCATGAAAAACCTTTTTACCATTCTCTCCGAAAACTTCAAGAAGAATGTTCTTTGAGGTTGCGGTATAATCACTAATCAAAATAAGGGGCAAAAGCTTAGCTATTTAATTAGTGCATCTAAATCCAAGTCGATCCATGTAATGAAAAGAAAAATTTCAAATATAGTTCACTTGATTTTATCAAGATGCATGAAACAAATTAATTGGGATTTAATTAATTAATTACCGCCACGATCGGTAGGACTGTTTGGAGCCCTTACAGTTGCAGACCATTGAAAATGCTGAATTAAAGTGTTCACCCAACGCTTTGCACAGAATGCAAAACCAGAAGCAACCAGCGGCTGAAAAAAATGATGAACCAGTCTGTTATCCACCACCGCATGTTCCACCCATATAACCTAGCATATGAACAAAAATTAATTGCATTAGTTATTGATAATTAATTAACTATGCTTTTCTCAACCATGCTAATTAACATAAGTATATCTAGTAACCTTAGAGCATCCATTTGGCATTTCTTCAATCAAACAGCCTGATGGTCGTCTTCGAAAGTTTCTTGATGGAAATTGTGGCAACGTTTCCGGGGACACATCAACAACTCCCCACAAGCCACTGCCTAGCTTTTTACAAAACCTTGCAAAAGAACTTTCTCTTGTTGGAACAAGTGGTGATGGGGCATGAAACTCAGCAGTCATCTGGAAACAACAATAACCTGGGAATTAACTTTATGGTACACCATGGTTATTATAAGAAGAATTAATGCTAGTGTCAGCCATAATTAGTGTGGGACTCACAGTGGATCCCACATCAAATTGTGTGTAGTCACCACGCGTTGACAACTGCGCTTAGCAAAACTATAATGCACTTTGTCATAATTATCTCATGATAGGAGGATGAAGCATATACACAACATTTATAGTTGGATGAAACATAGGTTCCTATTTATATATATTACCAGTTGGAGAGTTCCATCGTAGTGTCTTTCCACTCCTGTTGATGCCAAAACTCCCACTAGCATTGCTTTAGAGACAATATTGGAAAAGGCAAGTGACCATTGCTCCTGATTATCAATCAAAATATAAGCAATCAATTGATAATATCTCATGTTTTTCTTTTATAGAAAATGATTAAAAAAAGTCCTTACACAATACAAAATGTTAAAACGGTCCAGGCCCTCCAAAATTGGGCAAACCAGTCCAGTCACTATCCAAAAGTTACATGAAATAACTCTTATGTCACTGGACCGGTTTGTCCACTTTTTGAGGGGCTGAACTATTTTGTCTTGGTTAACGCCTATTTGTCCTTATATGGTAAAAACCCTTTTTTTTCCTTTTCAAACTTGTTTCATAGAAAAACACTAAATAAGTTTAATCAAAAGAGAACCTACCAAATCCATCAAAAGTTCAATAATGCTGATAGGCCTCGCTTCAAAGTACTCAACCGCTCGTGAAGATTCAGAACTAACTGCAAGAACTGGTTCAAGTTCATGAGAGTTGTCAACATCCAAGCTTGGGGGCGATTGACATTCTCTCACCTTAACCACTCTCATATACTCGATGTCACTTAGCATTTCAGTATTGCTTGCCATGTCAACTTGCCAAAGAGGCTCTTGAGCAAAAGCCATGCTTGAAAGCTCTTCCATTGCGTTAGAAGCTCGTTCGCTGATTTTGATTGTGCTCACATCAGCATCTGGAGAGGCTGACATGAGTAGGCCACTGCCTCTTTCATCAGTATCAAAATTGCTTCCAAGAATTGGTTGTGACCCCAAATCTGTGAGTTGCACTCTTGTTGAAAAGCCTTGAGGGGACGCAGTGGGTTGAGGCAAGTCACTACGATCTAAATCATTTTCTGGATTGCTATCTATCTGAAAATTAGCCAAAAAGAAGAAGATATTGAGTTTTATAAAAATATAAATAAAAAAATAATTAAAATAAAATGAAACTCAAAATCCATGAGAAGTAAGAGTGAGGTTAACATGGCACAAATTCAAAGTAGATCAAGATTATACTATAATATTTTCCACATTCTTCACATCCGATAATCCCAGCAAAAAAAACGAAAGAAGGTGTACAAATATTGCCCACAAATATATGAAAAAACATGTAATTCTGTTCAGTCACAATCCCCATTACATTTTTCTTGATTACCTTTAAATCGACCCATAGATCTAACCCGGATTCACAGTAACCCTCTACCTTAGTAATCTTCCCAGCTGATCGTGCACACACTTCCATTACTCTGAAAAAATCAAAACCAAAACCAAAACCATAAAAGCCATTAGAATGATGACGACATCAACTAAAACTTCACAAAATACCTAGAGAAGCGATCATCACGAGAAAGACAGGCAATGCATGCACTACTACAATATTGAGCTATAGTCACCATTTTCTTTCTAAGTAGTAAGCCCACTAACCAACTAAAATTGATGGCTAAAGGCCTTAGCAACTATACAGTTACTAAAACCATGTTGGTTGTTAGTGTTGGGGTGGCTTAAGGGCTTAAGAAACTAATCTTAGCTATGGTGGGAATGATTTCTAAGACCTAACAATGATGTAGACTTATGCCATAGCAACTAAACCCTTCCGTTGGTTTGTTGGTGGGTTATAGATAAAAACTGGAGCCACTTATTCTATTAGTTGAAAGCATTGATATTTCCATTATTTTGGGTTTTGTGTAATTTTAATTAGCATTATTCAATTAGTCTAATTAATAAACAAAGAGAAAGATACAAATGAAAGACAAGTAAGCACACGAACAGAGAGAATCGAACAAAGCTTTCTCTGATTTTCTTCAATGTTACAATTTACAATTTAGAAGTGAGACTGAGAGCTTTAATAGCTTGATTATCTCTACACTAATTCATAAACAGAATGAGTAACAATCTAACAGCTAAACGGTCACTCTTACCTCCCCAAGAAGAATTTTTTCCATTCACCTCTTACAAGAGCATGAATACGAGCATGAATACATGGAAGGCATGCCTCTGCCCCTGAGAGCATCTATTAACCGCATCTGCCCTACATAAACATAAAACACAAATAAATCCTCAAAATAAAGAAACACAAAATACCCACTAAAAAACCAAAGAAATTTATGATTTTGGCAGAGATAGTGAATTCATAGACGAACAAGAAATCTCATTAAATTACCTTTCAAACAGATTCAATCTGCCACCATACATTTTATTTCTACAACCAGTCAAACGAAAAAATGAGCCACTAAGCAAAAATCATTCAAATCAAAGATTTGTAAGAGACAAAACACAGATCTAGCCCAAACCAGACAATGGGTTAGATTTACAAACACAGTACCAAGAATTAAATTTAAAACTAGACCAAGAAATCCAGACCCAATACCAAAAAAAAAAAAAAAAGACGAGAATAAGGAGAGGGGAGGAAGAAGAGATAGAGGAGCCATGGAAGAGAAAGAGAGGAAAAACAAAAAAGGTGCGGCGGCTGCTAATGAAAAAAAGCTACCATCTCAACCCAAAACCCCAGCAACCCACCTCATCTTCTTCCCCTCCAAGCAAAAAAACCCCAACCTTATCTCCACGCTTTGTCATCTCCACAGCCGTAAAAAATCTAACACCCAGATTTCCCACCAGTTATCTCCTCCAGCAAAAGAAAACCAAACACCCAACTTCCTTCCCCACCAAAACACAACCCAATATTACAATCCCACTATTCACATCCATAGAGCAAAGAGAGAGAGAGGGGTGGATGTAGCATCGACGTCCCAAGCGTCATCGCCGAACCCAAATACCAACTCAAGGCCGCCGAAATCCCAAGCCCTCAGATCTTGATATAATTTAAGAGAGAGAAAGAGAGAAAGGTGTTAGATGGAAAAGCTTACACTTTTGACCAAAAACTTCGATAAAAAAGGACTTGCAGAGAAGGTAGACGAAGAAGAAGGTAGAAGAATGGTCTCTGCCAAAATGAAAAAGAAAGGAGAAGAATGATCGAGAGAAAAAATAAAGAAAAAATAGATTTTCTATTTAAACCCCATATTTCTCTTAATTCACCTTATTTTCTAAGTTCACCCTAACTTTTAATTTAAAATTTCACAATTTTTAAGAAAACCTCTCTATCTTACCAAATTATCCTTAAATACACCACAAGCTGAAAAAATAAGAAACAAAAGAGATTTTCTATTTAAACCCCATAATTTTCTTTGTTCACCTTCATACTTAAATCATTAAATAATATTAGCAGAAAGTACCGGAATATGATTCTTTACATCAAAGAATAATGTCATCGATCTAAGGCAGAAAAATATGGAGCTTGGGACATTCTTTTCGGAGTTCGACGATTCTCATCCGTCCTTGAGCTTATTGGTGAAGCTTGTGCTCTAACAATCGAATTCTTTCACTACTTATTTTGTTCTGTAGAAACAAAATATTAGGATCATAATATAGTTTTTGTATACATTATAGAGGAAAAGTGATACAATTAGTTTGGAGTTTGATGCAGAAGTTAGATTGATTGGCAATCAAGCAATTTGGAGGGTAATTAGAAACTGAGAAGCCACATAAGCCATAACTGCGAAACTTCTTTTGCCTACTCAACAGCAGCCATACTTATTTAATATATTAGTATTGGCTGTGAAACTAATACTGGAATTGTGGAAAAAGAAGTACCCAATACCCAACGCTGATATAACTGCGAAAAGAAACTAATATTAAAGCTATATCAGTATTATAGTGACTTATTTATATTAAACTACCCAATACCCAATATAAGTATGGCTGCTTCTTTTGCCTACTCAACAGATTATGTCACTTATGGAATTCAAGCTACCCAATACTGGAATTCCATAAGTGACAATAATATAATTGTTCGCAGCAGAAAAAAAAAACAAACAAGTGAGAAATAGTTGAACTGAACCCTACCTGAACTGGGTTTTTGGGCAGTTCATCGATCCCGTGGTTGCAGTTCATCGAATACATTGAATTCATCTTCAATAGGTTTTTGGGCTTCTAGAGCTAGTGCACTATGGAGGTGAATGGGTCTGAGAGACCCAACGAGTTGTAAGTGTTGGAGTTTCTGAAGAAGAGTTTGTACTTTTCTAAAACTTAATATGAAGAGTGGTGGGGTGTGTGGGGTGTGTGTATAGATGTACTATGGTTAAGTATTAAGTTGGATGATCTTTTTTGTCTTTTTACACAATAATAAAACTTATAGCTTAATGATTTAAGTATTAAGGTGAACTAAGAGAAGTGTGGGGCTTAAATAGAAAATCTCAAGAAAAATGATGTAATTAAATTTCTTAACTTTTGAAAAAAAAAACATAATACACGTTTGATAACCATTTTAATTTTCGAGTGCTGCTATTTCCACCCCATGTCCTATTTCTCTACCGCCTTATCTTTAAAATTTTAAAGACAAATTTATCCTTTTATAAAATGACTTTTAAAGACTTAGGAAAAAAATATTTAATATTTAATATGAAATTAAAAATAATGAACTTAAATGTAAAATGTAAAATTTAAATATTAAAAAAAAAACTTTAACAAAGGGAAAAGCTTTAAAATTAAAAAAGCATCTCTAATTTTTCATAAAAATAAAAAATCATCCCCAGACTTCACCTTCTTCCCTAATCCATCTCATTCTTTCTCTCTCCTCCCATCTCTCTCTTCGAATGAACCCATTCATCCCTAACAGCCCTCTCCAAACCCTAGCACCCCACCATCTCCTCACCGCCACCCACCCCTAGACCTGGCAAACGGGTCGTTTTAACGGGTTTCGGGTCGTGTTCGTGTTAACCCGTTAACTTAACGGGTTGACACGACACGACCCGTTAAGCTAACGGGTGAGAAATAACAGACCCAAACACGACCCGTGACAATTCGCGAATGACCCGACACGACCCGTTAAGAATAAACCATAAAAAAACTATCACCCAACCAGCCAGCAACCCCCCTCTGCCATTTTTCTCCCGATTTTGATCTTTCCTAAACACCATCCAGAAGTCCACAAGTTTAGGATTACTCTTGCATAAAGATAAAATAAGAGAATCAAAATAATTGTTGATTAGATTATTTTTATATAAAAAAACAGAGAGAGGGAGAGAAGAAGAGAAGAAAAAAATGGAGAGAAGAAGAATAAGAAGAAGTAGAGAAGAAAAACAATGGAGAGAAGAACAAGAAGAAGAAAAGGAAAAAATGGACAATTTCCGAACAGGGAGAAGAAAAGGAAAAAAGTGAGAGATTGAGAGATGTACAGAAGAGAAAAAAAAAAAGAGGGGGAGAAGATGAGACTGACGACGGAGAGAGGAAGTGAAATGAAGAAAAAATAATATTAAACAAAGAGAGAGAGATGGAGTTTGTAGATAAGGAAAAGAAGAAAGAATAAAAAAAAAGAAAAAAAGGCATGTGTCTTTGTCTGTTGGTGTTGGGGATTTAATATATATAATTTAAAATATTTTCAAAAATTACAAAATTACCCTTCTTAACGGGTGGTAACGGGTTCACTCGTTTTCGACCCGACACGACCCGTTAGCTTAACGGGTGGCTAACGGGTTCACCCGTTTTCAACCCGACCCATTAAGCTCAACCCAAATACTGATAATTTTGTTCGAATTCGTGTCGTGTTAACGGGTCGTGTGCAATATTGCCAGGTCTACCCACCCCCACCCCCACCCTCCCCATCGACCCGATCTCAGCCTCTCTCTCTCTCTCTGCAAGTTCTTGTTACCCGCTATTGGATTTTTTGTTTTGATCAAAGTGGGCTTTCATTAACGAAGAGGACTGAGACTGTACAAAATTAGGTTTCCAAAAAGGAAAACCACGCGAGCACTAACACCCACCAAAAAAAAAATGTAAAACTAAAGTACAAAGAAACTGAAATACAAGGAAACAAATTTGTTACCCGCCATTGGATTTGTGATGCAATGTATATGGTTTTCAACTCTTCCCAAATTTGAAGTTAGTTTTAATTCCTCAGTTTCTATCTACACAAACAACTCCCAAACTCGTGTTCTGTATTTAAATTCATACATTGATTATGGATGATTTACAAAAACAATAATGAGATGCACCATAAAGGGCATATTAGGAATAATGGTGGGTGGAAAAATGGGATTATGTTTTTTCAAATTTATATGTGGGTGGGAAGATAAGGTGGGTGGGAAAATAGGACAGGTGGGTGGAAATAACAGCACTCTTAATTTTTTGTGCTAGAGAATAGAAGAAAAAGAGGGAGAATGATAGTGGAGATGAGATTGAGAGGAGATGATGGGAGGGAGGAGTAACAAAAGTGAAAACAAAACTAAAAACTGAAATATATTTAAAATTGTTTTCACTTTTGTTACTCATTCCTCTAATTCTCCCCTCTCATCTTCACTATCATTTTTCTTTATATTCTAGCACAAAAAATAAAAAATAAAAACTAAAATTAAAATTGAAATGATTATCAAATGGGAATAAATAATACTTTTTTTTCATACCTTTTTTTTTAAATTATTATACACAATCACAACAATTCTACAGAAAGTTTACCAAACACTATGATATTGTTTTTTATATTCACAGCACTTTTACAAATATAGATTACCAAACACTTAGTTGCTTCACTTCACATCTGTTTATTCTCGCAGCACAGCAAAATCAGTTTTTTTTTAAAGCACAACAATGCCAAACTAGCCCTTGTTAGACATATAGATGTCTATCTCATTAAAGTGTGGTCTTATTATCATCAAAGGATTCTAAGACTTGATATCAATTAGGAGTTCAAGAGCAACTAAACTTGCAGCTCTATTTAAGTTGGTGTTTTAAGGTTAATATAAGAGCTAGAATGATTCCTATTTGTTTGTGGTTTAGAAGTTATAAACCTAATGCAATAAGGATTTCTTAAGAGTTTTTTGATGGGCAAGACTCTTAGGTAGATGCATATAAATACAAGTGCCCCTGCTCAACCGATCAAGCTAACCCACACAAAAGAATTCACCCTATCTAGAATGAGTGTATGAAAGGATCGGATTAAGGAGATGTGCTCTTGTATATTCTTGATGTGTTTTCTATCATGTGTAGTCATTATAGTTTACATGTGGTATCAGAGCCTAGGCTGCACGTTTTAGAACCAAAAGCAATCGCCCACCTTTTCTGCCGCAGCAATTGGCTGATAAAATATCTCCTACCTAAAGATCCATTTCCCCATAAGTATCCCCCAACCCAACTTGTTTCTTGCCCATGTCGATAGCCAGATACAAAAGTATGGATCGTGAATAGTGTTCGACCTTGAATCAATTCTCTTCTGATGCTTCCTGACTAAGTCTCCATATTTGATTTTGGGGTATGATGTTTTTTTTATTGAATATGAGTTAGTTGCATAAATTTTCGCTGCTTTTGAGTAGACTATAAACCATGACATGCTTTCAAGTTTTATATTTCAGTTTTAATGGCTACGTTGAATTAACTATAAAGTTTTTAGAAAGAATGGGCAAACTGCTGTTGTTATCATATTGATGTGCTTATTTTAAAGAAATTGCTAAAGAAAGACAAGCATAAATTGTAGTAGCAATTAATAAGGACTAGTGTGAATTAATCACTCTTTGAATAAGTTTTTATCCTAAATAATTGACAAGTTTCATGAACAAAGACTTGTGCCATGTTTCAATCCAAAGCCATGGTTTTTTCTCTTATTAATTTGGTATTTTGCCTTTTTCCATGACTGAAGTTTTTGTTAATTGAATGTCATCATGTTTCGCGGATAGCTTTCCAACATCATAAAGAATACATGTGTACATATTCAAATCTGGAGGCAATTATCTTCTCCAAGCATGATAGAGAATTAAGTGTCGGAACACACACACACACACACACACACATATATATATATTAAAACTAGAATAATTGCATATATTTGATCATTAGTAATAGAAACATGTAGTGTTAAACAAATTGCATATCTTATTTGATAAGGTATGATCAGGGGTATAACGTTTTTTTTTTTGCTTGATCATGCTTGAAAGGCTATTGATCAAAAAATTGAGATTTTGAATATTGCATTAGTTAAGCGAGCCAAAACAGCTTAACTAATGCAGATGCAGTTTCCAATCTAAAGATTGATAAAGAATTGCATCACAACTAGTAGCCTTTTGTACTATTTTCATCCACAAATGAAAAGAATACAAATTGATGACATATGGAACAACATGGAGAAAGGGTTTGTGTAAGCTAACATGAACTTTCTTGATCCACAGATGAGAAATTTTCCTGTATAAGAAGTTTATTCAGACCTAATATTCATCTAGTATTTTGGAACATGTTTAACTTATGACCCACAAGTGTAAGTTAATAGTGTTTAAGTAAAGCTTCCTGGGGAAAGTTTATCCACGTATATTAATGGTGGAGTGACCCAAAAAGATAACACATGTGAATTAATATAAGAATTTCTCTGTATGTGTGAGAATATAACCTACGAAAGAAATTCGTATATCAACTATTTTGTGTGAGAATGTGAAGGTAAAAAGTCCCACATTGGAAAGTTGAGAAACCTAGCAATGACTTATAAGGAGTTGAGCTACTCCCCCCATTGCCAATTGGTTTTGGAGTGGAACCTCAACTTTCTTCATGGTATCAGAGCCAGGTTAGCCCACGTGTGAAAGCCCAAAGGCCACACCTGCTCCACGTCACCCAATATGTGTTGTCCACGTGTTAGGCTTGAAATTTCGCCACACGTGCGGGGGCGTGTGAGAATGTGAATGCAAAAAGTTCTACATTGGAAAGTTGAAAAACCTAGCAGGGGTTTATAAGGAGTTGAGCTACTCCCCCCATTGCCAATTGGTTTTGGGGTGGAACCTCAACTTTTTTCATTTTGGTGATCACTAAAAACATGTTTGATTCTCAACCCACCGGCGTGAATCAATAATGTACATATATTTAAGCTTTATGGAACAACTTATTTAGATATGTTTGTGTTTAAAAACTTTTGGAATGTCACAATGAACCTTAACTCCACTAGGCACATATATAGTTTTGTTTTGTTATAAGAATTGCAATACATGTCCTATTTATCATTTTGATAAATCTCACGTGTTTGAGTTGTTGATGATAATTTATTCATAGTGATCTTAAATAGTCATAAAAGTTATTTTCATGACTCAAGAAAATATAATTTTGGTTGATCACATAAAGGGAAACGTGAGCTATTGGAACTTTCTTGCTTGGCTATATTGTTTGTTTATGTATGGACAAGTTTGATACTTGGCTGCCTTTTGTATGCATTTAAGTAAACGTTTTGTAGCATCGGTGCAACTTCACATGTAAAGGGATTGATCCGTAGGTGAGATGGATTAAACCATGTACATTTGGACTAATCCACAAGTGTTAAAAGTATTAATATTATTTAATGGATTGAATAATGTAAAGTTGGATTAATCCATAAGGATGTGTTCTTCATAAAATAAATTAGCTATTTTGTAAGGTCTGTAATAATTTTGGTGTGTTGCTGCATGTGTTTTGAGTCATAACTACTGTTATAGTTGACACTTTCAGTTTGAATCTCAAGCATAAAGAGAAATTTGTTTTGTGGATGTAAGTTTACATGATTTACAAGTATTAATTTGCAAATGTATCACTTGCATTTAAGGAGCGTCTCAATTTGTTGCCATGAATATTGCATCACAGTTTTTCAATTTCTAGTTTTATAAATGTTTAAATATATGTCATGTGATATAGAATGCATGCTTATTATTAAGAAAGATGATCTAAATACCCAAGGAAGGATAATATTTTGAATGATCACCTAAATAGACTTGGACTTTTGCATGGCAAATTTTGGATAAAGTTTTGTTATAACTTGAAGAAAAGGTCATGCAATATGAACCTTAGATAATGTTTTAAAGATGTTGTATTACTATTATTTCTTAATTGAATGAGTCGCATGGATCAAATTGCACTTTTGATTAAGGTTCACTAATTTTGGTTTGAATCAAAAGTGGCACATTGCAATATAAAATACTCAAGATACGAACGATCTTGATTGCTCAAAGGTGTTTAAACTTGATAAAGTTATATTTATATTTTGGCTTTGTGATATGGTATTTATTGCTTCGTTTCCACCTATATGACACTCAATGTTGTATGATGTTTAGAATGCATAAGGTAGTCAAATTTCTTGAAATGTATACTAGCATTCATAAATTTATAGTTGACAATTTTTCAGTTTTGAACTACACTACCATGTCATCTGTTAGAGTGAAGTTGTAATTCGGATTAACAAATGACAAAATTAGGCAAGAAGGATGATTTTCTAAGGTTTCTGTAGGCGCTGATTTCATGAAAATATGTTGAGAATTGAATTTTTTGTGAATTTATAAAATTGAAACATATGCACATGAATTTTCCTGACAGTTTCTGCATTATGTATAAAGATTGTTGAATGACTCATCTAAAGATCTTTAAGTGGCCTGAATTTTTGGTATGTTAAGCATATACGTGTCTTCTTGAATTCTGAAAAGTTTCGTGATTATTGGATATAGATTTTATTTGTGAGAATTTTATTAGTGATCTGTGTTCAAGAAAAGTATGTGCTGACAGATTTTCTGAGTAACCTTGTAGATCAATTTTAAACCTTTTAAACGACTCTATAATTTTTTTGTATGAAGATTAATGTCTCTAGTTTATTCCCATGGAATTTGATGCTAATCCAACTTATAAATTAATTATGGTAAATTCTCAAGTAATCACATATCATTGCTGAAAATTTATTGATAGTTTTGTGCCTTTAGGCTTATACTGTGAAGTATATTAGGAGTATGCCTTGAAAGTTCTTTTACACCATTTTGTCACAGTGTTTCTAATCATAAGGTTATTGGTGCACTATATATTGAAGTAGTAAAGTAGTGAGTTTTTGCCCAAGTGGGAGAAGTGATGTAAAGTTTTGGACTTCACACTCAATACCTTATTATCTTGTATTTTGATAAAGCTCATAAAGGTTTTGGAGCATACTTAGAACTATTTTTTGGTTGTTGACACATTGAAGTTACATCTAAGTGTTGGTTTTATGCATCTATATGTTTATGACTAATGTTTGAATGACTGGCTGTTTCGTTTTTGGCTACTAAGGTTCTTACAATGGTTACAGTTTTTACCTTGTATTGGTTAAAGAAAATTTAATTGATATTTAAAGTACAAAGTGAATAAAGTTTAATGCATTCATTACGGTTTTGTTATTTCTCAACTAAGTCCAATATGCATGACATGTTATATGTTTTTCAAGATATGTGTTAGTAAAGTGCTATTTTGAGAAATAAATTGAAGGAACTAAAGTTGAGGCCTAATCCTGAGATTTCAGTGAAAATAATATGATTATTCTATCGTCATTTCTTGATACATGTTTTGACTGCAAAATACGTGTTTGATGAGTGGGAGCATTCAATGATCTTCTTTGTTGCCTGCATTTAGTTTTGACTGTTCATGATTAATCACTTAATGTTCCAGTTCTTCATTAAGGGTTTTAAGGCTAATACGAACAACGATTGTTTGGATGTGTTACTTGTTCTTGTTAATTCATATTTTCAGTTAACAGTGGTTAATCAATGACTTTTACCTTTCATTGAATTTATGATTACTAATAAGCATTAAGGTTTTTGTTTCAAGCTTGTAAGGTAGAAGGTAAATGAAAGGAAATTGCATTGGTTCATTGATTTACTGTATGAGGTTATTCCCAAAAGTGTTAATGGGAAATTTGATACGATTTTGGTTATGCCATTCATTTTTTATATACAAAATCAGTGGGAGCTGAGTGTTAGTCCACTTAATTTCATTATTTTCTTAGAGACAGTTCAATTATTTTGTTTGCTACTGTTTGGTTAAGTTCTTTTAATAAATTATGTAACTTTAGTTTTATGTTTATTACTCTTGACAAATGAATCTAGTTACATGTCATCATGCAGTATAGCTAGCTACAGTCACTACATAAGACATGAATTCATACCAAAGTCATTAAGGAGAGATCTTGGTAATCTCTTAAAGGAGGGCGCATGAATGAAAGTGACCTTTGTAAACACAAATTAAGTTTGGTCATGGTCATTCTGCATTCTATGTAACATCCCGACCCAAAAATAAAGAAATTAAATGAATTAAATAAAGAAATTTGAATTTATTAATAATTTTTGGAAATGTAAAGAATATTAAAATATTAAATAATTAATGAAGAGCAAAAAGGTCAATTCCATGTTCGGTTAAGATTTTGGCGAAGCGAGCTGCATCATTAGGTCGGGCTCGTCGATACGAGTTCGTGGGTATATTGTGGGCTCGAATCAGAGTTGTAACGAAGAAATGGCGATGAAAAGAAGTTCAGTGGCACAACCGTAAATATTTCAAATTTCAGTTTTATAAACACAGAAATTTTCCTTCGGGTTCGCGAGTAGCCAACTTCATATCGCGTTTCTCTCCACTCCGACCTCCATTTCAGGCAATACCGGTGGCAAACGAACCACCACACTTCCCTCTACCAGTCCCTGCCCTTCGCCGCCTCAATCCGCTGCCATGGTCGCCGGAATCAGCCCCGAAACAGGCGATTTCGGGGAGTTTTTCTAAAACTTTGGCCCCTTCGTTCTCCCTCCTCCGGCCACCAATTCAGTCGAGTAAGGTATGCTTTTCCGCATATTTTTCATGCTCTAGCTGATGGTTGGATAGGTTTTGAACGATTTGTAGCGTAGGTAACCCGATCCGTGAGTCAAAGTTTGGCCGATTTTGAGGTTGAGTTTTGGGCAACTTGTGGTCCAAATTGGACGTTCCCGTAGTTGAAGAAAGTGTTCAGGAGGTCGAGAACTAGTTGTAGGCGGAAGGGTGGCCCTGGGTTTAGAGATTTTTCGGTCGCTAGATTCGCTTTGGACACCCAATCTGTCCGGCGCGTGAACAGTGTGGTGAGGCCACATTGTGTTCCAATACGATCCCCTTGTTGTCACGAGCGCGTAGGTGTGCTCAGATTCCAATTCGGATGTCGTTTGACTATCGATCGGATTTACGCCTATTGCGCGTTATCCGGGTTCGATATGTTCGGACCGTCGGATCAATCCCAATTCTTTGTATGTTGTCCCCCGTATTCCTAGCATCGTGTAGGAATTGACGGATCGTAATTCGGAATCCCGGATGCTCCGGATCATTGACTTAAAAGTTAGGTTAAACCGTAATCGTGCGATCGTGAGAAATCCGACCGTCCGATCGAGACCAAACTTTCAGGATGTGTTCCTTAAGCCGTAGTGAACCTGTAGGAACTTTCGGATGTAAGTTTGGGGGTCATGGGGGACCCACGGGTCCGGTTTGACCTGTTTGACCAACTTTGACTAGGTTTGACTAGAGGTGTCAAACGGGACGGGTTGGCCCAGCACGGCACAAGCCCAGCCCGTTTAAATGAGGCACGCCACGAGCAAGATTATTAAATGGGCCGGGTCGGCACGACACGAAAGCTTGGGCCGGGCCGGGATATAAAAATGAGGTCTAGTGAACCGGGCCAGCCCGTGGCCCGACATGAGCCGGGCTTCGCACGAGCCCGCTTCAAGCACGGCAGGAGCCCGAGCCCGAGCCCAAGCACAACCAGAGCCCAAGCCCGCTAAACTTTTTTTTTTCCTCAAAAGTCATTGTCATGACTCATGCCATTGATTGGAGCGCTGCACACGGGTGGGTGAAGAGAAAATAGAATTGAACTTGAAGCGTCAAAACTCAAAACTCGAAGCGTGAGGAGGAGAGGAGCCGTGTGAAGAAGCGATGAAAACAAAGCATCGTCTCCTCCTCTTCCTCTCAGTTTCTGCATCTCCTCTTTCTCTTCCAACAACATATCATAAATCCCCAATTATAAAAACCCTAGATCTGTTATGTGTTGTAAGATCCATGTTGCATCTCCTCTTCTGCTTGCAAACGATCAGCAAAGACCAATCCTTTTGCTCCGGTACTGTTGCAAGACTGGTATTTAGCTTCTCACGAGCTTCCTATCTTTCTACAAGTGAATTTCTTCCTCTATTTGTTAAAATTGCTGATGTGGTAAGAGTGGAACCTTTGGTTAACGTCATTTTAATTTCTCTATGATTGTGCCCTTTTGTTCTTCAGTGCATGCTTGGAAGATTGGAGGCACCAAGCGTTAGACTTTCGGGAATCTTATTAATTATCTCCATCGGAATACTATTAACAGGTATTAAGCTTTGGCTTATAATCGTTTATTTCATTATACATATATCTGCCATCGGAATACTTTCAATGTCTTTTTTCTTTTAGATATCATGGCAATGCAGTAATTGTACATATATCTGCCATCGCAATATATGAGTTTTCAGTAATCTTTAAAGAATGACTGATGTTTATTTCTTATTTCTTATTTCTTTTAGCTTTGGCTTATAATAGTTTCATCTTCTCCTCAAACCTTTGAAGAATGACTGATGTTGTGCCTCATAATCCAGAGCACTGACAAATATGATGTTTTTTAAAATTGAAGATGCTTTCTATGTTTTTTTTGTTTTTTTATACTCCTTATAGTCTGGATTTAATGAGTTTTCAGTAATCTCCTCTTCTCCTAAACATTAGAAGAATGACTGATGTTATGCTCCATCATCCACGGCAGTCACAAATTTGATATTCTTTTGGAGTGTGTGTGTGGTATGTATCGTAACGGTGTGAGATAGAGGATTCGCTTACAGGTTTTACTTGTGGTGGCTTAGATTGTGAACACTATTATGTGCAATTAAAAGTAAAACTGCAGGATGCTACTCGTGTTTATCCTGTCAGACGAAACTGGGAGATTTTTTTTTTGGTCAAAGAAACTGGTAGATTGATATGAAGTTTTTTACTTATGTATGAATTGAATATTGTATTGACTTGAAGTCTAAAATTTACCCATATGTTGTAAAATGGGAATTCAAATCTAACAGCTGCATCCTTTATATATGTACTTTGTTCGCATATTTCCACATAAATTCTCCACTACATCCTTTAAATCTAACAGCTCACAACATAGCTTTCTAATTTCCTGCATGCATAATATATATGTATATGTTATAGGAGTGACGGCAACAATAACAATAATGATAACAATTGCTTATTGAAAAAATACAACAGAAGCAGGGAAAGACAAACCTGAACTAAACCTCTGCTCTCAGTTAGTTTTTTTATTGTTCTTTTAAGTTTTGTTTTTTATTGTGCTTTAGTTCAAGCTTTGTTCTCTTTATTTCTCTTGTCAGTCTTTTTGTTTTTCATCATCGAGGTTTCCTTTTGGCCTGCTGTTTTTGAGGTGTTAGTTTAGTTTCCTTTTCTGTTCTAGTGTGTTTTCTTTTATTTTCTGCATTTTGTGTGATTTCGTTTTTTTTTGCCTCTCTGTGTTTTCTTTTCTTTTCTTTTCTAGTGTGTTTTATTGTTAGTTTTTGGTTATCTTCTTTTTTGCTACTTTTTAGGTTTCTATTTGCTAGCTCTTAATTTAATTTCCCTTTAACTTACCTTTCTTGCTCTGCAAATTTGATTTTACATGACATGAATCAGAAATTGATTTCTGTTTTGCTGATGTGCGTATTTTTAATGCAGCCAACATTCGATGTGTGCATTTTTAACAAGCATTTGAGGGCGTGAAATTCTATTGGTGATTCTCGCTATCACAAAGGGAGGTATTTTTTTTTCCTGTTAATGGATCCCCGAGATTATATTGATTTTGGTGAGTATTATGATAATAATTTTGAATATCTTAATCATGATGATATGCCTAATCATGAAAATAACTCAACCCCTAATGATGTGGAGCAACCTATGCATCTTTGATATGCCTCTCGAACCAAACACTCAAGAAGAAAACATTGATCAAATTGAGGTTAAAAAAGAAAAAAACTTCGAAGTTTGGAAACATTTTAAAGTTTGTAACCAAAAACTTGATGATGGGACTATTCTTCCAAAGGCTGTGTGTATTTATTGCAAGCATGCTTTGACTTGTAAAACTACAAATGGTACTGGGCATCTTCGTAGGCATTTTAATGCATGTCTAAAAAAAAAGGTTATAATCATGCTAGTCAATCTCAACTATCTCTAAATGCTGGAATCTCTTCATTTAAGTACTCTCAAGCTAAAATGAGAGTTGAGTTAGCTAGATTTATTGCATGTGCTGAATTGCCTTTTTGTTTTGCTGAAAATCGTTATTTTGAAAGATTTGTTCAAGTGGCTTTGCAACCAGAATTTAAGAAAGTTTCTCGCAATACTAATAGGGGCAATCTTGTGAAACTTTATGATGAGGAAAAGAAAAAATTGATAAACGTTTTCTCTAATTTGAAGGGTTCTATTGCTGTGATTTCTGACATGTGGGATGGTGGTAATAATTTACCTTTTATTTGTGTTACTGCCCATTATATTGATGAAAATTGGTTGTTGCAGAAAGGAATTATTGGGTTTCGTCTTCTTGAATTTCCACATACTGGTAGTGCTATTTTTCATGCTATGATGAATGTGTTTAAGGAGTATAACATGTGTTATAAAATATTTTCTATTACTTTTGACAATGCTTCCAATAATACTTCTGCTATTGAGCAATTTAAACATGTTTTGCATCCTTGTTATGGAGGAAATTTTTTTTCATATGAGGTGTGTGTGTCACATAATTAATCTAATGGTGCAAGATGGATTAAAAGTGATTAAAAACCAGCTTCAATTGATTAGGGATGCTATTGGTTATATTTCTTCTAGTAGCTCTAGGCAGCAAGACTTTGCTCACCTTTGTATATCTCATGGCTTGAAACCTATAAAATTGAAAAAAGACATGCATATTCGTTGGAACTCAACTTATCACATGCTTAAGAGTTGTAAAGGTTACACTAATGTCATCAATTTTTATAACAATAATAAAATGGATGACAATCTGTTGAGGGATGAAGAGTGGACTGTATGCTTTACTTTGGTGGACTTTTTCAAAGTTTTTTATGATGCTACATGTAACTGTTCTGGTGTTTATTATCTGACATCTCCTATTGCACTTTATGATTTATTTTCAATTAGTGCTACCTTTGCTAAATATAGATCTTATACTACATGTAATTTTACTGAGATTTGTGAGCAAATGGAAACCAAATATAAAAAGTATTGGAAAGAGATGCCTTATACTTTTTGTTTTGGTGCAATAATGGATCCTAGAATTAAAATAAGTGGTTTGGAAGTAATATTGACTGAAATTTCAAGAAATTTATCAATTACTTTACCACTTACAATATCCAATATTCAGAAGGCATTCAATGATACTTTTTTGTTGTATGAGAAGAAATATGGTGTTGGTACAATAGCTACACAAATTATTCCGACTGTTCATTTATTTGGTTCATCTTCATCTAGTAGTGCAACTGTTTTTGGTATGCTTGCTAGCAAAGGAAAACAAAAGAGTGTAATAAGTTATCGTACTAAAGTTTTTAAGTATTTGGATACTGAATTTGTTGAATTTATGACTGAGGAAGAAACAAACAATTGCAATATATTGGATTGGTGGAAAGCACATGAAAAGCACTTTCCTGTGCTTTCCATTATGGCACATGATATACTAGCAACTCCGATGTCCACAGTAGCATCGGAGTCTGCTTTAGTGCAGGTGGTCGTGTGCTAGACGAAAGGAGGACAAGGCTTACTCCTCAAATATTTGAGGTACTTATGTGTTTTAAGGATTGGGAAGATGCAGATTTTCGAGCTCAAAGTTTTGTAGATGAAGATCTCGCATATTTTGAAGATGACAGCACAAGTTCCCTTAATGAAGAAAGTTATTTGAGGTTGGTACTTTATTTTTGCTGGATATTCTTTGAAAATTGTTTATAACCTTTTTCTATCTCCAAAAGGTTGAATATGATTTGGCTTATAATTGTCTTAAGGTATTTCTTGTTACATTTCCAGTTTCATTTTCTCTATTTTAGTGGTACTTTTCCTCACTGTTCCAGATTGGTTTATATATAATAGGTTGTCCAAGGGTCGATAGTTTTGCTGATGGAGAGTTTGAAATTGAAAAAGTCCATGTTCATGAAATTGATATGCTTTGTTGTTGTTTTTTCTGAGTCTATATTTCTGTTTTGGTTTTGTTTTATATTTGGTTCTTTCTTGAATCACTCTGATCACTGGGAGGATAAAAAGGAACCATTTCATAACAATTTATCTACTTGTGTTGTGGTGCAGGCTAATTTAACAGCAAAGCCTTGCCTCGTTGTAGTGAAGGTTAGTATCACAAGTCCTATCTCTACCTATCATTGTCTTTGTCAATAAGTTATTTTGTTGTATATAACCAGAATATGATAACTGTATAAAGAATAGGTCATATAAGTCCTATCTCTCCTTGCTTGTTAATAGTTTTTTATTTGAAGCAATCTTCTATTATGCAATCTCTGAAATTGTAGATAAGTGGGTCTAAAGAATAGGTCATATAAGTTTAGAATTGTATTCCAGTTACTAGGAACAAAACAAAGAGAAATGGAAATTGTTTTGAATTGAATCTGGAAGCAGGTAGCTTAAGGTTTCTACAAACTGGTTTACTGGTTTTGGACTCTCTTTTTCCTTCATATTAACTCTCTTTTTGTCTTCGCACAGTTCAAGCGATGGGAGCAGAAGGAATGCAAGCCAAACAGCCTTCCTGTTTTACACAAAATGCATGTTAAAGTTGGAAATACAGTGAAAGTCATATCTGGACAGTGAAAGTCATATATGGAAAGTCATTTGGGAACCTAGTTTAGTGAGAGAATTACATTTTGTTTAAGTTGTAGACAATGCATATGGTTTTGATAATTCATTAGTGTAATTTGGGAGGGCAGTGGTACTCTTTTTCCTTGACCGGATTTTCCTCCTTTGGGGGTTTTTTAAGGCAAGGTTTTAACGAGGCCACATTTTTGCCCTCCACCACCCTTTCATACAATTGGGATGTTTAATTGATTAAAGTTTTCAAAAGTTCATCATTTATTGCCTCTAATTACATTTTTTATGTTTATAATTTGAATTATCTAGTGAAGTTTGGAAAAAAAAAATTCAAAATAAATGGGCCAATGCTTGGGCCCGAGTACGGCCCGAGCCCGGCCCGACCCGTTTCAATATGGGCTTGGGCTTTGGGCCGAGCTAGGATCAATGATTTTACTAAATAGGCCAGCATGGTACGGTCTGATAAATTTAATGGGCCGGCCCGGCACGGCACGAAGTTAAATGGGCCGGCCCGGCCCCGCCCCGCCCGTTTGACACCTCTAGGTTTGACCGAGGCTCTCCTAAGGTTGCCTTGCCACGTAGTTGACATTGTTGGACTTCTGAGAATGTTCGGAATCTTTTGGAGATAGTGGGCCCAACGGGCCTGGGTTAACCGAAAAGGGGTGTTTGACCGCCGGTTGACCGTGAGTCTTCCAGGGCAGTCCCACTGGTTAGAAGAAGTAGTTTTGACCTTAGAATCTTTAGTACGACGTATGTGCACATTAAGTCGGGTTTTGGTAGGATTTGAGTTTAAGGTTCTCGTTTCGGTTCAATTACTAATCCAATCCTCGTATCTATCGCTTTAGGTACGTTGACTCTGCTACGCAGCAGGCGGGATTCTTTTAGGGTTATGCAGCGTAGGACCAACGGTGAGTGGACATTGTTTTAAACGTACATTATTTTAAAGAATGAATTGGATTGCATATAAAATGTTTTATCTCGACTTTCGGAATTTAAATATAGTTTTAAATCGTGAAATTGGTTTGATGGAATTATTTGAATATAATTTATATTTGAGCTTATGCATGTTTTGGGTCTCGGGCTTTATGTGGTTATATTTTAAATATTGATTTAATACCGGATCCTTGGCATTTATTGAATATATTGGATTATATTTAAATATTGAGATTTGTGGTTAATGTGAGTATTGGATGACATGTGGGATTATAATTTCAGTTTGGGATTGAATTGTGAATTTTCTCGGATTTTGTGACATTGGAGTTTTATATGGTCATTAAATTACAAATTTGGAGAATATGGGAAATATGAGAGATTTACAAATGCTTTGGGTTTGGTTACTATATTTTAAGAATAATTATTTATACTTTGATTATATTTGATAAGTTGAGGTTTACGGCTTTGCCGGGTTTCGAAGCTTATATAATTTGGTTATTTGAATCTTGGGATTACTATATAGATTTAATTAGGAAAATTTTCTATTTACCTTAATATTTGAAGTTAAGAATATCTTAGGTTATGTTCTATACCTTTGGGAAGTATATATATTATATATTCTCTACTTTGTAAAGTTTATATTTTATATCCTCAAGAATTTAGATTCTATCTTTTGGGAACCTATAAGTTATACATTTGGAGATTCTATATTCTATATTCTTTTGGAAATTATATCCTATATTTTGAGAAGTTATATGTTATATTTTTATGAATTTACATTCTATACTCTCGGGAACCTATAAATTATATTTTTGGGAAATTATACGTATACTACTAAGAAACTTATATTTATATTATTAATTGAACATTTGGGCAATCATATTCCAATAAATGTCAGGATTGGATTATATAATTGGATGATTTGACTTTAGAATTATTATATTATTCTATTTATGTACTTAATGGGTAATTTTAATATTTGGAAGTTATGAATGTCGTGAGTCATGTGCTACACCTTGGGAAGTTATACTTTATATCTTCGGAATTTATGTTCTATACCTTTGGGAATCTATACTTATATATATATATATATATATATATATATATATATATATATATATATATATATATCGTATTTCTTGGGAAGCTTTTATCTATCATTTGAATGGAATATTTGGGCTATACTTTGAAGAGTCGTATTTACATCTCAATCACATATCTTGGATTATGCGATGGGTTAAAATAATATGTTTAAGAATTGGTTCCTTATATTTTAATGGCTTAATATCACAAAACGTCCCTAAGGTTTACGAAACTATCAGATTGCATCCTTAATGTTTTTTTGTGTCATTCTTGGTCCTTGAGGTTAGTATGTGTGATCACGAATGGTCCCTGCCATTAGGTTCCGTCAAAAACTCCGTTAGTTTGCTGACGTGACATATATATATATCACAAAACATCCCTAAGGTTCACGCACCTATCACAAATAGTCCCTGCTATTTTTTTTTTTAAATTTAAAATTCATAATTTTTTGGCTTTCTTTTTTAAATTATTTAAAAATATATTTTGTATTTTAAATACACGTGACACTATATTTTTGAAGATGTGGGCTCCATATATATGCCACATCAATAAACTAATGAAGTTTTTAAAAAAACAATTTATAGAAGGATTTTAACCTTGAGGACCATTTATGAACCCTAAACCCTTGGTTTTTTCATTTTTAAATTTTATGAATTTTAAATTATTTTTAAAAAACTCTATTAGTTTGTTGATGTGGCATATATGTGGAGCCCACATCTCCAAAAATATAGTGTCACGTGTATTTAAAATACAATATATATTTTTAAATAATTTAAAATTCATAAAATTTAAAAATGAAAACAAAAATTTTATGAATTTTAAATGAAAAAATAAAAAAAATTCCGTAGGGACCATTTGTGATAGGTGCGTGAACCTCAGGGATGTTTTGTGATATATATATATGCCACGTCAGCAAACTAACAGAGTTTTTAACAGAACCTAATGGCAGGGACCATTCGTGATCATACATACTAACCTCAAGGACCATGAATGACACAAAAAAACATTAAGGATGCAATCTGATAGTTTCGTAAACCTTAGGGACGTTTTGTGATATAAAGCCTATTTTAATTATACATATTGGGGTTATATTATCGTTTTGTTATGGAATTATGATATTTGATCATATTATCGGAATTTATGTTGGTATTTGGGTTTTATGATTATTTTGAGTATATATGTTGGGTATTGAGTTTTGGATGTATATATATATTCGGGTCTTTGGCGTATTGCAAGTATCTTGAGTTATTATATGGTAATTTTGAGAATGTCTATATATATGTATGTTTGGTTTTGTGTGGGGTACAAGGGTGTGGTTATGAGATTTGGAAAGTGAGTGGTTTATGGTTATGTTGGTTTGAAGTGCTATAAGCACTACCCTATGTACCTCCCCCGGTTACGGAACTTTGGAAAGTGGATACTTGTTGAAATGGATACTTGGATATGTCGAATACCCGGTGCACCCTTGATTGGGTGTGACTGTAGACCCTTAGCGGGATAGTCTGCGCACGTAGGACTGGTCACATGCATACTAGTATTGAGGATTCTACTGTACGTGCTGATAAGCTTAGTCCCAGTTGGACGGCTCGTTCCCTAGCCACATGTGGATTCCTCTATGTGGTTTAGTCAAACAATCCCCTATTGGGATTGTTTCCCCGGTACAATATTGGTGTGAGAGTCTTACTATATGTATTTATTATTATTATTATTATTATTATTATTATTATTATTATTATTATTACAGTTCTTTCTTCTTTTCTTCGGTGAGGAAACTTCCTCGCTTGCAGTTCCTACGGGCATGCGATTGGTTGAGTGTGGGAAAGAAAGGGTTAAAGTCTATTAAAGTGTCAATATTATATTACCTTGTGGTGGTTTTGGATTTCTTGGATTTATCTTGGTCATTGGACATTTTACGTTGTTTTGTTATATGGAATCTTTATTATATTCTCATGCTTACGGTGTTCAAGTTGTTTCAGTTTGTATTTTCTATTTATATCGATATGGATTTCTTTTTGGGAGGTTATGCCTCGGGGAAAGGAAACGAAAAAGGTTTGGAATTTCTTTATTCTTTTATTATTTTGAAATATTGGGTTTGGGAATCAACTACGTATACAAAGGTTTTGAACTGCATTGTTTTGCATCGTTTTTAAATGAAACAGTGGGGTTAGTACATTGTTTTAAGTATTGTAAAAACTTCGTTTTCATCCACTAACAATTTTCTGTTTTGCGCCCCCAGGCTGTTGTGCCGCGAACCGAACTTTCAAGCCGAGTTTTCCTTCTCGAGAGCTTCGACCGAAGGGTAGGACTTCTATGTCCATTTCTCTTGAGGTTGAATCATTGTCTAAATTCAATTGCCCTTAGTTATGCTCTGTTATCGCCCATTAGGGTTAGAATTGAAGGCCGGAGGCCTATTTTGTATTCGTGGTTGTTTGCTGGCGCTTGGTTGTGTTTTCTGTGGTTGTTTTGGCAGGTTTTAAAGTTGGGTAAAGTTTATTTTTCAGGGGAGACTCTGCCGAAATTTCAGCAGAAGTCTCAGCCCTTTTTCCTTTAACTCGGGAGTAGGAAGTGAAATTCTTAGTAAGTGGGCCCGGCATCTGTCGGATGCCGGAAAACCACAGGGTTCAGCACGGATTTCGAGGGGAATTCGGGTCGGGTCCTGTCATTCTAGTCTTGACGGAAGTCTCATGTGATCTTGAGAGCTTGTATGTGTAATTATAAAGACCTTGAAATATTGAAATGTTCAATAAGTCTTGATAGTTCCATGCTTGTTCTTTTGATTGACAGTGGCTTGATTAGGAATTATAGTTGAGTTGGATTCTATAGATGTCTAACTCATTAAAGTGTGGTCTTATTATCATCAAAGGATTCTAAGACTTGATATCAATTAGGGGTTCAAGTGCAACTAAACCTACAGCTCTATTTAAGTTAGTGTTTTAAGGCCATTATAAGAGATAGAAGGATTCCTATTTAACTGTGGATTAGAAGTTATAAACCTAATGCAATAAGGACTTTTTAAGAGTTTCTAGATGAGCAAGACTCTTAGGTAGATGCATATAAATACAAGTGCCCATGCTCAACCGATCAAGCCAACCCACACAAAAGAATTCACCCCATCTAGCAAGAGTGTATGAAAGGATCGGATTGAGGAGATGTGCTCTTGTATATTCTTGATGTGTGTTCTATCATGTGTAGTAATTATAGTTTACGACCCTTAGTTACTTGGGGTTAGAACGTGAGATAGAAAGAGAAAGAGAGAGGGCAAATAAACAAGGAAAATTGACTTAAGGGGGTGTATTCAATTGGGATTTTAAAAGACTATTTTGGGATAAATAAGTCATGTCTTATTCAATTAAGACTTTTAAATAATCTAAACAAGTCTTGTGGTATTCCATTAAGACTATTAGGATTTTTAAAAGAGAGTGGTCAAAGCTAGTGGTATTCAATTAAGACTTTAAATAAGTAACAAAGAGTTTTATAGTATTCAAAAACTTTACTAATTTTGAAAGATTTTTTCAAATGTGGAATTGTGTGGGATTTTTTAGTGGGAGGTATAAATATCAAACCCTATCTCAAATCCCATCCGAACTCATCAGATTTTGTACGTAAGATTTTTTTTTATGTGAGATTTTTTTTTTCTCTGCTGGAGACTGGAGAAGATGAACAGACATAGTGAACAAGGTAATTTCTTCCATGGATAACACTGTGCTAATCTCCTATCATAAAAACGATATAAGCTGCAAATGGATTTCAGTTACATGAACTGATCACATGGGAGGTGGATATTGGGGATATACAATTAGCATATTCTATTTCCTTATCAGAGTAGTGTCTATGTTTTCCTGTTACAATTTTCTTACACATAAGTTTAGCTTCTATGTGTTTTAGTGGAGGAGGTGGATTTCCTTTGTAGCATAATGTGTTGCAAAAATTCTCTCATCAATTCAAGCCTAGTAAATTGTTTTGTATCCCCAGGTAGCTCGGTCTCGAATATCAGATGTGAGGGTCTGCCAACGGGCTCGTGATTATTTGGGTTTAATGACCAAACCTGCAATTTCCTTGTCTGTATTGGGTCCTTCACGACCTTCACATGGAATGCAAAACCCAGGCACTGTCAAGGGGAGTGATGGTGCAACGAAGATGATTGCACATGTTCCGTTTTATATTCTTGGCGGACAAGAAGGTTAGGATCCTTTATCAAAACCTATTTTACTAAACCCTGAAAGTTGCAAGGATATACTTAAACTTCTTCTCACAGAGCATCGACAAGAACTGTGATCAATATATCAATTCATCTGTACCATCGTATCCTGTTGCTAGTTGAAAATGATTTTCTTTTGTTTAAAAAGAAAAGTATGCACAAACCAGAATGGGCTAGGATTATGAACTGGTATACGCAGTGTATAACTAAGTATGCACCATTTTGCATATATTTGTATAGATGCCTTATGAAATTTGGCATTCACCTTCTCGCAGGTCCACCCTTCCATGATTTTTTGTTTTCAGATATTCTTCCAAGAAGATGAACGGCAGACGGTTTTTTGCATGGTGTTTGCAATCACAGATTGCATCAATTTGCTCTGTCACAAGTATTTTTAGTTTGTAAATTGCCTTTGTATCAATCACATTTCTTAAAACAAACCAAGAAAATTTCAAGACACTAGAGAGTTGGTTATTCTCTCTTGATGCCCTACACTGTTCAGAAGTTAAATTAAATGTGCATACAATTTGTTTGAAAATCCTTATATTCTTAAAGCATACTCAACTTTCGCTTTTACTCCACCCATTACAATTGAGGAGGAGCTCCTCCTCAAAACAAATGGACTTATCAAAAATCTCATTTGCTGTGGGGAGTAGCTCATCCTCAGTTTGAAGGGAGGCGTCTTGCAATGATTTCAAGTGCTTACAATAAACTTGTGCTGAATCATTTATAGTTTTAGTCGTTGCTTTGTAGATCATATAGAGAATCCTAGGGCCTCCTTGATTGACATCACAGTCTTTGCAATAATATTGTGCATAAGGAGCCCTAGTTGATTAGAAGGCTCATGTTCATCAGTTGGTGATTTAGCAACGACGTGGAAGGCAATGGTCAAAAGACTCCCACCAGTTTCGTCCCGATGGATCGATCTGTCAGGAAGGATAGAAAACCCTGAGGGCAAGATAGTTATATGGTCTGGGTATTCATCTTTCATCAACTTGTTCTCTGCATCCTTATAATCAAAGGGAGCATAAACTATGTATGAGCCCGTCGAGGCTGTATAGCTCTCTTGCATGTACAATGCTTTAAGCTTCTTTGTTTCATCCTATACAAATAAAATCAAACAATTCTATATTAAGCTTAAATGTATTTAAAAGGGTAAGGGAAAAAAAATTAGAATTTATCTTCAACTCACATTAATGGCTCGCAATATAGAAACCCCATTTTCTGGATTGTCACCATTGCTTATATAAGCACGTTCATTGAATCTATGATTGCCTCCATAGATATCCCACTGTTTTATATACACAAGTTAAATGGAAGACATGATCGATCTCTTTATGATAGAAGTTAATGAAAGGATTATAGTTAAAATATGTGTCTAGGATTGGAATGGATTGGATAACCCACTAAAGTCAAGATATATTGAATGAAGAAATGAAGGCAAACCTTCAAATTTTGTCAAGTTGAAGGTAAGATTGATTAGTCATGAATGAGATTTATCCTTACAATCCCAGGAGAATGAAAAAAATTTCATCTCAGCCTTCATTTATTACTTCAACATACCTTGAATGTTATGAGTTATCCAATCTAATCGTAGGCACCAACGTAATCTTTATGTACGCTTTAAGAGCTACTTGCTTGCTCCTCTCTTTTTTTTTATTCTTTTTTTTTAAAGAAAACATTGCATATTCAAAATTCAGAAAACATACCTGTCTCCGAAATTTGACATCACGAAGTAAACTAAATACTTGTTTACTTGGGGCTGGAAGGTGGACGGAAGTAGCGAACACTGTTGTGGTACCTAGAATCTTTCCATGGTCATCTGTGCTACTCTTTGTCGATATCATTATATCAGCACCCGACACTGGAACTGGCATCCATTTGTTCTTTCTTGAAGCACTGATGTCCATGAAAAACCTTTTTACCATTCTCTCCGAAAACTTCAAGAAGAATGTTCTTTGAGGTTGCGGTATAATCACTAATCAAAATAAGGGGAAAAAGCTTAGCTATTTAATTAGTGCATCCAAATCCAAGTCGATCAATGTAATCAAAAGAAAATTTTCAAATATAGTTCACTTGATTTTATCAAGATGCATGAAACAAATTAATTAATTACCGCCACGGTCGGTAGGACTGTTTGGAGCCCTTACAGTTGCAGACCATTGAAAATGCTGAAGTAAAGTGTTAACCCAACGCTTTGCACAGAATGCAAAACCAGAAGCGACCAGCGGCTGAAAAAAATGATGAACCAGTCTGTTATCCACCACCGCATGTTCCACCCATATAATCTGCATATGAACAAAAATTAATTGCATTAGTTATTGATAATTAATTAACTATGCTTTTCTCAACCATGCTAATTAACATAAGTATATCTAGTAACCTTAGAGCATCCATTTGGCATTTCTTCAATCAAACAGCCTGATGGTCGTCTTCGAAAGTTTCTTGATGGAAATTGTGGCAATGTTTCCGGGGACACATCAACAACTCCCCACAAGCCACTGCCTAGCTTTTTACAATACCTTGCAAAAGAACTTTCTCTAGCTGGAACAAGTGGTGATGGGGCATGAAACTCAGCTGTCATCTGGAAACAACAATAATTAACATGAGAATTAACTTTATGGTACGATGGTTATTATAAGAAGAATTAATGCTAATATCAGCCATTATTAGTGCTAATTACTAGCAAAGCAACAAGAGAAATGACTATTTTGTTGATGATATATTCCTTAACATTCAAGAACAATTTATTCTTTTATAAATTATGTCAACCAAGTCTCTTAAATAACCCTAAGTAGGATTAATTTCACTGAAAAGTTATCTGAAGCTAATGTTTCATAATTATCCCATGATAGTTGGATGAAGCATAGGTTCCTATTTATATATATTACCAGTTGGAGAGTTCCATCGTAGTGTCTTTCCACTCCTGTTGATGCCAAAACTCCCACTAGCGTTGCTTTAGAGACAATATTGGAAAAAGCAAGTGACCATTGCTCCTGATTATGAATCAAAATAGAAGCAATCAATTGATAGTATCTCATGTTTTTCTTTTCTTTTTCAAACTTGTTTCATAGAAAAACACTAAATAAGTTTAATCAAAAGAGAACCTACCAAATCCATCAAAAGTTCAATAATGCTGATAGGACTCGTTTCGAAGTACTCAACTGCTCGTGAAGATTCAGAACTAACTGCAAGAACAGGTTCAAGTTCATGAGAGTTGTCAACTTCCAAGCTTGGGGGCGATTGACATTCTTTCACCTTAACCATTCTCATATACTCGACATCACTTAGCATTTCAGTATTGTTTTCCTTGTCAACTTGCCAAAGAGGCTCTTGAGCCAAAGCCAAGTTTGAAAGCTCTTCCATCGCATCAGAAGCTCGTTCGCTGATTTTGATTTTGCTCACATCAGCATCTGGAGAGGCTGATAGGTCAGTGCCTCTTTCTTCAGGATCACAACAATTGCTTCCAAGAATTGGTTGTGACCCCAAATCTGAGAGTTGCGCTCTTGTTGAAGAGCCTTGAGGGGACGCAGTGGGTTGAGGCAAGTCACTATGATCTAAATCATTTTCTGGATTGCTATCTATCTGAAAATTAACCAAAAAGGAAGAAGATATTGAGTTTTATAAAAATACAAAAATTAAAGTAAAATGAAACTCAAAATCCATGAGAAGTAAGAGTGAGATTAACATGGCACGAATTCAAAGTAGATCAAGATGATACTATAAGATTTGCCACATTCTTCACATCCGATAATCCCAGCAAAAAAAAACGAAAGAAGAAATACAAATATTGCCCACAAATATATGAAAACGCCTGTATTTCTGTTCAGTCACAATCCCCATTACATATTTCTTGATTACCTTTAAATCGACCCATAGATCTAACCCGGATTCGCAGTAACCCTCTACCTTAGTAATCTTCCCAGCTGATCGTGCACACACTTCCATTAATCTGAAAAAACCCAAACCAAAACGAAAACCAAAACGGTGAAAAAAATTACAATGATGACGACATCGACTAAAACTTCACAAAATACTTAGAGAAGTGATCATCAAGAGAAAGACAGGCAATGCATGTGTCCGTATATATATACAAAGAAACTTACTTGAAAACCTTTTGGATCTCAGGATCATTAGTTGTTGGTCCTACAAAATTATCAGAATCATTCACGTTCTTGAGATGGTCATCAACTCCACTGCTCGAAGTACGACTGTTGAGAGAATTAGAGTACACAACTCTAATGTAGACTTGTTGGAGACAAAACAAGTAAACAAATTACTTGTATTATACTCACAAAATTTTACAACAAGACAACACTCAAGAGAAACAACAACTCTTACAAGCACTCTTTCTCACTTTCTAGAGACAAACTCTAGAACACTCTTAGCTCTAAAGCTTATTACTCACTCTTCTTTGACACACACACACACCTTCTTGATTCTTAACTTGATTTTCAGCTTTTCTTTACATTTCAAAATGCACAGCCTCTTGCCTATATATATAGAGGCAGTAACCGACTTTCATAAGTCGGCTTAATTGTTAGCCGACCTTGACAACACAATCCTAGCCACATTTGTGCACCGACCTTGACAATCAATATCTCAGCCTCATATCCAACCGCCACTGATTTTTAACTTCAGCCACATAGCCACATGAGTGACTTGCACTCAAAGTTTCAGTCAACTTTTGTTTTCTCCTTTATCTCAAATGATCATTATCAATTCAATGAGTTGGGCTTCTTTGGGCTGGTGGTGATCTTTAACACTCCCCCTCAACACCAGCTCACATCCTCTGCACAATATTGAGTTGATGACGGAAGTTTTCGAACTTGCCAGTACTTAAACCTTTTGTGAACAAGTCCGCCACTTGATCATATGTACTGATGTGTCTCATCTCAATCTCTTCTTGCAGAACCTTCTCTCTGATAAAATGGTAGTGTATCTCCACATGTTTGGTTCTTGCGTGAAAGACTGGATTTTCCGCCAGACGAACTGCCGATTGATTGTCACAGTATAACGGTACTGAATAATCTACGAATTGATGTAGATCATTCATCAACTGTGTCAGCCATGTGATCTCTTGAGCTGCCATTGCTGCTGCCCTATACTCTGCTTCTGTGGTTGACAAGGATACCGTTGGTTGTCTCTTGCTGCACCAGGAAATTGCTCCTGAACCAAGCTTAAACACGTACCCGGTTGTTGATCGACGAGTGTCATGATCTCCCGCATAGTCAGCGTCACAATAACCGACTAGCTTGCAATCTTCATCTTTCTTGTACAAAAGACCATAGTCAATTGTACTCTTTACATACCTCAGTATTCGTCGAACTGCGTCTAAATGAGATTTCTTTGGATTTTGCATGTACCGACTCATCATACCAACTGCATATGAAATGTCCGGTCGAGTCAATGTCAAGTAAATTAGACTACCCACCAGTTGTCGATACATTGTTGCATCTTCCAAGTCTTTGCCTTCATATGCGCACATCTTGACGTTAGGCTCCATTGGCGTTGAGATTGGCTTGCACTCGAGCATTCCAAACTTTTGCAATAAATCTTTTGCATATTTCTGTTGACACAGAAATATTCCTTCTTGTGTGCGATCAACCTCTAGCCCAAGAAAGTGCTTGAGTTGTCCCAGCTCTTTCATCTGAAAACGAACTGACAAATTCTCCTTTGTTTGGTGAATTTCTTCTTCGTCATCACCAGTGATGATTAGATCATCCACGTATACCAGCACGATAGCTAATTTTCTTTTATTAGCTTTGACGAATAGGCTGGAATCTGCATGTGTTACTGAATAACCACTTCGAGAGAGAAATTCAGCAATCTTACCGTACCATGCTCTTGGTGCTTGCTTTAATCCGTAAAGTGCCTTTTTCAGCTTGCACACATACTCAGGATGGACGTTGTTCTCAAAACCCATTGGTTGAATCATGTAGATTTCCCTATCTAACTCCCCATGTAGAAATGCATTCTTCACATCCATCTGGTACAAATTCCAATCTTTGTTGGCCGCAAGTGCAAGTAGGACTCGTATGGTCATAAGCTTTGCCACCGGACTAAATGTCTCATCATAATCTAGTCCGTACTGCTGAGAGAAACCTCGAGCTACCAACCGAGCCTTGTATCTCTCGACTAATCCATCAGGACGACGCTTTATCTTGTACACCCATTTGCAGGATATGGGTTTCACGTCTCTTGGCTTTGGCACCAGATCCCAAGTCTGATTTTGCTCAAGTGCATTGATCTCTTCTCCCATAGCTTTAACCCATTCAGAACTCTGTGATGCTTCTTCAAACGTCTCAGGTTCAACTGCTTCTTCTGCTATGGCTGCGTTGGCGTATTTGGGATTTGGCTTCCTTGCTCTTGTTGACCTTCTTGGTTGTGATTGTGGAGTTGATACTTCCACCTCACCAGGTATAACTTCTTCTAAAGGTTGTTGATGTAAGCCAGTTTGCCAAGGATTCTCGAGTTGCTTCATGCTCGTCATCGTCACTATCGAGCGAATCTTCATGCTCATTTGAATTTGGTTGCTGGAACAATTTGCTCCCCATCTTCTCATTGCGACTTATCTTCAATTTCTCTCGAGTCCGGTAACACCTCCTTTTCTCGAGGACCACCAAGATGATGCTTCATCGAACACCACATCTCGTGATGTGTAACACCTTCCACTTGTGGGATCACAACATTTCCATCATTTTCTCGGCTGTCGTATCCCACAAAGATACATCTCGATCGCTTTTTGTCAAACTTGCTACGTAAATGACTTGGAACAAATACGTAGCACACGCAGCCGAATACTCGAAAGTAACTAACTGTAGGTTTCATATCCCACAGTTTCCCGAAGGGAGAAACAAATTTTAACCTTGGTTGAGGAAGTTTGTTAATCACATGGGCTGCAGTTCTCATGGCTTCAGCCCAAAACCTTCCAGGCACATTCTTGGCATGCAGCATGCTTCGACATATCTCTGCAAGATGCCGGTTCTTTCTTTCTGCTACACCATTCTGTTGTGGCGTATTTGCACAGGTGAACTGGTGACGTATTCGAGACTCTCGTAGATACTGGCAGAACTCATTTGAGGTATATTCTCCTCCATTATCTGTGCGTAGACAGATAATCTTCTTCCCCACTTCTCCTTCAACTGTTTCTCTAAACTCTTTAAACTTTGTAAACGTGTCGGATTTTTCTTTCATAAAGAAAACCCACACAAACCTGGAGAAGTCATCAATGAATGTCACCATGTATCGCATCCCGCTAATCGATGGTTGCTTGACAGGCCCGAACACATCAGAATGGATTAACTCTAACGGTTCTTTTGCTTTGAACTTGGACTCCTCGTATGGTAGTTGATGCGCTTTACCATATTGGCATCCCGCATGCATCGTATCTGTTCTCACGTCCGGTGAGGAAGACCCTTAAGCATTGCCTTCTTCATCATTACACTTAGCTTGTGATAGCTAACGTGGCCCAATCTCATGTGCCATAAATCTGCTGTCTCGTTCTTTCTTGTCTTGTCTACATATGCAGACTCACGACATTACGTAGATCGACTCTAATCGTCGTCCCTCCATTGTCGGCATTTACGAGATCTTGAGGTCTCGATACATCTTCACATCTCTTGGACCGAACAGGACATAGTGGCACGATGATGTCACTGTGCATCAAAGCAGATTCTTCTTCATGCCTGGAACATGGTAGACGTCTTGAAGCGGCACCTGGTTAGGATTGTATCGTGGTACAACTCTTGTCTTACCGATGTGGGTTATCGGTAACCTTGAGTTGTTAGCTGTCATTACCACACGATTGCCCTTGTATTCAGACAGGTTACGTAGCTTCTCTTTATCACCCGTCATGTGATTTGAGCAGCCTGAGTCAATGATCCAATCATTCTTATAGTCAATCCGTTCGTGTGTCGTTACGATGAGAGCTATCTCCTCTTCCTCTATAGCAAGAGATGCTTGACGTCCCAATCGTCTTCACTTTTCTCCTTTGAGTTGGAAGTAGCGATTACTTTCACTTGCCTTTTATTGGACCAACAATCTTTCGCCATGTGGCCTTTCTTTCCGCAGTTGTAGCATTTACCTTCGAATCTTTTATTATTCTTGGATTGACCACGGTTGCTGTGAAACTTTGAAGCTCCCTCTGGCTGAGAACTTCCTTCTCCTTGATGACCTTTCGCCTTGTCACCATCTCTTTTAGATCCACCACCAACACGCTGCTTGAAGCTGCTTTTGCTTTTGTTGGTGTAGAGTGCTTCCTCCTCACCTTTTGACGAGACCCCTCCAATTTGCTTAGCCATAGCTTCTTGATCGGCAAGCAAATTTTCAAACTCAACAAGTGATGGTTGAGTCGGCCATCCTTGTACAGCGGCAACGAAGCCTCGGTATTCGGGTCTCAAACCATGGATAATTATTCTTTTTATCCTGGATTCTACAATAGTAGCAGTAGGATCTAATTCAGAAATTTCACGGCATATAGACTTTGTCTTGTGGAAGTACTGAGCAATTGTCATGTCGCGTTGTGCAACTGATAACAGCTCGTTCTCAAGCAGCTGCAGTCTTGTGTCATTCTTCCTTGAAAAGAGTACTGTAAAGGTGTCCCATGCTTCTTTTGGTGTTTTGGCTTGTCTTATGTGCTCAAGCATTTCATCTTCAATTGTTGTCTTTAGGGCAAACATGGCTTTACCTGCTTTGATCTTCCACTTACGTAAAGTATCATTGTTTTCTTCTTGCGGCTGTGTAACGTCGTTACCTCCGACGACACCCCAAAGATCTTGACCTTGCAGATAAGACTCCATACATGTCGCCCACGTGTTGTAATTTTTGTTGTTGAGCTTCGTGATTCCTCCAACTACGTGAAGATCACCCATCGTGTCGGCAAAATTCTGGTAATACCGAACAAGCTTGATCTAAATATGCAAACTTGTAGAGACAAACTCCTCACGATTCAAGGAAGCTCCTGCAGAATCAGTCCCTGACCGTCCCGCTCTGATACCAATTGTTGAGAGAATTAGAGTACACAACTCTAATGTAGACTTGTTGGAGACAAAACAAGTAAACAAATTACTTGTATTATACTCACAAAATTTTACAACAAGACAACACTCAAGAGAAACAACAACTCTTACAAGCACTCTTTCTCACTTTCTAGAGACAAACTCTAGAACACTCTTAGCTCTAAAGCTTATTACTCACTCTTCTTTGACACACACACACACCTTCTTGATTCTTAACTTGATTTTCAGCTTTTCTTTACATTTCAAAATGCACAGCCTCTTGCCTATATATATAGAGGCAGTAACCGACTTTCATAAGTCGGCTTAATTGTTAGCCGACCTTGACAACACAATCCTAGCCACATTTGTGCACCGACCTTGACAATCAATATCTCAGTCTCATATCCAACCGCCACTGATTTTTAACTTCAGCCACATAGCCACATGAGTGACTTGCACTCAAAGTTTCAGTCAACTTTTGTTTTCTCCTTTATCTCAAATGATCATTATCAATTCAATGAGTTGGGCTTCTTTGGGCTGGTGGTGATCTTTAACAACGACTGCGCTTGGTCTTCCTTCTTCCAACCATTTTCAGCTGAAGACATATGCACACCAAAACACCATGTCACATTATAATCAAGGATTTTAAATCTGAAAAAAAAAAATAAATTAAACTTGCAAACATAGAAATTTACTTTGTGAAGTTGGTCTGAAATATATGCAAGAATTGATTAGGGCAGAGGATAATGTACTACTTGGAGATGATAAGTGAGTGAAACTGGAGGTGTGTGTCGGGGATTTCAAGGAGGTTTAGGGCAAGGGTTTGGAAGCTGCACGACTTCTTCGGACACTGCCAGGTGAAAGGCACTTGGAAGGTACTTATAGTAGTAACCCAGTCAAAAGCTGACGTGGCTGAATGCTTTTCTATGATTGGTTAAAGGTTTGGAGCAAGAGTATGATGTCACTCTTATGAGAATGCGGGCCTTGGGATCAAAATGAATGTGGTCAAGTGATAGTCTAAGCAGAAATGGCGACGAATCTCGTGAGACCTAATTTACTTGGCTAAATAATTAATTAGTTGTTTAAAATGGAATAAATTTGGCCCTCCATATTAGTAAACACGTTATCTAATTTGGACAGTCCCAAAACTTTTGGGTCTAGTTAAATTTTTTTTTGTTAAATTTCTTTGCAAATTTGCAATACAAAAATCACAGAATAGATAAGTTTTCCTTGATACATTGGAAAGTAAGAATATAACCATTTTTTTAAAATTGTTTTTCTGCAAGAGAAACCGAAAGTGTACATAGATAAGAGAAAAGACAGAAAAAGGATGGTGGATAGAGGATGATAGAAAGGAGAGCGAGAAAAGAAGACAATTTACGAAACAAAAACATGAAGAAGAAAAACCTACTCATAATTATTTTGAATTTTTAGTTTTACGCTTTCATTTTGTATACCATTTCTTCAACATCCCTCTTCCACCACCATTCCCCCATCCCAAATTGTTTGTATAACATATACTTCCACTCCATTTTCCAATCAAGCAAATCCAAAAGAGTTTGAATAGTAATGCTAGCCCTTGTCTCCCATTTTTCTTATTTAGTATCTCTTCCCATTATATTTTATTAGCTGGTTATGGTTATAGAGGAATTTACTAAGATTGGAATGATATATTAGTTGTGCAACTTCCACTTTCCAAGAGCTAAACAATAAGTTTATTGTCGCACTTGAAATCATAGTACACCACCATATTTGTGAATTACATTGTGGACAACATCTCTAATAGCGACATGGGAGATCGATGTGTCCATAAATATAGTATAAATAATTTCAGTCTTTATTAGCTATGAAATTATCTTAGTGGGTATCTATGTATGCATCAAACTAAAAATTCTAGTTTTTACTGGACAGTCAATTTCTAAAAATCCGAGCATGACCTTGAAGAATCAGTCAGAAAACCATTAAAATGGGCAATATACAGTAGATTCGACTATATACAAGCACATAGCATTGGAAGGTTTTTCAAATTTCTACCATGCACATGACCTTAGGCACTGGTGGCAAATTTATAACTGCACCAGATGAATAACTTACTGGCTTAATCGACTTCTAGATCATAAATTCTAAACCCTCCTTGATTGAACTCACGGTTGTTTCAAGAATTCTATGTACAACCTTGAGATGTTGATGAGGAGACATATGTTCTTCAGTTGATGCTCCAAGAGCGATGTGGAAGGCAATAGTCAAAAGACTTCCTCCAGTTTCGTCCTGGTGCATTGGCTTGTCAGGAAGGATAGAAAACCCTGAGGGTAAGATAGCCACATCATCTGGGTTTCCACCATTGATGAGGTCGGTCATGGCGTATGCATCTATCGGTGCATAAACAACATACGACTCCATTGAGTCTGTATAACTGGTTTGCAAGTAAAATATTTCAACCTCGTTCTTTTTGTCCTACAAATTAAATCAAGCAGTTGTGTTAACACAAGTTGAAGTCAGGCTTACAATATGTCGAATCTTCAAAAGGGAAAAGGAAACAAATTAAAAAACAGGGTACATGCAACTCACATTCATGGATCGCAATATGGAGACACGATTTCCTGGATTTTCTCCAATAGTGAAATAGGCATATTCATGGAATTCATGTTGAAATGCAAGCATATCCCACCACTGTATTATACACAAAGTAAGTACATTGGCATGATGATCTCTTTGGAATAGACGTTTATATATGGAAGGATTATGTATAGGTTCAAAAATTAATGCTACTTACATATACGTGTTAGAATTTAGAGGCTAGGCGTTAAGAGATTATTATGTCACATGGTGTTATCATTGCACAGTAATTTTTCAAATTACAAAACTCAACTCCTAGTTTTTCACATAGGGTCCAGTAATGATCTATATCCCTCTTTGATTTTGCCATATCGATAGACTTACGCTCATTTTTCCAAACCACCATTGATTCAAAGTTAAGTACTGTACATACCTCACTTCGACATTTCTCATCCCGTAGAAAACTGAATACTTTTTTTCGCGAGAATGGATGGTATATGGAAGTAGCAAACACTACTGTAGTACCTGGAGGCCTTCCAGGGTCACCTGCGCTACTCTTCATTGAGATCCTTATATTTTCAGCACCTGATGTTGGCCGTGGTAGTGGCATCCATTTGTTTTCAGAACAAGCACTGATATTTTCTCTAAAGAAGCTTCTCACCATCCTCTCTGAAAGCTTTAACAGGCTTCTCCTTCCCTGTTGCGATACAAACCCTTATCAAAGGGAAAGATCAGCTCAGTTACTTAATTTATCAAGCTGCAAGGAACAAATTAATTTGAATTTAATTATACCTCCATCAGTTGAAAAACTAGTCCTTCTAGCCATTGTAGTTTCCAGCCATTGACATTGTCGAATCAACGTAGCAACCCAACGCTTTGCGCAAAATGCAAAACCAGAACTGACCAGCGGCTCAAACATAATATTGTGAACAAGTGAATTGTCTACTTCGACATGTTCCACCCACATAACCTAGCATATGAAAAGGAACTCCATTACTGTTAATTAATTAACTACTTAAGCTTTTTTCTACTAATTTAAACTGAGAATGTTGTCTACTTAATTAACAAACACACACATACATTAGACCATCCATCTGGCATCTCTTGAATCAAACAGCCTGATGGTTGTCTTCGAAAGTTTCTTGATGAGAATTGAAACAATTTTTCCAAGGAAACATCCACAACTGCCCACGTGTCGCTGCCCAGCTTTTTGCAATACCTTGCAAAATAACTTTCTCTAGTTGGGACTACTGGTGTAGGGGCATGAAATTCAGCTGTCATCTAGAAACAACAATAACTTGAGAATATTAGTTTTATTCTAAAGCATTATATAAGAAGAATGCTAGCATGAGCCGTCAATTAGTGTGGGTCTCACAATGAATCCTAAACCAATTAATAGGACATATATAATCGTCACATGTGGACAATTGTGTTTATGAAAAATTGACTATAAATGCATTTTGCCGCCTCAATACCGACGTAACAATCCAAAATCTGTGCAAACTAAATAAGGAAAGATGAAAAATAGAGTATTTTGAAGGGATTTTGAAATTTAACAACCCATTATGTATGCAAACCTAAGAATGATAACTTTCACTTCCTCCCATTTAGAAATATATATGTGCATGCAAAAAAAGTTTGGAGTTGTCTTGCTTTGAAACCCTTCCATAAAAAAATTTAGTAGGGTAAAATAATTACCAATTGAAGAGTTCCGTCGTAGTTTCCTTGCACTCCTGTGGATGATAAAACTCCCACTATCGCTGCTCTTGAGATTATATTAGAAAATGCTTGTGACCACTGCCTCTGATTATCAAACAAAAGTATAAACAATCAATAATATTTCGCGGTTTTTTTAAACTTGTTTACAGAGGAAAACAAAAGATTAAATAAATTAATCAAAAGAGGACATATACCAAATCCATTAGCAGTTGAACAATGCTTGAAGGATTCATTCTGACCAGACCAATTTCTCTTGAAGCTTCAGAACTAACAGGTTTAGGTCCAAGTTCTTTTGTCTTATATTGACTTCCTATTGAAAATTCAGAATTATGTCTAAGCTTGGCAGAGATTGAGATTCTCTAACCTCAACCATTTTCACTATCTCCATTAATGTGGCATTCATATCCCCAAACTCCCTCATGTACTCAATATCACTAAGAATCTCCGTGTTGGTCGCTGTGTCAACTTTCCATAGAGGCTCTCTAGCAAAAGCCAATTTTGTCGCTCCATGGCCTTCGAAGCAAGCTCGAAGATTCTAAGTCGCGCAAATTTCTGCGCCTACTGAAACTGACATAATCAGGTCACTGGCTCTTTGATTATTGAACCCACCAAGTGTTATTTGTCGCGCAAAATCTGAGAGGGGCACATATGGTGAGGAGCCTTGAGGGGACGCAGTGAGCCGAGGCATGTCCATATGATCTGAATTGTATTGTAGGTTGCTATCTATCTGAAAATTAGCCAAAACGATTAAATATTTTAAATTTTGTCGCTCAAAGTCTTAAAAAATTTCCCACACAAATATTTTGTATGATTTTTCTAATTATATTAATTTTTCTTTTTAATTGTATGATTTTATTTTTTTACATTACTTTAATTTAAATTGACATATTCAAAATAAATTGATCAAATTGTCCAATATATATATATAATATTCACAATGTACACATAAATTAACAAAGTGCAATAATACAACCCTAAAATTGTTATACCCCAAATCCAACATCAATATATTAAGAAAACTCCAATCCTCACCCAATATATTCAACATCAAACCCCTCACAAACTCAAAACTAACTCCAAAAACACATATTAATGAAAAAAAATTTAAAATTTGGAGAGAATATATATTTTGGCAAGATTGAGAGTGAGTGAGAATGAGAGGGAGAAGTGAGTGTGAGAGAATTAGAGAAGATAGTGAGAGAGTGAGTGAGAGTGAGATATAGTGAAAAGAGAAATGAGAGAGTGAAACATAGGGAAGAGAGAGAAAGAAGAGAGATTAAGTGAAAGGAATGAGTGTAAGAGAAAGGGTAGGATTTGGGGAGAGGAGAGGTAAGAGTAGAGAAAGAAATTGAGAAAATGGAGGAGTTATTTCGGTTTTTAAAACCGTATCACTTTGCGCGACGAAACAAAATATTGGTCGCGCAAACCTTTGCGCGACGAATTGTTAGTCTCATAAAACTTTGCGCGACGAATTTTTGGTTTGTCTCGCAAAGTCTAAAAAATTTAAAAAATTTCCCACGCAAAATTTTTGGGCCCGCCAAATTTTTAGAGTTTTGCGCGACAAACCAACAATTAAATCGCGCAAAGTCTTGCACGACGAAATGTTTGTCGCCAAAAACTTTGCGTGACAAATTGTTGGTTTGTCGCGCAAAGTCTAAAAAATTTTAAAAAATTTCCCACACAAAATTTTTGGGCCCGCCAAATTTTTAGAGTTTTTGCGACAAACCAACAATTCGTCGCGCAAAGTCTTGCGCGACGAAATGTTTGTCCCCAAAAACTTTGCGCGACGAATTGTTGGTTTGTCGCGCAAAGTCAAAATTAAAAAAATTAAAATTTTTTTGTAAAGACTTCTTGGGACGAATTTAGATCTTCGTCGCAAAGTGACTTTGTGCGACGAAATAATTTCGTCGTGCAAAGTCAAAAATTAAAAAAATTAATTTTTATTTTTGTAAAGACTTTGCGGACGAATTTAGATCTTCGTCGCGCAAAGTGACTTTGTGCGACGAAATAATTTTGTCGCGCAAAAGTTTGTCACGCAAAGTGAATTTGTGCGACGATGTTTTTTCGTCGCGCAAAATTTAGTCGTGCAAGATTTTGTGGGACGAATTTTTGAGTTTCGTCACAAGAAAGTGACTTTGTGCGACAATTGGTTTTCGTCGCGCAAAATTTGGTCGCGCAAGGGTATTTTTTTACTAGTGAGAATTGTTCATGTCTAAGCTTGGCAGAGATTGAGATTCTCTAACCTCAACCATTTTCACTATCTCCATTAATGTGGCATTCATATCCCCAAACTCCCTCATGTACTCAATATCACTAAGAATCTCCGTGTTGGTCGCTGTGTCAACTTTCCATAGAGGCTCTCTAGCAAAAGCCAATTTTACGAGCTCCTCCATGGCCTTCGAAGCAAGCTCGAAGATTCTAAGTCGGTTAATTTCTGTGCCTACTGAAACTGACATAATCAGGTCACTGGCTCTTTGATTATTGAACCCACCAAGTGTTTCTGTCCCAAAATCTGAGAGGGGCACATATGGTGAGGAGCCTTGAGGGGACGCAGTGAGCCGAGGCATGTCCATATGATCTGAATTGTATTGTAGGTTGCTATCTATCTGAAAATTAGCCAAAACGATGAAACATTGAGTTAAATGAAAAAATCAAATTAAACTCGAACTCCATCAGAATTAAGATTGAGCTAGGTTAACATGACACGAAATCAAAGCAGATCAAGATGATTTTAGATATATAGGTTTATGAGACTCAAATTGTTCATATCCGATAATCCTAAGTACAAAAACAAAGAAAAAAAATTACCCACAAATTTATAAAAATCATAAAATTTAGTTCAAGTCACATAAGCCCCATTTTTTTTGTTGGTAATTTTATATTTGTTTTTTAAAAACTGGCAATTTTACTTAATCACCTTTAAATCAACCCAGAGCTCTAACTCTGATTCACAGTCAAGTTGTATCTTGTTAATCGCACTACCTGAAGCTGCGAACACTCCCACAAATCTGAAGAAAACAAAAAACCCTAAAGCCATTAGATTCATGATGATGATGATGACATCGAAGTAAAAGCAAAAAATTGCAACAAAAAAAAAAACACTCGATAGAAAAGTGATCACCAAGAGAAAGACAAGCAATGCATGTATAAACCGTTTGAATCTCTAGATTTTTGCAAAGAACTTACTTCTCTACATGTTGGAGCTCATGATTTGATGTTTCTCCATCAAAATTCTCAGAATAATTCATGTTTGTTAGATGATCGTTTGCTTCAGTGCTGGAAACATGAGTGTGGCTGGTCATTCCTCTTCCTGCCATTTTCAGCTGTGACACATGCATACACCAAAAAAACCACCATGTCAAATTAACCCATATGATTATATATCTGAAAAATTAATTTTTTTATAAAAAATTTACTTTATGAAGCGGGTCTGAAAAATATGCAAGAACTGATTAGGGTGAAGGAAATGTAATGCTCGGAGATGATGATGGTGAGTGAAACTGTGTAGATCTGTTTTGGGGCTTTCAAGGAGGTTTAGGTTTTGTGATGTGGAGACTGGACTTCCGGGGACACTACCAGGTAATTATGCCCAAGTGGAAAGCTGACGTGACTGAATGCTTTACTCTGATTGGTTAGGGTTTTGGAGCAAAGGGCTTGCTGTCACTCATTCAGTTCCTTCTCTACATCTTTATGAGAGTGCGGGCCTCAGGTGCAAATTGAAAATTGTAAGACCTAATTTAAGTGGAAAATTAATTCGATGTTTTGCCCAAACAATTAAATGGAAGAAATGTGATACAAATAAATTAATTAGGGAAGTCGATGTCTAGTTAGATTTTATTATATTTTCCTCTAAATTTACAACATCAAAATCACATAATGTATAAGGGTTGAACATCAAATTACGAATTAAAATAACTGATAACATTTGAATGATATGATGCATGGTGTCTGCATTATATATCTTCATGTATACTCAGTTCGTTAATTCAACAACAAAACAAGTGGAATATGCACGTTCAATACAACTTGGTCTCTAGTTCCTCGTGAACTGGTAACATAATAATCTCACATCGATTCCCTCTTTGTTAGTTTTTTTGTCTAACTCCTTACCGTTAGTCACTCGTGAACCGACCACAAACATTAACCAAGTACTAAATTGACACACATAATAACTTGGGTACTCAATTAAAATGCGAGTCAAAGTTCAAGTACCAAATTTGAAAACAAAATAATAATAAATAAAACTATAGACTCAAATAATGGTGAGGTGAGATCAGTTATAAACTTTGAGAGTTCCTTTTAATCATGTTCTGGTAGTTTAGACTGATTACCAACTCACTTCTTTTCAAATATGCAGCAACATAATCCTTCCTTCTTTATTGATGGAGCTGCATAAGGAGGGAGGACCGATCTATCACTTTTTATTTTTGAGAAATTGAGGTATAAACTCTAAACCTTGGGGATTTTTATGAAATTGGTACTCTGAAAATGTGTGTTTGAAGATCTTTTGAGCCATTTAGTTCACCCATAGTCTCAATAGGGTCTGTTTTAAATAGTGAGCACCAAGTGTTTGAAGAAATGTCTTAAAGACACATTGGTGGGTGTATAACTGGTTTTCTCTGTTTTGTCTTCTGAGTTGTGCTTTGAGTTTTATCCTAAGCTTTTGATACATCAAATTGGACATGTCAGCGATTGTCTCCAATACTTTGGTGTAATTTCAAACATAAAGACTATGATGCATGAATTCTGCAGTATGCATTGCAGCATAACCCGTTTTGAATATGTTTTCAGACTTCCGTTACTTCGAGTTACATGGAATTTCAGTCCGTTATCTTTTAAAAAAAAATTTCCAACTACAAGGTTGAAAGACAATTGGACATGAACTGAAATTTTCACATGTTTTCTTAAAAACAAGGCCCTTAGGGAACTCAAAATTTTTGAACAGGCCCTTAGTTTCACATGTTTTCTTTGAACCTGTAAATTTTTGACTGATTTAACTTAAGTGTGACATTTTCATGGACTTACAAAAGAAAGTAGCGCAGCTGAAAATCAGCGAACCCGCAGCACCTCTTGTTTTTAAATATGGTTTTGGCCCAATTCTATAACTCCATAGGTTTTGAATTTTGAGTATGTTAAAGTAAACCTGCCAAAGGATATTTTTAGTCCAAATTTAACTTGAATAGAGTTGTATTCGATAGTTGGTGCATATTTAAAGAAGACTTTCACTTTAGCATTCAACACTATATGAAATTGTCTTTGGCATACCTCTAGGTTTAAGTCTTCCTATGGATTAAATGAAGCTACAGTTTCTCGTGGGAAGGAATGGTATGCTCTGAAGTTGTGAAGATTTGTGTCTAATATTTGGCATTCCTCGTGGTTTGTACGGCTCGTGAGTTGATCTCTTGAAATGGTGGTGTTGTTGCTATGAATTTGGAAAACTTGTTTGGATTGTCTAACTTGTAATCCAAGTAGGGGGACTCGACATACCTCTAACTTCGATTTTCCTTATAACCTGATATGAATGATACATGTTTCCTTTGTTGTTTGATTTGTCTTGAGCAAATTGGTTATTTGATTTACTTTGATTTTTTGATTTCGTTTGTTGACAGTATATATACGAAAGATGATAAACTGACATGAAATTATACTCCCATCCCATGCCCTAAAAAGTATGCGCTTTTAAAATTGGCATAGCATACATGATACTTTTGTTGTTATGAGAACTGGGATTACAATGATTTTGGAGATAACCTTGAGATTAGAGGGTAATGTAATTTGAGATTCAAGAAATGAGAATGTTCACGCATCATGATTATTTATGGACATTTTTGCACTTGTGCGAATCTGAGATGTTTAAACTACTGGCTTGAGAGAGCGGAGGCTGCAGTAAGGCTGCATTGCTTCGATCCCCAAAATCTACGGGTATTTCTAATTATCGTTATTAGAGGCGTAGATTGATGAACTTTCGTCCAGCCTACTGTGGATGAACTACATCAGCTTTGGCCATGTAGTAGGGTAATATGGTCCATAAGTAGTGGGCTGTGTGACCAGCTTGCGTGTCCACTGTTGCTACTAAACAAGCATTCATCTGAATAAGCTCCATTTCAGGAAAGAGGCCAGGTAAGAATGTTATGAGACGTGAAAAGCTTCATGCTGAATGTAACATGTGGCTTATTATTGTTTGTTTACTTCAGAGTATGATAGGGGCAATAGGGAGCGGGGACGAGGATAGTATTGCCATATTCGGTCATAAACCAGCCCATTGTCATCTCTAGTTATTCTTATTCCTCTTCAAATAATTAATCAGTGACATTTAGACTTATTATACATTTGAGTGTTTCTATTTAAACATAACAAATATCTAAGAACATCTAGCGTCTCATTTTTACAATGAAAGACCCAAATATACCCTTCCAAATAAAAGTAAACCTTAAAGTCTAAAAAGAAAAAGGCCAACAGGCTTAGTGGAAAATGCCTTGATTTGCTGACCAGTGGTCTTAGGTTCAAACTCTCATAGCACCGTGGTAGTCTGTGTGTGAGAAATCCCCCTCACCTTGTAGTTTAGACTATCGTTTTTATTAAAATAAAAAATTTCACTAAACCCAGCACAGCCCCCGACTCCAGCCCACCACCGCTGGCGTCACCTGCTGCCAGCCTCCGCTCATTTCTCTCGCTCTCCTCTCTCTTCCTCAAATGAAGGAAATTCCGAAACTGAAAAGATGAGAAAATACAAGGAAAGGAAATCAACAAAACCAACCATTGTGAAGGTGAGTGATAGGGCAAATTCTTGGCCGTAATTAGTTTCCCTAAACCGAAACAATGCGGGCCACTATATATAGTACAGCCATAGACATATATATTTATTATAGCTAGGGAACATATGAAATTATCAGACATTTGGTTTTCCAGTACAGAAAAGCCAACATTAATTTGGTTCAACTTGAAGGGCATCCAATAAATTAACCACTCCCTGCCACTGCCATTGCTGGGACAAGCATGTGATCAACCATGTACATATGCTAGTTACGCATCATTCCTGTCTTTTCAAAAAATTAACATTTCTATATATATGTCCAACATATATTTACACGACTCAGCTATAATGGTAATGGTAAGTCTTCAGATGACTAATGCACCTGGAGGTATAGTCGTTGAGGTTAATTTTATCATTTGAAGAAATTTTTGAATGTTAGTATAATTTTCGAAATCTCAGATTTTGTGAAAATGCCACAAAAGAGTATCAGTGTAAATAACTCGGTTTTACTCCTCACGTAACCAGAAACAGATCAAATCCAAAATTTCAGCTTCTTCTCTTGTTTTTTTCTTCTGAAAATATCCTTTTTCTAGAGATGAACTTGGAACAAACAAACATAATATAAGGTTTGGTTTGGTGACTCATTTTGTCTGCGTGGCCAAACCAAACATGCATGTGGTGGCATGTGCAAAGCAACTGGTAGGGCACACGTGCATGAATGCCCATGTGCCATTTCATTCATGAATCATATATATATATGCTTTTTTTATAGCCAAGTATGGCAATGACAATCGAACCCTGAAAGAACCATTCCTCTAACTATGACAAAAGAATCCATGATTAGATTACATCTTTGAAAACGAACACACAAAGCATTTGACCTAAATTTAGGAACAGTTTCTCAAGGAATCATGTGTTTGTTGGGACCCACCAAAGTAGTGCCCTCAAGTATTCATCACTTCTCCATGTCATTGGAAAAAGACCCATCACCTCCTCAAATTTTTGTACAAGTTAAACTAATATGGAAATTTGTTGTCCTCTCACGGGGGGGCCTCTAAGAACCACCCAAATTTTGGTTAATTATATATATCATGCTTTATTAATCCATTTAAAACCTTCATAGATTGATGCTTAGAAAGTGAGATGTGGCACATGTAGAGCTAATGTGCTGCCTTAATTAGATTCCTTGTGGATTAATTGATTGCTACCCATCAACTAATAGGAGAAGAGGGTAGGTTTAAGCCCTTTTAATGGGGGCATGATTGAGAGATATAATAGAGTATATTGTTTTCTTTATTGAAATAAATCTACATATAATCTTCAACTAAAGAATGTCATAAGAATGATGCAAAGTCAATAATGATAGGTTAACCAACCATTAAGACATGGTTCCGCTTATGCAATGTAATATAAAATTGGAGAGAGAGAGAGAGTATGAGTGCTTAAATTAAAGTGGCTAAGACATGCCAATGGGTCTAGTTAGTGGAAAATGATCGATTTACTGATCAGTGGCAGTTGACGTCACAGTGACGTCAGTATTAAGTCATAATGACGTAAGTATTAAGTTATCTTGTCCAGACAGCAGCCCAGACAAATCTTGCTTTAGGCCTTGCCCAGACTGGTAGAGTCCAGCGCTTGTCCTAACAACCCTTGGTCGTTGAAAAAGGGATTGGGGGCCTAGGGGGCCTCTTGCCCGGGCTAGCCCTCCTGCTGAAAATGCTCTTATAGTTTAGGCAAAAAGTTGCTAAAAGACATGGGATTAATTATAGATTAGAAGATCACCAAATGACAGTTTAAATGTTTTCATACACAAGAACCAAAGTCTAGGTCAGGCGGTGGACATCGGTCACCACTCACTATCCTAGGCAAGGTTTCTCCCATGGTGGAGACAATTTTGGAGAGCCATCGTGTGCTTTGAATGAAAGGATTTTCTTGGAAATTACTGGATCTTCTTAATTGATTAGTGAATTTCTTAAGGTATATATCTCAATATTTCAAGGGCAAACGGCCAAAATGGGAGTGTGATAGTTGCTATCTTATTTCAACTATAATCACGATCATTTCATCTAATTTTTTTCCTTTTTTATTGGACTTTATATGAGCATTCAATCCATAACCAATTGGTGATGGGTGGAGAGTTTCAAGAGCTTTTAAAGACTAATGCAAAGCTTCCATCCTCCAAAGTAGGATGCTCTGAGCACTGTTCTGCCATCCTTAAGAAGTGGAGATTGGAGAGACAATCCTACTTGACTATTTGATGTACTTAAAGGTTTTTTTTTTTTTAAATGCTTAAACTCTTTTTTTTCGATCGGCCAAAAGAAAGAACATAATGATTGGATTCGTGCGTATATGTGACATAGTCACATAGCAAAACAAGGCCGATAACAGATCAAGCCTTAAACAAAGTATTGACAATTGGCAAGAAAGGCCAAAGTCATTAACAATTTTGAACATTTATTTTAATATAATTAAGTTGTTTCTCGTTAAGTCAATCGAATACATCATTCTATTCTATCCATTGATGGGAGGTGTGTATATATATATATGCTTTCAAGTTTTCAACGGATTATCTAATATAGAAACAAGTTCAAATCCTAACATGGTGGCCAAATACGTTGATCTCTTCTCTTCTCGTGGGATATTGGGCAGCCTGCAAAGTTGTTAATTATTTCTTGGCATCAAGCTACCCACCTGATGAGGCGACAATGATCCGATGCAATTATATTAATATCAAAGGCTCTGGAAGTTTTAATTTTAGTTTTTCTTTTATGAAATATTCTCCAATACCATTATTATCATAGTAAAATTTTCAAATAGTCTCATTATAGCAATTTCGTCTCGATATGTTGTCGATATTTTCTCATTATTTCCATAGCAAACAGTCCAGGCAATCTTGAGATGACTTAAATAAAGTATCAATATTTTGTCGATATTGTCAATTTACTAATAGTGCTACACTTCCACATAACATAATTAAGAACTATAATGTGATATATGGGCTTATTGTCGACACTAACCCACTTTCATGGAATGTCATCTTCAAATCATAATTAAAATTGTTGATGGTGGGGCATATCTTCTGTGGGAAGAGAATGATTAGATAACTACTACAGTTTATCAAACTGTTTAAATATAAAAATAACTTCTCCAGCTCTGCTGAGATATAATAAAATGAGCAAAGAACTAGTCCAAAGTCTTCTGTGACTACACATAATTTAAGTGACTCATTCAACACAAATTTAGTGGAAAGGTAAGTCCACCCCTAGAAAAACTTGGCAAATTTCTGTTGGTGTATATCTAACCTTACACCACAAAGGTCAAACCCTCTCTCTCAGAGGCAGTTGCTGCAGCCAAATTTTTCTCCTACTCCCTCTTATCATATGGTCCCTACATCAAGATTCCAAGGCTTTATATAATTTCCCTTTGTTCTCTACTTACTCTGCTATATATAGCTACTCTTCTCAAGACTTGTTTTCTTGAATTCCCCAACACTACTTGCTATATATATTTTCCTATTTTCATCATCTTCTTGATTCAAAACCCTACTGCACAGATGGAAGATCATCACTCTATGAACTCTATGATGAGAAAATCTCTTTCTTCTGATAATACAAGAGCCACTTCTCATGAGTCCCCTGAGGAGAGTAGTTGGACTATGTACTTGCAAGATTTCTTGACAAGCAATAATGATGATGGTGATGGTGATGATGATGAACGCAGTTCCTTCTCCTCATATGGTTATGAAAACTCTTCCATAATCTCTGATGCTGCTTCTGCAGTTACCAGAAAGTTGAGAGCTATTAACGGAGAAGTTTTAGGGTTCGGTAATAGATCGAGTTTCGAATTCGACAGGAGAAAAACGAAAGAAGATTTGCTTGATGATGCTTTGGAGGATACGGCTAGCTCTCCGGTAAATAGTCCCAAGGTGAGGATCCTAATTCCAAATTAATTCTTCTTTTTTCTTTTGTTGCTCTAATGCTTTTTTAATCTTGTTAATTTCAAGCCAAATGTTTAATTTATGCTTACCAAAAGAAAACTTTAATTTATATTGAGCCTTTTAAAGATTTAATTAATTTTCATTTTGCTCTTGTCAATAGGTTTGTAATCTAAGCCAGTCAGATGTGAGACCAACACAGCAAAACAATAACACAGACATATCTTATACGGTAAAACAGCAATTAATTATTACCATTTTTTTTTCATGGGTCTTTTTTCATTGTCTTTTATTTCCTTTTTTTTGTTGGAAACAATGCGTTATTAATTTATATATGTACCCGATTGTGTTTTGAAATTTTGTTGTTATAGGAGAAAGGAAGTACTTCTGGGCTGGTAGATGAGAGAAATGAATTGGGCTTTATTGGAAGGGAAAGTGACCGCACAGACCTGAAGAAAAGAGGACTTTGCTTAGTTCCTTTCTCTGTGGTAGCAAACTATTTTGGATGATTTATTAATTCTTGTCAATGTCATCATCCATATCCATTTTACTTGTACTGCATGGCAGTGAATATACATACATCTCTCTCTCTCTCTCTCTTTCTCTCTCTCTCTCTCTCTCTCACACAAAAATCATATCCTAAAATGATACTTAATTGATGGTGTATATATATTATGATCGATCGCTTTTATCATATGCTATGGAGGAAGGGACATACTTTATGAATCATTATTTTCAGTAAAAACAGAACAAAACCAGTTGTCCGCCATACTGGATATTGGATAAATATCATCAAAGAACAATAAAATAATTATATTATCATCTACCTACAACCAAGCATTTACAAGATCAATGGTGTATGAAATTAAATCCAATTCTCTGTCGTACAAAAACGTAGCTCTATACATTCTGCATTTAATTCATGCATCTTGTGCTTTATGGTTCTAGAATATACCATCAGTAAATTTTTCTTCAGCAAATCCACTAGCTAGACATTCACATTCGCAAACCTAATTTCCTAATTTATTTTTTTGACAAAAAAAAGTCCTAATTTAAAAAAATTAATGGATTTTTCTTCTGTTTGTTGAAAAATTAAAAAAATTGTTTTGAAGTTGTTTTTGTCAACGCACGAGGAATTTGAAATTGTTGTTATATAGATTGTTATTTCTTTTGCAGTTTGCTTTTCTCATTGATTCACAATAAAATAAAATGAAAACAAAGTCACCGCGCATGAATTATATGAGGAAAATAGGTTGACATTCACTATACCTACTCGATTGAGATCTTCTCTTCTTTACACTCCACCACAACTATCAACTATTCTTTCCAAATTTCCGGCTTAAGGTCAAGAGAGTAGTAAAGATTTTCAAAGCCTCTTATAAGCTTTTTGTAACACTAGAAGAAGAAAAATTCCATGCAATGTCCTCTTAATTCCTTTGCACGTAACCTTCATGGATTCAAAGCCCATATGTTCTAGCTCAATAGAAGAATCCTCGCTAATTTGCCTTCCCACAAACCCACAATCACGAAAAATTATTGTGTGACACTAAAACACCTAGTCTAGTGACTCCTACAAGGTGGGGCATTAACGGTGTGTATTTAAGTTTTACGAATTCATTCAACTTTGGCAGAATGATGTGTGTAACATCCTGTCCCGATTTCAATTTCAATTTTAATTTTCGAAATTTTTAACATAATTGGACGGTTTTGTCCCTAGGTTTTTTTTTAAGTGGTTCAGGATTCACTTTTTGTTCGGATTTGGTTTTTGGAATTTTATTCGCTCAACTACATAAAGATCGCTCTCATGAGTTCGTAGACACGTACTACGCGTTGAGCAGAGTTAAAATGAAGAAGTTACGATCAACGAAAGTGCAGTGCCACAACCATAATTTTTGGGAAAAGTAGGATTATTTAAACTCACAACAGTTTCTCTCTCTTCAATTTCTCTTCACTCTTCGCTCTCCCCGATTTTCTCTCCTCTCTCTAGCAAAAAAAAAGGCACACAACTCCTTCTTGTCTTCCCGACAAGATTTCGGCGTCGCCCGGGCGCCGTAGGGCAGGCCACCAACCGGAAAATCTTCCCCTCCGACCAGCGAGCACATCTGGCCAAAGAATCACTTAGATCTAGAGCTGGCAATATTGTACACGATTCGTTAACACGACACGAATTCGCACGAAAATTTCAGTATTTGGGTTTGAGTTATCGTGTCGTGTTGTTATCGTGTGGACCCGTTAGCCACCCGTTAAGCTAACATGTCGTTTCGGTGCCCATTCGCGAATACACGAACTAACCCGTTAAGAAAGGGTAATTTTGTAATTTACAATTCTAAAAAAATCTGCCATAACCCTAGTAACCCTTTCATTTTGGCGTCGGCGCATCTCTTCTCTTCTCCTCCCTGCAGCTTTTTTTCTTCTCTCTCAAACCTCATCTTCTCCTTTCTTGCCATCTCTCTCCATTTATCTCTTTCAAAACCTCTCTCAAAAACCTCTCTTCTTCTCCTTACGATCTCACATCTGTCTCTGTCTTCCAAGATCGTCCCCTGCCAAATTATCTCTCAAGGTACGAATATCTTTTTTGTTGATAAATTTGTTTGGTTTTCAGCTTTGCATGTGTCTCTGTGTTCTATATGTTATGGGTATCAATCACTTTGCCCTCCAGCAGATACATAGTCTCTGTGGCAGTGAATGACCATGGGAATTTGCTTGGACCACATGACCACCTGTTAATCAACATCTATCTGAACATCCATATAAAAGGAATACAAACTAAACATAAATTTTGCAGGTACCGGGCTCCTATGCTTTTATGAATAAGGAAACTAGAGCTGCTTACATGAATGCTTTTAATACTTTTAATACAATATTCTTTTAAAGCAAGGATGACATGATGGTTTCAACTTTAATGCTTTTAATACAATATTCTTTTAAAGCAAGGATGATTGAAAACTACATGCTCGGCAAACAAATTTCTCTTGCAATTTGCATTTGCTCTTTTAGTCTATATTATAATGTTATATATTGAGTGGTTAAGTTAGCATCAGCCGACCAAAAACAAAGCTACCGTGTCATGTACACCAGCATATCTGTTTAAATTGGTGTTTTTGTTACTAGAGTTTGGACTTTTCATACTACATGTTGTTGGTTCTCATATGTCTTTGTTTTTATTTTTGAAGGGAATGGAAGTTACAGAAAATAGCCCTACCAATGCTATTGATATTGGTGATGAGGAGTCTGTTGACGTTTCAATGGGTATTACAGAAAATACAGAAGACAAAGAGGCAAGCCCTTCAAAAAAAAAAGGTTAGAGCCAATGTGGGTAAGCGTAGACTATGATCTCCTGCTTGGGAATCATTTGATTTACTGGCTGTTGATGAAGATAACAAAAGGCGTGCTAAATGTAAACATTGTGGGATTATATATGCATGTGATAGTAGGTATGGAACGGGCAATTTGTTGAATCATGTTAAAAATTGTGTTAAAAAGCCTTATGGTGATGTGAAGCAATTACTTATGTCATCTTCAGGATTGCGTTCCCCACAAATTGATTATGTGAAATTTCGTGACTTGTTAATTGAGGCGATCATCAAGCATAATTTGCCCTTTAGCTTTGTTGAATATGAGGGAATTAGGGCTTTGTTTGCATATGTCTCACCTGAAATTAAGCTGCCATGTAGAAATACTGTTAAGGCATGTGTGTTGAGGATGTTTAAAAGTGAAAGACAAAAGCTTCATAGTTTGTTAAGCTCAGTCCAGGGAAGAATTTGTTTAACTTCAGATTTATGGACATCTATATGTACTGATGGGTATCTTGCTCTTACTGCTCACTTTGTTGACCAAGATTGGAGATTGCACAAAAGAATTATAAATTTTTGTCATATGCCACCTCCACATTCTGGTGTTGCATTATCTGAAAAAATCAATACATTGATAACTGAGTGGGGGATTGAGAAGAAGTTGTTTTCTATTACTTTGGATAATGCTTCTGCAAATACCTCTTTTGTTGAGATTTTGACGAATCAATTGAACTTTAGAGGTCTTTTGTTGATGAGTGGCAAGTTTTTTCATGTGCGTTGTTTTGGATCCTCGTTATAAGTTGCATTTTGTAGAGTGGGCTTATACCAAGCTTCATGGCAATCATTCTGAAGAATTTAAGTGTGTTAGAGACACATTAACATCTCTTTTTGACGTGTACTCTGAAAGTTTATCTCATTTGGCTAATTCGAATTATGGAATGAATGAGATGACTAGTCACAAGGAAGGCGGAGACACCATTTTTGAGGTAACCTAAAATTATTTTCCTTTTTATATTTATTGTTACATATTATATATTTGCACTTACAATGATGCATAGTTCTAATATTTGCATGTTTCATTTTGTATAATGTAGGATTTTGATAATAGTTACAAAAATGGTCCAAGTTCAAGTAGGAAAAATGAATTGCACAAGTATTTGGATGAGGAAAGACTAGATAGAAAGCAAGACATAGATGTTCTTTCTTGGTGGCAAATGGAGCATTTTCATTATCCAATACTTTCAAATCTAGCTCGTGATGTGTTAACAATTCCTATTTCTACGGTTGCATCAGAATCTGCTTTTAGCATTGGTGGTAGAGTACTAGATCAATATCGTAGTTCATTATTGCCTGAAATTGTTCAAGCTTTGCGTGTACTAGAGATTGGCTTTTTGGCAAGGGAGGTAAATTGTTTAAGCTTTGTTTTTTTTTCTGTTTTTTTCCCATTATGTGAATGTTTTGTAACAATTGGTTTTTCAATGCTTAGTTATGGAGGAAGAGAGTGCTACTGTAGAAAGCCTTCATCAAGATATCTTCAAACTTACTTGTCAAGATACTATTACTAAATCAGGGCAAAGCTCCAATAGTATTTCTCTTGAAGATTAATGAGAGGTATTGATAAGTAATTGATATTTTATCAATATAATATTTCTCAATAATTGTATACTTTTCTCATAATTGTCTATGATTTTTTTTTCTTCCAGGAAAATTGGAATTGGTGAAATATTGAAGTGTGGATCATGTTCATGGACTTCATACTTCTTAGTTTTTTTGCATTTTCCTTTTGTTATCATGTATCATGTTCATGGAAGTTTGGATTAAGTTCAAAAATTTTAAGGTTGTATTGTATTGGAATGATATTGATTTTTGGGTTGTATTAGAATGATATGGATAATGGATTAAGTTCAAAAATAGGTTTTTTTTAATTATTTTTAAAGTTTATTTTCTTAACGGGTTAAACGGGTCGTGTCGTGTAATTCGCGAATTGTGGCGAATCGTGTTCGTGTTTGATATTTTCCACCCGTTTTCTTATCGTGTCGTGTCGTGTCAACCCGTTAAGGATAACGGGTTAACACGAACACGACACGAATACTGATAACACGACACGAATGCCAGGTCTACTTAGATCTGCCATTACACGAAGTACTAGAAACAACCTAGAGAGTCGCCAGAGTTAAGGCTACAATGCCGCCGGTTTCAAAGCATTTTTTGGCCAACTCTAGCCAACCTAGGCCGCGAATTTCCTTGCAAAAGGTAGCCTTCTTCCTCCTTAGCACTTTCCCTTGAAAACCCGACCCGACCCGATCAAGAAATTCTTGTCACAAACCTTCACTAGTTTGGCCGTTTTCAGGCTAATCCGGTTTTTTGGCCGGGGTCCAAGAGTAAAGATTGTTCCCCTAGTTGTGCTTCAGCTTTTGGTATTAATCTTTCCCAACGATGTTGAGTTTTTCTGTCACCGAAAAACAGCCCCAAACCACTGCCACTGTCGACGACGCATGGACCTGTCACGCCCTGAACTCGGGGTAAAGTAAAATCTTGAACTCAGTGCATGATAATAAAGTAAAATAAATAAAAGAAGACTAAAAGGTCAACCTTCCCAAAGAATATCCAAAAATATATACCTTAACCATATCTGTTTCCTCTTAGGCTGTAAGTTATCTCAACCTAACTTCTTTGTTCTCTAGTTCGCAAACCTATCAAAAAATATTTTGAGGTGTGAGCATCAACAGTTCAGAAGGGACATAAAACCTTATCATAGTAGATTGATAACACAAAATTAAGTGTCATGGCATCATATAGTCACGTACCAAATCAACAATAGTAATGCATGAGTGCCATGCAAACTTCTTGTATATTCTCGTTAATTCATATAACTGAACAAACATGTTTCGCCCGTTTCATACCATGCTTATACCACTTGGTCTCGAATGCCTATTTATATGAACTAACACTCATCTCAATCATTCCATAATTCCCCTTTTGTTAGTCATCTTGCCTAACTCCCTGTCGCCAATCTCGAAACACCCAATAAAAACTATGTGCACTGTGGGATCCGTGGAACTTGGTACCTACCTACCAAGAGTTAGACTCAACTACCCAAAAGAAACTTTCCAATACTCTCTTCCATAATTACTTAATGAACCCACAAATTCCAATAATCACCACTCACATGAATAATTTCTCAAATAATTCCCTCTTTCACCAATCACATTTCAAATGCATCTAAACCAAATTATAATCATTGATCATCAATATTCATATTCCAAAATTAAATTTAAATCCAAGAGTTCATAAACATCCAAGAGAAACAATATTACATGCTCTAATCATCTCAAGTGCATCAACCAATTAATATCAAGAATTTCATCATTTAACAATATCATACAATCATATAATATTCACGAAATTTAATTAAATCAACCTCCGTAAAGGTTCCCCCAAGAAACTCCCTACATAGATTCCATGCTAAGAATAAGACATGCCTCGCCAACACCACGATGAAATACAAGTCTCACACGGTAACCGAAGTCCCTATTCCAATAATAAAAAGTGTTACCATTTGTCCCGTAAGTAGTAACTAAATGCTATCCAATTTCTTTATAACTAGGGTTCCTTACATTCCCCCTTAACTCTACTCCAATTTCATTAGAGGCCTTCATTTTACTAAAATTACAAATCTGTCCCTGAATTTTCAATAATTACACTTTGGCCCCTTAACGTTTGATAAATGACAAAACTGCCCCCAAAATTGTATAATAATTTGCATACAGGTCCCTGCTGCGAATACAGTTAATTCCCAGGCCAAATTCCAAAGTTTCTTCTTCCAATCTCCATCTCAATACCATTTACACAATTAAACCTCATATAATTTATCCAAATCACTCAAGTTATGCATCAAACTCCAAAATTGTCACGTGCTCTCTCCAAAGTGGATCCATTCATGAGTTGGTGGAAGTGGTTACATGTTTATTAGTTGCTGCATCATTGTAGGAGTTTGCATATCCCAAGACTTTAGTTGTTGAGTAATTGTAGGAGTCAAGTTAATCAACTTCCATAGTGGTGGGGCTAGAAAAATTATAGAATACTACCGTAGTATGGCCACGTGGTACATCTTGTACATGTGTTATAATATGGGTGGACGACAGGGTTTATTTTCCCCTTTTTAGGGTTTATTTTCCCCCCTTTTAGGGAATAATATCTATAAATATCCACTAATATTATAACACGTGCACAAGATGTACCACGTGGCCATACTACGGTAGTATTCTATAATTTCTCGTGGCGCTATGGGAAAGCTTCCCTCTTTCTATGCTTTTAGTTAGAGTCTTTGTCTGTATAAATTTCAGTGGCTTTAATGAGATATCAGATATAATCTCCTACTGTTTTTTGTTTTAGAACCTTTCTTATTGAGGGACGATAATATACTAAATGCACACCCACAACACGAATACTAGGATTCGAACCAACCTTGGAGAGCAATTACTCCAAACAACTACACTAGTGGATCCTTTAGCTTTGTCCAAAAACAAACGTGGGTCCTTTAGCTTGTCTAACTTGGAGGTTTTGGGTTACCTCGAAGCAACCCTATTCATCTAAATGTTGTCCCAATTGAGCCTTCTAATTCTAAGTATTGCTACAAACAGTGGAGGCCGTAAGAAGAAAAACCACAAAATCTCATTTACATGAACTCTGTACAATATTCCGGCAATCAAACCAACCTAAATCTATATCTCACTTTCTCTTAATTCATTTTCAATCCTTATATAAGCTTCCACTTACAACAAACAACTTAAATAACAACTTAAACCATTGGATTGAACCTTACAAACTCAAAAACCCCAAATTGAATGAATTTAAAAATCTGAATAACAGCCCCCTATACCTTAGATTGTTGGGCTCAATGTCACGATCACATAGGCGAAAACCGTTCATCAATCGAAGCTCTATAACTAAAGATATGATTTTGTGAAGATGTTGAAGATAATTTCTTTCGTTTGAACCTGTACGTATCGAAGGAGAAGAAGAAAGAAGTCCCAGCTGAATTTGGGCTTCTTATCTAGCAATTCTCTTAGATTTTTTTAAAGAAAAATTAGGTATTAGCCAAAAAAATCTGTACTAATTAGGATTTGAAACCTAGAGCATTTCTGTTTGGGGTTTGATATATAGGTATCAAATTTTGTTTTGGATTTGGCCAAAAAGGAGGCCCAAATTCGTGGGCCCATTTTACATTAATCACTGAAAAGACAATTATACTCTTTTTATTTAAAAGCATGACCCAAATTCGTTGGTTTCTTTTCTTTGTATGAAAGCTTGATTAAATCAGATCTCTCTCTCTCTCTCTCTCTCTCTCTCTCTCTCTCTCTCTCTCTCTCTCTCTCTCTCTCTCTCTCTCTCTCTCTCTCTCTCCCTCAGCGACAGACGACCACGTCGCCATGATCTGCAACCAACGATGCAAACCTCACTGGAGCTCAGGTCCTCTACCTCGCCGAGGAAGATGTGGTGATGTGAAATCGGAGTTCAATCGCGATGTGGCTGAAAAATCAAAGAGGTAGCACACTCGTCGGCCCTTCGTTTTTCTCGTGTTTGCTCGAATGAACTAGTTATGGTTCTGGTTTCGGTGAAAGCTGTAAGGTTGAGGTTAAGTTCCTTATCTTTAATGTTTCTCTGTTCGTAGTGTTGCTGATTTGGATCTTTTGGCTGGTCCAATTTTGTGTTTTGCTTTCACCAAAAATTATGAGGATTAGATTGGGGATTTATGTGGATTAGTTTCGATTGGATTGAAATTTTCTGAAATTTGCATAATTTGAGTGCGAAAATGGAGCCGCACACTTGAGTGAACGCAGCTTGCAGGACCTTGAGCTCAATCGATTGGAAGCAAGGTTGGGCCTCGTGATATGGACTTCGCCAATCTCTGTCTCAAGTGCTGGTAATTAATTCACTACCTTGTTTAATAGTTGGCTTTAAAGCATAATGTTTATGGAATTCTTTGGCTCTCGATTTGGTTGAGTTTATGCTTGTTCGTTGGGTTAACGTCAGCTGGTTCGCAAATGAGAGGAACAAAGGCTGTCGTTTCGCTTTAACGGCTCAAGGAGCTATAGGCTATTGAGTATTCTATAAAGTAGCATTGGTGGGTGTTGTCGGGTTTTAAAATTTAAAAAATAAGAGTTTGAGTTTGCGTCAGACTTTCTTTGCTCAACAAAAGACATCATCATCGTCCTCCCTCCTCATCCTCACATATCATATTCATATACAGCAAGTGCAAGTGCATGCCAAATAAACCAAAATGTTTGGTCAAACAGTTGCATGCTCTCACCTAATTTTGCATAAAGTTTCTTCTTCATGCTACTCCCTACTGCATGCCTGCTCAGGGGCCCATAGATAAGTTTTCGGTATAATTAAACTCTGCTCATCCCTAATTATTATAACAGTGTTTCATGGTGTAAAGAAACTCAACTACACGAATATTATTGGAGCACAGAGACAATTAATTGGTATAACAGAGACAAGTTTAATAATTAGTATAACAATGTTTCAGTTTTTTATTGCAGTTTCTGCTTCTGCAATGCTTGTTTTTGTTGGTTTACGTTTTGGTTTTTGTTTGGTGTTCTCCGAATTTCAGTTTATGCTTGTTTGTACACATAAATTGCAATGCAGTTTATGTTTTTCTGCAATGTAGTTTATGTTTTTCTGCATTGCAGTTTATGTTTTTCTGCAATGTAGTTTATGTTTTTCTGCATTGCAGTTTATGCTTCTGCAATGCATTTTCTGCTTTTTGCAATGCTTGTTTAAGATGGTTTACGTTTTGGTTTTTGTTTGGTGTTCTCAGAATTTCAGTTTATGCTTGTGTGTACACATGAACTTCAATGCAGTTTATGTTTTTCTGCATTGCATTTTATGGTTCTGCAATGCAGTCAGATTCAGTTTATGATTACGTTGAGTGTTACTACAGGTCTGACTTCTTTCGAAAAGCCTATGTGAGCCCTATTTTTCCTATTCCAGATATTGGGAAAGGCTTGGGCAGCAATGGTTTAGCTGTTGGAGTTGTGCTTCCGCCAATTACAAAGAGGCTAGCCGGAAGACCACCAACGAAGAGGATCAAAGCTTTTGGTGAAGGTACAAGGCCATTGAAATGCAGTCGGTGCAGTGTTTCTAGGCACAACAGGAAGACTTGCAAGACGGTGATATGACCGTTCCTTCTCAGTTGACTATTGCTTATGTTAGATATGGTTTAGTGAATGTATAGTCAGTTTATGCATTGCCGTTTTTGTAAACAATGCGTTGCAGTTTTTAGTTGCTTGTAATTGGCTACAGAGCTTTTAATTGGATATTATGATTCTTTTTTGAATTTAATGAAAACTATACAATTGTTTCATCAATGGATATTCATTTTTAACTACCATTCAATGCTTGTTTTCACATTTGAGCAGATTTTGTTTCATAAAGCGCATAGCGATTTCCATTTGTTGCGATTTCTTGTTTCATAATTCGATTTCATAATAACTTTTGCTAGTTTATGGGAATTTTACAACTGCTCATGGAGTTAAATGTGTTTTGATATTAATTTTAGTTTTAAAAATATAAAAAAACTAATATTGTTTTTCTTTTCTCTTTTTCTTTTAGGGTTATACAAAGCATCTCATTGACTTGTGAACAATTGAAGTTTTATTCCTTCATGGTTTGTGCAAGTAGTTTCAGTTGCTCAACCCACTAAGAATACTTGGGGATTTTGTCCTATAATTAGCCATAGCTAAAAATGAGCCAAATAGCAAATATTTGGAACACATAACTGAACTCACACATTAAAAATGTGGAAAAATGGCATCACATCAACACAAAAGCACAATATCTTCATTCTATGGACAAGACTTCTGAAATTATGGAATCATGTAGAACTTTTGTGATTTCATACTTCTAAAGCTAGAAAGATTGAAAAACACACGACGTTGCAACCCAAACACCCAAACAGAAAGGAAAAGCTTAAAATTCCTAAAATGACCTTTGTCATTTATAATAGTCCAGTGATTCTCTCTGCTTTCACTGGAAGCAGTGGTGTCTGAGTTTTTTGTTGGCTCAAATCTCTCTCTCTCTCTCTCTCTCTCTCTCTCTCTCTCTCCATTCGTTCAATCTATGCGTAGCTTGCAAAAAGGTCAGTATCAGAAAAAGAGACCTTCCCCTGTTTCATCCATTTATGAATATCACATTACATTTGATTGCTTTTGGGTTTCTCTTGTTCATTCTATCTCATCGATCTACACGTATTATCTCCTCAAATCCATGGCCAAAGACCCAAAGGCAGGCTCTAATTTGCTCAGAGATTGATGCTTTTTGGTTTTTAACCGGTTTTATTTTCTAGGTTTGATCATTGATGGGTTGATATCATCTCCTTGTCGGCTTTACTGCATTTTGTTTATTTATTTTGCTTTTTGTTGTTTCCAATAAATGTTTAAGATAAATAGATTATATATTAATTTTAAATGGTTTCATATGAACAATAGATTATAAATCGTTGTTGTGCTTGGGAATAGTGGAAGGTGGTTTCTCGAGGTAGAAGACGAATACTAGCGCGAATAGAATAATGGCATATTTTGTAAATTTGAAACTACATATTGAAATTTGAAAATAATGGCATATGTTGTAATTTTAATGGTTTTGTAATTATATTATGGTAAAAGCATGTACTATATTTTGGCTTTTGGCTTTATCCTAATTACTTGAAATTGAATTCTATTTACCTAAATAGTAAACTATATTGTGTGTGAAAACTAAAACTCCCTTTTTTTTATGCCCTATTTCAAGCAATCCAACCAGCACCTGCCACGTGTCACTCTCTGAGTGGATCAATTTTGAATATTCATTAGAAATTCATCATGCCCCATAAATAAAATTCCCAAAAAAAATGCTACGAACTCTTAATTACATGTACTTTCATCTTATGACTTCCAAACTACCATTTGACCTCCACAAAATTTTAAATATTTTCTTGTTCACTTCTAATAAACCACAAACCAAATTAATCCAAATCAACTCTCAAATTTTCAAAAAATTCTTTGAAAATTATGAACTATTTTCTAAGCATCTCAAAATATTCAAGGTCTCACAGGGCCACTAGTTTAGTGACTAGTTTTCGATCTAGAATGATCTTCACGTCATCCTGAGCATGACGGTATGCTTGGATTGGCGAGATCATAAAAAGAGTCCTGAATTTGGAATCACTGCCAAGGCAAGTGACAACCGCCTCTTCTGCTCAGGGAGTGCCAAGTATGCGACACCAAGCGGGAATCGAAAGTGTGCGGAAACTGGTGTTGGGCATCTGATTGTTAGTGGCATGGTTTTTTCTAGTAAGCATAGTTTTTGTGTCGAGGACTTTGTTGACAAGGCGGAGGAGACCAGCCTCGAGGGGTCCCAAGGTCTCCTTGATAATTCTCATCTCGAACATTCGTGGGCTTAGCAACCGATAAAAGTTCCTACTATATAGATCTTTCTTCGGAAATTTCTCCAAGCTAAGAGGCCAATCTTGGTCTCCCCTGCTTGTCAGCTGAGGTTTTTTTATCAAGAAAATTGGAGGTGGCGGTTGGTGTTTGGCTGCCCACAATATGTTTTTGAATCTGTACAAAGAACTATGATGCTAGTACATGCGTAGTGATGGGATGTGTTTCAACAGTTTTGCGGTTTATGTTTGGTTGGATCTACTCTAATACCCACATGATGGTTTTGACTCTATACGAAGAACTATGATGCTTTCTCTATATCATAAGAGGATTTATGTGACAGTACAGTGTAATGATGGGATGTGTTTTAAGGGTTTTGTCGTTAGGGATGATAGAAATCTCGGTTGGGTCCCTGGCCCTAACGGGGGGAGATTTCGGGGCCAAAAGGAGATAGGGTACAAGCCGGGGATGGTATTGACGTCCCCGTCCCCAAACCCGGCCCGATAATTATATGTTTCTTTTTAAATTAATACATGTATAATATAATATACTTATAATATAATATTTATTTACCCTAGCCCATAGAAATCTCTCTCATAGCTCTCTCTCTCTCTCTCTCTTCATAGCACTAACCCTCCCCCTTTCTCTTTTCATCCTCCTCCTCTTTGTTGGTCCTATTCCTGCAATTATTGAAGAGTTGAAAGCCCTGGGCAATGTCGATTTGAGTGAAAATAGACTCAATGGAAGCATTCTTCTGGAAATTGGTGGGGCTTTTTCGTTGAAGGAGTTGAGATTGGAAAAATACTTTCTTGTCTGTTAGGGATCAATTATTATAGGATATGATAATTTATTATAGTCTTCCAAACATAAAACTATTTGGGAGTGAAGGCAGTGAGATCATATATTTTAGAACATCAAGGAATGATAAAGGTCTCTTCTTAGAGTTCGCACATAGTTCCTATATTGCCAAAGCATAAATTGTCGAAATGGATTCATGTTTTGAAAATCTTATTTTGCATATTGATTTTTATATTTAAATTAAATGTATTGAACGATAATTTAATGTGAAGATTAATATTTTTTATAAAAAAAAAATTGGGGATTCGTGGCGGTAAACCCTAAACCCTTAGCATGTAATGTTTCCTATGGATTTAATACCATCTTTTCTCAACAACAACAAAAAAAACGCATGTCCCTCGTGTAAATGGCATGTTGCCGAATTTGGATTCTGCAATTAGTTTTATTTTAAAGAAATATAAAAAGAAAAACAGATTTGCGCATCCAGGGAATCGAACCCTGGTCAGTACCGTGGGAGGGTACTATGATACCACTACACCAGATGCGCTTGTTTATTCTAATGTCACCAAACAAGATATTTATACAAAACAGATTGCCAAAGATCCTTTTTTTCTTAATTATACACAGATTCTGAGAATTAAAACGCGAAATTTATTTACCAGTTGACTAGTGGGAATAAACTTCTCTGGCTACACATAACGGCTCTCTATCCAGCTCCTAAAATATGAAGACGTCGTGGCTCTTAAAAAATACATAGTGATGAATGCGAGGGAGAGAGGATAATGTTGCTCGATACAATTGGGATGCCCCCAATGTTAGAAAAGTATTATAAGGGTCGCCAAATGGAAATCATTGCACAATTTCTTTACCATTTTGTTTGAGGGAAGGCACATTCACCAGAAGAATTATGATGGTATTATTAAAATTCCAATACCAGGTTCTGATATTGTTACTATTATTAAATATGGAATTTCTGATGTACAAAGATGTTCAGCTATCTTGCAGCACATTTTTTGATGCGTAAACTGTTCAGGTTATGAGCTTATTTTTTCTCAGGAAGCTTCTCTAGCAACTCTGGTATCACTTCAAAAATATCGCCTACAAGTCCATAGTCAGCAACCTGTAATGTACATCAAAGAGTTTATTCTTAGAATGGCAAAAATTAGCAGCATGTAAATCCATTTATGCCATATCTTTCCAACAATGCTTGACAACTACATACAGAACAAGTTTTGCAGAATGAAAAATCCTTAAACCAAGTACATTATATGGTCCACATTTTAAGAAACTAAGTTCTTGTGTTTTTTTTTCTTCCCCTTTTGGCAGCTGATGAAGCAAAAAATTACTTCGCCTTTAGGCTCTTTCAGCAAGGACTGAATTCTGCAGACTTTGAAAAGAATGCATCTTGTATCATAACCTTCAGATCTGAGAGGCCAACTATACTAACTACCATTAACCTTGACAATTATGAGAGAGAGTTCAAGCCATCACCTGGAATATGGGGGCCTCTGCATCTTTGTTCACAGCAACAATGACCTTGGAATCTCTCATGCCTGCTAAGTGTTGAATGGCTCCAGAAACACCAAAAGCCATGTACAACTTTGGGGCAACTATCTTTCCAGTTTGGCCAACCTAATACACAAAGTAACCACATTCTAAGACCAGGAGAACCAAAAAAAAAAATATTGAAAATCAGAACATGGGACTAATTATAATATGCAGCCTTTGTGAGCCATCATAAACATTTACCTAATGCATTTCATATCCTCAAGATAGTGCAAATGGTTAAGATTCATAACACCAATTTATATATTTAAGATTTAGGAAGATATGGCGAATAATGTGAGCATTCAAGTCCAAAATATGTCTTGCCTGTTATTAAAAAGAAAAAAGCATGTGTACTAGAAAAAGTACTTCAAATGTGGCATCTGCACTGCAAGCCTTCCAGCTGGGATGAGAAGCTGAAGCATTTTTCTATTTTTGTGTTGAATAATGTCAACTAGTAAACAAACGAGTTTTGACAGTTTCAATACCATGAAGAATAGGCTACAAATGAAACACTTGAAGGGGCATGAGTGAAGTTCCAGCTTATGGTGTATTGAAAATGCTAAAGATAGCAGGCATACATACATAGAAGTCAATACATGCTTCAAAGTTGGAAAGAACCATTATCAACGTTACCTGAAGGTCATTAGGAACATATCCTGCATCAACAGCAGCACGGGTAGCTCCAACTAAGCAAAAGAGAAGAAAGAAATGTCAGATTTTCTTATCCATATGCCTGTAAGTTCAAGTATGGAAGGTTCAAATTCTTCTAATTCTGAATATAATGTTTATGACAACTCAACTACATATCATATTAAAGTTATGAGAAGCATGGAAAGTCAAAAGCATGACGCATGACAGGTCATCGGCACACAAGCACAGTCACGGGACGAGTTACACACGCAGAGGCAAACAACAACAAGACACACACAAAGAAACAATACCAAAAATAATACAGATGCTGGAAAAGAAAGAATGGAGTTATAAGCACGAAAAATATTACAATGGAATTACCAACAGCACTAACAAACACAAGCACAAGAATACAGATGCTGGAAAAAAAAATGGAGTTCTAACAAACAAACAAAAATATTTACAAGGAATTACCAGCTGCACCAAGTTTCTCAGCAAGTTTTTCTATCATTTTGAAGTTTTCAGCACTTTTTAATGCACGGCCCCCAGTAACCACAACACTAGCATTCCCAAGATCAGGGCGTTCTGTATCCTGTGATGTGTGCTTTACATATCGAGATTTACCAACAGAATCTGCAAATGAGATATTAAACCATGTTAATAGATGGCCTATGTTTTAATTGCCAACTAGGTAGCAATTTAGCAAATTGATCAGCCAGATCCATTTGATGGACAAAAAATCACCCAAGACACTGTTGATTTTGAAGCATTACCACGAAAATGAATCCACAGATAGACATAGAAGCAGTCACATACAATTCTAGTTAAATAAATTAAAGGTATATTTGGCCATTAAATAGTTTATGGATTAGAAAATGACAAACAGACCTTCACCAAAGGTGGAGAGATCAACCTGGGTGATAGGAGCTTCATTTGATTTTGAATCGGCTAAGATGGGGGACACTGGAAAGGATGTTGATCTAACTGTCAACAAGCAAGGTCCAGCACCGGTGTATCGAACAGTACAAAGTGCATTACCAGCATATATTGGCCTGCCATATGAAAATATCATCTTACTTCTAGCCAGATGAAATCGACATTTACTACAGATACATGTCAACCAAGAGATGCTTACGCGGGAACATGGAACAAACCTGTCTAGAACCTTGCCAAAAGTGAAACAAGATACCAGAGCTAAATGTAAGCCATTCTGGCTTGCATCTGATTTGGATAAGTTGAAACTTTTGGCAGGGAAATCCCTGAGTTTCTACCCATCGGGAATTTGGTGGACAAAATCCTCTTGTGCCAAAAAATCAGAAGAATAAAGAATTAAAAGCACTTGAGTTTTTAGTACAGTAAGGACGCATGTAAATGTTGACTACAAACTGTTTAGATTTGAAGAGCTTTTCTTGTCTGGTGAATTATAATATGGTTTCGCCAATGCGGCTGTAGTGGCTTTGATTGGTTGTATTTTCAGTGAATTGCTATTTCATTGTGGTGTACTGTTTCTTTTCACTAAAGTCATTACGTGCAAAAGAAAAACAAATTTCAAACAACAGTTAACATAAGAGGAGAAATGATCACAACAACAGCCATATAACCAAAGTTACCTGACAAAAAGATGAGGGTCTGAAATTTCAATCACATCCGTGATCGGAGAAACATCTAAAAGGGCAGCTGCCCTTGGCAGTATGTTCTTTCCAAACGAACCTGAAGCAGTGATTACGTGTGAGTACCCGCCTTTCTGCTGAACCAAATGGATCAGTTTAGCCCAAGGCTCTGCTAGAGGATGACTAAATTCATCAGAATCAGCCACAAGAACCTACACAACAGTAATTGATCACATACCATAACACTCCACAATTTTCAAAATCCCATTTAATATTTACCAACAACAAAAAAACCCATTCAATCAATTGGGTTAGTAACCCATTTGGAAATAAGCAAAAACACCACAAAAACAACATCAAGCACAAGACTTGATCACAGATTAAAGAACCTGTCGACGCCATTTAAGATACCTCAGAAACTGAAGGGTCACATGAAGCGGCATTTGCAGCGGCTTCGTGAAGGGCATGGCCGGAGCCTGCCAATAGCAATGAAATAGGATTGTCGTTGCTTAAAGATTTTGCAGCCTTTACCGCGCTCACTGATTGGGGCTTGATAGCACCACCTTCGTGTTCAGCTAACACCAGTGTGCTAATCTATTCAATCATTTGAAAAATTATATACAATTAAAAAATAATTATTAACTAGATTGAATAGTTAAACTGCCATATCTAATTGAAAAGATTTTGAAGTGAATTTTGAATATTTGTGGTGAATGAATGAAAGTGAACTTACGGATCGAGAATTGGAGGTGAAAGCGACAATTCGTGACGTGAAGGAAGGACTGATTCGTTTCCTCAAGGCTCTTAGCGCAGCTCCACTTGCCATCTCTCTAGCTTTGGGGATGATGATGAGGATGATGCTGATGATGAAGGAGGTTGAATACAACTGCCTGAGTTTTGAAACTTTTCTATTCTACTGTTTACCGTGGGGCGGGGCAATGAAATCAAAATCACAGCGATTCGTGAGCTTGAGTTTACAAAATGAAAGGGTGAAAACAAAAGAGCAAAGAAAATTTTAAAAACGAAAAAATTTTAAATAAAATAATTTAAAACACCTCCTTTTGTTTCTGAACATCGAAAATGTTGATCTTACTTATTTTTTGAAAGTTTTTATAAAAACTGATATTTATGAAAATGAGGGATAAATTTTAGCTATTTTTGATAAAAACTCTAATTTTAATGCATACACTAGTGGTTCTTGATTCTAATGAATATTATGTACACATCTTTTTAAACTATGGGTTTTGTGCTTTATTCTAATCAAGTTTATGCACACGAGAGAAGGATGAAGATCATAATTAAACTAAAAAAATTGAAATACCATTATGATGAAAGTCTCAAAATTTAAGGGTTGTTGCTTATAAAAACTTAAATAAATATAATTTTGTTGGCGCCCAAGTGAGCGAAATTGAAAATAAAACGAATTTTGTTTATTTGTATCACATTTGTTGATCACATTGCTAACTAATGACCACTTCTTTAATACAAGTGATCCCACATACATTAGTGTGATCCATTTCTATAAAGAGTGGTGATCAACAGAGTGGTTAATAAATGTTATACAAATAGTAGAGTATTATTGAAATAAAATTAATATAGGTCAAGGGTTTGATAATCCCTTGTGATTTAGAAAAAAAATAGTATAAAAATCAAACATTACAAAAAAATAAGAAAAGTCAACTACTAATTGCGTATTACCTAAATTAGCGCAAGAAAAAAAAAGAAAAAAAGAAAAAAAGAAAAAAAAAGGAAAGCCTTTATTCTCATTTAATTTACAGAATCGAGATATTGTGCGAGAGTGATAGTTTCTTTCCGTACTAAGTAGGCTGCACCGTCGCACACGGGATCAATAAAAAAAGCCGTGAAGTCAGAGCAGAAAGAGAGAGAAGCTAAGCTAAGGCGAGAGGCGAGAGGCGAAGGCAAGGCAGCTCTCTCTCCCATTTCATTCATTTTGATTGTTCGGGAACTGGGATTAGAGCTCTCTGTTGCTCTGAAATCCACACCCTTCATCTCCACCATGATTTCCACCGGCAAGATCAAGTCCGTCGATTTTTACAGGTCAGATCTCTCGGATTTCCTTTACTTCCCTTCACTGTGCATCAGCTCTGTTGTGTGTGTAAATCTGAATCTGATTATGGAAAGCTCAATTTCATTGTGTGATTGCGTTGGTGCATTTGGGTTATGAATTATGGTGGGTTAGAGAATGAATGGCTTGTATGCACGAATGGAATTGAAGTAATTGTTGGGTTATAATCAGAATTGATGATTAATGTAATAATTGTGTAGAAAAGCTTGAAAAGACTGATGCTTTTGAGTAGTTTGGTGGCATAGAATAACTATTGGTTGATAATCTTGATGGCTGATGTAGGAACGAGTAAGTTGTGTTAGTTTTAGGTTGTTTTTGGAAGAATTTGTAGTGTTTGATTGCTAGGATGAACATTGGAAAGGGATGCAAAACTGATGAGGAATATAATTTCCACTTACGTTTCCTGGAATGGGCATTGATATGGAATTCCTATTTTATTTTGCTTTCTTTTGATTTTGTTACTTTATTTATTTATTTATGGGTTGGTCAACTAAACAATGAATTAGCCACTCCATAGATTTGCCCATGCCATTTCAAAGTTCATTTCAACAACACTACCTAAGAGTAAGGAAGCATTACCAGATTATTTGGAGGTGCTTAGTTGAAGCATTCACACTAGAGGATTGATTGGTTTTAGCTTCTGGGTGTGTCTCTTTATTATTTTCTTCTTATTGTTTGGGGGAGAAATGTCAGAGAAACAGGATGCAAAAGCAGGCGGAAATCCCAGGGAAAAATAAATAAATAAAGATACAAAACAAGTATCGGCAAGCGAATCCACTTTCAGAGTCATAGTGCATTGAAATAAAAACTTCAAATTACATGGGCTTAGAATTGTATATATTTCTTAATGCATTAAAGAAACTAATTTTACATACATAAAGTTTATAGGTAATACAGATGGAGATCACATTGCATCTCATCTCAAAAGTTTCTTGTGAATAGCAGGAGAAAGAAAAATAGACCTGTGGGGAAATTTAGTGTGCAATATTTTACTTATGGTGGTTGTTCTGATACCTTATATATTGTATATATTAATTTATGGTACAAATATTTTCCTATGTCCAGGAAAATTCCAAGAGATTTGACTGAAGCATCATTATCGGGTGCAGGATTATCTATAATAGCAGCCCTTGCCATGATGTTTTTATTTGGAATGGTAAAGCAGCTCCTATATCTTTAGTTGGTTACTTATTCAAATTATTAAACTTTGACTGTTTAGAGAATGAGTGATGATCCTTTTTCTCAATTAATGCTTGTTTTGGTCCTGTATGGATGTGTAACCTTTTTTTATTTCTAAATTTTCTTTTGGGAATTTCCATTAGTTTTCTTTCTTTTCTGTAATTTTTTTCATTGAGATATTCTTGTGGTTAATGTACCTCATCATGTCTATATTTACCGTCATCTTTTCTCTTTTCCTTTTTCCTTTTTCCTTTTTCCTTTTTCAGTGATCTGTTTTGGCACTTTATTACTAAATTTAGTAATAGTGACATTTCTTTACATCTGAATCTGATGGTACTTACGATGTTCATTTTGCAGGAACTGAATAGTTATTTGGCCTTCAGCACCTCTACATCTGTTATTGTTGACAAGAGTTCTGATGGGGACTTCTTACGTATTGGATTTAATATAAGGTAAAGTTTCATAGCTTGGATTGATGTTTTTCGATGTTTATGAAGTTATTGAGTCATGTTTAGGCTTACTATGTTTGTATATGGCGTCGACACTATCTTCAGGCAGCAGTGGTACACAATCAGATCCTATGTATGACACATATGGTCAGAACTTTTGAATGCTAGTTTGACGTGATACTGCCAAACCACATGTGATGAATACTTAGTAGTATTATATATTAAGACTGGCATCAATATCATGGTTGAGAGTTGTAGGACTTATCAAGCGTGGACAAAGTGATGCCTGAGTTCCATGTGCATGCTTTAATTAGGTTCAAATGATTCCTAGGTGCATTACTTGAGAATTTGTAGGCAATGCTTTACTCGGCTGAAAGGAGCCAATTAGATTGTCGAAGCATTAGGTTATCAGGGTACCCCCTCTGTTACTCAGGGAAACTCTTAGTCTTTCCCTTTTGAAGTATCAACTTTATAAACTCCCTTCCCACCCCCTCCCTCTCCCTCTTGCCTCTCTCTCATTTTCTTGTGTTTTATTTATTTAAAAAAACTAACTTTATCTCAATTTTCATGTAGTTTTCCTGCACTCTCATGTGAATTTGCATCCATTGACGTGAGTGATGTGTTGGGAACAGTAAGTTTCTCTCTCATTTTGTTTTGTCTATATTATCTATTCTGTTATTGATTTTTGCTCCCCACTGTTAAAGATCCTTTGTTAGTCTTTTTTAATATTCTTGATGTGGCATCCATCTGGCCTGAATTCGTGCCCTCTTATTTTCAGAACAGATTGAATATAACAAAAACAATTCGCAAGTTCTCTATAGGTCCAGATTTAAGACCTACCGGCTCTGAGTTCCACTCAGGACCCGCTTTACATGACATTAAGCATGGTGATGGTGATGAATATGCTGGTGATGGCTCTGTTTCACTAACCGCTCGAACTTTTGAAAAGTTTACTCACCAGTAAGTAGGCCAACTTTTAGTTCCATACCTTTCATATTTAAAGCCACTGATTTGGGTGACTTCTGACTTTATGTTGCAAAATAATACCATTCCTGATTTTGCATTAAACAATTCTTTTGCAGGCATCCAATTTTGGTTGTTAATTTTTATGCTCCTTGGTGCTACTGGAGCAATCGTCTGGTAAATTAATTAACTTCACAAATTGCTCAAATTTCTTTTGATGAAATGTTAGCTATGTTAATTAATCATTTTATACAATCTTGTTCTATACTTGCGTATGTATATTTTATGGTTATGGCATGATGACACAGAATTTAGAATCTTATCTTGTAGCCAGAAATCAAAGTTTAGCTCCTGTACGATGGGAAAACTTATTATGTCGCAGTTTTCATTCTGAGGATTTCTTCAACTTATTTAAATCTTTTAAGTTTTTCCACAAAAGATAAAAAAAGATAAAATCTTAAAGGTTGTAATATATGTAATGTTTCGTCTGACTTATTACATACATTGTCTTGAATCTTGGAAACTTGTTTTGCCCCCATTTATGCCTTTGATCATGTGTGTACTCGTGCACATATGACAAGCCACAAGATCCTTGAGTTAGTTCATGGTGCCCTTTCTTCATTTTCAATGGAACTGTTGAATGATGTGTGCATTAAAAGTTTGGTTGATTGAATTGAACTATTTAGTTGAAATCATCCAAAAGCTGTATCTTCTTGCTGTGTTTGTTTCTTTTTCTTGTATTATGTTCCTGCTTCATGTTCTCTCTTCTTTTTTTTTCTTTTTTCAGAAACCTTCATGGGAGAAGGCCGCCAAAATAATAAGAGAAAGGTGCTTCACTCTGAAAGTTCTACTGTTTTCTTCCAGATTTTATGATTTTTCAAGTGGTACTGTAATATTTTTTATTTTGCCGCACAATCTCCAGAATTTGAAGTCCACAACTCCTCTCTCTGTCTCTGTCTCTGTCTCTCTCTCTCTGTCTCTCTCTCACTCTCTCTCTCTCCCCTCTCATGTGCCTCCATGTTTAACAGATATGATCCAGAAATAGATGGGCGTATTCTTTTGGCAAAAGTAGATTGTACTGAAGAAGGTGACTTGTGTAAGAGGTATATTTTAGATTGGTTATTCCGACTTTCTACTTGATTTTCTAATTTCTATGGATTTGCAATAGATTTTATATTGTACTTTTCACCGCAAACATATGCACTTTCAGTTCTTATTAGTTGTATAAAGAAAATCTCAAAGTTTAATTAATATTTCTCGTCCTCCTCAATGAAACAAAGGATTTATACATTGCGATATTTAAAAATTCACTTACAGTGGAGAATAAAACTGAAAAACAACTCCAAGGAATACTAATTAGCGCAGGAACTTATTGCACTGCAATAATAATTTTGTAAATATCAGATTTTATTTACCATTAATAAATTTTTAAAACAGTAAGTTTAACTTGAAATGATCAGGGTGGTTTTTTTATCTGGCTTGAAAGGGCAGTCCAAACTCAACATGAAAGAGAAACCTACTTACCTTTGAAGAAGGTTTTGCAACAAGTACTCTAAGCTGCCTTGCCTTAACTGGGGTGGTTTTCAAATAACAGCACTAGGGCCTAGTCTTCTGAAATGCCAATTAGAGCTTTAGATTTTATCTTGAGTTTAGCGTTCTCATCAATATAGCTTCTTGCTTACACATGAGTATGTTTTGACTGTCTTTCTGCTTGAACAGAGAACTGTTAACCTGAGGGTGGGAACATGGATGTGCTCATGTTTTAGTCTGTCTCTGTCCTATTTATTTTCACATGCTAATTTTGTATGATTGCTACAGTTAAGCCATCAGTCATAGCATCCTGGAATTGAACCACCATTTGAACTTTTTTCATATTCAAATAGTCATACCTTATTGCCTTACGTTACCCCAAATACAACATTATTGTACTCTTCTGTACTTACCTCTCAAGTTTGCTTAATGTACCACTGGCTTCCTATTTTTTATATTATTAACTTTGTTTCCCCTATAATGATCAGGAATCACATTCAAGGATATCCATCAATTCGTATCTTTCGTAAAGGAAGTGATGTGAGGTAAATACTACGAAATTTTGCTGACTTTTAGATTATTTTGAACTGATGTCTATTCATTTATTTATATTCAAGTTGTCATTTATTTCCTCCTTCTGTTCTTGGAGTTTTAGTTCCTCTAGGTTGCATTTAATTATTTAAAACTTTTTTCCTTTGGATCTTCATATAACTTGTATATGCATTTATTAAACATCACCTGAAGTTTGGAATCTTTCTATGTGCTCTTAGGTTTCATTTCAATATGCGGATTTAAATGCGAGTTTTGAATTTAACTTTTCACTTAAATTGTTTGTGTCAAATCAGATGTCAAAAGAATGGACAACGTAGAGTTTTGATATATGGAAAATAAAATTGTGTTTTTAAGCGATTTAGTGAGTTAACTCGCAATAACATTTTCTTGATTATTTGAAATTCACGTTATCGTAAATAGTCAATTACATGTAATCCTTAATTTCCAAGTCATCTATGTAAATGCAACCTTAGAGCCATTAAGGTCTTATCAAGACATTTCTGATGCCTTGGTTGTGATGTGAAGCTATGTGCATAGTTTGCTCATTCCATGAGCTTTATAAGATGATAACAGTATATAAAGGTCAATTCTCTCTCTCTCTGTGTCTATTTCTCTCTCCCTCGCTCCTTTGCTCCCTCTGCCCCCTCCCCTGTTTCAGTTTCCATTTTATTTTATTTTTTCCTTTTATATAGACCCTGAGTAATTTGTTTGATACCTTTGTTTCTCAAATTCATATATCAAAATTTTTGCCCCCTCGACCATGACTGTCTTGTTCATATGAAGCTTACCTTAATCAACCTCTTTATCTGGAATTCTGTCACAGGGATGACCATGGACACCATGAACATGAATCTTATTATGGAGATCGAGATACAGATAGTCTGGTTAAGGTACAAGCATTCAATTAGCCTTACAGTTTCCTATGTTTAACTTTGACTTTGAACTTGTTAATACTTGTTGATGGAATTTTTGTTCAATACCCCAATTGAGATTGCAAAACCATCTGATATGAAGTTCTCATCCTTGCAGACAATGGAGACTTTGGTAGCACCTATCCCTGTTGAGGCTCAAAAACTTGCTTTGGAGGGTAATTCTGACAATGGGACTGACAATGCAAAAAGACCAGCACCACTGACAGGAGGGTGTAGAATTGAAGGCTATGTGCGTGTGAAGAAGGTAATCTTCCATTTGATTGAAATTAATAGAAGCATTGGGCATGTAAGCACGTATGAAATTTGTTATTCCCACAGAACTCTCAGCTCCCAAACCATCTCACATGCTTGGAAATGCGATGAAAAAGGAGAAATGAAAGGATTGTTTCAACTACTCTTATCCTTCTTTCTTTTTCCAAAGATGCCTTGAGGTGCTTCACATGCGTAGAATTGGTATGAATAAGAGAAAAATGCGAAGGGGGGCAGTTGTTGTGACTGCACAAATTTTGGTTACCAGAGCAGTGCACATATGAGTTGCCCTACTTGAGAGCCACATCTGCAGTCATGACAGCCACAGCTGGCCTTGGGTTCTTCATGAATAAAATTTAGCTGTGTTAGGAACTAAGCTACAGTTGTGTAGTTGGTACCTCCTTACGAGTCCTACCAAAAGAGAGAGAAAAAAAGGTCCTTAAGCAAGTTCTTGTACTTGATGGTTAACATGAACAAACAAAAGAGAGAATATGGTGCCAGTAAAATGCATTATATCATGATCACAATTCTCCTGTCAATTGAGCCAACAATGAAACTCTTAGCTACTATCATTCAGTAGGAATTTAGGTATGATTTGTCCTCTACTGTGCAGGTTCCAGGAAACCTTGTCATTTCTGCGCATTCAGGAGCCCATTCCTTCGATGCTTCTCAAATGAACATGTCACATGTCATATCACATTTTTCATTCGGTAGGATGATTACTCCTAAGGTGATGAGTGATGTCAAGCGATTGGTACCTTATCTTGGTGGAAGCCATGACAGGTTGAATGGTCAGTCTTTCATAAATCATCGTGATCTAGGTGCTAATGTTACAGTAAGTTTGTCACTCTACGCATCTTGGCATTGTGTTTGCTTCTCTATTGTTCTGTGCTTGTCCATCAGCATCTCAATGTTTAAGTGAAATCAGCAATATATAGCTGCATGTCCATGATTTTTAGGTGTATTGATATTGGTGCATTGAGATGGGTGGCACACACAATATATTATGTTTCATTCTAGAATTTCTCTGTGGTTCAAATACGTTTTGAATGATCCATGCATCTGTCCCTGCTTTTTTGAGCTTTTAAATGTGTTTACTCTTTCTGAATGATCCTATTTTATAATGTTGGCTTATAAATTCACCAATAACATTTTAAACTGCCCATTTTATTGTATTGATATTCTACCTCCCTAGAGATGCTTTACAGCCAACAAACGTTTCCTTCTGGATGGAGTTGGAATACTAAAATAATTTTGATTGTTTTTTATGGTAATTTTCTTTGAGTACTAAAAGAGTGTTGTTTCCTCTTCTTTTATAGTAAGTTTCTTTCAACTTTATTACTTTTTGCATCTGCTCACAATATTCCTGGAACCCCTGTTTATTGACTTACAACTGAATAGATCATTAATGAAGTTTACTTGGCTTGTGAAGAATTGCTAATGTTTACGCTCCTGAAGTATATTTCTGGTAATTGCATTTGCAGATAGAGCATTACCTTCAAATAGTTAAAAGCGAAGTTATAACAGGAAGAAATCATAAATTAATTGAGGAATATGAGTACACAGCCCACAGCAGCTTGGTGCAAAGTCTTCAAATACCGGTTGCAAAATTCCATTTCGAGCTCTCTCCCATGCAGGTTTAATAACAAACAGTATAGTATTTGTGTACTAGTTTTACTCTCTTTGCTTCTCATCTCTTTTTCTTTGTCTGTCTTCTATACCCAGGTGTTAATAACAGAAAATCAGAAATCCTTTTCACATTTTATCACGAATGTGTGCGCTATAATTGGAGGTGTTTTCACGGTTAGTATCTTCTATCATTGGTTCTTTACTTCTCTCCAGATTGCGTACTAATTTATTTTTGCCTTTGGGTTCCAGGTAGCAGGAATAATGGATTCAATTCTGCACAACACTATTAGAATGATGAGAAAGGTTGAACTAGGCAAAAATTTTTGATGGATAGGTGAAATTTCGTTAGTGTACAATGAATTGTTTATTTGCAACACCTAATTTAGTGAGGATTGTTTTGTTAACGATGACATATTCCTTTTAGAACAAAAATAGAAAAATGCAATGAAAAAAGTGCCACAAATTCCAGTTAGAGTTGCCATACAAAAACAAGTTTTATGAACATTTAATGCTTCATAACTTATGCATTATACATTTGGCTTCTATTTTATTTTATTTTTTTAGAAAGAATTAGACGAAAAATGTGACCATTTGTGAGATGTTCTGTGTTTCCAAACAGTTTTGTTCTGTTTGGTTGATGATAAGATCTTCACTTAATTTTTCCTAAATGCCCAAAGAATGTAGATAGGGATAAATATTGAGTGCTGCTAAACGAACCCTAAAATTAACTGAGTACACTCTATTACCAATTTATTTATTGAATTACTAATTTATCCTAATATAAAATGACCAAAAAGAATATATTGAATTATGAAACAATTGTTGTTGAACTGAAAAAATTCACAACAATTTTTTTTTTTTTTTTTATTGGTCAAAGCCCATGTCCAACAAACCTTATCTAGTCTGAGATGATAAGTGCTTCAAAACAAAATCTTCCTAATCAGATAAAGGAAGGGGATTCAAAGAGGGAAAAAAGGAGTTTGACCAATAGTGGGGCTCTCTCATTAGAGGTTGGCAGTTCCGTTTTTGAGGGGGAGCTTATCATGATGTTTTCCAATTGAAACATCATTTGGTGGGTGACCAATATAAAAACAACAACAAAAGCAGATGGAAGGGGGGGAGAAGGAGAAGCAGCAGCCGTGAGGCTGCTGAAGGAAAAGAGCCAAACCGTAAGGCCACAAAGGCAGGGGAGACGGCGGAAAAAACAGAGGCAGCCGTAGGGCTGCTGAAGAAAAAAAACAGGAGGCTGCAGATAAAAAAAGGGGCTCAACACCTCATCTGCAACAAGGCTCACCTCTTGAATTTCTCCATGCCTTGGGTATAAAACCCTTCAATCAAATGCTTTGGAGGATGAATCCAACTTGGGGTCAAAACCCACTCTACATGGATGATAAATCCAATTTGGGGTCAAAACCCACTCTACATGGATGCATAAATCCAATTTGGGGTCAAAACCCACTATCTATGGATGATGAATCCAAATTGGGGTCAAACCCACTCTCTAAGAATGATGAATTCATCTTGGGTACAAAACCCACAAACAAAACCGTTGGGGGTTTAATCTCAAAGCAAATGCAAAGAAAGGGTTTATACCTCTGCTCTTGAAACCCTCTGGCCAACGCTCTCCCTCTCTGTTAAGGAAAGCACACCAATTTCTTCTCTGAGTTGCCGTGTCGCACGTCCCATCCTTCTATGGCGTTTGATAACCCATTAATATTTCATCTCCTGTTTTTGTTGTGCTGTGCACACACGCATGGAAATTAAAAAAGGGAAGTTGACAACAACAAATAAATAGAAGAAGAAGAATGATAGTCTGCGCAGAGTGAGGAAAAAGGGCATCAAATGTGTTGTTTTTGTTATTTGCATACAAAACTGACAAAAAACAAACGAAAAAAAAGAGGTCAGCAAATTGATTTTCAGTTGAATGAAATTGCATGCTACTGCATTGGAAGAACCAAGTTGTTGTACAAAAGTCAAAGCAAGAAAGGATGGCAACATGGCTATGTCAGAACAAAGCTATTAATTGCCATCATACACGACTCATCAGGAATTGGAGGAGGTGAGTAATGGGCCATGTGCTTTCTGCACTAAGTCCGAAACCAAGGGGATATGAGAAAATAAAAATGTATCTCAAGTTGCTAATTGACTTGGCAAGTGAAGTGAATATTTGAAATTGAAGCCCAGTTAGAAGAAATCGTGACTTAGCAAGTGGACTTCTGATATGAAGTCAAAGTAAATATTTGAAATTGAAGCCCAGTTAGAAGAGAGCATACATCCATGTCCCGGTGATCATCTTTTCATATGGACCCACTGCTTAAATATGTCACAATCGGACGATCTTAAGTCGGTATTCTAAGATTGGGTGACTTCAAATACAATGGACTCGTTCATTACAAGTCTCAAGCCCAACGGACTTGTCCATTAAAACAATTCAATTGTCAATTGGTGAGAAGTCTCAAATTCACAAATGACGGATTAATGGGCTTAAATCCGAAGATGCCCATTAATTCCCAAATCATGAAGTGAAGAATCAAGTGGTACAAAACCACACCAAATCCCAAGTGGTACAAAACCACTTCCAAAGCCCCACTAAGAAATGTGGGAATCAATCAACGTGGCAAAGAAGCTATTTATAAAAGAGTGTCAAGCGACTCAATCATGCTGTGACAGTGACTCCAATCCAGATAAAAGAGTCTCATGCTCCGAGCATCAAGCTCATTCTCAAAAGATACCAAAGGAGCATCGATATGGATTAACGGGCTTGTCAACCGCAGTAGCCCAATAATCTTAAAACCTCCAATCATGCATGGATACAAATGCATGTGTTAATGATCAAATCAAATTAATGTGTTCATCAAAATTGCCCATTAGTTTTCTTTGACATTAACAATAAAAAAAATGGTACAAAACCATCCGATTTTCTCATGGGTCATCTACCTATGCGAATTTTCAATGAGATTAAATTCCAATCTCTGAAACACCAATTCTTAATTAGTGGGCCACACTTACCCATTAATTTCCAAATCTATCAAATACAAATTAGTGGGCCACACTTACCCATTAATTTCCAAATTTTGGAACTACGCTGGTTTGATCCCTTCGAAAGGGTACGTAGGCAATCTAGAGATTCAATCTAGATGCAACCACCCAAATCTCAAATTCATTAATTTTCAATTTTGGAACTACGTCGGTTTGATCCCTTCAAAAGGGTAGTAGGCAGTCTAATATCCCAATAGACGCAACCACCACCAAATTCAAATTCTCAATTAGTGGGCCACACTTACCCATTAATTCTCAAATTTCTCAAACACAAATTCTTAATTATTGGGCCACACTTACCCATTAATTTCCAAATCTCTCAAATACAAATTAGTGGGCCACACTTACCCATTAATTTCTAAATTTTGGAACTACGCTGGTTTGATCCCTTCGAAAGGGTACGTAGGCAGTCTAACATACCAGTAGACTCAACCGCCCCCCAAATTCAAATCTCAAACACAAATTCTTAATTATTGGGCCACACTTACCCATTAATTTCCAAATCTCTCAAATTCTAAATTAGTGGACCACACTTATCCATTAATTTCCAAATTTTCGAACTACGTTGGTTTGATCCCATCAAAGGTATGTAGGCAGTCTAACATACCAATAGACGCAACCGCAACCAAATTTGAATCCCTGGTTTATTCTTAACCAAATTCGCCCCCCAAACAAATGTTCAAAATCGAATCCCTGGTTTATTCAACCAAATTCACCCGAACACTTTTTCAATCAAATTCATTGAAATTCCTTCCGTGCAATGAGTCATTTATTCATTGCAATTCTTTGAACTACAAGTGGCTTGATTCCCGCGAGGGATACGTAGGCACCCCGAGGTTCGACTTGGGAGCAGCTGCAAAAATCAAACACACACGTTCTGTTTCTTTATGGTGGAATCAAAGGGTGTTCCCTTGAAGCAAGGGATTGTAATTAAGAGACACCGCGTCTTGAATGGGTCGAACCTAAAATTAATAAAACCCCATTATTTAATTAGTGGTGGTGAAATTATGTTGGGAGGTTCACATTTTTCTTCAACAATTGTAATTTTAACAAGTACACCTTCCTCAAGACTCATGCTTTGATCCGCCTGCTTTGATGAAAACTGATGGGTCTTGGTTTGTGCCAATCGATTTAAAGCCCCTACTTCTTAGATAAGATCACTGCAGTGCTAGTGGCTTTGTGGAGTTTTTGTTCATTCATCTCTGTAGAAACATAAACATCTTGATAATTATACAGCAGCAGCGGCATATGCTCTATTCTATTGATTTCATAGTTTTCACTTTGTTACCGAGCATATAATGGCGATCAATGCTATGCCAGGCCTTAGTCTCCAGGCACTCAAGTTTGTTTCTGCCATTAAACGTACTGGAGCCGATATCATTGTCCCACGCAAGTTGAATAAAAAGACCAAAACTATCTCTGCTGGGTACGTCCTCATGACATGGGTCTGTAACATAATGATCAAAACCATTTAGAAAACCCTCTTCTAAACACCTATCTTCTAAACCCTTTGAAAATTAGAACTCTTTTTATGAAAACAGAAGAAGAAAATATGCAATGGGTACCTGAAGGATATACCAGATTGAGGACAGAAGGTACTGAACAGCAAGTAGTAGCCCTCCAATAACGCTTTTTTTCTTTCTTTTCTGATGTGCCTAAAACTGTAGATTAAGTGGATTCACATTGTTCTTGTCATGTATTGTAGGATTTCACAATGTAACCACAAGCCAATAACTTGTATTAGGGTGTACCAATGGTATTTTTGGTAGTTAAATAGGGTGTACTTAGTTAATTTTACATTTTAATTTAAATATTAGGGTGTACTCAGTTAATTTTAAGGTTCGTTTAGCAGCACTCTAAATATTAGGGGTGTTAAAATCCAATTCAATCCAATCCAATCCAATTGATTGGTTTTCGATGACTTTGATTTAATCAACAATTTCAGAAATTGTTTTTTTTTTACGCTTAATTTTGTGGAAATGAATGATTTTTTTTTTCTTCATTAAAAAATCAATTATCCATCCTATCCAATTCTAACTTCAGATTGGGTACTGTGTTGCTTCCTCGATTGTGAGCCTGCTTAATTTATAAACATAACTAAAATTTGCAGATGCATCTGCTTCCAAAACTAAAAGAAAGTTGGAAACAGAAACATATAAATATTGAATACACAGTGACAGTATGAAAATCAATTTATTTCTTTGTGTAATTACATTATTGGCCCTTACGGTGGAGTCTCACAAGCACACTAATGAGTATTATTTACTCCCTTCGTATTTTCCAATTGCAACAAACGAATATCAAACACCAGTCCAAAGATAAATACTGAGCTTAAAGAAAATAAAAACAATAAATCAGAAAAGAAAAAAAAGAAGGAAGGAAACTCTCAAAGGAGAAACCAACTTTATACTCAAACAATCCAATATCCAGTTAGAGTAGTAAAAGTGATGAGGATGCAGCAAAAGCTCCAATGGACCCCAACATACTCATGAAAGTTGGAGAAGCCCCGCTGGGCGGTGGAGGAGCGCTTTCGGGAGCTGGAGTAGGGTTCTCGACCATCCCTGTATCCGGTGAAGGTGGAGACGCTTCACCGGCAGGAGGTGGAGACGCTTCACCGGCAGGAGCTGGAGATGGGATTATATCAGTTGAGTTTGAAGGCGAAGGGGCAGTTGCATTTCTATTGGTTCTATCTGCCAACACAATCACTACCACCTTCTCATTTTTGAGACAGTTGTCTTTGTTGCCACTGATGAAATAAAATGGCCCAGATTGGTCGAACTTGATGGCAGTGTGGCCATCAGTATATTTCGCAGTAGGGTTATCGGTGTTGCAATTTGTATAGTCGTCCTGGTTTACTCTAAGCACTGAGTCTTGGCCAGGAGAGTAGTTGAAAACTGCAGTTGAAGTAGTATCAAGTAAATCAGTTAGGTTTTTTTCTTGGTTTACAAGGAAAACTAAAGGATGGAAGAGGGGGAGTCGAGGTTTGGCCTTCGATGTGGAGATAAATGCTCACTACCACTGGGGCTATAAGCCCCCATGCTTTGGCAAGTATCTTAAAATAATGACCTCTTACTAGATATTTAACATGGTTGACAGACTGACATGATTTCATCGAATTAATCAGGCTGCTTAGCAATATGATATACTAAACAAGATGAAAATTACTCTTAATTACACTCTAATTATAATTTATATATTTGGTCGTGTTATCGTAACGCCCGTGTTATATATGTACACTAAAATAATGAATTTCAAGTTCTAAATATGCATGTTGCAACTCAGCTCAGAAACTAGTTCTGGACATATAGTATAATAATAATAATTCTTTCCTCAAAGTAATGATCCGTTGAAGGTTGAAAAAAAAAAATTATATACTCGGCCTTGATGAAGATAAAGCTTCAAAACTTACCTATGGAGTCTCCAATTTGAAATCTGTTATTTTCAGCCCATTGATCATAGTGAGGCGCAGAGGCACTCGGAACAGTCCAACCTATTGCAAACTCAGCTGCACCACTCTTCTGTATCAACAGTGTGACGCATAGAAGCACCAGCACAGAAAATACAACATTGCTCTTGTGATTGAATCTTAGAATGGGGCTAGCCATAATCGAAGAAGTAATCGGAGATTGGTGTTGATGAACAAAAAAAAATGCTCTTGTATTTTCCACTAAAAACTTTGAAAACCTCAGATCAATTGGGAAATTAGGAGAAGGAAAAGGGATGACATGAAAGATGTCTTGACAGGGGGTTTTTGTAGGGTAAATTGCATGGAACTTTACAAGCTGCGTCAGTGAAGCTTTTGCAACTTTTTCTTATTCTTTTTTTAGCTTTTAGGTTTCTTTGCTTCCAGTGCAAAGCATATGTGCACTTTTAAATATTAGTACAAGAGCTGGCTATAGGCGCTTTAATTTTGGAACTTTTATATAACTTGTTCTGTGGGTTTATACTTTGCTTGACCATTGTCAAGAATATTATTCATGGCTTGTGTTCTGGGTTAGTTGAACTAATTGATTAATGAAATCTAATCCTAGGAACATGATCTGTCATTCACACAAAGCCTTGTCACCACTCTCTCTCTCTCTCTCTCTCTCTCTCTATATATATATATATATATATATATAGAGAGAGAGAGAGAGAATCTATATAACAGATAGCAGTAGGCTCAATGAAGCTCAACGCTGTTTTTCTTTTCACCCTGTGATCTGGAACTCAGTAAAGTCTATAGCAGAATGCATTTTTCTATTGAGGGAAAGATTACCTTATGTTCCTACTTTAATAAGATTATTGAACTTTTCACAAAAATACATATAAAGTCTTTTTCCTCTCTTTATATAATCTATCATACATAACTGTAACAAATTTGACCCAAAAAAAACTGTAACAAATTTATAAAGTTATAATACTATTACATAAGTGCATACGTACATACATACGTGTGTACATGTATTGTAAATTTGCAATGACGATACATATATGCCCACAGATGAGAATTCATATTAAATTATCAGGCATACACATGTGCAGTCCCTATCTTCATATATCGGAATCATGGGCTTATCCAGAGGCGGAAATAGTAATTAACTGCAAGTTGACCAAGTTCAGGTGAATCAAGCTGCTTCACATGAAAAAACCAAAAAAAGGAGAGAGAGAGAGAGAGAGAGAGAGAGAGAGAGAGAGAGAGAGAGAGAGAGAGAGAGAGAGAGAATTCTGAACAAAATCAGAGATGTATAAGAAATATTGAATTTCTAACTATTTCAGATCACAAACTAATATTACATACTAAATAGTCAGACTAACATTTAACTAGATCAAAGACTAAATTATAGCAATTTCCATCATGAATTATAACATGATTTGCATTTCCATCCTTCAACTCAATAATAGTCATTATCGTCCTTAAATTAGGTTTCGTGTTACACTATTGGTCATTTTCGTCAATTTTCTCAATTTGTTTTGGGTAAAATGTTGGGGCGAATGAGGAATTACACATAATAAAATTTAAAAAATATTCAAAACTAAAATGGGAAGAAAAAGAGAGAAGTAGGGGCTTGGAGGGGGATAGGTATAGAGAGGGGCCTTGGCAGGTGAAATTCTTCATTGGCCCATATTTGACAGAAAAATTAAAGGAATTGACGGAAAGGATCAATGGTGCAACACAAGCCCAAATTTAAGGATTACAAGAAGTATTATTGTAACTCAATGAAGAAAATGCAAATTGTAGTATAATTTAGGACCATTGCTACAATTTAGCCCTAAAAGATGTTGTGCCCTTTTTCTTTGCTTTGTTTTTCATTTCCCGTTTGATTCCCGTTTTGACACTGATTGCAAGAACCTACATGATAATAATACAAGGTCAGTGAGGACAAAAAATGTGCGCATGCATAATTCTCCCAATTTGTTATTGTCATATAGTACTCGTACTTTAAGATGATATATAAGAACACCTCGAGATTTAATAATAATAATAATTATTATTATTATTTTATGAAAAGTGAAGATCATTCGGTTTAACAATTATATAAATCAAGGTATTAAATGAGTCACAAAGTACAGATTATCTATTTACTTTGCTTAAGGAGAGGGTGCAACTTTTTCGACTTTTGCATGTACTTCACATGTTTTCGGAAGGAGAAAAACTTGTATATCACGGGGATAACACTGTTTTGCTATCCTCAATCAATCACATTCCGCTACATGTGATAAAGACTATATAGCGGAGCGTGGGATGCTATCGCGTGACATGTAAATCCTTCTCTTTTAGAAGACCGTAATCCACACCAGTGGTAGTACTCAAGGGCAAATCTACACTTGGGTTAGAGTGGGCTCCAGTTCAATGCTGATTTTTTTTGTAGGCTTAGTGGTATAAGCCAAATTTAGGTAAAATAAATAATAGTCTAGCCCTTTATTTAAAATAAGCCCACTCTTGAAGCATATAGAAAATAGTAAACATGCAATCTATAACCTATATAAATTTGATTAGAAGCAAACATCAGAATTTTTCTTCGAGCAACCCAAAACACCATATTTGAACCTTGGGTTAGAATTTTTTGGTGTCAAGTATTTCTTGTTAGGATATCATGTCACATGCTGATAATAGAACCGCAAAGAGAGGAAAAACTATTTATTCATTCTTCAAAAAAGTGGTAACGATAACAAGGATACACATTCTGCATCTGCTGTTAATACTTCAATTTCTGAGGAACTTACTCAACTTGGATCTCAAGTAGTTGAACAATGTATTTGATTTGATATTTATTTATATTTTGTACTTCTTTGTGTTATATTTGCTCGTAATGTGGCATTGTTTGATTTATAAAATTTTATTTACATTTTTGTTTCAATAGAAAAAAGGTTTATAATATATCTCTAGTAAAAAAATAAAATTTAGCCTACTTCTATAAAAATTTATGGATCCGCCATAGTATTGTTGTAGGTACCAACAATCGACTGGTGTCCTTGTCCATTTGCTCACTCCGAGTCAGGAGAATATTGAACTCTGAATCAACCACAACTATAATATGGAGAACTAGATTGCCAGTGCTCTTAGCTACACTAGGACAAGAGCCAAAGGGATCATATTTTGTATGTATGTATGTGCTTAATTATTTGGTATCTTATTAGCTAAGCATGGAATTTTCTATGGGAATGTGGCTGGCTTTGGTTTTGGGAGGTTTGCCACTACTGGGGCTGTTCTTGTGGTGATGGAATGAGCTTTGGTATGTGCTTCCTCTCAAACTACAACACTTAGCTACCACCACTGGCGGCAAACTTCAGCCCGGTCACATGGGGTTTCCATTTTTAGGTGAAATGCTCACCGTCCTATACTACTTTAAAATTCCGTCGAGATGAATTTATCAATGCTAAGCAGTCCAAGTACGTATTATCTTCCTACATTTTTCCTATATGCTTAGCATGGGCACCCCTATTAAAATGTATGCATTGAGCAGCATTGGCAATTGATCAGGTACGGTGATGGAGCAGGGATGTATAGAAGCCACCTCTTTGGATCGCCCTGCATCATAGCATGCTTCCCAGCGGTGAACAAATTTGTATTTCAATCACTGGATACTTTCATCCTAGATTGGCCCACCGTTGATCTTCTGGGTCGTAGTTCGTTGCAGTTCATGGAAAGCCTTATGCAATGCTTAGAAGTTACGTTACAATGCAATTAATCAGCCAGACGCTCTCAGGCGAATTGCTCTCTTCGTTCAACCCGGCATATGGTGGCTCTACTTCAGTCATGGGCTCTGAACGGTAGAATCAAAGCATATGATGAAACTAAGAAGGTAAAGTTGTCAAAGCATATACAACTGTGATTTAAGAGAAAAGGAAGGAAAAAATAGGAAATTATATTGTCATCCTTAAAATAAATCAAAACTGATTGTTAGATTAATTTTGATTTTAGTCATTTACATTGACATGATAAATTATTGTAGAGTACTGGAATACGACTACATAGTATAACTCGTTCACGTGCTATACTATATATATCCAGCGCCCAAGAGCCACACGTTAAAACCGTACAGCCGTGCGGCCATACTATTAAAAATTAGTAAAAGCGAGTATAGCCGAGCGGCTAAACTATTTCTTTTTAAAAAATCTAGTACAGCCGCCCGGCTATACTATTTGTATATATATATCTTGCATTTTTGTTACAACAAGTAAGAAATATTCTTAGCCTTTCACATTCATTCATAATTAGTAAAATACGGAATGAGAAAAAATACGAATAAAATACGTATGTGTTTTATTCGGCAAAATTTTGGCACATTACAACTTAAAAGTTCGGCCACTGTAATATATTTTTTAATATATATTATTTTTATTCAATAATATGTGAGAATTATATGTATAATACGTGAATTTTGTGTGTTTTATTGAAATTTTTGTAAAAAATACATGTATTAAACATGAAAACTACGTACGCACCTGTATAATAAGAGTATTGTACATTTGCCGAGTCTTTGAGACGTTTGCAAAACACAGATGTATTATTGAAAAATACGTACGATCGTGTATAATACGTAATTTATTTTTTCGACGTTTATTGAACTTCAAGTACTTACTAATTAAAGTGATTCAAAAAGGCTAAGATATTACTTTATTACATATATTAAATTAAAGAAGTTGGCAAAAAAATACAAAAGTAAAGAAACTAATTTTATATTTTCAAAATTAAAAAAAACCCTTCCAACAAAACTTTGTCGGAATAGGTCAATGCCGGCGAAATTTGCTAGACTGGTAGAGTATAGCCGCACGGCTATACTATTCATATATATAAATATAAAAAAGACCTGGCCAGCGCCTAGGTGCCACGTGTCAAAATGGGTATAGCCGTGCGGCTATACTAATTCTTATAAAAAAATTCTAGTATAGCCGGGCGGCTATACTATACATATATATGGAACACGCCCAGCGCCCAAGAGCCACATGTTAAAACAGTAAAGCCGTGTGGCTATACTTATTTTTAAAAAATTTGTAAAAACGAGTATAGCCGATCGGCTATACAATTTCTTAAGAAAAATAAAAAAATCTAGTATAGCCGGCCGGCTATACTATTTGTATATATATATATATATATATATATGGAACACACCCAACGCCCAAGACCCACGTGTTAAAACAATAAAGCCATGCGGCTATACTATTTTTTAAAAAATTTGTAAAAACGAGTATAGCCGATTGGCTATACGATTTCTTAAGAAAAATAAAAAATCTAGTATAGCCGGCCGGCTATACTATTTGTATATATATATTTCTTGCATTTTTGTTACAAGAAGTAAGAAATAATCTTAGCCTCTCACATTCATTCATAGTTAGTAAAATACAAAACGGGAAAAAATACGAATAAAATACATAATTTATTTTTTCGATGTTCATCGAACTTCAAGTACTTACTAATTAAAGTAATTCAAAAAAGTTAAGATATTATTTAATTACATATATTAAATTAAAGAAGTTGGCAAAAAAGAAAAAAGTAAAGAAACTAATTTAATATTTTCAAAATTTTAAAAAAAACCTCACTCGACGAAAATTCGTCGGCACAGATCTATGCCGCCAAAATTTGCCAGACTAACAAAGTATAGCCGCGCAGCAATACTATTTATATATATATATATATATATATATATGAATATAAAAAAGGACCCGCCTAGTGCCTAGGCGCCACGTGTCAAAACTAGTATAGCCCCCCGGCTATACTATATATATGACTTCCTTGACACCAGGAGCCATGTTTTAAAAAAGTAAAGTTGTGCGGCTATAGTATTTTTTTAAACATCAATAAAAACGAGTATAGCCGCACTGCTATACTATTTATTAAGAAAAATTAAAAAATCTAGTATAGCCTCCCAGCGATATTATTTGTATATATATATATATATATCTTGCATTTTTGTTTCAACAAGTAAGAAATAATTTTAGCCTCTCACATTCATTCATAATTAGTAAAATACGGAACGGGAAAATACGGAACAAGTAAGAAGTAATCTTAGCCTCTCACATTGCATTTTTAAATATATAATATTTTAATTCAATAATATGTGAGAATTATGTGTATAATACGGGAATTTTGTGTGGCTTATTGAAATTTTTGTAAAAAATACGTGTATTAAACATGAAAAATACGTATGCACCTGTATAATATGAGTATTGTACGTTTATCGAGTCTTTAAGACGTTTGCAAAACACATATGTATTATTGAAAAATACGTACGTACGTGTATAATACTTAATTTATTTTTTCGACGTTCATTGAACTTCAAGTACTTACTAATTAAAGTAATTCAAAAAGGCTAATGACAAGACCTGACCCAAATTCCACTTTGGAATCCGAGCCGAACTCTGTGCGTGTCTGACACCTGGCAGGTGCCGAACACAAATGACCTAATTGCCCATCTAGTCAAAATTTCAATAAAACTTTGGTTCAACTTCTGCAGAAAATTCGACAGAGTCTCCCCTATAATTTGATCACTTCCCCAAAATACACCTGCTAAACAAGCATAAAATTATATAACCCAACTGCCAGCATGCATAATTATACATTTCAACAGTAATTTACATCATAGGGCAATATCAGAGCAACTAATTCAGAGTTACAAAGTAAAACTAATTTGTTTACAAAAGATGCCCTACATAGAGTGAGAGAGGGGCGAATCGTGAAATCTGCCATGTGGTGGCATCCTGGTGCACGCCTATTGCCTGGGGGAGCAAAACATTTAAAACTGTGAGTGGACCAAAAATAAAGTTTTCTGAAAGTAAATATGAACGTACTAACCCCACTGTAAAAACCGTTATGAAAAACTAAATCACTTTCTTCATTTATACTCGTACTGAAATCAATGCATTAATATCTATATCTATAAGGCCAATCACACTCTTAATCAAACATCAGTTCATTGAAAGCATTGAAATCAACTTTAGCCTACCACATAGATGTACCCATTTTATTTCCGTCAATTCATTATTTCCGTTTTATCCCACATAATTCGTCAATTCCTCATGTCACCATGGTGACACATCCTTGCAGGTCTCGGTAACACAAAGTCGACCCAAGCCGCGTTCCTCGCAGGATTCAGGTGACATTTAGTCAGCCTGAACTGCATTCCTCGCTCCGCACGGTCCGGATATCCCTAGGACTCGTGGGGCAAAGTCAAGCCTACTGACCTAATCGAAGGAAACCAATTTATCCGAAGGCAACATAAATACCAAAGGCAACCTTTATTAAGCTTGGGTACCTAGGGTGGTTTTAAGAAAATATAAATTCCTGAAAGGTTGGAATAATAAAACGAATTGTTTTTATCATAAACCTCTTCTGTCATCTCATCTGGTAACTCTCTGAAATTCTAAATTTTCATATTCTTAAAGCAATCTCAACTCGGCAGCATATAAATAAAATATTTAAACTCAGCAAAACATGCTAGGAAAACTCGAGCTATTAAATACTCATTCAAGATCAAATAATGAAATTGAATTGCATAAATTCATTTATAAAACAAAATTTCACTCACTACTGGTCCGTGCTAGCTGGACCCCGTGGGGCCCACGACTTCAAAATTCTGATCCGGAAGTTCCTAAAGGTTCCAATATGCCTAAGACACATGTCCCGAAAGTTTGGTTTCGATCGGGCAGTCAGATTGCTCATGATCGCACGATCGGACGGTTACGGTAAACCTAACCCTAGGGTTGACATTTTCGGAGTATCCGGGACTCCGATTCACGATTCGTCGAATCCTACATGATCCTGGAAATACGGGGAACAACATACTAAGAATTGGGACCGATCCGACGGTCCAAACACATCGAACCTGGATAACGCGCAATATGCGTAAATCAGTTCGACTATCATACGGACTACAAATTGAAATCCGAGCACGCCTACGCGCTCGTTATGATGTAAGGATAATTTAGGAATGAAGATTGACAGCTAAAAGTGAGCCCATGCATGGGAACAAGCGCTGGCAATTTCGATAGTTAAAAAGCGATAAATTTTGGCATTCGGACATACTCCAAACCAAGAGCTATCCTTCCACCTACAACTAGTTCTCGACCTCCTAAGCATTTTCTTCAACTATGGGAATGTCCAATTTGGACTGCAAGTGGGTCAAAACCCGATCTCAAAATCTGCCTAAACTTGAACTCGAATTTCGGGTTACCTACGCTACAAATCGTTCAAAACCTACCCAACCATCAGCTAGAGCATGAAAAATAGGTGAGAAAGCATACCTTGATTGATTCGATTGGTGGACGGAAGACGGCATACGAACGTCGTGAAATTTCTGTCAAAATCGTGCGGTTTTCTGAACTTTCAAGCCAGCACAGGGCACGGTGGTGGCTGATACCGGTTGAGACAGGATGGGGAAGGAGTGGCGGTTCGAACGGGGAAGGGGTGACGGTTCGAATGGGTCCGGTATCGTGGCTGGTGGTTCACGGTGGCAGCGGCTGTAGAGGTTTGCAGAGGGAAGGGGGTGGTCGGGCTAAACCAAAGTGGAGGGGGTCGCGGGAGAGAGAAGAGAGGAGAGGTTTTTTTTTAATTTCAGATTTTGAAATTACCGTTTTGCCCCTTCATGTATTTCGATCGTATTTCCTTTAATACGACTCGAATTGAGCCCACAATATACCCACGAACTCGTAACGACGAGCCCGACGTAACGATGTGCTCACTTCCCCAAATTCTTTCCCAAACGAAAAGTCAATTTTAAAACTCATTAAAATATTCTAAGGGTAATATTGTCTTTTTCTGTAATAAATTAATAATTAAATATTAATTAAGGTTTGGGTTATTACAGCTAAGATATTACTTAATTACATATATTAAATTAAAGAAGTTGGCAAAAAAAAGAGTAAAGAAACTAATTTATATTTTCAAAATTTAAGAAAACCTCTCCCGACGCAAATTTGTCGGCATAGGTATATGTCGGCGAAATTTGCCAGATTAGGAGAGTATAGTTGCGCGGCTATACTATTTCTTAAACAAAATTTTAAAAAAACTAGTATAGCTGCGCAGCTATACTATATACTATATACTATACACTATATATATATATATATATAAACGGCCAGCAACATAGTGCCACATGTCAAAACTAGTATAGCCGCCCGACTATACTATTTCTTTAAAAAAAAAATTTAAAATCTAGTATAGCCGAGCAACTATACTATATATAGATATAGGACCCGCCTAGCGCCCAAGAGCCACGTGTTAAAAACGTAAAGCCGTGCAGCTATACTATTTTTTAAAAATGAGTAAAAATGAGTATAGCCGCGCGGCTATACTATTTCTTAAAAAAATTTTAAAAAAATCTAGTATAGCCACCCGGCTATACTATTTGTATATATATATATATATACAAATATTAAACATTAGATGAATTTAGCATCGGTGCATTTACATGAATTTAATAAAATATTAACCATTAGATTAATCTAATGAGTTTTCATGAGTCCACATTAGAATAATTGTATTATACTAAACCTCACAACTGCTGCACGTTATTATATGTATTTGATAACATTGAAATAAAATAAAAATTCAAATTCAAATCAAGCAGCAACCATCTCTCTCCCCAACCTAGCCCCCACACTGCAAGCCAATTACCGACCCTCACTCTCTTTTCCTCTCACACACGCACATAGGTCGACTTGGTTTAATTTGCAGGTTTAATTGTAGTAATTATGCGAATTATTTTTCATTTATTTGCATATTTGTTAATATAATTAACCATGGATGGAGAGAGAGATAGAGAGAGAGAGAGAGAGAGAGAGGGTTAAGGCCCCGTTTGGGATTGCTTTTCTTTTTTGGCCAAAAACCTGTTTCACTTTAAAGTTAAGCAGTTTAAGGTGTTTGGTAAAAATAAAATATCCCGATTATTTTAAAAGTAATGGCCTTTTGACAGCAGCTTTTAAATGCAGGCTCTGGGTTGCTTTCCAAAGCTGCTTTCAAAAGAAGCAGAGATGAGTCTTTAATGAATTTTTTTAATTCCCAAAATGCCATAATTAATTTTTAAAAATGACACCACCCCCACCTCCATATCCAACTCCACCACCACCTTCACCACCCCCACCACCACCACCACTACTACCACCGACCGTCACCATTGCCACCATTGCCACCACTGCCACATCATCTTCCTTCTCCACCACCATCACCACCACAACCACCACCACCACCTCCTCATCCTTAGCCTCCACCACCTCCACCTCCACAAACGTCATCCCCACCACCATCACTACCACAACCACCAGCTCCACCTTCATCATCACCACCACCACATTTACCTCCATCTATTTCACCATCACCTCCACAAACACCACTACCACCACTACCATCACCTCTTTCACCACCACATTTACCTCCATCTCTTTCACCACCACCTTCACCACAACCATTACCACCACATGATTATCACATAACACTTTCAACATCATGTCTATTTTAGTCATTATTCATAGTTACACCATTTTTATATTAAAATTCACCAAATGGTTTTGACATTGCTTTTTGTACTAACATCACTTTCAAAATACTGTTTACCAAATATGGAGCTGTTTTACTTTACAGCTAATTATTTTTAAAGTACAGCAGAAGCAACTTTTTTTAAAAGTAACAGCAATCCCAAACTAGGCCTAAGTGTGGCAGCCATGGATGGCTGGGGAGCTGCCCCAGGGGGGATAAGGGGCTGGGTCGAAGAGTTGATGCTTGGTGAGACATTTTATTTTTGTTATTATTATGATATTTTTAATATTTTATTTCAAAGATATTTTTTTAAAAAGTATTAGATACACATATAAAGTGTAAGGAGATGCTAATGTAGACTGATTAAAATGCATTAGATTAATTTAATGGTTAACATTCATTTAAATGCGTGTAAATGCACCGATACTAAATGCAGGATCATAATATCAATACATATCCAATACTAACAACTTTTTGCATATCTAACAATTGATTTTAAAAAAAAGAACAATCTTTTATAACGATGCATGTCTCATATACTTGCAGCTAACATTTGAAAATATTGGACAACTTTTCTTAAGTTTGGAGCGGGACCTCTCCTCGACACCATTGATAAGTTGTTTGACGGATTGGTGAAAGGAGTTAGAGCTCAACCATTCAACATTCCCGGATTTGCTTTTCACCATGCTCTTCAGGTTTTCATCTTAACTCCTAATTCCACTTAATTTCAAATATTTTTTTGTTACTTCTATTAAGAAAGAAATGTTATGGCCAATAAGAAAATACGAATGTGAATGAATTTATTTTCAATGTAGGAAGAAGCTTGAGGCCATTTTCGGGTCGGAGCTAGTGAAGATAAAAAAACTAAAAGAATGATCTAATGGATGGCCTTATGCAAATTAGGGATGGCAACGGGCCGGGTATGGTCCGGGTATGCCAATACCATCCCCGCCCCCGACTCCCAACCCCGCCCCTGTCCCCGCTCCCATCCCCGTTTAATAGGTTTCGGGGAATCCCCGCCCCGTACCCGTCGGGGGACCATTCCCCATACCCGCCCCGAATCCCCGACTTTTGCATAAACTCCATGTGCAAGAATTCAATCTGTCAATCCACAATTGAAACCATTTTTCACAAGATAAAATCACACAAAGATCAAAAAGATAAAGCTTAACATAGGCCAAGCAAAAAGCTCAATATATCAACTGAAATAATTTTTCACAAAATAAAATCAAACCTGCCCACCGTTCATAACTACACACCCAAATAGTTGCAGAAATTACCTCTGACAGAGAGAGAGAATGTGCAGCTGCTAAGTTGAAGAAGAAGAAGAAGAAGAGTCGAACAAAAAAAGAAGAAGAAGAAGAAGAGAGGAGAATAATGGAAGAAATATATATATATATATATATATATATATATATATATATATATATGAGAGAGAGAGAGAGAGAGAGAGAGAGAGAGAGAGGGTGATGGACTGGGCAGCTGCCAAGTTGAAGAAGAAGAAGAATAATCGACCAAAAAAGAAAGAAGAAAAGAAGAAGAAGAAGAAGAAGAAGAGAGGAGAATAATGGAAGAAAAATATATATGAGAGAAGGTGTGGAAGGGCGGCTGCTCAAGACAAACTGAAGAGTATCTATTTTTAGGGATTAGGTTTATGAGGTTGACCAAACAATAAAGGGTTGGTTATATATATATATTTTCTTTTTTTGCTGGAATGGAAAGTATTAAATACTTTGATTGCTTCCCATTTACACAAGGAGTGATAGTGTGCTAGTGGTTGGCTTGTGGGGGTATTTGGGAGTTGGTCAAGGGTTCAAAACGTGAAGCTTCCATTTTCAAAATATTTTAAGTGTTTTAAGGATAGTTGTATAGAAATTTTTTTGTATAGAAAATTACATATCACCCCTAATTTTTTTATTTTAAAAAACTTTATTCTTCTTTTTCAACACCATATGGATATGGATACCTTGATTTTGAGAGTGATTTTGTTTTTAGCCATCCAATTAGATATGGTATAGATAACTCCATCATATTGATATGGATTTGGATCTAATTGATGAGTAGTTATAGTCAACCTCCTACATAAATTCACTTTGAGTGAATACTTATTTGTGTTGTGCATAACAATTGATGAGTAGTAGTTCTAATTGATCTAATTGACAAGTGGATTTGGATATAATTGATGAGTAGTTCTAGCAACATAACAATTCATCATAATAAGAAAACGAAAAATACAAGGCATATCCTCTATAGATACATAAATACATATTTGTGTTGTGCATACTTATTATATACCTTTAATATGGGCACATATATACTTCTTATGTACCTTGGATATAACAAGCCCAAATATGTATTTTTGTTAATTCAAGTAAGAATATTAACTAATAATATATTAATACAAACTTAAAAATGAAATACATATATAAGTGTTTTAAGGATAGTTGTATAGAAATTTTTGTATAGAAAATTACATATCACCCCAATTTTTTTATTTTAAAAAACTTTATTCTTCTTTTTCAACACCATATGGATATGGATACCTTGATTTTGAGAGTGATTTTGTTTCTTAGCCATATAATTAGATATGGTATAGATAACTCCGTATATTGATATGGATTTGGATCTAATTGATGAGTAGTTCTAGTCAACCTCCTACATAAATTCACTTTGAGTGAATACTTATTTGTGTTGTGCATAACAATTGATGAGTAGTAGTTCTAATTGATCTAATTGACAAGTGGATTTGGATAAAATTGATGAGTAGTTCTAGCAACATAACAATTCATCATAATAAGAAAACAAAAAATACAAGGTGGATCCTCTATAGATACATAAATACATATTTGTGTTGTGCATACGTATTATATACCTTTAGTATGAGCACATATATACTTCTTATATACCTTGGATATAACAAGTCCAAATATGTATTTTTGTTAATTCAAGTAAGAATATTAACTAATAATATATTAATATAAACTTAAAAAATGAAATACATATATAAGCTTTAAATAGGGGTGAGAAAGGGATGGGTAGTGTTAAATATATTAATTGCTTCTTTAAATGTTTTAAGTATTATACTATATATTTATGAATTTAAAATTAAATATATACATATCGGGCCGGGTTCGGGATCGGGATACCGTTAAGCCATACTCCGCCCAACCCGTCGGGATTTTTTTTCGGGTCTCCGCATCTGCACTCCGATTTGGCCCGAAATTTTCCCCTGCTAGGGGCCGGGACCCGACCCGACGGGGATTTTTGCCATCCCTAATGCAAATCAAAGATGATGATGGATGAAGGAGATAAACTAAGTGACCAAGAGGTGATAGATAACATTGTGAGCCATGTTGTTGGTGGATATGTATCTACTTCCCTTGCATCAATGTGGGCTATATATTATCTTGCTAAATTCCCTACCGTTCCAGAAAAGCTTCAGGTACGTATGACCAATAATATCCCATATTCTAATTAATTCATTAATAATATACAAAAGAAAAATATATTAAAGTAGTTAATCGTATTCGATGATTAACTTACAGGAGGAGAATTTGGCTATAAGTCGGACCAAGACAGGAGATTTTATTACAAGTGAAGATGTTTCAAAAATGAAATACACAAACAAGGCATTATATATTATATATATGCATTAACCATAATTTTTTGGGCTAACGACAAAAGACACCCTAAAGGTTTGGGGTCATTCTCAACATGAGTTCCGGGGTTTCAATTTCATCAATTTGTCGTTAGCCCTAATTTTTTCATCTCACCTAGAAATATTAATCTCAAATACAAACTTTTTACATACAATATACGTACAGGTGGTGGAAGAAACAATAAGAATGCCCAACATTGCACAGATTATCTTCTGATTGGCTACCAAGGAAGGTGAGTATAAAGGTACAATATTTGAAATAGATACTGCTGCCTCCTTCCCTGTAAGGAGATACTCCCCCTATAATATTTTATACAAAAACTAATATTTACAATTCATCAATTCAAAGACATAGAACATAAAATTTAATATAACAAATAACAAAACACTTAATTAAACCACTACTAACACCCACTCGACTATCCAACGTTCCCAACCCCCGAACCTTTCTAAGTCATCCTACCCTTTTTCAGCACTTCCCAAGAGACGAGATGGTCTCAAAAGACCCTTTGGTCAACTATTCGGCCAAACTAGTCATATTGGTCAACAGGGCCCACGACCTCCAATTCCCGATCAAAACTTCCTAAAAAGTTTGGTCTCGATCGAGTTGTCGAATTTCTCGGGACGGTTTTTGTTAATTTAAACTTTAAATCAATGATCCGGAGCATCCGGGGCTCCGATCCGTGAATTCCTACACAACCCTAGAGGCTCGGGAATCAACATATTTAAAATTGGAATCGAGCCAATGGTCTGAACATATCGAACCCGGATATCGCCTAATAAGCGTAATTCCGTTCGACTGTCATACGATATCCAAAATGGAATCCGAGCACACCGAAACGCTCAGGACAACACGAGCATCCAAACAGGACCTAAAAGTACCACCGCCACACGTGCCGGCAGCACGTAGGTGCCTTGATCAAAATCCGGCGATCGAAAAATTCTCAAATCCGCCTTGAAACGCCGGGGTTTTGGCCAGAGATCTGGGGTGGGTTATGACCGGGAGGATGAGGCGGTTTGAACGTGATCGGTGCCGTGGCCAGTGGTGGCCATACGGCTCTGAATCGAAGAGAGAGAGAGTTGGTATCGGGAGAGAGAGAGAGAGAGAGAGAGAGAGAGAGAGAGAGAGAGAGAGAGAGAGAGAGAGAGAGAGAGAGAGAGAGACGGGAGTTGGGCCGTACGCGTCCTTTAACTGGGCATGGGTTTTATTTTGAATTTTTTTATTCAATTTTTAAAATACCCACTTTGTCCTTTTTATTTGTTAAAATTCGAAATCGAGCGTGCCTGCCTACGGACTCGTTTCGAAAAGCCGAACGCAATGGAGAAAACTGTTTCGCAAATTCATTCCCAAACGAAAAGTCAATTTAAAACCCATTAAAATACTCGCGGGGTAAAAATGTCTTTTATTTGAATAATTTAAGATTTGAATATTAATTTAGGAACGGGATGTTACATTATATTATATGGGGTTGATATTTTCAATTTGAATATGTTTCCAAGAACTTTGTTGATGTTGTCAAACAAAATGAAAATTGATATAGGAGAACTTGTGCAGATGCGTCAAATATGAGATCGATAACAAGCAAAGGTAAAATATGACAAATACATAGCAATACACAAAGTACACACTAGTCCAGTTATGTGCCTACATATACAGTTCGAAGACGGCAATAAAATTTCACTAATAACAATTATAAAAATATAGTGTCTATAACTCTCACAAGCCCAAATCCCACACACCCAAATCACTCTCACATACATGAGTCAAGAACAAAGTTCAGATTCTTGCTCACAAAGTTAAAGACCAAAAGAGAGAGCAATACCAAATTTGAAGCAGCTAAAACAAAAGAGAAAATGATCTTTTTCTCTCACAAATGTTGCAGCAAACAAACGCACAATCAAAAATAAGTAACAAACAGTGTGACACTCATCCAAAACAAAAAAGAGAAGATTTTGTTCACTTACAAATGATGTGAGTCACACTTCTTACCTTAGATGTGTTTGGCTCTCTCAAATAGTTCCAAATAGTGACCTCCATCCAAATAGAAGAGAGAGATTTATCTCTTACCAAATGTGGAGGCACACTTCGGCCCCGTGGGCTCCAGGCCCAATGATGATGATCCCTAGTGGCACTACAAGCAGGACACCATGGGCTTTAAGCCTTTATGTCTCTCCTTTGCAATATAGTAGATGGTGGATCCTATCCATATCACATAGGAAATTCCTAATTTACAACGTCTACCCTACATCAGGATGGTACAACTCCATTTTCTCTCTCTTTATCTCCTATATCTCCCTCATCAAGACTATTTGGCGAGGTTATAGATGTTAGATTTTAGAGAGACGGATTATTGAACTACTACTATCAATATTGATATTATTTCCAACTTAACTACTTGCAAAATTTAGTAGGTATGAAGTTTTTATGACAAAAGGATTATACTATATTATTAGTAGTGGACTTTTTTTCTTCTCAAAATATGACTTTTTTTTACAGTTAGTAGTGGATTTTACGTTCATTAAAAACCTACAATTGGTGACCACTTATGTGTCAGGGACCTAGCTGGCCATACATGCGGGTCGATGAGGGAGAGATCCAGAGAGAGAAATTAGAAAAGAGAGAGAGACAGAGAGACAGTAACTCATACGCTAAAAATGACATAAAACGATAATAGTCATGTTAAATTAATACATGAATACACCATTACCAGAACATATGTTGAACTAAATTTAATTTTACATAATTAACATTTATGTGTACCAAGACTCCCTCATCAAGACTGTTCGTAGATGTTAGGTTTTAGAAAGACGAATCAGTAATCTATATATTACCATTATCGATATTTTTCTCAATTTAATCATTTGCAAAACCTAATAAATATGAGGTTTTATCACAAAAAATTTCAATACAATTAATAGTGGACTTTACATTCTTCAGCAACCTACAAGTTACCATACCACGATAGGAAAGATCAAGAGAGAAAATAGAGAAAGTAGAGAAAGAGACACATGGTACAAACATAAAAGAGATTTTTTTAAAAAGACAAATTAACTGAGACGCTAAAAATGACATACAAACAATAAGAGTCATGTTAAATTTTACTTTTACAAAATTAACATTTATGTGTAAAGAAATGTGTTGACACAACACAACCAACCATTGGAGATGATGACAAGGTGGAATGGAAATAAGTGGGCATGTTGACCAACTCCAGAAGCATCCAAGCCATACTCAACCCACGGTCCACCCAATGTATTGACTTGACCCAGTCTCCAATTCTCTTGTTCCCGCGAAAGTGATGGCCTAAGAAATCTCTCAACCACCAAGTCAATTTCTGCAAAACCAGACCAACCAACCTCCCTTCCCCAAGAAAAGCTATAACCCAATAACGTATTTCTACAAACTAGTAAATTTACCAAATACAGTTGAAAAGAAAAAGAAAATAAACAGACAATGAACATTAAAAATCAACAGAAAATGGGGACCCAATTATTTTTCCTTTATTTTAGGATGAAAATGTAAGGTAATTATGGGTGTAATAAATAGATGACATAAAAAATTTAGACAGTGAAGTGAGTGAAAATAAATTAAGAAAGCAGGGGAAGGTTAAAAAGAAAAGTGAAGTTAATACATTTGTGTGGGGTTTTCAGGTGTGGTGCGATGGCTGCCGTCTCATCACGACTTTGACAGATTAACATCCTCATCATCATAAACAACCACACCCCCACACCAGCTAATTTTATAGAGACGGAGAAAAAAAAAAGGAAAAAAGAAACACAAAAACATAACCAAAAAAAAAGAGAGGCAGAGCGTTGTTTGTTTGTTTTTTTTGGGCTGTGGGGGATTGGTTTTGAGCTTCTTGTATCTGGAGCTAGCTTGTTCAGAACGCCAGCCGCCTCATCTGGGTCCCTTTAGAATCTTGCTCTGAAGAGCCTGAGGAAGTTTATATTTTCTGGGTTTTGGTTGATCTTTTGAAAGGGGTTCCGGCTCTGAGTGCTGGGTTGAGGGCCTTTTTATTGGTTTTGGAAAGGAAGGAAAAGATTGTGTTTTCGGTTACATTTTCCTTCTGTCTCTGTGTTTTCTGAAAGTGTTTTTGGTGCATTGGAATGTGGAGGGACGCTGGAACTCCTGCTGATTCGTTCTATGAAATCCGTCCTGAGTGTACTGATGTACCCAAAACCCGCTTCAAAATCAAGGTTCTTTTTTTTGTCTGTTCTCTTTTTTATTGCTGGAATTCATATAAAGGTTGATTCTTTAGATACCAATTATCTTAATTTGGATCTGTTACCCATTCGAAAACCAAGATATTGCCTAATGCATCAGATTTGATAATGGGTGGTGCGAGATTTTAGTTAAGAGCACGACTTGGTGTTAATGTGGATCACAAAGTGATGTGCAGTGGGAAAATTCTATAGAAACTAGTTTGTGCAATTCTTTTGTTTGTAAGTTTTCTCAGGTTTGGACATTTTATCTCTTTCTCCTTGCCCATATATCATGGTACGTTGGTAAAGCCAACTTTGCTAACTGGATCACCAAAGTACCACGAATTGGAACACTTGACCCGGATCATGATTCCCAGAGGTTAGGGGAATCTGTTAACCCCAATAGGAATATTGTTTTACTTGTTTTAACGCTTGTAAACAACAAGAAGCTTTTGAATACAGTTTAATAGTTTAAACATGCAGAGTATATCAACATGGGTATTTCTATACATACTTATTGACCCAAAAAAACAAAAACAAAAAACAAAAGTTAGGTTACATTCTAATAGTTTAAAGATGAATTATGTATGCTATAAAGGGAAATGTCTGCAATTTTCCCATTACTCCATAAGGTATTCATTTTCTTCAATGCCATGATGTGTTTCCTCCAATTTCAACTCCTTGTTTTTATTTGCCTATGCAGGCAGGCAAAACTTTAAGTGTAAGGAAATGGCAGGCTGCATTTTCTCCAGAAGGGTATCTGGATTTAGGCAAAACTTTAAGTCGAATCTATCGTGGGGTGAGTGAATCTTTATGATTCCATGGTTGCAACTTAGTATGCTTAGATCTTTTCAGTATATTGGCACAATTCAGTTTTGCATTTTTGTGTAGCTATTGATAAGCTAGTATAATCAGATATTATAAGGTCTTGAGAATTCTGATCAATACTTGCCCATACAAGTTAGGTATGTATTATGTACACTGATTAAGAGCTGAACTCACTTTTTTCTTTTTTCTTTTTTTTGTATGGTAAAGAAATGAAAGCCTACTATTGCTCCTACTGGCACGTTTAACCCGTAGCCTGTGTATATGATTGGGGATATGTTGAAACCAGGCTAAATTATTTCATTAGCCATTACTGTTGTAAAAAGTCAGATTAAATATTGCTTAATTTTCTTTCAAACATTTGTGCACCTAATAACTAGATGCTTCCTTTCTGACTTATCTTCTTAAGTCTGGCAGTTTCTTTTTATTTGAAATAATTTTCTTCATGAATATAACAATTTAATCATTTGCTTAGTGCCTTAACGTATTAATTTTGCCAATCAGGGGATCCATCCATTAATTAGAGGAGAAGTTTGGGAATTTCTACTTGGTTGTTTTGATCCTAAGAGCACATTTGATGAAAGAGAGCAGATCCGGCAACGTCGAAGGTATTTCTTGTTTCCTGCCTTACTTGGGCTACTGGAAATTATTTTATTTATTTACCTTCTTTTAATCTAATAAAGTTTCCTAGTAGGATGCACACTTGTAATTATAAGATGATCTTTTGGGAAATGAATGATCAATATCATGAGTTGAGCTTTAAGGCTATGATACTGAAGTGAATAAAATTAGCTGACAACAAAACAATATAATGTGGAAACATGCTAGCAAAAGACTTAATGCTTTCCTCTTCATAAGATAGGGATCCACATCCTTATTTTGTGTGGGATGTGTATATTCCAAATCTACAGGATATATATATATATATATATATATATATATATATATATATATAATTTCCTACATCTTATGCTTCACCTGCCCCATTATTGTGTAATGATTGCTTAAGCATCATGCTTTTCCCTTTTCAGAGTGGAATATGCTAGGTGGAAGGAAGATTGCCGTCAAATGTTTCCTGTTGTTGGAAGTGGTAGGTTTATCACTGCTCCTGTAATCAGTGAAGACGGTCAGCCCATTCAGGATCCCTTAGTGCTTTCACAAATGAATCCAGACAAGGGAGCTGATGGTAACCGTGCTAATGGTATAGAACCGGTGACGGACAAGAAAGTAATCCAGTGGATGCTTACTCTACATCAAATAGGTTTGTGATAAATTCATAAGAATTTTTAAGGATTTTTTTTTATAAACAAATTTCAGTTCCACAATTCAGACTTTTCTTTTTGGTCGATTCTCTGTTTTCATCATGTCTTCTTAAACTTTGATTAAATTAGTCTGTCAAGTACTTATGACACTGTTACAACTCTTTGCCTTATCTACATGCGACAAGTACTGAACATGATTTATTATATTTTTTTCTTCAAGTTTTATTTGGTGATTTGGCGAATAACTTTTCTGTTTGAATCTTTTTATGTGCCAGGTCTTGATGTGGTTCGCACTGACAGGACACTGGTGTTTTATGAGAAGCAAGAACACTTATCAAAACTTTGGGATATTCTAGCTGTTTATGCCTGGATAGATACAGATGTGGGCTATTGTCAAGGTGGGTAACATATTGCATGATCATTTTTCAACTGAAGCTTTCATTATAACGATACAAGGAAGAAAAAAAAAAGTGAATAATGTTGGTTACAGTAATTTTTGGTACGCCTCCCTACAATTTGAGAGGTAACACAACAATTTTATATTGATTTTGCAACAAAATGCTGGTTCTAATCTCTGAAATTTATGGCCATGGTGAGCAGGAATGAGTGATCTTTGCTCCCCCATGATTATCCTTCTTGAAGATGAAGCAGATGCATTTTGGTGCTTTGAACGCTTGATGCGCAGACTGGTAAAATTATGAACTAAATCTTCAACTTCCTTTATTTATTCTGGTGTTGCGTGAAATCAATGCCATAGCATCCGGTGATTATTTAACATGCTTTCAGTCAATTCTAACATATGGCCTGCTCTTTACTCAGTAAGGTGTTTGTGTGTACACTCACTTTATCTTTTCTTGCTCCTACCGTGTCTGTCTAAACACTAGGAGATATTTTTCAATTCATACATTAATGAGATTCTTAAGAATTTTTAGTTGATATACTGCTGTCCTTCAAAAAGTAGCTGCAAGATTTTATTTTCCTTTGAAGTTGCATGTTGTTTCTTTAAAGCTACCAAATTATTTGTGATGGTTTTGATTTTTCATTTGGATTCTAGTTTCTTATATCTTGTTTTCTTATTTGAAATTTAAAGCGAGGAAATTTCAGATGTACCGATAGTTCTGTTGGGGTGGAGGCACAACTAAATAATCTAGCTTCAATTACTCAAGTCATTGATCCAAAACTTCATCAGCACTTAGGTATTGACTTACAATTGTATTTTTGTGTTTGCTTGCTCGTGAGTTGGAGAGCTGATTTGGCTTGCGTGTGTGTCATATCTCTCTTGTACATCCCTCAATGTAGTGCTAAAAGATAAAAATATAGTAACACAAAATGTTCATTTTGGAGTGCAGAGACACTAGGTGGAGGCGACTATTTATTTGCTTTCCGGATGCTTATGGTTTTGTTCCGTCGAGAATTCTCCTTTTGTGATTCTTTATACCTTTGGGAGGTAAGAATAAGTTTCTATTATAACTTTTTGATAATTTCTATTGTCCCTTTTGCATATTTTCAGTTGGAAATCCCTGAAAGTATTTCTGTGAAACCACATATATAACTTTCATGTTTCTTTAGTACTCAAAGCTTCCTCCACAGCTGCAATTTGTTTTCAATACTTCTGCACATCTTTTGTATTAGACCAAATCTTTTCCGGGTAAAAGTTGAAAAATTGGTACGTAATTTGACAAGTTCTTTAGAGAATGGATTTTAGGAACTATCGCATGCATTCATATTAAAGACCAAGCCTCTACCCAAATCAAGTTTCCTAAACTCAGGATATAAGTCGTCCATGTTGGACAAGAGAGCAAAGACTTCGTATTTATGACATCATTAAAGGGGGAAAAACAAAAAGAGATATCACACAAATATATATGATCTTTTTTGTTTTTGGCCAAATATATCGTTTTCCTTTGGTGCATGTATGTGTGTGCATGGTATGTTTATGTTTATGATAACAATTATGAATCTCTTTTCCTGTTTGACAGATGATGTGGGCTCTAGAATACGACCCTGACTTGTTCAGTGTGTACGAAGAGTCTGATACCGATAGTGAAAAGGCCGAAGGATCTAAGGGAAAAGCAAAGTCAATACGTCAGTGTGGGAAGTATGAGAGGGAAAATATGAAAAGTGGAGCAAACAATTCAGAAGCACCACTCCCAATATCTGTTTTCCTAGTTGCCAGTGTCTTGAAAGATAAGAGCTCAAAGCTACTTACAGAAGCTCGGGGTCTGGATGATGTTGTTAAGGTTTGCATTATGAGTTTAATTTGCAATTCTTTTGAAGCATTCAATTTTATGCTTGCATTGAGGATGACATTACATCAATTGAGTGGAAAACATGTTCATATGGGGACAGCCCGGTGATACTTTCACCCACTTCTCAAGGACCTATTCTAGTTTTTTTGGTGCTTCCATATGCCCCTGTAGTTTAGAAGCGTGCAATCATACACACCTGTAGTTGAAATTAGGTTGCAATTAATCCAAAATCCTAAAAATTATAGCTTTTGTACCTTATTTTGATCATTGTTCTTAAAAATGTCAACTGCATTGTCAAATCCCTTTTTAAAAAGAAAAAAAAAACATGAAAAGCTATCATTTTTTAGGATTTTGGCTTGATTGCAACCTAATGTCAACTACAGGCGTATGGTTAAACGTTTTAAAGGATGAAATTGGAAGCCCCAGCAAACTACAGAGACTAAAAGTATCTTTTGGCCATTTCTAAAGCCCCTAGGCCAAAAGACCAAATAATTATCTAGAGTAGGTTGGCATTGGTGAAGCATCTTTGACCCTTTTAATAAATAAATGCTTCTTATCCACTTACCTGTTGGTTGTGTTGGAACTTAACTTTCTTACGAATTTAACCCGTTTGTTTACTAAGTCGTCTCTCTCTCTCTCTCTCTCTCTCTCTCTCCCAGATATTGAATGACATAACTGGAAATTTAGATGCCAAAAAAGCTTGCACTGGAGCAATGAAACTTCACAAAAAATATCTAAAGAAGGTACTGCAATTTCTTTTTCCTTTCATAGCAGTGGTGTATATGATGATGTTGCTATCAAATTGTCATGTGTGTATTTGTACATTTGCTGTCTCTGCATGGGCTCACTTCAGGTATTCTTATAATAATCACTTAAACTCATCATTCATGGATTTGTTACTGCAGGCCAAGAAGCCATAGCATCAGTTTTGCACACGAGTTTTTGGCCACACCCGAGAAGTAATACCATGATGTTCCGTACATTCTTATACCTTGTGTAGCAAAGAGATTATAATTTACTTCCACATAATCTTGACTCAGAGTTGACAGAGCTGCACAGTTGGTCCAATCTGCAAAATATTCCCACGAGCAATTGTTGTTTGTGAAGTTAGTCCCAATTATTTGTATATTGAAAGCATTCTTTATAGGTCTGTATTTCGTATAACCATAAACGAGGCCTATATTTTGTATAATTTTACGTTGTATTTAATGATATTATGAGGGGAAAAAAGTTTATGCTTGCAGTGCTCCAACCCTAATCAATCAAATTAATTTGCAGTTTTCTTTTTGAAAACCACTTGCAGTATTACCTTCACCCTCCGAGTAAAATATGCAATTAATGCATGTACAGTAAATTTGACTGGCCATGAGTTGCCAGATTTTCTTTATTAAAAAAAAAATTTCTTATTTTGAAAAAGAGTGATATTTATTTCATCAAAAAACCATATTACAAAACATCACATATGATATTGCGTGCGCAAAGACAAACCTAGAAAGCTGCAGGTTTGGGCCCTGAGCTGAGATTTGGGCCTATAACTTGACGTTTCTAAGAGAATTGCGTCACGAGTAAAATACATTGTTTTGCCATGACATATGAGTTAGGATTATGTTTCTCTCATTCTTCCTGTTGAATTCTAGAGTTCTTAATTCTTGGCTATAATTTTAGCCTATTAATTGTCGTGCTGCGTCAATATGTCAATCATGCTCTCCACAACTATTTGCAGGAGCACGGTATTGTCCACCAAACACTACAAAAGTATCTAACAAGTGAATTTGAGATGAAAGATCAGAATTCCCAAGACCTTATTGAAGAGCTTTGTACACCTATAAATTCCTCCTTATCAAGAAGAATAAACATACAAGAAATTTTCCTAAAATCTCATGCTTTCTGACAAATTTATCCATTCGACAAATATTAGGTACATAATAGGCATGGCCAACTGAGTACATCATATCCAAATTTTCAGAATCTAATGATTTATTTGAAGATATGCCCAACTTCAGATCCCCTTAGCAGGAGGCTATTATTAAGATTTTCATTATTAATCTATTTCATGATGGAACAAAATTGGGATTATGATCAAGACGGTGACTTAATAATGTGAAATTCAAGAAGGAATTAATAATCCCTCTCATCCTTCTGACTACTAGCTTTGATATATATCTTTCATTCCTTAAAGTGACTCAAATTAAGGATATGGTAATGGTGGCTGCTGCGTGATAATTACTTATCCTCTAAGGAAGGTTAACTTGCTATAATCTACGAAACTCTTTACCATTAAGCTACATTATTAATCGGGCTGAGATGGGTTTTGGATGTCAGTAAAAATGAAAATAAAATAAAATAAAAAACATGGAGCTTGGAAGGGGATGGGGGGAACTCACACACACGGGTACCATCAAGGCAATATATATATGATATTCGCCAAAGTTAAAGTTAAGTAAATTAAAAATTGATTAGTCATTTGATTATCATTGTGAATATTTCAGTATTCATGGCTGAAGAGCCTATTATTTGGCCTATAGTTTTGAGCCATAAGTATAAAATCGGTTTTGCATATATAATATGTTATCTTCATTTTTCTAGTTACTGTTCCAACATTTTTGGAACTTATATACTACAAACAAACATATTATTAGACATCCTACGAAAACAAAAAAATGTTAGCTAGGAAGCAAAAAGGCCACGCGAATCCATCCTCATTTGTATATAATAACTACTTTGCAGTTAAAATCTTATACAAATTATCATATCGTCTGTTTGTCATTTTGTTTTTGACATGTTACAATCTCCTCATCTTCGAGTTCGAGTATGGACAGGTCTCGAAATCACGGTAGCATCACTCATACATGTTTCTTTATCAGCCTCAGTGCATAGACATCCATCTTCTTGCAGCTGATGACAAAACACATAAAACGATTTCTCAGAAATATTATAACTTATCAATTGCCTAGCTAGCTACTCACTACTAGGTGCTACAAACTCGAAAACTTATCACCTAGAAAAAGAAATTTTAAGATGAAAAACGCTCGAAAATTGTTTGCCATTAACGAATTTCAGCTGAACTGATGCGACAGCATTTCATTTATTTATATATGAATTCACTTCGAACCTCGTTTATTCATGTCCAATAAACAACTGCGACGTAGTAGAGTGGTACTCACTCTCCATATATAGAAAAGAATTCATTACTTATTTACCTGCAGATAGAATTTAGCGTTTCTGATCATCATCAGTGGAAGCGATCTGTCATGAACAAGAAAGTCAGGATGGCTATACAAAAGACCATAAGGGCATTAGAGTTGAGATGCTGTGCGTTGTTCTTGGGGAACCGTTTTGGAATTGCACACTCTTCTCCATTGAACAACACTCTTGTTGGGAACCCTTCACCCGCCTTGATATCAATATTGTGATAGTGCTTCTTCTTGAACGAGATCACTGACTGCTGCTTCCCGGGAACCATCGGATTCTTTTTCGGGTCAGTCCCATTCTTAATCCCGATCAAGTAATTCAAGCCCTTGAGCCCTGTGAACATAATGGTGCTGTTAACTTCCTTCTCCATCCTGGTTCCGTTGAACGAGTAGACGTTTTCATAGTCATCGTAGGCCTTGTTCATCTTCACGGCAGTGTACCAATCTTGGAAAGGGTCGTTTCCCCAGTTGAAGAGAGTGAGCCTTGCAGTCCATCCATTGCTGTAATCCGAGTCGATGTGCCAATTCAAGCTCACCCCACAGTTGTCAGGGCACGGCAGCTTATTGGGCACGTCATAGTGTTTGATTTTGGCCCAAGCTTTTGCCTTCTCTGTTCTGTTAGCGAAAGGCACAAGCAGAGCTTCAGCTGGAAGAAGCATGGCTGGCTCTCTGGGGCTGCATTTGCCTGTCTCGGTGGTTTTGCATCCACAGGCGCACGTGCTGCATGGCACCACAGAGTCACTGTAATAGGCTGAGAACGAGACGCAGCATCTAGGGACCGCGGGCTTGGTAATGTTGCACACCACCTGCCAGCTAGCGACGGAGGCTGACGTGGCCTGGAGCCCGCTGGGGTCGGGGAATTGGGTTGGGTCGATTCTGATTGGGGGACCACATTTGTAAGAAGGGTTCAGGGCACCGTTGATTTTCCATTTCTGAGGTGGAGTGAGGGCGGTTCTGTTGTCATCAGGCGGGAGCTTGAAGACTTGCAGTTGGAAGATAGACTGGGACTGGCCCTTGTCCATGAGGCCGGGCAAGATGGTTCCGTTTCTGCAGCAGCGGGGCAGTTTTCCGACCTTGGGGTCGTCCTTTCGATCGGCAGGAAGGTCAGTGATGACGGGCCTCTTTTCGCAGTTCATGACCTGAGAGAAGTCCAAGTCCTTGTAAAATTTGCCGGCCATGCCGTAGAGACACTCGGTTGAGTCCTTCTTGTGAGTGTAGGCTCCTCTCATGTTGTTGATGAACTCTCCCTTCATCCACTCCCAGGTGATGTTCCAGTGGTCGAGGCGGCCGAGTGGGTGGTTGTTGTCGATGGTCACTTGGGCGAGGTAGTTGTTTGCGAAGGTTTGGAGCACGTCGTATGTGATGGAGAGATCACCATATTGCTTGGGCATGAATTTGGTTTTTTCAACCTTCTTTGCCTTGAATTTTGGGTCCTTTTTGCAGCACACGAACATTGTATTCTTCCCTGCAAATCAAAACAGAATAATATGATTCAAATGCATGCCTTATAATTTCAAGTTATAGCATAGATAAGCTAAACAATTGATTTAAAGGTTCTTATATATGATCCAAGAGATTATTTAAAAACTTCACTTTCAAACCAACAACAATCTGTCCGGCCATTTTTAATATTCATATTCTATCTAATTAACTGTTATGAAACACATAACATTATAAAATGCCAAATTTGTTAAGAACAGTTACTCATGCACGCCAATTCCTCCCTCTCACTATCGTTTGTACCAAAAGATTCCAAATTGGACAAAAAAGCAATGTTGATATTCAATCTTGAATCGAATCCTCATAAAACATCTTGTTTCTTGTTAGAATACAAATAAACAAAGGTCAACCATTGATATAAATTAATGGATCATTAATGATCTATTAGTTATAGATCATCATCATCTGCAAAAAAAATTTGTCGAAAAATCATGTGTAATTAGTGCATATATATCAAACAAGATCAATATACAAAAATCTTGTCCAAAAAAAACATGAAAATAACAATGTAGAGAGAGCGAAGGATAGGAGGAAATTAATACCGCGGATACGAGCATTAGGGCACTTGAAGCCGTCGTTGACGAGGCTGATGGACTTGGGCATGGGAGTAGCCTTGGTGCCGAGCCCAAACTGCGTCCCCTTGAACTTAATCTTAGTCTGAATCTGGGTGTAATCTCCTGCGGTATCGATCATGGTCTTCAAATCCGTCATGGGGTTCCCCGCAAAGGTGGCCCCTTTGGTCCCAAGCTGCGCGGGCAGATCACCGCCGTCCACCAGCAGAGCCCCTTCCGTCGCCACCAAAATCTCCCGATGCTGGAACCCTATGTACATCTTCCACGCCTTGAGCTCCGTGGACCCGGCGTTCAAGATGGTGGCCTCCGACTTGAATGCCCAAGCCTGCGCAGACACGTTTTTCAAGTGGGGCAGCTCCTTCTCCCGTGACGTAAACTGGTACGACAAGAAGATGCCGTCACAGTCTTCTTGCTCGGGAGGAGGAGCCGCCACCTCACCATCACCATCCCCGCCGCCTGCTTGTCCATAACAAATCTCAACCCTAAAACATGAAAGCACCAAAAACACCACCAGCATTGCATGAAAAGAGGACATTTGGATGGTCCATGGTATTTTCATGCCTAGTGTCACCATTATTCTTGTTTTTCCTTTGTGTATCAATTATTTCTTTTTTCTTGGTTTAATTTGTTTGTTTTGTTGTTTTTGGGGTTTGAGGGATTTGTTTGGTTTGTGTTGCTTGGGAGAGACAAAGAGAGAGAGATAGATGTAAAGAGAGCTAGCGGCGGCCGCGCGAGAACGCGGCGAGTGAGAGAAGCTAGAGGCCCTTGGGAGTCTGTGTAAAACCCCAGGGTAGAGAGAGATGGCTTGGTATAAAGAAGAGGAACGACATTAAAAGACTGGGTCAATCTCTATTTTCTTCCTCTAGTTTTCGCGGCAGTTTCGGAGCCTTGCCTTTCCCCCCATGCAACCCAACTGTTATTTTTCTGGTTTCACATTGTACGGACCCTGTGCACGTTTCATGCCCTGTAAATAGCATGTGCACTCTGATACGGTGTCGTTTGACATTTGTTTGTTGGTTTTTTTTTTGGACCATAAACGAAACAAGTTTGTTGTTTGTAGGAACTCGGGAGGATGATGACCTTCTAACTGTCTTGAGCTAGCATGACTGTTATATATATTTCGAGTAGTTTGGTCACCTCCAGTTTGCTGACGTGGAATAACAAACCAACATATATTGTTTCATTTATAGTAATTGCAACGATTTAATACTTGTTTCTTCAAACTCCTCGGTCTCTACTGCCCTAAAAGAAAGAAAGAAATACTGTAAAACTGCCATTGACCATTAAGCTTCCCCTTTCCCCTTATCCTTACTCCATCTGAGATCTGACTAAAAACCTTGTAGAAACCTTTTATTATTATTATTATTATTATTAATGGAGGAGGGATGATTCGTAGTTGAGACCCTTTGAAGAATGAATAAAAATACAGTGAGTCGTATGCAATGAATGAGAAGTCGATCACATGATATATGGAACAAAAACAAGATTAAATAATAGGGTTCTTAAATCTAGGTCCGGAACGATTAGTTGAAACCCTTATTAAATAATTGACGGTTGTCGAGATGGACAGAAAAAATCGATAAACACAATAAATTGATCGAACCAAACTGAATAAGATGTTTGTTCGGTTTTCAATATAAAAAAAATGGGTTTTTTAGGACACAACAGTTTCACACTAGTTCGGCTATGTATGTTTGGTTGAAACTGAACTGAGTGTTGTTTGAATACGTACTTAAAGTGTTTCTTGAAGCAGCACTGAACGTTTTTTATGAGATGCGATGCTGACAGATGAGAGGAACGATAATTTCTGTAGCAAAAATCATGTGCACCAGAATCAGACCATTTGTTCCTCTCAAGTAAGTTAAAACTAAAGAGACAAAGGAACGTAAAACACTTAAACCTGCACCAAGAATTTCTCAGAATAGATTTCCTCTTATATTTGCAGTCACGTAAAACACTGCTTAATACCGAATCCCCACCTCCTACACCTTTCTTTTAGTTACATATCCAGTTAATTCAGCTTGCCACAATTTTCATTACACTGTCGTAATTGTCCTTTACACGTATTTAGTACATTAACTAAATCAAGTGACAGTTATCTCCGCCGTACTACTTATTTCTTCAACAAACTGTGCTTTTGGCTCCAAGTCTATGAACTGGTTGGACTTGCTAGCGAGATGCGAAATGCTAACCCTTCCCTGACGCTTAATATAGTCTGCCACAGCTTGCATCTCTTCTTGGGAGATGTATATGTATTTCCCTCTGTCATCCATGACACCGGAAAGTCGCCCTAACACAAACAAATACAACATTTTCATTCTCAACAAAAGGGTACTTTACCTTCTGAAGCAAGGCATTATTCCACTAGGTTAAACAATTCAATGAGGAAATGGCTTTGAACATACCCATACTCTCCAAAGAGGTAATCCGATTGATGCATTCCTGCATGAATCATTAGTTGCATTGTAAAATTAGTAAGACAAATCTGGCAAAAATCGAAAACAATGTAGCCTGATAAACCAAAAAGAAGGGTTACATTCTCTCCTGACAGAGTTGCATAAAGAAAGCATGTTCGATATGAAAAGATCAACACTCAGTTGATGACTCACTTAGAAAAGATATTTTCCATATGCCTTACTAGTTTTCATATAAAAACTTCATCTATCACTGCAATTTGAGGTGCGTAAGGAGGCATGGCAATTGTTTTCAAGGAAAAGATGTGGAGAAATTACCTGAGTCCTTAATTTAAATTCAGCAGCAAGATCTTCCAAGGGTACACATTTATGTTTCTGCAACGTCAGGATTAACAGTAGTATTAATAACAAAATCAGAACCTCAACTTGAAAGACTCACTTTTTCAACCATTAACTCATTCGATTGAGGTCTCATATGGAAGACATGCAAACATTTGAAAGAAAAATAAACTCTAAACAAGTAAAGCTATCTTAAGGAGGACACAAAAAGAGAAATTAGCCATTGTTAGCACAAGCTTCTCACTGTGGTTCATTCATTCAGGCATCGCCTCAAGTTCAAATCAAGTTTGACCATAACAGCTTCTTATTGGCTCACCTAAAGGGAGTAAAATTGTTTACCAAATAAGCCTGCAACCAGGTTGATCTTGCTCAACTGGATTCGACAGGTTAAACAAACTACAATCCAACCTTAATCTCCATAGCTCAGTAGGCCATTGTCATCCCTAGTTTTGATGCCCGCCCAATGGATGGAACTATTCAAGGGCTAGCTACAAAAGTGAAGAACAATATCTCTGAATGACTTTAACGGGTACAGAACTGAAAACTACCTTTATGTATTCCACAAAATCCGAGACCAAATCCTGATGTCCATCCTGCACTTCATTTTCTGTAGTACCTTCAGCATCTATTGAAAACTCTCCTTTCCACTTCTCGAACTCTAATGCAGCAGCTTCTTCCTCCCTAGCCTTCTGAGCCTTGGCTTCTTCCTCCTATAAAATAATAGTCATATCTTCAGCCAGTAATCCAACCACACACATATACGCATCTTAAATATCCAACTGAGAGCAGAAAAGAGAAATCAACAAACCAGCTGACGCTCCTGTGCCTCACGCTCCTCATCTTTCCTCCTCCGCATTTCAGCATAGCGGTCTTGTTTTGTATTCCTTGATTCACGTGCAGCTTGTTCAGCCTTCAAACAATGGGACAGAACCCAATCAAACAAACTAATTGTGCTTCACTTGAAAGGAAAAAAAGGGAGAAATAAACTAAAAAGAATGCAATGGAAACCATGATAATGAATCAGGAACCCACAGAAATCATAAACATAAATGCTTTTTCATGTTTTAGTATTTTATATATATAGAATGCTGTAGTAATCAAACTTGTTAACATTTCCTACACCTCAATGACTACAAGGAATCAGCTTACGTCTTTATCACAAAACTTCGATATTCAGATATCTGTGAACTCATTAAATGTAAGGCCGGTTGGACATTCATGACAGAACAAGTTTACTAGAAAATGCAGAGACAGAGAGACAGAGAGAAAATGCAATCTTTCAAATGAAGAAATAAAAAGGAGAAACAATACTTGTCGTTGTGCTTCCCGCTCCTGACGCTTCTTTTCCCTTTTCTTAGATGCTTTGCCACCTTCCTCTACACCTTCCTCATCACTTCCATCAACAGTTTCTGTATTTAGAATTATTGATGGTCACTTTATTTGACAGAATACCACTTTTTCTACTTATACAGATTACATAAGGAAAAACTATTTTCCTTAATATAGGTAACTAACACTAGTGAATGCAACAGACAATTCCAAATTTGCACCTCGACTTATGCAGGTTACATTTTCTAAACTGAATACGACTGCCTCATTTTAGTAGTCTCTTCATGAATGAATAAACCTATTTCTCCTCGTTGAATAATCACAGGTCTAACCACACTAGATCAAACCTTGTAAACCGCATTTTCCCCCACTAATCGTCATTGGATGAGAGCATTATCTATTGGAAAGACATTATTTATATTTTCATTCTTTATTGTCTTACCACTACTCAACATTTGGCACCTTAAAGCAAAATAAGATCATGTACCAATTGCTATCTATTTCAATCATGATTCATGCATAACACAAAACATATCCAATCAAAATGATACAAACAGCGCAAAACCTCACAGATTCCCAATCAGTCATATAATTCATTCATTCAGCTTATATGCAACATACTCCACTCTCTTACTCGTTAAATATCAAACCCAGAAAATGAAAATAGACACTTCTAAGCATTCTTTTAGTCTCCAATGTGAATAAAAGAGACCAGCAGACCACCAGACCACGAACCTTCTACAACTGGTGCAGCAGCGGCAGCTGATGTGCTTGCTCCAGAAGCCGGCCTCCTTCGCATAATCCGAGGAGCACCAGTGGCACGCACTACACCTTCCCTCTGAGCAACCTAAATTAATTTTTTTTTAATTTAGAAATAAATCCAAAACACGAAGCGGTGTTTTTTTTTTCTAAGACAAAATTATGAAATGAAAACAAATAAATCTCGAAACAATTACATTGCAATGGAATTAGGTTTAGAAAAATCACACCTGCGGCTCTTCTTCGTGATCGTGAGGCAATCGAGAATCTTGACGCCGTTTCCATAGATAAAGTGGAATTAATGCCAAAACAAGAAGCATAGAAAGAACTATAGCCAACATTTCCTCCATATTTTCTCAATCTGAGGCTGCCAACAAGAACACCACTCAAATGAGCCTCTATAAAATACGCTTCGGAAACTAAAATTAAACGTGCAAAATTCGGATTGAATGGCCTTGAAATATCTGAAGCTTTCTTTTTGTTCTCTATTTTCTGAGGCTTTCTCGCAAACCAAACAGAGAGTTATGGTCACGACTTACCGTAGTAGCAGTTACGCGTTCGATAATCGATGAAGGAAGATTTAATTAATAAATAGGTTAGCTGAGAGAAGTGGGAACGAGACGACCTCACTAATCACACGACCCACGAGCCCCTTTTTAGGTTTTCTACGGTTTCTAGAGGCGGAGGCGTAGTTTGCTCTGGAGTAATTTTTGGGTGTTACACTACGTGATTGGTGTCCATCCACTGGTGTGGGCGTGTGGAATGTTTCCAATGCAAAGTGTAATATATAAAAATAATACAATAAATTATAAAGTAATTCCAAACGCAGGTCGATTGGATGACACCACGCGTGGTGTCCGGTACATTTAAAAATTTCTCGTGCTTTTGGCTTTGTTTTCTCTTTCGCCAAGAGGACCCGTGTCATTACCCCCTACAGAGGGTTGGGGAAAATTACATTTGTTTTTTCTTTCCAAGTTCCAAAACATGGAAAATGAAAACGAGTACAATAACATTTTTTTTATAAATAAAACAAAAATGGGTCCTTGGCTTTACCTGAGTGGTTGAGAGCAACTCCACCCATTTTCCCTTTGCCATGGCAAGGGGGAGGAGGAGTGAGCTACTATTTACTTGAACAGCACGCCTTACAAAAAGCAAGATTCGTTTTCCATCAGTTATTGTGAAGAAAATACTATTCACTTTTATTTTTATTTTATTTGTTTACATGGGATTAATTTTAGTTGTATGTATGAAATTAATAATAATAAAATTGATAGGTATGTATTAAAAAATATTTCTGAATTTTTGGATTTTTGATTTTTAAATATTTTTTACGTGCCGACATCGAACAGAGCGGTAAGAAGTTGCAGGGCCAGCCCAGTTCACGTGGGGCCCACTACCTGCCCTGGCATGCAATGCCCGCTGGAACACCATTTTGGGCTCGGGCCCGTGGGACCCATCCCCCTGCCTGGGCTGCACCGATGAGTTGCTCGAGGTGCTCCCCCTCCCCCATGACCCACCTTCGAATCCCAAAGAGCGTGTGCCCCCTCCCACCTATAGATGCAAGTTGTAACTCAAAAACATAAATTAATATTATATAATATTATTTAAATTAGGAAAATTTGCATTAATATCACCTGAATTTTGAGGCATGTGCAACATTGCCACTTAAACTTTAAATTTTTATTTTTAATCACATAAATTTTGTAGAGTACTACAATTCACAACCTACGACTACCCAATAATAGAGAGGTTAATAGGATGAAACTCCATTAAAAATTCCATTAAATATAAGGGCATTTTCCTCTATCATTATAATTAAAAATAATTATAAAACAACATAATTTTAAAAAATAAAAAATAAAGTTAACCTAACTATCGCAAATGCAAGGGTATATAATGACAAAATAAGGTGTATGCAGAATAGAGCGACACACACATTAGCATCAATGGCCAATTCAAGGGTGAAATGGAATTGATGGTGTGTCAACCCCCTCCCTCACTGGTCCAAGTTCTTTCGATGGATGGCCTTCCTGGCCCCCCTAGTTGTTTTTTTCTATTGTGCCCTCAAGCATCTTCATAGGCTAGGAAGAGTGCTTTTTTCCCTGCAGGTCTAAGTCGAGGTGTTGATGCTTGAGGTATTTTGATGTTTATCGGATGCTTTTATGGTTATCTGCTATGTACTTTGTTTGGCTTGTTTGAGCCTTTTGAATGAAATCAATGGTGTATGCACAGCATTGGGGGAGGGGTAGGGGAGAGAAATTGACGTTGGTCTTATTTTCCTCCAAGATCCATGAAAACTATAAGAAGAATTTGCCTCACTTTTTTTTTCCCAAGAGCATAGCTCTACTTTTTTCAAATCTTCCACTAAGGCCTGAATCTTTGTGTGTTTTATAACCTACCAAAATCTCATCTTTCTTGCAATTTAATTTCACAAATAATCGAACTCCTCATTATTGTTGGTGATTGATATTTTTATTTCTTTTTCTTTATAAAATTGTATTTTTTATAATTCTCTTTAAGTGCGGTGAATTGACTGAAACACCCCTGCATTTAACAAGAACTTTAATGGCGTTAGACATAAGTGGTGGATTGCAACACTTTATAAAGTTCAGATGGTTAAAATTAAAAAATAAAAATTTAAGTGATAATGGTGCATATGCCTAAAAGTTCAGGTGACATTTATACAAATTTCCCTTTAAATTAAAAACAACATTAAATTAAACACCAAACACTAACAATGGGATTAAGAGACTCATTGCCTATCTCCTTGACAATTCCAAAGGTAGTTAAACATATCATTACAAAAATAGTGATACACTTTAGGAGCTGGAATACTATTATGAAGTACTATATAATCTGTTAATGTTTGCATATCTTGTCGAATCTCTCGTACGAGATAATCTGTTAATGTTTGCATATTTTGTGGTGGAAACACCACAAGCCCTTGCAAGGGCTGTCATTATTCATGTGAATAGTAACATCCCTTGCCTTGGCCTTAGCCTTTGCCATGACTAATAGGTGGAAGTGCTCTAATTATCTTTTATTGGTTCTTTCAAGCCAATATCAACTTTCTTCACAATTTTCGCTATCCCTCACATTTCATAAGTCCTAATTTCTCAATTAACAAAACCCTAAACTATTTGGACTCGAAGCGTAAAAGTAGTTCATTAAGACTAAAGTCAGATGCTACCATTTCCATTTCCAACAAAGTCTAAGCAAAACAATAACAGATACTCAGTTCACATTATTAGCAAAACTCAGTTCACATTGCCAACATCAAATATCAACACCATCACTTACACACCACCATAAACTCACTCCTAACCGCTATTATTTCCGGCTTGGTTTTCTTTTCTTCTCCCCATTTTTAAGCCTCTACAATATCAGCAGAATCCGCGGCAGCCAAGATCAGCTCTGGTTGAATGCTTCCCGCATATGATCCATCCAAAGCGTTGGGAAGCCCTAGTGCCTTCAATGCCAAGCGGGCTGCCTTTTGCCCTGATATCATTATGGCTCCAAATGAAGGTCCCTGCATCACAAATAATGCCCAAATTGCAAATTATTATGTTAAATCACAATCTCAATTAGGACCACTATTTCCAAACACAAAATCCAAATTACATAAGGTCACAGAATCAACTAGGACCACAATATAATCAACTAATGGACTTTTACAAACATACAAGAACAGAACAAGGGAAAAGGTTTTGGACCCATATGCCCTTTTAGCTCACTATCTTTGAGTTGAGTGTTGGTGTGACTTGTGGACTATTGACTTACTTTACTTACACACCAAGAATTCCTAGTATAATTGTAATTGATTTATTTTAATTCCTGATTTTTTACTGTAAATAGAAATAGGAATTTATTATTTACATTTAGGTTTCGTTGTATTATAAATATGACCTTCTACAAGGAGAAGAATACACAAAAAATTCCCACAAACAAATATTCTCTCATAGTTCTCATATTTTAGCATGGTATCAGAGCGGCGATCTTGGAATTGCTAACTCTAGTTTTCAACCCCCGCCGCCGCTATGGGGGTTGATGATTTTTTCAACCCTCATGGAGGTAGCACCACTGACTCCTTCTCTCTTTCTCAACCAACCCTAGCCGAGTTGAGTGCCCAGGTGGCTCAGCTCCTACAGATGCAGACGTCGACCCCTAACCCGATCCTGAATCAGGATCCTATTTTGATGACCCTGAACCCGATCCTAAATCAAGATCCTATTTTGACGACCCCGACCCCGACCCCGACTACGACGACGACGACCCCGACTCCAATGACGACCCCGACCTCGAATTTGTCTATGATTCCAACTCAGATCTCGACTTCGACCCCGACTCAGGCTTAGATCCCGATCCGGATTTCTACTAATCTTGTATCCTATGCATCTTCCGCTGCACAGATTATGACTTCCCGACTAACGACCCCGACACATGGACAAGATTACGCATATTGTGGTGATCCGAGACACACGCATGAGACTTGTTTTAAATTGCATGGCTACCCCGAATGGCAGACTACTCACAAAGATCGAACACGACGCGATACGACTAGTACTGGTACTGGTTATGGATTCCATACTTCATATAAGAGTGATTCCACGAGCTGGATAATTGATTCCGGTGCAACTGATCATATGACGTTTGATCATGATATTTTTTGCATACTACACAACCCCGACGAACTTGTATTGCTAACGCCAATGGAGTTACTTATCCAATGATAGGGGCTAGCACTGTTGCACTCTCATCCTCTCTCTCACTGTCTAATACTTTACTTGTTCCATCTTTATCCAATAAATTGATGTCCGTTAGTCAGCTTACTGAACAATTGAATTGTTGTGTACTCATTTACCCGAGTTTTTGTTTGCTTCAGGATATTCACACTAAAGAAATTCTTGGTCGTGGTACTAAGAGAGGGGGGCTATATTATGTAGATGACTTCAGTCTCGGCATGGCTAACAGTGTGACGCATCCCTCTGATAGCAAACAAAAGCAAATCTGGTTGTGGCACCGTCGATTGGGACATCCGTCTTTTAGTTATATGAAGCATTTTATACCAAATTTATTCTTAGGTTTTAAGGACTCTGACTTCACATGTGACACTTGTATTTTGGCCAAGAGTCACCGTGTGCTCTATCTGTTGAGTACGAACAAGTGTACTACTCCGTTTACGTTAATTCACTCTGATGTCTAGGGACCTTCACCTACCACTGCTCCTTGGGCGTTCGGTGGTTTGTCACATTTGTAGATGATTGTACATGGATGACATGGCTTTATTTGCTAAAGAATAAAAACGAAGTGTTTTCCCGTTTTCAGTTCTTACACCAACAGATGAAAACTCAGTTCAATGCTCAAATACAGATTCTTCACTCGGACAATGGTGGAGAATTTGTCAATCATGACTTTCAGGCTTACTTCCAACAACATGGAATTATCCATAAGACGACTTGTCCTCAGACACCATAATAAAATGGTGTTGCTGAACGAAAGAATCGACATCTTCTTGAAACCTCTCGAGCACTTCTGATCGGCGCTCATGTTCCTCCTCATCACTAGGATGATGTTATTGTCACCGCAGTTCACCTGATCAACCGCATGCCCACTAGTGTATTGACCTTTAAAACTCCCTTACAAGTGCTTGCGCAACACTGGCCTGGCCCTCTATTTTGGTACTCACACCCTGAATCTTTGGATGTGTGGCCTTTGTTCATCTCCACAAAAATCAACGTAGCAAACTTGATCCCTGTGCGCTTCGTTGTGTTTTTGTGGGTTATGCCACTCATCAGAAAGGTTGCCGCTGTTATCACCCTTCTACCCGACGTACCTATGTCACTTTGGATGTGCCCTTTCTGGAATCTGAGATGTTCTTCCATAACCCATCATCCAATTCTACGCTTCAGGGGGAGATACGAAGTGAAGAGCATAATTGGAGCAACTTGAAAAGGAAGAAATTCTCCTCTGTACAGAAATGATTGATCGTCCCGAGTCTGGAGCACGAGATTACTCTATGTCGAAAAGCGATCAATCGCTCATTCATAGCGATCAATTGCCTAACCCACCTGATCCCTGCAAAGATGTTTCTGATCCGAGTCCCACACCTACGAACAATACAAAACAACAAGATGAAGATGAAGACCCCCTCTAACTCAACAAGCACCAACGGTCCAATCTCCCGAGAATATCCTTGAGGTAACTATTCCTACTACACTTGTGAATTTAAAAGATAAATCTATTGGATACCAATTACCTTTCAGGCAAAATCGTGGAAAGCCACCAAATCGTTATTCACCTGATATTGGCAAAACATTAAAGTATCCAATTGCGAATCATGTATCCACTTAGAAGTCGTTCGAACCACTCAAGGCCTTTGTGCATCGCTTATCTCGCTATTCATACCTCAACCAAGGTTGCTGAAGCATTTAAAGATCCTAAGTGGGTTCAAGCTATAAAGGAAGAGATGAAAGCTCTTGAGAAGAATTAGACTTGGACACTGGAAACTTTACCACGAGGAAAAAAGATTGTCGGATGTAGATGGGTGTTTACCATAAAACACAACGTTGGTGGATCTATCGAGTATCGAGCGATACAAGGCAAGACCTATAGCGAAAGCATACACACAGACTTATGGTGTAGATTATGAAGAAACCTTTGCACCAGTTGCAAAATTGAACACGGTCAAAGGCTTATTGTCTCTCGCAGCTAATTTAGACTGGCCACTACACCAGTTTGATGTAAAAAATGCCTTCCTACATGGAGAACTCATGAAGGAGGTGTATATGGACATTCCTCCTGTATATAATACTATTCAGACTGGAACAGTATGCAAATTACAAAAGGTGTTGTATGGACTGAAACAGTCACCACGTGCTTGGTTTGGACGGTTCACCATGACAATGAAGAACAATGATTTCAGACAGAGTAACTTAGATCATACTTTGTTCTTGAAACATCAAAAAGGGAAGGTAACAACTTTAATAATCTATGTTGACGATATGATTATTACTAGGAATGATAAACATGAAATATCTCAGCTACAAGACTATTTGGCTACTGAATTTGAGATGAAGAATCTAGGTGGACTCAAATATATCTTGGAGATTGAGGTGGCCCGGTCACAAAAAGGCATACTTCTCTCTCAAAGAAAATATGTCTTGGACTTGTTAACAGACACGAGAATGCTAGATTGCAAACCTATAGGCACTCCTATTGTTCAGAACCATCATCTTAGAGAATACCCAAATCAAGTTCCAACTAACAAAGAAAGATACCAAAGGTTAGTGGGAAGATTGATCTACTTGTCTCATACTCGGCCATACATTGTTTATGCGGTGAGCGTCGTCAGTCAATTTATTCATTCTCCAAGTGAAGACCACATGAATGCAGTTATTCGAATACTTAGATATTTGAAGTCTGCACCCGAAAAAGGACTTATGTTCTCAAAACATGGTCATTTGAATATTGATGGTTACACAGATGCAGACTGGGCAGGAAGTATAACATATAGGAAAACCACATCCAGTTACTTCACATTCGTGGGAGGTAATTTGGTTACATGGAGAAGCAAGAAACAGAAGGTGGTCGCCTTATCCAATGCAGAAGCCGAGTTCAGAGGTATGACCAAAGGAAGTTGCGAACTCATTTAGTTAAAGAGGTTGCTTACTGAACTTGGGTATAGACCTACATCTGTAATGAATCTCTTTTGTGACAACAAGGCTGCAATACCTATTGTATAGAATCCAGTTCAACATGATCGCACCAAACATGTTGACGTAGATCGACACTGTATCAAACAGAAGCTCGATGCTAAAGTGATTCAGTTTCCTTTCGTAAAGTCTGAGGATCAATTGGCCGATATTTTGACAAATGCGATTTCCAGTAAAGCATTCCACAATTCATTGGATCAGTTGGGCATTGGCGACATCTATGCACCAACGTGAGGGGGAGTGTTGGCGTGACTTGTGGACTATTGACTTACTTTCCTTACACACCAAGAATTCCTAGTATAATTGTAATTGATTTATTTTAATTTCTGATTTTCTACTGTAAATAGAAATAGGAATTTATTATTTACTTGTCCATTCAGGTTTCATTGTATTATAAATATGACCTCCTACAAGGAGAAGAAAACACAGAAAATTCCCACAAACAAATATTCTCTCATAGTTCTCATATTTTAGCATTGATCATTAATTTAAATCCTAAAAATGTACCCTTAGTTGACTTTAACCTATGTCATGAAGAGGATGCTTGATGTCACTACTTTAGCATGTTTTTCCTAGGATCAAGAATAAGGTCTCAAGGGGCATGTCTAGGAAAGCGGTTAAGTCTAATTGGATTGATATGAGTGCTTAAGGAAGACAGTTCGACAATACACCATGTTTTTGTGACGCATAGCTGGCCAACATCTATGTCATATTTGTTGTCGACATGTCATGAGTACATTACATATTTAGGGTGAAGCACTGCTTTTATGAGGGGTTAAGAGTGCTGTTACCGGTGTAGTCTGAACAGTCTGGGGGTAAACGAGATGATTCTGAATGATGCACTTTTATTAATTTGGTGATGACTTAATAAAATGTGCTCTAGTAGCTATACGTTATTTTCTCGCAAGGTCGCACGACCCATTTCCTGTATGAAAATACGAGTGTACGCAAGAGGTTTAAGATGATTATTAGGTTATCACACCTTCTGTGGGTGAGTGGGAGATGTAATAAATTCATGATGGGATTAGCACTACATATTAAGATTAGCACTACATAGTGCACCACAAAGTTTGGCACTAAACCTACTCTTATGCACTACACCAAACCTTACCACTAATGCAATTTTGTACTCCCTTTGAGATGAGCCAAACAACTCCTATAAATAGATGGAGTGTGTGCAATTGAATTGAAGAAGAGAAGCATTAGTGCAAACTCTCTACATTTGTATGTGAAACAATAAGTGTGAGTGCATATCAAGAGTTGTAGTGAGCTATACACCCATATAGAGAGAAAATCTCATATCTCCCCAAACACTCTCTTCAAGGCAATTCACCAAGAGCCTTGGCCTTGGGTACATGGAATTCATGGAGTAACTTTTATAGACAATCCAACGACCTTGGAGATGAAGAACGTGTAGGATCTTGGTGGCATGCTCGTGACATGGAAACATTAAGGCGAGCTAGTAATTACAAGCGGTTATTTCATAATTGGAATCTTCCGCAAGGTATGCAATACCTTATACCGAATATATGAATTACTAACATCAGTCAGGTAGCGCATGGTCATCTCCCTAGAGATGATGGCCTCCTTGATGGGATAGAACTTGAATGAGCTAAGGTCGTACGACGGTGTCAAGCTATCGGCAAACATGGACACAGAGAGGCCATGGTTGGTGGCGGCCTTGGCGGGCTAAAGGCGAACCAAGGGAGTGCCATGGAAGGAGGAGTCGAGGAGAGAGGGCTTCTAGAGCTTGGTGGCTAGGAAGGAGGTTGTGAGTGTGGAAACCGCCATGGTTGCTATGAGAGAGAAAGAAAATATGATAAGATTGATTTGGTGGTTTAGTGTAGGGTTTGTAATTGGAGATGGGGTGAGGAGAGATGGAGGGAGGGTGGGTATTTAAGGAGGAGGATGCGGGTGAAATATCGATGGGGATTTTGGAGGGGACATGTGGGAAGAGGATAGGATATGAAGGGTCTGGTATTTACTCACCAAGCATAGGTCGGTACAAGTGGCACACATGAACCAGTCCACTTCGTCATTGGGCTGCTATTTATTGGATTTTTTAAGTTTTTAGGTTAGGCTGTCATGGGCCTAAACGAGCTGGAGTTTTTTTGAGATCCTAATGAATTCTAAGTTATTAGCCTCTATATTGTCGGTCAAATATGCCGTGAGACATGATACATTATATTATATCTACATATATGATAGGGAAAACAACTAACACAATAAATATAGTCATGGCAAAAGCAAACAACACCAAATGCTAATAGACTAATGAAGAAGAAAGACATAATACCTTTCCCACACCACCCATTCCAAAAAGCTAACTAGCAACCCTTTGCAGATATGAGAGCATCTATGCTTCAAGAAACTAATTACTCTCTCTCTCTCTCGGATGAACGATGAGACAGTGAACAAGAAAGAAGACTTGTATGTATATATATATATATATATATATATGAAGAAAATGAAGGAGGCTTGTTGGTTGGTAGTACTAGCTAGTAGTAGTTGAACATCTAATTACATTGATGAAGACACCAATAGCAATGGCATAAGATTCCCTCCCCCTAGAAGACAAGGTTCTAGGTTTTTACCCAAGAGATTTTTGAATGTACATAAACATAAAGTTTTTACCCTTGCCCAGCTAGGTTTCACTTTCACAAGGTACATATTCTTGCATGTGAGGAGAGTAAAAGAAAGGAATTGAATTGAACATTCCACTTGATGAAACTCAATCCTATGCAGCCCAATCCATAAGCTTTCTTCAAACTTTTCGATTCTAAACATCGTACGTTGGGCTAAATGAGTCCTTTGGTGAAAAACAAGAGGGTATTTTCACCCCAAAGGTACAACTTGATTAAGCAAATTACTGAGCTGTAACTTAAAGAGCGCAGCAGATGATTAAACAATCACATGTTGGAGATGTACACGTTCTCTGAACCTAGGCCTCCTTCACACGTTCTCTCGTGGGTCCGAGAATACCTTTTTGCTTTTTTCTGTTTTGTTTTATTTGTTTGGTTGTTTATTTGTTTTCTTTCTTCCTTTCAATATTTCATGATCTACTTTACCAGCCATTATTATTTCAACATCTACTTTCACCAGCCAAAATAATTCCACCCATATATACATGTTCTTACAGCTTGTAGCCAAAGATTGTCGACACATACGGGTACCAAATTCACGTGTAGTTATTGCATTGATTGTGTTCTGAGTGTGAGAGTGTACTTCCAACTTTCAATGATACATCTTGCTTGTGTTGTCAGTGTGAGAGTGTACTTCACTGCCATCGCATGGGATCTTTTAAGCTTTTCATGTGGTGTGCCATTTTGCAGAACCTTTGTCATTATCAATGACAAAGACTCATTTCGTTTTAAGAAATAGTCACATTTGCATAGGGTGTAAGGGTCTGCGTGAGTCGATGATTTTTCTGTTTGGGTGCGGGAATAGTAAATAGGTTTTCATTTTGCCTTTTCGCAAAGCCAAACTCCAAATCATGGTGGGGTTACGGTAATCATTCTAGAATAAGCAAGCGTCTTTGTATTTATAGAAAATTTAACTTTTTCCCTTCAAACAAATTTTTTTCTTACATACAACCCATCCTTTTATTTTTTATTGACAAAAACAGAAGACTCGATCCAACTAAACAAATTGCCTAATTAAGCTTAACTTGTTAAATGTTATAATTGCTTTTCCTACAAAATATAAGCAAATAATTTAGGGTATAGTACAAAAAGTTATTAGGCATACTGAAATTAGGAATATTAATATAGGTAAAATTATTAGGATATTTTGTAAATTTCTTACAAAAATAGGTAAATTATTAGGATATTTTGTAAATTAATATTCCTAAAAATATTTCTAGTTAATTTACCTATATTTTTTAGGTATACTAAAAAAACACCCATAATTTTCCAACGGACAATTGCCTAATCAATACAATACCTAATCAATACTTCAATACCTAATCAATAATTTATCGGCAAAAAGAGTAATTTTTATTAGGTTAGTTATCATTGTTCAACTATGATATTTTTGCATATATGTCAAATTGTGCAACAAGGAGGAGTATCTCCATACAGGTAAGGAGGCAACTAGTATCCTATTATTATTATTTAGGTATATTACCATGCATATGGGTATTAGGTGTAATTATAATATGAATGCTGCTAAACTAACCCTAACATCAGCTGAGTACACCCTATGATTTAAGTACACCATAATGTTTAAATTAAAATATAAAATTAACTAAGTACACCCTATTTAACTACCAAAAATACCCATGGTACACCCTCTTTAATTTTTAATCTTTTAAAGTATTTAAAATATATATAAAAAAATAGACCTAGGAGAAGAAGGTTGCACATGGAGGTAGTGCTCATTTCCTAAATAGGCCTAGGATTGCTTGAGCTTATGATTACTTTTTCTGTAAGAACCTTCTTAACTTAGTGGATTGCCTGGTCGAAGTGATGAGCCCCAGTTTTTCCCAATGGTGGGTTTCTAGGTAAATATTTCTGGTGTGATTCTCTGATTTATATGCCTAGTCATACTGTTTGTGTTATATCTAAAATGTTGATGAATGTTCACACACATATCACTCTAGTTGTTGCTAGCACAAGGGATGTCTATATTGACGGGACCTTTTGAGTGCCTAGGTTGTCACGTAGTTATCTTCTAGGCTTGCAGGGATTTGAATATTTGATATGTTGTGCATCCGTGTTATGCTTATATGTTTATAGGTCTATGATTAGTTATTGACTAGTCATATTGTCTCCAGGTTTATTTGATCATTATTGTCATACATCTGTCCATTGGGGTTTTAATTTACCCTTTTCACCTAAGTACCAATTACAAATGGTATCAGAGCGCCAGCTCTTAACAAAATTAGAGAGATCCTTTGGGCGCTAATTGGCATTAGGTGTGTAGATATGGAAATGGATCAAATTACTCCTTGCATTAATTATGAGCTTGCTTTGTTTATTAAGAAATTTACAAGGGTTGTCAAAGATAAAACCAAGGTCACTAGGAATTGTTAAAATCCTCCTAGTTCGTCTACATGTGTGTCTCAAGACATAATTCTTTATAAGAGGAATTTTTTGGATTCTTATGTCTTTAAGGAGAACAAATGTTTGAATGGTCATGTAAAGTGCTTCACATGTGGGGATGTTGGACACATTGATGTGGAATGTGCAAATAACCACATAAAAAAAGTCTCGAGGGAGAAAATAGTCAATTAGTGCACGATAGAGTGATAGTGATAGTGATGTTTCTCCTAAGTATATCACTTCATCCGATGAAGAGGCAAATCATTTTGCCCTTGCAGTTTCTATTCATAATTATAGCCTTGCAAGAATTCATGTAGTTAATGAAGGAGAATCTGATTTTGAAAATGAATCTGAATCTAGAAATGATGGGCAGGATGACCAGTCATACTTGGGTCACTGTGAAAAGTATGATGCACTTTTTACTGAAACTTCCAAGTTTAAGGAGAGAAATATCATTCTGGAAGAAAATGTCAAAGACCTTGAAGGAGTGAATGGAACTCTCAAAATGGCTAAAAAGAAGTTGAGTGATATCTTGTATGAGAATGAAGTTTACATGTATGAATTGTATCATAAAGTTAGCACTCTTGAAGTAGAAAATTCTGATTTGATTGAGAAGTTGAATATATTTGAAAATGACAAATCCTTGGTTCTTCATAGACTAACTTTTTGTTTAAGTTTGACAAGTCATTAGTTGAGCATGAAAAGGTAGTCGTGTATGATAATTTTGTGGTTGAAAATTTTGTTTTGCAACGCATGTTATTTGAGAAAGACATTGAGTTGCAAAACTTGTTTGAGATGGTCAAATCACTTGAAAACAACATGGTTAAACAATATGAAATCTTTTATGCTTTACAATTTGAAAATATAAGATTGAAACATGAACTTGAGTTGGAAAAAGAAAAAATTCAAAGTTTAACCATTGGTGCTGGAAAGATTGATAAAATGCTCAATTTGAGAAAATTGTTTGGTGATAAAAGAGGTTTAGGATATATAGATGAGTCTTCTGCACCTTCATTATTTGAGACAAATTGTCAAAGATGTGTCAACTCAAGAAGCTCCAAAATTTGTTGATGATCTCAACTTGGGTTTCGATTCCATAAAAATTGTTTCTAAGGGAAAGTTGTCTCCTCCACAATACAAATTTGTGCCTACTTGCCACCATTGTGGTGTGAAAGGACACAATCGACCTAGGTGTCATATCCTTAGGATTAAGTCTCGAGTTTTCAAAGAAAGTGAGTTTAAGACTCATGTGTCATCTTTTAAGGGGTATGTGGTTGTAAAGTCTGTGGTTTGTGCAAGAGATAAACACTCTTCACTTGCAAAATTTGGTTTCCCAAAACCAAAAAGGTTCATTCCTACATACCATCATTGTGGCACATTAGAACATATTAGACCAAAGTGTTTTGAGCTTAGGAACTTTGAGCAAAAGCCTTTTGTTCATTTCAAGAAAGTAAATGGTAACTCACTTTAAACTCAAGTGAATGATCTTCTTTATAAAGTTGTCAAAATTCCTAAGTTGATCTCTTTGCCTCATGAAGTTTCAAAAGTGAAGCAAGTTTGGGTCAAGAAGGAAGATCATGTTCTTCCTTATGTTGGTGACTAGTTTCCTTGTCTTATGTATCTAGACCATTCTCTTGTTCGTATGTGCTTCATGGAGTCTAGATACATTGTCATGCATATGCACCTTACTTATTATTTTGTCTTTTAAGTTTCATTTTTTTTCTATTTTAGAAAAATGTGGTCATTGCGTGCATGTCTTTCAATCATTTCTCTCATATGCTTTGAATCTTGAGTGATCAACAAAATTTCATGTTCAATGATAACTTGTTGATGTTTGCTCCGTGTTAGAACTTGATGATGTTTGATTAATTTACTTTAGGAATTGTCTTGCATAAGAAATCTTGTGGACATCATTGTTTTGACTTTGTCATTTGCACCTTTTGATGGATGTACTGTAACTTTTGGAGGAGGGCACAAGGCTCAAGTTGTTGTGAAAGGGACTGTTTGTATCCCTGATCTACCTCAACTTAAGAGTGTTAGATATGTCAAGGGTCTCACATCTAATCTTATTAGTGTGAGTCAATTATGTGATGATGGAGCAATGGAAGTTAGATTCTCCAAGTTAGGTTGTAAGATCATTGGAAAGGGTGGAAATGAGATTGTAAGTGTCGCAAGGTCAAGGGACAATTGCCACTGTTTTGATGGGATAGATTATGCTAAGGAAGTAGAGTGTAATAAGGTTGTGAATGAGACAAGTGTCTTATGCCTCCAAAGACTTGTTCACATGAAATTTAGAGATTTGCACAAATTGTCCAAAAAGGATTTTGTGAGAGGTCTACCTAAGCTTGATAACTGAGCAACATGTTTGTGAAGGTTGTCAAATGGGGAATTAAACCAAAGTGTCTCATTATAAAACCTTGCACAAAGACATAATACACCATTTCATTAGGGATCTTGTGGAAAACAAAGGCTTAACTTTGGAGTTTGTTCCTTCTGAAAAACAGCTGGCATATATACTTATCAATGCTCTGGATTTTCAAAAGCATGTTGCTATGAGAAAATCCAGTGGTCTTTGCCTTACTGAATGATTAGTATCTCTCCTCTTAGACTTCATCATATTTTTGACTAGTCATCTCATGTCATACTTTAAAAATAAAATAATTGTTGATGTATGTTATTTGTTTCTCAAAAAGATCTGATGGTGTGAAAATTAGGTGGGTTAATGTCTTTGTTGCTATGTGCAAATCCCCCCCTTTTTTTAGAGTCATTGTAAGAGGTCTAAGTGGTGTTGGCTTTATCTTTTGGGAGATAAGTATTTTAACTTGCCTTGGACTATCTTTGCTTAAGTTATGTTATTTTGTCCACATAAATCATAAAGAAAAATGAAAAATAATATTAAGAAAAAGAAGGAAGAAGTGTGACCAATGTAGTCACGGCTCTATGAAGGTATTAGGTGTTTTGATTGAAGATTCTAAAGAGCCGCAAAATTGGGCCTTTTAAGCACTTAAGTTTGGGATGTGCAATGCAAAGTAAAATTTTCAAAGTGTTTATTGTAGATTAATAATGATATTGTGCATTGTTCATGTTTTAAAGGTCAAATTAAGATGCTACTTTTCTAAGAGTGAAATCATTTCATTACTTGCTTCTTTGTGTCTTTGATCCTCCATATCCTAAATATGCACTGCAACCGAGCATTGATCACTTCTATATTCTATCTCTCAGCTTTATTTTGAGTGCTTATATGGAATGAGCATATGTGTCTTCAAATTTCTTCATGCATATGTCATTTCATGTTTCTTATGTCTTTGAAATGTTTGATATGCTAAAGTGTTTGGATAGACTAAGCTAGTCATTTGATAACATGGTTTGTCTGCTAGTTTTTAATTTGTTTTGAAAAAACCAATTGTTTTCCTTAGGGTCTTTGATAGGAATGCTTGCTTTGCATGACTAGCACTAGTCATTAAATTTGAATGGTTCTCATGTTCTTTGTTGGCATAAGTGTCTACAACTTTTTGTTCTCATCATGTGTCTGTTAGAGGGGGTTGCATTTTCCTTAGGCCTTCTATGATTGATAGGGTCGTAGGTTTTAAATCGTGTCCTCATTTTAGCTGCATCACCATACACCTTGAGCAGCTTAGTCATCTAGCTTATATTGATCCAACTCTACCTCCTTTTGTGCCTAGCTCAGTACCTGGGTCTTATTGTTCCTCACATCTCAATGCTTCTGTTGGTGCAAATTTTTCTGATAATGCCACTACTGCTAGTGCTTAGGTTCTATGAGCACTGTGCATCTCCTTTGTGTTGAAAGGAATTAGTTGTGATGGTTTGGATTTAGGGGGAGTTTGCTAGGTTAGTATGTCAAAGGTTAATTCCTTTTTATGATCTTATACTTAGGGGGGGAGTATGTTTTGTAAGGGATATTATATTTAAGGGGAGACTATTGTTTTTTGCCAGATTGCTTACAATTAGTATGCTACACTTGTTTATCTCTCACTTGATCTTAATGAATCTCATTGTTTTTCTCCTTTTATTTTTATGCATATGACTGTGGTTACATGCCTCTCTTATTGTTTGATGTTTTCCTAGTCTTGTATGTAGTTTCCTTTTTGTTCTTTCCATGACAAAAGGCGGAGAAATACCCAACCAATTTATGTGATTTTACACTTGCTCTTTGTTTGGAGGTTGTGATTTTTGCATGTACTGTTATTTGGCAAATCATAGTGACATATTCTAGTTAATTGGGTTGGGTTGTGAGCGGAGTGTGCGAGTTGATGGGTTATTGTCAAGAAAAGCCAAAAAGAGGGAGATTGTTAGGTTATGTTTAGCTAAGGCTTTTAGCTTTCCTTGACAACTTCATAATTGCACATGTAATTCATCAAGCTCTAGGTTAATTAGACTAGGATAGTCTAGTTTCGGATGATTACCGTGGTGAGATCAACAGCTTTCTATGATTTTCTTCCTTCTCGGTGAAGTCTGGGTTTTCATTATGAGATTTTGAAAAATGATTTTTAAAATCTGCTTTGATATTTGAAATCCTCTTCACTCATTCATTCATCATTTTTGAGAGAGAGAGAAAGAGAGTCATCTTCTTCTTCTCCTCTGCAAATGGTGAGATAACTGAGATATGAGGTTTCCAAAATGAGATTTTCAATTTTTTTGAAATCTGCTTTGTTATTCAAAATCTGCATCTAGGATAGTTAAACACATTCTCATTCATATCTAGATCAGATTCTTGGATTAATTTCTTCAAGAATGGTTTCTTGAAGAAATCGATCTTTTATTCATTTAATCTACATACTCATCAATCTATCAATCCGGAGCTAGGCTGCGATGCCATGGGGTGAAGGAGCTGATAGACTAGCTGCCATTACCATGAAGGACAAGCTACTAGCGCAACTAAGTTTGGAGAAGAATGTTGAACATGGAGATAATGCTCATTTCCTAAATAGACCCAGAATTGCTTGAACTTGTGATTACTTTTTCTATAAGAACCTTCTTAACTTAGTAGATTGCCTAGTCGAAGTGATGACCCCAGTTTTTCTCAATTGTGGGTTTCTGAGTAAGCATTTCTGGTGTGATTCTCTTATTTATATGCCTAGTCATACTGTTTGTGTTATATCTGAAATGTTGATGAATGTTCACACACCTATCACTCTAGTTGTTGCTAGCATAGGTGATGCCTAGATTGATGGGTCCTTTTAAGTGCCTAGGTTGTCACCTAGTTATCTTATAGGCTTGCAGGGATTTGAATATTTGATATGTTGTGCATCTGTGTTATGCTTATATGTTCATAGGTCTATAACTAGTTATTAACTAGTCATATTATCTCCAGGTTTATTTAATCATTATTATCATACATCTATCTATTAGGGTTTTAATTTACCTCCTTCACCTAAGTACCAATTACAAAAAGGGTGGTGAGCGTACACATTGGGTTAAAGTGGTGAGCAAAAATACTCCCGGTGAGGAATGGATACTATGAGCACCAACCACTATATCATATATAGACCAACGATGTAGACCCTTATATTAACCACATGATTCATCTGAATAGTAACTTCACTTAAGCTTAATGAAATGTTCATGTGACTAATATGAAGGCCTACATGAATGGTCCTATATATGACACCTTCACTATTGAATTTCGAATCCAATAGGTACCAAGTTGGGTCAATAAATACCTATTTGGGCCAACATATACACATTTGGGCGAATGGAGCCCAATTGGTTTTGGACCAATGGAACCCATTGGGCCATTGCAGACTCCTGCTCAATGACCGGCCCATAAAGATTTGCAAACCAGGCGCATTGAGCGAATGGTGTTTATAGGTTTCTCTTTTAATATTCAAAGGAGGAGGAAATAGGGGTACACAAGCACAACGTAGAACTTGCCTCGAAAATGTACAAGCACAGAAGATAATAGGAAGCAAGTGATGCTACCATTTCCATTTCCAACAACAGTCTTAGCAAAACAATTACAGATACTGCCACATTATTAACAAAACTCAGTTCACATTGCCAACATCAAATATCAACACCATCACTTACCGACCACCATAAACTCACTCCTAACCACTATTATTTCCGGCTTGGTTTTTTTTTCTTCTCCCCATTTTTAAGCCTCTGCAATCTCAGCAGAATCCGCGGCAGCCAAGATCAGCTCTGGTTGAATGCTTCCCACATATGATCCATCCAAAGCGTTGGGAAGCCCTAGTGCCTTCAATGCCAAGTGGGCTGCCTTTTGCCCTGATATCATCATGGCTCCAAATGTAGGTCCCTGCATCACCAATAATGCCCAAATTGCAAATTATTATGTTTAGTCACAATCTCAATTAGGACCACCATTTCCAAACACAAAATCCAAATTATATAAGGTCACAGAATCAACTAGGACCACAATATAATCAAGTAATGGAACTTTTACAAACATACAAGAACAAAACAAGGGAAAAGGTTTTGGACCCATATTCCCTTTTAACTCACTATCTTTGAATTGAGACCCTAAAGTAATTGCCGTCATATCCTGTGTTTTGGATTTTAATTAAGTGCAGAGGGGAACAAGACTTGGTTGTGAAGGTTCCCAAATAGAGGCCATTATATTCATGTCACTATCGTTTAGGAAAGACTAGCAAATGAGATTGGTTTGGGCCCCTTCCTTCTGTTATCATTGAGGATGCAATTCTAGGTCGGGTCTACTCTACCTTTCACGATTAAAATGACGAATATTTCTTTCCTTCCTACTATTAGTATAGAGGAACATTATTTGCACCACCTCGAATATTCGCACTCCGTCAAAGGCTCAAAGCACTCGGCACTATGTTTGAAACTCAAGATATCAAGGGGAAGACAACTTTTATAAATTGCTAAATCACCTAAGTCCCAAGATATACGACCATCAAATCACCAGTATTGAACAAAAATAGCAGCATTTGACTATAATAATGTGGATTGAGTGAAGCGTTTTAAGTACAAATGACCCAGAAACACTGATTTTACTGTGCAAATATGACTAGTATTCTAAAACTTTAATTCTCAATTATTATATATGCTAAAGGACCAAATAATCCTTAATGTTTTATCTGAACAGTCTAAGCCCAGGCAGCCATCGCGACTCCTATCTTGATCAATTTGGTTTCTATGGCTTAGAGTGTTTGTATAAGACATCAAGGATAATTTAGTCCCTTCCATCAGAAAGGAATCAAAGTTATAAGTTTGGCATGGTACTTTCAAACTTCAGTCAAACAAACGATTCGTGCAATAACAGTCAGCATGGTATTAAGCGTAAGCAAACTTCCATGGCAGTAATAGTGAATAAATCCATGAGAAAGAAATTTACCATTCTTGGAGATCCATCTATCTCAGCAACTTCCATGCCTGTAACGATCATTCCAGGCACAATCTCCCTTGTCAGCTGCACGATGGCATCTTCAGCTGCGTTCATGTCCAAAGCCTTCATCCCGGGCACGCTCTCTATCATCCCAATGCTCCGCAACCTCTTGACCCCAGTGGCTCCCATGGGCCCGTCGTGACCGCAGGAGCTCACAACAACCTTGGCCTCCATGACATTGGGGTCCATGCACGACTGTGTGTCATGGTTCATCGAGACCAATGCCCAGTTGGTGACCACACCACCAACTCTTCCACCCTTAACGATCAAGTCCTCGGCAGCCACAGCGTTGAAGAGCTTGACGTTGGGCCGAGCAAGGAGCTTGCTCATGATAGTGGAGGTGAATAGGGCGGCGTGCTTGATGACAACATAGTGTTCTGTCTCATCGTAGGCAATGCCGAGCTCATTTAGGAAAAGGTGAGCTGGTTTACGCACAACCTGTAAATTATTTGTTATTAGATATACAATCACAATTCTATATTATTTTTTTGTATCAAATTTGGTAACGCTAATTACAAAAACAAATTTTATTTATTTATTTTCAATATATATCTTGACTATTGAAGCTTTTCAAAACGCTTTTGACAGAAAATCCGACAATATCCAACAATAAAAACAATTTAAATAAATATGTATATATTTATACGACACAAAGAAAAACAGCATGCACAATGATAACTGTCGAATTATCAAAAACTAGACGCGGCATGTGAGACACGTGTCACACAGCGAGATTCTCAATTTCTTTATAGCAAGTATCATTAATTAAGGTGGCTCGAAAATCATTAATGGAGGCAGAAATGAGATTACCATGGCGGAGAATAGCTGGCCACCGAGCCACGCACCACCGCCGGGGCTGACGGACTGCTCGATAATGGCGACCTGAACGTTGGGGTTCTTGCTGAGCTCGTAGGCGCAAGAGAGCCCGGCGGATCCAGCGCCGACGACGATGACGTCGGTGTCGGCGTAGGTGATCATATCGGTCATGTAGCGCCTGGTCATCTCCCTGGAGACGATGGACTCCTTGATGGGATCGAACTTGAAGGCGCTGAGGTCGTACGACGGCGTCGAGCCGTTGGAGGACATGGAAACAGAGAGACCATGGTTGTTGGAGTTGGTGGCGGCCTTGGCGGGCTGAAGGCGGACCACGGGACTGCCATGGAAGGAGGAGTCGAGGAGAGAGGGCTTCTGGAGCTTGGTGGCGAGGGAGGAGGAGGTGAGAGTAGAAGCCATGGATGCCATTGACGGAAGAGAGAGAGAGAGAGGAGATGATAAGATTGATTTGGGTTTTAGGGTTTGTAATTGATGAGAGTGAGGAGGGTGGGGGGGTTTTTAAGGAGGGAGAAGGGGGCTGAAATATCTGTGGGGGAATTGGGAGGGGCCACGTGGGAAGAGGATAGGATATGAACGAAGGGTCTAGAATTTTGTGAGGTAAAGCTCAGCTCAGGTGCAAGTGGCACGCATGAACCAGTAGACAGTGTGGGTTGAGTTGTGGGTGTGTGAGAGTGTACTTTACTGTCATTTGCCTCTGATCTTTTTAGGTTGTTCATGTGGGGTGTGTGCTGTTTTTTATACTTTTTTGCAGAGCCTTTATGTCATTATCAATGACAAAGCCTCCTTTAAAGACATAATATATTTTCATAGGGTGGACGGATCGGCCTTGCATCGATTATTTTTCTGTTTGGGTGCGTGAATAATAGAGAGGGTAAATACCTTTTCATTTTCCCTTTTTTTCTTCCACAAATCATGATGGGGTTACGCTAATCATTCTAAATTAAGCGTCTTTGTACTTAATGTGGGTAATTTTCACTTTGATATTTTCGTACACACACTTCCGTTTCCTTATTATTTCGTATCTTTCATCGTTTTAGCTGTTAAATGGTCTGCTAATATGCGACGTGGCAATAAATCGACTGCAAATTATTTAAAATAATGAAATAAATTATTGAAATTTTTTTAAAACGAAAACATGTCATTCTCTTTCCAATCCCCTCCTCCTCCCCTTCCTATAGGAGAAAAACTTACCTGGCACGGGATAAGATCAGTAACCGATCTCCCTCCAATCAAATCGCGCCACTTGGCCTCTATCTCCCTTTTTTCAGAAAACTTGTCCAAGTGGCGCGATTTAATTGGAGGGGGATAGGACTACAGTCCTATCCCCGTGCCAAGTAAGTTTTTCTCCTCCTATAGCACAACCACTACAACTCACCAATCAAAACACCCAACTTTAGATTTGTCAATGGATCGGATTTTGATATGAATCCATTACAATCCTGTTTGGTTCACGGAACGAATTTGAAAGAAAATCACTCCTCATGTCATTTTCCAAGGGACAGGAAATGAAATATTCATTTCCCATATTTGGTAATGCTAAGAAAGTAATTATGAGATATCACTTTATTTCATTTCCCATGTTTGTTTTGAATAGAAATAAAAAACAAAGTTTGTATAATTTTCCAATATACTCATATTAAATCAAATAAAAAAAGAATGCATTTAATGATATATTGTAATTCTAAATTGTTAATAGTGACAAAATGATCATGAAAAATATGCATTTAATGTTTGCTCATTTTCCCAAACTTTCCTATGAGAAGGGAAAACAAAACCCAAGGGGGAAGGAGATCTTCACTTTCCCTCTACTTTCCCATGTGTAAGGCAACCATTCCCCATGCTTTGACTTACCAAATATGAGAAAGCAATTGATTTCTCATTCCCAAACCTCCTTTCCCATGAATCAAAAGGAGAATGCTAGCAACCATTTTTTAGAATTAAATAAGAGATGGAATTTCTTTTGTACTTGAAAGAAAATTTACCTCAAGTATCAAAAAAAAAACTTTTGGTCAAGCTCAAGTATCAAAATTGAGCTAGCTAAATTTACACTTTTTAGGAAAAAGAACAAAAAGATAAGCTATTTTTCATCAAGAACCGCTTTCAAGTAGTACTTGAACCTCCTTCAAGTGAACAAGCATTGTGAGTGATCCAAACAAGCCAATATTTGGATATACCGTCAAGTCGTTTGAGTATGAAGAACTTAGTTTAAGGGAGGATATTACTGGGGAAGAGGAGGCACTTAATGATACCACATGGTACGAAGAACTCAGCTTTTGATCAGGAAACCAAATGATACCAAATAGCCTCGCCTCTCCCATACCCTACCAACTACCAAGGCATCACCATGAAATCTTTAAATGTTTATTGTTTTCCATTCACAGAAAATAATTTGCAGGGAAATCTGGATAAGGAGCATTCTTAATATATTCTTTATAGAGATTGAAATTAAGACGGCCACAAGTTGTCATACACTCCATGATCAATCCACATAACACCAGTTGCTTGGCAATTAGAACACACCAGAAACACAATACACATAGCAGACAAACTTATAGATGATGTAATATCCAGATAACAAGTTCTGCCCTGAGCGTACAGGGAGATGTATTCTGCAGAGACTTGAGTTGCTGCAACAGCTCAGAAACCATGAATTTTGATGTTGTCTTTCTTCACAATGCCGGCCTGTAGAGAGAAAACGAGAATCAAGATCAGATTCCTCTAAATTGTTGTATTTTCAAACCATCTAATAGAACTAAGATGCCAAAAACTGGAAAGAATCAAGCAAGCACTTCCACAACTTAACACGACCTATAGAACACATTAACATCATCTAAACCATTTTTGGTACTTGTCACTACCTGGACGAGGAAGGAAGACACATTCTTTCTCTGATCACCTTGAAGCTGAATGACCTGTAGACAAACAAGATGACAATCAGACGGTGTCTAGTACAAATTAAATTATAGCTTTTATCATATTAAACACACACCTGTCCTTGTTCTGGGTCCTGGACAACTGTACCATTGCAGCAAAATTCTTTCTTAAGGTCTTTGAGTATCTTGTTGTAGCTAAACTCCTTCTTCAATCCCTGCACGGTTGTCAGGCTTTTCCTGCCGTTCCGTTGCTGTATACGAATGTGCACATACTCTTTTGTCCCAGCACCTGAGTCCTCAGCATTTGCCTCAGCAAAGGGATCTGAACCCAAGCATCAGTATTCAAATTAGATTAACGAAGGGAGTCAAAAGAAAGGATGAGAGACAAGGAAGCAAAGGAAGGGCGATATCCAAGTCTACAAACACATAAGAACTCGTGCAACAATCAAGAGAACATAGAGGGGCTAAAAACAGAAGGGGTTAGCATTCTAGAAGTGCATAATTCCTTTAAAATGACTGATTGGTGACATTTTTCTCCAGTAGAAAAACAAAAGTTATCCTATTTTTTGGTGAATTTTTTTATTTCTTCTCCTTGCTTTAGATTCTAAAAATGGAATGCTTTCCCACTCGATGTTTACTTATTTGGTATTCAGCTATCCAGACTCAAACCTATGTACCTTGAAGTAAAGGCCACTGATTTAGAAGGGAGTAGCCTACCACCGCTTTTTTCATAAGTTCAACGAAAAATAATAAAATCTATCCTAGACAATGTGGGAAATGTTCAACAAGGTTTTTATTCTGTGCTTCAAATGCATACCAATCAAAATGAGTAACAGACTAATAATGAAGTGGCAGCGAGAGTGCATGAGTAATGTTCAAAGAACCCCATGCCCAACCTTATATATTTCATTTCACCACACATACACATTGGTCAAGGTTGGTTTAATCAGATTTTATAGTACATAATCTCAACACCTGAACCAATGACTTCAGATTCATAAAATTAGTGGGAAAACCTAACCATTTAGGTTTCTTTCGGTAGATCAGGTTGGTCAGATTTCTGAAGAGTACTAGTTGACACACTCTGTTGATATACAATAAAAACCAACTGCTTAAACAACAGTCCTTCTAAATTGCAGTAGTCTTACATGTTAGTGTCTAAAATGATTCCTTAAGCATTTGGGTATCCAAGTTGTCAACCAATATAATGCCCCAGAGCTATCAAACAACATATCCAAAAGAATTCATTTAGAGAGTTACAAGCATTTCTGCAAGCGCATAAACACACAGAAATGAGTTATGAATTAACACTGAACATACCAAAGGCGGTAGGAATCTGTACGTCGAGCTCAGACATGAAACTTGGTTGATTAACCTAAGAGGGCCTGCTAACCAGAATGCTCAGACCTGGATCACATCAAAAAGAAAATATAAATCATCATTTTATCTGACCAAGATAACCCAAGAATAAAGCTGATAACAACATAAGAAAGCACAGATCACATAATCCAAAAATTTATAACCCATCTATTTTTGTCACCTTTGTCATCATAAGGGAGTAAACAGACTCTAAATCGAATGCAATTGCAATACAGAAGACATATAATTTTATAAAATCACAGTTTCCTTGGTCCCTAAATTTTTGACTTCCCTATTGATCAGAAACAGAACCTAGTTAAAAGTAAAAATTGAAAACAAAAGAAAAACAAAAAAACAAAAAGAGGGTTCAAAAGACAAGGCACCAAAATTTTGGCTTCATATTAATCAAATATATAATTTGTTTTTTCTTCAAGTATTAGAGAAAAAAACAGAGCTCCCAATGAAAAAAGTTTTCTTTTATCTTTTTTCAGATCAGATTGTGAAGACTTAGAAGTAACTCATCTAAATAATAAAACTTTGTTCTGCTCTCTCAGAGCATCTTCGCTTCCTAATACTTTCCATTCAAACAAAACTAAGAAACGATCTCCAATTTATTTACAAAATCCCTAAAATTCAGAGCAGAAATAAGACCATAAAAACCCTAAAACAGAGCCAAATAGGAATCGCCGGAATTAAAGACCCAATTACCTGATCCGATAATTAGGGTTTTGGAATGGGCGATTCGGAAAGAGGAAAAACCCTAACCCCAAAAATCAGATAAGCCTGAGCTCTCTCGACCTCTCTTTCTCTTACTAGATAGCTGTTTGGGAAGACAGAAAAAGTGAATTGAAAATTTGCTTGGGATGGATGTTTTGATAATAATAAGTTTATTTAATTAATTTAAATAAATAAATAAATAAAAAAGGTAAACAAACACTGGACTTTGGATTCAGTCGGTTCATATGCACTCGCAGACGTTTTCATTTGCTAGTATACGCGCTTTCAGGGGAACTTTTAAAGTTTGGATCGACAGGTGTCGTTAGGAGATAGCGAGTGTGGATATGAGTGTATTTACGGAGTAATTTTTGGGTGTCCAGATACCACGCGTGCTGTACTCATCCACTGCGTGCAGAATACGTTAATGTTCCAATGCAGCCCGCCACGTGTCATAAAAATAATGCAATAAATTAGAAAGTAATTACAAATGCCCAGTCATTGGATGACACCAACCACGTGCATCAGACATTTAAAAATTTCTCGTTACGGTGTGTGAGGTAGGGAAAGAGCAACAAGGTTTTCCATTCCTCGTTGAAATAATGGATTTAGTCGGTCTTGTCTGTTCTGGAACGACAAATACGGCATCGTTTGTGGTTGGCGATTGACGTCAACGTTTCACCTACAGCAAACGTTAGGGGGTGAAATTGAAAAATGCATGTCATCTTCCTAGAAAATCCTTAATCCCTTATTATTATTTTCTATTTTTCATACAAGTGTCGTATATTGCTTGCCTCGTTCCTTCGAAGGAGATATTTCTCTTTTCTGTAAACCACGGTTTGATAGATGTGCAAAAATAATTCATAAAAAATACATAAAATAAAAACTTCTACACACGTCATACTTAGACCTGACATTCGTGTCGTGTTTGCAATGTTCGTGTTCGTGTCAACCCGCTCTTCTTAACAGGTTGACACGACACGATAAGAAAATGGGTTGAAAATGTCAAACACGAACACGACCCGTTACAATTCGCGAATCACACGGCACGACAACCCGTTCAAAATAATAATAAAAAAACAAAAGTATTAAACAATTAAAAAAATCAACTAGTTCAAAAAAAAATTCAAACAATCACAGCGTCTGGATCTGGAAGAGCATGAGAGTGAATGAGAGAGAGAGAGAGATGGAATAGGGGTATCTGCGCTACCACCCTATTAATGAGTTTGAACCTTTCTTTGAGAGCTTGGGTTTGAAACCTCCCGAGTATGTTCCTCTTCTTCCTCATGAATTGATGTTCTTGATTGATGACGATTTGCTGCTTCATAATTATGGTGGAGGAAAATACGAAAGAGAATAAGAAAGAGAAAAGCAAAGAAAATAGGGAGAATGGGGTAGGAAAAGACGAAAGAGAAGAAAAAAAAAGGAGATAAATTTACAAAAATGCATATGAGCTTAACGGGTTAACAGGTATTCATGAATTGACACGACACGACACGATAGGTTAATGGGTTGCTAACGAGTCAACACGATATCAACACGACACAATAACTCATACCAGAATACTGAATTTTTCATGCGAATTCATGTCATGTTAATGGGTCGTGTATAATATTGCCACCTCTAGTCATACTGCCCTAAGTTGGAATGTAGGAACTCCTACTTAGAGTATCTCCAATAGCATCTTCAACAACTGAAACCCATTTCTCTCTTTTCATGACTGACAAGTTGACCTTCACTCTTCAAAATATTTAAATTTTCTTTGGAATAACAAAACCTACATTGAAAATGCTAAAAACCTACACTTTTTCTTTTTAAATAATAAATACATAGACTTTCTTCACATGTTTTCATTTTTTTCCATAATATTGCTTTAATTGAATTGAAGAGTGTATTGGGGCACAAATTATTAAAGTAGCAAACAAATATTTTCAAATTGCCACATAAGTCAACAAACTTTACTTTGAAGAGTTCAATTTGCTACTATTATTGGAGATGCTCTTACATAGGAAAGAGAGAAGTATTTTCCTAATCTAAACACTCTAAATTAACCTAATATACATGAGAGTATTTGGTGTAAAGAGGCAAAGAGGAGGGCAGTGAGCCATAACCAACTCACACACCCACATCTATATTAACCTAATCTACAATACAGTATTTGAGCTAGGGTGTAAGAGCATCCACAATGGTGGTGTGTAAATTTGGGGGTGAAAGTCATTTTTACATCCCCTTTACACCTATGTACATGTAATTTTTTTGCTTCAATGGGAAAGATGTATATTCGATTTTTTTTTTGTTAATCAAATACAATTAAATATGGACCATTGATTTTGAAAAAGAAACAATTTGAGCTACTCATTTGGTGACCGTTGGAGGCTCTATTCAGCCAATTTGCACTTTGTCTTCAGTCGGGCCCTCCACTTTGCTTTTTCTAGAGATTATCCTTCTACTTGCGCGTACATGGATAGTGGAATCACCTTTTCAACTGCTCTTCTCTCTACTCATTTCTTGCTTGTGGGGTGCACAAAATGGGTGTAAAAATGGATAAAATTAGCATCTTTTTTATACACATCCAGCGCCCGCCCAATGTAAGTTTACAAGCCTTTATATCCTCCCACTACAACAACTTTCGGTGGCAATATGTGTAAATTTAGCAATCATCTACCTTTACACACTACTATTATGGATGCTCTAAAGAGGCAAAACCATGGCCAACTCACACACCCACATCTACTCTTTTTTTCTTTTTTTTAATCTTTAATAAAAAATAAAAACGTCTTTTCCATTAAGATTTAGAAAATTATGAAATTGTTTTTAATTTTCTTCTTGATGATGAAATCATATTGGAAAATATCAATTTTAAATTCTTTCATGACCTATAGTGAGATTATGAGACCTACCGTATATTCGTGTACATATAGCACAAAAAGAAAAAAATATACCAGTTTATTTTTCTATTGCTGAGCATTTTAATATTATTTTGCATGATGCATGGTGGACATTAGTTTACTAATTTCCTAGGTTCGATAACCAAAAAAATGCTAAACATATTGTTATCAAGCAATCTTCCCTCCGTCAAATTTTTTGTCCTTCATTAACCATCTATAAAAAATATCATCTTTTGTCCTTCATTAACCACCTATAAAAATATCATCAACTCTTGAGCCTAATTACCATCTAATTATAGTTAAAATCCAACCACAATGCCAAAGCTGACAACCCTATCAGCAACATTGTTCACAACCCTACATCTGATTAGTACATTAATCAGTACTTACGAGGCTAATGGCACCATGATTAACGACGAACATCCTAATAATTGTACGAATTTTCAGACCGAGTTCCTCAGCAACTGTGATACATTGCTCACGAGATCATGCAATGCAACGCGACACAAGTTCACGAAGAATGTTGCCATCAGCTGGAGGTGTTGGATTTACGTATTCTTAAAAACAAAGCTTTCCTTTTATTTTCTTTCTTTTTTAATAAAATTTACACTGAAGAACAAAAGAATGCATGTTTGATACAAGTTTCTACAGAACGCAAGAAACTTCAACATGTCCCAAGAACAAAAGAATGCATGCCACAACCACACCTGAGAATACTTATGTGTGGTGTCAAGAAATATTTCTTACTTCCTCTATAATATTTTGCTGGTCTGAAGTGAAGCAATTAATTATGATAAATATTTTGTCTGGATCAACCAACACAGAGCCACTCTGCAAATTTATGACAAATATTGGCTGTTATCTAAATCAGTCACCGCCAATATTTCAGAACTTGGTCATTAATGGCCCCCGCCCCGCTTCCCTTTTTTAATATTTGTTATATTTTTATTTTTTATAGCCATGATCACCCTTTGCTCCTTTATCTGAAGGTTTGTTGATACTAATACATGATACATGCATACGTTACAGTTAACTCATAATTAATACTAATGTATAAAATAGTAAGAAAAGTATTTTAAATTTGTATAAATACATAGCTATGTCCAAGCTCCTAAACGTATCCATTAACAATCGAGACGGAAGGTTGGCTTGGTTCCAATTCCAATTGAGTGATTCGAGTCCACTAAACGTATACAAAGCACGTCTATAATATTTCTTTGAAAAAAAATAGAAAAACCGAGTATAGCCGGGCGGCTATACTGTTTTCGTAAAAAAAATTAAAAACCAAGTATAGCCGTGCTATACTATTTCTTTTTTAAACAAAAATTAGAAAAAATCGAGTATAGCCGTGCGACTATACTATTTGTTTGAAAAATATTAGAAAAATTGGGTACCGCCGGGCGGCTATACTATTTCTTAAAAAACACAGAGTATAGCCGTTCGGCTATACGATTTCTTTTAAAAAAAATATTAGAAAACCCGATACATCTTCTTTTTTTTTAAAAAAGTATAGACACCCGGCTATACTATTTCTTTAAAGAAAATTTGAAAAAATCAAGTATAGCCGCTCGGCTATACTATTTAATAAAAATTTAAGCAAAAAGACCCTCCTACTTGCATTAGTTTAACCTTTATAGATATTAATTTGGTATAAACGCGCGGCTATATGAAAAAAAATACGTACGTGTTTTATTCGGCAAAATTTTGGCAAATTACAACTTAAAAGTTTGGCCACTATATAATATTTTAATATATTTTATTTAAAATGTTTCATATACATTATTTGTATTCAATAATATGTGAGAATTATGTGTATAATACGTGAATCTTTTGTGTATTATTGAAAATGTTGTAAAAAATACGTGTATTAAACATGAAAAATACATATGTAAATGTTCAATACGAGATTTGAATGTTTGCTTTTTTCAAAAACGAGAATTCTACCGAGTCACGGCTATACTATTTCTTTGAAAAAAAAAATAGAAAAACCGAGTTAACCGCACGGCTATACCATTTCTTAAAAAACACCGAGTATAGCCGCTCGGCTATACTATTTCTTTTTTAAACAAAATTTGAAAAACCGATATTTCCTTTTAAAAAAACAGAGTATATCCGTGCGGCTACACTATTTCTTTAAAGAAAATTTGAAAAAACCGAGTATAGCCGCTCGGCTATACTATTTAATAAAACTTTAAGCAAAAAGACCCTCCTAGTTGCATTAGTTTAAGCTTTATAAATATTAGGGAGCTTTAGTTTAAAATCAATAGGGAGTTTCATATTTTGATACATAGGAAACTAATTTAATCTAATTTGCTTGGGGTCAAAGACTAATAAATGTACTTAAAATTACTAAACCACAACTAATAAATCATATAAATTACAAGGAATGCCATTGAAGCTTATTTAAATAATTTTATTATAGCCGAGTGGCTATACTATAGTAATTCCATAATTTTTTTTTAAATCGAGTATAGCCGGGCGGCTATACTGTTCCTTCAAAAAAGTTAGAAAAACCGAGTATAGCCGCACGGCTATACTATTTCTTTTAAAAAAAAATTTGAAAAACAGAGTATAGCAACGCTGCTATACTATTTCTTTAAAAAAAAATTGACCCTTGCAGATTATAACATTCAGAAGGAGTCCACCCTCCACCTTGTCCTCCGTCTTCGTGGTGGTTTCTGATTTCTGAGAGATGCTTGTGGTGCCTTTCATCTTGGTTTGTTTAGTTAGCAGTTGTTGGATTTACTATGCGCAGTTTATTTGGTGCTTGGGGACCAATTGTTACAACACCACACAACGGCATTGCTCAGGAAAGCACCGTCTTCAATTGGTTGCAGCATTCTGCGACAATTGTTGTTACTCATACCCTGCTGCTTGGGGCTTATAATCAAGGCCGACGACTATTTGGTCTAGTGATACGACCATTGTTGTTACTCATATTTTATGCTTATATTTTCCTGGTTGATTAATTGTTGCTAGCTTGCTGCAACAAAAATTAAATTACCATTTACAAACCAAACCCTTGAAGTACTAATTCTCTGTGGATGGATGGTGCAGAAAATCAAAGCTTTCTTTTTTGGTAAAAATTTACACTGAAGAACAAAAGAATGCATGTTTGATACAAGTTTCTAGGCAACAACGCAAGAAACTTCAACATGTCCCAAGAAATTCATGCCACAACTACAGTCTATAGAGTCTGGAGATCAACCAACCAACACAGAGCCACTCTGCAAATTTATGATAAATATTGACTGTTATCTAAATCAGTCACCGCCAATATTTCAGAACTTGGTCATTAATGGTCCCCACCCCGGTTCCTTTATTTATTTATTTATTTTTTCTTTTAGCCATTATCATCCTTTGCTCGTTTTCAAAATATGAAACCTGGTCGTGGACAATTGTAGCTTGTAATGTTGTTTTTATATGAATTATGAATGAACGTTTCATTTCTAATGTTATTTTGATCTAAAAAAAATTCGAACTTTTACACTATGATCCCATGAGATAAGATTTCTGGGTCCGTCCCTGAATAGCTTGGAAGACCGTATGACTTGTCAACTTGTCATACTTGTTTCCAAGAAGCTTGTGCATTCTGATAATAAGGTCTTCTTCTTCGGGAGAAATGTTGCCTCTCTTAACATCAGGCCTAAGATAATTCAACCATCGCAGTCTGCAACTTTTCCCACTCCGGTTCAACCCTACAAGAAGAAACTAAATACTTTTATATACGTTAATAATATAAAATAAAATGGTCGATCTCGAAGTGTATATATACGAACAAGTTTTTTTAGCAACATGGCTCCATTTTCCTTCTCCATGTGTGATATAGTCATCAAGGACTTTATCTTCCTCAGCACACCATGCTCCTCTCTTTTGCCCGTCTTTATCACCGGAAGGTTTCCTCCCCATCTCTCTCTCTCTCTCTCTCTCTCTTAGTATTTGAATTTCAAACACAGAGTACTGAAAGGAGAAGAAGATATCCCAGCATGTTGGGTATATATATGGTGTGTGTGCCTGAGAAGAACATATATATATAGGTCCCTTTTTTACTTGAATTTCCTAGCAAGTAATGTTTTGTGGAGTTAAAATAAATTCTTCAGATTTAACCGCACTAGTGCTATATATAAACCAAAACGAAATATCTACAACAATTTAAGAAAAAAAAAAACAAGGGCAAACGAAATATCCACAACGTATGCTGGCAGTGGCACCGCCATCTTCAATGACTCTGTTATCTCAGTCAGTCTCATGAGCTATGCTGATCTCAGAGCATTATATATGGATAGATCAACCCCCAGGTAAAAATTATGCTAATTAGTCTTGTTTTACCACAATTAATTAAACTTTCCAAAATCAAACTTGTTTTTTTTTTTTAAATTTCGGCATAGCCTCTTTTTCTACTTATTATACTGAGTTTTGTTTTGAAGAGAAAATGCATGTTCAAATAATGATAGAGGAATCACATTAATTTTCTTGACCAAATTATAACTGCTCATATAATAATTGATCTAAATATGTTCAACTAAGGTGGCCAAGATGTGCAGGCATTGGCTTAGTCAAGTTGACTAGAATGGATGTGCTCCCCACTCTGCACCTGAGTTCGAATTCCCCACACACCCTGTAATTTAGATTAGATTAAAATGAAATATCGTTTGTTAAAAAAAAAAAAAAGTGGCCAACAAGTATAATCGTTTTAGAATATATAATTTATTGTGCGAGTTTTTCTTACTTTAGCTCGTGAGTCGTGACATAAGTTGTTATAACATTTCACGGAATGCAGTGTATATGCAAGCTATATGCTATATACATGACATTTGGTATAACTTCTAATTTTGCTGAGCTCAAAAGACATCAGACAGATTGAAAAAGAAAATGGAGAAGAAGATGAAGAAGAAAACAAGGAAATATATCTTTTGTCTAAGTCTGCATGCATGCGCGGTCATTATCAAGCCACTATACCTAGCAGACAACGTGGTGGATCTATTTTTTGCCATCGATATCATCTTGACATTCTTCGTTGCATATATTGATCCAAGATCTCAGTTACTTGTTCATGACTCCAAAAAGATCGCTATAAGGTTAATTATTAGGCTTCTAGTTCAATTTCAATTACATATATTAAATAGCAAATGATCTTAAAAACAGTATTATAAAACGTGCGTGAGATGTACGAAAGTATCTGTGAAATAGGATTTTAATTTAAGAGACGGCCACCGACATACAAATATTAATCTAGCCATATATCGCTTGTGCTAAAAACTTCAACCTAACACAAAACGCACATTTAGCTGAAATAAAAAAGCACTACTATGCTTCATATTAAAGCATTTGCAAATAGGATATCAAAATTGATTGAGACTTTGCCCCACTACAAGATTCTTATCTCAAAAAAAGTGAAAGCTTGAAAGACCCAAAAGAAAAAAACACAAAAGAGAAAAAAAAAAGCCTACTTTTTACTTTCAGGTTGTTTTATTATGACCGGAATATTTGTCACAACAACAATTGCGATGATATTTCTCACTTTATTTGTGGGAAATAAGAAAGTTCGATAAGAGTTTAAATGATAAGGAATGACACACCTAACGAAAGTTTCTTTCACACACAACTAAGATATCATGAGGGTTCAAATCTAATATCTCTAATTTGCAAATCAATGCCTTTTTACCACTAGACTACACTCCGTTGACTCCAAAATTCTTTCTTGTTCTCTCTATTCTCTCTCTTTCTTTTTTTTTTTATAACACAAACAATTGAATTTAGGAAGAAAAATAAAAGAAAGAAGTGTTCATTTGCATAAAAAATTATGTACTGATAAGCATAAAGTAAAATAAATAAAAAAATCTAGGATCTATTGTGCTTAGTGCTTTCAAGTTAGAATTTTATTAGATGAATAAGAATAAAGAGTACAAAGGACATAGACTGTAAAGGGAGCCATACCAATAACAATATGACAATCATGGGTAAAACTTCCCTAATGACCCAAGCCAGCCGAAAAGCTGAAACAATCTGGAGAGAACCACACTCTAAAATAACTTTTCTAAAACCCATTTCAACCACCATAATATCCCCAAATATAGTCCAATGACATAGAAGACAAAAACTAATAGCTAACCGACATGACTCTCTTAAAGAGACTATATATGAACACCCATCAAACTCAACTAAGTTTCTAGAATTTATTGACAAACTAAATCAAAATAAATTTAAAAAAAACTACAACGTCAACAAAAGGAAAATCAACCGCCGCCAATCTTCCTTCGGGGCATGAAATAGAGAGTGCGACCTTGTTACTCCAGGGCCTCAACACACTAATGAGAAGTGGATCTACCATGACCAAGCTGCAACACATCAATGAGCAGCTTGGCATGACAGGACCCGACCCGGATTCCACCCCGGAACCCGCGCCGGACCCTGTGGTCAACCGACATCCACCCGATGTCGGGCCCACACACTAATGTAATCCCTCTTCCCGAGACAAACACACAAAGGGGTCAAGACTTCGCCGAAAACGGGCAGTCTCCCCAGAAAAACACACAAACCCAACAGTTCCAACCTGTTCAAGAACAAGAGAAATAAGTACAACCAACTGCCAAAGATGCAATAAATACATAACAGGGCCTCGCCAACCAATTCGACCCTAATGGGCAATAACAGAGCAACTAAGAGTATGCAAGTTTAACAGCAGAAATTTAAAGTTAAGGTAAGGGACACGAGGTCCTACAATTAAGTCGACGCTCGAGAAGAGAAGCGCTCGGCCGGACGGTAACGAAGCACGACTAGAGCCTGGGGGGCGCAAAACAGAAAAGTGTGAGTGGACAAAACAAAGTTTAGTAGTTCAAAACAACATACTAACCCCGCCGTTCAAAACCATGTAAACCATGCACTTAAAATCCGTTGTATATAAAATTGATTTAAAAACCAATATTTCAAAATAATCAAAGGATAAAACCAAACCAAACCCTTTTTCTTTACCCGAGGCAAAACCTCTCAAAACTAAACCGCGAAGACATAAGTATAATTAAAACCGAAAGAACTTGAAAATCATAAGGATAAGAATATAATAAAGTTTCCATAAAACAAAACAACATAAAATGTCCAAAACCACTACAAAGTAATATAAAAACTCTTTAAAAGACTTTAACCCTTTCTTCCCCACACTCAAAACAACCGCATGCCCGTAGGCACCGCAGCGAGGAAGTATCCTCACCGAAAGAAAATAAGAATACGAAGATACTAACTCACGCGTATAGATATAATATATAACCTCGACACCACAACAAGTACCAGGAAACAATCCAACAGGGATTGTTTAATCGACACCGGGACAACATTCACGATGGTCTCCTGCCCAGGATAACTGGACATCGGACGGCATCGCAATGGCCTCGTGCCCAGGGTCGAGCCGTCCAACCGGGACTAAGCTCCCGGCCCGCATGGCGAGTCCTCAATAACCATGCGTCCGAAACCGATCATACGCGCAGACTACCCAATCAAGGGTCTACGGCTACACCCCGTTAAGGTATGCACCGGATCGAACCAAACTCCGAAACCATAGTCACCAACAATAATAGGGGGAGGTACATAACACAGTGCAACTGCACTCAAACCAACACCACACGAAAAACCACATACCAATATAACCACAAGCACCCAACCCCAAAATATCACACCAGCACAAATATACATATAACGAAACCAATAACACCAATTACTCAAATAAGGACATCACCATCCCAAACATACAATTCTATAGTTAAAAATAGACACAAGCGTCAAACGACGATACAATAATCCAAAAACCAATAAAATATCAAATCACGGAAAAATGCACAATTAAATAGTATTCAAAACCCAAGTCAAACATATGCTTCAAAACATAGTAGGTACTACTCTTTAAAGATATAAAGTCAAACCCCGAAACATATTATTCAAAATATACACGTATATATACATATACAAATACATATATATATATATATATATATAAAACATAATTATCCTTTAAAATACAATAATTCAAATTCAAGCATTGGAAATTCCACGTATAATCGACAACCCTGAAATTCATACTTTAAAACAACATAAATAGTAATTCCTTAAAATATAATTGAAAATACAATCCCGTATACATATAAGTTCGAAAACTCCAAATCAAGGTTGATATGCATATATACTCAAAGTAGATATATATTTATATATATATATAATCAAAGTGGATATACATACTTATTTTTGAAGTAGATATATATATATATATAATATATATTCAAGTAGATAAATATGATTATTTTCAAAGTAGAGAAATATATACAATATACATTCAAAGTAGCTATATATATATATATATATATATACATATATATACATATGATCAATTCCCGATAATCCGACATATATTTCCGATAGCCTCATTATCCGACATGTATTCTCGATAGCCTCAATGATCCGACATGATCCTTCCAACTTGATCTATATGTATATATATACGTATATATATATATAGTCAAAGTATTAGCATGAACATAATTAATAAGGTTTAAATACCAAAACCAAAAACGTAGTCAACCGGACTATACTAGCGTCCAAAACTTACCGCCCAAATACTCCATTCAAAGTAAATATATTTATAGGTTCAAAGTAGGTATATAAATTTCCCGAAATTATATATAAAGTATAAGTTCCAAAGGTTTAAAGTATAACCCACGACATACATAATAATAAAATAATAAAGTCCGAAACCCAACGAAATCATAAACTCAAATATTAAATATAATTCAAGGAAAATCCAATAAATTCCACTATACCCAAATCCATGCATGAAACTACCGGACGCTTGACTCGTCCCAAAATCAATACTAAAATACAAGCATAATAAAATATAGCCAGCAAGGCTCCACCACCAAACCGGCAATCCAAAACAAATATAAAACTCAAACACCAAATCAATCACAATAAATTCAACCAAAGATCAAATCAAGCTTTTAAAACAATATTTAAATATCATTCACATGCATCGCATTCAATTCTTTAAAAACATGCTAGTTTGAAAACAAAGTCCACTCACCGTTGGTCCCTTGCTGCCCAACCCGAAAAGGATTCCACACGAGGATCACGAAGCGCTTGAGAACCTAGTTCAAGAACACGAGGATTAAGGTTAACAACCGGGCCGAAGCGATAACCTTAAAAAGTCAACCTTAACCAAACTCAACTCAAGTATACCAAAACGTCGTACGAGGAATTCTAAGGTCAACGACGTTCGTTAGAGGAAGAACCGACCTCGGGAGACGCTTGGTCAACCATGGTCAAACTTGGTCAAACTTACCGGAATAGGTCAAACCGGGCCCGTGGGTCCCATGACCTCCAAACTTAGATCCGAAAGTTCCTATAGGCTCACTACAGCTTAGAGAACACGTCCAGAAAGTTTGGTCTCGATCCGACGGTCGGATTTCTCACGATCGCACGATCGGACGATTACGGTTTAACTCAAACTTGAAGTCGTTGATCCGAATCATCCGGGGATCCGAATCACGATCCGTCAAATCCTATACGTTTCTAGAAATACGAGGAACAACATACGTGAATTCGATTTCGATCCAACGGTCCGAACCCATCGAACCCACGAAACGCGCAATAGGCGTACGTTGGTTCGACAGTCAAACGACGTCCGAATCGAAATCCGAATATACGTACGCGTTCACAACAACACGGGGAGTGATCTGGACCGCCGAACCGCCGCCACACCCCAGCCCACGCGCCGCCACACGCGCCACCGTGGGTTGGGTGTGTAGAGTAAATTCCGGCCGTCACCCAAACTCAACCACTGCCGTCACCGCCCACCAGGTTCGAACCACCGTCCTGAGAGGAGCTCAGAACCGGTGAGAACCGGCAGAGAACCGGCCGGGATCTGGCCGGAATCCACGATCGAAAACCGGCCAAATCTGAGTTTGGGATCGAGCCATCAAACGGCCAAATCGATCCCAACCAAGTGTTAACTCGCAAGTGCACGAGACGTTGGATAGTATAGCTTGTGTAAGTACGAGGTCGATCCCACGAGGATTGATGATAGATTGATTCAATTTGATTCCCTGCACAAAATAGAAATGAAAAGAAAATAAGTAAAACAAGAAAGAAAGAAAAGAAATTAACCCAAGCTAATTAGTTACCAAGTTCAATTTAGATTCACGGATTGATTCTAGCTAAAATATGATTAAGCCATGGTGTTTGGTCCTAACCTTGTATTCCTAATTCCCTAATTAGATCCTTATTGTCGAACCTAAATTAAGCATTAGAAATCCATTAAGCATAGAAGAATGTTTTAAACAACCAAGTATGTATCTAATCCCTATTGTCGAATGTCCATACATGCTCTTCCTATTCATAGTTCAATTTGAATTAATGCATGGTGTCTACTCTTAATTCAAACCAAGATAGCTAACATACAAGTTTTAATGGTGATCAATCATTCAAACAAGCATATTAACTTATAAGCATAATGAATAAGAACAAGAACTATAATTGAAACTTGAAAACTAATTAAACTTGAAAACTTAAGAAAAGAAATTACATTACAATGGAAAATAAATTACAACTAAGAAAAACTTAAAGGAAACAATTGAGAACTAAAAAGAAAACTAAGAGAATTTGAGGGAGAGAAGGGAGAGGAGCTCTAGAGAGATGTTTGAGAGCTCCCCCCCTTGGGGTGTGTTTACATGTTTGGAGAACTCACTATTTATAGGCCTAGGGGAAGTATAAATCTGATTATACAATTGAGTTTATTAATCACACTCACTTCACCAACTTACACCACTCAATTCACCACTAAAATGATTAGCTCATGCATGACAATGCATTGCAGTCAGCTTGTGGGCTCGATTTGGGCTTGTTCCTTCACTCTAACAAATCTGCAAAAATATGGATCTTGAAGCTCTTTGTCTTATATTTCCAAGCATATGCAGCCCAACTCAAGGAAAATTCGGGAAGGCCTTCAAAAGTCATTTTTGGCCCAGTAACGCAGATCCTGCCGATTTTGACCTTAAGCTGCCAAAACTTGTATAACTTCCTCTAGAGGACTCGGAATCATGAACCGTAAAATGATCCAGAAAATAGACTTCCGTATCTTTCCAATGACGTATGGCTCATTATCTGGTTCTTCTTGAGCAAGTAGATTCCAATCCGTGAAGTTGACTGATCTGCAGACACCGTTTTGAGCTAACTTGACTCCAAAATGCATTAAATGAGTCCCAAACTTATTACACTGAAACAAACACAAAATAGATTAAAAGCACAAGTTTAACTCAAAAACATAACCAAATCATAAGTTAGAAGGGTACAAAATGATATGTAATTATGCACCGATCAAATACCCCCAAACCTATATTTTGCTAGTCCTCGAGCAAAACAAAAGGAAAACAAAGATAAAAATAAATAAATAAATAAATTTATTAGACCACTTTCGCAGGTAACTCGATTGCATTGAGCATATGCAACAAGCCTTTAAACCTCTAGGCATCCCTAGTAGGAGGAGTTGTGTCTCCGAGGGTTTAACAGATACGATACCCACAAACGTTTTCGACTCTACAAAACAAAGTAGTTAGAAAACAAAAACAAAACAAAAACAAATACAACAACAAATATTTCCGAACATTTTCTGAAAAGAAATGACTCATGCACATGACTCAAAAGTTTTAACAATAAAAGCTCTTTTTTTAGACATTATTCACAATGTGGCAAAGTTCAAAACATAACATGCTCAAAGTGTAGTAGTGTGATAGCCAAATGCAACAAATTCTCCAATCTTAGTTTTCACACAATTTCAAAATCATACAAAGCACAAATTCAACTTCAAATCTCACCAAAGTTGTCCTCTCACAAATGAATCACTCAGAAGAGGGCTACAATGCATCACTCAGTTATAAACATGAGATTAGAGTTAAACCATAAGGGAATTAACTCACAATAAAAAGATGAAGAACTTGCATTATATGATCTCAAGAAGGATGCTAAACACTTAAAAGTAGGAAAATGGATGCAATTCAATCACATGACATTTAAGATCAATTTAGGTCTTTATCATAGGTTGTAATGGGGCCAAGGGTGTAAGGTGAGTGAGAAATGAAAGGTATGGATAACACAAAGTCCAAAGAACTCATAATGTAAGAGCATAAAACAATTTTTTCCAAGACTTCGAATCATCACAATGAGGATTTTTTTTTTTTTCAAAAAAAACTCCGTATACCTCCATTTATAAGGATTCACACTCCTTTCTTTTAATTGAACAACCACCAATTTATTTTGAGGCCAATAAAGAAACCCAAAAATGAATTTTCATTCAACCACCACTTAATCACAACTTTTCTCTTTTCTTCCACCAATTGGGTGATTTTTTTTTTTATTTTTTTATTTTCAATATATAATACCCCTTCCCAAACTTAGTATGAAAAACACATCATAATTAAAGCTCAAGAGTTCCTTAGAAAGGTAAATAATTGTTTTTCAGGCTAAGGTGAGGAAATATAATTGGTTAAAAGAAAGAAAAGGTTTACATGTAGGCTCAAAATGGTTAAACAATGGAAAATCATGCTTAAGCATGCATAAGGTTAGCTTGAAAGGCACAAACGATCCAAAGAGGGCCTTAATATCATTTCTTAAATGTCATGTAATTAAATTGAATATGAATGATTTTTAAGTGTTCAACCAATTCAATGAATAATGAGATCAAACAACAACTTAGATGACAAGAAAATAAGAGTATGTGTATAACACTCATGAAATAAAGCACAAGGCTCAAAAGCTCACATTATATGGTTATACAAGTTTAATTTATGCTTGATACAATTCTTTGGATCATGCAAATCCTTTAATTGGAAAATTATGAAACAAATGGCAAGTGTAAAGAAGGTTTCGAACATATCATGCTAGAACGATGCCAAAAGTTTTAAATTTTTTTTAAAATTTTTTTTTTGAAATAAAAAGAAATCCAATTTTCATTTAAGTCATGCAAACATTTATCACAATCTCATCATACGTGTTCGGAAAGTGACTCAAAATAAAAAATAAAATAAAAACAAAGCAAGACTAAAATAAAATAGAAAAACAAGAATTTTTTTTTAAAATTTTTATTTTAAGAACACACAATTATACAAGCAACTCTAGGATGACCAGTTAAGGGTCTCGAGAAACACGACCAGGGGTTCCGGGAAGGTTGGAGGGGTCACAATGGTCCCGCTTAAAACCCAAACTTCTTAGACACCGAAGGTGTCGCCTAAAGAACTCCTAGACACCGCATAGACGGAGGTTGCTTACTGGAGTTACCAAAAGTCAGCTCATATGAAAAATCTTTTAAATTTTTTTAAATTAAAAAAAGAAACAGAAAATTAAAATTACTAAAATAAAAACAATACAAGTAAAAGAGAAAGGATTGGATACTCCCCCTTGAAGCGATTAGGTCGAATATTGATGCATTTGGAGGTAGCTACTCCTCCCACTACTCCATACTTTTTATCCTTATGATTGAAGTTTCCTTCTCTCCCTTTTATTGAGCTATCTTATATTGCTAAAACAAATAGAGAAAACTTGAAACAGAATTCAAATAATTAGGAATAAAAACTGAATTGAAAAAGGAAATACAAAAGCAAAATAAGTAGGGAAAGAAAATAGAACCAAACTATGCCGTCAATCCCCGGCAACGGCGCCAAAATTTTGTTAACTCGCAAGTGCACGAGACGTTGGATAGTATAGCTTGTGTAAGTACGAGGTCGATCCCACGAGGATTGATGATAGATTGATTCAATTTGATTCCCTGCACAAAATAGAAATGAAAAGAAAATAAGTAAAACAAGAAAGAAAGAAAAGAAATTAACCCAAGCTAATTAGTTACCAAGTTCAATTTAGATTCACGGATTGATTCTAGCTAAAATATGATTAAGCCATGGTGTTTGGTCCTAACCTTGTATTCCTAATTCCCTAATTAGATCCTTATTGTCGAACCTAAATTAAGCATTAGAAATCCATTAAGCATAGAAGAATGTTTTAAACAACCAAGTATGTATCTAATCCCTATTGTCGAATGTCCATACATGCTCTTCCTATTCATAGTTCAATTTGAATTAATGCATGGTGTCTACTCTTAATTCAAACCAAGATAGCTAACATACAAGTTTTAATGGTGATCAATCATTCAAACAAGCATATTAACTTATAAGCATAATGAATAAGAACAAGAACTATAATTGAAACTTGAAAACTAATTAAACTTGAAAACTTAAGAAAAGAAATTACATTACAATGGAAAATAAATTACAACTAAGAAAAACTTAAAGGAAACAATTGAGAACTAAAAAGAAAACTAAGAGAATTTGAGGGAGAGAAGGGAGAGGAGCTCTAGAGAGATGTTTGAGAGCTCCCCCCCTTGGGGTGTGTTTACATGTTTGGAGAACTCACTATTTATAGGCCTAGGGGAAGTATAAATCTGATTATACAATTGAGTTTATTAATCACACTCACTTCACCAACTTACACCACTCAATTCACCACTAAAATGATTAGCTCATGCATGACAATGCATTGCAGTCAGCTTGTGGGCTCGATTTGGGCTTGTTCCTTCACTCTAACAAATCTGCAAAAATATGGATCTTGAAGCTCTTTGTCTTATATTTCCAAGCATATGCAGCCCAACTCAAGGAAAATTCGGGAAGGCCTTCAAAAGTCATTTTTGGCCCAGTAACGCAGATCCTGCCGATTTTGACCTTAAGCTGCCAAAACTTGTATAACTTCCTCTAGAGGACTCGGAATCATGAACCGTAAAATGATCCAGAAAATAGACTTCCGTATCTTTCCAATGACGTATGGCTCATTATCTGGTTCTTCTTGAGCAAGTAGATTCCAATCCGTGAAGTTGACTGATCTGCAGACACCGTTTTGAGCTAACTTGACTCCAAAATGCATTAAATGAGTCCCAAACTTATTACAATCGAAACAAACACAAAATAGATTAAAAGCACAAGTTTAACTCAAAAACATAACCAAATCATAAGTTAGAAGGGTACAAAATGATATGTAATTATGCACCGATCACCAAGCTTGCGAGAGTTTAAGGAGGTGGAGGAGGTTCGTTTGCTCACTTTGCGCTCCGTCGATTGCTGCCGGAAACACCAGAACACGAACCCAGTTTCCGGCGAGATTTGCAGACGAAACCGCCGGCCAAACTCGCGACGAACGGCGGGGAAAAGGGGTGGGTTCTGACCGACGCCGAGCCGCGTCGGTTGCGGCCGATCAGATCGGTCGGCCAGGACCGGACGACGGAGTTCCGTCGGAGAGAGGGAGAGCTGTCGGGGGAGAGGAGAGAGAGGAGAGAGAAACCGGGTGAGGAGAGAGAGAGAAAGGGTTTGGACCAATCAGAATTTTCCTTTTATTTTTATCCCTTTTTAAATTATTAAAATATTCCACTTTATCGTTTGTTAGCCAAATTGATCGTGCCGCACGTCCCCGGACTCGTTTCGACGTGCCGGACGCAATGGCGCAACCCGTTTCGCCAAATTGTCGTCCGAAAATTAAGTTGACCGAAATGCCCCTTTTAATTATTAATTTCTTATTTAATTCAAATATCATTATTTTAATTATTTTAATTCATTTTAAATCCCTTTTTAATTCTTTATTTGTTTAACTTAATTAATTAAATTAATTATCTTTAATTTTGGGTCAGGGTCGTTACATGGCAAGATGAGGCACAACAAAAGCAAGCCAATATCTGAGACAATAGATCTGCCAAAAAAAGAGAGTATATGGACATAGGTCTATCAACATCCAAAGCACACCGAAGATCCAACGAGATCCATCTGAAGCGTTATCTCTCTTCTTCTTTTTTTTTCTCTCTCTCTCTCTCTCTATCTCTCTCTCTCTCTCTTAGCGGTTAGGGTTTTCTAGTTATCCAACCAAGTTAGGATTTAATAATGTTTTAGTTGTTGATTGCTTTGTGAGATGGTTTACTTTGTGCTGGTAAGAAAAGCATTCTTTACCTTTGGTGAATGATTTCAAAATTTTGATTGAGTGCTTATTGGAGGCTTGTTGGATTCATTGGCGAGCACTGATGATTATTCGAGACATCAAGTTCATTTATCAACGTTTCGATGTTGTGCAGTTTCGACACAATTTTAGAGAGGCAGACTTTGTTGTTGATGCATTAGCAAATTAGGACCATTTAATCTTTAATTGTCATATTTGGGAAGACACCCTACGTATAGTGCCTGTTTTTAATTTTAATAAGATTCAAAATTTAAACAAAAATACTAATTATATCACATTTATATATTACATTTTGTATCACCTCCCTAATAAAGTTGGCCCTTATTATATAAAAAAAATAAAAATGACCCTGTAATATGCCCAGCAGTATCCTTTCCGTGCTTTGCTAAAATACCAATGTGGCCAGGAGAGGCCCTCCACCTAACTTTTCTATCTTCTCATAAGAAAATTCGCGAACCTTGCCGTGCCTGCCAGGGAAATGAATAATCTTGACACGTGGCGCAGTCCCATTGGGTTGGGGATTTAATGTTGCCGTCATTAAGTCGGCAATTGGTCCTATAAATGAATGCGCTTTCCGATGCCAAACCCTTCATCGTTGAAGAAAGCAAAAGCAAAAGCAAAGCGAAATACCTGAAGCTCATCAAAGTTCTATAAACTCTCTCTCTCTCTCTCAAGGTTCGTATTTCGTATGTTGCTGATCTTTTTCTTCAATATTTTCTTCAGTTTGATTTTGTAATCTTATCGTTATTAATAATCAAGATGCCAATTTGTTGTTTATAATTTCGTCAATATTTTCTTTGGTTCGATTGTTTAATCCTGTCGTTGTTAATAATCAAGATGCGATTTTTTTGTAATCAATTTGGGTACGAAAATTGGTTGGAATCTTCTAGATCTGTATGAAATCCTAAATCATCGCCTGATTTAATCAATTTCTTCCGAGGAACAAGTTGTGTTTAATTGTATGAATTCCAAGGAAAAATAGAAATATATCAGATACAAGTTTCAATTTTCATTTTAGGGTTTGCTTTGTATTATAATTTGCAGCTCTCCGCGAAAAATTTTGCATCAATTTTTTTGTTTGGTTATTTAATTGTACACGAAATTGTTAATTGGTTGCTGTTAACAATCAAGATATGGCAGAGAACTGTTTCGAATCATTCCATTTATGTTTGAAATAAGTTTTGTTGATAAAATTGTGTATTGTTCTCTGATTTTAACAAATCACATTCCAAGATGCAATTTTGTTTATTTCAAGAAACGAATCTGATTCATGACTGTTTTCTATATACAGATGCAGATCTTTGTGAAAACCCTCACCGGAAAGACCATCACCCTCGAGGTTGAAAGCTCTGACACGATCGACAATGTTAAAGCCAAGATCCAAGACAAGGAGGGTATTCCCCCAGACCAGCAGAGGCTGATCTTTGCTGGCAAGCAGCTTGAGGATGGGCGCACCCTCGCCGACTACAACATCCAGAAGGAGTCCACCCTCCATCTGGTGCTCCGACTCCGCGGCGGAATGCAAATCTTTGTCAAGACTCTCACCGGAAAGACCATCACTTTGGAGGTTGAGAGCTCCGACACGATTGATAATGTCAAGGCTAAGATCCAAGACAAAGAGGGCATCCCACCAGACCAGCAGAGGCTCATCTTTGCTGGGAAGCAGCTCGAGGATGGCCGCACCCTGGCTGATTACAATATCCAAAAGGAATCAACCCTTCACTTAGTGCTTCGTCTTCGTGGGGGTATGCAAATCTTTGTCAAGACACTTACTGGGAAGACGATCACCTTGGAGGTTGAAAGCTCGGATACCATAGATAACGTCAAGGCAAAAATTCAGGATAAGGAAGGCATTCCCCCAGACCAACAGAGGCTAATCTTCGCTGGTAAGCAGCTTGAGGATGGCCGCACCCTTGCTGATTATAACATCCAAAAAGAATCAACTCTGCACCTGGTGCTTCGGTTGCGTGGTGGTATGCAAATCTTTGTGAAAACTTTGACTGGGAAGACAATTACTTTGGAAGTGGAAAGCTCAGATACTATCGACAATGTGAAGGCTAAAATCCAGGACAAGGAGGGTATCCCTCCAGACCAGCAGAGGTTGATTTTTGCAGGCAAGCAGCTGGAGGATGGAAGGACCCTTGCCGACTACAACATTCAAAAGGAGTCGACCCTGCACTTGGTGCTCCGTCTGCGTGGTGGGATGCAGATCTTTGTGAAGACCCTCACTGGAAAGACGATAACTCTGGAGGTGGAGAGTTCTGATACCATTGATAATGTGAAAGCTAAGATTCAGGACAAGGAGGGCATTCCTCCGGACCAGCAAAGGCTCATCTTTGCCGGTAAGCAGCTGGAGGACGGGAGGACTCTTGCAGATTACAACATTCAGAAGGAGTCTACCCTTCACCTTGTCCTTCGTCTCCGTGGCGGTTTCTGAATTCTGAATAATGCTTGTGGTTCCATCCTTGTCTGAGCAGTAAACAATGACTTTTTAAAAATTTATTTCTTTAGTTTTGTATTTCGTACTCTTTAATTGGCCAATGGATGTGTCACCTGAAACTATGTAGTATTAAATAAAAATGCTTTATATGCATATGCTGTTTCTTTTTGCATTTGGATTTTTTCTGTTTTAAATGCATCTATAGTCACTGGCGGACTTAGGAATTGTTTAGTGGAGGTGCAATATTGAAAGGGTAAAACCTTTATAAAAATAAATTGAATATAAACAAATCATAATTAATCATATCACGAGTCGTGAGTCGCAGGAGTTTGCTATTGAATACTTATCATAAGAGCCAAATCAGAAAAAATAAAATAAGAAGCAGATTACAAAAAGGGGGGGATAGGGGGAGGAAAAGAAACGAAAAACGAAGAAGAAAAAGAAACGAATTGGCTTTTGGTCAAGAAGGAAAAAAACCGCAGCAATAGAACCAATTGATTTCCTTCCTTTTAAAAACCTTTTGTAATCCTTGTTTAAATAAGAAAGAAAATCATATTTAAAGACTTTTTAAAGCCCACGAAAGCAGGCATAAGCATGTGTTTAAAGTTCATGAATTGAAGTTCGGTTTTCTCTTCTCTTATCTTGTTTTTTTTTGTCTGGCCCAAAACGACGTCGTTTTAACCAAGTGTACGCTACAAACAGACCAACAAACAGACTTTGGCTGAGTTATTTTACCCATCCATTAATTTTGGAGGCCTTATACAAAGAGAAATATTAAGGACCTATTTTTATAAATAAAAAACAAAAATTCACAATTCACAAATAGAACTGAAATTTTTCCTTACTTAGAGTCAAAGCACAATCAGTTACGTCCCTTTTGAAAAATTGAAAATAATAATAATAATAAGACGTTAAAATAATAATAATAAGGCGTTTTAGAGTCAGAACCCAATAACATGAGTCATGAGGTGACATGAGAGGTAGGGATGCAGAGCAGCCACCATCTCATTTTTTTTAATTGTTTTTTATTTGGTTGCAATTGAATAGGATTAGACTATGCTTAAAAGTACCAAAATGCCCCGTTTCAATTTAAAATCAAACTAAGTCATAAACGGGGCCGTTTAATATGAGAGAGAAACCTAAAAGAAACATCCGCACAGAGTCGTCCTTTTCCTCGCGCAATTGCGGCTCTGCAACTCCAAAAATTTCAAGGTTTTCTCTGTCCTGTCTTCTTCCTTTGGAGGCCTTGCGTAGTTGCACAATCTGTACAAGCTATGGGCCTGTTGGAGTTCACCACCATGAACTGAGCAGAGGTTCAAATTGAAACACTTACAATGATTTTTCCGGCGAGGGGAGGTGCAGCTGCACCTCCTTGCGCCTTAATAGGTCCGCCAGTGTCTATAGTGGTAAGCAGCTGGAGGACGGATCAAACTTCTATGTAAGTCGAATCAAACTGGTTCTTCTGTAAGTTTTGGTTTGAGTTTGAATTCGAGAGAAAAATCAAACCGAACTAGACCATGCGCGCCCACTCCTAATTTATATAGGGGATATTTACAAAACCACCCGATATTATTCAAGATGTGGGTTTGATTCATTAACCTTTGTTTGTTTGTTTGTTTTTTTTCATAAATGTTTTTAGGTTTTTATTTTAATTTTAATTTATATGGAGGTGGGCTCCACTTGCCACATCACCCAATCTATTAGTGGATAATGATTCATGTGTGTGAAATTACAAAAACACCCCTGCCACGTCATTAAAATTAACAGACTTTTGGATGGAGTTGACGGCAAGGGGCAAAGTGGGTCACTAAACCTCTGTCAAGTATGAAAGTGGGTCATTTTGAGTTTGGGGGGGCAAAGTGGGATTTGACCGAAGTTTCAGGGGGCATTGGTGCAATTAAGCCTTTTAGGTATTGCTCTTTCCTTCAACATTGTGGGAAACATGAGCTGCAATTCTGCTGGACAGTATGACATGAGTACTTTCAGTTTGTTCAGGAGTCTCCTTTTGCATTTTGCAAAAATAATAATGGATGCAACGTCCTACCTCTGCCACGGATATTTACCATTCATGGCTTGTGGCCAAGTAACTTCACAAATCGTCATGAATCTTGCGTTGGTGCACAATTTAGTAAAGATGTGGTATATCTATCATACATACATACACATTGACAGGACCCTACCCGGATTCCGCCCCGGAACCCGTGCCGGACCCTGTGGTCAACCGACATCCACCCGATGTCGGGCCCACATACTACAGAATCCCTCTTCCCGAGACAAACACACAAAGGGGTCAAGACTTCTGCCGGAAAACGGGCAGAGTCTCCCCAGAAAAACACACAAACCCAACAGTTCCAACATGTTCAAAAACAGCAGAAATAAGTACAGCCAACTGCCAGCATGCAATAAATACATAACAGGCCTCTAGCCAACTAGTTCGACCCTAATGGGCAATAACAGAGCAACTAAGAGTATTCAAGTTTAACAGCAGACATTTAAAGTTAAGAGAAGGGAGACGAGGTCCTACAATTAAGTCGACGCTCGAGAAGAGAAGCGCTCGGCCGGAAGGTACAGTAGCACGACTAGGGCCTGGGGGGCGCAAAACAGAAAAGTGTGAGTGGACAAAACAAAGTTTAGTAGTTCAAAACAACATACTAACCCCGCCGTTGCAAAACCATGTAAACCATGCAATTAAAATCCATTGTATATATAATTGATTCAAAAACCAATATCTCAAAATAATCAAGAATAAAACCAAACCAAACCTTTTTCTTGACCCGAGGCAAAACTTCTCAAAACTAACCCGCGAAGACATAAGTATAATTAAAACCGAAAGAACTTGAAAATCATAAGCATAAGAATATAATAAAGTTTCCAAAAACCAAAACAACGTAAAATGTCCAAAGATCAAGATAAATCCAAGAAATCCAAAACCACTACAAAGTAATATAAAAACACTTTGAAAGACTTTAACCCTTTCTTCCCCACACTCAAATAACCGCATGCTCGTAGGCACTGCAAGCGAGGAAGTATCCTCACCGAAAGAAAATAAGACTATGAAGATACTAACACACGCGTATAGATATAATATAAACTCGACACCAACACAAGTACCAGTGGGGAAACAATCCAACAGGGGATTGTTTAATCGACACCGGACAACATTCACGATGGTCTCATGCCCAGGATAATCGACATCGGACGGCACCGCAATGGCCTCGTGCCAGTGGTCGAGCCGTCCAAGCTGGGACTAAGCTCCCGGCCCGCATAGCAGAGTCCTCAATAACCATGCGTCCGAACTAGTCATACGCGCAGACTACCCAATCAAGGGTCTACGGCTACACCCGTTAAGGTATGCACCGGATCGAACCAAACTCCAAAACCATGTCACCATAAATAATAGGGGAGGTACATAACACAGTGCCACTGCACTCAAACCAACACCACACGAAAATCCACATACAAACTAAACCGCATGTACCCAAACCCCAAAATATCACACACCACATCAAATATACGTAAAACAAATCCAACAACACCATATAATTAATATAAGGACATCACCGTCCCAAACATGCAATTCCATAGTTAAAATATATACAAGCGTCAGACGATGATATAATAATCCAAAAACCATTAAAATGTCATAATCACAGAAGATGCATAAACAAACCAAAATCAAAACCCAAGTTAAGAAAACGTCAAGTCAAAACCCCAAGTAAAACATATGTTTCAAAACATAATAGGTACTAACCCTTTAAAAAATATAAAGTCAAACCCCGAAACGTATTATTCAAAATATACCTATATATATAAATATACAAAACATAATTATCCTTTAAAATACGATAACTCAAACTCAAGCATTTGAAATTCCACGTATAATGACAACCCCGAAATTCATGCTTTAAAACAACATAAATAGTAACTCCTTAAAATATAATTGAAAATACAATCCCGTATACATATATGTTCAAAACTCCATATCAAAGTAGATATACTTATATACCCAAAGTAGATATATATTTATATATAAATTCAAAGTGGATATACATACTTAGTTTCAAAGTAGATATATATATATATATATATATATATATATATATAATATATATATTCAAAGTAGATAAGTATAATTATTTTCAAGTAGAAAAATATATACAATATACATTCAAAGTAGATATATATATATACATATATATATACATAAGATCAATTCCCGATAATCCGACATATATTTCCGATAGCCCCATTTATCCGACATGTATTCTCGATAGCCTCAATAATCCGACATGATCCTTCCAACTTGATCTATATGTATATATATACACATATATATATATATAGTCAAAGTATTAGCATGAACATAAACAATAAGGTTTAAATACCAAAACCAAATACGTAGTCAACCGGACGATACTAGCGTCCAAAACTTACCGCCCAAATACTCCATTCAAAGTAAATATATTTATATAGTCGAAGTAGATATATTCCCAAAAATATAAAGTATAAATTCCAAAGGCTTAAAGTATAATTCACGACATACGTAATAATAAAATAATAAAGTCCGAAACCCAACAAAACCATAAACTCAAATATTAACTATAAATCATACGGAAAATTCAATAAATTCCACCGTACTCAAATCCAAACATAAATACTACCGGACGCTTAACCCGTCCCAAAACAATACTTAAATATAAGCATAAAAAGAGATATAGCCAACAGGGCTCCACAACCAAACCGGCAACCCAAAACAAATAATAAAACTCAAATACCAATTCAAATCATACTAAATCCAACAAAGGTCAAATCAAGATTTAAAACAATATTTAAATATCATTTACATGCATCGCATTCAATTCTTTAAAACCATGCTCGTTTGAAAACAAAGTCCACTCACCGTTGGTCCCTCGCTGCCCAACCCGAAAAGGATTCCACACGAGGATCACGAAGTGCTTGAGAATCTAATTCAAGAACACGAGGATTAAGGTTAACAACCGGACCGAAGCGATAACCTTAAAAGTCAACCTTGACCAAACCCGACAAAAGTGTACCAAAACGTTGTACAAGGAATTCTAAGGTCAACGACGTTTGTTAGAGGAAGAACCGACCTCGGGAGACGCTCGGTCAACCCTGGTCAAATTTGGTCAAACTTACCGGAATAGGTCAAACCGGGCCCGTGGGTCCCATGACCTCCAAACTTAGATCCGAAAGTTCCTATAGGCTCACTACGGTTTAAAGAACACGTCCTGAAAGTTTGGTCTCGATCCGACGGTCGGATTTCTCACGATCGCACGATCGGACGATTACGGTTTAACTCAAACTTCAAGTCATTGATCCGGAGCATCCGGGGCTCCGAATCACGATCCGTCAAATCCTACACGTTTCTAGAAATACGAGGAACAGCATACGTGAATTCGGTTTCGATCCAACGGTCCGAACACGTCGAACCCACGTAACGCATAATAGGCGTACAATGGTTCGAGGTCCAAACGACGTCCGAATCGAAATTCGAATATACGTGCGCGTTCACAACGACTCAAGGATTGCACGGGGAGGGAGAACCGCCGCCACACAGCCGCCACGCGCCGCCACACGCGCCGCGGCGCGTGGTGGGTGTGTCTGGCGATTCCGCCATCACCCAAACTCATCCACCGCTGCCACCGCCCACCAGTTCGAACCACCGTCTGAGAGGAGCTCGAACCGGTGAGAATCGGCAGAGAACAGGCCGGATTCCTGCCAAACCGTCGACAAGAATTCCGGCCAGAATTGAGTGTTTGATCCGATCGTTTCGCGGCCAAATCGATCGATTCCAAGTTCAAAGCTTGATTAGAGGGGTTCAAGGGGAGAAGAAAGCTCACCTGGATCGCAAGAAATGGTGGCGGAAACCACCGCACGAAGCCGGGCGAAATTCGAAGAAGAACCGGTGGTTTTCTGCAATTTCCGCGAACAATGGCGTCGGCCAGGCTGCTACCGTGGGATGGGATCGGGGAGGTCGGCCGTCCGTTTGGGTGTGGTCCCAGCCCAGTGACGGCCGGTGGTGGCGCGCGATACCAAACAGCCACCGGCTGTTTGAAATTGGGGGAGGCGCGGGTCCGAGGGAGAGAGAGAGAGAGAGAGAGAGAGAGAGAGAGAGAGAGAGAGAGAGAGAGAAGGGTTTTTGACCAATCAGATTTTTTTCTTTGTTTTTATCCCTTTTTAAATTATTAAAATATTCCACTTTATCGCTTGTTAACCAAATTGATCGTGCCGCACGTCCCCGGACTCGTTTCGGCGTGCCGGACGCAATGGCGCAACCCGTTTCGCCAAATTGTCGTCCGAAAATTAAGTTGACCAAAGAGCCCTTCTTATTTAATTCAAATTTCATTATTTTAATCCTTTTAATTCATTTTAAATTCCTTTTTAATTCTTTATTTGTTTAATTCAATTAATTTATTAATTTTTCTTTAATTTTGGGTCAGGGTCGTTACACACATATTGAGAATAATGCATGTAGCTTATGTTATGTTTCTCGTGTTTTGTTTAGTTTAATTTTGGTTTTAGTTTTTGGTGTTTTTTGGCATGCATGCACGAAATGATAATTAATTTTTCTTCAGTTGGCGAACTAATATATTATATATATATATATATATATATATTAAATATATATATTAATATATATATAAACCGGTAATCTATGCATGAAAAATAATATATATATATATAAAGCGGTTACTTCTTGGTAAAATTTCAAGCTTAAAAACCACAATGTGTGGTGCGATTGGCAAACTATCATCTTCAGTTGGCGAGCTATCTGGTGCCTCAATGACAGGGGTTCGAAACTCGTTGGAAGCACTTTGTGGTCAGAGACAAGCCGAACCCTGAGCGAAGATTAATCCCACCCTTCGGATGTGGGGACACCTTATGGTAATTACCAAAAAAAAAAATTCAAGCTTAAAAAATGTGTATGCCCGCATCAGGCTAGTATTATAGTTCAAGTGTATTTACTCTTGCATTCAATGCCCTAGATTCGAGTCACCTCTCCTAATATCACTTGAATAAAAAAATAAAACAAAAAACATAGACACACCATAAAATACATGGCACCATTGAACTGTGAAACAATCATACAAAAATAATGTTGTAAATTAAATTTAGATGATATTATTTCATAATCTATTTTTTTAGGCTTTTACATGGCTCCACTTTCTGAACAGCCAGAACAACAATAGCAATGGAAATGTAGGAAAACTTTAAAGTTTTTAATTATGTCAGTGATATATCAATTGATATCACACATAGATTAATACATTAAATTCTAGAAAAAGGACTAATACATTAGGGCCCGTTTGATAACTATTTCAATTTTAGTTTTTAGTTTTCACTTTTTGTGCTAGAGTATAGACGAAAATGAGAGTGAGAATGGAAGTGAGGATGACATTGAGAGAGAGGATGAGAGGGAGGAGTAACAAAAGTGAAAAAAATTTCATCTCATCCTCCCCTCTCATCTTTCCTCTCAATCCCATCTCCACTCTTATTCTCACTTCCATTCTCCCTCTTTTTTCTCTATAGATTCCAGCACAAAAAAAATGAAAACTAAAAATGAAAATAGAAATTGTTATCAAACGGGCCCTTAAATTGTCAGTTCAGTTTGAGAACAGATATGGACTTAGTATTGCATTTCTCTCTCTCTCTCTCTCATCTTTTGATCAAGCCTTAATTTTGCTTCTTCCCATTGTATATTTGCTATGTTCCTTTTCCTATTGCTGCTAACTAACCTAACTATATATATATATGTCTAGTTTTTTTGTTTTTAGTGTTTAATTTTGTCTAGTAATTTCTTTTTTTGAATAACAAATTCCAGCGTTAAGTTGAAGGACACATGTCAAGCAGAGACATAGGGGAACACCAATTTTGGGGAGAACAGATCCGGATTCACTGCAGCATTTCTCTCTCTCTCTCTCTCTCTCTCATCCCATGATCAAACCTTAAATTTGCTTCTTTCCATTGTATATTTGCTATGTTCCTCTTCCCACTCATTATAAGGTAACTATATATACCTATTTTTCTTTGTAATGTTTAATATGGTTTGGTATACTTTAATCCCTTTTCATATTTGTTATTCTGAATACGATGTTAATCCAACTTTCTCTGTGGATTACACTTTAGAAAGTCTTACGTTGTTTTTACTCTTTGATTTATATATAATACAGATATCATAATTTTTCTTTATGTTTAACCTGGGTGTTGTTTTGTTATTTCCTGTTTGTGTGCTCAAAAGAAGAAGAGGTAGAAGACGGAAAGCGTTGAGACATATATAAAGCTGAAATGGCACACAGTTGCAAAATTGGGGAAGATTTATTGGTAAAAATTCTATCAAGTCTACCTCCAAAAACCCTTATGCGATTCAAGTGCGCTGCCAAATGGTGGTATGCCCTGATCAACAATCCCAGGTTCGTAGACAATCAACTCTCCAATTGCTTGCACAACAATCAATCAATCATTTTGAAGCGATTAGTCCCTAATAAAGACTCGAACGCTAGCGAGACCGAATCAGTGTTCTCAATGCTTACTTTTTGCGAGGATGTAGATGGTGGTGCGCATAGGTTTCTATTGTCTAGGGTGGAGGACATCAATGTTCCAGTTTCTATGAGTGTAATGAGTGGTGGTGAAGAACTTAGGATTGTAGGCCATTGTCATGGAATCATTTGTGTACACCTAGATAATTATAGTAAGGTGTTTTTGTGGAATCCGGCAATTCAGGAATTCAAGCTTCTTCCCTCGGAGATATACTTTACGGATTGGGAGTCCCTATTTCCGCAGCGTGCCCCGTTTATACCATTAAATGATCGGCTCTCACGGCCCATGGGATTTGGCTATGATCCTATATCTAAAGCTTATAAAGTTGTTAGCATTAAAGTTTCTGGTTCGCTAAAGCATGCTCATACAGAATATTCTGTGGTAATTTATCCTCTGAGAGTACAAGTGTACACGCTGGGAAGTAGTGAAGAATCTTCTTCTTGGAGAGAGATCAAGACTTACTCTTTGGAAACAGAAACTACTTTCCTTTGGCCTGAAAGTTTCGAGATATACTTGAAGGGGATGTGTTATTGGTTGGGAACTGAGCAACAAAAGGAATTCGTGGATGAGGAGGAAACTCGATATGAAGAAATGATTAGGCAAGTGATGGTTTCGTTTGACATGAGTGATGAGGTGTTTGATGAGGTAGCGTTACCAGATGAGCTGCTAGACCATTATTCAACTTTTTTTGGGCTTTTCATGCAGCTTACAGTGTGGAATGAATCTTCCATTGCTCTTTGTGGTTGGCATATTCCATACTTTGGAATGTGGCTGATGGACGATGATTTTGGTGTTTGTGTTTGGACAAAACACGTAGGTATTGACCTCACAGTGATCCCCATAATGGACCTCACGGAGGGCGGATGGGCATTGGCACTCGGGAAAAGCGATGAGCTTCTTGTGGTTGACAAAGATGGATGCACAATCTGCTATAACCTCCGCACCGAAAACCGAATGTCTCTTCCTACTATTCAACTTTGTATGTCGAATCCGGATCCGCCGATTGTTTATGTGAATAGTATAGTTTCGATAGGTCTTGGGAGGCAACAAACTTGAGAGATGAGAAAATCTGGCAATATAGAATTTCCTAGTGTGTCATGTTCACGAGTTTGATACAATGTTATGATCCATGCTTCTAATTTCTATAACAACTAATAAGAAGCACTGATTTTTTAAGAAAGAAAATTCTCATCTTTTTCTCACTGTACGTACAAGAGTTTTCATTTTTTCTATGTACATTGTAGTTGATGATCAAAAGATATAATTAAACGTGTATTGATTGATATATATGCATGCAATTCGTATAAGATTTTCCATTCCAGATAAACATGATGACTATGCCTGTTGCAAAACTATATGGGGATGTGCATTAAGAAATTACTTATTAATTATCCAAAACATAGATTATATATATATATAACACAAACTGCAAATTAAGCATTACAATCATGATCACGATGAATTCATCGCGTCACGTAGCTACGTACACATTTATTCATAGATTATATATCCTTATACCTTAATTCACCCTTCTACCTATAGGCTATAGCATATACCGTACAGGTGGTTTTGGCTGACATTCGTTTTTCCTCCTGATACAATTCACTGGATTAATTGCTCTGTCATCAAAGCAAATTACGACTTCCAGCAACTATTGTCTTTTTCGATCCCTAGATTGCTTGCAAAGGAGAAGAGGTCTGCTCCCGCTTATAAATGATCGGATGGCTTGTTCAAGGTCAGTAAAACGATATGACTTGCCTGGTTGAAGCGAGCGATTAGAAAATAGAGCATGAGCTTTGTATTGCTTCCACAAACTCCTGGCACGGTCGAAGTATTGTGTCTGCGAAAACTTGTTGTTGGAGCACTTGCCGTGTTTGTTGTATTCATATTCCCAGAAATCCATATTTGACCACCGACTGTTGAAGCTTCGCCATGACACCTCCAGATCAGCTCGCAAGTCATCATTGGTGGCTTCATTCATCTAATAACAATGGCAAAGAAAAATTAATTATCATTTCGCGCATGCATGCCAAAAAACCACCAAAAAACTAAAACCAAAAGTAAACTAAACAAAACACGAGAAACATAACAGAAGCTAAATGCATTATTCTCAATATGTGTATGTATGTATGATAGATATACCACATCTCTACTAAATTGTGCACCAACGCAAGGTTTATGACGATTTGTGATGTTGCTTGGCCACAAGCCATGAATGGTAAACTCACAATAACCATCAATGGGTCCAATTTAGACTAATTTAGACTCACATGGAATGTTGTTGACATAAAAGAAAGCAAGAAACAGAAACAACATAAAATTCACATGTAGTGTTTTGACAGGGTTAATGTTGAGGTTGGGGGACCGCAGATCCGAAGGATGGCATAAATCTATGTCCCTTCTCTCTCTGCTCCATGTACTGAACAGCCATAAGAACAAGACTAGCATAGACAGGAAAACTGGGAAAGCTTTTATAAAGCATAAAAAGAGGAAAAAGCTTTTAAACATACTTTGTTATCTAATTAACACTTGTTGAGGAAAATTTTGGAAAAAACTCTAGCCGCTCTCTTCCCCTGTGAGTCCCAAAGAAAAACTCCATAGAGGGGGGAGGAGTAAGAAGCATCATTGCCTCATGCCCCTCATCTCCTACCACTGGGCCGTTTTGAATATAAGAAGTCTTCTGTAGTGATTTCTTATGAGCCATGCTCATATTGAAGTTACCCATCACCTCTTTCAGGTTATATTTTCAATCAAATCATTCTCCCAAACCCTACTCTCTAACATTGCTTATGTTCACTAAAATTGGTTCTACATAGTGTATGACCGAGTTTGTTGCAAATCACCCAATTGTTCTTTGTTAGGGTTTGTTGTTTTGTTATATTTTTAGGTTCGACCCATTCGAGATGAAAGAATTTCTTAATTACAACCCTTGTTATGAATTACAAGAGAAAACTCTTTGATTAAAATTACAAAAGAACATCATTTGTTGTAAGTGTGTTTGTTTGGTTGTGTGCTCCACTTGGAACAAACACCAAGTTGCCTACAGTGGCGCATCCAGGATTGTTACATCATGGGGTCATAGTATAAAAGTTCTGAATTTTTTAAAATGAAAAAAATAGAAATGAGATTGATGTAAATTGGTTTGACTAACACTAAGTACGAGTCTTACATCCGTATTGATTTGCAAAGTCGTTTTGGTCAGGCGCTTAAAAAACAAAAAAGGAAACCCTTGTAACTAGCAGTGCAAGGTCAGCTCAATTTTGTTTTACATATCGTCGCTCAATTTTGTTTTACATAAAACCCAATCCTAACTACAATAATAAATTTAAAGCTACTAATAAATATATATACTATTCAATTTCTTAAGTGTTATACGTACAAAATAAATAAATTTAAAGCTACTTAATAAATAAATAAATATATATATATACACACACCATTCAACGATCCAACCGTCAAACATGTTTGTATATACTTCGAGATCGTAGACCCCAAAAATCACAAAAACAAACATTTAGAGATCTAGTAATGGGACAAAACTTTTCGACGGTTATAAACGAAAAATCACGATTTAACGGTTATTTTAACTCCAATTTTGATGATTTTTTTTACAGCTACACTCCCTGACCCTATATGAATACAATGACTAAATTTGATCTTCAATTTAAAATATTTACACTAGTGGATACCACAAAATCTTATGTTATATTTAACGAAAGTATAATAAATTCTTAATTGTTAGTGAATATATTGTTTTGATAGCATACACATTATACGAAACTAGTTTCAACGATCCAACCGTCAAACTTGTTTTTATATACTTCGAGATCTTATACCCCAAAAATTGGAAAAAACAAACATTCAGAGATCTAGTAGCCGAACAAAACTTTTTGATGGTTATAAATGAAAAATCAAGATTTAACGGTTATTTTAACTCCGATTTTTTTATAGCTACACTCCTTGACTCTATATGAATACAATGACTGAATTTGATCTTCAATTTAATATATTTACACTAGTGGATACCACAAAATCTTATGTTATATTTAACGAAAGTATAAATAAACTCTTAATTGTTAGTGAATATATTGTTTTGATGGCATACGCATTATACGAAACTAGTTTCAACGATCCAACCGTCAAACTTGTTTGTTTATACTTCGAGATCGTATACGCCAAAAATCGGAAAAAATAAACATTCAGAGATCAAGTAATGGGACAAAACTTTTCGACGCTTATAAACGAAGAATCACGATTTAACTGTTATTTCAATTTCAATTTTGATGATTTTTTACAGCTACACTCCTTGACCCTATATGAATACAATGCACTAATTCAAAATATTTGGATTACGTCATGCGATTTTAAAAAATAATTTTTTTAAAGAATTTGCGCGACGAAAAACAATTCGTCGGGCAAGACTTTGTGCAACGAAGTTAGGGTTTCGTCGCGCAAGATTTTGTGCGACGAAGTTAGTGTTTTGTCGCTCAAATTTACTTTGTGCGACAATGTTGTTAGGTCGCGCAAAGTTACTTTGTGCGACGATGTGTGTTTCGTTGCGCAAAATTTACTCGCGCAATACTTTGTGCGACGAAGTTTTGATTTTCGTCGCGCAAAGTGACTTTGCGTGACAAATTGTATTTCGTCGCGCAAAGTTTGGTCGCGCAAGGGTTTTTTTTTTACTAGTGACTAAGTCCATATCTGTTCTCAAACTGAATTGACAATTTAAGGGCCCGTTTGATAACAATTTCAATTTTCATTTTTAGTTTTCATTTTTTTGTGCTGGAATCTATAGAGAAAAAAGAGGGATAATGGAAGTGAGAATAAGAGTGGAGATGGGATTGAGAGGAAAGATGAGAGGGGAGGATGAGATGAAATTTTTTTCACTTTTGTTACTCCTCCCTCTCATCCTCTCTCTCAATGTCATCCTCACTTCCATTCTCACTCTCATTTTCGTCTATACTCTAGCACAAAAAGTGAAAACTAAAAACTAAAATTGAAATAGTTATCAAACGTGTAACATCCCGACCCAAAAATAAAGAAATTAAATGAATTAAATAAAGAAATTTGAATTTATTAATAACTTTTGGAAATGTAAAGAATATTAAAATATTAAATAATTAATGAAGGGCAAAAAGGTTAATTTAATGTTCGGTTGAGATTTTGGCGAAGCGAGCTGTACCATTACGTCGGGCTCGTCTGTAAGACCCGTGTCTTGGGCTTGGAAAGCAGAGAACGGTGAGCAATCCCACATCGCTCGGGGAGGAAGGGTGATGTGCCTTATATGTGTGGGCACGTCTCTAACTAACACGAGGCCTTTTGGGAGCTCACTAGCTTCGGATTCTTAAGAACTCCGAAGTTAAGCGAGTGGGCGCTGGAGCAATCCCAGGATGGGTGACCTATTGGGAAGATATTGCTCGTGAGTTCCCAGTGACAAAACCGTGAGGACGGAGGCCCAAAGCGAACAATATCGTGTAAGGGGAGTCGGGTCGTGACATAATGGTATCAGAGCCTGACCCGACCGGAAATGTGCAAGCGAGGACGTTGGGCCCCAAGGGGGTGGATTGTAAGACCCGTGTCTTGGGCTTGGAAAGCAGAGAACGGTGAGCAATCCCACATCGCTCGGGGAAGGAAGGGTGATGTGCCTTATATGTGTGGGCACGTCTCTAACTAACACGAGGCCTTTTGGGAGCTCACTGGCCGGATTCTTAGGAACTCCGAAGTTAAGCGAGTGGGCGCTGAGCAATCCCAGGATGGGTGACCTCTTGGGAAGATATTGCTCGTGAGTTCCCAGTGACAAAGCTGTGAGGCGGAGGCCCAAAGCGGACAATATCGTGTTAGGGGAGTCGGGTCGTGACATCGTCGATACGAGTTCGTGGGTATATTGTGGGCTCGAATCGGAGTTGTAACGAAGAAATAGCGATGAAAAGAAGTTCAATGGCACAACCGTAAATATCTCGAAATTCAGTTTTATAAACTCAGAATTTTCCTTCGGGTTCGCGAGTAGCCAACTTCAGATCGCGTTTTCTCTCCACTCCGACCTCCGATTCAGGCAATACCGATGGAAAACGAACCACCACACTTCCCTCTTCCAACCCCAGACCTTCGCCGCCTCAATACGCGCCGTGGTCGCCGGAATCAGTCCGAAACAAAGTGTTTCGGACAATTTTTCTGAAACTTTGGCCCCTTCGTTCTCCCTCCTCCGCCACCAATTCAGTCGAGTAAGGTATGCTTTTCCACCTATTTTTCATGCTCTAGCTGATTCTTGGGTAGGTTTTGAACGATTTGTACCGTAGGTAACCGGATATGTGAGTTAATGTTTGGCCGATTTTGAGATTCAATTTCCGCCACTTGCCGACGCCTATGGACATTCTCGTAGTTGAATAAGTTGTTCCACTCATCGAGTAGTATAGGCTGGTGGAAGGGCAGCTCTTGGTTTGGAGTTTGTCCGATGACGGGTTATCGCTTTGGGCACCCGATCTGTTGCCAGTGTGGGTGGCTGTGTGGGACCCACTTTTAATTGTCAAAATTTCTGCTACAATTATCCTTACATCATCACGAGCGCGTAGGTGTGCTCAGATTCCACCCGGACGTCGTTTGACTATCGATCGATTTACACCTATTGCGCGTTATCCGGTTCGATATGTTCGGACCGTCGGATCAATCCCAATTCTTAGTATGTTGTCCCCGTATCCCTAGGATCGTGTATGAATTGACGGATCGTGATTGAGTCCGGATACTCGGATCAATGACTTGAAGCTTGAATTAAATTTAACCGCTCGATCGCGTGCGATAGTGAGCGATCCGCCCGTTCGATCGAGACAAAACTTTGAGGACACGTTGTTTAGGCCGTGTTGAACCCGTATGAACTTTCGGATCTAAGTTTGGAGGTCATGGGACCTACGGGTCCGGTTTGACCTAGCCGGGTTAGTTTGACCAACTTTGACCGGGGTTGACCGAGCGTCTCCCGAGGTCGCCTTGCCACGTAGTTGACGTGTTTGGACTTCTAGGAATGTCTAGATCAATTTGGAGGTTGTGGGCTCCGTGGGCCCGGGTTGACCGGAATGGGGTGTTTGACTGCTGGTTGACCGTGAGTCTTTCGGGGCGGTCCCACTGGTTAGAAGAGGTAGTTTTGACCTTAGAATCTTTAGTACGACGTACGTGCACGTTAAGTCGGGTTTTGGTAGGATTTGAGTTTAAGGTTCTCGTTTCGGTTCAATTACTAATTCAATCATCGTATCTATCGCTTTAGGTACGTTGACTCTGCTACGCAGCAGGCGGGACCCTTTTAGAGTTATGCAGCGTAGGACCAACGGTGAGCGGACATTGTTTTTCAACGAACTTTATTTTAAAGAATGAATTGAAATGCATATGAAATGGTTTTCCTCGATAATTGGAATTTAAATATTGTTTTAAATCTTGAATTTGGATTTTAATGGGATTTCTTGAATATAGATTATATTTGAGCCTATGCATGTTTTGGGTCCCGGGTTTTATGCGGACATGATGATTATATTTTCATATTTGTTTATTACGGGATCTTTGGCATATTATGAATTCATTGGATTATGTTTAATAATCGAGTTTTGTGGTGATTTGAGTATTGCGTGATATGTTTGGGATTTTAATATTATTTTGGTATCGGATCATGGATTTCTTGGGTTATGTGATATTGGGGTGTTATATGGTTTTCAAATTATGAATTTGAAGGATATTGGTAATAAGTAAGCTTTACGAAGGCTTTGGGTTCAGATCATATATTTTAAGAATGGTTATCTATATTTTAAATCTATTTGATAAATTGAGGTTTATGATTTTGTCGGGCTTGAACTTTATATAAATTGGTTATATGAATCTTGATATTTTTATATGATTCTAATGATGGGATCTTCTATTTACTTTAAATGTTTGAAACTTATGAATCTCATGGGTTATATTCCATACCTTTGGGAATATATATATATATATATTTATATATTCTATACTTAGTGGAACTACATTTTTATACCTTGGAAACTTTATTCTATACTTTAGCGAATTTATATTTTATATCTCTTGGGGAATTATATTATATACTTTTGAGAACTTATATTCTATATCCTTAGGAAAGTATATTCCATACTTTTGGGAAACCTATAAGTTATACTTTTGGGGATTTATAATTATACTATCGGAAACTTACATTTATACTACCGGAGCTTATATTTATTTGTTGAATTAACATTTGGGCGGTTAGTTTGATAAATGTTGGGTTTCGATTATATATTTGGGGTTATTTGACTTATAGTTTTTATATTATCTATTTATGAATTTATCAAGTAGTTTCTAATATTCGTAACTTATAAACATAAGGGGTTCTCAATATATATTTCCATAACTAATATTGTTATGTTAACTAAATATTTATGGTGTTGGATTTTACGTTTTGAGAATTATTACTTACTATTCGAATATGGAACTTTACTGTTATTTAACTTTTGGGGACTTGTATTATACGGATTAATTGGGTTACTTTTGATACTTAGAGTTTACGTCCGTTTGAGATTTATATTAGTGTCTTATGTTGCAAGTATGCTATTTTATCAAGTATGCTATTTTATCAATTTGTGAGTATATACTTTGGGTATTGATGTGTGTGTGTATATACATTTTCGGGTCTTTGACATATTGCAAGTATCTTGAGTTATATAATATTTTCGAGAATGAATATATGTATGTTTGGTTATGTGTGGGGTACGTGGGTGTGGTTATTGTGGAAAGTGAGAAGTGTTTGGTTATGTCGGTTTGAAGTGCTATAAGCACTACCCTATGTACCTCCCCCTGGTTACGGAACTTTGGAAAGTGGATACTTGTGGAAATGGATACTTGGATATGTCGGATACCCGGTGCACCCTTGATTGGGTGTGACTGTAGACCTTTAGCGGGGTAGTCTGCGCGCATAGGACTGTTCACAGGCGTACTAGTATTGAGGATTCTGCTGTACGTGCTGATAAGCTTAGTCCCAGTTGGACGGCTCGTTCCCTGGCCACATGGTTGTTGAGGACTCCTCTATGTGGTTCAGTCAAACAATCCCCTGTTGGGATTGTTTCCCTGGTACAAATATTGGTGTGAGAGTCTTACTATATGTATTTATTATTATTATTATTATTATTATTATTATTATTATTACAGTTCATCTTTCTTTTCTTTCGGTGAGGACACTTCCTCGCCTGCAGTGCCTACGGGCATGCGATTGGTTGAGTATGGGAAAGCAAAGGGGTAAAGTCTACTTAAGGTGTGCGTGCTTTGTCACTTTGATGTCGTTTTGGGTTTCTTGGTTTTATCTTGGTTATTGGAAGTTTAATGTCGTTTTGATATTGGGAATTTCTTTGATTTTCATACTTACGATTTTCAAGTGGTTTCTGTTTATAATTATATTGCGGAACAGTTTTGGGAGGTTATGCCTCGGGGAAAGGAAACGAAAAAGGTTTGAAAGTTAATTATTCTTTTATTTTATTAAAATATTGGTTTGGAAATCAACTACGTATACAAAGGTTTTGATCTACATGTTTTGTATCGTTTTTAAAATTTAAAAGGTGGGGTTAGTATGTTGTTTTAAGTATTGAAAACTTATTTTCGTCCACTCACACTTTTCTGTTTTGCGCCCCCAGGCTGTTGTGCCGCGAACCGAACTTTCAAGCCGAGCTCTTCTTCTCGCGAGCTTCGACCGAAGGGTAGGACTTCTATGTCCATTTCTCTTGAGGTTGAATCATTGTTTAAATTCAATTGCCCTTAGATATGCTCTGTTATCGCCCATTAGGGTTGGAATTGAATGCCGAAGGCCTATTTTGTATTCGTGGTTGTTTGCTGGCTCTTCGTTGTGTTTTCTGTGGTTGTTTTGGCAGGTTTTAAAATTGGGTAAAGTTCATTTTTCAGGGGAGACTCTGCCGAAATTTCGGCAGAAGTCTCAGCTCTTTTTCCTTTAACTCGGGAGTAGGAAGTGAAATTCTTAGTAAGTGGGCCCGGCATCTGTCGGATGCAGGAAAACCACAGGGTTCGGCACGGATTCCGAGGGAAATTCGGGTCGGGTCCTGTCAAAACGGGCCCTAATGTATTAGTCCTTTTTCTCGAATTTAATGTATTAATTTATGTGTGATATCAATGATATATCACTGACATAATTAAAAACCTTAAGTTTTCCTACATTTCCATTGCTATTATTGTTCTGGCTGTTCAGAAAGTGGAGCCATGTAAAAGCCTAAAAATAGATTATGAAATAATATCATCTAAATTTAATTTACAACATTATTTTTGTATGATTGTTTCACAGTTCAATGGTGCCATGTATTTTATGGTGTGTCTATGTGTTTTGTTTTATTTTTTTTTTATTCAAGTGATATTAGGAGAGGTGACTCGAATCTAGGGCATCGAATGCAAGAGTAAATACACTTGAACTATAATACTAGCCTGCATACACATTTTTAAGCTTGATTTTTTTTTTTGGGTAATTACAATGAGGTGTCCCCACATCCGAAGAGTGGGATTAATCCTCGCTCAGGGTTCGGCTTGTCTCTGACCACAAAGTGCTTCCAATGAGTTTCGAACCCCTGTCATTGAGGCACCGGATAGTTTGCCAATCGCACCACACATTGTGGTTTTTAAGCTTGAAATTTTACCAAGAAGTAACCGGTTTTGAAAGTCTGAAAAAAAAACGAACCGGTGATCTATGATGCGGCGCAGATCTATTGGCTAACATAAAATAAAAAATAAAAACAAAATGAAAATCATAAAATGCCTAAAACGGGTCAAAAGAATATTAAAAAAGAAAAAACTAGAAGAAAATGCACTAGGGATCCTTTCGCATTCTCAGACGCAATCGCCTCTGCGTCCGGCAAACGCAGTCTCTCTCTCTCTCTCTCTCTAGTTGTTGTTTGGCTTTAGGGTTTGAGAGCTTGAAACAATGGTGAGAGGATTACTGAAGCAGCTTACCTCTCGTTCTCTCTCTTTCGCCGGAAAATGGAAGCAGCAACAGCTCCGCCGCCTCAACATCCACGAATATCAGGTCTCTCTCTCTGCATATTTCGCTCACACTTACAATCAAATTCAAACTTTCATATGTAGCTGATCTGTTTCTCTTTTAATCCTCCAGAAACTCTGGAAAGTAAAGAACACAATTTTTCGTTTTATGATTTGTTTATATGTTTCATAGTTATTTTGTTGTCTTTGTTTAATTTAATACAGTTGTGTAAAGTTAATAGTAGTGATCAGTGAAAATTTTCATCCCTCAAAAATTGTCTGCCTGTGCAACAAAAAAAAAAAAGACTTCAAAATTTTGAAATATACATGTATAGAATATAATGTGTAAGTATATATGCCAAATGTCTGTTTTTTTTATTTATGAGAATGGTGTACATCTTCGAGTCACATTACATCATTCAAGTTGTTGGTTATAATTCTGTGCGAGAGTGAGAATATTGTTTGAATATTGTTTGAATTTTGAGGATGAATGCCTTTCACTTTGGCTAAAACCAGGGGGCTGATTTGATGAGCAAATATGGGGTTAATGTTCCGAAAGGTGTTGCCGTTGCTTCCGTTGATGAAGTCAAAAGGGCAATTCAGGATGTATTCCCCAAGGAAAGTGAGGTAATTATTGGAAATCATGGTCTTTTCATATTCAGGTTTATTTTGACAAGAAGACAAGCACTATTCTATGTGATCAAACTGAGAAAAAAGAAATATTCATAGGAATATTCGTTTTCTTTTCCAGGACAAAACTTTATGTCTGATTTAAGGATAATTTATCTTCATATTTCAATGGGTGAAAAAGTAAAAGTTGGAATACTGTTGTTATATCTTTTTTTTTTAGCAAACTAGCTTAGTGTTCGAAAAGGGGCAATGCTAACTTGGATTTTGGTGCAGTTGGTAGTTAAAAGCCAAGTTTTGGCTGGTGGAAGAGGCTTGGGAACCTTTAAAAATGGTCTTAAGGGTGGTGTTCACATTGTCCCGGCAGAACAAGTTGAAGATATCGCTGGTACTAAAAACCATCTTTGTCGATACGAGTGTAACGACCCTGACCTAAAAATAAAGGAAAATAAAATAAATTAATTGAGTTAATTAAATAAAGAATTAAAAAGGAATTAAAAGGAATTAAAAGGAATTAAATTAAAGAAATTGGAATTAAATAAGAATTTAATAATTAAAGCGCATTTTGGTCAACTTAATTTTCGAACGACAATTTGGCGAAACGAGTTGCGCCATTGCGTCCGACACATCAAGCGAGTTCGGGCACCTGCGGCACGATCAATTTGGTTTCCGAGCGTTAAAGTGGAAAATTTTAATAATTTAAAATTTGGATAAAAACAAAAGAAAAATTCTGATTGGCCCATCCCTTTCTCTCTCTCCGCGTCGTAGCCCCACCCACGCCCCCTCGTGACCTTTGTTCATCCGGCTGGTTTTTGACCAGCCACCTCCTCCGCCCCAGGCCACGGGGCCAGAACCAAAAGAACCGGGACAGAGTCCCGCACCTTCCCGCCCTTCCCCGACGAAGCCCGTCGCTCCTGTAGCCGGAAAACCCAAAAATCAGGCCGGTTTCATTGTGAACTTTTCGGCGTTCGCACGACCGCCTCCGGCCACCACCTCCGGCGTGTGAGGTATGATTTTGACTCCCCTCTTCCTCCTCTAGCTTCCTGCATAGTTGGTTTCAAGAGATTTGGCCGTTTTGGAACCCGATCTATAACCCTTGTTTTGACCGGAGTTTGCGTCGGCGTTTTGGCCGAAATCCGGCCGGTTCTTGGCTCACCTCGATGTTCTTATTCGAATGGCATAGGCACGTTGCCAGATTCGAAGCTTGGGTGTTGGCTGGAATCGCTCTACACACCCACCACGCGCTGCCGGAGCGTGTGGCGGCTGTGTGGTGGCGGTTCTTCATCCCAATGCAACCCTCGTGTCGTCGTGAACGCGTACGTATGTTCGGATTCCGATTCGGATGTCGTTTGGACCTCGAACCAATGTACGCCTATTATGCGTTGCTTGGGTTCGATGTGCTCGGACCATTGGATTGAATTCGAATTCACGTATGTTGTTCCCCGTATTTCTAGGAACGTATATGATTTGACGGATCATGATTCGGAGCCCCGGATGCTTCGAATCAATGAGTTGAAGTTAGAATTAAACCGTAATCGTCCGATCGTGAGCAATCCGACCGTCCGATCGTGACCAAACTTTCAGGGTGTGTTCCCTAAGCCGTAGTGAACATGTAGGAACTTTTGGATGTAAGTTTGGAGGTCATGGGACCCACGGGTCCGGTTTGCAGGTTTGACCAACTTTGACCAGGTTTGACCGAGGCTCTCCCGAGGTCGCCTTGCCACGTAATTGACGTTGTTGGACTTCTGGGAATGTCCGGATCGATTTGGAGGTCGTGGGCTCCGTGGGCCCGGGTTGACCGAAATGGGGTGTTTGACCGCCGATTGACCGTGAGTCTTCCGGGACGGTCCCACTGGTTAAAAGAAGTAGTTTGACCTTAGAATCTTTAGTACGACGTACGTGCACGTTAAGTCGGGTTTTGGTTGGATTTGAGTTTAAGGTTCTCGTTTCGGTTCAATTACTAATCCAATCCTCGTGTCTATCGTTTCAGGTACGTTGACTCTGCTACACAGCATGCGGGACCCTTTTAGGGTTATGCAGCATAGGACCAACGGTGAGTGGACATTGTTTTTCAACAATATTTTAAAGAATGAATTAAAATGCATATGAAATGGTTCTCTCAATTATTGGCAATTAAATATTGTTTTAAATCTTGGATTTGGATTTGAATGGAATTACTTTAACATAATTCATATTTGAGTTTATGCACGTTTTGGGCCCTGGGCTATTCGTGGGCCATGTTGGTTATATGTTAATATTGATCTAATGTTGGTCTTTATCATTTTATGAATTTATTGGATTAAGTTTGATAATTGAGAATTGTGGCTACCTTGAGTATTGGGTGATGTGGTCGGGATTATATTATTACTTTGACGATGAGTCATGGATTTCTTGGGTTATGTGACATTGGGGTGTTATATGGTTTTCAAATTATGAATTTGAAGGATATTGGTAATAATAAGTAAGCTTTACGAAGGCTTTGGGTTCGGATATTATATTTTAAGAATGGTTATCTATACTTTAAATCTATTTGATAAATTGAGGTTTATGACTTTGTCGGGCTTCGAAACTTTATATAAATTGGTTATATGAATCTTGATATTTTTATATGATTCTAATGATGGGATCTTCTATTTACTTTAAATTTTTGAAACTTATGAATCTCATGGGTAATATTCCATACCTTTGGGAATATATATATATTCTATACCTTGTGGAATTATATTTTTTATACCTTGGAAACTTTATTCTATACTTTAGCGAATTTATATTTTATATCTCTTGGGAAATTATATTATATACTTTTGAGAACTTATATTCTATATCCTTAGGAAAGTATATTCCATACTTTTGGGAAACCTATAAGTTATACTTTTGGGAATTTATATTTATACTATCTAAAACTTATATTTATACTACCGGAGCTTATATTTATTTGTTGAATTAACATTTGGGCGGTTAGTTTGATAAATGTTGGGTTTCGATTATATATTTGGGGTTATTTGACTTTATAGTTTTTATATTATCTATTTATGGATTTATCGAGTAGTTTCTAATATTTGGAATTTATAAATATAGGGGGTTCTCAATATATATTTCCATAACTAATATTGTTATGTTAACTAAATATTTCTGGTGTTGGATTTTACGTTTTGAGAATTATTAATTACTTTTCGAATATGGAACTTTATTGTTATTTAACTTTTGAGACTTGTATTGTGTGATTAATTGGGTTACTTTTGATACTTGGAATTTATGTCCGTTTGAGGATTATATTATTGTCTTATGTTGGAATTATGTTGTGTTATCAAATTATCGGGATATGAGTGGGTATTTGGATTTTGGTGGCTTTTGTGAGTATATACTTTGGGTATTGAGTTTTGGTGTGTATGTATGTGTATATATATATATATTCGGGTCTTTGGCATATTGCAAGTATCTTGAGTTATATAATATTTTCGAGAATGGATATATGTATGTTTGGTTATGTGTGGGGTACGTGGGTGTGGATATTGTGGAAAGTGAGTGGTCAATGGTTATGTCAGTTGAAGTGCTATAAGCACTACCCTATGTACCTCCCCCAGTTACAGAACTTTGGAAAATGGATACTTGGATATGTCGGATATCCGGTGCACCCTTGATTGGGTGTGACTGCAGACCCTTAGCGGGATAGTCTGCTCGCGTAGGACTGGTAACAGGCGTACTAGTATTGAGGATTCTGATATACGTGCTGATAAGTTTAGTCCCAGTTGGACGGCTCGTTCCCTGGCCACATGGTTGTTGAGGACTCCTCTACGTGGTTCAGTCAAACGATCCCCTGTTGGGATTGTTTCCCCGGTACAAATATTGGTGTGAGAGTCTTACTATATGTATTGATTATTGTTATTGTTATTATTATTATTATTATTATTATTATTATTATTATTATTACGCTTCTTTCTTCTTTTCTTCGGTGAGGATACTTCCTCGCTGCAGTTGCCTACGGGCATGCGATTGGTTGAGTGTGGGAAAGAAAGGGTTAAAGTTTATTAAAGTGTCAATATTATATTACCTTGTGGTGGTTTTGGATTTCTTGGATTTATCTTGGTCATTGGACATTTTACGTTGTTTTGTTATATGGAATCTTTATTATATTCTCATGCTTATGGTGTTCAAGTTGTTTCAATTTTCATTTTTCTATTTATATCGATATGGATTTCTTTTTGGGAGGTTATGCCTCGGGGAAAGGAAACGAAAAAGGTTTGGAATTTCTTTATTCTTTTATTATTTTGAAATATTGGTTTTGAACTGCATTGTTTTGCATCGTTTTTAAATGAAACAGTGGGGTTAGTACATTGTTTTAAGTATTGTAAAAACTTTGTTTTCGTCCACTCACAATTTTCTGTTTTGCGCCCTCAGGCTGTTGTGCCGCGAACCGAACTTTCAAGCCCAGCTTTCCTTATCGCGAGCTTCGATCGAAGGGTAGGACTTCTATGTCCATTTCTCTTGAGGTTGAATCATTGTTTAAATTCAATTGCCCTTAGATATGCTCTGTTATCTCCCATTAGGGTTGGAATTGAAGGCCGGAGGCCTATTTTGTATTCGTGGTTGTTTGCTGGCGCTTGGTTGTGTTTTCTGTGGTTGTTTTGGTAGGTTTTAAAGTTGGATAAAGTTCGTTTTTCAGGAGAGACTGTCGACATTTCAGCAGAAGTCTCAGCCCTTTTTCCTTTAACTCGGGAGTAGGAAGTGAAATTCTTCGTAAGTGGGCTCGGCATCTGTCGGATGCCGGAAAACCACAGGGTTCGGCACGGATTCGGAGGGAAATTCGGGTTGGGTTCTATCAACGAGTTCGTAGACATGCGACATGCTTAATTCCGAGTTGTAATGAGAGAGAGTCTAGAAAGGGAAAGGACAAAATGGTCATTTACAAAATTGAAAAAAGACAAAAATTTCTGGATTTTTATTTCTCCCTTGCGTCAGTCTCTCTCCTCGACTCTCGCTCTCCATATGGGTGCGACGGCTGCGAGCTCTAAGTAGAGGACCGGCGTCATCCGGCCATGTCAGGTCGTGGGACCGGTTGGAAAAGAACCGGGACTAGCTGGCGAACCTATCTGGGCTGAAGCCCATACACGACAACCGTGCACGGCGGCGTATCGAGCCTTTGAACCTCCGGTTGCTTCAGATGTTTTCGACGATTTTTCGGCCAATCCGACGGCCAAATCCGTAAATGAGGTGTGGTTTTTCATCCATTTCTCATGTTCTATCCGTTTATGTACATTATTTGGATCGATTTTGAGGTCTAAAGAATTGATTTCGATACCCTAGATTGGCCGGCGGTTGAAGTTATTTTCCAACCACTTTTTGGTCGAGGTCCAAGAGTTAAAAAGTTTCCCCTTATTAGTTTGAACATGTTGGTATAGGTATTCTGCGTTGTTGTGAGAATTTTCTATCGTCGGAAACCGCCCCGGATCACCGCCACTGCCAGCAGAGAGTGGCGGCGCGTGGGCCAGACACCCATAACCAATTTTGAACCTAGAATTGTTCTTTTGTCGTCTCGAGCATGACGGTATGCTCGGATAAGCTAAATTCCACCGTTTGAGTATTAAACCAAAAGTTACATGTAAGGTGTTTTCGAGGTTCGATACGTTCAAACCGTCAAATCGTAACGAAACTCTTGGGACATGTTATTGAGTTTATGTTGAACCTACAGGAACGTATGGATCACGAATCGAAGTCCCGAATACTCCGAATCAACAATTTTAAGGTTAGGCGAATTAGTCGCTGTCCGATCATGCGATCGACGTTAATCCAACCGCTTAATTGAGACCAAACTCTCGGGACTTGTTATGGAGACCTTGTTGGGCTTATGGAAACGTTCGGATGTCTAATAAGAGGTTGTGGTCCTCGCGCGCCCAATTAGTCAAATTCCATGATCAGGGTCAAACCGACTGTTGGATCGTGATAAGACTTCTAGAATTGGCTTAACTTATGATTATGGACCAATAAGAATTGTCAGATAATATATTTGAGGTCGTGGGCCCTACAAGCTCGGTTGACCTGGAATTGGTTTTCAAACACACCACAGGAGTACCCCCCCAATTGTCTTCAAAACAGTTACTCACTTATGATAACGCCCCACGAGTCTTGGGAACGCCCGAACCGTGTGGTGCCAGGATTTGCGTTTCAGGCTGACTTCGTGCCCCCCAATTCTGACCCAAAGGAGAATACAAAGAGAGCTTCGTAACCTTGGCATTCTGCTTGGAGAATTCAGTGCCTTCCATGTCTTTATCAACCATCATGATTCTCAATACGTCCTTCATGAACTAATTTCTTTTACTAGGGCTACGATGTAGCCTAGCTATGAATACTCAAATTCTTTGATATTGTTAATTTTATTTATCTATACATGTTGAGTGTTTGTTACCATTCTTAATGTTTTTAATTAATTGGCCACTAATTGCATAATTGGAAGAATTTGGTTGAAACCGGAAGGAGATTCCTAATAAAAAGTTTCTTGTAACAAGTACCATAAATTACATAGCCGACTCGGAAAATTAAGTTATGGTTTGTGTAGTCTTTAATGTTTTCCACAAATCTTAATGGGGTCTTAGCCATCTAAATCCATAACTAGGAATAGAGTGGGTTGACGGTACGGAACACAACTCGGAAGAGAGTATTGGTGAGGTAAGGGAAAACGATAATCAACATGATAGGTAATTAGGATTCACAAGCTAGAAGGATTTGGGTGGGATTAGCTAGGTGAAATCGGTGTCCTAGTGCTTCATTATCTTTGTTTTCATCTTTTACATTATTTACTTCATCTCAATTTATTTTACTTGCTTAATTACACTTTCGTCATCTTAATCCTCTTATCGTTTAAGTCAAATATAATTAGAAATCAATCACTCTAATATTAATTAGATTAACTTGATCCATGTCGGAACGATACTCTATTTACCACTATAAGTTGAGCGATATTGTCCACTTGCAGTTAATCACATCAAGGAAATCAAGCTTCTTTAGAAACAGAAACTACTTTCCTTTGGCCTGAAAGTTTCCAGATATACTTGAAGGGGATGTGTTATTGGGTGGGAATTGAGCAACAAAAGGAATTCATCAATGCCGATGAAACTTGATATCAAGAGCACGAAATGATTTTGGTGTTTGTGTTTGGACAAAATATGTGGATTTTTAGCTCACATCGAGCCCCGTAATGGGACTCGAGGGGTGCGATTGGGCATTGGCATTGTGGAAAAGTGATGAGCTTCTTGTGGTGGACTACCGTGGATGTACAACCTGCTATAACCTCCGTACCAAAAACCATACCTGTCTTCCTATTCAAAGTGTTCCATGGCGTACTAAGATTGTTGATTCCATTGATTTTCCATTTCCATATTCTGAAGAATATAAAGGACCTGTTGTTTACGTGAATAGTATAGTTTCTGTCTTGGGAGGGAACAAGCTTGAGAGCTGAGAAAATCTGGCAATAGAATTTCCTCATGTGTCATGGACAAGTGTTTGATACAACATTTTCTATTGATGCTGCAAAGATGAAGATTTTGGGAGGAAGTCAGGTTAAAGTTTGCAGAAATTAATGCAGAGAAAGTTGAAAAGAAGAAGATAATCGTTTTTTTCTGCATTAGGAATATTTGCCTCTTTCTTTTTGTGTTTTCTCATTCAACTCTAGAATTGTAAACCCAAACAAATATATGTATATATAAATCAGCCTATATTATTGTATGCTATACGAGGAAATCGGGTTCATGTTGCAATTTTAAAATTTCTGAATTACAATACCAATGTGTTGAGATGATTTTTCAGAGCTTATGAGCTGCAGAAGAACAAGATAAGCTAATAACTAATATTATTAGGATTATTAACAAATGTATTTTTCCTTTTCCAAGGACTCTGCAATCTTCTTGGAAATGCAATAAGCAGTGGATTGGATGGTAATCATGGGATTTACACCAATTGCAGTTGGAAGCAAACTCCCATCACAAACAAACAACCCTTTTGCCTCCCAGCTCTCACCATTCTCATCAACTCCTCCTTCCTCCTCACTTGTACTCATTCTGCAACTTCCCATCTGATGTGCAGAAGAGTATGTGGTCCAAAGCTCTTCCCTTGAGCTTGGCCCTGCAGCTGCAACCACACTGTCCAAAAACTCTTCCAAATCCTCATGTTTTGTCCCCTTGCATTTTATTCTCTGCCCATCATTTCTATATGTTCCCACTTCAACAGCTCCTGCAGCAATCAAGATTCTCAAAGCCTGCCTAAGCCCAACTTGAAGATTCTCTTTATCCAACTGGTCTAGTGTGTAGTGGATCCTACCCTCTCTCTTCACCACCCCTGAACCCTTATCTCTGACCAATGCAAACAGGTGAGCTGTTCTTGCATACTTCTCCATCCTGTCCTTCATGTCAAGCCTTGAAATCCATGGAGACAGTGTAGCAAATGAGGCAGGCCCTAGTGCAGGAGTTTCTATGATTGCCCGGACATTTGTGGTATCGGAAACCACCTTATAGAGTGAAGTGATGATCCCTCCCTCATAAGTTCTGCCTCTAAATTCTGATTCGTGTTCCGGAAAGTATCCCCAGGACAACAGAACAGGGTGAAGGTGGAGGTTCCTGCCGATATTTGGGTTCTTGAGTCCACTGGAGATCATCAGAGGAGGCGTCAAGAGAGATCCACATGCTGAAATTGTCACCTTGGCCTCAATTTGCAGCTTCTTTTTTATATTCTTGCTCAAAGATGTTGCTTCCACACCAAGGCATCTTTTTCTTGTACCTCCTCCTTGACTGTCATTCTCCAATATGAACTTCTCAGCTTTGCATCCAGTCAAAATCACTGCACCACATTTCACAGCATCAACTAGCCAAGTAGAATCAGTCCCTTGCTTTTCTCCAGTTGGACAGCCATAGTTGCAAAAACCACAGTAATGATCTCCCGGGGAATTCCTAGGAACCAAATCAACTTTCAGACCAAGATTCTCGCACCCTTTTCGCAGAATATGATTCTGAAAGTTTTCTCCGGTACAACTATCCGTGACACTAATCCTGTTACACACAACATCCATGGCAGATTTGTAATCAGAGCTTGCATAAAGTGGAACCTTATGATCCACAGACCACTCATGCAGAACCGTATCCGGTGTTCTGATCGATGCAGACCAGTTTATAGCAGAACCTCCTCCAACTGTTGAGCCAGCTAATATCATTATCATCCCATCAACTGATGACATAATTCCACCTGATTCATATAGTTCATTCATTGAGGGGCCTTCTAGAGAAGAGTAATCTTTAGGCACAAAATAGTTCCCTTTCTCGACAACCATCACTTTTTGGCCAGACTGTGCAAGAACTGCAGCTGCAACTCCTCCACCACAACCAGAGCCAACAATGACAACATCACATTTGATCTTGTGGATGTTGTGAGTCGTATCATCTGCGACCCGAAGGCCTCTCTTAGTGAGAGATTGAACAAGTGTAGAATCACTCTCATTCATGGTTTCTATGATTCCCTGTTCAAGAGGTCTCTCCTTTGGAGTTTTTATCAACTTTTTATTGGTGTTCAAATCGTATCCAACTGCTTTCCATGCTGGGTTTCTTGAATTTTCATCAAGCTGCAACCAACCAGACAAAGTGATATTAAACTTCAATTCCTATAATTGAAAAGATGAACACATATATATATTCTGCTATATATCTTTCTATCGGACATTTCTTGTAGGATTTTGTTATTTAGATCCACATTTTCCAGCAATTTTACATATAGCCTTTGTCAAATCATGTTTTGAGCAATTATAAACAGTTGAGATGCAGAATGAGTTTAGGTGCATCTACTCACCATGAAGAAAACATAATCTTATTTAAGGCTTACCATAAAAAAATTTATTATATTTCTAATATATAATGCATATAAAGTTAGGGCCTTAAATAAAGATATTATTGAAGACATCAAAGATGAATGCTACAAGATATTATAGATGGTCTCCTGATCACTTCAAACCGTCACACATTTTTGTCGCAAGAGAAACAGACATAAATATATAGTAAAATCCACACTTTGAGTTTAATTTTTTTTTTTAAACAGACCGAAATTCTCAGACCCTCTTGTCATAAATTATTAAATACAGCACTAATCTATCTCTTTGATTTTTCTTTCTAGTTTAAAGAGTTTTTTCTTCTTCTTTTATTTGGAAAGTGTCACGGAGGTCAGTAGGAGTTAAGAATATTTGTCCTTTTGCTTTGCCTTACCATTATCAAAGCAATGAGCCATGAGTGATGAAAGGAACAGATAACATAAATTATAATGAAAAAAGGCAAAAAGAAAGGAAAAGGGTCAACTGACAAGTCTGACTACACTTGCATTATGTAATAGTGGAGGAGAAAAACTAACTTCAGTATTCCCGTTTCATTGTCCCCAGCAGAGAGAGAGACAGAGAGAGCGGGCTAATGAAAGCGGGATAGGGAAGTATGACTCATTGTGGGGAGAGGGGGGGTTAAAATCAGAAGCAAGATTACCCTGGAGAAGAAGGTGTAGAAGCAGAAGATTTTGACCACCAAGAACATCAATCTGAGTGTGAGCACAAGCTTTTCCTTTGACCATTTCTTGAGGACTTCTTCTCTTTTCTCCAAAGACATTTCAGAGAAGCTGTGGATGAATGGCCATTTCCAACTAAGGCAACGATGCCCACAGAGCAATAATGTTCCTAATCTGAATGACAGAATCTTCAGAAATAGCCTCATTCCCTCCATAACTTCTGGTAGAGCCCTCTTCACCATCAATTCTGCTACCTGCTTGTTTACCAAATTGATCCAAAAAAGAAACAGAACAAGTTGAATATTTCATAAACTAAAAAAAGGGCATTGACTTGCAAACTCTCAAGTTCGAATCCTTGTGACACCTTAAGGGAGCGTGTGTCCTGTAGTTTAGACTATAGCTATAGCTGTACTCAAAAAAATTTAATTAAAAAAAACAAAAACAGAACAGAAGAGCTTTCCTATAAACTTCAATAGAAACCAACATGAAATTCACCTCATCTGGTATAGGAGGCTGAGACCCAGAAGCTCTGTAGATGGAATGAAGGGCTTGGTCATCTGGGCTTTCCTTCTTGTTGTTGTTTATGGTGTCTTCCAGTGACAAAGGAGGTAACAGAGCTTCACAGATGGCAGCCAGTGATTGGATTTGAGCTGGAGAGAAATCATGGCTGAATTTGCTTTCCCTCCTTCCTCCTCTCAACAGAGGATGGCAACTGCTCTCTCTTCCCTCCATCTCTCTCTCTGAGAAGATGCTTTGTTCTTGTAGGGGTGTGTCTTTGGCTTCATGTATGTTCTATAAAGAACAAGCATTGCCGTATTTATATAAAAACAGGAGAAGAGAGATGGTGTGCCGTGCGGAAACAAACAGATCACAATTGTCAATTTGTCATCGTCTAGAACAAATTAGAACGTTGAAATCAAACACTTCACTCATTTAATTATTTTAGGATTTGTATATAAACCAATTAGTTAGGTTGCACATAAATGGGCCTATAGTGAAGTAGAAAAGTTCAAATTATTAGATATAATATACTCATTTTGCGTAAATCTTTTAAACATCATTGTATTTATATATATATATATATATATATATATATATATATATATATATATTAATACAAGTCATAGTCTAAAACAAAACAAAAAAGAGAAAAAAATGTTTTTAAAGATTTCAAAGGATGGATAAATCAAAGATCAGATAACTGATACATGAGTTTTCAAGTTAACTTTTATTCATTAAAATAAAAAGTGGAGTACTCATATTTTGTCTAACAAGTGGCATTGAAAATGGAGATCATACCAGAAAAATAAGACCCTCTTCCCAGATTTTTTAAAAAATATAGAAAATATTATTACGTACATTCGTATTATTGTATAATTTCTCTTATTATAATAAAATTCTCAAATATATAACCTCAGTCTACTGTTAATAGTACTGTCCTATTATTTCGATTCAAAATAGTCTGTATACGGTGTAAAATAAGTATCAATATTATGTTGATAGGTAGGTGCCTTAAAAATCTAACATTAATATCTTTGCGTTTTAAGTGAGAAGACAAAGATGTTTAAAAATAAATAATAAAAACCTATTATGGTGATGCATACCCCCTACAGTGCTAAATTAAGATCTGTGAATAGTTGTTAGCCATTTCTGAGTGTAGCTACAGTTTCAACAACTACTGGTTTTGGTGAAGCACTTATTATGGCTCAATAGGGCCATGCATGCATAATATCCACCCATATCAAACATTTCTTTTATTAATTGCCTCCACATCTTTACTTTAGAAGGATTCAAATTCAACAACCACCACCAAGTCAACCTGCCCGAGCTTCAAAATTATTTCATGAATCATAACACACTGCTAATTCCAGCCTTTTCTTATATTTCCTCTTCAATATAGCAAAAACCCACTCCAAATTAGTATCCTGTTTAGCACCCAATATCCCATGTTGGAGAAATACTAGTTCATCTTGACATGGTATATAATTTTTCGGTCTTCTCTTACAAGCCGATTTTGTATGGATAAATTCTACAGGAAGATAAATGATCAGTATTACGTATAGAAAATACTTGGCTCTTTGCATATAATATGTGTGCAGTTCATAATTTTAATGAGTTACTTTAGCATATGTATTTGTAGACAAAGAAATTTTGGCAAATTAAATTCTTCCAAGTAAGAAAATAATTAAGGTTTGGTGGATTAAATTGTGGGCCCCATAATTCGCTCACGTGGCGTATGACTTATCAAAATTGGATTAGTTGTTAAAAGTGACAATTGTCGACATCCGACGGAGTACATCAAACGGTTCAAATTGGGGACAAAATTAAAGGAAAGAATCTTCTATGATTGACATTTATTTAAATCAAATATTAATCAAGTCCATTAATTTGGTTAAATTGCCAAATTATCGGAATTGATTTTAAATCAAATCAAAATCCCACAAATCAAGGTCCTAAAGAAGGAAAGCCATTTAAACCAAGAAGAGCCTATAAATAGGAGGCTTCAAGACACAGAAAGGAGGCTGAAAAACACACCAAGCACTTAGAAGAACCAAAAATTCTCTGCATTCTTCACATTATTTTGGAAGAGACACCAAGCACCACAAACACGTGCCGGTTCCTCCACCCTAGAAAAATCCAAATCACTAAACAAGCCTTGTGCTACTCGTTTGATCAAGATCAAGTCTCTACGACCCTTGTATCAAACACAAATTTTCCCTAAACACTTTGGAGATTGAATCAGAGGATTTCACACAGAGATTGTAACCCTAAATTTCATTAATACAAATACTATTTTGTACACGTGTTCTTGTCTCATTTGTCGCAGGATTTTCGTGTTTACAAATTTTGGCACGCCCGGTGGGACCTCTTTACCTTTCATCTCTTTCTCCAGTTCCAAACCCAATGAGTCCAGTAAAGATGATGGCTTCCAAGAAGGTTCATGCTATTATAGCCAGCAGAGGCAAGAGCATTAGCACCTCTACTGCAAGCAGAGACTTTGCCGATGTTGTTGCTCGAAGCAAGACGAATGCCTACCTTTCAACCCAACGCACTGCTTCTACTCCACTTATGTCCGAGTCGAAATGAGTCATTGAGAAACACAAGCCGGTCATCACCCTTGCTTCACTGGGGGGAAATAATGACATCTTTCAAATGAAGGACAACTGCTCATCAAGACTAGAAGAAGGCTTCGACTTACGGAAGGGGCCATACTCCGTACCAAAGTCCATTGACCCAAAGAAAGAGGTTTCAAAAACGCACTCGAGTCCTCTGACTCTTCTTGTTCAACGGCCATGCAGGTTATGATGGTAGGAGTTACCTCAGCTGATGAACAACTAGCTCAAATGGCGCAAGCAATCGAAAATCTAATGAAGACCATCGAAGAGAATGACATGCATATTGCATTGCTTGGGAGCAAGTTAAAAGCGAAGCATGGTGAAGAGTCAAATAAAAGCTTGCCTCATCCTGAGAAGAAGGTATGTCAAGAGTTCACCTCTGACCAAAGGAGCAGTCCAAGTCTGATTCCATTTCGGCGACGTCCTTGTCCGTCCAACAACTCCAAGACATGATTGCCAACATCATCAGGGCTCAATATGGCGGTCATTCTAAGGATACACTGATCTATTCGAAGCCTTACACAAAAAGGTTAGACAACCCTCAAATTCCCACAGGGTATCAACCTCCGAAGTTCATCCGGTTTGATGCAAAAGGTAACCCGAAACAACATGTTGCCCACTTCATTGAGACGTGCAACAATGCTGGCACTGATGATGATTACCTCATGAAGCAATTTGTCCGCTTACTCCGAGGCACTGCATTCAATTGGTACACCGACTTGGAGCCCGAGTCAATTGACAGCTGGGAACATATGGAGAGAGAATTCCTCAATCATTTCTATAGCACTCGTCGCTCAATTAGAATGCTAGAGCTCACTAGCACAAAGCAACGAAGAGACGAACTCGTCGTTGACTACATTAATCATTTGCTTTCATTAAGCCTCGACTGCAAAGATTGAGTTTCAGAGTTATCGGCGGTGGATATGTGCATTCAAGGTATGCATTGGGGTCTACTTTACATTCTTCAAGGGATCAAACCACATAGCTTTGAAGAATTAGCAACTCGAGCGCATGACATAGCTAAGCATCGCTAATCACGATGGGATAAAGGAAATGGTGAGCGATCATCAAAATGACAAGTCGTCGAGAAATGAGGAGGACTCTTTGAAGACACGCATTATGGAGTTAATGACGATCAGTGCCGCTCCCATGAATGTCTCAACTCGAGGCACAAAATATGGGAGGAAGGCCGCGTCGACTCAAGGTCAAGAAACACGACGACACACCTTAAAAAAGATGGAGGAGAAGTATCCTTTTCAAGACTCCGACGTAGCAGGCATGCTGGAAAACTTACTCCAAAAGAATGTGATTAAGTTACCCGAGTACAAATGGCCTAAAGAGATGAATCATATTAACCACCCAAAATACTGCATGTATCATTGTGTCATCAGTCACCCGGTGGAAAAGTGCTTCGTGTTGAAATATCTCATCATGAAGCTGGCATAACAAGGAAGAATCGAATTGGATCTTGACGAGGTGGTAGAGTCGAACAATGCGACAATCTCGTTTGTATCCTTTGATTCGGCACCTTTGCCTTCACTTCAACCACTGGGGCATTCTCCGAGACCCATCAACTCAAGTCATATAGGTGTGTTGGGGTGTTAAGTCAAATTAGTGACGATTCATTCGATGACGACAATGAAGGATGGGCATTGGTCACTAGGAAGAAGTTATCAAAAATATGTCCAAACAAAAGAAGTTCTCCTCAACCACCTCAAAGGTATAGAGGAAATAAATCGTCAAATATGAATAAAGTGGTTCCAAAAGATGTACTCTTGAAACAAAGGTCGCCTAGCCCCGTCATGCTATATGAATTCTTCCCCAAAGGATTCTTCAGAATAATTTGTCGAGCACCTCTCGCGGTGAGACTCATAAGGAGGACACTTCGCACTTCGTTTGACATAAATTCAACAAAACGCTCATTCGCTTGCACGAGCAGAAACTGCACAAGGTACCAAAATGCTTCATCGCCTGCATAAGGCACCAAAACGCTCCATCACCGCACGAGCCGAAATCGCACAAGGCACCAAAACGCTCCATCGCCGCACGAGCTGAAATCGCACAAGGCACCAAACTCTCCTTCGCCGCAAGAGCGTAAACCGCTTAAGGCACCAAAACGCTCATTTGCTTGCATGAGCGGAAATTGCATAAGGAACCAAATGCTCATTTGCCTGCATGAGCGGAAACTTCACAAGGCACCAAACGCTCATTCGCCCGCACTAGCCGAAGCGCATAAGGCACTAAAACGCTGCATCGCTCGCACGAGCCGAAATCGCACAAGGCATCAAAACGCTCATTTGCCTGCATGAGCTGAAAATGCACAAGGCACCAAACGCTCTTTCGCTTGCACGAGGTAAAATTGCAAATTGCAAAAAAAAAAAAAAAAAAAAAAAAAGAACTACGTAATGACTTGATCTCTTCTTTCCTAGAAGGGTACGTATGCAGCTCATAAAACCACTTTGAGTTCAGTCACATGTCAAAAAATAAATTTGGAGTTTCTCATCAGTTTGGCACCATTCGACTCCCAATTCACTCTGTCAAGGCTACGTCAACATCATTTACTCCCAATCTATAGTTGTTGTGTTCACACCATTTACTGCCTTTGTCGTCGTCAAATGAACATCTCGAATCCTTTTGTGCAATTTGTAATTGACCTTGACATGTCCCTCCAAAAGCTCCACTACATAAAGCCTAAGTGCTTGAGTGGGCTATCACCAAGTTGGAGAGATGGATCAAACCCAGGTGGTATAGCACATCTACGTTCTTCGCTCGGCCTCCACTCTGTAAAGCCTAAGTGCTTGAGCGAGTTATCACCAAGTCGGAGAGATGGATCAAACCCAAATGGTATAGGACATCCACTTTCTTCGCTCATCCTCCACCACGTAAAGTCTAAGCACTTGAGCGGGTTATCACCAAATCGGAGAAATTGATCAAACCCAAGCGGTATAAGACGTCCACGTTCTTCGCTCGTCCTTCACCAAGTAAAGCCTAAGCGCTTGAGCGGGTTATCACCAAATCGGAGAGATGGATCAAACCCAAGCGGTATAGGACGTCCACGTTCTTCGGTTATCACCAAATCGGAGAGATGGAAGCAGTATAGGACGTCCACGTTCTTCGCTCGTCCTTCACCACGTAAAACCTAAGCGCTTGAGAGGGTTATCACCAAATTGGAGAGATGGATCAAACCCAACCGGTATAGGACGTCCACGTTCTTCACTCGTCCTCCACTACGTAAAGCCTAAGCGCTTTAGCAGGTTATCACCAAATCGGAGAGATTGATCAAACCCAACCGGTATAGGACGTCCACGTTCTTCGCTCGTCCTCCACTACGTAAAGCCTAAGCGCTTTAGCAGGTTATCACCAAATCGGAGAGATTGATCAAACCTAATCGGTATACGACGTCTACGTTCTTCGCTCGATTTCAAATTACCTATTTATAAAAATAAAATAAAATTTTTTAAAACAAAAAAGGAAGACAGAAACAGACGCGGAGAGAATGATCAAACCCAAAATGTGTGAACTGCAATGAACTACAACAAGAAGCAAGCACAGAGACGCTGCACCCTTCCAACGCCGACATCCTTTCTCCGTTGGCAGACCGCAAACTGCAAACAGGAGCATTCATGTCATAAGTGTATATAATATATATATATATATATATATATATATATATATATATATATATATATATGAAGCCACCTGGGAGGAAAAGACATGTTGATCAATTTGATAAAGACATGTTAATCAATTTGATAAAGACATGCTGATCATTAAAGACTGAAGATAAAGACATGTTGCCGATTTGATTTTAGAATCTCAACTGGAGAAGCTACCTGGGAGGAAAAGAGAAGGAGTTTCTACCGACAAGAAGAGTTTTTCTGGGAGATACAGATGTCTTTGGTTGCTACGAATTCAAAGGTGCAGACTTCAAATTTGTGGACCTGGTTTTGTTAACTTTTTTTTGTACTGGTTTTGTTAACTTTTTTACCACATATTTATTTAACTCTTTATTTGGAATTTTGACGCTAATTTATGTATTGGATACCATTGATAATGGGAAAGCAAAGATTCAGGACAAGGAGGTCATTCCTCCGGATCAGTAGAGGCCCATATTTGCTGCTGGGAAGCGGTGGAGGATGGAAGGACTCTTGCAGATTACAACATTCGAAGGAGTCTACCCTACACCTTGTCGTCCGTCTCCGTGGCGGTTTCTGAATTTTGAATGCTCCTTGTGGTTCCATCCTTTTCTCGATCAGTGAACAATGGCTACTTATCCTCTCAACCACAAAATATTTAAGAAGAGAATATCAAATGCTCCATCCCACAGTCCCACTCCTATATTCCGAAAATAACAATAACATCATAAATATTTGGCTAATTTACAAATATGCCCTGTGCTTTCAAACGAGTCTCGATTACAACCTGTACTTTGAAGTGGCTCAATATACCACCCATACTTTCATTAAGTTTCTCACGTTAGTTATTCCGTCAGAATTATATTAAATACAAGGCCAAAATAATATTTTTGTAATTTTTTTAAAAACTCGGTTTCTCTCTCTCTCTCTCTCTCTCTCTCTCTCTCTCTCTCTCTCTTATCAGCTCAATCCCCTCCCAAAATTATGGCCTTTTATTTCATTGGATAAGGTTGGTTTCATTTGAAAAACAAGGGACCCGATTTTGTTCGAGTGGGTGGGCGGGTGTTAGGCTGATGCAGGTAAGAGAGAAGGGGAGGGGTTGGGTTGGGGGTTTGTGGAGTGCAGGTTTGTTGGGGCTGGGAAGGATCTGCAGGGAATGTCCAGTCCTGGATAGAGCACAGGTCAATAGCTCCGGTGTCTGCTGGAAGTTAGGATCAACGGGCATAGTGGGCATCATGGTATGGCTCATCTTGAACCTCCAACAAAAGGCGCTCGGCAAGTTAGGTGCACGCTCGGGAACTCGGTAATTTTCTAGCTCGGTGGGGGATCCTATCCCTGGAATCGGGACGACTGTCTAGTCCCTCTACGAGTGCCACCACGTTTAGGGCCCATGATTCAATGACAAGAAACAGAAATTCATTAAAACTAGGATACACATAGAGTGCGGAGTCTACAGGAAGTTAAACCTAATGCTCTGATACCAAGTTGACAGGACCCAACCCAATTTCCACTTTGGAATCCAAGCCGGACCCTGTGCGTGTCCGACACCTGGCGGGTGCTGGACACAATTGACCTAATTGCCCACCTAGTCAAAATTCAAAGAATTTCAAATTTCGACTTCTGCCAAAAATTCGGCAGAGTCTCCCCTGCAAATTGATCAAACCCCAAAGTTTCACCTGTTAAAGAAGCATATAAAAATTCAACCCAACTGCCAGCATGCTTTTATACACATTCCAACAGTTACATACAAGTTCTAGGGCAATATCAGAGCGTCTAGATAGAAATAAGGTGCAAGTATAATTTATTTATACAAGATGTGGCGGAAGGTGGACTCGGCCCGGTGGTGGCGCACTGAAGCACGACTACTACCTGGGGTTGCAAAACATTTAAAACTGTGAGTGGACCAAAAATAAAGTTTTTGGAAAGTACATATGAACGTACTAACCCCACTGTAAAAACAATTATGAAAACTAAATCAATTTATGTATTTATACTCGTACTGAAATCACACATTCATATCTATATTCATATAGCCATTCACACTCTTAATCAAACATTAGTTCATTGAAAACCTTGAAAACGACTTTAGCCTACCACCTAGGTGTACCCATTTTAATTCCGTCAATTCCTTATTTCTGTTTTAACCCACATAATTCGTCAATTCCTCGTGTCACCATTGGTGACACGTCCTCGCACTCTCGGTGACACAAAATCGGCCCGAACCGCATTCCTCGCTCCGCACGGTCCGGGTACCGTAGGACTCGTGGGGCAAGGTCTAGCATGCTGACCTAACCGAAGGCAACTAATATATCGAAGGCAATCAATAAATCCGAAGGCAACATATAAATTGAAGGCAACCTTTATTATGCTCGGGTACCTATGGTGGTTTCTAAGAAAATATAATTTCTGAAAAGTTAATGATAAGTAAAGTAAATTCTTATTTATGTTTCCTTGAACTCTGCTGCCATTTAATATGTTAAATCCTTAAAATTCTGATTTTTAATACTCTTTAAGCACTCTCAACTCGGCAGCATATAAATAACTATTTAAACTCAGCAAAATCATGCTGGGAAAACATTAATCATAAAATACTTATTCAAGATCAAATAATGGAATTTAATTGCAAAAATCATTCAAAAAACAAAAAATCCACTCACTACTGGTCCGTGCTAGCTGGACCTTTCGAAGGTCCCTCTAGTGGGTCAACTGGTGCCCGGGTGCCTGATTCAATCATCATAATATTTTATTAATAAATTGCTCAATATAATATTTAATTAAAAAATCTCTAACCCCCGGCTCCTAGAAGTGCGTGCATCAAAATTAAGATGATTACTATGCTGGTCTTTTCTGGTCCGGTCTGGTGGGTTATGGTGGTCTGTGGTGGCTGATTGCAGAGGATGGAGGGAGTGGCTAGAAAAAAAAACGAAGGGGGGAGGGGTATCGTGCGAGGGAGAGAGGGGAGAAGAGAGAGAAGGTCAAATTTTTAAAATCTGACCTTGGCTAATTACGATTTTGCCCCTCGCAATATTTTTATCGTAAAATCTTCAATATAACTCGGAATTGAGCCCACAATATGCCCACGACCTCGTATCGACGAACCCGACGTAAAGGTGTGGCTCCCTTCCCCAATTTCCTTCCCGAATAATTAAAAATTAATTTTAAACTCAATAAATTATTCTAAGGATAAAATTGTATTTTTCTTTAATAAATTAATAATTAAATATTAATTAGGGTTTGGGTTATTACAAACAGAGTTTTTAAAAAATTTAATAAAACTACTATTTTGCCCTTGTATTTAACAGAAATCTGACGGAATGACTAACGTGAGACACTTAATGAAAGTATGGGTGGTATATTGAGCCGCTTCAAAGTACAGATGGTAATATGAGACTCGTTTGAAAGCACAGGGGGTATATGTATAAATAAACCTAAATATTTAGGAATGGATATGATGACACCAAATGACGTTGGCACTAACATGTGATATTACCAATTCACATATTTTAGTATAAGCGGGCTTGTGTTTTGGGAATTGTTTTGCAACAGTGAAGGGCTCTGTAGAATGCTTAACGTGGGCTTTTGACATGGTAGGGATGCACGTGGGTAGAAGATAGCTGTAAATATAATATTTATAATTGTTCAATGGGTGGTCTGCATCACAAGAACTTGGGTTGGGCCTTATTTAAAATATGATAATATGCAAAACAACATACAATTATTTTTTAATAATAAATTTGAGGAGGGGGCCAGGACCACCCTGGTCTTATGCTGCCTCAGCCCCGGGGATCGGTCCCGTATCGGTTCTTGTCTTGGAAAAATCAGTTTAAATCAAATATAACTGGTTATGTTAAGTTTACTTATTCATTTATATTCAAAATTATTAATAAGCCTAATTAATATTCAAATCCCATTAATAACTCCAAGTAATATCTATATATTTTAGCCAAATTAATACCCAAATAACTTAGTTCCAATTTATACCCAATTAAATAACAACTATCCCAACTTCTTTTTCTTTTCAGTGAACTATAATCGTTCTTGTTGCGCTTATGTCTTTCTCTCTTTTCCACCTTTTTCTTTCCATTTCCCTTCGTCTTTATCTCTTCACCTCTTTATCTATTCTACCTCTTTTGCTCTTCTTTTATCTCTTCTATCTCTTCCTATTTTTCTCTTATTCATCTCTTCATGTTTTTATCATTCCAAACCGGAATTTGGCCAAACCAAACCAAAATCGCATAGGTCTGGTTTTGTTCAGTTATTCTAACACTTTCTATGTAAGTCAAATCGAACTGGTTCTTCTATAAGTTTTGGTTTGATGAGTTTGAATTCGAGAGAAAAACCAAACCGAACCAGACTATGCGCACCCACCCCTAATTTATATAGGGGATATTTACAAAACCACCCAATATCATTCAAGATGTGGTTCGAGGATTGTGATGTCACTGCTATATTCAAATCAATAAAACATAATTTTCTATTAAAAAAATGACATCACTGAGAGGTATGGCGTGGCCATTAATATCCTCCATTCAATAATACTCCCCTTCGTGATCATCCACCACAAAATTTTGATCTCCATTGATTTCGGACTCGTGCAAAACGTCATTGATGAAATTGTCCAAGTCCCTTAGAAAACTGCTAGACGAGATGTTATCAATGACTCTTTGATCTGCAATATTGACCCTTTCATCACCATCATGTAGATGATGATGCGATGGGACCATGGCAGCTGCCTTTGTGCAATTTAATGTTATACTTTGAATCACCTGAACCTGATCATCTTTACCTTCATCAGAGCCAACATTTTCAGAATTAATCTTGATGCAACGTGGTCTGGCCTCTGGAACTCTCTTGCTGAAATTAATATTCCAGAAGTTCTTGATTTCATTGTCTGTCCGACCTGGTAATCTTCCAGCGATGAGGGACCACCTAATCATCACCTAATTAATTAGTATTCAACTTGAAAATATATTTAATATGCATCTTTGGGTTATTAGATATATTAATAGGTTGAAATAAGACTATATAAGTTCGATCTCTCTCTCTTTCCATACGTACATTAGAGTAGTTTAGAATATCGTTCTGTTAAAGAAAGAAAAAAATAGTAAATTTAGCTTTTCCTCTTGAAATTAATTTTTCCTTACATCCAGCCCATCATCTTATTTTTCTATAAATAAAACCCAATTTTTTAGTTAAAAGCCCATGACTAGGATACAACTAAGCAACTTACCTAATTAAGCTCAAATTTTGATTTATTGCACCTTTTGGATTCCAATAGTACCCATAATTACCATTTACGTTGAATTTAGAAACATTTCTCTCCATGAAATCTGGTTGTAATTGATGTAGGTATTAATTTGGAAAGTTTTTTAATTTTAATATTAAATTTCATATTTAAAGTGTCAATAGATGGATTTAATGAAAACAATATGTTTGTTATTTTCCTTTTAAGAATTTTACGTGATTTAAGAAAATAATCTACTTACATTTTATGAATAATAGTCGTGAACATACTAATGGTTTTCATTTTTATTTTTCCGAACATACTAATACCGTGAGCATATCTTGTTGTCTTGAAAATATAATATACCTATTATTTATTTTTTTATGAACAAAAATTACCTTATTATCTTATGTATAAAAGAATATACCTATTATTTAATGTACCTAGGATGTTTTTGTGAATAACGTACCTATTATCTTTTATGGATAATATACCTATTAATTTTATCTATAAAATAATAGGTATACTATTTTATTATTGTACCTTTAAAAAAGTAATGTACCTATTATGTGATTGATTTAAATAGAAAATTTATTTATTTTCCTTTTCTTTTATGAAGGATAATATACCTATTAATTTTTCAATGTACCTATTATTTTTATGAATAATCATATACCTATTATCTTTTATGGACAATAATTTACCTATTATCTTTTATCATTAATAATTTATCTATTATCTTCTCCTATGAGTAATGAAATGTTAACGTACTTATTTTTTATCTATTATGATATATTATACATATATATATATATAATTGAAGGATATTAGGTAAATATATATAATTGGTAGGTATATAAAAAAAAATCATATATCCGAGCTATAGGAGGTTAGGAGGGAGTATTTGAACTAATTTGATTATAGTCCATTATTACATGAGTGCAAATATAAATGTGCAGTAGAGGTATTATTTAGTTGCATTAAATTAGGGGCTGAAAAATAGTCAACCACCAAATAAAGATCTAATGACATGATTTGTAAATAACTCAACTTACATGGACACATTGTCATCCAATTTTAAAAATGGGTTTTACTTAAACATTGTATTATTGGTAGATGATCGTCTATGATTTTTGAGTTATAAGGATCTATCTTAGTATGACCCTAAAAAAACTATATATGTCAATATGTCATACCTGTTTCCAAGAAGCTTGTGCATTCTGATAATAAGGTCTTCTTCTTCTGGAGAAATGTTGCCTCTCTTAACATCAGGCCTAAGATAATTCAACCATCGCAGTCTGCAACTTTTGCCACTCCGGTTCAACCCTACAAGTATATATAGTTAATTACATGTATGTATACTATCTCGAAGAGATGTTATGAAGCTAAATTCTTTTATATAAATAAAATAAAACCAAAATGGTCAATCGAAATGTCTGAATATGTATATTACCAACCAGTTTTCTTAGCAACATGGCTCCATTTTCCTTCTCCATGTGTTTTGATGTAGTCTGCAAGGACTTTATCTTCCTTAGGACACCATGCTCCTCTGTTCACCACATCTTTATCACCGGATAGTTTTCTCCCCATATATATATCCTCTCTCTCTCTCTCTCTCTCTCTCTCTCTCTCTCTCTCTCTCTCTCTCTCTCTCTCTCTCTCTCTCACACACACACACAGGAGTACACTTTTCTGTGTGGAGAATATATCTATGCATATTGGGTATATATGGTGTGTGTGCCTGAGTAACAAAGGTCTCACTTTTGAATCGAAGGCCCAAGAAACTAATATTCTTTTGGAGTTGAGATTAATTCTTAAGATTTAACCGCACTACTGTCCCTTTATTGGAGAAATTATGGAATGATACTGTATTATGCTCACTTGGTATAGTTTGTACACATTTTATATGGATGAACAATATGGTTTATATTTCTCTCCTTTTAAGGAATAATATCAATAAAATATCACTTATATTATAACACGTAGATAAATTATATCACGTGATCGTACTACACTCCCCATTGTTAGAAAAATTAATTAACCATGAACTCAACCTGACATAAGTACCCATTAATATTTTAAGATTTAACTTGGTCTTGCTAGGTATTTGCATGCCGATGAGAGAGAAAAACCCTAGCCTTAAATGAATGAGCAGAAATTAAATGTCTGCAACGGACGTACTTTTCCTTCCATGTATGGAATGCTTACCAGTTCTGTAAAAACTTCATTGAAAACATTCTCTATTAGTAACATTAAAGAAAATGGTTGATGTCTTAGATTTTCAATAGAAGAGCTGAAAACTAAAAACTAAAATTGAACTGTAACCGGGAATAGCTAGCTATACATAATCATAAGAAAGTGTTTGACAAAAAAAACAAAGAAAAATGCAAATTTGTACAATAGGAACAAAAAGCAAGATAGCTCAGTATTGTAAGCCTTGTAAAAAGCAAAAATGCCATATCAGTCTCATGACAGTTGCAGTGGCAGCATCTTTTACACTACCATGTATCAGTCTCATGAGCTGTACTGATTTCAGAGCAGTATGGATGGTAATTAATTATTATTCCTGAATCGTGATGAGATTAGAATACTCCTAACAAGTATACACTGAAGTGTCACTATACCAGGTGTTACGTCCCTTTCTCTTAAAAGAAATGTGAATGCATGTGCAAAGAGCAAGCGATTTGGACCACCCACCCACATGTTTATGGACAAACAGAACCACTTGTTTATAAGTTATTTCGTCATCTAAAATGAGCAAAAATAAAACGTATTAAAATTGAAATGAAAATATGAATACTCAAATGACTAAACAATTTCCGACTTGAACTGATTATTTGCATGGATAATTTCTTCAAAGAGAAGCTAAAAACTGGGCGCGTTCGTTTACGTACGTTTTTAAGAGTCCGTTTTCATTTTCTGTTTCCGGTTTTCAATGAATACATGTTCGGCTACAATACAGGGCAGTTTTTCTTGAGAGAATGAATCCAGAACCGTGCACAAATTTTGAAAACAACATATTGTCGTTCTCAGTGTTTTCAGAAAACGTATCCAAAACACGGGATTCAGCTTTTTAACGCTTGGCCTCCCTGCCCCTGCTGAGTGATGCTTCCTGCAGTACTTGTGCTTTTGGTTACTTTTTTTTTTTTGTGCCAGTGTTCGTGTTTCTTGTTTGTCTGCTTTTGCTCCCCTGTGTTAGGGGTGCTGGTCTGCGTTGGGCTGTTTTATGAAATTCAGTTTCGACCCCAAAAAAAAAAAAAAAAAAAAAAAACTTTTTAACGCTTCGTGGTCTCTCCTCCCAAGCTGAACGTGTTAAAGAGAGGAAAATGAAGGATGTGGTAAAGATGTGGTGTAGTTTTCAGATGAGAGACATGAGAGAATTCTAGAGAAGAGAGGGAGAAGTGTATAAATAATATTTTAATGGTTTTGTTAACTTTTTTGACCACTTATTTATTTAACTCTTTATTTGGAATTTTGATGCTAATTTATGTATTGGATACCATTGATAATGTGAAAGCAAAGATTCAGGATAAGGAGGGCATCCCTCCAGACCAGCAGAGGCCCATATTTGCTGCTGGGAAGCAGCTGGAGGATGGAAGGACTCTTGCAGATTACAACATTCAGGAATCTACCCTTCACCTTGTCGTCCGTCTCCGTGGCGGTTTCTGAATTTTGAATGATCCTTGTGGTTCCATCCTTTTCTGATCTGTGAACATTGGCTACTTATCCTCTCAACCACAAAATATTTAAGAAGAGAATATCAAATGATCCATCCCACAGTCCCACTCCTATTTATATTCCGAAAATAACATTAACATCATAAATATTTAGGAATGGATACACGTGTTATGATGACACCAAGTGACGTTCGCACTAATATGTGATATTACCAATTCACATATATTAGTACAAATTAATTAATGTTATAACACTTAAATTAGTAACATTACGTCGCAGTGTGAGTATCCCACCAAGATTTTTTTCATTTTTGTCTTGTTAATTAGTTAATGAATAATGCTTTTTTTTTTATGTGCTTTGTTTTGCCGTTCGTTCCTTATTCGGAATATATCTCCATCGTTCTTTTTAATCCTGTGTTTGGATTGTTTGTTGGGAGTTGAAGATCTCTTTGCCTTTCTTGGAAGTTTAACCTACATTAATTGTGTGAGTGATCTGCACCAATTTAGAGCATCCACAATAATGCTCTCTATTTCTTAGCTAAAATTTAGCTAAAAATACAAAAAAGCTATTTTAGGAGCTCTCTAAAAATTTCAACTCCAACCATACTCCATAATTTGGAGAGTCATAAATGCTTTAACTTTTTTAATTGGTCCATTTCTATTAAAAATATTTAGTATTAATTAAAGATTTGAAATACTCATTAAATAAAGCGCATTAAATTATAGGGAGCCACTAGAGTTCTTTCTCTCTCCTCGGTTTAGGAGCTCAGAGTCTCCTATTTTAGGAGGTGGATAGAGAGCATGGTTGAAGTTGCATTTTCCAATTCCTCCCTAAAATTTATCTAAGGAGGTGATTTAGAGAGCCTATTGTAGATGCTCTTAGTGTGATAGATTTTGCACCTTGGTTGAGAGAGAAACAAATGCGTGCATATTGTCGTTGGTTTGCTTTCATTTTCTTAAATATCATCGCCTTCCTCATCGAAGATCATCTTATCATCGCTCAGATCCTGCAAGCCCAACGGAGCAAACCTTTTGAGCCCATCTACAAATTCAACCCATTAAAGAGCACTCATTAAAATGGGAAAGTTTTTTATATTCGTTTTTAAAATGGAAAACTTTAAATGATAAATAAGAACATAAATTAAAAATACAATATAATCGAAAAGGGTGCTGTTAAACGAACTGTACACTCTACTACCAAACTATTTATTGAATTACTAATTTACCCTAATATAAAATGACAAAAATGATATATTGAATATTGAAACAAAAGTAATTTTAATAAGTGCACTCTACTCAACGTATTGAATCCTAATCAAATTAGAATTTCATAATTTGATTCCAAACAAATACAAATAAGAATTAGCTATTCCTCCTGAACTTAGAGAATATAGAATTAGCTATTCCTCCTGAAATTTGCAGATTGAAATTGTTGAGCTTCAGATGCCCAAGCAGAGCAGGAATTTGGCCAGAAAGTTGGTTTTCTGAAAGGTCCAGTTCAGTAAGGACTGGTAGAAGACCAAGTTTCTCTGGAATTGGCCCAGAGAGTTGATCGACTGAAATTAAGAGTGTTGAGTGATTTCCATGATATAATATCTGATGGAAGGAAGCCAGTAAGCTGATTATGGTCAAGAGAAGGAGTTGTGAATAATATTATATCATTTCGATTTAATGCAATAAAATTTATGGCCCTCTCAGCAGTGGAAGGGAGTTGGCAACTACTCATCCATTAAGGTTCACCCTTTTCTTCTTACCTCTCTCTTTCTTAATAATTTGAATGTATTGGTCGGTTTTTTGTGATGCTTGTGAGATTGCAGCTCGGAACCAAATATTTGGGCCATAAATTTTATTGCATTAAATCAAAATGATATAATATCTGTTGAGTATATGAATAATTTACCCCCAAGGCGTTAGAGCAACTCCACCCATTATCTTGTTGCCATGGCAAGGGGGGGAAAGCTATGAGGGCTACTATTCACATGAATAGTGACTGCCCTTGCAAATAGTAATGTGCATTTCCACTCGTTGCCATGGCAGAGGGCAACTACTATTCGTTTTTTTGTTTTTTTTTTGTAACCTAAACAATTAATTTGGATAATATTTTCGGATAAGATTTTTGGGTTCGTACGTGTCAATATTTATTAAAAAATTCATATCTCATAATCGAATAAAATTTGTTGATAAGATTTTCGGTTTCAAATTTCAGATAAATTTCATCTGAATTCCAAATTTCAAAAAAATTTCATCTGAATTTCAAATTTAAGATAAATTTCATCTAAATTCCAAATTTGAAAAAAATTTCATCTAAATTCCAAATTTCAGATAAATTTCATCTGAATTTCAAATTTTAGATAAATTTCATCTGAATTTCAAATTTCAGATAAGATTTTCACCCTCTAAAATCGCGCCACGTGTCATCTCTATCTGCCTAAATTTTTCTATAAAACCAGAGGCTCATCTCATACCTCTCACACCATTCTCAAACCAGAGGCTCTTCTCTATATTTTGATTTCTCATATTTTAGAATTCATACTCCATTCTCAATGTCAGACATTGACGAGATCTTGGAGAGGCAAGAGCGAGAAACTAGAGAAAGAAGGCGTAGAGGAGCTGCAGGCAAAAGGGCGCAGAGAGAACTAGATAAGCAAATTGTCATAGCAATGGCAATGGTTGATGAAGAAAACCAGAGCCGTCGTGGTTCACAAGTCGGTCGTGGCCCGAATGTGGACAGACATAGGCATTCTCGGGGTAAGAATCTTATGGAAGATTATTTTATCCCAACTTCTCTATATTCTGATGTTGATTTTCGAAGGCGATATAGAATGCAACCCTATTTGTTCAATAAAATCATGCATGCTATTTGCAATTATGATGAATACTTTGTTCAAAAGTGTGATGCTGCTGGGGTTGCGGGACTTCTTCCCGAGCAAAAGCTTACAACTGTTATACGAATGTTGGCGTATGGTGCATCTGCTGATTAGGTGGATGAGATTGCCCGGATGAGGAAGTTCACTACGTTGGAGAGCTTGGTAAGATTTTGTGATGCAGTCGAAACTCTGTACACCGGGGACTACCTGAGCAAACCTACGCCTAGGGACCTCCACCGGCTTTTACAAAAAGCCAAAGGTCGAGGATTTACAGGAATGATTGGTAGCATCGACTGCATGCACTGGCAATGGAAAAATTGCCCAACTGCTTGGCAAGGAGACTATGGGAATCGAAAATGGCAAAAAAGTATCATCCTTAAAGCCGTTGCTGGATTTGATACATGGGTTTGGCATGCTTTCTTCGGAGTTGCCGGATCTCAAAATGACTTGAACATGTTGGGTCAATCACCGGTGTTCAACGATGTTTTGATCTGTGAAGCCCCTAAAATCACCTATGAAATCAACAATACCGTCTACCAGGACCCGTATTATCTTGCAGATGACATCTACCCGAGGTGGACTACATTTGTGAAATCAATTCCGCATCCCCGATCCCAGAAGCAAAAGTTATTTGTTGCCTATCAAGAAGGTTACAGAAAAGATGTGGAGAGGTGTTTTGGTATCCTCCAAGCTCGATGTCTTATTATTAGGGGTGCGGCACGCATGCTTGATGAGGAGGTGCTGAGGAGCATAATGATGACTTGCATCATCCTTTATAACATGATTGTGGAGGATGAGTATGATTACGATGCTGTAGAGGTGTACGAACTGGATCCCATGAACACGGCCTTGTAGTTTTTTTATTTTTAATTATGTTTTGTTTTATGTATGGAATATTTTGAATAAAAAGAAGTTTTATTGAATGTTTTCTTTAATCACTCAAATAAAACCAATACAAGTAATTAAAAATTACTACTAATTAAATAAAATAAATGAATTACAACTATTTTTTTAAACAAAATATTAAAATAGAAAAGCAAACTAACTTAATGGTTTTCATTATTTAACCAATCCGTGTTGCTAGGTCCATCGTCTTGGTCACGGAAAAGTCTTCTTCTCATAACATCCCTTCGTTCTAACTTCCAATATTGTTTTGTTTCAGGGGACATATGGGTTGTATCCATGGCCATGGTTTCTCGGTCCTTCTTCTCAATCCTTTCCTTGCGTGCATACTCTCTTTCTTTTGCATATTCTACTTGAATTGCCCTCTCGTCTTGTTGGGTTTTCAAGTCTATGTCAATTCTCATGCCACTTTGCCTTGCAATTTCCTCCAAAAATTTAGATGTATCATTACTCCCTCTCTTCGCCTTCGCCTTCGCCTTCGCCTTCGCCGCTTTTCTGCCAATAGGCCTCGGGTCCTTTTCAATTGGTGAGTCTTCACTCATCGGGGATTCCATAGGTGAATCCGATGCCGTTGAATCATGGAGCGGCGTCTCGTTCAACACGACGGCCTGGCCCGTGGGAATAATTCGGAATCTTTTACAATTCTTCACCACCTCCCAACATTGCTCATGGTTGAAAGTTTTATTCCCTTGCCCAATAGCACCAAACCACATTTGTGCTTGCATAATCTATTAAAAAAAATAGAATGGAAATCAAGAAATATTTATTTAAAAAAAAATGGAAATGCAAGTTATGCAAGGCCCAAGTAAAATAAAAAATGCAAATACAAGAAACATTAAAAAAAATAGTGGAAATGCAAGAAACATTACAAATATTATGAAAATGCAAGAAACATTAAAAAAAAATTAGAGTTGCAACATACATTTCAAAAAACTATTAGAATTGCAAGAAACATTAATTTTTATATTAGGGTTGCAACATACATTAAAAAAAAAAGAGGACATTAAATTTAATAAAACGGAAATTCAAATAATATACCTCATCGCTAAGATTTTGGCCGCTTCGATGGTTGTCCATTGCTTTTGCCAATACATCTCTCCATTTGCCCAACTCTTTATTCAAAAGCTTCCACCTACTAGCCAATGTCATTTCCGTACGAGTCGACCCGGATCTTTCAAAAAATTCGGCATGAATTTTTTTCCACATATGAGAGAACTTCATCTCATTGCCTGTGATCGGACAATGACTAACGTGGACCCAAGACTCACACAACAAAACATCTTCAATGGTTGACCATGGAACTCCGGCTTCAACAAAGGATGCCATAAGATGGGAAATAAAAATGACTCTTGAAAGTGAAGAAAATGTTGTGTAGAAAGTGAAAAATATTAGAAGGAGAAGAAAATATATGAGTATTTGGTGTTGAAAGTGAAGGATATTGGTTGGTATTTATAGAAAAAAAAAATGCATAATTTTTTACTATTTTTTTGGTATTTTTTTGAATTTTTTAAAGATGTTTTTTGGCCCAAAATCACAGTAGCTGTTGGATTTCAAAAAAAAATTGATTAGAGCCACCACAGCGCGCCACATGGCGTGTTTCCGTTGCACAAGGAGGGCGCACGCGCCAACGGTAAAAAAAATTTGATAGCGTGCTGACGTCAGCCCCCCCGGGTTGGACCTTGGGCTCTCTCCCCCTGCGGGCTTGCCCAATGAGCATGGGCCCCGCTCCTTGCCCGGGCTGGAAGCGCGATTTTGGGCTCGGTCCCGTGGGTCCTGCCCCCTGCCTGGGCTGCACCGATGGGGTTGCTCCTAGGGGAGTTGGTTGGGGGGAGGACCAGGGCCAAGGCTAAATACCAAGGTCAGCTGTTCGATTCTCCACTAGCTCTCTGAGTCTTGATTTAATTGGTCATGTGTGTTGTGGGGTCAGTGCATAGGGCCCAAGGTTTGCCTTCTTCTACTCTGGTGTACACCAACTTCAGAGTTGCTTGAGGGTGCGGAGTTTGGGGAGGATTTATCCTTGTACCAAAAAAAAAATAGTATATGAATAATTTTACATAAACTTAGAAGAGCTCATGAATTTGGTTCAATAAGTAGGTGAATTCTTGAGGGTTTTGATTTGATGAAGGGGAAAGAAGTTGATAGGAATAGATTTAATGAAGACGGTCAATTTATGTAAATAGGGTGTACTTAGTATTAGGGTGTTGTGTGATAGTTAAATGGTGTATACTTAGTTAATTTTACATTTTGATTTAATTGTTAGGGTATACTTATATCATAAGGTGTACTTAATTAATTTTAGGGTTCGTTTAACTGCACTCTAATCGAAACTATAACATCATTAATAAGGACGGAAACCGTGAGGAGGCAAAATCAAAGCTGTAAACAAAACCGGTAATTATGGTTCGAATCGGCCGATTTAGTCAGTTCAGACGGATTGATGCCACCAGACATGGAAAAGGAAATAAAATGATATTTCTAAGTTATTTTCCAGCATTATCAAACATGGGAAACGAATCTTCAATTTCCCTTCTCATGGGAAACTATATGGGGATTAGAGGTTGTCATTTGAACCGAAGAACCGATCAACGAACCAAACTGGGTAGAGAAAAATGAGAAAAAAACCAAATTGACAAAAAAGTCAAAAACTTTTGAAAAAACCAAATTGGACCGGTTCTGACCGATTTTAGTTCCAGTTTGACACTTTTAAAAATCAGATCGGGCCGAATCAGACCGACAGGAAAAAAAAAGTGTGGCCCAATTAAGAAGCCTATGAGTTTTCTCACTTCCTAAGCAACTGTTCCTGTGTCTCCCACTTCCCAATCTTGCTTTTTTTTTACCCTTTAGAGTCGTTTCCTGCCATGGCAAAAGGGGTCTAGGCTCTAAAAATAACCCCCACCAAGGAAAAATTGCCATAACAAGAAGTGGGCCCTATGAAACTGGGCAAGCCCAAAGGCAAGACTTGAATGGGCAAGCTGACATCAGTGTGATATCAACAACCAATTTAAATACCCAAAAAAATTGAAAAAAAAGGTAACGATACCAAAAAATTCAGAATTTTTTTCTATAAATTCCTAGCCATGTTCTTCTTCACTTCCAACACCAAAAACTCCATACAAATTCCTCTCCTCATATCTCATGTGAATAGTGATTGCCCTTAGGTTGCCACGAACTTCCCTTGCCTTTTGTCATGGCAAATGGGTGGAAGTGCTTTTAGTAAAAAATGAGGTTGAGGATTTCAGATCAAAACCCAAAAAGTAAGAGACATTGGTGCAAATGTTTGATTATTTTAATAAGAGTAAATTACATTTTGTTTTGATGCATTTTATAAAGTTGTTATGTGAATTACATTTTGTTTGTTTCTTTTTAGGTTACAATTCTGACTTAGTTTGTTTAAACTTATCGGAAAAAAATCGCATAAATATACATAGAGAGTAGAATGCCACATTTTGGTAGTTTGTTTAGGGCCTCCAAAACCTTACGACGGCCACTGCTGACATACATTAACAATTAAACAAAAATATATTTTTAAATATGATTTCGTTATGGATTTCTAGTGATTTATGGAGAATAGAACCTGCTCATTTAACCATTACTTTGACTACATTTCAAAAAATCCAAACTTTTTCTCACTCAAACTTCAAACAAATTTTGCTCTAAATCTTATTTATTTATTTTGCCACATCCTCCCCCTTCTATTTCATTTCCCATTCCTTTGCTCTCACGAGGATTTTATCTTTATTTTTTAAATAAACTGAAACATTTTTATTACACATGGCATTTTGTCAGATTTTTACTTTTATTCTCCCAAAAGGGTCGATTCGACATTTTGCTTGCAATAGTCGAAGGCTTAGCTCCGACTTCTGAAAACTCGATCGAAAACTAAAATTGGGTTGATAATCCATTTTGTGTGATTTACACAGAAACCTCTGACGTTGTCACTCTCAGCTCAGATCGCCATGCCTCCTGTTGGCCCTCGATCCGGTGACGCAATCTTCGCTAACGTTGAACGCGTGGTAAGCGAAACCCCAACTCCCCCGTCTTTGGATTTCGAATTTTCTCGGCATCCAAACATGGTTTGAATCTCTGAATTATGTTTTTTTTTAACCCTCTTAACTTTGAAATTGAATTGGTTTTAGAACGCGGAGCTGTTTACGTTGACGTATGGTGCAATCGTGCGCCAGCTGCTCACCGACCTTGAGGAGGTTGAAGAGGTTAACAAGCAGCTCGACCAAATGTAAATTTTTTATATTTTTTTATATTATTCTCTAAATTCAAATTTGATGTTAGATTTATTTTATTTTCTAAAAATTATGCAATTTTTTGAAGTTCAGTTCTAGTTTTTACAGTATATATGTGTGTGTGAGTTTGGGCATCGAAAATTTCCTTCTATTCTTGGATGTTAAGTTCTGTTCTTGGCTGTTAATTTGTGCAATTCCTTGATTCAAAGCGATGTTTGACGGCCAATGAACTACTCATATACATTTATTTTTGGTTTTGCTGATCATGTGACAATTTAATTGCATTTCAGGGGCTATAATATTGGAATTCGATTAATCGATGAGTTTCTCGCAAAATCTAATGTATCTAGATGTGTTGACTTCAAAGAAACCGCTGAAGTGATTGCAAAGGTTTGTCATTTACGTCTGATTCCTTTCAAAACTAAATATCCTGCGGCTCTTAATTGTTATAAAACCTGGTAAACTGTTTCTTTTGTGCTCATTATTGGGTTGTGTTGCAAATTTCACTCGAGTCTATTACCTGTTTCCTGGTCTTATTGGAGCTTACATTGATTCCCATAGTCTTCTCAACCTATTGATAATCATCATCTTTTACTAAAATATTAGTGAAAATGTAATCCACTTGTTCTATATTTCCCCTTCTTGAGGTGACAGGGGAGGGTTGTTAATTAAAATAACGAATTGGAATCAAGGCTAATAATAGATTAGTAGATTTGGTATATAAGATTGATGAATAGTCATGTCTCTTTGTTTACAGTTTAGCTAGTTCTTGTTTCCATGTCAAAATGCAGGATGGTAAATCCTTGTCCACCAATCGTGCAACAAAGCATATTAGTAAGGCCTGACAATATCCAATTTGAATCACTAAGAAATGGAATTGGGTTAAGAATTAAGATATCAGTTTGTTTGGGGTTGAGACTGTAGTGCGATTGACAAATGGAATTGGGCTGGGTTGCTTTGTTTCTCTATGGACTGCATTGCCTTGTTGTAGTTTCACTGTATTTTTTTTGGATCCACTTGGTTGGCAAGCACATGTATTGGTTTCCATAAGACTTTTACAGAGCTGAGTTTTTGCTGCATACTTTGCATTCTTCACTATATCTAAAATTTAACTTCATTTTTTGTTGTATTTATTTATTGCCACAAACTTCTCGACGAAGTTCTGAAGTAGTTTTGTGTCATAATTGTTCTATTGATACTTCTCTACAGATTGGTTTTAAAATGTTCTTGGGGGTCACTGCATCTGTTACGAATTGGGATGCTGATGGAACATGTTGCAGCATTGTTCTGGAGGACAATCCTCTGGTAGACTTTGTTGAGCTTCCAGATACTTGTCAGGGTCTGTACTATTGCAACATCTTGAGTGGAGTTGTAAGAGGTGCCTTAGAAATGGTGAGTTGTAACCTCATCTATCACACTGCTTTTGACATCTGCCCACTTTATATAACTTCTGGGTACTCTTTTTCCAATTTGATTGAATTGCTATATTTATAATAGAAGATAACTTCTTATACTCGTACATACTCAGTTGTATTGGTTTTTATTGCTACTTGCACAGATCACTATTGTCTGCTGAAGTTTTCAATCTTATCGTCTTCTGTTCAAAACATTAGTTATATAACCTGTAGCTGAGAAAGCTAGCTCGATGCTAGTCAAATTGTCATCTATCTATTTATATTTGTTCAAAAGTGTAGGATTTATATTTCTTACACAACTCTATACCCTGTATTGATCTTTTCCGCTTCAGACATAGATTAGTTTTATTTTCCCTTTCTGATACAACACATTGGAAGAAAGATTTAGAAGTTTTCCATTTTTCTCCTAGGGAATGATTGCTATTTTATATTTCTTTGTGCGTTTTTACTTGATAGGATCTAAGCAGATGTATAGTACTGTAGCTTGAGGGGATACACATGGTTCCCAAGTCTAAAAGTTACTTCCTGGTGGTAGTATGGTTTTTTTTGGAGGTTCCAGAAAACCTAAAAAGTTGAAGGCTGGTGGAAAGGCTAATTTGATGTTAAAAATAGAGTTTTTCTATTTAAACCCCGCACTTCTCTTTGTTCACCCAATATTCTAAGTTCAGCTCAACTTCTAATTCAAATTTTCACAATTTCTAAGAAAACCCCACTATCTTCCCAAACTACCCCTTAATACACACCCAACAGAAAAAAATAATAAAAAATTCATAAACCTCACACCCCACACCCCGCTATCTTGCCCCTCACCACTTTAAGCTCACCTTAACCTCACATTACTTAAAGAGATAAAAACACTGTTATCAAATGTAGTAGCAGCATTATTTTATTATTATTATTATTTTAAATTTGAGAATGAACTAGGAGGTTTTGATAGAGAAGATGAGAGTATAGTAGGTTTCTTGGATTGAAAGAGAATAATAATATGGCAATAGGGTGTAGAGGAGTTTGTGTTTTTCTAAAACTTAATATGAAGAGTGGTGGGGTGTGTGGGGTGTGTGTATAGATGTTTTAGGGTTAAGTATTAAGTTGGATGATCTTTTTGTCTTTTTATACAATAATAAAACTTAAGAACTTAATTATTTAAGTATTGGGGTGAACAAAGATAAGTGTGGGGTTTAAATAGAAAAACTCTAAAAATATACATGAATTTTCTCCATGTCTTGCCTTACACTGCTGTTGTGCTATGTTGATTCCATGGTCAGGTATCAATGAAGACTGAAATCAGTTGGATCCGTGATATGCTTCGAGGTGACGATGCATTTGAATTGCAAGTTAAACTACTCAAGCAAGTTCCAGAAGAGTACCCATACAAAGATGATGAGTAAAATGCTGGCGCTACGTAACATGATATGTACACAGTTGTGATTTTTGGTTGTACCTTTCCTTGAAATCAAATGCAAGCAGCTTGTTTTCGCTGTAGTACACATTCGCGGGGCACATTGAATAGATAACTGTATTTTCATTTACTGCCATTTTATTTTTATGGTTGCTATGAGCATGGGCTAGCATGGCAAACCACTGAATGCTGCATGTTTTGTTCCTGTTTGGTTGTAAGAACAGTCATCGAATCTATAGACTACTAGAGTTATTCTACTGACCAAGAATAAGCATATCATAAATATCTAGTGGGCGTCATAATTCCCATTGAATTTTAGCAATTCCTGTTGTTTTGCGGAGATTAGCTCGACCTTTCCATTGAGAGCCTTAACAATATCATCTGATCCGTCCGACTTAGCAACACCAGAAAAAGTTTTTATTTCTTGCTAAACACAGCAAAATAAAATTATGTTGAATATATCAAATAAGAGTACCTAGAAAAAGTTTTTATTTGCTAATAAAATTATATCAAATAAGGAAAATACTTTCCCCTTATAGTGTAAGTAGGAGCTCCTACATTCCTGATAACAATAGTGTGACATGTGTGCATACGTTTTTCTTTTTGTGTTTTTTATGAATTATTTTTGCGTACGTGTCAAATTGTGATTCGCAAGGAGGAGTATCTCCTTACAACGAAGGAGGCAAGCATTATCCATCAAATAAAATGAGAAATGAATTTAGAAACGAAAAAGAAAAACTAAAAACAATTAGGCCCCGTTCGGTAACGTTTTAAGGGGTTGTTTTCATTTTCATATAACAAAAATAAGGCAAAAACACGTTCGGTGGCTCAAAAACAGAAAACACTTAGAATGTTTTCATAAAATGAAAACAAGTTCATGTGTATTTGTAGAAAACAGAAAAAAGTTGTTTTCATTCTCATGAGAAACGTTTTCAAAAAAATAACTCACATATTATTATTTCAAATTGTACTACCAGACATGTTTTCATTGTTTTTGTTTTCTGAATGTATTTTCTAATTAATCTACCAGACGCATTTTCATTTCCTGAAAATGCAAATTCGTTTTCTTGTTTTCATTCTCTGAAAATATTCTAAGAAAACATTCTCCGAAAACGTTACCGAACAAGCCCATTAATTTGGCTTCTTTTTAAAGTAGAGTAATGCTTGTAACCTAGGGGCACAACCCTATTCGCTTAGCTAACCATATGTTTAGCAACTAATGTGATAAGAAAACTATGATCCTTTTAGCAACTTCTGTTTCGAATAAGGTACGAGTTATGGAACAAATTTGAGACTTTGGTTTTGGTTATATACTAAATTTAAGAAGAAAAGTTTCAAATTCTTGAAAATATGCCGTTTATAATGAGACGTAATTCACACTTTAATACCAAACTTAATATAATTTCAAATTTGAGGCGTGACAATATCAGAATTTTAAGTCGAAGAATAAAGAAAACGAATGTAAAATTAAAAGAAGTGACGGTTCATGAGGACTAGTGCACCCACACACCACCGTTTGTACCTTATTTGCTTGCACTTTAAGCTAAAGCTTGGAAAGAAAAGAAGTTTTAAAAAAAGCTAAAGCAGATGAAAAGACTTGGGGCTAATCTGTCAAATATGAAATCAATCAAATAATATCGCACCACGTGTATGAAGCACATTATTGTAGCTTGCATAGCTAATAAATATCTGCAACCTATCGTTACGATCGTAACAAAATGTATATGCATGTTCAATAATTACTTAACAGAGATTAACCATCCCATAATGTGATCAATTAACTCATTAACTATCTTATCAGATCATGTGATCAATTAACAAAATTGCATTAAGCAAACAGCACAGTAAAGAGGAAGGCGTTAATTGCACACTATGAGTTAAGGGTATCAATCCTCTCATATCACAATAACACATGAAAATATATATTTTTAGATTTCAATGCCAACGAGAGTATTTTTGTTCAATACTTTAACTCAAGATGTACTATTATTATCATTCTCATCATTTGACATGTGTTCATGAACATAATCATGGTTCCATAAATACAAAATAAAAAGTAAATTATGATTAGGACCATGAATACGTGTTAAGTGTTGAGAATAATGATAAGGATACATCTTGGATTAAAGTAGTGAACAAAAATATTTCTTGATGCGAACCAGTATTCCCAACATGAGTTTTAGCATCACCTGTTCAAAACTAAATGCCAACATACTTAATTGGTTGCATTGCATGTGAGATACTTTTGGATGGAATCAAGGTAAAAGGCCGATTCAGTTTCCATTTTTGATGAATACCTACTTAGAGCACCTCCACCCCAAAAGGCAAAGGCAAGGCAAGATTTACCATTATTCACGTGAATAGTGGCAGCCTTGTTTTTTTTGGTTTCACCCCAAAGGACAAGGGCAAAGGCAAATACTATTCATTTTAATTATTTTTGTATTTTTTATACTTAAACCATTAATTTTGATAAGATTTTTGGTTGCCACATTGTCACAATTTATTATAAAATTCTCATCTAAAATATCAGATAATATTTTCGGATAAGATTTTAGGATAAAATATAAAATTTTCGGATAAGATTTTTGGTTGCCACGTGTCCATATTTACTAAAAAATTCACATCTCACTCATCATACAATTGAAATATCTACTCACTCATCATACAATTTAAATACTCTCGATCCTCATAGTCCGACACAATTGAGTATAAAGACGGCTCAATCATTGGCAGAGGCGGTTCCACCGGAACACGACGTGGCGGGGTATTTTCCTTTGGAGGACGTAGTCGTGCCATTATTTCCTCCATGGAACGCACCACGGGAACCGATTGTAGGCATTGTTCACTTGAGGAGCCATGTGTAATGGTTTTCTTCACACAACTGAACGAACCACGTGTATTGAATTTCAAACAATTCTTCACAACGTCCCAACATTGGTGATTTTTGAATCTTTTATTACCAAAGGCACAAAACCACATTTGTGCTTGAAGAATCTATTAAAAAAATAAAATTGGAAATCCAAGAAGAAAAAAAAAGACATTAAATTGAATAAAACAGCAATTAGAAAATTTGTTACCTCGTCGCCAAGATTTTCACCGCTTCAAACCATTTCCCTCGCTTTTGCCAATGCATCTCTTCATTTCCCTAACTCTTTATTCAAAATTTTCCACCTACTAGCCAAGGCAATTTCAGTCCGAGTCGAACCCGATCTATCACAAAATTCTCCATGAATTTTTCTCCACATATGAGAGAAGTTAATCTCATTGCCCGAACGGGCAATGACCAACTTTGACCCAGCAATGACCAACGGTTGTCCACGTGCATTCGGCTTCAATGGAAGAGGCCATTTATTTTTTGACACAAATGGAATTTAGTGAAGGAGAAAAATATTTGGTGTGGAAAGTGAAAAATATTTGAAGGAGAAGAATTTGTATGAAGATTTGTTGTGGAAAGTGAATAATATTGGTAGGTATTTATAGAAAAAAATTTCAGAATTTTTTGATATTTTTTAAAAATCCCTAAGGAGAAAAATATTTGGTGTGGAAAGTGAAAAATATATAAAGGAGATGAATTTGTATGAAGATTTAGTGTGGAAAGTGAATAATATTGGTAGGTATTTATAGAAAACATTTTCAGATTTTTTATATATAATTTTTAAAATTTTTTTTACCCAAAATTGGACAGCCGTTGGATTGTAAAAAAAATCGAATCTAGAATGCGCCATGTGGCTTGTAGTTGTTGGGTGCTGCATCATTGACGTCCGCGCGCAGAAATCAAATTTTTTTACTATTGCACGTGCCAACGGTAAAAAAATTTGAATTCGCCTCGCTGACGTCAACTTGCCCAAAGGCTCGAAGACTGGCAAGAATTGCCAGTGGGCTTATCCGGGCTCGTGGGACCCAAGGCTTGTCCAGACTCGAGCTCGTGAGGTGGAGACAGATTTTGGGCCACGGCCCCCCTATTGCCAGCCTTCCACCCTTTGCGGTGGAAGTGCTCTTAATACTAATCAATAAATGGAAGCATATATCCTGACTGAGCCACGTGTCTCTTGCTTGATATGACAAACAAAACGATAAAAAAATTTATATATAAAGCAAGGTTATCACAAAGGACAGTCAGTGTCTCTGAATGGTGTCCCTACCTTCCAGCATGGATATAATAGTGAAGGGATGTCAACATTGGTCGGGGGGGTGGCCTCCATTTACAACGCAGAGAAAGGAATTAGCTAAGGGGGTAGTGTAGTGAGAAATGTGAGGTACTAATTCATTCAAAGACTTTAACACGCCAAAAAAAGGGAAGATTCATTGAAGGATTTCGACTTCTTTTTTTGTCCGATAATATTCTTTCAAAGATTATAGCTAAGAAATTTTAGAGTTATTGATTGTACTCTAGATTAATGTGCGGTGAGAGTCTTTAGATGTGACAATAGGTAGCACTAAGCGACACGCGAAATAATCTTTCGTTTATTTGAATAAATTATGGTGTATTGACTTAATAACAAAATGTACATCAAATGGCTCAACATGTCATTCCATGTGTTACCTTCTCACACAATAAGCTTTTTCAAAGATAACCTAGATGACCATATAGGCCCCTAGTCTACATGTTGCCCTATTGAGTTATGGTACAAGTCTGGAAAATTTCTGTGTTGGCAATTTCAAACGCGTGTTCTCGACATCAGCCACAGATTCCCAACCAGCTCAGTACTGAGTGCACAGCCTCTATATATCAATTCCAAACTTCATGCAATATCACTGTATATAATATATTTCTTCCTAGTTTCCAGTAAACCCTATTTCTTCATATATTTGCTGTTATATGATCCATAAATACTTGACGAGCAAGAAGAATGAGTTAATTTGAAGAGGAAAAACCAATCAGAATTACATCAAGGGTTCTTTACAGGTGAGTGCACTTCTTCATCACATTCCCATCAAAGACTAGAAATACTTGCATGTTTATTTGTTACGGGAAGTTTTCAAGTTGGTCAAGGTTAATTTGATTAGTAATTGATACAAGCGATGAGTTGAACACTCCTTAGGGGCCGTTCGTTATCCTTTTTTAGCACCCCGTTTTCTGTTTTCCGATCGGTGCTGTTAAGTTTGAAAACAGAGAAAACGAAGAAATGAAAACGATATCAACTTCGTTCGTAAAATGAGAAAACAAACGTTTAGATCTTTTCTTCGTTTTCAGAGGAAAGTGAAAACACGGGGGAGAGAGAGAGAGAGAGAGAGTATTAACTGGAACAAGGACATCATCATGCTCTGTTCCATTCTCACCTCCCACTGTCTCTTCCTTTCTCTCTTTGCCTCCTTCTCTCACTATTTGGCCCTTCAAACCCTCAATATCTGGACACAGTACCCCTCCCAACCCCAGTATGAGACCCACTCTTCGAAATCACCATCTGAGTTGCTGAATTCTTGTTTTCAAATCGGTTACAAGGCTGTTGATTTAAATTTCAATTATCTTCGTGGGACCCGAGGATGAAGAAATTATATATGTTGAGCAGGATAGAGATATGGATTTGGCAGCGATGATCTTAATTTATAAACTTGCAGTAATAACTTTAATACATTATTTAATATAAGCTGTCATGAATTTTGAGAATAATATGTTTAGTTCAAAAGAAGCCTAATAAAATTGTTTACTCTAATTATTTGATTTATATGTTAATATTTAGTTAAACACAATTTCTTAAGATAATTTCAGAAATTGCTGTCTCATGCATATTTACTTTTTTGGTTTAGGATCATTGTTATGTCCTTTTTAAATATTATAATTTTATTCTATTCGAATTTTAATTAAGCTAACAGACGCATTCTCGGATCTTGAACTATAAAACATACATATAAGTTCAGTTTTGAACTAAAGCTCAACAAGAGAAACAGAACCATGAACACCATGGGCTAAAACCTCAGGTCCTCAACAAGGAGAGGGAAACGGAATATTCTGTTTTGGGATATTATATTTATAGGCAACTAACGTGGCAACATGAGACTTCTTCAGTTATATTATTATTTGACCCTCTTTTTTGGGCGGTTATATACATACAAGTGTTAAAAGGGGACTTTTCTTGTTAAGTAGTTGACCTGCAAATGCTGGTGGTGGGTCTGGTGACTTTGACACTCTTATCTATATATATATATATAAGGTATAGAATGGTAAAATATTTAAAATACCAAAAAAATACCCTTGGTTAATGCAAGTATTAAGAATTGAAATTATTAAGTAAATGAGGATAATATGGTAAATTCACACTTGTTCATATTAAAAAAAAGAAAAAAAGAAAAAAAAGATAATAGATCCTATTTTTATGGAACACAACTACCTATTATATTTTTTAATTTTAAAATAAATTTTAATTTTTTTTAAAAAAAGCTCCTTGTTGCGGAGAGGCTAGTATTCATTTAAATATCTTATTTTTAAAACAAAAAAGATTTAACCATTTAATTGCTATCATTTTTCAAGTCTCTTTATCTAGCAGATTGTATTCATATGCACAGTTTAGGTTTTCATCACAAAACGTTCTTAAAGTTAATGAAATTATCAGGTTGTGTTTTTTTTTTTGGTGTTAGTAATAACCCTCAAAGTTAACAAAGGTGCATATAAATACTCTTTGCCGTCCTATTTCGTCTAAAAGTATGTTAATTGCTGACATAGCATACATGAAATTCACAAATCCAATAATATCACGCCACATAATTTAGATAAAAAAAATTATTTTTTAAAAAGATATATCCCCAACCACTGCCACACCCCCTTCCCCCCCAGGGTAGGGTATTGAGAGAATGAATAATAATATCAAACTCTAATCACTTGTACAGCCAAAACAACCTGGAGGATCACGAGGTTCACGCACAAAGCTTCAACTCTTCAGTGCATGATTATTATTTCTTTTTAAAAACCAATAAAATTCAATTTCCAAGGTTCACAAGTTTTTATCGACCTATGAGAATGCTACAAGATCCATGAATCCAGGTAAATTTCAATTGCTAATCTAATATTAATTAAGTAATTATAATAGTAGCCCTAGAACAGGTTATGATGGGATTAAGAGAGAAAGAGAGAGAGAGCGATAGTGAGAGAGGCAAGGGGAGGGGGTGTGGCGGTGGTTGGGGGTGGGGTGCGATGGAGGTGATGGTTTTTTTGTTTTGGTTTTTAATATTTTTGTTTAATTTTAGTTTTTTTTAATGGGTTACAATTTTAAATTATTTTAAAAAATATATGTTTTTATTTAATCCGTGTGGCGGAATATCATTGGATATGTGAACCTCATATGAGTGCCATGCCAACAATTTAACAGACTTTTGGAGGAAAGATGGACTACTTATGAGCACGGTTAAGGACCCTTAGTGACAGAAAACAAAAAAATTCAATATGATAGTTTCGTGACCTTCAAAAGTGTTTTGTGATAAAAACCCGCACAATTTATATGATCATACATTTTTAAATCTTTGGGCTTGTCCAATATAGGTCCCTACAATTTCTATTTCCTAGACATATACCCATCATTCTATAAATCTATGTATAAAATCCAATTTCAAACTTAAATGACCAGTAGAATATAAGAGGTCATAGTATTCTTATGTTTTTACATCGTTGTCATCATACTTCATATTTTATTTATAATTTATTCCAAGCATTTCATTAACTACCATAATTGTAATTAAAACTCCCTATTAATAGCATATCAATCACCCCATTTGTTTTGGTTGCCATTCCCTCTAACATATCGCCCCCTAAAATTGAAAACCAAAAAAAATATATGTAAATTATATATCCAATAATGTACATATGAAAAATATAAATATACATATATACATATAAAAATATACGTATATTATTTACCAAAAAACATTAAAAAAAACTAGGTTAGTTATTTTGTAATTGAAATTTCAGTACATTTTTCATAAATTAAAAATAGGTACACAATAATTTATAGAAATTAGGTACGTTGTATAATTGAAATTTATGCACATTTTTTTATAAATTATAAATAGGTACATTATTTAGAAGAAAAAAATAAGTTCATTATACTAGGTAAATTGTTTTACTAGGTATACATTATTAGAGAAAAAAAAAGGTACATTATTTAGAGAAAAAAAAGGTTCATTTAAAAAAAATAATAAAATAAAAAAGAAATAGATTATCAAATTATTTTTCATAAAACAAGTAATAGGTACATTATTTAGAAAAAAATAGATACAAAATTTATCCAAAAAATAGGTTCATTATACTAGGTAAATTGTTTTACTAGGTACATTATTAGAGAAAAAAAAAGGTGCATTATTTGGATAGAAAAATAGATTCATTTAAAAGAAATGTTTTCATAAAACAAACAATAAAAAGATGATCAAATTATTTTTCATAAAACAAGTAATAGGTGCTTTATTTAGAGAAAAAAAAAGGTACATTATTTAGAGAAAAAAATAGGTACATTATTTAGAGAAAAAAATAGGTTCATTTTAAAAAAAATGTTTTTCAAAAAACAAACAATAAATATATTATCAAATTATTTTTCAACATAATTAGAATGTACACTATTATTCATAATACTATAATAAAATAGATTACTAGTCGTATAATTCATAAAAGGAAAACAACATAATTTTTTTTATTAAATAAACCAAAACATTAATCACTTATAGATTACTAATACGTTAATGCTGAATTTAATATTTAATTTAAAATAAGTTTCTAAATTAATTCCTACATCCATTACAACCATTTGGAGATCTTTCCAAATTCAATGTGTGTCATTAGTTACACCCACTATAACACAATAACTTATAAATATGGGTAGTTTTGGAATCCGAAAAATACAATAAATAAGATTTAAGTTATATTAGGTAACTTGCTTAGTTGGATCCTTGTCATCAAGTATTATTTGAAAATTTTTGGTATTTTAAATAGAAAAATAAAAGGAAGGGTTGTAGGTGATTTAAAATGAATTTTATGGGTCTAAGCTCAATTTACTATAAATCTAATTAACGAATGTATTGCAAGGATAATTCTTTTTTACATTACTCTCTTTTTGTGGATTTTTCACTCTATATTTCGAAAGCAAAGGTGATGTAGGAGGATTGTAAAACCTGTTGATTGATACCTTGCATATTAAAACATTAAATTTCTCCATGCCTGAATGGGTAATTTTCCTATAAGTTTGAATAAGATGCATATTCCCTACATTTTATTGTTAGGTTCAAAATTTTGCAAATTTTCAGGGTATAAGCGCTCTCCAATCCAAGGCAGTCCTTATGGATTTTGAGCCTCCATTTCAAGGAACCTGCAAGACCCTCTTGCAAAATCCCATCCATTATCATGATAAGCTTTCTGATGTTGACGAATGTGAGCTGCCTGTGATCGATCTTAACAATCTAAATTTTGGGCATACAGAGAGAGAAAAGTGTGTGAGTGAAGTGGTTCAAGCTGCAAGCCAATGGGGTTTCTTTCAAGTTGTGAATCATGGGGTTTCACAGGAAGTTGTAAAGAACATGCAATATGAGCAAAAGAGGCTATTTCGTCAGCCTTTTCCAAAAAAAGTTGAAAATAATCTTTTGAATTTATCTGCCAATAGTTACCGTTGGGGTAACCCAGAAGCTACTTGTTTGAAGCAGTTCTCATGGTCAGAAGCCTTTCATATATCTACCACAGAAATTCCAACAATGAGGACTGAGCACAAGGGCCTTAGGTACGTCCTACTTATACTTTTATGATTTCATTTTCACTAGTTTTTATACCTTTTCCAAGAAAAACAAACAAATATATATGCATAATCTTATGTTTACAAGAAGAAAAGAATCACTGATATTGTACCTGTGGTATGTTCAAACCTCCATTCAATTATCTTTCGAATACGAATTCTAAATACGAAATCATAAGACTTCAAATATTAACTACAAACCTTAATGATTTTGGATGATCATATGCCTTAACAATTAAAGATTGAAGACTGTGCTCCTGATTGTGTTGCATATATTCTTTTTGAGGATTATAACTTGTAGGTTTTTTTACTGGTTTTGACCACTAAGGGGACGAGGGCTAAGAGGTTAGACTGACAACCGAAACCTTAGGGCTTGGTCGAGTTTTTGTGTACTAGTCGTTACCTCCTCAATAAATCATTATTGAATTTCTCTATAAAAAAAAAAACCTAAAAAGATTAAAGACAGCAGTATAGATTATTATTAGGGTTATTGACCGAAATAGTTTTCCAATTATTGCTTGAATTTCATTTTAGTCCACAAACTAAAATTTTCATTTAAATAGTCCTCCAACTCTCCATTTAGTATCAAAATTGTCCTATCAATTGTTATGTGCAATCAAGGGGCAAAACCATCTAAAAAAAGAAAAAAAACTAAAAAGAATATCTCTCTCTTTGTGCTTTCTGTCTCTGGGCAAAACCACCCAGATATCACCCCATCCCCACCCTAATTATGTGGATCCTTGTTGCTTTCTTAGCTACATTCATTATTGTCTTATTTGAGAAGAAATTTGATAGCTTCTTAAATGGACATGCGACAAAATAAACATGGTTAGTCTTCTCTCATCTTCAAAATTAGGATTTGCAGCCATGGGGTGGGTCGGGGAGGGAATAGGGAGCAGAGAGAGACGGTTTTGCCTCTCAATTTCACAAAACAATTGACAGACTTTGACAGTAGGGCCGTTTTGATACTAAATGAAGCGTTGGAGGATTATTGAAATGAAAAATTTAATTCGTGCACCAATGAAACTTGAGCAATAATTAGGAGACCATTTTGGTCAATAACCCTTATTATTATTATATGCTCAAGCCTATCTGTCATCACCTTCTTAGATATTTCTGGTTAGATCACAGATATTTCCTTTTTTGGTGACTATAGGTCTTAGATATTTCCTTTTTTAGTCTTAGATATTTCTGATTACATCTATTTTAGGAACTGAAGAATATCGATATATATAGTATGTTTTTGATTATGTATAGTATATACTATATAGATTGGCATTATATGCTAAAGCTCAGTACCCTACCTGCCAAAGGGCCAAGCATATATATATATATATATATACAGAAAGACAAGACGTCTGAAGCCAGAGGAACCACGGATTGTCTCTCAGTTTACTTTCTTCCCCAACACCATATGATATCTGGCCCTGCATGCATGGTGTACCACGTGCCTAGACCAGTCTTCATCGCATGCATGGTTGCCACGTAGTTAAAGGGGAGCTTGCAACTTGCAAGTGGGGGGCTACGCAACCTGCATGCACGGCCCGACAGGTCTTCGGTTCCTTTTGTTTTGTGGACTAAACAAAACAATAATGTGTCTTTGCACGATTCCACAAGTCATTCACAAAACAAACTCCACTGCCCGTAATGATCCATCTATTTGGTTTTGTGGGAACAAGACAAAATGTCACAATTGTATGTTTTCTGGGGATGCTATACACTTTTATTTCCAATTCATATACAGTCTTAGTGTTCAAGTCATCAATACAACACCCAAGACCAATTATATACAAAAATACAGGCAAATTTAGCTGGAATCCATGTAATTTTATACAGGCCGGAAGACGATTTTCGCCCCTGTAGTTTTCTAGGGTTTTGGGTTTCATCCATTTGGTTTAGAAACATGCAATCATACCCTTGTAGTTTAGATTAGGTTGGAACGGAACCAAAATCTTTAATTAAAAAAATAATGATTTCAAGTATCTTTAAGAGGTCATGTGACAATTTTAAGTGGATATGCCAAATTCTTAATCCAAGAGAACCACACTACATAAATTTTTTTATCTTTTTATTTGTTCTTCTTCAATATTTGCCTCTGGTATCAATACTGTCTTGCGCAGGTCAACAATTGAAGCATTCGTGAAGACTGTGTCTGGTTTGGCTAGAAGCTTAGCTGAAATTCTGGCACAGCCTTTGGGGATCAAACCCGTTTATTTCGAAGAGAACTGTCCGGCGAGAACAAGTTATCTTCGATTAAATCGATATGCTCCATGTCCATTTTCTTCCCAGGTGTATGGCCTCATCTCTCACACTGATACTGATTTCCTAACCATAGTTTACCAGGACCAAGTTGGAGGTCTCGAAATAAATAAAGATGGAAGATGGTTGGGTGTTAAACCTAATCCTGAAGCTCTCATTGTCAACATTGGGGACTTCTTTGAGGTAATCCTTGAATTACCTGGAATTTTGTTTTGTTTTGTATTCACACACCTGTTTCTTACAAGGATATCCTTATTTTAAGTAAAATAAGACCGCATTATTTGGGTACACTCTAAAATGCGGTCTCATGATACGAACAAGTGCCCATTTTAAGGATTATCCTCACAAAAAGAGAAAATTTCTGATTTTTTTCATGGAAGATTCTTGAAAGAGACGGTTTTGATCATTGAGTTACAAAATACAATATAGAAATAAAATATATTTAACTTTCTTAAATTAGGATATCCTTATACCATGTGAATAATCTGGTCATATTTTTATATGATATCGTAGGCCTTGAGCAATGGCATTTACAAAAGCATCAAGCACCGAGTGGTTACCAGCCAAAAAGTTGAGAGGTTTTCTGTGGCCTACTTCTACTGTCCTTCCTACGATGTGGTCATCAAGAGCTGCGTTAAGCCAGCACTTTATAGGCAGTTCACGTTGAGGGAATATAAACAGCAAACTCAAATTGACGTTCGGGAAATTGGTGAGAAAGTAGGGCTCTCAAGATTTCTCCTTTGAAAAAGATGTTTAAAAAATGCAAGAAAATGTATTTGTACTTGAAATGTAAAACTAGACAATTATAATTATGTGTTGGCGTAGTTGGCTCGATTCAAGTTATAATGTGTAAGCTCTACATCAGAGTAGTACAACAATAATCTACAGTTTAAAGATAGGTGGTCCATTATCGATGCATTATTAGTTAAAATCTTACACCTAGAGGTTCATTGGGCCTAACACATCCCATTATATGAACCTAAATAGTTAACATGAAAACAATATTGATCCATGCTTGGACTTAGTAGTGGCTTTCAAATTGAAAACATCTTTCTATACACTATGACTTTTTATTGATAAGTTGCATTCAGTTTTTTTTTGGGGCTTCTTAGATCTAGGTCCAAAACGATTAGTTGTCATTGGGTTTAGTCCACACGTTTTTAGTTTTAGATGTAGGTCCTTTAACATTCATTACTTTTTTGTGGTGAAGATTTTACCCTTAGAGGTAAATAAGGAAAATACATTGAAAATATAAATTTAATGCATTATTTCCTTGTAATTGAATTTTAGAATTTTAATTTTGAATTCTTTCCTTAATAATATTCCTAATATATGGATAAAATATAATTTAATAAATGAAGAGTAAAGACCCACATAATATACCAATTGATCAGACAAGCACTCACATGAAATTATGTACATGATATCTAGGTAAATAATGTTATTATTAGCAATGAAAAAAACTTAGTGACAAATCGTGTTACCTATGAGTTAGGAACATAAATTAGAAGATTACCTATAAGTTAGGAACATAAATTAGAAGACTACCTATAAGTCAGATATAAAAATAGACAAATAAAATTGTGCGTTACCTACAAAAAATGGCTAATTATTATAACATAAATAACTATTACTTGATTCAAGTCATAAGATGCAACATTGGAACTAAAAATGATTTTAAAAATAATAAAAAAGAAGATTACATCAGAAAATATATATAAAAGGAATGTAATCCTATGTTGCACAAAAGTCAAAGGACTTGAATCAAAGTCACCAATCCGAGGATTAAACCCAATTCTCTAATGAAAATTTGGATCTATATCAACTTTTCTATTTTTTTTAAAAACCAAAGAGAATTACGCATCAACTTGGCAACAAGCGGCTTGCAATGATTGATACTAGCTCGCTCTAGGAGAAATAAATATTTTTGTATATATGAGCTAATTTTATTTTTTTTTTGCCCATTAGGATTGTTAGACCCTTGATTTGTTCCATGTCTGCTCTATGCTAGAGTTTGTGTGTGAGGTGTTTTATGCGGTAGCTCTCTCATCAAAAATCGAGACCTCCGTATTTGGGCCTCAACTGATTTCATTATTTGTGAGTGAGCTACCGCATGAGAGACTCACCCAAGACTTTCTCATGGAATTTGAAGCACTTTTTTTATTTGTTAAAAACCCACTCTTTTTTAGAGGGAGATTAGAATGAAGGGTTGTTATAAGGGGTATAATAAGGGGGTTCTTAATAGCCGTTCAATCTAACATAGTTATTATTGAACTGTTTGATTGAATCTCCTCATTGTAATTTGTTTACAGAAGCCCCCTCTTTTCTATGTGTTTTTTTTCCAGAAGAAAATACATTTTTACAAAGCCCAAAGACGAGGAACTGAATCGGGCCCAAACTGGAACTCAACAACAAAAATGAACAACCCGGCTTAAAGATCATAAGCCCAAATTGGGAATACAACTCAATACAAATGAAACGACCTAAAGAAAAACAGTAGAACAGAATCCTCTCTCCGTCTCAGTTGATTTGATTTTCAGGTATGCTCTCTCTGGCTCTCTTTCTCTCTCCACTTGTGTTTTGATTTCAACTTTCATCATAAATAATTGGAGGAATGGAGTCTGGCAAGCTTAACTGTTACTCGGAATATTGTGCTTTGATGAAATTGTTTTGGGTTTCAAGGAATTTTGGAAATGGGAAATCAGTCTTGTTAGAAATCTTTTCCCTACTTTCTTTGAAAAATTGGAGCTTTGTTTCAATCCCGATTTCCAAAATTTTATTGCTTTGTTAACTGAAAGTAACTGTGACTATAGGCATGATGAATTATGCTGCTGTCTTTAAGTTTGAGATTGTTGGAATTTTTAGAAATACACAATTTTGTGAAGTTGAGAGAGAATGGACGTATGCTTTGAAAAATCTATGGGGTTTAATGTTTTCTGTTTCCATAAAAGAATGAGTTAGTAAAATGGCAAAAAGATTGGTGAATTTGAAAAGTTAGGTATTCTTCAAACTGCCTTGTACTTTTCTCATTCTTGTTTTTCTAGGAGAATTTCACTTGTAGTTAAAACTAAACTTTAGATGATTTAGATACACATATTCTCTTCTTTGATATTTTCCTCTAATAAATCAAACAACTTTCATCAACCTTTTAGCTAGAAAAAGAAACATTTCCATATATAACAAAACAAAGGAAAAAGAAACTGGTGGTGTAGATATATTTATGCAAAAGTGAATAGTAGAGGAAATTTATATGGCGTTGCGATGCAAAGATACTGGTGGTGTAGATATATTTATGCAACACAAAGATACTAGTGGCAATCATCTTATCAACATATATTACACTTCATTATCATTTCTCTTAGAATATAAAATCACTTTGTCTGATTGTAAAAGTTTGGCTTATGATCAAAGTTAGGAATCTAAATGACAGTTTTCTTGTAGTAATTTAAAGTTGTGTTTCAATGTTCTTGATATGGATCATTATTTGTGCCCCTTCAATCTTGAATGGTTGTTTTCGGTCACTTATTGGAAGTGGATTAAAATGGGGTACTTTGGGCTGTTGTTACAGCAGTGCTGTATGCAATGTGCTCCTGCTTTTCCATATTTGTTGTACATATATTTTCTCTGCCCTTTTAATTGTTTGTCCGAGCCTTCATTCCAAAGTTATCCAAAAACATAAAGCACTACTCTATGGCGTCTTCTTTAACCACTGTATGGAGTCTTCTTTAACCTGGAAAAAGTAACTTTCTTTCAAAATGCAGTCGAATTTATTTTCTTCAACCTGGACAGTATCCTTCAACCACTCGGAGGAGTTTTGTTTTATATTTTTATTTTTGTGTTTGCAGACTGAAAGCATAAATCAGAACTTGCTGCAGAATTTTGCTGGTAGAGATGTCTGGGATTTCAGGATATAGGAGCCTTGCACCTAAAACAAAGAATGCTATAGTTGCTGGGGGGCTGTCAGCTTTTGTCTTTGGAGTATATTTCTACACCATGAGAGCTGTTGGAGGCACGGATGAATTGCAAGTGGCTATAAATAAGTTTGAGGAGGAAAAAGGTCAGAAGGAGGCTGAAGCAAGCATGCCATCAAAGGTTTGATCTTGTAAATCAGTTGTGGAATAATGTAGTAGCCAAGGGCAAGGTACCCCCTACTTTGAAAGACATCGTCGTAGTCCGTTATTTATTTTTCCATATGAATATGCAATATTTTTCTCCTTGATAGTACATTTTATAAGTGTAGCATGTTCCCAAACCCTTGTTTCTGATAACCTCATCCACCATTTCATGTTGTTGAAGGAACCAGAAAAAGAGTTGTTATAAATACTTATTTTTTATTTGGTCAAATAAATAATTAGTTTGATGTATTCACATGCAAGATTCTAGATTTAAATCTCCAGGTCATAAGAAAATAGAAATAAAAACTTTGCATATTTTATATGTTTAAGTTTGTTAGGGTTCATTGACCAAAAAAAAGCACAAAAAAGAAAAGTGATAGTAGGTTTTGGTCTCAAGCTAGTAGCCAAACCGATCCAATTCAATCTATTTGTTGATCGGTTTTATTTGTGAGGATTGTATTTTTAGTGTTTGTATTAATCTTTGCTTTCTTTTTTTTTTCTTTTTTTTTCTTTAAAAGAGATATCCACATCCACATCCACATCCAAAATTGCAATTTTTGTTTTTTTAAAAGAACATGGGAGCTTATCTTTTCTTACTTACAATAAATTAAGGACTTATATAGCACTTTTTGAAGTTTAAAATATAATTTAAAAACGAAGAAAGTGCCTAAGGTCTTTTCGCAGTGAATTTAAAAGAAGATCCAAGGAAACGTCCAAGAATTAGGTAAAACCAACCCAAACTCAACCCGACCTCAAACTCAACTAGATTATTTTTTGGGTTGGCATTGACGTCTAGCCCGATTGAACTATGTTTATAACTCTTCATTACAGTCTCTCTATTAGGGGTGGGCATGATTTCGGGTTAACTCAACCGAACCGTCCAATTCAATCAGAATGGGTTGGGCTGGCTTAACAATGAGCGAATTTTGGGTTCAAAAAATTATAAACCGTTATATTGGAACTAAAACTTATAAATATGCTTAATTTTAAGTTAATCCGATTGAACTGCGCAATTCAATCACAAAAAATTTAAGTTAAGTTGAATTAACCTAATAATGAGTGAGGCTTGAGTCCAAAAAATCATAAATCGTAAGAAATTGAATTGGATTACGAGTTAAGACTAAAATCAACTCAACCCAATCCTCTCTGCAATAAAAATGGCAACCAAAACCCAAACTTACCTTGAAAGGAACCAAATTCGAAACCAAGCCCAAAATTGTAAAGGATGAGTTAGGATTGAGTTGACCATCCAATCCAATTCGTCCGAGGTACACCCTATAGCAAGCTAGTTCATAAAATAGTGGAGAAAGAAGGCCCACACGCCTCCAAGAAAGTTCCTATTAGGGCTGGGCATTTGAAACCGAAACCCGACCAACCCGCTCAAACCAAACCGATCGGGTCGGGTTGGTTTGGTTTTTTTTTCAAATTTTTTTGGTTATCGGTTTGAACCCAAACCAAACCGAAGTCTATGGTTCGGTTTACGGTTTGCAATATCCAAACCCACGGTTTAACCAAACCAAACCGAAGATTTAAAAAAAATATTATAATAAAAATATAATACATAGTTTAAAGAAATTTATATATATATATATATATATATATAAAATATATAGTTTAAAGAAATTTATATATATATATATAATACATAGTTTATATATATATATATATATATATATATATATATTACATAGTTTAAAGAAATTTATATATATATATATATATGTAATGCATTTTTCCTTCTTCTCTCTCTCTTCTTTTTCTCTTCTTCTTCTTCTTCTCCATCTCTTCCTCTCTTTCTCTCTTTTTCTTCCTCTCCTCTCCATCTCTCCCTCTCTTCATTGCTTTTATTTCTTCTCTCTCTCTCTCTCTCTAAGAAAGCCAAAAAACCGAAACCGAACCAAACCAAACCACAAGTCCGGTTAACCGAAGTGGTCGGTTTTCATCACTTATGGTTGGATTTCGGTTTCCAAAATAACCAAACCAAAAGAGTTCGGTTTGATTTCGGTTTGAGCCCAAAACCGAACCAACCCAAACCGAGCCCACCCCTAGTTCCTATGGTTTTACCGTCACAAATTCAAGTCAATGCACACAAAAACCAAAACACGTACGAAAAAAACAATTTTTTAAAGAAATAAATACCAACACACCCACTCACCAAGGAATATTAATAATATAATAAATTTCTAGTACTTAATAATTGCCCAACACACACACACTCGCCAATCATCTCCTTTCACTCTGTTTCTCTCTAAACTCTGGACCATTTATTTACATAAATTTTTCCTTGGGAGATCAAAAATGGCAGAATCAGGCTGCTGCCGGTGCTGCTTCAGCTTCATCTTCACTCTTGGCCTCACAGCCCTCTTCATGTGGCTCAGCCTTCGCACCTCAAAACCCACCTGCAAAGTCCGCTCATTATACATTCCTGCCCTCAACAAGTCCCTAAACGACACCACAAACACCACCCTCTACGTCACCCTCAGGCTGGAGAACCACAACAAGGACAAGGGAATTTACTACGATGCCGTCAACCTCACTTTCAGGCTGCCCAACGCCACTAAGCCCATCGCTACTGCTGTTGTGTCCAGCTTCTACCAGGGGCATCAGAAGAAGGCCACAAAGTCTGCGGTTGGGGAGCCCAAGGAGCTCAACTGGACAGCTCTCTCCAATGGGACCTACCCTAATGGGACTGTGCATTTCAGGGTGGATTTGGCCACCGCTGTGAGGTTCAAGATCATGTTCTGGAGGACCAAGAGGCACAGGTTGATGGTTGGGGCAGATGTGGTGGTCAACGACTCTGGGGGTTACGTCAACCCCAAGAACAAGAAGGATATCAAGCTCTCTGCTGCACCAGATCATCAGATGATTAAGTGCCTTCTTGGGCAGGTGGGGGTTTTTGCCAATTTGTTGGTCTTGATTTTGCTCAATTAGTGATTTTGCTCCATTGGCTGAATTCCATTTCAGTGTTATTTTTGATTTTTGATTATTATTTTTGTGTTCTTGTTTTAACTTAGGAAGGAAGAAATTGGTGCTAACTTTTTGTATGAAAATATTGAAATGGAAGTTCAAATTTTTGGTGGCTATTTATTTGGCTTGTCTGAATTATCTGATATTTTGAATTTTGTTGTTTTTCATCACTTTTTGATGTGTTTTTCATTCATTTTTGTTCCTGGAGTTAATGAAGTGTGGTGGCAATTTCCGATACGACCCGATACACGACTCGGTTGGGAAAATGAATTGGCTGGAAAATAATGATGCTAACATATAGCTTTCGAAAGCGAAATAGTATTCCAATAAGCAAGATATAGCTTTGAAAAATTCCTGCTGTTTTCTTTGATAAACTTTGTTAAAGTAGGTTGGTCCTACATAACAAGTAAGAACGTGGCTAGATTTCAACAAGATATCAACTTGTGATGTTCTTGGAATCGGATTTCCATGCTGTAAAGGCCAGACATTAAGTGGAGCCATTCAACCATTTTACTCAAATTTTAGGGTTTAAATGGCAATTCAATCTCATGATTCTCATTTATGATCTCATCTTCTTGCTGATTTTCATCTACCATCTTGAATTTTTGAATGAGAATTTTCTTGTTTCCCAATTATTCAAAACTAAACCAAGAACCAAGGTAAAATCCCAGCTTACCACTGTGCTGCAAATGGCTTTAACATAACTATAAAATTCAGAAAATATGAGCAAAGTCTAAATAATATCCATGTAAAAAGCAACCTAACTACAAACTCCTTCTCATATTGACAAAAATTCATGTAACTAATTCAAAACCAGTCTACATATCATATGCAACATCCTTAATGTTTGGTCACCATTTCTCTGGTTTTAACCTGGGAGGTGAACTACCAGTCTGTAGTTTTATTAGAGAGTAGTATGCTCCGTTGCGTCCCAAGGAAATCAATTCATTGTGTGAACCTTGTTCTGCAACCTTACCATTCTTGATCACAGCAATGGAGTTGGCCTTCTGTATCGTGGATAGCCGGTGAGCAATGACTATACATGTTCTACTGACCATCATCTTCTCGAGCGCTTCTTGAACTGCTTTCTCCGACACGCTATCAAGCGCGCTGGTAGCCTCATCCAGTAGGAGGATTGACGGGTTCTTCAGTATTGCCCGAGCTATTGCAATCCTTTGTTTCTGACCTCCTGATAGCTGAACTCCTCTCTCTCCACAATATGTATCATAACCATTATCCATTCCACTGCAAAATTTAGAAAAAGACAGAAATGTTAGCATATTGTGAAGCTGCAAAAAAGCATAATCTTTTTGGTGTGTAACTTGTCAACTGTAATTTCATACCTTATGAATTCATGAGCATTGGCCAGAACTGCAGCCTTCTTGATCTCAGATTCTTTTGCTTTCTCTTTACCGTATGCAATATTTTCACGGACAGTTCCAGCAAACAGGGTAGGCTCCTGACTAACCAATGCTATATGTGACCTCAACATTCTCAAGTTATAGTTTTTAATATCCTGTTCATCTATACAGACTGATCCCTTCATTGGATCATAAAACCTCTCAATGAGCCCAATAATGGTGGATTTTCCAGAACCACTCTGCCCAACTAGTGCCACTGTCTTGCCTGCATCAATTCTGAGGCTCAGTCCTTTCAGTATCATCTGGTCAGGTCTTGTTGGATATGAAAAGAAAACATTTCTGAACTCGACACGACCCTTTATCCTCCTCTTAATTTCCAGTCCCCATTTGTTATCCGGATCGATCTCACTTTTCCTATCTAAAATGGCAAACACCGATTGAATGGCACTGTTTCCTTTAGATATATCAGAAGTCATGCTTCCAGCTTCTGCAATGATATAAGCGGTAAATAGAAGTATCAAAAACGCCTGAAATAGATGCTTTGGAGTTATCTCCTCTAGCACCAGTAGCCTCCCACCATACCAGTAAGCTAAAGCTGTAGCAGCAGTGTTGAAGAATTGGGAGCTAAACAAGCCAGCACCCGAAACATAGGACTGTTTGATACTCTCCTTCTTAGGACCTTTCAAGGTTGCACTAAACAGCCCCAAAATTCTTTTCTGAGAAGAAAAGGCAGTTATAGTTCTGTGGTTGATGACAGCTTCGCTTGCCAATTGGCTTCCTTGCTTTTGAGCTTTTTGGGCTTTTTCTCCCATACTCTTCATTAAGATACTCCTTGCATAAAAGCTCCCAATGACTATTGGCTGCACTGCTATCATCACAAGGGCTAGTTTCCATGTCAGCACAAGTCCTACTGCATAAGCAAAGGTAGCCCCGAAAACTGCTTGGACCAGCAATGACATCCTGTCCCCAACAAGAGATCGAACCATGTTTACTTCGGTGGCTAACCTTGCACAAATGGCTGCACTTGTGTTCTCATCTTGATCATACCACCCAATCTCATAAGTCATCAGCTTTTCAAGTAGTTGCTCTCTTACCCTTGTGGTCAACCTTTCTCCCATAATTGCAAAATTGTAGTGTTGGAGGAGATTGGTGAAGAAGTTGAAAACACCAATTCCTAAGAAAACAAGGGACAAGACCCTGGATTGGGACTTAATTTCAGATTTGTCCTGGAGGAAGTAAACTGATATAAGTGATCCGACACAGTAGGCGTTTATAGGTTGTACTGCCCCAGAACCTATTGCACCCAAGCACCCAAGTAAGGCTTGTCCCCATTCTGGTGCATTCATTTTCAGCAAACGCCATTGTGAAGGAGGAGGATAAGTTGGGCGCTTGAAGTCTTCATCATCACTTTCATCATCAGGATCATATTGGACAGAGAAGGAGTAGGGTGTCCCCATGGACATAGACATCGCTGTGGGGTTGAACGCTGGAGAAGGAGCAGTTGATCTGTAACTAATGGGGCTTGGTGTAACGCTCCTCCTACGGTGAGGTTTCTCATATGATTGAGAATTGGAATCATCAGCAGCCTCATTTTGGCTTGCCATCTGCTGCATTTGTACCATTTTGAAGTATTCACCTCCCTGCTCCCCCTTCATTTGCATCAGCTCATTGTGTGAGCCTGATTCAACTACTTTCCCAGCTTGAAGAACCACAATCAAATTTGCTGTTCGGATTGTGGAAAGGCGGTGGGCAATTATGATTGTTGTCCTCCCTTTTGACGCCTGATCAATTGCCTCCTGCACTACTCTTTCAGACTGTGCATCCAGTGCACTAGTTGCTTCATCAAGAAGTAGGATTTTTGGATCCCTTAGCAGAGCTCTCGCTATAGCAATTCGCTGCTTTTGCCCGCCAGAAAGTTGGAACCCAAATTGACCAGCCTGGGAAATCCACAAATATCATGTTTTTGTAAGTAGAAATCACAGGAACAATGTCTGAGAAGTTCATAATTATTTTCAAACAAATCAACATTAGACAATTCAAAATTGAATAAATTCATTTCCTAGGTAGGTAAGTTATTCTAAGAATAGTTACAACTGAATGTCATTAGACTGTTGTAGCATGATGACTGTTATGGAGGCTAAGGGGCATGTTCAACTGAATTCCATTCGTGTTCCAAATCTCAGCTAACAGATTGTTTAGGTAAATTTGTACATGCTTTAAAACAATAGATCATGATAGCATTGGGATCCCAACAACTATCGCAATTTAGAACACTGATGTCGTACAACTATTTATAACTCCATTTTTGTTGCTGTTGCATAAGAAAGAAATATTATTCAGACATTGAAAACTCTCAGTTAAGTGTTGCATGTTTCTTGGAGACCTTAAAAGAAAAAGAAGAAAGCCAAGCATGGAAGCCAAAAATAAATTCCAAATAGTAGAAGAAAGCATACTTGAGTTTCATATCCGTCTGGTAACTTAACGATGAAGTCATGTGCATTTGCAGCCTTAGCCGCGTTTATTACTTCTTCCATTGAAGCTCCTTCCTTTCCGAAAAGTATGTTCTCTTTTAAGGAAGTTGCAAACAGAACAGGTTCCTGATTAACCAGACCCATTTGGGATCTCAACCATTTTGCCTGAAGTCTTCTAATTTTGTGGCCATCCAAGAGTATTTCTCCTTCAATAGGGTCATAAAATCTCTCAAGCAATGCAATGATTGTTGACTTGCCAGAACCACTGCCCCCAACTAGACCTACACTCTTACCAGCTGGAACCTTAAGATTCAAGCCTTGTAAGACTGAGGTATCAGGTCTTGATGGGTAACTGAAGTAAATGTTTTGGAATTCTATTTCTCCTCTGACATGTGATAAAGCCTTCCCTTTTCTGTCTTCAGTGTTGATACTAGGAACACGATCAATCATTTCAAGAATTCGAGTTGTAGCTGCCAATGCCTCTGTGATAGCAGTCAAGTTTGGGAGAGCACTTAAAATACTCCTGCAATACCAATGATAAATTATAAGTGCAAGATAGAAATGCAATGCAGCGGCAGTAAGTGATAATTAGTTCTTGAAAAAAGTTAACTCACAGGCCTCCCATGAGGACATTGAAACCGGCTACAAAAACATGCCCACCATCTTCTCCTTTCTGAGTAACCAAATAAGTGCCAACCCAAGCCTGAAACCCCCAACCGATATAAATGATTCCCATGCTTCCCATCAGCAATCCCTTTACAAGACCTACCTTGATTCCAAGTTTAGTAACTTTCTGAAGTGAAGTGCTGAACCTATGTAGTGTCCGATTTTCTCCAACATAAGAGTATACAGTTCTTACTGAAGAAATTGCTTGTTCGGCAAATCCCCCTGCAACTCCATAAGCTTCAATCCCCTTCATTACCAGGCCCATCAGAATCTTTCCAAATATAAGTCCTGGAGCTATGAACATGATGGAAAGTGGCATAGCAGCCAACGTCAACCTCCATGACAGTGTGAAGGCAAATATGTGGCAGAAGAAGAAAGTTGACATGTATGTCAGGCAGTCAGGTATCTACATCAAGGAAAGGAACACATTTAGCCAAATGGATGTGAACGAAAACAAGCCTGTTAATTCCTTGCATTTAACTGATAATTTATAACCAAATTCATGTGCATTCTGACTATGCTTCATTTGAGCCAAGAGAAGCTCTCAAGGATATGTTGTTTTGATACTGCTTTTAATCTTTAGGTGGATTTTTTATGAAATTAACTCTAACCTTCTCGCATAAGGCAACTTGGACTGCGTTGGCATCAGAGGAGATGATTGAGATAACTTGGTATGTTGTTGAAGAACCGGCAGTCTGGGTGTCAAAGAAGGAAACTTCTTGTCTAAGAACAGATTTCAGATATTCCATTCTCATTCTGGAAGTCTGCCTCTCTGCAGTTCGTGTCCAACATAACCCTTCTGTAGAAGTAGTTAGCATGAAAATAGGTCAGGTTCCTGTTCTTATCAAAATCTTTAATGCTTTCCTTCTCCCAAAAATATGCGAGATAGATTAACAGAAAAATTTACGTACCAACAAATGCTGCAAGTCCAACTCCAATGGCAACATAGAAGAGCCTGAGTGCAAACTGGCAAAATGAGAATCAACGTTAGCACGTCCACTGCAAATACTCAAAAAACAATACGACGCAAGAATCAAATTATCCAGGCCATAGAAAATCTCAACAGTTTTACAAATCCCTGGACCGACCAAACCAAACCCCGCTTTATCTATTTCTGAATTGAAGGAAGTTGAGGTTCCACCCCAAAACCAATTGGCAATGGGGGGAGTAGCCCAACTCCTTATAAGCCCTTGCTAAGTTTCTCAACTTTCCAATGTGGGACTCTTTACCTTCACATTCTCACACGCCCCCGCACGTGTGGCAAATTTTCAAGCCTAACACGTGGACAACACATATTGGGTGACGTGGAGCATGTTTGACCGTTGGGCTTTCACACGTGGGCTAACCCGCTCTGATACCATGAAGGAAGTTGAGGTTCCACCCCAAAACCAATTGGTTTTGGGGTGAAACCACAACTTCCTTCATCAACTTATATGCTCCTATTCTAGTTCTCAAAAGTTTCTCTCTCTTTCCTCCACAATCAGAGAGAGGCAAGCAGACAGAGGGTTAGTATTTCTATGTTAACCCTGTTGATATATTGAAAAGCTTACTTTTCATTATCAAATCCATGTTCTTTAACGTTAAATTATGTGCCTGTGGCAGCATATTGGGTCAGGGGTGCCATTTTTCTTCTAACCAAAAACAGGTAAAATGCCTTGTACTGCAGAATTACTGAGAAAGTTTACTATGCTTACCTTGTCTACATCAGCATTTGTCAAACCTCCATTAGCACTTCCATAAGAATTGATAACCTCACTGAGAATGTACATCATGAGAGGGTTCTGCAGTCCATCACCAAGGCTGCCTAAAGTCCCAAACAACATCAACAGCTTGTCTGTGCCGTCTGCATAGCGAAACATGCTTTTTTTGAGCCCCATTTCTTGGAGGATTGAATGTACAGCTTTCAAAGCTCTAGACTTTATACAACTTCATCACCTATTTAACCACAAAGTAATTTATTAATTTAATTTGGCAGAATATCGGCAGCTTGTTAGCTGTTATATTCTCTTGTTTATGCACTTCTGCTGATGCTATGCAAATTGAGTGAATTACAATTATTTGGTTTTTTTCTTTTTAAAATAAACAAGCCGGCAATCTCATCTTGTATCTTGGCAAGCAATGAAGGCAAGCCAGAGTTACTATTCACTTGGTCACTGTAAAATTTGTCTTCATGCATTCGTACTACTTGATATGAATTATTCCCCATTTGAGTTACAGTAAAATTATGCATCTGCATCATCTGAGGATGAGACTGATTTCGACAATGTTGCGGCTTTTGTCATTGGTTTGTAATTTTCTGTTGCCTTTTGCACTAGCTGTTACATAAGGCTATGCATAAAAGTCACACATTTCAATTCGGCCAAGGTCTCATTCTCAGTTAGCAACTATCTGGTTGTTTTCTTTTTCAATAATTATATGCCAATGCCTGCAATTTTCAACCTTGACCAAACATAAAGCCAAGTGCATTCAACATGTTTAGGACATTAGATTCTTAGGTTACCCTTTGTAAAAGCAACCAAATTTTTGTTTTATTTATTTATAATTATTATTATTTATGCTGATGCTTCAGGGATCTGCAGTCCAAATAAGATAAAATAAAGCAAACTGATCATTTTTTTCATTGTTTTTCTCTCATGTAATTCTCAAAGGTGGCGCCAGCGAATGTTGCCCTTGTATCTTTGTCTTTAGGACACATGTGCCCAGAAATGAGTCTCTACCGTTCCTTTCACGTTGAGTTTGTCAATGGGTCATTTTCTCCTAGTGTGTGTTATTTTATTTTTCTGTTGGGATCCTAGTGTGTGTTATTTAGGATTTTATGTCCAAATAATTCACCTATATGATTGAAAAATGGAAGCGCACAGACACCAACAACAAAAAGAAAAGAAAGAAAAGAACCCATTTGATTGCAAACAGACTAAAGTAGCCAGCATTTTTCTAATTTTGGACTTAAAATGAGTCATTTGGGGGTAAAACCTATGTTTTGTTGGTTCATTGTAGTATGGTGGACGAGGAAGATATTCAAATAAGAGTGTAAGATGGGGATGAGAGAATTTAATTCAACGATTGGTGTGAGATGAAGTCTTATCTTGTCGGTGTGAGATGAAGTCTTATCTTGTCTGAATCTTGAATTTTAAGCAAATCATAAATAATAATATTATAATTTGAAAATGAGATTGAATCTACTTTTTTAATCCAAAGGTTGACATGAGATGAAATCTTATCTTGTCAAAATTTTGGATTTGTGTAAATACGTGATAGGATTTGTATAAATACATGATACGAAACCAACGAATGTGACTAATGTACTTGATGATACAACATATAGTGTTAGATGAAATTTATCTTATTGGAAATTTGAATTCTTTTTGGTTCATTCATTGGAAAAAGAAAAGAAAGACAACTGGTTAAGATAAAAGAAATTAACATATGAAAAACTGGTTTACGTTCTTGCATTAAAGCAAATATCACATTTACATTTACCGAGAATAAAATCGGAATGTCAAATACATCTCCTAGTTTATATATTGGGATGCTCTTAAATCTAGTTCTGATTATTTGATATATTTTTGTTGTTGGTTAGAATGGAGTTTCATTAAATAGAAGGTCAAAGCCAGTTTATATGGAAATGAACTCAAATAATTGAGTTCACACTAAATCCAAATTACATCAAAATGAATTCCAATAATTGAGTTCACACCAAATGCAAGATTATTTGATAATGGTTTCTACCCAAAACCCCTTGGTACTTGTTTCATTTGTAATTTGCATTGTTTGAAATGAAAATCATTTCAAACAATGATTTTGAGTAAATTAAAGTATGTATCCAAGTAAAGATGAGCTTCTTCTATAATCAATACTCCCAATCGGAGGGTTAAAGAGAGAACTGGAATTTCTAAAATTGTGTTATGATTGGTAAAACACATCATACAAATTTGGACTGCCCCAAAAACAATTTTTGCCTGCATACAATGGTAAAGACAAGGAGCAGACACAGAGGCAGAAGAAACAAATTAGAGCTAATGTTAAACTAGAAAACAAAACAAACTTGTGGAAGGACTTCAAAAGGAACAAGTACTTAGAAAATGGAAACAGGGACATTTCAAACTGGCAACCAAGGATTCGAATCCTCAGATTTGATTTTAACCAGACCACATCTCCAATCCAGTCCGCATCTCCAATCGGACCATCCAAAGTTCCAAACATAATATTATAGAGCAATATAGATGCATGTATAACAGAAATTTCAAATGCGAAAAAGAAACAGAGCAGATGCATATAAAGCATGTTTATTTATTAACTAGATAGTCTTGGTGTGACCCATCATCCATTGGCCAAGTACGAAAATTCAAAACAAAAAATACTTAACAAAGCCACTGTTCACTGATCAGAAAAGGATGGAACCACAAGGATCATTCAAATTTCAGAAACCGCCACGGAGACGAAGGACAAGGTGAAGGGTAGACTCCTTCTGAATGTTGTAATCTGCAAGAGTCCTCCCATCCTCAAGCTGCTTACCGGCAAAGATGAGCCTCTGCTGGTCTGGAGGAATGCCCTCCTTGTCCTGAATCTTGGCCTTCACATTATCAATTGTATCCGAACTCTCCACCTCCAATGTTATGGTCTTGCCAGTCAGAGTCTTCACAAAGATCTGCATCCCACCACGCAGTCGAAGCACCAAGTGCAGAGTGGACTCCTTTTGAATGTTGTAGTCAGCAAGGGTCCTTCCGTCCTCGAGCTGCTTGCCTGCAAAGATCAACCTCTGCTGGTCTGGGGGAATACCCTCCTTGTCCTGGATTTTGGCCTTCACATTATCGATAGTATCAGAGCTTTCCACTTCCAGAGTAATGGTTTTCCCGGTCAGAGTTTTCACAAAGATCTGCATACCACCACGCAGCCGGAGCACCAAGTGCAGAGTCGATTCTTTTTGGATGTTATAGTCAGCAAGGGTGCGTCCATCCTCAAGCTGCTTACCAGCGAAGATGAGCCTCTGCTGGTCTGGGGGAATGCCCTCCTTGTCCTGGATCTTTGCCTTGACATTGTCAATGGTATCCGAGCTTTCAACTTCCAAGGTGATTGTCTTCCCAGTAAGGGTCTTGACAAAGATTTGCATACCACCTCGGAGACGAAGCACCAAGTGAAGGGTGGACTCCTTCTGGATGTTGTAGTCGGCAAGGGTGCGACCATCCTCAAGCTGCTTTCCAGCAAAGATGAGCCTCTGCTGGTCTGGGGGAATGCCCTCCTTGTCCTGGATCTTTGCCTTGACATTGTCAATGGTATCCGAGCTTTCAACTTCCAGGGTGATTGTCTTCCCGGTAAGGGTCTTCACAAAGATTTGCATACCACCACGGAGACGAAGCACCAAGTGGAGGGTGGACTCCTTCTGGATGTTGTAATCGGCGAGGGTGCGGCCATCCTCAAGCTGCTTGCCAGCAAAGATCAACCTTTGCTGGTCTGGGGGAATGCCTTCCTTGTCCTGGATCTTGGCTTTGACATTGTCAATGGTGTCAGAGCTTTCAACCTCGAGGGTGATGGTCTTGCCTGTGAGGGTTTTCACGAAGATCTGCATCTGTTCACGCAAAACAACCCTAAATCAATTTTGTTTCTTGGGAATTCATAAAAAAAAAAAAACAAGATCTTGGAAAATGATTGATTAAGTCAGACAGAATTAAAAATTATTTTATAAACCTTGAAGATCGTAAATCATTTCATTCAGATCTTAGATTATTAACAACAATAAGCTAACAATTTCATCAGTAATTAAACAATCAAACAAAAACAAACCTAAATCAAAATTGTATCCGACAAATTTCAGAATTTTTAAAACAAAATAAAATCTCAGTATTAAACGACTAGAAACAGGTTAATCCAAAGTGGAGATGATGTTTTCTGGAATTCATTCATCAAAGTTGGATCTTGGAATTCTAAAATAGAATACACAAACCTAAATCAAAATAGTATCCCATAAATTTCAGGATCTAACACAAAACAAAATCTTCGTATCAAACGACTCGAACCAAATTAATCCAAATTAGAATTGGTGTTTTCTGGAATTCATACATCAAAGTTGGATCTTGACAAGGCAATCAATTAAAAACACATAGATCTACACAATTTCATTAAAGATTTTCAAACAGATCTTAAATATTAACAATAAATTAACAATTACATCAACAATCAAATAATCAAAGGAAAAAAATACAGAAGCAAAGGAATTGCAAGATACAGAAATACTAACCTTGGAAGTGAGGTGAGAGAGAACTTGGAAGAGCTTCAAAGAATTTGGGAATGCCTCTGGTTTCTATCAGATCTGAAATTCTAAACGATGAAGGGTTTGGTATTGGGGAAGCCTTCATTTATAGGACCAATTGCCTACTTAATTACGGAATCATAAAAGGAGATTTCCAATAGGACTGTGCCACGCGGTAGGATTAGATCATGCACGCCAAGATTAGCATCTCTTTACTTGGCAAAAATAAATAAATAAATGAATAGCTTCCCTGGAAAGAGATCTATTTAGAGGCTTGTTATTTTTATTTATTTTTTATTTTAGCTAAAATAAACGTTCTAGTTAGCATTGAGATAGGTGGAGGATAGCCCTGTTTAGAAGAGTCTTTGACTTGTAAACATTATATTCACAAAAACAAAAAAGGTTTAGGATTCGATTCCCTTCATTATCATGAAAGAAAAACTACAAATAGTTGGACCATTCTTTCCATTTAATTCACATGATAAATTTTTTTTTAGGACCTTTGAGGTTCAGCTCAAAATCAATTAGAAATGGGAATAGTAGCCAAACTCTTTATAAATCTAGGTTAGGTCTCTTAACTTTTCAATGTGGGACAAATACTCTCAACAATAATATACTAAACGAATGTTAGGACTCGAACCCATGTGTAACACCCCGACCTAATTTAATCGCTCTATTCAATTTATTTTATGAATTTACAATTTTGCCCTTGGGTAAGGGCACTTTAGTCTTTTTAATCTGAAAGGATTTTGGGAATTGAGTGACATTGTTGCGTAGAGCTCGCCAATACGAGTTCGTAGACAAGCGGTATGCTTAATTCTTGTTATAATGATCTAGAAAAAGTCTAAAAATGAAAATGATGTAAAGGGAATTTCAAAAAAATTGTGAAAACCCTTGAAAGGTTTTACCCCTCCCCCTCGCGCGCTCTCTCTCTCTCTCTCTCTCTCTCTCTCTCTCTCTCTCTCTCTCTCTCTCTCTCTCTCTCTCTCTCTCCCGACACCTCTCTCCTCCCTCTTTATCTCTCTTTGAGTCTGAAACAATCGGTCACTTTGACCAGCGAGATCTCCTAGCTCGGCCACGGCCTACGATCCATCACTCAAAATGACCCACCCTATCTCCCAGTCGGAAAACCAAGCGAACGGCCCTTTGGATCGATAGGAAAATCGACTAGAACAGGCCACCGTCACCGGAGAAGTTTCCGGCTACTCCAAGCTGCGCCACCACATGGAACATGTAGCCCTCCTCTCCCTTATGCTTTTCATAGGTTGCTCGACGCCGTTGGTGGCCATATCCGCCATATTGAGCTTGGGAAATTTATGCCAAAACCATCACGGGTTTGGCTTCGATTGACTCTGTTCTTGCCACTTTTTGGCCGTGGTCCAAAAATAAAAATGCTCTCCTTGTTAGTCTGAATGTATTGGTATAGGTAGTGTAGGGTGTTTCGAGAATTTTCCATCGCCGTAATTTTCTACCCACACGTTGCCGGTGGCGGTGGTGGTGCGTGGGCCACTGTGTGTCCGCCCATTGTGTTCTAAAACACTCCACATGTCATCCTGAGCATGAAGATATGCTCGGATTTGGAATTGGTTACCATTTGACTATTGAACGGATATTGCGCCTATTATACAATTTTTGAGTTTGATAGGTTCAGACCGTTTGATCGGTTCCAATTTCAAATATTTGTTCTTTGTACCTCTAAGATTGTGTAGGAACTCATGGATTGAGAATCGGTGTCACATCCGGATCGGCTCCGTAGCACGATATTGTCCACTTTAGGCCCCACCTCATTTGTTTTGTTTAAACTCACGAACAACTTCCCAGGTGGGTCACCCATCCTGGGATTGCTGCAGTCCAGCTCGCTTAACTTGAGTTCGATGAATCAGAAGTCGTTGAGCTCACAAAGGCCTTCATGCTAGATGTAGGTGGCCAGTACGTATAAGGCGCATCACCCTCTCTGTTGGTCGATGTGGAGATATTTAATCCACCCCTTAGGGGCAGACGTCCTCGTCACACTCGCACCACGTGGTAGAGTGGCTCGATACCATTCTGTCACGGCACTGACTCACTAGCAAGATATTGTCCGCTTTGGGCCCCGCCTCACGGTTTTGTTTACGGAAACTCACGAGCAACTTCCCGGTGGGTCACCCATCACGGGATTGCTCTAGCTCAACTCGCTTAACTTGAGTTCCAAGGAATCGAAGCCATTGAGCTCAAAAGGCGCGTCTAGATGGAGGTGGGCATGTCCCAGATACTCCGAATAATTGATTCTAGGGTTAGGCAAAACGATCGTCGTCCGATCGTGCGATTGGCTTAGTTTCGACCACTTGATCGAGACCAAACTTATAGGACGTGTTTAGTATACTTTGTTGAACCCATAAGAACTTGCGGATCGAAAATCGGGGTCGTGGGCCCTGTTGGCCTGGTTGAAAAATATAGAAAGTTTGACCGCTTAGTTGACCATGAGTCTTCTGAGACTGTCTCATCCTTCGGGAAGTACTAGAATGACCTTATAAACCTTCTTAAAGGTTGTGCACACTTTGAGACCAGGGAACTAGAGTCTTGAGTTAAAGTTCGTTGTTGGGTATGCGTATTAATTAAGTCCGTTTATTCTCTCAAATAGGTACTCTTGCTTCACGTACTCTAGAGGAAGAGCTCTCTCAAGATTGAGCAGCATTACACCTATTGTGAGTGGACTTTGTTTTTAAATGATCATCACTTTCAAAGATGGATTGTCTTGCATTTATATAAATTTGATTATTTTGACTATTGGGATTATGAGATTATAATATTATTTTAATTGTGAGATTATCGGGTTATATTATGATACTTGAAGTTTTTGAATATTTTGGTTTACGGAATTTATGCTTTTGAGAGTTGATATCTATATACGTATAAATATTTGGGTATTGGGTTGTGGACGCTATTATTGTCCGAATGTCTATGTATGTGGGATTAGGTACATTGGAATGTTGAGAATTTGGGAATTTGGTTTTGGTTGTGAGTTTTTGGGAAATTGAATTAAGGGAGGGTATATTATATTATATATATATATGGGTTTATAAAAGTGGATCTCATATTTTGGCTATGGGTTATGCGCCATTGTATGTACCTCACATTGAATACTGATTACTTTACCCACACGTGGCGTTGGATTTTCCGACGTGTGGGCTCACTTGAATATTGATTACTGTTACTTTACCCACACGTGGCGTTAGATTGTCCGGCATGTGGGCTCCCTTGGATACTGATTACTGGTTACTTTACCAAAAGTGGCGTTGGATTTTCCGGCATGTGGTAAAGAATCCGGACACATTTGATATTGGTTAGTTTACCCACATGTGGCGTTCGATTTTCCGGTGAGTGGTAAAGATCCAGGCACATTTGGTCAGGTGTGTTGTAGGCCTTGACGGGCAATCTGCGTGCGTAGGACATGGTTTGGTTTGCCCACATGTGGGCGTTGGATTTTACGGTGTGTGCTGTAGAGCGGTAGTCCCTGGTTGGACAACTCATCCATAGACTCAGGGTAGAAAGTTGAAACCTGCGAGCTAGTCAAATGATCCTCGTGTTGGATTGTTTCCCCGGTACTAGTATTGGTGTGGTGGGTATTCCTATATATATATATATATGTATGTATAAACTTCATTCTTATTTATTTGTGAGAATCCTTCCTCGCTACTTGTGATTACGGGCATGAGTCTTGGAAAAAAGCGGTATGGGAAAGGGAAAGAGGTCCAGTTTAAGTTTGTGTTATATGCTATATTATGAGATTATGGGATACCTTGGTTTTAAAGATTGGTTTGTCAAACATATAAATTTGATTATATATATAAATATGTATGTGGGTATTTGTGTGGGTGTATTTGTAGATTGGTTTCCAAGTTGAGTTTTCTGAGTATGTGCATTGAGACTGCTCTACACAAGTACGGATATTTGAATGAGGTTTGAACTTGAGATTGGCTATTTGGAAATTGCTGGCTTAATATATTTTGTGTTAATGAGATATTTTGGTGGGTTTAAATTTACAGTTTTACAAAAAGGATTTAAATAAACAAGTTTATATTGTTTTTCAAGAAATTGGAGAGGTATTATTTATATGGTTTTTCCTTATCGTATGTTATTGCATGAGCTTATTGAAGTGAATTATTTTCAAGTATCGGTTGGTAAATATGTACGTATACAAAAGGACTTTGTTGCTTAGTGTGTTGACAGAATTTTATAAAATAGAGGGGGTTATTTATGTTGAATAAAAATTATGTTCAACGCTTGTTTTCATCCACTCACACTTTTTGTTTTGCGTCCCCCATGTCCTAAATATTCGAGATCGAGACCACCATGTCGAGGCATAGTGGTTGTCCGCTCTATAGGAACTTTCCTTTACTTTTCTCTACCTTTATTCTTTCCTGTTTTGTAAACTAAATTCTTAGTTGCTCTGCTTACTCATTTCAAGTTTGAGTAGGGGGCGTGAAGCCCATTCAGATAGTTTATATGTGGTGTGTGCTTTAACATTGTGTGTCTTGTTTGGAACCAAGGACTAAAATATCGATGATATCGAAAATATCGATAGTCAAAAATACGGAAATTTCGATGGAAATATCGGGATATTATCGATATTTCGGTCCATGTCGTCAATATTATCGATATTTTGGTTCATGAATATCTAAAATATCGATGGTATCGGAAATATCGGTAATCCAAAAATACGGAAATTTCGTGGAAATATTGAGGATATTATGGATATTTTATTCCTTGGTTGGAACTTTTTTTTTTTACTTTGTTTGACAGGTGGAAAAATTTGGGAAAAGTCCATTTTTCAGGAGAGATTGCTGAGATTTTGGTAGAAGTCGACTTGTTTATCCCTTTAATTTAGGGCTAAAGGGCATTTCAGTAAAGTGGGTTCGGCATTAGGTAGCTATTAGACGAGAAGCAGGGTTCGTCACGGATTCCTAGGGGGAATCCGAGGCAGTTCCTGTCACCATGACCTTGTCTAGGAGGGCCAATTGCTCAAAACCGCTACGCTAGTGAGTCATACCAGGAAATGCTTTTTAGAAATGCATCTTCGTGCATTCAAAGTCGGAAGCAACAAAGTAGGGTGTGTGTGTTTGCTTCTCAAAAATCACCTTAATCCAATTCTCCCATCGAAAAGCTTATGAATGTGACCGTAACTTCATCACATGATATAATATGAACAGATAATGATTTTATATATTAGCGTTTTCCAATTCGTCCTAAATAGTCATTACAGTGTCACCATGTGAGTTTTTAATTATAACTGAAGGTTATCCTAGCTTAGAAAACCCCTATCTAGGATTTTCTTTTTAAACATTCATCTGAATTTTGGATGGTTTCATTTGATTTCAACCCCTTATTTGCTCAAATTCAACCTCCTATATTATATATATATATATATATATATATATTCACCTTTATTGAGGGATCCCTCAAATAATTTTATTTGAGGGACACCCTTTAGGGTACCCTATGAATTTTTTTTTCAACGATCCAAACCATCTATGTTTTAGGTCTTCATTCATAGATCATCCTTGCAAAAAATTAGAGAAATCGGAAACCATTTAGACATCTAATTGTTTCCTACAAAATCAATGAACAAGGTGCTTCAAGAAAGTACTCAAATTTCAATAATTTAATTTAGTGGTCGAATGATATCGTATTCAAGTGATTTTTTTTTATAGACATGATCTTTGAATGAATATCTACAAAATAGATGATTTGGATTAGTGAAATACAATCTGAAGTAGTCCTTACAAGGGTGTCTCTCAAATAAGCTTATTTGAGAGATCCCTTAATAGAACTTTTTGTATATATATATATATATATATATATATATATATATATTAAGGCTGAGTGCAAAAAGGAGTTTCCATTTCCATTTTGTTGCATTGTCAAGGACTAAAATATCGATGATATCGAAAATATCAGTAGTCCAAAAATACGGAAATTTCGATGGAAATATCGGGATATTATCGATATTTCGGTCCATGTCGTCAATATTATCGATATTTTGGTTCATGGATATCTAAAATATCGATGGTATCGGAAATATTGGTAGTCCAAAAATACGGAAATTTCGTGGAAATATCGAGAATATTATGGATATTTTATTCCTTGGGTGAGAGTAATACATTTTTGTAGAGAATATATTTCCCTTGTATTAAACAAATTATACAAAGTCCTTATTTATATAAATACAGGAAGTCTACTTAAGGTAGGAAATAATATAGACATAAATACAATCTGATTTACAGTAGGAAAGCTAATTGCTAGGAGGAGATTGTGAGGTTGACTTCCGTATGTGCTAGGAAAGGAAAGCTGTGTTAACACCCCCGCAAACTGGGCGTCGCACGAAGAACAAGTTTGGAAGACATATGTTGATGGCGTGGTTTGTGAAGGGTCTTTGCAACCAGGTACGCAGATTGGTCGACAGAGGGAACAAAGCAAACTTGATGACTTCGAAGAGCAACCATTTTAAGGACAAAGTGGTAGTCCAACTCAATGTGACGTGTGCGGGCCTGGAAAACTGGATTGGCCACCATGTAAGTGGTGCTGAGATTGTCACAATAGCGGAGGATCGGGAATTGAAGACGCACACCCAATTCAAGAAGGAGGGAGCAGAGCCAAGTGGTTTCAGCACAAGCATGAGAGAGGGCGCAATATTCCAATTCTGTGCTAGAGTGCGAGACAGTGGGTTGTTTCTTGGAACACCATGAGATGAGGTTGGTTCCAAGAGTAATCACATATCCAGTGGTTGACTGACGAGAATCAGGGCACCCTGCCCAGTCCGCATTGGAGTAGGCGGAGAGACGATCTTATCTATGCATTGTTAGACGAATTTCCATTTCCATTTTGTTGCATTGTTAGGTGAGAGTAATACATTTTCTTTGGGAGCTTATCCATGCAATCAGAACTTAAAAAACATTAAAATTGGTCTAAGACCATTTGATCTTCGGATACCAAAAGGAAAATTGGCTGCAAGCAAAAGAATGAAGGTTTGTTGCAAGAAAGTAGCCAAATAACCACAAAACAAGAACTTGCTTGAAGGACTATGTGAATCCAAGGCCAACCTTCTTTGCCCTCCATTCGATATGGGATGATTTTGCACTCAATATTTCTTGTGAGTTGAGTTGCTCCAAAAGGAAATTTTGATAACAACTTCATTGAAATGTTCAATGAGATTGTTTATTGCACCAGACAGCACACAAGAAGGAAAATCAGTCAAAAAAACTGGAGTTGGAGAAAGGGTGAAAAGAAAAAAAATTAAATGCAAAAAAGAAGAGCAAAAGGTTTCCATAAGTTAAGATCATTCGCTCGGTTCGGATTAAAATAGAATTCTACTGTAAAGCAGAAGAGACATAATATCCAGTGAACTTCAACCATTAGAAAAAAAAATTAAGTGAAAGCAATTGCATTGACTTTGACCAAGTAAGAAAAGAAAATTTGTTGCGCAAGAAAAAAAGAACAAGACAGACTTTGTTCCACTTGCTATATTATAGGGTAGGTATTACTTTCTGACTGTAAGCAAGGAAAAAAAAAGAACAGAAACGTTTATTTTCCTCAACTGCAGATTATTTTAGTTTGATGCTTCTCAGATAACAAAAGAAAATCATACAGGCTTTGACTTTGAACTCTCTCCCAGCATATTATAGTGATTGCGTTCTGCTTCTGGCTTTTAAATAAACTCATCACATGGTTTAAATTATGAACAACTTCTGACTTTAGAATGGCTGGAGTTGAAATGATCAACCACATAGCAGATAAGAGAATGATACCTAGGGGCATTGACCCTCTTGGAAAGTTGTGTGCAACTAACTGTCATGTAGACCTCACACAGACTTTGAGTTAGGTTAGCTTTACGTGACTTGAACTGCAGATTTTGTTCATCCACTTGTCCTGAAAATCACGTCACGATTTTTAAACAAGGCCAGAATATAGAGGTCAATGAATGAACCATTCCAAACTGTTGACTATCAAACAATAAGACTAAGCTATGGAATGATGAGTTTTTATTTTCTTTCACAAGGCCTTGTATAAAGCGTCCACAAAGTATGTACTAGTTGCTCATTACCAATATCCCATGGATCCAAGGCTCTACAGATCTGCAAAGTCAGGGGACATTTGCTTCCTCAAACAACTTCTTAATGATAATCCCAGCCTAATATATCAACTTACACCCCGCGAAAACACATCACTCCATATCGCCGTGCAATTTGGAGACTCAAATGTTGTGGCCGAGATTTATAGCAGATGCAGGTCCCTTCTCACACAGCAAAACTTAGATGGAGATACTCCTTTACATGTGGCTGCAAGGGTTGGTTGCTTCTCTATCTTCAATGATCTGGTCAGAGAAATTTTATCCATGTCACAGGAAGACTTCAGGAATGCAAATGATGGCATGTTTGAGGCGCTGAGAATGGGAAATAGGGGGAAAAATACAGTTTTACATGAAGCTGTGAGGAATGGTCACATTAAATTGGTTCAGTTCTTGCTTACAATGGACCCTAAATTGGCATCTATTGAAAATGATGCGGGCGAGTCTCCATTGTACCTGGCTGCAAGAGGAGGAATGTTTGAGATTCTGAATGAGATTTTAAAATCAACTGCATCATCAGCTCATGGCGGGTCAGATGGCAGAACAGCCTTGCATGCAGCTGTGGTTGAGAAGCATTTTGGTATGTCAAACTTTGGCATAGTTCTGTTCTAGCTGTTTTAGCAATGGATGTTTTCACTTTGCACACACTTTCAGCAACTATTATAATATCCAACTCCTTAGAATTCTTTATGGACTTACTTCAGATAGATGCGTTTGGTATTTGAAGTTGCATAGAATAACTTTAACTTCATATATATATATATATATATATATCGAACATAGGTCATATTAGTTTCACAACTTCTGTATTTTCATTATTTAGACTCAAACTCAATTTTTGTCATGGTAAGACATCATGGAAACACTCCTACGATTCAAACAGCAGCTGATCAAAGAAACTGATCACCAAGGCAGAACTCCTCTCTTCTATGCAGCATCCCTTGGCCAGCATAGAACAGTTAAACGATTACTAGAACTTGATACTTCTATTGCATATGTTTTGGACAAAGAGGGCCATTCACCTATTCATGTTGCAGCCAGCAAAGGTCATACCTCTGTGATTAGAGAGATCATTCGACATTGCCCAGACTCGGCAGAAATTTGTGACCTTTATGGACAGAATGCTCTTCATATGGCGATCGTTGGTGGCAGAGCAAATGTGGTCAGGTATATACTAGAAACACCAGAACTGGAGTGCCTCATAAATCAGCCTGATGTCATTGGAAACACGCCTTTGCATCTCGCAACCATAGAAAGAAAGACTTGGATTATGTATTACTTGATGTGGGATGGAAGAGTGCATCAAAGTTCCATGAACAAATGTGGTCAAGCAACATTTGACATTGATAGGTCAATTAAGGAATCCAGTATTGCATCTCCCAGGGTGAGTACTAAATACATAATTAATATCCCTTGTATATATAATTGGTCACAATGCTTAACAAACTACAACTGTTCATCTGGTAGGAATTGCAGAACATTATTCCAAACATTTGGGGACATCTCGGTACCTCGCCTTCTTGGTTGGGCAACATCAAGATTTCCCCAAGAGCAGAACAAGAAGAGGCCAATGCAGTGCAAACTTACATGCAAATGGGCCAGACCCTTTTGATGGTTGCAACACTTATCACAACTGTAACATTTGCAGCTGCCTTCACAATGCCTGGAGGCTACAACAATGATGTAGGCCCAGACCAAGGGCTGGCTCTTTTGGAGTCAAATAGCTATTTCAAGTTGTTCATCATCTCAGACTCTATTGCTATGACTTGCTCAATAATTGCAGCATGCCTTCTGTTCTGGGGAGCGGTTAACAGCAACAAGTCCTCCTATGTTTACTATTTAACAGTTGCTGCTTCTCTTACATATATTGCTCTGCAATCCACTGGAATAGCATTCGCAACAGGAGTTATGGCTGTCATACCCCAGCAATTTGCCAAAGTCTTGGGCCACGTAATTGGAATTGCTTTTCATGTTAGTACCTTTTTGTTTCTTTCCCAACTGGTGAAAATGTTTTCCCTTCCTGAAGCCTGCAGATTCTACGTTTCTCATCTCAAGCTCAGCTGCATAATTAAGAACAAATCACGAAGAATGAGTGGATTCTGCACTACTTTTTAGTTCAACTTTACTCCTTCAGCACATCTGTCACATTATTTGATGAACAATTCTGCTGTATAAAGGTGTAGAGATTACAAGTTGCCACAATATTATGCAATTTTGATGTATTTGTCTTGTAACTCGATATTATTTCATATAGTTGATGCCTTCTTTTCCTTCTTTTCCTTCTTTTTCGGGTTTAGAGATTAGAAGTTGTGAGTCTTGTACTCCAAGATACATAAAAAAAATTCAGAAAAAAGTAACTGTATGTCATAAAGAATCTCAACTGTTCAAAGTGGTTTAACGGAAACATTCAAAGACTGTCACTATCTGTGTATAAAATTATATGGTTGCTGATCCTGACCTTTTTATTTAGGGCATGTTTGGCGGCTGTATTAGGAAAAATGTGGATGCTAGAAGAGGGAGAGAGTGCATAAGTTTGGCTGCTGTTAATTTGTTAAATGAAAATCATGGTTTAACCTCATTTGCAACGGGTGTTGGAAATTTGGCTCACATTATAGATGCAAGCTTTGTTGAAAATTGACTCACATGTGGAATAATCTTGGAGTTGCCCATGAATTGATGTGACACCATTGTTGATTTTGGTGGCACACCATTGTTGAGTTTGGTAGAAGACACCATTGTTGAAGTTTGGTAGCCAACATTTGGAGTTTATGTGAGTCAATGGTAGCACACCATTGATGAGTTTGGTAGCCACCATTTGAATAGCTTGAAGTTGCATTCACACTATTGCATCTTTGGCTATAAATTGGGAGCAAATGGTTTCATTTGAGGCATCACCTCCAAGAGTGAGAGGTGCAAGAGTTTCCAAGGAGTTCAAGGGGCTAAGGGCTAGAGAGTAAGCCAAGGAAGCCAAGGAGAGAGAGCTCAAGTGTTGGAGTCTTGTAAGTCTAGAAACCAAAGGGGGAAACACCAAGTGTGAGAGAGTGTTCACAAGTGCATCAAAGTGTTGAGCAAGGGGTGTGAGAGAAAAGTGAGCTTGGGGAGAGAGTTGTTCTAAAGGGTTTTCTTTGTAAACCAAAGTTGTAACATACTCTTTCATTAGTGAAATTTCTCAAGGGGATCACCAAGAGGAAGTAGGCAAAGAGTTGGCCGAACCTCTATAAATCTTGTGTCATTTGTGCTTGGTTATTTTCTGTGGGTGTATGTGTGCGTGATTCATCCATCATTGTGTTTGTTACAAAGTCCATCAACAACAAGATCATTAGGGGGAATTTGGTCAAATTCACAACAACGGGTTTATAACTTATAGCGTTTTATAGTGTTAATAAACGTACTGTTGATGTGTAAATGAGTTTACTAATTTACTTTTACAATTTTATCATTTACAGCTGGATGCGACTAAGTAATAGCTTAGATTCACTTTCTGTTAGGCGAATTTTGTGTGGATCAAAAGCCTATAGGAATTAGCCAAGTGTTATACACACATTGACAGATCTATTTTGTAATGACTCAAGATGTAACCGTTTTTGCTATATATACAAGTATACGCAGCTGAGTTCAGTGAGAGATCCAGTGAATTCATCTTCAAGTAATATCAAGCAACAACGATTGCTACAGTATCATAATTGGGCAGCTACATCGAGCTGACCCATCCTCTCAAAAATACTGTTTTGTTGCTATTCTCCTTACCCGATTTACCAAAATCATAAACACACCTTCAATTCTTAACATGGTATCATTGAGCCATGTTCTTTCTTGAATCTGGGCGTTGTTTTCTGTTGTGAGTATTCGAAGATTTCAACGCAAAATCTTCATATCTAAATCAATTTAGTCTAACATGGTTGGTTTGATTGGAAGGGAGTCACGGACTCCGATTTTCAATGGAGAAAATTACGAGCTCTGGAGGATTCATATGAAGACGATCCTCAGATCATACAGAATCTGGGAATTGGTTGAAGAAGGTGTACCAATTCCAGATCCAAAAGGCAAAACGAAGGAGACGGAGACATCGGACAAATCTACTCTGTCTGAGCTCCTGAAGCAAGATGCAAAGGCACTGGATCTCATCTAAGGCGCTGTCTCATATGAGCTCTTTCCTAGAATCTCTAACGAAGTGACTGCGAAAGGAGCTTGGGATCTTCTACAACAAGAATACAGAGGAGATGAGCGTGTAAGGTCAGTCAAATTGCAAGGTTTGAGACGAGATTTTGAATATACTTGTATGCGTGAAGATGAATCTCTATTTGCTTATTTGACTAGACTGTTTGAATTGATAAATGAAATGAAGAGCATGGGTGCTCAAATTAAAAACTCAGAAGGAGAGTTATCCAATAGTAGAATTGTGGAGAAATTGTTGATAAGTCTCACAAAGACTTATGATCTTGTTTGCACAATCATTGAACAGACCAAGGATATGGATTCAATAGAAGTGTAGGAGGTTGTGGCCACCTTGAAGGTGTTTGAGTAAAGGCTTGAGAGACACTCTGAGAATATTGTTGAGAAGGCGTTTGCTAGTATGAGTGTGAAGGGAGCTAATTCCTCATCCTCTAGAGGGAGTGGTCAATCTAAGAAGAATTGGAAGAATAAAGGAAAGAAATGGGATGATAAACCCAATTCGGGCTGGAAGAATGAAAACGGGAAGAGTGATTAGTCTAACAAGAATGATCAAAACAAAGGAACTTGTAAGCACTGTAACAAAATGCATTATGGTGAATGCTGGTTTAAGGACAAAGTCAAGTGCCACCGATGTAGCAAATTTGGTCACATTGCTAGGAATTGCTCTAGCAATATACAGAATAAGGCTGGACCAGTTGCTCAATTTGCAAAAAATCAAACATCGGAGTCAACCAATATGTTCTATGCCTCTCACTCGCTGTCAAAACTAGCTGATCTTGGTGCTTGGTATATTGACAGTGGGTGCAGCAATCATATGACATCTCACGAGTCACTGCTCTCTAACATTGATAGGAGTTTGAAGTGCAAGGTGAAGATGGGAACAGGGGAATTGGTTCAAGCTTCTGGAAAAGGTGTTGTGAATTTAGACAACCTGCAAAATGGAGATTATTAAGATTAGTCTAAACACAAATTATACTCGCAAGTGCACAAGGTCAATTGTAATTTAGTATGGCAAATACGAGGTCATTCCCACGAGGACTGAGTTCAACTTCCAATTAATCTAACCTAATTTACTTCACGAAATACTTTAACTACTCTAATTATATAACCAAGAAATTAAACACATAGCATACTCACGTAAACACAAAGGGGGTTTTTGAATGAGTGATTAAATTAACAACGAAATTAAAAGACAAAAGAAGGAGAAAGTCACGAAACACAAAGATGAGAAATTCAAATTGATAAAAGCACTAGGACAATGAATTCACCACTAGTAATCCAATCTAGCCTGTCATTCACCTACCTATTAATTATCCAATTGATGTTGCCGCTTAGTTTTCCTTTTCCATGAATTACCTATGGTATTTAGGCTAACTCGTATATTCCTACATGCAATTCGCCTATGGTATTTAGGTCAAATATCAACACATAGAAACTCATTAAGATCCGTGAAAACCTCAAACAAGCATGTAAACCCTAGGAGTATGGTATTTACCCTAGACGAATTACAAATCTTAATCACAAGAAGCAAGCCTCAAATTAAGTATGGTATTTACTCTAATTTGCATCCGATTAACTCAATTAAAAGTCTAGATGGTGATCAAACATCAAGATAATCAACCAAGTTATTAAGCACAGTGATTAAGAATCCAACATCAAACGGCAATCAATAGATAGGTAAAATAAGAAAACTAGATTATCATACTAGGGCTTCATCATGCCCTAGCATGGGAAAATTAGTTATACATAGTCATAGAATTCGGCATAAGCAAAAACATAAGTAAGAAATAATAAAACTTAGCCAATTGCGGTACTCTTCCAGCGTCTCCAATTTCTCCAAATCTTGCGTAATCCTAAATGAGTTGTTTTCTAACGCTTAAATAAAGCACCACAATCCTATTCCTACCCTAGCTGGGCTTTTACAGCAGCCCAAAAATAAAGAAAAACCTAATTAAAACATAAATCCAAAATGGGTAAATAATTGACTCCTTTTCCAACTTTGACTGGGATAACACGTCAGTTTCTTTGCTCACACGTTTGGGGTCGTTCCTCCTTCAAGAAAATTCGGGAAAAATATGGGAATTTTAGATCTTTGTCTTATCTTTCCAACCATATATCGCAAGACTTGAGCAAAAATCAGGAAGTCCTTCAAATTGCCTTTTTCGCACAGTAACTCAAATCTGACGGGATTGCACTTTAAGTTGACTTAACTTCAAAGACTGCTCTCATTGGCTGCTCCAAAATTCTAGAAAAATTCCACAATTATCTTCAGGGTCTTAGCTTCAATCTCCAACTGGCCTTGCACAAAAACTCCACCAAAAAGTCGTATTTTCATAGGAAATCAATTAACTGCTCCAGAAATCTGAAAATGGAAAAAATAAAGTAATAAGTCCTTTTTAAATCCAATTCTCCTACAAAAACTAAGTATAAAGAGTACATAAATGTAGAAATTTATGGACTTATCAAAAGGGACTCTAGTGATCGAGCTAAAAGATGGTCCTAGATACATACAAGAAGTGATGATTGTACCGAGCTTAGATGAAAATCTTCTAAGTGTTGGACAAATGATAGAACATGGTTATTGGCTTGTATTTGGTGATTCCATGGTGAATATATATGCTGATAGGAAGATGGAAGAGCTGGTGGGTACTGTTCCAATGAAAGGGAATAGATGTTTCCCTATGAAGTTTGAATTCATGAACCCGGTGATGACAAATAGAGCTGCAGTTGAGGATCACTCATGGAATTGGCATAGGAGATTTGGTCATTTGAATTATGTTAGCCTAAAGATGCTACAAGACAAAGAAATGGTGGTTGGACTTCCAAGGTTGGAAAGTTTTGAAGATGTGTGTGAGGCTGTGCTACGGGCAAGGCTCACAGAGAAGCATTTGACAAAACTGAAGTATGGAGAGCTTCACAACCATTGGAGTTAGTACACTTAGATGTGTGTGGCCCGATGCAGATCACTATAGGAGGAGGAAACATATATTTCCTCACCTTCATTAATGATCATACAAGGATGTGCTGGGTGTTCTTTTTGCAACACAAATCAAGTGTTTTCTCAGTGTTCAAAAGATTTAAAGCCATGGTGGAGTTGCAAAGTGGATTTTAGATTAAGAAGTTAAGATCAGACAGAGGTGGTGAATACACTTCAACAGAATTCAGTAAATTCTGTGAGGATTTGGGGCTTGAAAGGCAGTTAACAGTGGCCTATTCTCCTCAACAAAATGGAGTTGCAGAGAGGAAGAATAGAACCTGTGGAGATGGCTAGAACTATGCTTCATGAAAAGAGAATGCCTACCAAGTTCTGGGGAGAAACAGTTAAAACTGTAGTTTACATTCTTAATAGGTGTCCTACAAGTGCTCTTAAGAACAAGACTCCGTTTGAAGCATTCAGTGGAAGAAAGCCTGGAGTAAAGCATATGAGAGTATTCGGTTCTCTCTGCTATACTCATATTCCATCTCAGCAGAGGCACAAGTTGGAAGATACTGGTGAGAATTGAGTTTTTGTTTGGTATGGAACCTGTGAGAAAGGGTATTGAGTGTTCAACATGAGAGCTCAGAAAGTAATTGTGTCAAGAAGTGTAATATTTGATGAGAAGTCTCTCTGGAATTGGGAAACAAATGAGGAAGTGCACAGGTCAGTTCCTTGGGATAGTAATGAGGAAGCAGAGGTGACTGAAGACAAGGTGGAGTTTGAGTCTTCTAATCAAACTTTATCTTCTCCTTCAGCCAGATCTACACCAAGTGATGTTTTACCTTGTGCCCGATCTTCATCATCATGTGCCCCATCTTCTGCTCGATTTTCACCAAACTCAAATCGGGGTGAAGGAAATGAATCTGAATCCTATGACCATACACCTGTGAAGTGGAAGAGTCTAAATGACATCTTTGCACAGTGCAAAGTAAGTATTGTGGAGCCTGAAAACTTTGCTGAAGCAAATTCAAGATGAGGCTTGGAATCAAGCTATGAAAGAAAAGATCACAATGATCGAGAAGAACTCTACATGGGAGATGGCTAACAGACCTGGTAACAAACCAGTTGTGGGTGTTAGATGGATCTTCAAGACAAAGCTGAATCTTGATGGTTCTATCCAAAAGCACAAGGTACGGCTTGTAGCTAAGGGATACACACAGAAGCCAGGAGTATATTTCAACGAAACATTTGCTCCAGTGGCAAGATTGGATACAATTAGAACTCTAATTGCTCTGGCTGCTCAAAGGAATTGGAAACTTTTCCAATTGGATGTGAAATCAGCATTTCTAAATGGAGTGTTGAAAGCGGAAGTTTACATCGAGCAACCTGAAGGTTTTGAAGTTAAGGGAGCAGAAGACAAGGTCTATACGTTGAAGAAAGCTCTCTATGGTCTGAAGCAGGCACCGAGGGCCTGGTATGGTGAAATTGACACTCATCTACTCAAATGTGGATTTCAGAGAAGTATAAGTGATGCTACTCTGTATGTGAAGACTAAAGAAGGTATTGGTACAGTCATTGTGTCAATATATGTGGATGACATTGTGTACACTGGAAGCAGCAGTGAAATGGTGACAGAGTTCAAGGAGGATATGATGAACAAGTATGAGATGACCGATCTTGGCTTGCTGCATCATTTCCTAGGAATGGGAGTAATCCAGAAGGAAGGGAGAATTTTCATTCATCAACATAAGTATGCCAAGACTTTGCTTGATAGATTTGGTTTGAAGGACTGCAAACCAGTGAGCACACCACTTGTTCCAACAGAGAAACTCAAAAGAGAAGAAGAAGGTGAACTTGCAAATGAGGAGACTTACAGAAAAATTGTGGAAAGCTTACTATATCTGATAGCAACTAGGCCTGACATCATGTATTCAGCTAGTTTGCTTGCCCGATTTATGCATAGTCTCTCAAAGAAGCATTTTGGAGCTCCAAAAAGGGTGCTGAGATATGTGCAAGGAACTTTGGATTATGGCATTGAATATGAGTCTGGAAAGTCAGCTATGCTGATTGGATTTTGTGATAGTGATTGGAGTGGTTCAGAAGATGACATGAAAAGCACATCGGGCTATGCCTTTTCATTTGGCAGTGGTGCATTTTCTTGGGCATCAGTGAAACAGAACAATGTTGCTTTATCAACTGTAGAGGCTGAATATGTCAGTGCTTCAAGATTTGTGCCAGGAGATTTTGGAGAAGAACAACTTGAAGCTACACTAATCATGTGTGATAACACATTTGCTATAGCCATGTCCAAGAATCCTGTGTTCCATCAGAGATCAAAGCACATAGGAAGAAAGTTTCATTTCATCAGAGATGCAATTCAAGAAGGAGTGGTGGATTTGATCTATTGCAAATGGCAAGATCAAGTTGCAGACATTTTCACAAAGGCACTGCCTAAGGAAAGATTCTGCATGCTAAGAGAACTACTTGGTGTGAAATCAACAAACCATTTAGAAGGGAATGTTGATGTGCAAATGAGTTCTTGATTTACTTTTACAGTTTTACCATTGGATGTGACTAAGTAATGACTTAGATTCACTTTCTGTTAGGCGAATTTTGTGTGGATCAAAGGCCTATAGGAATTAGCCAAGTATCATACACATTTGCAGATCTATTTTGTAATGACTCAAGATGTAACTGTTTTTGCCATATTTACAAGTATACACAGCTGAGCTCAGTGAGAAAGCCAGTGAATTCATCTTCAAGCAATATCAAGCAACAACAATTGCTAAGTACCATAATTGGGCAGCTACATCAAGCTGGCCCATCCTCTCCAAAATACTATTTTGTTGCTATTCTCCTTGCCCGATTTACCAAAATCATAAACACACCTTCAATTTTTAACACATACAGTAGAGCTTAATCGTTACCTAGTTTCTTTTAGCAAGTATATAATTCATTGAGAGAAGTCAAGGGTTACAGACATCATCAAATACAGAAGATTCCGACCAGGGAGGAACATCTTCATGCCAAATTTTCACATCCTGACATTTGATAGCATTGGGAATGACGCTAACAACTCATTTGGACCCACTTCATAACGTCATCTAATTGTGATTAAAAGAAGAGCACGACTTGGCTCCTTAAAATTGAGGAGGAGCTCCTCCTTAAAACCAATGGGGTTTTGACACTTGTCAAATTTCAGCAACATTGACAAAGTTTCAACAAAAAAGTATAAAGAATATTAGGATACTTTCTATAAACAATAAAAATATTCATGATAATAAGCAATTTGGTCTTCTTTTTGTCACGATATGGCATTTTAGAGCAACCTCAAACAAGCAGTTAGCTCCGTATTAACTTACTAACTGATTAGAGCTTTAGCACTCCTCAACAAGCATATGTGTTATATTATTGGTAAAATTATAATAGAAAATTTGATATAGATCCAAATTCCCATTAAGAAGTTGGTTTTAATCCTCAAAGTTGGTAACTTTGATACAAGTCCTTTGACTTTTGTGACACATAGGATTACATTCCTTTTAATATTTTATGATGTAATCTTTTTATTTTTATTTTTAAAATCATTTTTTGTTCCAATGTTGCCCCTTATACCTTGAATCGGGTAAATGTATTTTATGTGATAATTATGGGAAAGAATTATTTATGACCATAATTAATTAACAAATTAAGTGCTTATGACCATAATGATTTTGGTATATTAATTATGTTGCCTTTTTTTTCTTCTTTTAATTGCATCCATGAATTCTATTAATTGTCCATGATTTTGTATATTAACGTTGTCTTTGTTTTTCCTTCTTTTATTTTAACCCAAAAAATAGTTGGCTTTATGTCTTATTGTTTACGACCTCTTTATTAGGTAAATTGAAGAAACCAAAAAAAAGGTATATTGAAAATAACAAAATACCTATATGTCGGAGTAGATTATATATTATCTCATACTTCCCCAATAATCAGGAACAATCCTATATTTACCTAGTAAGTTATGTACATAATCTCACATTTACCAAGTATTTAGATACATAATCTTATATTACCTAGTAACTAGGTACATTAGAAAATTCTACCTATATATATACATATATTAATATAAAGCACATTAGCTCATAGTACCTATATATTAGGTACATAAAAATGTCATCAATAGTTCTCTTGTTTATTTTGTTTTCTCAAGTTTTTTACCCGATGCATAGGTATATAATTTCATGTGGGTGCTTGCTCCATCGATTAGTGTAATATGTGAGTTTATACTTTTATTGATTAAATTGTATTTTATACAGTAAATATTCACAAGGAAATAATTCAAATTTTAAATTATGAAATTCAATTACAATGAAATAATGCATTAAATTTGGATTTTCAATATGTTTCTTTATTTATCTCAAAGGGTAAAATTGACACCAAAAAAAAAGAAAAAAGTCAAAGAACTTGCATCTAAAACCAAAACGGTGAGGACTTAAATTTAATGACAACTAATCTTTTTGGACCTAGATCTAAGAAGCCCAAATTATAACAACACATGGAAATACCACCCAAAAATTGCTCGAGCATGAGGGAAAAAAACACCGAACAACTTTCTGATTGACTAGAGAGAATTTTAATTCTAGAGGAATGAGGCCTTATGTTATGTGATGTAATGATTATGGGTCAGAGATTACATAGTCACATAGAAAAGGTATATTATTTATATAGCCTAGCAAGATTGACCTCTTCAAAAGGAGCAAAGTCTTTTCTATCTGCACATTATTTTAGTTCCATGCTTCTCACGTTGCAGAAGAAAATCATACAGGGCTTTGACTTCTAACTCTCTCCCAGCATATTATAGTGATTGCTTTCTGCTTCTGGCTTCTAAAGAAACCAATTGGTGTTTAAATACTCATGTGGCTATCTTACATTACACCAGTTAGTTATACTTATGACCAATTTCATAGTTTTAGAATGATTGGCGTTGAATTGATCAACCACATGACAGATTAGAGTATGAAATGGGCATAAACCTCTTGAAAAGCTTCATGTAGACCTCACGAAAGACTTTGAGTTGCACCTGCCTTAGTGAAAACTCGTCCCAGCAGAAGTTATGTACATTTTCAAATTTGATTGTGATGTTCTGCTGTAGTTTATATGGTAGTCAGCTTGGCTTGAATTTTACTGTGTATTTCGTTCCTCCACCTGTCTCGAAAATTGCATCACCATTTTCAAAGGCGGCAAGAAACTAGAAGTCAATGAACCATTGCAAACTTTTGATTGTCAACAGCAAGACTAAGATGGGATGGTGAGTTTATACATTCTTTCACATCTGCTACTTAAAGTCACAAGGCCTTGAATAAACCATCCACAGATTATGTACTAGTTGCTCATTACCAAAATTCCATGGACCCGAGGCTCTACAAATCTGCAAAGTCAGGTGACATTTGCTTCCTCAAACAACTTCTTAATGACAATCCGAGCCTACTATATCAACTTACACCCCGAGAAAACACAGCCCTCCATATCGCCATGCAATTTGGACACACAAAGGTTGTGGCTGAGATTTATAGCAGATGCAGGTCCTTTCTCACACAGCAAAACTTAGATGGAGATACTCCTTTACATGTGGCTGCAAGGGTTGGTTGCTTCTCTATCTTCAATGATCTGGTCAGAGGAATTCCATCCATGTCACAGACAGACTTCAGGAATGAGAATAATGGCATGTTTGAGACACTGAGAATGGGAAATAGGGGGAGCAACACAGTTTTACATGAAGCTGTGAGGAATGGTCACATTAAATTGGTTGAGCTCTTGCTTACAATTGACCCTAAATTGGCGTCTGTTGAAAATGATGCGGGCGAGTCTCCATTGTACCTGGCTGCAAGAGGAGGAATGTTTGAGATTCTGAATGAGATTTTAAAATCAACTGCATCATCAGCTCATGGCGGGTCAGATGGCCAAACAGCTTTGCATGCTGCTGTTATTGAGAAGCATTTTGGTATGTCATACTTTGGCCCAGTTTTTTTTTTTTTTATCGAAAACTTTGGCCCAGTTCTGTTCTAACGTTTTTAGCAATGGATGCTTTCACTTTGCACACACTTTCACCTACTATAATATCCAACTCCTTGCAATTCTTTATAGACTTTAACTTCAGATAGATGCGTTTGGTATTTGAAGTTTCATAGAATAAAATTCCAGTCACACAAATGCATATATATGTGGTGCCGATCCGCCCCTATATATATATATATATATATATATATATATATTGCACATAGGGTCATACGAGTTTCACAACTTCTGTATTTTCTTATTTAAACTCAAACTCAATTTTTGTCATCGTAAGAGATCGTGGAAGTACTCCTACAGTTCAAACAGCCGCTGATCAAAGAAACTGATCACCAAGGCAGAACTCCTCTCTACTATGCAGCATCCCTTGGCCACCTTAGAACAGTTCAACGATTACTAGAACTTGATTTCTCTGTTGCATATGTTTTGGACAAAGATGGCCATTCACCGATTCATGTTGCAGCAGGCAGAGGTTATACCAGCGTGATTAGAGAGATCATTCGACATTGCCCAGACTTAGGAGAAATTTGTGACCTATATGGACAGAATGCTCTTCATATGGCCATCTTTGGTGGCCAAGCAAATGTTGTCAGGTATGTACTAGAAACACCAGAACTGGAGTGCCTCATAAATCAACCTGATGTCAATGGAAACACGCCTTTGCATCTCGCCACCTTAGAAAGAAAAACTTGGATTCTATGTTACTTGAAGTGGGATGGAAGAGTAAATCAAAGTTCCAAGAACAAATGTGGCCAAACAGCATTTGACATTGATAGGTCATTTAAGGAATCCGGTATGAAATCTCCCAGGGTAAGTACTAAATACATAATATCCCTTCCCTTGTATATAATTGGTCATAATGCTTAACAAACTACAACTATTCATCTGATAGAAATTGCAGCACATTATGCCAAACTTTTGGGGGCATCTCGGTACCTTGCATTCTTCGTTGGGCAACATCAAGATTTCCCCAAGAGCTGAACAAGAAGAAGCCAATGCAGTGCACACTTACATGCAAATGGGTCAGACCCTTTTGATGGTTGCAACACTTATCACAACTGTAACATTTTCAGCTGCCTTCACAATGCCTGGAGGCTACTACAATGATGTAGGCCCACACCGAGGGCAGGCTCTTCTGCAGTCAAATAATGATTTCAAGTGGTTCATTATCACAGACAGCATTGCCATGACTTGCTCAATGATTGCAGCTTGCCTTCTGTTCTGGGGAGCTGTTAACAGCAACAAGTCCTCCTATGTTTACTATTTCACAAGTGCTGCTGCTCTTACATTAATTGCCCTGCATTCTACTTCAATAGCATTCCAGACAGCGATTAAGGCTGTCATGCCCGATCAGCAATTTGTCAAAACTTTGGGAACCCTCATCGGAACCGGTTTTAATTTTATTACCCTTTTGTTTCTTTCCCAACTGGTGAAAATGTTTTCCCCACCTGAAGCCGGCAGATTCTTCATTTCTCATCTCTGTAAGCTCAGGTGCAAATTTAAGAACAAACAATGAAGGACCACCTTGCTCTCAAGCAATGCTACGTTGAAGGTATACAAGGCCAACCTCTTTGTCCCAAACCCAGCTCCATTTGATATATGATGGTTTACCATTGAGTGTTAAGTTTCATTATTGATCTCCAAAATGATCATACCAATGACTTTGCAGAATTTCTTATTGATAAAAATTTATGGGTGCTTTGCTTTGATTACTGTTTGCTTAGTGACATGGAAGACCCGACTTTTGAGAAGTTGCAAGTCTCATATGGGGCCAGCCAGTACTTGACCTTTTGTATAGGGAAATTCCTCCCCATTCTGCAATAGTTTAAAGAGAGTGCTTCTTTATCACTTTTAACTAGTAGAAGCAATCAGTGTGGAAAAGAAGAAAGTAGTTTTCCTAAAAGTCCATGGGGTCATACCGAAACAAGTATGTCAACACTTTCATAATACTTGAGTAATTTGTTATCACTTCAAGTAAATTGTTGAAGGCTAATTAACCTGTAATCTAGAAAACTTTATCATGAAAGGTGACTTCTTTTGGACCCCGGTTGATCACCAACTAATTGATTGAGATTAATAAGCATGCTAGCAAATTGAGATTCCTATCACTGGGTTTGCAAACAAGAATTACTAGTTGGTGTTAACATGATGGATACTGTTAGTTTTCCTTGCGGGAGATTCTTGAAGAACAACCTATCACTCTTGTAAAACTGTCTTGTGGAAACCAAAGAACAAAATGTCAGACGTGTAGAATTCTTAGCCATCGCGAACTACCATGGAAAAGACAAGAAGCAAGCACATGGTAGAATTAACAGGGCAACATATCCAGGAAGCAACACAACCATACATAAACATCTGTTACTCAACAAGTACATAAGAGCAAAAATAAAACAACAAAATAAAAGAAAGAGAATTTCAAAACAAATAAGAGTCCCACCAGAAATCTTGTCAAACTGGAAACAAAACAGCAAATAACCAAAATTATGCTTCTCGCTTATTTGCCTCCTCTCTTGCAAAATGCAGAAATCAGCTACCTGTTTAACATATCCAAAGACAAGTCAGAAGATGATGAAGTTCATAAGCAAACAAACCCAAGAAACTGCGTAGTTCATGCCATGCCCAAATTTGAGAATGGTTGTACTATCTATAAGTTAAGATCATCCACTTGTTCAGATTTAGATAAGATTCTACTGCGTAAATCTCGCAATATCAAAATACTTTTAGATAAATACCCACTATTTTAAAGCAGAAGATACATAATGGTCAGTGAACTTCAACCATTAGAAAATATTATGAATTGAAAACATTTATAGTACTTACAGGGGAGAAGGCTTTCTGTGTATGTGAAAACAACAGGAGAATCCTGTCCAAACCCCTCCTGAAGATAAAGTTGCTCCCAGGTAGTCCTGTCTGTATTAAAGATAAAATAATGTTCTGTAGTTATGAAAAAAAATTCATTATTCCTTCCAGCTACAGAGTCAATGCACTCTTCAACAGCATGTTCAATATAAGCACTGCACTTCTTCTCCCAATAAGATTCGTTTGCATCCTTTAACATCCATACATCCATAATTAGATCATCATCATAGACAGCAACTAACGATAAGAAACCTTCAAGAACAATTAGGAAGGAGTGTGCAGTGACTTCTTCTGGAAGTTCAATGGTTTTAAAGTTGTCCTCCATATCCACTGAAAGAATGCTTCCAGGGGTAGAATGATCTTCTTCTGAAGCAATAAACCAGTAAACTTGTCCATTAAAAAATACGTGATTTGCACCCATAGGATATTGCTGAACAAAACCTATGCCTTTCCAGGTTCCAGTGCTTGATGAAAATATCTCACACTGAGGGCTGACTACTGGCTTTTCAAATATGGAGGAGAAAAACCGAAATACTCTATAATCACTGGTTCCTGGGCCAAAGGCAACCCCAATGCCTAGTTCCTGTTCTGCTGGGCTACCTCTTGGAAGTAACCGAATTTCACGAGTAGCGGGATTGCAGATTAGGATTTCCAAGTCTTCCTCGACCGGTTGACTCATATATAAGTGAGGAAACCAGGGATAAATGGTGAAACATATCAACCCATTGTAGGAACAAATCAGACTAAGAGATGAAACATTTTCAAAACCAGGAAGAATGATTACTTCGGTGGTTACGCCATCACCATCAATCAAATGCAATTTTTTTATGTCATCCATGTAAGGATAAAGTATATAGATCGCATTTTCTCTTGACCGCATTAAATGCAATTTAGTGAAATATGGACTGCTAATCAATTTGTGCCAAAGTCTAGAAACAGCCTTAGAACGTACGAGGCACTTGACTGGAAGCCTTGAAAGAATATTGGCAAGCACATCTTCCACAGTTTCCACATCAGACCAACTATCATTCTGCCTCCGTGAAAGTTTTGGGATACACTTCACAACACATTTATCCATTTTTTATCTGCTCTTACAACTCTTTTATCCAAGCGCTCTAATGGCTTTTGCTTCAAGAGAAACCCACTATTCTACCACTTTGACAGATTTCCAAAAGCATCCGCCTGCAATATGAATAGGTCATGTTTTTGTGTCATATCTTATAATGGAGGAAAAAATATCAACATCCAGAGCATAGAAAAACAGAGAGATATACTTCAGCTTAAGTTCTTTCTTTTTCCAAACGTCTATTTCCAAAACAGTTGTAATATCTGAAGTCTGGACCAAAAAAAAACACTCTACACATGGAGATGCTCCACGGCATCACAAGATGTCGATAGTAGATACACATAAAGCTCCCTGTCCATGTCTCTTAACACAAAATCTTAACAAACAATTGTCTTTTTACAGCAATATCAGTACTCAAAACTGACTAAAAATTAATACCATATTCATTTTGGGAAAATAGTTCCAATTCTCTCTTACCAATTATCATTTTAAAACCAAATCAAATTGACCCAGGCATACTTCCATGTAAAACTGCATCTTGCAAGTTATTCTCCTAGTCATGCATATCATTCTCTGAGCTAAAAATTTTATAATGATATTATGGAATCTTGGAATACAGAAAACGTATATGACAGCACATGTACATTGGTTCATTTAACATAAAGCTAGGAACACTTGAAATAATTATCAAAGCTTGTAAAAGCACTTAAAAGGAAACACGTAGAAATGCTTCTGAAATCATAAACAGCACATAAAACAAGCAACTGAGGACATGGCCTGCGATTGAACCCAGTCTGTGCCCTTGGGAAGTAAATGTACCTGAGAGCTGTCCTCACAGTGACATAAGACGTTTGAACCTGTAACCAGATATCTAGGCAGCAATAATAGAGAACCAAAAGAAAATGGAACCAGTGAAGAACAAGCACAAACATGATCAAGCCAATAAGCCACATCCTAACCATACTGAACTATCTTCTTATCAAGGCAGCTTTTAAATTTCATAGATAAACTATGTATATTAGGTCTGGATAATTCAACAGAAATGACATAGAGAATAAAAGGTCAAAAGAAAACAAAGTAACCAAGAAGACAATGAAGAGTTTTAAAAGGGAGGAAAAAATAAACTAAAACAAAAGGGCACAACGTCAAACGCTGAAATTTTATTTACCAATGCTCCTACAATTCATTCATGTGGTCAACTAGATCCAATCATAACCATACAAAATTCAGATAGAATTCTGAAGCGATTAGATTAGATAAAGATATGATTAATGATGTGAAAGCTGGACAGTGCTGTTTACTAAGAGATAGTCACATAAGAAACAAACATGTATATTGTAAGAAAATCACTGAGAATCGGGGGGACCAAAAAAAAGCAAAAAAAGAAGAAAAATACAAGTCAAGATCCCTCTTAAATTGGGGCAAGAAAAGGTATGCCCACATGCATCAGCTTGGAAGATTATAGCCCTCAAAGGAATTGGGGATGAGCAACAAATCAGATTACCTTCATATCATATCAAGATCAAATTCTGAATGTAGCTTGAAATTATGCATTCTAATAAAATTGTGAGGGAAGGGGATATATTTTTTATGATGACACAATTTTGCAATTCATATGATGAAATGCCTAGGCACTTTTCCCTATTTCAACATACAATCTGTTGTTGACAAATTGTTAGGTTTAAGTCATGAAGTGAAAATAAGTCATACATTGTGAAAGTATTGGTAATTGAAAAGATTATCCGGATACATAAGAAAGGAACTCACTGATTACGATTAACCCTCCAGGCCACTCTTTGGAAATAGACTGGAAATTTTTTTGTTGAATGAAGGCGAACGAAACTGATAACTTATAAAGCGCATCAACCAGCAAAGTTTCTGTCAACCTGGCAATTCAAGCCTTCATGCATTGCAACAAGTGGTAGGTGAAATGAGATTACGTGAGCGAGAGCCCAATAAATAAAGGGTACCGATAAATAGATTTCCATATTACTCATTTACCCCGCTCCCGCAGTACGCAAATTCTTTCAGAATTTAGTCATGACCTAGTTGCAATATTTAGCAAGTAAATAAACTTGTTACCTTTCATGATAATAGTGACTAATATATCCAAAAACATACTCTAAATACAACGGAATACTATAATAGTATGCAGAAATAATTTTGTAATAGTAATTCATCCAAGTACAAGGTGTAATCAAATGCAGGTTAGGCATACAGCCTAAATCCTATTTATATGTTAATATGGTCTTACTGATGCCAAGGTTGAGATAAGATCTGCCAAGAAATGCTGTGCATGTAAGCTATAAGCTATAGCAGTGCATAATCTTATACATGAGAGTCCAAGAAGCAAAGTAGTAGTTGTGGCCACAATAGTTCACTTGAATACAGTTCATTGGTTCACTTACATTGAGAAAGTTGTAAACTTACCATTTACTTCTGGTTGGACATGGTGCTCGTAATGATATTTGTATCACTTAAATTTCAATTTTTCCGGTGTCTTCATATTCAGGACTCACACAAATCCCAAAGAGAGAACTTCTTTTATGTAAACAATGCATAATTGGCTTTCAGTGATGAACTCCATGATCTAGCAATGCTAACTTCAGTAGCCATGATCATTGACTTTAGAAGCCATTGCAAGTCACATTCCTTGATTTTCTTTGAGAAAAGATACACAAATAATTTCTAACCAAAACAAAGAAACACGAATAATGCAATAAATTACAATAAATCCAACAGCTCATGATAAAGATATTATTCTCGTAGCATGAACCAATGGTAGTCCTAGTAAGAGACGCAGCAAATCATTACAACATATACAATGGGCATCTATTAGTAAGATTGACATTCATAGCTTATAACTCATGAAGTCATTGATTCATTATACAGAAATCTACGGTATGACTCATTCTATAGAAATCTACAGTATGTCTCATTCAAATAAAATTAGATGTTGCATCGCTACTGCAAAAATCATTTCGGAGTTAAGTGAATCCCTTAGTTAACTTTAATCATAGATTACAAAAAGATCAGGACTATGAATGTACATTTAAAAGAGAGAGAGAGAGAGAGAGAGAGAGAAGTTAAATCCTATAATTTTCACTCCAACCTAACAAATCCATTTCCTTACCCTAAATGGGCATGATCCATGGTACTCATATGAATAAACATTGTCACTGAACATCATAATGGGCAAAAATTACTGAACTTTGCGGGTTCCCCTGCTTTCTTTTTTCCAATATTTGTATTAGATGAGCATCATTAGCAATACAAGAGTGATATAAAAACATCACAAGAATACCAAATTTAAAACATTCAGCCTAAATTTAGAAAACAAACAATGCTGAGATACTTCCTGATTCACAAAACCAGGGTATTGCTGTAACTGAAGAAGGGGCAGGCAGAAAAGGTAAACAGCGCATGCATTTGGGAAGAAAGGAAAGCCATTAAATTGTGGTCATATAAGTAAAAAGTGGAAATTGTACACCTCGGACTGTAAATTGCCATGCAAAGCACCAGAGAGAGGTTGGTCTGAAGCCTTGCCAATTTCCCAAAAAGACAGAGAGAGAAAGAGGGAGTGAATGTGTCTCTGAGTGATGAAACCTTGGGTGCAAAGTGAAATACGGGTATAGACCATTGTAAATTTGTGATAGGATTTTGGGTCTGTGGAGGTAGGAATTGCAGACATCGAAGACTTTACGAGTAAGTAGTTTCGAGGTAACAGAGTAACAGTGATTGTTTGTTGCGGAGGAGCAAATTAAACTGCTTTCACTGTTTCTCCCCCAAGTCCAAACCAGGGCTGGCATTGGTTCGTGTATCATATAGTATATATACGTGTTAACAATGCTCAATACAAACCCGATACATATAATAAACGTGTCATGTCGAGTTGACCCCTAATTTCTGGATTTCAAGTCGAGTATTGAGTTGATCAGCTAAGTTGTAGCAACTAGTAACTAGCGAGGTAAAAATGTAAAAATAAAAATAAATAAAAGAGAGAAAGAGATGACTATTTAAAGAAATTTTTTCATGGTCAAAATAATGTGAGAATTAGTTATGATGAACAACGATATATATGTAAATTACTTAAGACAAATAAAAAAGTTAAAAACCCACATCTCAATGTATGAAGATTGAAAAAGATAAATAATAATAATAAATTAGAAAAATGCAAAACATGAAGAAGAACCAAAGAAACGGGTTGGCGGGTTACACATGTATTTTAGCGGATTGCCGAGTTGAGCCAAAACTTACCCATTTATTGAACGAGTTATGATGGGTTGACCCGAAAATAACTTGAAAATTCAATCGTGTGAGTTGACCTACTAATTTTCCATGCGGGTTGTGTCGGAAATTGCCACCCTTAGTCCAAACCCAATCCTTTAAGAAAATGAAAGGGGGATTTTCTCTCTCACACTCACTGTCAAGGTTTGTAATGAATTGAAATTCAAGAATAACAAACGTCTATAAAATTGTATGACACACTTTATAAAAGTCTATAAAATTCTATGAAAGTATGTCACTAAGATTAAAGTCATTAAAACTCTAAAAAGTCTATGAAAGTCAGCCATTTAAAAAAATACAAAAATCTTTATAAGTATGGATTGAATATACTCAAATCAAATGAAATATAAGAACTTTAATCCATGATGAAAATTATGAAATTGTATTTCAAGTATAAAATATAGGCAAAAATTCACTTTTGATTCCTATAGCTTGGCACTTTTACTACTTTGGTCTCTGTTGTTTTAATTCGGTGACTTTTGTCCTTATGTTTTCAATTTAAGCAATTCAAGACAATCCTCAATTTTTATCAAATCCCTCCAACTTCTATTAGATGTGCCCCTCACATGAGGGGCATTTCGGTCCAATGTGTCATTTGAGATTAAAAATAAAAATCTCACTCTATCTCCTTTTCCTCCCAAGCCCAACCCAACCCCTACCAACAGCCCCGCCAGCCACCCAAGCCCGCCAAACCCCACACTCCTGTGCTTGTTTGTTCACGTGACCTGCATGTGACACCATGATTCACCATCAGATTACACCTCTCAATTCAATTACTTGCATAATATATTCAAATCCAAAAGCATCTAAAGACAATGTTTTGATCACTAGTTCATAGTCCCAGACAAAGTGGAGCCGCTCTTGGATCTGTAATTGAGAAACACGGTCTCGAGTGCAGAGATGGGAGGAGGTAGGGGTGGGTCTGAAAGGGAATGCCAAATCGAATTGGGGGAGAGAGATTTTGGCTGAGAAAAGAAGAATAAGGGATTTCGGGAGAGCGAGAGTGGTATGCGGGGAGGATTGGGAAGACATTGCGGCCTAGCACATACGCTTCTCTTGGCACGATGCCTTCAAGGCTTAGAACCATAGGTTCAGAAACTTTTTCTTTTCAATGGGCTTGGGTTTCAACCGATAGTTTCAGTTGGAAATTCATGATCCTATGCAAAAAGGAATAACAACTTGCATTCAAGGTGAACAAGTAGAATAATTGTATTGTTTTTGTGTGGGGGAGAGAGAGGGATGCTGGGATGGGGAAATTAAATAATTTTTTTGTTTTAAAAATATTACTTTTATATTAAAACTAATTTTTTAGAAGGAATAAATTTTTAATAATTTGTGGACTGAATTGCCCCTTTACAAATAACGGAAGTTAAAAATATTTAACAGAAATTAAGGATTGTCCTTGAATTGTTCAAATTAAAAACTATAGGGAACAAAAGTCACCAAATTGAAATGACAAAGACCAAAGTAGTAAAAATGGCAAACTACAGTGACCAAAAGTGACTTTTTGTTTACAATATATAATATATGTATTATATATATAGAGTCTCAAATAATTTTATTTGAAGGATACCCTTCAGTGTCCTTTACGAATTTTTTTTCAAATATCAAAGCTGTCTATTTTTCAGTCTACATTCATAGATCACATTGCAACAAATCACGCAAATTGAAAATCATTAAGGCATCTAATTGAGTGATTAAATAGTTTCGGAATCTAGTGATTTTTTGCAGAGATAATTTTGTAAGGAATATCTAAAAACTAACGGTTTAGATAATTAAAATATAATCCATGATGAGCCCTACAATAATGTCCCCCAAATCTCAACTGAAGCTATATATATATATATATATATATATATGCAATCTCCTTTGGCTCCTTTAACCAACCCAACACGTAAGTTTGCCTCTCTGCCCATTTTCCTTTTGAAACCTGACGTAAGAAGACTTGAGCTTCTTTTTTTTTTGTCAAGTCAACCGAGGCCCAGTTCTCTCTTTGATTCATTTAAAGTTTCAATTTCAACCATTTGCACAAGTGGAGGCCACGTTTTGATAGCCCTTTGGGTATTCGTTTAACGCAAATCATGGGGAAGCTAGTGTCGCAAGTTCACAACTGATGTGACGGAATTAAAAGAACAGAACACAACAGTCAAGGAACAGAAACAGAAACAACAGAGGAAGGATCTGCGAACTGAAGTCCAACACAAAAGGAAAAGTCTGCATATAGAGAGTTTGATTTTTTTTTTTTCATTCTCTGAATTATTTTCTGCACAATTAAATTGCCCATTATTTCTTGTTGTCTGTAGACTTAGAGAAGGTGCAAATTAACCCACTTCATCAGCCAATGTTAATACATACGTTACATGCTTCTCACATTGCATAAAATGATGCAGGGCTCTGACTTTACAGCAATTCCTTTCTACTTCTACTGGATCACTACTACAAAAATACAAAAGGACGAGGGGAAATCTCCGTCGTCTTTATTGCTTCAAAACCGTTGTGGTTGCTTAAAAATCAGTTTGCATAATTACATCATCAGATAGTTATAATTAAACTAATAAATTTATTTAAGCTCATTTTGTATTTTCTTTTCTTTCATGGCTCCCACATACACGTTAGAAGTTACGTGCCGTTTCTTTTTTACAATGACCTGGGTTGAAGGACTTGAAATCAGTCATAGCAGACAACTGTATGAAGCAGACTTGACTGTCATAATCACAAACTTATTGAAGCTTTTCCTGTCAAGTTTCCATTTTGAAAAATGGGTTGGGATGTTCAATCTTAGAGGCTGTTGGTTTAGTAAATATATAATCAACTGAGTTGAACTTGAGGCAGATTCAAATCCTCCTCGTGAACCAAAATAGACCACAGCAATTTAGAGGTCAGTGCACAAAAATCTTGTCCAAGGTAAATGCTCGGTCAAAACTACCTACAATAACAAGGCCTTATATAAAGCCCCCACAATTATGTAATGCCTAGTTTCAAAAATTCCATGGATCCAAGGCTCTACAAATCTGCAAAATCAGGGGATGTTTGCTTCCTTGAACAACTTCTTAACGATGATCCCATGCTACTATATCAACTTACACCCCGAGAAAACACTGCCCTCCATATCGCCGTGCAATTTGGACACAAAAATGTTACAGCTGAGATTTATAGCAGATGCAGGTCCCTTCTCACACAGCCAAATTTAGATGGAGATACTCCTTTACATGTGGCTGCAAGGGTTGGCTGCTTCTCGATTGTCAATTATCTGGTCGGAGAAACCTTGTCCAAGTCACAAATAGAGTTCGGGAACGCGAACAGCAACATGACTGAGACTCTGAGAATCAGAAATAGGGGAAACAACACGGTTTTACATGAAGCTGTGAGGAATGGTCACACCAAAGTGGCTGAGTTCTTACTTAAGATGGACCCCAAATTGGCTTGTTTTGAAAATGAGGCAGGTGAGTCTCCATTGTACCTGGCTGCAAGAGAGGGATTGTTAGATATTCTGAATCAAATTTTACAATCAAGTCCTTCATCAGCTCATGGTGGTTCAGATGGCCAAACAGCTCTGCATGCTGCTGTGGTTGAGAGGCATTTTGGTATGTCATGTAAGCCTATTAAGGGCTTCACACTTAATCCTAGTGGAACACAAACTCATATGCAGAATTAGAAATCATAATCTAACTATGCTAGTAAACTCATTATGGTGTAAAATTAATTAAACAAGAGTTGTAGCAATCCTACAAGTTGTATTATAATAATACAATATATGAATAAGCTGTAAAAGCTGTAAAAGCTGTAAAAGCTGTTAAAGATAAAAACCAATCCATGTGCAAGACATAACTTATGTAATGAGTATTGATGTACGTTTGTTCAAATACTTAATGGATGAAGAACATGGAAAACAAAGTATGGTGCTCTAGACAGTTTAACAGATTTCTTTAATGGATAGAAATCTGTAAAGCACACACCAATTCAGTATAAATGGAAGGTCCCTGCACTCTCGATCATGCACTGCAGAATTAATACCCCTAGTCCATTGATTGTACTGCCTAAGGAGATCGAGAATTGCAGAAGGTCTTATCATTCAAACAAGCATGCATTCATCATGTAAGTGATCAAGATGCATTGTGAGTTTTCTAAAGTCTGTACAGCAATTATATTATTTAGTCTTACATTTGGTATCAGAGCTTCCTCACAATCCCTTGGATCCTTAATACAGATTAATTTTTCAATTCTATTCTATTAGATATATCTGTCACTAATCCTTTTGAGTGCAGAAAATATAAATAAGGTGATCAAGTTCATAGACTGATGTTATGCAAAATGACACTGCCAAAGTAGTTCAGTTTGCATCACATCATATCAGTTCCTAGTTTTAAATTGATCACATATTGCATTGTGGTTCATGACATATATAACAGATCATGCCAAAGCAAGATTGTTATATATGATTCGAATCATATTGGCATGATACAATATATGACACACATGAATCATAGAGCCTTTATGCCTAAAGGTGAAAGTCTTTATACAGATAATTCATATGGTGATTGTGCATTGGTATTATGATAAAGAAAATCATGTACTCAGTCCAAAGATGAGTATATGATGCAGTTTTGGGGATAAAGATTTTCACACTTGCATATTCTGTGAATTACAGCAATGAATGCCCCTTCCATGAATGTCAGCTCCATAGAACCACTTTCAGGAATCAACTACAAGAAGTGGAAACAGGATCTGCTGATTGTTCTTGGGGTTATGGACTTGGATCTTGCATTGAGGACAGAGGAGCCGATCCTGCCAGCTGAAGGAAGTACTGCTACTCAGAGATCTAAGCATGAGCAATGGCAGAAGGCTAACAGAATTTCACTAATGATTATGAAAAGAACAATGACAGATGCAGTGAGAGGAGGCATACCAGATTCTGAAAAGGCCAAGGAATATATGAAGGCTATTGGACTGAAGTTTCAAGAATCTGAAAAGGCAGAAACTGGCAACCTGATGAACGCACTGACCAACATGAAGTTCAATGGAGAAGGAAGTGTGAGAGAGCACATACTGAAAATGGTCGATCTATCAAGCAAACTGAAAGGTCTGGAGGTAACCATATCAGAAACATTCCTTGTTCATCTTGCTTTGAATTCACTGCCTAGAGACTATGGTCAACTGAAAGTAACTTATAATGCTCAAAGAGACAAGTGGGCATTAAATGAGTTAATATCTATCTGTGTTCAAGAAGAGGCTAGGATCAAATCTGAAAAGGCTGAGAACAGTGTAAACCTAGTGGCTAAGCAAAACAAGCGATCTGCAAATCACAGTGTTGTCAATAAAACTACTGCCAAAAATGCTTCCTCTCCTAAAAGATTTAAAGATTCTAATGAAGTCAAACCTAAAGAATTCAAGTGTTACTTTTGTAAGAAAGGAGGACACATGAAAAAGGACTGCCACAAATACAAAAAGTGGTTAGTCAAGCAAGAGGCTAAAGGAAAAGACCCTAGAGGTAAAAATCAATTTTTTGTCTGTTTTGAGTCAAATTTAACTTGCATTCCTCAAAACACATGGATTCTTGACACTGGTTCCTCTATCCATGTTGCAAATTCACTACAGGGCTTCATAAGGAAGAGAACACCAAACAAGGATGAGGTTCATGTGTTTGTGGGAAATGGCATGAAAGTTGAAGTCCAAGCTATTGGCACAGTTAGACTGGAATTAGGAACTGGTTTTTGTTTTGAGATTGATGATGTTGTTTTTGTGCCTTCTATGAGAAGGAATTTGATTTCGATTTCCAAGTTGGTCATGTTGAATTTTCATTTTGATTTCAATAAAAGTGGCTTTGATGTTTTTCTTAAAACTGAGCTTGTTGGACACGGTTTTATTGTTAATGGTTTATTTCAACTAGACTGTGTTGCCTCTAAGTTAGTACTAAGCACCTCTTCAAACCTCAAAGCTGAAAATTCTTCAAAGCTTTGGCATAAGAGATTATGTCACATTTCAAAAGAAAGAATGCAAATCTTAATTAAAGATGAAGTTTTACCATCACTAGATTTCTCAGATTTTGAAGTCTGTGTGGAATGCATAAAAGGAAAAATGACCAATACCAGAAAGAAGGGATCAACAAGGAGCAATCAACTCCTAGAGGTTATTCATACAGATATATGTGGTCCCTTTCCAGTCCAAACTATAGATGGTCATAAGTACTTTATCCTCTTTATAGATGACTTCTCAAGATTCTGTTATCTATATTTGATATCAGAAAAGTCAAGTGCCTTAGAGATGTTTAAAATCTTTAAGACTGAAGTTGAAAACCAATTGGAATTAAAAATTAAGGTTGTGAGATCGGATAGGGGAGGTGAGTATTATGGCAAATTTGACAACACTGGAAGACACCCTGGTTCTTTTGCTAGATATTTGCAGGATCATGGCATTGTGGCACAATACACCACTCCTGGGACACCTGAACAGAATGGCGTTGCTGAGAGAAGAAATAGGACCTTGAAGGACATGGTGAGAAGCATGATGAGCCAGACAAAGCTGCCAATCTACTTATGGGGAGAGGCAATCAAGACTGCAAATTATATTTTGAATAGGGTACCAAGCAAAGCTACAATGAAGACCTCTTTTGAGCTATGGACCAAGAGGAAGCCAAGTCTAAAACACATACGTGTTTGGGGCTGTAGAGCAGAAGCCAAGATCTACAATCCTCAAGAAAGAAAACTTGATCCTAAAACAGTCAGCTGCTTCTTTGTTGGCTATCCAGAAAGATCAAAAGGTTTCAGATTTTATTGCCCCACACATAGCAATAAAATCATTGAAACATGCAAGGCACAATTCATAGAATATTGCAGGGATCATGGTGATGACAGACAGGAGGAATTAGTATTTGAAGAAGAAGAAGAAGTAACACCAGAACCTGTATCTCAAAGCCAAGAAGTTCCTTACTTACAGGTTGTGCAGCAAGATAACAATGAAGATGAAGACATGGATCTAGAGCAGCCACTTAATGATCCAATACGTCAAGCACCAGAGAATTCAAGAGGAGTTGTTCAAGAATTGCCAACTCAAGCAGCAGTTTTGAGAAGATCAACGAGGGTAAGAAGATCAGCCATACCACAAGATTATGTTGTCTATTTGCAGGAATCTGAGTTTAATCTCTCAGAATATGAGGATCCTGTAAATTTCAAGGAAGCTATGACGGGCTACAATTCACACAAATGGAGAAAAGCTATGGAAGAAGAATTAGAATCAATGAGCAACAATGGAGTATGGGAACTTGTGGATGCAGCAGCAGATTGCAAGCCAATTGGATGCAAATGGGTGTATAAGACAAAGAAGGACTCGAGAGGAAATGTGGAAAGGCATAAAGCCAGATTAGTTGCAAAGGGGTTCACACAGAAGGAAGGACTGGACTATAATGAGACATTTTCACCAGTCTCAACAAAAGATGCATTTCGAGTTATCATGGCAATGGTGGCACATCTTGATCTGCCTTTACATCAAATGGATGTAAAGACAGCCTTCTTAAATGGAGACCTTGAGGAGGAAATATATATGAGGCAGCCAGAAGGATTTGAAAGCCGAGACAAAGAACAAATGGTGTGCAAGCTGAAAAAGTCTATCTATGGATTGAAGCAAGCCTCAAGACAATGGTACCTCAAATTTGATCAAGTGGTAAGTTCTTATGGTTTTGAAGAAAATTCAGTTGATGAATGCATTTATATGAAGCTTAGTGGGAGTAAATTTGTTATTCTAATACTGTATGTGGATGATATATTGTTAACAAGTAATAGTTTGACTTTACTACATGAAACCAAACTATTCTTGTTTAACAACTTTGATATGAAAGATTTGTGGGATGCCTCATACGTACTTGGAATAGAAATACATAGGGACAGGTCAAGAGGTTTATTGGGACTGTCTCAAAAAGGGTACATTGAAAAGGTTCTTAAGCGATTCAATATGTCAACATGTGGAACAGTTGAGATGCCTATTTCAAAGGGAGATAAGTTGAGCAGAGAACAGTGCCCTAAGAATGAGATAGAGAAGATGGAGATGAAGAACAAGCCATATTCATCATTGGTTGGAAGCCTTATGTATGCACAGGTCTGTACCAGACCAGATTTGGCATTTGTTATCAGTGTATTAGGAAGATTCCAATCAAATGCAGGAGAAGCTCATTGGATTGCAGCAAAGAAAGTATTGAGGTACTTGCAGAAGACAAAGAGCAACATGCTAGTCTACAAGAGTTGTAAAGAACTCAAGTTAATTGGATATTGTGATTCAGATTTTGCTGGATGTCCAGATGATTTGAAATCAACCTCAGGTTATGTGTTCCTGCTAGCCGAAGGAGCAGTTTCTTGGAAGAGTGTCAAACAATCCACAATTGCAGCTTCTACCATGCAAGCAGAATTCATGGCATGTTATGAAGCAACCACTCAGGCAGTGTGGCTTAGAAATTTCATCACTGGAATGAAAATTGTCGACTCTATTTCCAGGCCTATACAAGTTTATTGTGACAACACAGGGGCAGTTTTCTTTTCAAGAAATAACAAAGAGATCTGCAGGTACCAAACACCTTGATATCAAGTACTTACTTGTTAGAGAGAAGATCAAAGAAGGGCATGTCAAAATAGATTACATAGACACAAGGTCTATGATTGCAGATCCATTGAATAAAGCAGTACCAGTGGCTGTTTTCAAGAATCACGTTGAGAGGATGGGGATCTTGGAGAGTTTTCACTTGGCAGATTAGTGGGAGTTGCAATCACACTTGGCTGCATTCTGGTTTTCTTGTGTGTTTTGGCTGCATTCTGGTTTTCTTGTGTGTTTCCCTTGTGATTGAATTTTGGTTTTGAATATGCATCAAGTTTTCATTTGTTTAATAAAGATTATTGATAATCATTTCGGTTAAAGAGAAATTATGGAACCGTGATTATCAAAACTCAAGAATGACTAGAAATAGTCTTGAAGAGGACCACTCGATGTTTCATTTCAGGTTAAGGTATTTCCTTACACAATTCAGTTTTAAAATGAAACACTGATAAAGTTTGTATCTTGTTGGTATTCCATGTAGATAAAAGTCTTGTGTACATGATCATGGAGAATGTTTTAAAGCTTAATTAAACATTACTCTCTTTGGTCTTGCATAAGCACTTTTATTCAACAGGAATTTGATGATAGGATTATGTTGTTATGATTTCACGGCCATAAAGAAATTTTGCATTAGAGTTATGGACTAAGTGTTGGCCCTAGTGGGAGAATGTAAGCCTATTAAGGGCTTCACACTTAATCCTAGTGGAACACAAACTCATATGCAGAATTAGAAATCATAATCTAACTATGCTAGTAAACTCATTATGGTGTAAAATTAATTAAACAAGAGTTGTAGCAATCCTACAAGTTGTATTATAATAATACAATATATGAATAAGCTGTAAAAGCTGTAAAAGCTGTAAAAGCTGTTAAAGATAAAAACCAATCCATGTGCAAGACATAACTTATGTAATGAGTATTGATGTACGTTTGTTCAAATACTTAATGGATGAAGAACATGGAAAACAAAGTATGGTGCTCTAGACAGTTTAACAGATTTCTTTAATGGATAGAAATCTGTAAAGCACACACCAATTCAGTATAAATGGAAGGTCCCTGCACTCTCGATCATGCACTGCAGAATTAATACCCCTAGTCCATTGATTGTACTGCCTAAGGAGATCGAGAATTGCAGAAGGTCTTATCATTCAAACAAGCATGCATTCATCATGTAAGTGATCAAGATGCATTGTGAGTTTTCTTAAGTCTGTACAGCAATTATATTATTTAGTCTTACATGTCATACTTTGGCCCAGTAATATATGCTACTATTATCTCAATTAACTTGCAAATCCTATATGGGACTTTCACTATTGACACCTCTGGCAGTTGAATTTGCATAAATAAAAATAGTAGTGTCCATTCCATACAGATGTTGCTCCTCTAATCAGTAAGAGTCTTCTGTAATTTTTTTTAATCTAAGCTAAATTTTTGTGTGATTATAAGATATCATGGAATCCCTCCTAAGGTTCAAACAGCAGCTGATCAAACAAGCTGACCACCAAGGCAAGACTCCTCTCTACTATGCAGCATCCCTTGGAGACCATAAAACAGTTCAACGACTACTAGAACTCGACATTTCGATAGCATATGTTTTGGATAAACAGGGTTGCTCACCAATTCATGTTGCAGCCAGCAAAGGTCATACCAGTGTGATTAGAGAGATTGTTCGACGTTGCCCAGATTCGGGAGAACTTGTTGACCCTTATGGATGGAATGCTCTTCATATTGCAATTTTCAATGGGCAAGCAAAAGTTGTCAGCTATATACTAGAAACAGCAGAGCTAGAGGGGCTCATAAACCAACCTGATTTTGATGGAAATACGCCTTTGCATCTAGCCGCCATTGAAAGAAAAACTTGGACTCTGTGTTACTTGAAGTGGGATGGAAGAGTAAATCCAAGATCCAAGAACAAATATGGCCAAACAGCATTGGACATTGATAGGTCAATCAAAGAATCTAATATTACATCTCCCAGGGTGAGTGCTAATTACATAATTAATATTCCTTGTTTTTGGTTTTTAGAAGAACAACAGAGTGATTTTATTTATTCAACAATAGGATGGATACAAGGCTTAAACTATTTGGCCTTTTAGTTGTAGCTATTGGCCTTTGTCACTAGGTTGATTACAAACAGTAAGCTTAATGCCTATTTATAGAGGGAACAACCCACTAGTAAAGTCGGTTATTCTAGTAAACCGACAATAACTTGTAATTCCAGCCACATATTGACTAGAAGTTTCTACTAGCTTCAATTAAGTTAGTGACTAGTGTTTAGGGAATACACCCACCGACTTTGCTTTCTAAATTATTCTAGAAAATTCTGCTAGCTTGTAGAAATCTCCACCAAATGTGCATTAGTTTTCAACACTTGTATATAATGCTTAGCAAGCTACAACTGTTCATCTTATAGGAATTGCATAACATTACCCCAAACATTTGGGGACATCTCGGTACCCAACATTCAAGGTTTTGCAATATCAAGATTTCCCCAAGAGCAGAACAAGAAGAAGCCAATGCAGTGCAAACTTGCATGCAAATGGGGCAGACCCTGTTGATGGTTGCAACACTTTTCACAACTGTAACATTTGCAGCTGCGTTCACAATGCCTGGGGGGTACAACAATGATGTAGGCCCAGACCGAGGGCAGGCTCTTCTGCAGTCAAATAATTATTTCAAATGGTTCATCGTCACAGACACTGTTGCCATGACTTGCTCAATAATTGCAGCTTGCCTTCTCTTCTGGGGAGCTGTCAATAGCAACAAGTCTTCCTATGTTTACTATTTCACGAGTGCTGCTGCTCTTACATATATTGCTCTGCAATCCACCGCAATAGCATTCGAAACAGGGATTACGGCTGCCATGCCTGATCAGCAATTTCTCAAAACCTTGGGAAACCTGGTCGGAGCCGCTTTTCATGTTATTACCTTCTTGGCTTTTTCCCAATTGGTGAAAATGTTTTCCCTACCTGAAGCCTGCATATTCTTCATTTCTCATCTTTGTAAGCTCAAGTGCAAAATCAAGAACAAACCATGAAGAATAAGTGCATTTTGCACTACTTTATAGTTCAATTCCTTTTACCCTTTCAGCACATCTATCACATATCTAATGAACAAGTTTGATGTTTAATGGTTTAAAGATTACAATTTGTCACAATATTATTCACTTTTGATGTATAAAGTTTTGTATTTCAATATTATTGTATACTAATAGATAATCTTTTTTCTTCATTCTTTTCGGGTTTAGAGATTACAAGTTGTCATTCTTGTTCTCCGAGATACATTAAAAAAATTCAGAAAAAATGAAGTAATTTTATATATGTCATATTGAATCTCAACTGTTCAAAGTTGCTTCCAGGGTAAGCAGAAATCATTTTGTACTAGTAATTCATCCAAGTACAAGGTGTAATAAAATACAAGTTGCCTAAATCCTGTTTATATGTTAACATGGTCTTACTGATTCCAAGGTTGAGATAAGATCTGCCAACATATGCAATGCATGTGAGCCATAGCAGTGTGTAATCTCATCCATGTGAGTCCAAGAAGCAATAATAGTAATTGTGGCCACGATATTGCAGTTGAACATAGTACCTCGAGTACCAATGGGATGTCAGTTGGATTAGCCCAGTCTTTTGATGTGCTCCCAAGTGGTCATGGGTTCAAGCCCCTATGATACCCGTATGTGTGAGTTTCCCCCCTCCCTCTACCTAACTTTGGCAACAACAAAAAAAACATGAAGAACATAGGACCTCGGTTGCATGGGCGCATTTGTCCTTTGAACGTTACAGAAACGTAAAAAGACTTCCACTTTTTTTCTTGAGTCAACTGAGCCCACTTCTCTATTTGATTCATTTGAAGCAGACATGACTGTCATAATTACGAAGTTATTGAAGGCTTTATTGTCAAGCTCCAATTTCGACAAATGGCTTCTGGTGTGGTCTATGCATATAGACAACCGAGTTGAACTTTAGGCAGATTTAATTCCTCCACATGAAACAAAATAGACCACAAGAATTTAGAAGTCAGTGCACGAAAATCTTGGTTGTCCAGATGGTATGAATTTAGAATTTTCCAGCTGCCAAGGTAAATGCTCTGTCAAAATTACTACAATAACAAGGCCTTATATAAAGCAACCCCATAATTATCTAATACCAGGATGTTCCAAAAGTTCCATGGATCCAAGGCTCTACAAATCTGCAAAATCAGGGGATGTTTGCTTCCTTAAACAACTTCTTAACGACGATCCAACACTACTATATCAACTTACACCCCGGGAAAACACTGCCCTCCATATCGCTTTGCAGTTTGGACACAACAATGTTACAGGTGAGATTTATAGCAGATGCGCAGGTCCCTTGTCACACATCCAAATTTAGATGGAGATACTCCTTTACATGTGGCTGCAAGGGTTGGCCGCTTCTCGATTGTCACTTATCTGGTCAGAGAAACCATGTCCATGTCACAAGTAGAGTTCAGGAACGTGATCTGCAGCAACATGTTTGAAACTCTGAGAGTCAGAAATAGGGGGAACAACACGGTTTTACCCGAAGCTGTGAGGAATGGTCACAACAAAGTGGCTGAGTTTTTACTTAAGATTGACCCCAAATTGGCTTGTTTTGAAAATGAGGCAGGTGAGTCTCCATTGTACCTGGCTGCAAGAGAGGGATTGTTAGATATTCTGAATCAAATTTTATCATCAAGTCCTTCATCAGCTCATGGTGGTTCAGATGGTCAAACAGCCCTGCTTGCTGCTGTGGTTGAGAAGCATTTTGGTATGTCATACTTTAGCCCAGTTATATATATATAGTTATTCTCTTATCCGGATGTATTAACGTGCAGATGTCATTGTAAACAGCCAGGAAAGCAGAGAGGGGTAGTACAAAATACATGGTGTCCGCATGATAATAACGTCCGGATGTCCGCATATGAGAATTTCTGTATATATATATATATATGTTTGAGTTATGGTTTAATTATGCAGTTGCCCTTAGCAACTACAATTATATCAATTTCCTTGCAAATTCTATATTGGGGTTTCACTACTGAGAGACACCTCTGGTAGTTGAATTTGCATAAATAATTAAGAGTCTAGCTAGTTCCTCTTTAATTTATATTTTTTTTCCTCACTTCTGCAAATATATATATATAAGCTAAACTTTTTGTCTGATTGTAAGATATCATGGAATCCCTCGTACGATTCAAACAGCAGCTGATCAAAGAAGCTGACCACATTAGGGTCGGTTTTGTAGTTCAACTGCCTTTATTCCATCATTACATTCAGTGTCCGAGCCAGGAATTGAGATTAGAGGGGACTCTTTTGTAAAATATAAAATACAGGGAATGAGAGCAAGTTGAAAATCATTTTCAGACCCTTGGACCAATATAGCCTAAAGTAAAAATCAAGAAATAAGCTTTAAATTACAGCTTTCACACATCAAGTTCTGATTGTTGTATATATAAAACCCTTGTATCCTCTTTCAATATTCAATTCAATTCATACACACAACATTAAATTATTTAAGAGAGAGAGAGAGAGAGAGAGAGTTGAGTAGGGACCTGGGACCCCTCTGGTCTCCACGTGGCTCCGCCACTGATCACATCTCTCACATTATTAGATGAACAACTTTGATGCACAGATTTGGTGAATCTAGTTTTTCTGTATACCAATAGCTCTTCAATCTAGTTTTGGTCCCTATAGTTTTCCGATTTTACCACGTTGGTCCCCTTAGTGTTAATTTTGTTAATTTATATCCTTGTAGTTTTCAATTTTGTCAATTATCCTTTTCTTTTTACCGTTAGATGGCTCGAGTGAATTGAAATACCTCTCCACGTGTGGGGCACGTTATCGAAACTTAACGTAATTTGGAGAAATTTGACAGAAATTGAAACATGCCCTTGAACTCCTCTAAATTGAAACTACAAGGATAAAATTAACAAAATTGCAACTACGGGAACCAAAGTGATGGACAAACTATAGGACCAAAAGTAAACCTAATGCTTTACCCAAAAAAAAGTAAAAAAACAGGACCTAAATATACAAGTTGTGATTGGGAAATATTCTTAATAGATGAAACATAAAGGGTTTTACTGCAAAAAGCCCGATTGGGCAAACTAGCCTTTCCCTGATTTTGAATTCTGTTATCATCATCAGGCTCCAAATCTCCACTCTGCAACTTTCTTCAAACAACAAGATGGAAATATCTTCCAAACCTGGAGACCCACTGCGAGGCTTCCACAACGTAATGAGCGATGGCACGAAAGTGGTCACCGAGATCGTCTCCGATCACGGCTCGATCCACCTCTGCCTCTACCTCATAACCCAAAACATCCGCGACTTCAAAGACATGGTTGTTGGGTTCGATACAGAATGGACTTTCGTCGACGCAGGCACTGGAAAAGTCGAAGCTCGAGTCGTCCTCATCAAGCTCTTCTCCTGCATTGGCTGCGTCCTCATTAGATTGGATCACAAGTCGGGCCCGGTTTGCCCGTCTCTCAAGAAATTTCTCATCATGAAGGATGTGATATTTGTCGGGATCCAGATCAGGGAGGATCTGGTGAAGTTGAGGGAGAATTTTGGGATTGAGATTAGGAATGTGGTGGAGCTGACTGAGCTGGCTGCCAATGTGCTTCGAAAGCCGCGGCTTTTAGCGTGTGGCCCGAGGGATCTGGCAAGGGAGGTTTTGAAGGTTGGGGTCGAGCAGAGGCCGCAGGATGTGATATGGATGAGCTGGGCGGAGGAGTCTCTTACGCCGGAGCAGATTGAGTGCGCCACCATTGATGCTTATCTTACTTACAAAACTGGGAAGAAGTTGTTGAGCAAAGATTAACAAATTGGTAGAATCTATTTTCAGGTGCCATCTCTATCTCTTTTTTTGTTGTAGAGTACTTGTGTTTTTTTTCTTTTGTACCCAACAAAACACTTTCATTTTGTTTAAAATTTGCTCATCATTTATGGGATTTCTTGTATTGTTTTGCCTGTGTGAAATGTCAACACAAGGTGGATCATGTTTCAAGGGTAGGGAGTTGGGAGTTGGGCATGGTTTGATTGAAAAATTGTATAACAGGCAACAAGCAGATTGGAAAACAATTTTCTTGATCAGTCATGTGATGCCACGGGAAGACAAACGGAAATGAAATATAAAAACCGAAAGTTCACAGCAACAGAAACAACAGTCAATGAGAAAAAACATAACAGTCTGCATCTTCAGGGAGAGTTTGAAATTCTTTCATTTTTTTAAAATAAAATTCCATGGTTATTTTCTTTTCATTCAATAGAAAGACTTGGAAGAAGACATGACTGTCATAATTACACAGTTATTGAAGGCATTATTGTCAAGTTCCAATTTCGACAAACGGCTTCTGGTGTGGTCTATGCATATAGCCAACCGAGTTGGAATTTAGGCAGATTCAATTCCTCCACATGAACCAAAATAGACCACAAGAATTTAGAAGTCAGTGCACAAAAATCTTGGTTGTCCAGCTGCCAAATGTAGTATCATTAAATATCACCACTCTTCTCATAAAAATTGTAGTCGGATGTTCTCTCTCTCTCTCTATAAATTTCTAAGGAACGCACTTAGGAACATTCATACACCAAAAAATTAAGGTAGGAAAAATAACTTTTTAACAAAAAAAGAAGGTAGGAAAAATAATGAAAGAGGCAATAATTTTTGTTATAGTACTCACAACTACAATATTATTGGTGCCTACCCTACAAGCTAAACTTTATATAGTAGGAGGCCGAGAATTGGGTTGGAATGTACCTTACAACTCTTCCTTTTCTAGGAACTTGTATGACCGGGGGCTTCCCAATTTCAGTTTTTTGTTGGAGACGTACTAGGTAAATTTTTCTAATTATAAGGAAATAAATTATCTTATTAGCCAGCGCCCCATTAATGTAGTGGTAAGGAGCTTTGTCTCCACCAGCTGAATCTAGGTTAGAGGTAGCTAACTAATTTGCTAACCGTTTTTTACTTTTGTAGTTTTTGACGATAATGGTAGATGGGCTAATTTGGAAAGAGTCAACAAGGAAGATTTCAACGATTGTAATGTCACCAATTCTGACATATGTATCAATTCGAACGCCCCGGCATATATTACTTTACAAGCATCTACCATGAGCACTGTGATCAAGGGACTCGTCTATTAGTGTTGGTTTTAGGCATTTAAAACGGTCATATATGCCTTCCTCGAAAGTCATATAGACATGACTTTTTACTGTGAATAGGAGTATGAATGAATTTATCAAAAATAGTTGATAATGTGGTTATCCTTTTTGAGTACAAGCGATAATCTAAACTAAAAGGGAGGAAAATTTCTCTCACACACACAGTGTGGTTATCTTAAATAATATCGATGAGCCAAGTACGTATACAATGACTCGGCCATCTTTATTTTGGCGATGAAATTTTGATGTTGTAAGGTTAGAATGACTCTCCGTCTTTTTGAAACACAAATATTTTACTCCGTACGTGAATTTCATAACAATTTACATATAAAACGAAGCTTTTCTTATCCTTTTTAGAGGTAATTCATCCTCTCATGATCATGAAACAGCTGCTTACACATTCTTATATTAAGAACTGGCTTTATTGATGAAATTAAATAGTTGGTTACATCAGGAGCTGGGACTCTTGCTCAGCACTTGGACTTGGACTGGTTGAAAAGGTGGAAGAGGGTGAGATGTCAAAAGTCATCTTTTGCCCTTTGGAGCAGTGCCCTGCCAAAGTGGAGGTGACATAAAACGTATCGGCTCCAAGAAATTTAAGTGTTGTTGGTTTCTCGAATACATGCAGGGGATCTGCAGTGATACAACTGGCCAAATCTTCCTTGGTTACGAAAGCCAAGTTTTGTTCTCCTGCTTCAAACTTAAACACTGCAAATCCAAACAACCCTATATAAGTAAACCAGTATCTAGCATATTTTTGTAGTTAGAAGCAATAAAACATGTTATACGTATATGGATTTTTCTACAATATGTCAATTTTTCTTGTATTTGAACGCAATTTTAGCCAATTAGATTAACGGATTTACGATTCTCTACTAAGATATAGACTAATAGCCAGTCATTAGATTGTGTTCACATTCAATATGAATTAAACCTTCTAGCGTGATCGTCACAATGGAAGAAAAAAAGTAGGATGCAGAAAAGAAAACGGGGAAATGGAAAATGGAGTTTATTAACTATGTTAGCTTCTTTTTTTTTTTTGGCCAAACAATAGGGAGATTGCATTTATAAATTATGTCATAAGTGCAGTACACATACAAAAGCCTCAAGGGCTAGAACAAACGCCCCCGAAGGGCTACACCAAACACGGAGGGATCTAATCACAGCATCAAACTTATATGGCACACCTCCACTTAAAGCCACACATGGTCAACTTAATGTCATACATGGCCACAGATAGTCGGACTTAATCGCCTCAAATCTGTAATAACCAAGTACAGCGCATCTTACAAACCCAAATTCTCCCGAAGAGAAACCATAACCACGCATCAAACTCAACAAAGTTGATGCACTTATTGGACAAAAACAAAAACTGAAAATAAACAACAGCCAACCCCAACCCCAACCCATGACTATGGCTTGAAAGAAGGCAGACCCGAAAAGAAGACCCATAAAGCCGTCGGCTCGGTGTCGTCGATGTCGCCGCTACCACCACTGTCACAGCCAAGCTAAGTACCTACAACAAGAACACACACAAAATAACCCAACAAACGCAAGATCTAACGAAATCTGGCCAGAGAAGCCAAGATCTAGGTAGATCTAGGTACATATCTAAACTCCCCACCCCCTAAACTATTGAGAAAGGAAGAGAGAGGAGGAGAAGGAGGAGGAGGAGGAGTGGTCTCCTCCCCCTCCCCCTATCGTGCCGTGCTTGAAGAGAAAGGAGAAGGGAGAGACTAAGATGGGCTTAGTCATATTGGGTAGAGCAGATATGCTCCCCACTCTGCATCTGAGTTAGAATCCCCCACCATATAGTTAAGATTATATTAAAGTAGAATATCGTTTATATAAAAATAAAAATAAAAACAACAATACAGTATAGATATATAGGATATATGATATTCCAATAACATTTTTGAACTAAAATAAAAAGATAAAAAGCAAGTCTGACAAATTTAGAGAAGTAGTTGAGGACCTAGAATATCGCCAACCACCAAGGTATGCTTGGAAGCCCATGAAGCATAAGTGGCAGCGCCATCTGGAGGAATAGTCTAAACCAAGTCGTCTCCTACTATATATTCTGCAGCTTCTGCTCTATCTAACACCAGTGATGTTGCTGCCCTTGCTAGGACAAGAAGAATCATCACACTCAATTTCATGGTTTTAACCATCTTTAATTTTAGTTCCTCTCCTAACATATAATTCTGCTCTGGAATGTAGTAGTTGGAAACTGATACAATTGAGCCCTGAAGTGCAGTGATGTCTCAATTCATAGAACAATATATATTTATATGCATTGTGTGGGAAATCCGGCAATTACAAGCTTTATTTGTACATATGTGCTATTGGATAACCTTGGTGCCTAAAGGAAATGGCTTGACCGTAAAATGAATGGTTATTTGAAGGTAACCAAGTCTGTACTTCCAAAATTTGAACTTTTATGCATCACTCTCCAAAAACATAAACAAAATACATTATTGAGTGGTGAAAGAATTGTCTTAAAGCTTTAAGCAAGACTTGCTCTGTTAATTTGGTATGAAATTGGTGATAGAATGGATTAACCAAATTCAAATTTAAGTACGTTGATAACCATTTCATTTATAGATCTTTGTTTTCGTTTTTGTTAGAGATAGCGGAAAAATATATGAGAAGATAAAGGATAGCGGAGTTGAGGTTCCACTCCAAAATCAATTGGCGATGGAGGGAGTAGCCCAGCTCCTTATAAACTCAGGCTAGGTCCCTTAACTTTTCAATGGAGGGAGGTTTTTTCTCTGCATTTTTCAAATCTTGAGTGAGGTCTGAGACTTCTATGGAGTAAGAGAGAAGGTTTTGAGAGCTCGATTTTTGCTCTGCATTTTCTCCTTGAGTGTGAGGTCTGCAACTTTCACAGAGAGAGGAATTTGAGAGTTTACAAAAAGGGAAAGTTTTCAATGCACATTGTCAATTAAAAATAAAAATATGATGAAATGCTATATAATAAAGTGGGACCCGTGATTAATCGGTTTAATGCTCAGCAAAACGCCTGACTCACATCCTAACAGGGACAAATAGCCTTATCTTCTTTCTCTCAGTTTGGCTTCCACTTCCCAGCTGCAGGCATGGCTTCCATATTCCCACAATTCCTCTCAACTCAAAACCCTCACCCACTAAACCATCTCCTCCCAACCCAATCCACCACAAACCCACCTCAGCTTTCCACCCACAGACCACGCAGAAAACACTTGTCCCTCACCACATGCACTCCTCCAAACTCTACTCAACCAGATTTTCCAAGTCCAGACTCTGAAACCACCATCAGTGCAGAGACATTTCCGATCGAAAAGCGCAGAAAATCAGAAATCACCCGGGACAGGAGGAGGTCAGAAACTGGCCTTGTAAAGCCTGAGCCACCCAACTTTGAGATTGGTTGGAAGAGAACCAAAGAGATAAAGCTAGAGAAGCCAATAGGGTATGTGATAGCTGACTTCTTGGAGAAGTTGGAGGGCTTAATGGGAAAAGAATTTGGCTCCGCTGACTTGTTGGTGAAAGTTGCAGAGATTGTGGCTGAGAGAGCAAGAGAGGAAGCAGAGGTGTTGAGAGATGAAGGCAAAGTGGAAGACAGAATGGTGACCGAGTTGTTTAGGGTGTTGAAGTTGATAGAAATGGACATGGTTATGATAAAGGCTGCAGTGAAGGAAGAGACTTTGAATGAGAGGCTTGAGCAGGCCAAGGCACGCTGCAGGCAAGCTATACTTGTTGCTTTGTCTTTTTGAAAAAGCTAATTTAGCAATGTGACAATGGAGGATAGGATATTTTGCTTTTCATAATGGTCTTTCGTTCTAATGGAGTGCGCGCCATGAAAAAAGAACAGGCTTCTAAATGTACATTTGGTTTTGGCAAATGGTTCTCTTCCAACTCGTTTTAAGAGTGCGGAAAAGAGACGAGTTGGTGTGTCTAGAATTATTGAACGACGAAATATATTCAATCAATTTGCCCATGAGCTTGAAATCTAGTGATTATGGGTTCAGATCTTCCTGTAATTCCAAAGAAAACGAATCTGTTAAAACCTTGGGTAGTTATAGTGCAAATTTACTTATTCATAAAGGTGAAATTATATACAGAACATTCTCCCATCCACTTTTAAAAAGTAAACCTGGAAGATTAAAATCCTGTGAGAAGTATGCATCCGCCATTCTTTAAAGACGGCATACGCTTTGATAGTTAAACTCATCAGTTCCACAGGTCCAGCCTCCCATTCAAACCTCACTATCGTCTCTTAGAACCTGTCTTGCAAACCAAAAATAAAACCGCAATGTCTTTCATGTTTAAGGAACCACAATAGATGTATCATGTAACCATCTGTATCGCGGACAATGCAACGACCAAAAAAAAGAAAAAAAACAAACCCAGGCAGTACAACTTGCTCGAAATGATGTGAATTGAGCATATAGAACCAGCATTCCGTACACATTGGATATATGGGACTTGTTCCAGCACAAGGCTCGTGGTTACATTTCTCAAGTAGCAAAAAAAAAGTTGCTTATCAAATTCAATGCATTAATTTGAAGGATGCATTCATTTTGTTTTTTTCTTGTACTTCTTACCCTCTGAGTAAATGGTTTTACATGCTTTAATGATAGTTCGAACATGGGGATCATCTTTAGGAATTTTACTAAGCAAAATTTTCGCAGCCTTGCAGTCCCCTGCAGCCAAAAGGGCTTGATACATCCTGCAAGAATTCCCATATTGAAACCCAAAGGTCAACAAAATCATTTCCAATCCAAAGAAACAAGGGTTTCAAGCAAGAGAGACAAATAGGCCCATTATAACATGACATATTATACAAAACCCTTAGAGAGCCTATTTGGAGAAAAAATGCCCTCAATTAGCCACTTGTCATTTTCTAATTGGTTCTTAGTTGATACAATTTTTTCATTTGATAGTACAACATGGAGTTTTTCTAAAGTATTGGACTTCAAGGGTTTTTTTATAAAATGACATGTTAGAATGGGCTTATTTGTAAAAAGCTAAAACCAAAAATTGAAACATTTCCACTAGCAGCAGGATTATTCACCTTACGAAACTTAAAGTGTTGTAAGGCAGGCCAGCAGCTTCATATTCTTTCCAAATCAGTTGGGAATTTCTCAGATCTTTGGCATTAGCACAAGCGTGGAGAAGAAAATCAAGACATTTCCGTGAAGGGGTAAGGCCAAGCTCATTCTTGATAGCATGAAGCAAGTCCAGGCCCAACTGCAAATGTGTAGACTCTGATTCTGCAATTAGGGCAAACACCTACAATTTGTCACAGCAAAGCAACAAAATACAGTCAGTTGATACAACATACCACAAGGGAGTCTTGTACAAGACATGTGAATATACAAATTACAGAAACGAAAACAGGCAATACATTCATAGATCAGAAAGGAAAACAGATTCTGAAAGAGTTAAACCAAATTACCAGGAAGATACAATTTAACCAAATAACAATGAATTGCTGCTACCAATATAAGATGTGCATTCACACATCTATTGTGAGAGAACAAGAACAAACCTGATTAAAAATTACTTCTAGAGCTAATTCGTCAGTACAGATTTTATCCCTGAGTTGCTTGAGTAAATTGAGCGCAGGTCTAAATCAAAAGGAGAGAGACATGAGCAACTAGGAGTAGTCAAAATAATCAGATGAAGGAAATTATTAAAGTTGGAGCATCCAAACCAAAAGCAATTGGTAATGGCCCAAGATTAAAAATTGAATGCAAGGCTTAGGATACCCAAGGTATTCTCAACATAACTGTGATATGAACAGACCTTAAGTGCCTGTACCGAACACAATATAAGATAGTTCTCAGGCAACCCTCAAACCAATAGTCTGGATCATCTAATTCGTCAAGAAGAGGGAGTAATCTGCTTAATTCTTCATCGGATTGGAGGTGCTCCTAAGAGGTAATTAAGAAAATGTTAGATGTTCAGACAAGGCAAAGAATTCAAGCATTAATTTAAGAACTCACAATAAGACTTATAACAGCTTTCGGCTCTAAACTGCAGCCAGCTTGCTTCATCTCTTCATATATACTGAACGCGTCATACAATTGCCCATGTGATGCAAGGGATTGGACAAGCACGCTTTTAATTTCATTCAAGCACTTTACTGGAATCCCTTTATCTAAGACTACCTACCATTCCACGAGTATCAGTAAGATCACTAGAAACCATTCATATTCATAAGCAAGCATATAGCTTGGAAAGCTTGTAAATATCTGAAAGAAATTATTACAGTATATAGAAACCTAGAACTTCTACTGTAGACTCATAGAGCCATAATTCTGGTACAACAGAAAATATTAGGGAATTGTTATTAGCACTCCGAAAAGTCATCACACACTCCTTCCTAATGATAAAAAAAATAGAGGGAGTGCGGGATAATTCTTTTGAAGCACCAAAAACAGCTCCTAAATGGTAAACAGTTAATTATTAGTAAGAAGAATGCTAAAAACTAGAATACCAGGCAAATGTTGTGCATATGATCACAACATGGCAGGAAAATGAATGAGGCACTTAGGAAACAAAGATAGAGGACATTTACAGTATTTTTAAAAAAATAGAAGATAGGGGAAAACGGACTATGTAGATATAAAAATTTTAAATAAAATTCTTTAATTTCCTCTGCATTTAAATAAAAATTCCATATTGAATGTTATTCAAAAGAATTTAGTTCTAGGAGGCAGGCCATTTTGTTTTGCTCTACTCTCGCAAGAAACAACAATAATGACAACAGTTTTTTAAAAACGTTTAGGAACTGGCTGCAAACTCCCAATGTTTATGGTTAATCATATTTTCCCAAAAAAAATGACCGAGTCCCTTCTTATTTAAATAGTAATCACATCACTACGTGAGAAAAGTATCAATATGATAGTAGATGACTACCACACATAAAAGATTAAAACAAACTGAAGTTATATTCAATGATAAACTAGAACACAAGTTCTGCAATCATATTCTGTTATTGTCCCAAAGTTCTAAAACTACATTCAAAATAACATAAAATCTTCTCCTTCCAGAAGAAGAAGTTGCCACATGCATAGATACCTGTTTTGCCTTTTCAAACTGTCCACAAGTTGCGTATGCATTTACAAGTGCCATGAAAATTTGCTTGTTAACTTGAATTCCAGAACGCTTCAGTTCTTCATAATACTACAAGTAGATAACCAGATCAGCATCTTTTGAAATAACACTCGTAAAATATTAGTAAATTGGACATTCAGGCCTCACTTGTTTGGCCAGAATTCAAATCAGGAATGGGTTTCCCATGCCATCACGATGTGATGTTTGGCTGGCTAGCAAAGGAAACAAAACTAAAGAATTGACCGTCATTGACTGGAATCAATTCCTTTAAACAGGTGGAATAGAATTACAGGGACGATGGTGATATTCCTATTCCATGGAATGCAAATTTAGAAGTCTATTAAAAAAAAGGACTTAAATTATCTCTCTATTTCTCACTGTATGTCTGGGACAATCAGGAAAAGGAGTGTGATTCCTATTTATGTACAAGCATTCCGGTCAAATAAATGAGGCCTCACAAATACCCAGATTGAATATTATATGACAACAGAAAGCAAGACATGGAACCTTGGCCAGAACAAAAAACTTCAGGTTACCTTGTTAATATCCTCTTCAGAGTCGCAGTTACTAATTAGATAGCTGAAAGTCTGGGAATCTGGTTGTACATCTGCTTCTTTCATTCGTTTGAGAACCCTCAACCCACCATAAATGTTCTTCTGCAGAGTATGAGGAAAAAAAAAGTGTCGGCCACAAAATTGATGGAAAACTAGAAACAGAACTCACCACTAATGAAAGCTTAAACAATCACTAATTCATGTTAAATATCATCGTCATTGTCCAACACCATAGATAACTAGGAAACATCATAAAATGCAGACAAGGAACAATAAATGGGCACAAGAAGCCCACTTAGTTTTATAAAGCTGGAAGAAAGCAAGAGTCCACACAAAGGGACATAAAAAGGATCTCATAGATCAAAGAACGTTACCTCTCGGAAAAATCCAGCCATTATAGCATTGTACATGCTAGCAGTAGGAGTTAAGTTCATTTTCTCCAAATCACTCAGCATGTCATATGCACCTCCATACTGAAATAGAAAAGAAACATAATGAGATCAAATTGTGGTATGGCTGATAGTTGTGATTCAACTTCCATGTTATGAGATTGTCAAAATATAAATATTTGGCAGAAAACAACAGAAAACGAAAAAAAATAAATAATGCAAGTGTGCAAAATCGGAAACTCATGGAGGAACCAAATAAAAACTTACATCTTTCATTTTCACGCACAAACTTATCATACTCCTGAAAGTTTCACCATTTGGCTTTAATTTGTACCGGCAAATCATTGCATACATTTGGCGAACCTGAAGGTACAGTAGTCAAACCCATATCAGAACACTCATACACAATCAATGACAAAGAAGTTTAAACCTCAGGACTCAACCTGGAGATAAAAAAAAGATGGCAAACCACCAAAGACAGGAAAAAACAAGCAGTGGGAAAACAAAAGCAACATAAATGAAAAATCTTCAGTTTCGATGGGTTATTCAACCATTGACATTATGTTTTCAATCTTCTTCGTTATTCTTTTTTTTTTCTTTTGTTTAAGGGGGATGGGATATATATATATATATGTATATATGATATTCCATTTTCTTTCTGTTAAAATCAAAATTTTCACTAGGAGATTAGCCATATTGTGATTGAGCAATAGTCCATGTTATGACTTTAACAAATTCCCCAGTCAAACACTTCGATTCTGGTTATCCTCCATAAAAATGTCAAAAATGTTTCAAAGGCTTGACTGGACACAAAATTGTTCAGCCTTCTACACTAGTCCCTATGTCTTGGGTCCTATTTCAAAATTACTATTGTAATTTCAATTTTTTTAATCATACCCTTGTGGTCAAGTCTGTTACCAATCTCAGTCCAGATTGAGATTTCCATCTAAGTTCCGTCCAATTGGACCAATATGAGCATCCGTGCATGGGTAAACGGTCCTTTCTAGCCATTTTGACAAGTTAATTTTCTGACCTCGTATCCCAACCCAATACATAGTGACACCTCTATTTTTAGCCCACATTCTGTCTACATACTCTACTTCTACAGCAACCCTAAATATTCTTCTCTTTTTCTCTAAGCCTCTTCTAACTATTACACTTTCTAACATCTGCTGCCCACCATAATATAGACAGCACCCACCTTGAGTTGTTCTACTTAAAACTGTTACGATTTGTAGCAAGTCTCTTCACATTGAAAGATAAGAGAAATAGCCAAAGTTATACAACATAAGTGAAGAAGAAATATATATATATATATATACAGAAATTCTCCTATGAGGACATCCAGACGTTATTATCGTGCGGACACCATGTATTTTCTACTACCCCTCCATGCTTTCCACCCTGTTTACAATGGCATCCACACAATAATAACATACGGACATCCGCATGAGAGAATAACTTATATATATAATAGCGCAGCACACAGATTAATATCACAGCTCCCGTCACTAGAACGTAAAATGGAATGTAGTGCCTCTATCAAAAAGGTATGAAGAGAAACAATTAAAGTCATAAAATACAAGTGGAGAAAAAAATATATATATATATAGAATAGTGTAGCACACCAGATTAAAATCACAGCTCTCGTCACTAGCACGTAAAATGGAGTGTAGTGCCCTTATCGAAACAGTCAAACCCAATTCACACATCTCCTCAACCAATTCAAGAGCCGCATGCACCTGTATAGAAATAGATGAACAAATAACCAATTTTGAAGCAATCTTCAAACCATTAAGGGGTTTTAAGAAACATACAAGACAACTTCATGAAAGCAAACTAGCATATAAGAAAATATGGAAAGACCATTGTTGGAGCTCAATCTATTGTTCAGCAGATCAAGCATACCTTAAGTGATTCACAACAGTACATGATAAGCTTCTCATAGCCAGCAGATGAAGGGGTCACCTCCAGTTTCGTGTGCCAGTTTTTAAAGTTTGAAATGACATCCTCAACCTTCAACACCCAATAATTAGTGTAAATACAAACATTGTCATAAGAAGCATCGAACACTAAATAGAAAGTTATTTCCGAATAAACAGATAATGCAAAACAAGGATCTAATCACTCTGTACATTTTCTATCGCAGTTGAAGTTTCTAAAGCAGTTATTAACAGACAAGATAGAAGCTGATTTTTATTTAATTATAACTGAGAATCAGTACTCCAAAAAAGAGTTCACACTAAAGCAATGGCCCTTGATCGGTTAGAAAAATAATATGCTTTTCCAAAACCGGAGGCTAGATCTACAAGAGCTACAATATCAAGGACGACATTTTAATCAACAAACAAGTGTCAGTGATAATTTGTTCGGACATGGATATTTATCTTACATTATATTTGGCATTTTTCTATCTGTCGCTGTTCAGTATGGGTCGTAACTAAGAGCAAATGGTCTTTTAATTAAGAAGTCTAGCTTGTGTAATGAAATATTATGTGGGCTTTTTTCTTCAGCAGTCCACTACCCCAGTCCTACTACAAAAACAGTAACTTTTTGTTTGTGAGAAATTACAAAAATGGTAACTTCAGAAGTCCATACATTCCTCTCTAATCCTCTTGACTGCTAGAATTTGTTATATACAACTATGACACTTAATAATTGAAGGCATGGTTGCCTACTGTGTTTTTTTTTTCTCCACTTCTCTTTCCTGTAAACTGTACAGGGGCTACTGTTCATTGCACAGAGCAACCTCACATTCTCTCAATATCTTACCTTAACTCTTTGCAGATCCAATCATTTTCGGGGCTTAGACAATCAAAACCTAAACCCAAGCTTGTCCTACAACCTCTAGCCCCCAAGAAGATCTTCAAAACAGCTCAAATCCAAACACAAGCTACCACCCAGAATTTCCAGCAACCTGTTTTCTTATTTTCTTCTCCTCTTTGCAGAACTTCATCTTTTATCTTATTTTTCTATTTACCCTTTTTTTCTGTCTTTTAAACCATAACTCGATCTGCAGAACATAAAACTCCTTTACAATCCAAAGCCTTCAAATCACCAGCTTTTAAACACTATAGCCCACCACCATAAGCAATTGTAACTTGTAAACAGGTTTCTACATCTTTCAAAAGCCCTACGTCCAAACGGTGAATTTTGGCCATTGCTTTTGAAAAGTTTTTAGAATCCCAGGCTCACTTTGTTTGGCCTGGAATTTTTGAAAGATAAATAAAACAGCTGCAGGTATAATTTCCACCATCTGATTTCCTAAAGAAAAGAAAAACCACCAGGGTTTCTTTGAAGAAAAAGAATGTCAGATGCCCTATAATAAAATAATGAAATCTGATTCCCCTTACGAGAAAGAAAAACCATTAAAAAAACCCAGCCAAAACCCAAATCGTTTTCCCTTCTGGAGCAGTTCCAACTCAAAAGACCACTTCCATCAGCAGCAGCTCTAAGCCTCCCTCCCCTCTATTTTCTCAAGTATCATCAGAAGATTGTTCCTTTGCAGGATTGACTGTGTGCACAATTGAATATTATATGTCTTGGGATGATTGTATTTTTAATTCTCGAGTCCAAAAAGGCTTAGACCTCAACAACTTGCAACTAATAAAACTTCTAGCGTCAACATCATGACCATTAGAGCCCAAAAACCAATGCCAATATAAAAAATTTAAGAAAAAAATTAACTTACATATATTTTCTTTTAAAAATGTGCACAACTTTTATATAGAAGCAAAAGTGCTTCTTATAATTGTGGACGTGAGGAAATTACCAGCAGTATTCATGAGAAGTTCCTCACCACTAAATTTGGAATGCCGACAACATAACTACTGATGAAGTTTGTAATGTTCTCTGCTGCACAGTCTGCAATTTAGCAACAAAAATAAAATCAAGTCTGTAAGTATTTCAGGGCATGAATACTATGGAACCAATGGAACACTATCCCTTTTTTTCCCCAAAGTAAAATCAGTTACTACTTGTATTTCAATTATGATAGGATTTTAAATTCCAATGCAAAATACCAGTGTCCACCAGTCAGGAAATTTTAATTATCATGAACTTACCACATGCTTTAAATGACAGAAGGAACTTCTCTGCATAGGACTCCAGTAGTAGCCTTCCCAAGCATCTAAAGATACCAGCCACACAATCCAATGATGAGATTTGGGTTATGTCCATAATTTCCAACAGCCGCAAAATCTCCTCCGTCCGGTCACTTTCACAAAGTGCTAACAGATAATTCTCTGCAACATCAGTTGAATCGTAAGGTTTTCACTGATGCCAAGTCCAAGGACAGTGTCTTGGTCACAATGTCCTGGTGTGCAGAATAATACCAGCATCCAATTTCATAATGTCCTAATTAATATGTGCACTAAATATCCATGCTAGACACATTTTATAAATATTTTTATTATTTACCACAAATCAGTTCCAAAACCGATAACATCATTCACCCCAATTAACACTTTTAAAGTTGATGTAGAACACGGGTGAACCAAGAATTTAGGTAGTTTAGCGGAAGCGAAAACAATGGAAAATAGAAAATAGAACAAAAGGGATAGGTCTGGAATCACACCAAAGGGGTTTGGCTTCACACCAAGTAGGGGTTTGGTTTCACACCAAGAAGTCTCCAATCTCAGGAAAATAAACTTTTCTTAATATCTCAAATCTGAATTTTAAAGAACTACATAAGGAGTATTTATAGCAAACTAAAACCTAGAGATAATAGGATAAAAATCCCTTACTAAGAAAGAAATCCTAATCCACAAAGGAACCAATCCAAATAAACTAGGAAACTTAAATCAAATCCTATTAAAATATGGAAATTAAAATCCTAGTGAAATCTGGAAAACTAAAGAGTCTAAGAACTAACAAATAAACTAATTCATAATTCCCTCTTCCATCTCTTTCGTTTGTAAACCCTAATGGGTTTGACAAAGATGTCCTCATCAATTCTCCCTGGCTGAGAAGAACTCGATTCCGACGAGTTAGAATCAAAGATGTCCTCATCAAAAGTCCTTCCTTGGAATTTTAAAGAATGTTACATCTGAGATTTTAATTTCATGTTCTATTCTCTTTAATCAGTAAGCGACCCTCTTATTCAAGAATCTGGTCAAAAATTACAAAAGAGATTTATTCCAAGTCCTCCAGAGGTGAATTCCTCGCATATAATTAACCATGCACCATTATGTCTCAAACACATAGGCAGCCATATTATTTCACAAGGTTGTTTGAAAACACAGACCAATTTTCCCAGGTGTGACAACAAAGGGAACTGCAACAATACATGACCCACTAATAACTATACTGTCTCAGAAAAAGTTAAGATATTCAGAATATAACTGAACTGAGCTCAAAATAATCGCTAGCCTGGAAGTGGAAAATTTTACCTTGTAAAATGGACGTCGTTCCTCCATCATCACTTACAATGTAATTACAGAGCTCTTGAATTTTTTCTTCATCATCGACTCTGATCCATAACAGCATCTCATAGTAGCCTAGTCTTGCAACTGTACTAGGGTTTTCTGCTTTGATAACTCCACAGAAAAATTGAAATTCTTCTGTCATACCCATGTCAACTAAATATGCAAGAAATTGACCATATGTTTCTTCTTCCAGCAGAAAACCTTGTTCCTTCATGGATTTAAAAATTTGAAAAGCCATGTGAATCTGTTCTAATCCAACATCTTCATCGGCACTACTCCTAGCCCTCTCTATGCATATTTTTATCAATGCATTATATTCTTTCACACCACTTTCTCGTCCCAATTTATCAAACATCTGAATAGTGGTATGTGTCCCTAGCCTGTTGGCACACATGTTAACTAACCGACCAAAACGGTTTACCTGAGAGCTTTTGAAAATCCACTTTTGCTTCCTTTCACGAGTTATGTCTTTGCGACGCATTGATAGCACACTATGAGACATGTCAGGAAACCATGGTAACTCCAATGCCTTTTCCATAGATTTCTCATCTTCAGTTCCCTGGAGATCAGGATAATTACTAGAACTACCACCTGAAAAGAGTAAAGAATACACAGCTACAACGATCCATCAACAAGAAAACCAAACTACTTAGGGAGAAAAATAAAAGTGTCATGACACATAAGCTAATGTGCACTCCTCAGTATATGCACAAAAATGGTCACAACATTATAGAGTAGAGATTAGTTATTACAAGGAGGTGACAGAACCTGAAGGAAATTATTAAATGCTAACCAATCAAAAGAATATTATCTGATAAATTGGAATTTCCCTCTTACTATCAAAGTTCAAGTTATCAGGAAACTTTCTACACAGTATTAAAATTCAACTAAAGCATTGCATCAATACATAAATCAAAGTACCGACTTCAGAAAGTTTCTCACTTCTTTAAAAGGGAAAAAAACAACGCTACAAATGTCTTAAGCTCAGCAAGCTAGTGTAATATTGGGAATATGCTGATCAATGTCCAGACTCCAGAGTCTCATAATTTCCTACGTTCCCTTAGCAACCAAGAACAAAATGAAATGATTCACTATTTTGATTCTCACAATAAAAGTAACAAACACATACCAGACAATATCGAAAATATCTCCCCAGGCAGCTCGTTCGTCAAATCTTCTGCAATCAAACATGCAATCTCAAATAAAAACATCAACAAATGATGCATTACTTAAATTCTACTGAATCCACTCTCTTTGAAAACAAAGGAAAAGTAATCTAATTTATCCTCTGAAAACAAATAGACAAAGAAAGGATGACCAACAAATGATGCATTACTTAAATTCTACTGAATCCACTCTCTTTGAAAACAAAGGAAAAGTAATCTAATTTATCCTCTGAAAACAAATAGACAAAGAAAGGATGACCCTTTACTCCAAACTGAGACTAACGAACTTGACCTTTACTCTTACTTTGTTTGGGTGAGTTCTTCATACAATAAAGTGCATAAGACCCCGAACTTTATTTCCCATTTCTTTACTTTTCTCACTCTTTCTAATGAACCAAACAAAGAGTTAATGCCATACCTGAAGCCGAGGCCGGGTCCATGTTCAAGCTGGCGACCGCAGAAGGAGCGGTGGGTTCGGAGAGTGGCTTGTTGGACTTGATGGACTTCTTGGACTTTGGTTTGGAGGGAGGGGAGGAGTCGAGGGAGGAGGCGAAATGCTTGAGAGTTGCGTCGTCGGCGGGTGAGGCTAGAGATATGGAGGAGGGTTTGGATTTGATGGCTGAGCGAACCAGAGAGCTTAGGCTCTTGGCTTTGGAGGAGGCTGGCATCTGATTTCTGATTATGGCTTTGGGCGTTGAGTGTGTTCTTTTCCCTCTCAGCCTTTGTTATAATTCATTTACAGGGGTCCCCAAATTGAAACCCTCTCTCATTCTCATTTTCTTTCTTTTTTGTTCTTCCTCAAGTAAAATTAAATATTTTTCTTCTTTTTTTCATTTTCTTTACTCTTCCTTTTTGGTGTGAATAATTATTGCTAACATCTAGAGTAGCATTTTGTGAAGTGTTTTTTTTTTAATTACAAGGGAGTGGATTTGAGCTTCGCATCACTTTCAACATTGGGAGAAGTACCACGTGATCAACAATGTGTTAATTTGAATAGTTTTATCTTAGAAACATCAAGGCTTCTTTATTCATTCTCAATTCATTTTAGTTTGAATGCTGACATTATAATATGATATGAGAGCAGGTTATCCATGTAGCAGACCTACATATTCACACGTCATTTAAAAAGAATTAATTTTAGGTTAGATGATCACATTCTAATATGGTATGAGAGCATGCTATTCATGTGGCAAATCACGTCATATAATAAGAAGTGTTCACATATTAGCTTAAAAGGCTCTATATGTGAGCCCTACATGTGAGGGGTTGTTAGGACTCAAGGATCCCACATTGGAAAAATAGCATGTCCTAAAGCATCCACAATCATGCTTTCTAATTTAGCTAAAAACATACAAAAGTTATTATAAGAGCTCTCTATAAAATTTGAACTTCAATCATACTCCATAGTTTAGAGAGTCATAAATACTATAGTTATTTTTTAATTTAATTTGATTGGTTCATCTCTATAAAAATTAATATATAAAAAATAGTTAGCATTAATTAAAGAGTGATGCTAAACAAACCCTAAAATTAACTGAATACACCTTAATATTTAAATTAAATTGTAAAATTAACTAAGTACACCTTATTTAACTACCAAAAATACCCCTGGTACGCCCTAATACAATCTATCACAATTCAATATATTAAAATTACATTTGTTTTAAATGTAATTTAAAATCCGTTTGCTATGCTAAGTCAAATGTTTGTATGCTTCCACCCGATTGTGAGAGTTCATATTATGCTAAAATTTTGCGTTGGCAACAGATAAATTCTGTTTCCTATTAGGCTCCCCTACTGATGTATCATGTATTGGTACATAGCAGCTCGTGGATACTTGGTCTTTGAACCTTCTCTTCCTGTCTTAGCAGCTACATCACAAATAAAATATAAGTACGCTTTTTGTAACTTTGAACCTAATACAATTGCAAAAGTTTGAGTTTTCTGAGTTTGAACTGCTTAAGAATCTTTTAAGTCTTTTATTGGAATATTTGATGCTTTCTGTTTCTAAAAAATGGTGGTAGTGGTGAAGGAAAGGGCCCCAAGCCTAAGATGAGCCTGGGTGGTTGATGATGGTGGTGGTTTTTGAAGTGGGTTTGGTATTATTGGAGAGAAGAGGAGGCTTGAGAAGCAATGGAGGTTGATAAGTGTTTGTCTACATGTTTCCCTCATGGCTTCGCCATTTCGTGGCCTTTTCTTATTAAAATTAGACTGTGCTTATTTAAATTACATTTGTTTCACAATTTAATATATTATTTTTGGTCATTTTATATTATGGTAAATTAGTAATTCAATAAATAGTTTGGTAGTACGGTATACTCAGTTAATTTTAGGGTTCGTTTAGCAGCACTTGATGGGTATATTTTATAGTATATATTTAATCCCAATCTTGGTATATTTTGGTTAATATTTTGGAAGAATTTTGATACTTTGAATTGTATTTCCAATATAGGGCTTTCGACTTCCTTTGGAGCAAAACATGATCAAATGGACGAATTTTGGAGTAATTCCAGTTGGAGGACGTTCGTGAGTCACTTGGCCCAATTGTATCAAAATTCCAGATTTTTCTACCAAGCAGTTGTTTTATAGCGATAAAAATGAAGGAGCAATGCAGTGTTGGAAAAAGTGACGTTTTGGGCCCTAAATGGCGTTTTTGGAGCCCAAAATGACCTCGGATGGGTTCGTGGCCTTCTTGAGATGTGTTCAGAATATTTTTCTCTTCAAAACAAGCTAAAATGGGCCTGATTTGGAGCAGTTTTGAGGCCATAACGTGAATGGGCAGCTTTAATGCATATTCTCCTTATCCAATTAGGATTTTATCTCCTTGTATTACCTTATTTTTATTTAGTCTCTTTGTAGGAAAAGAAAAGTTGTCTTGTGAAGCTAGGTTTTAGGGAGTATTTAAGTTCTTTTCACATCAGTTTTAGGGACTCCTTTTTTCAGACTTCTTTTTGACTTTTGGGAAAGCAATTGCTAGGGTTCTTGGATTTTCTACTTCAAGGTGTTGTTATTCCTTCTCTTCTTAATAATATTTTATATGATTTCTATTATGAATATGCGTAACTAATTCCCTTATTGATAGGGTGAGGCCACGAGCCTTAGCAAGAATATGTAGTTTCTATCCAATTTGCTTATGATTATATGCATGCAGGTTTTCGAATTATTCATCACTGGGTTAAACTATCTAAGTGTCTTGATGCTTGATCACTATTAGGATGTTTAGAAAAGTAATTTGATGCAATTTTGGTCGGAGGTCGGTCCCTGAAATTGACGAAGGCTTCTTGTGATTAATATGTGCGAATTCACTTAGGATGAATACCACGTCTTAAGGGTTGCATGGTTTGTCAAAAGGTTTCACATAACTTAATGAGTCATGTATGTTTAGATTTGATCTGAATACCACAAACGGATTGCATGTATGATATACGTTGTATGTTGGGGGTCCAAGTAGGCATATATTAGGAATACCTAACCTTTGAAATATGCATGTATAGGTCATAAGTAATTGGGAGAACTATATAGAATTGTTAAGGTGACGGCGGATTCTTAGTGCTTTCTTAACTTGATTTCTCAAAACACAACTGTTTCTTTTACTTTTAGCTTTAATTTGGCATATGACCTTCTTTTTATTAGTTAACTTCAGCTTAATTTAAGGTCTTAAAATCAAACATCTAAACTTTCTCTTCTACAATAATTAATTAGAATTTGGTTTGCTAGGAGTTATTTAATAATCCTTGTGGAGAATGACCTTGCGAGATCCATTTATACTGCAATAACCTTGTCATTCTTGCAAGTTTTATAGGATTTTTAACTCTTTTGCACCTATGGTAAAATTCCTATCAGCGCTCTAATTAAAAGTTTAAACTATACATAAAACAAAGCAACATTAAATTATAGGGAGCCACTAGGAGTCCTTTTTCTCTCCTCAGATTTAGGAGCTCTTAGAGGTTTCCCTAATTTAGGAGGTAGATATGGAGAATGGTTGGAGTTATATTTTTTCAATTACTCCCTAAAATTTGTCTAATGAGGTGGTTTAGGGAGCCCATTGTGGATACTCTCTGTTTTTTAGTTAAAATTTAGCTAAAAACACCCGAAAACTAATTTAGGAGCTCTCTATAAAATTTCAACTCCAACCATACTCCCTAATTTAAAGATTCATAAATGTTTTAAATATTTTTTAATTCAATTTTTGAATAAAGTATGGACACTAAAGCAACAATAAAAAATAGTTGACACTAAATAAATGCTTAAAATAATATTAAATATAGAAGCATTTAATTATAGGGAGTTATTAGGAGTTCTTTCTCTCTCCTTAGATTTAGGAGCTCCTAGATGTCTCCCTATTTTAAGAGTTGGATATGGAGCATGATTGGAGGTAGATTTTTTCAATTCCTCCCTAAATTTTAGCTAAGGTGTTTTAGGTAGATCATTGTGGATGCTCTTACAATCCGATTTTTAGAGGTAAGTTCTACCCATGGATTCTTAACATTTGGTATCAGAGCCAGGTTTCACCACGCAATTGGGCCCAAATTCACTGGAGGGGCGACCTAAAGGCTAGATTAAAATGATCAATGTTATGTATGAGCATGATATCGAGTCATTGAATATTGATAGGTGAGTGAAGCCATCTCAAAGAAAGGAAATGGCTACCATCGAGTTAGTGTCAATAGAGTGAGCCAATGAGGACGTTGGGTATGTAAGCGTGGTGGAATGTCAGGACTCAAGGATCTCACATTGGGAAAATAGTATATCCTAGAGTGGTTTAAGAGCTCATGGACACTCTTCCCTTACAAATCAGTTTTTAGGAGCAAGTTCTACCCATGGGTTCTTAACAAGGGCATGCTAATAATATCCCACATCTAATAATCTTACATTCTAATAAAAATGGTGGGTTAGAAAAAAATATTAAGGTAAATCTATTTGGTAAATTAAGCTAAAATTATTACAAGAAGTCGTCTTTGTCCTGTTCAAACTGAAATTTCCGTTGTTTGCGAAGAGGGTTTGGTCTGTTGCCATCCTGCGCTGTGGACATGGCGGCGAAGTTCGCTTTAGGGTCGGAGCCAGTGGCGGGTTCACTCGCACCCTCAAAGAAGAGAGAGTACAGAGTCACTAACAGGCTCCAAGAGGGCAAGAGGCCCTTATACGCCATCGTTTTCAACTTCATCGACTCTCGCTACTTCAACGTCTTCGCCACAGTCGGTGGCAATCGGGTTTGTTGCTCTTGCCCTCTATAACTCATCCTACAAGGAACTAAAAGCAACAAAAAAGAACTATTTTTTCGTAAAAGAAATTTACAATGGAACTCCAATGCCGGGATTGTAAGCTGGACTTTCCTTCTTTTTCTCGGGAACCAAACAGAGATTTTATGCTTTTTGGCTGATTTTTTTTTTAATTTTAATTTTTATTATATTTTGCTTTAATGGGTTTTGTTAGATAGAGTGGATTACTAGAGATTTCGGCTCTATCTGGGTTTTTGGTCTCGGCTTTGCCTAATAATTTGTTTACATAGACGAAAGTTAGGACCTTGGAATACAATGAAATGATTATTAAGGTTAGTGTTTGGGGAAAAAAACGCAAAAGGCACAACATTTGATATTTACAATATTGGATTGCAATGCAGCTGTGGTAGGGGTGAATTATAGTTGTTCTGAGCTGGTAATGTTATAGTTCACTGCTTCATTTGCAAATAAACAACATGAATTAGTTCCCATAAGTGATTATTTGCGTAAAAATCTTATCTGAGAGAGAGAAATTACAAGGTTGGTTCTCTTTCCTCTATTTCTTGTACTTGTTGTAAAATGTTGCTTATTTTTATATTATTCTTTTGTCAGGTGACTGTATACCAATGTCTAGAAGGGGGTGTGATCGCTGTGTTGCAGTCTTACATTGATGAAGATGTAAGTAAAGACAGCCATCATTCTGCCATTGTTCAAATGGATTAGTGTTCTTTTGTTGGTCACTTATCATACGGTTTAGCATTCATTTGCTGATTTTTAAAAATTTTCTTTGCGGATATGTGATTTACACGTGCTTTGTAGATCAGAAGGATGAGTCTTTTTACACTGCAAGCTGGGCATGCAACGTTGATGGAAACCCATTTCTTGTGGCTGGAGGAATTAATGGTATAATGCGGGTCATTGATTGTGGTAGTGAGAAGATAGACAAGGTATCTTAGTACTGGTTCTGAGCTCCTAGTCTATATAATGGTGCAGTTGTAGTAGCTTGGGTGCTTTTTAACTATACTTAGCATACAATCAGGATGTAGGTGTACATCTATTTCAGCTGAAATTTCTGAAAATTTTCAAATTGCTGGAGTGGCAACAAAACTAGAGGACTTTTTTTTTCCTTTACGTTCTTCCCCCCCTCCTAACATACTAATCTATGTGCAGAGTTTTGTTGGCCATGGGGATTCAATAAATGAAATCAGGACTCAGCCATTGAAGTCGTCACTTGTAGTGTCAGCAAGCAAAGTGAACACAATAACCTTTTCTTTTTTTTTCTTTGAACATGTTGTTTTTTGTTTGCTTTATTGGTAATCTTAGAACTTGCCAGGATGAGTCAGTTCGGCTATGGAATGTTCATACTGGAATATGTATTTTGATATTTGCTGGAGCAGGTGGTCACCGCAATGAAGTCCTGAGTGTGGTAAGCATATTGGATGAGGAGTTATGTCCTGCCACCCTTCTATTAATTTTTTTAAAAGAAATATACTGTTTGGTTGTTTTGTAGTGAAGATTGTGATGCAAGAAAATGATTTGATAGGCTGTTTATACTTACCTTGTTCTCATTATTATAGGACTTTCATCCTTCTGACATATATCGCATTGCAAGTTGTGGGATGGACAACACTGTTAAGATCTGGTCAATGAAAGGTAGGACTTCATGGTGCTGCTCCATATGACAATTTACATAATTTGGTTTGGTAAGCCGTAGTTATGTAACTATGTGACATGGATCACAATAGTCGCAAATTTAGCCATTCACAATATCCTGTCTGATAGACTGGACTTTGAGATTACACAGAGTTGTTGTGAAGACAATCAGTATTATGTGTATACTTATGCCTCTGAAAAAGGTAGAATATGTATTACTAATAGAAAATAGAAGAAGCCCTCATTGTTTTACTAGTATTGAGAAAGTAATGGGTTATGCATGACTACTAATGTTGTGCTTTTCAGGTAATGTCATCTCAGGGTCAGAATGCTTGATTGAAAGTTTGTGCATGTGTCAACTAGGTGTAATCAAATATTAATGTTACTTTATTTTCTCATATATTGCTTTGTTTCAGAGTTCTGGACATATGTAGAAAAATCTTTCACATGGACAGATCTTCCATCAAAATTTCCAACAAAATATGTGCAATTTCCCGTGAGTACCTGTTGTTCTCTGTGTTACAGATTAGAGTTTGCATTCTCATTTTATCTGAGATTACTTTAACCTTTCAGGTATTCATAGCCTCCATTCATACAAACTATGTTGACTGTAATAGGTGGCTTGGTGATTTTCTCCTCTCAAAGGTGAATCACAATTTCATCCCGTATTTTCATTTTTGTCAGTGTAAAAGTCTAAAGGTGCTTTGGGAATGGAAAAGAGCCACATTGTATAGGATGGAAAATCTTAATATCTCCAATCATATGTTGCCTTTTCTAATTTATGTAGGTTAAATCAGCACAATCAGCTGGTTCAATTGAGTTCATGAGAATGACATATCAATGCCTGAAAAGTTGGTTCATCTGTTTGTGGTCGTATCAACCTCTGCATAGCTTATTAGATCATCTAAAAGCAAGATAAAGTTTAATAGCTATTTTGCATGGTGTGCTAAATTTGTCCACATATAACAAATAAGTTTCAAATATGGGTCGCTTGAATTGCTTTTAGATTTCTGTTGTAGCTGGATTTCATATGTTCTCTAATGATTACATTAATAGATTATGTTGTGAATTTTCAGAGTGTTGACAATGAAATTGTGCTGTGGGAACCGAAAATGAAGGAACAGTCTCCTGGGGAGGTTAGAATACCTTGCTCCTCTTGTTTTAGATGTTAATGGCCGATAACTTTTTTGTTTTTTGGTTTTTATCATTTTTTTAAAATTTATTTAAAGAGATGGAGAGAATGTATAGCAGAAGAGTAAGAGAGAGAGGGAGGTGAGAAAGATGAGGAAGAAATGGGTGGAATATTATTAAACTAATACTTTAAACTAAAGACAAGTCTAAAAAGTGTTTATATCTTACTCTATAAACTTTTCTATTTATTTTCTCTCTTTTCTTCCTCATCCTCTATTATCTGGCTACTCAATTGTCCCTTTCTTTTTCCCTTTATCTTTCTAATTATAAACAAAACAGTTACCAAACAAGCCCTATATTTTCTTATTCTTTACGGTGTATTCCATGAATTTCTGCTGATATTGGTTGACTGTGTAGAAGTCCAGTGATTCTACTTTCTGGTGGGCTAAAATGTTATTGGATGCTTTCTGATTAGGGTACTGTTGACATCCTTCAAAAATACCCAGTTCCGGAGTGTGATATTTGGTTCATCAAGTTTTCCTGTGATTTCCACTTCAATGCAGCTGCTATAGGTAAATGCAAACTGCAGTTGATATAATTCTTGATACTTTCAAACGTAAACTTTAGATGTTCCAACTGTTGCACAACTATATGTCGACTTCTTAGCCTCTACTGTTTTCTGTCTAGCAGGGAATAGAGAAGGAAAGATTTTTGTTTGGGAACTACAATCCAGCCCTCCTGTTCTAATTGCAAAGTCCGTTTGGTTTTATTTTTCTTTACCCAAACTTCATGCTGAATAAATTTTGTCTATATGCCGGTCGGTAATCATAGCCTTGCACCTTTTTTCAGGTTGATACATCCTCAATCAAAATCGCCAATTAGACAAACTGCCACGTCTTTTGATGGAAGGTGACTCTCCTACATGGTTTATTTATCATTATTTTTGTTACATATATCTTTATATGACATTGTAAATGCCATAACCTTTGATATGTGAAAATTTATCCTCTTTGTATCATTATATATTGCAGCACCATTCTCAGCTGTTGTGAGGATGGGACTATTTGGCGCTGGGATGCCATGGAAAATTCTTAAAGCCTATCCAAGTGGGTACATTGGCATGAATTTTGTAAAATGCTCATCGCCTTGGCTCAGCTTTGGTTACTTGTGGTAATGTATTTCGTGGTAGTGATCGAAATTTAGAGTACGGATTACTAGACTTTGGTGAACCTTTTACTCCAGCCTAGTTGTTATGTGTAACTTATGTGAGGTTGATATAGAATTTTAGATCATGTTATTCAATCTTGCATTTTGTGCCGTGCCTTGTTATATTATCGTTTTCGGTTACAGGCTTTTCATGTTATAAAATATGCAACGCACTTTGGCTTTAGTATCAGCCCAGTCATGTTTAACTCTCAGTGAACCTTGAGGGCTCGCATGGTTTGTGCTCTAATGGAAGAAGTGAAGCCTTCGTTGATTGAGGAGATTCTGCTAGCGCCATGCGCGTGTTGACACAAAATTACGAAGTAACATTTCACACAAAAGGAAAGAAAAAACAGAAAAAACGAACATGATGCAAACTACAAAGCAAACCAGTTACATTCCTTATTTAGAAATTCAAGTCCCCGGCCAACAAACATGTACTTCTATGCCAAATTTAAGACCAAATTGCAACACGCATTATGAACTAGAAACTTAGGACCAAATTTCCCTTATTTGTAAATCAAACATTCTCATCCATAGATGTTTCATAAAATAAAAATTAAGCTAAGGCAAGTCTATTATTTTTTAATACAAGCGATATTTGGGAAGGGAGAATTGAACCGATGACCAAAGATGCATGGGTGAATACTCTTAACACTTGAGCTACAAGCCCCTTGCAGCAATTCTATTATAGATAATGGCAAAGTAATAATTAACTCAAATCCAGTATAATTTCGTGTTCAGTTCGAGTCATGTTGAATGATCACCCCTACAGAGGGTTATAAGAAGCTTATAGATAATAGCCGACCTTGGCTTATAAGTTGGGATATGCATAAGAGTTATTTTATCAACTGCATGCTAATCTGCTATAAGCTTGTAAACATGAAATCAAGTACACATCATATTTGCCAATTGGCCATCATCATAGCTAACAGGAGAGGTTACCGGCATACCTTGGAAATTTAGATCGATACACAGGACCTTGGATACAAAATTGATTTACCAGACAAATGAATAGATTTTGTCCATGCCTGCTTAGTACAAACACTCACCAAGCAATTTGGTCTCCCGTATATACAAAAAAGAATGGGTATGCTATATGATTGGGACTATTTTCATCCCAAAGTATAACAGGGGAGAAAGAATAGCACAAATTGGCCAACTATATGTGAGACCGTAATTGCGTCAATAAACTCTGCATACTCTGAAGTTTCTGAGTGAGCTGTTTTACAGTTGCAAGATGCTGCACGGAAGATTCTGAATTACCTAGGTCGGCAAGAAGAGCGGCACACTTGGCCTGTGAATCTGTAAATGCCTCCTCAAGTGAAGCCACTGTTGATTCCAAGGTGGCGGTTGTAGATGGGGTTTCACCAATCAAATTTGATTGAGGGAGCCCAGTACTGCAAAAGCTGCTACCCCTGCTTAGCTTTCCAGGGGAGAATATCTTGTCAATGCCCTCAGTTCCTCCTGCAAGTCATTTTCATAAATTTCCAAATTCACAAATCGCTGAGAAGAAAAAATTATTACAGCAGTATCCCAATCACATATACCAGATAAAACTTGTTGGCTAAAGAAAATTGTGAAAATCTAGCTAAATTCCACATATGAATAAGGTAATTCGAGGCATTTAGTTCTTAGAAGCATGTGCAAATGCCAAGAGATGTCATTTGATTTTAACATAGCAATCTCAGGACTTAGAAAACAAGAAGAGCACAACCCTGATCAGAATTAAAGGAGATGTATTCATCGACTGACAAACAGTTTAGTAACGTACCAAGGTTGCTTAGTTGTTCCATTGCAGCCTGGCCAACGGACCCCTCCAGCTTGAGTAGCCGCAGAATTCCAGCAGTGATTCGACCCATTGATTCAACTTCTGACTTGCACAGGAAAGTAAGATGTTGCAACTCATCCTTTGTTACAACCGCCTCAATCTATGGAGACAAAAGTGTCATAATGCAGAACATTTTTCTAGAAGATACAGTTATTAACTTGAAAAAACCCATTACCGGTTGCCTAACAGAGAATTTCACATTTTCCACAGCCCATTCCACCATTTCATGATCAACCGTGTCCTCTGATATCACCATGCGAACTTCAAGATCTATACCTGCAGATGTGTCAGCAGTTTCCTTGATCCCATTGACAGGTAAGACAGCAGCATCAATACACTTCTGGGCATGGGGCTTTAAAGTTTGCAAGCCTTCCACACCAACCTGCAACCATAATTAAGATGTATGAGATCATGAACTAGATATCTCTATGATTGAAATAAAGGACCATGAACCACTACATTGAAATGAATCACAACGAGTTGCATATATTTTCATCGAATAATATTCATAAACAAAGCAAACTATATCCATGGTGCCAGAACACATGTTGAAGGCAGCACAGGCGCAGCACAGGCGCAGCGCATGCCAGCCAAGTTCCACCAAGGAATATGCTTTAGTATTGTCAGGTCATAAAACTTTTCACATGAATGTACTCTGCACATTTTGCCCAAATCTCAAAATATCCTTGCTCAACCTAGAATTAACTCAATCATACTCTAACCAAAACCAAATGTTAGGTCTATATTACATATCTGCAATTTGCATCCCAACCATTTAGTATTCTGAGTGAATGAGCAAGACAACTTCTCACCCTCATATAATGACCCACTTAAGGTAAAGCCAAGAATTAGCATACTTCATTAGTACTCTACCAAACAGAAATCACGACAGGCGATTTAAGAATATGATACATATCTTTATTCTGAAAGGAATCATAAATATGTTAAACCAAAAACTAATACATTGCGCAGATGAGAAATCCACTAGGATAACTACCACATTACAATAACAGTGGACCAGACACTCTAATATAACAACACAATACAAACATCAGAGAATATGGTCCATTTCTTTTCCAGAAAGTATATTCAAAGGCTCCCTTTTCTATCTTATCAGACTTCTTAAAGCAATGTAGACTGCAATACTAATCTCACACAGAGATAGAAGTCTGAAGTCTCTAGATAAAAATAGGTGACAGTTTTAAAGATTTAAAATTAATGTAGACTGCAATGTAGATAATCTTAAACCAATGTAAACTGCAAATTGCTTAAGTGGTAGCAAACCACATGCTCATTTTCTTTCGTGCGTTACTCTGTTATGATCCCAGATCCAGGTAACATACTGTGAAGTGTGAACCAACCTCATAAGAGGGACATAATCCCAGAAAAGCATGCACCTTACAAATTTACAATATAACCTAAGAACCCAGGTAGACCATAAACTATTTTATGTCCAAAAACAAAATGACAAAATGTTTCAATGGCGCTGCCTTATTCATGGCTGATCCTTTTGAAAACAAATGTTCACTGTCAATAATCAATATGCATGTATGTTTCGCCAAACATACTTTTGAAAGGCTCAAGCTCAACTAGCACATTAAAACCTTAAAAAGAGAGGGAGAGACAATGACGAGAGTGAGATATCCTTACTGTAACCAATTCCACAGGATATTTCTCTGTCCTGTATGACTTTCCATTACCATTCAGCATATGCTTGGGACTACTTTTCGCTTTCACATGCAGATTATGAAATGTTGTGTGCCAACATCTCTCTTCTCTTCCCACATCCTCATGATTGAACCACCATCTTTCTGCCATCTCCTGTTCACCTTCAAGAGCAAATAACCAATTTTTCAACTCTACGGAGACTTCCACATCATCTGGTTTTCCCAAGTGCAAAACCCCACTTTCTTTCCCATCTCCTGAACTTCCATCTGGAAGAAAATGGAATATTAGAGCCATTACAGTAACAATAAAATGAGTAGACGTAAAAAATATATATAAAAAAAGGGGAAAAAACAGCACAAGACTGTAGGTAATCAAACACGCAAGATTATCCAAATCATATTGTCACATACCCTCTTTCAAATCAGCAATGAGTGGCAATGGTTTGAAAAGTTTTGACAGTGGTCCTGCTCGTAATTTTTCTAACTCTTTAGAAAGCCCTTTTCCAGGACCACCATCAGGGCCAAGTATTCCAAAGCGATGCAGCAGGGATTCAGCATAGTTCATTCCCCCACCTAGGCGAACACCAGAGATACAAGCTGACACATTCAAACTATGACACTCTACATCTCGTTCATTTAAAGGAATTACATGTACCATGCTTATGTCCAGAAATGGATCTACAAAAACTTTTCCATTTGATTGATGTTTTCTTTGGTTATCTATCCAAAATACAGGTCTTAGTTCAGGGCACCCATTTCCACTTGTTGAAAGATCGTTTTCAATAGAAGTTAAAACTGTGTCATTCTCAAGAACCAAGTTTCTCTCAGTGTCTACACAGTCCACCTCAACACTATCCCAACGTATAGTGGATGAAACAGCAATTGCACCACCAAGAGTTCTGTGAGTAACTTTTATGAAGAGATTATCCCCGATAAACTGAACTAGAGGCATTCCTTGACTATTCATGGAAGATGATTCCAGAAATCTAATCTGAAGGTCTTTCACTGCTAAACTTACTGCTGTATCATTGGGAACCTTGTCAATCAGCTTTCCGTCATTAGAATGATCCCTATTTTTCTTTTGTCCAGTATTTTTTCCAACGACGACAATCTTTTCACTAACTCTGCCAAAGTAAGCATAAAGATCCAAAACAAAAAATAACTGTTCAACAGAAGTATTAGAGAGATAGTTTTGACAAGCTACCCCAACCCTGACAATACCACCAGGGGGAGGAACATTTGTTAATGGGCTCCCATCAGCAGTTACCATAGCTACTTCAACACAAGCATCTTTCAGCTCAACACATCTCCACAAGCCTGAATTCTGATCAACAGAACCCTGAAATCCAGCTGACTTAGTACATGTTTCTAGTGACAAACTAAGGTGTGATGCTCCAGCAGTCCATTTCTTCTGGCTAGCATCAACCGGTTGACCTTCCCAGAGACAGAAGCAAGCAGGATCCTTTTCCAGATTCAATAACCTTAGTTTTAGTGATGGTGACTCCGAAAAGAACAAGTTCTCAATATGAAGCGTTGCACCAGAAAAGGCACTCTGGTTGATACTGCCCCTTTTGTTAGCAGGGTTTCTGTCTATGTCCAAAGGAACAGCCACATCTAACTCCTTGAGGTTAAAAATCAAGGAATTTATGGAGAAATCTGCTAAAACAGCACCAGGATTTACTACAATTCCATCAGCCAGGAAGGAACAGATCCTCAAACAGGATCCTTCCTGAAGATCAATCTGGAATCAAAACAAAAAAGATGAAAAATGATACGTGATGATTCACAAAAGAACAAAAAAATAAGAAGAGGGAAACAAAAAAAAATGTTGATATAAGCGTTCATACTTTGGAATAACCAATACATACCATGAGGGGCTGACAATTAATTACAGTTTGCGAAGCAAAAGATGGAGGGACTGGGGAGGGCTTGATCTGAAGAGAATGGAGGCATAAAAAAGGAACACCCTTAATTAACTGCCACTCCTGATCTCCCAAAGGATATATGGGAGGGGAAAAGTTTTCACCTGTCCAAACAAAAAGACAAAAACGATAGAGAATAGCTTCAAACTATAGATACCCAAAACCTAAACACAGCCACTGCGTTAAATGCCCTTCTCTCCATTGTACATAATAAATTTAGCCCATACCAAAATCAGGAATGTGCAAAGGTTCTTCAGAAACTGCTCGCATAGATGGTTGAACTAAGGTGCATGGAGGTCGTGAATAGGTATCCCTACATTCCAGCCACCAGCATAAATTATAATTTAGTCATATGACTGATCACATATCAAATTGAAGGGGGAAATCATATGCCACATAATCATCCAAAATTTATTGGCTTCAACACAAATAGAAACACATTAGGACTACAGTCACACGTAATAGACCTTACTCAATTCCAAACTGAGACCCAGGAGAATGTCGATGACAAAACATATTTACTAGCACCAAAACTCTTGAAACATTATAAATGAACAAAGCTTACCTTAAAAACAGTCCACCAATCATAACCCTTGACAAGTTGTTGTCAATTTCTCCATCTGAAACACTAGCCTGCAAAAGTGGATCCCCATATAAGATCTTAGATTCCCAAAGTAGTTAGACAGACATGGCACTGTGAAAACAGTACATGTGTATGCATAAAACCGATAATTTGTATGTTCACCAATGCGATCGAAGGGGTCTGATGGCTCTATGTTAATATATTGCACAGATTTCAAATGCCAAATATTTTTAATCATAAAGTGGGACAAATGTGTGGAGTCCCCTCCTATTGATGGATATTTGAGGGACACCTTGTGGGGCCCATTCCGCATTCTATTTCAACGATCCAAACCGTTTATTTTTCAAGTCTTAATCCATAGATCATCCTTCAAAAATATTGGGCAAATCATAAACCATTTAAGACATCTAAATGAAAAATGATGAACAGTGTTTCCAAGAAAACACTACACTGACTATGTTCAAATTTACAGTTAAATGTTCTCCGATTTCAGCGAATTTTTGCAGAGAGTATCTGATGCAGGGCAGTGGCTATAAGCTGCTGTCCAGCGACCCAAACATACCCAAAATACAGAGAATAGAAGGATAAAGCAGTAGAATCGAAGTTGGAACGAAGATAATTGAGTTCTAGGGCAAAATCCCAATAGAAACTCTATAGACTAAAGTCTGAAATTATATTCATCAACAAAACTGAATACAAAAGTCTCTTAATAGCCTATTTATGCTAGAATATAGAAAACCTAATTGACATAGGAAATTAAAAACCTAAACAGGAAATTAAACAAAATCCTAGAAAGAATAGGAAAACAAAAGAAGTAACTAATAATTTAAAGTAAATAGAACCCTAGCCCAATTGAGTGATGGGCCTAAGTAATCTTAGAGAGCTTTGTAGATGCTCCTGCATCAAACTCCCCAGGTTGGAAGAGACTCGTCCTCGAGTCTAAACTGTTATCAACGAAGACTCCACGAGAAACTTGAAACTGAATTCTTCCTTTCCACACAAAGAGGTATTTTGAATATACTCCATGAGAAGCTTGAAACTGAATTCTTCCTTTCCAAACAAAGAGATATTTTGAATATCGAACCACGCTTGAATACTTATGTTTATTTTCTTGCATCAATTCCACCGGATTGTGAAGAATTCGTCCTTGAATTCCAACCTTTTGCTGAAAACTGTCCAAGCACAACCTCATCCGCTTGCATAAAGTGTCTATAGAACTTTGGCCTTGAAATTGAACCTTCCCACTCCAAAGAAATAGATACTAAGAATATTTGAGCTTTTTGGACCAATTCCAGTTATCTTTAGTAGGCAATCTTGAAGCCCAAAGAACCTTTAATCCAAAAGACAGTAGATTGACTAGATCAATTGAGCTCTTGGAAATCTGCAAATTAAAAGCATCAACCCCAAGAAAATCAACATACTCAGAATTATCAGTTTCCAAACCATCCACTTGGTCTCGAAAATTTAGTGTTTCTTTATCATCTTCAACGATGCCTTCAAGAGCCCCTTGCTTCAACAAATTTTCAGATGATACTGTCTCTTTACTCTCACTAAATACTTTAACAAAAAATGTCTCCACCCCAAAACAAATTTCACAATCGTCTTCTAAACAACGATCAAATATGGGAGGGATATCTAAATTTACGAAACTAATTAAAGAATTAGAGCAAACCGCTCCTTCCAATCCACCTCGATCACCATCACCATGGTTTCCAGCTTCATGAAAGGGGTTTACCACTTCTTCAAAGTCATCCTTACGACCACCTTCCGGTATGTCTAAGGGTTTGCGGCTGCGTTCCGGAATCTCCATATAGGCATCCGCACATTCCTGTCGTTGGAGGGCTTGCACCGCTCTCGACAAGTCTTCCATCATACGCCACATCTCAGCCATCTCTGTGTTGGGCTTGGTTCCCTCGTCCACGACCTCTAGCACGTCCAACCATGGTGTGGAGCAAGGATTAACCTGGCTCTGATACCAATTTGATGCAGGGCAGTGGCTATACGCTGCTGTCCAGCGACCCAAACATACCCAAAATACAGAGAATAGAAGGATAAAGCAGTAGAATCAATGTTGGAACGAAGATAATTGAGTTCTAGGGCAAAATCCCAATAGAAACTCTATAGACTAAAGTCTGAAATTATATTCATCAACAAAACTGAATACAAAAGTCTCTTAATAGCCTATTTATCTATGGATGATGACTTGAAAAATAGACTGTTTGGATCATTGAAATACAAACTGGAATGGGCCTTACAAGGGTGTCCCTCAAATAACTCAATTGAGGCTCTCTACAAAATTGTGAAGTATAAAATACATAGGACACTCCTTGATGTAGAAGCATTCCATAGACTGAATATTATTCTAAAAAATAGTAAATCCAAGAGTTATAGAATAATAAGACAATGGCAATGAAAATTTTAATTTAATAAGTAAGAGTCATAGAACAGTACCCGTGAGAAGAAGAGTGATTGCATCAAAAGTTCGAGCTGGAACTCTGCAAGTATACCCAAGACTTCTGAGAATGCTTAAAATTAACATTTGTAATAACATACATCTTTTTATCTTGACGTACAAAAGTATCAAATTCCTATAGCACTTGTAAAGGAAAATCACAAACCAGTATCTTTAATGCGGAGAAATATGTGGTCCACAACAATTGAGACTATAGAACGTCCTGCTGCTTCTGTGGATCGCTGCAAAAATTCCATGAGAGATGTAGAGAGAGAGAGACAGAAGAAGAAAAGGAGAATCATAAGAGATTAGCTAGAAAATAGTATGAGAATGAAGTAAAGGTAACAGCAAACCTGCTGAGTGTTTGAATCTACATCTCCTCTATTCAGGCAGACATACAATCCTGTCATAAAGCGGAGAAGAGCACGTAGGCCTGCACCACGTGATTATATATTAGCAGCAAGCTATAATATACCATATATTTATAGAAACCAGTGAAACAAATAATTTCACTTGTTACCTGGTTCACTTATTGCAGGACAAATGGCCTCTGTGATATGGATCTGAACCTCAAGCCCAAGTGGACTGTTCAATTCAGTCCTTTGCACTGTGATCTGGTCAAAGTCACAAAGTCAAGAAAGATGCAGTAACACAGCCCATAAAACTCTAGAAGCTCTCTAGATTCACACTGATACATGGAGTAAAACAAATCCATCAAGAATTAACTAAAAAGTGTATATCAACATTACATAAGCTTCTCCTGAAATTCCTTCTATAAAACGCTCCCCACCAAAGAAAACTCGCTTTGCACCATCATCATCTCGCTGGTTTCCTCCATCTTCAGTACGTGCTATATTAGCATCCATGAACATATCAGGGTGCGGCAGGAGATCGATAGACAAAGACTCCCACTCAAGTTTCTGGTAAGAAAAGAATTTATCATCGTTTAATAACTAAGTTAAACTTGGGAAGCCTAACACCTATAGTCAGAGAATATTGGAACACACTTGCAAACACGGCGGCACATACACTTGAAGTAAGAGCAAGAGATGTGCAACATACAATTAGAATTTAGAGCAGTTCAAGAAAGGAAAGTAGGCACTGCTTAGCCCCTCACCCCACCCCCACAAAGGGAAAATAGAGATAGAAGGAAATACAGATCTGATGCAAAAAGATTAGCACATTACTTTGAACAAATAAATGAACTTTTTGTCACTGGAGAACTCCCGTGCTTCCTTAAGATTTACAACCTGTTACAGGACATGTTATTCAAATAAGCCGGTGAACGGATGAAAGTGGTCCAAAGAAAATTTTCATACGAGCTTAACCAACACATTACCTGCCAATTTTCATTAGTAGTATACAGCAAAAGGTTGCGTATAGTGATAGAGGCCAGAGGTGATGCCCTGGGTTAAGCATAAAAATACAAAAAATGAGAGAAGGATGAGCTTTATAAGCACTAACCCATACAACTTCATATTTCAAATGTCAAAGAAAGCCTACAGTGCGTCTCCATACTGTTTTTGCCCAAAAACTTGAACGCATCAATCCTAAAGTTTTTTCTATCCAAAACCATCATCCAAACAGCCCTGAACCCCTAAAATAAAGCCATCCAAAAAATTTCATGGGTAAAAGATTTTCTTCTTGTTGATCAAGCTGAGGTATAAAAAATCATTCCTTGTTTGGAGTCCAAAATTTTTTAATCACAATCTACATTCCTACAAAGGGATCCATAAATAGGAAAATCATCATTGCTTAAGGTAAAATATGACTTTACAAATTGTGTATATATCCATATTTAACTCCAATCTAAGGTCATACAATCAATAAAATTAAGCGAGTAAATTCTTAAAAGGCCAATTCATGTAGGATATGAGCACATCTGTATAAATAAATAAATAAAGATATAACTACAAAACTGGGCCTTTAGAAATTACCAACTCGCCCCTCCTTGGCATCGACCACCCCCACGAGTTTCAAGTAGAAGATTAACTGTGAGAATCTCCACGGTCATTCCATCTGCAATCTGGGAATTTACAAAGGTCAATAATGCAACTTTCAGAATAAATGTTCAAATCTATGTGCATGCTTCAAAACAAAAATTTAAGAAAGCAGTTGTCAGTAGGGAAGCTTGCATAAAACTTTGCATGCCTGAATTACAAGAAGCATGACATTCCCTAATAATTTAATTCTTACTGAGATTCCCAGTTCCATTAGTTTGAAAGAATGACAATATTATCATTATGTGCACTGTAACACATACATTCACCGCGTTGATTGAACCTTACCTTATCAGCAAATCCATAACCACTACCCTTTGCAGAGCTAGAGGATGACGGTGAACTGCATGTGAAACTTAGTGCTCAGTAAATCTATGACTGCAGTACAAAACTTTTTTCAATATGGAAACGTAAGATCAAGAAAGATATGTAATTAGGCTTTACCTTCTTGGGCTCCTTGCATCCAAATCTGATTTCTCTTCTAAAACCAAATCAAGCCTATCAATTTGCACAACAATCGGCTCTATTTGTACATTACTCACAGATGGGAGCTATAAATCACACAAAGCAAAATCATTTAATTAATTATAGATCCGTCCATGAATTGGGGAAAAAAACAAAAGCCACTCAATGCATATAAACGAACCCATCAGGAATATACATCTACCAAGCTCTCACTATAGAATCACATATTGTGTAATGATATAACCAATTTTGGGACTTTCGTAACAAGAAAGAGAGCCTACACTAAAGCCAACACATTTTAACTTCTCATTTCCTCTAATTCATTTTCCTTCAAACTTTCAGCCGGACACTTTACATCTATCAAAACCAATTGAATTATATCGAACACACGATAAATGAATGCAGAATTAACAGTCACTAACCACTATCTCCAGTTTTCCGACTTTGGCCGTGGCTACATTCAGTGCCGGGGGCAATCCCATGCTCGAATGCACAGCATCGCCGTTTATATCTGCCAAAGTCAGAAGCAAACTCAAAACGAACCCTAATCAGATCGAATTGATCACAAAACCAAGCAAACGAATCGCCAAATTTACCCAAATTAGAAAGCTGCACGGTCCGTCCCTGCAACTTGAACTGGTCTCTGGAGAAGGACTTCAACCAGTACTTGAGAGTGTACTCCAGAGCCAGAGCCAATATGGACTCCATTGCTGAGAGGCAAACCTTCCAGAAACTTCTACAACCTCCTCGAGAATTCGGAGAAGTTGATAATGGAGCTTTCGGAGCTCTGTGGATCTACGCGACGCGAAATGCAGAAAACCCTAATCTGGTTCGGATCGGGGGCTGTGGTTGGCGGTGTGAGCATGCATACATTTGGGGTTTCTTTCCTTTTTGGGGTGTTCTTGTTGCAGGTGGGAATCTGAGGACAGTTGGGTGGAGGAAAGAGGCGGGGATGGGTCGGCACGTGCGAGGGGAGGGGACCGTATGAGTGGCACGTGAGGTGTTGGATTGGTGTGCATTGGATCTTGGGGGCTGTTTGGGTGTGTGTAAAGAAATTTCAGCAGAGCAGAGAGAACAGTGGATTTGTCGGCGTGGCTTTCGTGTTTGGGAAAAAGCCCTAGGAAGGATGAGTTGGTTTGGTTCTTTGCTTTCTACGTTGCTTTGCAGACTACTTTACGTAATATGATTAGCAGGATCAAGATAATCAGCCCTAATTGTAGGGCTTGATTGGGATGGGTTGCAACGCAATAGCCACACACACAAACGTTCAGCTCTCCCACAATTGCAGAGAAAGAATGTTTTTTTTCTATGTGCCCTTGCTTTATAGGTTCTCATTTTATTCCTTTATTATCTTTTTGGTATTGGAGCCAAACTTAAATCAAACATTATACACACCTCATTTGCTTGATAAAAAATAAACATCTATAAATTCATAATCCTTGTGAGCTGGTCTGACATATATACTATTGTATATTGATTAAGTAGAATCAGGTGATGCTTATTTCCAATTTAATAATATAATATATCATTAACGAGGTATAGTCCGGTAAAAAAGAACATTGACTTGCAAATCAATAATCTCAAATTCAACCCCATCTCCTTATAGTTTTCTTTATACCCTCAAGTAAGTGTGAATAAGCTTTTTTTTTTTCTATTACTTTTATCCTTATTATATAGAATTTTTTGTTGAACATGAAACTTATTTCATTTTTTATAATCATTTGTAATTTAATAGACAATTGGTTTACGTATTTATTCCTTTAAATTGAAGTAGTTTTTTTGATAGATTGCTACTATTTCCAATCCATATCCTATTTTCCCACTCATCTTATCTTTAAAATTTTAAAGACAAATTTACCTCTTTATAAAATGACTTCTAAAACCTTAAGGAAAAACCTCAACTTTCTTTAAAACATTTATCCAAAATATTATCAGAATCTACAAGGTAGAGAATAAAAAACTAAAATATCATGAAAATCAAAATATTATACTAAAACATTTATCCAGTCCATCAAACACAACTTAATCCTCTTTGTATCTCAACTAATAATGATTAGGAAAGATAATTTGCTTGAATTAATAATTAAATGGTATTTTAAGAATAATGGTAGGTAGAAAGATAGGATTGTGTTTTTTCAAATTTACATGGTGAGTGGGATGGATGGCAAAAATCCCCGCCGGGTCGGGTCCATGTCGGTTACCCAGCCCTAACGGGGGAAGATGTTGGGGGAAAATCGAGGGTGGGGACGGGATCCCCAAATTTTAAAAATCCCCAGCTGAGGACAGGGCGGGGATAGTATTGTTATCCTTATCCCCGAACTCGGCCCAATAAGTGATATATTATTATTTTTACTTAATAAATATATATTATAATATAACAAACAAAAAGTTACACTAATGACAATTTTATGCAATCATTTTTATATGAAAATTATAGGCCTTTGCTTGGTCATTACGTACAAAATTGTTGGATATTAATATCTAATGACATATTCAATAAACGATTCCTTATTTTCCATGTTGACGAAAAAAACTAAAGACATAGAAAGTGTTTTTTTATTTTTATAAATGTGTTTTCTATGTCTTATTAGTCATTATAAACCTCCCCTCATATTATTTGATGAAACTATACTGCTATTAGGCCTGAGCACATATTGGTTTTACAGTGCTACTAGCCCTGAGCACGGATCGGTTTAGAACGATAGAGGGGTCATCAACCAACTACTAGTAACATCGATATTGTCCCCAACTTAACCACCAACAAAGCCTAGTAGGTGTGGGGTTTTATCACAAAAGGCCATGATGTTATTAGGAATGGTGTCATTCATTATATATTGTATCTCATTTAGTCAAGTTTTCTATGTGGGATTTATATTCTTCAACACGCCACCTCATGTGGGACACCACATAGTGGGCCACAAGTGAAGCCAAGTCCACATTGAAGTCAAAAATTCAAGTTCAATACGTGAACACCATGTATTGGGTAAGGGGTAAGGTAAACATTCAAGCACAACATGTGAACATCACATAATGGGTAAGGGGTAAGGGTAAATGCCTAATATTTCAAGCCCAGTCAATGAATTCGCTCTGATACCATGTTAAATTTCAGAGAGACAGGTCATCAGCCCACTACTAATAACACCGATATTGTCCCAAACTTAACCACCTACAAAGCCCAGTAGGTGTGGAGTTTTATCAAAAAAGGTCTCAATGTTATTAGGAGTGGTGCCATTCATTATATATTGTATTCATTTAGTCAAGTTTCCTATGTAGGACTTATATTCTTCAACATAACTTCTAACCATTTGGATTGGTTAACCGCTTGTTCGGTTCAGTTTGGTTATGTAGGCCGGTAGTACCATTTAACAAAAACTCTTGGGAATAAAAATATCTATTACTAATGCTAGTTGAAACACTCCAACTCAAGTCCAAGAAAAAATTATTCATTCAAGCTTCTAGAACAATATGGTAGGATGAAGCTTTTTATAGAGGATGAAAAAAGCGAAGGTGAAACCGATGTGGGAGTTTTTTTGTTGGAAAGAAGAATTAAAATATGTAGGAGTTGCTAGCCTAGGCCTATTCATACCACATTGACTATTATATTGGGAATGGCTACAATTCCAATCACCAGGACTAATTATTCATGATCATCCTTGTTGATGCTAGTGTGGGAGAAGATGCAGACCTATGTGCATCAACTTCATGCAAAAAGAAGGCGAAGAAGAAGAAAAATCTAGTCATTCCAATAATAGCATCAATTGGTGGATTTTCTATTCTTGTGGTAAACTATAATGTTTAACACTAAACATAGAGAAATGTTATAGTGAAAGTTACAATATATATCGGTTCAGTATGGATTTCTGTCAGGTTAGGGATATTGTTACCCAATCTTTTAACTAAACACTTTGGTACGGATCGGAAGAATAAAATATAAAAAATATTAATTTAACCAAACCAAACCAAATAGTTGGTACAATATCACTACGAAAAAAGGAAGAGTTTTGGGCGATTACATTTGCCCCTAGTACTTCAAATATGGGCGCTTGTTTTGCTCCTATCTTTATTTTAAGTTACGCCTGCCAAAAAATTTGGAGCAAATTTTCCCTCCTTTACCTGCCTATTTAATGGGGGCATGTTTATTCGCCCCACATATCATAATAGGAGCCTATTGGTTTTCCGCCCCTAATTTACAATTAATAAGGGTGTATCATATTTTCTGCCCCTAATAGGACATCCCTAATATTTCTTTTTTGATAGTGTATGGTCGATACGTGGATTTTTCGAATGAGATGCCCACCCCTAAGTGCTACACTGTTGTTTAGTTTTTTTTTCTTCATATTTTCAATTTGTATTGGTTTTTAATGTGCTACAATGTTGTGTTTTTCTATCTTTCTTTTCGTTGGTTGCGACAGTGTTTTTAAGTTTTTGCTACAATGCCCAATATTGTTTTGAATGTAATGATAACCTAAAGTGAAATTTTAAGTGTTATGTAATGTAAGATCAATTTTTTAAAATAATAAAAATCGGGGATTTGGGGTAGGTTTGGGAGACAACCCCCAAGGACGGGGATATGAGCGGGTACAGGGCGGAGATGGGGAGTGGGGACGGAAATGGTATTATCATACTCGGCTCCGAACTGGCCAGTTACCATCCTTAAAGTGGGTGGGGAAATAGGACAGGGGGTGAAACACTCTTTTTATAAGAGTCATCATTTGGCCTGTGGCCTGTGGGCTGAAGTGGATAGCCTGAGGCCCAATAGGCCAAAGCCCTGCCCAACTTAATGGTTAGACCCGCTCGATCCGACCCATTCTAAGGTTGGGTAGGGCTTGGGCTTGGGTTTTGAAACCTCCAGCCCGCCAAAACCCTCTAGCCCGCCCTCGGCTCTGCCCGAAAAAGCCCATTTACGCCCAGCCCGGTCATGAAAAAAAAAGAATAAAAATATTCTGCTGCTACAAGTGAAAAAAAAGAAAGAACAAAAAAAAAATCATTTCATTTGCGTTGTTGTGCCCATATTTTAAATTTGATTCGGTGCCTAGAAGACAAAGCTAGAAGAGTAAGATTTCTGAAAATGAAAGTGGGTCCTAATGTCTCGTCTCCTGGTAAGTTACGGGCAAACAGAGCAAGAGAGATGTGCCAACACATAGAGGCCCCCGTAAATCCCCAAGCGGGAATTATTGGTGTCGTGGAAAGTTGTGATGACTTTTCTGGACGCGTTCATCCAGAAAGGTCATGTCGCGATTAATTCAATTGGGGCACGCGCGAAAATCAGAAACACATAGAATGCTGCAGCGGCTAGGGTTCGTAATAATGGACGTCTATAAAAGAAAACGAGGGGAAAACACAAAATCACAACCACACAGAAGAGAGAAAAGAAAGAAGAAAAGAGAGAAATCATAAATAATAATAAAAGAAAAAGAAAAGAGAAATTTGAAATAAAATGGCGTCTTCCTTCCCATTCTCTCTGGATATGAACTTCGCTACACCAACTCAGACATGGGGGCAATGGGATGCACCAGTGTGGATGCCTTACTTTGGTTCCTCAAGAGGGCCGGTTATAGTAAACGACTCAATACTCCTAAACAACGATGTTGTCATTGGAGTTGCGAGGCGTTTAGTGACTCTAAGGGATGTGTGTATGCTAAGAACAAGAGAAGATAACTAGGTAGTGAGCAATGCCATGGCATTGAGCCTGCAAAGTACGGCGTTAGTCGCAAGTGTGGGTCATCGCCTAATTGTGAAATCTCATGAAGTGCAAGTGCTAAGAGCCTAATTGCAGACACAACAAAGTTTGGTCGAAGATTGCCAGAAGGTCATAAAAAGACTAAGAAAGATAAGGAATTTTTTTTTGAGGAGAGGCATAACCAGATTGAAACATTGCAAGAGGAGAATAAACAGTTATCAAAGATGGTAGCTATTTACTTTAGAGACATGCAAGAGCAGCTGGAGGCCTTGGAGAGACCGGGTAAACACAAGCGAGGAGATCACGAGTTGAGTTTTACGAAAGCCAAGAATGTGATCTTTGGAAGCTTAATTGGTGAGCCACAAGAAGGAGTGGGTGAAAACCCAAGAGATGAGGTCCAAAGTGCCAAGCCAACAACTCTTACTGTGGAAACAAATAGCGTCTTGAATAAGTGATTTATATGCCAAGCCAACCCAAAAAGCCTCATAAGCCGGCGGGCCTGGGTCTAATCTTTTGAAACCTTAATCAGGCCCAACCCGACCCAAAAAAAGAAAAAGCTCAAGAAGGCCTGACCTAAGACCGAAAATTTTGGGCCAAATTGGCCCAATAGCGAACCCTAGTTTTCGATAACAAATTATGTTAAATTGAAGTTTATTTATTTTTATAAATATAGAGGTTTTAAACGGTTAAAGCAAATTACATTTATTATTTTCTTTTATTTAATCTTTGATGATGAGGACCCGACGCTGCAGGTGCCTTTATTTGTTGGGCCACAAAATATTTAGGTTATCATTTGAATTAGACAAGTGCTTGATAAGATTCTGAAACAAGTAATTTGCAGCCTACTACTCTCAATCAAGATTTCATATCATACAATAGAAATGTGATGTTGTCATGCCAATCTCTTTCTTTTGTCCCGCACTCCTTCCCACTCAATAAGTACTTAAAATCTCTTGCACCTTTATATACATATGCTTTCATCTTTGTTCTTATTTCTTCCTTAATGACGTGCCATCAGTATTAATTCTGATATAGATTGGTCAGGCTCAGGGCGGCCCAAGGCTCATAGCAACAGTTCCTAATCAAAATCAAGAATGAAAATTGATGTGTATTTAATTTGGGCTTTGGTTTTCATATTATAACCAAATCGTTTAATAATTTGATGGCTTTCACTTTTCCCTCTCCTCTACTTACTTTAAATTGTTTGAATTCGTAGACATGGGCTTAGCCAAGTTGACTAGAACGAATGTGCTCCTTACTCTGCACCCGAGTTCGAATCCCCCCGTGTAGTTTAGATTAGTTTAAAGTAGAATATCGCTTGTATAAAAATAAAACCTTATTCATAGACATTATAACTCAGTAATAAGCACTATTTTAAGGAAAGTATGGGTGGACATTTTAACCGATTAGAACGACCAACTCAAATAATTCATGGTTGTTTGATTCATTTTTTACACAGAAAAACAAGATTATTATGAATTCATAAACCAAACCAAGCTATTATATGCGGTTTGATGAGTAGTTTGAACTATTTGTAAATGCATAAAACTAATCAAAACCGAATAAAATTATATAAATTAATTCATTGTCACTTATGGGGTAAATATCATTGATATGTTCTGGATCGGTATGTCTCTCTAAATTGAGGATATGCTCTCACAGATTGTCATGACATTCTGGAAAGCATATTGAGGCAGATATGCCTTTCTAAATTGCGGATATGCTGTTTCTCATAATTGTGATGACATTTTGGCTAGCATATTCACAATAAATCAAAATATCAGAACAAATATTGTGACATATTAGCTGATTGTATTCACAAACCCGTAAACTTCCTAGCAATTTTGACTGAAAGTTTTAGCGTAATGGTATGTTTCTTCGCAAGATTGAAAAGATGTCTTAAATTCGAATTCTCACTTTTACGTTGATTAAAAAATCGTCATTTATGACTTAACTAAGTGATGAATTCTCTGGAAATTTTAACTATAACAATGCACGTGGTCAAATTCACATCATACAATCACAATTTTTTTATTTTCTTTTTCTTTTTCTTGTTCATCCTTCCTGGGTTTTTGTTGTTGTTGTTAAGACTCTACACTTGTGGTTTTCCTTTTTTTTGGTGACACTCCAAGCCATTGCATCAAAATTCCTTTTATCTAAAAACGTCAACAGCACACCACCATCTTCCATAAATTTTGACACCCCAAGACAAAAACTCTCATTCGCTTTCACTGAAATGAAAAACACCATCAGCAAAATTGCCTTTTTGTGTTTATATGCTAAATTTCTTCCCCTCTATTTATTGCATATGACTTCATCTTGTCCTGCAGTCACCACCAGCACATGCACCGATTTATAAGGGCAGCATTGCCTTTTTGTATTTGACATCAGGCTCATGCATCTTCAACCATTTGCAATCCATGCATACAATGGCGACTTCATCATTTCAAGCCCCGCAAAAAAAAAAAAAAAAAAAAAAGTTTAAAAATTCAACATAAAACTTTGGGATCGTTTTCAACATTGATAAGAGAAACATCACTAGACTCAGTGTTCAACAACATATTTAGCATATTAATATTGCTTTCGTTTGTGGAGAAATAGCGGGAATCATCGCGTAGAATTTTCCCAAAAATGTCGACAAGCTAGCATCATGAAAAAGGAAATGTTAAGAGGAGGCTTCCGCAATTACTAAATTTGTGATTTGTGAGGAAGCTTATGTCCAATAATTACAAAGTGGGCTGTTTGTTTATTTTGGCTTGGTGATTGGTGTATGCATATTTGGGCATCAAAACAAGTTAGAATGCAATGCCCCATATTGGGAAGCCACATGATGATATAAATTAGGCAAAAACTAGTTGAAATTGACTTTTGGGTATTTGGGGACTCAAATTTCACCACATTCACATGACACTTTCAAGTTTGATAGGTATGCTTTGGCATTTAGGGAATGAAACCAATCATGCCAGGCTATAGGTACCTAATCATATGGCCCATATTTGCCTTTCCAATTATGGTCATAGTTTGTATAATTGGCAACTATATACAATGGTGCCTGTTGGAACCCAACCAGCTGCTTTTGAATTTTCAACTTGCAAGTTTGAAAAAAATGCATCACAAGAAAGTAAATTGGATATTTAACATTGTGCAATGCAAGCAAGTTGCCCAAAAAGACATCCAAAGAGCCAAGTCCAAAACAACAGAGAGAGAGTGCGGCTAGGGTTTTTTTTCTCACCGAAACTGAATTCATAATTTATAAATAATATGAGTGGTGCTAAACGAACCCTAAAATTAACTGAGTACACCCTATGATCTAAGTACACCATAATATTTTAATTAAAATATTAAATTAACTAAGTACACCCTATTTAATTACCAAAATTACCCATGATACACCCTAATACAATATCACACAACACCCTAATTAACTATGTACACCCTATGCAATTTTCTCAACAATCGACAAATATTTTTCTCTTCAGACATCACCTATTGCTTTTGCTTATAATATTCAAGAGAATTACTGTTGCAAATTTCAATCTTGATGACAATTGGTTTGAACCTGCCACTCTAATTTTATTTATTTTTTCATTGTGATTTCAATGGCGTATTTTAGAGTTTTTCTTATTCAACATCATGTTAAACATAACCCATTAATTTATTATCGTCTTAATATAATAAAAAATTGTTTAAGGTTCAATAGCAAAGAAAGCAGGAAAGCAAACTCCTAGTTTCACGTGAAATAAACAAAGAAAAAAAAAGTTGCAAGTCAGCCAGTGTTTCAATGGCCTGATGGGCAAAATCAAAGCTTTGAGAAAATTGGCTTTGAATTTTCGGACCAGAATCATCTCAGGACCTCCAACGCACAGCACATAGAGGTTTTCTTCGTTTAGAAATTCGATCAAACAGATGGTGCGAATTCTAATTTGCCCTTTATGCTTTTGTTTTCAGGAAAACAGTTTTTGTTTATGGATGTTTAATTCTAAAAAAATGAAAGAGAATTGAAATTACGATCTTATTTTAATTGATTAGGGTTGAATATGATGAGTAAGGTATACTTATTAAAATTATATTTGTTTCTCAATTTCATATATCCTTTTGGTCATTTTATATCGTGATAAATTAGTAATTCAATAAATATTTTTGTAGTATAAACAGACTCGATTAATTTTGCGCTCATTTAGAAGACTCAATAATATTTGTTGAAAAAAAAAAAATTTATAGGAGGGTAGTTTAGTCCATTAAAATAGTTTTAGATCCTCCTCATCATGTCCACATTATTACTTGTTTTGTTTGGTTGAAATTTCTTGTAGGTTTCCTTTCCTCCCACAGACAAACTTTATGGTTGTAACTTGTAATTACTCCGCTGCTCATGATGAGTTGGGTATGTGTCACATTAGCTTCATAATTACCGCTGCAAAGAGTTATCTTCTTCTTCTTATAACTTTTTATTTTCTTCTGTATTTTAAGCTCTTTTCATGGAATCTAAATATAGAAGAAAAAAAAGGCATTAAAACACCAAAATACGCGAGGTTTTGCTTCTACAAAATATGGAAAATCTCGGGAGAATTTGAACGGGGTATGTTATGGTTATGCTTGGCCTCCAAGAAATAGAATAGAATACTTGGGAAACAAGCTGTACCGAAAATATGATACTTATCCACACCACACATCATACTAAGAAAAAGAAAAAGAAAAAGATTGAATATCATTTTCTTTGCCATTGATTATTTAAAAAGGCATAATAAAAAATTTGATTCTTTGCCATCCGCAACAAATACCTATACACATTAATGGCATTTATGATTTCCCATGGAAGCCAGTGGCTTTTAAGACAGCCTACAATTTTCCCTTTACTCTTCCTGTTCCTTAACAAAATTAAGAACTTCAGACCACAAAAATAAAATAAAATTAAGAACTTGTTTGGGAGTGATTATGGGATGGCCATAATTATTTACGGTATAATCATTTTAAGTGATTTTAATTTAGGTGCTTTCTCTCTAGAATCACTAAAAAACCACCTAAAGTGATTATATGGTAATTCTTCATATAAATGATTATCCATTTATCCAAAATCACTTCCAGACGAGGCCTAAAAGGAAACAATAAAGTACTTTTCTGATTTTCAATATTGCATATGGTGGTGGGTAATTTGGATTCAATGATTCGCCTTTTGTGAAAGTAAAAGAGCACCACAAGGACAGTTGACAATGGCTTATCATGTATGCGCATTAATTTGTACTTGAAATGGAAAACCCACCAGGTGAGCAATTCAATTCCATATAAAAGAAGAGGTCAAGGTTCCTTTGGAGTGTGAAAGGCACCAACTCTTCCATGCAAACAAGGGTCAGAAATATGATCATTAATAAAAATTAATATCCCAAATGTGTGTTATGTATCTAAATTTGCTTTTTTATTTTATATTAACAAATTGACTCGCTTAAATTATGGTAGCAATAAGAAAAACTCAAAAAGAGAAGATCACCACAAAAATATTTACCATTTGAATTTGAATATTTTCATTGTTAACCTAAATTGTGGATTCGAAATTTCAAAATTCTATCATTTATTTTGATTTTAATATTAAAATTTAGGGAAATTAATTAAAATAGCCCTTTTTTATAATTTTTGTTCCAAAATAGAGGGAACTATGGGGGTAGTGGCTATTTTGGAACAAAAATTGTGAAAAATGGTTATTTTAGCACAAAACCTAAGACTTAAGAACATTATAGTCCTTAAAGAGGATCTAGATTCAATTGATGTAGAGATTGGTTTGTTTAAGCTTCACATATCACAAATCACTAATTAAATTAACATCCTTAAATGCAAATAAATGTTGTTAGATGTAAAATTACAAATTGACAATGAACTAACAAAAAAAGAAAAAAACCATTGGGGTGTTAGTTGGATTCATCCATGTCTTTGGTGTGCTCCCAAGTAGTCATGTGTTCAAGTTCCTATGATACTCGTGCATTTGAGTTTTTCCCCTCCGCATCCTCACTTTGCAAAAAAAAAAAAAATCTAGCAAAAATGTAAATAAATAAAAAGAAAGAAAAGAAAAATGGGGTGAAAACCGTTTAGTTTGACAATAGTGAAGCAACAAGAAGGCTAAAACGTGTAGAGGAGGGAAAGTTGGAGAAGTTGAGGTGGAGTTGTTTTGGTTGAACAACGTGAGAGCCAATACAAATACTCAAAACCAAATCAAAACCCAACTTTGAAAGATGAGAAGCATAGAGCATAGAGCACATAGCACCCAGAAAGAGTCGTAAACGTATAGTCTTTCAATTTCAATTTTTTTTTTTATATTTCGTTTCATTTCGTTCACCAAAAAATTAAAAACAAAATAGAAAAAAAACACGCAAAAAAACATTGCCATTATCCAATCTGTTTCTCTCTCTACAACTTTCTCTCTCCTCAGATCTCCCGCAGTTATCTGGCGATTTCTCGGCGGTTTTCCCTTCAAAAACTCTAAAAAATCCCTTCTTTAATCCTCTGTACAATAGTTTCCATTCCAATTCTACCATTATTATTTTCAAATTTCAAAAAAATCCCATTATTTTTTATTTTGTAAATTTTTTAATTTTTTCATTGTAGGAGTATAAAAAAAAACCTCATTCTTCAGAAAGATTGTATATTTTTTCATTGTGTTTTTTGATTTTGGCTTCTGGGTATTGAAGATAAGACTCTTTGGTGGACTTTGTCTGTTTCTGGAAGAAGTTACACAGCTCTAATTGTTTTCTTTGTTTTTATTAACGAGACGACGTGGAATCAGAGGCAGAGGCGTTGTGTTTCCAATTTGGTGCGATTTGAAGTTGGTTTTAATTTTTGAGTGCTTGTGAAATTTGGATGCTTTTTGTGTGTAAGAAGGAGATGGAGACACTTGGTACCTAGAGCTTGTGAATTTGGGGCTGTTTCTTATTTGGGTGGCTTTAAGTTCAAAGAGAAACAGCTCTGGGGTTATGATTAAGGTTGTCTTTGAAGAACCAGCAGTTTTCGTGATCTGGGTATTGGCTCGTTTGATCTCTCTGCTTCTGGGGATGAGGAATGATGGTGGCCAAAAGCAGCAGGGTGGTGTTCCTCGCCCCGCACGGACCAATAACTTCATTCCCAACTCGTTTCGTGCCATTTCAAGCTATTTGAGAATCGTTTCGTCCGGTGCTTCAACTGTTGCTCGGTCTGCAGCGTCGGTGGCTTCATCCATTGTTGATAGGGATGATGACACCAACCATGATCAGGTAGGGGTTGCTGAATTTTGGTTTCTATATTGAAATGTTTCAGCTTTCAGCACTGTGATATAAACTTAGTTCAAAAGTGTCTATTTCAGTTCTTTTAATGTGTATAGCTAGCTGTAAGTGTCTAATCACATGATAGTGTAACCTACTATTGATGTTGCTACCTGTGTGGAGTGAAACAGTTTAACTTTGCTATTATGGAAAGGTGGATATAAAAGCTGGATTTGTGTGAATTGGTGACTTTTATGGTACAAACCGTAAAATGCAGATTGAATGTAGAATACCATGTTGTGTACTTTAGTTGCCAAAACTTTCAGCTATGGAGATTTTTTCTGAATATCTTGCATGCGAAACTTTTAACCTGAAAGAGAATGCAAAAGCTGTCTATGGATGACGAGAATTGTTTATGGAGTCGATTATTATTTCCACAAGTGATTGAAGATGGTGAAAGAAGTTTGATTTGGCGATTCTTGAGCATTATATTCAATTAGGACGATATGGGTGTTTAGAGCAGACGTTGCAACTTGTAGGAAGGGTGATTATAGCGGTCGAGGTTGTTATGCATGCATGTTTCGCAAGATATGGTTCTTTGTCGACCACATTTTTGTGTGGAGAAATGTTGTCGTTTTCATGTCGGGATTAGTTCATAAGAAAGCGTTCCATGTGTGTTTTAGAAAGTGGCAGTTTGGGGTCATAGGTAGTTCAGATGGGGTATTGCAACAGGCTATTTGATTTGTCGCTTGTCTGTGATGTCGGATAGCATAGGAGTTTTTAATCTGTTCAGTTTCGTAATCGAGACCTTACAAGTGTTTTCTTCAAATTAATATTTGGATATACATAAGTGTTAGTGACGGTATGCTATTTACTTTTGTCATATATGTGCTACACGTTCCACCTGTTTTCTTCGAATCAATATTTGGATATACGTAAGCGTTAGTGACTGTATGCTATTTACTTTGTCATATATGTGGTACACGTTCCATGTTTTTTTTATTCCAATAAGATATTAATTTCTATTTGTTTAAGCTCTTTTTATTACTATCAAGCATTGATTTGGAAAGATTTGGCTGAATTGTTGATCCTTGATTGCTTGACTTGAATTAGATCTTGCTTCCCATCCGGGTTATGACAAAATATATGCTTATCAGGTGAAATAATATAAATAAAAAAGACGTTTTAGAGTATGTGATCCTTAATGAAGTTTGTTACAAGTGTGCATCATGATGTCCAGATTCAATAGCAAAGCAAATGGTGAAGCAATATAAGGATTCTTTGTTAGATTGGTGGTATAAGGAGGTTCCCATGTCATGTGCGCCTTAGGTGCTATAGGAAGTACACATTCGGGTTAACAACCTGAGTTTGACCTTTAGATTATTTTATGGAGTTGCTAGAAATTACTTCAGGCATGGCAAGAAGAGGGCTTCGATTGTATGTTGTCTGTTGGGTTTTTAAAACAGTCATAATCTAGTATGCTAAAAGTATGGGCTGTGGGGTTGTGCAAAATAAATGCGTGACATTTTACTTGTCATGCAGTTGTTAAAAAAGAATATACTTTGCAACTTGCATTGACCTTTTGTGATTGGTTTTGTGGAACTTGTGATAAATTTTTAGTTAATTTAATTTCAATGTAGACTTGCTTTCATAGTCTGAATTGATGTAGGGGCTAGTATTATAGATACTAAGGACTCAATTAGTAGTAACATTTAGTGATGCATTTATTGCTCCCTATGCAAATTAATTGGGTAAAAATCAGAAATGTATCTGAAGTGATCATTCTTTTAACAGTAACTTTGATCAGGAAAACACTGTGCCGATATAGATAAGGTAATACCACTTTTGCAGCCAAACAGAGCCTCTATCTTTTATTTTTAAACAAAAAAATTATATTAAAAAACTTTTTGATGAGGACACACAATATGAATTGCTGGTTGCCTAGAAGTTCAATTCCTCAAACAAAAAAAAACAAAGCTTAAAAATTGACGGAGCTCTTGGAAACTATTATGATGGAGATGATTTATATTATTCTTACCTGGTGTAACAGTGATTCATTAGTGAAGGAGCTTTTGAACACTAAATTTATGTGTACTGTATTAAATCCAAAAAAATAATATTAATATAATTTTTGCTCCTTATTTTTGTGTATTGTTACTCTGAAAACAAGACAGAATTTCATAATGAAAATAGGTGGTGCTGGTAGCAGTGCCTTTTTGAGTTTTTGACACCCAAATAGATAGTTATTTCACATCAAACATGCCTGTGCGCTAGCACTTGGAAGGATCAATTGAGGTGCTATTTTATTGTTCAGAAGTTTCATGATTCTATTATCTATGTAACAGTTTAGTAAGTCTTAGGCATGTTTAAAATCTTCGGACGAAAAAAATGATTATCTGAATGGACTCTTTAATTTATTGGAAAGTTAGCTTCTTAGATTCGTTTGTGTTTGGATTTTGTTAGAAGTTGTAAAAAGATATTTTGTTGAGAATATTAACCATTCAACGTGGATACACGGATACATATTTTTCCATTTTGCATTCATGCTACTCTGTCAAGCTTTTCCTTCTCCTTCGCTCTCTCTTTTGTTTGTTTTTAATTTCTGAAAGAAAATTATATATGAGCAAAGAATTGGTGTTGATTGTGTACATTTAGATTAATGGCTCTTCATATTGTTTTTTTTTCTGTAAATTTCTTCCTTTTGTTTTAAATTTGTTCGGTTATTCTGTATTTGATTTTTTCACTGGACACGATCCTACTACTTTCTTTGTTCTGTTCATAAGCACTTGAGGTTAAAGGTTTTTAAAATTTTTTTTTCTGGAGTCTTCAATATAATAGAGATTGGAGTTAACTTTTCGTGTTCCTTTTGAAAATTAAAGGTGAACTGGGCTGGCTTTGACAAGTTAGAAGGTGAGGGAAATGTCACTCGGCAAGTTCTCCTGCTGGGTTACCGTTCTGGTTTCCAGGTTTGGGATGTTGAAGAATCAGATAATGTCCGTGACCTGGTTTCCAGATATGATGGCCCTGTCTCATTTATGCAAATGCTACCTAAACCAATAGCCTCAAAGAGATTGGAAGACAAGTTTGAAGAAAGCCGTCCATTGCTGGTAGTTTGTGCTGATGGGGCCATTTCAGTCGGCAATAATATACAGGATGGGATGGCCTCTCCTCGCAATGGTATTAGTGCAACCAGCCATGAAACAATGAACAGTAGTTTTGTGCCTACTGTTGTTCGGTTTTATTCCTTGAGATCTCAATCTTATGTTCATGTTCTAAAGTTTAGATCAGTTGTTTATTCTGTAAAGTGCAGTTCTCGAGTTGTTGCTATTTCTCAAGCAGCTCAGGTATTCCTGATTATGCAAAGTTTATCCAATAATTCTTATATTCTGCTTAATCAGTGTTTGAGTATCTAGTCTTATGTATTGCAGATACACTGTTTTGATGCCACAACATTGGAGAGGGAATATACCATTCTTACCAATCCCATAGTTGCGGGATTCCCTGGTTCTGGAGGTATAGGTTGTGGACCTCTTGCAGTAGGCAAGAGGTGGCTGGCTTATAGTGGAAGTCCTGTCGCTGTATCTACTTCTGGGCGTGTCAGTCCGCAACATCTGGAACCTTCTGCAAGTTTTTCTGGTTTTCCTTCAAATGGGAGCCTGGTTGCTCACTATGCAAAAGAATCAAGCAAGCAACTAGCTGCTGGAATTGTAACCCTTGGAGACATGGGATATAAGAAGCTCTCCCGGTACTGCTCTGAGCTTATACCTGATAGTAATATTCCGCTTCATTCAGGGAATCCTGGCTGGAAAGGCAATGGAACTGTCAATGGCCAGTCAGCAGACACGGATAATGTTGGAACGGTACATATCTCAGTTGTTTTCACTTGTAGCTATATTTTCATTTCTTTTTGTATTCTTTTGGAGTACTATATTTAGTGAATTACCATTTGCTAACTTTGCATTAGAATATGCATCCGCTTGCGTGATAGAAAGTGTTTGGAAAATGTTCTTAAACTTCATTATCGTGGAATGATATTTCTGCTGTTATGCATGGTAGTAACCGAGTTGGAGCTATACTATCCTTTCATATTCAATTATTTGGGTTCCCTGTGCTTATTATTTCTTTGGTTTGTCAGGTCATTGTCAGAGATATTGTCAGTAAAGTTGTTATTGCACAGTTTAGGGCGCACAAGAGTCCTATATCTGCATTATGCTTTGATCGTAGTGGCACCCTTTTAGTGACTGCTTCGGTTCAGGGGCATAACATCAATGTTTTTAAAATAATGCCTGGAAGCTCCTTTTCAACTGATGCTTCTGCATCTTATGTACATCTGTACAGGCTGCAACGTGGATTTACAAATGCAGTAAGATCCGTGCTCTTGTGCTCCATTCCTTCTTGGACATGCCATTTGTTGCAACTAGTATATGTTTGACATTAACTTTCCCCTTTCTTCATTTCCCAGATCATACAGGACATCAGTTTTAGTGATGACAGCAACTGGATCATGGTTAGTTCCTCTAGGGGGACAAGCCATCTGTTTGCTATAAATCCTTGGGGAGGATCAGTAAATCTTCCAACTGCTGATGCTGGTTTTACTACCAAAAATACAGGATTGGGTGTTACAACTAAATCGGCAGTTCGTTGGCCAGGTGTGCAAATGCCTAATCAGCAAAGCCTCTGCTCAGCTGGTCCCCCTGTTACACTTTCTGTTGTTAGTAGAATAAGAAATGGAAATAATAGTTGGAGAGGCACCGTAAGTGGTGCTGCAGCAGCTGCAACAGGGAAGATGAGTTCCCTTTCTGGGGCCATTGCTGCTTCTTTCCACAATTCCAAAGGCAATACTCATTATGTGGATTGCAGCTCTTCGAAGGCTAAGTACCACCTTTTGGTTTTTTCTCCTTCTGGTTCCATGATACAATATGCATTGCGAATATCAAATGGTCCAGATTCGACGTCTGTGACTGGATTGAACACTGCTTATGAGTCAGGCCTGGAGGGTGATGCAAGATTAGCAGTTGAAGCTATTCAGAAATGGAATATATGTCAAAAACAAAATCGAAGAGAACGAGAGGATACTACTGACATATATGGTGAGAACGGAAATTTAGACAACAATAAGATATATCCTGAAGGGATTTGGAGGCAGCGGCGATGTGAATATTTTGTAAATGGTGTTGTTTCAACCAGCTTCTCTGGTTATGCAGTCCCGTTGGAATTAGTTAGATGATGCTGTTTGTGTTTTCTGTGTGGTCTGTAGCTGGCTGGTGATAGGCTGGATGGTGGATGACTTATCCACTGTTGTACTAATTTTCCACTTTTTAATAAATTTCGTTTCTATTCAAAAAAAAATAAGATATATCCTGAAGGGAAGAAAAAGGGGAACACCATTTATCCTGAAGCTTGGAGCACTGTCACAAAAGCAAAGATCAGCCCTGAGGAGAAACATCAGTTGTATATTTCAGAAGCCGAACTGCAGATGCATGAAGCTCAAAGTCCAGTGTGGGCAAAACCTGAGGTATTTTTTTTTAGTACTGGAAAATGCAAAATTGTGGCTTTGCTTGCTATTCAGACAAATTCCTTATTTATACTCTTTGCTCTTGTGAAATTGTTTGCCAGCTATACTTTCAGTCAATGATCGTGGAAGGTGTCAAAATGGATGATGAAATTGCTTCAGGAGGGGAAATTGAGATCGAAAGGATTCCAACTCGCATGATTGAAGCAAGGTCAAAGGATTTGGTCCCAGTTTTTGACTATCTTCAAACTCCCAGATTCCTACAAACAAGGTGAGGTGAACTTCTGTGCATCCATTTATCTACCAGGTCCTAGTGATGCAAGCGATGCTTATATGTTACATGCTCTTTGTACTTCTTTCTGCAAGTTGCCTCTTTCATGTACACAACAGGGAGACATCCTATTAATGTATATGAAATACCATATTTTCTTATTCAGGGTTGCTGCTATAGATAGCAATGTTAGCGGGATATCTGAAAATGGCAGGCTTTCATGCAGAAGCAGTTCAGGCTCTCTTGACACCATGACTGACAGTGGTGCTGGTGTGGCAGAACTTAGCAATGGCACTGAGGAAACTGCGTGGGGTGGTTCTCAGATGCCCGTAGAAAGCAAGGGTTTTGTAAATAACAATGACAGCCAAAAGACAAAGACTCAGCTTGAGATTGTAAATAATAGGGAGAGGACCTTAAAAACGGAGGCCCAACTTAAGTTTGTAAATAGTAACATAGAAGGCATGGGAATGGAGAATCTATTCAGAGAGGAAGGTGATGAGCTTGATTAGAGGTAAGCCCCTCTTACTCCTGTAGATTTTTTGTAGATAAAATTTAGTGTGGGGATATTCATGAAATGTCTTCACTAAATGAAGTGAGTATGATTATATAGTTAGGGAGGTGCTTTAGAAAGAGACATCATAGCTATTTGAAATTGATGGCATTCATTCTCTCCCACTTGTTATTCAGTTGTTTTTAATGGTAAGTCTATTATGCTGTAAGATGCTAATGCTTTATGTATTTTCGCAAAGTATGTATGTCACAAATCCTCCTCTCCCAAGGAAAAACAATCATCCAGCTTGGTATGTCATTTCCTTAAATGCTCAACACGCCGAACATAAGAGAGCAAGGCACTTGCCTATATTTATCTACACTGGCATCTGCCATGGCAATGTTGATTTGTTGACTGGCTGTTGGTTTTCTTTAGTTTAGTGTTTGAGACAAATAGTTTTACCATATTACTCCATCGGTATGCTTGTCATGTGCTGTTCTAAGTCACTCTTTGTTTTCATTTTTTGTCTCAGATGTGCAGATATTCTTTGATTCTCCTGGGAGATTAACACTGTTAATAGTATGGGGTGGTCTGTAGAGAAGAGGAGCAATAGGGGGCTTTTACCGATGCGAAATTGTGGATACTCTGTTGTTGGGGTTTCATCTTCTGTTGACTATGTAAATAAAGTGACCATATAAATTTCCAATAATCAGTTATAATGTGTAAATAACAGTATGAAGTTTGTATGCTCTTTTCAATCTCTCCTTTTTATTCTGCCAGATTTGAATTATCCTGCCAGCTTTCTTGTGTGTTTTACTTCTGCTTTGAAATGGGACGGGTCTTGTCTGGTAAGGTTCGCGAATTATCCCAAATAATTCTGGATCGATTCGGCATTCTCAGCATTCTCAGAATAAACGTATAACAACAAAAAGATAGGACAGTTTCTCCCACTATAAAACCCAAGATTGAGACCACAATGGCCTTTGCAGATTTTTTGGTATATGGGATGGGGTGCCAGATGCCTTAGATTCACAAGCAAGAAACTGAGAAATTAAAGGATGCACAGACAAAAATTATCTGAAGAAACGTATGAAAAGTTGTCCATTTGAAGTTGACTATTCATGCAATAATTTTGTCATTGTTTGAGAAATCTTTCCTTTGCTCATTGGGTCCACTAGGAGGGGCTATAGCTAACCATATTCCACTTGTCCATTCATACCTAGATTTTTTTCTTGGATATCATTGTCAATTATTCGGTATGGGTTTTTGGTTATATGCCACTCGTCCATGCTAAGGTTACATCTCCTTTGTCACATATTCTACAATATTGGATTTTGATTATATGATATTCTGATAAGAGGGCCTGACCCCTTGAGCCAGAAATACAATATGAGTCACTATGGACCCTTTTTTTTTTTTTTTTTTTGGGGAATTACAGCGATTGAGGAGGGGGCACTTTTCCTGGGATTCGAACGGGTGACCAATGGGGGAAAGGGGAGGGACCTCACCATTGAGGTAAACCCCTCGGTCTGATTTTCTGAATTTGACAAAAAGATTCTGAAATTTAGTTATGTATTTGATTTAATTTTTGAAAAGAAACACTTTTTTTATCATCTCAAGAAAGTATGTGGATAAGGAGTCTGCATCTGAAACAAAACAACTCTACAGGCAAAGTTAAAACACAACCCACATCACCAAAGCTAAAACAAAGAGAATATAACTTATGTAGAGCAACTAATAAGTACAAACAAGGAGATGAATTCCATGAACTGTCTCTGGAACTTGCTCTCCTTGGACTTGCTCACCGTTGTGTACGTAGCCTCACACCTTCAGGCCTACAAACAAGAAAGATGATTTCAGAATACAATAAGAATCAGACAAAGACAATATATTTAATGTATAGCAACTTGTGTACATGACAGACAGAGATGAAAACTTAAAACAACAAAATTATATCATGAGACAAGTTAACTTACCTATCTAATCCTCTGATGCTTGGAATCGTTGCTGAAGACTGATCTTATCTGCATCATTTCGCCATTGAAGACTATTCCACCAATTTAAATCTCCTCTAATTTGTTTAATAGTTAGCGCATCGCGTGCTGTGAAGGGAAGCATCTCTAGCCTGGGGCAATTGCTCACCTCAATCCTCTCCAAAGCTGATCCTTCCATATCCCTTGAACAAACGGTCCTCAAAGTTTCCATATCCCTGAGTGCTATGGTTTTCAGCTTTGGAAGCGTTTCGTAGTAATTTTCTGCGATCAATTGCTTCATCCTCCTGCAGTCACTTACCTTGATTTCTTCAATGTTTTGAACCAGCCGAAGTAAAGCAAAGGATATGAGGTTCTTTAGCCTTCCACATCCCACCACTTTAATGGTCTTTAAGTTTCGAAGGCATCCTCTGGGAACTATTCCATCCAACATGGTTGCTAAGTTGTCTAGGCGACTGAGAGTTAAATGCTCCAGATTTGTTAATGTGCTCCTAAGAGTTTGTTCGCCAATTAACAAACTAGTTATGCAGCCACAATTTGATATGGTGAGTGACTTCAAGTTTGGCAAGCCACGTGAACTCTTTCTGGCAACTATATCAGACAAACTACTCAAACCTCCGCATGAGACGAGGTCCAGAGCACTAGCACTGCACAGTAGCTCCTCGAGGCCTCGTTTCAAGAGGTCAACACCTCTAAGGATGACTCTTTTCTCATCATGTTGAGTCGGTAAGTTCGTATCGCAGCTCCTTGTACTAATCCGTATGGTGTACTCCTTCAATCTCCCAAACCATGGACCAGCATAGTCCAAGGCAACACAATCAACTGTGTCTAGCCTTATATGAAGAACTGAAAGTTGACGCAATGATAATAATTCATCAAATGCCGCTCCTTCTACATTGCGTTTCACATCCCACTTATAAGCACTGAAAGACATGTCTAAGACCTCAAGACTAGATAATCCTGATATGCTTCCCTCCATGATGATTTCTAAGTGGTGTGTGTGTGACAAGTTTAGATCTCTCAGATGAATTAGCTTTCCCGTATCTTTTGGAAGTTCTCTTATTCGAGTGCCACAGAGATCAAGCACTTGGAGTTTATAAAGACCTCCAAGTGGGGGTAGATTTTCTAGAGAACGACAGTCTCTTAAGAGAAGAGTGTGTAGCTCCCTTAGATGAAGAAGAGAAGAAGGCAAGGAAGTTATTTGAGTGCTACTTAAATTCAAGAATTTTAGTACTCTAACCTCTCGAAAGAAACCGTCGGGGATTTTATTTAGAGGATTACATTGAAGGAACAGCACAGTTAGGTTTGAGGCCCCCAGCAACCGAGTTGGCAAACTCGTTATAGATTTATTCATAAATGAAACTCTTCTGAAGGATTTTTGAAGCTTTTCTAGCATTCCTTGCAATGAACTGCTGAAAAACCCAGTTTCTTTCTCATTTGAGGATATCCATGTGGCTACTTCCCTCAATACACTGTGCATCTTTACAGTGCCAATACCTTCACCCTGTTCTAACATGCAAGAATCCTTCAAATATTCAAGTTTTGCAATCCCATCATTGAATGACTCCTCTAAAGTTTGACATTCACCGATCAATCCTTCGGCTATCCAGCAATATATTAGTTCCCTTGTTTCAATTAAGAAATTTTCTGGGTACAATGAACAAGATAAGAAGCACCACTTAAAAATCTTACTTGGAAGTGAATTATAACTCAATTGCAATCGCAGATACACCTTATCGAAGCTCCCATAATGTGATTCTGAATGCTTTAGTTGCCAGAGTGCATTCTGCCATAGCTGAATCATTGTTTTGTCCCTCATGGACTTCCCCATCGTCTCGATTGCCAGAGGTAAACCATCACATTCCCTAGCAATTTCTCTTGCTAGAGGATATATGTCTTCTGACTCCACTACGTTTCCTGCATTCTGTGCAAATAAATTCCAAGCCTCTTCTTCGTTCAGAAGTTCCATCTTTAGTTCTTTGTCAGTCATCATTTCCCTACACACACCAAGTGATCGAGTTGTCAAAATGATCTTACAATTTGCTTGGTCATCACCTTGTGGTATCCCCACGATATCCAAATCAATTTTCTCCCAAACATCATCAAGAATGAGCAGGAATCTGCAGTAGAAATAGCATTGAGCTAGGCCATCATGAATTAGGAAACCAAATTCCGTAACTGACTTTAACAGTAACATAACATTAAGACAGATAATATAATCAAGACCAAAAATGAAGTCAACTTGAACTTGAAAAGATAGAAGTGTAAGAAAAATCTGATCAGAACGTTAACATAACCTTTTTCCTGACTTCAATACTCGATGTAGTTTACAAGCCCTTCGCTCTGTGCTCTCTTCTGCATTCAGTGCTAAATTCAATCTCTCAGCAAGTCGAGATTGAACCTTTTTCATATCGAGGTCATTTGACACGGGGACCCAGATGACCATATCAAAGAACTCTGAGGCCGAAGACTCAAGCCGATTGTTCAAGGTTTTTACTAGTGTAGTTTTCCCAGAACCTCCCATTCCATAAACAGCAATCCTTGTGATTCCTTTATCAGCCAAAAGTTCCATAAGCTGATTTAGCTTCTCTGGTGCTTTCTGACCAACAAGAGAAGGTGCCGGAATATGCTGAACACGTATATCACTTAGCTTCCTATCTTCCATAGGTGGAAGATCACATGATTCCTTGATTAGTTGTTTCACCTCATCACACGTCTTTGCTGCAATTTTGCTATGCTGGTACTTCTGGCGCATGTTAGAGTCAAAAAAACATCCCTGGCCAATGGAAGCATCAAGGGGATCTGCCTCCAAAAGTAGCCGAGCTTTATGTTCAATCTCCTCAACCTCATGCTTGATCTTGTCAACCTTTTTAAGCCACTCCTTAACTTGCCCTGGGGGGTGCTTCCCTTCTATCTTTGCCATATCAATATCTTCTGTTATATCATTTTCTCGGCAGATGAGCTTTTGTAGTTCCTCCTTCAAAGTTTGGATGTTTTTCTGGAAATTTTTCAGGGTGGCAAACCATGACAACACGGTGTTGGATAAACATCTACCAACTTCAACAATGAAAGCACCCAAGGTTTCCATGGTACACAACAAAGGCCAAAGTAAGGGTTGGGAGTAAGAACACTAGTTTAGCTATGGGCTCAGTAGTCGTTTTGGGATTACAAATTCATAGTTATGCATCATATGGTTTTATAGAGTCCTTTTGTTTTGTCCAGAAGCTATTAACAGTCTCAGAATCCTAAGAATGAGAAATGTAAAGAAAATGAAAATCGCACATAGACCAATGCCGAGCCAGAGAAGGAGAGAGCTAGCACAAGAACAAGAACCGGAAAAATAATATTCTATCTAACATAAAATCCAAATGCGAAGGTGTCTGTAAATTTCCTAGTTGGCTTCATTAACTTTCCTTGGTTATTCCCTTCAATATATGAAGAAATCCTTGATATACTCATCCCTACGTAGCTGTAGTGATCTCACACATTCCTCATGAAATTGTCTATATTATTGTAAGACCCGTGTCTTGAAAAGCAAGAACAGTGAGCAATATCACATCGCTCGGGGAAGGAATGGTGAAGTGCCTATATGTGTGGGCGCGTCTCTATCTAGCAAAGCTTTTGGGAGCTGCGGGCAGTTCGTAGGAACTTGAAGTTAAGCGAGTTTGGGCCAGAGCAATTCCTGGATGGGTGACCCTGGGAAGTTACTCGTGAGTTCAGTAAACAAAACCGTGAGGCGGCCTAAAGCGGACAATATCTTGCCAGGGGAGTTGGGTCGTGACATAATGATATCAGAGTCTGACCCCGACAGAAAATGTGCCAGTGAGGACACTGGGCCCCAAGGGGGGTGGATTGTAAGACCCGTGTCTTGGGAAGCAAGAACGGTGAGCAATCCCACATTGCTCGAGGAGAGAAGGGTGATGTGCCTTATATGTGTGGGTACGTCTCTATCTAGCAAGAGGCCTTTTGGGAGCTCACTAGCTTCGGATTCTGTAGGAACTCTGAAGTTAAGCGAGTTTGGGCTAGAGCAATTCCTGGATGCGTGACCCACTGGGAAGTTGCTCGTGAGTTCCTAGAAACAAAACCGTGAGGACGGGAGCCCAAAGCGGACAATATCTTGTTAGGGGAGTCGAGTCGTGACAATTATATTATCCAAGTCCAATTGAAAATGTTGCTTCAAGACCATACTATGAGGAGTGTGAGATGTGATGTGAGTTTCCGGGATTGTGGTAGAATCATCAAGAGTGCATATGGATTGAAACTTAGGCAGATGCATTTCTAACAAGTATACCAAAATTTTCAGGAGTGCACATAGATTGAAAATTAGGCAGATGCATTTCTAACAAGTATACCAAAATTTTCAGGAGTGCACATAGATTGAAAATTAGGCAGATGCATTTTTGGGATATGACAGAGCGATTATTTCTGGTTGTTGAAATTTGCAGCTACAAAGCACAAGGTGACACTAGCCTAAGGACATACATACATACATTTCTTGGACAAGTCTCATGCAAAATAACAGAAACTAATTGCGAGAGACCACAAAGCCTATAATAATAAAACTAAAAATAAATAAATCAACCCTATAATAATAATACATATAAACATAAAAACCAAAAATAAAAACTACTGCTGCTGCACCACCACCTTCAAGCCACCACAAAGCCATAAGAAAACTAGATATGTGCCTTTTTCTGCCGTATGCCGAATCCGGATGCCGTAGACCTACCTATGCTTTCCTTTGCAATTAAATAACATGCCGTTTGGGTTTGTACCCAATAGCAGGTTAGAGGCTACAATATTTTCGTTTTGCAGCAGCCAACAGGCTTCCTTTGCTTTGTCTTTTTTCTTCTTTTTTCTTTTGCTGAACTTCTTTAAGTAAGATGGAAATCTACTCATGGGTCTCTCTCAAACATGCGAGAAACATGTGGGAATTAAGTAAAGTTGCTTCGGATGTTAGGCAAATATTAATAATGCTTGGCTTTTTTTTTTTGGTCGATAATGCTTGGCTTATGAAAGAAGTAGAGCTCCTGAAATGATCATGGCGCTCAATTGCGAATGGACATATGTCCAAAACAATTAAAGAAAAGTTTATAAATCTTGGATTAGTGTTACTTTTCATTTTTCATTTTTTTAGAACAAGCAGAATTTCATTAATAACTATTACAAATTCAAGCCCAACTCACTCAGAGTTGACACATAGAGAATCAAGAAGACTCTTTACAGCACCAATGCTACAGTGGGAGTGATTTCGTCCCTTAGAATATTCGATCAATAGATTCCCTTTTCTCCTTCCTCGAACTCTTCCTCCTTGCAAAACCAATCGGAGTAAAAGGACCACACCCGAGGGGTGTTGGCCAAAGGCTCTCCAATGCCTAAGTTAGTTCGATTGATTCGTAGAGAAACAATAGCTAAAAAGGGTACGGAGCTCTCGTGGGTAGAGAGCCAAGTGGCCGGAGCCTTGTGTAAGAGAGAGAGGGAGGTGGCTACAAGGAGGGGAATTTCTGCTGTAATTTGAGAGCTTCGAATGGCTTACCTCATGCCTTTCATAGCCTTCGTATTTATAGAGCCTCGGGGGCTAGGATTTTGGGAAAAATAATCCTTGTTGAGAAAGGAATTATTTTTCCTGATTTTAGGAGATTTAAATCAATTAGGGATTTTATGAGGATCAAATCCCCAATTTATGGCAAGAATCCCCAAATGGAAGGAAATATTTGACCTAGGGTTTGCCCAAATATTCGGTTCCCACAGAGACCATGAGAACAACTCCAGTATCTCACATGATCTCACAGATAACCAGAAGCACCAAAAGTGAAAGGGCCTTACCGCTCAACATCTACTTGGCCAAAGATGGCCATAACACCTCTAGTATCTCACATGATCTCACAGCACTCAGTATGAAAGATCTATCTAGATCTAGCAACTCTACCTCCTTAGCATAAAGGATTTAAAAGTCAGTCTAAAATGACTGAGGATAAACAAAACTCAGCACAAAACTGGAGAGAATCGCCCAGTTTATTAGCCGAAGGGGTTGGTTCTAGAGGAAAATCCCTGGAACCAAAGGGGGTTGCAGAGAAGAGAGACCAAGAAGAAAGGAGAAGAAGGGAGAAGAGCCAACCATTATTCACATATTAATATATGGATGGCCCCATTTTGTTAGGAGCATTCTATTAGCACCCAAAATCCTTTCTTCTTTTTTTTCCTAAGGAGCACCCAAAATCTATGTTTGGACTCTTGTTAATTTTTAAGTGCCTGTTTGGCATTGCTTATTTAGGATATAAGTTATTTTAAAAAAAATTTGGGAAGCCCAACCCGTTTGGTAAACTATGAGAAAATCACTCATTGTTAAAAATTGTTGTGAGAAAAAGCTATAAGGGAAAGCAACTAATAAGGTGCCTTCATTTTCTAATTATGCTGGAATCAGTTTTGAAGAGGCCCTTGGTTTAATGATTATGCGGGAATCATTTTTGGATTATGCTGGAATCAATACCAACAACACTTTTAACAAAAAGTTTACCAAACGCCAAACTGCTTTCTCTTACAGCTGATTTCTCTTACAGCAAATCTGACAGAGATTATTTTCACAGCACATCAATGCCAAACTGGCCATAATTGACAATCTCAATGTAAATTATCAAAAAGGGCTTTAACAAACTTCTTAAAACTTATCAGTTGTCAATTTCTTGAGACACACACAAATCATCTAATATGTGATTATCTTTAACTTCATCATAAACACCGATGCTCACCTCTTTCTTTAATATTTGAATGTTTTGGGACTCTTTGCCTCATACTAAAGAAGAAGAAATAAATAAATATAAAAAAGTAATTGCAATTGTTTATGCTTAACAATGAAGTTGAAACCTATTTTATGGTTTGGCAAAAGGAAAAAGAAAAACAAGTTGAAAAAAATCAGCATATATGTTTAGAACAAAAGATAATTTTATGTAAGGAGGTGTATTTATCGATACACTTGAGATACTAACAACTAACTTTGTAGGATGTGATAACAAGTTAACAACATAAATAAAAGCTCCTATTTTCCTTTTTTTTCCTCTCCTTCTCTACCAAACAGGCTATTACAATCTATAAGTTGAAAAATAATTGAGGAAAAAACAAAGGATCGCTCTCTCGCTACGAGAGAAGAGCCGTGCATCAAATATTAAGGTTTAGGTTTATCACGTTCAATCGTCATCCCCTTATCGGCCTAACCTCACTCGTTTTCATCCACATTCAGCCGACGTCGTCACCATCCTCGACTTGATAGTGTCGAGTCACTTTTCTTCCACATCAAGTCACTGCCGTCACTCCTCTCTTTGACTCTAGGGTGCTGGACTCGTTGTTGTCTCTTTCAGATCATGGGAGTTGGTTTTGTCGTTCTCTTTCTCCTCAGTGCGTTGGTGTCTTTAGCGGTTGCCTTGGTATGGTGGTTTCAGCGAGTCTGCTCCTGCTATTGTGCCGATAGCCTCCAAGTCAACAACAATCATGGTGCAAGCTGCTTCGTTGGGGTCCACGGTCACGGTGGAGGTGGCTTTCCTCACACCCCCTCCTTCGTCCGATTTGCAATCTCAAGCCTTACCTTCAGGAGAAGATGGCCGCTGTCCAGAAATTTGGTGTGGGTGGCTCTTCACCTAGGGTCTATAGCTTTGATCCTCATTTTCACGGAGTTGGGCCAGGTTTTTGGCAACTAGGGTTGTTGGGTACCATCCCTTTACCCATCTTTACGGGTTTGGCTGGTTAATCTGCGATGGAAACTGCGAATCAGGGTGATGTTGGTGTCCTTCTTAACAAACCTATGGAGACTGGCTTAATGGAGTCTCCTGGACGCCCTCCTTAATGTGTTCTTCGAGCATTTGTGGCCTTGGCATCCGTCAAATGCTCTTATGCCTGATCCCCGTGTTCAGGTTAAGTGGCTAGGCTAGTTTTGTTATTGTTGCGTGGTGTTTTTTTCGTTCTCCCCTTAACTGATGTTTGATTCCCCGCCTGTCTCAAGTATTATGTTTTCATATGAGGTTTCTTTGTCAGTGTTGAGATGATACGGCGTGCTTGGGGGCTTTCTTATTTATTTTCTTTCATGGCTTGTTTGTGGGTTAGTCTCTTCTTTGTGTTGCTGCTTGCAGATTTCTCTTCTTTCATTGCCAATTGCTATTGGAGGAGGCTAGAGATGGTGTGCTTAGTGGCTATTTTCTCTCTTCTTGCCGTATTGTGTTCTTTATCGGATGCTTTCACTGTCCTGTGGTTGTGCAAAAGACTATGATTTGATAGCATGACTTTTTTTACATTTGGATTAATGTGTTGTAGTGTTCTCGTCGGAGGTCTTTGCATCAAAGGTCTATGTGTCAGTTTGCTGTTTTATTTTATCTTACTCTAGCATTGGCCATCCTTCACCTAAAGTTTAAAACTTTAAATCGTAAAAAAATATATCACCCATCACTCTTATTTTTTGAAGCCGTTTCTCCCTCACCCCTCTGTGTCTCTGAGCCACTAGCAAAACTTCATTCTGTTCACCACCTCCATGCCGCCTTTGCCAGCACATATATGAGATCAACGCCATGCCTCTCTCTCTCTCTCTCTCTGATGCTGCCACCATCCAAAGTTGCCACCACCAACACAGATTAGAGAGACTAACCACTGCACCCACATGCACCTACACCCTTAGAAGTACTGGGCTGATTTAGGGAAAGAAGGCAATGGGCTAATTTAGGAAAAGAAGGCAATGGGTGGAAGCTGGTGGTTATAGGGCTCAATTCTATGGTGGGTTTTGAGGTTGCGATCTAAAAATTAGGGTTGGGTTGCTAGGTGCATAGAGCATATTTGGGAGGAGAAAGAGATATAGGAGGTGGAGATGTTGGAGAGAGAGAGAGAGAGAGAGAGAGAGAGAGAGAGAGAGAGAGAGAGAGAGAGAGAGAGACGAAGTGGCAGTTGTTTAGATGGTAAAGGGATATGAGGTGGTGGTGGTGGAGAAAGAGAGAGGAACTGGGCTGATTTAGATGTGGAGGTGGTTGAGAAACAAAGAGAGGGAGAATATAGGAGGCTATGGTGGAGAGATAGAAAATAGGTGGTTTAGGTTTTTTCTGTTTTCTTTGTTTTGCAAATATAATTTTTTTCCATAAATAATTACATTGGAAACGAATGAATAGTCTGTATGTGCAAAAGTAAAAACAAAAGCAACAATCAATGTTGTCAGAACAATGCCACACAATGTCATATACGTGTCCAAAAGCATTGAGTTTTAGGGCACGAAAAAGAAAAAATGTGTTTTTTAACAAATGGAAACTCCTATACAGAAAACTGACTTATTTATTGTAGTTGCACCGTGGCAATTATCATAGACCACGAATAATTGTGCCGTTTTGGGTCAAAGGGCACAAACAATATAGGTGCCCAAAGCCAGATATTATAGTAGTGTTGTGTGGTGCTTTCAATTGCTAGAGTGCATGCTTCCATAGCTGAATCATTGTTTTGCCCCTCATGGACCTCCCCATCTTCTTGATTGTCAGAGGCAAACCACCACATTCCCTATCAATTTCTCTTGCCAAAGGATTAATGCCTTCTGACCGCACTGTTGATTATTGGCTCAAACCAAGTAGTCAAAAAGGCTACAACATGCTTTCGGCTACAACATGCTTTCGGTTATTAATTGAGTGGTTGCTTTTGGCTGTTTGTCTTTGGCAGACAAATTGCATGGGCACATTAATTATGGACTTTAACAATTAATTGTGCAGGAGACCTTTTGCACCAGCCATCTATTGTGGCTTCTTTAGTAAGCTGCTGCATGGGTTTATAAAAGGGAAAGAACCAAGTGCTGAGGTAGTAGACAGAAGTTGGCAGAGAGGAAAAATAAGAGTTGGGCAGCAAAACAATTGTTGCTGTCGTTTGTTATTTTTCTTTTCTATAAATTGTACTCAATTTGTATTCCCTTTATATTCTTGAGTGTGTGAGCTTGGGTATATTTGGGGCTTGGGTTTCTGAGTGTTAAACACTATTGTTGTATTCTCGCATTGATTATAGTGGAATACTCCGTCGTCTCCAAACTGGATGTAGGCATTGCCGAACCAGTATAAATCTTGGTGTTCTTGTTGGTGTTGTTTTTATTCTTTTTTATCTCTTGCCAGTTGTTGTTTAGATTTTCACTCGCAGTTGGTTGTCGCTTCAGCACAACACGCACCACATTTCCTGCATTTCGAGCAAATAATTTCCAAGCCTCTTCTTCTTTCAAAAGTTCCATTTTTACTTCTTCATCACTCATCATTTCCCTACACACACTGAGAGATCGAGTTGTCAGTAGGATCTTATAGTTTTCTTGCGGTATCCCCACTATGTTCAAACCAATCTTCTCCCAAACATCATCAAGAATCAGCATGAGCCTGTAGGAACAAAACACTTAACAGGTTACAAATAGCTATAATAAAAGGCTTATTTAAGCATATGCCTCCAGTGCTTTCAAACGAGTCTCAAATTACCACATATGCCTTGAAGTGTCTTAATATACAACCCATGCTTTCATTAAGTGTCTCACGTTAGTGATTCCGTCAGATTTCTGTTAAATACAAGGGCAAAATAGTATTTTTGTATTTTTTTAAAACTCTATTTCTCTCTCTTCTCTCTCTCTCTCTCTCTTCTCTCTTTCCCTCTCCTTCCCTCTTCTCTCTCTCTTATCAGCTCAATCCCCTCCCAAAATTATGGCCTTTTATTTCATTGGATGGGGTTGGTTTCATTTGAAAAAAAGGGACCCGGTTTTGTTCGAGTGGGTGGGTGGGTGGTGGCTGGTCGGGGTGAGGAAGAAGGGTGGAGGGGTGGGTGGGTGAGTTTGTGGGTTTGGGTTCGTGGGGGCTGGGGTTCTGGGAGTTGGAGGTGGTGGTCATGGGGGTTGGGTTGTAGAGGGGTCGCAGGGGAAAACGAGAGAGAGAGAGAGAGAGAGAGAGAGAGAGAGAGAGAGAGAGAGAGAGAGAGAGAGAGAGAGAGTTTTGTAAAAAATACAAAAATACTATTTTGCCCTTGTATTTAATAGAAATCTGACGGAATCGCTAACGTGAGACGCTTAATGAAAGCATAGGTGATATATATTGAGACACTTCAAAGAATAGGTGGTAATCTGAGATTAGTTTGAAAGCACAGGGGGCATATGCATAAATAAGCCATAATAAAAGGTGAACTCGAACTTGAAAACTATAGAAAAGTGTAAGAAAAATCAAGCTTGGATCATACCAGAACATTCATTAACACAACCTTTTTCTTGACTTCAAGACTCGACGCAGTTTATAAGCCCTACCCTCATTGCTTGATTCTGCATTCAATGCTAAACTCAATCTCTCAGCAACTCGAGATTGAACCTTTCTCACATCGAGGCCTTCATTCGACACATGCACCCAGATGACCATATCAAACAACTATGAGGCAAGCAGATTGTTGTTCAAGGTTTCTACTAGCGTAGTCTTCCCAGAACCTCCAGTTCCATAAACAGCAACCCTCGCGATCCCTTGGTCGACCAACAATTCCAGAAGCTGCTTTAGCTTCTCTCCTGCTTTCTCACCAACAAGAGATGGTGCCGGCATATGCTCCACACATATACATATATGTTCCGGATGTGGACAATAAAACGAATGATACATTAATTGTTTCACCTCATCGCACTTGTTTATTGCAATTTTTCTAAGCTGGTACTTCTGCAGCATGTTGAAGTGAGCTGCCTCCAAAAGTAGGCACACTTCACGTTCCATTTGCTCGGCCTTCTCAAGCCACTCCTTAACTTCCCTCGTTGGGCACTTCCCATATATTTTTCCTATATCAATGTCTTCTGTTATATCATCCTTTAGGAGAGTGAACTTTTGCAGTTCCTCCTTCAAAGTTTGGATGTTTTTCTGGAAATTTTTCACTTGTAAAAAACCGTGACGAGATGAAGTTGGTTGGACACTTAGTAGCTTCAACAATGATTCCAAACTTTCCATGGTTAACAAAAGTAGTAGCTGCTTTTTTTTTTTTTTTTTGCTTCAAAGGGATAAATTAATGCCAAGGAAGGGGGGTGGTGGGAGGGAGTTATGAGCTAATTAAGTCGTTGTTTTGGGATTATAAAGTAATTAATCGTTATTAATCATATTGTTTTATAGACTTCAATTTTATTTTCTCGTGAAGGTACGCATTAGTAAAGAGAATTTACAGTGTTATAGCATCCACAATGGGCTCCCTAAACTACCTCCTTAGACAAATTTTAGGGATGAATTGGAAAAAAACAACTCCAACCATGCTCCCTATCCACCTCCTAAAATATGGAGACCTGTAGGAGCTCCTAATTCTGAGGAGAAAGAAAGGACTCCTAGTGGCTCCCTATAATTAAATGCTGCTTTGTTTTATGCATAGTTTAAACTTTTAATTAATACTAACTATTTTTTTATATTATTTCTTATAGAGACGGACCAATTATATTGAATTAAAAAATAACTATAGGATTTATGACTCCCTAAACTATGAAGTATGATTGAGGGCTCCTAAAATAACTTATGTGTGTTTTTAGCTAAATTTTAACTAAAAAATAGGGAGCATGATTGTAGATGCTCTTAGAAATACATGAGAAAAGTAAAGAGAATGAAAATTATCGATGGACCAATGGAGAGCCAGAGGAAGGGAGGAAAACAAGAACAAGAGTAGGAAAAGGTTAAAATCTAAATTCTAACACAAAATTGCAAATATGCGGAAGGTGTCATTTACAAATTTCTTAGTTTTCCACTCCAATATGTGAAGGATGTCTTTGATCCTCCTGATATTTAACCAGGACAATGCCCATGTCCAATCCACCTGTATACTAGGAGGAGGTATGGGGTTTTATGCAAAAAGGCCTTATGCTATTAGTAGTGAAACCATTCACTATATGTTGTATTTAATTTTGTCAAGTTTTCGGTGTGGACTTCATATTCTTCAATACCCAATAATCGGACAAAGTTCAAAATGAAAAATATATAAAATTTCTAACAATTAGAAGATCACCTGATTATCAATCCTCTATAATACATTAGTACACTCTAAACCTGATTATCAGCAAAACTATTACACATATACTTTGCTTTGCAATTAAACAACAGGTCGTTTGTATCCCCAAACAACACAGAGCAGCCAGAAGCAGGCTTCCTTTCGCTTTCTGTGACCGCTACTGAATTTCTTTGGCTTTTGCCCTTGTTCTTGTTCCTGATAGACGCACTGTCAACTTCTTCGAGTATGATGAGAATTTACTGATGGATGATCTCTCAATTCTCAAACATGGCAGAAGCATGTAAAGCAAGCTTTTAAATTTTTAAATCACATCTAAAAGTGTTCATCAGTTCCAATCTAACCAACTTATTTTGAAGAATCCTAAAACTACACAAGTTCTTGACATGTAGTTATCTGAAGGCTACGCATAATGAATTTATGCGATCAATTGAAGTTGCACATATTTAATTTGGGCAGCGCGTGAATACAAAATTCACGATGTACAGTTTCTGATAACTGCATGCTTCAAGCTCGTGTGCTTTTCGCGCAATGTACGAAACACTAAATATTGTTTTTAATAACGCAAAACCAAATATTGTTTTTAATAACGCAAAAGCCTTAAATTTTCTCTTCAAAATCGTTGTGGAGAATAGTTTGTTACTCAGGAGATGAGAAATTTTTTGATTTTAAAATTTGAGTATGGGTGTCTAAAAGATAATGTTTGGGTGTCTGTCTTCAAGATAGAGTTCCTCAGCCCAAGGTTATCCCTGGTTGGGTTTATATGTTCATTTGGGCTGCCCCATAGGACAAAAGAAGAAGTTAAAAAAGAAAAAAGAATGTAGATTTGTTTTCTGGTCAAAGAAGATTAAATTACTTTCATGATTCAAAGGGAAATGGTCATTTCATTTCTGTCAATGATGCCATAACAACATACACCAAATTCCAACCCCAAAACTGTGCACAGTCTTTGTGAAAGGAAATAATAAATACCATTTATAATTGTAGCAATAAAAGGTCCTATTTCCCTTTCCTTTTAAAAAAATAAAATATTTTATGGGAGTCAAACCAGGACAAATAGGAAAAAAAAAAAAAACCAAGCAGGCCATGACAATTTACAGTTGGTTAGAAATAAAAAATAAAAAAAATAGAATCAGATGTTGCTGCATTTTCACTCCAACAACTAAAACCCACCCCATAGAGATAGAGAGAGGAAGAGTCATTATCCATTTAGAAGCCCTGTTCTGTCAAAGACTCCATAGTCCAAGGTTTTTGAGTTGCTGCTAAGAACCTCATGTGGAGGCAAAGCCAAGCAAACACCAAACTACCATCTTCTTCTTCTCAAATTGAATATTATATATTATAAATTTTTTCATTTTATCTCAATTCTCCCTTAACTTCCCTCCTTCAAAACCAAGCCAAATCCCAAACCAGAAAAAGCAAAAACATCAGTCCCATGTCTCTTTCTCCTTAACAACCCCCCTTCAACTCTCTACATTAAAATATACCCCCAAAACCCTGATATCTCCATAGCCCAAAAACTAAGCAAGGTTAGGTAACAGATAGCTACCTTAAGCCCCCCCATCAAAACCTTCTTTTACAGCATACTCCTCCTTCATGGGTTCTTGCAATTCTAGTCTGTCCTTTTGGTGATTTGAATTGCCACAGAAAATAACAACAACATACTTTGCCTGGGTTTGGATTGTTGTGTCTGGGGGTGTCTTGAACAAAACGCAAAATGCAGCTTCACATATCACCCAGCTTGAGGCATGTGACTGTGTTTCCAGGGAAGGGAGTTAGAGAATTCATGAAAGTGAAAGTTGGGTCGAGGCGGCTTTCGTACCGGGTGCTCTTCTACTCCATTCTCTTCTTCACATTTCTTCTCAGGTTTGTGTTTGTTATGACAGCAGTGGACACCATTGATGGAGAACGCAAGTGCTCCACAATAGGTATGTACTTTCATTCAACCCCAATATTATTCTAGCTATGCTATTAAAGAATATGTAGCAGCATTGGTTTCAGGGCTTCAGAAGAATGCATGTGTTTCTGCCTGGAAAGCTAACAAACCTTCAAATTCAAATATCATAATATGCATTATTTATCTGTGAATTCTTATTTAAATTTACGATTCAAATTGATAATCTAACAACATAACATATCAAATATCCGAACAAAAATATTTATGTTTTACGCGATGTAAATATCTTAAAAACTGGTGATAATCTTGCAGATTAAACAATAATTCTAAAAAAAAAATTTAAAAAAAAGAGAGGAAAAGAACAAGAATTGTAAGCATTAAGATATACATGTGGGACTTATCTTTAATTCATCTTAGTTAGTATCTAGGTTTCATAACAAAGCATGTCTTTTCTGTCTCGATGAAATCAATTGCAGGCTAGTATTAATATAATAAACTTGATGATCAACCATTGGATAAGATCAATTTATTAATTTAATTGATCATAAAAGTTATGATCTGGTAGGATTTTTATCCTGATAACAAAGATTCTAACCACTCTAATAACAATTACCTTTTTAATTTTATCTTTTATTTATTTATGGAATCCAAATTCAAGTGATATCCAATTAATTACATAATTAAGCAACATCATGATATGATAAATAAGGCTCAAAAGGCTCCTTTCAGGATATGATAATTTGATAAAGGTGTTTAATGCAACATCATGAATGATCCCACATTAATTTCATTTCTAAAACCATGAAATCTGAACCACCAGATGAATATCACAGGACAACAACCTGCATTTGTTTATATTTTATTGTATTTTTATTACTCTTTTTTTGGGTAAATACCACGAGGTGTCCCCACACCCAAATGGTGAGATCAATCCCTGTTCGGGGTTCGGTATATGCATTGCTCTAACCAAATAGTGCAAGCGTATTAAAATAATTAATATTTGTTGGTTTAGAAAACATAAATTTCTTTAGTGACGACTTACATAAATATAATTTTTTTATTATCATATAATTTAAAAAATTAGGAAAACAGTGCTCTTGGTTGATTTTTTTTCAATTCATACTTTCTCTTTAAAAAAAATTATTGCTTGAGAATGAAATAAATAATTCACATTTATTAATATATAAATAAAATTCTTCAGAAAAAAGAAATATAACAAAATTTGTATAATAAAATCTGAAAGACCAATTTGTATAATAAAACTAACCCTTATTAATATAATGTATGAGTCACTCGATGTAGGGCTGTGCAGGATCCAAATCAATCCGCTAAAACCGACCGATCCAATTCAATCCAATCCAATTTTCATTGGTTTCGACAACATTGGCGGATTGGATTGGATCAGAAAAATAGAAATCCAATTGGATCGGATCGGATGGCGGATCAAGAATTGAAAATCCAACTTAAACCGAACCAATCCAATATACACATTAATATACATTCATATTGTATAATATCTACACTTTCATCTTGTTTCTCACTAATATATTAATCTTACTTTTGAAAAATTAAAACATTAACATATTAAATATATTATTATATTAATTTATATTAAAAAATAATATATTAATGTCATATTTTGATCATATTGAATTTTGTATTATATATGTAATGAAAGATTATGAAGTTTTTTTGTAATGATTATTTTTTCATACAAACCGATCATCCAATTCAATCCAATCCAATGTACATTGGATCGGATTGGATTGGATCCTGAAATCTGACCATATTGGATTGGATTGTAAAATTTGTAATCCAATTAAAAAGATTGGATTGGATTGGATTGGTCAAAAACCATTGGTTTCGAACCGATGCTCACCCCTAACTCAATGTAGGCTTTCCCTTCTTATTTAATTTTTCTTATAATTAATAACAATAATACAGATTGGAAGTGTCTTTTCTTTCTTTTGTCATTGTAGCAAGTGTCTTTTCTATCTATTTTATAGCAATAATACTGGTAGTGAGTCAATTTGCTCGATGTGGCCTTGCTCCTTTTTAAATTTTTATTTATTTAATAATTTTACGTAATAATTCAGTTATAATGTACATTTTTGCTATTTATTAACTTTTTCTGGAAAATTTGTGACGCATTAAATTTTAATGTGGTAGTAAACAAAAGGGACCCAAGAGTGACAAAGATGAAAAAGAGATAATAGTAAAAATAATTATATGAATAAATTTACTCAAACACATTATAAATTATTATAGTTTTAATATTAATTCTCGATAAAATAAAATAAAAGTCCTAATATTTGTTTTAATGGTAGGTTGCTTGGGGAAAAGACTAGGACCAAAGATTTTGGGAAGAAGGCTTGACTCAACTGTAATCTCCTAATCCCTACTTCTGGTTGAAGATATTATTTAATTCGTTTATGTCTTTTTTTTTCTACAACAATGTGGGGTACTCAAGCAAGTTTTGTGCCCTAATTGGAGTTTTTATTAATTTCTGAAAGGTCCCAGAAGTGATATACCAAATATTAGAAGAACCCATCGGCAAAGATGAATTACAAGGAAGATCTGATATTCCTCAGTCCTTGGACGAATTTATGGCTGAGATAAAGGAAGGCAAATCAGACGCAATGACCTTTGCTGTCAAGCTCAGAGATATGGTATTTCTTTTCAGGTTTTTTTTTTTTACATTGAAAACTAATTAATGTGTCAGTGATATCGCCACCTCTAAAGGGTGAGGATCTGCTGTCCCCTTTTTAGCTGTCCCCTCCGTGTCACCTTCTAGTTTTTGGACATCTGTCCTTAAATTTAAGAGGAAGTTAACGTTGTTAACTGTAGTTAAAATCTATTACGCAATAGTTTACTCCTCTTTCTAAACAGATCTGTTCCAGTCACTGGATCTCGTACACAATACACCATCGCTGCCTCCCCTACCTTATGCATCAGTCTTATTTTCGACCCTCCTTTTCTGCCTCATCTCTCATCGTCTTTTCTTCCTATTGCATGTTTTGTGTTTGTCTTTTGAGACAGTCTTGATCAAATATAAAGAAAACTGGAAAGAAAGAAAAATTATTTTCTAATCGTAATGGATGAAATGGGGTTTCTCTATCTCAGCCTCCCTCAATTGGTAAGCTCCACTGTAGGTTTTTTCTAAAAACTGCTGTATATGCATTTGGACTTCACTATAGTCCTTAAAATCACTCAACCCAAATGAAAATTCATACGGTTTTTTTTCTTCTGATTTCTCAAATCAAGAGCTATGAATGCTAAATGGTGCTGAAAATCTGATACCCCTCATAGTAATAACCCCCAATCGGTTCGATTTACTTGGGTTTATCAAGATGAGTTTTGGAGCAATTGAATACTGTACGCCATCTTCTTGTAAAGAAAAGAGTGAATCCTTCTCGGACGAGGCTGGTTAGTGGATCATAGATGGTGGTGGTGGATAGAGGCCGCGGTGATGAACAGAGTAGAGGCGTTATGTTGGGTGTCTCAATGAGTTAACAGAGTTAACTTCCTCTTAAATTTAAGGACAGATGTCAAAATACTAGAAGGTGACACGGAGGGGACAGGAAAAAAGGGGACAGCAGATCCTCACCCACCTCTAAACAGCGATAAAAATACGATAATACTAGAGTTACCAAATTTGTTCACCAAATGATGTGTCATCTACATCGAAAATAATGGATTATGAAACACTATAACACTTTTGGTGAACAGAACTGATAAAGTATTATTTGGTGAAAGTGTATTTTGAGTTACGAGACAATATGCACATTTCAGGTCACACTTCTTGAGCAGAGAACCAGAAATGCCAAAATCCAAGAGTACTTATACCGGCATGTAGCATCAAGCAGCATACCTAAACAGCTTCACTGCCTAGCCTTGAGGTTAGCCAATGAGCACGCCTCCAATGCAGCGGCTCGCCTCCAGCTCCCTTCTGCTGAACTCGTCCCTGCCCTCGTTGACAACTTCTACTTCCATTTTGTCCTCGCCTCAGATAATGTGCTCGCCGCCTCTGTCGTTGCCACTTCCCTTGTACGTAACTCATTGCGCCCTCACAAAGTTGTCCTTCACATAATTACAGACAGGAAGACATATTATCCCATGCAAGCATGGTTTTCTTTGCATCCCTTATCACCTGCTATAATTGAGGTCAAGGCATTGCACCATTTTGATTGGTTTACAAAGGGGAAGGTGCCTGTGTTGGAAGCAATGGAGAAAGACCAAAAAGTGCGATCGCAGTTTAGAGGAGGGTCATCAGCCATTGTGGCAAACAATACCGATAAGCCTAACGTCATTGCAGCAAAGTTGCAGGCACTTAGTCCCAAGTACAACTCAGTAATGAACCATATCAGAATACATCTACCAGAGGTAGCATGCTTAACTATGGTTCGATAGCATTTACGAGAACTTATAATTTTTCCATAAGCCTATTTTGCTTAGCCTAATTGCTCCAGAAGTCATTGTGTTTTTCTGTGCATTTGTGCTAATCTCTGCTTAATCTCAATGCAGATGTTTCCTAGTCTCGATAAGGTAGTGTTCTTGGATGACGATATAGTAGTTCAAACGGATCTTTCACCATTATGGGATATCGATATGAATGGAAAGGTCAATGGAGCAGTTGAAACATGCAGAGGAGAAGATAACTTTGTGATGTCAAAGCGGTTCAAGAGTTATCTGAACTTCTCTCATCCTTTGATATCGAACAATTTCAATCCCAATTCATGTGCATGGGCTTATGGCATGAACATCTTTGATCTAGACGCCTGGAGGAAAACCAACATAAGCCTTACATACCACTATTGGCTTGAACAGGTATGAGGTCACCTTTATATATTCTAAACTTTCCCAAGAAGAATGTCATGCAAAATGTGTTATCATATTCGAATTTATCCTAATATTTTCTTCATGCAGAACTTGAAATCAGACCTGAGCCTGTGGCAGCTAGGAACATTACCCCCTGGCCTAATAGCATTCCACGGCCATGTCCATGTTATTGATCCGTTTTGGCACATGTTGGGACTGGGATATCAGGAAAACACAAGTTCTGCTGATGTTAAGAGTGCCGGTGTCATCCATTTCAATGGGAGAGCAAAGCCTTGGCTAGAGATTGCTTTTCCGAAACTTCAGCCATTTTGGGCAAAATATGTCGACTTCTCAGATAAATTCATCAAGAGCTGTCATATAAGGGCATCCTAGTTTGGGTTTTCAGAGGCATATGTCAAGAGCGTTGATGAGAAAGAGTCTACTGTATATGAGGAAAAGGAAAATGAGAGAGAGTTCTTCCCAAATTCAAGCCCTTCAACACTGAATGCAAGATAAAAACAGCACCAGGCTTCTGAATTGCAGAACTCTCTTTCCTCAGTGGAAACCCTTAACCGGTCTCTGTATTTTTTTACCCTTGTTTTACCAATTAGATCTTGCAACCATAAATTTTTGTTTAATAACAAGATGTTAGCATGCAGTACATGCAATAAAATGCAGGACCACACACTTTTAAGACTCAATGAGAACTGCAAGCTGACAGATGATAGGATACATTAAACAACGAGAGGAAAAACTAGGGCACCAACTGTTAGAAAGACCACTGAAAAGGTTGGAAATACATCGACACTGCGAATTGCTTGACTACGTGCAACAAGCTCTTTAAATTGAAACCACCGTGCACTGCCAAATGCCATCATAAAATGGTGGCAGGGAGGATAGCATCAAGATTCGGTTTTTCCTACAGACTGCTAAAACCATACAAATCATAACTAGTTCGACCATTAATGACTATGGACTCTTCAATGAGGATGGACAGCAAAGGAAATTGCAGTATAAGACTATCTCTCTCTTCTTACAACCAGTCCTAGATCACTCTCAAACTGGTACAAAAACGCGTCTAATCATGTACTCAATCTAATCCCAAATTAAAAAAGAAAGACAAATAAGCAAACATATACTGCAACGCTGTATCATGAAGCAATAAACAACATTCAAATTTTAGTACTCAACAAAATATTGGTGCAGAGTAAGAGTGCAATTGCAATCATTCAAACAATTCAACAAACAGCTTCTAAAATTTCAAAACTTTATGCAGAGAATCGTCGATCACAGATTATACAAGACAGGCATTCGAACGAAACTTACTTCTTTCCGGTTACATTAGACACCAAATCCCTGAAGAACTTCACGGACTTCGTAACAGGCGAATTAATGGCCATCAAATTATACAAAACATTCTCAACTTCACTGATTGATGGCCGCGATTTAAATGTTGAAACGGCTTTCAATTGCCCTTCCTCTTCAACAAGAACAGCCCACTTCGCACCGCTGACAACCCCATCTCTCACACACTTGAAAATCACTCCATTTCTTTTGCTCAAAAGCCCCTGAACCTCCAAACCCATAAATGAAAAAATGACCTCAAACGAACCCACAAAGCTACTCAGCTCACCAAACTCAGCTTCATCCTCAAACACCCACTTGGGGTTGAAAATAACCACTGGCCTTGGGTACAATAAATCAACTTCACTTTTCATATCAGCCAGTTGGGTACCCTCTGGCGCCAAAAACACTGCCACGTCAGCAGAGCTCGAAATTCTGGTATTACCGTTGGTGATTGAATATATGTCTAAATTTTCAACTGGGCTTGAAGGGTTTGACTCAAAGGCTTTCAATGCAGCTTCTGTGTAGGCAAGGTTAGGCCATATGATCAAGATGTTAACTTTCGACCCTTTTCTTTTAATGGGTAGGTCTCGAAATACCTGGAAAGCGAGCTGGGATAGGGATTCAGGAGAGTCATCGATGACCGGGATTTCAATACGAAATCTGGGCTGCTTGAGCTTCTTCAGCTTGTTGGTGAGTCTGAGGTTGTTGAGGGGCTTTTCCAATGTGGTTGAGAGACAGGTTTTGGCTTGTTGAATGGCTGCTTCTTTTGAGCTTGGAGGGGTGGGAGAAGATAAGGAGCAGAGTGGGGATAAAGGAGTAATTTTGGATTTGTGGAGGAAAGTTGGAGGCAAGGAGATATGGGAATGTTGGTGGTGGGGGTGCGTGGGAAATGGAAGAGAAGGGAAGGAGAGAGTTTTAGTGACCGGAAATGGGTTTGGTTGCTTTGCAGTTCTAATCGTTTTTGTATGAACCCTGAGAAGATTGGAAGCCATTTTGAGTCTTTAACAGAGTTTGCATACAGCCGAGTCAGGGAGAGAAATAAGTAGTTGCCAGGCGCACTAAAAGATAAGGTTTTTGGCTTGCTAGTTGCAAGAGCCTTAAAAAAGCGGTTCAACCTTTTGTTACTTTTACCTTTTTATGATGCAATTATTTGTCACTTCATCTTTTCTAGTTTCTTTTTCTACCCACAGGCTGTGGCCCACAGCTGCACACTACCACACAGATTTTATGCTTCTGGGGTCCTCAGAGAATGACTCCATTTTCCTTTTAACATGCATAACACCTTAAACACGCTTATATACTGTTCGTGGAGCTGCAAAATTCTAAGCAAACCCATTTTTCCTTTTACAAATCCACAAAGCACACAGTTGAAAAGCTACCTCCATCCAAAACCCACTAAGTGCTCAATTTTCCAGGATACAACTACAAATTCCCAACCCCACATAGCTCTATACCTGAGATGGGGCGATGTCAGCCCAACTCCCGTGCACTCGAAGAAATTGGTAACGTGGAGTTGCCAGATTTACTTAATAGTAGTTAATACCATTTACATGAGAATACCATCATTAATTCATAAAAGTACCCAGGTTGCAAATACAGTTAAGTCACCCACCAAATTCAGTTAGTAGACAATAAAAGGAAAAATACAAGAGCAATGACAGGACACTAAACATGTTGGGGACAAAATGTTATCCCAAATCACCCGAATCATCTTAGATCCTGCCAACTTAGGCAACTGGTGGGCGGAGTACATGATCCTGCGAAGTATCCACTGAGGCAGGTGGCATGAACTGCCACATGGCAACCCCAGGGTATCCAATGAAAGGCACCAGCTTGTTGCCGTGAGCTTGGCCTTGGGCAGCAAATGCAGCAGGAATTGCAGGAGGGGGAGGCAAGAAGCCTGGCTGTGCATTCATGGCCTTCAGTTGCTGCTCCAACTTCTCTTTCTCTGACTTCAACCTCTGCTTCTCATCACGAAGTTCATTCTTCTCTGCCTGCATGAGGGGGGAAAAGGTTTTACACGTAATTTTTTTATCAAAGTTCTATCCATGTCTAACAGGTAGACAAAAGGGCAGAAACCATCTAGAATTCAAGGTTTCTAAAAAGTAATCCTCAAATTTTCAATTAAAAGAAACAAAGGCTTACCTTCAATTCCTTGATCTTCTCCTGGAGGCTTGAATTTGAGTCCTTCAACTTTTGGGCTTCACCGCGTAACTGATTCACCATTCGGACAGCATCCACCAATATAGCAGCCTTGTCCGTCTTGGGGGGCCTTCCAGGCTCCAATATAGAGCCCAATTCCAGAAACCTATTATTGGTTCATGTCAAGCATAAAAGAAGTCTGCCTCAAAAAGAGGGAAGATAGAAAGGGAGGGCGGGGGAGACAGAAAATAGGGGAAAGGAGAGAGAACAAAAAGAGTACTTGTCGTTTAGCCTATCCCTTCGCAACTTCTCCCTGCACGCCTTGGAACTAGATCCACTGCATGATTCAGTTCTGACCCTGCAAGGAGAAAAATGCAACAGATAGAAGAAGACAGCTTGAATAAGATAAATTCAAAATAAATTTACTAACTTTGATCAGCTCACCATAATATTAACATAATAGTATCTGAGTTGTGCTTTTGAAGATAACATGATACTTTGTCAACAAATGACAAGAAATGCTTTAACACAAAACTGAAATAAATTAAACCAATTGAAATGATATTGGCTCAAAATTCCTCATCTAAAACCAATTATAGTTTATGAAGGCAAGTAAGCAATGCTTGTTAGTGACTGAAGACCTCATGATAAAATTTAGTTTAGAATCCTCCATAGCAGCACAGGCATTCAGAACATAGCCAACTATGAAAAGGTATAATGCCCAGAAAAGAGTCAATGAGAACAAACTTTTTGGAGTTGATGTGGTTACAGATTGTGATTTATTTGATGAGAACAGTTACCTCTTTTTTGAGCCAGATTCCTTAACTCCCTCTGCATCCCCCAATGAGCCATCAATTTCAACACTACGAAGCAGATAATGTCAAATAAAGAAAATAAGTGAGCAACCACAAAAATGACCAACTCTAAAAAGTGCATGAACAATACAAACACTAGTAACAGGTAGTACAAAGTAAACTTTACGCATTAAAAACAGATCATGATACAAACATCCAAAACATTGCTGCACTCTGTTGTCTCCAACCAGCTAGCACAACGAAAAATTATACCAAACCTTTTCTCATTAATATAATATATGCTCGCACAATGAACCCAAAAGGTAAACCAAGCCAATGAACTGTTCCCTAAACAGTCATTTAAAATTGGTCCAGTCTGTATCGATTGCAACTCTAGGATCTTTTTTTGGACAAGCATGAATATATGCATGTATGTGTAACATTTTTCATCAGAAACCCTCATCACTATGAGAACCAACTGTCCATCCCATATCACCAGCACTGAAGTCATCTTCTTCTTCCAGTAGAAAATAACTCAAATCCCTTAGAAATTTCTTGCTAAGATTTTCTATCATGTACCCACTACCCCTACCAACAGTAGTACACCACCTAATGTATAAACACTAAAATCTCAATTGTACATAGAAAAAAGAATAAATCAAGTGATAGAACTGACATTGCTATCCGGAGATTCTGACAGTGACCTCCAAGAAAACTTCAAGTTGGGCGGACAAGTAGACTTCATCCCACAATCTCTTAGTACTCAAATCATATAGCAAGCATTTGGTCCGTCACAGCTGGAGATTCACTAAATTGTTGGAATCACACTTTTCTTCATTAATAAAAAAAGGTTACCTCCATTTTCTTTACTCAGCCAAACACCCTAAACAAGTGATATTCTGGTCAAAATTTGATTTTTTTTTTCCTACCTGTGCAGACAACTATCCTATAATGCCCTAACAAGTAAACGTTTCAACAAAATTGAGATTGAGATGTTCAGACATAGCATTTCAACCCACCAAAATAAGTAGCCAGCTCAAACTTAAGACATAAAATCAATAACCTGCTTCAATTTAGGCCTCCGAGCACACATTTCCAAGTCCTAATTAGACCCAACTAATCAAATCCTCAGAATCATTCCCAAAACCCTAACCAATATATTTGGAATAAGACAAAAAAAAAAGTATTGAAATCAGCAATTTCAACCACTCAATCCCAACAGATGAGCCATAAATAACAAGAAGCACCCAATTATTTAGAGATTATATAAAATACCCAAAATCGAAGCAAAATCGAATATTCAAAAAGAATAAAAACCCTAGTTTGGTTTATACAGAGTACAAATATTATTTAATTATCAGTGAAAAAGATAAGAGAATTGAAAAAGCACCTGACGCTAGAGGAGCCGGCGAGGGGCTGAACGGGCCAAGTGAAGCCGGAGGAGGAGACAGGGAAGTTCCCATCCAGGACAGGGGTGTCGTCGATCAGTCCATAATCAAAGAGCCAGTTGGTGTTTTCCGGGGAGACCATGTTTGGACGCTGCCGGAAAAGACAAAAAGAGGGGTTTTCCGGCTGGGGATTGGTGATATCCTCGGAACAAAACAGGGGGCAATTGAAAGGCTTCGCCGTTTGTGGGTTGGTGGTTTCACTCGGGATGAAAGGGGGGGAATCTGTGTGCTTGACTTGATGATGATGTGGGGATTGGTGGCAAGAGGTGGTGTGTGTTTTGCGTGTGTGTTTCGTCATTGATCCAACATTACCCCTCAGTAAACGCTTTTTCTGGGTTTTGGGCCTGCATTACCAATTCCATGGGCTTGGGCTTCATTTCATATATATTTCAATTTTGGCCAGACTTCCATAGTTTGAACTTTGATTCATTTTCAACTTTTTGTTTCCGTTATTTTAGTTTCGACGTTTATAATATTGGATTAATTACACTTTAGTACTATGTGGTTACACCTTCAAGATATGTTACTCAATATCTTCTCAATTTTTACAATAACATATCCCGTACTTTTAAATTTGTTACAATGTGGTTCCGTCGTTAGGGTTTCAGTCAGATCTCTCCGTTAGTTGCTTACGTGGCACTATGAGTCTCATATTTTTTAAATTTTGTTAATTTTAAAATAATTAAAATATGAATAAAATATTACAAACTAAAACAAACCACAACAACCAAAAATGCGATTTGGCCCTTAATTTTTGTACTAAACCATATAATATTATGGCTTAGATGGTCCGTCAGAGCTGGGAATACAATTAGGCAATGTCCTGAATTGAAACGGGCACCTTGGCACTAGTTTTATTTACCACAAAGATGTTTAATTATGGTCTTAATGAATGAAAAATCATGGGCATCATCCACATACATTTTCCCACTATAGTTCATTATGATTTGAGCATTTTCTTGATGGCATCTGGATTAGCACCTACAAGCTTATCAGTTGAGCCTCCTCCTTTCATCATCAGGAAAGTAGGCATGGCTTTTATTTCCATCTTGAGGGCAACTCCCTGGTAAAAGGTTCACATCATGCACATAATAAAATAAGTAAAATGAATGAAAAAACAGAAGATAAACACATTACATCTAGCATTCAGATTGATAGAGACATGTCAACAAACTTGAAAGATACCCAATTGACACAGAAAATGGTTTTCTATGATGAACTCCAGATTTTTTTTCATACTTGCTTTACGAAAATTATTGTTTGTCCAATTTATTTATAATCTATAACTCTCTATTATTAGAAATTGAATTACAGATATTGATATGTGTATTAGTTAGTTTTATTATTTTCTAAATTTTATTTATTTAATATGTTTTCCAAGAAATATATTTAATTATTTTGGATGGCTATTATATTTAAAATAAAGATTTGTCTTCTGTTTCATATAGTATAGTAAACATGCAAGTGATCATGTGACACCAATTTAAAGTTATTTTTAAAGGAGTGGAGACTTTTTAATTTAATTCCCCCACCAATATTATGATATGCTTCTCTCAAAAGGAAAAAGATATTTAACCTCGAAAACAGACAGAGATGATCTGGTATCCAGCTTATATGTTTCTATGAGCCATGACCTCTCATTTAAACTCAATAAAATATATATATATAGTACCTTAACCTCATCAACATCCACCAAGAGAAACAGAATATCTTGGTGAGTTAAATGCTGAATGACTCCTCAAACTTATATAATACTTTTGATTTACTCTATAAATTTTATTTTATTTTTTGGAAAATTAAGGATATAAATTAAATTTTATTGTCAATTTGCCCCCCACTATTAGAGTGGGAGACATTCCATCCATAACTCTGTTAAATAAGTCATGTGTATGGCACCTAACACACTTTTCCTCTCTGCTCCACTCTCTCTTCCTCAGAAACCCAACACAAACCAAACCCAGTTACAGAGAGCTGAAGAAAATGAGGAGAAATACGACGATGCTGATGAACATGGCTGATCAGAAAAGTAGTGCCAAGGTGACGTCAGCGTTTGTTGCCAGTGAACATTCCAGTTTGTTTTGCTTTGGGTGCCTGAGTTTTCTGATCAGCCATGCTCATCAGCATCGTCGTATTCCTCCCCATTTTCTTCAGCTCTCTGTAACTAGGTTTGGTTTGGGTTGGGTTTCTGAGGAAGAGAGAGTGGAGCAGAGAGGGAGAGTGTGTCAAGTGCCATACACGTGACTTATTTAACAAAGTCATGGATGGAATGTCTCCCACTCTAACGGTTGGGGGCAAATTGGCAATAAAATTTAATTTATATCCTTAATTTTCAAAAAAAAAAAAAAAGGATAAATCGAAAGTATGATACAAGTTTGGGGGTAATTCGGCATTTAACTCTCTCTTGGTAGTTGAAGGCCAATTCCTCAAAGAATGAATTCATGGCTACAGAGGGCATGCACCAGGCAGCAGTATATGCACCATCACCTGCAATAATCTCAAGTCAAGCAAATTAAACCAAGCTCCATTTTCCCAAACTCAGTTTCAAACTGAGAACAATATATAGATTATTAACAGAATTTTTTATGTACCACAATATGGTAAGGAAGCAGATTTTTATACACAAAAACAAAAACAAAAAATAATAATAAACTCACAGGGCAGCCTTGATTGGCAGCTTGAGTGATAAAGAAATCCCATAATTCCTCAGAGTTCACTCTGACAACCCTTGACTTCTTGAGCTGCTGCTGATCATGCACATCCATATATCTTAGTTGTTCCTAGCCATCCTGCTCCTCCTTCATCTTTTTTTCTGGAAAGATGGTGCAACTTATATAGAGGTTTGGAGTTAATTGGACTGCCCACTGAGGGCTATACTTCTTCTCCGAAGAAGTGAAAATAAAAAGGGCTTGCCTCTCTAATTAATGTTAATAAAAATGGCGTCGTTTTAGGGTTTAAGACTTGGGGAGTTTTTAAAAGTTATGTCAGTTAAACGAAATGGTCTGAAAATGACATATTTTAACCATAAGCACAACATCAACATATATAAAAAACAAGGACATGAACTACATAGAAACCACAACAACCTTATCTAGGTATGCTTTGTACATTCAAACATGACTAAGATGTTAGAGGATACAACAACACAACACAATATGATATACATAAATACAGTTTTTGACATCCAAACATTATTACTGTGCGGACGTTATTATAAACAGGAAGAGATAATAGAAAATACATAACGTATGCATAATAATAACATCCGCATAAAAGAAAATCTGTATATATATGTATCGGAAACTGAAACGCATCTCATATGTGACAATTTTTATTAATAAATAATACTATGTTATATTATTTGTTGTGGTCTTGATTGACGGTCGGAGAAGTTATTATAAATCTATCTATCTGTCAGTAAACATAATATGTGGCACCACTTAAACCAGCTTTCAAACTTGAAGAAAACAAGGAGACGCAACCAAAAAACCTGAATAAATGAAGAGATAGGAACCACCCATGCATTACTTTGCATACACGTCTTGTGTCTACAATTGAGGAGAAGGGATGCAACTATAATTAGATATGCTTCGCCATTCTGGTGCTAAAATTAAAATGATGAATGCAAGAACCTTCTTTCTAACTTTCTCTTCGTGATTTTCTTCCTTCTTTTCATTTACACTGTTATTTTTACACTTAAAAAATGGAGATTTTGACATAAATGTTGTCTAACGTAATAATGACATTGTTTTACGTGTAGAAATCGACACGCCACAGGTGAGAATGAAAAACGCCCAAAAAGAAGGTTAGAGAGAAGGTTGTTAGCATTCCCTAATTAAAATATTATCCATGGCGGCATTGACTGGCTGACATGCAGAGATAGGAACCCAGCAACTATTTTGAAGGATAGAAAAAGTTTTATCTTTCTTCGTAGTAGTTCACTTTTTCTGGGAACTTTTTGAGCCAAGCCAATATATACTTGTGTTTTAGTCAAAATAGTTTAAACATGTAGAGACCACATAGCCTGTATAATTGTATTGGCACATAAGTTGATTAGACCCTTAGAATATATAAATAATTCGGTATAAGTCCAATTCTTATGATAGAATTTGGGTGCAATCCACACACTTATTGTTAGTAATCCAAGTCCTTTGACTTCAATGCCACATAGGATTACATTCCTTTTCTAACTTTATGATGTAATCATATATATTTTTTCTTTTTAAATTTATTTTCATGTTCCAATTATGCCATGATTTATATCATAATAATTAGCTAATTAATACAACTATTGATTTTGATTGCAATTCATAACGAGTAAGAAATAAATTTTAGGCCAATAATTACTATATTTGACCTTTTAGTTAATTATGATTTGAATTTATAAAATATTTTCTTGTCTATCCATTTTAATTTTGAAAATCCCATAAACATGCGCTGATACCAACAAAAAAAAACTCCTATAATCTTTCTTCATCTTGTTCATCTTGTTCATTCTTCTTCCTTCTTTTTCTTCTTACAATCCTATGGAGGAGGTATAATTATCTTTGGACTAGGAATATACATGAATATTAATTAGGTATGGATAGGTAAATTACCTATGAATGAGGTATACATATGAATGTTAATTACCTATTAAGGCGATATATGATATGAAATTACCTATGAAGGAGTTATACACAACCTTCAAAGCAGGTAAATCAAACCACCCAAAGACATATATACCTCACCATAAGGCAAAATCATACCTATGCCTCAAATATAGGTACATCACCAAATATCCTCCCACATTAAAAAAAAAGAAAAAGAAGAAGAAACATTTACCTATGCTCCAGGCATTGAAACCTAAGTATTAGTTAAATATACGTAATATCTAGGTAATTTTTTGGTCGATAATATGTAGGTAATTAATGGAATAATTACGTTTTAAATTTGTAATGGCATACCTCCAGGTATAGTAAAATAACCAATGAAAAAAACATCAATAAGAAATCCCAATATATGAATTTATACCTAAAAGGCAGGTATATGCTATCAATCGAAAAAAAAAGGGTCAGAGCATATCCAGCAAATGCTTTAATATAGTTTCCATATGTATGCTGCAATAAAAGAAAAATGAATTAAAAAAGTTTAGAATCCATGCGGAGTGAAATCAGCAAAAATTGAATGCCAAAGGGTTGCCATTTCCATCCAATGGCATGCTGTAAATATCTCAAATATGATTGTTGGAAGGTTTGCTTTTGCCCACACACTTGGCTTGGTGGACCTCAATTGATAAGAGGAAGCATGAGGACTGCATCCAATGTGCACTAACGAAAATGGACCTATATCCAAGAACCTCTAGAATATAACCCATCCTTGACCCATGTCTTTGTCAAATTATAACGCCTAGATTTTTTATTTTTTGAGGACCTTTCCTAATAACACGCCTTGACTTTTTTTGTTTTTCCTTTTTTTCACGCAACTAAAATAGCGAGTTATTATTGGCACTATAAAAAATATAATGAAATTTGTTATTATTGGCACCATAAAAAATAAAATGAAGAAATTTCACTTCAAGAAGTGCTTGATGACTTGTTGAAGTGTCAAATAATAGTACTATTAAAAATGCACCACATCTACATTTCATTACAAAAAGAAAACAAGGACTATCCAAAAATTGGGAATCTATAAGTTTCCATGTGGGCTGATGCACAAAGGGGTTGGGCTACTGCTATTTGGGGTTATGCATAAATGATTGGGCCTTGTATAATGACCAATTTATCCCTTGAGATTAGAGGATATCCTTCTGGTGGTCAGTAGTAGCCTGCAATTTCCTAAAGGATATAGCTGAAATTCTTGCCAACCCACTCTTTTTGCTTGCTCAAGCCTACCATTTCCTTAGCCAATTCTTGTACAATGGCTCATTTGGCAAACTTAAATGGAGTCTCTGAAACACTGCCAGCCATACCAAGGCTTTCAGGCATACAAAGGACCCAAAAGAAAGCGAGCATTGTTGGCTTTATGGGCAAGAAAAAAGATGATCTTCAGGAACAGCCACTACAAACTACAAGAAGACTAGCATTAGGCCTTGCCTCTATTGCACTTGTTGGGAACTCCTGCAATGGAGTCTCTCTTGCTGAGGGCAACGGGTTCTGGATCGACGGCCCTCTGCCCGTGCCTTCTGCCGGAAACAGTAAGTTTTCCTACTGAGCAGTTAAAGTGTTGTAACATTTGCTACATTGTCATTCACTCCAAGCTGCTTCAAGCCTTAACTCGTTTCCAAAGATTTCAGCTAAACTTTTCTTTACTTCCTTGCAACCCATGTTTTCGTCGCAGAAATTGCTAATGAGAAGACGGGGACTCGTTCTTTTCTGAAAAAGGGACTCTACATGGCAAACATTGGAACCAAAGGGAGGAAGTTTAGGCTTAAGAAATACGCATTTGATCTCCTGGCAATGGCGGATTTGATTGCACAAGATACCCTAAACTATGTTCGAAGGTTCCTGCGGCTAAAATCCACATTCATGTACTTTGATTTCGACCAAGTCATCTCTGCAGCACCAGTCGATGAGAAACAACCTCTCACTGATCTTGCTAATAGATTGTTTGACACCGTAGAAAAGGTAACATCAAAATGAACACATAATTTATTGTTCAGATTCCAAGCAGCTGCTTGAGAATTCCTTTTACTTTCTGTCAACAGCTTGATGGCGCTGTGAAGCAACGCAACCTATCTGAGACTGAATCATATTATAAAGACACAACAGTTATTCTCCAGGAGGTCATGGATCGAATGGCATGAAACTCCAAATATGTCCCTCTGATAAGAGCAAAATTAGTTGAACTGCACATTTAGTTCTATCAGTTTCAAAGTTCACTCTGTCAGATTGAATTTGCAAATGTAAAAGCAGATAACTTGTACATGACAACAAGGCTGAGTTATGAGCCTTCGAGATTATGGCTATGAGAATGCACTCTATTTTTTGCTTCTAGTCTCCTTTACTTCGATGACATCAAAGAAGTAATCAAGCATTACTTTAGAAGATAAAAGAGGAAAATGTTATTGAGAAATCAAGCTCAATACAATCACTAGTTAGAATAGAAAATTCTCTCAGCTTAGAGATACAAATACACTATCCTCACTATACAGATAAGCCTATGTTAGAATCACTCCCAAATTTTCACTTTATGATACGATTGGTGCAGATACAAATCACTGGTGACTTCAAATAAAAAAGAAACCTTCGATCAAAGATCAACCGTAGCTCAAACGTGAATCTGGAGGCCGCATATTGGTCTGACGTCGTGGAACTCCAATATCGCAAGCATTTACTCGTGAAGCAAAACGAAGTGAACAGAGTGATTCACCCGCTGAAGAGGGCTCAGGAGAGATGTTTACGACCATCAATGTCTTTGAGTCTCCTCCTAGGCATGGCTGGTCAACATTCGAATTAAGAGTTTAGAATGTATTCAATAATCCAAAAAAAGAAAGAAAGATGAAAACAGCAACCAGGATTTTGTTAACACTCAACAGCCAACCACAATAAGATAACAGAACTAAATTCTTTTACGATTCAAGTGTGATTTAACTAAAGGAAACTTCTTATGAGTGGAAATTTCAGGCCTTTAAAGAAGAACATATGGGATGGGATGTTCCAAAAATAAACTTAAATCATTTTCGTATATCGCTTAAACAAGTAAACAACAACCTGAAGAAGATATGTAAGCTTTGAGTTCCGAAATGGTACGTGGTCCTCCTTCTTTGCCAAGGCAAATATTACGTCACTTAAAGATGAGAGACTTTTGTTGATGGCCTGAATAAAATAAAAATACATACATGTAATTACTAAAAATAAAATAAAAATGAGAACATATAAACAAAATAGATTATGAAGGTTTCTGTAAAATACTTGAGTTTCTTTCAGTCGGTCCCCAGTTGACCCACTTTTAGAAAGTCGTTCACTCCCGGCAAGATCAATAAGATTCAGGATACCTTGTACTTCTTGTTCAGTACTCTAAGATGAGAGGGTAAGTTAAGAAAAGTAAGCACAATAATACAAATATGAAAAAGACAGAGTCAAAACATCAGCACATGAATACAGTAGAGTATTTATACACAAAAGAGATGTTGCTACCTCATTGACACCAGATATGCGTAGTTTGAAGACAAAATGGCTTCTTGACGATTGCTCATTCATTTGGGTTTTGCCTACAGACCTGTTAGGAACCAAGTAGAAGATAAGTAAATCTTTTTTTCTCCTTTCATTTTGCTTGGTAAGTACTAAATTACATAGACAACGAGAAAAAACATAAGTAAAAACATCACTTATAATGTATGTGGATCAGTTGCCCACCTTTCTTTCAAATGCAATTTTCTTCCTTAAATAATATCAACATTTTCAATTCATTGAGTTAGAGTTATATCCCCAATGTCAAGTATATAGTTAAGGAAAGTTCAGAAAGGATATACAAACATGCACAAAAGAGGAGTAAGAAATACAAAACCAACAAGCATGGGAGGATATGTCAGTCAAGATTACAGGAGGTAATAAAAGAGAATTAGTATTTAGATTTACAACCTGCTATGTGCAGCCCGCTCTAAGAGAAATGAGACCTCTTTAGCAGTGCGCACATCCACAATGGTAAGATCGGATACATGAGTGTTTCCATTTGCATCATGTTTGATCGTATATTGCTTTCCACCAATACCATTTTCTGTTCGTAACATATCTGAAGATGATCGATTTGGTGATAATAGATCACGAATAGTTTCATTATATATTTCCAACATCGACACCTACATATATTGTCAAAAATATGTGAAAATTACATATAAAAAGAATGCAATGATTCATACATTCACATAACTAGAATAACAGAGAGAGAGAGAGAGAGAGAGAGAGAGAGAGAGATTCCACTCACCTGCATTTCATATTTCCAACCTTGTGGTTGAAGTGATTGTCTGGTTTTAAAAATTTGTTCTAGTGAACGGGGTATCAGCCCTTTTTCCTCTGGATCTCCTGGGTTACCCATCATGGTATAGGTTTTCCCTGATCCTGTTTGTCCATAGGCAAAAATACAAACCTGAAACAAGAAGCCACCATCATCAGGCTAAACATGCATAATGCTTGTGATACTCTGGGGTATATTAAATATAGGTATATTATAAAAAGAAAGTTTCAAGTTATCAACCCATAATAACAAAAAATTAAGGGATAATATTATAACAACGTACAAGAAAAATGTGCATTCTAAGAAGCTTCACATATTTATCAAAATAAATTTGAAATGACACTAGGAATTTTAAGGCTTTCTACCAAAACTAACAAGACAAGCTTTGAAGGTAAAATTAATTTAATTAGACATTAAATGAATTGCTTGGCATGAAATGCAATAGTGACTTAAAGAATACAACAAGCTTTTTATCACCTTATAACCATCAAGAGCACTTTGTACAAGCTGTGAAATGTCTTCAAATACATCTTCTTGTGATACATCAGGCATAAAAACTTTGTCAAATGTGAAAGAATGTTTTTGCCCTGATGACAAATACAGACAATATGTGAGCTTGATTAACAAAGAGCACAGGAAAACACGCAAGAATAAGACTTGTTATCTACTACTATTTTCCAAGTAATGTACCAGTTTGCACTAAATCAATGCTCCGTCCAAGAGCATCCATTGCTGTTGGATAAGAGATAACCTTCCCTTCTGTGCTAGGACCATCATCAGCCAACAGAGGTCGCACTCTACAGAATACGCGGATGTTCCCTTTCAGTTCCTATAGAATGAGAGATTTAGTATGGTGCAGACAAAGTAGCTGATAAAAGCAATCGCAGAAGATTTACCAAGATGGTATTGTGCAACTTTTTACGCAGCATCTCTCCATCAATAAGCTTAAATTCTGCATCTGCCAGGCGAGTTTGTAACTCACTTATAAGTTTCTTTTGCCCTTCATATTCTGCTCTTGTTTCCAGTGTAGATAAGTCGGACATCTAGAAGAAACATAGTTATACTTAGAAAATTTAACCAACATGATGAGCAAGTGGTTCAACCATTTCATTCCAAAACGAAGTGTACATAACCCATATGTCATACATAGTCCATGCAACATATAATAACCAGATATTATCACCTGTAGTTTCCTCTCTGCAGTCAGTAGTTGGTCCTTCAAAGTCCTTATCTCGTTACTTTGTGACAGACATCTTTCCTGAAGAATACCCAGCATTGTAATATGTTAGCAAAAGTTAATAGAAACAAAACCCACATAAGAAAAAAGATAGAATTATATAAACAACCTCCAGTTCGTCCTTTTTTGATGTGAGGTTATCCAAGTCAAAACAAGATTTTTCCGTCGACTCTTTATACTTTGTATATTCAACTGTTAGAGTCTGCACTTGGAGTTGATGTCGATCACGATCATCTCTCACTTGTTGCAACTCCATCCTAAGGCATGCAACTTCATTTACCAAAGAATCCCTCTGCTTTATAGCATCATCTTGAGATTGCTGTATCCATCCATCAAATAAAAGTTAGAGACGGCTCATTTTCAAAAGGAAAGCAAGAGAGAACACAGGAAGAACTCAACTTTTAGATTACATACTATTTGACCCATTCCTTATACCAAGCTAAAAAATGCACTGACGAAACTCAAGTCATGAGTACAAATAATAATAACTGTCTTATCGGTGCTACAATAAAGTTGACTACAAGATCGTTCCCTAAAACTTGAATTTATATTTGAAAGGGAGAAAAAATTTCTTCTAAACCCTTGAATGCAAAAAGTTTCTCAAAAATATAGTCAGTAATTAAAATGCCATCCATGAAAGGCCTATTAGGGCCTACTGGCAACATAAAGGGAGAAAGACCTCTACCATCTACAACATCATCATTCCCAATGAAGGCAGGATACAATCCTAAGGGAATGCAATATCTGGTCTTTAGTCAAAACTTAAAAGTGCATCTGATAAGCACATTCAACAACAATATAATACAAGTTTTTCCTTCTCTAGATACTTCATCAGGGAACTACAGTATGCAATTAGAAACAGTTCATACTAAGAAACTCACCCTGGACACTGAAAGTTGACCCCTTAACATGCTCAGGTTCTCCACCATACTAGCCTTTTCCTTCTCTACGCACTTAAGGTCTTCCTCAACTGTAGAGAGGTCCATGTGCAGTTTACTATTATATTGTTGCAAGCTTGCAATGTAGTCTTGCAATCGTTTGTACATATCATTCAGTGAAGTTATCTGAGGAATTCCCAAAAAGAAAAGTATTCAGACTAAAATATTTATAAGGAAACTCTAACTTATCAATAATGAAGGAAAAGAAGTAAAGGAACATATATTCTACTTCACCTTCTGATTAGCACTTGAGAGCTCTCTTTGGACTCTCCCAAGCTCATCCGAGAGGGAATTTTGCGATCGCTCAATTTCAAGCCTGGCCTCTCTTTCTCTAGTGAGAGATTCCATTGCAGTCTGATTGTCATATACAAGAATGTTAAATAATCTACAGCAGTTAGCTAAAATCAGACACATTGGATATCCGACCCACCCTACTTACCATCTTATCCAATTCTTCTTTTGTAAATTTCTCTTGTACAGAAGCAAAATTTTTTCTGAGCTCCGCAATGATTGAATTCAGTTCTTCTTCCTTGTTTTTGAATAAGATCCCTATAATCAAAATAAATATAATTAATTTCTTCAGCAATTGTATTCAGAATACGAACACAAAAAAGATGTCACTCATACCCATTTCATTGCATTGCCGCTCTGACACTTCAACACTATTCTGTAACTTCTCTCGCTCAAACAAGTAGCTTCCTTCAAGCTCTTGGAACCATCTTATACAAAGTTTCAGCCTTTTAATATACTCGGTCAGAGTGTCACATTTTTCCTAGAAAATCAATCAATATGAATCATGATAAAATTGAAAATAATCCAAACCGCATTTCAGGTGAACTAACCCAAATAAAACAAAATTACCATTTATTCAAAAGCTCAAAAGTTCAAAGAAAAAGTCACATCTTTTAAGAAGTAAAAGCTCACTGACCTTGAGATTGAACCTGTCCTTCCTTCTGGGTCTCTCATTCAACAATGCTTCAACATCCTCTCTGGTAAATTCAATACCATCACACTCCGAACCCGCATTACTCGCCGGAGCGCTACTCGGACCCAAGTCTTGTCCCCCATTTACCACTGAAAACGCGTGTCGGACTCTCCCATTTCTCGCAGTGCCCACCATTTTTTTCCCCTCTAAAACTTTTGCCACTTTTCACACCCACTTCAATACTCCATCACCAACACCAACACTTGTAAAAAAAAACACAACTTTCAAGAACACAATCTACAACCCAACAAAGAAAGACACATCCAAAAGCAACCCAAGAAAAATACGTGGAAAGTGATCGAAACCCGTCTTGAAAATGTTATATTTGGTGCCCTAGCTCTGTGTCTCCAGAAACCCACAAAAAATTCACCAAGAAATCAAATGAAGCACACATTCCAAAACCCAAATGCGAAAACTAGAAGGAACCCATGAAAAACAAGTGGATGGTGACTAAAAACCAAGGCTTGGAATTACTATATTTGATGGGGTTGTAGTTTTAGCTTGTAGGAGTAGCTGGTTGTATCTTATGGGAAATGAAGACTGAATCTGTCTCTTGAAAAATATTTGAATAAGCAGAAGAAGAATAATAAGAGGAAGAGAGAGAGAGAGAGAGTTCAGAAAGTGTTGTTGTGTGGGGCCATGAATTGCATTCAAAGCAAACAGTGAAATCTCAGCCGTTGCTTCAACGAGCAGGAAGATGGATGATGCCCAAACAAGAAACCCAGTGATAGCAAAATATTTGTTTTCGTTTGCCAAATTCAAAAACAAATCTTTAATCTTCTTTAAAATTTAAAAATAGTATAATTTATTTATTTGATTTTGTGATTATTTCATTAGTTCATTGGCTGTTGTTGGGTAAGGTTTGATTTTACTGCCGATGGCATTTGAATGTTTTTGAATTTGGGATCAGGCGGTACCATCTTCAACAGTTTCATTGGAACATTGCAGTGCCTAAACTACCTATATGTTCGTTTTCATTATTTTATTTCCCGAATTGATTTTTAAGTTCAATTCCAAAAAATACATTTGGTATAAAAGAATTGAAATATTTTCAATTAACTACAATTTTTTAAATTTGTCAAATGACATGTTCTGTAAATACAAATATTTTTCGCCCAACTGAAAACTATTTAGTTTATATGGTAGCGTGTATCGCTCAAGTTATTTTTCATTCACCTTTTAATGAGTATGAAGAAGAATGATTAAAATGAAAATAGGGAAAATTATAAGGACTATATATGTCATTTTGGCATACTTTTTGTAATATAAAATAAAATAAAATATGATTATCCTAAAATTGAGTGAACATTGGTTTTCAATATTTGATTTCAACTTTTGAATTCCTTTTTTCTGTTTCAAGGGATGAATTCTAAACTACGTTTGAATGCGTTTTTAATAAGAAAATTCTGTGTCAGGTTATACATTAATTGGTTTTTTGATTGCTTTTGTTTTGAGAATGCTATATCACCATCTTTGGAGTTTTGAAAGGATGATCCAAAATTGTCAGAATGCATCACATTTTGACCCAACAATAAACACAAGAAATTAAGAAGTCGCTTTTGGGGTTTCACAATCATTGACAGAAAAAAAAAATTACATGTATTCATCCAATGAGAAAAAAAAAACCATGTTTTCTTTGTTTATACTTTTTCAAACAAATACCGATCGGTTCAAGTTCCTATGGTATCCGTGTGTATGAATTTTCTCCCTTCCCCTTTCATAACTTTAACAAAAAATATAATAATCATAATAATAAATAAAATAAAGTTGCATATAGCTTGGCCTAAATAACATTTCCAAATCATGGTTTGGTTGGAATTGAGCTAGAGTTAGAGGTAAGGATTATAAAGTATTTTGTCTCATCAAATTAAAAGACAAAGAGAATTCAGTAATGATTAACCCAATAATTCAAGTTGGATGATGAATTCTTAGCAGTTGTCACATTCTTAAATTAGAAACATTTGGTGCAACTAATTTCTTATAGTATTATTTATGGTTCTTCTCTTTTTTGCTGTATCTGAAGCAAGCAACCCAAGGCCAGCTCCAGCTCCAGCTCTCCCCAAACTTTTTCCCACCAGATAAGATTTAATAAATAAATAAATAATATAAAGATCTTATCTTTACTTGCTTCAAATGGAGGTAAAGTATTTTCACTTTAGTTTTCCCGGAAAACTTTAAATTTTCTACCAATTATTTTCTTTGGAAACAAACAAAAGGATGCAAGTTCCCATCAGGCATGGTGTGTGCAACTAGTTTGTTGGTACTCCCTTTTCATTTCTTGGTGCTCAGCTCCCATTCTTGTTGTCACTTTCTCATCTCATCTAATCACCTTTTTAGGAAGCTTCTGGTTTAGCCATTGCTAATTAATGAACTAAACTCCTTCTCTCCTCTCTCTCTCTGTCTCTCTCCAAAGTTTTTATTTTATTTTTTATTTTCATGAAATCTTTGTAAAGATATATACCAAACGTGTTTTTATGTAATCTGAAAAGAAAAAGAAGATGATTTCAAGGTGATATAGATGCTATCGGGATGATCACTTTTTATTCATTACATTATATGCTGCTGATTATATATGGATCTGGGCTTTCTTTACCAAATGGAATAAAGTCCTAAATTCTTTTTGTCTATATTTTGATGTTCACAGCTTGCCTTTCTAATTAGTAATTAGGTAACATGTAATCGCTAAACCCTGAGGCACAATCATCTGAGATGTCGGTTGACATTAATCAGATTTTAAATGTCAGGCAGGTGGTGGCCTATTGATACATATTAAGAAGGAAATTTTCTTTAAACAAATGTACTTTTTAGAACATTTCATATGGAGAGGAACGATAATATACTAAACTCACACACACGCTACACGAATGCTAGGACTCGAACTCATGATCTTTTCTGAAAGAGCAATTATTCCAAACCACTACACTAGTAAGTCCTTTGGAAACAAGTGGTATCCTAAATACAATAAATTAATTTATTCTACATGACAGAGAACTCGAATTTGGGTGCAAAGGACAAGCTTACTTCCTTGGCCAATTCACAGTGTAAAACATTCAAATCTAATCAGCCAAAATGACACAAATTGAACAAAATACTATTTTTCTCTGTCTTTCTTCTCATTTTCATATAAGAACCTCAAATTCTATTTCATTTTTCTGATAGCTTATGAAGTCTTTCTTTTTTCTTCTCCGGTTGACAAATTTTTATTTTATTTTGTAGGTTTCTCAATAAAAACCAATAATTTATGTGCAAGCGCCGTTTGGCTTGTTTCAATTCAATGAATGCATTTTCTGGAGCAAGGGGCCTCTGAAGTTATAAGCTCCACGCTCCACTTTGTTTAATTCCAAAATATCATGTGCACACAATGAATGCGCAATATTACGCACGTAGGTGAAAAAATCTTAAATGCTTTTACCATTTACGCAATTTTAAATGTTTGGTATAAAGTTAGTTTAACATGATATGCATAAAGCATCTACAGAAACAGAAACAGATTTCTGATCCTCTTTTTCAATTTACTCATATGGAAGCAAATGATGTTGCACACCGACTTGCTCGATTTGGTATGCATAATGTGGACAACTTTATTTGGTTTGAAGTGCCCCTGATCTTATTCAGGACATCTTATTTTGTGATTCTTTGAGTCGGAGTCAAGCGTTTTGTCCCCCATTGTAATTCTTCATTTTATCAATAAAATTTCCCTCATTCCATCGAAGATCTCTATAAAAACAAACATGACATGCATAAATGGTGAATGCATTTAACATTCTTTTCACCCACAGAAAGTAACATCATTAAATGTTTGGTATAATTCAGGTGAAAAAATTGACAACGGAGCAACAAAACACCCAATGTTTGCCTCTCCAACATTATAAAGATATAAAATGTCGTTATAATTGCTGCGGACCAAATTTTCATGTGTATTTACCATTATTGCCAAAATATATTTGAGTTGTTCACCAAAAGAAAATTAATATACCTAATTAAGTGTTAAGTGTGGAATTGATGAACTCTAGTCTATAGATATACTTTTTCTTTGGTGAGAAACAAATAGTTATATAAGTCCTCAAGCAATTTATGTATATAAATCCCCCTAATCTTGTCTTATATTGTTGCCAAGTGTTTGTTGTTTTATGTGAATGCCAACTCGAACAAAACCCTAATGCTTGGGCGGCTCCAAGCTCCAACATAAATGGTTGACCACAGAACTTGTTTACCAGTCAAGGTCCTCCAAGTTGGTGAGTTCTATGGCGTCCCATACATTTGGATTTACTTATATTTTATGGACGCCTGCACCATAAGCTCAAAAAATAAGAGTTGCATAAAAATACACTAATATAACATATTTTAAAATCAGTAAAGGAGCCACTAGTGTAATATAATTTGAAGCAATTGCTCCCTCTTGAAAGGTTAAGGTTTGAGTCCTAACATATTAGTGTAGTGTGTTTGAGTTTAGTATGCTATCGCCATTCTCAATAAAAAGATCTTTAAAAAAAATTAAAATTAAAATTAAAACGTTATCCAAATGAGTTTTAATATGATGTGAACAAAGTCAATTAAGTAGTCTACCCATTTTTAATAATAGACATGTCATGAAAGGATGTGTTGAATGAATCAAAATGTGTTGATTGAGTCTAATTATAGTTGTCATCCACATTAACTGATAAACAAAACATTAACTGAAAAGTCTAAAACTTATTCTATGGACTATTAGACTGCCGTTGTCATCCACATTTTGATAGCTTTTTCATTACAAATTCACCCGTATTTGACATTATATTAAAGCATTTGGCTCTATATTAGTTTTAATTTAGTGGTATTTCTTTCGAGACATTCATCTTGTAAGAAGAAAATGTCACATTAAATTAGAACACATCTAAAAATTACCCAATTTACGACATTGTTGTTATTGGCCATCACTGCCATTGGCCCTTTGGTTAGTAGGAAAAAAAAAAGGGTTAAGGTTAGCGGTATTTTAAAGGGATTCTGAGTCTCTACATTTAGATTTCGTGCATTTACCCGCATTTCACAAAATTTTGACTATCTAAATAATCTAACCATTTAAAGACATGACATGTTAGCAACATAAGTGTTTAATTTTACTTTTCATTAGACAATTATTTAATTGTTTAAACAAAAAAATAAAAATAAAAGAAAAATCCACTCCCTTTCCACAAAAAGTGGGGGAGGGGGAGAGGGCTGTTGGTTTATTCCAGAGAGAGAGAGATGGTGAATGGTATGAGTGAGGAGAAAGATGGTGGATGGTATGTCTACTTGGGGTGTGTTGGGGTTGGTACAGGCGGCGGGGATAGGGGTGGGAGGGGAAGTTGCATTTCAGTTTTTTATTTTATTTTAAAGATTATGTGACTTTTTAATCTTATTTTTTAGTTTTAAATTGAATTTTCCAATATTTTAAGTTATTAGGTTTTTAAATTAATTTTCTCAATGTTTGATGATGTATTTTGTTTTAAGCGGTTAGATTATTAGGATGGTCTAGAGGCTCAGGATCCATTTTAAAGAAACTGGTGGTTACGTAGGAGGTAGGTTCAACAATATAATAAACTATATTGACCCTTATGCTAAGAAGGTGAAATTGTATTCCTATCTTCCAAATTAGTAAACTATATAGTTTTTTTTTAAAATGAAAGCTCCCAAAAACAAAAGGTTAAGGTTAGTGATATTTTAAGGAAACTGTTGGTTACGTAGGAGGTAGGTTCAACAACATGATTTTTTTTTTTTTTAAAAAAATTTTGTGAGGGTTGGAAAATTTGGTGGATATAGTAAAGCATTGAGCAGTGTGAGGGTGACAACATCACTCATTTTATTTATTGCTGTTTTTGTATTTTAATGTGATCAGTCATATGAAATTATCCTAACCGTTAATTTATCACGTCCAAATATATAAGAATCTAAATCCATTTACATATTTTTCATTTATATGTCTACCTGTTTTGTTATATTTTATTGTCAATAGAACTCCAAAATATGAAAATATTATCGAATAATCAAGCATAACATAACCTAAATCAAACATCTTCTAATACCATAAAAACGTATGTCAAATATATGTAAAAGAAATAAATTACCAAAAACCATATATGAAAAAGAAATAAATTATAAGTTAAAAGATTTTAAGAAAAAATAACTAAAAATATATTGCACAAAAATAAGGTGACGTGTCGCTATCATGTTTCCCATATAACTACCAACTCAGCTTGTTTAATAGTGGTGTTATTATCGATGAACCCATTATAGACCCGACATGATGAAACTTAACAATGTTAACATGCACATATAATGCCATTTTATTTTGTTGTACATGATGTTGTCATGCCGACTGCAACATGGTCCAAATCTAATTGTATTCATGTTTATGTTCGCAATATGGTCCAAATCCAAATCCATTTGGATTGGAAATTTGGCTTGGATCAGTTTGACCTGGATTTGATAGTTTAAATATTTTTGGGTTGCTTGGGCTTTTTGGGACTTCAAACATTGTAACTCAATTCAATATCAATCCAATTCTCATTCAATGCCATAATCCAATATAACGTAACTACGTATTTTTATAACTCAAAACGGAAAAAATAAAAAAACTCAAACGTAACTCTAATGTTAAAGTGTGTATGACAAATCTCTCTCCTTGTAATTTAGATTATAGTTTGTATTAGTTTTGTTTTTTTATTTATAATAATAATAATAATAACTCAAATGTAACTCCGATGTTAAGAGCATTTCCAACGGCGAGCTTAGCATAAGCAGAAGGCCTTAGGCCATCCCCAATGGGGGCCTTAAATTGGGCTCTACCATCTTGGGGCTCTTAGATATAGAGCCTAAGTGCAAAAAGGCATCCCAAATGGAACAATTTTTGGGCTCTATATCATAAATTTTGCCGGAGATAATCCTAAATCTATGGACTTGGATAGAGCCTTAGAGCCCCAGAGTCCCCCACATTTTAAAAAACTGAACCTGCAAAAGCATGAAAAATCAACGAGCCCTACATATTGAAAAGCATTAAAAATTACTTTCAGCGGGTCCTCTCACCTCTGTTTCATTCTTCTTGTTTTTTTTTCCTCTTTGCTTTCAATTTTTTTCTTTCATGGACATATTTCAATTGTTCTATGTTTCTAGATTTAAATATGCTTCCTTTTTTTAAAGTACAAATTTGAAACATTAGGACTTTATATTTTATTGTGTTTACTTTCAATTTTTGTTTTTTTTAATCTTATCCAAAATTTGATATTTTAGGATAGAAATGTTCGTAAAAAAAAACTAATATAAGATAAACATACATTAAAACAAAATAAGTAAAAACAATAAAAATTAATGCGTAAAATATATCACATTATAAAAATAAAAAAATACTTATAGAGCCCCCCATTGTGAGAAAGATACCTTTAGAGCCCGTAATATTCCATCGGAGCTCTAAATGGGGCTCTATACACCATATTTAGAGCCTCAACCATTGGGGATGGCCTTATAGGCTCCCAAAACCCATTTCATCGATGAAATACAGCCTTGGCAAGCCTAAGATCCACCAAGCCCGAGCGAGCCCAAAGGTAAGACTTACCTGGGCACGCTGACCTCATGCTAACGTTAGTGTGATGTCATCAGCCAATTTAAATACCAAAAAAATATGAAAAAAACCATTTTTCTATAAATACCTAGCAAAACTCCATACAAATTCCTCTCCTCATATCTCATGTGAATAGTGGTTGCCCTTAGGTTGCCATTAAAATGGGTGGGAATGCATAAAAAAATTGTTAGGACAAACACTATTCGTGTGAACAGTGATTGCCCCTTGCCTCTCCTTGCCTTTTGCTTTAAGAGCACTTCCAAAGCGATGCGGGTTTGGGCCAAAAAGGAATTCGTTAGTTTGCACATAATGGTAATTTTAGAAATCAAATAAAATAATAGGCGATAAACAAATCGCGCGTAACCTTTCTCTCTGTCGCGCGTCTCTCTCTCCCGAACCGACTCTCTCCTTCTCTCTTGATTGAGTGCCACGGTCGAGACGGTCCGTCGAAGCCCCGTGGTCGAGTAGCCTTTTGGAAACCTTGGATTCAACGGTATCGACTAGTATTTTGCCGGTTGTTCACGGCGTCGCCACTGACTCAGGTTGTCTTCTCAGTCGCGCAAGGTATGGTTTCGACTCCCTCTTCATGCTTAAGTTTAGGGTGGGTGTTGGTCGATTTGGTGGTTTAGCAATTGGATCTCGAACCTAGGGTTTAGGCGGTTTTGCGGACTTTCGAGGGGTTTTGAGGTGGTTGCCGGCCGGTTCTGTGGCGGCTCCCACGGTTCCGAACTCCCTCCTTGTTCTGAGTCCATTGATGTAAGGTTGGTACTGGATCGAAGGTTGGTTGATCATCGGATTTGATGACACCCGCCACCCACGGTGGCGCGTGTGGCGGCGCGTGGTGGCGGTGTGGTGGCGGTTCTTGGGTCAGTAATGATCCTCGTATCACTGTGAACGCGTGGGAGTTGACGGATCTCAATTCGGAGATCGTTTGGTTATCGACGGATCTCGCCTATTGCGTGATTCTCGGGTTCGATAGGATTGAAGTTGGATCGTGTCCATTCTTGGATATGTTGATCTAGATAATTCTAGGATCGTGTAGGATTTGGACGGATCATGATTCGAGTCCGGATACTCGGATCAATGACTTGAAGTTAGGATTTAACCAGAATGTCGTCGATTACGATCGTGAGCAATCCGACCGTCGGATCGAGACCAAACTTTGAGGACACGTTGTTTAGGTCGTGTTGAACCTCTAGGAACTTTGGATCTAAGTTTGGAGTTCATGGGACCCACGGGTCGGTTTGACCCACTGGGTCGGTTTGACCAAGTTTGACCAGTTTGACCGAGGCTTTAGGTAAGCCTTGAATGTAGTTGACTTTGTTGGAATTCTAGGAATGTCCTAATCGTTTTGGAGGTCTTGAGGCTCATAGGGCCGGTTGATTGAAATGGGGTGTTTGACTTGGCTGAAGTGAGTCTTAAGGGTCCCACTGGTTGTAAGAGATAGTTTGACCTTGGAATCCTCGTGGGGACGTACGTACACGTTAAGTGGGGTTTGGTTAGGGTTTAAGTTTACTTCTCGCACGGTTGCACTAATCCAATCCTCGTCTTTATCGCTTTAATGGCGTTGACTTTTTTACGCCGCAGCGGGACCCTTTGAGTGCGTTTGATAGGCCATCGGTGAGTGGACTTTGTTTTTATCATGTGCATGATTATATTATATTTTAATTATATGAATTGCATGAAATGCATGAATGGAAATTTAATGATTTTAAATATCTAAAAAAATTCAGATTTTTTAAAAATAAATACTTAGTCATATTTTTCACTTCACACACCAAAAATCTTATCCGAAAATATTGTCCAAATTAATTGTTTAGGTAAACAAATTTGTGAAAAAAAAACAAAAAATGAATAGTGTTTGCCCTTTGCCATGACAATCTTTGGAAGACACATTACTTTTGCAAGGGCAGCCACTATTCATGTGAATAGTAGCTGCCCTAGCTCCCCCTTGCCATGGCAAGAGTTTCACTATTGGAAGTGCTCTAAAAGCCAACGCGGTCTAGCTGAGTGGCCTTGAATTGCAAACTAGAGGTCTAAGGTTCAAACCCCATGACATCATAGTTGTGTGTGTGTGAGAAATTTGCCTCCTATGTAGTTTAGATTATCACTTATACTAAAAAAAACTCAAACGTAACTCCGATGTTAAGAAAACACAGAAATTTTAAACCAACAACAAAACACAGTGCAAAACATGTGATACTTGACATTTTCTACCCAAAAAAAAAATTTTGAAGTTGGATAAAAAAAATTGTCAACTTATCTAATTAGATCAATCTTCATACTTAAACGTTGTCTAGAGTGGATGTGCTTCCTACGTTGCATCCAAGTTCAAATTCCCATCCCTGTAGTTTAGATTGAATTAAAGTAGAATATCGTTTGTATAAAAAAAAAATACATTATCAACTTAAATCAAAGTAGAATATCGCTTATTTATACTCCTCGTGTGTATTTAGAGAAAAAAATAATTTATTTTCTTTGAGGGCAACAAGTTATGAACCTATTATTCTCTATTCTAATTATAATCAATACTCCATCCTTCCTCATCACTAAAGCAGCTCGATAGAGTTCAAGTTGAGCAAAAGAAAAAAGAATCAGTCGAGCAACAAAAACATTTGATTAGTTTGATAGAACTGAGTAAGTTGGCTTAGTTTGTACTCAATGCCACCAATCCTATCTCACCTTTTTGTCGTCAAAGTTAAACTTATCTTTATTGTTTGTGATTCTCTAACTTTAGAGTCGTTCACTATGTTTGAGCTTCTTGATACGACAATAAGCTCATAGTCGTCTAAATTAATATTGAAAAAGGCAAAAAACAATATGGAGATGCGGGGTATCGATCCCCGTACCTCTCGCATGCTAAGCGAGCGCTCTACCATCTGAGCTACATCCCCTTTGCTTGTTCATTCTTCTTTGTAGCTTATATATCATGCATACCATCAGATATCAGATGAGATCAGATTTGTATGAAAGTACATCATAACACAATCTATGTTACAAAACTTACAAGTATGTCAGAATAAACAAGTCATCACTAGCAGTATATTTTGGTTTAACTTACACTGCTTCCTTATCTTTCATGGTCAGATGATTAATATCACAATCCAAGGGGTTGATCTTGTGGATTTTGATTTCCAAAAGTAGGTCATTAGTCACAGAGGCCTCTATTCTTCTCCAATCTGCATCTTGTGGGAGCTCAAGCTTCCTAACATACCCATGTTCCCACCAATTCCCACTTCTCCAATCTTTTGTGCTCTTGGACTCTCCTCCTTGCTGCTTCCACTGCCCACTAATTTCCACAACCTTCCCATTTTCTGCATAGACCTGAACATTGTTTTTCCCATCTCCTGTTTCACCAAATCAAAAATACTGTTCTGTTTCATTGCACTCTTGAACTTCTAGTTTCTAGTTCAAAACTCTTCATATATATATATATATAAACCATTTTATAAATAAGCCTCTTGGGCTAGTTAGGTGGTGAGGGGACAAGGAAACTGATTTGGACTAAGATGAATTTTTGATTTTTGATCCCATCTGATGTATCAGATTTTTAAAAGACTCATTTTTGCTAACGGGGTCTAGCCCAGTGGAAAATGGTCTTGACTTATAGACAAGATGTCTCAAGTTCGAACTCCCATAACATCATTTGTGTGTGTGTGAGAAATCCCCTCCCATCTAGTTTAGACTACTTGTACTATAAAAAGACCCATTTGGAGCCCAGTATTAAATGTTCAATTACCAAAATCAAAAAACCCAACATAAATGTTTGATAAAAGGGTCTCCTTTCCTTGTCTCTCAAAACTCAAAAGGTTTACTTGTGAATTAAGGAATAATACCACCTATATTTCTTAGGTTTGTATATTGCAGCCTGCCAAAATAATATACACAATTCAACTATGCAATCTCCTTGGTTCATGATGATTTGAATCACTAAGATATATATATTAGAAGTGTTTGGAAATCTTACCTGGTAGATCTGCTTTTAGTACATAATCTTGATCTGTTTGAAACCAGTCAACAGTACTGCTTTGACCAGAGCTTCTGAGACCAGCCAACAAGATATCTGAATCAAACTCCCAAAGTGGGAAGGCATCAGAAGGATCAAAAAATTTCCCAAACAAGAATGGACTGAACAATGATCCTCCACCAAAAACCTTGTGCACTGCTGGACTGCCTTGAGACATGAACTTCTTGAACACATCTTCTCTCAATAAAACACACCATTTCTGTGGAGTTTGATCATCTGTTAGAACTTCAAGCTGCTTGCGAGTAGTAGTCATTGAATTGAAGATTAGAGAAACTGAACTTTTGAGTGTGTGGTGGAGAGAGGTTTGAGGCTTGTTGGTTCTTATAGTGTGGGAGAAGCACTTTTGAGAAAAGTAGAGCACAAATTCCCTCAGAATACTTGAAGGGCTATAAAGCTAATTGGAATATTTATTTTTCTTGATCCTTGCTCATTGGTGACAAGAAATTACATGTGGCAAAATGGAAGTGGTAATTGACAAAAGTTCCATTCAACCATGAAACTCATGGATTGATTGTTGCTTGTGCAGAACATACTGAAAACTGACCATCAGGCTTGCTGTTCACATGAAAAAATAAATTCAACAGCACATGACATCCTTGAAGAAAAAAAACTCAATGAATCTGACCCTGGAAGAATCTTTATAGGGCATGATGGGTTGAGTGGTGGTCAAGACATGCCATATTTAAACTAGCTCAATCAGACACTTCCTTTTCAGGTTAGTTCATTTGAAGCAAGAGTAATTTTCTGGAAAAGCACTTCTTTGATCAATGTTGGAGTTTTGGTGCAATTAACCTTTTCTATGCTGTCAAAGTACAGTAGTAAATTTGTGCTTTTGCTTTTGAGATAATTTTTTTTATATTCACAAAAGGCTGTGTGAAAGGAATATTTGTCACATACTTACATGCGGTGGGTGCCTCTTCTCTTGTCATGTTGCCCCTCCTCCCCATACTATGCAGGGTCTTTTTATATCTTTCTTTTCAATTATGGCATTAAGTTTTTGACTTCTTATTACAATGAAGCTTTTGTGCAGTGCAGGCTACAGCAAATGGTATTGGCATCTGGCAGAGCTACTTTTTCCTAAAGCAGGATTAGTATCTTCATGATTGATGCTGAATTTCCAACCATGGAAAATTCTGGAGGGACTTTGGATAGTGGGGCACCGCCAGAAAAGGGCAGCTTTTCTAATGAAAAAAATTGAAAATATATAGCTGCAGTTATCTTGAAAGTTCAGGGCTAATAATGTGCTGTCAATGCTAGGATAAGTGTCCTGGTAATTGTGGTTCATCCCGCCTAGGATAAGGCAATTATTGTCTTCTTGGAACATAAAATTCCACAAGTGGAATAAAGTAATTTATCTGTTGAATCATTTTAATAGTTAGAAATGAAAAATGAAGTAAATAAATCACTTAATAACAAGAGAAATGCTAATCAGAGTCGCTGAAAATGACTTTAGCGAGACTCTCGCTTAAGCGTGACATTACAACATGCTCCTCCTTTTGCTTCCAGGAGTGTGTTTCTCTTCCATTGTCAAGTTCTGCACAGAAAAAAAAAAGGAGAAGAAGAAGAAAAAAGATAGAAAGAAAATCGCACACATGCATATATAAAATACGAAGAAGAAAAATAGAAGAACGAATATGGAAGTCGGCAGCTTAACTTAAAGAATTGGCAACAAGTTAAATTGAAAGAAAGGGTCAATGCTGTGTTTGCCAAAGAAAATAAAGGGTCAATTGCTGCCCTGCTGCCAATCTTCTTGGCCTTCTCGACAGTTATTCACAACACGTTGTCCAAACTTTTGGTCATGCTTCAGATTCAGAACAACGACACATTCCATTTCTTTTTTCTTTCACAAAATTGTAAAGGGGTGACAAACAACTCTGATGGTAACTAATCTAATCACACTTTTCTTGCTCTCCTCTGTCCTATTTCCTCAAAGAGCTGAGCTACGAAAAATTGTCCCAGCACACATGCATGGACGGTCAAGAACACCCTACATATATCAACAATTAAAAATATATACACGCACAGTGACGGATCCAGGATTCTCGGGCCAAGGGGTCACAGTGTAAAAGCTTCGAATTTTTTACAAGAAAATAACACTAGAAAAACAGAAAAATAGTACTTTCCATCCAAACTTCAATTGTACACGACGAGTTTTCTTTTAAAAACATTGCATTATAGCTTCATAAATCATTTATTTTTTAAATAATTTTAGGCACTTTTGTTAATGTTTCATCTAAAAGAGAATATCATTTTTTATAAAGAATAAAATTATAATGTATAGAGACTACAATTATCTTTATAAAAAAATTAAAATGAAACAAGCCTAGCCCCCAACTTTGAAAAAGAAAATATAAAAAACCAAAAACAATACCTCCCCATTTTCTTTTTCATAGTTTCACTTTCTGCAACATCCACCCCAATCCTCTCTCCCGTTACCTTCTCAACTTTTATAAAAATAAAGATAAAAACAAATACTACATATAATATAACATGTTTGCTGTTGTTGGCGTGCCAAAATTCCTCTTCCCATTCCCTGCCACTTAAACTTCTGCTATTTTTAATACTTCTAATATTATATTTTAATGTTGTTTTCAAAGAAAAATAGGCCTTCAGAAAAAAAAAAAAAAAAAAAGACTAGCCCACGACACAACACAAATCAAAGATAGACTTTTTTTTCCCCTCTCCAGTCGAACTTTCAGTTTGTAGTAGGGGTGGGCATGGTCCGGTTCCCTTCTCACTTCACATCGAACCGGAAACGGAAACGGCACTATTCCACCGGTACGGTTCGGTCCAATTTTAACAAATTTTTTTTGGAAAACCTGCCGATCCGGTTCTAACCGGTTCCGATTTTTTATATTTATTTATTTAAATACAAATGATAATAAATAAGTTATTTTTTGGGTTTGAAAACTAAAAAATGATACAATTCATACAATAGGAAATGTTTTGAAGTTGAACTTGGAAAAATAATAATTATAACGTTTAAAATATAGCATTGGATTTAAAAAATCTGTAATAAAAAAATAAAATAAAGGGTCCGGTCCAGTGCGGTGTGGTGTGAAAATGGAACCGGTTAGCACCGGTTTGGTCTGGTTGGTTGACTTTTTTGGTCAACCGGTTTTTTTCAATTTTTTTCTCCTGGTCCGGTTTGGTGTTCCAGTTTTTTGGTCCGGATGCCCACCCATGGTCTGTAGCTCTTCTTCTAGTGACTCTTTTGCTCCTCTGGTTTGCAACTCAAATTCATTTTGATCTGCTCTGCCTTGCCTTTCCTTTTCTCTCTCTCTCTCTCTGTCCAAAATTAAAACTCACCCACCCATTACCATCGCAGTAACCCATAAACCCACCTCTCTCTTCTCTCTCTCTCTTTGGGGACTTTTGTCGAGCACCTTTAGTGCACCAAAGGGGTCAACAAACTGCTGCCTAAGGGGTCTTCAACTGCTCTCCTAAGACCTCCACAGCCAAATGCGGCATCCCAAGGCGTCAATTAACCCCTCTTGTGACAGGATCGGCCCCTGTGGTTATTCTGACATCCAACCGATGCCGGGCCCACATAATAATTAACACACTTCCTTTTCCCGAGGCAAAGGGAAAAGGCTTGAGACTTCTGCCAAAATTTTGGTAGAGTCTCTCCTAACGAATGGACTTACCCACATTTAAACTTGCAGAAACAACCAACAGAAAACAAAACCCAATAGCCAGCACACAATAGTTTAAGAGCACACAGTTTACAATTTTGGCCTCCGGCCTTAAGTTCAATTTTACTGGGCAATATCAGAGCATACTAGAATAAGAATTTAAGTTTACAATTCCGAATACAAATTTAAAAGGAAAGTTTACATAATAGTATCCTACTTAGGCTCGAAGCTCGGAAGACGAAGCGCGACACAAATGTTCAGCTCGGATCACTACTATCTGGGGGGCGCAAAACAGAAAGAGTGTGAGTGGACAAAAATAAAGTTTTTACATATTTAAAAACAAAACTGTAACCCCACCATTTGAAAATAATGAGAAAACATGCAGTTGAAATCTTTATATACATAATTCAATTTAAAAACCGGAATATCTTAATTTAGATAAAGAAAAGCTCAAACTCGACTCAAACACCCAAACTTAACTCCCGAACAAAGAACCATACTTATAAAGATATGAAAACAAATGTTGAAACCCAAAACGAAGAAATTCCAAACAAAACCAAACCTCTTTAAAACTGACTCAACTCTTCCCAACCCAAACCACTCATCTCACAAAATGCAAGCCCAAAGGCATCGCGAGCGAGGAAGGATACTCACATAAAAGAAAACAAGAAAGGATTGTAATACTAATGATATATATATATAGTACAACACTAACACCAAGAACTTGTAACGGGGAAACAATCCAACCGGGGGATTGTTTGGCTAGACACGGGACGACATCGCATCATCCCGTGCCTAGGGTTGAGCTGTCCAACCGGGGGACTACCACTCTACCGTACACATGCCGATACTAACCAACGCCACATGTGTACATATCCAACCATGTCCTACGCGCGTAGACTGCCCGCCAAGGCCTTCGGCACAACTGACCAAAGGTGCCCGGACCTCTACTACGCACCGAAAATTCCAACGCAATGTGTGTACACAGTATCAGGGATGGTACATACTATGGTGTAACTCTGACAACTCAAAACCACAATTCTGAAACCCAACTCACCAAAGTCGGGCCCCAAAGACCCGCTTTTACAACCAACCAACTCAAACACTCCAAACCCGAATACATAAACAAACGGACACTTAAATAGTATAGCTGTGCGGCTATACTCCAAAATAGAATATTCTATGCCTTTAAATAGTATAGCCGTGCGGCTATATCCAAAAATAGAATATCTCAACAGTATAGCCACACGGCTATACCCCAAAATAGAATATTTTCTACACCCTGTAACCAATTAAATCACCTCTCTCGACAAAATTTCGTCGGCACAGGTCTATGCCAACAAATATTTTCCGGATTAGACCTCTCCCGACGAAATTTTGTTGGCAGAGGTGTTTATGTTTTTTTTAAAAAATATATATAATATAAAATTAGTTTCTTTGCTTTTGTTTTTTGGCCAACTTCTTTAATTTAATATATGTGATTAAGTAATATCTTAGCCTTTTAGAATTACTTTAATTAGTAATTATGTATTAATTATTATTTATTTAGTGAATATTTGAATATGTTACTTATTTAATTTTGTTGTGCAAAAATTGAAAAATAAATTACTCATTTTCGTTTGGGTGTCTTAATTAAATTTCCCCTGAGCCCAAAAGTCCCAAGGCCCAAGGCCCATCTTTTTTATAATTAAATATTATGAGTTATCGATATAATATTTAATGCCCTAGGTCGAGTTACATGATTATCCAAGCCTAATCGAGTCCTAAGTGCCCCACAGTGGGTTTACAATTAGGGTTCAAGGCTTGTGAACGGTTATGGAACAAGTTCGGATAAGTTCGAAAGCTTTGGTTTTCGGTTCGAAACTTGGATTTAGGCCATTTCTAGAACACTAAAATAATCGAAACTATTTTTAAAATAATTTTAAATTCCACAAAATTATTTAAGATAATTAAATATAATTAATTAGTATTAATTAAGTAATTTTTATAAAATTAATTAAAATATTTAAATACTAATTCTTCATTAAATAAACAAAAGTAATTAAAATATAATATATTCAAAGAGTATAGTGCCTTCAAAATATTCTATTTACTATTCTATAGCTTTAAATAGTATAGCCGGGCGGCTATACTTGAAAATAGAATATTCTATGCCTTTAAATAGTATAGCCGTTCGGCTATACCCCAAAATAGAATATCTCAACAGTATAGCCGCACGGCTATATCCCAAAATAGAATATTTTAAAGTATAGCGGACCGACTATACCTGTAACCAATTAAATCACCTTTCCCGACGAAGTTTCGTCGGTATAGGTCTATGCCGACAAATATTACCCGGAATAGACCCCTCCCGACGAAATTTCATCGACAGAGGTGTTTGTTTTTGTTTTAAAAACTTTTTTTCAATATAAAATTAGTTTCTTTGCTTTTCTTTTTTGGCCAACTTATTTAATTGAATATATGTGATTAAGTAATATCTTAGCCTTTTTGAATTACTTTAATTAGTAATTATGTATTAATTAAAACATAACATATTCAAAGAGTATAATACCTTTAAAATATTCTATTTACTATTCTATAGCTTTAAATAGTATAGCCGTGCGGCTATACTCCACAAATATATTATTTTAACAGTATAGCCGCCCGGCTATACTCCAACATAGAATATTTATAATATTTTATAAGTATAGCCGTGCGGCTATACTCTGAAATAGAATATTCTATGCCTTTAAATAGTATAGCCGTGCGGCTATACCTGTAACAAATTAAATCCCCTCTCCCGACGAAGTTTCGTCGGTACAAGTCTATGTCAACAAATATTTGCCGGATTAGACGTCTCTCGACGAAATTTCGTTGATAGAGGTGTTTGTTTTTTGTGTTTTAAATTTTTTTTAATATAAAATTAGTTTCTTTGCTTTTCTTTTTGGTCAACTTCTTTAATTTAATATATGTGATTAAGTAATATCTAAGCCCTTTTTAATTACTTTAATTAGTAATTATGTATTAATTAAAACATAATATATTCAAAGAGTATAGTACCTTTAAAATATTCTATTTACTATTCTATAGCTTTAAATAGTATAGCCGTGCGGCTATACTCCATAAGTATATTATTTTAACTGTATAGCCGAACGGCTATACTCCAAAATAGAATATTGAGAATATTTTATAAGTATAGCCGTGCGGCTATACCCCGAAATTGAATATTCTACGCCTTTAAATAGTATAGCCGTGCGGCTATACCCCAAAATAGAATATATCAACAGTATAGCCGCACGGCTATACCCAAAAATAGAATATTTTAAAGTATAGCCATCCGGCTATACCCTGTAACCAAATAATTCACCTCTCCCGACGAAGTTTCGTCGGTACAGGTCTAAGCCAACAAATATTTGCCAGATAAAACCTATCCCGACAAAACTTCATTAGCAGAGGTTTTTTTTGTGTTTTAAAATTTTTTTATATTATAAAATTAGTTTCTTTACTTTTGTTTTTTGGCCGAGTTCTTTAATTTAATATATGTGATTAAGTAATATGTTAGCCTTTTTGAATTACTTTAATTAGTAATTATGTATTAATTAAAACATAATATATTCAAAGAGTATAGTACCTTTTTTTTGTGAGAAGGGGTTGGGGGGTGGGGAGAAAACCCCAAAGAACAAAACTAACTAAGAGCAGCAGGTATCATGCGGGGTGTAGCAATCCCAAGGATATCATCAAGAAGGATATTCTCTAGCCAGCTCGAGGCTTCATCAATGAGACATCCTCCTAGCGCTAAGTTATAACTCCAATTTGCAATAGCATCTGCAGCATAGTTTCTCTCTCTCTCTCTCTCTATATATATATATATATATGTGGTGAATGGAGCAGCCTCCAATCTGTGCAATGAGCTCATTGCAGCTCCCAATTAGAGCAGCAAGGGGTGATAGTCAAGGAGATTAGGCTTGTGCAACAGATTAACAGTAGTGGCAGAATCCATCTCGATAAGGAGATTGTTGAGTCCCAGATCCATAGCAAGCTTTAATCCAAAGTACAGAGCCCAAATCTCAGCATCCAAGATCTGTCCTTCTCTAAGATTAACTGCAAATCCTCTTATCCAGTCTCCAGTACAATCTCGGATCAAGCCACCAGCCACAATAGCCCCAGAGGATGTTTTTCAAGTCCCATCTACATTTAGTTTGTAGTGACCAGTTTCGAGAGGATTCAAGTTAACATAACTTGCGTTTTCAACTTTGGTTTTAAAGCCTCTTGAACAGCTCCATGCCACTGACGAACAGTAAGGAGAATAGGAGTTTTTGGAGTAGCCGGCAGCTCAAAATCAACATAAAAAAACTCTTTGATTCCTCCACTTCCAAATGTACCAGCAAATGAACATGAAGACAAGATACCAAGGTAACCCACTACCAGTGTTATGTTTTGACATCAGATTTAGCTTCAGCCAAGGATTGAAATCCATAAGGAAGAATGTAGAGGTTTGGAGGGGGTCTAAAAAGGCAGCCCAAACCGTCATTGCCTTAGCACAGTCTCGAAGGATGTGGATCACCGATTCATTGATCCAGCCATAGCTTTCACAAGAAGGATCATCAGTTAGGTTTCTCCTAGCACGTTGCTCATTCGATAAGATTTTCCCCTGCACAACAAGCCAGAAGAAATAATGCATTTTGGGAGGGACCTTCAATTTCCAAACAAAGTCCTAAGAAGAGCCAGGCCAGTCTGGGCCATTGAATTGCAGCTTATAAGCAGAATTAACGGTGAAAGAGCCATCAGGAGTAGCTCCCTAGATTTGAGTGTCACCCACCTGGCCAGTAAAGTCCACAGGCGTGTTGATAATTTTCTGAGCAATTTCTTCAGGTAACACACTTCCGAGCTTGTCTATATCCCACCAATCATTTTTGAAAAGTTGGAGATAGTACAATTCATATCATGATTATTACGATCAGTATTATAGTGAGACAAAGTGTTCTCATCAAGCCAATTATCTTGCCAAAACAGAACCTGGTCACCCCTTCCAATTCTCCACTTCATACCCCTTTTGAACAGCTTTGCACCATGTAAAATACCTCTCCACGTGGAGGAATAATTCTGTGGGTTTACAGATGTAGTATCCATGATAGAATTCCCTTTAAGATACTTCGCTTCGTAGATTCGTGCCCACAGGCCATGATCTTTATTATGCAGTCTCCACCCAATTTTAGCGAGCATGTTTTGGTTCATTGTAGCTGAAGCTTTGAAGCCAAGGCCACCTTTATTTTTTGGCCTGCATGCTAGGTCCCATTGGCAAAGATGGACTTTTTGTTTGTGGTCTATGGCTCCCCAAAAGAAATTCTGATTTATTTTGTTCAGGTTGTCACACACACTACCAGGTAGTTTGGCGGTTTGCATGGCGTAAATAGGGATAGCAAAAGTGACCGCTTGGATGAGGGTGGCTCTACCGGCAGATGAGAGGAGTTTGCTCTTCCAAGAGGCAAGTCGGTTATGAACCTTGTCAATAAGGGTGTTATAAGAGTCTTTCGTGATTCTGGAATGTATTAAAGGCATTCCCAAGTACTTCCCAAGATTATTGGTGAGAGGTGACCCACAAATGTCGCTGATCTCTCGAGCAGTGTCTCTATGCAGATTTGGGAAGCAATAGATAGCAGATTTATCAAAATTTACAGTCTGTCCAGAGGCTTGGAAAAACATGTCCAAGCATCGCTTCATAACTCTCGCTTGTTTGGGAGTTGCATCAGCAAAGAGAACAAGATCATCAACAAAAAGGAGATGAGACACAGCGGGCCCAGCTTGAGAGGTCTTGACCGGCTTCCAATTACCTTGGTTCACTGCATCAAGAATGAGATGAGAAAGTTTTTCAATGCAAAGGACAAAGATATAAGGAGATAACGGATCTCCCTGATGAATTCCATTCTTCGGGGTGAAAGCATCAATCAATTCCCCATTGAAACAAATTTGGTATCGAACAGTGTAAATACAGCTCATAATCAATTTAATGAAGGCAGAATGCAACTTCAACTCTAATAGAAGATGCTCAATAAATTCCCAATTTAGTTTGTCGTAGGCCTTGGATAAATCAATTTTCCAGGCCATAAACCCCCTTTTGCCTTTAGATGTTCTGAATTTGTGCATAAGTTCTTGTGCTACGAGGATGTTATCAGTTATCTGTCTCCCAAGCACAAAGCTCACGTGGTTGGGGCTTATAAGATCAGGGAGAATGGGTCTCAGTCTAGCCACAATAGTCTTAGAGATGATCTTATACAAGGTAGTGCAGAGGCTAATTGGGCGAAATTGTGTCATATTTTGGGGGTTCTTAATCTTGGGAACCAGGGTAATAAGTGTTGAGCTGATCTGGTCAGGGATTTGACCCTCGTGGAAAGCCATAGACACTATTGCATGAATATCCCCAGCACAGAGCTGCCATTGGGATTGATAAAAACAGGCCGGAAATCCATCAACACCTGGGCCTTAAGGCTGCCAATGTTAAATAAACTATCTCTAGTTTCAACAATCCCCACCTCTTGGACTAGGGACGAGAAGAACGCATCGTTAATACAAGGGAAGAGGTTGGGAAGACTGTTGTCGATATTCACGGAGTGGCTAGAAGAAAAAAACCTCGTAAAGTGCTCAACAGCTAGATTTTTGAGGTCCGCATCCGTTTCCACCCAATTGCCATCGCTATCTTTTAATCTCTTTATTTTATTTTTCCTCCTTCTGGCAACTGTGGTCATGTGAAAAAATTTGGTATTCCTGTCTCCCCCATCCAGCCACTGCAATCTAGACTTTTACTCCCAGAACACAGCTTCTTGGTCAAGGATGGTATTATATTCAGTAAGGAGAGACCCTTCCAAGTTACTAAGGAAATGGTTGGGATTCATGCATAAGGCTTTCTGGATCCCATCCAATCTTGCCAAGAGTCTAGCCTTATTTTTTCTCAGATTTCCAAACACATTACTATTCCATTGCTTAAGAGGCTCAACAAGATTGTAGCTTTTAACAATCGCTGAACCAGCAGTCCTACCCCAATTATGTGACAAAAAATCATTAAACATGTCATGCTTCAACCACATTGCCTCAAACCTAAAAGGACGTTGGTGAGGAGAAGTAAGAAATTGAGATTTTAGGAGGATTTTGATTGGAGTATGGTTAGATTTGGTCCAAGGGAGGTGTCGAACATGTGCTTCAGGGAATAGATTTCTCCATTTCAAGTTGCAAATAGCTCTATCAATCCTTTCGAAGACTCGCTTGTTACTCCAAGTAAACTGTGGGCCAGTAAATCCCAGATAAATCATTTCATGGTTATCAACCCAGCTTCTAAATCCTTTCAGTGTTGAACGAGTGGCCTCTCCTAATTTATCTTCAACTGTCAGCATCTCATTAAAGTCCCCAGTTAGGAGCCAGGGAAGCTTGTGACATTCATAAACAAAGTTTAGATAGCTCCATAACGTAGCCCGTTTGCAAGGATTTGGGCTGGCATAAACAGTTGTAATGATCCAAGGGTTTTGCCCATGTGGCGACACACAGGCAGAGATAGTTTGATCTGAAGTACCAAGGATTTCCACATGGAGCTTGGATTTCCACATATCCTCAATAAATATATTATTTTAACAGTATAGACGCACGGCTATACTTATAAATATTTTATTTTGGAGTATAGCCGCTATACTCCGAAATAGAATATTCTATGCCTTTAATATTATAGTCGTGCGGCTATACCCCAAAATAGAATATCTCAACAGTATAGCCGCACGGCTATACCCAAAAATAGAATATTTTAAAGTATAGCCGCCCGGCTATACCCTATAACCAATTAATTCACATCTCTCGACGAAGTTTCGTCGGTACAGGTCTATGCCAACACACATTTGCCGGATTAGACCTATCCTGACGAAATTTCGTCGACAGAGGTATTTTTTTTGTTTTTTCAAATTTTGTTTTTCTAATATAAAATTAGTTTCTTTGCTTTTGTTTTTTGGCCAACTTCTTTAATTTAATATATGTGATTAAGTAATCTCTTTGCCTTTTTGAATTACTATAATTAGTAATTATGTATTAATTAAAACATAATATATTTAAAGAGTATAGTACCTTTAAAATATTCTATTTACTAATCTATAGCTTTAAATAGTATAGCCGTGCGGCTATACGCCATAAATATATTATTTTAATAGTATAGCCGCACGGCTATACTCCAAAATAAAATAGTATAGCTCCGAAATAGAATATTCTATGCTTTAAATAGTATAGCCGTGGGGCTATACCCCAAAATAGAATATCTCAACAGTATAGCCGCACGGCTATACCCAAAAATAGAATATTTTAAAGTATAGCCGCCCGGCTATCCCTTGTAACCAAATAATTCACCTCCCCCGACGAAGTTTCGTCGGTACAGGTATATGCCAACAAATATTTGCTGGATATAACCTATCCCGACAAAACGTCGTCGGCAGAGGTTTTTTTTGTGTTTTTAATTTTTTTATAAAATTATTTTCTTTGCTTTTGTTTTTTGGCCAACTTCTTTAATTTAATATATGTGATTAAGTAATATCTTAGCCTTTTAGAATTACTTTAATTAGTAATTATGTATTAATTAAAACAGAATATATTCAAAGAGTATAGTACCTTTAAAGTATTCTATTTACTATTCTATAGCTTTAAATAGTATAGCTGTGCGGCTATACGCCATAAATATATTATTCTAACAGTATAGCCGCCCGGCGATACTCCAAAATAAAATATTTATAATATTATATAAGTATAGCCGTGCGGCTATACTCCGAAATAGAATATTCTATGCCAGTAAATATTATAGCCGCACGGCTATACCCAAAAATAGAATATTTTAAAGTATAGCCGCCCGACTATACCCTGTAACCAATTAATTCACCTCTCCCGACGAAGTTTCGTCGTTACAGGTTTATGCCAACAAATATTTGCCCGATATAACCTATCCCAACAAAACTTCGTCGGCAGAGGTTTTTTTGTGTTAAATTTTTTAAATATAAAATTAGTTTCTTTGCTTTTGTTTTTTGGCCAACTTCTTTAATTTAATATATGTGATTAAGTACCTTTTTGAATTACTTTAATTTCATAATTAAGTATTAATTATTTTTTCTTTAATGAATATTTGAATATGTTACTGATTTAATTTTGTTGTGCAAAAATGAAAAATAAATTACTTATTTTCGTTTGGGTGTCTTAATTAAATTTTCCCAGAGCCCAAGAGCCCCAAGGCCCAAGTCTTTGATTAATATAATTATTATTAATGAAAGTCAAATCCAAAGCCTAGCCTATAGCCAAGCCCATTAGCCCAACTCTCCAATGTTAACCACACTTACGAAACCATCATAGTGTTTTGTTTATAAACACCTCTATATGAGTGTGGATTTTCGATGTGAGATTTTCACAAAGGGCACCTCAAAAGATAATATATTATGGTCAAAGTTAAACCTTAGAAATTTCATAAACCTCACACCGCTGCGAATCTGGCCAGGCCATTGCTCTCCAAGTAAAGAGAGATGAAGAACTTTGCTGTTCTTGGTGATAAACTAGAGAGGCTTTCTAGCCATTCATACAACAAACTGCCTTGCTTCCCTCAATATTTTAAAGCTAAAATTCTATCAATTTTTCGTGTCTTGCTCTTTCATGCCAACCCTTTCTATGTCCAGCTTGTTTTTGTGATGGTCTCTCTGTTGGGTTATTTGGCTTTGAGGTTCATAATGCCAAGAACTACTAGGCCCAAGTAGGGGTGGGCACGGTCCGGTTTGGACCAGTTCTCACCTCAAATCGGAACCGAAATCGGATTATTTAATCGGTTCAGTTGGGTCCGGTTTTAGTAAATTTTTTTTAAAAATCTGGCCGGTTCGGTTCTCACCAGTTTCGGTCCGGTTTCGATTTTGAACCGGATTCTTTATTTTTTTAACTTTTTTAAAAATACAAATTCCAACTAAAGTTTTATTTTTGGGCTTGAAAATTAATAAATGATACAATTTCATACAAAGAGAGATGTTTTGAAGTTCGATTTGGAAAAATATTAGTTATAACATTAAATAATTTTGTAAAAAAAATAAAAATTATACACATGTTATATATATATATATAACATAAAGAACCAATAAAAAATGACCACATTTTAAATATATATAAATATATAATATTAAAAATATATAAAAATAATTTCTATTGGACCGGTTTCTTGGGGTGAAAAACCGAAACCGGAATCGATCCAAACCGGTCCGGTTCGGTTTTTGTTCCGGTCAACATGGTTTTTTACGATTTGATTTGGTTTGGTTTTGCGGTTTCGCGATTCTGATGCCCACCCCTAGGCTCTGTGTGCCATAACAGTCTCAAGCATGTCAGAAGTGGAAATGGAGAACAAAACTTTCTTGCACCAGTCATATCCCCCTCCAATCAAAGCTCGCCACGTGGAGAGTCTATCTCTTTTTTTCAATAAAGTTGTCCACGTGGCGAGCTTTGATTGGAAGGAGATAGGACTACAGTCCTATCCCGGTGCAAGAAAGTGTTTCTTGGAAATGGAGTTCTTTTCAAACACCCATCTCATTATTTTGACCATTTTGATGTTATTCGGTGGGGAGATTTTCACTTCCATGATTGAACTTCAATTTACAAAGTCCAAAATTATTCCCAAGTTTCAGGATCAACAATTTAAAAAAATTTCCACACGTATCAAGAATCAATTGACCTAGCATCATTCTTCCTCAAAACATACTGCAAAAGTCTATTCTCTGCTACAATGATGACAACGTCGGTGACTTAGACAACTGAGTGATGAAAGAGAAAGATGAAGACCAAATGCGCGTAGGTGATTGGATAGCGCAACAAGAACGGAAAAGAAAGGTTTGGTTATTAAGGTTATTTTGTTTTTGAAATAATTGTTATTTGCATTTAAAAATTGCATCCTACACTCCTCCTCAGGCTCAGTGTGCACATTTCATTTTCCTTTTAAATAAACTACATTTGTATTAGTACATTATTGAAACTTGATTATTTTCTCGGGAAAAACATATTATTGGCCTAAGTAATAGTTAGTTTAGGTGCAGTTTCCCGGCGGAGTACTCCTATATGGCGGATCGACTTCAGGGTCTTACTCTCTTTTTCTTTTCCACTTTTGACTTCGGTGGAGAGGGATCGGTGACAGGACCCGACCCTAATTCCGCTTTGGAATCCGGGCCAAGCCCTGTCCGTGGCCGACATCGGTCGGGTGTCGGACACACTTGACCACTTTGCCCTTTTTGTAAAGAAATTGAGTTTTACAAAGTTTTAAGGTTCGACTTCTGCCGAAAATTCGGCAGAGTCTCCCCTGTAATTGCCTCAGTTCCCAAATATTTTACACCTGCGAAAGCACAATTTAATTCCACAACTTCAGCACGCACAAGTTTAAGTTCACACACCAACAGAATTTGAAAAGTACGGCCTCAGGCCTCACAAAAGTTTGGGCACTTTCAGAGCTACTAAAATAAATAAATACAAAGTTCTTCTCGGGTCAAGGACCCTACACGAAGTCGAAGGAGTGTGGTGGTGGTGATGATGGGCCGGTGGTGGTGCTCAGCTACGACCTACAGCCTGGGGGCGTAAAACATTTGAAAAGGTGAGTGGACCGAAAATAAGTTTTAGAAAAAGATAAACAACTAATTAGCCCCACTATTAAAGCATTTAAACAATTCTATGGTAAAAAGAATAAATCAAGGCATGCATAAATAAAAATGCTACTAAAGTTCACTAAAACTAGCTATTCATAAAAAGTTTTATTATCAAATCAATTTTCTAAAATCCACCTAGGTGTACCCTTTAGGTATCCGTCAATTCCATTATTCAACCGTCAATTCCAATCCTCGTAAGACTCGGTGACACAAAGTCGGTCCGAGCCACGTCCTCGCAAGACTTAGGAGACACCAAGTCAACCTAAGCCGCGTCCTCGCTAGACTCGGAAAACACAAAGTTTACCCGAGCCGCGTCCTCGCTCCGCACGGTCCGAGCGTCCCGAGACTCGTGGGGCGTAAGTCATGCGCGCAGACTTAAACCGAAGGCAACAATGGTCCGTAGACCGGGTAATAACCTTTATCAATTTTTTATTTCCGTAGGCACCATTATAATTCGAAGGCAACGATTTACATGCTAGGGTACCTAGAGTGGTTTGAAATCTTTCATAACCATATTTAAAATCCTTTGTTCAAGCAAAACCTTGAGCCTATCAAAATCCACAAATCATGACCATAACTTCCAATTCCAAGGTTCGGAATTAAATTCATAATTCATTAATCAGGAATCATATCATAACTTCAAAAACAAAGTTTATCAACAATCATTTCATAAAAACATTAAATAAGCATTTATTGTAATAAAAATTCATTTATAAAATCAAAGGTCCACTCACAGTTTATCCGAGCTTGCTGGACCCTTAGAAGGGCCTTCCTGCGAATCCACCGAAGCTTGAGTACCTATTTACGAAAATTAAACCATTTATTACCTCACCAAAGCTCGGCATAAAAATTTAATAGAAAATCCGGACCCCCGGGCCTAAAAGGGTTCAATTATAGTTAGAAAGGTTTCCGGGCCCACTTGAATTCAAATTAAGCCTTTTAGTTAACTTGGAAGTTCAGGGATTAAATAAGCGATTAAATCCTTAATAGGTTTGATTCACTCGTTCCTTAGGTTTCCGACCTCCAAACGACGATCCGTAAATTCCTATAGGTTCCTAAAATTCCCAATTACTTAACTTCCAAGTTTCGTTACGATCCAACGGTTAGAACTTAACGAACCCGGGTTAACCCTAGTTAAACCTAACCGGTAACATTGGTTATTCGCTCAAACGATTTCCAAAAATTCGTTCGAGCATACCTATGCGCTCGGGAGACTACGGGAGGCATTTAGGCACGAAGAACCGCCGCCACCACCTGGCCCACGCGCCGCCACACGCGCGGCCAGGTTGGGTGGCTTGAGCAATTTTTCCTGACGGAAAAACTTGGAGTTTCGGGGCAAGACCTACGGCTAAGTGATCGAGTGGGTGGAGGAGCATTTTGGCATTGAGAACCGGCCAGAACCGGCCGGAATCACGCGAACTTCACGATCCGATCACCCAAACCCTAATTCTCAAATCGGTTTCAAAACTTCAAATCGAGCGAAACCAACTTTGAAAACAACTAGAACTCGAGAAATAGAGCGTAAAACTCACCAGAATCGATCGGTTTGGTGGCCGGATCCGAGGGTTCGAGCAGAGGAAGCTCCGACTGGTTTTCGCGTTGCAGGAGGTTCGAGGTGGTTTCCGGTGAAACCAAGGACAGGGACGGGTTGAGGGAGGCGAGGGGAAGCTTCGGGCGAGGTCTGGCCGGTCGGTGTGGCCGGAAACGTGGCCGGTGGCCACTGGTTCGAAACCGAAGGGAGAGGGAGGGGTCGCGAGGTTGAAGACGATCGGGGGGGGTTTGCACGCGCTGGCCGATTGGCCAGCTATTTTCTGATTTTTAGTCCCTTTTTCTCAAAATTACAAAATTGCCCCTACCATTTTTAGACCTTTAAACGCTCGTCGTTCGGTTCGTTCGGTTCGAATCGGGTGTTCCGCACGTCCACGGACTCGCTTCGACGAGCCGGACGCAACGGTGCACTCCGTTCCCCCAAATTCCTTCCCGATCTTAAAGTCAACTTTTAATTCCCTTAATTTTTAATCGGGGTAAAATCGTCCTTTCTTTCAATATTTTATTCTTTTATCCTTAAATTAGGACCGGGTTGTTACAGATCGGTGTCTGGTCGTATCGACTTGCGTTTTTTTCAAATTTAAATTGGTCAATTGGGCACATAATATATTTGGTTCTTTCAACTTAATTTCAATCTGCTTATAATTTGTTAGTTCCTATAGAAGAAAAGACTAGGAAAATAAGAATAAAAGTATTTATATTCTCTAATTGGTGTTGATTTTATATAGGTTTCATTCAGGTCTCACTTTTAGAATAGTTTTGGAATGAAGATGATATTCATTTAGTCACAAAAAGTGTTTTAATTTTCTTTGTACAAGAAAGAGAAAAAAGAAAAAAGAATTGTTTTATGAAATAAAATTAGCATGTTACCGTTGTAGTGTAATTTAGTGGATAAAACAATGATTAGCCAACATCTCACATCTCTTTTGTGTTGCAAATAAACAACATAGGGAATGCTAGCAACCTTCTCTCTAACCTTCTCTTTTGGACATTCTCCCTTCTCCTCATGACACGTATCATTTTCTACACTTAAAACAATGTAATTATTACATTAGACAACCTTTATGTCAAAATCTCCATTTTTTTAAGCGTAGAAAATGACACGCCACATGGTAAGAAAGAGAAGGTTGAAAGCAGGCTGTTAGAGAAAAGATTCCTCTAAACAACATACTGGGTACAAGTGGGAGTTTTAAAAAATAATAATAATACGAGATTATTTTTTTTTTAAAGAGAAAAAAAAAACAGACTAAAAGGAAAGAGACAGGAAACATAGTCATTCCTTTGACAGCTTTGAGACGAAACGTTCTGAAGAAAAATTCTTTTCGACATGTTCCGGTCAATACCGCCAATGTTTTGTATACAAATTTAACAGCTTACATTTCTTAAGCTCCCTTGGGTGGATCTGGTCAGAATCGAAGACACATTTAAAAGGTTTCACACGAGGAGCCTTTGATTTTGCATTCTCATGTGCCATTTGGAAATTTCACGGCTTGCTTCCAAGGGGAATTAAGGTGAATATTGTTTGGGTGCTTATGCTTGAGCTCCATACGAGCTCTCTTTGGTTGGTTTCTTTGTGGCTTTTGTGTTGCAGGTGATTTGGTTCACTATTTTGGCAGCTTTGGGGAAGAAAACTTCTGGGTTTTCTTCAATTCTTTCTGTTGTATTCAGAGTTCAACTTCTCATCAGAAAAACTTTCGTGGGTATGTGAAGATTTTCTTATATATGGTGGAAATTGGGATATAATAGGTGTTTTCTTAAGGAAAATGGAATTGGGTTGGTGCCAAATCGTGAAAGTTAGAAGCTTTTGTGTGGTTTTGCTTGATGAAGCTGTTCTAGGGTTTTGGTTATGAGAGGTTTGGGCATTGATGAAATCATTTCATTGAAATGAGAAGGATATTAAACGTTTGGAATGACAATTCAACAACAAATAGGTCTTATGAGGACAAGCCGTTTCATTGTTTTGGTTATTCTGATATGTGCTTCAACATCAATAAGCTCAGAGGAGAGGAAAATCACAGAGGAAGTGTTTCTCAGTCAACTTGTTGATCCAGCAACTGGAAAGATTGATGGGGACATGGTAAGAGACTATGTAACATCTTTTTGTTTCAGTAAGATACCTTATCATATGAGTGTGGTATATCTTATATATCTAGACCGAACAGTAGATCTGAAAATTAGTTAAATAATCTAAAGCTTTTTAGTTCGTGGAAGTATGTTTGGAGCTTATGAAGTATTTAAGGCGCAAATACTGAAATAGATTTTGATTTTGTTAATTTTACTAAAATGTTTGTGCATAACTTATTTGAAAACCAGAAGTAGTATTTGACAAAGCGATATCTTGATAATTCTAACAAAGTTGTATATCTATTGAAGATAAAAGAAGGCCAAAACAGAATTGAAAAAACTTTATGAGAAATGATATTTTGATGTATTTCAGCTTTCACTTTTCACCAATGAAGCTTCTTATTCTTCATTAACTCTGTTATATGCTTGTTTTTGCAATAGTAGACATTAAAATTTGTAAATTCTGTGGGCTGCAGGCACAGCTGTTATGGATAAGTTGCCAGGTGGATTTGGTCCATTTGACGGAAGCTATTGAACATCTTCACTTATGGTTAGAAGAGGAAACATCTGGTGGCACAGATGAAATTAGTTCAAAAAGACAGTCATCGGGAAAAGAAAGATTTCAGAAGCTTATTAGTGTCCTGCATCCTGAGGTGAAACGAACTCTTTCAGATTGTTTAAGAAAGCATGGTCTCTTATCCCGTGTCTCTGGAGAAGAGGGTGCCTCGAAGATATGGTATACCAAGTATATTGAGTCCCTATTTCCCAGACCTTATGTTCCAAGAAGGAATTTGGGCAGTGAATTGCTTCAGAGCTCTGCTGAGGTACCTTCTCCAGCCCCTGCAGCAGGATCTCCTCAACTCAGTCCAGTATCATCTGCTGCTCCAACACCTTCCCCTTCTCAAACTCCTAGGTCTGGGCGCCCTGCTGCACCATTTTTTCCTTCCAATTCCAAAAATTCGACTGTGCAAGCTGCAGAGCCAGATGCCGGTTTAAATGTACAGGAAGATAAAGGACGAGATAATCATAAAAAAATTGTCATTGCTGTTGTTGTTACTGCATCAGTGACTTTTGTTGTTGCAGCAGTGCTCTTTTTATGCTGTACTAAAATATGTAGGACTGGGAAAAAAGATGGACAAAATGATGAGAGGCCCCTCCTTAGCCTGAGTTTAACTGATTCTAGTGGTATGATTCTATAATATCTTGTTTCTGTAATCTTTAGTTGTTTGAACCATTTCAATTCTATATATCTCTGAAAGTTTGAATGTTTCAGGTTCTTCGTACAAGTCTTACGTTTTGGGAAATTCAATGAAAGAAGAGAAGCTTGACCATCCATCATTGGGTAATAATTCAAGTTATCACAGAAGGGCCTAATATTTAAATAGTAATTTTCACATTGAGTCTGATGTTTTAAATACTTCACTAAATTAAACTGCAGAATTAGGATCCACTGGAGGTGCTTCCAAATTTGATACATCCAACAACATCAATGGACTGGTACCACCTCCTCCTGGAAGGCCTCCTACTGGACTGCCTACTCTAAAGCCCCCTCCTGGCAGAGCAAATCCTCTCCCTCCTGAACCACCTTCTTCTTTTAAGCCTCCTCCCAGCAGGAGTGGTCCTCCTCCTCCTCCTCCGCCTCCTGTGCCACCTCCCACTTTGAAACCCTTGGGCAGTGCAGGCCCTCCCCACCACCTCCAGCACCTCCTGGCCCTCGCCCCCACCCCTCCAAAGATTGGTGTTCCTCCTCCTCGTCCACCTCAATCGATGCCTATTGGTTCAAAGGTAGCTCGACCTCCGCCTCTTGCACCAAAACGTCCATCAAATGCTGCTTCTGGTGAGGTAGGTGGATCTGATGCTGAAGGTGATGCTCCTAAAACCAAGCTGAAGCCGTTTTTTTGGGATAAGGTTCTAGCAAACCCTGATCATTCAATGGTTTGGCATCAGATTAAATCAGGATCTTTCCAGTAAGTTGCAGTTTTCTTCGTTTTCTTCATTGTGATCCTTGAATCATTAGATATTATAACCCTCTGAATAGTAATACAATGATGATTCTTATACAGGTTCGATGAAAATATGATTGAAACTCTGTTTGGGTATAACGCTGCAGAGAAAAACAAAAATGAACGCAAGAAAGAATCTACATCCCAAGATCCTTCGCCCCATTTCATTCAAATTATTAATCCCAAAAAGGCACAAAATTTATCAATTCTTTTGCGGGCACTGAATGTCACCGTAGAAGAAGTCTGTGATGCAATTCGTGAAGGTAACTTATCTCCTTCTTTCTATCCATGGCATTGAAAAGATGCAAGTATTTTTCCTTTCCTCTTTTTTCAGTGTGTCAAAATGGAAATGTATTAGAAAAAGGGTCATATGGTGTATTTTCTCTATTTTTCTAGAAGGAAACTTGCATTTAGTCCTTTTATGAAGTTTGAGGACTTAGGTAAGTTCAAGTGGCAGATGCACCTAGTGCTTGTGCTTAGGATTTTTATAACCAATGTCCCTACCAACAATCAAATTGGACTCTGAACTGTCAATTGCATCAATATGCCTCCCAAACTCAGGTACCGTGCATCAATGTATCCCCTGATGTCTGATCCATTGGTTTTTCTGTTGAAAGTGGCATACTTTCAAGGGTAGAATGGTGCATTAGACCATAAATTATAGATTAAAAAGCATTTTCTCTCTCCTCCTCTGTCACCCTTTTTCTCTATTCTCTTTCTCCTTCCGCGCTCACACACAATCAACAAGTATTCTTATATACTAAACACAACAATAAAACTGAATGAAGTTAATCACGTTATCAAAATACTGCAGAAACTAGATAAACTACCAAACCACTAAAACTCAAAAGTACAGTGTTGAAACCCATAAGTGAAAAATACCCTTAAAATTTAGTCATGTGCTTTCCATGTGATCAATTTGGACAGAAGCTGAAGGATCAGATGTCGGGGCCTCATTGGTGCATGGTACCAGAGTTTGAGGGTCACATTGATGCAATTGAAAGTTCAGGGACCACTTTGATTATGGGGCAATATTTCAGGGGTATTGGTAATTTAAAAAAAATGCCTTGTAGTTGTTCTAAACTTCTAATTAAACTCTGTGTTTCTCAAAAAACCTAGTAATTACTTTGGAACTTTTTCTGAAAATTCTTGAGCGAACATCTTGTCTGAGTAATAGAATAACGTATAAAGAAAGCTAAAATAAAAGATGATCCAGTGCATGTGTTTTTTTTCCTTGCATGAGAAGCATATTTTAACCTTTCTTAGTTGAATCAGGAAATGAGCTTCCCTCAGAATTCCTACAAACTTTGCTGAAGATGGCACCAACACAAGAAGAAGAACTAAAGCTTAGACTGTTCAATGGTCAACTTTCTCAACTTGGGCCTGCTGAGCGGTTCCTAAAAGCCTTGATTGAGATTCCATTTGCTTTTAAGCGATTGGAAGCATTACTTTTTATGTGCACTCTTCAGGAGGAGGTCACCACCCTTAAAGAGTCCTTCGCAACCTTAGAGGTAAAGACTGAGTTTCTGAATTGCATGCCATATATGATTTTGAGTCTCATACTCTTCTACCCAGTTTTTTGGGTATCTTAGGTTAACTTCTATTAGTTCAGCAAGTATTGAAAAGACCAATGTAGCGACCTGAATTATGCTTATACAACTATTATAAACATATAACTTGGTGCATATATATGCTAAGCTAGCATCCAATGCTGATATCCTACGCAAGACAGTGCTTTTCAGCTGTGTAAATCATCATCAGATGATGAAGAATACACAGCGCTGGTTCACAAACATGAACCGATAAAGAGCCAAATGCCAATGCACAAAGGGAAAATGTACAGTTGAAATAGCATGAATAGAGTTTGATGCAACAAGGAAAAAAATGATGCCATGATGGCAAAGTACAATATGGGGAGTGGTTGGCACTATCCACCTATGTTAAGAACTTCCCAGAGTGGCAGCCCATGGTCAGTTTCATTTCCGGTGGCGTTTGGACTCCAATTCTTGCATTTTCATCTGTCTACAAGCCTTTAATGATAAATGTCCCATGACTTCTACTCCAACTCTTAGATGGAATAGTTGAAGAGATTGGAAATTTCGACAAATATTTTGTTCATTATGCTTAGTTTTCCAGTTTTCATCACTTTTGCAATGACTAGTTTCTTCAAATTTCAATTTTCTAATATTGCCACTGAGATTCACTTGTGGAAGCAGAGGATAATAGCATAACAAAACTCTCTATTAGATACCTTAAGCTTAGTCTTATCAGGAAAGATGAAGGCCTGTCTGGCCTAGACCATACTGTCCTGTATGGGCCATGAAATATGGTACCTATCTGCATATAGGGGAGACCCATGGAGATAATGTGTCATGAAGAAATATATGAATGTACTTGTACAGCATATATAAAAATGTCTGCCAGTTTTCATTCAAATGGCACAGCTTCATGTTGTTGTGACCTATCATTTTGTTTCTGTGCATGATGTTGTCTGCCGGTAACTTCTGGTCCATATCGTGAAACCTTGCACTCAAGTTTATCTAAATCATATCCATGTCTATGGCAGGTTGCTTGTAAGGAACTAAGAAGCAGCCGGCTTTTCCTCAAGCTTTTAGAAGCTGTTCTTAAAACTGGCAATCGCATGAATGATGGAACATTTCGTGGTGGTGCACAAGCATTCAAACTTGACACGCTCTTGAAATTATCAGATGTAAAAGGAATAGATGGCAAGACAACCCTTTTGCACTTTGTTGTTCAGGAAATAATCCGCTCTGAGGGTGTCAGAGCTGCTCGTGCAGCAAAGGAGAGCAGGAGTTTCTCTAGCATCAAATCAGATGACCTTCTTGAGGAAACTTCCCTGGAAACCGAAGAGCACTATCGCAGTCTTGGTCTCCAGAAAGTTTCAGGTTTAAGCAATGAACTTGAGAATGTCAAAAAAGCGTCCATTTTGGATGCTGAAAACTTAACAGGAACTGTTGCTAAACTTGGTCATGTACTTATAAAAACCAGAGACTTCCTGAACTCAGACATGAAAAATTCAGGGGAAGATAGTGAGTTCCATGAAACACTGAAGAGTTTTGTGCAGAATGCTGAGGTTGATATCGCTGGTCTTCTCGAGGAAGAAAAGAGAATCATGGCTCTTGTGAAGAGCACTGGTGACTACTTCCATGGGAACGCAGGGAAGGATGAGGGTTTAAGATTGTTTGTTATTGTTCGGGATTTTTTACTAATCATAGATAAGGCATGCAGAGAGGTAAGACTGGCACCAAAAAGGTCAACAAATGTTCAAAAAAAGGAAGCACCTTCCTCTGATCCCCGTCAGCCTCCTACAACGCCATCTGCCTCCAATCTTCGCCAGCCTCCTTCTCCTGATCTCCATAAGCGGCTTTTCCCGGCAATCCAAGATCGACGAATGGATAATTCTAGCTCAGATGATGAAAGTTAATAGATTTCATTTCGAGAAGGTAGTGAAATTTCTAAACCTGGTTGAAGAAAGAATATCTCTGTCATGTGTTGTATATACTTGTGTAGATCATTTATCAATTTGCGATAGTTGTGGATATTGCCAACTAACTTTGGGCCTAGGTTACCTCTTCCCCCTTCCCCTTTAAAACAAGGGTAGGGTGATGTCAAAGGTTCAATCCATGCGGGTGCGTGTGTAATTTACTTAGAACAAAGAAAGTCAAGGATATTTTGATTTAGTATTTAAGAAATTTTTCTCTTGGCATTTACTCAGGTGACCGTCACAGAATCTCAACAACAAAATGCCTGCTCGGTTCTTTTCTAGATGTTGTCTATGGCCAATGATTTCACAGAAGGATTAGTGAAACAGGAGTTGGAGTTGGCCTATGCCCTCTCTTCAAGGTGGAATTTCACTAGATAAAACCTACGGTCACTTTTGAAGGTACCTCTGATGATGTTTCACCCCCATTCATGGCTGGCTGTGTGGATCAATGTCTCCCAGCTAATCAGGCGGACGACATGATTAGTGTTGTACAACGCCAATACCTTACATAATTGTGCTGCTCGTCCTATTCAAAAGGCGAACATTTCCTTGAGTGGTGGGGTGCCTTCATTGTTATTTGGTGTCCTGTTGAGAATGAAACTATTAGAAACCAATACTATTGCCTTAAAAAACCACAACATGCGCAGGAGCTATTTAGATATGGTGATTCTTTTTTTCTTTCCACCTATGATTCTTTATTTTTGTTCATAATTTTGACCTTTTTGGAGTAAAGAGGTGTAGCAAGGTAGTTTGAGATCTATAGAGTTGTTCATCTTATTGTCAGGAATGAAATTTATGATTTGTGATTATAATCCTATTTTAGCCAAAAAAAGCTACTTTCTATTATCTATTTTGAATTCAACATTTTAAATTGGCAATTACTTTTTAGCTATGCCAACCACTTTTCAATTGAAATAAGATGCTGAATAGTTTGGTCATTGGGAGTTAGTTTCTCTCTCAACATCAGGAGCTCTAGAGATTGAGCAAATTTTGGAGCTAGAAGCCTAGCATAGTTAGAGCACATTTTCTCTAACATTTTTCTAAATTTTAGCTAAAGAGCATAGTTTGGCTACTGGCCGTGATATCTTCTGTTTTAATGTTAAAATTTGAAGGGAAAGTAACTTGAAAATAAAATAATTTATGAGGAGTAAAATTAATCTTATTAAAAATTGGGAAAACCAACTAGCTCTTCGTCTAGTGATACAGTGGTATTTCTCTTCTAATGTTGGAAGATGTTCAAAGTTCGAAACCCCAAACCCTATTAATAATAATAAAAAAATAAAAAAAGAGGTATTGGCTGTGGATAGAGTACTTATAAGGGTGGAAATACAAATATCCAATTATTAAATTAACCGGCACTATATTTCTATACTCTACCCTCCGCTTGGATGAGGGAAAATAACTCGGAATTTAACTAAAAGTCAAAAATTTAAGAGAAGAAATTGACAATTCCCTTGTTTGGCAACTTAAGCACGAAATTTCTTAAATGACGCATAGAAAAAATAGTAGAAATTGAGGCATCAAATTCCTGAGTTTAATTTCTACAAAAATAAGCGTTATTTCACAATTTCCATAGTGTCATTTACAAAATTCGACATACATAAATCCAAATACTGAAATCTTCAATTGCCAGAAATTGAAATGATAGAATCTGTCATTTTAGAATTTTATATCATTTTCAATTTCTTTATTCAAATGGAGGGAAAATATTTTGCAACAAAAATAATTTAAAATTAGGGATTTTGGCTTAGGCTCACGTGAGACAGAGAGAAAGGGTAGCCCGTTTCACTGAAGTTCTTCTCCGTAACCACCATAGAGCGTTCTTCTGTTTAGTTCAGGGTTCAAATAAGGTTTCTCTAGGGTTTTAGCCTGTGTTCCAAGGCCAGCTTTCCATCTTTGGTTTTGCTCGCGCTGTAATTTCACCATCGAAGGAGGGCTTTGGAATTCTATTGGGCAGTTAAGGAATAGAATACCAACTCGACATCGTTAAGGTTTGGTCGCTTTGATTTTTTGATTATTTATCTTTTATATTGTTCAATTTTAACGAGCAAGTTGCTGCTTAACGTTAGGGTTTTGATTCAATTTGCAGACTTGACTTGTAAAGATTGATATTTGGAAATTAACCAAGAACAAATGTTACTGTTCTTCAACATTTTTAATTATAGAATTTCATTCATTCCTTTGCCTCCATCCAAACGCACTGTAATTATAGAATTTTCGTGCAGTCTATCTGGAGATGGTTATATATATATATATATATTTGTTGTATCTGCAATTCCATAGCTTAATAGATACCGAACGTTTGCACAATGACAAACTAAAACTGAGTCTTTTTGCTACCTTGGCAGTTGATTTGTGGTTGTTGCTTCATATTATTCAGCATGTCGTCCCTAAGGAATGCTATTAGCAGGCGGGCTCACAAGGAACGAGCTCAACCGTGAGCAACCACATTCCCTTTGCTGTTAGACTTTCAGATAATGTTGTTTTGCATCAGATCAAGGGAATTATGTATTTTGTTGTTTAATTTTTTGTTAGGGAATCGAGGAAAAAATTTGGGCTTCTTGAAAAGCACAAAGACTATGTTGAGCGTGCAAAAGCATATCACAAGAAGGAGGAGACTTTACGGGTAAAATTATGGTGACTTTGTTGCTTGTCTCCTTGCATTTCATCATTTGTCTATAATCGTGTAATATAACTTCCAATTATGGTATATGCCTTAGGCTATGTCTCATCTGTCTTTTCACTCAACAGAGACTGAAGGAGAAAGCGGCCTTTAGAAACCCAGATGAGTTCTACTTCAGGATGATCAAGACTCGAACTGTTGATGGAGTCCATAAATTAGAGTAACATAGAACTCTTGTGTAATGCTTCTTTATCATTTTTCTTTGGCATTTGCTTCTCAAATGACATAGCTTGTTGCTACAGGAGTCAGGCAAACAAGTACACTCCAGAAGAGCTCTTACTTATGAAGACCCAAGATATTGGATACATACTTCAGAAAGTTCAGAGTGAGAAAAAGGTTATTAATACTGTTACCAAGAAGCTATGGTTTATCAAGTGGTTTTTTTAGTTTACCCTGTTGGATATAATTATGCTGTTATCCAATGCAGAAAATTGAAAAGTTGACTGCGACACTCCACTCTCTTGATAATCGGCCTTCAAGTAGACACGTTTACTTTGCTGAAGACAGGTTTGAGCTTCATCCGCTTTTTCTGTCTTTGGAAAATCAAAATTATATCTGAATAAGTGGATTGCTTTTAATGTTTTAGTTTTTCTTATTGTTGTTGTTAGTTGTAACCTGACTTAGATATGTTGGAGAGACCATTTTCTGTTTCTTGTTATTTTTAGGGTGACTTTCAATTACACCCCTTGAGGTTTGGCCTAATTACTGTCAGACGCTACATGTTTCATTTACACCCGTTTTGCCAAATATATTGTTTTTGAACGTTTTTTCAAATATATCTTATCTTGTTCTTTCCTTTTGTTTGTAGGGAGGAGGCTAAAGAAATTCATTCACGTTCAAAAAGTGGAACTATGCCTGCTTCTGAGGACATTCCTGATCATATAAAAAGGTACAAACAAAGTTTTCAGTGTTAGGGGACAGATTGATGGGTTATGTTTATTATTGAAGGTGGTCTGTTGATTTTTATCAGTTTAAGAATCTATTATGAATGTCTGCATTACAGTATCGTATAAACAAATGCCTTTTGATTTGGTTGATAGAATTTTGGCATATTTTTCTATCAAGGGGTAACTCTGCACAGATTGGTTTGTACTTTTTTTTGAAACGCCATAAGAGTACTTTGTGAGACAAATCCATTAATCCCTCAGAATATGAATAGGACTTAGAAACTTCGTCATAATAGAAAGGTTTAAAGCAAAACTTTTCTCTTAATATCTAGTTCAATGGATGCAATTTGGCTTTTTATAGTTGTTATTGTTATTTGTCAGTACGTTAATTGACCTGAAAGAGGATAAGTGAATCTTATTGGTCCCAAGTAGATTGCTGAAGTTTTCTGTATTTTTAACAAATGGGATGAACTGCCCTTTGCTGTTATGTCAACCACAATCCAATTCTTTTGCATATCCGGCCGCATTACGTGGAAAAGACCTGATTATAGGCTGGAGTTTGGCTTAGAGATTTTTCAAGTTTGATTTTAAAAATTTAAACTACAAGTTGGTTCGAGGCCCTACTATCAGGTGCTAGTTGGGGTTGAGAAATTTGGTAGTGTAATAATCTCTCTCTTAAATTTTTTTGTTATCATGATATCTTAAGTTTTCTTTTCTTCTATGCCATTTTATCTCCTGAATTCTAGGTAGCTGACTCATGCTTTAAGAAATTCTTGTTATCCTTCACTTTCTTAAATATCATGGTAATCTATCTTTCAATGGTGGATGTGATGCACACTTCTTCCTTCCTTTTTCCATTTTCGCCCTGAATCCTAGGTAGCTCACTCAACCTTTAAGAAATTCTTATTATCCTTAAATTTCTTCAATATCATGATATGCTACCTTTCAATTGGTGGAGTGATGCACACTTCTTCCTTCCTGTTTCAATTGCCGCGCTGAATTCTTGTAGAACAATATTAGTCTTTTGGTTAAGTCTTATGTTCTTTTGTCTTCAATGTGCAGGAAAACAGCTGCTTCCTACAGAGAGCTAGAAGCAAGGAGGAATAGAGTCAATGAGTTGGAGAAAATCTATACGGATATGGCAATGCAGAAGGAATTACAGGTATTGACATCCAAATTTCTTTTTCGCACATCTTGTTCTTTTGTTGTGCATGGAAAATGTTGAAAAAAAATTCCATCTAAATTAACAGAAAAAGGGTAGAAAACGCAAACTGCGGGAAGATGAGATTGTCTGCCCAACATCCAAACCTGTATTCAAGTGGCGGGCTGAGCGTAAGCGTTGAATAGGTAGGTGTTGATCAATGATTAGCTTCTTTTTGTGTCTAGGTCTTTTTGCTTATTTCTCAGCTTAAAAGTGTGAACTTTTTTGGTGCTATGAAAATTGCATACTCCAGTCTGCATGTTTCTGTGATTTTGCAGGAATGAGGCTGCAACTGATGTCCGGCCCTCCAAAGAAGTATGGACCTGATGTAATGCGACTTTTCATGTAACTGGAATTATGAGCTACATATGAATTTGTTACGAGTGATATCGTCATAGATTAATGTATAATTGCATTTTTGTGACTGCCAGTCCGAACAGTGGCGTCGTTTATAATAATACTAACAAGCAGTCTACCGTCATTTTTGAGATTTTGCTGATTGACATAATCAGCCATAGTAACTTGTATTTCAATTCAAAATAATCCGTTTCAATATCATTTATTAATTTTTCAAATTGTGAATCCAGTTGGACTAGCATGTTAAACTGATATCATCAGACACGCATGGCAACTCTCTACTCTACCAGGCTTTGCATAACTGGAGTTTCAGTGCAATTTGGTAGACATAATTCTGGCTTTCCATAGTTTTTATTTTTATTTTTGTCAAAGGATACGGTAGCGTAACTGCAAGACTTAGGAGCAAACAATATTTTGGGTTCTACATCATAGTCCCTTTAGTTGCCATATTCTCCCACAATTCAGTGTGATTTTATTTTTTATTACAAGTGATTGGAGGAGGGGAATTTACACAAATATTCATTGGGTGCATGGGGATTTCGAACCTCCGCCCACGTGGGTGGTGTGTTGAGGCCAAAAAAGTCGCGAGAAACCCAAAGATATTCAAAGCCCAACATAACATATAATGGTGGTCATGTGTTAATCAAAGCTGTATTTTGATACATCAAGCCTCAAGCTTTCTACTCAAGCCACCTATCCTTTATCTCCATCTCTCTCTCTCTCTCTCCTTTCTCAAAAAGCTCTGTCCCAAGTCTGAAACACCCATCCTCTCAAGCTAAAACCATAGTCATTACCTTTTTGGTAAGAAAACACAGGCATCGCAAGCTCTTCGTCTAACTGCCGAAAACAACCAAAATCTCAAGCCTTAACCCTTTCTTTATGCTTGTTCTCTCTTAGCTCCCACGCCACAAGCCTCTCATGCCAAGCCTAGTAGAATCTTGATTCACCAAAGCAAGCTCTCATGCTAAGCCTGTGCAACATCAATGCATCATCTATAACTCTTCATCTAGCTGACGGAAACGTCACCACAAAACACGCAGCCGCTAGAAGAAGAACAAAGCACTCCCCTGGGACTTGCTTTTCCCTCTGGATGCTTTGGGCCTAGTCCTCGCTAACTCAGAAAAAGAGGCAACGAAGGCTTGATTCACCACTCTATGGCGGTCCAAGAATCAACGAGCCCGGACGAGCCTTCCGACTGAAAAGACCCCAACAAGGTGGAAGAGGCTCAACTAGTGTTTAGACCACATGAGTTTGTAGTGAAGTTTATTGTACTTGTGCCCCAATTCTTGTCATATACGAAAGTACATCGACTAAAATTCGCAAAATAAATGAAGTTAACAGAACAGATTTGAGGGGAAATCACTTTCCATGTCATTTCCCAAGATATGGGAAATGAAGATTTTTTTCCAATGTTTGGTAATCCTGGGAAAGTTATCAAGAAATACTATTTTATTTCCTTTCACATATTTGGTTTATGTAAGAATGTAAAATCAGGTTTGTTTAATTTTCCAATTATACCCATATGAAATTAAATATTTAAAAAAAAATGCATTTAATACTATATTGTAATTCTAAATTGTTAATGAGAACAATAAGGTCATGAAACAGTACATAGCAGAAGAATCATATGATGCTCAAATATTGAAGCACTGTCATTAAGTATTTAAACCCACAAAGAACACGTTCAAAAAATAAAGGCCCAAAAATATAAAAAAGGAAGCAAAAGAAGTTCCCACAATCTCTTCTATTAAGAAGCCAGTAGAAGATGATTATATTCACAAACACTACTACCTACAACCCTAACTCTACCCCAACTACAATTCCAGAAACAGAGACTCAATAACCTACTCGAACCTACGAGAGGAAACTAAATCTGAATCAAGCACATTGACCCCATTGGCATTTCTCTTGGAATTTAAGAGTCATCATCACCACCTACGTTCTTGGATGAGGTCCCGGCCTTCTTTGGGAGCAGAAGGTTGTGAATGTTGGGCATGACACCACCATTAGCAATTGTCACATCACCAAGAAGCTTGCTGAGCTCCTCATCATTACGCACAGCAAGCTGAATGTGGCGTGGCACAATTCGAGTCTTCTTGTTGTCTCTTGCTGCATTACCAGCCAATTCCAGAACCTGTAAAATCAAACAGAATTAAACAACATTAGAATAAAAGCCTCTACTTGGGGACAGAAATCAATTAACACACAAAACCATACCTTTACCAAGAAAATATCCTAATTTGGAAGGACGCACCAATTCAATAGCGTTGACATCCAAAATGGACGTGAAAACACATCCAATAACCAATACTAATTTTTCATTCCTATGACTTCCCCAAAACACCAATTCCACAAACATGCCTCTCATACCTTAAAATGAAGATTCGAACAAGAATAAAACAGTTTAAATGCAAAGGGCCAATATTAATTCAACCCTATTCGACAGCTGAAAGATTTTCAGTGCTATTAGCCTAAAAGATAAAATAAAAAATAAAAAATTATATAATAAAAAAAAAAGTAAAAAAAATGAAGCAATTTAAAAAATCCAAGATTTCTCAATATTACAGACAGAAACATTCATATCATAACTTGAAAATTACCAGACAATGAAATCGAATTCAATTCAAAGCCCCATACTTTAAAGAAAGAAAGTAATAATCAAATTGGTTAACTAAAAAATTTTAAAAAAAATTTATTTAGGAAACAAACTAGATCCAAGATCTTACATTGGTTCGATACGACCAGTTGAAGCAAAATTACCTCCTTTTCAGTCTTCTTAATGTTCAATTAAGCAATTTCCGCACTCACACAAACTTACGAAACAATCTTATTCCCAATTCGAAACCCTAACCCTAGATTTACAAAATGGGAAGAGAGATATTCATGCACGTACAAATAGAGAGGCAGAAAGAGGTTGAGAAAGAGGAGTATACCTCAGCGGCAAGGTATTCAAGGACCGCGGCGAGGTAGACCGGAGCTCCAGCACCGACTCGCTCCGCGTACTTTCCTGCCTTCAAGAACCGGGCGATACGACCGACCGGGAATTGCAGACCGGCCTTGCTCGACCGAGAAGTGGCCTTTTTCGCGGCCCCGGATCCTATAGCCTTGCCTCGACCCGCCATTGACGGACTCCAAGGAACAGATTAGAGAGAGAAAGAGAGAGAGAAAAAAAAAAAGGAAAAGAATTAGAAGCAATGTAGAGAAACAAAGTGTTTGATGCTATGGAGCAGAACTGAGACGAGTTTTGGGTATTTATAGTCCCAGGGATTTGAATCTGAGCCAATGGGCTGAAGTACGCGGATCGAGATCAACAGCCGTTGATTAAAATGAAAAGGGACGGTAGAGATTGGTTGATTGAATTTGTAACTTTTTGTTCTGTTAGATTTGGTGAAGTGACGAAACTAACCTTGTCTTTTCTGTTCAATCATGTTGACTTGTTTTTGGGCAATTAAGGGTTAATAACCTAAATGGTCCCCCAACTATTACTCCAGTATCATTTTGGTCCACCAACTAAAATTTTCATTTGAAATGTCCTTAAACTTTTTATTTTGTACCAAGATGGTCCATCCGTGACAGATTCCGTCACTTCTGATCACGCGATAGCCATGTGACTGAGTTTTGAAGGGTATATGCGACTTTTTGAGAAGCTCTATTGTTCATAACCAAAATACCTCCACTTTGGTGAGTGTTTCTTTCATTTTCCGCGATTCCCATCGACTGAAATGGATGCTAATGCGAGTTGCTGAATTCGTCAACGCTGTAGTAGCGTGCGAATCGCTGAATTGGTGAAGTTAGTGTGTAATTTCAGTGTTAGTTTTGGAGTTCGAATTTGGGAGTTTGGGTTAGGGTTTGATTTTGGGGGTTTTGGAGATTTTGGGAAATTCACTAGTTGCTGATAATGGAGTTCGAATTCCGTTCGGGTGGAAAGACTCCTAAATACGGTAAGGGCTTCTATAATGCATTTTATGTTGTTTTTGTTTGGAAATGGATGAGTTGTCTTTGTCTGGAACTGTGGTTTCTTTGTGCATAAAAGATCCCTTTTTCTGTGTTTGTGTTCGGCTTTTTGGTTGTTTTATGTTTAAAGTAAGGGTAAATGAATCGTTTTGTTGTATGTGGATTTGGCTTTTGCTACATTGACTGCATAGTGTAAGCTTTATGTCTATGGTCCCTTGGTTGTGGTTCTTGTATGTTGAATATGAGGTTTTTTTAAACAGTTGTGGTCCCTTGGTTGTCTGCTTTATGTCTGTGGTCCCTTGATTGTGGTTCTTGTATGTTGAATATGGGGTTTTTTTAAACGGCTGTGGTCCCTTGGTTGTCTGCTTCACACCCAACTCAGTAGTTGTTGTCGTTAGCATTAACAACAAACTATGACTTTAGAATAACATATTGTTGTTTCAATTTTGCAGCTACTAATGGAATGTGCACTCTAAAATTACATCATGGGGGCTGGTTTGAAAATGGAGTTTATAAAAAGGGTAAGGTCTGTTATTTGGACAATATGATAGAGGATTTTCTATCCTTGTTAGATTTACTGAAAATTGGGAGAGGTCTTGGGTATGATGTTGACATTTCTCAAGTTGAGCAATGTTTGGAAATTAGGTGTGAAAATGATGAGGGTGGACTGGAGCTTGTTACATCAGATGCTACAGTGGTTGAAATGGTTGGTCACATACCATCCAATAAGGTTATTGTGTTATACTATAGTGAGATTCAAGACTATGAGTATGATGCAGATGCAGAGAATTGTGATGGGGATGTGACTCAGAATTACCAAGTGAAAGAGGTGGCTTATATTGAAGTTGAAGATGAGGAGACTTTTGAGAATGTTGGGACAAAAGTGGCAAATGAAGATGTGGTCAAGGAGGTACCAAATGAAGATGTAGGGGCAGAATTACCAAATGAAGATGCAGGGGCAGAATTACCAAATGAAGATGTAGGGGCACATGTGACAATTGATAATGAAGGGGCATAATTGCCAAATGAAGATGAAGATGCAGATTCAGAAATTGAAGACAGTTATTATGAGTTCAGTGAAAATGAGGCAGAGGCCATGCCAACTGTTGGAGAGAATGTAGCAGATGAGGGGACTACTCATGGGGCTCCAGGAGAGGTGTCATCAGATGGTGCTAACACATCAGAATTTGACACTGGAAGTGAGACTGAAGATGAGGGTAACGGTAGAAAAAAGAAAAAATCGCCAAAGTTTAAGCAGTATAGAAGATATGTGGATTTGAAATATCCTGAGTTTGCATTGGGAATGAAGTTTGCAAACAAAAAACTACTGATAGAGGCTATCAAGGAGCATGCAATTATACATGGTAGGGAAGTGAAATTGATAAAAAACGACAAGAGACGAGTTCAGGCTAAATGTGTGGAAGGGTGTTCTTTCCAGGTATATGGATCAAAGATTAATATAGAGGAAGGGACATTTGCAATAAAAACTTTGAGACTAGAACATGAGTGTGGAAGAGTGGACAAGCTTAGGCATACTACATCAAACTGGCTTTGTGACAGATATGCAAACAAGCTAAAGCGCAACTCAGAGTTTAATCTGAAATCATTTCAAGAAGATGTGTTGGAAGATTACAAAATGAATGTCACAAAAATTCAAGTTTATAGAGCAAAGAGGCTAGCCAGATATTTAAATGAAGGTACTTTCAAAGAAAAATATGCTAGGTTGTGGGATTATGCAGAACAATTGAAAAATGCAAACAGGGGTAGTACAGTGAAGATTAAAACTCAGATTGTGAAGGGTGAGACAGTGTTTCAGAGGATAAATGTGTGCTTGGCTGCATGTAAGAAGGGATTTTTAGGAGGTTGCAGACCTGTTATTGGTGTTGATGGCTGCCATGTGAAAAGGCCTTATCCTGGACAGATTTTGACGGCTGTTGGAGTGGATGGGAACAATGGTTATTTCCCAGTAGCTTATGCAGTGGTTGAAATTGAGAGTAAAGACTCTTGGATTTGGTTTTTCAATCTTCTTATTGAAGATTTAGGGATTACAAATGGAAAAGCTTGGGTAGTGATTAGTGACAAACAAAAGGGACTTGTACCTGCTATTGAGAAAGTACTTCCAACTATAGAGCACAGGATGTGTGTGAGACACCTGTACAATAACTTTAGGGCATCACATATTGGTCTTGCTCTGAAACATATATTATGGGCTGCAGCAAGAGCTACAACTATGCCTTGGTGGGAGGCAGAAATGGAGAAGATGAAAAATGAGGATGAGGAAACTTGGAAGTGGTTGAAGAAGAGACCTGCAAAAAATTGGAGCAGATCTCACTTCGAGTCACATTTTAAATGTGATATTTTGTTGAATAATCTATGTGAAAGTTTCATGCAGCCATACTAGATGCAAGGGATAAGACAATTTTGAGTTGCTTGGAGAGGATAAGGGTGTATGTGATACTTAGGATGGCTAGTAGGGGTCTGCATGTAAGAATTGGAGATACTCTGTTGGGCTTAGGATCTTAAAGATATTTGAGAAGAACAAGCTAGGTTCATCACAATGCATTCCTAGATTGGCTGGTGAGAAATTGTATCAAGTGAGCCACATTTATGGTGGAGAATTTGTTGTAGACCTTAGAGCAAAGACTTGCTCTTATAGGAGGTGAAAGTTATGTGGAATACCATGACCCCATGCAATCTCAGCAATATTTCAAAGATGTGAAAACCCAATTGCTTATGTGGATGATTGTTATAAGCTCGAGACTTATATGAAGGCTTATGAACCAGTGATTCACCCCATCCCTTGAATGGACCAATGGAGTACATGTGGCCTTCCTCCAATTAAACCTCCACTTTATAGCAACAACCGGGTAGGCCTAAAAGAGTTAGGACGAATGAGCCTAGTGAGGTTGAAATACCAGCCCATATCCCACCAAACCCTAGGCCTCCAAATTATATTGCCCCACCAACCAAGCTTAGAAGGGTTTTCTTTCAAATGAGATGTCGGGGATGCGGTCAAAAAGGCCATAATAGAGCAACATGTGACAGACAAAACAATGAAACCTAACAGGTATGACTCTTAGACACCTTGTTTAGTTCTATGTTATGGCGTACTTACATTAATAATTTTGTTATACATTTGCAGGTTAATGCATCTTCAGCTCAAATGGAGCAAGGTTCTTCTTCACAACCAGTACAACCTTCTTCACAACCAGGATCTAGCATAGTAAGAGGGAGATGCATAAGTAGAGGAAGAGGCATAAGTAGAGGGAGAGGCGTAAGTGAAGGAATAGGAAATGTTGCTGAAGCTACTGCGTACCCAAATTCACAACAAAGTGTAAGCTTTGGTTGCTCTTATGGTTTTAATTTGCAAAAGTCATTAGGCAACTGAAATCATTAATTTTTTTTAGATGGCAAGAGGTAATGGAGAATGAGGCGGCAAAGACATAAGTAGAGGAAGAAGCAATGTTGCTCAAGCCCCTATTTACACAAATTCACAAGAAAGTGTAAGCTTCATTTTCTCAACCATTCAATATTTTATTGCTTATGTCATTGGAAAACAATAAAGATCAGTAACTTTTTCAGGTGACAAGAGGTAATGGACAAGGAGTCTTACCATCTTCACATATTGGCTTAGGAAGAGGATTACCATCTTCAAAGTTAAGTGCAATTAGAGGAAGATGCATAAGTGGAGGAAGAGGCTTACCATCTTCACGGCCAACTGTAGGTTTTTGTCATTTGGTTCAGTTCTTACTCATTTCACTAATTGCCAATTTTTCAACTATTATACACCTGACATTACTACATTGTTTAGGTGGCAAGAGGAAGGGGACAAGGAGGACTAGATTTGGACAACATTTCCCATGATAATTACATGGCCTCAAAATAGGGGAAATTATTGCCAACGGTGTCATATGTTGTGTATTTTGGGATATGTAATTTTCTAGCCAGAGGGATTTTGTGATAAAAGGGACTCATTCTGACTTTGGATTATGTAATTGGTTTTGAGTTTGAAGGGCTAAAACTCTGTAATTGCTTGCCTATTTTGGGTTGGGTACTTTTTTGGGTAGGAGGATTTTGTGTACTTTGTCTAATAAGTTTTGAGCTAGAACGGCTCAAACTGTGTAATTGGTTGTCTATTTTGGGTTATGTACTTTTCTAGGCAGGTGCATTTTGTGTCCTTGGTCTAACTGGTCTTGAGTTTGAAAGGCTCAAACTCTGTAATTGGAATTGCAATGTTTATATGGATGTTCATTTTGTAAATTGCCTGTATGGTCCAGAATGGAATGGCTTTTAATTTGTTCCATGATATTCAAACTCAGTGGAATATTAAGTTATGTGCATCTCCCAGATATTCAAATAACCCCAATTCAAGAAAATTTGAGAACACTAATGCACATTCATTCCACAATTGAAACAAAAGTCTTCACCATTACATTCAAAGAAACAAACCCCATAACAATTAAAACTTCCCACTCATCACAAATGTTATAAACAAACCCCAAGACAAAATCAAGGAAACCCACATTATCAATTGTCTTTGCCCATGACCCCATTCCAAAACCTTTTTGTCCTGAACCATTTCTTTCAATTTTTGCTGCAGTTCTTTCTTTTTTGCTTCCACAGATCTCAATTGTTCTTCCTTTGCTCTACCTTCCTCATCCATTGCTCTAAGTCTTCTAAGCAAACCAGGGACCACTTGTTTTCCTCTTGGACAAGTTTCATTATCCACCCACTCGAAAAAATGCATACCTCTTCTGCTATTCTGGCAAATCAAATCTTACCCAATTTCAGACCTCATCAAGCAATTACATGAAGAAAAGAACAACTTTTGCAACCCAAATAATAACTTACCCAATTTTTATCACAAGCATCGAACCTTCTTCCTGGGTTCAAATCTGTCCATGAAGTCCGACGAATTATCTTCGTCCCACAGGCGCAGTACCGACTCGACCCACTCGAGGTCGTTGAAATCTCGGACATTGCAAACCTAGGGTTCTAATTTGGGGGTTTTGGTGGAGCTTCTAACAGAAATGGGAGGGAATGCATTCCTTCGTTGGCTTGGTCGTTTTATAGGAAGATACTCACCTAAAAATACGGTTTTGTCCCTCAATTTCACGGAATAATACACAGACTTTGACGAATGGACCATCTTGGTACAAAATAAAAAGTTTAAGGATGTTTCAAATGAAAATTTTAGTTGATGGACCAAAAAGATACTGGAGCAATAGTTGGGGGACCATTTAGGTCATTAACCCGGGCAATTAATTATTTTGACTTAGGTTTGTATGCCTTGCCATTGCCCTCCCTAGTGCTTGCATAATTGCATAAATGCACATCTCCTTTGAAAATGTCACAAATTACAATGGGGAGTGTCATACATTTGCCATGATAAAGGGAAAGGGCAAGTAAATGCGGTTATTGTTCACGTGAATAGTATCTGCCCTAGCATTTTTATTTTTTTTGCTTTTCCAGCCATTGCCATGGCAACTCGAGGGCAATTACTATTCGCATATGATTAATTTTAGGGTAAATTGCCGTACACCCCACCCAACTAGAACCCTTGTTGAAATCAACCCCCTAAACTAAAAAATCAGCTAATTTAGTCCCCGTATTAATTAAAATCGCCAATTTAACCCTTGCCGTTAGATTTTGTGGGATTTCATCCAATCTCCCGTCAGACCCAAACTTGTGAGGCGTACGTGTGTATTTTTTGGAGGGCATTTTCGTCATCCATACCCTTCTTCTCCTTTTCTCTCTGCATTTCTCACTCTGAAAACAAAATCAACCCAATCAAATTGCACAATGAAACCCACTGCAACCAAATCTCGCTCCAAGTCACAAGCTTCACTGCAACCCACTTTCAGAGAGATAGTATTGTCCTCGTGCGTGTAACCGGACTGCCCATTTAGTGGCCAACTTTGGGATAAAACAAGGGGTGCTTCAGAGTGGGAGGGGTTTCCTCCCTCATGGCTTTTCAAGGCCATTGACGATGATGTAAGCCACTATTCTAGATAAATGATAAACAACCTATCGATTGGCAAAAAAAAAAAAAAATTGTTGGCATCAGATTAGAAACAGAGCTGCCATAATTTCACAAATTCCACCATTACAGAAAATTATTTCGGCATACCCACAATTGGAGACAATTAAGAAGGAGAAGAAGAAGAGGAAGTGGTTTGAAGACATACCCACCATTGCAGACATACCCACCATAATAAAATAACAAAAAATTAAAAAAAAAAAAGTAACCAAAAAATGAAAACAAACCCAGCACCCCTATCGCAACCTCCCCCACTCCCCATCCCAAGCCTCCCCCACCCTCCGCCGGAACCCACTCTCTCTCTTTCTCTCTATCCTTCTCCCTGTCTCTTTCTCTCTCCCCCTGTCTTTTTCTCTCTCTTCCCGTTTCTTCCTCTCCTCTGTCGCTTCACAGAAACCCATATCTGAATCTGGGACGCCGTAGGTGAGAGCCATAGAGAAGGCAATGCTTGCGTGAGCCATGACACGTACATGTCGATGCAAATGTGAGGATCTCAAATAGCCAAGGGTGATGACGACGACGATGGAGATTGGGATTCGAGTTCGAATTCATATGGCCATGGAAGACGTGCTTGTCGCTTGCTCTATCGAAATTGCCCTCTGCTTTTGTTCCACGTGCGCCTCACGTGACATTATTGACGGAATTGTAGATGAAATTTGATAAAATCTAACGGCATGGTTGAAATTGGCTATTATTTTTTGTTCAGGGACTAAATTGACTGATTTTTTTAATTCAGGGGGTTAATTTCTACAAAGGTCATAGTTGAGAGGGTAAAACGGCTGAATGTCCTTCATTTTATTTATACATATGAGATTAATAAATAAAAAATTATTAGGTATTTATAATAATAAAAATTCTGAATTCGTTTATATTGTTTTCAATTTTTTTCTTCGTTGGCGTCATCGTCGTCGTCAGGCTCACACATGGGCGGAGCCAATTAAGGCCTATAAGAGCATGTCCAGCATTGGGGGGAGGGGCGGGCAACAGGTAGCCCGTATGCCAAAATCCCACTCCAGCGGTGCAGCCCGAGCCCAGGCAAGCTGACGTCAGCACGCCTTTTTCAATTTTTTTTACTCTCCTTGACACGTGTCGCGCGCTGGAGCTTCCGATGGACTTTTTTTTGCACAATCCGACGGTTGGGCTTTTTTTTTGGGTTTAAAAAATTGCAAAAAATTGCAAAAAAATTTTAAAAAAATATAATAAAATTATGGAAATTATTTCTATAAATACCTACCATACCCATTCACTTTCCACACCAAATTTGCATACAAATTCATCTTCTTTCAATATTTTTTTACTTTCCACCCAACATTTTCTACTCAAAAATTCTATTTTTTAAAAAATATCTTTTCTTGCATTTCCTTTTTTTCTATATTTTCTTGAGGGTCAATTTTTTTATATATTTTCTTGCATTTCATTTTTTTCTATATTTTCTTGCATGTCAAATTTTTTATATATTTTTTTGCATTTCCTTTTTTTCTATATTTTCTTGCATTTCCTATTTTTTCTATTTTCTTCCATGTCCTTTTTTTCTATATTTTCTTCCATGTCAAATTATTATTTTTTATTGCATCCAACTTGATTGTTTAAGTAAAAAGCTTATCCGAAAATCGTATCCCAACTTGATTGTTTAAGTAAAAAAAATACAAAAAAAATTAAAATGAATAGTAATTGCCTTACCTTGCCCTTCCATGGGTGGAGCAACAAAGGCAAGGGCTGTCACTATTCACATGAATAGTGCCCGCCCTTGCCCCCCCTTACCCTTGCCCTTGCCCTTATGGGTGGAGATGCTCTAAGGGTCACTTGACCCTTCTCACCCTTTGATCATTTGTTTTTGTATGTGTTCCATTTGACTGAATTACTTTCTATATTACATGGTTGACCTTTCTCATCTTTTGAGTTTACTTTCTCATTTTCTCCTTTTCTTTGTTTACTATTTAAATCCTATAACAATTAAAGTACACTACAAAATCCCTATTGGCTATAATAGTATCTTTTTTATAACAAATAAACACACCTCATAATTCCTAAGATTTCTCGTAATTTCTTTAATCGAATGAGTCAATTAATTAGGCAAAATTCTCACTCTCACTATTTAAGATTGATCCTCCTTGATAAAATTTCTGGCTCTGCCATTGGGTGCACATATTGGTATGTAAACACAATACAAATCTTGTTTGAGGTAATGATTCTCCACACATACAAATTCATGCATACAAGTTACAACCATGATTCTCCACACAATACAAATCTGGTTTGCTCAGCATTCATGCTCCAAGAGAATGTCTAATGGGAGCCAAATGGCCCAGGCCATGTCTGTTTTCAGGCTCAAATTAGAAAATGGGTTTCTAATGAGAGTAGATGGCTTAGGCTATTTGGAGCCCATGCTCCATGAAGGGCAATTCCAGCCCAAACCCACGCTCGGCCCAGTGATGGAGCCCACACACAAGTGGAAACAGGAAAAAAACAAAAAAAAAACTGCTTCTGACAGCACTCAATTTCGCTGTTTCTATTATTCACACAATTTTAGTTTTCACAAGCTCATCATTTTTCATATTGTGAAATGTATATGGCATGTCAGTTTGATAGTCACATTCGTCTAAACTACAACGGTATTATATATTTTTTTAAAATATATATAATAGTTTAAACTACAAAGGTATGGTACTATCTCACACACACTAATAAAGATATCATGATGGGAGTTCTAATTTGAATTGAGACCACTGGTCAACAAATCAAAATCTTTTTTCATTAAACTAAACTCCGTTCGCCAAGATGCGAGTATTTTTAGAAATTGATTCATTTGTTGTAATGGACAAATTTAAAATTGATTTATTTGTTGTAATGGCTTCCCTCTCTAGTGGTTCTACTGATACGATGACAAGAAATGTTGGAGGACACCAAAAATTATGTTGAACATAATGGAGTTACATAACTAGTACTAGGTGAACGAGAGGAGGGAAAGCAAAAAAATGCAAGACCAACTTGTAAACTTAATATTGAGTAAAATTATAAGACTCAATCCATGACTCAAGATCTTGAACTTCATGATTTTCACAATAGCATTAGGCCGAAATTCAATTAGACTTAAATTGCATACATACCTTGAATGCTTAATCTTCTACCATATCAAGATATTTGTCTTGAGCGATTCGTAGGTGAGCCGTCAGTGTAGAGGAAATAGATTTCTCTCTCTAGCCTTTTGCATGTTAGAAAACCCTAATACGTGTTTTCATTAGTGTATACACATAAGATGGGAATGTGCACTATTATAGGTAGAGAGAGGACCTGTTTCCTAGTGAAGCTCTTTATTTGACCAATATAATTATTCTGAATTATATTTATTAAATCAATTAAACAATTTATTTACCACATAGGTCACTTCATGTGGGCCACATAGAATATTTATAAAATATTCTTACATAACCTTGTACGCATAATCATCTAACCAATTGCATCGAATATGAACTTGTATTTTAAACATTTTGGATAGTCATTTGGTTGATATATATAGTCTCATTCTATTGAGGGATTTCTCAAATAATTTTATTTAAGGAACACCATTTAAGTCCCTTACGATTTTTTTTCAACAATCTAAACCATGCTAGATACTAGATACTAGTGTCTAGTGTCAAGTGCAACTTTGTACACTAGATATATGTGGGATAATGCACTGCATGCTAGGTACTAGTGTCTAGTGCAACTTTGTGCACGGTAGCTTCAGTTTTTTGTTGTAGTATGGTTTAATCATGTAAATATTAACTTTTAGTTTTGGCTGATGGCCCCTCTTCACACGAGGAGGAATTAGGTTTTCAAAGCTGAATTAAATAGTTGAAGAAGATGAGTGGTGAAAGCTAATAATGATATTTGTCATTGCGAAAACCCAAAGTTACCAAGAAAAACACTTTTTTTTTAAAGTTTGGGTTTCATTAATGCTTCTTATAAATCCAAGGATCAAATCAAGTTTAGGTTTCCAATTTTCCAATAATGATCAAGTTTAGGTTCCACTTTCCAAGATCATCGGTGCTCATCTTCTTTTACTTTTGTTGGTGCATTTTGTCTCCCCTCCTTCTGCTGTTTGTTTCTTTGATTCCCACAGCTGGAGAATTGTTTTTTTTTTCTTCATAATTTAGAATGGTCAATTTGGAACAAGAGCATTCTGGTTTTGTATATTTTTAAGTTGACAACTTGCCCTTATGTATTCCATCACCACCTACACTTGCTTAAAAATTCGCTATCATTAATTTCACAAGTCTAGAAAGCCTAAAATTGAAGTATGTTACTAATTACAAAAGACCTTAAGTTCATTATTTTAAGTGCCTACCCTTAATTAGAATCCCAAAACAAACACTCAAAACAGAAACTTCTGTTATCAATATTTCAAACAATAAACAAAAACTTCAACTTGGTTGAATATTGGGTAATAGAACTTAGTAGTGATAAGGCACGGTTTTCCACATGCTTCTTTGCCATCTTATTGCAACAAAGACATGTATATAGATATAAGCACACAAGAATGAAATCATAGATATATCTAATCTTATAATTGCATAAAATGCATGTATATTTTATTGTCTTTGACTTGAAACCAACGAGGTCTGCAAGGTTCACATCTAAGTAATCCCCACTCCCTGTGGTGAACTCAGGTTGCTTCTGAAATATGCACCTGGTAGAAAACGAAGGTATGAAAAAATATTAAAACCCTAGGAATTAAAAAGAAAGGGAAGAATGAAACTGATAAGAAATCAACCTAATATGTCTCTTACTTGAGTCTTGTGGCTTCTTGAGAGTGCTTCAATTGATCCAACAACAAAAATTGAAGAATAAAAGGAAGAGAAGGAGAAGAGTGACCTCTGGCTTGGAGAGAGCGTGAAGACTGAAGGGAGGAGAAAGACTACGGAGAAGAAATAGCGTGAAAATATTTGTGAGCTAGCTGCTTTCCCTAATTGTTTTCCCTCACAGCAATTACTTACAATAAGTGATTTTTACATGTTTTACCAAACCGGCTAACCTTCTAAGAATTTCAAAATAATCACTTATAGATCTAAATAAGCAATGCCAAACGGTGGGCACTAAAAATAGTTCCCTAGTATCAAACAGTGAAGTTCCGATACAAAAGGATTTATCTAAAAATGACCTGTAGTATGTATATTACTGGGCACATCGCATGTACAAACACATCATTATGAAGACTTTACCTTTTTCTAGATCATTTTAATATGAGGATTTAGGTGTTGAACATTAAACTTAACGTGTAACCCCTAATCTGAAAACCAGTTCATAATCAACAAAACATTAGTGGATAATCATACTGTGTGAGAATGATGAATAATAAACTTTCTTTTCAGCGCTCCTTTAACTTTTACCCAATTTTCTTCCTTTTCACTTTGGTGAATGCATCCATAGGAAACTACGAAAATATGTCGTGTAATGTTACTCAACGGTTTTGAATAAGACGACTCCTCTTCCTCAGTCATTACCCATTATGCATATAAGTCATAAGCTCTGCTTTTACAGTGGCGATTGGACAAGGTGGGGACAAAATTTGGGCATTGTGCTTTGGATTTAATCCCTTCAATTATACCACCACCACAAAAAGAAAAGAAAAAATCTTTCAGACGCAGACACTGAAACAGGTTAAAAATTCAAATAAGATATGAGACAGATTCATGAGAATCCCTAATTAATGCCAATTCAGATTTCAGGGTTTAGTGTCTCTTTCTTTCACGTGTACCTTCCTCAGTAACGATGCCCATTTATTGGCGTTATTACAGAGCAAGGTTTTGGTAAATAGCTCAAAGATTCTCCTTTTTTTCTTTTTTTTTTTTTAAATATAAATTTTCATTTGTCTTCTTGTTTTATAAATCAAAATGTCTTCTTTTGTTTATGGCTTTGAGACCATTTCTCTCTCTTCCTCTTTCCTGGATACCCATTTTGGAGATACTTCCAAAATGTGCTTCATTTGAATGACACTCTTCGAAAGACATTATGGTACTTTGAATTTGATTTTTTTTTTTTTAAATTGTTACTTTTAAAATTGTATTCCTGGGTTTTTCATAAAAGTTTTTGACATGGGTTCTCTCTGATATGCAGCTTTTTGAATATTCTTGGATGAATTCTTGGTTGCTAGAAGTGGAAAGAAGTTAAAGTTGTGTGCCAAAATAGGAAGTTAATTGAAGAGAAAGTGATGGCAGCTAGCTTACTTTTTCCAGGTTTAATGGTGGTAGGAAGGATGAGAGAAATGGCAATGGAAAGTGATGACTTGCTTTTCAACCCAACGGAGAACACTTGAAGAATTCGAAGATTGCACTTTGTAAGGAGCGTTTGAGCAGCCTAGCCACTAGAAAAAAGTGAACAAAAAAGGCAAAAAGGGGGATCAAATATGCCAACAGTGTGGTTCTCTCTGAAGAAATCTCTACACTGCAAATCAGAGCCATCAGAAGTTCATGATCCAAAGTCAAGGAGGCAGTTGAGCACAATCTTGACACGAAAAGGAGGGAGGTCAGGCTGTTCAAGGTCTATAGCAAACCTCAAGGATGTGATTCATGGAAGCAAGAGACATTTGGAAAGGCCACCAAGTAATTGCAGCCCAAGATCTATAGGGAGCAGTGAGTTTCTGAACCCAATAACCCATGAAGTAATTTTGAGCAACTCAAGGTGTGAGCTCAAAATCACAAGCCTTGGTGGGTTCCATGAAGGAATTGGGTCTGGAAACATCAACAATGGTGGTGGTGGTTCAACATTTGTGGATACTCTAAGGCCAGGCACACCTGGCCCTGGTGGTCAATCAACAATGCACTATTTTAATCCATCTTTTAGGACCTCATCAACTCCTCCAAGGAAAAGTCCTTTTCTTGCATATGCAGATAATACAGAAGGGTCAGGGAAAGGTTCAGCTTTTCCTGGTAGTGGTGGAATTCGTCAGAGCAATAGGGTCTCCTTTGACACAGTCACAGAGCACTCTCACGGTTCTTCTGCAATAACTTGTCACAAATGTGGTGAGCATTTTACCAAATGGGAAGCTGCTGAAGCACACCATCTCTCTAAACATGCTGGTAAGAAATCCCTGCTGAATGAAACTCTCATTTTGGGCAAATATTATTTGAAAATTGAAATGTTCTTCAGTTTGTTCAGAACCTTTCTTCTTCTTGTTTTCAAGTAATTTGTTGTTTTCAGTTTTCCTTGTCCTCTTAGGACCAAATGTCTAAATTCTTATGACCACAAAAATATGAGCACTTTCTTCTGACCAAGAAAAGAGGAAATGTGAACAGAGTTCTCCTTTTTACACATTGTAAATATGCATCTGTTTTACTTTTCCTTATCCTCTTAGGATCAAATTACTAATATTCTTCTGGGCACAAAAACATGAGCACTCAATTTTATTTTTTTTCTGACTAAGAAATGAGGAAGAGTGCAGAGAGTTCTTCTTATTTACATATTGCAAGTTTGAAGATGAGACCACTGCCTGAGACACTGGTGAATCTAGCAGAAACATTATCCGGTTTCCTTTTGGTTCCCCAACAACTTAACATTCTCTAAAACCTCAGTTTTTTGCTTGAATGATGACCTCCAGCATATTTAGTGTTGACCCAAATGTTTGGTGTAACATGAGGATTGTTTTACATTTCTAAAATGGCTCTGATTCTATAAACTATCTTTGGATTCATCCAATGGTTACTTCAAATTTTATAGTAGATTTCCCACTCACACTATCCTCATATCTGTGGCAGTTACTGAACTTATGGAAGGTGACTCATCTAGAAAAATTGTCGAAATAATATGCCGGACAAGCTGGTTGAAATCCGAGAACAATTGTGGCCGGATTGAGAGAGTGTTGAAAGTCCACAACATGCAAAGAACTCTTGCTCGATTTGAAGAATATCGAGAGATGGTGAAAATGAAAGCCAGCAAACTCCCTAAGAAACACCCTAGGTGCATTGCTGATGGGAATGAGCTTTTGAGGTTTTATGGCACCAATGTGGCCTGCTCCCTTGGTCTAAATAGTTCCTCAAGTCTCTGTGTATCAGAAAAATGCTGTGTTTGTAGGATCATAAGAAATGGGTTCTCTGCAAAGAAGGAGCTCAAGGAAGGGGTAGGTGTTTTTACAACTTCAACAAGTGGAAGAGCTTTTGAGTCCATTCAAATATTAGAAGAAGATCCCTCCATAAGGAAAGCTTTGATAGTCTGCAGAGTAATTGCTGGGAGGGTTCATAAGCCTTTGGAGAATATACAAGAAATTGCTGGCCAAACTGGGTTTGATTCTTTGGCTGGAAAAATGGGTCTTTACTCAAATATTGAAGAGCTTTATCTGCTCAATCCTAGAGCTCTCCTTCCTTGCTTTGTGGTCATCTGCAAACCCTGAAGAAATAATCATTTTCTTATCTTTTTTGCTGAAGTCAAAAAAATGGCTCAGTGCATCTATAATTATGATGTTATGTGAATCCCTCCTGTTTTTTTCTTTCTATTTTTTTAGGTGAAGATATTTTCCCTCTGATTTTTGGAAGAAAATTTATTCTTTCAAGACTCCAAGTCACCTACCATTGTGTAAAAGTCGTGCTTTTCAGTCTCAATCGTAGCACTGCCTCTTCAGTTAAGGTCTGTGCTATCTCTGCAACACTTTTGTGAAGAATATGCATACTTCTGCTGTCCATTGCAACAACTGATAGAGCTTGCCAACAATGATCACTAAAACAATTGAATAAAAAAATATAGTTTGGGAAAAATAAACCATATATTAATCTGTAGTCTTGAAAGAAAAATTGCAGTTAATAATAGTCATTGAATTATTGAATTGTGTGCATGCTCTTCTCTTGCCTGCATTAAAGGAAAGGTCAATGTCTTATCAAAATGAGTAAGCATTCAACCCCAAGTGTGAACCTGAGCATCAATTTCAATAGTTCTTGGGGAAGGCAGAATGTTAAATCACAAGTAATTAAAACTTCAAACCTTCAAAGATTGAAGCAGGTAGCTAGCATTTAATTCTTGAATCAAAATACCAAGAGAACAGAAAGCTTGCACTCTGTTTTATTAAGTCCTACAAGCTAAAGCCTACAGAGCTCAGAGACAAAGAACTTGCATTAGTAGAATAATTACTAAAAACTTAGATTCCATCTAAATTTTAAATGGGACCATTAAGGGCTTTTAGCCACTAGCATTATGCAGAGTGATAAGGTTGTCATGTGGTCCTTGTTGGAAGGTTTATTTCAATGTTAGTCCAAAATCAGAGGACAAAATTCAAGAAGGATTGCATGACAGATGTTCACTGCCAGGCATTTGTTTTGTCTCTTCTATGCCTATCACTGTTTGAAGCTTTGATTGATATTTTTGTGTAAATCTTTTTTACTATCTATTTTCAGATTTGATTTTCTTGGTGCCTACTGTTGGTGTAGGAGCAGCTAACATTCAAGATAAGGTCCAGGACTCATATATCTCTCTATTTTTGTTTTTGAATAATTCACCTAATATTAACTAGAATACATAACGACGGCACTTGTAATATCACGTGACAGTATTACGGTTACATTCAAGAAATTACTCATCTCTCTCCCTCTTCAAAAATGGTAGTTTTAATTGTTAGCTTTATAGAGTCTTTTAAGTGCATCTACCTTCCTCTAGGGACTACGGCTAGGGACTACGGGTTAAAATACCAGAACACTACATACATGTCCTTACTGATACACCTGTACAGCTTTTAAGGCTCTGTGGCACATGCACCTCATAAATGAATGCCACCGCTCCTAAAACTTGTCTGAAATCATGATCTGAAAAAAATTGAATATGGTTTTATTCAATTTCAATTTCTGGCCATAAATGTCTTGAATGAAGGTAGCTACAAGCTTTGGTTTGCATTGCAGATGATGGTGAACTCAAATATTCAATATCTTTGTTTTATTGCAGTTGACATTACTGCTTGACATAGACTCTTCATCAGAGGGCTGCCAATGGCTAAGCAATGCACTGATCATGTCAAGCTTCTGATTGTTATTTTATTATCAGGAAGTGGCAGAGATGAGGCTTCTGTTCTTCTGGGTAGAGACAAACAACTTGAAAATAACAATAATTAAAAGCAGTGAGAAGCCTTTAATTAAACCAAAGACAAATAAAGGTCCAACTTGGGTATGGTCTGAAAAAGCAGTCACCAAGTAGTCAAAAATGTATTTTTATTTATAAATAAAGTTTGACAGAGATAAGCAACCCAGTCTTTTAAGGATTAATATAATTAAATTTTAGTAATTCCTGAAAAAGTACCTTTAAAAAAAGCTTCTGGATAAATATACAAAAAACACTTGAATTTTTATGAAAAATTTATATTACTTCTTAATAAAAACACTACTAACAAAAGCAGATCACTTTATACAGAAGCATACTGGTGGTACCTACAACCCCATGATAAGTTCATTGAGCAAGCTTTGCATTAAATCTGCAAAGCTGGTGGTACTGCAATAATTTCTCAAGCTTTCTGAATTATCCATAGTTCTTGCTGTACCATACGCTGGGCTTGGAGATATCATTTTCTACATTTATGATTATGGTTAAATAATGACCACCTTAGTTTGGCTTAGTTAATCACAGAGGAATGATGCTACATGTTTGCAACCAGGCCCAAATCTTTGATTAATCATCAATAATGCCAATGAATTTTCATAAAATTGGATATAGGTAAACATGTTCATAGCATCAAATTTCGTTCATCATTGATGGGCACACTTCAAAAACTCCATAAAAAGTATGTAGTTTAACCTGAACACCATTAACTTCAAAGAGGAGGCAGAAAGCCATAACCTAGACAACAAGTAATCGTCTGATGGATAATTTCTTCTAGTCCATGCTTGAAACTGAATCCCAAATCTGTTAGCTTCTTTGAAGAGATCTCTGAAGGCACTACATCATTAATTTCCTCCTCCATAAGTCTGTATCAGTTAACGTGAGTATTTTAGTCTTAATACATTAGCCATTTGATGAGGATCTAAGTTGGAGACTTAACTTGAGACTCACATTGTTTAAATACTTTAATAAAGTACATACTATGTTCTAAGCTCGCCTGACGGATAATACGATATACCATTTAGTTACATGGTATTTAACCTTGGTCATTTGAAAGGTTCAATTTTCGTCCGACGGCTTAGAACATAGTATTTGAATTTTTTTTTTTATACTTAAACATATATGTCTACATACATATATCATTTACTTGACACTGACAGGTCTATGACAGAGAAACTACCTGTTTGAATTTGAGCAAGGGTATGCCTGAGATAGATACTTAACCAACTCAGATATCGGATAACTTTGGGCAGCGCATATGTAAGGACCTTCAGCTTTGGCATGCTCCATTAAAAATATGTGGGCACTGCATATATCTTCAACATGAACTAAGGCAATTGAACCCATTCTTGCATTTACAGCAGATAATATCCCATGGAGTTCAGAGTCACCTACATAAAAGATCATATATCCACATGTTCAATTGTCTCCCCCTCTATCCATAATTCTTATTTTATTTCTGAGCATGTGTCCCATGCATCAGTCATAAGTTATAAGCATTTTCATAGTAAACTGAAACATAGTTTAATTTTACATATTTATTGGGACATTTCAGAAAGATATCAGGGAAAATCAGGACAGATTTAAATAATATTTATCTGCATGAGACAGGTATAGCAGAAGAACCACCTGTTATTGGTGACAAAAGAACTTGAATGCTTGATGGAACCTTGGAAGTGAGAAATGGACCTCCAACAGTACTCGTTATCACTGATACCAGATTAATGTCATTCTCATTTGCAAATCTAAATGCTGCTTCCTCTGTGAGAATCTTTGAAAGTACATAAACCTGTCAAAGAAATGTTTTTTATTATTTAAATTTCTCATGTATAATAATTAATTATTGAGTAGGTAATTTTGTAGTAAGCATATAGCATGAGAGGGAGAGGAAGTATTACCCATCCATTTGCTTTTTCAGTCAAGACTTGATCAACTGGTGTTCGACAAGATTCATCAACAACAGCTCTTGCTTTTCCCTTGCTGTCTTTGGCAGTGAGAGTGCTGATGGAAGAGGTGAGCACAACCCTTTTCACAGTTCCAGAATTCAGACAGGATTTGAGGAGATCCAAGGTTCCTTTGATTGCAGGTTCAATGATATTTGATTGCACATAACTCTCTTAAATGTCAAAGATTGAGAGCAACTTAATTAATGTTATGCTCCACTAAATGATATTAAGGTAGCATTGTAGATTTACATAGGCATTAGTGATTACCAATGTTTTCTTCTACAGTAACACTGAATTCCATTGATGCTGCAACATGAAATACACCATCACAGCCCTTCACAGCCTCGTCGAAGCTTCCTTCCTCTCCCAAATCAGCTCGGAACAATCTCAACCGGTCAGTGTTCGTCCACAATGATAATAGGTGCAAACACTTGGCTGAGAAGTTAGGTGGAAGATCAGCCTTATTAAGACATATTAAGAATAACAAGAAGAGATAAAGTATGCTCATGAATTAAGGATTTCATTTTTTTATGACAGAGGTATATGGAACTGAATTGATTGCATGCCCTATTCTTTTACTTTGTAATTAAGGACAGAAGTGTTTTCATTTCACTGCTAAAGTATTTTTATTTGTTCTGTGTTGCTGTCTCTACCAATGAACTAGACATCATAACATGGAGTTTGCTTCACATGGCTTTAATCTGTGAGCAAAGTGATCTGTTCTAATAATTATCAACATAAGAAACATACCTTTTCCACCCCTCACCATTTTATCAGTTAATTTATTTTTTTGAAAAGAAAACTATCACTTAATTAAACTTTCATTTGTAGCACTTTTGACCAAGGCAAATGAGTTTCAGCAGGCCAAACAGAAGCCCTCATCACCAAATGAGTGTCAGCAGTTCTAGATTTGTTCCAATATTTTTTGGGCTAGATTAGCAGTCCATTGGATTGCTTTGGAGTTAGGTCAATGTTTAACCAGCCCAATAAGAATGGTTGTTGTAACTTGTAAACATAGTTGCCTTCTTTTCAGATTAATTCTTAATAAAACCAAAATAGTCAGATTAATTCTTAATAAAAACAAATAATACTTTTTTTTAGGACCTTTTTATTGAGAGCGGCGATAATATATTAAACTCACACACACTACACTAATGTTATGACTCGAACTCAGGACCTTGCATGAGTGAAGTATGCTCCAAACTACTATACTAGTGAGTCATTTGCAAAAAATAAAATAAATAATACTTAAGTGAGGGCAATGTAACCAATGATTGATGAGACTTGGGTTGTTTTAAATTGTGAATATAAAGTCAATTCTCAATTGCCTAGACATCCTAACAGACAAAAAATGTAATTTAGGGCCTTGACCTGACACCAACCAACATGTTCCCTAATTACCATAAATTTAAAAAAATATATCCTACATTTCTATCTTATAAAGCAAAACGCCAAAAATATATACTATTTAATGTTTCCTTCGTGATGGAAGCACCTATCAAAGAAAAGATGCTATGGAAACTTAGATTCATGTGCTAAAGTTTGAAATCAGAGACAATGTTCTCTGAAAAGTCCTAGTAAAAAAATTGGCAAAGAGAAAGGATCAAAGTGCCACCTCCAGTCCAGCCTCTATTTTCTTCTTATTTAAGGAATTATTGTAAAATCAAATAAATGTATCTATTACCAACCATTAAGCAAGAAAAACAGCTTGAGAACATGTTTGTCCAAGTTAGGAAGGGGGAGGGGGGTTTTCTCACACGCACACATTGCAATGTGTCATTATGGTTTGAATATGAGACTATTGATCTGCAAATCAAGAATTTTTATACTAGGTTAAATCCTGTTTGCACAACTTGAGAATATTTTTGAAATTAAAGAGAATGATTGAGGTAACATTCTTGGTCTATAAATCAGAATCTCATAATTGGTTTAATGGTCAGACTTTTTCCTTTGGAAGACTAATTCAATTACAATTTGATTGGGTGATTGGATACTCCAATTCTTTTCTTTCTCCATGGTTAAATATAGTTTATAGTACATTGCAAAAATCCCACCATCATCTCCACATAAACTAATAGCAAACCAAGGAAATGATACACAAATATCTTTGAGATTGACATCAAGTTTTTTTAAATGCATGTAATTATCAAACTTGGTAGTCAAATGACTTCTATATGCAGGGTGTTGATGACTTTTATATATATATATATATATATATATATATATATATATATATATATATATATATATTTAAAGCTAAGCCATCTTTGATTGAAAAGCCTATACCAATCATCTCAGAAGCTGATGCTAACTCAAAATTCCTTTCTCTGTCTAATATGCAACTATGGATGATTTTCTAGCTAAGCCATGTTAGACCAAAAAAATTATACAAATCACAGAAGCTAATGCTAACTCAGAGTAGTCCTTAATCTCTCTCTCTCTCTAGTTCAATTCATATAAACCATAAACACAAACAAATCATAACAAAGAAAGCTATAAGTTTTTCTGCTTGGATGAAAAGAAAAACTTGAAGAACTAAAACAAGCAAAAGTGAGAGGTTGGTTAAAGAGGTAACAGACCAGGATCACGAACTGTGGCATGAACCATGTGGCCTCTTTCCAAGAGGGTGTTCACCAGCCAAGACCCTATAAAACCAGTGGCTCCAGTCACACAGTAAGTTGCCATAGCTCCCTTTCTCTTGCCCTCCAAAACCTCCATTTCTTAACTCAATGCAGGCTGCTGTTTTAGATACCCTTTCAGTGTTGTCTATGAGGGAATTTATATATTAAATCATGATTAAATAATTAATCATGGTATTGGATGTTGTAATCCTGTAGCTAATATAATATTCATTTCGCAATTGTATAATCAGAAACTACTCGGATTTGGAAAAGTTGAAAGCAAATATAACATGTCTGGCCTATATTTGGAATTTACATTCAAAATATGTACTATTTTTTGGGTGGAGATACTTGGAGACTTCTGTGTTTTCAATGCATGGTTGCCAAGTGTTAAATCATCCATGAGGTTTTAGTGGGACACGCTTCAATTGCATAATACGGAGGAAGCAAAAACAAACAATACTGTTTTGCATGCTCGCTTTGGGTGGCGTTATTTCCACCACATTTGTAATTTTCCACCTATTATTTAATAATTTTTCTATTATGAATTCATCTTTATGTAAAATTATTTTGGAGGACAACTTTTAGTATCTTAAAAAAATTAAAAACAAGGGTTCTAATGAGTCTAACGGCATTGACTTACAGATTAGTGATCTCATATTCGAACCTCCATAACACCTTAATATATCCTCCCCCCTCCCACACATAATAAATAATACATCAAGTTCAAAGAACCATCATAAATAACTCAAATGAAACACGTGTAAAATCCATGAATGTAGATGATAGGTTAATTGTAATTCTGTCAATTAATTAGGTGGTGGAACGCAAGGTCTAAAATATCGATGGTTTCGGAAATATCGGTAGTCCAAAAACACGGAAATTTCGATGGAAATATTGGGATATTATCGATATCAATAAAAATTGAATAAAAACCACGGAATTATAAGAAAAACTTGGAAATTTTTCTTAAAATTTTGGAGGATGTTTATTTAGTCAATTATCTATTACTTTATCATAAAAAATTGGAAGGAATGCAGTGCATGATGGGTTTAACTTATTTAAGTTGATTATATAGCAAGCTGACAAACACTACGAGTGTAGAAAATATGTAGTAATTAATGAAAGAAGATTAAACACACTATACTCATTTATTTATAATGATTTACTACAATATTTTACACTATATACATTGCATGGTAAGATACATGAGTGACTTAATACCACATAGAGTTCGTATTAAGGTTCAAATTTGAATTATTTACACTAACACCTCCTAAGGTTTTCGGTTTTTTCCCAAAACTCCTTGAGGTTTTATAAATTAATCCCTGAGGTTTTAAATTGTTTTCACAAAACTCCTTTTCATTGATTTTTCATCCAAAGATTGATGATTTTATACAAAAAAAAAAATCTCCAAATGACAAAGTTGGCCTTTGAGATTAGATTGCATAGACTTCATTGAGGATAATTTTGTCATTTGCATAAGTTTTGTTTCAATGAAATCATCAATTTTTGGACAAACAATCAACGAAAATGAATTTTGTGAAAACAAATTGAAACTTCAGGGGGTGTTCGTGTAATTTTAGAGACCTGAGGGAGTTTTATGAAAACACAAGAAACCTCGGGGGGTGTTAGTGTAAATAAGTCTTCAAAATTTTCACTTTCTTCATCATCTCTCTATTATCGATATTATAGTGATATTTTTGCCAAATGTTGCTGAAGTGTGAGAGAATTATCAATGTTGATATTTTCCGATATTATTGATACTTATACGATATGTATATGGATATGTTCCAAAATATCCTAGACCCGAAAAAACAATAATATCCTCAATATTTCGTCGATATTATCGATATTTTAGTCCTTGGTGGAAAGAACTAGACTTTGAAAGGAAACTTCCTTTTGCAAGGTGTATGCCTAACATATTGAATGCTTCTTAAAGTTCTAGGAATGTAAGATACGTAGATTTGCATTTTTTTAAATTTGGCATGGGTGATGGAAATAGTGTCACTCTGTTTTTTTCCCAATAAGTATGAGAACATATTTTTTTTCTTTTTTTTTTTATGAAAAAAAGTTTAAGGGGAGGGGAGGCTACCCAATCATAGGGCCAAGGCATACCAAGGCCTCTTTGAGAACTTACATAGGGAATCTTAGCCCCTTTTTTGGTTTTTACAGATTACCCACCAAGAGGGATTCTCAGCAGCATGACTCGAACCTAGGCTTTTATAGCAAAGAGAACGATCCTTATAGCGGGACGTTTCTACATTATATAATTCCCTTCTCAATGATCAATAAGTAATTTTTTTTTAATCAAAGTGAGCTGGGCTTTCATTAACGAAGAGGATGTACTTCAATTTTACTTTAGCTTGGGGGTGTTAGTGCTGGCGTGGTTTTCCTTTCTGGAAGCCAAACTTTGTTTGTGATCAATAAGTATGAGAAGGCCAAGTTCTTGGGTTAGTGTTGAAGGAGAGTGGGAAAATGGATTAGGATTAGATACACCAAGAGTTTGATCCCTTCCTTCCAATGTAAAGAAAATGTATCATAATTTAAGGATGCCACTTGTCATGAGATTTTTCTTACAACTGAAGTTATGATAGGAGGGTGGGGGAAAGTTTGGTAAACCAGTTGTTTAATGTTAAAAGCATTTCCAGCGGAGGAGCTAGCCCGGGCAAGAGGCCATCTAGGCCCCTAATCCCGTTTTCAGCGGCCAAAGCTTGTCAGGGCAAGCGCTAGGCTCCACCAGCCTGGCAAGCTGACCTCAAGTTGACGTCATTGTGGCATCAGCAACTAATTTAAATACCAAAAAAATGAAGAAAAAAAATCAGAATTTTTTTTTCTATAAATACCTAGCCTTATTCTTCACTTTCCACATCAAAACTCCATACAAATTCGTCTCCTCATATCTCATGTCAACAGTGTTTCCCCTATATTGTCATGGCAATGGGTGGGAATGCATAAAAAAAATTGCTCAGTTACTATTCATATGAACAGTAACTACTCCTGCCTCCCTTTGCCTTTTACCATGGCAAATGGGTTGAAGTGCTCTAATAGGACAACATTGACACTTCACACCTACTGGAGGGAGGGTGAGGATCTGCTGTCCCCTTTTTTCCTGTCCCCTCCGTGTCACCTTCTAGTATTTTGACATCTGTCCTTAAATTTAAGAGGAAGTTAACTCTGTTAACTCATTGAGACACCCAACATAACGCCTCTACTCTGTTCATCACCGCGGCCTCTATCCACCACCACCATCTATGATCCACTAACCAGCCTCGTCCGAGAAGGATTCACTCTTTTCTTTACAAGAAGATGGCGTACAGTATTCAATTGCTCCAAAACTCATCTTGATAAACCCAAGTAAATCGAACCGATTGGGGGTTATTACTATGAGGGGTATCAGATTTTCAGCACCATTTAGCATTCATAGCTCTTGATTTGAGAAATCAGAAGAAAAAAACCGTATGAATTTTCATTTGGGTTGAGTGATTTTAAGGACTATAGTGAAGTCCAAATGCATATACAGCAGTTTTTAGAAAAAACCTACAGTGGAGCTTACCAATTGAGGGAGGCTGAGATAGAGAAACCCCATTTCATCCATTACGATTAGAAAATAATTTTTCTTTCTTTCCAGTTTTCTTTATATTTGATCAAGACTGTCTCAAAAGACAAACACAAAACATGCAATAGGAAGAAAAGACGATGAGAGATGAGGCAGAAAAGGAGGGGTCGAAAATAAGACTGATGCATAAGGTAGGGGAGGCAGCGATGGTGTATTGTGTACGAGATCCAGTGACTGGAACAGATCTGTTTAGAAAGAGGAGTAAACTATTGCGTAATAGATTTTAACTACAGTTAACAACGTTAACTTCCTCTTAAATTTAAGGACAGATGTCCAAAAACTAGAAGGTGACACGGAGGGGACAGCTAAAAGGGGACAGCAGATCCTCACCCCTGGAGGGAACCCTTTATTGTCAACCGAAGGGAGTAAAAGGTCAATTTCGTTATTTAAATATAGAGTAAATAGAATAATAATGTAAAGTTAGGTCAATAGAATAATTAAACAATAAATCAACGAACTTTCTAATAATCCTATACTAACTTTATAAATGAATACATTTGAGGTCATCCTTGTGGAGTCACTTCGTATTGCGATTTAATGATCCGAATTGTCTATATTCACACGTCCTTCCCTCATTTCTTACATTGCATATTAAATAATTTAGGAAACTTTAGCAAGGTGATCTCTCATGTGAGTAGGAATAAATAAATCGCTTATGTATGGATTTGAACCATCAACTCTTGTAGTTACATCAAATCCAGATCACAAGGACATGTTTCAGATTTGAATTTTAACAAGTCACATTCCATCCTTTCGGTTGGGTCCCAACCCAACAGTTGGAACAAGTGCAACAGTAGGAAGGATATGCTTTCATTTGTGTTTAGAGACGACCCATCGTATCTTGATCAAGAAAACAACAATAAATTCTGGAGGAGTGTTAGCGTCAATTACGCGTGGGCGTGTGTCACATTAAAGATGAGTCAATAATTGTGTGGGGAACACAGAAATTGACGGCTCGGAAAGCGTCACGCGTCTACTCGCAACTGATGCTAACACTTTTCCTAGATCCTGAATGTCAAGACCGCATTATCTGCATTAACAAGAAGCTGCAAGTTTTGGAGAAAGATCAACATTCTAATTTGTCATTCAACCAACACAAATACACAAACTTATATTACTCTGTTGCATGTGCATCAGTCAAGGGGCATGCCAAGGTATTGAACCAATACAAACAACAAAATGATATCAATACATCTAGAGTGTCTAAACTACAACATTGTTCAGGCAAGAATTGGATCCTTATGCAGAAGTGGCAGCTACTTCAGTTTTCCTTTTTTCTTCCTTCAGTTTCTTCCAGTTCTCTACATTATCTACTATTTCACCAGTTTTGATGAGGTAGCGAACTCGTTGTCCATTTTCCAGAATCTTATGACCCACTCGACTTGCTACATCCTTTTCTTTTGAGTAAAGCATCACATTCGAGCTGTGGATAGCTCCTTCTACCTGGAATATGAAATTTAAAATGCTTCTTTGTAATTAAATGAAACTAGTAAACGAGAAAACATAAAAACCAATAAGTTGATGAGTACACATTTTAAGAAAGAAAAAGAACCTTAATAATCTGTCCTGGTTCACCCTCTTCCCTGCTCTTCACATGCTTCGTCTTCAAGTTTATGTCTTTAACTATCACAGTGCTATTGTGCTTATAGATCTCTGTTATCTCTCCAGTTTTACCCTTTTCATGCCCAGATATGACTTTCACCGTATCTCCAACCTTAACATGCATTTTGTGTAAAACAGGAAGGCTGTTTGGCTTGCATTCCTTCCGCTCCCATCGCTTGAGCTGTGTGAGGACAAAAAAGCAACATTTCAGGAAAATGGATGAGCAACCCAATAAGCTACATGAGAACCCATATTACAAAATAGATTTTTCAAAAGAAAAGGATGTTAAATTATGTGAACCATGCCAAGCGAATTGAAACAAAGTTTTATCTTGGTTTAGCCAGAACAAAATCAAGATAAAGACCTCTCCACCACATTCATGGATAAGTTGCAACAAAATGCCCACTGTATGGCTCTTCTAAATCCAGATGGCTTGGGAGAGTGGAATATCCCATTTAGTGGTAAATTTTGGAGAAAATTATACGTGAAATTGCATAATAGAAGATTGCTTACAAAAAAATTACAAGGAGAGCACTACTTTTTTTTTTCCAAGAGAGAGGAGAGCACTACTTTTGGAAACTAGTAAGTCAGCAATTTCATTACCATCTTTCTCACTCACTTTTTTATCTTTAATTCATAAATCTTTGATTTTCGCTTATACAGTTATCACATTCTGGTTCTGTACAACAAAATAAGTTATTGACAAAGATAAAGAAAAAACAAATATAGGTAGAGATAGGACTCGTGATACTAACCTTAACTACAATGAGGCAAGGCTTCGCTGTTAAATTAGCCTGCACACAACACAAGTAGACAAATTGTTATGAAATGGTTTTTTTTATCCTCCCAGTGATCAGTGATTCAAACTCAAGCTACAACGTGAGTGGAATGAATAAAAAAATCCCATCACTTTGATATTTAACAATTTTGTTTCTCTCAGATGACAGAAAGAACCAAATATAGAACAAAACCAATATAGAAATATGAGCTCATAAAAAAAACAACAAAGCATATACTTTAACAAACTTACTAGTAAGCTTAAAACAAATTATTAAAATATAACATGACACATTTTGTTTCAAAACTTTATTAGATCCCATCTTCGAGACATTTACATAAAACCATTCTAGTAGAATGAACTGATCGGTGTCACAGTCAGTATGTGGGTTACAAAAAGCCTGCTCACTGCTGTGTAAACAGAATGCAAGATCACAAAATGAAGCTAACTCATCATTAAACCGAAAGCTAAAGGTTAATCCAGCTAAAGCATTATTTCATGCAATTAATTTCACTTACAAACCTGGAAAAAAAAATCCTTTACTAGATGTCATTAAATCCTACCACAAATACCAGGGGAGAAGCTACAGGGTGTTAGCACATTTTCATCCTTAGGTAGTGGGAATAGCATACAGTAATTGTAGTCAAAGTTTCATTAAGAAACAAAACACTTAAAGCACCTACTACTAAATCTTATACACAACAAATTCCAAAATAGTCTACCGGCAATCTTCCTTCACTATTAAAACCTCTTAATCAAACCGGCATCTGGTTTCTATTCAAATTTCCAACAGAAGAATACAAATCTTCAATACCAACTTGGAACATTTTGAACAAACAATCCACCAATGTCAGAACCATAACCAAAAGAACAGTTTCTTCAAATTTTACAAATAACCCATTAAAACATTATCCATTTCCTTATCATCTCTCCAATTCTTAGAAAGCCCAGTTTAACATCTTAATCAAGGAATCCAATTTCACAGAGTAAAGGAAAATCACATCAATTTGCACGAACAACTAGAACAAAGAGCTAGTCAAAGTTTAAGCAAGACCCATTTCAGTGTTACAAGCAAAAATAACGGAAATACAGCAATAACAACAAGTTTGAACTTCCAGTTCTGACAATGTGAGTGTTACTTTTATTTTAGCAGAACGTTTTCACAAGGAGTTGAAATTGAAAGCAACAAAATAAAATAAATTTGATATAAGAATTGAAGGAGAAACCGAAATCGTACCGGGACAGGGTAAAGAGTAGGGGGTAAGAGTCGTTGGCCCAGGAAGGAGTTAGAGGAGAGAGAAAGAGAGGTCATGGAGCTCTGAAGTGCAGCCATGGCTGCCATTTTCGTTGCTTGCGTGCACTTGGCTGTGATTGAGAAATGGATAATACAGAGCAGAGCTTAAAAGAGTGTAAACTTGTTGCTAGACCCGGCAATATCGTACACGACCCGATAAAACGACACGAATTCGCAAAAAATTTCAGTTTTCGTGTTCGTTATCGGCCGTGTTGCTATCGTGTTGACCCGTTAGCCACACGAATTGTTATCGTGTCGTTGTGTGAATTCGCGAAAACACGAATCAACCCGTTAAGCGGGGGTATTTTTGTAATTTTATATTCTAACCTTACTTACTAACCCTAGCTTATCTCTCTCATTCTTCATCATTTTCAGCCGCCAGCCTCCTTCCTTCAGTTCACTCTCTCTCAAAACCTCATCTTCTTTTCTCTTCTATGATCTTCTTTTTCCTTCTCTTCTCATCTTCTCTTCTTCTTCCAACACGGGCTTCCTCATCTTCTCTTCAAGTATGGCAACAATGGGCTCGCGTGGCTTCTCAGGTAACTAACTACAATGAGTTTTCGTTTTTCATAATAATAATTTCCTCATTTCATTTATGGGTTTTTGATTTCATTGTGCTGTGCCCATGTTTTTGTTTTGGAAAACAAAATGCTTCTGGGTTTGACATTTTTTGTTTTGGAAACAGAGTTCATTTGACTTATTCCCCTGCTTTTGAAGAAGAAGAAAAAAACTGCTATGGCGTTTGCTTTAATTTTCTGTTGTGAAACAGAAACTTCTCCCTTTACCACAAAGCATCTAATCTGACTCTTTATGTTCTTTTTTTGTATAGTGTAAGTGTAAGTAAAACTCACAATCAGATTTAGAAAGCTACATGCAGATCTAATTTATCTTGGCTTAATGTTATGTATAATGGTTTACGTTTATGAAAATGGAGCAGGGATGTACATGGCTTATTCATACTGCTTATTTTTATGTTTTATGCAAAGCATAAATGTTAAATGGTCCTGAGGTAAGTTTGTTGATGAATTGATTGTTTTGGTTTTCTGGGTTTGTGATTTTGTGATTTTGTGTGAATTATGAAAAGGGGGTTTGTGAATTCTTATGTGGTTTTTAAGACTAGGCAATATAAGAGGGTGAAATATATGAAACTGCTTGGACTTGTTTATGTAGCTATCCTTTGGGCCATTTAACTGAATTGGCATACAATAGCTGCTGAATATGTGCAAATCATTTGGGACTTGGTATTTTTTTTTTATCATTGTTTTTTCTTGTGCCTCTCACCCTTTTAGATGAGCTAAAGATGCTGAAGAGTATCGGTTGACTGTCAGTTTCTAGTTCCTATGAGTTATTTTCATTTCCATGTCAATTTTAATTACCATCTAGGTTTGAGCTGGAAAACCTGACCGTTCTGTTATTTCTCTACTTTGATCTGGCATCCATACCCTACTAATCCAATACTCATGTTGTACACAGGTGGACATGAGCTTAGCAAAAGCACTGGAAATGCTGGTGGCAGGGTTGCTTGTGGTAAGCTAATTGGATTAATCTCATCAAACAAAATGCTGATCTTACAGTTGTCGCCATATACTTTGGACTATTCTTGTTGTATGATCATATTAAGGTGCTTTTGACATCTCTGGAAATGGACGGTTATCCATGAATTACATTGGTTTACTTGCAAAATCTTGCTTCTCTTAGTTTCCAATAGAAATGAGAAGGGGAACTTGAATTAAGTTGATTCTATGTGGTTTATATATATTTTGTCTTTTGCGTTCATCTGTAGAGGTCTATCTGGGTTGCAAAATTTTTATAGAGGTCTATGTTGCACAGTTTTTGTGTTGTATTTTATACCCCACTCTGTGTTGTATAGCTTTTATAATTTATATTTTATTGTAGAGGTTGGTTGTAGAGGTCTCTCAGTGCTGCGTAGTTTTATATTGTTTGGTGAAAGTCTACTTGCTTATAATTTTATGTTCTGTTCTATTTTTGTGCAGGTATTCTTGGTCTCCAAAACTGAACTTGATCACTAAGCACAAGACAAGACATGCAGTTTCAGTTGAATGTACTAGTTTCTATACTGAACACAAAACAACTTTGAATAAGAAGATACATCTGTCATATTTGGCTGACGTTGTTTTGTTTGGTGCTATTTATAGAGTGCTTATGAGTTTGAGTATGTTTGTTTCTATATCTTTCTCTTCAATATCTTTCCCAAACAAAACATCTTTATGGAGTGGCAGATATTTCTATTGGCAGATACATGCCTGGCAGCACTGGATTTACAAACAACCGAAATCCAAATCGATGCCAAATGTAAAATGTAAAATGCAAGTTTTAGCTGACAGGTTATTGATATTTGACCAAGTGTGCTGGAATAAATAAGCTGAGCTGCTTCTTTCTGTCATTGGGTAGCAACGCAGATTGCTGAGGAAGTGGCAAGAGCTTGCCGCCTTGGGGTGGAGGTGTTTCCTGAACTTGTATTTCTTTTAACAATAGTTTTACTTCCAATCCTTCATAATATTTGTGTTTTTCTACTAACTTAAGTTTTTTGAATATATTCTTTGTAAACTAATCATAGTTTTCTATGTTTTTTTTTCTTGTAGGAAAATTGCAAGTGAAATGTTGAAGTTTGGATCATGTTCATGGATGGATGCGTGTTTCCTGAACTTGTATTTCTTTTTAACAATAGTTTTTACTTCCAATCCTTCATAATATTTGTGTTTTTTCTCCTAACTTAAGTTTTTTGAATATATTCTTTGTAAACTAATCATAGTTTTCTATGTTTTTTTTCTTGTAGTAGGAAAATTGCAAGTGAAATGTTGAAGTTTGGATCATGTTCATAGATGGATGCTATGCTATGCTACTTCATAAATGTTTAATACATTTTTAGCTTTTCTTTGAATTTTTTGGGCATGTATAATGTATTATTTGGAGATATTTTTGTTATCTCAAGTTTGGTGTAAAGGTTTAATACATTTTAGCTTTTCTTTGGAATTTTTTTGGGCATGTATAATGTATTGTTTAGAGATATTTTATTTTAAGATTTTAATTGTTTTTTTAAATTTTTTTCTTATCGTGAATCGTGTCGTGCGCGATTCGCGAATCAGAATCGTGCTAAGCTGCAAGGCATTCTAACTGTTGTCAAGACAGGTCGTGTCAACCCGTTAAGAAAAATTGACACGAACACGACACTAACACTCAACACGAATGCCAGGTCTACTTGTTGCAAATATAGGATTGGAAACGACGGCGTAGCTGTTTCTTACTTAAAGATGGGTTTGGAGGGAGCAAGGGACTATATGTAATTTGGGCCTTATTAGATTTTAGTGAAGAGAGGAAGTAAAGCCCAACCCAACTTTTGGGTAAGGGTGATTTTATGGACACCCAAAGAATTGTTGGACAACCAGAACTTATCTATGGTATTTGTGTCGAATTTCTTTTTTTTTTATACAAGCGATAGTCTAAATTACTTTAAATTAATCTAATATGTGGAGAAGGGGATTGGAACTTAAATGCAAGGGGGCGATTAACTGCCCTGACCAACTGGCCTAACCCACGTCTGCGGTATTTGTGTTCATAGAATCACCCTTGTTATTTTGTTGTTGTTCCCAATTTTTATTTATTTTTTGGGTGGAAAAGGTTTGCCTTTTGGTTCAAATTACATAGGAAAGCCAACATGTTGAACAAGTACAAACGTTTTGTAGGATATTAAAATAATAAATTATATAACACTGCAAATAATGGGAAATAAGTTCCTTCATTTCCATTGCTTGAGAACGGTATACAAATTAGAAACCTGTCATATGAGCAAAACAGGGAGGAAGAAAGAGAAAAATATATGTTACAGAGTGAAAATGCTGAACTGAAATCCTGTGTCACTCGAGCAGAAATCAGAACTACTTGAAATCTGCGAGTTCTAGCCCATCAAAGACTGCACATGTATCAAAAAAGCAAAGCCAAAAAACCAAGAAATTTTAAAAAATGAACAATGGGAAAACTATCGTCTATACTTCATAGGTATCAGCTATGCTGTCCGCAGACTCCTCTCTTCGATGTTCAGCCATTTGGATTTTGGTTTCCGGTTGGTTCATGTCGATTGTGACTTCATCTGTTACGGATGACAAGGATTTCATGTGCTTCCTGTTGTGCCTCATTTTGAGCATCCGTGATAGCACTTGTACAATGTCTCTCATGGAAGGCCGTTTCTTTGGGGCACGGTTGACACATTTATATGCAAGAGCTGCCACTTCGTTGAGCTCTTGCATATGGAAGTTCCCATTAAGACGGGAATCCACAATTTCTTCCCACCCAACTTTCCCCTCCGTATTCATCGCGGCCTATTTTTCACATAGAAAGTTAATTAGATAAGCAAATAAATAGCATTAATTGGATTTTAAGTGGATATGTACTTCTGCAACAAAAGTCCACGACAGGAAGCCCTTCATTGTTCTTCTAAAACTAGACAATTGCAGCTACTTTCTTCATATCTATAGACAACCTAGGCAAGCAAAAGTGCCAGCAAAAAAAGATACACACATGCACGAAAATACAGCTATGTATCACAATAGCAGACAGACAAAAAAATGAAAAAGAATCAAAGAACATTATGCAAGTGTAATAGATAAAAAGCTGCCATAACAATGTCTAATGATCTCTTTATGTTCCTTGGTTATCAATATTGTCACATGGTCAAATTACTTCAATCTTAAAATTCCCTTTCCTGTTTCATTTAGATAACCCGTGTGTGACCATGTGTAGTGAAAAGGGGGGAGAGAGCGAGAGATAGAGAGACAGAGAGAGATATCTTACAAGTTCAACATATTCCATGAGACCCTGTTGAGGATTTCTTCCAGCTATGAGTTCAAAGAGCAAAACTCCAAAGCTGTAAACGTCACTTTTCTTGGTGAAATTCCTTGTAGATATATACTCAGGATCAAGATAACCAAACGTGCCCCTAATATTAGCTGCATGTTTGTCCACCGTTTCTTCTCTAGAAAGTCCGAAATCAGCTACCTGTTTGATCCAGAATAACCCTCTATAATATCATATTTGGCAGCCTAACCTTTTATAAGTACATAAATTTATGCATATATTAAACAAATATGTAAAATCCAAAATGCAAGAATGTCTTCCATCTATGGAAAGTAAATCAAATACCGCACTTCACACACAACAGTGTGATACTTAGAGGAATCTGCTTTTGGAAAATGATACCAAATTAAAATACATACCCTGGCTCTCATGGATTGATCCAACAGAATATTGGAAGATTTAATATCACGGTGTATTACAGGAGGAACTGCCTGAAGTGGAAAATTAAATTTCAATAAATAAACACCTTGAGCATAAACAGAAACAACAAATCAACAAATCAACACCTTTGAGCATAACACATGCAGTCACAAAAATTCATTGTTTTAAGTACAGTAAGATTTACGTACTCCGTCATGAAGATACTCCAAGCCCCTTGCTACATCTAAAGCTATAAGAACCCTCAAATCCCAGCTCAACGGCTCATGCTTTTCACCTGCATAAAGAAAAGCATGTTATTCACAAATCTACGTTTTCTTTCAAATTTCAATCTTGTTCTTCTTTCTATTTCTATGTAAACTGAATGCATTAAGGCAAAGTTAACATCATCCTTTCTAGATGACAACAACAATTGCAAAGTTGAATATTCACACCAGCCATTACATGAATATAAGTGGAATAAGAATATGTCAGTACAGTGACCATTAAAACAAACTGACCGATAACCCTAACGTATTCCATTAAAAGAAACATATTTGAAGGTCATAGCCATCTTACTGTATAAATGAGAGGCCAAACTGCCTTTACTCATGTAGACATATATAAGCATATGTTGCCCTTTTTCTGCGCAATATCCAATTAAGTTCACGAGGTTTCTGTGATGCAACCTTCCCAATAGCGTAACCTGAAGGGGCAAGATTAAGAAGAAGAAGGTGAGGGACTATAATTGATGAAACAATCTGGAGTAGATATTATAACTTAATAATGAAATGCATTAATGACATTAATTAAGTTATCTCAGTGATGCCATTTATGAAAGCAAACTGAGAATATTTTTCTAAAAGACAAGCGAATTGGTTAAGAGTATAAACAATAACTTTGTAGGGACACTAAACATAGAAAAATATTAACCATTAAATGAACACTACCTCTGTCTGGAACTCTTTCTCCCCTTGTTTGGAATCAGTTGCAAGCACTTTAACAGCAACAGTCTCACCCGTTGACATCTGAGCTTTGTACACAGGACCAAACGCACCTTGCCCTATCAATGTTGTAAAGTTATAGGTTGCTTTTTGCAGATCCCTGTATGTATCCAATTAACAAGTTAAACTAATACACCGACTGCAAAGGGGGGTCAAGACCTTAGCTGTGCAAAAATAAACTGAATCTCCTTTAAGAATAATAATATATAAAAATTCATTGTGAATGTCAACAAAAAAACAAGTACTGGGTAGTTAAGACTTCAGAAGCAAGAAATTTAACACTTAATGACGAAACATCTAGTTGTTTTTGCAGTTATAAACGAATGGCATTAGGCATCTCACATAACAGTTGATGCAAAGTATAGTTAATGTCTATGCATTTCTTGCTTGTTTGGATGAGTCTACGTGTTTTAAGTAAATGTACACTATCAGAGGACACATTCCTCGGAAATTTAAGGACTCTGTTATAACAATCGTAACAAAGTAATGAGGGGTAAACTCTAACAAGCATTCAAGCTATCTACTGTATTCATATAGATTGATCCTCTGGTGTTCAAATGTTTACGACACATACTCCAGTTGGTTTCTATCAAGTAAGCAGGCTCAGAATTCAGCCATTACCAGTTAGTCAACTCATTATTACCAAGACTCTAAAGATAGAATGCTAACTAATTCCACTAAACATGATTCATATCTTTCCATATGGGACAAGCAATGATATGATAGAAAACATATCATCTAAATCAAGAACTAAGGTGCATGAGAGGAATAATTTTTCTGGAAACATTACTTGTAAGAATACTCAGGTATTCCAGACATTGAGACCACATTACTCTTCTTAAATCCCTCAAGCCAGAAGGAGGAACCATTGCGTCCAGATTTTACAGGTGAATCTGGACCAATGGTCGAGTCTGACAATATAGTACAAGAGTCAGCACCATTAGCACGGATAGGAATAGTGGCTGTCCTCCGAGAACTGCTGTTCCCTATCTGCAAGCGCCTCCTATGGTACCTAATGCAGAAGAATCCAGAAATTGCCAAAAGCACTCCAATCACTACCCCTATAGATACCCCGATTATCAGCCCAGCCGGCTCACCTTTCATCTCCTCAAATGTACTTTAGTGCCTATTCAATGATCAAAGCCATTGAAAAACCTGCAAAATGACCAACGGACTTGAAAGTTGTGACGTCAATTTTGAACAATTTGTTTGATATGTATAGCCATCAAATAAGTCAAAATAAAATAACAAACTCCAAATTATGTATACAAAAAAATCTAGTATTCAAGGAGAAAAACTATATCTTAAATAATGCAATTTTAGCTCCCAGTTCCAAGTTTGAATATGAAATTAACGTTGGACAAGCATAACCTCGTCAATTCACTTTTAGCTTCAAACTAGTTCAAACTCAACTCAGTTTACATTAAAAGCCATGTAACAGTACTAAGACAAAGAAACAGTTACACGATTAGTATTTTCTCTTTTCTGGGGGCCGGGGGGGGGCGGGAGTAAAAGCCCAAACAGTTTTTTTTTTCAAAATAAAAGCTTAATTAATATGGGGAAAGCAAAAATCAACAGCACTAAGTAAGATATCAAATGTATAGTGACAGAAAATTACTTGATCTGCTTCCCATTTAACCAAATCAAACTGAACAGAGATCTCCCATACCAAATCAAATTCATGGATATAATCGAAAATCTAAGAAATGGGTCAACCACAAATCCAACAATGCTTGGCTTGGTTGCTCATAAAACCAGGAAAAGAAAGTACAGCATAATCATAAAAAAGAAATAAAAATAAAAACCCATTTAGCCTAATGCAAGTTATATTGGACCTACTTAAAGTCAGTTTCACTTTTCTTTCCTTTCATTCAACTCAACTTTTCTTTTCTCGGCAACCAAACAGAGATTCAAGAAAAACCCACCAATAGATCATGGCCAGGAAAACAAAAACAACAGTTATTGAACAGAAAAAAGAAGCAAAATCAAAACAAAGAGAATAAATCAAACCAAAACATTGACGTGCAGCTTTAGTGGTTTTACTAACACGCTTTGGATATTACCTGTATATGCAGAGAAACAGTTACATGATTTGCTGGAGTAAGCAGAAGAACAAGTGAAAGTGTCGAGACTTGAGAAAGAGAGAGAGAGATTCCAAGGATGAAAAAAGAGAATATGATTATGATGTAGGAGATGAAAATATTTGAAGGGAAACAGAGAAATTGAAAAAAGAAAGTTGGTGTGAAAGTAATGAAGGAAATGCAGAAAGAAACAGTGAATAATGGGTATATGTATAAATATAATGGTATGTTTTTGGCTGGCTTTTTAAATACCGTGAGTCGCCGCTGACCTAATGAAATGAAACGCGCCTCCCTATTGCCCCTAAAATTGGCCTCGCTTTGTGTGTGAATGGACCAATATGCCCAAATTCATGGCATTTGTGATGTTTCAAAATAAGAAAGTAAAGGGTAATACAACTTTAAATATTATTATGTTGTTAAACTGTCAATCTGTTAACCCGAATTGTAAACGAAGTGAATACTGTTGATTACGATGTCAATCTGAATCGTGCACAAGGTGGATTTTGTTAATGAGGTTGTCAACCCAAATCGTAATGAGATGTCAAAATTATGATGTGTGACAAGAAAACTTTATTAGCAATAAATATGTATTACATTACAAAATAAATAAATAAATTGGGAAGGGTGGGTCTTGGAGGCTTGGTTGGTGCACTAGTTGAGAGACTATTGATTTCAATATATGAAATTTGTGGGTGCACCAATTTTGATCAATTTTCATGGAATGCAGGAATGTTCCAAGAGTTACACATAAATTTGTGGGTCTGACTTTGTCACCTTGAATGAGCAATAGGTTGCATTTGGTTGTCTAATAAGAGATTAGATTGAGTTGATGGAGAGGTGACGTTGACTTCAATCAATAGTATTTATTTTCATGTTGGCCTTGGACTTGGTAATTTTGATGTCATTAATCAGGAAAATTGGTGGATATGGCAACAAAATTCAAGGTTTCAATGTCATTCGGCATGTAAATCCTGGGTCAAATTAAATGAACACAAATAAAAAAGGCTTGTAAATAATGGGACCAGATAATCTGTCAGAAATTGTTGACTAATGACTTGGTATAGTAGAAAGTCAAATGATGAATTTTCTGCTGCAAAAACTACGATATACTAAATAGCAATCTACGCACGAGGTGTTCGTAATTAATAATAATTCCCATGAATACATTGCATGATTGCATCAGCTAAAAAGGTCATTCAACGGTTCAACCAAAAAGAAAATAGGATCGTTCTCTTCTCTATCAAGATTTAAGTTCAAATTTTACTGTCGACAATTCTTTTTAGTTGGGTAATCTGTAAAAACTAAAAAATGGGCTAAGATTCTCTTTGTAAGTTTTAAAAAAAGTCTTAGTATGCCCTGACCCTGGAATAGGATAACCTCTCCTCCCCCTAAACTTTTCTTTATAAAAAAGAAAATTAAAATATATATATATATATATATCTCTCTCTCTCATAAAACAAAAAGAAGACCATTATGCAACGCAAGCAAAGAGGAATTTGATACTTATTCTCTTTTAAGTTTTGGCCACATTACTCGTTAAAAAAGTGTAATCCTCTTTAGTTAAATCTTTCTAAGTTGATTCATAATTTTCTCTTGATAATAATAGATCATACACATGCGATACGTTAGAAAATACGATGGAGTTCATATAATAATAACATATAGTAAAAATTATGTAGAAAATAACATGCAAGGATCAAAGTGGTACGTACGTTAGAAGTGGGGTAATGTAATTGCCATGCTATTTCAAATTTCTAACCCAAGCGATGTGTTAGGAATATGATGGAGGTCATAAACTTGAAAATGAATCAAAATATCACTATCATGGACTAATTCTTGCTGCAATTTGAGTGAGGATGATGAATATGCAATTGATGCCACATATTAATTCAAGATTACTATCGATATAATCAGTGAAATAGGAGCTTGGGTTATGAAATTTCTATGGACGTATTCAGAAAATGTGGGAGGGAGTTGTTGTTGTTGACCTTAGCAGTTAATGGGTATGAAAAAACTGAGATTGGTAGTGACTAGTGAGCAACTGTCAACCAAACACACCCAATGGAAGATGAAAACGAATAAACCCCACAAATGACCTCAATGAAAATGACTTTAGATTAATGTCATAATTAAGATTTGAATTTAAGTTAGTTTAAGAAATTAAGTACAGCAATAATATCATCTTAGACTGTTCTAATTGGTCTGAGGCATCCACCTCATGCATCTGTCTGCACCAAAAGTCTTGATTTGCCTGATGAATTAACGTAAGCTTTTACTATTTTTAGGTTTGTCTAAACAATATCATAGTATTAATAATTTTGATGTTGCCCCTGTGGGTAAGTGTTTATATATATTCTGTCACATCATTCAATTTCTTCAACTCATGAGTCATGATTTTTAGGATTTTAAAACTCTTATACTGATAGAAACAGGGGTTTTGGAGGTACTGCACTGGCTAGCTGTCGTAGCTTTGGATATTAATTAGGATACACATGGACGGGTTATATCACGTGATCACGCTTAAGTATTGTATAATAATTTATGTTCATTCTGTTAAAAGAAGTTTTAAGTTTAAACTTGAGTCATGAAATTATGAGAGGAACGTGATTCTAGTTTACTTAAAAAAAACAATGTTGTGTTTCACACATAATTAGCTAAAAATTAGCACAACAAAACATAAGTAAAAGAACTTGAGAATAAATATATAAACACTATTGATCGAATAATAGACATGTTCAAAGACTAATAGAACTATTTCTATCATATTTACTTGTAACGTCCCTGACCTTAATTTAAAAATAAAAGGAATTAAAATAAATTGGTAATTTAATTGGGAATTAAAATGGAAATTAAATTGAAATAAAAGGGGCATTGTGGTCCAATTAATTTTCGGGACGGAATTTGGCAAAACAAGTTGCGCCATTGCGTCCGGCTCGTCGAAACGAGTTCGTTGACGGGTGGCACGTTGTGATACGAGCGTCGGAGCAAATTAAGGACGTAACCGTCATTTTTATTTTAGCGATAATCTGATATAGTCCACGTAGGACCAATCAGATTTGAGAAACACACTCTCTCTCCTCTCTCTCTCTCTCTCCCCGGTTATCTCTCTCGCAGCTCAAACCCGGCCGGTAGGGGTTTTGGCCGGCCACTCACGTCCGCCACCACTGGGCAGACTCTGGCCTCGAAAAGAACCGCAACCTCCTCCTCTTCCGGTCCGCCCTTACCCAAATTGCCTCGCAGCTCCGATTTTTGCGGAAAAAGCGAAGAACCAGTCCGGTTCTCCTTGAATTTTCACGGCGTCGCACGGCGCCTCTCCGGCGTCGATCAAGGTATGAAACCTTGCCTCCTCAACCTCCTCTTGCTTCCTGTATGATTAGTTACCTTCGAATTTCAAGTTTTGGATAGGATCTGTGAACCCTAAATCTGGCCGGATTTCGAGTTGGTTTTCCGGCCAGTTCACGGCCGGTTCTTGACCGGTTCAGGCTGGTTTCGGACTCCCCTTATCGTCTAGATCAGTTTGGTATAAGCCTTGTCCCTCGAATCGACGAAAACCCGATCACCCAAATTTGCTCAAGGCACCCACGTGTGGCGGCGCGTGGGCACTGTAGCAGGGTGGTTTCTTGGGTCCATTATGATCCTTGTATCGCTACGAGCGCGTAGGAGTTGACGGATCTCAATTCGGAGATCGTTTGGCCATCGAACGAATCTCGCCTATTGCGCGATTCTCGGGTTCGATAGGATTGAACGGTTGGATCGCGTCCATTCTTGGATATGTTGATCTAGATAATTCTAGGATCGTATAGGATTTGACGGATCGTGATTTGGAGTCCCGGATACTCCGAAATCACCAACCCTAGCGTTAGGTTTGTTAGAAACCGTCCGATCGCACGTTCGCGAGAAATCCGACCGTCGGATCGTGACCAAACTTTTGGGACATGTTCTTTAAACCGTAGTGAACCAATAGGAACTTCCAGATCTAAGTTTGGAGGTCGTGGGTCCCGTGGGCCCGGTTTGACCGGTTTGACCAACTTTGACCAGGGTTGACCGAGTGTCTCTCGAGGCTATCTCGATAGCTAACGAACGTCCTTGATCTTAGAATTTTTCGTACAAACGTTTATGTACATCGGGTCGGGTAGTTAAGGGTTAATTTTCAAGTTATCGTTCTACGGTTCGGTTGTTAACCCGATACTTGTATTCTTGGAATAGGTACCCATGCACTTCCTACTGCACAGGCAGGACCCTCCCAGGGTCAGGCTTCTTGGGACTACTTGTGAGTGGACTTTGTTTTCTAACTGTGCATTTATTCCAACGAATAAACAACCATGCATCTGATTTTGTGTGATTGATGCTTGTGACTATTTTGAATATCTATATTGGTTATATGTTGAAAGACATATTTATGTCCTAATGTTTAATGGTTGAGTTTGGGTACATGAAAATGGTTTGAGCGACTGGTAAGAGTCTGATTGTGTGATAATGGATTATGGAGGATGTGTTGATTGGAGTGCTGTTTCGCACCACTGTATGTACCTCCCCTGTTCTGATAATGATTATATTATATTATAAATCCGTATATCGGATATCCGTACGTCCTTAACGGGATGTGACCGTAGGCCCTTGATTGGGTAGGCTACGTGCGTAGGACTTTGTTTCGGAGGTATGGTATGAGGATTACGCCATATAGACTGTGAGTTTAGTCCCTTTTGGACGGCTCAACCCCGGGCACGGGACCTTTGCGATGCGGTTCAAGGGGCCATCACCATATGGTTCGTGGGCCCATTAAGATGTCGTTCGGTGTCAGTCAAACGATCCCTGTTGGATTGTTTCCTGCACTCGTGTTTGGTGTGAAAGTGTTATACTACTATATATGCGTGTGTTATTAGCCTTCGTATTCGTATTTTATTGAGTAAGGATCCTTCCTTGCTTGTCGTGCCTTTGGGCCTGTAAATTTATGGGGTTTGAATTTGAATGGGAAACAGTGGTATGATATTATTACCTGGTGTTTACGTTTCTATAATTGGATTTTGAATCCTGCTTGATACTATGTCTTTATGACTGAATTTGCATGTTTGCATCATCGTTTTGGAAACGGTGGGGTTAGTATCTTGTTTTGAACTACAAACACTTATTTTTGTCCACTCACACTCTTTCTGTTTTGCGCCCCACCAGGCCGTAGCCGTAGTATCTGACGTGCTAGGGCACTGTGCTTCCCGAGCTTGTGACTCGAGAGTAGTACTCTTGTCCTTGTACTAAACTTTGAATTCCGTAACTGAACTCGTTTACTTGTAGACTTGCTCTGTATCACCCGTTTTGGGTTGAATTTGACGGCCTGAGGCCTTGGTTGTATATTATATGCATGCTGCAAGTTGGTGTATATATTTATGCTGTTTTATATCAGAGGTTGAAATTTCTGGTTTATCCATATTTCGGGAGACTCGCCCGATTTTCGCGTAAGTCTTGTCCCCTTTCTCTGTTTGTCTCGGGAAGAGGGAACTTGATTGTATGTGGGCCCGACATTGGGTAATGTCGGTTTAACCACAGGACTTGGCACGAGTTCCGAGGTGAATTCAGTCGGGTCTGTCATTACTGATCATTTTTCCCAAGAACGTGATTCTAGTTTACTTTAAAAAAACAATTTTGTGTTTCACGCATAATTAGCTAAAAATTAGCACAACAAAACATAAGTAAAAGAACTTGAGAATAAATATATAAACACTACTGATCGAGTAATAGACGTGTTCAAAGACTAATAGAACTATTTCTATCATATTTACTGATAGTTTTTCTTATTGCAATGGGACTTACACGTACATAAGTGAAAATCATCTGTATAAGATATGATCGGTGCATAATTACATATCATTTTGTACCCTTCTAACTTATGATTTGGTTATGTTTTTGAGTTAAACTTGTGCTTTTAATTTATTTTGTGTTTGTTTCAGTGTAATAAGCTTATGACTCACTAAATGCATTTTGGAGACAAGTTAGCTCAAAACGGTGTATGCAGATCAGTCAACTTCACGGATTGGACTGTACTTGCTCAGGAAGAACCAGATAATGAACCATACGTCATTGGAAAGATACGGAAGTCTAGTTTCTGAAGAATTTTACGGTTCATGATTCCGAGTCTTCTAGATGAAGTTATGCAAGTTTGGGCAACTTAAGGTCAAATTCGGCAGCATCTGCGTTACTGGGCCAAAAATGACTTTTGAAGGCCTTCCCGATTTTTCCTTGAGTTGGGCTGCATATGCTTAGAAAGATAAGACAAAGAGCTTCAAGATCCATATTTTTCCAGATTTGTTAGAGTGAAGGAACAAGCCCAAATTGAGCCCACAAGCTGACTGCAAATTGCTTGGTCATGATTAGCTATGCATGTGCTATTGTTGATAGTTCTTGGTTATGATTAGCTATGCATGTGCTATTGTTGATAGTGGGGAAGAAGCATGTTTATTTGTCATAATTGTAGTAGGTTGTGTAAGAAATAAAGAAAGCAAAAGCATCAAGTGGGAACTAGCCAAATGATGAAAGGAGATGGATGCTCATGTGAACTTGAGGTGGCTATGCAACTTGTTGTCAAAAGAAGAATATTGGCATGTGAGTTTGATGCTTTCCTTCTCCTATAAATAGGAGGCTTGGCTAACCTTCAAACACACCCCAAGGGGGGGAGCTCTCAAACATCTCTCTAGAGCTCCTCTCCCTTCTCTCCCTCAAATTCTCTTAGTTTTCTTTTTAGTTCTCAATTGTTGTAACAAAACCATTTTGCTTTTTAGTTGTAATTTATTTTCCATTGTAATGTAATTTCTTTTCTTTAGTTTTCAAGTTTAATTAGCTTCCAAGTTTCAATTATAGTTCTTGTTCTTATTCATTATGCTTATAAGTTAATATACTTGTTTGAATGAGTGATCACCATTAAAACTTGTATGTTAGCTATCTTGGTTTGAATTAAGAGTAGACACCATGCATTAATTCAAATTGAACTATGAATAGGAAGAGTATGTATGGACATTCGTCAACATGGATTAGATACATGCTTGGTTGTTTAAAACATTCTTCTTTGCTTAATGGATTTCTAATGCTTAATTTAGGTTCGACAAGAAGGATCTAATTAGGGAATTAGGAATACAAGGTTAGGACCAAACACCATGGCTTAATCATACTTTAGCTAGAATCAATCTAAGAATATAAATTGAACTTGGTAACTAATTTGCTTGAGTTAATTTCTTTTCTTTCTTTCTTGTTTTATTTATTCTCTTTTGGTTTTCTATTTTGTGCAGGGAATCAAATTGAATCAATCTATCATCAATCCTCGTGGGATCGACCTCGTACTTACACAAGCTATACTATCCAACGCCTCGTGCACTTGCGAGTTAACAAGATACTGTAAGATATGAGATATAAACAATATGTAGTTTGGAAATACAATATACACGTACGTAATATCACGGATACTTGCACATTATTATAATCTGAAAATGTGGATTATACCAACAACAACTAGGCCACTCTTATTTATCCAAATTCCGTGGTGTGGAGGTCACGACGGGGTACTTGATATGATAGAAACAAATGCAACCAACACAGAATAAAACAATGCCAACTTGTTTTTATTTATTTATGCGGCAATGCCAACTTCTTGTTGTTGTATGTATATATTTATTAGACACATGGGAATGGGGTTGCTTTAGTAAATTGATATGAAAGTGATCAAATGATATTATAGCAGAATGTTTTTGTGACGATGATATCGAAGATCAATGCAATGTTTCAAAAGCAGACGCATAATGGAAATATTTTTGTTCACCACCACTTTAACACAAAGTGTATCTTTATTATCCTTCTCGATACTTGATACGTGTCGGGCATAACCAGAGTTAACTATTTGTTTTGTATTTATGGAATTATGGTTATATTTATGAACAAGTATCAAGTAATGATTATGATACACATTGAGTTAAAGTGATGAACAAAAATACTCTCGACGCAGAATACGCAAAATAAGCATTTTTTTTTAGGGTTTAAGCGAAAGAGAAGCAGATAAAAGGAAGCGAAAGGTTAATTAAGATCTTATTACTAGTAAGTGTGTGAGGTGACTGGTGAGGGGCCGAACAATGTTTGCAATGATGCGTTGTTGAAATGAGCAAATCTTGGATCGCCACCCTTCATCATCATCACTTTATTAACTAAAGCTAGGTGGGAAATTAATTTTCAGCTAAACGGTCAAGTGAGCTCAGAGAAAAGTTCGAAAAAGAGAGGCGTCAAAGGAGTGCTTGTCCCTAAACCCAGTCTACAACTGGAAAGTTTCTTGAGGAAAATTTTCAAAGACCACCTTTTTTTTCTAAGAATTATTTCTATTGCTTTATAAATTTTCTCATTTTATATCAATTAGGATTCGAACTTTGGATCTCTTCGAACATAATACGTGTAATTTACAGATAATTTCACATATTCAAGGGCGGAACCAGGAATTTTTCAACGGGTGGGCTAGTTAAAGTTATTACCTTAAAATCTTTTTTTTTACTTCCAGTTTCTATAGTCTTTCTAGAAATAAAAGTACACATTAAATCATATAAATCACGCTAATTCATAATTTCATTGACTAATTTATAGGTTTCATTTTTAAAATCCCCAAAACTCCCCTAGGCTACACCTTAGCCATTAAGGTAGTTCCGCCCATGCACATATTCATGTCCTAAAGTCCTGGTATTAATCGTCGGGATTTTTTCGAGACTCAAGAAAAAAAATAGTTACTTATGCAAGAGTTAAATGTTTGCACAAAATTTAATATATTTGATACATATACATTCCATCCTTACCATCATAAGGCCTTCAACCTAATGACAGAGTTGAGTATGTAACAAAGAATTTCCTTGTTATTCACAAAAATAAAAATTACAACCATATGAACCCATTAATTTTTTTATTATAATGAAACACATATCCGTGGGTCGAGTTGAAGCATTGAACTACACTGGAGTAGTGTAAAACTAGCAATGTATTTTTGCAGCAAATTATATTTGAAACCAAATAAGATTTTCTTATTAATCGTGGGCTCTCCCAAGATTTTCTTATATGGTGTGTAGGAGTGGAGCACAAATAAAGTGTCACTTCCCCAATAATTATAAGCATCAAAGCAGATCATGCATGATCATGCATAATATTGTATATAATATATTGAATATTGGTGTTATATATATAGTCCCTTTTATTCCGGGATTTTTCAAATAATTTTATTTGAGAGACACCGTTTAGGATATCCTATAATTTTTTTTTTCAACTATCCAAACGATCTATTTTTTACATCTTCATTCATAGATCATCTTTGCAAATTGAAAATCATTAAGACATCTAATTGAAACCAACAAAATCAATGAACACGGTGCTTCAAGAAAGTATTTAAATTTCAATAATTTAATTAAGTGGTCAAATGATATCGGATTTAAGTGATTTTTTGTAGAGATGATCTTTGAATGAATATATACAAAATAGACCATTTGGATTAGTAAAATACAATACGAAGTGGACCCTACAATACAAAAGTGTCCCTCAAATAAACTTATTTGAGAGATCCTTCAATGAAAACGCTCTCTCTCTCTATATATATATATATATATACCATTGATTGTGCTCACATTTAACTTGGAGGCAACGATACATAGATTATTGTGGCATGAGGTTGAAGCAAGCATAAGCATTGATGTCCTGTTGGTCTCTTCCCTTGGCCAGGGGAGGGGTCCATGGGGCATGTGAGAAGCACATGTGGGTGCATGTGATGTTGTTCTCTTCACGTTCCCATAATCTTATTCCATATCTATCTCTAAAAACAAACCTAGAACTAGAAGAGGGCCAATTACTTACTTGGCTTCAATTCAAACAAACAAATTTCCAAACTTTCAGAAGCTGCTAGGGTTTGAGAAGGACAAGAAGGCTTTTGTTGTTTGGAACTAACTGGTGTTGGTTTTTGTTTGGGCTCTTGGCCATTTGTGCGGCAATAATTGGGCTTTACCAAGTGTAACTGGGGAGAAATGGGCCATGTATTTTTCTTGGACTGTCCAAAAACTACTAGGTCTAGATCCCTCCAAAATCCTTGATTTCCTTACCATTGAATCTGAACACAATTTCAATTCAAACTATCAAAAGCTCAAGTTGCTGTCCTGGCCAAAAGGGTAACTTAGTATGTTACAGTTGTGGAGACAAAAAGCCTACGTTTCAGGGCACCGTGAAATAGTCTTTGGAAGTCAGCCTTTTCTTTGGCCCTGGGATGATTGGATTGGAGTTTCAGCAGATGTGCTTGTTGGCCTTTTGCATCCTTTTCTCAGTCAAATTGCTCGACTTTCAGAAAAGATGAGTGGAGAGTAGGTTTATATCAACTTCATGACCTTCCCGCATCATACAATCTTGAAAGAGCGGTCTATGTCGACAGAAAGAGACTCAAGTCCATGTCAAATTTTTGGCAGAAATCAAGGCTCAGGTGGTGGAGGAGGCTCTTCAATCTGCTGAAATAAAAACCTTTTTTTTTTTTGTTCCACAGTGGCATGCGCTGTCAGAAAAGTTTTCCCCTAGAATTAGCAAGTCAACCTGTACGAATAAAATTGCGGGTCAAATTTGTAATGACATTTCTAATAAATGAGTGAATTTAGGGTCAATCCGTCAACCCACGAAATAACCTACTTAACATGTTTACTATTTAATTTTTTATTTTTATTAATAATAATAAATATGTGGCATGCATATATTGACATATTCTATTCCATTCAACTGTGTACCTTAAGATGGTGGATTTCAATCCACCTAAAAGAAAACTCTTAGCCTAAGTCAATCTCCTTATTCTAATTCTCCTTTCTTTTTGTCGCCTCTTAATAATTTGTTAAACGTGTTATTAAACATGTTAAGTTAATAACATGTTTAACACAACCTGAGTTGACCATTCTTGACACATTCATTATCTGAATACGACATAAACCCGACATGACATGATCCATTGTCAGCCCTTTTTAATTGCTTGAGCTTCTTTCCCACTCATTTCAAGCAAAGAAAGAAAGCTAGGTAGTAAAATCAAGCATCTTAAGTTGAGATTAAGAGAAAAGAAAATACAATTTTAGTAAACTTGAAATTTAATCATGCCATTGTGGACTATTTCTATGTTCTAATTTATTATGGGCCTTTGTCCAGAAAAAAAAAAGTTATTATGGGCCAAACGTTTATAATTTTTATAAATAAAAAAGAGAAAAGAGGAAAGGTAAAGGCAATTGCACAACGCATCATCCATCCATCCATCCATATACCATGCACATGTGGAACGGCATGCATTTGCTCATCTCATACATCAAATTTCCCATTGACATTTGAATATCCAAGAAATTTCTCCAAGAAATAAATACCTTAGAATTTGGTCAACTTTGAAAATGGAAACAAATATTGGAGCACACTTTCAGGTGGGAAAATGAAAAGTATACACACAAAAACAAAAACAAAAACAAAAACAAAAACAAAAACAAAAATAAAAACCTATGATCACATAAACTTTAGGAATCTATTTTATTTATATATATATATATATATATATATTTTATAAAAACTTAGGAGCTAGGACCCAATATGGAATATGAATTAATTAACAATTCCATGCGGTTGATTTTCCATTTTAATTCGAGAGCACAGAAGTCAACAACATGAGGCACCATGTTTCAAATCCTAGTCAAAGGTCAAAGCGAAGGCGCAGGTTTGACTTCTGATTAAATCCTGTGGCTATACCTCTAAATCACATATCCCGGCCGAATTCATCTGGGCCGCAGATCATTATCCAACTTGATACAATTGGTGACGTGGCATGCAAACAGAAGTAGAGCTAGATTGTTCCTAATTAATCACGTGTGGGTTATCCCCACAGGTGAGAAATGGGAACGCACTCTCTGCTCTCTAATTTTTTGTCTGATTCTTTTCCCACCACCTTTGCATTTCCCATGTGATTCATAAATTCTCAACGCTAACAAAATGGAAATTGGAAACGGCCTGTGAATTTTTCACAAGCCACAATAATAATAATAATAATAATAATATTTACTAATTTATTATGTGGAAATTGGAAATTGGAAATTGGACGACTTGTTATTAATATTAATATGATTGAATAATACGAATGGATATTTTTCCTGCAGGCTGTGACTGCTATCCATAGCTGGGAGATAAAAGGTCCAATATGAATGGATACATTTGCCCACACACAACAAAAGTGGTAGAAGAAAAAGCCAAGGTTGCTTTAGGGTTTGGGTTTGGAATACAAACAATGGATCGAGTATTTGATTGAGATCTGATTTGCATTCGATGTAATTAATTAACATGAGATGGATCTTGTGGCATAATTTGATAATCTGATTATGTTTTGATTATGTTAATTTGTTAAATTAACGGAACAAATATAAATTTGGCATAATCCGATCCGATAATGATCTACACCGATTTGATGTAATATATATATTTTATTTTTACTTACTAAATATGTATGTACATGTAACAATATTGTGATTTTTGTGTGTAAATATTAAGAATATTTTTTAACTTCTTAGGATAAAGGAATTTGGATCAGATAATCTGATCCGATATCCAATAATCCAACAAACTGGATATGGATCTAGTTATGAATGATCCGTTGGATTATCGGGTCGGATGGAGTTCGAAATTTTTCATTATCAGATCAAATCGGATATAAGGTGATTCGATCTATCTCCGACCCATTTATAAGTATTTACATCAAGGATAAATTTTTCTATAGTGTCAGATGCATGACTAATGTCTTTCTAATATATTCATCACAAATCATTGTTGTCGACGTAGCAAAGGTATCTGTCATTTTTTATAACCATAGCATATAATTCCTCACGTGATTATTATGCTGACATTATATTTATGCTAACTTTGTCTTAATTCATCATAAGATCTTGGCTTTTGACACTTGCCTTTATTACATCCTCAACAATATAATGTAGATGCGGTGTGAATGAAGAAAGTCCACAGAAATGCGTGCAAGTTGACCACATAGAATGGAAATGTGAAACATTGCAAAAGTGCGGCTGCTGCTGGTTTTAGCCTACCAATCTTTGCTTTCACTTCCTTTATAACCATTTAAACCTTGGTGACGCAAAAAGGTAAATCATTGAGGCCAAAATGAAAGTGAGATGAGATTAGATTTCATTTCGTTGGGATAAGGCCGAAACAAAGGTATCTGCTTTTCTGTCCAAAAGGAAATCTTTGAACACATTTATACTATATCTCTAATAAAGATGTGGGCTCCACCTCTATTAGTGGGCTCCACCTTTATTAAAGATGTGGTATAAATGTGGTATGAAAAATGTAGTAAGCCTAGCATTACCCGCCCAAAAATATATGATTGCAAAATTTTTAAGGATAAGACTACTATGATTTTGTCAGATATGATTGTGGCCTTTTTCACCTCAGGTTCATTGTATGTCATATGTTGTTTGATTATTGAATATGATTTCATTTATAAGTCACGGTTAATGCACTCTATATGAATATTTGCATTTTTCCGTCACATACACGACTTTAAACATCGTCTTTGTAAAAAATCAATCACATCAAAAATTACCTCTCGGTCCCTACGTGTTTTTATATTCTTCTTCTTTTTTATGAGTGCAAGTGTTTAGAACTTTAGAGTTGGGGTGAAATGTGCATTACGTGTGTTTATTTTAATTTTCAGGTTTAGTCGATTTAAGTAAAGAATATTTGTTGAGTGTTTAAATATTTAACCAACGAACTTGTGTTTCTATAAAAAAATTGAATAATTACACAACTGATTAAATAGTTTTCAATTTAATTGATTTTTTTTTTCATAAATAATCTTTGAAAGATGGCCTCGAAAATAAACACTTCTGATGAAAGTAGTTAATATATGAGATATTTAGTCATATACTCATTCTTAGCTCTAATGATATAGATAAATCATACACAATTTAATTTCTATAAACAAACAAAAAAAAACCCAAAAAATGGCATATGGTCCTATTGAATTTAATTAAATTACTTTGATGCCCTATTGAGTGTTTTGGGTTTTTTTTATGAGGTTTTGGGATTGGAATTGTTTTAAAAAATCAATGGCGTTTTTGTAATTTATAAGAAGTTAAAAGCCTATTTGTTATGTTATAAATGGACTTTACGTGTGTTTTTAAAGTCCATTTCATATAGAGTTTTTTATTTTTATAATTTGAGTCATTATATTGGGTATAATAGTGAATCTCCTTAATATATTCGTAAGAGCATCTCCAACCGATGCGTCAAAAGTGTCACATAGACATTTAACGGCTAGAAATAACATCTCACATCACTCCAACCGATGTGTCAAAGCTGATGTTGAATGAAGGCTGGAGGTTAAGATGTTATTTTTGACATCCCAAAAGTAAGATGTCAAATGAAAATTTTGTTATTTAATCTTTTCTTTTCTTTTTAATTAAAGATAAATCAACACTAAAATATAATAAAATAATAATTTAATTTGACATATCGAGTGGAGTGTAATTAAAGCTGTGTTGTGTAAGAGCATCTCCAAAGGAGATGTCAAATTCCAAACATCAAATTTAAAATTGATGGCTTATGTGGCAATTTGACATATTGTAAAACTCTTTATCCAACCGATATGTCAAATATATATATTATTTTATTAGTTTTAAAGGCAAGTGAGCTCAATATTTAAGAATAAAATATTAAATAGGGTAAAAATTGCATATGGAGGAGGAGAGAAGGAGTGGGCCTAGCATTAAAATAATAATAAAATAAAAAAAGACATCTCAATTTGTGGGCTGTCATTTTTGACAGCAAAAGTGAATGATGTCAATCCAACTAGGATTTGGCATAACGGTTGGAGGCTTAAAACTGTCAAATTTTTTTGTCAAAACTTGCCACGTTGGATTTGGCATTTCGGTTGGAGATGCTCTAAGATGTTAAATTTTCACATCAACTATCAAATTTAAATTTGATGTTTGGTATTTGACATCTCTCTTGGAGATGCTTTTGGAAAAGAAACATCGGCGTATGTGGGATAAAGAAGAAGCTAGAAGACATCGCTTTTGGTCTTTATGGCAAGGAAAGAAGTGGGTGCCACGTCAGGTCAAAGAGTCAAAGGAAAGAATAAAGAAACTTATAAATTCCTCGCGGTAGCGCGTATGCTTCATTGGTGTCACTGCTGGCGTGGGCTCTTTTCGACCTCCTTTGTTTGAAACTTCATAAATTAATTATTTGATAATTTAAGTTTTAATTAAACTCGTCACGCCTTATGTCACGTGATCGTCATCGGTCAAACACGGCTGGATTCATGTCGTTGATTGGAATTTTGCAGTTGCACATGTGGCAACAACTTGGATGTTAAGAAATAGCATACTAATCGACGGTTGAGATTAAGTAACTTATAAATCAGCTGCTCTCACCACTTGATAATAGAAGCTACCTAAGCTCGCTTTCACCGTCACAGTATCTCCATAAGAAGAGCCCCAAAATCAATAGTACTTTAATCTAATAAATGTTTTAAATGAGATGTAGAATTACTGGATAGGACTTTAGTATTATGTTCTAAACTAAACATGAAGGGGATTATAACCACTGGATAGGACTTTTTGGATTTCCTCCAATCTAGTTGTGCATGAACTCTGTTCGAGTTTTATGCGTGTTTATGGTCTATCTTCAGGCATTTATGACGAATTGTTTTTGGTCCTGTATGGCTTTGAGTTGAGGTATACAATATGAGTTTGATGTTGTTATTAGATCCCTCCGTATTGATTATAACCCTTTGTAAATACCTTATGACTATTATATTTATATTGCCTTTGTGGCGTGATTTATAAATACAGTATCTCTTTGATTTGTCAAAAACAAAAAATTAGATTTCATAAACTCGTGTATGTTGACTTTGACAAAGTATTTTGAAGTCAAACTCAGGTCCACTTATTCAAGCTGAAAGACTGGTTCCAAGTTCCAATCCATGGTCCGAGCTGGAAGAAATAATAATAATAATTTTAATTTAATTAGACATGTTTTAACTCTCATGATCCTAATTAAATCTTAAACTTTCCTTCTCAAGAAAATTCGCTTAGAAAAACCTTCTCACACTAGAAGACGATGTGACAGAAGGCCAGCCAAAGTCCAAAAAAAATAAAAAATAAAAAATTTTTGGTCAACAGTGTCTCACTTCCTGATAACAAGCGCGTATTGGCATCTCCACCATGACTTTCAACAAACCCAAAAGCCAAACCCAAAAATCCAAAGCGAAGGAGAAAGAAAGAGAAGAGAAAGAGAACTCAAAAACCCAAGCGAAGGAGAAAAACAAAGAGAAAGAGCAAGGAATGTTCTGTGTTGTTCAAAGACTGGAGCTTGTGGTCGGCGCAACAGGTCACCCTATAACTTAAAATATAAACCCTCTCAGTCTCTGATCATATCCAAACGTGCGAAGTTGCAAACTTTGCAAGTTGCATTTACTGTTTTACTGTTGCTTCCGTACAAACTTGCCGTCAAAAACCCTCTCTCTCTTTCCTATATATACCTTCCAAGCCTAGTCTCCCTTTCTTCTTTCGAAAACTCAGCAAATCCAGAGCTGCCACAATTTGAAAAGACAGGGTGTTGGACCCAACCGGAGCTTACCCACAACCAGAACTTGAAGTCCAAGCCAAAGACCAGAGATACCCAGAAGAAAGAAAGAGAAGACAAAGGTATTTATTCATATAAATTAGTTGTTCATTCATATCATATATATATATATATATGTTGGTGTGTGTTTGAATTGATTGGTTTCGCAGTATGATTTGTTTGGTAGCTGAGAAAGTTGAGGTGAAAGGAAAGTTGGGTGGAAACTGAATTCTTATGAGCTTTTGTGTTGTTTGTGTATTTGGGGTTTTGGGAAATGGAAAAATCAGAGCGGTTAGCTGGTATTGGGCTTGACTGAGTGAGGAAAATCTTGGGTTTTTTGTGTTTTCATCTGTTTTCTGTCTCCTTCTCAGAAAGCAAAAACAGAGCGTGAGTGACTTTGGACCGTTTTGTGATTCGAAGTATTGGTTTTGCACAATCAGTTCAACTGGGTATGGTTTAAGGTTTTGGTTCCAAATGGAAAAAAAACTTCTAATTTATCCACTCGGAAGTTAATTCTTTTGTTTTTTTTTTCTTCTTTCTAATTCATTTGTGTGGATTACCATATAAATTGTATAGATTCACATAATTTTGTCATTTCTGGAACTGTGTTCTCCATTTTAATGCAATACTGTTTTCTTGTTTGCTTTTTGTTGCTTTCTTTTGTACTGGGGGTCATACTCTTCTTTTATTTGGTCGATTTATGAGGCTGATTCATTGTCTGGCCCTAGGGTTCAATCTCCATCTATTGATACCTATCCTTTATCTATCCACTATAGTTATCTCTTTCCAAAAAAAAAGAAAAAAGAAAGAAAGAATTCCACTGTAGGTATTTCTTAGTGAACTAACCAATCCATAGAAGGACTAGTGGTGCTTTTGGAAAACTAGAGGCCTTTCCCTGCTTCTTTGAGGGATTTTTGTCAAGGGGTAGGTGGTCATGTTGCCATGTGTTTTGAAAAAGTGTCAGGAATTAGGAAAGCTGGGAATTCTTAGTATAGATATGATCATATGACCTGCAGAAGCAATATTCCATGCCATAAAAGACATTCCAGGTATGATTTCTGGCGTAATAATAATAATAATCACTTAAAGAGTTAAAAATGTAAAAAAAAAAGTCTCTGTTTTGTATGTTTATTTACTTGAGAAAACATTTAGACAAGAGAGTTTGTGCTTTGGTGATAATTTCTGCTTCACAAGGTTTGGGTATATGAAAGTTTTCCCCCCAGAATCTCTTGTTAATGGGATTTTTTATGTGTCAACATTGCAGGTTGATTTTGTTATCTTTCTAGTTCAGAACTTTGATTCCTATTAGAAGATTGCAAAGCTGCCAACAGTTGTTTCTGAGAAAAGCACCGAGGCTGATCCTATTCTAGTTGATAATTATACCATCGGATTTCTTGTTGCATGGAATAGCCGATGCCAATCTCATAGCATGGACTCGCACCAACATTTTGGATTTGGTGTGACTGGTGCAGGATTTTCATATACAGCTCCACATTCCACTGTTCCATCTTTACCTACAAGGTTACTGGGGTCACTGAAATTTGATATAGGGAATTCACCAAATTCACCCTTTTCTACTCACTTTGATTCTGATACCCTTACTACACTGAGTGACGGTCAGGAGCAGCACAGCTCCACGGAGAATCTCTCAGGAGCTAGCCCTTCCTGTAACTCTTCATTTGAAACAAACAGTTACATTCATCAATTAAGCTTCAGTCCTTCTGTGGATTGTCGTCGAGACAGTCTGCAGCTCTATTCTGGCAGGACTTCTTTATTACAGGATGCAAATTCTAGCCAGAATATAAAACACACTTTGCAGGAATTGGAGAGTACTTTAATGGGGCCTGACAATGAAGAAGAAGAAGTCACCACACCGAACACTTCTTTTGGAGAAAGTAGCACGCGGCAGGCACAGAGGTCCACTTCGTGGATCCAGGAGCACCGGGGTTCACCTGGAGTTCAACGTCAGACATCTTTTGTCTCTAGGCAAAGGCAGTTGGGTGAATTTCAGATTGAGAAACATCACAAAGTAATAGATGAAGGGTCTCTAAAGGGTTTACCAGCAGGTAATCTGAAGGAATTGCTGATTGCATGTGCTGGAGCTCTCTCTGACAACAACATTGATAGTTTTGATAAGTTGATTGAAAAGGCTAGAGGGGCTGTGTCTATCAGTGGAGAACCAATCCAGCGACTTGGAGCTTACTTGGTAGAAGGGCTGGTAGCAAGGAAGGAGGCATCAGGTGCCAATATTTACCGTGCCCTGAGGTGTAGAGAGCCTGAAAGCGATGACTTGCTCTCATACATGCAGATTCTGTATGAGATCTGCCCCTATTTAAAGTTTGGTTACATGGCAGCCAATGGGGCTATTGCTGAAGCCTGCAGAAATGAGGACCGCATCCACATTATAGACTTCCAGATTGCTCAGGGAACCCAGTGGGTGACTCTCCTTCAAGCACTTGCAGCAAGACCCGGTGGGGCACCCCATGTACGGATTACAGGTATTGATGATCCTGTTTCTCAATATGCCCGTGGTGATGGATTGGAGGCCGTTGGGAGACGGCTGAAAGCTATCTCTGAGAAATTTAACATCCCAGTTGAATTTCATGGAGTGCCAGTTTTTGCACCTGATGTCACACAGGACATGCTTGATGTCAGGCCTGGAGAGGCTCTTGCTGTGAACTTTCCCCTGCAGCTTCATCACACACCAGATGAGAGTGTTGATGAGAACAATCCGAGGGATGGGCTGTTGAGAATGGTAAAGTCACTATCTCCAAAAGTGACCACTTTGGTGGAGCAAGAGTCAAACACAAACACAACCCCTTTCTTCAATAGGTTTGTGGAAACTCTAGAATACTACTTGGCAATGTTTGAGTCTATTGACGTGACCCTGCCGAGGAACAACAAGGAGAGGATCAACGTGGAGCAGCATTGTCTGGCAAGAGATATGGTGAACGTCATTGCTTGCGAGGGAAAGGAAAGGGTGGAACGCCATGAGCTCTTTGGCAAGTGGAAGTCCAGGTTGACAATGGCAGGGTTTCAGCAATACCCATTGAGCTCATATGTCAACTCTGTCATAAGGAGTCTGCTGAGGTGTTATTCGGAGCATTACACGCTGGTGGAGAGGGACGGGGCTATGCTGTTGGGATGGAAGGACAGGAACTTGATATCAGCTTCTGCCTGGCATTGAGTATATAAAATAAAGATACAGAGGTAGCAGTAGAAATAACCACTCCGGTTCTTTTTTTTCCATTCCTTGATAGATTCATGATGAGAATACACAGCCCTTTGCTTTAGTTCAGCGAGGAGCGCTATGGTATCAGCCATTTTATATTTTCAATGACGTTGTTTTGGTTATTGTTAATACTTAGAAAGGCTGACATTTGTAAGCTGATAGAGAAAAGGATCCCATACCACCAAGCTTGTTACGGCTATCTGTTCTTTTGTTTCTTTGTCAGAGTTGTATATATGTGTACTTGTGATGCAGGGCTTTTTGTTTCTGTTCTTCTTGTCACAATGAATTTTTATTTTATTTTTTGTTTCTGTGTCAGAGTTGTATATGGGTACTTGTGATCCATTTTTAACTTCCATAGCTCATGATAATTGATGAAAACTCATTCCACAATCAGAGCCTCAGCCCATTTCTTGTCCAGTCCTCATATTCTGGTAAGCTCGTGAGGTCCAGGATCTCTGCCCCTGTGGGAAAATTGTGGTGGTTATCTATTTCCGCCCTGTTGAAAGAAAATAGGGTGTAATTGTTACATTTGTAGAAAATTCACAAATAATCAATGTAATTCAATAACAAACTTAGTGCCTAACGATGAGCGAAAACAATGCTTAATAAACATAGAATATGAGTTAGAAAAATCTTAAATCGGTTAAGGAAACGTTAGACATTATGTTCTTTAAGATAACTTACGTGGCTACGGTGTTCATTGTTGATGGGCGCTTGTTTAATAAGGAACAATGATCACATAACATCGCTAATATAATAGCAGTCTGGATCATAAGGTCCTGATGAACTAATGTTTGTGTTGAATTCTGTCCAACAAATGGAAGACTCAAACTCTCTTTATAACTCACAAATGATATGGAAACAATTAGATGATGTCATCGAAAAGAGTAATTAGAATCCATACACAAGTTTAACATACACATATCCTTTTCACTTAAGTTTAACATACACGTCAACAGGGTCTAACCCAGTGGAAAATGACATTGATTTGCAGACTAGATGTCTCAGGTTCGAACCCCCATGACATCTTAGTTGTGGGTGTGAGTTTAGACCATCGCTTGTACTAAAAAAAAGAAGTTTAACATACACAAACTATCGTTGATGAAAAATTAGAATCCATTAAAAGGTCATGTATTAAAAGAATTATCATTTCTATATAAAAAAAAGAATAATTTAATTCTTTTCAGTTAAATTTTTGAAAAATTATAGTATTTTCTCTATCACATACGTAAGTCAAAACTAATGGATAATCTGAATATCTTTATTAAGTAAAGCTCAAACATATCTTAGAAATCAACAGTACACACTCATTATTTGAATTTTGAAACAGTACACACTCATAAGAAGCAAAGCAAGCTCTAGTTCTTTCTTCTTTCTCATACATACAATCCAAACACATAGGCTCATAGTGGTGCCGGATCAATGAAATAAGAAGCAACACTATCTTTCATAACTTTTCCAACACGTGTGAAGCCATCATCTTTTTTGTAGAGGAGATCCACCACTCTTGTTAAATTAAGAACACGTACAAGGATAGGCATTGGCACAGAGGTTGGTCTGAGGAACTCCTGGTTGATATCTTTCCACGAATCCACAATCTGTTTGTTGAAGGCATCAATTATTTCCTGCTCATCTGACACCTCATATTGCTTCCTGTAACAATCAATGGCAGAAGCAACATGCCCTCTCTCTTTCTCAAACTGCAAAAATATAATCCAAAATCCAATAACAATAAGAATCTAAAATAATTAATTATTTAGATGGTTATACATAGCGCATCCATAATTGTAATATTAGTCTTTACTAAATTGAATTGAAGTTCCAACTTCAAACTTTTCATGTAGAATTGAAGTTCTAATGACATTCTAATGACATTTTTCTTCTCATAATTCATTCATAATTCATTCTAATGACATCTTTCATGTAGAATTGAAGTTTCAACTTCAAACTTCAAACGAGGATGAAATATAAGAACCGAAAAGCGGACAATGAGAAGCGGGGTAAAAATATATGGTGTGAGCAAACATTTTTGGGGGTAAAAAGTATAGAAAAAACTAACAAAATTTGACGGAAGGACCAAAGCGGACAGATTATTGAATGTGTGAGGACTACAAAATTTAATAACTGTAGAGAGACCAAAGTGAGAATCATGCAATAGTGAACTACAATAGCTACTTTGTACCTTGCTCGAAACAATGTCATTCATGAGCCTATCAATGGTATTGGAAGCTCTAAGAATTTTAGGGTTATTCAACAACCACTCAAAGGACTCCTTGGTTACAATGTCTCCCATGCCAAGTAAAGATATAGTTTTAAGTATGTTGCTACAAGCAGATGCTGTAGCAACCCGCATATATTCCTCCATGCTGGGGATGTATCCTTCGTGGAACCATTTGGCCTCATCAAAGTAAGCTTTAGCTGCATTTTTCCACTGCATATATGGGACATAAATAATACGTAAATTAATTAAAAAGTGAAAAAGTAAATTAAGCTGCGTGTTTAATTAGTTAATTATTACATACAGCTTCTTTTGCATAGTAAGCTCTGTATGCTCTTCCTTCCTTCACCATCTCCTCCTCAATTTCATTGAAAACATTCAAAAGCGTACGGTAGAATATTTGCATGTACTCTGGCAGTTCATCCATGCAATTGACATTCCATCTGTAAATTGCACACACCATATTCATCTGAAGCATATATACAAAGCAAAATTAAAATTTGGTTTGGTTTTGTTTTGTTTTTATTTATAAAAATTCATCAAACCTTTGAACTGCTTCTGTAAAGATCTCGAGTTCTTCAAATGTACCGAATGCATCGTAGATATCATCCATTACTGTTATCAGGGCAACCACTTTTGTGAGAATGTTTCTTCCAACAAGGTATTGAGGATCAAAATAGACCCCCACAGCCCAGAAGTATAACTCCACAATTCTGTCTCTTGCAAAAGGCAGCTTCCTTTTGAAGTCTACTTCTTTCCACCACCTAATTCATTGCCAATATTAGTTAATGAATTACTAACTTAATTACATGTGCTAATCTCACATAATTAAAAGATAATCTACCTAATAATCTCACTGAGCTCCTGTTTGTGCAAAGACTGAACAAGATTGAAATCTGACTTGGCAAGTTTTAATAGAGCTTCATTATGTGAAGCTTCATCTTGGTAGAGTGACATGTACCGACGGGCGCATAACCTCTCGAGACTCTTTCGGAGCGGTCTCTCTAGGGCTTGAGCTATTTGTTCTGCCAGTTGATAGCTTACATGGGTTGTTGCCGACTCCAGATGTTTTGTCGTGAAAACAAGAGCCTCTTCTAGTATATCTTCTCCATGCACTCTCAGATGCGTTGCTTCATAAAAGCTTAGCATTCCCGGCACATCAGCGATTAAGCTTTCCTTGAAGCCTCCATTTTTACTATCTTTGAACTTGTTGAATATTCCTGCTCGATTGCAGCAAATGGACAAATAACACATAAATATTAAGAAATAATTTTGGCCAAATTCAATCTCGTTACATTAATTTCTCTAATAACTTACTGCATGAAACATTATGTCCATGTTGTCTTAGTAGCCGAAAACCAAGGGAAACATTGTATAGGTCACCATCACCATCATCATCATAACGGAAATGATTTGTAGCATATATGTGGCCCAGTGCTTCTTCTATTTCGTTTTCAAAATGGTATGCCACGCCGAGGCGCTGGATTGCATCAATTAGCTTCATCTGATATGAAAAATCACCTGCACCAGTTATGAATACTTCCCTCCTCACTACTTGTTTCAGGTCTTCAACTTCCTGTTGCTTATGGGAGTATGTTACCTGCACCCATAACATTAAATGAGCAAAATACATGTCAAATTTCTTTTGAAACAAAAAAACAACATGGATTTATTTATTTAATTGCATGATATATAAATTACAATGTCTTCTGAATCATAATTCATAAACTGATCCCCCCAAATGCTCGGGTGGAAATTTGCTGTCTGTCGAACAATCTGATCAGGCTTAGAACTTTGTGATTGAGCTGCTGAACCAGCTTCTAGCGACATGATTTGTACTGGTGTAAAATTTTTTAGATCTTTGCTCTGCAAGTATAGAAAAGGTTGTTTATGTACTCATGTATATATAGGGAAGGGATGGTAACTTTTGAGTGGGATATCCTTTGTAATCTCAAGTGAACTCAGACCATTTATCAGATTTAGGTCATGTTTACCCTTATCCTCTTATTGGGTCCCTGCCAATTAGAAGGAGATACTTCAGAAAACATATCATCATTTAGTCTAGATCAGATTCTGGGTTGATTTCATCGAGAGCAGTGTTTTCAAAGGCATGCCTAATCGCGCTCCGGTGCGCGCGTCGGAGCGAGGCGAATGGAAATCGCCTCAAGCGTTCCTCTGTTTAGCTTGCTTCACGTTTAGCGGAGTGAGGCGCGTCGAGGCGGTGCAAGGCGTGGTGAGGCGGGCGAGGCGGAGTAAGGCGCGGCGCCGCTCTATTTGCAATCTGTTAGCTCGATGAAGAAGCTGAAGTTGGGTGAATTTTTTTTTTAGGTCTTCTTCAATGAAACGACGTCGTTTAAGTTGGTTTCTTGGTTTTAAACTTTTAAGTTAAACGCACGTTTTGACTCCCCAAATCTAAATGACTTAAACGCACGTTTTGTTAAATGCCTTTTTTTTTTTACTCCCCCACTGAACAGCCCCTTTTTTTCCTTGTTTTTTTTCACTCCCCCACTCAACAGCCCCCACGCACGTTTTGTTAAATGCCCAAGCAGAATGGCTAATGCCCTCTGCTTCCCTTTTTTTTAAAAAAAAAAAAATTTATAAATATCTTAACATGGATCTATATATACTATAACCCTAATATCATACCCTTATCCAATATTCTCCATCAGTTTGAGAATTCTCTCCATTCGTGATGAGAAGTGGGATGAATGAATTGAATTTTTTTTTTAAATGTTGAATAAATATTTTATGTTTGGGGATTAATTATACTTGAATGACAATTAGTACTTATATTTGAGAGATAATTATGGTTCAATACGAATTAGTACTATAATTTTGTTGTATTGTATTATTTATAAATTTTTGTTATTAAAATAAATTAATGTTCAAAAGGCTTACGCCTCAATGCTACAAGGCTTACGCCTCGCATAGCGCGACTAAAAACGCCTCGCCTCTACGCCTCGCCCTTGAAAACATTGATCGAGAGTATGATTTCTTGATAAAATTGATCCTTTTTGGACACCATATAGAAAATCCTTGTATTTGGTTCTGTAATTTAGCTTCTTATGTGGCTGTAAAAGTTATGTATGATGTTCGGAATCTTGCCTCCTTTTTAATTTAGTTTCATTTAAAAAAAACAATATCATAAGCATATGTACTTTTTCCATCACAGTCAGTATTCAATTTATATTGCCTAAAACCCAGTTGTTACACCCCCATTTTACCCAAAAAAAAAAAAAAAAAAAACCAGTTGTTATTTAATTAATTTATATTGCCTAAAACCCAAATGAGATGAAAAGTGGTTGTCTGTGCTTACAAATTACAACACTTCTACACTTCAATGGCGTGAAAAGATAACAGCTTGTTGAAAGAGATGAGAGTGGTGAATGCTATCTTCTTCAATAATTGACAATATGATTTTTCAAGGTTCCCATTGCTCGATGTGATTTAAATTTGAAAAAACACAATCTTATTTTTTCATTCACTATTATTCCTAAAATATCCTTTAAAATAATAAAAAATAATATTTTTTAAAACAAAAAATAATCCCCCAACCCAGTAACTCTCTCTCCCCTCACCGAACCCCGCCTTTGTAACCCTATCTGACCAACCTCATCAGATCCACAATCCCATCGGACCTCCACTACTTGGTCAACCTCGTCGTCTTGAACCACTTTAAAAATAATATAAAGAAAAAGAAAGAGATTTTCTATTTAAACCCCACACTTCTCTTACATGCATGCTCACCCCAACTTTTAATTTAAATTTTCACAATTTCTAAGAAAACCCCACTATCTTCCCAAACTATCCCTAAATACACCCCAAGCTGAAAAAATAAGAAATAAAAGAGATTTTCTATTTAAACCCCACAATTTTCTTTGTTCACTCCAATACTTAAATCATTAAGCAATATTTGTAGTATACATGAGATTTTGTTGTTTTCACAATATGTTTTTATCATGTGATTAGATCATATGAGAATTATTATTTATTCTTAAATTTTCGTAGATATTTTATATTCTGAGTGGAACAGGACTTTTTTTGTAATCAAATTATATAATAAACCCTAGTGATCATGTGATGTCTGGAAAACAAAATTACATTAAACTCTTTATAATAAAACGTGCTTACGGGGCAGTCAACAAATGAAGTTGAAAATCAATAGCCTGAACAAAACATGTCGTATGTGTAGGTATACGAGCAAAATGATTATGTAGCAGTAGTGGGTTGTGGGCTTGGTGGTGGAGGCTCACTGTTGAACGCATGAGTTATGATGCCAACGCCAGTTCGGGCTAAATGGCCAAACGACTGGGAGAAGAACTGGGATCATTGTGAGGCTTCTGCTGCAGCCATGCTCAAAATACAAAATGTTCCTGTGAAGGTTTCTGTTGGGCAGGGCTTGGAAGACATCGCCATTAAAGAAGAGGTTGGAGAAACTTCTGAGACTTCTGTGAAGCTGACTGTGAATTTTGACTTTGAAGATCAACGTCCAGGAAGCAGTAAGCATCGAAGGTTCAAGAGATGGGGTGTGTGGGGTGCGTGTATAGATGTTCTAGAGTTAAGTATAAAGTTGGATGACCTTTTTTGTCTTTTTACATAATAATAAAACATACAGTTTAATGATTTAGTATTGGGGTGAACTAAAAGAAGTATGGGGTTTAAATAGAAAATCTCAAAAGAAATCCAAAACCCCACCGACACTTCCTCCTCATAACCCTCCCTCTCTCCCCTCTCAGCCACATGTCCCCCCTCTGTCTCTTCAACCCTACTAACCCACCCCTCCTCCTTCCTTCTACCTTCTACCTTCTGTTTTTGGTTATGTTCTTTTTATTGATTCTCATAATTTGGCTGTTGGCTTTTGATTTTTGATTTTTGATTTGTTTGGTCAAATTTTGATTTGGGTTATTTTGTATTTCTTGTTTTAATGTCAGATTGTTGATTTGATGATGCATTATGTCAATTGCCAAGTAGAAAAACTAAGTATTGTATTTTGTACATGATTAATTTGGCGGTTTTTGCTTAGTTAGTTGTTTCTTGACTAATGTCCCCTCTTTCTTCTAAAAACCATCAACCTCACGTAACCAGATCTAAGTTTTTTTTGGAGCTGAGGGACATTTTCTGTTTTTCAGGGATTTTGGGGCGGTGGGTTGGGGATAGGTGAGTTAAGGTTTTTTCTCTTAAGTCCTTAGAAGTCATTTTACACATGAGTAAATTTGTTTTTAAAATTATGAATATAAAATAAGTTGAAAAATAGGACATGGATGAAAATAGCAGCACTCAATTTAACCAATCTTATAACACATCAATCAATAATGGGAAATGCTAGCAACATTCTCTCTAACCTTCTCTTTTGGACATTTTTCCTTTTCTTCATGCCATGTATCACTTTCTTTATACTTAAAATAATGTCATTAATGCATAGCTTTTGTTTTCCAAAGTTACCCTTATTGAATGTATTAACTTTCCTTCGAATTACTATTAAAAAAATAATAAAAAATAATCTAATCATTTAACAAACACAAAAATTTGATAATCTGAAATTCCGAAACATTAGTGGATAACCCTTTTGTAGTTTGGTAATTTTGATTGATATAAAATACCCCCTCAGTTCCAAAAAAAATACAAAGTTCAATTAAAAAAAAAATCATTTTTAGGATATTAATAATTAAAACATTAAGAAAGAAATATGAAAATATTGAAAAAACAACCCAACCACAAGGGGTGGGAGGAAGATGTTACGTAGTGGTATGGCTGGCAAGAGAAGCAACATATTTTGAGAGATGGAGATGCGGTGTGTGGCTGGGGCAGTGGGTAAAACAAAATATTATTTTATTCATTTCTATTTTTATTTTTCCTATTTGTAAAATTTTTTAGATAAATTAAATATAATATGAAAGTCAATATATTTAATAAGGGTAATCTTGTAAAACAAAAGCTATGCATTAAGGATATTATTTTAGTATAAAGAAAGTGACGTATGACATGAGAAGAAGGGAGAAAGTCCAACCGAGAAGATTAGAGAGAAGGTTGACTTTCTATTTTGAATTTTCTCCATTCTCCTTATGACACGTGTCAATTTTCTTACATTTAAAACAATATAGTGGGTCCTTTGCATTAATGACATTGTTTTAAGTGTAAGGAAATTAACACGTGTCATAAAAAGAAGGGAGAAAGTCCAAAACAGAAGATTAAAGAGAAGGTTGCAGCGTTCTTCTATTAGAGCAACTCCACCAGTTGCAGCCCAGCAGAGGGGAGGGGCGGGACCCACGGGCCCGAGCCCAAAATGGGGCTTCCAGTGGTAGTGGGTAGCCGGGCAAGGAGCGGGACCCACGTGAACCGGGCAAGCCCTCGGGGAAGAAGCGAGGCCACCGGGGGATGACGTCAAGACACGCGGTCAAATATGCGCCAACGGTAAAAACTTTGAATTCCGTGCCGACGTCGGCGCCATCTTGTGCAATGACCACATGCCACGTGGCGCGCTGTGGTGGCTCCGATAATTTTTTTTTTGAAATCCAACGGCTACAGTGATTTTGGGCCAAAAAAATCTTTAAAAAAAAAACTAAAATATTATGCAATTTTTTTTCTATAAATACCAACCAATATCCTTCACTTTCAACACCAAATACTCATATATTTTCTTCTCCTTCTAATATTTTTCACTTTCTACACAACATTTTCTTCACTTTCAAGAGTCATTTTTATTTCCCATCTTATGGCATCATCCGTTGAAGCCGGAGTTCCATGGTCAACCATTGAAGATGTTTTGTTGTGTGAGTCTTGGGTCCACGTTAGTCATTGTCCGATCACGGGCAATGAGATGAAGTTCTGACATTGAGAATGGAGTATGAATTCTAAAATATGAGAAATGAAAATATAGAGAAGAGCCTCTGGTTTGAGAATGGTGTGAGAGGTATGAGCTGAGCCTCTGGTTTTATAGAAAAATTTAGGCAGATAGAGATGACACGTGACGCGATTTTAGAGGGTGAAAATCTTATCTGAAATTTGAAATTCAAATGAAATTTATTTGAAATTTGAAATTCAGATGAAATTTTTTTGAAATTTGGAATTCAGATGAAATTTTTTTGAAATTTGGAATTGAGATGAAATTTATCTAAAATTTGAAATTCAGATGAAATTTATCCGAAATTTGAAATTCAGATGAAATTTTTTTGAAATTTGGAATTCATATGAAATTTATCTGAAATTTGAAACCGAAATTCTTATCCACAAATTTTATCCGATTATGTGATATGAATTTTTTTAATAAATATTGACACGTACGAACCCAAAAATCTTATCTGAAAATATTATCCAAATTAATTGTTTAGGTTACAAAAAAAAATAAAAAATAAAAATAGTTGCCCTTTGCCATGACAGGTGAAAATGCACATTATTATTTATAAGGACAGCTATTATTCACATAAATAGTAACCTCCCTAGCTCCCCCTTGCCATGAGAACCCCTAACGGGTGGAGTTGCCCTTAGAGATAAGCATCACCAAGGGAGTAAGTGTCACATCATATACGCTCATGATTATTTTCAGCAATTATTGGCTGAGAGGGGAGAGAGGGAGGGTTATGAGGTGGAAATGTCGTTGGATGTAATGGGAATCTGCCAGAGAGCAGAAAAACAAAAACGAAAAAAGACAAGAAAAAGGACAAGAACATTTAAATTATAATAAGCAATTATTGATTGATGTGTTACAAGATTGGTTAAATCGTATATGCACCACTTCTTTTTTACGATCATCAAGTTGGTCTTGTTTTATACAAAGTCATGTTGGGCTGCTGGGTCTATAATTGTTCTATATTGGATTTAATTGTCCCTCAACTTGACTCAATTTTAGAATGGTGTCTGACTAAATAATTCAATGCCAACTGGCTAATGTATTGAGTAGAAGAAATTAATGAGTATTGCCAAGTCAATCCGAAATTAATTTGAAAATTCAAGAACATATGAAGGTAATTACACTTTGAAATGGGAGACCCATTAAAACTCTTGTAGAATGGTATCTGAGTAATAATTTCAATGCTAAGATTGAAAAATATATATATTCTTAAAGCTGACAAAAAAAAAAAAAAGAAATATTAAGAACACCAAAAAAGAATAGAAATTTAAAAAATAAAATAAAATTGAAGTCATTGTTTTCTCATCCATCAATCGTTTGTTCGGATATAATGATCATGATCCTACAATAGCAGCAGTGTAAATTATAAGGCCCTGACAAACTACAATTGTGTTGAATTCTTTCCAACAAATGAATTCATCTTTTGTAGGAAGTTGGAAAGTCAAAAAATGAAGATATATATTTGTCCAAGTTCCAGCCAAATGCTAAGAGAATTGCTGGCAGATTTTATGGAAAAAAGACAAGAAAACGAAAAGAAGCTTTAAATTCTAATCAGCAATTATTGATTGATGTGTGTTACAAGATTGGTTAAATTGTATATGCACCACCTTTTTTTTACGATCATCAAGTTGGTCTTGTTTTATACAAAGTCATGTTGGGCAGCTGGGTCTATAATTGTTCTATATTGGATTTAATTGTCCCTCAACTTGACTCAATTTTAGAAGGGTGTCTGACTAAATATTTCAATGCCAATTAGCTAATGTATTGAGTGGAAGAAATCAAGAAGTATTGCCGAGCCAATCCGAAATTAATCTCAAAATTCAAGAACATGTGAAGGCAATTACACTTTGAAATGGGAGACCCATCAAAACCGCTGTAGAATGGTGTCTGAGTAAAAATTTCAATGCTAAGATTGAAAAAAATATATATTCTCAAAGCTGACAAAAAAGAAGAAGGAAATATTAAGAACACTAAAAAAGAATAGGAATTTGAAAAATAAAATAAAATTGAAGTCATTGTTTTCTCATCCATCAATCGTTTTTTTGGATATAATGATCATGATCCTGCAATAGTAGTAGTGTAAATTATAAGGTCCTAACAAACTACAATTGTGTTGAATTCTTTCCAACAAATGAATTTATCTTTTGTAGGAAGTTGGAAAGTCAAAAGATGAAGATATATATTTGTCCAAGTTCTAGCCAATTGCTAAGAGAATTGCTGGAAGATTTTATCGAAAAAAGACAAGAAAACGAAAAAGAACCTTTAAATTCTAATCAGCAATTATTGATTGATGTGTTATAAGATTGGTTAAATCGTATATGCACCACCTTTTTTTTACGATCGTCAAGTTGGTCTTGTTTTATACAAAGTCATGTTGGGCAGCTGGGTCTATAATTGTTCTATTTTGGATTTAATTGTCCCTCAACTTGACTCAATTTTAGAACGGTGTTTGACTAAATATTTCAATGCCAACTAGCTAATGTATTGAGCGGAAGAAACCAAAGAGTATTGCCAAGCCAATCCGAAATTAATCTGAAAATTCAAGAACTGTGAAGGCAATTACACTTTGAAATGGGAATTTGAAAAATAAAATAAAGTTGAAGTCATTGTTTTCTCATCCATCAATCGTTTGTTTGGATACATTATTTGAAACATTGACTTTATCAAACTCAATATCCTTACCCCTGAAAGCATTTTGGTCATCTTATTCATCCAGAGAATATAAAAGGCAAAGCTAATTCTTTTTCATACACACAATCCCAACTCACAGACAGTCCTTAGAGTGGTGCCGGATCAATAAAATAACAAGGAACACCATCTTTCATGACTTTTCCAACATGTGTGTAGCCATCATCTTTTTTGTAGAGGAGATCCACGACTCTTGTTAAATTAACAATACGTACAAGGATAGGCATTGGCATAGAAGTTGGTCTAAGGAACTCCTCGTTCATATCTTTCCATGAATCCACAATTTGTTTGTTGAAGACATCAATTATCTCTTGCTCATCTGACACCCCATATTGCTTCATGTAACAATCAATAGCAGAAGCAACATGCCCTCTCTCTTTCTCAAACTGCAAAAATAGAATCCAAAATCCATGATTGTAAATTTTGACTAAATTGTCCCCAACTGTTTGAGCTCTATAGTCCTTCTATATTCAATTATTTGTCACTTTTGGTCCATCTGTCGAAATCCCTTTGCCTTTTTTTTGGGTCAAAACTTAGGAGTAAACGTATCCACGTATTTAGCATATACTTCTCTAACCTCCCACCTCCCATTTTCTTCTCATAATTCATCTTGAATAAGCTCTAATGACATTTTCTAGGTAAAATTGAAGTTGCAACTTCAAATGAGGAGGAAATATGAGAAGGAAAGTTGATATTGAGAAGTGAGGTAAAAATAGATATGGTGTAAGAGCAGACATTTTTTGCCCTAAAAATTATAGAATTTGACAGAAGGACCAAAGTGACACTGTGCGAGGACTATAAAATTTAAGAACTGAATTGAGAGACGAAAGTGAGAATCATGTACCTTGGTCGAAACAATGTCATCCATGAGCCTAATAATGATATTGGAAGACCTAAGAATTTTAGGGTCAGTCAACAACCACTCAAAGGACTCCTTAGTTACAATGTCTCCCATGCCAAGTAAAGATATAGTTGAAAGTATGGTGTTACCAACAGATGCTGTAGCAACACGCATATACTCCTCCATGTTTGGGATGCATCCTTCTTGGAAACATTTGGCTTCATCAAAGTAAGCTTTAGCTGAAGTTTTCCACTGCATATATGTGACATATGTTAATTAATTCAAAAAAGTGAAATTTAAATTAGGCTTAATATCACAAAACATCCCTAAGATTTACGAAACTATCAGATTGCATTCTTATTGTTTTTTTGTTTCATTCGTGGTCCTCAAAGTTAGTATTAGTATGTGTGTTTATTAATTAATTAATTCATACAGCTTCTTTTGCATAGTTTGCTCGGTATGCTCTTCCTTCCTTCATCATCTCCTCCTCAATTTCATTCAAAACATTCAAAACCGCATGGTAGAATATTTGCATGTAGTCAGCTGGCAGTCCATCGATGCAATTGACATGCCATCTGTAAATTGAATACACCATATTCATCTGAAGCATATATATATACAAAGCAAAATTTTGTTTTGTTTTCAAAAATTCAAACCTTTGAATTGCTTCGGTAAAGATCTCGAGTTCTTCAAATGTACCGAAAGCGTCGTAGTTATCATCCATTATTGATAGCAGGGCCGTCACTTTTGTAAGAATTTTTCTCCCAACAAGGTATTGGGGCTCAAAATAGACTCCCACTACCCAGAAGTACAACTCCACAATTCTGTCTCTTGCAAAAGGCAGCTTCCTTTCAAACTCTAGTTCTTTCCACCACCTAATTAATTGACAATATTACTTAATTTACTAACTTATTACATGTTAATTCACATACTTAAAAGATAACCTACCTAATAATCTCACTGAGCTCCTGTTTGTGCAAAGACTGAACAAGATTGAAGTCTGACTTGGAAAGTTTTAATAGAGAGCTTCATTATGCATCCATGTTTTGAGCGTGGGAAACATGAATTTATGTTTTGCAGCATAATATAACACATGTATCATATGTAATATATGTTATAGGTAGGTCCGGTCTTGACATTTTGGTGGTTGAAGCAATATATGTTACATGTATCATATGTAATATATGTAATATAACACATATATGTTTAACGTTTGTACCTTTTCTTCTTCAACATATGCGCGTGTGGTTGAAGCAAGCTATATATATATTAGCTATGTATATGCATCCATGTTTTGAGCGTGGGAAACATGAATTATTTTTTTGACAAATGTAAATAATTAAAAAGTGAAAAGTAAATTAATTATGGGACATAAATAATACGTAAATTAATTAAAAAAGTGAAAAGTAAATTAAGCTGCGTGTTTAATTAGTTAATTATTACATACAGCTTCTTTTACATAGTAAGCTCTGTATGCTCTTCCTTCCTTCACCATCTCCTCCTCAATTTCATTGAAAACATTCAAAAGCGTACGGTAGAATATTTGCATGTACTCTGGCAGTTCATCCATGCAATTGACATTCCGTCTGTAAATTGCACACACCATATTCATCTGAAGCATATCTACAAAGCAAAACTAAAATTTGGTTTGGTTTTGTTTTTATTTAGGGCTTCTTAGATCTATGTCCAAAAAGATTAGCTGTCATTGAGTTTAGTCCATGAGTTTTTGGTTTTAAATGTAGGTCTTTTTTTGTTGTGTTGAGTTTACCCTTTGAGGTAAATAAGGAAAACACATTGAAAATCTAAATTTAATGAATTATTTCATTGTAATTGAATTCCAGAATTTAAATTTTGAATTCTTTCCTTCATAATATTCCTAATATATGTATAAAATACAATTTAATCAATAAAAAGTAAAGAGTAAAGACCCACATATTATACCAATCGATCAGACACACATTAAATTATGTACATGACATACATGTAAATAATGTTATTATTAGCAACAAAAAAAACTTAGTGATAAATCGTGTTACCTATAAGTTAGGAACATAAATTAGAAGACTACCTATAAGTAAGATACAAAAAATAGACAAATAAAATTGTATGTTACCTAGAAAAAAATGTACATAAAATACACATTGTTGAAAATATGAAAAAACATATATATACCTACGCAATAGGCAACATGCAATATGACATAAATGATTATTACCCGATTCAAGTCATAAGGGGCAACATTGGAATAAAAAATAAAAAGATTACACCAGAAAATATTTAAAAAGGAATGTAATCTTATGCGGCACAAAAGTCAAAGGACTTGGATCAAAGTCACTAAAAAATCCGAAGATTAAACCCTACTCCTCAATGGAAATTTGGATCTATATAAACTTTTCTATTTTATTTACTTATAAAAATTCATCCAACCTTTGAACTGCTTCCGTAAAGATCTCGAGTTCTTCAAATGTATCGAATGCATCGTAGATATCATCCATTGCTGTTAACAGGGCAACCACTTTTGTGACAATGTTTCTTCCAACGAGGTATTGAGGCTCAAAATAGACCCCCACAACCCAGAAGTATAACTCCACACAAGTCCGTCTCTTGCAAAAGGCAGCTTCCTTTTGAAGTCTACTTCTTTCCACCACCTAATTCATTGCTAATATTAGTTAATGAATTACTAACTTAATTACATGTGCTAATCTCACATAATTAAAAGATAACCTACCTAATAATCTCACTGAGCTCCTGTTTGTGCAAAGACTGAACAAGATTGAAATCTGACTTGGCAAGTTTTAATAGAGCTTCATTATGTGAAGCTTCATCTTGGTAGATGGACATGAACCGACGGGCGCATAACCTCTCGAGACTCTTTCGGAGTGGTCTCTCTAGGGCTTGAGCTATTTGTTCTGCCAGTTGATAGCTTACATGGGTTGTTGCCGACTCCAGATGTTTTGTCGTGAAAACAAGAGCCTCTTCTAGTATATTTTCTCCATGCACCCTCAGATGCGTTGCTTCATAAAAGCTTTGTTGGAAAAATGGCTCACCTAAGGTTACAAGAATCAGAGGGAGCGACCGGTCGCAGGTTTTGGGCGACCGGTCGCGTTCAAGCTGGGTTTTGAAGTTGAAGTCTCGGTATAAAAACGACCGGTCGCAGGTTCTGAGCGACCGGTCGCTTTCTGGCAGTTTCTTAAGGTCCCTCTCGGTATAAAAGCGACCGGTCGCAAATTCCTGGCGACCGGTCGCAAGCTTCATGCTGTGCTGATTTTTCAGCACTTTTTCTGGCCTTTCTTTGGATGCTAATTGGTCCCTACCAATTCACATGCAACCCCAACGTTGGTATAAGTCCAAGACAGTTGGCAAACCACTAGAAAAGTCCTAAACATTGATTAGGTAGGTTAGTGGGTTGTATGATAGCCTATCTCTTTATGCTTTCCTGAAATTAGGGATCCATGTTTTGAGGTAGGCTGGTTTGCTGCATGTGGGTGGCTTCTTTTCTCTTTCTTTTATAGAGCTAAGTAGCTGGAGCAAGAGGAAAAGGGTTGTATTCAGATTTGGGAAGCCAAGAGAGAGAGAGAGAGCATCTTGTATCAAGTGTGTGAGCTAAGGGGTGAGAGAGAAAAACAGATAGTGAGCTTGGGTTTCTAAGGGGGTTTCCATTGAAACCAAATCTGTAACTCCTTCTTCATTATTGATATTTCTCAAGGGGATCACCAAAGAGGACGTAGGCAAATTGCTGAACCTCTATAAATACTTGTGTTCATTGTTCTTGGTTATTTTCTGAGTGTGTGTGTGTGCAACAAGTTCATCCTTGAGCTTGTCCAAAGTCCATCAACAACAAGGTCTTGAAGGGAGTGAGTTGGTTCTAATTCACAACAAGTGGTATCGTAATTTGTGTTGGCAGTGCTAGTTCTTTCTTTGGAGTGCTAGTGTGTTGAAGATGGCAAGTGACAAGGAAGTTGAGAGTGGTAGCAGTTCACGGCAGCTGAAGCAACCACAAGCAACAAGCATGAAGGTGGAGCTAAAGCCTTTCACAGGAAGGAGAACTTCACTCTTTGGCAACGAAGGATGAAATCAGCCCTCACACAACAACACCTCCACGTTGTGTTGGTTGGAAAGGAAAGGAAGCCAACAAGCATGACAGATGAGGAGTGGAGTGTACTTGATGAGTTAGCTAGAGGAGCTATCGAAAACTACCTCTCCGATGAGGTGCTCATCAACGTGATGAAGGATACGGCAAAGCAAACATGGGAGAAGCTCGAGGAGATGTTTGCAGGGAAGTCACTATCCAACAAGCTCTTCCTCAAGGAAGAACTCCTAAATCTTAAGATGGAGGAGGGAGGTAATCTAATGGAACATTTAAGTAGTTTCAATAGATGTGTTGCTGACTTGCAGAGAATGGAAGTTAACTATAGTTCGGAGGATAAGGCTCTTATGTTGCTCACATCCTTACCTCCGTCCTATAAACACTTTCGAACCACTCTTATGTTCGGGAAGGTCACTCTGGATTTTGAGCCTGTGGTGCAAGACATCATGACACACCATAGGATGGCTCAACGTTCGGGAGAGAACTCTCAAGGTGAAGGTCTAGTTGCAAAGACCGGAGAGAGAGGCCGTTCAAAGAAGCAAGAGGGCAAGAAAGGCAACAGAGGAAGGTCCAAATCCAAGGCAAAAGAAGGTTGTTTCGAATGTGGGTCAAAGGAGCATTGGAAAAGAAATTGCCCCATATGGAAGGAGAAGAAGAACAAAGGGAAGAATGCAGCCAACACAGTGGAAGAAGTCACAGAAAGTGATGGTGAGCTTTTATGTGTTAATAGCAATGTTAAAACTAATGCATTTGCTAATTCTTCAAGGTGTTCCTCTTCCGATTGGATTTTGGATTCCGGATGCTCATACCATATGTGCTCAAACAAGGAGTGGTTTGACACATATGAAAAAGAAGAAGGTGGTGAAGTTATGATGGGGGATGGCTCAGTTTGTAGAGTCAAAGGCATGGGTACAATCAAGGTGAAGATGCATGATGGGGCTGTTAGGACGCTTGGAATGGTAAGGCACATTCCAAAGTTGCGTAAGAATCTCATTTCCCTTGGAACTCTTGATAAGAATGGTTATTCATTTAAAGCAAATGGAGGGAAACTCATAATCTCAAAAGGTTCACTTGTGATTATGAAAGGAGAGATTCAACCTAATTGTCTATATAGATTGTGTGGTACTACAATAACAGGTGGAGCAGCTGTATCCACAAGCAAGGACTCGGAGGATGAAACTCAGCTTTGGCATTTGAGGCTAGGGCACATGAGTGAGAGGGGCATGCAGGAACTACACAACCGAAAGTTGTTGAAAGGTGTTCAAAGTTGCAAGCTTGAGTTCTGCAAATATTGTACCATGGGAAAGCAATCTCAGGTGGCTTTCAAGCAGAGAAACAAAGAGGAAGGAAGCACATGGGTGCTAGATTATATTCACACGGATGTATGGGGGCCATCACCGGTTAAATCAAAGGGTGGAGCTCGTTACTTCGTGACTTTCTTGGATGATTTTTCCAGGAAGGTTTGGGTCTACTTCATGAAGGAGAAATCTGAGGTCTTCACCAAATTCAAGGAGTGGAAGGCGGAAGTGGAAAACCTAACCGGAAGAAAGATCAAGATCCTAAGGAGTGACAATGGTGGTGAATATAAAGACAACAAGTTCCTTGAGTTTTGCAGGAATGAAGGCATCAAGAGGCACTTCACCGTGAAGAAGACGCCCCAACAAAATGGAGCTGCGGAGAGGATGAATAGAACTCTCATGGAGCGTGAGAGATGCATGAGGATTCATGCAGGATTGCCCGAGTCATTTTGGGCGGAGTCCGTTAACCATGCAGCCTATTTAGTTAACCGATCTCCTTCCAAAAATCTGGAGTTCAAATGTGCAGAGGAGGTATGGTCTAATAAGTCAATTGATTATACTAATCTTAAGGTGTTTGGATGCAGTGCATATGCACTTATTCCAAGTGATGAAAGATCCAAGTTGAAGCCAAAGTCTCTTGAATGCATTTTCATCGGATTTGAGAGCGGTGTGAAGGGCTACAAGCTTTGGGATCATGTGAACCTAAAGAAGATACTCAGCAGGGATGTTGTGTTTGATGAAAAGACCATGCCTATGAACAAAGTCAAAAGTTCAGAGGCAAAGGAGGATGTTGTTGGGAAAGAAACAACCATTGAAGTTCCACTCAAGAAGATGTTCAAGAAAACTTCACAAAAACAGCCAATCAAGACGTTCGTGAGGAGGTGGAGTCGACATTGAGGAGGAAGATTCAGGGCAACAACAACAACAAACCCAAGAAGAAGAAGAAGAGGCTCAAGAGCAGGTGGAGCCATCATCTATAGCTCGGTCCAGGCCCAAGAGAACCATCAAACCACCTCAAAGGTTTGGATGGGACAAGGATGCAGTTCACTATGCTTTGAATGCTAGTGAAGAAGAACCAACCACGTTCCAAGAGGCTGTTGAGAATGAGGAACGGGAAAGTTGGATGGAAGCTATGATGCAAGAGATGGAATCTCTACACCAAAACTCAGTTTGGGAGTTAGTTCCTAAACCCAAGAATCGCAAGGTTATTGGCAACAAATGGGTGTTTAGGAAGAAAGAAGAAATGCATGAGAAGGGAGCCACCATATTCAAAGCTCGATTGGTGGCCAAAGGGTACTTGCAAAAGGAGGGAGTTGATTATGATGAAATCTTCTCTCCGGTAGTGAAACACACTTCTATAAGGCTACTACTATCCATAGTAGCACAAGAGAACATGGAGGTGGAGCAAATGGATGTGAAGACTGCTTTCCTCCATGGTGATTTGGAGGAAGACATCTACATGAGCCAACCTCAAGGGTTCATTGAAGCAAACAAGGAAAATCTGGTTTGCAAGCTGAAAAAGTCTCTCTATGGGTTGAAGCAATCTCCAAGGCAATGGAACAAGCGCTTCGACTCTTTCATGATGAAGATTGGATATAGAAGATGTGAATCTGATTGCTGTGTATACACTCATGTATTCAAGGATGGTAATATCATCCTTTTGCTTCTTTATGTTGATGACATGCTAATTGCATGTAAAGACATGTCAAAAATTCAGGAATTGAAGACATTGCTTGGAAAGGAGTTTGACATGAAGGATCTTGGTTCTGCACAAAAGATCCTAGGGATGGAAATAAGGAGAGACAGGGTTGGAGGCAAGCTATGGCTGTCACAAAGTAAGTACATTACCAAAGTACTTGAAAAATTCAATATGTTGGATTGCAAACCCGTGTCTACTCCTTTGGCGGAGCATTTTAAGTTAATTGCAAAGGAATGTCCTTCTACGGATGAAGAGAAGGAAGAAATGAGCAGAGTTCCATATGCAAGCTTGGTAGGGTGTCTCATGTATGCAATGGTTTGCACACGACCCGACCTAGCTCAAGCCGTGAGTGTGGTGTCAAGATACATGGCGAATCCGGGCAAACTTCATTGGACAGCAGCGAAGTGGATTCTCAGGTACTTGAAGGGCACTAAGAGGCTTGGGATATTGTTTGCAAGACAACAAGGAAAAACAAGTGTGTCAGGGTATGTAGACTCTGATTATGCAGGGGATTTAGACAAGAGGAGATCCACCACAGGATATGTTTTCACTTGTGGTGGAGGACCGATTAGTTGGAGAGCAGTGTTGCAATCGGTTAGTGCCTTGTCTACTACTGAAGCGGAGTATATGGCGCTCACGGAAGCTTCGAAGGAAGCAGTATGGCTGAAGAGATTGGCAAAGGAATTTGGAATAGCCCAAGACATGGTGGTGATTCAAAGTGACAGTCAAAGTGCAATTTGCTTGGTCAAGAATCAAGTGTATCATGGAAGGTCCAAACACATTGATGTCCGATACCACCGGATAAGAGATTGGGTGAATGATGGAGACATCAAGGTAATGAAGGTTCATACATCGAGAGAATGCTTCAGATTGTCTCACAAAGCCGATCCACGCAAAGTTCAAGCATTGCTTGAGCTTGCTCAATCTTGTTCCATGTTAGAGATTGAGGTGGAGTTCTTGAGAGTTTTCCTGACGATTCTCAAGAAGTTAAAGATGTCCCGGAAGGCAATAATCTTCTCAAAGAGCTTAGGCTCGCCATGGTGGAGATTGTTGGAAAAATGGCTCACCTAAGGTTACAAGAATCGAGAGGAGCGACCGATCGCGAGTTTTGGGCGACCGGTCGGCGTTCAAGCTGGGTTTTGAAGTTGAAGTCTCGGTATAAAAACGACCGGTCGCAGGTTACGAGCGACCGGTCGCTTTCTGGCAGTTTCTTAAGGTCCCTCTCGATATAAAAGCGACCGGTCGCAAATTCCTGGCGACCGTCGCAAGCTTCATCTTTGTGCTGATTTTTCAGCACGTTTTACGCCCTTTCTTTGGATGCTAATTGGTCCCTACCAATTCACATGCAACCCCAACGTTGGTATAAGTCCAAGACAGTTGGCAAACCACTAGAAAAGTCCTAAACATTGATTAGGTAGGTTAGTGGGTTGTATGATAGCCTATCTCTTTATGCTTTCACGAAATTAGGGATCCATGTTTTGAGGTAGGCTGGTTTGCTGCATGTGGGTGGCTTCTTTTCTCTTTCTTTTATAGAGCTAAGTAGCTGGAGCAAGAGGAAAAGGGTTGTATTCAGATTTGGGAAGCCAAGAGAGAGAGAGAGCATCTTGTATCAAGTGTGTGAGCTAAGGGGTGAGAGAGAAAAAGCAGATAGTGAGCTTGGGTTTCTAAGGGGTTTCCATTGAAACCAAATCTGTAACTCCTTCTTCATTATTGATATTTCTCAAGGGGATCACCAAAGAGGACGTAGGCAAATTGCTGAACCTCTATAAATACTTGTGTTCATTGTTCTTGGTTATTTTCTGAGTGTGTGTGTGTGCAACAAGTTCATCCTTGAGCTTGTCCAAAGTCCATCAACAACAAGGTCTTGAAGGGAGTGAGTTGGTTCTAATTCACAACAAGCTTAGCATTCCCGGCACATCAGCGATTAAGCTTTCCTTGAAGCCTCCATTTTTACTATCTTTGAACTTGTTGAATATTCCTGCTCGATTGCAGCAAATGGAAACATAACACATAAATACACTACCAAAAAAAGTGGCAACAGTCAATATTATTTAGTGGCATTTGGTGGGGTGACTAAAGCCTTTAGTCACACAAAAATTTCAAAAAAAGGTGACTAATGCTACTAATAGTCACCAAAAAAGGTGACTAAGGGCTTTAGTCACCAACAAATTAACGATGGTGACATTTGGTTACTTTTGCTGGGGTGACTAAAGTCTTTAGTCACACAAAAATTTCAAAAAAGGTGACTAAAGCTACCAACAGTCACCAAAAAAGGTGACTAATGCTACCAACAGTCACCAAATTCTTAATTAGTGACAAGGGGGTGACTATTGTGACTTTTTTTTTTGGTAGTGATATTAAGAAATAATTTGGGCCAAATTCAATCTCGTTACATTAATTTCTCTAATAACTTACTGCATGAAACATTATGTCGATGTTGTCTTAGTAGCCGAAAACCAAGGGAAACATTGTATAGGTCACCATCACCATCATCATCATAACGGAAATTATGAGAGAGTGTTTGATGTAGCTAGATTCAGGTTTAGTATTTCAAATGCAGTTTTCGAAAAATCAATTCGGAAAACTCATAGATGAGAAATATGATGGTTTACACTTGAGAAAGAAGAAGCGAAAATTTCAAAGAGAACTTTCCAAAACTTACACACTCAAGAGACAGCTGCCAAATGAGGAATTCTTTGGCCTTTACACACAAAATTCCTAGGTCAGAAAGGACACATGGCAGCAGAGAAAAATCGAAGAATAGGACAAACGAATTGGTTAGGATCTAGCTGGAAATCCTACAGAGCAAGGTTGACTAGTCATACGAGAAACAAATGACTAGTCATCATTTTATGAAATCAATTTCATGTAATGTGATGCAATGCACAATTTACCTTTGTCAAATTGCTTGAACCACCATAGGATAGATGTTTGTTAAGAACACCTAGAGAAGCTATTCTTAATCTAAACTTGAGCTTGATAATACAATTAAAAATCCTATTACAATATTGTCAAGGGAAGCCAAAAGAAAAACTCAAAATGCATACATTAACAATCTCCCCCTTTTTGGCTTTCCTTGACAACACACTCTCTAAATACACTTAACCCATAATCAAACCCATAGAGATGATGAATGTAAGTACCTGCAAAACAACAGCCAAACTCCCAGGCACAAGACAAGCATATTATATCACAGAAATTTGAAACAATATGCAATATGCAATATGGGGTTGAGAGTGTTCTCCCCCTTGTTGATAAGGAAAGTGCAAAAAGGCAAATATAGAGAATCAGTACACATTTGGATTAAACACAAAGCACATAATCTGATTTGAACAACAAGCACATAACACAGTTGGATTACAAAGCAAACATCACTTGTTCAAAACAGAACAAAACAACTCCCCCTATCAAGTTACAGAGGGTACAAGATTAGAACCGCTACGTAGACTACCCAAAACAAGATGACCCCCACAATGTGATTACAAGAATATACCCTCCAACACTGTCAAAATATACTCCCTCTATCTAAGACACAACCTATACCAGAAAACTAGTTAGAAAACTAAAGAACCAGTAGAGTCATCCGAGGGTTCTTCAAGGTCTTCAACAGCAGCAAATGAGGGATTCTCAGATCCATGTGCTGGATTTTAAGAGGAAGGAATGAGAGTGAGAAGATGCTGAATATGCTTCTCCTTCTCAGCAAGCAGGGTTCTAAGAGAGGCATTGTTAGAGGCTGAAGACACAATGGTGAGAAACGTGTTGGAGACCTTCTGGCTAAGAGTAACAGAAACCTTGCCATATGGAGCAAGGGGAGGATGCCACTAATTAGTGTCATTGAAAGACACTTGTGCTTTCTCACAGAGACGTTGAAGGAGACAAGGGAACACAAGTGTACCCTTGTGTTTAGTACCATGACCAACAGTTTTGCCTAGAATAGCATGATAGATGATATCACCAAAAGGGATTTTATCCCGATTAACCATGGAGAGCATGACTTGACAGCCAGCTAAGGCGGGATTGGAGTTATTCCCAGTGGGAAGAGTATTGCGGCGAACAAAATCCCATAGGAACTTAAAAAGGGAGATGGATAGGATTTAATAGGGAGGCCCTTAGAAGTAAGGGGCAAGGAGGGATCTGTATAAGCCACAGTTCGAAACACGGCAACTGAGTATTGAGAAGAAGTAAGAACAAACTTCTCATAATTGAAACCAGGGCATGACCTAAACCCTAAAACCCGATTGATGATAGAGGGTCGAAGAACAATTATTATTTTCGGGAGGCAAAAAATTTCTCATAATCTCAGTGATCTCACACTTATTATTTTCGGGAGGAAAAGGGCTGTCTGGGAGGCAAAAAACAAGAAAGTTATAACCTTAAGGATAGAAAGAGCAGCTGTAAGTGACCCCCTTGTATAACCAAATTATTTCTCTCTGTTAAAAAAGACAACAAAAATAAGATAAGATCTCCGCTCTAGCCAACAAAAAGAAATGGATCTATATGGGAATGTTTATGCACGGTCTAAACCAAGAAAACTAATTTTAGAAAATACAAACATAGCAAATCACTGAATTTTGAGAGAGCTTTAGATCAAATTACTCTTCAAACTCAAAATAGTATATGCCTCCACCTCCAAAGTGTAACTAATCATCATAATCCAAGCAAATGCCAAAAGCATTATTCTTTTGCTCATTTAACCCAAAACAACAACATAATAAAACCGATCACAAAAAGCACCAAATATTCAAGAGAAATCCCCAAGATAAAACCAAATGGCCCAAAACTGGTGTCTCCCAAGTCCAAAGGTAGAAAGAAATTATTTTTAGGTAAAGGTATTAAAACAAGGGAAGCACAAAAAATATTAAAAGGAGGTAAAACAATATGTATAAACCCAACAATTTACACACGACATGAAAAAATCGACACCTATGTAAAAGGTACAGGTTCCTCATTTCAAATTAAGAATATTAAATAAAAAATAAAAGGCAAGTGCTATTTATTAAGTTGGTCATCGATATTATCCACATACAAAGAACCATAAACTAAAATGAAGGGAGATGACAGAAGCAAGAGGGACGAAAAGAAAAAGAAAAAAACTTGTTTCAGTTTCGAGCTATTTGCTAATTCAATGACCCTTGATTAAATTTCATAAATATTAACATGTTACAAAACTCACAACTCAAAAAAATAAAAAAAAAATAAAACAGAGAAACTAGTTGTCATGCCTATACTATACCTAACATAGAAGCAGCAGATGAAGGAGGACTTCGCCAGCTCAGTGGTTGAGAGGCGTCTATGACCTCGTTATTATCACAAAAACAAACCAGATTTATTTTTATAGAATCAAAATCAAATAATTACAGAAAATTGGTTAAATAAATAAAATAATTAAGTGAACAAACTTAGGCATGTACATTTGCAACCTTAGGCACGTACAAGATATACAGATATGCAGATTAACTCATCCTTGCATCACATTGCATGTCTCCTACATTTGCAACCTTAGGCATGTACATTTGCAACCTTTTGCATGCAAGCATGCGCTATATCATGCATGACATCAATTATTTTATTATGAGTCATGGGTTAGGAAAATTATAATAACATGAGACCCAGCAGCCCAACATGATCTTGCATAAAACATACGTACGCTGCATGCATATACGATTTAACCAATCTGATAACACATCAATCAATAATTGCTGATTAGAATTTAAAGGTTCTTTTTCTTTTTCTTGTCTTTTTTTGTTTCTGTTCTTTTGTTCTCTGGCAGATTCCCTCTCAGCCAATAATTACACATCCAATCAATCAATCTTATAACTCTTTAAAAATAATATGAGGAAAAAATTCCAAAATCCTCTCCCTCTCCCCTCTCAGCCAATAATTGCTGAAAATAATCTAGAGCGTATATTATGTGACACTTACTCCCTTGGAGATGCTCACCTACAATAATCATCAGCGTATGTGACGTGACATACATAATAGTTACGGAAATATTTAGAAAAATGCTAGAAATCTTTTCTCTAATATTCTCTTTTGGACATTCTTCATTATCTTCATGATATGTGTCAATTTCAACACTAAAAATAATGCCATTAATACATTAGACATTGTTTTTAGTGTATAAATTGACACATGTCATGAAGATAATGAAAAAGGTCCAAAGAAAAAGGTTGGAGAGAAGGTTGCTAGCACTCCCCAAATATTTAACATCGAAAGCTTGCCCGATGCATAATTTAATGTAATAATTTATGTGTTATAAGATTGATTGATCGGATATAATGGAAATTTGTCAGAAAATCAAAAGAAAAACCAAAAAGAAAAAAAAAAGAACCTTTAAATTATAATAAGCAATTATTGATTGACATCTTATAAGATTGGTTAAATTGAGTGATGCTATTTTCATCCATATCTTATTTTCTAACTCATTTTATATTCAAAATTTTAAAGACAAATTTACCATTATGTAAAATGACTTCTACGAATTTAGAGAAAAAACCTCAACTCACCTATCCCGACCCACTCTCTCTCTCTCTCTCTCTCTCTCTCTCTCTCTCTCTCTCTCTCTCTCTCTCTCTCTCTCTCTCTCTCTCTCTCTCTCTCTCTCTCTCTCTCTCTCTCTCTCTCTCTCTCTCTCTCTCAGGGACCCACTGCCCCAAACTCCCTGAAAAATAGAAAATGTCCCTAAGCTCCTAAAAACTTAGATCTAGTTACTTGAGGTTGATGGTTTTTAGGAGAAAGAGGGGCCATTAGTCAAGAAACAACTAACTAAGGGCTCGTTTGGGAGTGCTTTTAAAGCAGCAAAAAGCGCTTCTAAATGGATGAAAGCACTTATGTATTTTAAAAAATTGTGTTTGGCAAAAATTGCAAAAGCGCTTTGGGTAAGATCCAAAAGCACTTGGAGTGGTTTTGGAAGAAGCACTTGAGAGGTGTTTCTTCTTAAAAGTGCTACAGGACAAAAACAGAGGAAGCACTTGGCACTCCTTAATGAAACTTTTAAAATGCTTAAAATACCCATATTTAATTTTTTAAAATGCCAAAATACCCTCTCTTTTTTTCTCTCTCCTTTTCTCTCCTATTAAAACCAAAACACTACCCGCGAAAAGCCCAACAGACGCCAAAACCTATCAGAGGCCAAAACACCCATGTGAATTTTTATTTCCTATGTTTATCATAATATTTTGGGATTCTTTAAATTTTTTTAATGTATTTTTAAAATCGTTTTTACTGTGTCAGCCAAACACTCAACAAAATATCAAAAGCGATTTTCTGTAGTGTAAAAGCACTTTTAAATGTGACATCCAAACGACAAACTTAGGCATTGCATGTCTCCTACATTTGCAACCTTAGGCATGCATGCATGCGCTATATCATGCATGACATCAATTATTTTATCATGAGTCATGGGTTAACATGAGACCCAGCAGCCCAACATGACTTTGTATAAAACAAGACCAATTTGATGACCGTAAAAACAGGTGGTGTAGTATACTATAAAACATACGCTGCATGCATATACGATATAACCAATCTGATAAGACATCAATCAATAATTGCTGATTAGAGTTTAAAGATTCTTTTTTCTTTTTCTTGTCTTTTTTTGTTCCCATTACATCCAATCAATCAATCTTATAACTCTTTAAAAATAATATAAGGACAAAAAAAATTCCAAAACCCCCAACGACATTTCCACCTCATAACCCTCCCTCTCTCCCCTCTCAGCCAATAATTGTTGAAAATAATCGTGAGCGTATATTATGTGACACTCACTTGGAGATGCTCACCTACAATAATCATCAGCGTATGCGACGTGACATACATAATAGTTATGAGGTTTTTTCTCTAACCCAATGAAAAATGATATTGATTTGCAGATTAGAGACCTCAGGTTCAAATTCCTATAGCATTTTAGTTGTATGTGTGAGTTTAGACCATCGTTTATACTAAAAAAACAGAAGTTTAACATATACAACCTATCGTTGATGAAAAATTAGAATCCATTAAAAGGTTATGTATTAAAAGAAGTACCATTTCTATAAAAAAAAAGAATAATTCACTACAAAAAAATTGACCTTAGTTGACGGCTAAAACGTGTCACCTAACACGTTACTTGACGGCTCAAAATCCGTCAAGAGTGTGGGTATCAATAAAAGGTACCCCCTTACTTGACACTTTTTAGCCGTCAAGTAAATTTTGTTCTTGACGGCTAATAGCCGTCAACTAACACTTTCTTGACGCGTTTTAAACGTCAATTTAAGCTTACTTGACGCATTTTAACCGTCAAGTAACATTCGTTCTTGACGGCTATTAGCCGTCATATAATACTTTATTGACACGTTTTAAACGTCAAGTTAAGCTTACTTGATGCGTTTTAACCGTCAACTAACATTTGTTCTTGACAGCTAATAGCCGTCAACTAACATTGTCTTGACGAGTTTTAAACGTCAAGTTAAGCTTACTTGACACTTTTGAACCGTCAAGTAACATTTGTTCGTGACACGTTTTAACCGTCAAGTAAGATCTAAAAATCGACACATGGAATATTACTTGACAGCTAAAATGCATCATGTAATACTACTTTGTTAGTTTTTCCGAACTAGCTAATGATGCTGTACCCATTTCATAACTATTAATTACTTGATTTAATCATTTGAGATGGTAAAACATCTTATCAATAAACAAAACAAACTCCCATATATTGAAATAAATTGTTGTCTCACTAGAATACAAGATAATTCAAAGCACTAATAAAAATTACTTGGAGAAAGAAGTCCCATATATTGAAACTAATAAACTTAAAATACATGATACATATGTGACCAATTATATATAGTTTCAGTTTATAACTACAAGCTGCATTGCTCAATACATACAAAAATACTTCAAAAAACTTAGCTTTGCCAATAAAACATGGCCTTGTTAAATTCCCAAAGTGTTAAAGACCTGCAATATACCATATTTTATATCAATATTCATATGCATGATGAAATCAGTTAATCATGCTCTCCTACAAATGGAACTAATTAAAAAAATAAAAAATTTCAAGTACCTTAACAAAGTGAAACATAGAAACGTCTCCCCATTTACATCCAGAGAGTTGTTATTTCGATACCACCTGAAATGCACATTAGAAAGGAAAATGCATGATCAAATATTCACGTAGTATAACTATCTGCACAAACAACTTTTCTAATTGACAAAAAAATATATAGAAGTACACGCAAGACCTTAAAGCAGATGGGCCAAATGTACAGTCAAAATATGCAGCTGTATATGGTACTTAATTCTGCAGCTGTATATGATGCACAAAACTACACAAGATGAAAGGTGAGACACATGAAATCAGTTAGAATGTTCTTAGAACAATTTGAGAAAAAGTATAATGCTAACAATGAACAAATTTACCTTCTTTCATGAAGGTTGTAGAACCACGGTAGCCATACAAACAAGCAATGCCTTTCACTTTCTTCCAAAATAAGATAGCTTACTAAAACCACGTATGTGATATCATCTTCTCAAAAAGCAAAAATGGTATTTCCATCTCAAAGCATCTACCAAGAGAGTGCTGACATTAACAGAGTGAAATAGAAAATAAAACGATGCAAAAAATGGTCTTCACATCTCACAACAACTACCAAATCAACACACTCATTGTAATAACCAAGTTTTGAGATCGCAAAGACTGAAATGATATTCAAATTAAGATACAGCAAATACCTCTCTTAAATGAATTGAGAGACAAAAGTAGTCCACTCGGAACGTACTTCATTTATCTCATCTTCATTATATGTCTCCTTTCCATTAAACTAAGGACAAACAAAAATAACAAACTTACTCATAATATGTCACAACAGAAAATAGCAAGGAGAAGCTAATTGACTGATGCTAATTCAATAAGAATACTTTTATATGATTTTCATAGCCATAGTCATGTTCCTATGAGGGTTAATGTGAATTAACAACCAATTCCCTACAGTGTTGCAAAGTAGGCTCTTGTCGGCTATTATATCTTTCATGTATCTCATGACATAGTACCCACATTCCACCATGCCAGGCTGAACTGGGCCCTATATAAAGAGTTACTAGAGTTAATAATTTATGTCAGTTGTAATTTTTTTTGTAGAAATAAATTATATCTGACCTTAATGGTAATCCACTTGAGATTAAGCCTTTTATTTTGTTTGGTCCCTGAACCCTGCTAAAGAAATCATAGACCATCATAATATCATTAGTTCATTTTTAAATATAAGGGATCTGCGCACTGATGGGATGAGATCGAAACACCTACTTTTATCATTTGTTTTTTCATTGCAGCATAATAAAAAGTATATTACAAAAATTTAAGATAGTCAAGAAGGAACTTACTTGTCTACAACTACTTTGACATCCTCATGAATATCATTCCTTAATGGATCCAAATAGTAAACAGTCATGGAAGAGAAGTCAATGACAACTAAAATCCAGTGGAATCTATGACACAAGAATATTACATATTACTCAAGTTAAACGATAATGTTTACATATTCAAATCTAAAGTAAGGTTTAAAGGATAGTCTTACGCAGGGTTATAAGGCATGATTATGAGCTGATTTTTTTTTGCCTTCACTAGACGATCTGCTATATTTCTTGATCTTTCATCCCGCTTTCGTTGATTATTTAAATTTCCCGCTAAGGATACAATAGCAGGGTTGATAAAGCCAAACACCTCAACTTGACCTTCATCCTTCATGTCATCATATAATTTCCTAAACAAAGCTAAATACGTTAAACAAATACAATATAAGTACACCTCAGGAAATGTCATGTAGTGTTTGTTTACCTCATGTATAAAATGATACAAGTCACTGTAAGTTCCAGCATTGAAGTAAGGCAGGTCAGATCCTCTTTGGTAAGAAATATATAGAAGTTGTAACCAAATGTGTCATCCTCAAAATTTACTTGAAAAGTATAATCATTTGTGACACAACGCATTACCAATTTGGCAAAAACTTCAATGGAATTAGGATTTTTTAAGGGTCTGTTGATGTTCGGAATAGGAGTTTGGACTACTGGCTTTGAACTTTCCATCGTAGGCCTAACTTTTTGGATTTTAGGGAGAGAAGTAACGATTTTTGGCAGAGTTTTTTGGATTTCCTGAAGGTAAGTGTCTGTGATAGGTATTTTCTCAACTTTCTTGGAATCCTAAATATGAAACAAAAAAAAATCAATTTAAGTATACATGTATAAGCATATATGAACATATATAGTAATCTTTTTTTTAACTTCTTAAAACTGAATGATGAATACCCGTTTAAGAGTCTTCTCAACCTTTTTGGTTGGCTAAACATGGAAATAACTAAAGTAAGATTGTATGTAAATGATATATGCCAAAACAAAAATATTCTTATGATCAGTCAATGTTACCTTTTGAAGATCAGCTTTTCTAACATCCCCTATACAAATAAAATAAAACAAAGTAAATAATTATGCTTAAGATATACCAAAATACTAATATTTTTTTAATTATATATATTCATTAAAGCCTGAGTACCTTAGAAGTGGTGTGAAGAACAAATTCCTTAGGCCAAAGTACATGCTGCCCCACCCCATCATTCACATAGACCAAGACATCATCAAGTGGGAATGGAAGGAGTGCATCTCGATCCAAAACCACTTCAATAACCACCAAGACATTTGGAGTCCTATATTCTAGAATTGTTCCAGTGGCAACAATATTATCTTTGGAGACAAGCGCCAATTGACAAGTCCGATCCTTAGCACTCCTTTTTCCACAACAGGAAAAGTCTCCTTTACTTGAGCATCATGGACAACTTTTTGTCTTACATTATTAGAAGAAACACCTGATTGTGGTGTGGGAGGTTGTTGTTGACTTAGTCCTCTCACTGTTTCCTCTAGTGCTGCCAGACGTTGACAATGAGACCGTTCTCTCCTATCCCAATCAGCTGGGGGTTTAGGACTGTGAAAATAGTTAGTTGGAGTGACAAACTTTCCCACACCCCTAACACGACCACAATGCTCAGGTGTGCACAAAGCTTGAGTCAAAATATCATGATCACCAACTATTTTGTCTGTGATTCCTAACTCAGATTGCTTGGTCAGTTCATCCTACAAAATTTACAACTTAATTGAGTATAAGACATGCTTCCAAAATATACCCATATAATGTCAAGTAGTGACTAATGAGCAAGTGATGATGCAAGTTACTCAAGGATTTCACTATGTCTATTAGCACATGATTTTGGTATACTTGTGTTCGTAGGAGAGGCTTCCTTAGCCCTGCTTGTGTATCACTTATCCTATTAAGAGAACAAGAGTGTGGTCCTATGTAATGCTACTAACCTCTAGACCGGAGGGTTCATCAACTTGCATTATGTTTGTTGAAATTGAATTGAATTTATATTTATTTATCAGAATCAACCTAGTTTCATTTATAATTAGAATCAACCTGCAAATATTCTAGTCTATCCAGTACCCGATGTCATTTCTTTTGAAATTCATGCTAAATGGCACTTATGTTATATGCTTTCGTTTTGTATTTTAAATGTTATATATAAACTTAAATTAGTGCTGACCTATACTATATACTTAGTCTTATCAGGTTAGCCAATAACATTTATGACCTTATCTTACTGACAATTAGAAGAAAAGGAAAATTATATACATTAATTATATACGAAAACTGAGAGCAAATTAATTACAGTTTGCTGAATTACCCAGTATGTTAGCAAATGGATAGTAACTTTAATATGTTTGGCAAAGATACATACAAGTATAGTAACTTAGTAAGTCCATAGAAACATCAAAACTTACAATCTTTTCCACAATTTCCTGTGTTGCTGGATCATATAGCCCATTAGCCATTTGACGAGCCCTCTTCCAAAGTACACTCCGATCAAGTTCATTATCATCACTAGCTCCTATCTCAACTTTCTACAACGAGTAAAGAAAATTATATAATTCACAACATGTTTGATAAAATGATTACTCAAACACTTACAATCTTTGATTCTAAGCCAGCATAGCCTGATCGCCCGAGTCTATGATTGTAGATATGCTTTGCCCGCCTTTCTTGTGCTATGTGTCTAAGTGCCTAGAACATTGTATGATATTAGATGTCCATATAAATTTTTAAAGACCAAAACAGAAGAAATATGTCCAAAATAATTTATTATAATTAACTTAAGTGACATGACAAAATAGAAATGTGTACATACCATGAATTTGTCAGAAATTCAGCTTGTTACAAATTTATTCCAATCTTCTTTTTGTATAAAATTGTACATATCTGGTGGACTCTTTAAATGCTCAGAATCATTCATGAAAGGAATAATATAGTATTTGGTCAATGTATGCTTAATGATCGAAACTTAATTCCAATCGACGACATAATGTTCTTTTTACTACGACGATCCACAACAAATGATTTCTGCAAATTACTAAAAATTCCAAATTAACAAAAGAGTACATGAACAAATAAAAATGAACTCAAATGTACATTAAAAATAGTTCTAAATTTACCTCCACATATTCCCACATCTTCTGTTTTAAATCTTTTGGAACTTTATGCCAATCATCATAAATTATTGGCACTGTAGTACGTGCTAGCATACCCAGGGTGGATATAAGATCAGTAGCCTCTTTTCCCTCAGGTACGCCTTTTTTGTTGTATTGGACAATCTCCTTAATACCTCGACTTCGGTTTTTAGCAATTCTTGGTTTCCTTGTTATTCCTCTTGTATGTTTTTGGTTGAGCTCCACATCAATTTCATTGCCAAGGTCCATAATGTCTATAACTCTGCGACCAAGAGGGAATAGATCAAATAAACTAAGAAATATTACCAGAACATATAAAACCGAATTTAATGAATGTACAAAGAACCAAATAATTTTTTTATTTGAAATTGAACAGAAATTATATTAATAAAGAGTGGTAACTACAATCAAAGTGGGCTAGCAATCCACAAAATAGGCAACCCTCAAACTGTGAGAAACAGAATATTAAAAACAGAACCAATAACAAAAAATAATCCATCCTAAAATAAAACAGAAGGAAAGAAAAAGCTAGCCAAACAACAAGACTCCCCAACTTTCCAACAAAAATGACGCTGGTTCTTTCCATCCAAATCACTCAAAAGATCGCTAGCAGATGTCCACAAGACCTTTGCCTTCTTCTCTCTACAGATAAGGAATTCTACAAACATGGAAGTTCCAAACATATGCTAGCAATCTGAAACAAATTATACCATAGTTTCAAACCACTTGACATAAAGGAAGATGATTAATTATATCTAATTTTTGACATTTAATTGAATATATAATTTTGAGGAATCTGGAGATATAGAGGGAATACCCGTTTTTGGTTTTTTTGATGCCTTTTCAGTAATCCAAATCCCCTCACAATCTGATCTTGCATAATCTTCATTATCCTCATCCTCTACATCAAATTGCTCAACATATGGCAATACTTGCGTAAAAGGATCATATTCCATTATATTGTCAGGCTCCTCATAACCTTCAGTATGTTGATAATCTATTTGAGGACTAGACAAAACAATCGACCATCTCGGATCAAGTTGATCTTGAACATAGAATACTTGCTTTGCTTGTGAAGCTAAAATAAAGGAATCAGATTTGTGACCTATTCGATTGAGGTTCACTAATGTGACACCAAGCTCAACTTTCACGCCTCTATTACTCTCAACCCAATCACACTTAAATATAGGAATGTTGAGCATTTGATAATCAAGTTCCCATATCTCTGTGATAACTCCATAATAGCATATCTCCCCAAATATTGGGTTTTGATCCTTAGCACTTGCAATTTGCATTGTCGTTGCCACAATACTCACACCACTATTTTGATTGACTCTATTATTATCCCGTTCCTTCGTGTGGAAAAGACAACCATTAATACGATAGCCAGGAAATTGTAGGACATGGTGGAGTGGTCCTTGTGTTATGCACTTCAAGTAATGTGATATTGGTTCATCCCCATTTACAACATTTGAAACCTATACATGAAAGAAAGTTAAATTATACATGGGTAAAGGTGAAATGACAAAATTTATTGCTACCTTATTTTGTAACCAGTAGATAAATGTACGGTTATGTTCGTCCTTCAACCACTTCTGTCTCTTTAACTTACAAGGATGCTGTAATTTTAGCCAAGCCATGTGCATCTTATCCAATCATGGAAAAAATATTGACCTTAATCAAAAGTAGTGCACCAAATTCATCATCCAAGATTATGAAACAGAAAAAGAAACTTATATAAGTTAAGTTCTTACTCTATAAAAGGTTGAACTTCTTCAGTATTATTCAAAACATGAAGATGTGCTTGTTCCCACAAATTAAGATCAACTGTAACAAGACTGCCACTTGTTAAAGGCTTACTAACTTGTAGCTTATGCTTCGTAGTATATGGATTTCCAATTGCATCTGATCCCGATAAATAGTCAGTTGAAAACTCAATTGTTTCTTCTGCAATGTAACATTCAGCAATACATCCTTCTGGACGGTTACGATTACGCACATAGCCCTTGAGGATTTTCATGAATCTTTCAAATGGATACATCCATCTAAGATAAACCGGTCCACACAATCTTACTTCTCTTATAAGATGGACAGTTAAATGAACCATAATGTCGAAGAAAGAAGGTGGAAAATATCTTTCTAACAAGCATAATGTGATGACAAGATCATTTTGTATTTGGTTAAGTTTAGACACATCGACCACCTTGCTACATAGGGCATTGAAAAATAAGCAAAACCTTGAAATAACATATCTCACGTGCTTAGGAAGTATTCCACGTATAGCCACCGGTAGTAGTTGTTGCATTAAAGCATGGCAATCATGGGATTTAAGACCATAAAGCTTTAGATCCTCCATTGAGACAAGGCTTCTAAAGTTTGAAGAATATCCTTCTGGAACCTTCATATCAAACAATGTTTGGCAAAACATCTTTTTCTCCATCCTACTTAGTGAATAACATGCTGCTGGCAAGTAAGTTTTCTTTTTGGAAAAATCAGGGGCTAATTTTGTCCTTAAGCCCATATCCACAAGGTCAAGCCGAGAGTTAACTCCATCCTTACTCTTTCCTGGAATGTTAAGCAATGTACCAAAGATACTCTCACACACATTTTTTTCAATATGCATAATGTCCAACATGTGGCAAACATGCAAATGTTTCTAGTATTCCAACTCAAAAAATATTGACTTCTTCTTGAAACAATTTTCATTGTTGCTAGCTGGTTTGGGCTTTGTCTTTTTCTTCCCCCAACACGCATGAATCGCATTAAGCTTTGTTAATATTTCCTCTCCACCCAATGGCCTTGGAGGAAACCCAAACTCTTGCTTACCATTAAATACTTTCTTTAGTTTCCGATACGGATGGTGTCGGGGGAGAAATCGTCTATGTCCTGTATAAACATTTTTCTTGCCATGTGTCAATCGATTTGAATATGTATCTTCTCCGCATATTGGACAAGCATAATATCCCTTCACAACGCACTCAGACAAGTTCCCATATGCGGGAAAATCATTTATAGTCCATAACAAAACAGCCTTTAAGGTAAACAATTGTTTTTTGTATGCATTGTAAACTTCGATACCTTTATCCCATAGATTTTTCAAATCATCAACTAGGGGTGCCAAATAAACATCAATGTCATTGCCTGGCTGTCGCGGACCTGATATTAACAATGATAGCATCATAAATTTTCGTTTCATACACAACCATGGTGGAAGATTATAAGTAATCAATATTACCGGCCAGCAACTATACCGACTACTAAGGGAATTGTGGGGATTTATGCCATCTGCTGAAAGAGCCAACCGAAGATTTCTAGGTTCCTCAGCAAAATTTGGCCACATTTGGTCAATGAGCTTCCAAGATGGTGAATCTGCTGGGTGGCGAAGTTTGCCATCACTTACTCTTACATTGGCATGCCAAGTCAAATCCTTTGCCATTTGTGCAGATTGAAACATTCTCTTAAACCTCGGAATAGGGGGAAAATACCACATAACTTTTGCAGGAACTCCTTTCCTCTTCTTAGCCGAACTATCCATTTTTGTCTTCCATCTTGATATGCTACATATAGGGCAAGAAGATAAATCCTTATACTCCTTTCTGTATAGTATGCAATCGTTTGGACATGCATGTATTTTCTCATATTCCAAACCCAGCGCGATCATCGTCTTCTTAGCTTCATACATTGATGAAGGCACCTCATTGTTTATCGGAAACATTTTGCCAAGAGAACTCAACAATTCTGAGAAACATTGGTCAGAAATTCCGTGTTTTCCTTTAATGTTGTAGAGTTCCATCAACGAAGATAACTTTGTATAATTTTGGCACTTAGGATATAAAGGCTTTTTAGCATCTTCAAGTAGTTTTCTAAATGAATTTGGGTCACTAATATCATGATCATAAGCAGCATTAACCATTTCTACAGTTTCTTGGACCTTCTTAGATGACTGGTCAAACTTTACTTCACTACTTGTTCCACCAATACCAGCCACCTCCCCATGCCAACTCCATATCTTATAACTTTGGTCAATACCTCTCCTAAACATATGATTTCTTATGCCTTTAGGGGTCTCAAACATCAAATTTCCACACACTTGGCATGGACATTGCATGAGCTTGGGGTTAGTTGCATGACTTGCTACAAACTCAATAAACTGCTCAACCCCATCTTCATATGCTTTTGACCTTCTATCTTTTGACATCCAAGTTTTATCCATTTCAAACTAAGAAACATTTCCCTGCAATATAACCCACTTCAAAATTGGACACAATGTTGACCGTCTATCAATTATCATTTTATTAACGACCCAATTTTTTTCTCATATTTTTACGTTTTAAGCTACAACATAATTAACTAAATACCACTATTTCTATAGCTATTACATCATCTTTTCTATTTCAAGATATTAAGCATATACCTATTAGCTTCCATAAATATACAACAATGAAAGGAAATTACTATATAGAAAATTTAGAAAAGAAAAAGGGCAGCTCATTCATTGAGACAAAACGTCGAACAAGTGAGGGGCACTCCTTGCCCGCCACAGACCAAAAAGATGAGGAACTAACCTAATTTCCACTACTCAACTAAACATGATTGAGTGATAATGTTATAGGACAATAGAAAACACATACCCAATTCTGTTGTCGGCAACTGAGTCCACAGCAAGCTCAAATTTGTTACAAATCCTCACTTTTCACCAATTTCATGATCCTCTTTAGCCCCCTAAAGCTTCTTTAGATTGAGTGAGATTCATGGCAGGTACCTAAGTAATGAAGAGAAAACCCACAACTTCAAAGAGATATATAAAGTGAAACTGTAATGAAGATAAGTGAAACAAAATGCATGACTCTCAAATCTCGAAACAAGAAAGAATAGTTGGGCCACAGTTTTCCTTTAATTTTATGTTTTAGTAGTGTTTTAATTTTTGTAACTTTTTTAAATTTCTTTAATCGAAGGGACAAATTTCTAAAGGAAAAAAATTAGTTGGATTTACTTTTCAAATATTTATTAATTAGGTTCAAATAAAGCGACCCATAACAAAAACAAGAACATAAAATAGCATAGGAAATATATGGAAAAAAAATAAGGAAATAAAAAGACTCACCTTATACTTTTCTCTCTTTTCGTTATGAATGAGGTCAGTTCCCTTCAAATTGCTATGGTTATAGAACACATGAGCACAATCAGTCTGGTAAATGAGACAAAGCTGAACGGCCACTACTGCTTTTCTCCCCCTTTGAAAGTAAAAGCAAAACGAAGGTGATAATAACAGAACGAAATGAAGGGTGTGAAATGAAAACCAGAAAATCTGCTTCTTTTTTTATAATTGTATATATAGTGAATAATTTTCCCTTTCAACTATAATAACTTTGGATAAAGAAGAAAGCGCTAACCTGAGTTGTCACCCCAACTAGCGACCCACTGAAATTTTCGATTGAGAATTTTTCCTCTTATGTTTTGTGTTTCCAATTTCAGACTTGATAGAAGCAGAGGAAAAACCTAGGGATTGTGTGATATTGGGTTTTGGAACGAAGAAATGTCTGGTGAGTTCAATAATAGGGAGCAGAAACACTTAGATGAATTTTTTGGAGTACTATTCAAAGCCCGCGAACAATACCCGCATCTTTCCCTTGAGGGTTTTTTAGAGCGTTAATTAGTATAAGGGCTTTTCCTTGATGGCTTTTAGTAAGTGTCATGTATAAAGGGGACTTTCCTTGATGGCTTTTAATAAGTGTCAAGTATAAGGGTACTTTTCTTGATTGTTTTTAAGAAGTGTCAAGTATAAAGGCACTTTCTTTGATTGTTTTTAATAAGTGTCAAGTATGAAGGGCTTTACTTGACGTTTTCTATAAAATGTCACAAACACTAATATATAGTTGACGTTTTTTAAAAAGTGTCAAAGCTTAGTACAATAGTTGATGGCTTTTCAATAGCCGTCAACTATGAAGTGTCAACTAAGGGCAATTTTCTTGTAGTGATTTAATTCTTTTCAGTTAAATTTTCCAAAAATTATAGTAGTTTTCTCTATCACATACGTAAGTCAAAACTAATGGATAATCTAAATATCTTAATTAAGTAAAGCCCAAACATATCTTAGAAACATGGACTTATCAAACCCAATAAGGCCCTCCCATAAGAAGCAAAGCAAGCTCTAGTTCTTTCTTCTTTCTCATACATACAATCCAAACTCATAGGCTCATAGTGGTGCCGGATCAATGAAATAAGAAGCAACACTATCTTTCATGACTTTTCCAACATGTGTGAAGCCATCATCTTTTTTGTAGAGGAGATCCACCACTCTCGTTAAATTAAGAACTGGTACAAGGATAGGCATTGGCACAGAGGTTGGTCTGAGGAACTCCTCGTTGATATCTTTCCACGAATCCAAAATCTGTTTGTTGAAGGCATCAATTATTTCCTGCTCATCTGACACCTCATATTGCTTCCTGTAACAATCAATGGCAGAAGCAACATGCCCTCTCTCTTTCTCAAACTGCAAAAATATAATCCAAAATCCAATAACAATAAGAATCTAAAATAATTAATTATTTAGTTGGTTATACATAGCGCATCCATAATTGTAAGATTAGTCTTTACTAAATTGAATTGAAGTTCCAACTTCAAACTTTTCATGTAGAATTGAAGTTCTAATGACATTTTTCTTCTCATAATTCAGTCTAATGACATCTTTCATGTAGAATTGAAGTTCCAACTTCAAACTTCAAAAGAGGATGAAATATAAGAACCGAAAAGAGGACAGTGAGAAGCGGGGTAAAATTATATGGTGTGAGCAAACATTTTTTTTGGTAAAAAGTATAGAAAAAACTAACAAAATTTGACGGAAGGACCAAAGCGAATACATTACTGAATGTGTGAGGACTATAAAATTTAATAAATGTTGAGAGACCAAAGTGAGAATCATGTAAGAGTGAACTACAATAGCTACTTTGTACCTTGCTCGAAACAATGTCATTCATGAGCCTACCAATGGTATTGGAAGCTCTAAGAATTTTAGGGTCATTCAACAACCACTCAAAGGACTCCTTGGTTACAATGTCTCCTATGCCAAGTAAAGAAATAGTTGTAAGTATGGTGTTACAAGCAGATGCTGTAACACGCATATATTCCTCCATGCTGGGGATGTATCCTTCGCGGAACCATTTGGCCTCATCAAAGTAAGCTTTAGCTGCATTTTTCCACTGCATATATGGGACATAAATAATACGTAAATTAATTAAAAAAGTGAAAAAGTAAATTAAACTGTGTGTTTAATTAGTTAATTATTACATACAGCTTCTTTTGCATAGTAAGCTCTGTATGCTATTCCTTCCTTCACCATCTCCTCCTCAATTTCATTGAAAACATTCAAAAGCGTACGGTAGAATATTTGCATGTACTCTGGCAGTTCATCCATGCAATTGACATTCCATCTGTAAATTGCACACACCATAAATATTCATCTGAAGCATATCTACAAATCAAAATTAAAATTTGGTTTGGTTTGGTTTTTATTTAGGGCTTCTTAGATCTATGTCCAAAAAGATTAGCTGTCATTGGGTTTAATCCACGAGTTTTTGGTTTTAAATATAGGTCTTTTTTTGTTGTGTCTGACAGGACCCGAACCAAATTCCACTTTGAAATTCGTGTCGGATCCCGTGCTTGTCCAACACCTGGCAGGTGCCGGCACAAATGACTAAAATGCCCCTGCTCTAAAATAATTTAAACTACTTAAGGGTTCGATTTCTGCCGAAAATCCGGCAGAGTATCCCCTAAAAAACACTCTTTTCCCAATTTATTTTCACCTGTAAAGCACGATTATAATTCCCAAACTTAAAATTTGGTTTGGTTTTGTTTTTATTTACTTATAAAAATTCATTAAACCTTTGAACTGCTTCCGTAAATATCTTGAGTTCTTCAAATGTACCGAAGGCATCGTAGATATCATCCATTACTGTTAGCAGGGCAACCACTTTTGTGAGAATGTTTCTTCCAACAAGGTATTGAGGATCAAAATAGACCCCCACAACCCAGAAGTATAACTCCACAATTCTGTCTCTTGCAAAAGGCAGCTTCCTTTTGAAGTCTACTTCTTTCCACCACCTAATTCATTGCCAATATTAATTAATGAATTACTAACTTAATTACATGTGCTAATCTCACATAATTAAAAGATAACCTACCTAATAATCTCACTGAGCTCCTGTTTGTGCAAAGACTGAACAAGATTGAAATCTGACTTGGCAAGTTTTAATAGAGCTTCATTATGTGAAGCTTCATCTTGGTAGATTGACATGTACTGACGGGCGCATAACCTCTCGAGACTCTTTCGGAGTGGTCTCTCTAGGGCTTGAGCTATTTGTTCTGCCAGTTGATAGCTTACATGGGTTGTTGCCGACTCCAGATGTTTTGTCGTGAAAACAAGAGCCTCTTCTAGTATATCTTCTCCATGCACTCTCAGATGCGTTGCTTCATAAAAGCTTAGCATTCCCGGCACATCAGCGATTAAGCTTTCCTTGAAGCCTCCATTTTTACTATCTTTGAACTTGTTGAATATTCCTGCTCGATTGCAGCAAATGGACACATAACACATAAATATTAAGAAATAATTTTGGCCAAATTCAATCTCGTTACATTAATTTCTCTAATAACTTACTGCATGAAACATTATGTCCATGTTGTCTTAGTAGCCGAAAACCAAGGGAAACATTGTATAGGTCACCATCACCATCATCATCATAACGGAAATGATTTGTAGCATATATGTGGCCCAGTGCTTCTTCTATTTCGTTTTCAAAATGGTATGCCACGCCGAGCTGCTGGATTGCATCAATTAGCTTCATCAGATATGAAAAATCACCTGCACCAGTTGTGAATACTTCCCTCCTCACTACTTGTTTCAGGTCTTCAACTTCCTGTTGCTTATGGGAATCAGTTATCTGCACCAATAACATTAAATGAGCAAAATACATGTCAAATTTCTATTGAAACAAAAAACAACATGGATTTATTTATTTAATTGCATGATATATAAATTACAATGTCTTCTGAATCATAATTCATAAACTGATCCCCCCAAATGCTCGGGTGGAAATTTGCTGTCTGTCGAACAATTTGATCAGGCTTAGAACTTTGTGATTGAGCTGCTGAACCAGCTTCTAGCGACATGATTTGTACTGGTGTAAAATTTTTTAGATCTTTGCTCCGCAAGTATGGAAAAGATTGTTTATGTACTCATGTATTTATAGGGAAGGGATGGTAACTTTTGAGTGGGATATCTTTTGTAATCTCAAGTGAACTCAGACCATTTATCAGATTCAGGTCATGTTTACCCCTATCCTCTTATCGGGTCCCTGCCAATTAGAAGGAGATACTTCAGAAAACATATTATCCTCTTGTCGGGTCCCTGCCAATTAGAAGGAGATACTTCAGAAAACATATCATCATTTAGTCTAGATCAGATTCTAGGTTGATTTCTTGATAAAATGATCCTTTTTGGACATCATATAGAAAATCCTTGTATTTGGTTCTGTAATTTAGCTTCTTATGTGGCTGTAAAAGTTCGGAATCTTGCCTCCTAAGAGGAGAGCCTCTTTTTAATTTAGTTTCATTTAAAAAAACAATATCATAAGCATATGTACTTTTTCCATCACAGTCAGTATTCAATTTATTTTGCCTAAAACCCAGTTGTTACCACCCCCCCCCCCCATTTTACCCAAAAAACCCAGTTGTTATTTAATTAATTTGTCTTGCGATTACAACACTTCAAATGAGATCAAAAGTGGTTGTCTGTGCTTACAAATTACAACACTTCTACACTTCCAATGGCGTGAAAAGATAACAGCTTGTTGAAAGAGATGAGAGTGGTGAATGCTATCTTCTTCAATAATTGACAATAAGATTTAAAGGTTCTCAGTTCTCGATGTGATTTAACGAGTGATGCCATTTCCACTCCATGATTCTATTTCTCACAGGGTTATTAGGTCTATTAGTCCCTCAATTTGGACCCGATTCGCATTTTCGTCCCTCAATTTCCAAAATCGTTCTACTCGTCCTCTAACTTTAGTTTCGGTAGGACAAATAGTCTCACCGTTTACTTCTGTCAATTTTTGCGTTAAAAGTAAGGGTAGATGGGTCTTTTCCTTGTGGGATATTTTCTTCAATCAAAACAAGAAGAGTTATTGACCTAAAAAATCCAGAGTTTCATTTGGGGATGCAATTTGCAAACCGGGATGACTTCAAAGAAGCAGTAAGGGAGTATGCCATTGTAAATGGCAAGCTCTTGAAATTTCCGAAAAATGACAATAGAAGGGTGAAGGTCGTGTGTGAATCGGGGTTTTCATCGAATGTGGTTTTCATATGTCTTTTGCATGCACAGGGCTCATTTGGGTTATTAACTGAAACTATTGCAGTGGATTACTGCTCTTATTTTAGGAGTTTTGAAATTTGGAGCAATTTGATGGGTTGATGAACTGCTTGCCTCTTGGGGCAGAATGGGGGTTTGGAATCTGGAAGCTTTGCTTTTATGCTGTGTGGACTTGCAGAGCTTGTGGAGATCTTTTTTGGAAAATAATTCTGAAGAGGAGTTTTGTGGCTGTAGCACAAAGACTGTTATATCACATGGTAGAGGATTATGGATATCAGATAACAGTTGGTAGGCCAGTGCATTTTTTTCATGGTATGCAGTGTCTAATTGCCCCTTGAAGAATGCTTTTCTTGATTTGGCAGCTGATAAAAATAGTTCTGTGTGATGGAGATGGTATCTCTCAGATCCCTATATTTTTAGAGAATCTGAATGAATGAGAGCTGGTTTTTGTGTTGGATTCCTTTTAAGACTTCAATAGTGGTGAAGGTTGTAGAATTGGGGTTCGATGACTAATTGAGTTGGACTCTTAATAGGTGAAGAAATTTGATGCAAAGACCTTTTTAAAATTCTTTTCACTGGAAAAGTTTGGGACAGGCACATCCTCCCCAACTTTTTACTTGGATTGTGATCATTAGAGAGTTTTGATGATTATTAGATGACAAGCTTCTGGTTAGTGAAAACCCTTCTTGTTTTGATCGAAGAAAATATCCCACAGGGAAAAGACCCATTTACCCTTACTTTTAACGCAAAAATTGACAGAAGAAACTAGAGTGACTATTTGTCCCATCAAACTGTAGCCAGATGACGAAGAGAACGATTTCTAAATCGGCGACGAAAACGCGAATCGGCCCAAATCACGACTAATAGACCTAATAACCCTTTCTCACACACCTTATCTTTACATCCACCATTTAAATTTGAAAAAACATAATCTTATCTTTTCATTCACTATTATTCTTAAAATATCCTTTAAAATAATAAAAAATAATATTTTTTAAAACAAAAAATAATCCCCCAACCCAGTAACTCTCTCTCCCCTCACCGAACCAACCTCATCAGATCCAATCGACGTCTTCTCAACCTTCCTCACCGGTCCAATCCCATCAGACCTCCACTACTTGGTCTACCTCGTTGTCTTGAACCACTTTAAAAATAATATAAAGAAAAAGAAATCCAAAACCCCACCGACACTTCCTCCTCATAACCCTCCCTCTCTCCCCTCTCAGCCGCATGTCCCTGCTCTGTCTCTTCTCCCCTACTAACCCACCCCTCCTCCTTCCTTCTACCTTCTACCTTCTATTTTTGGTTATGTTCTTTTTATTGATTCTCATAATTTGGCTGTTGGCTTTTGATTTTTGATTTGTTCGGTCAAATTTTGATTTGGGTTATTTTGTATTTCTTGTTAATGTCAGATTGTTGATTTGATGATGCATTATGTCAATTGCCAAGTAGAAAAACTAAGTTTTGTATGTTGTACATGATTAATTTGGCGGTTTTTGCTTAGTTAGATGTTTCTTGACTAATGTCCCCTCTTTCTTCTAACCATCAACCTCAAGTAACCAGATCTAAGTTTTTTGGGAGCTGAGGGACGTTTTCTGTTTTTCAGGGATTTTGGGGCGGTGGGTTGGGATAGGGAGTTAAGGTTTTTTCTCTTAAGTCCTTAGAAGTCATTTTACACATGAGTTTTAAAATTATGAATATAAAGTAGGTTGAAAAATAGGACATTAATGAAAATAGCAGCACTCAATTTAACCAATCTTATATCATAACATATCAATCAATGCAGCACTCAATTTTTCCCCTTTCTTCATATCATGTGTCACTTTCGTTATACTTAAAACAATGTCATTAATGCATAGCTTTTGTTTTCCAAAGTTACCCTTATTGAATGTATTAACTTTCTTTTGAATTACTATTAAAAAAAATAAATAAATGTTATTTAAAATAATCAAAAAATTATCTAATCATTTAACAAACACAAAAATTTGATAATTAAAAATAATAATAAATGTTATTTAAATGTTATGAATAATTAAAACATTAAGAAAGAAATATGAAAACATTGAAAATACAACCCAGCCACAAGGGGCGGGAGGAAGATGTTACGTAGTGGTATGGCTGGCAAGAGAAGCAACATATTTTGAGAGATGGAGATGTGGTGTATGGCTGGGGCTAGTGGGTAAACCAAATATTATTTTATTCATTTCTATTTTTATTTTTCCCATTTGTAAAAAATTTTAGATAAATTAAATGTAATATGAAAGTCAATATATTTAATGATATTATTTTAGTTTAAAGAAAGTTATACATGTCATGAGGAGAAGGAAGAAAGTCCAACATAGAAGGTTAGAGAATCTTCCGTTAATAATTGCTTTTTGGTTCTTTGGAAGATTTTCGTTATATCCGATTAATATGAAAGTCAATATATTTAGAGTGCTGCTAAACGAACCCTAAAATTAACTGAGTACACCCTACTACAAAAGTATTTATTGAATTATTGATTTACCCTAATATAAAATGACCAAAAATGATATATGAAATTGTTAAACAAATATAATTTTAATAAGTACACCCTACTAACCATATTCAACCCTAATCGAGAGATTGCTTGGTGCCCATCTTTGTGATTCGCAAGTCAGAATGGCTTCTTGGGATTCCTTCTTCTTCCGCTTCTGATACAAATTTCTTTCTGCTTTAGTGCGGCTTAGTGCTTTTGACTTGGCTGTTGTCACTTTCAGTTCGGTGCATATTGATTGGACAACCAGCTTTTGACTTGGCTGTTGTCAGTTTCACTTTCAGTTCAGTGAGTAAATAACAATCTGTTTTGTGCATTTCATATTGTTTATTGTATATATGGTGAAATTTTATTTTAGTTTATTGTTTCATGACAGAACTTCATATAAATTAGTTCATTGATTATTAGTTTATTGAAATTTTCTTTTCTGCCGTGGCCTGATGTGAAGTTAATCAAAGTTTTGAAAGTCAGCAGGATGTGAAGTGTAACTTCCTTAACACTTTTGATTGATCCAATTCTTTCTTTTATGAGACAATTATTAGATTATTATTTTCATGCATGAAATACCAGCGAAACCTTCTGGTTAATTACATAACCAATGTCCTTTTGTGTTTTTAACGAAAGGGGTGGTGATTGCAAGAATTTGGAATAGCAAAAAAAGTGTCAACAGCTTTAGTAGAAGCATAAATCCATATGAAAAGTCAAAGATTTATAAACATTATTAAAAAAGTCAAGCTGAAAATCAACTATAAACTAATGCTACAAGTATTAGGGTGTACTAGAGGTATTTTTGGTAGTTCTATAGGGTGTACTTAGTTAATTTTACATGTTGATTAAAATATTAGGGTGTACTTAGATCGTAGGGTGTACTCAATTAATTTTAGAGTTCGTTTAGCAGCACTCTATATTTAATGATATTATTATGTATGCCACGTCACATACGCTGATGATTATTGAAGATAAGCATCCCCATATATGCTCATGGTTATTTTCAGCAATTATTGGCAGAGACAGGGAGAGGGAGGGTTATGAGGTGGAAATGTCGTTGGGGGTTTTGGAATTTTTTGTTGGAGAATGCTAGCAACCTTCTTTTTTGGACCTTCTCCCTTCTTCTCATCACACGTGTCAATTTTTACACTTAAAACAATGTCATTATTACATTAGACAACCTTTATGTCAAAATCTCCATTTTTTAAAGTGTAAAAAATGACACGTATCATGAGGAGAAAGGAGAAAGTCCAAAGAGAAGGTTAGAGAGAAAGTTGTTAGCATTCCTCTGTTTTGTTTCCTTATATTATTATTAAAGTGTTATAAGATTGATTGATTGGATGTAATGGGAATCTGCCAGAGAACAAAAAAACAAAAACAAAAAAAGACAAGAAAAAGAAAAAGAACCTTTAAATTATAATCAGCAATTATTGATTGGTGAAATCGTATCTGCACCACCTTTTTTTTACGATCATCAAGTCGGTCTTGTTTTATACAAAGTCATGTTGGGCAGCTGGGTCTATAATTGTTCTATATTGGATTTGCTTGTCCCTCAACTTGACTCAATTTTAGAATGGTGTCTGACTAAATATTTCAATGCCAACTAGCTAATGTATTGAGTGGAAGAAACTAAGGAGTATTGCCAAGCCAATCCGAAATTAATCTCAAAATTCAAGAACATGTGAAGGCAATTACACTTTGAAATGGAAGACCCATCAAAACCGCTGTAGAATGGTGTCTGAGTAAAAATTTCAATGCTAAAATTGAAAAATATATATATTCTCAAAGCTGACAAAAAAATAAGGAAATATTAAGAACACCAAAAAAGAATAGAAATTTGAAAAATAAAATAAAATTGAAGTCATTGTTTTCTCATCCATCAATCGTTTGTTTGGATACATTATTTGAAACATGGACTTTATCAAACTCAATACCCCTACCCCTGAAAGCATTTGGGTCATCTTATTCAACCAGAGAATATAAAAGGCAAAGCTAATTCTTTTTCATACACACAATCCCAACTCACAGACAGTCCTTAGAGTGGTGCCGGATCAATAAAATAACAAGCAACACCATCTTTCATGACTTTTCCAACATGTGTGTAGCCATCATCTTTTTTTGTAGAGGAGATCCACGACTCTTGTTAAATTAACAATACGTACAAGGATAGGCATTGGCATAGAAGTTGGTCTAAGGAACTCCTCGTTCATATCTTTCCATGAATCCACAATTTGTTTGTTGAAGACATCAATTATCTCTTGCTCATCTGACACCCCATATTGCTTCATGTAACAATCAATAGCAGAAGCAACATGCCCTCTCTCTTTCTCAAACTGCAAAAATAGAATCCAAAATCCATGATTGTAAATTTTGACTAAATTGTCCCCAACTGTTTGAGCTCTATAGTCCTTCTATATTCAATTATTTGTCACTTTTGGTCCATCTGTCGAAATCCCTTTGCCTTTTTTTTTTTGGGTCAAAACTTAGGAGTAAATGTATCCACGTATGTAGCATATACTTCTCTAACCTCCCACCTCCCATTTTCTTCTCATAATTCATCTTGAATAAGCTCTAATGACATTTTCTAGGTAAAATTGAAGTTGCAACTTCAAATGAGGAGGAAATATGAGAAGGAAAGTTGATATTGAGAAGTGAGGTAAAAATATATATGGTGTAAGAGCAGACATTTTTTGTCCTAAAAATTATAGAATTTGATAGAAGGACCAAAGTGACACTTGTGCGAGGACTATAAAATTTAAGAACTGAATTGAGAGACGAAAGTGAGAATCATGTACCTTGGTCGAAACAATGTCATCCATGAGCCTAATAATGATATTGGAAGACCTAAGAATTTTAGGGTCAGTCAACAACCACTCAAAGGACTCCTTAGTTACAATGTCTCCCATGCCAAGTAAAGATATAGTTGAAAGTATGGTGTTACCAACAGATTCTGTAGCAACACGCATATACTCCTCCATGTTTGGGATGCATCCTTAGTGGAAACATTTGGCCTCATCAAAGTAAGCTTTAGCTGAAGTTTTCCACTGCATATATGTGACATATGTTAATTAATTCAAAAAAGTGAAATTTAAATTAGGCTTAATATCACAAAACGTCCCTGAGGTTTACAAAACTATCAGATTGCATCCTTATTGTTTTTTTGTTTCATTCGTGGTCCTCAAAGTTAGTATTAGTATGTGTGTTTATTAATTAATTAATTCATACAGCTTTTTTTGCATAGTTTGCTCGGTATGCTCTTCCTTCCTTCATCATCTCCTCCTCAATTTCATTGAAAACATTCAAAACCGCATGGTAGAATATTTGCATGTAGTCAGCTGGCAGTCCATCGATGCAATTGACATGCCATCTGTAAATTGAATACACCATATTCATCTGAAGCACATATATACAAAGCAAAATTTTGTTTTGTTTTCAAAAATTCAAACCTTTGAATTGCTTCGGTAAAGATCTCGAGTTCTTCAAATGTACCGAATGCGTCGTAGTTATCATCCATTATTGATAGCAGGGCCGTCACTTTTGTGAGAATTTTTCTCCCAACAAGGTATTGGGGCTCAAAATAGACTCCCACTACCCAGAAGTACAACTCCACAATTCTGTCTCTTGCAAAAGGCAGCTTCCTTTCAAACTCTAGTTCTTTCCACCACCTAATTAATTGACAATATTACTTAATTTACTAACTTATTACATGTTAATTCACATACTTAAAAGATAACCTACCTAATAATCTCACTGAGCTCCTGTTTGTGCAAAGACTGAACAAGATTGAAGTCTGACTTGGAAAGTTTTAATAGAGCTTCATTATGCATCCATGTTTTGAGCGTGGGAAACATGAATTTATGTTTTGCAGCATAATATACACATGTATCATATGTAATATATGTTATAGGTAGGGCTAGTCTTGACATTTTGGTGGTTGAAGCAATATATATTACATGTATCATATGTAATATAACACATATATGTTTAACGTTTGTACCTTTTCTTCTTCAACATATGCGTGTGGTTGAAGCAAGCTATATACATACATATATATTAGCTATGTATATGCATCCATGTTTTGAGCGTGGGAAACATGAATTATTTTTTTGACAAATGTTAGCACTGTAATATAACGCATGTTCTAGGCAATGAGTTTGTGGTTCTGAATTGCTGCATTTTACGGTTTTTCATTAAACTAGGCATAGGAGGAAACAGTACATTCTTGGCCAGATTTGGAGCCTTTTGCTCTGCAACACTACAACATTTAAGTATTTGCGCGACAAAATTTTGCGCGACAAACAACTATTCGTCGCGCAAGAAACCTTTGCGCGACGAAAACAAAGTTTCGTCGCACTAAGTAAATAGGATAACAATTTTATATTCGTAATCTTGCGCGACGAAAATAGATGTCGCGCAAATGTTTTTTGTGCGACGAAAAAATAAGTTGTCGCGCAAAGATAGCGAGGAAAAACGCGGGGACTCTAATTTGCCGGCAAATTCCTACGCGACGATATTATTCGTCGCGCAAAATAACTTTGCGCGACCATTAAATTTCGCGTCGCGCAATGGTAGCAAGAATTTGGCGGGTATTTTAATTTACCGCCAAATGCTTGCGCGACGAAAATTTTCGTCGCGCAAAGGATGAGCCTGTAATCGAATTGGGCGCCAAAGTTTGCGTGACGAAAATTTTATCGTCGCGTAAAGTTTTATGTCGACGGTTTCTTGCGCATCGAAAATGGTGTTTTGCGCGACAAAAACGAGGTTTTCTGCGACGAAATATGGCGGGACGAAAATTTGCGCGATGAATTTGTTTTTGTCGCGTAATCATTGCGCGACTAACATTAACTTTGCGCGACGAATATGGTTCGTCGCGCAAAATCGATAGTCTATATTACCCATATGTTGCCATTGGCAGAGGCAAAACTGAAAAACCTCTCAGTTTTGCCTCTCTGTTGTTTTTTCTGTTGGAAATTTGTTACGTTCATTGGTAAGTATTTATTGTCGTGAGTGTAAATGTATTAATGTAAATTCATATTAACGCCATTAATTTCGTTGTTTATAGGGATATTAACATTTGGTGGATAACGATCTAGAAGGTATTTTCTTCGTTTTATATTTTGAATTGTTTTATTTAATTATATTATATTTTGTTTATATTGTTATGTGAAATTATATTTATATTATGCTGTTAAACATTGTAGAACATTGTGTTGTGATGTACGAAGTTAATTGAAATTAACTTCGTACTTTTGTTTTTATTTTGAGTAACACTTAGTTTCCCGTTCGAGATTAGTTGGATTTCGTGCATGGATGCGTAAAGCATGACTGCGGTCCAATTAATTCTTGAATTGTCCCATTATTTGGACAGTTTGGGAATGCATAGTTATGTCACGTAATGTACAGCTACAGGATTAGGTTTCGACTGTGGAGATTTCGGTGTTATCTCTGTACGTTCTTCGGGTGGTATGTAGTTATTTATACCTACGGTACACCTCAAGAACTGTATCGAGATGCTGCCGAAATTCATCCACGTCGAATTAACTTATTAAGCGGTTAATCCATTCAAATTATTTTTTAAAATGTTGTGGAGGGCCACCTCTAATGTGACATCCTGGCTTCGGCACTGGTTTAGGGTTTAGGTTGGTTTAGGTTAGGGGATTGCGCGACGAATGAAACATATTTCGTCGCGCAAAGTAAATATTATGGTTTGCGCGACTACGGAACCTTATATCGTCGCGCAAACACGTTTAAGGATTGCGCGACGAACGAAATATATTTCGTCGCGCAAAGTAAATATTATAGTTTGCGCGACTTCAGAGGCTTCTTTCGTCGCGCAAACATATTTCACTTTTTCGGCGTTTAGGGTTTGGGTTTGCTCATTTTGCGCGACGCCTATTTTCTTCATCGCGCATTCGTAAATTGCATGGTTTGCGCGACAAATAATATTATTTTCATCGCGCAAAGACACAAATGTTAGGGTTTAGGGTTTTTCCTTCTTTTTTTGCGCGACAAATAATATTATTTCGTCGCGCAAAGACGTGACATTTTACGCTCTCTTGTTTTAGGTTTTTATCGGGTTTGCGCGACCATATTTATTCGTCGCGCAAAGGTACTGAATTAGGGAATTAGAGTTTTTTTAGGGTTTTGCGCGACGATTTTGTGGTTTATTCGTCGCGCAATCATGTGAAATTTTTGCGCTCCAAATCAGAAAGTAAAGGCGCATTTGTTCATTTAGAACACTTTGCGCGACGGTTTTTGGTACTCTGTTCGTCGCGCAAAGTGTTTCAAACGATTGCGCGACGAAGGTGTTGTTTACATATGTCGCGCAAAATGAAGTGCGACGACATATAATTCGTCGCACAAAGTCTGACAATTATTAACCAGGAAAACGCGAACTTCTTCTTCTCCGCGCCTCCACTTTCTTCTCTCTGCCTCTGATCTCGCAGTCCCTCTCCGGTGAAACGCCACAGAGGCTCTCTCAGTCCCTCTCAGCTCTCTCAGACCCTCTCAGCCTCATAAACCTCTCACGCTCTCACGGTGTCAAGCTCTCAGCCTCTTACCCCTCTTTCAGATCCGGTAATTGGTTTTTTCTTCTCTCATAATTTATGTTTATTTGTAGGTATAAATTATGTTTATAGTTTTTAGTTTAATTGATACGTTTATTTGTAGTTTAATTATGTTTATTTGTAGGTATAAATTATTTATCAGTTTATATGTATAGGTTTTCTGAATTTTCAGTTAATTTATACGTTAGGGTTTATAGTAAATTTTCAGTTAATTTATAGGACTATATATATAGGGTTTATCAATTTTCAGTTTTTGTTTTAGTTAGGATTTATTTATATATATATATATATATATATATATATATAGTATTTATCAGATTTTAGTTGTTTTTTAGGTTAGGATTTATATATATATATATATATATATATATATATATATATATTTATCAATTTTCATTTAAATTTTGAAGTTAAGATGTATATATATATATTTAAATTTTCAGTTAAATTTTAAGTTAGGATTTATATATATATGTATAAATTTTTCAGTTCATGTTGAATGTAGGATGTATATATATTAGTTTCCGTTCCACATTGAAGTTGAATTTCTAAGGCCGGAGCTTAGGAAATTTTTGTGTGTGGCTTGAAATTGTTGTGTGTCTTTGTTGAGTATATTTGTGTTTTTTTGGCGGGGTAAAAATTTGGGTAAAATTAAAATTTTAGGGAGACTCACGAAATTTCTGAAGTCTCGGCCCTATTTTCACATAGCTTTTAAATTGTTATATAATTTTGTATTTTAGTTTTAATTTTGTATATATATATTGTGTGCAGATGTCAAAACTTATTAGTTGTCGTAGGGCGGTGACGACAGTAGAGGGTTCGCCTCTCCCGCCTCAACCGTCACCGCGTTGCTCCAAAGACACACTGGACATCTTGTCCTCTGTTCCCGAGGTCACTCCTGCGCCGGCATCTTCAGCGTCATTCGTGGCGCAGCCTTTTAGCGCCAGCGGCGCCATCGCCCCCACACCACGACCGACACCACCTCCACAGCGCCTGCGATGCGTCGGGGTCCCAACAAGGTAAAGATTTCCTTCATCTTCAATTGTTTTTTACCAAGTTTTAGTAGGATTTGTTTGTTAACGTTAATTTTATTTTTCTATTTAGTCACGAAGAAGACCTGGGGACCTTGTCGCCGATTGAAGACGGCGAAGGTCACCGGGTGACCAACGATCGTATTAACATTGGATATGACGCCCGGCATAGGGCGGCACCAACCGCGGACCAAAGCATAGCTCGTTGGCCCACGACATTGGTCACGTTGTTCGGACTCATTGCCCGATGCAATGGAAGTCTTGGAAGGCAATGCCCGACGAGATAAAGAATGAGGTGCGCGGACGGTTGTCGGTATGTATCCTACTTTTTAATTATTTTTCCTTCAAACTTTATCTATTTATATGAATTAATGTTTTTTCTTAATTTATTGCGCATTTAACTACAATCTAGAGGACCTCGACGACGAGTCGTTGACATACGTCAATGCACTCTTTCTTTGAGAGGTACAAGCAATGGAAGAGCGACTGCACCACCATTTTCGAGGATTTGATGATCCGCTGGTCGCTCTTCAAGAGGGCTGCCCGAAGGAGCTTGAGGGCCAGGAGGATAGCTGGGCATGGCTCTGCCATCATTTTCAGGAGGCCAATTATTTGGTAATTTTTTTTTAAATAATATGTTTTAATTTATTAAATGTTATTAATGTTTATTTAATTTATTTGATTTCATTTATATTTCAACTAATATGGTTATTTTTTGTATAACAGAAGAAGGCGAAAGCAAATAAGAGCAACAGGGACAAGAAGACTCTTCTCCATCATTCGGGTTCCAGGCCCTTCTCATATAGGATGGAGGCGCGACGGCTGGTAAAATAATAAATTCGTGTTTATATTAAAATTTTAATATGTCATTAATATTTATTTGTTTTTATCGTGCTAACATTTTTCTTCTCTTGTTCAATTCAGAGGGGTCCAAATTCCGGAGATCGACGTCTTTAGCGACGTTTATGTTAGACCGGGAATGAGTTGGCCGAGTCCCTTCATGTAAGTATGTTTTTTAATTTTCATTTTTATCTTACGCATTTATTTTTCATGGTTATTATATGATGATTTTCATTAATATATTATGTTATGTTAAACAGCGACGATGGTGGAGAAGAGCCAACTGGTTCTTCAGAGTCCGCCTCCCAGCCTTTCCTCCCGAGACTCCACTCAGTGCATGGATCCTCCACAGGATGCGGGATTTCACATCCTGACGGACACCTTGGATCGAGACTCTCGGGAGGAGGCCAGGGACATATTGTCGAGGATGGGGAATGCCCATCGGCGGGAACCTAGGGCCCCTTCGTCATCGCAGTCAAACAATCGGGTCAACGCTTTGACAGCAGAGGTGGCCGATCTTAAGACTCGACTCTCCTCGTATGATGCGAAGATGTCACAGATTCTAAATGCGCTCGCACATTCAGGCATTAGTCTCTCGAATTTTGGTCCTCCGTCGACCTCCGAGCCCCTCCAGCCCGAGCATGGCCACACATCCGACCGTACGACCTCCTTTACGACCTCTGCCCCTGTCGACAATGCCGAGACCTTTCAACCGCCTTTGCAGGATGACAACATAGATTATGACGCATTGTTTTCGTAGTTTTTTTTATTTTTAATTACATTTTCAAACTTTCTTTTGTAATATACATTTATATTAATTTATAAATATGTTTTTTAATTACAATTTCATTTTATTATCCAAAAAAAATTGAATTTATTTTGTTAACAAAAAAAAAACGTAAATAAAATTTAATACAAAATATATTAATTTTTGCGCGACGAAATATTTCGTCTCGCAAACTGTACGCGACTAATAATTTTCCGTCGTGCAAAACTATGTGCGACCAATACATTTGTCGTCGCGCAAAGTTTGTTGCGGCGAATGATCAATCTCGTCCGTAAAATTTTGTGCGACGAAGGACTCTTGTCGCTCTGTCTTTGCGCGACCAATACCATCTCGTCGCGCAAGGTTTCGTGAGGCGAAGATCTGTCTCGACCGTAAAGTTTTGTGCGACGAAAACATATTTGTCGCGCTAAATTTAGCGACGAATCATAATTTTCGTCGCGCAAAGCCATTCTTTACGATCTTTGCGCGACGGAATGTGCGCGACGAATAATCTGTCGCGCTAATGATTTGGAGACGGAAAAGTATTTTGCGCGACTAAACCTCATTCGTCGCGCAATTAGTCAAACGTAGTAAGTATGGAAATATGGTTCATATACTCATTTATATATAGGGAGGGGATGGAACTTTTTTGAGTGGGATATCTTTTTGGGAGCTTTCGTTTTTAGCCAAAGGAATGAAAAATATTTAGGAAAAGGCCAAAACACTAGTTTTGTTTGGATTTGGAACAGAACTAGTGCTTTAACAAAACTAGTGCTTTGGCCTTTTCCTAAATATTTTCCGTTTCTTTGGCTAAATCCTAGTTTTTCTTTAATGGTGGGGAGCTTTCGTTAAACATATGCTCCAAATCTGGCCAATTGTCGGTCAAAAAAGATAAGAAAAACTAGAATTTAGCCAAAGAAATGGAAAATATTTAGGAAAAGGCCAAAAATCACTAGTTTTGTTCCAAATCCAAACAAAACTAGTGTTTTGGCATTTTCCTAAATATTTTTCATTCCTTTGGCTAAAATAAAATTATGGATTCATGGCAGCCCTTGATACATTCAACTTTTATGCATAAAATAAAATTATGGATGCATTAAAAAAAAGATTAAACAAAAAAACACCACCCCACTAATACAACACCTCTTCAACTCATAGCAACCCTTGATACATTCAATTAAGAGCACATTGATCATTTCCTCGGACTTACGAATAAAATGTCTGCTCAAGTTTTAGCTGCATCCCAAGCTCAAAGCCCAAATGCGACTCCTGATCATGTTAAGCAACGTTCAGCTAATTTCTCTCCCAGCACTTGGAGTGATTATTTTGTGTCATATGCTTCTGTGGTAGGAAATTAATTAATCCTAACAATTATTTATGGGCTAATAATACTCATCATGTGCTATAGCTGCGTGGTATATTTGAATATTTTATTATTATAAATTTGTTCGTGTAGGAAACAGATATCAAAGCAGAGCAAGATGTCCAAGAAATGAAGGAAAAAGTGAAGGGGATGAAAAGGCTCCAATGCTTAAAAATCCATAAAAAAAAAGTGGATTTAATTGATGAGATTCAGCGGTCTGGGGTCTCCCGCCATTTCGAAAATGAGGTTGAGGAAGTTTTGCAGCAAATTCACAAGAACTCTTACGGCGGCGTTGAAGAAAATGATTTTGACCTTTTCACAACTGCTCTCCGTTTCCGGTTGCTTAGACAGCAAGGTTACAAGGTTTCAAGTGGTTAGTTCTCTCTCTCTCTCTCTCTCTCATATGTTTTGTGTTATAATTCTAGATTAATTAATTTTCTTCTTCTGATCATGTACACATTTTGGTGGAGCTAGCAGACATGTTCAACAAGTTCAAGGACGAGGACTGGAAATTTAAGGAAACACTAGTGGATGATGTAGTTGGACTGTTGAGCTTGTACGAAGCCACACATCTTAGGATGCATGGAGAGGATGAGACGCTCACCTTCACCACAACTCATCTTGAGTCAGTGGAAGCGCACCGTTTAAGCCCCTTGCTTGCAAAACAAGTAACCCATGCCTTGTATCAACCTTTCTGGAAGGGCTGCTAAAGGCTAGAAGCAAGGCGTTACTTGGCTATCTTTGAGGAGGAACCTCATCCGGCAAATGAAACTCTCCTAACTTTGGCAAAGTTGGGTTTCAACCTAGTGCAGCAAGTCCATCAGAAAGACTAAGTGAAATTTCAAGGTTAATTAATATACATATATACTGAATATATTAGTGTTCATCAATATACTAATTAAGTGATTATTATGTAATTAAATGATAAATTCAGGTGGTGGAAGGATTTGGACTTTGTAAACAAGCTTCCTTTTGCAAGAGACAGATAGTTGAATGCTACTTTTGGACTCTGGGAACCTACTTTGAGCCCCAATATTGCTTTGCTAGGACATCATTAAGCAAAGTTTTTGCTGTGACAGTCTCTATTGATGACATTTATGATGTGTATGGCACACAAGACGAGCTAGAGCTCTTTACTGAAGCTGTTGAAAGGTTTATTTAATAAAGAGCTAGGTGATTATTATGTAATTAAATGATAAATTCAGGTGGTGGAAGGATTTGGACTTTGTAAACAATCTTCTTCAACATATGCGTGTGGTTGAAGCAGGCTATATATATTAGCTATGTATATATTTAAAAAAAAAAAAGATTAATAAAACGTAGTAGTGAGCCCTTGGTACATTAAAAAAAAAAGATCAATAAAAAATACACCACCCCACTAATACAACACCTCTTCAACTCATAGCAGCCCTTGATACATTCAATTAAGAGCACATTGATCATTTCCTCGGACTTACGAATAAAATGTTTGCTCAAGTTTTAGCTGCATCCCAAGCTCAAAGACCAAATGCGACTCCTGATCATGTTAAGCGACGTTCAGCTAATTTCTCTCCTAGCACTTGGGGCGATTATTTTCTGTCATATGCTTCTGTGGTAGGAAATTAATTAATCCTAACAATTATTTATGGGCTAATAATACTCATCATTTGCTATAGCTGCATCGTATATTTTGAATATTTTATTATTATAAATTTGTTAGTGTAGGAAAGAGATATCAAAGTAGAGCAAGATGTCCAAGAAATTAGAGCCCTCACATAATCTAATATGAAAATACTAAAAAAAAATTACCATAACGTAATGTTATAAAACTATTTTTTTAAAACTAAAATTCATCATCAATTAGCATGTAATAACAAACACAAATCAAATTCATAAACTTTTTAATGTTTTTCTTTGATAAAGTTAAATATTAGTATATTCAGTAAAAAAAAAAGAGTTTAAGAGAAAGAAGAAGGAATGAATATTATATCCAGTAGTCAATTACCCTTCTCTAAATACTGATTAAGTCATCACTAGTCTATATCTTATTATTAACTTATTTTAATCACCAGGTGGGACATCTCAGCTATGGACCAACTGCCAGAGTACATGACAGTCTGTTATGGAGCAATGTTGGATGCATACACTGAAATCGAAGAAAAGCTTGGAAAAGAGGGAAATTTATATCGCATCCGCTATGCGAGAGAAGCAGTAAGCCTCATTAATATTTTTTAGATTACAGAATTGCAAGACATTAAATTAGTATTCTAGTTAATTTCCAAATTTATATATGCACAAATAGTAGTTGATATCTTACATTTCTTTGGGTCGGGCTTCAACCTTATTTAGACAGGTCTAAGTGCGTGCCTAACTCGGTCCAATCCAAATAAAAAAAAAGGCCGGGGAATATAAGATTTTTTTTCACTTTTTGGGTTGGATGCTCTTAATTTTAATAAAATGTAAGTTCTCATGCATAGAAAGTAATTAGAGATCATATCTTAATTTCGTAGATGAAATGTCAAGTTAGAAGTTACTCCGATGAAGCCAAATGGCTCCACCAGAAATACACACCAACAATGGATGAATATATGGCAGTAGCACTTGGTACATCCTACATGATGCTATCAACCACGTCCTTTATTGGAATGGGAGATATTGTCACAAAAGAGTCCTTGGATTGGGTTCTCAGTGACCCTAAGATTGTGAACTCTTTATCAATACTTGGCAGACTCATGGATGACATGAAGTCCCATAAGGTACATATTAATATAAATGCAACCTTTTCGTTTTTATTTATTTCCCCATACCCCCTTTTAGCCTTAAAATTCATGTCTATATTTACATAGTTTGAGCAAAAGAGAGGACATATTGCCTCAGCTGTGGAATGCTACATGAAAGAGTATGGTGCCACAGAAGAAGAAACGATAATCGAACTCGGAAAACAAGTAAATAAGCCATGGAAGGACATAAATGAAGAGTGGATCAAGCTCACCACCATCCCTATGCCACTACTATTGAGAATTCTGAATTTTGCACGTACCAATGAACTTATGTACAAGCATGAAGATGGCTTTACTCATGCTGGAGTTGTACTTAAGGATCTTCTGGTGTCTCTGTTTGTCAACCATGTGCCCATATAGGCCTAAAATCAAATTTGGTCTTCTTGTCTTTGCTATAAAGAATGAGGTCTCCACCAGTCCTGTCTTTGCTTGAGCCTAGTCGAAATCCGACCATGTGTCTTGGAAAACCAATAGGCCAAAATGCAAATTGGCGGCTCAAGGTGCCTAACGGTCAAATCAAAACAAGAAGGCCGGACTTAGGGGTCTTCATGCAACCCACGTTTAATCTTCAATAAAGTCTATAGCTTTAGATGCACGATGTTCCACCATAATTCAGACCAAGAACTTAGAAGTCCAAACCCAACTTCCAACAATGGGTTGAAAACATCTGGCTTCTAAAGTCGGAACATCTGGAACTTCTGAAGTGGGTGCCTTCGATCAAGATCAAGGCCTTCGATCAGTTGAAATCGAGTCCTTCGATCAGCCGAGATCGAGGCCTTCGATCAGCCGAGATCGAGGCCTTCTATCAGCCGAGATCTATGCCTTCGATCAGCCGAGATCGAGGCCTTCGATCCGCTGAGATCTTGGCCTTCGATCAGCAGAGATCGTGGCCTTCGATCAGCCTAGATCGTGGCCTTCGATCAGCCAAGATCAAGGCCTTCTATCAGCCAACATCGAGTCCTCTGATCAACCAACATCAAGGCCTTCGATCAGCCAAGATCGATGCCTATGACCAACCAAGATCGAGTCCTCCGATCACCCAGATCAAACCCAACTCCAAGTTGAGGAAGTTGATGTCCTTAGAACAACCACAAGGTTGGAAGAAAATAAAATCCAAGATGACACGACAAGCAAGGCTTGTTGTGGGACTAGTTGTTAAATAAAGAGTGAAAATAATAAGGAAAAAGATTAATAATGAAAAAATTAAGAGGGTTGGCCTGATGCAAACTTAAAGGCCGAGATTGGCCTGATGCCAACTCAAAGGCCGAGATTGGCATCAGAAGGCCGAGTTGGCCTGATGCCAAGTCGAAGGCCAAGATTGGCCTAATGCCAAGTCGAAGGCCGAGTTGGCCTGATGCCAAGTCGAAGGCCGAGATTGTCCTAATGCCAAGTTGAAGGCCAAGATTGGCCTGATGCCAAGTCGAAGGCCGAGTTGGTCTGATGCTAAGTCGAAGGCCGAGTTGGCATGATGCCAATTTAAAGGCCAAGTTGACCTGATGTTAACTAGATGGCCATTTGGCCAACTAAGTTTATTGATCCAAAACATTAGTTTTCAAAGGCCATGTGCATACTATATATATATATATATATATATATATATATATATATATATTATGATCGTAATTTTAAACCGAGGAGTTTCCAATATCATTGGATTTTTTTAAATCAAGATTAGAACTCCGCCTCACCAGATGTCAAGGCAAGTCCTCAGAGTTTCAAGCCCAACCCACGGAAGTAGACCCAAAACTTCCGGATGTTTTCATGCACGTGACAAGGTTCACTTCAGGAAAGGAATCAAAGAAATCGATGTAAATCCGGAACATTCATAAGAAGGAGAGAATCAAGGAGTCAGATTTTCAATCCGATGATCTCATGCAAATCAATTCCGTGGATTTAGGAAGTCACACAAGGCAAGGTTTTGAACGAAGTTGACCTTCGGGCCATTTGATGGCCAGCCCATGGGTGGATGATCACCCTATATAAACCTCATCAGATGAAGAGAAAAGGACCCCGACATCAGACACAAAAACCTACTTTTTTGTCTTTCACTTTTCTATTCATAGGCTAGGTTTTATTTTCCAAGCAAGTAGACTAGATCAGTTCTTCGCTTTTGTTAGTGTAAGTTTAAATTCTCGTAATTTAAATTACATTGTCTTTTAAATTCAAGTTATTTCAATTCCTTTACTTTCATTGTTATCGAATTTCATTAAGTTTAATTTTAAGTTTAATTTAGTTTATTGTTCTTGTCGTTCTTATTTCGTTTTTGCTCTATTTTATATTATTTATTGCTTTGATCCATTTTCTTGCACTTTAATTATTGTTATTAGTTTAAATTCGTTTTTTAAGTTAATTGCACCATTCTTACTAAAAACCTAAAAATCACAAAGACATCCATACGAAACCTAACCATCCTCGACTCCGAGGAAGTGAAAGAACCTAGGCCAAGAGGAGGTTCCTTGCTTGGCCGATCAATAGGCTGGTTAGAAGTCAGAAGCGCGAACACAACAATTCAATTTTTTCCATTCAAGCCAATCAGTGGCTTGGTGGTGGCACGCCTATGCAATCCAAGAGAAGAAGGACCAAAAATTCCTTCCATCGGCCACCTCGGCCGAAAAAAGGGAAACAGATTCACACAATGAGCGTTGCAGCATATCTTTGAGCTACTGCATCTCCTCCCACGAGAACTACAGTTGGATATGTCTGTCCTCATATCCACACATTTTTTGTTGCAGCAATCTGGCCCTGCGCTGCCTTCAGTTTCTCTACAAGCAAGAGGGTTATTTATTGTAACAAATCTTCTAGTCTCGTTTGGTCTTTTTGACTGTTTGCATATTTGTGAAAATCATCATGTCATGCATGTGCTGATTAATTAACAAACCCAGAATGGCTTTTTCTTACAACTAAATTCCTTCTTATATGTAGATTTACGGTACCCCGACTGAAATTTAATCTATACGAAAATAATAAACATAAGCTTCTTAATGACGCGATAGAACTAAAATGATCAAAGTGATTTCTGCAAAGCCTTATTGTAGTGAATTAACTACTACTCTGTCACAAAATAATATAAATATAGTGAAGTGACACAGAAATAGTAAATGAAGAAACACAGACAAAAATTGTAAAACGAAAAAAAATAACAAAAACTGAAATAAACTACTATTATATAACAAAATAATGTAGATATCAATGAAGGAAAAAAAAAACCCAAAAACTGCATAAAAAATATAAATAAAATCCAAACGATGCATAAACAAATGTACTAATTAAACGTAAACTGCACAACAATTTCTGGAAAAACCAATTCTACCGTAACCACTGCATTGCATAATTTGAGTCAAGCACTCCAGAACCACCTCCAAAACAATAATTGATCATCCACCTATAACAAATATAATCCTTTAAAAAAAAACTGGAATCAACTACTACTTTTGTAACAAAATAATGTTGATATCAATGAAGTAAAAACGAAAATAGAAACTTCAATCATTTACAACTATAAGAAAAACACTAACATACAAGCAAACCAAGACACTACCATGAACACCTCAAACACAATGATCAATCTACAATAACACAACATACAACAAAATCATAACTGGAACAAGAACAAAAAATACTATCAAATTCAAACAAAAAAAAAACTTCCAATCAAAAGAAGAAACTACGATACAATTAGAATTATAGCAACACAAAGACACTACCAGAACCACCTCAAACACAATTATCAATCTACAATCTAACAGATGCATAACTACAAGACTAACAGAAAACAAAAGAAAAAAACAAAATCTCTGTCAAAAATAGAAAACTACAATACAATTACGTCAACTAATTTTTCTGTATAGGTTTGCCATCAAAATTCATTGCAGAAACTACATTACTCTGTTTATAATTCTGCTATATGCTACCGAAGACAAAAGAAAACAAAGTAATGTAGATATAAATGAAGTGTCATTTTCTGTGCAAGACACGTGCATGAATATTAGTCATTTTTCTATTGATAATAGTTGTTAAAGTTGGTTATTATAGACACAAATTCTAGTAATTCAGTATGCCCTAAAGTCAAAATATGTAATGTAATCTAAAGTGTTGAGTTGTATTCTAGCTAGTTTTCTTTTAACTTTCCTTGACAACTTTATAATAAGACATGTAATGTATTTCCCAAGCTCAAGGGTATTAGACTAGGTTAAATTGTTATCTAGTTGTTCTCCTTTGGCTTTGATCATCAATGGCTCAACATAATCAAGGGATGCCAAAGGTAAATTTTGCATTACATTCATTAGAATGCATTAGGTTATGACTAGTCAACTTATATGTGTTTGACCAGTCATCTTTTGTGCAACATGAGGTCTGCAAGCTCATTTGCGTTTCCAGTTGGGTCCTAAAGAATTTTGTCTTATTCTCTGATACTCTTTTGGGTAAATGGACCATTCATTCTTTGAGGTAGCTATCACTTCAGGAAAGGTGTTTTTGAGAGGTTGGGAGTTTTTCCTTCTTTGCTTTCCGTTCCTTTGGAGTGATTTCTTCATCTTTTCATAAATGAGTTTTTCAAATTGTTTTTGAAAACTTCTTTGAAAATGAAATCCGCATCTAGTTAAATCAAACACATACTCACATAGATCTAGGTTATATTCAAGATTGATTTCTTCAAGAGTATGGTTTCTTGAAGAAATTGATAATTTCATTTTGAATCCAAATTTCTTGTTCTTATTCAAGGTTGAGCTGTGTAAGCTGGTACCATGGGATGAACTAGCTGCAAGCTTTGCTAAGTTTGGAAAAGAAGATTGCATGGAGATATAACTTGTTTCCTAAATAGATCTAGGTTTTCTTGAGCTTTCTTGTGATTTCTCTGTAAGAATCTTCTTTGCTTAGTGGATTGCATGTTCATGTTTTTCTGGTGTTGTGTTATTGCTACTGACTAGTCATCATCTGAATGTTTCTATTTATTTGATCTTGATGTATTCACACACACTTCTCACATTAGTTGTTACTAGCATAGGGGATGCATAGATTGACGGGTTCTTCTGAGTGCCTAGGTTGTCACTAGTGATCTTATAGGCTTGCAGGTATTGGTTGTTTCTCTGTGTGTGTGATTGTTGCTAGTTTATGACTAACATTTAACTTGACAGGACCTGACCCGAATTCCCCCTCGGAACTCGTGTCGAATCCGGTACCCGCCCAGCAACCAACTGATGCCGGGCCCACTTACTAACTTTAACCTCTCCTCCGAAATATTTTAAGATAAAAGGGTCGAGACTTCTACAGAAATTTCAACAGAGTCTCCCCCTAAAAACGGACTTTCCCAAATTTTTAACTTGTTAAAACAGCAGATAATACAACCCAAGCGCCAGCATGCACAAAGTAAAGTACACACACAATACAACATGGTCCTCCGGCCTCCACTTCAATTGTAATAAGGTATGAACAACGGAATCAACAAATTTCTTGCAGTACTTTAAAGGTAGCTATACATCAATTCAAGACACAAATAGTTTAGTTTGCGGCTGTACCTAGGTTGCCTATGTACCCTTACCCAGGGATCAAGCCACATGTAGTTATCTCAGCATAATATCACCATTCAGAGAATATAAAATAATATAGCAATATTCTCACATGTAAAACCCGATCTTTACATTCTTTACTTAATATTACAACATAATCCCAATCTTAATTCAATAACTTTTAACTCAAACCTTTTTACCTGAAATCATACCTGTAAACATCTGCATGGCTAATATCTTCTTATCACCCACCCGGGGTATATGGAAATTGTAATTTATCTGAAGACAACTGACATATGTATAAAATCCGAAGGCAACCAATATACTTTTCCGAAGGCAACATTTTATTTTCCGAAGGCAACCGGGGGATGGGGAAACTGGCTAGCCACCTGTGTAGATAAATTGGGCAGGTGGCTAGGGATCTTGACCGGACACCGGTAGAGCAAGCTCAATGCAGGCCCAGGCAAGTCACAATACGCAACCGGGGAGGGGGGAAAAACTATCCAGTCACCTGTGTAGTCAAGTCAGGCAGGTGGCTAAGGAAAGATTGGGACCAGACCCTGCATACTTTACCACACACCGTAATATCCAACGCCACGTGTGATAAAGCACCCAGAAGTCAATATATAATAAGCCCACACACCGAAAAATCCAAGGCCACGTGTGGCTCAACTGCCCGCCAAGGCCTACGGCAAACCCGGCCAATGGTGCCTGGACCTCTACTACACGCCGGAAATTCCAACGCCACGTGTAGTAGAATTAAGTAACCAAATGGGTCCCCCACAAGCCGGAAATTCCAACACTTAAGGTGTAGGCGCACGACTACCTAGGAGTTTTTAGAATCAAACTACACTTTCCGAAAGGTGGAACAACCTCAGAAAACTCACGGTCAACCGAGTGGTCAAACTTTCCATTTTGGTCAACCGAAGGTTAATTTCCCATTTGGTTAACTGGAGGTCAAACTTCCCGTTCTGGTCAACCGGGGGTCAAACTTCCCATTTGGTTAACCGGGGGTCAAACTTCCCATTCTGGTCAACAGGGCCTGCGGGACCCACGACCTCCAATTCCCGATCCGAAAGTTCCTAAAGGTCTGACACGGTCTTCTAAGTACGTCCTCAAAGTTTGGTCTCGATCGAACGGTTGGATTTCTTTCAATCGAGCGGCTAATTGTTTCCTAACCCTAAAGTCAATGATCCGGAGCATCCGGGGCTCCGATTCTCAATCTGCAAAATCCTACATGATCCTAGAGGTTCAAGGAACAACATATATGAAATTGATACCGATCCAACGGTCCGAACATGTCGAACCCGGATATCGCCTATTAGAAGAAAATCCGTTTGACTGTCATACGATATCCAATTTCAAATCCGAGCATACCTTCGAGCTCAAGAAGATGTAGGGACAATTTTGGAATGGAAATGGGCCACCACAACCAGGCCCATGGGCCGCCACACGCCCCGGCCAGGTTGGGTGTCTATAGAGATTTTTCGGCGACGAAAAATCTCCAAATCACGGGGCAAAATTCATACCACTAGATCAAGCATGAAGAGAGGAGCAACTTACCCAACTAGCTCAAAGACCAATTTGGCCGGAAAACACCTCAAACCACTGGATTCTCGCCGGAAAACCTAGAAAAATTTCTAGGTTTGGATATGTGATTACGGCTTGAAATTGGTTCAAATCTCTTAGGGGAAATGAAGAAGATATGGAAGGGAACGTTTTGGAAGTAATTTGGTGGTCGGCTGTGGCCGGTGGTAGCTGGAAACCCACGATTTTTCGAAGGCAGTTTTGGGCTTGGTTTCGTTCGAGATTCCGGGCAAAACTCAAGGAATCGAAGCTGCAAATCTATGTAGATGTGTAGAGGAGAGAGAGATGAAGGGTTTGGGTGCCGGATCGAGGCTGGGCGTGGCCGGAAACGGCCAGAAAAGCCTTCGAAATTCTCTGGTTCAAAACGGAGAGAGAGAGAGAGACAGTTGGGTTTGAGGTAAGAGAGAGGGAGTGGGCCGTACAAGCGCAACTGATTGGGTGTTTGGGGTTTTAAATAATTTTTTAAACAATTTTCATAATACCCAATATGTCCTTTTTGTTTGTTAAAACTCCGAATTGAGTGTGCAGCCGGTCTATGGACTTATTTCGACAAGCCGGACGCAATGGCGCAACTCGTTTCCCCAAATCCTTTTCCGAATTTAAAATGACCTTTTTGCCCCTTATAAATATTAAATATTATTTTAATTCTGAAGATTTTTAATTAATTTATATTATTTTCTTCAATTTCCCTCATTTTAATTTATTATATTATAATTTAATTTTCCTTATTTTAGGTTCGGGATGTTACATTACCCCTCTTCACCTAAGTACCATTTTCATTAAGGATATTTCATTACCTTTTACGGTAAATCGTAAGGAAAATTACTTCGATTTATGTAATAGTGTCATTAATAGTTATATACCTAAATGACAAGTCCATGGGCTATGAGATGCAGAAAGAGATCTAAAGAAGTTAGGTCCATAAGACCTTTCCCTATAACTCATTCGCTAAAAAGTTCCTAGTCATACGATCATTCAAATTGGCATTGACAATCCGCAAATATTGGTATACATTGTATTTGCTCAATTGAGAGCATGATTGGTCTCAAGTCATTCGTGTAGAGATACTAAGATAAGCGTATGGGTGTTCACTAGAGAGTAAATTTACTGAATGCGATCAACCGAGAGATCTTGTATGGAATTTTACTTACATATCAAACAAAACCTTTATAGTTGCAATAATGGAAATTAGTCCTCAACCTGAGGCACTACAAAATATTTGAGTTCCCTAGAGGGCATGAATCTAAGGTATGGTTGGGGTTCATGATCAATTCATGGAGCATGTGAGTGTACAACAAAGGATCTCTACCCTCAGTAAAGAGGGAGAATGCTGTGACGATATGATTTAGGAGTCTTCGGCCGAAGCACTAGGTATGATTGAGAATAGTGATTTCAATCGTACTTGTATGAACCATATAAGCTTTGAGTTCACATTAGGGGCTTGACATATTTTCATGCCCTAATCATGTGACCAAGAGCATTGAGTTCGAGAAGGACCATATTACATTGTAATTCCAATTACAGGTTCTCCACCTTATTCTACATTGGTTTAGGTAACCGTGAAATATTGCTAGACGTTATTCATGGTTTGTGGAAGCCTTGAGGACATGCCATAACTTGGTCCTCACAGTAGGGAGAATTAAAAAGGGGTTTTAATTCACAATCGATTAAGGAAGAGTATGAATTGACTACTGCCTCACCGATTATAATCTAAGGGATCGCACACCCATAAAGGTGAGAAATGGAAAAATAATTAGAAGATGATGAGCAATGATTAATTAGTTAATAAAGATTAATTAATTAATCAAGACTCGGAAATTTTATTGGGCCTAAAATTGGATTTTAGGTTCAAGGCCCATTGGGCTTGTGGCATAAGTTGTAGGTGATTACATAACCACAAAAGCCCAAGAGGCCCAATAAAACTGCAAAAACGTCCATGTTGTGAAGCTAATGGGGTTATCGTGCTATATGATGACCAAATACAGAAATAAATAATGCATAAAAAAATTACAGATAGACCCAAATATAAGGAAAACTTAAAATATAAAAAACATAAGCTTTTGTAATTATTTTAGGAAGTGTTGGTACGACTATTTTTTTTTTGTTTTTAATACCTTGGATGCGTATATGCATTAACATATAATAAGATTGACTCAAATCAGGTCATAAAATTATGGTAATTATGCGTTTTTCGCGTTCTTTTTTAATTATATCCTTTAAATAAATAAATAAAAGACGAGTGCTGCTATTTCCACTCCATTGTCCTATTTTCCCACCCACCTTATAAATTTTAAAAAATTACAATCCTATCTTTCCACCCACCATTATACCAATAATACCCTTTAATTATTAAATTTGAAAAAACAAAAACCAAACCGTCACCACAGCAGCCCCACCCACCAAACCAACCAGGTCAGCCACGTCGACCCATCCCATAGACGGCAACCCCCTTTCCTCCTTGCCGCCAGAAACCCCCTATCTTCTCGTTGATGTCGTAAAGGACCTCCACGACGGTTTGGGGCAAAAAGTTTTAAGATTTTGGAGATAGAAAATGGGGTTTTTACAGAGACCCACATGATTGTATTGGACATGTGAGTTGAGGTAGAGTAGAATAGGTGGGCATGTGAGTTGAGGTTTTTCCTATGTCTTTAGAAGTAATTTTACAAAGGAGTAAATTTGTCCTTTAAATTTTGAGAATAAGGTGGGTGGGAAAATAGGACATGGAGGTGGAAATAGCAGCACTCATAAAAGACAAAGTGAGAGTTTATTAGAAAATCATTTGGGTGGGAACCAAACTTTTCTTAATAGATACATGTATACATAAATACATATTTATATCAATACCATTATTTCAAATTTTGATTACCAAATAATAGCGTAGGATATGATAATTTCTTATTTGTTGTAAATAAACGAGATCTAATTCGGATACACCAACACTACTTTAGCCCAAATATGGAATAGCAACAACTTTAAGAGGATATACTCTGCGAACGCTTGCTCCAGTAGATTCAGTCATGTCTAAGTCCTCCCCTCTTGTGCCATCGGGCAGCGCCCAGTCGAACTTGTGCACTAAATTTGCCAAAGCAATCTCTTGGACAGCCATGGCAAACTGAATTCCTGGGCAACCTCTTCTGCCAGCCCCAAATGGAATGTAGTGGAAGTAATTGCCTTTATAATCTATGGCACTGTCCAAGAACCTTTCTGGCTTGAACTCCTCTGGTTTGTTGTATGACTTGGGATCTCTTCCAATTTGCCATGCATTCACTATAACTTGTGTGTTGGCTTTAATGTCGTAGCCATTTATTTGTGCATCTTGGGTCGATAGCCTGGGCAATAGCAATGGAATTGAAGGATGTAGGCGAAGAGTCTCCTTGATAACTGCCTTCAAGTAGTGCATTCCAACCAAATCATCCTCTCTAATTATGTCTGTTTTCTTGTCCGCTATCCCCCGTACCTCATTCTGCAATTTTTCCATGATTCTTGGATGCCTTAAAAGCTCGGACATTGTCCACTCTAGGAGTGTAAATGACGTATCAGTGCCACCAACAAACACATCCTACAAGAATTTTAATGGTAAAAATCGATTAAAAATTAATGGAAAATTATATATAAAACCTAAAGAATTGGGGTTAGGAATAACCCACGTGTTATCTATCTATATATCTATATATATAAAAAGGTAAAAGGCTTTAAAAGTGAAACATTCAAAAATCCTGAAAATACTTATGCTTCAAAGCATTTTTTTTATTTTTATACAAGCGATGTTCTACTCTAAATTACGAGGAGGGGGATTCGAACTCGGGTGCAGAGTGGGAGCACATCCGCTCTAGCCAACTTGGTTAAGCACATGTTTGCTCTTCAAAGAAATATTAGTACATCACAATCTAATATAAGTTGAATTTTTAAATAGCAAAAATTACTAAAATACCCATGTCATGCCAACAAGTTAACAGTGTTACCAAAGAAATTGACGGAATGAGGGAACTTCGGACACGAAATGAAAGCAAATGGGGCACATTGACTCAGTTGAAACTGTAGGGGCAAATTGAAATTTTCCTTACAACATAAAAGGCATATCAATAAATAAGCCTAAAAAATACCAAGTTAGTCCAAAATGTTTGACTTATATTAGTTTTTTACAAAACATTTTCTTTTTAATATTACTAGTCTCTTGTCACACAACACATCTTTTTCTTTGTGTTTCTTGGCTGGCTAGCACAAGTTTGACAATAAAAAATTTCAGATATGGTTCAATTATGGTTAAACTTATTTATTTCTTTAGATACGATCACATAACAAGCATAATGTAACATAATTCTTTGAATAAACTGAGTAATTCTAGCATTACTATGGTGAAAAAGATAAGACAATCGAAAACCACTATGCATGTAACAGAGAGAGAGAGAGAGAGAGAGAGAGAGAGAGAGAGAGAGAGAGAGAGAGAGAGAGAGAGAGTTAATTACCAAGATGATAGCCTTGATGCTAACTCTGTCAATAGGAGAATCAGCCTGAAGGCAAAGCAGAACATCCACAAGATCCTTTTGGTCATCATTCTTGGTAAGACCACGAAATTCATCCATATGCTCTTGAACAACTATTTCTAAAAACTCATCGAACCGTTTAGCCAGATCGTCAAACTTGGCGTCCAAACCATTGAGACGGGCGATCCAGGCAAGGCATGGGATATAGTCTCCAATATGGATACGCGACATCACCAACGTCAGCTCCCCGGCAAGCTTCTTAAACGTCCTCCCACGTTCCCCGCCATCGCTGTACTTCCTCCCAAGAGCCACTCTACAGATAACATCATTCGTAAGCGTCTCGAGCATTTCACTTAAATTAAACGCTGATGATACTGAGGAGGGGGATGAGGAGCAGTGCTTAGTTATATTGTCGATCATGGATTTAGTTTCCTCTTCTCTTACGGCCCGAAAAGAACGAACCCTTGTGTTGCTAAGGAGATTTAAGACGCATATACTTTTCATCTGCCTCCAATACTCACCATAAGGAGCCGAGGCCACGTCTTTGAAGTTGTAGCAAAACTTCTTGAAGAAGGTGTTCTTGGGTCTGTTGGCGAATGTGATGTCATGGGTTTTCATGATCTCGCGGGCAGTCTCATCTGAGGAGACCACAAGGACCGGCACACTTCCGAAATGGAGGAGCATGAGCGGCCCGTGGCGTTGAGCTAGGGTTTGAAGAGAGCGCTGAAGGTGCTGGCCTAGTTGGTGAAGGTTTCCAATGATAGGGAGCTTTGGTGGAGAAGGTGGTGATGAGTTTGCGGAAGTGGAGAACCATTTGTAAATAAGGATGAGGAAAATTGCAAGTGCTAAATACTTGAAGGAAAAAGGTTGCAACAAGCTTGAGAAGGTTTCATTCAGGAGATTTAACATCTTCTTCCACTTCTTAATTATTTAGGTGGTGTTGTGTTTGTGCTTGACAAATAAAAAGTTTGTAGGGTGCTCCATATATAAGATCACCCCGGACTTATTATTGGATGAAAAATTAATGATTTTTATTATTATTCTGTGTGCATGAACTAATAATAATTATTGGATAATAAAAACGAATATGTATTTGTTGGGATGCCCTATAAAATAAAACACCTTACGAATAATAAAAACCAATATACGTAAACCAATCGAGGCAAGTATGACATATTGGGAAAAATATTAGGATTTCTTGGAAATAGTTCCAATTTCATTAAGATATAATGGATACAGTACATCAATTGTCTATTGTTGATTATAGTCCACAAATCCAGTAATGTGGCCAAGGAAGCAAATCTTATGTCCACAAGATTTAAGATATTTAGAGCATCCATAATGGGCTCCCTAAACCACCTTCTTAGATAAATTTTAGGGAGGAATTGGAAAAATACAACTCCAACCGTACTTCCTATCCACCTTCTAAGAGCGCCTACAATCATTCTGGAGGTGGACAGAAAACATGGTTGGAGTTATATTTTTCCAATTCCTCCCTGAAATTTGTCTAAGGAGGTGATTTGGGGAGCTCATTGTGGATGCTCTAAAATAGGGAGACCTTTAGAAGCTCCTAAATCTGAGGAGAGAGAAAGGACTCCTAGTGGCTCCTTATAATTTAATGCTGCTTTGTGAAATTGGTACTTAGGTGATGAGGGGTAAATTTAAATGCTATTCAAAAGGACACAGCAATATTCACACACTTCTGTGATGCAAAAGATGAAATGCACAAGATACCTTTGTCAATTTGATTGAACCTCCATAAGATAGTAGCTAGATAAGAACACTTAGAGTAACTATTCTTAATCTAAACTTGAGCTTGAGAAATACAATGAATGCCCTATTACACTATTGACAAGGGAAGCCAAAAGAAAAAACTTAGAAAGTATAAACCTAACAATCTCCCCCTTTTTGGCTTTCCTTGACAACACACTCTCTAAAAACACTCAACCCACAATCAAACCCATAAGATAACATAAAGGAATTAACCTTTGACATATTAACCCAGCAAACTCTCCATAAATAGCCAACAAACACCAAAGTGCATTCGGATAAAGAGAATAAGAAATAGAGCAAAAATTGCAACGAATCATATCCAAGCAATGAGAATCATGTGACTGAAATTGATTTCTATGTGTAAACATTGCACAAAAAGAATCTCCCCCTAAATAACATAGATCAAGCGCACAACTATCAATCCAAGGGCAGCCAATGAAATTCTCTGTGCACATCATAGAGCAAAAACAAGACCAAGCAACAAGATTGCAAAAATTGAAACATCAATCATGGTCAAATATGGAGAAAGCACTAAGCAAGATGAATCCAAAAGTTTGCTCAAACTTGAGGACATGTGAGAAAGAACACAAGACATAAGTCTCTAGGTTGTCCAAATAACACGACATAGCTTTCCAAAAAGACAAGACGAAGAAGAGAGTGCACTAGTGAAACGGACTAGTTACGCATGTCTAAATTTGAGGTGGCATCAAAAGATCAACATCCACATAAATATAGCCAAGAACAAAATAGCAAATCAATCAAGACAAGGCTTAGGAAGACAACATTGATGTATGAAAATGATAAAAATAGCCAGCAAGAATGTTGTCAAAACACATGCATCTCAAAGAAACTCCCCCAAAATTTAACAACCACAAAAAAAATTAGCCAACAATTCAAAACTCATATAGCACAGCAGACTTGTAAGGATTTCAAGAATTATGTTAGGCTAAATCATTAAATGTGGGAACACAACTTATCAAGATGACTGGTCATAGACCAAAGTGGCATCATCCAAACACAACCATACATAAACACAACACCAGTGTTCAAACAGAGGGTGTAAATGAGACATGGAGTAAAATGTTATGCTCGGAAGAATCGCTAAACCCGGAATCCAAATACCTCATCAATGTTGGGAATCCAAATCACCCAAATCTTGGAATTGAATTCCATTTTTTGTGTGGGCCCCACACACTTTTGATTCCTCCCGTGTAACGACCCTGACCCAAAATTTAAGGAAATTAAAATAAATTAATGGAGTCAAACAAATAAAGAATTTAAAAGGAATTTAAAATGAATTTAAAGGATTAAAATAATGAAATTGGAATTAAGTAAGAATTTAATTAATTAAAGGGCATTTTGGTCAACTTAATTTTCGGACGACAATTTGGCGAAACGGGTTGCGCCGTTGCGTTCGTCTCGTCGAAACGAGTCCGTTGACGGGCGGCACGTTTCAAAATGAGGTCGGGAACGTGAGGGGTATTTTAGACATTTAAAAATTGGATTAAAATATTATAAAACTGGGTTTGGACCAATCAGAAACGAGATCCCTCTCTCTCTCCTCGGTTTCTCTCTCTTCACCCCGACCCTCACACTCTCTCTCTCTTCGGTTCAGACGATTCCGGCAACGGCAGAGGCTGAGACCGGTCGCGTTCGACTCGTCTCCTCCTCCTCGTCATTTCCCACCCAAGATCGGAGCTGATCTCGCCGGCGTTGACGGATGCGAAGCTCTGCAAGTTCCGGCCCGATTCTCCATTTTTCCCGGCGACTTTCCGGCGGCTCCGGCAACCTCTCGCGTCGATCCAGGTATGGTTTCGACTCCCCTTGACGAGCTCTACCTGTTTCTGGGGTGGGTATTGGTCGGTTTGATGATTTCGTAAGTGGATCCAAAACCTAGGTTTTGGCCGGATTTCAATTGGGTTTTTCGGCCAGTTCACGGCCGGTTCTATGACGGTTCTGGCCGGTTTTGGACTCCTTGGGAGGTGGTGAGTCTAGTGGTATAGGCGGTGTATGAAGTTCTGGAGTTTGGAGTTGGGCCGAATTTGATCAAGACACCCGCCACCCATGGTGGCGCGTGTGGCGGCGCGTGGTGGCGGGGTGGTGGAGGTTCTTGTGCCCTTTGAGACCCTCGTGTCGCTACGAGCGCGTGGGAGTTGACGGATCTCAATTCGGAGATCGTTTGGCCATCGAACGAATCTCGCCTATCGCACGATTCTCGGGTTCGATAGGTTTGAACGGTTGGATCTCGTCCATTTTTGGATATGTTGATCCTCGTATTTCTAGGAGTCTATAGGATTTGACGGATCGTGATTCGGAGCCCCGGATGCTTCGGATCAATGAATTCAAGTTTGAGTTAAACCGTAATCGTCCGATCGTGCGATTGTGAGCAATCCGACCGTCGGATCGAGACCAAACTTTTGGGACGTGTTCTCTAAGCTGTAGTGAGCCTATAGGAACTTTCGGATGTAAGTTTGGAGGTCAAGGGACCCACGGGTCCGATTTGACCTAGTCGGGTTAATTTGACCAAGTTTGACCAGGGTTGACCAAGCGTCTCCCGAGGTTGCCTTGCCACGTAGTTGACGTTTTTGGACTTCTAGGAATGTCCGGATCAATTTGGAGGTCGTGGGCTTCGTGGGCCCGGGTTGACTGAAATGGGGTGTTTGACCGCCGGTTGACCGTGAGTCTTCCGGGGTGGTCCCATTGGGTAGAAGAAGTAGTTTGACCTTGAAATCCTTCGTGGGACGTTTGGGCAGTTTAAGTCGGGTGTTGGTAGGGTTTGAGTTTAAGGTTCCCGTTTCGGTTCGATTACTAATCCAATCCTCGTATCTATCGCTTTAGGTACGTGGACTCTACTACGCAGCAGGCGGGACCCTTTAGGGTTATGCAGCGTAGGACCAACGGTGAGTGGACATTGTTTTTAAACGAACATTATTTTAAAGAATGAATTGAATTGCACATGAAATGGTTTTCTCTCGATTGTTTGGATTTGAATATTGTTTGAACCTTGGAATTGGATTTTAATGGTATTTCTTGAATATATTTTATATTTGGGCCCTGGGATTTATGCGGGACATGATGTTTACATTTTCATATTTGGTTATTTTGGGATCTTTGATTTAATATGGAATTTTTGGCATATTAGGAATTTATTGGATTATGTTAATAATCAAGTTTTGTGGTGATTTGAGTATTAGTGAAGTGTTTGGGATTTTAATATTATTTTGGTATTAAATTATGGATTTCTTGGGTTATGAGACATTGGGGTTTTGTATGGTTTTTAAGTTATGAATTTGAAGGATATTGGAAATTTGTGAGACTTGCGAATACTTTGGGTTCGGTTATTATACTTTAAAAATAGTACTTATACTTTAAATATGTTTGATAAGTTAAGGTTTATGATTTACCGTATTTTGGACCTTATGGAATTGGGTTATTGAATCTTGGGATTCTATATAGTTCTAATTATGAAAGTTTGTATTTACTTTAATATTTGAAATCTAAGAACATTACGGGTTATATTTCGTACCTTAGAAATATATATATATTATGTACTTTGTGAAACCATATTGTATATCTTTAAGAATCTATATTCTATACCTTTAGCAAATTTATATATATATATATATATATATCTCTTTGGGAAATTATTTTATATACTTTTGAGAACTTATATTATATTACCTTGGGAAATTACACTCTATATCTTTGGGAACCTATATGATATACTTTTGGGAAATTATGTTGATACTATCGGAATTTATATTTATACTTTGGATTAAATATTTGGGCGGTTAATTTGATAAAGGTTGGGTTTCGGTTATATATTTGGGTTATTTGACTTTGGAGTTTTCATATCATTTTTAATTATGGATTTGTCGGGTAATTTCTAATATTTGGGATTTATAAACCTAAGGGTTCTCTCTCTCTATATATATATATATATATATATATATATATATATATATATATTTCATAACTAATAGTGATTTGTGAACTAAACATCTTGGGTGTTGGATTTTACGTTTGAGAAGTATTATCTACTTTTCGATTATGAAGCTTTATTATTATTTAACTTTGGGGACTTGTATTATACGGATTAATTGGGTCACTTTTAATACTTGGAGTTTATGTCTGTTTGAGAATTTTATTATTGTCGTATGCTGGAATTATATTGTGTTATCAACTTATCGGGATATGTGTTGGTGTTTGGGTTTTGGTGGCTATTGTGAGTTTTGGTGTATATATATATATTCGGGTCTTTGACATATTGCAAGTATCTTGAGTTATATAATATTTTCGAGAATGAATATATGTATGTTGGTTTTGTGTGGGGTACGTGGGTGTGGTTATTGTGGAAAGTGAGAAGTGGTGGGTTATGTCAGTTTGAAGTGCTATAAGCACTACCCTATGTACCTCCCGGTTTTGGAACTTTGGAAAATGGATTCGTGATGAAATGGATACTTGGATATGTCGGATACCGGTGCACCCTTGACTGGGTGTGATTGTAGACCCTTAGCGGGGTAGTCTGCGCGCGTAGGACTTGTCACATGCGTCACGAGTATTAAGGATTTTGCTGTACGTGCTGATAAGCTTAGTCCCAGTTGGACGGCTTGTTCCCTGGCCACATGGTTGTTGAGGACTCCTCTATGTGGTGCAGTCAAACGATCCCCTGTTGAGATTGTTTCCCCGGTACAATATTGATGTGAGAGTCTTACTATGTTGTTATTATTATTTTTATTATTTTTATTATTATTATTATTATTTATTATTATTACAGTTCTTCCTTCTTTTCTTTGGGTGAGGACACTTCCTCGCCTGCAGTGCCTACGGGCATGCGGTTGGTTGAGTGTGGGAAAGTAAAGGGGTAAAGTCTACTTAATGTGTGTTTACTATGTCACTTTGTTGTCGCTTTGGGTTGTTTGGTTTTACCTGGGTTATTGGAAGTTTTATGCCGTTTTAATATTTGGAATTTTCTTGATTTTCATGCTTACGAATTTCAAGTGGTTTATGTTTATATTTTATATGAGGATCAGTTTTGGGAGGTTATGCCTCGAGAAAAAGGAAACGAAAAAGGTTTGGATTTTCTTTATTCCTTTCTTATTTTAAAGTATTGGGTTTGGGAATCAACTACGTATACGAAGGTTTTGAACTACATTGTTTTACATCGTTTTTAAAATTTAAAAGTGGGGTTAGTATGTTGTTTTAAGAATTGCAAACTTATTTTTGTCCACTCACACTTTTCTGTTTTGCGCCCCCAGGCTGTAGTGCAGCGAACCGAACTTTCAAGCCTAGCTTTCGTTCTCGCGAGCTTCGACCGAAGGGTAGGACTTCTATGTTCCTTTCTCTTGAGGTTGATTTGTCGTTTAAATTCAATTTCCTTTAGATATGCTCTGTTACCGCCCATTAGGGTTGGAATTAAAGGCTGGAGGCCTATTTCTGTATTCGTAGTTGTTTGCTGGCGCTTGGGTTGTAAACTGTGTGTGGTTTGACAGGTTGAAGTTTTGGGTAAGTCAGTTTTTCAAGGGAGACTCTGCCGAAATTTCGGTAGAAGTCTCGGCCCTTTTACTTGTGATTCGGGGGTAGAAAGCGTCTCTCTTAGTAAGTGGGCCCGACATCTGTCAGATGTCGGAAAACCACAGGGTTCGGCACGGATTCCGAGGGAATTCGGGTCGGGTCCTGTCATCCCGATTATAGTAAACACGAGTATAATCTGTAATCGGAATCGGATTCCTTATTCTCATTCCGATTACGGGTTAGTAAACACGCCATTAGAGTATTCTCACCTTGTCGTCAATTACAGCACAATCATGTTATAGGTTGTGAGGGGTATACTTATACTGTAGGTTTTTAACAGTATTGTAGGTAATTTTTGGGTCAAAATAGAAATAAAAATACCTATGGTGTAGGTAATGGTTACCTGTGGTATAGGTAAGGATTGGGTTTCAATATCTCCCTTTGGATGCAAATAAGTGTTATCATACATCAGAAAATACATATATGTCTGGTAATTTTACTTGGAGCATTGCATTGGATTGGATTTGAACCTGCTGGAAAAATGTACAACATTTGTTTCATTTATCTCTAAGGCCCTATATTAAAGGCATAAAATATCGTCATTATTGTGATAGAAATCCCCATTTACACCACATAATTATTAATTTTTATCTTATTTATTTATGTTTTTTGGGTAAAATTGAAACCATAGAATAATTAAAAAAGGGCTAACATCATTTTACCCTTTGAAAGTTTGGGGTCATTCTTGAAATGGAGTGAGGGTTGATACGAAGATGGAAGAGAGAGAGAGAGAGAGAGAGAGAGAGAGAGAGAGAGAGAGAGAGAGAGAGAGAGAGAGAGAGAGAGAGAGAGAGAGAGAGAGAGAGAGAGAGAGAGAGGAGATATATGTTTTAATTTTAATTTTAATATCTGTCAAAAAATTTAAATTCTTTTTAAATATTATTTCTTAATATTTAATTACATCTAACCTAAAAAATGGACCGTGCTTTTGTCACGTCATCATTTAACAGAAGACCAAACAGTCAAACTGACGGAACGCGTACATTGGTTGAATTTTAAAACGTTAGGGTGTAAATTGACAAAATTGAAGCTCTATGACCCATTTTAAAGAATGACCCCAAACCTTCAGAGGGTAAAATCATGTTAGCCCTTAAAAAAATTAAAAATTAAGAAGTGAATATAAAAAAAAATAAAAATAAAAAAACACAAAAGTCAAACGACCTAGATAGCATTTGGAATTGTGGTGATTAAAAAATAAACAGCTTTGAAAAAATATCATCAGAATTGGACTTATCCTGAATTTTCTAAAAATATTGGCCTTCAATAATTGGCGTCTTTTAGTCATATGCATTTTGTTCGTAGCAAACACTTGTTTGAATTAATAAAAGTCTGCAGCCAATCAAACCCTCTCAAAATATTGTTTACATCTAAGCGAAAGTTACAGCTCCTACTCTATAATTCTTGCTTTTAGTTTTCTCTTGCTTTCCATTATTTTATTGCAAACCCAAACAATGGTTCACCATTTTTAATTCTTTGTTTCCCGGCCGCTTCCTAAGAAGCCTTTCATCGCCCCCAAGGAGTGGGTTTCTGGTAGGTTGCCTTGGATATGGCCTGATATGCAGTTAAGCATTCTTATGAAGTCACGATTCGCACAAATTAGCTTTTGGTCAAGTGGTATTTGTCCCCACTTGGTTGAAGGACGTCTCATATTCAACTTAATAATTGAAATTTGAAAACCCGTGTGTCTCCTTAGCTGTAGGATTGGTTAGTCTGTTTACAAATTACTTAACTATTTTGAATATAAGCAATAATTTAAACTATAAGAGGATGAGAGTTTTTCACAGGCACACTACCAATGTATCATGAGAGTTAGAATACGAAACCACTAATCTGTAAATTAAAGCCATTTTCCACTAGACTAGACTCCATTGACATTAAGACTTAACTATTAAGCTAATTGGGTAAGAGTATAAATACTCTGTTTAGCTTTCTAAATAAATACAGTGAAAAATCTTCAGAACTATTCAGAAAAAACATTTCTGGTTTTCTCTCATTTTCTTAGCCTTCTGTTTATTATTTTTACGAACAGAAAATATAAACGATGTAGATTTATTGCCAGAGAGTAATACTGAACTCTTAATGATTGTAGATTCATCATTATTGATCAAGTGCTATTGACTTCTTTTTTCCCTTTTTTGAGAAAAAGGCGATGGAATTTCAAATTTTAGAGGGACAAAGCCAAGTAGATGAAGCGAGCCTCTCTACATACGAAGGTTTTGTCATTGAACTAACCAATTATCCTACTCTTCTTCTGCCAAAGAATTTGAGAGCGTAACTTGAGCGAGTGCAAAAAGAGAAAATCGCCTCCGCATCTGTACAATTGACTGACTTGATCAATTTATTTGACTTTTCTCTGAGGATTTGTACAAATTCAATAGAACGAAAGAGTAAAAAACTCCTATAGTAGTGCACTGCCGACAACTATGCTATTTGTCCACTTTCCATATTAAAATGTAGAAAATGAAATCAGCAGGCATTTTTTTTTAAAGTCAAATGGTAGGGACAGTGACGGAGCAAGAAAATTTTCATAGAAGGACACCTCATATAGTGAAATATATTTTTCTTTATGGTGACAATGAAACTAATTTTTTACTTGATACAAAATCCCTAAATTTTTTACTCCATTATTGTACATATTATATTAACTATCTACTCAGCATGGATCGTAGGAAACAATCAAAATGAAATGTAATTTATTAAAAATATGCAGTAATTAAGAAAATTTGAACGATAATTTATCACAACAAAATTTAGAGTCGAAGTACGACAAAATTTAGAGTTGAAGTACAACATCAAACTCATACACACATAGGACAAAAGACAGTCTATCATAAACACATGTTTGGAAAAAACCAAGTATAGCACCCACAACCACTGGCGGACCCATGAATTTTTTATCTGGTTTGCAATTTTGAAAGGTTAAAAGCTTTATATAAAAAAATTGATAACTAAATATATTATATAAAAAATTGAACTACCTAAATTATTCGAAGAGGATTTAGACATTTTCTCTTAAAGTAACGTTTCATAACTGTATATGTCACGACCCGACTCCCCTAACACGATATTGTCCGCTTTGGGCCTCCGTCCTCACGGTTTTGTCACTGGGAACTCACGAGCAATATCTTCCCAGTAGGTCACCCATCCTGGGATTGCTCTAAGCCACAACTCGCTTAACTTCGGAGTTCCCACAACTCCGAAACCAGTGAGCTCCCAAAAGGCCTCGTGCTAGGAAGATACGTGCCCACACATATAAGCACATCACCTTTCCCTCCCCAAGCGATGTGGGATTGCTCACCGTTCTTGCTTCCTCAAGCTCACGGGTTTTACAATCAACCCCCCTTGGGGCCCAGCGTCCTCGCTGGCGACCCGACTCCTAACACGATATTGTCCGCTTTGGGCCTCCGCCTCACGGTTTTGTCATTGGGAACTCACGAGCAATATCTTCCAGATGTCACCCATCACAGGGATTGCTCTAAGCCACAACTCGCTTAACCGGAGTTCCCACAACTCCGGCTGAGCTCCCAAAGGCCTCGTGCTATTATTTGGAGGTGGGCATGTACATATAAGGCACATCACCCCTCTCCGTTGGCCGATGTGGGATCTTACAATCCACCCCCTTAGGGGCCCGACGTCCTCGTCGCACACTCGCACCACAAGGCGCGAGTGGCTCGATACCAAATTGTCACATCCCGGGATCGCCCGCCGTAGAAGACGATATTGTCCGCTTTAATTTGGGGCCCTCACGGTTTTGTCATCGGGAACTCACGAGCAATATCTTCCCAGAGGTCACCCATCACAGGATTGCTCCAGCGCCACTCGCTTAAGCGGAGTTCCTAAGAATCCGGCCACAGCTCCCAAAAGGCCTCGTATTAGTTAGAGACGTGCCCACACATATAAGGCACATCACCATTCCCTCCCGAGCGATGTGGGATTGCTCACCGTCTCTGCTTTCCAAGCTCAAGACACGGGTCTTACAGTATAAGTAAAACACATAAGGGTTTTAGGTCTATGACTAATTGACTATATATATATATATATATATATATATATATATATATATATATCAATTAATATGAAAATTAATATCAAATCATCAATTAATTTATTGAAAATCAATATCAATTAATCTAATGAAAATCAATATCAATTAATCTAATGAAAATCAATATCAAATTATCAATTAAATAAACAAAGCATAATTGATCATACCTTGAGTTGTGCGTCGCGTAGCCTCTTACTTCTCGAGTTTGCTATTGAATATTGATCATAAGAGCCAAATCTGAAGGAAAAAAAAAAGATTACACAAAAGGGAAAGAAAAAAAGAAGAAGAAACGAATTGGCTTTGGTCAAGAAGAAATAAAAAGTGTGCTCAGGAAAAAGAAAAACACAGCATCCTTGTTTAAATAAGAAAGAAAACCTCAGACCCAAAAAATAATAAAAGAAAGAAAACCAAGCCCACAAAATGTAGCAGGCCTTGTTGAAAGCCCAGAAATAACTATCAGCATGTTTCCTCTTTTTTTTTTTGTCTAGCCCAGTCTGGCCCGAAACATATCGTAAAGAAGTACACACATTATAATACAGCATAGCAAGCCCAACAACCATCTCTCTCAAAAACTCGTAATAAATCCAATCAACATGGCAACATCAATCCTTGGGAATGACCTTATTTTTAAGATTAATTCTAAGGAATGACGCAATTCATAGAGGCACGGGTTCCATAAAAAGTGAAGCAACACTATCTTTCATCACTTTCCCAACATGTGTGTAGCCATCCTCCCCTTTGTATAGGAGATCAACCACTCTTGTTAGATTCAGAACACGCAGGAGGACCGGCATTGGCACATCAGTTGGTCTAAGGAACTCCTCGTTGATATCCTTCCACAAATCCATAACCTGTTTGTTAAAAATATCAAGCACCTCTTGCTCAGGCACCCATATTGCTTCATGTAGCATTCAATACTAGAAGCAACATGTTCTCTCTCTTTCTCGAACTGCAAAAATAAATCCAAAATACAAATTTAGTTATCTTACCTAATTCTGATTTGTACCAAGGTAAGAACATCTTATTATACGTACCTCGTATCCACTAAGGTCATCCATGAGCCTAAAAATGATATTTGAAGCCCTAAGAATTTTAGGATCATTCAACAGCCACTCAAAAGCTTCCTTCGTTACAATATCTCTCATGCCAATCAGAGATGTAATGTAATTGAAAGCAAGGTGTTACCAACACAAGCTTTTGCTACACTCATATACTCCTCACATGCTTGGAATGTAGTCTTTGTATAACCATTGGGCCTCAGCAAAGTAGTTTCGGGCTTGAGCTTTAACCTATGCCATTTGTTAAAAGCATTGAAAAGCAGAGTTGTGACTGTTGAAAAAATCCCATGGAACAATCCCAAAATAGATTAACAGCAAATAAAGTTCTGCATTTGCATTACATACAGATTCTTTTGCATAGTAAACTCGGTATGATCTTCCTTCTTTTACCATCTCCTCCTCAATTTCGTCGTAAACATTCAAGAGGGTATGGTAAAATACTTGCATATAGTCTGGGAGTTCATCCATACAATTGATATCCCACCTGAAAATTGCATAAACCACATTCATCTTAGGCATACAGCAGGTAGGAGTTATGCAACAAATAAATCAGCTTCCATAATTAATTAGAAAAGATTATAATTTTTTTCCAATTAACCTTTCAATTGCTCCAGTAAAAATCATGAGTTCTTCGTATGTGCCAAATGCATCGTGGATATCATCCAAAACTGATACCAGGGCAATCACTTTTGTAAGAATTTTTCTTGTTGCCATATAATGCGGTTCGAAATAGACTCCAACTATCCAAAAGTACAGCTCCACGATCCTATCTCTTGCAAAAGGCAGCTTCTTTTCAAAGTCCAGTTCTTTCCACCACCTATAATTAATTGACAATATTAAGTGTATAGGGTGTACTACTTGCAAACTATTTTATGTTTACTTGATTCAAAGACTTACCTAGTAATCTCACTGAGCTCCTTCTTGTGTAAAGATTGAACGAGATTGAAATCTAACTATGCAAGTTTCAATATAGCTTCACTATGTGAAGCATCATCCTGGTAGATTGACATGTAACCCCTGGCACATATCCTCTCCAGACCCTTCCGCGGAGGTCTCTCTAAGGCTTGAGTTATCTGTAAAGCCGGTGGATTCTTGCGTCCGTTGTTTCTGCCGACTCAAGGTGAGTGGTGGTGAAAACAAGAGCCTCTTCTAGTATGTCTTCTCCATGCACCCTTAGATGTGCTGCTTCATAAAAGCTTAGCATCCCAGGAACATCAGCAGTTAAGCTCTCCTTGAAGTTACCATTTTTATCTTTGAACTTGTTGAAAATATCTGGTTGATTGTCAGAAAAAATGGTCACATATATGAGACATAGAATAACATTATAGCCGAGAGCCACTCGCATCACATAAATTAATTAATTTCTTCATCCCTACCGCAAGAAACATTAAATCCATGTTGTCTTAGTAGCCGAAAACCAAGAGCAACAGTGTAGAGATCACCACCATCATAGTCATGAAATGTAACGTGCATACGTTGCAAGGCTTCTTTGATTTCTCTTTCGAAATGGTAAGCCACGCCAAGGCGCTGGACTGCATAGCTTGAGCTGATGTGAAAAATCACCTGCACTTGTTGTGAATACTTCCTTCCTCACAGCTACTTTCAGTTGGTCCACTTGCTGTTGCATATGGTCATAAGTTATCTGCTACAACACAACATAAATTAGCAACTTCGTGTTACGTTACAAGTTTTTGAAAAGAATAAAATGCATATAAATAATTTGAATACCATCACAATGTTTTTTTCATCATAATTTGCTGTCTGCCGAACAATTTCTGTCTCAGCACTGTGTGCTACTTGAGCTGCTGCTGGGAAAGACATGGTTTGCTTTGTGCTGAAATATTTCTCATACGATTATGTATATATATAGGCAAAATGATCACAGGGTACGATTATGTATATATAGGCAAAATCCACATCATTCACTCTAATTAAGATATAATTTCCATGTCGTGGCCGGGTGAGTGGGCTTCCCTTTCATGACTCTTTGAGTGGGATGTCTTTCTTTTCCCTTTTATTTTTGTCACGTACGATTTGGGCCATTGGCTGAATTTAGAGCATAAATGTTTAACATGTGTTCTTTTTCCTCCTTTTGAGCATAGATATGGTAAACACAATCATGCCACAATATAAAAGTTATTAGGTTAAAGAACTTCTGATTCATGAAATCATAATCATCAACTTCTGGTTCATTATCATTGTAAAACAAAATAAACTAATAACCCAACATAAATTAAATTAAATTAAATCTAAAATTAATAATAATGAAAATGAGTAAAGTGGTATAAACGAGGAACAATTTAAAGAGTTATTTACACTAACACCCCTTGAGGTTTTCAATGTTTTCATAAAACCCCCTAAGATTTTTAAAATTACACGAAACCCCCTTAGGTCTTAAATTGTTTTCACAAAACCCCTTCCCATTTATTTTTCGTCCAAATTTTTTGATTTTATATTCAAAATTTCTTCAAATGACAAAGTTAGCCTTTAAGATTAGATTGCACATACATTCGTTGAGGTTAATTTTGTTATTTGCAAAAAAATTTATGTATGAAATCATCACATTTTTGGCTGTAGAATCAATGAAAATGGGTTTTGTGAAAACAAATTGAAACCTCAGGGGGTGTTCGTGTAATTTTTAAAACCTTTGGGGGTTTTGTGAAAACGCAGAAAACCTCAGGGGGTGTTAGTGTAAATAACTCTAAAATTAATTAATTAAAAACTATGAAATTCCAAGATAATCCAATATTAATGTGGATTCAATATGTAGAAAGAACTACAAGTTGAAGAATCAGATTTCCAACCATTTCAATGTGCCTCAAAGTAGGCTATTTTTCCATAAAATCATAAATTTTGAGTTTTTGATAATTCATCTCATGGATATAGAACTTTAGGTTCTATAAAGTTCAAATGAAAAATAGGCACAAGGAAGTAATGAATTTCAGGTTCACATATAGTATTAAGATCCATGAATAGCTATGAACTTCAGGTTCATATCAACATATATTCAAAGCTTCAGGTTCAAATACGTAGATCTAATTAAATTGAATTAATAGTTGTGCTTTGAACTTCATATTCAAATCAATGTATATTGTTAGTGTATGCATTTTGTAATTTGCTTTTGGCTTCCCTTGACAAGTTTGTAATAGGATAATCATTGTATTTCCCAAGCTCAAGTTAGATTAGAATTGCTTCCTTTGGTAATCTTATCTGGCTACAAACTGGTGGATGAGTATTGTGTTTGGCAAAGGTATTTTCTGTGTTGCATCATTTTGCATTCATAAAATTCTGTTTAGTATGACTAGTCATCTTTCCTTCGTATGACTAGTCATCCTTTGCTTGAAGTGGAATTCCAGCTCACAGATTTCCAGCTGGATTCTAACCACTTTTTTGTCCTATTATGCGAATTGTCTCTGCTGCCCATGTATACAATTCTGACCTAGGAATTATGTGATATAGCTTTGGTATTCCTTATTTGGGCGCCGTGGCTTTTGGGAGGAGTTTTTGGAAAGCTTTCTTGTAGCTTTTGCTTCTTCTTCCTAAAAGAGAAAAACCATTCTTTTTCTGAGGTGAGGTTTTGAAAAGGTTTCTCTATCCTTTTGCTTCTTCTTCTTCCTCAAGAGAAAACCACCATTATCAACTATGGGTTTTCTAAAATGCTTTTGAAAACTGCTTTTGATATTTGAAATCTGCATCTAGATAGAACAAAGACACTCTCATTTAGTTCTAGGTCAGATTCAAGATTGATTTCTTCAAGAGTATGGTTTCTTGAAGAAATTGGTCTCATTATCCTTGAATCCAAATTTGGTTTATGATTCGGGCTGAGTTTGCAAGTTGGTGCCATGGGATGATCGAGCTGAGAAGGAGCTGCCATTACCATGAAATGACTGAGCTTGAAGCTGTGCTAAGCTGGAGGAGAAGATTGCATAAAGGAGGTATAGATCAACTTTCCTAAATAGATCTAAGTTTGTCTTGAGCTTGGTTGTGATCCTTTGTAAGAATCTTGTTTTGCTTAGTGAATGCCTGGTCGGTTGATGATTCCCAGTTTTTCCCAGAGGTGGGTTTCTGGGTAAACAAATTTCTTGTGTGTTCTGCATTTTCTGGGTTTCTGTTCTTCAGAGTTGACTAGTCATCGTTTGGTGTTCTTATATTCTGGGTTTGTGTTCTTGAGGTTGACTAGTCATATTTCTATGCTGCTTGGTGTATTCTTGATTATACTGCTCTCACACACTTTCACCTTAGTTGTTGCTAGCACAAGGGATGCCTAGATTGATGGGTCCTGCTGAGTGCCTAGGTTGTCACTAGTTATCTTCTAGGTTTGCAGGTACATTGGTTTGCTATGTGTGCATTTCTTGGTCTGGATTTGCATGACTAGTAGTTGACTAGTCATAAGTTCAGTTGGTCAAGGTCTAAAGTGTGTGATGTGTAGTTTACATTTAGTCACCTAAGTACCAATTTCATATATGCGCACTCAAAACTACTGGTTCCAGTTCTTGACATATGCAGGTCTCATGGAATTCTGATTTTGATTAATACAAAATCAAGGATTTTCATGTCCTTATGTGCTTTTTAAATTGGTGGAACTTTACGCCATCAATTATTTGGAATAAAAAAACTTTAGATTTTGATTCAATCAAAAGGACCCTAGGTCCTAATCTAGTTATATAATGAGGATCGAGGAACTTCGGGCTTTGATCTTTTGTATAATACAAACTCATCATAACAAGTTGTAATTAATTAAGATCATGCTTAGAATTAAATAAACAATAAAATAAATAAAACATGACATTATATTCATGGGTAATAAGAATATTTTTTTTCCTTAAATGATCATGATGAAGTGTGATGGTGAGTACAAAGAAATTCCATACCATGTGATGACTTAGTAATCAGGGACAGACCTATGTCCATGTTAACATGGGCTATAGCCTGGGCAACTTGATATTTTATAGTTCAATATTAATATTCAACCCACCAAAGCATACCTCCACACACCCCATCCCAGTGACCCCACCCACAGAAAATCTTTTTTTTTTTCTTTAGTTAATTTTATATTTATTACTTAGCCTTTCATAAAACACACATTCCTAGAGAACATCCTTTACTTTTTTCTGTAAAAAAAAAAAAAAAACCTTTACCTTTTCTAGTGTACATAAAATGTCAATTCTTTTTTTTTCTTATAAATTTTGGCTACTTCTTCTCATTTTTATTTCCCAAATTGGCTTGGATGGATTAAATGGTTTTTTTTTTCTTCTTCTTCTTCTTCTTTTGTAATGGATAATAAATACTTTCAATTCTTTTCCTTTCATGGAGAAGTTTATCATGTAATTGCTAATTGACCTTAAAATTCATACTTCAATGAAATTCATTTGTATTGTCAAGTTTTTTAGGTTTGTATGTAAGATAAATTTAGCTCACCCTATTTTCAAATCCTGGGTCTGTCCCTGTTAGTAACTCCCTCTGCCCTGACCGAACCCCACCTTTGTACCCTTTTCCGACCAACCTCATCAGATCCAATCAACCTCTTCTCAACCTTCCCTACCGGTCCAATCCCATCAGACCTCCACTACTTGGTTAACCTCGTCGGCTTGAACCACTTTAAAAATAATATAAGGAAAAAGAAATCCAAAACCCCCACCGACACTTCCTCCTCATAACCCCTCCTTCTTTCTACCTTCTATTTTTGGTTATGTTATTTCTGATTCTAATAATTTGGCTGTTGGCTTTTGATTTTTGATTTGTTTGGTCAAATTTTGATTTGGGATTATTTGGTATTTCATGTTTTAATGTTAGATTGTTGATTTGATGATGCATTATGTCAATTGCCAAGCAGAAAAACTAAGTATTGTATTTTGTATATGATTAATATGGTGGTTTTTGCTTAGTGCTTTCACCCATGTAGAAGTGCTTTTTCATTGCTCTAAAAGCACTCCAAAACGAGCCCTTAGTTAGTTGTTTTTTGACTAATGGCCCCTCTTTCTCCTAAAAACCATCAACCTCACATAACTAGATCTAAGTTTTTTAGGAGCTGAGGGACATTTTCTATTTTTCAGGGAGTTTGGGGCGGTGGGTCGAGAGAGAGAGAGAGAGAGAGAGAGAGAGAGAGAGAGAGAGAGAGAGAGAGAGAGAGAGAGAGAGAGAGTGGGTCGGGATAGGTGAGTTGAGGTTTTTTTTCTAAATTCTTAGAAGTCATTTTACACAAAGGTAAATTTGTCTATAAAATTTTGGATATAAAATGAGTTAAAAAATAAGACATGAATGAAAATAGCAACACTCAATTTAACCAATCTTATAAGACGTCAATCAATAATTGCTTATTAGAATTTAAAGGTTCTTTTTTTTTTCTTTTGATTTTCTGACAGATTTCCATTATATCCGATCACTCAATCTTATAACACATAAATTATTGCATTAAATTATGCATCAGGCAAAGCTTTCGATGTTAAATATTTTCGTAACTATTATGTATGTCACGTCACATACGCTGATGATTATTGTAGGTGAGCATCTCCAAGGGAGTAAGTGTCACATAATATACGCTCATGATTATTTTCAGCAATTATTGGCTGAGAGGGGAGAGAGGGAGGATTACGAGGTGGAAATGTCGTTGGGGGTTTTGGAATTTTTTTTTCCTTATATTATTTTTAAAGAGTTATAAGATTGATTGATTGGATGTAATGGGAATCTGCCAGAGAACAAAAAAAGACAAGAAAAAGAAAAAGAACCTTTAAGTTCTAATAAGCAATTATTGATTGATGTGTTAAATCGTATATGCATGCAGCGTATGTTTTATAGTTGGTCTTGTTTTTACGATCATCAAGTTGGTCTTGTTTTATACAAAGTCATGTTGGGCTGCTGGGTCTCATGTTTATAGTTGGTATACCCAAAAGGTCTTCTTGCCACTCAAATAAGTTAATAACACTTTTAGCATCATGCCTTTTTCGGATATTATACACAACCACAATAATTCTACATATAAGTTATTACCAAACACTTTGACAGTGCTGTTTATAATCACAACAGTTTCACTACTCTCAACTGCTTTATTTCAAAGTTGATTATTCTCAAGATAAACCTTTTTTTTTTTTAGTACAACAATACTAAACTGACACTACGGCTAACTCAAAGCCATTAGGTCATATTATTCAAACAGAGAATATATAAAGCACAGCTAGTTCTTTCTCACAATCCAACTCATAGGCTCATACTGGTGCCGGATCAATCAAATACGAAGCGATGCAATCGTTCATCACTTTTCCAGCATGTGTGTAGGCATCATATTTTTTGTAGAGGAGATCCACCACTCTTGTTAAATTAAGAATACGTTCAAGGATAGGCATCGGCATAGATGTTGGTCTAAGGAACTCCTCGTTGATATCTTTCCACGAATCCAGAATTTGTTTGTTGAAGACATCAATTATCTCTTGCTCATCTGAGACCCCATATTGCTTCATGTAACAATCAATAGCACAAGCAAGATGGCCCCTCTCTTTTTCAAACTGCAAAAATGGAATCCAGAATCCCAAAAAAGAATCTAAGTGATGAAATAGTTATGAATTGAGGGACCTAAGTTATTTAACATTTAGAGCAAAATTTAGTACGTAGTTTCTGTGTACCCTGCTCGAAGCGATGTCATCCATGAGCCTAACAATGATATTGGAAGCTCTAAGAATTTTAGGGTCATTGAACAACCACTCAAAGGACTCCTTGGTTACAATATCTCCCATGCCAACTAAAGATGTAGTTGAAAGTACGAAGCTAGCAGCAGAAGTTGCAGCAACACCCATATACTCCTCCATGCTTGGGATGCATCCTTCGTGGAACCATTTGGCCTCATCAAAGTAAGCTTTGGCAGTGGTTTTAAACTACATATGTGGGACATAAATATTATATAAATTAATTAAAATAGTGAAAATTAATAAGCTGTGTGTTTCTTTAATTAATTAACATACAGCTTCTTTTGCATAGTGAGCTCTGTATGCTCTTCCTTCCTTCACCATCTCTTCCTCAATTTCATTGAAAACATTCAAAAGCGTATGGAAGAATATTTGCATGTAGTCTGGCAGTCCATCCATGCAATTGGCATGCCATCTGTAAATTGCATACACCATATTCATCTGAAGCATATAAACAAAACAATTTTTTTAAATAAATAATTTCAAACCTTTGATGAATTGCTTCGGTAAAGATCTCAAGTTCTTCAAATGTACCGAATGCGTCGTAGATATCATCCATTACAGATATCAGGGCAATAATTTTTGTGAGAAATTTTCTTCCAACAAGGTATTGGGGCTCAAAATAGACCCCCAAAATCCAGCAGTATAACTCCACAATTCTGTTTCTTGCAAAAGGCAGCTTCCTTCCAAAGTCTAGTTCTTTCCACCACCTAATTGACGGCATTAATTAGTGACTTACTAACTTAATTACAGTCAGTGCTCGTAATTAATCTCACATAATTAAAAGATAACCTACCTAATAATCTCACTGAGCTCCTGTTTGTGCAAAGACTGAACAAGATTGAAGTCTGACTTGGCAAGTTTTAATAGAGCTTCATTATGTGAAGCTTCATCCTGGTAGGTTGACATGTACCGACGGGCACATAACCTCTCGAGACCCTTTCGCAGCGGTCTCTCTAAGGCTTGATGTATTTGTTCTGCCAGTTGATAGCTTACATGGGTTGTTGCCGACTCGAGATGTTTGGTGGTCAAAACAAGAGCTTCTTCTAGTATATCTTCTCCATGCATCCTCAGATGAGTTGCTTCATAAAAGCTTAGCATGCCCGGCACATCAGCAATTAAGCTTTCCTTGAAGCCTCCATTTTTAGTATCTTTGAACTTGTTGAATATGCCTGCTTGATTAATTGCAGCAAATGGACACATAAGAAATCATTTTGGCCAAATGTAATCTCGTTAAATTAATTTATCTAATAATTTAGCTTACTGCATGAAACATTGTGTCCATGTTGTCTTAGTAGCCGAAAACCAAGAGAAACATTGTATAGATCACCATCACCATCATCATCATCATGGAAATGATTTGCAGCATATATATGTTCCAGTGCTTCTTCTATTTCCTTTTCAAAGTGGTACGCCACGCCTAGGCGCTGGATTGCATCAATTAGCTTCATCTGATTTGAAAAATCATCTGCACTGGTTGTGAACACTTCCCTCCTCACTGCTAGTTTCAGTTCTTCAACTTCTTGTTGCTTATGGGCATAAGTTATCTGCATCCACAAAATTGAATGAGAAAAATACATGTCAAATTTCTTTTGAAACAAAACAGAGAAACATGCATTTAGTTATTGAAACAATTTGTATGATATATAAATTACAATGTCTTCTGAATCATAATTCATAAACTGATCCCCCCAAATGCTCGGGTGGTAATTTGCTGTCCGTCGAACAATTTGATCAGCCTTATTAGAATTTTGTGATTGAGCTGTTGAACCAGCTTCTAGAGCCATGATTTGTACTTGTGTAAAAATGTCAGATCTTTTTTGCTCTGCAAGTATGGAAAATATTGTTCATATACTCATGTATATATAGGGAAGGGATGGAACTATTGGCTTACAGCACAAATGCAGAATGAGTAACTTCTTTTTGTGGGATATCTTTTGTAATCTCAAGTGACCCTCGACCGACCATTGGCCAGATTTGCCGCATATGTTTATCGTTTGTCCCTTTGCAGCATATATATATATATGCATCCATGTTTTGAGCGTGGGAAACATGAATTTATTTTTTCACAAATATCACCACTGTAAGGCCATCTCCAACTCAAGGGGTGGAAACTCAAATTTTGAGTTTTGAGCCCAAAACTCATCTCCAATCCGTGTATTTTGAGGGGTGGAATTTCGGGTGGAATACCAGTCCAAGTTTTGCCTAGACTGATAATTTTTGTGGAGCCCAATACCAATTTGCAGCAGCCCATGTGAGGGAAATTTGATGCTGGGTCCCACGTGGAAGCCAATGATTTGGCCAGCTTGTTCCTTGTGTGACACTTGGTAGCGCCTGGAGAAAGAGACTTTGGAATCCAACGGGTCCATTTCAAAAGCTGGTTTGGTTTTTTATTTTTTATTGCTTTGGTTTGGTTATTTCAAAATTCTTTTATATTTAAGTGAAATTCTATTATGCTTTGGAATTTTAATTTTTTTAGGTTAAAATGTTCAGAAAATTAAATCACGAATGTTGAAACAAAAATAACGACAAGAAAAATTAAAGACAAAAAAAAATTATAGATTAATCATTCTTAAACAATTTAATAAAGTTGCGAACTCAAATTATGAGCCTGCAAGGTTGGAGCAAAAAAATTTTTGAATCCTGAAAATACATGAATAGTTGTATTTTGGAGGGTGAAAATTTGAATTTAGCCCCAACATGGTTGGAGATGGTCTAATATAACACATGTATCATATGTAATATCTGTTATAGGCAATGAGTTTGGACGGTGTTCCTTAGGCCTCGTTTGGTGGTTCTGAAGTTGATTAGAATTGTGTCCAAGTCTGATTGTATTTCACTTATAGCTTTTTGTCTGAATTTTTTTTTTTAAAAAAAAAACACATAAGATTTTAATAAATTGCATTGCTGCATTTTACTGTTTTTCATTAAACTATGCATTGTAGTTTTCAACTCAGAAATGTTTGGGTTCTATTGGAATAAGGGCTAGGTTTTTTAATTTTGAGTGTATTTAGTTTGGTTACATGGCAGCCATGGGGCCATTGCTGAAGCCTGCAGAAATGAGGATCGCATCCACATTATTGCACTTCCAGGTTGCTCAGGGAACCGAGTGGGTGACTCTCCTTCAAGCACTTGCAACAAGACCCGGTGGGGCACCCCATGTACGGATTGAACTTATGCTGACTTGAGTTCAAAGACTGTTCTTATTGGCTGCTTCGAGAATTCTAGAAAAATTCCACAATCATCTTCAGGGTCTTAGCTTCAATCTCCAACTGGTCGGGGAACCCATTCCCCAATGAAGGTGGGGATGGGAAATCCCCAATATGAATATTGCGAGAATGAATGCGGGGATGGGAGAAAAAGCTTAACGGAGATGGGGATGGGAATGGCATACCCACCTCCGATTCGACCCATTGCCATCCCTACCTACTTGCGGGTCAAAGAGTTCACCTTGATATTAATAGATGTTTTGTCCTTTTTAGGAAAAGCGAATCAGCTAGAAGTAGACCTGGCAAACAGGTCGTCTTAACAGGTTTCGAGTCGTGTTCGTGTCAATCCGTTAAGTTAACGGGTTGACACGATATGACCCGTTAAGTTATCGGGTGACAAATACTAGACTCAAACACGACCCGTTACAATTCGCCAATATCCAACACGACCCGTTAAGAATAAACCAGGAAAAAAAAAAAAGAACTATCACAATCTACAACATTGGCTTCCAATGTAGGTGCAGGAATTTGAAGAGGTTTTATCTGCAAAACCTGAGGTGGGAAATATCCTTCCTCAAAAGTCTTATATAATTATGTGAGCCTATATGGCTTTTATGTAAGTCCTTTATGACTTTATTGTAAAGATCTCGCTCTTTTAGTGCAGATCTCTGTTCTCTTCAACTAGTTTCTCTTGCTTTCTCTTTTGGCTGTAAGGAAAAAGCATGGATGGAGAAAATAGGAACTGGGAAGATGATTTGCTTATCGACGAGATGGCTATCCACTTTGAGGACAGTCTTGATCTGGGTTGAGTCCGTTGAGTGGAGAGAAGAAGAGAATAAGAAAAAAGGGAGAGGAAAGGAAAGAAGAAAAGGAAAGAAGAAGAAAGGGAAAGAAGAAAAAGAAAGAAGAAGAAAAAAGGAAAGAGGAAGAAGAATGATGGTGAATAAGAAAAGGAAAAAATATTTTGCAAAATTACAAAATTACCCTCCTTACATGTCAAAAACTCCATACGAACCACTGTAACACAGATTAACCACGACTCCTCGTGAAAACTTACCGTCGTGTATAACTTCGTCACCCACGTTGTTAAGACATACTACGTCATCTACAAACAAAAACCGACGTCTAATTACTATAAAAACACAAAAAAGGAAAACGTCGACAACCTTAGAAGACGCTTCCAGAATAACCGAGAGGTCTAAAGCTGTTTACATGTCAAAAATTAACAGTCACCGCCTTAACACATATCAACCACGACCTAAAGTGTTAACTTACCGTTGTTTATAATGTCGTCCACAACGGTCCCAAAAAATAAACCGCCTTGTTAAAAATATTCCACGACTCCCATGTTCACTACTGACGTTCAAAGAAGTGTTAACATCTGTAAATGTGAAAAGAACGTAGTTATTACCATCATACGACGACGCCGTTGTTTTAGAACCGACGTCTAATTAATATAAAAAATAGCAAAAATGCTGACTTGGATAAGCTTAGACGACACTTTTTGGAAATCCGTGACGTCTAAAGTAGTTAACATGTCACAATTTTTTTCTTTACCGCCGTCACATTGAGTAACCACGACCCAAATATTATGTAACAGTCGTTCAAAACCGTTGTAAGGGCGGTTAATGGAAGTAAGCCGCCGTGGTTAATAAATTGAACGATAGTTATTGAAAATAAACCACCGTGGTTAATCTTTCTACTACGGCCATAGTGTTCACCTGGCTGTCGTTGTTAATGAGCTTACCATGAGGGAAAGAATATAAATATAGACGTGGTTCCTTTGGTACACGGCGCTTGTAACACCAATTCCGTCGTGTGTATTCTCTGAGATGACGGTAGTTGTCATTTTACAGACGTTTGTGTTGTGTATTCCCATTACTCGTTCTTTTGTGTTGAGTCAATTAAATTGGATAATTCACTAAATTCAAATATGTTAAAAAGGAGGAAATGGAGATAGAGGTGAATAATGGCGGAGCCAAAACAAATGCTATTTTCGGACGTCAACCTCAAACAACAAAATTAAGGGAAAACAAGATAAACTTATCTAATAACACAAAGTCATATTTTCAAATATTTTCATGATTAGTTCATTATCACTAGTAGTAGTATCAAAGAGGCCTGCATTTAAATTAGTAATTGTTAAGTTATATATTAAGAGAGTAAATGAATAAATAAAAAAAAGGGGGTTTAGCTACCATATTATATAGACTCTATATTAGGGCCCGCTAGTAGGGATGACAATTTTTCCCACAGGTAAGGGTCTTCGCGGGGATTCGACCCTAATGGGTCGGGTACAAAGGATAAAAAACGGGTATGGGGATGGGTACGGAGAATTTTTTGGGTATGGTGTTCGGGGAGGGGCGGGGATGGTATTTTAATCCCTGACCCGAACCCTCCCCGTTTAGAATATATATTATAGTATATATAAATATGATATTAAAGTAATTGTGCAGAGTAAACTTTATATTTCATATTATTATATTATATATTTATATAACTTATACGAATCTTAGGTCACACTACTTATATATTTAGTTAAATTCTAGTTAATATGTAACCATTCTTATATTGTCTTTTACGTACATATAATATATATATATATATATACAGTTATTCTCTTATCCGGATGTATTAACATGCGGAACGTGCGGATGCCATTGTAAACAGGTGGGAAAGCAGTAAGGGGTAGAACAAAATACATGGCGTCCGCAGGATAATAACGTCCGGATGTCCGCATAGGAGAATTTCTGTATATATATATTCATTATCTTGTGCTAATCCAATTTTTTTCTTTCAACAAAGTAGTTTTATAATGATTTTTTCTTCCGTAATTGGGCGGGTTGGGAAATCTATCCCCAACAAAAGTAGGGATGGGGAATTCCCGATATGAATATTGTCGGTATGAATGCGGGGATAGGGGAAAAAGCCTTAACAAAAATGAGAATGGGAATGACATACCTACCCCTGATTCGACCCATTGCTATCCCTAAATGCTTGCGGGTCAAAGGTTCACCTTGATATTTATAGATGTCTTGTCCATTTTAGGACAAGCGAATCAGCTAGAAGGATCACTTTAATATTATCAATAACAAAAAGTCAATACCCAAACACTTTTAGAAGGACGGGGTGATATGACCACTATGGGCAAAGTGGAGTCGAAGGATTTTTAATTTTAAGATATTAAAAAATACGAGTTTGGGGAATTGAGTGAGGTAGGCTTCCTTCTTGAGCAATATTACAAAATTTCATAATTTCTTCTTTCAACATGCCTTAAATCTAGTGAATTATTCAATTAAATTAAATTAAATTATAGACACTAAATGACTTTAAAGTATAGGCTAATTAAGCACTTTTCTTAAAATAAAGGAATAGTTGCTTTCTTACATGTAATACTACATAAAAGTAGGGGTGGGCACAGTCCGATATGTTTCAATTCAACTCAAAACTGCAACCGAGCAAATTTCAATATAACGATTTGATTTAGTTTGATTTTGACCAAAATCATGAAAGAAACCTAACCAATTTAAGACAATTTGGTTCAATTAGCTCTCAATATGTTTTGATCACTGGTGAAGCTTGAGGGTAACTAAAACCCTAACGTATTTTATCATACCTCCTCAATGCTTCTATAATTGGATCAATTGGGAACGTCATGCCTAACATACGTGAACAAATGGATCTTCAAACATAAAAGAAGATCTTAGAATGGGGCCATTGTAAAAGATGCATGTATGAAGTTATACTCCCCATCTGTATCTGTTTGTTTTACCAATACAATACTCACAATCTCCATTGACCCATGTGAATTGTAATGTAATCAATTAGCATGCGCACAAAATTCGTCCCTGCATGCCTCTTGTTAGACATGTACTCAGCTCGATACAATATCATGCCACACAATACCCGCAGGGTAGCCAAAATTTTCTAAATTGTGTGCAACATATAAAGAGACAAGAATAATAAACATGCTAATAGTTCCTTTCTACTGAGGGACACTTTATAGGGTCCATTACGAATTTTACTTAAAATCTTTTAACCGTTTTTATTTAAGCCTTCATTCAAAATTATCCTTGTAAAAAGTTATACAAGTCGTCATTAATATAGGATTCCGAGCCTCAGGGCCGGTCTTGAGATTTTGAGGGCCTTGTGTGAAGCTTAAAATGGAGTCCTCATATAATCTAGTATGAAAATACTAAAAAAAAAAAAATTGCCATGACTTAAATGTCATAAATCAATTTTTTTTATAATTAAAATTCATCATCAATTAGCATGTAATAACAATCACAAATCAAATTCATAAATTTTTTAATGTTTTCATTTGATAAAATGAAATATTAGTATGTTCGGTAAAAAAAATAAGAGTTCAAGAGAAAGAAGAAGGCATGAATTTTTGTTTTGTTTTGTTTTGAGTGGAAGAAAGTACTTTTTTAAAAGGAGAAAGTATATGGATGTGATATATGGATTCCGAACCTCTGCATTTAGAATCTACGCATTTTCCCACATTTCGCTTAATCTTAGTCGTTGAATAATCTAACGACCCATAACATGATACATCAACTACCATAAATTTAGGTTTAGTTTTAACACTCTAAAAGTCCAATTTTACTCTTCAAATAAAATTTAAACTTAAAAAAGAAATAAATAAACATAGCACAAAGTTCCCCATGTTCACTACCGACGTTCAAAGAAGTATTAACGTCCGTAAATGTGAAAAGAACATAGTTATTACCATTATACGACGATGCTGTTGTTTTAAAACTGACGTCTAATTAATATAAAAAACAGCAAAAATGCCGACTTGGATAAGCTTAAATGACGCTTTTTGGAAATCCGTGACGTCTGAAGTAGTTAACATGTCACAATTTTTTTTCTTTACCGCCGTCCCATTGAGTAACCACGACCCAAATATTATGTAACGGTCGTTCAAAACCGTTGTCAGGATGGTTAATGGAAGTAAGTCGCCGTGGTTAATAAATTGAACGACGGTTATTGAAAATAAACCGCCGTGGTTAATCTTTCTACTATGACCGTAGTGTTCCCCTGGCCGTCGTTGTTAATGAGCTTACCACGACGAAAAGAATATAAATATTGATGTGGTTCCTTTGGTACACGGCGCTTGTAACACCAATATCGTCGTGTGTATTCTCTAAGATGACGGTAGTTGTCATTTTACCGACGTTTATGTTGTGTCGTGTTGTGTATTCCCATTACCCGCGCTTTTGTGTTGTGTCAAACTAAATTGGATAATTCACAAAATATGCTAAAATGGAGGAAATGAAGGTAGAGGTGAATAATGGCGGAGCAAAAACAAATGCTATTTTGGGACGTCAACCACAAACAACAAAATTAAAGTAAAATAAGATAAACTTATCTAATAACACAAAGTCATATTTGTTAGTGTATGCATTTTGTATTTTGCTTTTGGCTTCCCTTGACAAATTTGTAATAGGACAATCATTGTATTCTTTCCAAGCTCAAGTTAGATTAGGATAACTATCTTTGGTTCTCTTATCTGGCTACAATCTGATGGATGATTATTGTGTTTGGCAAAGGTAATATTTGGAGTGCATCATATTGCATGCATTGAATTTCTATTTATTATGACTAGTCATCTTTCCTTCGTATGACTAGTCAACCTTTGCATGAATTGGAATTCCAGCTCACAGTTTTCCAGCTGGATTCTCACCATCTGTTTTGTCCTATTATGCGAATTCCCTCTTCTGCCATTGTGTACGTTTCTGACCTAGGGATTTTAGGATTATAGCTTTTGTCTTGCTCATTTTGACGGCTGTGGCTTTGAGGGAGAGTTTTTGGAAAGGTTTCTTGTATCTTTTGCTTATTCTTCCTCAAAGAGAAAAACCATCTTATTTTGCATCTATGAGTTTTTAAATTGCATGATTTTTCGAAAGCGCATTTGCTATTACGAATATACACCTAGCTTCATCAAACACTCTCTCATCTATATCTAGGTTTCATTCAAGACTGATTTCTTCAAGAGTATGGTTTCTTGAAGAAATTGGTCATTTTCCTTGAATCCAAATTTGGTTTCTGTTCTTCGGTTTGAGCTTGCAAGCTGGTGCCATGGGATGAACGAGTTGAGAAGGAGCTGCCATTGCCATGAATGACTGAGCTTGAAGCTTTGCTAAGTTGGAGAAGAAGATTGCACAAAGGAGGTATAGCTTATCTTCCTAAATAGATCTAGGTTTCCTTGAGCTTGCTTGTATTTCTTTGTAAGAATCTTCTTATGCTTAGTGGATTGCACAGTCGGTTGATGACCCCAGCTTTTCCCAATGGTGGGTTTACGGGTGAACAATTTCTGGTTTGCATGTCTGAAATTTTCTGGGTTTATGTTCTTGACGGTTGACTAGTCATCATATGATTTCTGGGTTTGTGTTCTTGACGGTTGACTAGTCATAATTATCTGATATTAGTTGTTTACTTGATTATGATGCCTTCACACACTTTCACCATAGTTGTTGCTAGCACAGTGGATGCCTAGATTGACGGGTCCTTCTGAGTGCCTAGGTTGTAACTAGTAATTCTCTAGGTTTTCAGGTACATTGGTTTGCTTGTGTGTGCCCTTGGTTAAGATTGTTCTCAACTAGTTGTTGACCAGTCATAAGAAATATTTGGTCAAGTCCTTGTGTGTGTGTATTGTTGTGTTTCTTACTTGAGTCTAGTGAAATTTACCCCTCGTCACCTAAGTACCATTTTCAATTGGTATCAGAGCGTCAGCTCTTAACACAAATAGAGAGATCCTAGGATTGGTTTCGGTGTTTAGGTGTGGTCACTATGGAAAGGGATCGAGTTGCCGGATCTTGCAACTCTCCTCCTTATTTTGATGGTAACAATTACACTGCATGGAAAGAAAAATTTGAGATATTCCTTGATGCTTTCGATGAGTATGCAAGTGTGTATCTCACAAAAGAGTGGGTTCCTCCTGTCAAGACTGTTGAAGGAAATGTTGTGCCCAAACCTAGATTGGAATGGACTGAAGCTGAGTGTTTTGCTGCTCATTCCAACAAGAAGGCCAAAAATGCCTTAGTTACTGCCTTGTCAAGCACACAGTTTTCACACATACAACACATTCCTAATGCTAAACAGGCTTGGGACAAACTAAGGGTAGTTCATGAAGGGGATGACCAAGTTAGAACATTAAAACTTTAAATGGTGCTTGCACAATTTGAAGAACTTAGGATGTCTGAAACTGAGTCTATTTCTGAGTTCTATGGGAGAGTTGAGATGATCACAAATGAAGCCATGAGTCTTGGTCAACCTATTGATGAACTTCTTGTTGTTCAAAAAATTCTTCGCGTTCTTCCTTCTAGGTTTAGAGCCAAGAAAACCGCAATCATGGAAGTCCAAAACTTAAATGAAATTAAGCTTGGCAAACTTGTAGGAAAATTGAAAACCTATGAGATGGAGTTGAATATGGAGGAGAATGACACTAAAAAATAAAAAAATATTGCACTTCAAGGAGTGCATGATACCTCTCTAAAAGGTAGTGAAAAATCCTCATCTTTTGAGGATGAGATGGCCTTGTTTGTCAAAAAGTTTAGAAGAATCCTTAAGGATAAAGGGAAGTTTGCAAAAGAGCACAGGTCTGGAAGTGAGAGTAATTTTAGACCATCAACTGATCGGTCTAATGAGAGAAACAAGGATGTCAAATCCTTCACTAAAGACTTTAGAAAATCTGTCAAGTGTTTCACATGTGGAGGCATTGGACACTATGCTGCCGATTGTGCAAACAATCAGAAAAAATACTCCAAAAGGAAGGACAAAGCCATGAAAGTAAGCTGGAGTGAGAGTGAAAGTGAAGTATCTCAAGAGGATTCATCTTCCTCTGATGATGATGACCAACAAGTTGCTTTGTTGCCTCTGTGCAACTGTTGTCTGATGATTCTGGTTCTGAGTCAGATGACCAGTCATACGAGTCATTAGGGAGGAAATATGATTGCTTGTTCAAGGAGACTTTTTCCTTGAAAGAGGAATGTCTCAAGCTTGAGGAAAATAATCATGAGCTTCAACATGAGGTTCTCATTTTAAAAGAAACCAAAAAGGAGTTGAGTGACAAATTTGTGTCCTTAGAAAAGGAAATTGTTGAGCTTGTGACAATTAGGAGAAATCTAGAAAATCAAGTAATTGTGCTCAAGGAAAGTAACATTGGTTTCTTGAATTCTAACAAACTGCTTCTGAGTGAATTGAATGAGGCAAAAAGCAAGGTAATTTCCTTGACCATTGGTGCTTCAAAGATAGACAAAATGTTGAACATGGGAAAACTTCATGGGGATAAGGGTGGTCTTGGATATAATCACACTGATTCTAGGTCATCTGGCTATACCACTAAGTTTGTCAAGTCTAAAATTGAAGTCATTTCACCTCTTGATGTACCGCATGAGGTCAAGAAACCAAGGTTTGTTCCTACTTGTCATAGGTGTGGGTTAACTGGTCATATTCGACCAGTCTGTCATATGTACAAACGAGACCAAACCAGAAAATTGTCTTCAAAGTCTAGAAGGAATCCCAGATCTTTACAAGATCAGATTGATCATTTGCTTAATGAAGTAACTAAGATTGCAAATCTTGTCTCTCTCAAAATGAATTCCTCCAATGTTCCTAAAACTAATTGGGTTGCAAAAGGTCAAACCAAAAGCTTTGTTGTTCTAAATGCCTTTGCTGCTTCAAATACCAACTCTTAGTACTTTGATAGTGGCTGTTCTAAGCATATGTCTGGTGATAAGAGTGTCTTCTCATCCCTCAGCCCATTTGATGGAGGTACTGTGACTTTTGGTGGTGGCCACAAGTCTCATGTAGTTGGGAAAGGAACGGTGTGTATTCCTGGTTTACAGAGCTTAAGAATGTTAGATTTGTTGAGGGTCTCACATCCAATCTCATTAGTGTGAGTCAGTTGTGTGATGATGGAGTAATGGAAGTTAGATTTTCCAAGCATGGCTGCAAAATCATTGGAAAATATGGGGATGAGATTGTTTGTGTGGCAAGGTCTACAGACAATTGCAATTGCATTGATAGTGTTGATGAAGCTAAAGAAGTGGTTTGCAATAAAGTTGTGAATGAAACTAGTGTCTTGTGGCATCAAAGGCTTGGACATGTGAACTTTAGAGACTTGCATAAATTGTCCAAAAGAGAGTTAGTGAGTGGTCTCCCAAAACTTGACAAATCTGATCAACATGTTTGTGAAGGATGTCAATTGGGGAAGCAAGTTAGAGTGTCACACAAGAAGGTCAAACACATTCAAACAAAAGCTAGTCTAGAACTTGTTCACATGGACCTTGTTGGTCCTATTCAAACATTGTCCTTTGGTGGCAAGAAATATATTTTGGTGATCGTGGATGATTTCTCTAGGTTCTCTTGGGTCTCATTCTTACGTGAGAAATCTGAAACTTTTCAAAGTTTTAAAGCTGTTTGTCATCTTTTGCAGAAAGAGAAGATGACTAGTCATCTGCCTCTTGTTAGAATTAGAACAGATCATGGCTCTGAGTTTGAGAACTCTCAGTTTCTGAAATTTTGTGAGGAAATAGGGATTAAACATGAGTTCTCTGCACCTATTACACCTCAGCAAAATGGTGTTGTGGAGAGGAAGAATAGAGTTCTTGTAGAAATGGCTAGGGTAATGCTTAACAGCAAAAATCTTGCAAAACACTTTTGGGCTGAAGCTGTAAATACAGCTTGTTATATCTCCAATAGGGTCTTTTTGAGGTCTGGCACCAAGCAAACACCTTATGAGCTTTGGAAAGGAAAAAAGCCAAACGTGTCCTATTTTAGAGTCTTTGGTAGCATATGCTATATCTTAAGAGATAGGGAACACCTTGCTAAGTTTGACTCTAAAAGTGAGAAGGGAATATTTCTTGGATATTCCACTTCAAGCCGTGCCTATAGGGTGTACAATTGTAGGATCGGAACCATCACTGAGTCCATAAATGTCAATATTGATGATTTTGCTGCTTCTATTGAAATAGCATTAGATGAGGATGATCTTGTTCCTCTTATTCTTGAGCAAAAATCTTCAGGTCTAGATCTTGTGGTTGACCTGTCAACTTTTGACAATTCTGTTCCGGTTGACCTGTCAACTTCTCATTCTCAAGGGTCCATTTCGGACCGACCAGGTTGGTTGCTCTCGAGCTGTTGAGTCCGTTCTCTCAATCTGAGAGTGTCATCATTGGTCCTCTCAATCATGGAGTGAGAACTAGGAAACAAATTGCTCAGGAGATTAGTCATGTATGTTATGTTTCAAAGGAAGAGCCAAAAAATGTGAAAGAAGCCTTGCACCATGGTGAATGGTTTCTTGCAATGCAGGAGGAATTAAATCAGTTTGTTAGAAATGATGTTTGGTACCTTGTTCCTAGACCAGTCAACACTAATGTAATTGGCACTAAGTGGATTTTCAAAAATAAAACTGATGAACAAGGTAATGTGGTAAGAAACAAGGCTAGATTGGTTGCTCAAGGATACACTCAAATGGAGGGCATTGACTTTGATGAAACGTTTGCCCCTGTTGCAAGATTAGAATCTGTTAGATTACTTCTTGCTATTGCATGTCACTTGAAATTCAAACTTTATCAAATGGATGTCAAAACTGCCTTTTTGAATGGTATTTTGAATGAAGAGGTCTATGTTGAGCAACCAAAGGGTTTTGAAAGTTTCAATTGAAAAAAGCTCTCTATGGTTTGAAACAAGCTCCTAGAGCATGGTATGAGAGGTTATCCTCTCATCTTCTAGGAAATGGATATGTTAGAGGGTCGGTTGACAAAACCTTGTTTGTAAAAAGGTTCAAAAGAGATGTTTTGATTGCTCAAGTGTATGTTGATGATATTGTGGTTGGATCTACCTCTGACTTGCATGTTCAAGAGTTTATTAATGTCATGACTAGTGAATTTGAAATGAGTCTTGTAGGTGAGCTTAACTATTTCTTAGGACTTCAAATCAAACAAAGCAATGATGGGATCTTTGTTTCTCAATCAAAATATGCAAAAAAATCTTGTAAAAAAATTTGGTTTGGAGGCTACAAAATCTGCAAGAACTCCAATGAGCACTAGTGCTAAAATTCATAGAGACCTACATGGAAAAAGTGTTGATCAAACTCTCTATAGAAGCATGATAGGAAGTCTTCTCTACTTGACTGCTAGTAGACCAGATATTTCTTATAGTGTAGGAGTGTGTGCTAGATTTCAAAGTGACCCAAAAGAGTCTCACTTGTTTGCTGTTAAGAGAATCATAAAATATGTGAGTGGGACTGTTGATTTTGGGTTGTGGTACACTTATGACACTTGTGTTAATCTTGTTGGGTATAGTGATGCCGATTGGGCAGGTTGCAGTGATGATAGGAAAAGTACTTCCGGGGGGGTCTTTTATGTGGGAAACAACCTTGTTGCTTGGCATAGTAAAAAACAAAATTCTGTCTCTTTATCTACTGCTGAAGCAGAGTATGTTGCAGCTGGGAGTTGTTGCACTCAACTCCTTTGGATGCGACAGATGTTGGAAGACTATGGTCTTGCTCAATCTGCCTTTCTAATCTATTGTGATAACAATAACCTGAAAATTGGATCCCATAGGGTCAGCAGGAAAATTTGAGTAAAACTCTTTGAGTACAGAGGCATTGAACTTACCTGAAATAGAATTGAGAGTATGGAGGTGATAGTGCTCGAAGATCTGTAATGCAGCAGAACAAGCCTCAGCCGAGAGTGCATCAAGTTGATACGTACGTTCAGGCACAAATTTCCTCTTGGAAATCACATCGTGATAGAAAGAGGATGCCTCAGGAGAAACAAATAGGGAGGATTCTCCCATGGAGGCAGAGGAATTTGCTCGGGACCTAGAAGCTCTAGGGACGGTGGGAATGATATCCACACCACCATGAGGTGTGGATTTGGACTTGGAGCGACGCTGGTAGGTGATGAGAGGCTTCGAGGAAGACATGACGCAGAGGAAAAAGGAACAGAGACGAAAACGACGAAGGAGACAGAAAGGCACGAAGAGATTCAGAGAAGTAGAGAGAGAGAAAGAGAGAGAGAGAAAGATTTGTGGACCCAAACAAAAAGAAGACCTTTACATCTGAATTAAATAACCGCAAACAAAAAGAAGGGGAAAAGACAAGAACGAAAAAAAGAGGGAAAAAAGAAAAGAAAATAAACCCTAAAACACAAAAGGAACCGCGAAAATGAAAGGAGGGAACAAATAAAAAGATGACTAGTCAACCATAATGAAGGAAAAGATGACTAGTCAACCAAGGAAGCATAAAAAATGACTAGTCAACCGAACGATGACTAGTCAACCATAGCACTATGCACAGCAAGCAGCATTTTAATATCGATCCTAAAGAAGACAGATGGTTTAATTTAAAACACAAAGAAGAACTAGCAAATATATCAAGTGATCAAAGATGTTAAGCAACAAGACTAGTCCAAATCTTCAAGCACATTTGAGATGGAAAACAATAGCATATGCATATCAAAGACTCGCTAACACACTGATAAATAGAATATGAACTAATCATCACGCTTGGAGACAGTGCATATTTTGAAATAAGGAGGGTTAGAGTCAAAGGAACATAAAAAAATGATAGAATGTCAATCTTGGAGAGACAAGTATAGGTATGTAACTTCAAGACCTAATCAAGGCAATGGCTCAAATTTAAATTTCATCACTCATCTTGACAATTCAGTTTTGATGTATTCACAGAATTTTTATTTGCACATCCCAGACTTAAGTGCTTGAGTGGCCCAATTTTACGACTCTTTGCTCTAGATTCTTCAAACATATCACCTTATACCTTCCTAGAGCCGTGACTACATTGGTCACGCTTCCCAGATATTTTTTTATTTGACAAAAGCAGATTGACTAAGAGAGTGAGAGGAGATTAGAGAATATAACAATGACTGTCCAAAGTGCAACATAAACACTTGTCTCACCAAGATGATAAAATATCACCAATTTAGTCACAACCAAGAGCTCAAACCAAGAAAGGGGATTATGCATACAGCAGCCAAGGCATAAGATAATCCAATTTTCACACTATCAGAGAGAAGAGAGATTTATATGTAAGACATTGGCATAACAGATAAACATTAAGATGCTTGACTAGTCAACTACCAGGAAGATGACCAGTCAACTTTTATGAATTGTGCAGAAGACAAGAACTAGCCATGTTGATTAATCTATTGAGCAAATGCCAATGGACTGTCTTAGAGTGACATGTTTCTGAAAGTCCAGGGCCTTGGTGAGAATATCAGCTAGTTGTTTCTCAGAAGGAACAAATTCCAATGTTAAAACTTTGTCTTCCACAAGATCTCTAATAAAATGATGCCTAATGTCAATATGCTTAGTCCTAGAGTGTTGGATGGTATATTTTTGTAATCACATTGTGGGGGTCATCTTGTTTTTTTGGTTAGTCTATGTTCTGATTCTAGTCCTGCCCCTCTGCACTTGTTAAGGGGAGCTGTTTGGTCAGCTTTCCACATGTGATGTTTGTTTTGTACTCAGACTGTTTTGTACTCATTGTTGAAATCAGACTGTGTTTTGTGTTTCTTCCAAATGTGTGCTAATTCTCTATATATGCCTTTTTGCTCTTTCCTTTTCACCAAGGGGGAGAACACTCTCCCCTCTCTATTGCATATTACTTCAAACTTCTGTGATATAATATGCTTGTCTTGTGCCTGGGAGTTTGGTTGTTATTTTTGCAGGTACTTAAAGTTTATCATCTACCTAGGATGGGTTATGGGTTGAGTGTTTTTAGTGAGTGTTGTCAAGGAAAGCCAAAAAGGGGGAGATTGTTAGTGTATGCATTTTGTATTTTGCTTTTGGCTTCCCTTGACAAATTTGTAATAGGACAATCATTGTATTCTTTCCAAGCTCAAGTTAGATTAGGATAGCTATCTTTGGTTCTCTTATCTGGCTACAATCTGATGGATGATTATTGTGTTTGGCAAAGGTAATATTTGGAATGCATCATATTGCATGCATTGAATTTCTATTTATTATGACTAGTCATCTTTCCTTCGTATGACTAGTCAACCTTTGCATGAATTGGAATTCCAGCTCACAGTTTTCCAGCTGGATTCTCACCATCTGTTTTGTCCTATTATGCGAATTCCCTCTTCTGCCATTGTGTACGTTTCTGACCTAGGGATTTTAGGATTATAGCTTTTGTCTTGCTCATTTTGACGGCTGTGGCTTTGAGGGAGAGTTTTTGGAAAGGTTTCTTGTATCTTTTGCTTATTCTTCCTAAAGAGAAAAACCATCTTATTTTGCATCTATAAGTTTTTAAATTGCATGATTTTTCGAAAACTGCATTTGCTATTCTGAATCTACACCTAGCTTCATCAAACACTCTCTCATCTATATCTAGGTTTGATTCAAGACTGATTTCTTCAAGAGTATGGTTTCTTGAAGAAATTGGTCATTTTCCTTGAATCCAAATTTGGTTTCTGTTCTTCGGTTTGAGCTTGCAAGCTGGTGCCATGGGGTGAACGAGTTGAGAAGGAGCTGCCATTGCCATGAATGACTGAGCTTGAAGCTTTGCTAAGTTGGAGAAGAAGATTGCACAAAGGAGGTATAGCTTATCTTCCTAAATAGATCTAGGTTTCCTTGAGCTTGCTTGTATTTCTTTGTAAGAATCTTCTTATGCTTAGTGGATTGCATGGTCGGTTGATGACCCCCAGTTTTTCCCAATGGTGGGTTTCTGGGTGAACAATTTCTGGTTTGCATGTCTGAAATTTTCTGGGTTTATGTTCTTGACGGTTGACTAGTCATCATATGATTTCTGGGTTTGTGTTCTTGACGGTTGACTAGTCATAATTATCTTATATTAGTTGTTTACTTGATTATGATGCCTTCACACACTTTCACCATAGTTGTTGCTAGCACAGGGGATGCCTAGATTGACGGGTCCTTCTGCGTGCCTAGGTTGTCACTAGTAATTCTCTAGGTTTGCAGGTACATTGGTTTGCTTGTGTGTGCCCTTGGTTAAGATTGTTCTCAACTAGTTGTTGACCAGTCATAAGAAATATTTGGTCAAGTCCTTGTGTGTGTGTATTGTTGTGTTTCTTACTTGAGTCTAGTGAAATTTACCCCTCGTCACCTAAGTACCATTTTCAATATTTTCAAATCTTTTCATGATTAGTTCATTATCACTAGTAGCAGTATCAAAGAGGCCTGCATTTAAATTAGTAATTGTTAAGTTATATATTAAGAGAGTAAATGAATAAATAAATAAAAGGGGGTTTAGGTACCATATTATATAGACTATATATTAGGGCCTGCCTGTAGGGATGGTAATTTTTTCCACGGGTAAGGGTCTTCGCGGGGATTCAACCCTAATGGGTTGAGTATAAAGGATAAAAAATGGGTATGGGGATGGGTACGGGGAATTTTATGGGTATGGTGTTCGGGGAGGGGCGGGTATGGTATTTTAATCCCCGACCCGAACCCTCCTTGTTTAGAATATATTATAATATAAATATAAATATGATATTAAAGTGATTGTAAAAGTAAAATTTATATTTCATATTATTATATTATATATTTATATAACTTATACGAATCTTAAGCCACAATACTTATATATTTAGTTAAATTCTTGTTAATATGTAACTATTCTTATATTGTCTTATACGTATATATTATATATATATATATATGTATTCATTATCTTGTCCTAATCCAATTTTTTTCTTTCAACAAAGTAGTTCTATAATGGTTTTTTCTTCCGTAATGGGGCGAGTCGGGGAATCCCTTCCCCAACGAAGGTGGGGATGGGAATCCCCGATATGAAAATTGCGAGTATGAATGCGGGGATGGGGAAAAAAGTGTAACGGAGATGGAGATGGGAACGGCATACCAACCTCTGATTCGACCCATTGCCATCCCTACCTGCTTGAGGGTCAAAAGGGTTCGCCTTGATATTAATAGATGTTTTGTTCTTTTTAGGAAAAGCGAATCAGCTAGAAGGATCACTTTAATATTATCAATAACAAAAAGTCAATACCCAAACACTTTTAGAAGGATGGGGTGATATGACCACTATGGGCTGTCGTTTGCAAAAGTGAGTTGAAGGATTTTTAATTTTAAGATATTGAAACATAGGAAATGCTAGGCTTACCACATTTCTCATACCACATTTATACCACAGCTCTAATAGAGATGTGGGCTCCACCTCTATTAGTGGGCTCCACCTGCATTGATGGGCTCCACCTCTATTAGAGATGTGGTATGAAAAATGTGGTAAGCCTAGCATTACCCTTAAAACATACGAGTTTGGGGAATTGAGTGAGGCAGGTTTTGTTAGTAATCCAACTCAAAGTGGTAGTAGTTGTAATACACATTCAATGGTTAGTAATCCAACTCAAAGTAGTAGTTCTCAGTCCTCAAATTTGGGAGGTGATAGGAAAAATGCTATGAAAGAAAAATGGAAAAAGAGGCAGTGGTTCTATCTTATGAGATAGATAGATATTTGTCGGATGCTGCATAACAGGATGTTGAAGAGTTTGATATTTTAAATTGGTGGAGGGTGAATGCTTCTAAATATCATGTGTTGGCAGCCATTGCAAGGGATGTGCTTGCAATTCCGGTCTCCACAGTTGCCTCAGAATCTACTTTTAGCACAGGAGGGAGAACAATTAACTCATTTCGTACACAGAATTGGTTAAAGTCCACCTTAATATCTTTAGAAGTTGAGCCAACAATTGAAGAGATGGAGTTCTATGAAACAATTGAGTTAGGTAATAACATCTCTTTTAATTGCTTATAACTTGTGTGTTTACTATGTTGAAACTAAATATGTGATTGTGTTTCTTATGTATAAATGAAGAAATCAAATGCTATGGGGCCTTTGCATGTTTCTAGTGATTGAGAATGGAAATGAAGACATGTTGTTTTTGGTTTTTGAAACTGTAATTGGCAGTCATTGAATTGTATTAATCAATTGGCAACCTTTGAAACTGTAATTGGCAGCCATTGAAACTGTAACTGTATTAATCATTTGACTTTCCATGTTTGATGTATTGGAGATTTAGATGATTGACAGGTTCTTTGTTAATGTATTGGAGATTTGGATGTATTGGATGTATTGATGTATTGGATGTTTGACAAGTTCTTTGTTAATGTGTTGGAGATTTGGACGTTTGACAGGTTCTTTGTTTTATGCTTAAACCGGCTGAACCAAACCGCACCAAACCGGTTATGAATGGTTTGGTTTGGTTAGGCCGTGAAAATTTAATTGGTTAGGCCGTGGTTTGAGGGTCAAACCGGACCAAACCAGACCGTGCTTCCTTCTTGAGTAATTTACAAAATTCATAATTTCTTCTTTCAACATGCCTTAAATCTAGTTAATTATTCAATAGAAAAGTTGATATAGATCCAAATTCCCAACTAGAAGTTGGGTTTAATCCTCGGATTTGGTGACTTTGATACAAGTCCTTTGACTTTTGTGCCACATAGGTTTACATTCCTTTTTAAATATTGTATGATATAATCTTTTTATTTTTATATTTTTAAAATAATTTTTTGTTCCAATATTGCCCATTATCTTAGAATCACTTACCTTAATGAGATAATTAGCCAATATTATATTTCTTTCCTTATCCAATTTACCCTTGAGCACATAAAACGTAAGGAATAATGAATTTATTAATTGCAGCAAATTTTATGGTGGTTTTATAATAAATTACTAAATTTATGGTAAGTAAAGCACCTAATTAGGAAGACTTTTTTTTTTCTTTTTTAAATGTTGTACATTGACATAAGAATGAAATAATGGAGTGAGTTTACTGCTCAAAGGAAGCCAAACACTCGTTAAAATAGATGAGAAAATAATGGAGCTTCAGACTTGGGGTTCATCCCAAGGCACAAATGATCCGCTGAAGCATGGTCTAATATCTATTTGCTGTGCAGTCATAGTATCGACTTTTTCTTCTTATTCTTCTTCTACTTCTTCTTTTAGTATTATTATTATTTTATGTTGAATATATGCTCAATTTTGAATCAGGTTCAGTCATTTTGTTCTTTATAGTTGTTCTTTTATGCATAGTATACCTGAGATATAGGTAATATACGCTTTACCACTTATCTTTTTTATGTACTGGAGATATAGGTAGCATATACTGTCTGACTTATGTTTTTATGCACCTAAGTTATAGGTAATTTAATATTCTGCTTGTTTATTTTTCTACCTTACTTATAGGTAAGATGTTTTGTGGTTCGTTCATATACTGTCCTATTGTCCATTGCATAGGTATAATAAGTGTCTTACTTTCATTGGTTAAATGGTATATAGGTAAATATTATCAAGGAAAGAAATCAAAATTCAATTACAAAGAAATTATGCATTAAATTTAGATTTTCAATATGTTTTTCTTATTTATCTCAAAGGGTAAAATCGACACAACAAAAAAAGTAAATAAAGTAAAAGGACTTACATCTAAAACTAAAAACGCGTGGACTAAATCCAATAATAATTAATCATTTTGGACCTAAATCTAAGAACCCCATTATTCAATTAATTCAATTCAATTATAGACACCGAATGAGCTTTAACGTATAGGCTAATTAAGCACTTTTCTTAAAATAAAGGAATATCTGCTTTCTTACATGTATTACTACATAAAAGTAGGGGTGGGCACAGTCCAATATGTTTCAGTTTCACCTCAAAACTGCGACCGAGCAAATTACAATATAACGATTTGATTCAGTTTGATTTTGACCAAAATCATGAAAGAAACCTAACCAATTTAAGACGGTTTGGTTCAATTAGCTCTCAATATGTTTTGATCACTAGAGAAGCTTGAGGGTAACTAGAACCCTAACTTATTTTTATCATACCTCCTCAATATTTCTTTAATTGGATCAATTGGGAACGTCATGCCTGACATATGTGAACAAATGGATCTTCAAACAGAAGAGAAGATCTTAGAATGGGGCCATTGTAAGAGATGCATGTATGAAGTTATACTCTATGTTGCACAGACACGGGTACGGGGACACGGAAACGCGACACGGCGACACGTCGACACGGAAAATCTCAAAAAACTAGGACACGACAATTAAAATAATAATAAATAATAATAATATATACTTATATATATATATTTCAAAAAAAATATATTGCATATTCAATAACATAAAAACATTACTTTTGTTAGGCAATTCACCCGACAAAACATAAAAACACATCACATTGACAACTCTCTCTCTCTCTCTCTCTCTCTCTCTCTCTCTCTCTCTCTCTCTCTCTCTCTCTCTCTCTCTCTCTTATTTTTCCTTCTTCTCTCCCTCTCTTTCTTTCAAGAATCCGATTCAAAGTAGGCGTTGTCTTCTTCCCCAAGTGCACAACGCCTTCTTTGCAATACATAAAATTTTCCCATTTTTTTAAAGATGTGTCTTGACTATGAGTTGATCAGTGTCTTGACTGTGGACACGGCGTTGACTGTTGGACACGAGTGTCTGAGGTGTATCTGAGGAGTGTCCGACACGCCGACACGGCGGCTCGACGGAGTGTCCGTGCAACATAGGTTATACTCCCCATCAGTATCTGTTTGTTTCACCAATACAATACTCACAATCACCATTGACCCATGTGAATTGTAATGTAATCAATTGGCAGGCCAATTAGTATGCGCACAAAATTCGTCCCTGCATGCCTCTAGTTAGGCATGTACTCAGCTCGATACAATATCGTGCCACAAAATACCCGCATGGTAGCCAAAATTTTCTAAATTGTGTGCAACATATAAAGAGATAAGAATAATAAACGTGCTAATAGTTCCTTTCTATTGAGGGACACTTTATAGGGTCCATTACGAATTTTATTTAAAATTTTTTAACCGTTTTTATTTAAGCCTTCATTCAAAAATTATCCTTGTAAAAAGTTAGACAAGTCATCATTAATATAGGATTCCGAGCCTCAAGGCCGGTCCTAAGATTTTGAGGGCCTTGTGCGAAACTTAAACTGGAGTCCTCACATAATCTAATATGAAAATACTATAAATAAAAAATTTGCCATGACTTAATGTCATAAATCAAATTTTTTTTTTATAATTAAAATTCATCATCAATTAGCATGTAATAACAATCACAAATCAAATTCATAAATTTTTTAATGTTTTCATTTGATAAAGTTAAATATTAGTATGTTCGGTAAAAAAAATAAGAGTTCAAGAGAAATAAGAAGGTATGAATATTTTTGTTTTATTTTGTTTTAGTGGAAGAAATTATTTTTTTTAAAGGAGAAAGTATATGGATGTGATATATGGATTCTGAGCCTCTGAATTTAGAATCTACGCATTTTCCCACATTTCGCTTAATCTTAGTCGTTGTAATAATCTAACGACCCATAACATGATACGTCAACTACCATAAATTTATGTTTAGTTTTAACACTCTGAAAGTCCAAGTTTACTCTTCAAATAAAATTAAAAAAATTTAAAACTTAAAACTTAAAAAATAAATAAATAAACTCAGCATAAAGTTCCCCATTGACGACCCACTACCCCACCCTCCCACCATGGGCATTGGTAACTGGTGGCCTTTTCTTCTACATCAACACAAGTTTTCCTATGACAATACGAAAGATATATAAGAAACCACTACTACAAAAATCGACATAGACGATGGGAATTCACGGTCGTCTAGACGGTATTTAAACCGTTGTGAAATCAACCTTCATCTTTTGATGCATAAAACCACGATGGTAAATCACCAATGTTGTTAAGACATACTACGTTAGCTCTAAACAAAAACCGACGTCTAATTACTATAACAACAGCAAAAAAGGAAAACTTCGACAACCTTAGACGACGCTTTTAGAAACATCAAGACGTCTAAAGCAGATTACATGTCAAAAACTCCATATGAACCGTTGTAACACAGATTAACCACGACTTCACGTGAAAACTTACCGTTGTTTATAACGTCGTCATTGACGTTGTTAGGACATACTACGTCATCTATAAACAAAAACAGACGTCTAATTACTATAAAAATGCAAAAAGGAAAACGTCGACAACCTTAAACAAAGCTTCCAGAAAACCTGAGTAATCTAAAGCTATTTAAATGTCAAAAATTACGCAATCACAGTCGTAACACAGATTAACCATGACCCAAAGTGTTAACTTACTGTCGTTTATAAGGTCGTCCACGACGGTCAGTTAAAAGAATCCCCCTGTTAATAATATTCCCCAACGCCCATGATCACTACTGACGTTCAAAAGTAGTATTAACGTCCGTAAATGTGAAAAGAACGTAGTTATTACTGTATACGACAATGCCATTGTTTCAAAACTAACGTCTAATTAATATAAAAAACAACAAAAATGCTGACTTGGATACGCTTAGACGACACTTTTTGGAAATTCGTGACGTCCGAAGACGTTAACATGTCAATGTTTTTTCCTTTTCCACCGTGACATTGAGTAACCATGACCCAAATATTACGTATTGGTTGTTCAAAACTGTTTTCATGGCGGTTAAAGGAAATAAACCGACTTGCTTAATAAATTGAATGAAGTTTACTGAAAATAAACCACCGTGGTTAATCTGTCTACTACGGCCGTAGTGTTTACCTGGCCATCGTTGTTAGTACGCTTACCACGACAGGAAGAATATAAATATAGACGTGGTTCCTTTGGTACACATTGCTTTTAACCCCATTATCGTCGTGTGTACTCTCTTAGACGACTGTAGTTGTCATTTTTCCTACATTTAGAAGAGCTCTCACGACAGGATGTAAAACTGAGATGCCTTTTGTGTTCTTTTAGATGACGTTAAATATTTATGGGAGGTCGTAGTGCTCTCCTAAAATTTGTCGGTTTGTGCACATCTCCGATGTGAATTTTGAAAAGTAACGGCTTAACGTGACCATTGTTGTTGGTGATTTCAATTAACCGACGTGTAATATCAATTTTTAATTAACCGACGTGTTTTTTTTTATGTCAAATGGTGTTTTTTATTTACGTAAGGTAGTTTACATCGTCCATTCCACATCGTTTGTTAAAATACGACGTTGGGTATGATTTAGACGTCTGTTTTTGCAATTTGTTAACTGGATCGTCGTATTTTACATCTTGAACCCAGTATTTTTAATAATGGAATTGTTGTGCCCAAAACCTGCATAATGAAAAAGTGATAAAAATAATGTCAAACATTACAATTTATTACGAAATTAATGTCATACAATTAACTGCATAACTAATGTCATACATTACAACAATCAATCAATCCATATATCTTCACACCCATCTCTAATATTTTCACTCCCAAACTCACCCACTAGGTCATCAAATGTGTCAACATTGGGTATCCCTCTAGTAAATGGCTCACACTCAATTCTAATATCACCTAGCACATCATCACCAAAAACATCATTATATTCTCCATTAGGCATTGATAACACTACCGACCAACTGTGATGCATTGGGTTGTCAACAAAAAATACTTATTTGACTTGAGAAGCCATAACAAATTGGTCATTCCTATGTCCAATTTTACTCAGATCTACAAGGGTAAATCCAAGTTTGCAACTACAAGGCCCAAAGTGTTATCTACCCAATCACACCTGAAGACTAGGATTCTAAACTTTTGGTAGTCAAGGTCCCAAATTTCTTGAATGACACCACAAAAACCCATATCGGAGACAATAGGGTTTTATCCTTGGCACTAGCAACTTGCATAGTATGTGCAAGTAAATAAACTCCACTATTTTGGACAGTTCACACATCCTCTGTGCCTTGGTGTTAAATTTAACACCATTAATAAGATAGCTCCTATATGATGGCACTACCATGCTTGGACCAGCTGCTAGCCACCTCAAATTTTTTGATACGCCAATATTGTCTTCCCCATTAAGTTCAATTTGAACATACAAATTAATCATTCTTAATTCAATCTAAGATACAAAGAAGAAAATTAAAAGTCCAATATGTTATTCAAATAATATATACCTTAAAGCGTAGTCATTGAATGAAAGTGCTATTGTGCTTATCTTGCAGCCACTTTGTTCTCTTTTTAAATTTTGGATAAATGGTCTTGATGTGGATCATATGTTCCCTACATGACATGAAAAATTCAAGCATTATGGTCCCTTGTATATAAGATAAACATAAGGAATAATTTAAATGGCTACTTAAAGAATAAAACTCATACTCGATATAAGGTAGGACTTCCTCCGTATTCTCCAAGATATATAGATTTGCCTAGTTCAACAGGTCCCGATCAACTAAGCTCACTGTGCAACATTATAATGGCTTTAAAGGTCCCATCTTCTGGCTTGATGGCACTCCAACTGTACTAACATCAGATAAATGCTCGGTGCAAAACTTTACAGCTTCTTCAGCTATATACTGCTCAGCAATGCAACTTTTAGGATGAGTACGATTCAGAACATACCTCTTTAGCACTTTCATATATCTTTCGAATGGATACATCCATCTAAAATAAACTAGGCCACATAGACGAACTTCTCTGACAAGATGTACTACTAGATGAACCATGATATCAAAGAATGAAGGGGGAAAGTATTTCTCAAGCAAACACAAAGTAACTACTACATCTTCTTCCAACTTATCTAGCTTGGAAACATCTATTGTCTTTACACATATAGCATTGAAGAAGAAGCACAATCGAGTTATTTCACACCTTGCATGCTTCTCCAAAAAAGAACAAATTGCCATAGGGAGCAATTGTTGCATCAAGATATGAAAATCATGTGATTTAAGGCCAAGAAGTCTTGAATCTTGTAAAGATACAAGATTTTTTATATTTGAATAATAACCTTCAGGGAGCTTCATACCATAGAAAGAATTGCAAACCGCTCTCTTCTATGCTCTTGACAAATTCCAAGGCCCTGGAGGCAAGCGAGTACGTCTTTTTCCATACTTGGGTTGCAAATCAATTTTGACCCCCATGTTCAATAAATCTAACCGAGCAGCAATCCCATCTTTATTTTTTCCAGGGATCTCTAACAATGTACCAATGATACTATCACAAACATTGTTCTCAATGTGCATAACATCTAGGGCATGCCTCTCAGGAAGGTATTTCCAATACTCAAGATCAAAGAATTTTGACTTCTTCTTCCAACAAACTTTGTCACCATCACTTCCCCTTTTTTTCGAGCCCCATTTGTACTTAATACATTCAACCATCTGCAACACTTCTTCTCTGGTTAATGGCTCGGGATGCGTGTCATATTCAGGTTTCCCATTAAAAGCGGCACGCTGCCTCCGATATGGATGAAATGTTGGTAACCATTTTCTATGCCCGACGTAACAAATTTTGTGGCCGTTTTTCAACCTGTGACTAGGTGTATCATCGTCGCATATTGGACAAGCTTTATATCTTTTAACGACACAACCATTTAAGTTTCCATAAGCAGGAAAATCATTAATTGTCCACAGTAATACACCTCTGAGTGTAAAGTATTCTCCTATGTGTGCATCATACACTCCTCTAATCCCATCCCACGAAGATTTTAAATCATCAATCAAAGGTTCTAAGTAGACGTCAATATCATTTCCTGGTTTTTTAGGACCGGAAATCAATAAGGTCAACATCATGAACTTTCGTTTCATGCATAGCCATGGTGAGAGATTATATGTAACTAAGATAACTGACCAACAATTGTATCTGCTACTTAAAGAACTGTGGGGATTGAATTCATCAGATGAGATAGCCAATCTCAAGTTTCTCTGCTCTTTACCAAACTCGGGCCATTTATCAATGACAAGTTTCCAAGACGGGGAATTTGCTGGATGAGACATATGATTGTCAATTGATTTTCTATCAGCATGCCAAGTCAAACTCTTAGCTGTCTTACATGATTGAAACATCTTTTTAGACTTGGAATTGGCGGAAAATACCACACCACCTTCGCTGGCACACCCTCTTTCAAGATTGAATCTTTACCTTCCTTCCACCTTGAGATACCACAAGTAGGACAATTAGTTGAATCTTCATAATCCGTCCTATACAAGATGCAGTCATTGAGGCATGCGTGGATTTTCTCATAACTCATCCCCAATGCAGACAAAGTCTTTTTTGCCTCGTACATAGAGGAAGGTATTGTATTTCCTACTGGAAGTAAATCTCCTTGAAGTATCAATAATTCTGTAAAACATACATCACTCATCCTATGTTTTGATTTCAAATTATATAACTTCACCAAAGCCGACAACTTCGTGTACTTACTACAACTAGGGTACAAGGGTTGATCTCCATCCCAAATCACATTGGCAAACTCATAAGGATCAAATCCAATATAGCCTAAATCATTATCATCCATCTAAACAAAACTGTACCTACTTTGGTCATCTTCTTCCACATTTCTACTAGCATTAGTAGTCCATTCCCAAGGTTCTCCGTGCCATGTCCAATTATTATAGTTTTGGTCAACTCCATTAAAATATAAGTGGTCCATTATAATTCCAACCCCAAACAATCGAATATTCCCACATATAACACATGGACAATGAATATGAGTTGTATTTCCAAGATTTTCTACAGGAAAATTCAAAAACCCTTCCACCCCAAACTCATATGCCTTCGATCTTCTATCTGCATGCATGCATGACTTCTCCATCTCCCAAACTATACAATCATATATATAAAAAAGTGAAAAGACAAGCAATGACAGACGACGGTATTCACATAGCATAATATAATTTTTTTTTAAAAGCAAGCAATACAAGTTTCAAACGACGGTTTTTACAAAACGATCGTCGTGTTATAGTAATATAGACAACGGTAACTCCAATAACCGTCTTGTTTAGGCTACCAAAACCCAGAAAATTGTTCTTCAAAATGCAATACAAATTTCATATGATGGAAGTTACAGAACTACCAGCGTATAACGACAATACATACGACGGTTTGCTTCAATGACTGTGGTCGTAGGTTACAAAAACCCAGAAAATAAATCTCCAATTCCCAGTCATTTTCCAAGAACCCATAGCCAACCAAACATATATTAAGAACCCATAACAAAGAGTTATTATGAAAAACATGCAAACACTAAATGAGTTTTTCAGATTCCATTCCCGATTCATAGCTCCCAAAACATATATTAAGAACCCATAGCTACCAAAACAAACGAAATCATTAATTGATTTAAGAAGCATGTCAGATCAGGTTTGTGCTTAAGAACCCATAACGCAATATCATTAAATAAAGTAGGACAAGCATGCGAGATTAGGGTTTGTACTTTACAGGTAGAAAGAGCTCAGAGAATATCACCAATGCTTTGAGAGGGAGAGCGCAATTTGAAACAACGGAGGATGGAGAGTGAAAACTTTAATATTAGAATTTGAGTTGAAGAGCGAGAGCGAAATGTTGTCGAGGGAGGGCGAATTCTGAAAATTTTAGATCGCAGTCAAATATTTTAAATGACCGCGTTTTTAAAAAATGACGAAAACGATAACTAAAACGTAGTTGAAGGTCACGACGAAGACGACGTTTATAACATGTATAGGGCCATTGCAAAAGTTTACTACATCGGTAGTATATGGAAAACGCCGTAGTAAAATCTTTTCAGGGCGCAAAAACTAACACTGACGCCTTTAAAAATAAAATAATTTGGTGGGCTTTGGTTTTCCGGGGATTCGAATGCGCGTGACCAAGGGCGTAATTGACCAAAAATCGTCGAGAGGAAACCGGCGTCGTTTCAATATACCCTAAACCCTAAATTCTTTATTTTTATTTTACAAAAATTATAAATAAAAAAAATACACAAGTATGAGAAAAATAAACCGAAAATTGCTACGGACTCCTTACGACAATGCCTTCTATATTAGCAAGCTAAAATCAGGATTTCATATATTTGTATTTATGGCCACCAATGGATCACACAAACCTTAGGGTTATGTTATGAAAGTATGAGTACTATTGCGCTTTGTCTACAAAAAATTTTGACTTTTGTTATCATTTGTAATTTTTGTAACTAAAATTACATTTTTCAAAGCTTTAGGGGGAATACAATCTCTCAATGAGTGCATAGTAGTTGTCAGTTTATTTTTCTGATTTTTTTTAAATTTATTATGAATATTAGGAATTAAATACAATTAAAAAAATGTTATTAAAATTACATTTTCAAAGCTTTAGGGCGAATACAATCTCTCAATGAGTGCATAGTAGTTGTTGGTTTATTTTTCGGATTTTTTTTGAATTTATTATGAATATTAGGAATTCAATACAATAAAAAAAGTATTATTAATGGGAAATGACATGTGCCAGGTTCTCATAGGCTTACTCCCACATTTTTGACGCATGTCACGACAAGAGATTCAGAGACAACCGACGTTGTATGCCTTTACAACCACATTATTTATCTACCCACCGCTGTCCTACTCTCTTTAGACGGCTTCAACTAGTTGAGAACCGACGTTGTTTATCAATTACAACATCGCTTTTTATGCAATTGTTGTCGTCTTGAATCATTAAAACATCTATAAGTGTTAAATTACCGACGTTTTTTGAAGTTACAACGTCCTTTTCTACCTATTTATCGCCGTCGTAGTCCTCTAAGATGTTTATAAGAGGGTAAATATCGACGTTGTTTATCGTTACAATCAGTGGCGGATCCACGTTGGGGCAAGCGGGGTCAATTGACCCCTGTAAGCTTGAAAAATGCCATTGGAGCTCAAGAAATTGACCCCTGCAAATTGCCTTGCAGGTGTTTGATGAAATGCTCCAAAGAGGAGCAGAGCAAGGGAAGAGCGCGCGCGCGCTGCGCGCAGCGCTAGCTCTTCTATTTTTTTTCTATTCCTGACGTCAAAACAACGTCGTTCCACTAAATTGTTTTTTTACCTGGCCAAAACGACGTTTTGGCACAGGTTTTTTTTTAAAAAAAAGGCAGCAATTGCTGCTTCTCTTCTCACTCCTCTCAGCCCGATAATCCCCTCTCCAAATCAGTTTTTACTCATTTCTATCTTCACAAGTTCTCAACCCTAAATCCCGAACCCCAACTAAACAAATATTCACCAAATTCAATGGTACTTCCCCCACGAATCCGGCGGCGGCGGCAGCAAAGTGGGTTGTTTGAGTTGTTGTTTGATTTCAAAGGTGGATTTCTCCCTCAAATTTGAAAGTATGTCATCCTAATTTATTTATGCTTTAATTAATTAATAAAGATTGTTATATGTTTTTTTTTCTTGATTAGTTGTTTTGTTGTTGAGGTTTTATTATAGTTTGTTAGTTTGAATAAATTAGGGCTATACTTTTATGTTAGATTATATGTTGGTTAGTTTGAATAAATTAGGGGTTTTGGTTTTGGTTAGTTAGTTTGAATAAATTAGGGTTTTACTTTTATGTTAGATTATATCTCTTGGTTAGTTTGAATAAATTAGGGGTTTTGGTTAGTTAGTTAGTTTGAATAAATTAGTGTTTTATGTTAGATTATATTTTGATAAATTTGATTAGTTGTTGAGATTTTATTTTGGTTAGTTTGCATAAGTTAGGGGCTTTTTTTTATTGTTGATGCTTGATTGGTTATTTCTACCAATATTGTTGATAAAAGTAATGATCTTGGAGACGGAAAACACACCCATTATACTTTGTTAATATACTTGAGTGGCAGTTTCAAACCAAAAGCTACAAATGGCAGAGGTGGGTTCTGTTTTTGTTCATACCATATTTCTTTTATTCTCTATTATTCCCTTTCATTTTTATCTTCAACTTTTTCATGAATTAAAATCTTCTCTCTTTCTTGAATTAGTTTTATCGTAGCGTTTTATGGAATATGCAGCGCCCATTAATCCTACTTAAAACTTATGTAGGTGCCTCCCACTGAAGGAATGGCTCTTCTACACATTCATGGAGACAAATGTTTGTTGCATGAAGCTCGAAACGTTACTAAGGGTATCAAGTATGTTTTTCGTTCCGATGTAGTATTTGCTTGATGTGCTAAGTGCGTGATCATTATCTGATATAAGCATGTAAAAGCTGAAAGCCTTCTTAAAGTTTCTCCATAACTGAAAAATGTAGTAGCAGAAATGTGTATTCTTTTCATGAACACTGCTTCATTTTTTATCTGGAATTTCTTTGTTCTTAAGATATTACATGCTTCCAAAGAAATTCACTTGGAATACCAAGAAGCAAAAAGAAATAGAAAAAAATGTAAAAGATAGGATATATAAGAGAAATAAATGTAAGTACAATTCTTCTTGTTCTTCTTGCTAAGTAAGGACTTTTATTGATTTGGTGTTACAGCAATTGTCTTTACAACCAAATTGAATATTAGGCGAACTAGACTGGTAATCGGAAGAACTAGAGTAATCCGAACTAGTTACTGAGATATCAGTTTCACTTGACTCTGTGTTGCGTAATTCAAGGACTTTGATTAATTGATCTTTTTCTTCGTCAGTGATTTTTAATTGTTTAATTGTGTCTTTTACTTTGCACTCATTAGCGTAGTAACCAAATTTCTTACACTTAATGCATTCTACTCTACTTTTGTTGGTGACTTTACTTTTTCCTTTACTTTTGTAATTTTGTTTCTTATAGCTTTTCCTGGGTGGTTTATTCCGAGATTTCTTTTTATTGTGATAACGTGGTTTGTAGAATTCATCATTATCTTTGAAAGATTGTTTTCTTCTTTTGTAATGTCTCTTTTTACTGGTTTGACCATCATGTTTTCTGGATGGAGGGATTGAATTTAAACCGTATTGTTCACAAAAATCTCCTAATTCGTATTTAGCTGAATTTCTTTCTGACTGGACTTGTTTTCCTATTTTTAAGTCTACGCACATTTTCATTCCTACTTGGTTAATCGTACTAATTATACTACCATAAGTGAGATGATCAAAATCTATGTGACCTTTGTCGTTACTTAAGACTGTTCTTATCTTATGGGCGAATAAATTAGGTAAACCATTAATGAATTTTTCTTTCCAAAAGGGTTGGTTACTGTCATCTCTAAGCATGACTCTGGATATGAAAACATCTTTATACCATCTAAAATCACTTAATTTTGGACATCTAAGGTTACTAAGCTGATCATGAATTCTAGTTGTGGTGTTGCTAGGGGTTCTAATAAAATGTTTAATTATTGTGTATAATAAGGTATTAACTCCATCTTCGGTTCCCATATTAGGAACTTCAGCATCAAATATTGGTAAACCTTCTTCATCTATTTTGACTGCGTGAACTATACTGATTCTAATTTCTTCAGTGAGATGTTTATCCCACCAAGCTCTTAGGGTTCCTGTGAACCCTGTTTCTAAAAGGGTGACCACTTCGGACTGTCTTAGACCATGATTAGTGACATAACTGTTGGCTACCATTGACATGTGTTGTAATTTATTTAAAATCTATTGTTCGGACAGACCATCAATATTCCATTCATACAATTTGTCTGAAGAGACTGAAAATTGATTCTGGGAGTTTTGTTCTTCAAATTGAATATCTGGTGGTGTAGGCTTGGGATACCAATTTTTGGTTAGACTGGTAGGGTTGACTTTAGTTTTCATCCTGTTTATTTTTAAATTGTCAAAAGCATTTTCTATTTTGGTTATGTTACTGCTTTCATAATTATGACTTGAGCTACTGTCTGAAGAATAAACTACGTCTTCTGTTAGGATACTAATAACTGGGTCTTCTTTTTTAATAGCTTTTCTTTTATCAATTTGCACAAGCATTTGTTCAATTTTTTGCATTGTGGAGTTTACTTTCGGGGAAGACTCAGGTTTTATTTCTGGGAATTTTACTAAAGGTTTTCCTTTTGTTGTTTTGACTTGTATTTCTTGACCAAGGACTTTGTCAACTTTTGTTTCTATTTTGTCTAATTGTTTTCCTAAAATTATTAGACTCTGGTTTGTATAATTATTTTGTTCTACTATTTTTTTATCACCGGGCTCAGCTAACTTGAAAGGACTGGCTACTATTTTGGCTTTCTAATGATTTATGATTATGGTTTCTACTGGAGGATGGCTAGCGGTTACCTCTGTATTGTCTTCTTTTTTCCATTTTTCTAAAGTCAAAGTTTTTACTTCTTGGTTTGTTTTAGTTTTTCTCATTTGTTGTCTATAATAATTTAATTGTTGATCTATTTCCTCTCTACTTGGTTGTCTATTGAGGGTACATAGTTGGTTATTTACTGGATGAGCAGGATAGGGTTCTTCAACTTCGAAATCTGTTTGGGTTGGCGAAGTGGGTTCTTTTTCTTCTGCTGGCTTTTTTGACTTAGAATAACAAGGTTGGTCTATTTGAGAGCTTTTCCTAAGTGATTCCAATTTTAAATCTATTAAGGCTTTTTCTATCTCACGATCTCTTTCTGTAGTGGAGGAAGATCCTGCAAAGGAATGTCTAGCTGGATTATGTCTTTGGGATTGACTAGGGGTTGGTAATTGTTTTAGTTGGACTGAAGACTTTAAAGGTTGGTTGTTAAAATTAATTTTAACCTTTCCATCTAAATACTGCTGGACATAATCTAAGTTGGGTAAAGTATTTTGAATTGGTGGTGGCTGGTTTTCTGCCACAAAAGTCCAATATGAAGGAAGAGTGACTTCTGACCACTTAATGGCTTGGGGAACTTTAATATTAGCATTTGTTTGATTACTTTGGATTAGTAAGGTTTGATCTTTTGGACTTTTGCTAAGGGCTTGGAAATTCATATTAGTTCCTGTGACTTTGTAATAAATTCTATAAATTAAAGCTAGAGATTGAGATCCGTGTAAAATCTCGTATCCTGAAGTTTTAACATTTAAAGTTAAAATTTTTAATATGTGAGGATCACTAAGACTTACTGTAAAATCTGGGAAACACTTAAAATGAACTAGACCGTTACATAAACTGGATTCAATTATACCTAAAGTACTGTCATTAAAATTGAGAAATCGGGCATCTCTTAAACAGAGTAAAATTGAAGCATTAAGACCAATTCTGGTTAAAGGTTTGACTGCTACTTGAACTAGGCCTATGTGTAGAAAATTGTTTCTGTCTTTTCTATGTTTCTTTATTGACTCAAGGTTTAATAATTGACATGTTTCGTGTTCTTTATTTAAAGAATAAACTTGTTCAACCGTTGTAACATGGGTTGTTGACTTAAAAGAGGTTAGGGACCATTTTTTACCTTTGTAAATTTCGGACGTAGAGACTTTGGGGATATTCCAATCTTTCCAACTTACTTCACTATTAGTGTCATATTCTAATTGTTCTTCATTTACTATATCTGGAACTTTACTAAGACTGGCTCTAGAACTGCTACTGCCGTAAGAGTTTGATCTAAATAAGCGACTCATAATTCCTGATTGTCTGGACTGACTCACAAGTAACCTAGAATCTAATGATCTCTCCCTCTCCGCTCATGCCGTATCCGCTCATGCCTCACCTGGGACTTATTGTTTGGAGACACCAAGAAAGAAGACAGACTTTTGGGAAACAAATGAATAAGCAACAAACAATATGGACTATGAATAACTCTATCAGATCGCAACGCTTATGGCTCTGAGAGTGAGTGAGAGATGAGAGATTAAGTGAGAGGAGTGAGTGAGAGAAAGGGTCGGATTTGGGGAGAGGGAAAGAGAGAGGAGAGGTAAGAGTAGAGAAACACATTGAGAAAATGGTGGAGGAGTTATTTTGGTTTTAAAAACCGTATCACTTTGCGCGACAATATATTGGTCGCGCAAAGTCTTTTAAAAAAAAAATTTAAAATTCATGCGTCCCATTTTTGGTTCCGCCCAAATTTTTAGAGTTTTGCGCGACGAAATATTAGTCAGGCAAAGTCTAAAAAAAAAAATCCCTCGTCCCATTTTTTGTGCCCGCCCAAATTTTTCGAGTTTTGCGCGATGAATTTTTGTACTTTGCGCAATGAAAAATTGGTTGCGCAAAGTCTTAAAAAAAATTTCCCGTGTCCCATTTTTTGTGCCCGCCCAAATTTTTTGAGTTTTGCAAGACGAATTTTTGTACGTAATTGGTCGCCCAAAGTCTTAAAAAAAATTTCAAAAAAAAATTCCCGCGCCCCATTTTTGGTGCCAGCCCAAATTTTTAGAATTTTGCTCGACAAATTGTTGGTCGCGCAAAGTTTTGAGAGACGAAAAATTGGTTCGTAGCGCAATATTTATAAAAATAATGGTTATGAATAATAAAAAATAAAAATAGTTTTATTTTATGATTTAAAATATAAATAAGGTTTCGTTGCGCAAAGAAAATAATAAAAAATAAAGAAATAATTTAGTTTAACAATATAAAATATAAAAATAACTGAATAAGGGTTAGGTGACGAAATATTGATATTCGTTGAGCAAAGTTTTCAAAAAATAATAAAAACTTATGAAAACAACTATATCTTAAAATTTATAATGTATAATTAAATAAAAAAATTAATTGGTTTGCCCAACGCATGTTTACATTATGACGTCGTGCTATTGATTTTTGTACAACGACCCATTGTTATATTTTTTTTATAAAAAATTATTATTATAAAGTTTACTGAAAATGTTACTTTACTCCCTTCAAATTCAAATTTTTTTTTTACATAAAACCCACAATAATATATTTTTCTAACAAAAATCTAATCCTAAGTACAATAATAAATTTAAAGCTACTAATAAATATATATATATATATATACTATTCAATTTCTTAAGTGTTATACGTACAAAATAAATAAATTTAAAGCTACTTAATAAATAAATATATATATATATACACACACCATTGAACAATCCAACCGTCAAACTTGTTTGTATATACTTCGAGATCGTATACCCCAAAAATCGCAAATAACAAACATTCAGAGATCTAGCAATGAGACAAAAGTTTTCGACGGTTATAATTGAAAAATCACGTTTAAACGGTTATTTTAACTCCGATTTTTATGATTTTTTATAGCTACACTCCTTGACCCTATATGAATACAATGACTGAATTTGATCTTCAATTTAAAATATTTACACTAGTTGATACCACAAAATCTTATGTTATATTTAACGAAAGTATAAATAAACTCTTAATTGTTAGTGAATATATTGTCTTGATGGCATACGCATTCTACGAAACTAGTTTCAACGATCCAACCATCAAACTTGTTTGTTTATACTTCGAGATCGTATACGCCCAAAATCGTAAAAAACAAACATTCAGAGATCTAGCAACGGGACAAAACTTTTCGACAGTTATAAATGAAAAATCACGATTAAACGGTTATTTTAACTCCGATTTTGATGATTTTTTACAGCTACACTCCTTGACCCTATATGAATACAATGACTGAATTTGATCTTCAATTTAAAATATTTACACTAGTGGATACCACAAAATCTTATGTCATATTTAACGAAAGTATAAATAAACTCTTAATTGTTAGTGAATATATTGTTTTGATGGCATACACATTCTACAAAACTTGTTTCAATGATCTAAACGTCAAACTTGTTTTTTTATACTTCGAGATCATATACGCCAAAAATCGGAAAAAATAACATTCAGTGATCAAGTAATGGGACAAAACTTTTCAATGGTTATAAACAAAAAATCACGATTTAACGGTTATTTCAACTTCGATTTTGATGATTTACAGCTACACTCCTTGACCCTATATAAATACAATGAACTAATTCGATCGTCAATTTAAAATATATATTTTCTAACAAAAACCCGATCCGAACTACAATAATATATTTTTCTAACAAAAATAATAAATTTAAAGTTACTTAATAAATATATATACCATTCAATTTCTTAAGTGTTGTGCATACAAAATAAAAAAACAAACATAAATTGGTTTAGGCGACGAAATATTTGGATTAGTCATGCAAAGATTTTAAAAAATAATTATTTTATTTTATTTATTTTTGTAAAGACTTTGCGCAACGAAAAGAACTTCGTCGCGCAAGACTTTGTGCTACGAATCTTAGTGTTTCGTCGCGCAAAGTTATGCAAAGATTTTTAAAAATAATTTTTTATTTTATTTATTTTTGTAAAAACTTTGCGCGACGAAAAACACTTCGTCGCACAAGACTTTGTGCAACGAAGTTTAATGTTTCGTCGCGCAAAGTCACTTTGAGCGACGATGTTGTGTCGTCGCGCAAAAGTTTGTCTCACAAAGTGACTTTGTGTGACGATGTGTGTTTCGTTGCGCAAAATTTAGTCGTGCAAGACTTTGAGCGACGAAGTCGTCACGCAAAGTTAATTTGAGCGACGAATTGTTTTTCGTCGCGCAAAATTTGGTTGCGCAAGGGTTTTTTTTTTACTAGTGTATTCTTCTTGTTCTAATTTTTTTTTTTGGTCTGGAATTCTTCTTATTCTATAGACTCATTATTCTCATTCTTATGTTTGTGTGGTCAATAGAGGAACTAGGTAGAATGTGTTGTGTTACAAATTTGTGCATGGACATGTTTATATGATTGTTTTGTTTTCTTACATTTAAGAGTCGACTAATCTTAATTATTAGTGGCTTTGCAGTAGTGTTTTCTTACCCCCAAAAAAGAAAATTCCTAGATCCGCCACTGCTTTTCTTAATACCCTTTTCGATTTGTTCGTGTAGGAAATAGATATCAAAGTAGAGCAAGATGTCCAAGAACTGAAGGAAAAAGTGAAGGGGATGATAATGGCTCCAATGCTTAAAAATCCATTAAAAAAATTGGAGTTAATTGATTAGATTCAGCGGTTTGGTGTCTCCCGCCATTTCGAAAATGAGGTTGGGGAAGTTTTGCAGCAAATTCACAAGAACTCTTACGGGGCGATGAAGAAAATGATTTTGACCTTTTCACAACTGCTCTCCGTTTCCGGTTGCTTAGACAGCAAGGTTACAAGGTTTCATGCGGTTAGTCCTCTCTCTCTCTCCGCACTCATATGTTTTGTTTATATATGTACAAATAATAGTTCAAATTCGGGCATATATATAACTTTTTCTATCCCCCTTAAAGTGTATGCGCTTAATTCACCGAATTTGGTTGAGGCACGGACTCAGGATTTAAAAATGACTAGAGTCAACTTTTAAGCCAATTTTTCCTACCCTGTACGGAAATAATTTGATTTATACGAACTATTATTGAATTAACATTAGTTCTATTAGTTAGATATATCATATGTACTGGGTATGTACGAGTTAAATCCTGAAATCTCTCGATTCTCTTTGTTTTCCCCCAACACAAAGATAAATTGAAGAAAATAGTACTAAAGCTGAAGTTACAAGAGGGCTCCATATGATAGACATAGATTCCCACAAAACAATAAAAAAAAATAAAAATTAACGCATGAAAGAAAATGTGTGGGGCTCCCCTGTTGAGAATCAAAGATTATCCTATAGTTTAGAGATTGTATAATAGAATAGGAATGCTATATTATTTGATTTCCTGTATATATTCTTTCCTAGCTAGTTAGCTTACTTGTAGGAGTAACCTACGAAATGTATTATATAAACATACATCAACAATCAGTAAGAATTCATTCTGGTCAAATATCTTTTTATACCAATTTTACATGGTATTAGAGCAGAGGAAACTCTAGCTCTTAGCCCTAGCCGCACCTATCAAACAGTCATCTTTTAACCCTAATTTTCATCCTTTCCTTGCCGCTGCCATCATGACCAAAGACCAAGAATCCGTTGCATCAGGAAGCAAAAACGATGCTTCCAATCCCTTTTTCATTCTCCATTCCGATCATCTTGGAATGGTTCTTGTTTCCAAAATCCTTAATGGAAACAATTATGCGACATGGTGCTGCTCTATTCTCATCTCCCTAAGCGCGAAGAACAAATTAGGGTTCGTGAATAGGACAATCAAAGCCCCTTTGGAGAAAACTAATCCTGAGAGTTTGAGGTTTGGCAGCGTTGCAACGACATGGTTTTATCTTGGCTGCTCAATTCGATAGAACCAGATATTGCAGAAAGCGTGTTATACTCCTCCACTGCACAAGAGATTTGGGAGGACCTTAAAGAACATTTTTCCCAACTTAACGTTCCTCGTATTTTCAAGATACAACACACCATAGCTTCCTTCTCACAGGAGCAAATGTCCGTTGCTGTTTATTATACCAAGATGAAGAGTCTGTGGGATGAGCTGTCTTCTTACAACGATGTCCCAGCTTGTTCTTGCGGTGCCATGAAGAAGCATGTCGAGCAGGAGGAACGAAACGCGTTGATGCAGTTCCTTATGGGGCTTAATGAGTCCTACAGCGCCATTTGAGGCCAGATACTTCTTATGCAGCCTCTTCCTAAGGTTCGCAAGGCTTATTCTTTGATCACCCAAGAAGAAAAGCAGCGTGACTTGGGTTCCAGCCAAGCAATCACCAAACCAGCAGCTATGGCAGTTTGAAACAATCAGTGTTCAAACTCTTGTGGGCGCAAACCTCTTCACTGCAACCATTGCGATCAGGATCATCATACAATGGACAAGTGCTACAAGTTACATGGCTATCCCCCTAGGCATCAGCTTCACAAATCCGGAAAAGGCAAAGGGAAACAGCAGTTCCGCCAATAATGTGGCATCCAATGGTCCATCCTTGCAGGAGATTTATACAGCTATGTCATCTTTATCCGAGGATCAATGTAAGAAAATTCATGCCATGATGAGTGACAACACTAATCCATCTCACGTTGCACCACAAGCCAATACCACCTCAGCTTCTTCAGGTATTTCCGAATTGTTACCTGATTTACATTGGATAATTGATTGTGGAGCAACTCATCATATTACATTGGATTCGAAATTCCTTACCAAGAGGATGAATACTTCCTCTATTTTGCCAGTCACTATGCCTAGTGGAGAAACAACACCTATTACATCTACTGGGACTCTTCCTTTGAACTCATATCTTTATTTACGAGATGTGTTATGTGTGCCTACATTTAAAGTTAATCTGATGTCTGTAAGTCGACTTACGAAAGGATTACAGTGCTCAGTAATTTTCTTTCCCACTTGGTGTATTTTACAGGATTTGAAGACGAGGACGATGATTGGTTTGGGTAAGGAGCCTGATGGACTCTACTACCTTATGGCGTTGGCGTCTAACAGAACACCACCCACCACCCGACCTTCCTGTCACCTGGTTACAACTCCTGGAGATTTATGGCATCACCGTTTAGGGCATATTTCATCCTCTCGTTTACAATTTTTAGCAAAACATTTCAATTGTTCTTTTTCTTTAAATAATATTTGTGATGCTTGCCATTTTTCTAAACAAACTCGCCTTCCTTTTGGCATTAGTTCAATTTCAACTTCCAGAAATTTTTCCCTTATTCATTGTGATATTTGGGGACCTCACAAAGTTCCTTTCCTTTCTGGGGCTCATTATTTTTTAACTATAGTGGATGATTATTCTCGCTTTACCTGGGTTTTCCTTATGCATCATAAGCATGAAACACAAGGGATTCTAAAGTCTTTTTTTTCAATGGTTCAGACCCAATTCATTGCTACAATCCAAGCAATTAGGGTAGACAATGGGGGTGAATTTTCTTCATTACGAGATTTTTTTTAAAGAACAAGGCACCATTTATCAACATTCTTGCATCTACACACCACAACAAAATGGTGTTGTCGAACGTAAGCATCGCCATATTCTTGAGACCGCACATGCTTTGCGATTCCAAGCCCACTTGCCTCTCCGTTTTTGGGGGGAATGCATTCCCACTGCCGTTCATTTGATTAATCGATTTCCCACTTTAGCTATTTCCAAACAAACCCTTTTTGAATGTTTATATCACAAAAGCCCATCATATTCACATTTAAAAGTATTCGGTTTCCTTGCATATGCTACTATAGTCCACCCTACCAAGAAGTTTGATTCTCTAGCTGTTAAATCCATTTTAATTGGGTACACAGTTGGCCAAAAGGCATAATACCCTATGGTTTGTCCACTCAAAAAATATTCACTAGCCGAGATGTTTTATTTAAAGAAGATGTCTTCACTTTTTATACTCCAATTGGCCGTCCCACCACCATCACAAACACTAGCCTTCCTTTACCCCTTTCGGCTCATGACTCATCTCCACCACAAAATTCCTATATAGCTCCTGAGCCCACTGAGCACACTTTTCCTATTAGTCCAATGAGCCTCAGTACTTCTGCGCCTCATTCTGCAGATCTTCCTCTTCCAGCACTAGATCCTCTTGCAATCCAATCCTCTCTTCTGCCAACCATACCTCCTCACAAGCACCACCCGCCAGTCTGAACGTCACAAGGTTCTGAATGTGCGCCTCCAAGACTATGTTTGCTCTCAGGTCACGTTACCCAAGGATGCCCAATCGGAGTCTTCGTCTTCACATCACACCTCAGGTACTCGTTATCTTTTGAGCAAATTTATTTCTTATCACCGATATACACCAGCACATCTTGCTTTCATTACTCACCTCTGTCACAGTGTGAAGCCACGTTCCTTCTCTAAGGCCAATTCTGATCCTAACTGGCAGCAAGCCATGAGCTCTGAACTTCAAGCTTTGGAGTCCAATCATACATGGACTCTTACTCCTCTTCCTCTTGGTAAGCACCCTATTGGTTGTCAGTGGGTCTACAAGATCAAACATCATTATGATGGCTCTATTGAACGGTACAAAGCTCGGTTAGTCGCCAAGAGTTATACACAGACAGAGGGTGTTGATTTTCATGATACTTTTTCTCCTACAACCAAGATGGTTACTGTCCGCAGCCTTCTTGCACTTGCCGCTACTTCCTCTTGGCCTCTTCATCAACTCGATGTCCATAATGCCTTCCTTCATGGGGATCTCCATGAAGAGATTTATATGACATCACCGCCTGGTCTTCAGCAACAGGGGGAGAATCTGGTATGTCGCCTCCACAAGTCTTTATATGGCCTAAAGCAAGCTTCTCGTCAGTGGTTTGCAAAATTTTCTGAAGCTATTCAAGCTGCTAGTTATACTCAGTCCAAAGCAGACTATTCCTTATTCACCTGCAAAAAAGGAAAGGCATTCATTGCGCTCTTGATTTATGTTGACGATATATTGATCACAGGAAATAACTTGAGTGCCATTAATTCTGTTACCCGCTTCCGCATTAAGGATCTTGGTGACCTTAAATTCTTTTTGGGTATTGAAGTTTTGCATTCAAAGAAAGGTATTAGCATCTCTCAGAGGAAATACACCATGGACATCCTTAATTATAGTGGTTTTCTTAGGGCACGACTTGTCTTATTTCCCATGGAACAAAATTTGAAATTATCTGACACATGTGAATTGCTTAAAGATCCAGCCAAGTACAGAAGGTTAGTGGGTCATTTGATTTACTTGACCATCACGAGACCAGACATTACATATGCAGTGCATGTGCTCAGTAGATTTATGCATGAGCCAAGTAAACCTCATATGGAGATGGTGTTGCACATCTTGAAGTACCTCAAGAACACTCCAGGACAAGGTTTATTTTTTCCAGCTCAAAATGACTTGAAATTGCGAGCTTATTGTGATTCTGACTGGGGAGGTTGTCCAACCACCAGAAGATCTACCATTGGATATTGTGTTTTTCTTGGAAACTCCCTGATTTCTTGGAGATCAAAGAGACAGAAAACTGTTTCACTTTCTTCAGCAGAAGCGGAATACAGAGCCATGACTGGTGCTTGTTGTGAACTGACTTGGTTGCGTAGTTTGTTACGAGATCTTCAGTTGCCACATTGGGAGGCAGCAATACTTCATTGCGATAACTAAGCAGCGTTACATATAGCGGAAAATCCTATTTTCCATGAGCGAACACGACACATTGAAGTGGATTGTCATTTTATCAGAGACAAAATCCAAGATGGTTCTGTAACTACAAAGCATGTTGCTTCTTCCCAACAAATAGCAGACATCTTCACCAAAGCATTGGCCAAAGATGATTTCGCTCGTATGTCAAACAAGTTGGGAGTTCTTGACATCCACTCTCCAACTTGAGGGAGAGTGTTGAGAATCAAAGATTATCCTATAGTTTAGGGATTGTATAATAGAATAGGAATGCTATATTATTTGATTTCCTATATATATATATATTCTTTCCTAGCTAGTTAGCTTACTTGTAGGAGTAACCTACATAATATATTATATAAACATACATCAACGATCAATGAGAATTCATTCTGGTCAAATATCTTTTCATACCAATTTTACATCCCCTTATATGACCCAAGCAATGTCCCTATTTAGTGGGACCTGTCTTATTGTTATTGTTTAGTAGGGGCTGTGTTAGAGTTTACTGCTTCTTGTTGGCTGAACTCATCTTCTTCACACCATCTTTTTGCAGCTGCCACTACAATTAAAAAAATAAAATTCAAGACTTGGGCTGGCTAGGATATATAGGTAGGGGAAACTTTCAAAAAAATTGGGTCGGGCTCCAACCCTACCTAGACAGGGCTCGGTCCATGCCTGACTCGGTCTAATCCAAATAAAAAAGGCCAGGGAACCAATGCGTTTGGCAAGGAGCCTACAAAGGTCATTCTCAATTCGGCATTTGGGCTCACCGACTTGGTTAGTTCAATGGTCGATTTGGGCCCAACGCCGAACAAAACAAACCCAACTCATGGCTAGGTCTAGAGTTATCCCATATTATGAATTTTTTTACTTTTTGGGTTGGATGTTCTTAATTCTAAAAAAATATAAGGGGCCATTCGGTAACGTTTTCAATGCCTCGTTTTCATTTTCTACCAAAAATGCATTCGGTATGTCGTTTTCATTTTCACTGGAATTTGTTTTCTGAAAACAAATTCAAATTCATGTACAAAAACTGAAAACACCAAATTATCGTTTTCATTTTCTACCCAGTGTATTGGTTTCATTGTTTTCTCTTTTCTTTTTCTTTTCTTTTTCTTTTTTTTTTTGTTTTTTTAATTTTTCATTCCACATCATTATTTTTATTTTGCTACACCAGTGTATATTAATTTTATTATAAAACTATCATATATTATTCAATTTCATATTTATTTTAATCTAAAGATAATAGATATTATCTAGGTTTTTCTAAAATTATATTTTTATTATTATTTTAATTATACATTACTATTCTCAAATTATGCATTTTTCGTTGTTTATAGTAATTTTAGCCTTTAAAATATTAGAATTTAAAATTTTATATTTTTTAGGACATAAATTAGCAAAAAATATAGTAATTCTACCAGCCTCATTTTCTCATCCTGAAAATATAAATTTATTTTCTCGTTTTCATTCTCAGAAAATATTTTCCGAAAATATTACTGAACGGCCCTAAGTTATCATGATGTTATTGCATAGAAAGCAATTAGAGATCATATCTTGATTTGGTAGATAAAATGTCTAGTTAGAAGTTACTCTGATGAAGCCAAATGGCTCCACCAGAAATACACACCAACAATGGATAAATATAGGGTAGTAGCACTTGGTACATCCTACATGATGCTGTCAACCACGTCCTTTATTGGAATGGGAGATATTGTCACAAAAGAGTCCTTGGATTGGGTTCTCAGTGACCCTAAGATTGTGAACTCTTTATCAATACTTGGCAGACTCATGGATAACATGAAGTCCCATAAGGTACATATTAATATAAATGCAACCTTTTGAATTTTATTTATTTTCCCATACCCCCTTTTAACCTTAAAATTCATGTCTATATTTACGTAGTTTGAGCAAAAGAGAGGACATATTGCCTCAGCTGTGGAATGCTACATGAAAGAGTATGGTGCCACAGAAGAAGAAACGATAATCGAACTCGGACAACAAGTAAATAAGGCATGGAAGGACATAAATGAAGAGTGGGTCAACCTCACCACCATTCCTATGCCACTACGATTGAGAATTCTGAATTTTGCACGTACCAATGAACTTATGTACAAGCATTAAGATGGCTTTACTCATGCTGGAGTTGTACTTAAGGATCTTCTGGTGTCTCTGTTTGTCAACCCTGTGCCCATATAGGCCTAAAATCAAATTTGGTCTTCTTGTCTTTGCTATAAAGAAGACAAGAAGACCATGGGCGTTACTCAGAATAATTTGGTTTGTTTTGGGACATTTGTAGTCATGGGCGTTACTCAGAATAAGACTACACTACTTGTATTGTATTGACCCTTTGTTTGTCAGCCCATTTAGTACTTTAGATTTTATGTGTCATATAGATTAGTTTGCAATTGATGTTTTGAATAGAGCAAAGTCAGGTTCAAGTCCGTATTGTGTCAATCAATAGTTGTAATTTTACATTTCTACTCTTTTTTTTATTGTTAACAACAAGAAGAAAAAAACAAAAAACGTGTCCAAAAAAAAAAGGAAACACGTCAAAGAAGAGGAATATATACAAGCTTCCTCCAATCATCAAAAAAATTTGTGATTAAATTATGTGAGGGCTTCCGTTTAAGTTTCGCACAGAGCCCTCAAAATCTCGAGACCGGCCCTGCTCTCTATGCCCATACAATAGAAACTTTTCTGAGCTGGACCAAAATACATAAGTTCCTCCGGATACATGTGTTACGTACGCATAGCCCAATTCACTTTTTAACTCCATAGCCTAAAAGCCAAACCTCTTTCTTACGAGTTATTTTTGTATGTTCCGGGTACACCAGCTGGTTAGTGTATCATCCAGTATACATGGGACATGTGGAAATATTCTCCAATACATGTGTATTAAATGATACACGAGCCAACTTGTGTACACAGAAGAACATAAAAAAAATTTCTACTTTCTTACGATGTAAGAAACAAATTAATATATAAATAACCGAGACATAGTTATTGGCATATTTGCACAGCACATCCCAAACAATGGACATTTCAACAACTCGATAGTCAGTGAGCCCACAAGCAGTTCCACACTTTTCTTAATACATATTTATATTAATGATAACATAAAACCTAAACATTATTTCAAATTCTTATTACCAAATAACGACGTAAGATATTATAATTTGTTATTTTCTGTGAATAAAGGAGGTCCAATTCGGATACACCAACAGTATATTAGCCCGAATATGGAATAGCAACAACTTTAAGAGGATATACTCTGCGAACGCTTGTTCCACTAGATTCAGTCATGTCTAAGTCCTCCCCTCTTGCGCCATCGGGCAGCGCCCAGTCGAACTTGTGCACTAAATTTGCCAAAGCAATCTCTTGGACAGCCATGGCAAACTGAATTCCTGGGCAACCTCTTCTGCCAGCCCCAAATGGAATGTAGTGGAAGTAATTGCCTTTATAATCTATGGCACTGTCCAAGAACCTTTCTGGCTCGAACTCCTCTGGCTTATTGTATGACTTGGGATCTCTTCCAATTTGCCATGCATTCACTATAACTTGTGTGTTGGCTTTAATGTCGTAGCCATTTATTTGTGCATCTTGGGTCGATAGCCTGGGCAATAGCAATGGAACTGAAGGATGCAGGCGAAGGGTCTCCTTGATCACTGCCTTCAAGTAGTGCATTCCAACCAAATCATCCTCTCTAATTATGTCTGTTTTCTTGCCCACTATCCCCCTCACCTCATTCTGCAATTTTTCCATGACTCTTGGATGCCTTAAAAGCTCGGACATTGTCCACTCTAGGAGTGTAAATGAGGTATCAGTGCCACCGACAAAAATATCCTACAAGAATTTTAACGGAAAAAATCGATTAAAAATTAATGGAAATTTAGATATAAACCCAAAAGAATTGGCGTTCATTAGGAATAACTCCACGTGTTATTATCTATCTATCTATCTATATATATATATATAAAGGTAAAATGCCTTAAAAATGAAATATTCAAAATCCCTGAATATGCTCATTCTTCAAACGATATTATACTCTAAACTAGAGGGAGGGGGATTCGAACTCAGTTATAGTGTAGAGTAGGAGCACATCCGCTCTAGCCAACTTTACTAATCTCATGTATGTTGTTCGAAGAAATATTAGAACACCACAATCTAATATAATGTTTGTTGAATAGTTTATATAAAAAAACAAATTTGCTAAATTACAAAATAAAAAACTAATTCCATCTAAGTAATTAAGGGGTTATTGTCCACTCCACCCCATATTTCCCTCCCTACTACACTCATATTCTCTCTTTTTTTAAAATTCTTTTTATATATCCATATATTAATTGAAAGAAATAAAAACAGTAAAAATGCCAATTGATACATGCGTGGACGAGTGCTAAGAGACTAATAATATTAAAAAGAAATTTTTTTGGAAAAACTTAATAGCAGTCAAACATTTTGGATTTAGATCTAAAGACCCCTTAAATTAAACCTCTCTCTTGGTTGCCCCTTATAAACAAAAGGTGTGGAATGAAGTAATAAAACTAGGCTGATGGTATAGAGTTGGTGAAACTTTTGGTTGACTTATTATATAAAAGTTATGGGTCCCATCAATGTGAGAGAAGTCGTTAAGAACTAACGTGGAATTTTATGAGTGACAAAAACATGTTTTTCTTTGTGTTTCGTGGCAGGCTAGCACAAGTTTGACAAATAAAAAATTTCAGAAATGGTTCAATTTTGGTTAAACTTTTTTTATTTCTAATAAGATATGATCACATAACAAGCATAATGTAACATCATTCTTTGAAAAAATTTAGTAATTCTAGCATTACTTTGGTGAAAAAGATAAGACAATCCAACACCACTATGCATGTAACAGAGAGAGAGAGAGAGAGAGAGAGAGAGAGAGTTAATTACCAAGATGACAGCCTTGATGCTAACTCTATCAATAGGAGAATCAGCCTGAAGGCAAAGCAGAACGTCCACAAGATCCTTTTGGTCCTCATTCTTGGTAAGACCATGAAATTTATCCATATGCTCTTGAACAACTATTTCTAAAAACTCATCGAACCGTTTAGCCAGATCGTCAAACTTGGCGTCCAAACCATTGAGACGGGCGATCCAGGCAAGCCATGGGATATAGTCTCCAATATGGATACGCGACATCACCAACATCAGCTCCCCGGCAAGCTTCTTAAACGTCCTCCCACGTTCCCCGCCATCGCTGTACTTCCTCCCAAGAGCCACTCTACAGATAACATCATTCGTAAGCGTCTCGAGCATTTCACTTAAATTAAACGCTGATGATACTGAGGAGGGCGATGAGGAGCAGTGCTTAGTTATATTGTCGATCATGGATTTAGTTTCCTCTTCTCTTACGGCATGAAAAGAACGAACCCTTGTATTGCTAAGGAGATTTAAGACGCATATACTTTTCATCTGCCTCCAATACTCTCCATAAGGAGCCGACGCCACGTCTTTGAAGTTGTAGCAAAACTTCTTGAAGAAGGTGTTCTTGGGTCTGTTGGCGAATGTGATGTCATGGGTTTTCATGATCTCACGGGCAGTCTCATCTGAGGAGACCACAAGGACCGGCACACTTCCGAAATGGAGGAGCATGAGGGGCCCGTGGCGTTGAGCTAGGGTTTGAAGAGAGCGCTGAAGGTGCTGGCCTAGTTGGTGAAGGTTTCCAATGATAGGGAGCTTTGGTGGAGAAGGTGGTGATGAGTTTGCGGAAGTGGAGAACCATTTGTATATAAGGATGAGGAAAATTGCAAGAAGTGCTAAATACTTGAAGGAAAAAGGTTGCAACAAGCTTGAGAAGGTTTCATTCAGGAGATTTAACATCTTCTTCCACTTCTTAATTATTTAGGCGGTGTTGTGTTTGTGCTTGACAAATAAAAGTTTGTACGGTGCTCCATATATAAGATCACCCCGGACTTATTATTGGATGAAAAATTAATGATTTTTTTATTATTCTGTGTGCAGGAACTAATAATAATTATTGGATAATAAAAACGAATATGTATTTGTTGGGATGCCCTATAAAATAAAACACCTTACGAATAATAAAAACCAATATAAGTAAACCAATCGAGGCAAGTATGACATATTGGGAAAAATATTAGGATTTCTTGGAAATAGGTCCAATTTCATTAAGATATAATGGATACAGTACATCAATTGTCTATTGTTGATTACAGTCCACAAATCCAGTAATGTGGCCAAGGAAGCAAATCTTATGTCCACAAGATTTAAGATATTTAGAGCATCCACAATGGGCTCCCTAAACCACCTTCTTAGATAAATTTTAGGGAGGAATTGGAAAAATACAACTCCAACCATACTCCCTAACCACCTTCTAAAAGCGCCTACAATCATTCTGGAGGTGGACAGAAAACATGGTTGGAGTTATATTTTTCCAATTCCTCCCTGAAATTTGTCTAAGGAGGTGATTTAGGGAGCCCATTGTGGATGCTCTAAAATAGGGAGACCTTTAGGAGCTCCTAAATCTGAGGAGAGAGAAAGGACTCCTAGTGGCTCCTTATAATTTAATGCTGCTTTGTGAAATTGGTACTTAGGTGATGAGGGGTAAATTTAAATGCTATTCAAAAGGACACAACAATATTCACACACTTCAAAACTCAATCAAATAGGATTATGACTAGTCAACTGCTAGTCATGAAAAACCAATTCATTTTACCCTTTGAAAGTTTGGGGTCATTCTTGAAATGGAGCGAGGGTTGATACGAAGATGGAAGGAGAGAGAGAGAGAGAGAGAGAGAGAGAGAGAGAGAGGAGATATATGTTTTAATTTTAATTTTAATATCTGCAAAAAATTTAAATTCTTTTTTAATATTATTTTTTAATATTTAATTACATCTAACCTAAAAAATGGACCGTGCTTTTGTCATGTCATCATTTAACAGAAGACCAAACAGTCAAACTGAAGGAACGCGTACATTGGTTGAATTTTAAAACGTTATGGTGTAAATTGACAAAGTTGAAGCTCTATGACCCATTTTAAAGAATGACCCCAAACCTTCATGGGGTAAAATCATGTTAGCCCTTAAAAAAATTAAAAATTAAGAAGTGAACATCAAAAAATAAAAAAATAAAAGCACAAAAGTCAAACGACCTAGATAGCATTTGGGACTGTGGTGATTAAAAAATAAACAGTTTTGAAAAAATATCATCAGAATTGGACTTATCCTGAATTTTCTAAAAATATTGGCCTTCAATAATTGGCGTCTTTTAGTGATATGCATTTTGTTCGTAGCAAACACTTGTTTGAATTAATAAAAGTCTGCAGCCAATCAAATCCTCTCAAAATATTGTTTACATCTAAGCGAAAGTTACAGCTCCTACTCTATAATTCTTGCTTTTAGTTTTCTCTTGCTTTCCATTATTTTATTGCAAACCCAAACAATGGTTCACCATTTTTAATTCTTTGTTTCCCGGCCGCTTCCTAAGAAGTCTTTCTTATGAAGTCAGGATCCGCACCAATTAGCTTTTGGTCAAGTAGTATTTGTCCCCACTTGGTTGGAGGACGTCTCATATTCAACTTAATAATTGAAATTTGAAAACCCGCGTGTCTCCTTAGCTGTAGGATTGGTTAGTCTATTTACAAATTACTTAATTATTTTGAATATAAGCAATAATTTAAACTATAAAAAGATGGAAGTTTTTCAAACACACACTATCAATGTATCAAGAGAGTTAGAATACGAAACCACTAATCTGCAAATTAAGGCCATTTTCCACTAGGCTAGACCCCATTGGCGTTAAGACTTAACTATTAAGCTAATTGGGTAAGAGTATAAATACTCTGTTTAGCTTTCTAAATCAATACAGTGAAAAATCTTCAGAACTATTCAGAAACATTTATGGTTTTCTCTCATTTTCTTAGCCTTCTGTTTATTATTTTTACAAACAGAAAATATAAACGATGTAGATTTAATGCCAGAGAGTAATACTGAACTCTTAATGATTGTAGATTCATCATTATTGATCAAGTGCAATTGACTTCTTTTTTTTTCTTTTTTGAGAAAAGGCGATGGAATTTCAAATTTTAGAGGGACCAAGCCAAATTCTTCTGCCAAAGAATTTGAGAGCGTAACTTGAGCGAGTGTAAAAAGAGAAAATCGCCTCCGCGTCTGTACAATTGACTGACTTGATCAATTTATTTGACTTTTCTCTGAGGATTTGTACAAATTTAATAGAACGAAAGAGTAAAAAACTCCTATAGTAGTGCCTACAACTATGCTATTTGCCCACTTCCCAAATTAAAATGTAGAAAATGAAATCAGCAGGCATTTTTTTTTTAAGTCAAATGGTAGGGACAACGACGGAGCAAGAAAATTTTCATAGAAAGACACCTCATATAGTGAAATATATTTTTCTTTATGGTGACAATGAAACTAATTTTTTACTTGATACAAAATCCCTAAATTGTTTACTCAATTATTGTACGTATTATATTAACTATCTACTCAGCATGGATCCTAGGAAACAATCAAAATGAAATGTAATTTATTAAAAATACACAGTAATTAAGAAAATTTGAACGGTAATTTATCACTACAAAATTTAGAGTCGAAGTACGACAAAATTTAGAGTTGAAGTACAACATCAAACTCATACACACATAGGACAAAAGACAGTCTATCATAAATACATGTTTGGAAAAAACCAAATATAGCACCCACAACCAATGGCGGACCCAGGAATTTTTTATCTAATTTGCAATTTGAAAGGCTAAAAGCTTTATATAAAAAAATTGATAACCAAATATATTATATAAAAAATTGAACTACCCGAATTATTCGAAAGAGGATTTAGACATTTCTCTTAAAGTAACGTTTCATAACTGTATAAGTAAAACACATAAGGGTTTTAGGTCTATGACTAATTGACTATAGTATATATATATAAATTAATATGAAAATTAATATCAAATCATCAATTAATTTAATGAAAATCAATATCAAATTATCAATTAAATAAACAAAGCATAATTGATCATACCTTGAGTTGTGTGTCGTGTAGCCTCTTACTTCTTGAGTTTGCTATTGAATACTGATCATAGGAGCCAAATTTGAAGGAAAAAAAAAACAAATTACACAAAAGGGAAAGAAAAAAAAAAGAAGAAACGAATTGGCTTTGGTCAAGAAGAAATAAAAAGTGTGCTCAGGAGGAAGAAAAACACAGCATCCTTGTTTAAATAAGAAAGAAAACCTCAGACCCAAAAAATAATAAAAGAAAGAAAACGAAGCCCACGAAATGTAGCAGGCCTTGTTGAAAGCCCAGAAATAACTGTCAGCATGTTTCCTTTTTTTTTTTTGTCTAGCCCAAAACGACGACATTGTTTTGGCCAGGCCTTGAAGAAAAAAATTATGTTGCGTTGCGCAGGCAAGCAACACAGCGCAACGAACCGTCTTTAGCTGAGGCAAATGGTCGAATACCTAGAGTGCACCACCACCAGCTTTAATAGAGATGCAATCTGAAGCATGGCGACTGGTTTTTCCGACGAGACCTCCTTGCGCCTTAATAGGTACAGCACCCACAACGCAAACTCTCCTGTAGAAAGACCATAAATACGCATCGAACTCAAAAGAGTTGATGCGCTTATTCAACACCAAACAACTCATACCCTAAAGCCAACTCAAGCCCACAACTAAGGCTTGGAAGAAGGCATACCCACCAAAAAAAAAAAAAACTGTCGCCGCCGTAGTGGTGACAGAGTAAACACCACCATAACTGCTGCAACCAAAGAACCTACAACAACAAACAAAAAAAAACCCCCCATAAATTCAGAGAAAGAAAGAGAGATGGGTTGAAAGGGAAGAGGGAAGAGGAAAAAAGAAGAGGGAGAAGGGGGAAGGGGCAGAGATCACCTCCTCCCCTTGTTGCGCTCAAGTGAGGGTAGAGTTTGGATTTTTTTTGTTTAGCAAGGCTACCGGTGATTCTGTGATTGCCAAAGATTGCTTAAAACAAGCTATTTGATTTATTTACTTTAACACTCTCCCCCAAGTTACTGTGTGTGTTATCGATGCCTAACTTGCAAGTCTCAAATTGGGACAAACATGTTCTGGTGAATAAGTCAGCCAACTGATGAGGTGTTGAGATATGAGCAGTTCAAATCATGCCTGCTTGGAGTTTCTGATGTTACTAAATGACAATCAATTTCAACGTGCTTTGATCAGTTTATAATAGCTTTTTCTAGAAGCTCTTTATTAGAAGTACGTTAAAAATATGATTAAAAGCCCAAGTGCATTGTGATTTATGATGCACTGTGAAACCCTCCATTTGCTTTCGAAGCTGCAAATAGTTATGGACCAAGGTATAGTGGATAACACAAATATTTCTTTATTAAGGTTTAGTTTCTGTCTGGCCCGAAACATATCGTAAAGAAGTACACACATTATATTACAGCATAGCAAGCCCAACAACCATCTCTCTCAAAAACTCGTAAATCCAATCAACATGACAACATCAATCCTTGGGAATTACCTTATTTTTAAGATTAATTCTAAGGAATGACGCAATTCATAGAGGCACGGGTTCAATAAAAAGTGAAGCAACACTATCTTTCATCACTTTCCCAACATGTGTGTAGCCATCCTCCCCTTTGTATAGGAGATCAACCACTCTTGTTAGATTCAGAACACGCAGGAGGACCGGCATTGGCACATCAGTTGGTCTAAGGAACTCCTCGTTGATATCCTTCCACAAATCCATAACCTGTTTGTTAAAAATATCAAGCACCTCTTGCTCGGGCACCCCATATTGCTTCATGTAGCATTCAATACTAGAAGCAACATGCTCTCTCTCTTTCTCGAACTGCAAAAATAAATCCAAAATACAAATTTAGTTATCTTACCTAATTCTGATTTGTACCAAGGTAAGAACATCTTATTATACGTACCTCGTATCCACTAAGGTCATCCATGAGCCTAAAAATGATATTTGAAGCTCTAAGAATTCTAGGATCATTCAACAACCACTCAAAAGCTTCCTTCGTTACAATATCTCCCATGCCAACCAGAGATGTAATTGAAAGCAAGGTGTTACCAACACAAGCTGTTGCTTCACTCATATACTCTTCCATGCTTGGAATGTAGTCTTTGTGCAACCATTGGGCCTCAGCAAAGTAGTTCCGGGCTTGAGCTTTAACCTATGCCATTTGTTAAAAGCATTGAAAAGTAAAGTGAGTTGTGACTGTTGAAAAAATCCCATGGAACAAACTCAAGATAGATTAACAGCAAATAAAGTTGTGCATTTGCATTACGAACAGCTTCTTTTGCATAGTAAACTCGGTATGATCTTCCTTCTTTTACCATCTCCTCCTCAATTTCGTCGTAAACATTCAAGAGGGTATGGTAAAATACTTGCATATAGTCTGGGAGTTCATCCATACAATTAATATCCCACCTGAAAATTGCATAAACCACATTCATCTTAGGCATATACACACAGGTAGTAGTTATGCAACAAATAAATCAGTTTCAATTAACCTTTCAATTGCTCCAGTAAAGATCACGAGTTCTTCGTATGTGCCAAATGCATCGTAAATATCATCCAAAACTGATACCAGGGCAATCACTTTTGTAATAATTTTTCTTGTTGCCATATAATGCGGTTCGAAATAGACTCCAACTATCCAAAAGTACAGCTCCACGATCCTATCTCTTGCAAAAGGCAGCTTCTTTTCAAAGTCCAGTTCTTTCCACCACCTATAATTAATTCACAATATTAAGTGTATAGGGTGCACTAATTGCAAACTATTTTATGTTCACATGATTTAAAGACTTACCTGGTAATATCACTGAGCTCCTTCTTGTGTAAAGATTGAACGAGATTGAAATCTAACTTTGCAAGTTTCAATATAGCTTCACTATGTGAAGCATCATCTTGGTAGATTGACATGTAACCCCTGGCACATACCCTCTCCAGACCCTTCCGCAGAGGTCTCTCTAAGGCTTGAGTTATCTGTAAAGCCAGTGGATTGCTTGCATCCGTTGTTTCTGCCGACTCAAGGTGAGTGGTGGTGAAAACAAGAGCCTCTTCTAGTATGTCTTCTCCATGCACCCTTAGATGTGCTGCTTCATAAAAGCTTAGCATCCCAGGAACATCAGCAGTTAAGCTCTCCTTGAAGTTACCATTTTTATCTTTGAACTTGTTGAATATATCTGGTTGATTGTCAGAAAAATGGGCACATATATGAGACAGAGAATAATATTTTAGCCGAGAGCCACTCACATCACATTCGATACATAAATTAATTAATTTCTTCATCCCTACCGCAAGAAACATTAAATCCTTGTTGTCTTAGTAGCCGAAAACCAAGAGCAACAGTGTAGAGATCACCACCATCATAGTCATGATATGTAACGTGCATACGTTGCAAGGCTTCTTCGATTTCTCTTTCGAAATGGTAAGCCACGCCAAGGCGCTGGACTGCATCAATTAGCTTGAGCTGATGTGAAAAATCACCTGCACTTGTTGTGAATACTTCCTTCCTCACTGCTACTTTCAGTTGGTCCACTTGCTGTTGCATTTGGTCATAAGTTATCTGCTACAACACAACACAACAAATTAAATTAGCAACTTCCCCAAATGCTTGGTTACAAGTTTTTGAAAATAATAAAATTCATATAAATAATTTGAATAACATTACAATGTTTTTTTCATCATAATTGAGGAACCGATCTCCCCAAATGCTTGGGTGATAATTTGCTGTCTGCCGAACAATTTCTGGCTCAGCACCGTGTGCTACTTGAGCTGCTACTGGGAAAGACATGGTTTGCTTTGTACTGAAATATTGCTCGTATGATTAAGTATATATAGGCAAAGTGATCACAGGGTACTTGCTTGGGACAAAGCTAGAATCCAACTGACATAATTCACTCTAATTAAGTATAAACGAGATTAATTCATGCTAAATCCACATAATTCACTCTAATTAAGATATAATTTCCATGTCGTGGCCGGGTAAGTGGGCTTCCCTTTCACGCTCTTTGAGTGGGATGTCTTTCTTTTCCCTTTTCTTTTTGTCACGTACGATTCGGGTCATTGGCTGGATTTAGAGCATATGTTTAACATGTGTTCTTTTTCCTCCTTTTGAGCATAGATATGGTGAATCTGGGATGACTCCTTATTAGAAGCCAAGCAGTGTCCTCATAAAGCAGATAGCATGTTCCCTCTCCAATTTTCACTAAAAAGTGTTAGATTTGCATAAGTCACCACTTACGTACCTAATCTAATGTTTTATTTATGAATTCTTAAGATTTTGTTGAAACATATATACTAATATTTATTTAGCATGTTTTATTCGTTTCCTCCATGACTAATAGTAGTAGAAACTTTAGTGATTGGTCTATCAAGGAGCGATTGGATTTGGTTGAGTAATAATTATTCCATCGGATTAAGTAATTTATAGGAATTATGGGACCGGGGTCCCTTTTGCTCATGTCCACAACACACCTCTCACTCATTACGCGTGCAGCAATAATTTTTTTTTTCTTTTCATATGACTAATGGTAAAGGAAAGATTCAAAACTAAAACATCCACGCCGTTTTGAGAAATAATTAGAGCATCTCTAATAGTTTCTTTTAAGGGTGTATGTCGGTTCGAAATCAATACAATTTACTCAATTTGTATCTGATCCAATATAAATTTGATTGTGATTTTTTCAATCTGATCCAATCATATTAGATGTTTAAATTCAATCTGATCCGATGCAATTAATATTAAATTGTGGTTGTTTAGCAAATTGGTTAACCTTCGTTTTAAAGGTGTTCGGATGTTAACACCTGTTTGAGGTCTTCGCCTTTATATATGGATCTCATAAAATAATTTTAGGGGCCATCCTCGATGTGGGGCACTAGGCGATTATCTTTCCGGGCTAATAACAAGGCCGGCTCTGAACAGATACCATCTCTACATATAGTACTTAACTGTGAAAGGTATTTGAAGCTGGTGAGTTGGGATAGGCCGGTCCTTATTATGTTTTATTATTTTGTATCTTATTTTCTAATATTGTTTGCAATAAGGACCTCTTGAAAAATTTATATTGACTTTTTGTTACGTTAAAATTAGAGCATTTTAGTTCAAAATAATTGATGTCACACCAATGGGAGCATCTCCAGCAGACTCTCTATTTGACTCCCTTTTTTGGAGAATCAACTTTTGGCTCTCTGCATCTAGCAAGGAGGAGAGAGTATTTGGGTATGAGGAGAGAGAAAAAGGGGGAGAGAGATAGAGACATTTGGGAGGTTGGTGGGGTTGGGTTTTCTATTTTTCTTTTTAATATATTTGATTTGCAAGAGAAAGAGGAGAAAGATAAAGATAAAATAATAATAAAATATTTCAAATTTGCCAAAATAGATAACATTGCTGAAAGAAACACCCTTTAAGTGATTTGCTATAATAGCTTTCTAGCTATTTTAGCTAGAATTTGGCTAAAATTTGGAGACTCTCCTAAAGATGGCTCAGGCCTTTAATATGCTCCTAAATTGTCCCGAGTTCCCTCCTCACCTTCCTAACTTTGGCAAAAATAATAATAATAATTTATAATAATAAAAAATTGTTGAATGATTTAAAATAATTGAGAATAAAAAGTTCATAACATTACAACAGTAGCAATTGTAACACGAACTTGTAGGGCTCCAGCACTGTTGGATACTTCAAGACAAAACATGCATCCAGTGTTTTTATCATGAAAGGTCCAACCTGTTCATCATGAATCATGATTCACTACCTGTCAACTTCTGGATGCGCTGGATCATATAATATTATCTGTCACTTTTCGTAGGATCGTGTTGAAGATCGGCTTCGTTTAATTGGATGATTAAATATTCCGAACTTATCAAGACGCTCCCAATCTATCAATTTTGTCACCCCTTTTGGATTTGACACGTTAATTATCTGCCCATAATGGTAAGATCTAGTCTTTGAAAAGATCAACTTGCTCTGGTCACCAAATATATATGATTTTTTCCTTGGTCATGGATGGTCATCAACACCAAAGACCAAGTAAAACTGGAATGGAAATGGAAAGGAATGGACATGATCAGTCGAACGCTACCGACAGTATTGTTATTATTTTATTTTGGGGTATTTTATTATAAATTTCTGTTATTATTTTATTCCTTTTATATGGATCTCTGTCAGCAACAGCAATGGTCTTAAAAGGAGTCCACTTTTCTTCTTCGTCTTCTTCCTTCTTCCTTTTGTGCTCTCCTTCTACAAGTTTTACAACTTTGAATTCTTTTAAATTCAATATTTGTAAATTAATTTGGTTATGCTATTGCCACCCAAATTCTTATATCCCTACCCATATATTTAAAAAAATCTAATCACTAGTCATATTCCTATGTGAGACTAAATAAAAGGACCAATTAAATTTAAGTGTATTATTTGTATCTTTCTATTATTTGCAAGGGCCCTTTATTTGTGGGGCTATGTTCTTGTATTTTTCTTTTCTTTATGAAATTAATTGTTGCAGCTACCAAAAAAAATTAAAAGAAAAAACTTGATAACAATAAATATGTTCCCCCTCCCCGAATTTAGATTAGATTAAAGAATAATGTCGTTTGTATAAACAAACAAAAAAAAAATTATTCAAAGGGGCTGCTAAAATATTCCCGAAGAAAACCCATTTGGATAAAACTTTACTTATGAATCATAAGTCGTACAAGATCACATCTACCATATCTAGCTAGAATTACTGCAATATAGGGTAATGCATGTCTCTCTCACGTTAAAAACATGTGGATGCATGGCGGATGTATGTTTGTTATTATATTGATTTAACTCATGTATTGAAGAGGAAAGTACCGTCATCATCCATTCACCACTATGCTAGCTTTAAAAGAAGCAAAATGGCAAACGCTAAACATCTGCTCTAAATCCAGCCAATGGCCCCATGGCCCAATATCCCCGCACTCAAAAAAGTGAAAGGCCCCTAGACATGGAAATTATTGCTTTGAAAATTATTATATGGTTTATATCAATCTATCTTCTGTTATGCACCATTCTATTCTTGCTTTGCAATAATCTTATATCCCAACCCTTGCCTATATATACATGAGTCTACCATCAATGCGTTTCATAGTTTCATAGCAAAGCTCGAAGCATGTAGAAAACAGTACTAATAAGTGCCGTCTGATTTTTATCTGCCAAAGAAAAAACAGCAAAACATGTCCATCCAAGTTTGTGCAGCAAATTTCCCACCAAGCATTTGGGGAGATCGGTTCATGAACTATGATTCCCAAGACATTGTAATCTCATGCAAATTATATTATCATTATATATTCATGTTTATTTTTCTCAACAACAAAAATTTCACAAGTGTTTTTCTTATTTAATTAATTGCTGGCCGCAGATAACAAATGCCCAGAACCAACAAGAAGTTGAGGAGCTGAAAGAAGTAGTGAGGAGGGACTTATTCACAACTAGTGCAGGTGACTTTTCACATCAGCTCAAGTTGATTGATGCAATGCAGCGCCTTGGCGTGGCATACCATTTTGAAAGTGAAATTGAAGAAGCGTTGGAGCGTATGCATGCTGCATTTCATGACCATGACTTTAGTGATGATGGAGATCTATACAACGTTGCTCTTGGTTTCCGGCTACTAAGACAACATGGATATAAGGTTTCATGTGGTAAGTTAATCAACAAATTATAACGTAGTGGAGTGTAATGTGACTGATTTTGGCCAACTAATGCCTGTTCATTTTTATGACAATCAAGCAGATGTGTTCAACAAGTTCAAAGAAGAAAATGGCAGCTTCAAGGAATGCTTAATTGTCGATGTTCCGGGGATGCTAAGCCTTTATGAAGCCGGGCATCTAGGCGTACGGGGAGAAGAAATACTAGATGAAGCTCTTGCTTTCACCACCCCTCACCTTGACTCTGCTGCAAAAGCTCATGTAAGCTACGAACATGCAGAACAAATCACTCAAGCCTTGGAGAGACCTTTGCGAAAAGATCTAGAGAGGGTATGTGCCAGGCGTTACATGTCAATCTACCAAGATGAAGCTTCACACAATGAAGCTTTGTTGAAACTTGCAAAGTTAGATTTCAATCTTGTTCAGTCTTTGCACAAAAAGGAGCTCAGTGAGATTACTAGGTAAGTCTCTCTTTTAATTGTAAATGTGAGCATATATACTCAAGTTACATATACAGCTTATGTTGTTGCTCATTAGGTGGTGGAAAGAAGTAGACTTTGAAAAGAAGCTGCCTTTTGCAAGAGACAGGATCGTGGAGTTGTACTTTTGGGTAGTCGGAGTATACTTTGAACCCCAATACGTTGAAGCAAGAAAATTTCTTACAAAAGTGATTGCCCTGGTATCAGTGATGGATGATACCTACGACGCATATGCTACGTTTGAAGAACTTGAGATCTTTACTGCAGCAATTGAGAGGTACTACTTTGAAATCATAATTTTCTTTTTAATAATTTAGAGCTGATTTATTGTAATAGCAGAAGTTCTCCTAAATAAACCAACTTATAAGGTTTATCAAATTTTCAGGTGGGATATGAGTTGCCTAGATGAACTCCCAGAATATATGCAAATATTTTATCGTACCCTTTTGAATGTTGTCGATGAAATTGAGGAAGAGATTGCAAAGGATGGAAGATCATACCGAGTTTATTATGCAAAGGAATCTGTATGTATATAATATATATATATATACACTTTTACTTATAATATATTTAAATTATTTCTTCCACAATTATCTAGCCATAACGTTATGTCCCCTCCAGTTGAAAGCTGTAGCCCGAGCTTACTTTGAGGAGGCCAGATGGTTCAATGAAGGATACACCCCAACCATGGAGGAGTATCTACCTGCTGCAATAGTTTCTACTGGTTACCCCATGCTTTCAACTGTATCCTTACTTGGCATGGGAGATATTGTAACAAAGGACACATTTGAGTGGCTGTTCAATGACGCAAAAATTGTTAGAGCTTCCACGACCCTTTTTAGGTTCATGGATGATATTGTCACCAGCAAGGTATAAAATATTCTTGTCATGCTATATTAGGTATGCATGTTTAAAATGTAAAGTTTCACATCGGAAACTTGACAAAATAAAATACTATATATAATAAGTGGTTCCACAATTAATAGCATCATGGCATTTGGTGATAAAAAATCACACTAGACTATGTTGGTGGTTAAGTTGGGAACAACATCAGTGTTAGCATTAGTAGTAAGAATGACAATCTGATTTTCTATAATATTACCGAAATATTTTGAATTTGTATATGCAGTTTGAGAAAGAGAGAGGCCATGTTGCTTGTAGTATTGATTGCTACATGAAGCAATATGGGGTGTCGGAGCAAGAGGCACTTGATGCTTTGAACAAGCAAGTGGTGGATCTGTGGAAGGACATAAACGAGGAGTTTCTCAGACCAACTGCAGCGCCAATGGCTGTCCTAATGAGAGTTCTTAATTTAACAAAAGTGGTAGATCTCCTTTACAAAGGTGACGATGGCTACACGCGTGTTGGTAAAGTGGTGAAGGATAAGATTGCTTCACATTTTATTGATCCAGTGCCAATTATATGAGTTTTTATGTCAGATTGTCTTTTGGTCTTTGCTCAAATAAGAGAGGGACCTCTATGCTTTGAGTTAGGTCCTGCCAATATTGTCTGGTTATTGATTGGATTTTAGCCCTTATTGGGAGAGAGGGGCTCTTGGGGTTTGAACTTTTATTTAAATGTGTGTAATAATGTTTATCCTACATGCATCAATGAAAATCATAAACCGACACTACTTGGGTCCTGAATGCTGAGGATTGTATATTTTCCTTTTACCTCATGTGGCACAATGACTAAAGAAACTTCAAAAGAACTCGACTGGGCTACATAGCCTAGTTGATACCACCAAAAAATTAAAAAGAACTCTTTGCAAAATACATTTCTATAGCCTGGTTGAAAAGAATGGCCTTTTATAATATCAACCATAGCCCACTACCAAAAGGCCCAGTCCATGCGTACCTTTTTGGCAGTTTCTCCCATCAAAAACGCTTTTTGATGCATAAATCTATTACAATTTAAGAGGCCTTTAAGCCGTAACCCTAATATCTCACCAAAATGTACGAAATTTCGAATGAAAAAAGAGTAGGGAACATAACAGATGGCGGAAGAAAGAAAATACTTCCCTCCTTACCATGTAAGTATGAGCTCTTATATTCTTATCAATAGCAGTGTGAAATTTGTACATAAGTTTTTTTTTTTTTAATGAATTATTTTTGCATTTGTATTAAACTGTGATTCACAGAAAGAATGATTATCTCAGGTCCGTGGAAGAATCCTAAGAGGAAACTTAAAGTAAACACTTTTCTTTTTATGTTTTTCTTTCTTTTATTTTCTTTTTTAAAATTTTTTATCCATCTTCATCATTCTCTGAATCACAGTTTAATAAAAAATTTTGTGTTTTGTAAATCAAAATATTTAAAATTTTTTATCCATCTTCATCTTTTTATGTTGAATATAGCGAACCTTTACGACCCACACACACCACCACCATTTGTCCTTCAAATATTTTGATTTACAAAACACAAAACACTCGTCGCTGAAAATAACTATCTCCATGAAAAGTGGGTTAGTGCCAAGAAAAAAGATCCCAAGAACATTCCATAATCTACACAAGCTCCCTTCTTTTTAAGACCCCACCCTACAAAACCCATCTCAATCAAAAACCATAGTCCAACAAATCAAGGGCTGGAATGCCCTCCACGTGTCAAGCAAAGACACGCTCCTTGTGACGAGGTAAAGCACAAGCATATATATCCCATACATAGTTTTACACATATAAAAAGGCTTAGCAAGTTAGCGTATATTCAACTTTCATATGTTAAAAAACGCCACCATCGCCACCAACTCCTACAAGAGAAATTTAGCCACTTAACATGCCGGCAACCTTATCATCATCTGATTCGAGTGACCGGAGCCCCGAGCTCCGATCACCTCTTCTTTCTCCTGCGAGAAAACCCGCTGGAGAGCCCGAATCAGAGAAGCTATGCATCGACGACATGCTCCAAAAATACTGCGGGCAGTTTGGCCCGTGGCAAATGAGGCACTTTGTGCTGACCAGCTTGGCTTGGGCTCTGGAGGCCTTCCACACCATGGTCATGATTTTTGCGGATCGAGAACCCGATTGGAGGTGCTTGGGGGGAGCAGCTGGCTCTGGCTGCGATGTGACTGCCAGGACCGTTTGTGGGCTCGAGCCCGGTTCGTGGGAGTGGACCGGCGGTCTAGGGAGCTCGACCGTTGCTGAATGGGGGTTGGTTTGTGAGGAGAAGTATAAGGTTGGGTTGGCTCAGGCCTTGTTCTTCGGTGGCTGTATGATTGGTCAGTTGTCCTACTCTTTCTCTTTCATTTATCTGTTTGTTTTTGTTGTTCCGAAAATCAACCGATTTCATATTGATCATGCAAAATAATCGGCCACATTAATAATTAAATTTAAATTAGATCGATCACGACGGACATTAGACAACAAATAAGATAAACTTGAAACGAGTGTCAAAATTTAATTACGTTTTTAAACCAACTTGTTTGATAGCGAATTTGTCGATGATAAGATGTTACATGTGCTTTGACCCAAAAACAAGAAGATGTTTACATGTGCAAAGCATACAAATACAATATGCGAATATACATAAAATATGCGAGCGAGAAATATTTTATACGTCACATTTATTGATCATATTTCACTATAAAAGAATATAGTCATGAGCCTCGTATTTCAAAATATATTAGGTTATATTCGGTAAAAATGGTACAAATAATTTTCTTTCGAAGGTCTGAATGTAGACGTGCTCATATGTCAATGATTAAATATAAAAAATTATAAAAAAATCGAACCAGTAATTATTTACCTTACTAGTAAAAATATAAGCAAATATATGTGCATCATGTTATATGTATGTAGGATTCTATTTTTGGTTGCAAACGAATTATTTAGAAAGTTTTTTTTAGTACTTTTCTTTTTTGCGTAAAAGAGGGAATTTCAATGAATAATATTGACAATTACAGAGAATTGAAACATCAATGCCCTCTTAACAAGAAGGGTTCCAACCAACTCAAATTTTACATTACAAGCACAAAGACTAGAAGCAATGAGCCAACATAAAAAAACATTAAACACGGCTAACTAGAAGCCAACCACATAAACAAACAGAGCATAATTCTCATGTAAACTTTTTAGTACTATTTAGAAGGTTAAAGATGTGAAAAAAGACCCGTATTTATTTAGACCTTAAATTTGGAGTCATTTTTTTATGGATAGGATGCCATGAGATATACTTTAGTAATTTAATGTGTTTTTAAAAGGCTTCTCTATTGTTATCATTATCAGTGGCGGCTGGTAGTTTTGTCTCTTTCTTCGTAATGAGAGCAGCAAAATATATAAAAATAATAGTTGCAAACAAAAGTGTAATATTAAAACAAAGATTGTAGCAAGCAAACACATACATATCTATATAGTAATATTGAGAGCTTCACGTTTGTTTGAGGAACATCTTTGTAAAGCTCATTTCATATTGTTTTTCACTAATTTGAACAGTCTATTTTATAGATATTCATTCAAAGATCATTTTTATAAAATATCACTTGAATCCGATATCATTTGACTACTCAATTAAATTTTTTTATTTTTTTTGAAACACCGTGTTTATCAATTTTGTTGAACACAATTAAATATCAAAACGATTTCTAATTTGTCTAATTTTTTTATAAAAATTAATCTATAAATGTAGAGTTAAAAAATAAATAAGTTGAATCATTGAAGAAAAATTCGTAGTAACCCTACCAAGTGTCCCTCAATAGAAAATGAATCTATATAATAATAGAAATTTTTCGACTTTGGAGACAACTGAACTGAAATGAATTAAGCGTGAATAAAGTCAAAATATGCGGATGCTTTTGGAAAAGAGATTAACAGGCCTGAGCCTCTCACGTGCTCTTCTGCGTATCGAACATGAAGTACGTCATTTAGGTTATAAATATATCCAAACAAACAAGGGAAACTTTCCTATCTTTATTTTCTTCTGTTTTCTTTCTTCTGTTTTTTTGCACAAATATTTATTTTCTTATGTTTTCTTTCTTTCTTTTTTCTTTTTTTTTTCTGTTTTGTGCACGAATATATATGCATATATTCCTGGTCCCATTGAAGGTGCCATAAGGAAGAGGGAAAGGAAACAAGAGTGAAAAGGATTGGAGATGGTCCCATTCTTTTCGAAAGTGAACTCAATTGGCTTTTTTTTTTATGACAACTCAATTGGCTTTTTCACATCAAAGAATAATCCGTTTCAGGCTTCCAGCTTACCTGTAAAGTACTTCTTTGGTCTATCACTCAATTGTCTAGAATTATCTTTAACTCTCTTTTTCCTTTTGACACTTTATGTGTTCTCGAGTCTCAGAAAAGCAATAGCTGCACCGCTTAAAAGAAAATGTGAGATGTTACTCACCTCCAAACTTCTATTATCCAAATAAGAAAACGAAAAGAAGTTGAAATTGGATATCAGAGGTCTCAGGTTTCAATCCCCTTAACATCTTGATTGTGTGTGAAAAACCTCACAATCTGTAGTTTAAACTATCGATTCTACTTTAAAAAAAATTACAAAGGTCTTCAAATATAACGTTGATACTTTTCTTTTTTCTTTTTTTTTATATTTGGGGACAAAAACATGCATGCAGTAGCCTAACTACAAGCCCTTAGGACTTGACATGAAGCATATAGCAGCCCTCTCCTTTTACTTGCATGTGTGCCCAAATAACTGGCCATAGTTGTAGGTGGACATTAAGTGACACAATTATCCCTGAACGGGCAATTGGTCAGCTGACCATGAGTCGTCAACCTGAGTTCTTTAAGTGACACAGACAATATCATATAGCAGTCGCGATCATGGTTTTAATTATAGCACCACGAAGAGACTAGTGAGCACTGAATCATACACAAAATTAGCATCAAAATTCATACAGAATGCGATTTGGTGCAGGCTCATTGCAACATGTCATTTATCATTTTCCCAGCCCAGTATGTAACATCTACCTCAATGTTTATTTTTTATTTTTTTTGTTCTCTTCTTTCATCAAATTTGATTGTGTAATGCTATTTGTGGTTCTAATATTTATATTACATAGCTATTAATTAGCTTGTTATAGAGATTACTAATTTACAATAGTTGATATATTATTAGTATTAATTTTGTCGATGTTATTAAATAATAACAATGTATCGAATATTGTAGATTGATATCGAAACCATGTCTTCCCTGTTATATTTCAACTGGCCACTAACATTTTTAGCACACATTGATTCCAGGTGCGGGAATTTTTGGCCACCTTTCAGACTCATTCCTAGGAAGAAAAGGCTCCCTAACCGTTGTATGCATCTTGAACACCATTTTCGGTTGCCTAACAGCTTTCTCCCCAAACTACTGGACCTACGTCCTCCTCCGCCTCCTTACCGGCTTCAGCACGGGTGGCGTCGGCCTCTGCGCCTTTGTCCTCGCCACCGAGCCAGTGGGCCCCACAAAGCGGGGCACGGCAGGTATGTCCACATTCTACTTCTTCTCAACTGGGATCGCAATCCTCTCCGGCATAGCCTACATTTTCCCACAATGGCGCGAACTCTACATTGCCTCCTCCATCCCATCCCTGCTCTTCTTGCTCGCCGTCCTCCCATTTGTCTCTGAGTCACCAAGGTGGTACCTCGTTCGAGGTCGAATAACAGAAGCCATGAAACTAATGCGCGCCATTGCCAAGTCCAATAACAAACACCTTCCCGAGGGAGTTGTCCTAACCCTAGATGAAGAAGCAAACAACGATAGCCCTACAACAAACGAGGAAGATCAAACTTACAAGGAACTTTTGGACAGCAAAGACGCAATAAGTGGTTCAATAATTGATGTCGTCAAGCTACCAGTGACTCGAATGAGGTTATTTCTAGCCGTGGCCATAAATTTCTTATGCTCCGTCGTGTACTATGGGCTGAGCTTGAACGTCGTCAACCTCGAAACCAACCTCTACATCAACGTCCTGCTCAATGCCGTGGCGGAAATGCCAGCTTTCACGATCACGGCAATATTGCTTGACAAGTACGGAAGAAAGCCCTTGGCGATCGGGACATTGTGGTTTAGTGGGGTGTTTTGTTTTGCTGGGAGCTTTGTGGGGAATGCTGGGGTGTGGAAGGTGGTTAAGATGGTGTGTGGGATTTTGGGGATTTTTGGGATGGCAGGGACTTACAACTTGTTGTTTATTTATACAACGGAGTTGTTCCCCACGGTTGTGAGGAATGCCGCGCTTGGCTGTGCCACGCAGGCGGCTCAAATGGGGGCAATTCTGTCTCCGTTCGTGGTGGTTTTGGGCGGGGGTTTGCCGTTTGCGGTGTTTGCGGTGTGTGGGATTGCCGGAGGTGTGTTTGCGTTTTACTTGCCTGAGACACTTAATAAGCCTTTGTATGACACTATGGCTGGGATAGAGGATGGGGAGGGTGCTTGCAGAAGTGTGAATTAATAATTAGTGTCATGTTTCTGCATTTTTCTTCTTCAATTTTTCTAAATCTAAACTACTTGATTAGAATAAGTTTGTTAGATTCACATTATATAAATATATAGCTTTGATATTCTCGAGTATGTTATGTATTGTTGATCGTTTGCAATCAGGAGCCAATCATGCATGACCACCCCTCAAATAATCTCATTTTAAAGATATAAGTTGAGAATTAGGGAAAATTATCCTAAGATTAACAAAACCAACACCACATATTGTTTTTCATTTTTAATTGCAATTTGCTTCTCTCCCAAAAAGGCTAAACCTGCCATATTGTCAACTGTTTAATGGACGATGGCTTGGATTTAACCCCACCCCCAACATAATATGAAGAGAGATCTCAAGTCAACTCGGGGTCTAACCGAGTGGAAAACGGTCTTAATTTGCAAACCAGGGTCTCAGGTTCGAACTCCCATGACACCTTAGTAGTTTGTGTTTGAGAAACCCTCATTTCCTTTATAGTTTAGACCATCGTTTGTATTTAAGAGAGAGAGAGAGAGAGAGAGAGAGAGAGAGAGAGAGAGAGAGAGAGAGAGAGAGAGAGAGAGAGAGAGAGAGAGAGAGAGGGATACCTCAACTTCCATGACTTTGTTAAACCAAATATGTCAGCATTGGGCTGAGTTGGAAATGACCCAGCTTTTGCCTCTTGTTAATGCCATAAGGAGTTGACAATTATATAAACGTTTATTATTGGGCTTGACTCTCACCTGTCTACTAGACTCTCCCAATCCAGTTGGCGGTTTGAATCCTTCCAAGCTTCAACTCAAGAGAAAGTGTAACTAATTAAGCCCAATGAAACAACAAATAATGCTCTCCGTTTGCAACATATATAAACCTAAATAAAAGCAATGAAGGAATAGGTAAGTAAATGACTATGAACAAATAATGCTCTGCGTTCGTAGATCATTTGATGATCTACGAACGATACTGCTTATAATCTTGCAGGCCAAATGGAGATCCTGCTCTAACACTGCAGACTTTGTAGCTAGTTTCTACGTTATAAAAACCAATGCTCATGTCATGAGGATCCAGCCGGTACTGAGATTTTAAAGGCCTTGTGCGAAACTTAAACTGGCCACCCGCACATAATCTAATATGAAAATACTAAAATAAAATTTTGCCATGACTTAATGTCATAAATCAATTTTTTAATAACTAAAATTCATCATCATTTAGCACTTAATAACAATCACAAATCAAATTCATAAATTTTTTAATGTTTTCATTTGATAAAGTTAAATATTAGTATGTTTTGTAAAAAAAATAAGAGTTCAAGAAAAAGAAGAAGGCATTAATTTTTTTTTTTGGTTTTGCATTGAGTGGAAGAAAGTACCTTTTTTTAGGAAAAAGCGTATGCGTGTGATATATACTGTTGTTAGTTTAGTTGAAAACTTTTTTTGGGGACAATTTTAGTTGGATCTTTCCCATTGTTTTTTTTCACATGCTTTTTTTAAAAAAATATTTTAAATTTTGTTGTTATAATGAAAAATAAAATAAAATTATAAACAGATTGAAATCACTAAGGCTCAAACTTGGGCCTTTTACTAAGGGATAGGTGCTAGAAACAAACTCCACTAAATACACATATGTGTTAATTTGTTACACATTGGAGTATATATATAGTTTTTATAATATTAATATATAATATAAAATATAAAAAATTTGGGGCTCTCAAAAATCGGAAGCCCTGTGCAATGGCGCCACTTGCACCATGCCAGGGCCTTCCCTTATACCAAGTATACACAAGCTTGGTTGGACCAACCCAAAGAACAAAAAAAAAAAATTGTTTGTTGGCATCTCTTCTTTCTTTTCCTGCAAAAGTATAGAAATAATCAAACATCAAAGCCCAGTAGTTTTACTATATTGGGAAACCTTATCCTCTGTGATGACTAAGCCCAATTACAAAGGACTCGGCTTCTCTCCTAATCCATCATTTCTTAACCTACCTAACCTTTTAAGCTTTACTATATTAGAAAATTGTTCAAAGTCTCAACGTACCATATCTATGTCCGGTATCCAACCCCAAAAGAAAAGCTAACTAACTTGATTGGATTTTTGTCCCTCAAATTTGGAAAACATTTTTATTTGAATCAATTGTCATGACATGCATTTTTAGGTGCACATCTAGGTGAGGCAACGACGAATCATCTGATGAAGAAAATGTGTTTTTGTCACGACCCGACTCTCTTAGCACGATATTGTCCGCTTTGGCCCCGCCCTCACGGTTTTATTTCTGGGAACTCAAGAGCAACTTCCCAGTGGGTCACCCATCTTGGGATTGCTCTAGCCCAAATTCGCTTAACTTCGGAGTTCCATGGAATCCGAAGCCAGTGAGCTCCCAAAAGGCCTCGTGCTAGGAAGAGAAGTGCCCACACATATAAGGCACTTCACCTTTCCCTCCTTGAGCGATGTGGGATTACTAACCGTTCTTGCTTTCCTAAGCTCACGGGTCTTACAATCCACCCTCCTTGGGGCCTAGCTTCCTCGCTGGCACACTTCCGATCAGGGTCCAGCTCTAATACCATTATGTCACGACCCGACTCTCCTAGCACGATATTGTCTGCTTTGGGCCCCGCCCTCACGGTTTTGTTTCTGGGAACTCACGAGCAACTTCCCAGTGGGTCATCCATCCTGGGATTGCTCTAGCCCAAACTCGCTTAACTTCGGAGTTCCATGGAATCCGAAGTCAGTGAGCTCTCAAAATGCCTCGTGCTAAAAAGAGAAGTGCCCACACATATAAAGCACTTCACCTTTCCCTCCCCGAGCGATGTGAGATTGCTCACCGTTCTTACTTCCCTAAGCTCACGGGTCTTACAGTTTTTTTTAAATTAACATAGGGGAATTTGAACATCAAACCTCCTCTAACATAAGAAGAGAAATATTAATATAGACCAAGAGCCACTTATGGTGTTATGATGGCCGCCTTATTTTTTTTCACACATTTTCCACAAATGATGCCGTTTTGGTGTACGTGATGCCCTCTTTGATGACTTGAACCGTTTAAAAAAAACGTATATTTGTTCTTGAACAAAATAGTGTTTTTTTAATGATAAGCGATAAAATATTATTGATGTGAAAAAGCAAATACAAGAAGTTGAAACTCGTATCAAGGGCAAAGGAACTTCCTTGATCACGAGTTATAATCCTCGTACAATACATTATAAATAAAATCAGGAGGTTCCTCGAACCAGTATTGAGAACCCCCAATATGCAAGGCAAAATGCGCTAAACGATGGGCCACACCATTGACAATATGACGAATATGGGTAAAACCATCCCCAGTGACCTGTGTCAGCAAGCTCTTGGTATCCTCCACCACTGGTCCAATGACAGATCTATCTACGGAGTTACTTTGAAGTGCTGTAACGATCTGGAGAGCATCACTTTCAAAGACAACATTTTGAAAACCCCTTTCCATCGCCAATACTGTACCTGTTCTTGCAGCCAAAACATCCACTTGTGACGCAAAGAAAACATTAACCAATTTAATTGCACAACCTGCCACGAATTTGCTGATGGAGTCTCTCACAACCTCACCGACGCCACCCTCTATGGTCCCTGGCTTCCAAGCACCATCCACATTTATTTTGAGAGTGTTATCATGTGGTGGCTGCCACATTTGTTTTATTTGACCTTGCCCACTGTGAGACCTCAAGCAGTCATTAACCCGCAAAAAATCCTGTAGCCTCAGAGATGCATTCAAGCTGACTTGTTCAGGCCTACTTATCTTCTTATTCCATAGCAATCCATTACGTGCTTCCCAAATTGCCCAACCCACCATGAGAAAATTTGCAAAGTCATGACGGCTTAGTTGCTCTGCACAACGAAATACCCAATCCTTGGGTGAATAAGCGTCATTGTTCCACCTGCTACTACTTAATGTCGAACTCCGCCAAACACAAATTGCAAACGGGCAGTCACGGAGGATATGAATTCGGTTGGGCCCCCATAGAACATGCATTCCTTTTCTATAGACACCTTTTTTCTTGTCAAATTTGGTTTCGTCGGTAAGATTCCAGAGCTAACACGCCACCAAAAAATCTTGACTCTGGTTGGCATGATGGCTTTCCAAATTAGAGACCATATCCTAGTGACTGCATCCGGATTCGAGGAGGATGCCCCGCCAGTGGGAGGATTCAAAGATATGGCTACGTGGTAAGCACTCTTAATTGTGAACATACCTTTTTTTTATCAAAATGCCACACCAGCATATCAGGTGTCAAATGCAGGCTCAGTGGGATAGAGCGAATTAGCATCACTTCTTCAGGAAAGAATAAAGTTTGCAGGAGTGGAGCATTCCATTCTCGTGAGGCACCATGAATTAAGTCTGATACTTTTGTGATAGCAGTGTGCTCAGGCTTGGGAGAGAAGATTCGAAAGCTATTGGGTTGTGGCACCCACCGATCCTCCCATATGCCAATTGTATCCCCACACCCCACTTGCCATCTGAAACCTTGAATAATAACTTTTCTTGCTTCACAAAGACTTTTCCACACAACAAAGGCATGAGGACTTACTTCAGTTTCAAGAAAATAATGATTTGGAAAATATTTGGCTTTAAGGACCCTAGTGATCAGGGAGTCAGTATTCTGGAGGAGGCGCCACCCCTGCTTGGCCAATAAAGCCAGATTAAAAGCGTGCAAATTTCGAAAGCCAAGACCTCCCTCTTCTTTCGGAGCGCATAATTTGTCCCAAGCCATCCAATGAATTTTCTTGTTTTTAGTGTAGCTATTCCACTAGAATTGTGCAACCAGCTTGTTGAGATCGTCGCATACATATTTAGGCAATAAAAAACAGCTCATTGTATAGATTGGTATCGCCTGTGCTGCTACCACTTTAATTAAATTTCTTTTCCAGCGCCGCTTAACAACTTCCCTTTCCAGGTTTGTAGTTTTTTTCCAGAGCCACTCCTTTAAGTGGTTAAAACTTGCACCCTTCCTCCTATCCAGCACCATAGGAAGGCCTAAATAATGGTTATGATGATCAACACAAGGGATACCCATAAATTGCGCCAACACTAGTTGATATCCCCTATGAACATTTTTACTGAAACATACTGCACTTTTTTGGAAATTGACCTGTTGTCCTGACCCATGCTTATATTTAGCGAGTATATATTTGAGAACCATACAATCAGCCATGTTGGCCCGCGCAAAGAGAAAACTGTCATCCGCGAAGAAAAGGTGACTAATAGGAGGGGCCTCTCTGCAAATCGAAACACCTTTAAGAAAACCCTCCCTTTCCTTTTGGGCAATTAGTGTCGTGAGACCTTCAGCACACAAAAGAAAAAGATAAGGGGAGAACGGGTCTCCTTGACGAAGACCTCTAGATGGGTGAAAGAAGCCATGAGGAGTCCCATTAATCACAAAGAAGCAGCTCACGGTTGAGATACAAGTAAGCATTAATTGAATCCAATGCTCTGCGAAACCCAATTTTCTCATAATAGCTTCCAGAAAACTCCATTCAATGCGATCATAAGCTTTGCTCATATCCATTTTTAGCGCCATGAATCCCTTCTTACTTCGCCGACGTCTACGAAGAGAGTGAATTATTTCTGATGCAATGATGGTGTTATCTGAGATGAGCCTTCTGAAAATGAATGCACTCTGACTGGGAGATATGATTGTGTCAAGGATAAGCTTTAACCTGTTAGCTAAAACTTTTGAGGCAATTTTAAACAAAACATTGCATAGACTGATCGGGCGTAGCTGGGACATGTCTTTTGGATACTTCACCTTTGGTATGAGCACAACATGAGTGAAATTTATTTTTTGAAGTAGGCGACCTGAAGTAAGAAAATCCTTAATAGCTATTGTGACATCTGATCCAACAATATGCCAATGTTTTTGGAAAAAAACTGGTGGCATCCCATCGGGACCTGGCGCTTTGGTTGGGTACATCTGAAAAACTGCTTCCTGAATCTCCACATCACAGTAGTCCGCGAGTAATAGATTATTCATAGCTGGGGTGACTCTCGATTCTACTGCATCAATGATCTCCCCCTCACTTCCAGAGACAGATGAAGTGAAGAGTTGGGTGAAATAATCCAACACGACAGATTGAAGGCCCTGTTCATCCTCACGCCATCTTCCAGTATTATCCCTCAAGCCTTTAACATAATTGCGCTGCTTTCAGTTGCTTGCTCTTTGATGGAAGAAATGTGTGTTCCTATCTCCCTCTTTTAGCCAAGAGAATTTAGAGCACTACTTCCACAGAGCTTCCTCCCTATAGAGAAGAGAATCAAGTTGGGACATGAGGAGATGGTATGTTGCTGTTGTGTTCTCAGAATTAGGTTGGCTCCACACCTCATCTAACTGGCTACGTACCCGCTGGATTTCAGCCTTGGTTGTACCAAACATTGATCTTTGCCATTGCATAAGTTGGATCCTGGTGGTTTTAATCCTCTCGCACACTTGGTACATGAGTGAGCGTGCCTGTAAAAGAAGTATTCCATGCATTGGCAATGATACTTTCGCAGTCCTCGTGTTGTGTCCACATGCTCTCAAAACGGAAAAAACTCTTTCTCTGCAAAGGCTTCACCATCGGCGAAGTTGATGACAGGACCCGACTCGAATTCTCTCAGAATCCGTGCCGAACCCTGTGGTTTTCCGGCATCTGACAGATGCCGGGCCCACTTACTAAGAATTTCACTCCCTACTCCCGAGTTAAAGGAAAAAGGGCTGAGACTTCTGCCGAATTTCGGCAGAGTCTCCCCTGAAAAATGAACTTTACCCAATTTTAAAACCTGCCAAAACAACCACAGAAAACACAACCAAGCGCCAGCAAACAACCACGAATACAAAGATAGGCCTCCGGCCTTCAATTCCAACCCTAATGGGCGATAACATAGCATATCTAAGGGCAATTGAATTTAAACAATAATTCAACCTCGAGAGAAATGGACATAGAAGTCCTACCCTTCGGTCGAAGCTTGCGAGAAGGAAAGCTCGGCTTGAAAGTTCGTTTCGCAGCACTACAGCCTGGGGGCGCAAAACAGAAAAGTGTGAGTGGACGAAAATAAGTTTTCAATACTTAAAACAACATACTAACCCCACCTTTTAATTTTAAAAACGATGCAAAAACATGTAGATCAAAACCTTTGTATACGTAGTCGATTTCCAAACCAATATTTTAATAAAATAAAAGAATAATTAACTTTCAAACCTTTTTCGTTTCCTTTCCCCGAGGCATAACCTCCCAAAACTGTTCCGCAGTATAATTATAAACAGAAACCACTTGAAAATCGTAAGTATGAAAATCAAAGAAATTCCCAATATCAAAGCGGCATTAAACTTCCAATAACCAAGATAAAACCAAGCAACCCAAAACGACATCAAAGTGACAAAGCACGCACACCTTAAGTAGACTTTACCACTTTGCTTTCCCACACTCAACCAACCGCATGCCCGTAGGCACTGCAGGCGAGGAAGTATCCTCACCGAAAGAAAAGAAGAAAGAACTGTAGATACAGCAGAATCCTCAATACTAGTACGTCTGTGACCAGTCCTATGCGCGCAGACTACCCTGCTAAGGGTCTACAGTCACACCCACTCAAGGGTATGGAATATAACACATGAGATTCATAAGTTTCAAACATTTAAAGTAAATAGAAGATCCCATCATTAGAATCATATAAAAATATCAAGATTCATATAACCGATTTATATAAATTTCCGAAGCCCGACAAAGTCATAAACCTCAATTGATCAAATAGATTTAAAGTATAGATAACCATTCTTAAAATATAATATCCGAACCCAAAGCCTTCGTAAAGCTTACTTATTACCAATATCCTTCAAATTCATAATTTCAAAACCATATAACACCACAATGTCACATAACCCAAGAAATCCATAATCCGATACCAAAATGATATTAAAATCCCAAACATGTCGTGCAATACTCAAATCACCACAAAACTCGATTATTAAACATACTTCAATGAATTCATAATATGCCAAAGATCCCGTAATAAACAAATATGAAAATATAATCAACATGTCCGCATAAAACCCGGGACCCAAAACATGCATAGGCTCAAATATAATCTATATTCAAGAAATTCCATTAAAATCCAAATTCAAGATTTAAAACAATATTTAAATTCCAATTATCGAGGAAAACCATTTCATATGCATTTCAATTCATTCTCTAAAATAAAGTTCGTTAAAAAACAATGTCCACTCACCGTTGGTCCTACGCTGCATAACCCTAAAAGGGTCCCGTCTGCTGCGTAGCAAAGTCAACGTACCTAAATCGATAAATACGATGATTGGATTAGTAATTGAACCGAAACGAGAACCTTAAACTCAAATCCTACCAAAACCCGACTTAACGTGCACGTACGTCGTACTAAAGATTCTAAGGTCAAAACTACTTCTTCTAACCAGTGGGACCACCCCGGAAGACTCACAGTCAACCGGCGATCAAACACCCCATTTCGGTCAACCCGGGCCCGTTGGGCCCACTACCTCCAAAAGATTCCGAACATTCCCAGAAGTCCAACAACGTCAACTACGTGGCAAGGCGACCTCGGGAGAGCCTCGGTCAAACCTGGTCAAAGTTGGTCAAACTTGGTCAAACTGGTCAAACCAGACCCGTGGGTCCCATGACCTCCAAACTTACCTCCGAAAGTTCCTACAAGTTCACTACGGCTTTGGGAACACGTCCTGAAAGTTTGGTCTCGATCGGACGATCGGATTTCTCACGATCGTGCGATCGGACGATTACGGTTTAACCTAACCTTTAAGTCAATGGTCCAAAGCATCCGGGACTCCGAACCACGATCCGTCAATTCCTACATAATCCTAGGAATACGGGGGACAACATACTAAGAATTGGGATTGATCCGACGGTCCGAACATATCAAACCCGGATAACGCGCAATAGGCGTAAATCCGATCAATAGTCAAACAACGTCCGAATTGGAATCCGAGCACACCTACACGCTCGTGACAACAAGGGGATCACATTGGAACACAATGTGGCCTCACAACACTGTTCACGCGCCGCCACACGCGCCGGACAGATTGGGTGTCCAAAGCGATTCCGGCGACCGAAAAATCTCCAAACCCAGGGCCACCCTTCTGCCTACAACTAGTTCTCGACATCCCGAACACTGTCTTCAACTACGGGAACGTCCAATTTGGACCACAAGTTGCCCAAAACTCAACCTCAAAACCGGCCAAACTTTGACTCAAATCGGGTTACATACGCTACAAATCGTTCAAAACCTACCCAAGAATCAGCTAGAGCATGAAAAATAGGTAGAAAAGCATACCTTACTCGACTGAATTGGTGGCCGGAGGAGGGAGAACGAAGGGGCCAAACTTTCAGAAAAACTGCCCGAAACCGCCTGTTTCGGGGCTGATTCTGGCAACCACGGCAGCGTATTGAGGCGGCGAAGGTCTGGGGCTGGAAGAGGTAAGTGTGGTGGTTCGTTTGCCACCGGTATTGCCTGAATCGGAGGTCGGAGAAGAGAGAAATCGCGATCTGAAGTTGGCAACTCACGAACCCGAAGGAGAATTCTGGGTTTATAAAACTGAACTTCGAAATATTTACGGTTGTGCCACTGAACTTCTTTTCATCACCATTTCTTCGTTACAACTCCGATTCGAGCCCACAATATACCCACGAACTCGTATCGATGAGCCCGACGTAATGGTGTAGCTCGCTTCACCAAAATCTCAACCAAACATTAAATTGACCTTTTTGCCCTTCATTAATTATTTAATATTTTAATTTTCTTTACATTTCCAAAAATTATTAATAAATTCAAATTTCTTTATTTAATTCATTAAATTTCTTTATTTTTGAGTCGGGATGTTACAGTTGATAGAAGGATGGGGAGATGGTTTGAACGACACTGCTCGAGGTGGTGAACTGTTGCTTGCAGAAATAGTGATCGCCATTCAAAATTAGCTAGCTCACACAATACTTTATTTTCTCTAACATTTTATGGGTCCCTTGTTCTGTTTTTTCATTATTCTGTTTGTTCTTACTCCAATATGTTGAATAAAAATTAGGGTTATATATATATATAAGAATATGGGTTAGTTGAGTGGGGTTAAGATTATTGCTTTTGGATTTTAGAATCTTGCTCCACAGTGTTGTTTTTGTACTATTGAGTAACTTAATGACCCATAATTTTGTTCTGAATAAGGTAATATAGAGTTTCGAAAGGCATAGGCCTCAAGACTTATGTCTCCCTTTATAAAATCAAAAGCTTCTGATGAGCTAAATGTCTTGAAAATAATTGGTATCTATTGACACATAACCAACCAAACTCAAAGTAATCCCATTAGATATTTTAAGTGTGGAAACATAAGAACTCACCTTGTTCAGAAAAATTAGGACATTGATTTGGATTTTTAAAGATTTGAGTTTTGTATCGGGTGAACTCTTTTTTTTTTTTTTTTTTTTTTTTTTAATTTGGTTATAACTAGATTCGAAATTGAGACATCTTTTAATATCGGTAAAAGATATAGATACATCACTAAGCTAATTTAAATTCATGGATTATTGTAATTGTAATTGTAACAATTTCTTTCTTTACTATGTCATTTTTTTCTTCAACAAAACAAAGGAGAGAAAATGAAAACTTAATAACAATGGTGGAAAATATACAATTGCACTATTGAGTACGAGGGTACACAATACAAGAAACTTTCAACATGTACTTAATTGTTATTTTCCTAAAACTTCATATACACACCCACACTCTTTCTCTCTCTCACCCAATTTCGAGCATCAACAATAGCTGACTGTTAATTTAATCCCATCAAAACATAAACGGCGTGGGAGAGAACGCCGGAATCGCCGTCGTAAGTGAAGCTCGCCTGAAAATTCCACCCCAAAAAAATTAACATCAAAAGCCATAACATAAACCTACCACCAATCACAAGTTATGGACCTTACGTCATCGTTTCGTTAAATAGCAAAGCAACAGGACAGTTTTACTATTTTACTATTTACGTACCCGTAATCCTCGCCGTGGCTGCGGACCTGAGCTATCGTCCGACTCTGGCCGCTCTTCCTCTTCACGGCTCGCTCAACCTCAGCCGTCCGATCCACCACCATCGCAACGACGTTGTCCTCGGAAATCGAGCTGAGCGACGGCCTCCACTCTACCGAATTCGGCGACGTGGAGCCCGAGTTCCCAGGCCTTCCCCGCTTTCTGCGCCGGCGCATTTGGCGCGCCACAAGCGAGCTGGTCTCCTCAGAGAGCGGAGCCTGCTCGCCTGTTGTTGCGGGGCGTGCGATCCCGCAGCAAGACACGAACTCCAACAAGAACTTCATGGCGCGGTTATATACGACGATGTGTGCGTTACCTAGGGAATTGTGCAAAAGAGAGGGGGCTTGGAACTGGGGTTATTTACGGTTTGTGCTACCGGCGGGGTTTCATTTTGGTTGGGGGTTTCAGTTTGAGAGGGGGTGGAGAGATGAGGTTGAGGAGTGGACTTTGTTTCCTGACTCTCTCCTCTGGTTTTGGTGGGAGAGCGCGGGGTTTTTTATAATGTGTTGGGTTAACTTTGGATCATCTGCGAAAGATTAGCCATTTTAATTGGGGCCACATGATTTGTTTTTGATAAAAGTTGTGGGAAGAGGACGTATTGAGCTAAATGCTTGCGATCCATATAAATTCTTATTTTAATTTTTGTAATTATAAAATAAAGTTTTTTTTTTAAAAAAGTACGATGTGTGAGACAAACTGATATAATCTAATTTTTACTAAAAAAACATATTGCTTTCCTAATCACTTGTACTAAAAAAAATTATAATCTAATCCAATTTTAATAAGTTGGATGTCCACCTTAGCACCTTAGATGGTATTAAAAATGTGGCATATATTTGATGCGGTAAGCATAATATTTTCCTTTTTTTGGTACAATTGATGAGGAATCCCAAGCATCTGCATTTAGCATCGGTGCATTTACACACATTTAAAATAATGTTAACTATTAGATTAATCTAATGAATTTTAATAAGTTCACGCCATCATAATTGTACTAAACCAAAATTAACCATTTGCACCTTATTATATCTATTTAATAACTATGATTTTTTTTTTAAGGTATCCGAGTTATTTTTTGCACAAATGGTTATTTTTAAAAATTTTAGTTGTTTTTTTATTTAATTTTAATTTCATAGTTATTGGATAGATATGATAAGATGCAAATGGTTATTTTTGGTTTACTACAATTATGATGATATGGACTTATTAAAATTCATTAGATTAATCTAATGGTTAACATTCTCTTAAATGCGTGTAAATGCATGGATGCTAAATACAGAGGCTCGTAATCCATTGAGGAGGGGAGGGGGGTTTACATACACATTCATTACGTGTCTTGAGTTTCGAACTTTTGCCAACATGAATGGAGGTGAAAAAGTTCAACAAATTGAGCTTAACTCACGGACATAATTCTTACATTTTTAGGTGCAAAACCATAGAAAAATTGGGGATCAAGTTGGCCGCCTCAATGAGTTCCCCCCATAGCCGACCCTAACCACGTCACAACTTTAACATAATAAAATGTGGGAGATTTTCCATTTTAAAAGCTATGTATATTATTAATTAAATAACACAAAATGGCTTTTATAAGAAAAAATAAAGAATTACGCATAATTGACACCATGTCCTTTTTTTTTAACTTCGATTTGCAATTACTTGGATTGGTGTTCATACGGAGACCACGCAACCCAGTGTGAAGTGGGAACTAAATAAATCATAAAAATGGTATTGGTACAATTTAATATGTGATACATATAATTCAAAGACAATGGAGATTTTGTTTCTGCAGGTTGTTCTAAGTTCAAAAATGTGGCAATGTCACTCAAGCTGCTACCAGTAAGAGAGCATTAATTTTGGGTTGTAAAATAATTCTGGACCGACTAGCTTTTGGTTTCTTATCTCACGTTTTAGGTAATGAGATTCGTTGAAAATTTTGAAAAAAAACTCGTCTAGATACGTACAATCACTTACAAATCACACTATATATTGGAATATTTGTTGTGACAATATGGTTTTCATCATATATAGCATCTTATCAATTGAATAAATTTGTATATTTTTAGTTTGCACTTGATTTTGAAGTGTGAAATTTTTTATGATTCAAAATATGTGTCACTTAGTTAGGTTGATATTTAATCTGCTTTGATGTGATTGGTGGTCCTGGTAGTAGGTAGTCAAGTTATGAGCTAATTAATCAATTTTTAATTGAATGACTTAATTTCTTTCCTACATTTTTCAACTCATCCGTGTCTATATCAAAAAAACCTCAACCATATGACTTTTTCTTTTGGTGAAACTCTGCTTACAAATTCACGACGACAAATAAATAAAAGCGATAGTTTAAATTACAAGGAGGATGGTTTCTCTCACACACACTATTAAAGTGTCATATATAAATAAGATCATTTTTCACATAATTAGACCTCGTTGACGTATGTAACATTTTAAATTAGGCAAAAGTGATTTGGGTTTGACAAAATCTTTTAGTGTTACTTCAGGCAGTATTAGCAGGTGACCATACAGAAAATACTTGGATTTCTTTTTTTGAGAGAAAAAGAAATCCAAAAACATAGATATATATTGAAGAAAATAGCACTAAACATGCCCTAGAGAAAAGGGCGAGAGGGAACAAATATGGGCTGCCTGCCTGCATCAAGCCGATAGATCCATTTCAACAAGAAATAAAACGTGTAATGGTGAAGTGTCGAACAGTTATGGCGGGACAGTGAATGAGTTGATATCCAAGAAGCTCACCTACCAACATACCCAAATGCAAAAAGACTATCTGAAAACCCCTTTAAATCGCATAATGAAATCTTATTTCCTAATTAAATAGATGGGTCATAATCTTTGACATCAGATTACCTCATGATAAAAAGCTACTAGGATTAGTGCTTGCCTACAGGGATAAAGAAAGAATTGCTGGACAGCTTTTGGTCCATATCCATACCACAAACAAACAAACAAATGTACAAAACATCATGTATATATTAATAACAAATTGACTCGATCAATAAAACGTGCCACAGAAGAACTCGTTACATATGGAAATCCAGAAATTGTCTGGACACTCTTTGATAAGTCATTTGTTTCTGTGTCAAGTTTTGTTGTTGCTTTTGAAATGACTAAAAACGGGTTTGATAAAAGTAACGAAAAAGTGCTTGTAAATTATAATAGCCCTTTAGTGATGTCTAGATGAACGCCAAGTAACACTTCAAAGTGTTTTCCATAAACCACTTGAATTTGAATTTTTAATATAAAAAATAAAAAAATAAAATTCAAGGAGTGGTTATGCTTCTAATAAAAATATTTCTAGCAAAAGTGCTTTCTACAAAAGTCTAAACAAACCCTAGCCGTTCACAAACACCGACTAGCTGGTTCGATACATGGCACTCATATCAATCGAGGATTGTCCGTCAAAATAGCTCTCTCATTCCATATTCTTGAGCATTTTGCGCCACATAAAAGGATGTTCAATACGCACCTTTCCCAGAAATGCAAATCTATTTCCACCACATCCACATGCACTTCTATTTCTAGCACAGGAAATAGTATATCTTCTCATGGCCATATTGGTGGCTCTCGATTTCATTCATTAATTCAAACCTTCAACTGGAAGATTCTTTCGGCTTAAATTGGACAACACCAGCTGTCCAAAGAAGTGAAATATTGCTTGGTATAGCTGCTGAGAAACGAAGACGCATCAAACACTGTCGTCTTCTAATTCCCCCAACAAATTTCCATCTAACTAAAACGATTTGTGTTGTCCTAATTGCATGACAAGGCGCTTTAACTTTGAAATATCCCAAGTCTGGTTACTTTCAGTGTTATAAATTTTCTTGGATTGCTTCGATAAGAAGGCGTTGCTCAATGCCCATTGGCCCATTGGCCCATGTCAGAATATTATGTGAACATGCCATTGGCACAATCAGGCCACCTGTTTCTAGTGTCATTAATGGCAAGAGAGGACCTATCAGAATCTGGATTTGTTTTATTGTGCTAAGTTCATCTACCATATGCCTAGAAAATAAAACTCAAGTGCCAGATCACATATATACTAAGCGCCATGAAAGGCAAAGGCTACAGGAATAAGATTTTGTTAACTTTACTGCAATTACCCTATAAACTTTGAGCTGCAAAATCATTCCTTGCCAAAACTAGAAAATGAAAAAGTTTAAAATTGATTTGGGTGGTTCGAATCGACCAATATAATCCGGATGAGGTCGATGCTGACGAGACAAAACTGCCTCCTTGGTTGACAGGACAAGACAGACAGACAACCCACACCAAGGAGGCCGACATGACTGGAGAGAAGATGATTAGGATGACCACGTGCACTTAATTGAGTAAGTACCAACTTAGGCCTAATGCCAACCACTAATCAAAAGGATAATCGTAACTCAACGAGCATAAGGGCTGATCACATATTGCAAAGCTAAACCTTGAGCCACATACCCCACTTATCCCTATAACAATCAAGGAAGCCGGCCACAGGCCGGTGCAAATCCAAGACGAGCAACTTGCTCGCCGTAACAACTTTTAGACAAAGACTTTAACCTACAAACTTTGCTAAAATCCTCTTGGTAAACCTAATTTTACAAGTTATGATAAAGTCATTCGACCTCATAGAAAGGCCTCATAATGATGTGGTGCTTGTTATATTTAGTTTCGGGCTTGGGGGTGACTAAAGATAGCTATGCAAACACAATGGATCTTCAAGACAAGCAGTGAACCTTAACCATTGAACATACAAAGCAAGTGAGAACCTAAAAAAAACAAACCGTACAAAAATTGAAGATACAAAGCATGTGGTGAACCTTAGCTATTAATTTTCTCAAAGGAAAACGTAGAAACAGACAACCCCCAAGCACAATCAACCACAATTCAAGTTGAAAACGAGGTCTCGAATACATTATCAGTACAAGTTTCTCAACATCTTAACAAAAGCAAACAGTCTTGCACACTATTGTCATAAACACAGACGATTTCTAATACATACGATTTCCAATCTTGCTTGGTTGTCAAATTAGGATAATCCCCATCTCATTTTGAAAATCCCAGGCAATGAAGACCAACCCAACCTCTAACCAAAGAATGATGAAGTATAATCAATGATTTCCACTTGCTGACAAGTATTATTAAATTGACAAGCTTTCTTGCCTTGGATGCAGAATTTAATAACGGCTATATGGAGGAGACATATTGTTCTCAGGCGGTGGAGGTGGTTGTCTGGGTCTTGCATATTCAGCAAATATGACCCAACCGTCAAGAAACTATACACAAACAAAACACAAATTCAGTACCAAGATAGATAAGTGTCTATAATAACAATAATAACAAATAAATGGAAGATCATTATCACTATCAACAGAACCAAATGATACCTTCCAAAGTAGAAGTGCCAGAGAATGCAAGGCCAATTTGGAAAAAAAAAAATCTTATTTTAAAAAGATTGTAAACTAGAAAAGATTGTAGCATAAACAAATAACAAGGAAACTAGATATCCGTAAACTTCCAGCATTTGTTAGTTTGGACATCGCGAAAGGGATTATGTTCAGAAGGATGATTCCTGATGAAATATCTAATTTAGGACGTCTTCATATTGCCCCTTTAATTTGGTGGACACCAGAGCATGTGGTTTTGCAGGTGAGGGAATGCACTGGTAACTTACATGGTGAGAAGGTTTGGTCAGAATGATAATTGTTTTCATTAATTGGGACTATCATGCCATGGGAAAACCTTAGAGTGAGAGATGTTAGAGATGCCCACCATTATCAGGTATCAGTACTGTCATACACAATTCTGATAATTATTTGGTTGACTATTTGGGTCAAGGGGAAAGACGGTTCCAATTAATTGTTGTATAGGCAAGAAAACTAAATCTGCTCAACTTCTGCTTCAGTGCGTGGAAGGATCTTCTAATCTCCATGCTGAAAACCCTTATGTTGTGCTTAGATCAGTAAAAGTATGTCCATTTCGTTTGCCTTAAAACATAAGGACCAGAAACAGAAAACAATTTCAAATGGTAGCCAATTTTGGACAAAGGTGTTCTCTTTTTTACAAGGAGTTGGTGTAAGTTTTTCAGAAGCAAAAGTTTCAGTTTATTAAACTTCTTTACTTTTGACAGTTGTGAGCTTTGAGCGCCAACATATACCCAATGGAACGAGGCTTCCATGACATAATAAAGAGAACCCTTTTGTTGGCTTGGGGGAGGCCACATTGCAAATCACCAAAATATTGTGTTATAGATTAAATTATCATATGGTGTCAAACTAACTATAACAGTGTAGGGCAATCTGTCAACTGACCTTTCCATCCATGCCCTCTATGCCTTTGCCAGCATCTTCTAAGGTAGCATACCTTACAAAACCAAATCCTTTAGAATATCCTGATACCCGATCGGTTACCACTCTAGCTGTAAACAGCAGAGAATAATTAGTTAATTTTTATGAAGGAAATAACAAATAAAAGTAACAACTTTACAGAATAGCAACCGACCATGAACTACTTCACCAAACTGAGAAAAGGCTTCCTGTAGTTTTTCTGAAGTAGTACGTTTGCTAAGTCCTGCAAACAAACAGATATGTGATCCAATAAAAATCATGGTACATCAAAATGTAACTCAAGTGAATAAATCCAGACTACTGAAGTCCATGAGTCACTTAAAGGAACAGTAAAAAGAATTTTACTTGAAAAGAAATGAAAGAAAAATAAACAGCAAACAAGATCATCAATGGAAAAGGTTTGGCCCTGAAACTCTCCTGTAACAACCATGTAAAACAAATATCAACTATTGTTTAAAAGTCACCTATCCATTGTTAACATCAAATGCCTCATGAATTTTCAGAATCATCCTCCATGCGCTGTATACATCAGTCATTTGCACACTCACAAATCAAAATGATTGAGTGAGAGTTAAACAATCATTTCCAAACGATACTATTTATTCCTTCTATTATAAGTGACCTAAAACCTTTATATAAAATAAAATAAAAACCCACACATCCGCTCAAGACAGATGTCAAAGAAAGAGATATCAAAAATTGGCATTTATACTACCAACCAACATATCCAACATCCAATATGACAGCCTATAATTAAAAAATTGCAAACTTTGATTCTGCAACCCTCTGTTTGGTTTCTGAAGGGAACAGTTTGTATCTAATTAGGGATCCTACAGTTTAGAACAAAATGGTAAATGATAGAAGTAAAAAAACCAATCAATTAAGTGGGTTGTTCAGTTTTTAGGTTAACCAAGTCATTAAAAGAAAGAATTATGATTTCCTATCCTCATTTCTTCATCATCCCAGCAGCCACAAACTCGTAAATTCCAAAATCATTGAATTACCGGCACAAAGCTACCAGCTTTTTACAACTTATAGCAAAACAAACCAAAACGCCGATGACCCACTAGAGAAATAGATGAAATATGAAAGAAAATTAGAGGTAAAATGGAAAAGAAAAGAGGGGATATACCAGAGACGAAGAGGTTGGTGCTTGGCTCAGCCTGCTCTCGAGCCTGAGCCGCCGGAGAGTTCATTGGGGGAATGAAACTTGTTGAGAAGAGCCGTCTCAAGCCACGAGTGGGCCCCGCCGCCGCTGCCGCCGCTGCTCTCAGAGTCAAAGCCATTTTCTGTGCTTTGGAGGGTTTCTGCTAAAGTCTTTCCTAAAACCCTTTCTCTAAACCCTCGACACTGGTTTTCTAAGGAGAGCGAGATTGAGGAAGGTCAGCTATAGGAGAGAGATTGGATACCTAATCGATGAAATTACAAAACTGACCTCCATTTGAACGAGTTATTTGTACAAGTGGTTATTAGGATAAGGACATTTTTGTCCTATAACAAAATAAATTTCAGGCCGAAGGTGACAGACCAACAAGCAACTGTTTAAAGCTGCACTTTGGGTTTAAGAGTCCATTACGAGCTGAAGGACCCAGTTCCTTTTCTTGATTTTGAATTCGACAAATTGGGCCTTGATCTGCTGGTTAAGAGCCTAAGTACCTCCTTATCGGTATGAAGATACTCTTTCTTCCTGCGAATCACAGTTTAACACATATGCAAAAATAATTCATCAAAAACACAAAAAGAAAAAATTATACACACATGTCACACTGCTATTGGCAGGAATGTAGAAGCTCCTACTTATCTGGTAAGGAGAGAAGTATTTTCCTATAAGTATTTCTTACTCAAAGTTTTTGGTTCTTTAAATCTTTTGTAGAGAGGACATTTAGGACTTCTCCCATTATCTAAGAACAATGAAAAATAGGATCCTTGGGTTTACCTCAGCGGTTGAGGTCGAGGAGGGAAAAGGAGCTTGGGTATTGATCCACCCAGATTATGATTTTAAAAGTACATGAAAAAGTTTTATACGGAATATCAAATTGGAATTGTATATATTCATTGAATAAACCTCTACACTCACTGCCCCTTCTCAATATACTCAATTGACCAAAAACTGTATCTCCCAAATTCAACAATTTGGAGAACCAGTTTGATTCATATTTTGCATTTGTATTCACACCCTGCTTATTTTCATGGTTGTAGGGGTCAATCTGTGTGAGAAGGAGAGAGAGATGGTGGCTTGTATGGTGGCCAAGGTGGCTTTGGGTTGGGTATGGGTAGCGGGGATAAGGGTGGGGAGGGAGAGTTGTCTGCCTTCTTTTTTAACCTTGAATTTTGAATTTTTTGAATTTTAAATTGAATTAAGTTATTAGATATTTTATTAATTTTTTTAAAGTTTGTTTATGTGCTATGTGTCATGTCTTAAACGGTTAAATCATTAAGATGGTATAGATGTTACAAAATGCGGATAAATGCACATCTAAATGTAAAGGCTCGAGATCCGTGAGTATGATTACTTGGAAACCAAACAAGGGTACATGTTTGTCATGTTTAATTAATGGGTATACTTTTGTAATAAAAGAAGAATAAAACGGCATATCAAATTCGGCCACAAATTCTTGACTCTTGTCATTTTTACTCCATTAGTGCTGCTGCAGAATTTGTGCAACAAGCCGTATTCTTTCTTCTTTCTTTTTCTTCTTCTTGTTTTGTCCGCCAGATTCTCAGAGGCTCAAAGTTGATAAGTTCGTATTTTCCACGCAATTCATGCACGCCAAGCCAAGGTCCCTTGTGTTTCAATAATAATCCATGTTTTAAAATAATATAATTAAGGGAGTCGATGATGATCTGTCCCTTTTTTTTCTTTTTTTGGGTTGATGACTATTCAAAGCCACCAAATTTTCATACTCTAATTATTCTAATAAGACGACAACGATTACAAAGTTATATCCCATCATGGGATGGTGGCTAAATTTTTTTAAAAAGTCAATAATAATAATAATAAATTTATAAAAAAAATTAAAAGAAGGCAATGGAGGTGAAAATATATTAGTCTTCTTCTTCCTACCAACTAGAGCTTATGTGTAGTCGACGACGTTGCTCAAGGTTTAAGTTTACCCTTCATTTGGACTCTTGCTTCATGCTTATCATTCCTCTCAATCACAATCCCCACAAACAGTACGAAAAAAATTATAAAACAATATAAAATTTTAAAAATAAAATAAACCTTTTAAATTGATTATCAAATGTGTAATTTGCTTCCTCTAGGGAGTGTTTTATCTTCTATAACGTGTTGCAAAGACCCACTAGTACAGTGGTTTGGAGTAATTGCTCCCCCAAGTAAAGTTCTGGATTTGAGTCATAGCATCCGTGTTGTGTGTGTGAGTTTAATATACCCCTCTCAATAGAAAAGTTCCTCAAATCTTCTATAACGTGCACACAATGGGCAGCCAACCTCCCCAAGTCACCTTCTAGTGCAAGAGAAAGCCACATCGCTTTTGCCCATTTGGACTCTCTCTCTCTCTCTCTCTCTCTCTCTCTCTCTCTTCTTCTTCTTCTTCTTCTTCTTCTTCTTATTTTCCTTTTTTTTGGTGAGCGTGGGAAATATTCTTCACTTTACAACTACGATAGCTTCTACTTCCTCTATAAATTAAGAATCTTCAATGAAACTGGAAACTAACCTGAAAGCACCTCAAGAACTTCCTATGCAGAAACTGCAGAAGAGTTCACCAATATGAGACTGTGCCTTATCCTGTTTTTGATAACCAGGCTATTTACAAACTCTCAATCAATTAGCAGAGCTGATTTCCCAGATGGGTTCGTTTTCGGAACGGCTTCTTCAGCATACCAGGTACTTCTTTGTTTTGGTTTTAACACCATGATGGAGTTTACAACATAAAAGAGCAGTTAATCATGGAGTGTTGTATGTGGTAGTTTGAGGGGGCTACAAATGAAGGAAACAAGGGAGCTAGCATATGGGATACTTTCACAAAAGAACCAGGTAAGAACTCAAATTTGATTTGCAGTTTTAAATGATGCAAGAAAAGAAATTTAACAATAAAATACAGAATATATGATCCGAAGCGGCATCTTGTGATTGCTTTGCTTGTTTTCTATGCTAACAGGGAGGATTTTGGACTTCAGCAATGCAGACACAGCCGTAGATCAATATCACAGATTTCAGGTGAACTGCAGAGTGACCTTGATTGACTTTAAAATTAACATTGTAGAGTTTTAACCTTACAAGCAATAGCAGATTATCTCCAACTTTTCTTTCTTTTCTTTTCTTCTAAGTCTTCTCTAGTTTAGATATAAAAAAAAGTTCTCATTTAATTAAACAAAGAACCTGTCCATTGAATGGTTATGGAGAGAGAAATAATTTGGATAAGATTATTTATAATCTTCTAACAATGAAAGAAGTATAAAATTATAAAACTAAGAACAACGAGATAATGTGATGGCAATGATGCATCAACAAAATTAATAGTATAACAGGAAACAAATCCAAACAAGACAATTGGCAGAGTTCAAATAAATTATTAGCCAATGGACCGCTAATCTCTTACTTTGCCCCAAAATAGAGAGACTAAAAACTCAAAATGTACAGAGTGATATAGACTTGATGAAGGATATTGGAGTGGATGCATACAGATTCTCGATATCGTGGCCAAGAATTTTTCCAAGTAAGATCTGATTCTGTTCAGATTTTCTTTTTAACTATTTCATTGCCATCTGATTACTTAACGCTTTTGAAAATAACCTTAAACAGATGGAACAGGAGAACCCAACTCAGAAGGAATAAACTACTACAACAGCCTTATAGATGCTTTGCTGGAAAAAGGTTACTCCATGAGACCTCTCTAATAAATACATTCTTAGAGAGATAATTCTTTTTGAAGAATAAATTTGATCGATTTTTAAATGTAATTCCTCTCAATCAGGGATCAAGCCTTTTGTAACACTATATCACTGGGATCTTCCACAAGTGCTTGAAGACAGATATGAAGGATGGTTGAGCACACAGATAGTGTAAGTATCAAACAGCCGCAGGAGACATTTTGAAAATGCTGATAAAACGTAATCCTTACCTCGCTCGCTTACAGAAAAGACTTTGAACATTATGCCTTCATCTGCTTCCAAACTTTTGGAGATAGAGTGAAGCAATGGATCACCTTCAACGAGCCTCATAATACCGCTCTCCAAGGTTATGACTTAGGCATACAAGCTCCTGGGAGATGTTCGATTCTTGGTCATTTGTTTTGTAAGAAAGGAAATTCATCTGCAGAGCCATACATTGTTGCTCACAACATCCTTCTCTCTCATGCCGCTGCTTATCATAGTTACCAGCAATTTTTCAAGGTACCCTGATTTCCATAGAATATTACTTCCTAACTCAAGTACTAATCATTATGCTAAGTGTTAAAGAATCCAAAAATGGAATTTAGGCTTTCTGTATTTTTTACCTTTTCTACTGGAAACCTAGGAGAGACAAGGAGGTCAAGTAGGAATTGCACTGGATGTCAAATGGTACGAACCTGTATCTGATAATGATGAGGACATAGATGCAGCACATAGAGCAATCGACTTCTCATTAGGATGGTAATTTCTGTTTAAACATTTTATGCATTGCATTTAGGAAGAGTCCAAAAAATTGTTTATAACACAGAAAAGTGAACCAGGTTCCTTGATCCACTATTTTTTGGCAAATATCCTCTTTCAATGAAGAAGCTTGTGGGTCAGAGATTACCAGAGATTTCACAGGCAATGTCAAAATTCCTGGTTGGATCTTTGGACTTTGTTGGCATAAACCACTACACCACACTATATGCTCGAAATGACAGGACTCAGATTCGAAAGTTCATAATGCAGGATGCTATATCTGATGCTGCAGTCATTATAACCCGTAAGATGCCAAAGTACAACCTTCTACCCGCTGGTAGTGTTTGGTTGCTGGAATGATCATTGGAATGGAATGGAATGAAATAAAAAATTGGAATGGATGTCGAAAGAGTTAAAGGTTAAAGTAGGACGAATAGAAAATTGGTAAGGAAAGCAATTGGAATCCATCATTTTGGGGGAATGGGGAACGCTCATTCCTTTATTTTCTGTCAACCAAGCAATGGAATGGGGACTCCATGTGGCATTCTTACCTATGGAATGCCTATTCCATTCCAAGGTTCATTCCAATCAACCAAACACTTCCTAAAAGTAAATATGAAAGAATGAAAATCAGAATTTCAACTGATAATTATTATACCTGACTTTGATTGTAGCATATAAAGAAGGAGTGGCAATCGGCAAAAGAGTATGTATCAACCCCTTGCTAAACCCCTGAATTCAGTCACTGGTTTCATATTTAAGAAATTTCATCAGTTATTCCTCCTCCAGGCAGCTTCCCGCTGGTTACGTATAGTCCCATGGGGCATCCGAAAGTTGGCAAGACATCTGAAAGATAAGTACCAGAACCCTCCAGTGATAATTACAGAAAATGGTGAGTAGGTTCAGATTTAAAATTTACAAATCAAACTTTGAGAAAGTATTAACTGTTCAAATTCATGAGGACAGGTATGGATGATGCAAACAAACGTTTCATACCTTTAGAAAAGGCTTTAAAGGATGAAAAGAGGATAAGATTCCACGAGGACTATCTCTCAAACCTATCTGCTGCTATAAGGTATAACAACTCCCCTCTTTGATAGCTTGGTGTAATTTCCTGGGTTGCTGCAGGCTTGGATTGGGATGATGGAAAGTGAGACCCCAATGCCTGAGACCTCCAACCTTATACATGCCACATTAACAGAAAACTAAATGAATACAGGCAAGACAACTGTGATGTTCGTGGTTATTTCGTGTGGTCGTTGCTTGACAACTGGGAATGGAACTTGGGCTACACTGTTCGGTTTGGACTCTACTATGTGGATTACAAGAAGAACCTTACAAGGATTCCTAAAACTTCAGTCCAATGGTTTAGAGGATTTCTCCAAGTTAACGATGATCTGAGAGACTACACCAGATCTAAGAACTTACTTTTGGCTACAAATTAGATAAAGCACATGTTGTACAATGCATTGAACATTCAAAGGAAAAGTCAGTAAAGCAAAAAATTCAATTAAACTCTCCAAAAGTCTAAACATTCTTATCTAAATTAGACGCCATTTAAGCAAAAGAAAAACATAATGATTTGATTGACATAAGTGATGTCTTTCATTCAAACAACAAACCATGTTCTGCATACAACACCAACTTGCAAGCTTAAATCAAAAGGAGCAACATTAACAACCCCCAGCCAGGGACCATGAATTATCATGCCAATTGCAAAAGATTGGAATAATTAATATTTTTTTGGGAAACAAAAAAAAAGCATATAAATTTTGGAGAAGGAATTAAAGAGCGCAGTGAGAATGGCATACCGGTCTTTGCTCCCAGAGGCGAAGTACAATTTGAAACAGTGAAGTCGGAATCATCGGAGGCTAAGATTCCAGGAAGGAAAACAGAGCGAGAAACCTCTACTGATACTGTTGTTGTTAACTTGTAGCTGTCGTTAGTTTTGTAGTTTTGTGTTGCTGTTTTGGTGTTGGTTCATATTTTGGGAGACCATCAAAACGGATTGTTGATATTTTGGATTTTTTTTTCTGTAAGGTTTTTATTTTGAGTTAACAACATAGAATAGAACCTTGAATTTTCTTTTTTCTATATTTCTAATATGGCCCTCTTTGCACATTTCTTGATCAAAAATTCTCTTTCTAATGTGGAGTATGTTCTGAGTAATTTCTCATTGCTTACGAAAATAAAAATAAAAAATAGTTTTCATGACTCAAACTTTTAGGAGTTTTAATCTATATGCAACTAAGCTCATTATTTCGTATAATTTTTGTTTTTAATATAACTGATAGTGAAATTGCATTCAAAAATCATGCCACAAGAGCCATGACAACTACTTATAAAGAGTTACAACCAATATGGAGAGATTCAACGACATTATCAAATCATACGATATACCTCTATGATAGAGCATAGAGAATATTTGCTAAATTTCTCATGAATGGAAGCTGATCAAACCGGTCACTAATGATATAATTATGTTACTACTTTGAGATTTGAATTAAATCAATCTCAATCATAATATTTATAGTTTTGGTGTGTAATTTTAGTACTTAATAAAAATGAGAGAAATCATGAATTGAGATATCGAATCAAAAGCATCACCAAAACACACCGAATTAAGTGAGTTTGCGGCTTTCGATTGTTACTTTGACCATATGCGACAAAGGTGATGTTGAAAAAACCTAGCCTCCTCTCTCCCAAAAAACTCTCTACAACCATTTTCACTTTGAGGGAGGAGGAGGTCACCGTTCTTCCTCCTTTCTCCCCTTCTCTCTTCCTTCCCTCTCCCCTTCTCATATCCTCCACCTATCATAGGCGGATGCGTTCGGCATTGGATCTCCACCACCATCATTTTGTGGTTCTTCATATTTGGAATAAATCGCAGAGACTCTTTGAGTTTTCTGTGTAGTTTTCACCTCTCATTTTGTGAGAGTTTTTCATCTCTCCTTTGTGAGAGCTTTCCACCTCTCCTTTGTGAGAGTTTTATTTGTTTTGTAATGGCTTGGTTTGTTCAAGCTTTATCTATTTTTGGTTGTTTTGAGTTTGCACTCTTAGTTTGGATGACTATGCCAGAGTTTCTTCGATCCTGTGTGATCGTCAGTGAAGTAGACCTAGATTTTCTTAATTTTGATGTTAGACCGCTCCGTTATTGTAATGACCCTTTGTGGCTAGTTTGTATGGCCTTTGTGGCTAGTGACTTTTTGGCTGAATTATGAATGCAATTCCACAATTTCTTAAAAATAAAAAAATAAAAAAACCATGCCCTAGGAAAGACCAACTTCATTAACCTAAGAGAAAAATCACATACGCACCATACCACGTTAAACAAAATACACCTATTATTATTAGGTGATGTTAGGCCAACACAGCCTGCAAGCATAAAATCTGATACAGAGAAACACTCAAAGCAACTTTTAAGCCTTTGAAAACCCCTTCTTATTCATTCTTTGTCTCTCTCTCATCTCACTAAACTCAAATAGAAAAACGTTGCTGTCTGTGTTTGTTTCCTTTTGCCTTTTCGATAGCAAAGCTCTGATTTTGAGCCGGCATTCGATTATTTACCGCAAACCCGGATAGTGTGCTAGTGTTAGTTTGATCCTTGGCCATGAAACGAGGGTACTCAGAATCCCCATCCACCTCTCTTGGGCCACCTCAATCCAGGTTAAAGCCCAACCCAGAAGGTAATATTTGTGATGCCAAACTCATGTGCCCTTTTGTTCCCTGCTTCTGATTTGTAGCTTCTTGTGGTAAATTGTTCATCTTTTTGGTTTGTTTGGGAGTTGTTGGATCTGGGCTTGTAGTTTTTGCTGATAAAGTGAAGGGAGAGGGAGAGAAACATCAAAGTCTGAACTCTTTTTCTATTTTGTGTTTTCGATTGGTAATTCATTCAATATTTGTTGTGTTCCTGATTAGTGTGGCTGTTTAATTCGAACCTGGGATTCTTAGTTCCCTAATAACTAGCGTATTTGGTTTATAACAGTGGAAACTGAGAGAAGGTGAATATAACTAAATTTTGATTTTGCTACTTTTTACTCTTTTCAATCACTACATAATGAAAATTTCAATATTGAAATCTTCTTTGCCCTTCCTTACAAACCTTGCAGTGATATTGAACGCAACAATGGTGTTAGGTTGTTCTCTTTTAATTAATCAGAGTTTCTTACAATGTGGCCTTAGGTGATTCACAATTCTTGGAGGATGAAAGCACAAAAAATTTTGCACGTAAAGTGGCAGATCATTACAGTGCAAGGACGAATCAAACACTGGAAGAACGAGAATCTAGTCCAATCATCCATTTAAAAAAGCTTAACAATTGGGTATGTTCTTTAATCTCGTAGATACTCCATAATGGTATAATCACATTCCATATTTTTCCAATTGCTTATAGTCTCATATTGAGCAGATTAAGAGTGTCTTAATTCAACTCTATGCTCGCAGAGGAGATGCTGTACTTGATCTTGCATGTGGCAAGGTATTGGTAGTCCATTACATCTTCCTTTTTACACCGTCCTTTCACTAATATTCTCTTTTTAATATATTTTTTTCTTTTTGGCTAGGGGGGTGATCTCATCAAATGGGACAAGGCCAAAATTGGATATTATGTTGGCATTGATATCGCTGAAGGCTCAGTAAGTACTGAAACTTGGTTATAATTAGCTCATTGATTCACAATTTTCTTTTAGGTAGTAGTTCCATATATTTATAACTTAGATGTGATTGAGGCCGTCTAAGCTTTTCATCAAAGTTATCTTTCTATGGGGTACAAAAATTGATTCTAGGACCATTTTACTGTATTGCTACTCAAATGCTCACTTACGTTTCCAGAATGCATAAATTTTGCACTAATACTGTAGAGTTGTAGTTGCTCTACATTTTTGCTATTATGAAGTGTCCTTTATTCTATTTCCAAATTTGGCCTGATCAATGCTGTAGAGGTTTTTTTTTTCTATTCAATACTTCCTAGATTTTATTTGTTGCGGAAGGAAAGTATTTCCCTTGTCAATCAAGGAATGAGTTTTGGGGAACTCTAGTATATAGGGCCTAGTCCAGGGTTTAGGATGATGCTGTATTGCTCCGTGGAGGCCATGAGTTGAGACTTGAGCGGTTTCAACAGTACCTTTAACTTATCCTTATTGTCGATAGTGGATTTGATCTCCCTCTGGATATGGACTATTCTTTAAAACCATGTAAATTCTGTCTTTTGTGTGCTTGTTTGCCTTTCTTGTGAATTACATAGTTTTTCATTATCCTGCACCTCATCATGTAGTGATAAATTTCTCAGTCTTTATGACAGTAAAGGATTTTCTGAACACCATCCTTCCCTTTCAAGCATGACATCTTCCTTGTATGGGTATATTTTCCTGATGACAAATAAATGACTTCTTTTTGCTCAAGACCTTATGAAGATGTGCTGTAGTCGTTTTGTTGTCTGCCTTGTTGTTACTGTTTACTTTTTTCAAATGTGTGCCACCATCAACCATCTTATTACCATTTTCAAATTTACTTACAGATAGAAGATTGTCGTACCCGTTACAATGGTGATGCTGACCATCATCAACGCCGTAAAAAATTTACATTTCCCGCCCACCTTATATGTGGAGATTGTTATGAGGTACTTGCAAATATAATAGCTGCTCATAAAACCGTTATTTTGTCCCTAGGGAGCTTGGGTTTGACTCAATCAAAGAAGCAGCCATTAGGCAGCAGCATATGTGGTAATGCTGTTGTGTTGTTCTATGCCCTATGATTATTAATGCTATGTGGATGGTTTCAGGTTCGCCTGGATAAAGTCCTGGCTGATGATGCCCCCTTTGATATTTGCAGTTGCCAGGTGAGCCTATCCATGCACTAATAGATTTCTACCTTCTGTTGTAACGTAACTAAAAATTTGAGGGGAAGAAAGCTTTGAAACAGAACCATCGAAATACATTTTATTTTGCAGTTTGCCTTGCATTATTCCTGGTCTACTGAAGCACGTGCACGACGAGCCTTGGCTAATGTCTCGGCTTTACTTCGTCCTGGCGGTACTTTCATTGGAACAATGCCTGATGCCAATGTGATCATCAAAAAGCTTAGAGAAGGTTTATTTTACACCTTAAACATTTTCGTTTCTTTTGGAGTCATGTTAAACAGTAACCAAGAAACACTCCTTCATAAGTCCTGTAAATCCTCACAAGCAGTATATGTTCCTTTAAGCCCAGTAGATAGAGAAGTTCATTAGATATAGAAATATTTAGCATTAAGATTGTTGGACATGGCAAACCACTTTTGTCATTATTGATTTGAGTTCCTATTTTCGTTGTGAATGTCCAGCTGAAGGATTGGTCTTTGGTAATAGTGTCTACTGGATACGATTTGATGAAGAATTTTCTGAAAAGGTATGTTGTCATTCATGTGCTGTATTTTTCATTTATTTAGTTATTCTCCAAGCTGAGACATTACCTATGAAAACACGAGTATTGAAATTTTTCCAAATTTGACAATTACTTCATGTATGACTCAGAAATTCAAGTCCTCAAGCCCCTTTGGTATCCAGTACAAGTTTCACCTGGAGGTATCTAACATGTTTATTTATATGTTCTGTTCATAAATGGTTGTATCTAAAATGTTAAGCTAGATGGTTCCATTTAACTTCCCATGATTTCTGATATAAATTTTCTTTGCAGGATGCTGTTGATTGTCCTGAATGGATTGTCCCCTTTCATGTCTTCAAATCCCTGGTAGAAGAGGTATAATTTCTTGTTTCATATCAATGTCACCAGCTTTTGAAAGCTGTATCTTACTTGTAAATACAAGTGGTGATGGAAGTGCATTCAGAAGAACACTCTTTGCTATTTGAAATGTTTTTCTACTTGTAACTGAGAACAAGTATGTGAAACTTTTTTGCAAGATATGGAGCTAGTTTCTGTGAAGAACTCCCATGAATTTGTGTTTACCTTTTGCAGTATGATATGGAGCTAGTTTTTGTGAAGAACTCACATGAATTTGTGCACGAGTATATGAAAAAACCAGAATACGTGGAGCTAATGCGGAGGCTTGGTGCATTAGGTGATGGTAACCAAGATCAGAGTATGTTCGTTCCCTGTAACCCTTTATTTCCTCTTTACATACAAACAGTGTATTAATTGTGACCCAAATTTGTTTCAACTGCTTACTGATTTTGTCATTCACTAAAATGATGTGTCGTCATTAGAATGCCTCTGATGAGTTTTTAATACTGATCATTTTTCATTATTGCTTTGGCAATATCCAGGCACGCTATCACAAGATGAATGGGAAGTAGCTTATTTGTATTTGGCATTTGTCTTGAGGAAGGTGAGTGCATGCTCCTAGTGCAAAATAACCTGTGTGATTAATCCCATTTCAGTGTCGCTGTTGCTGTTAATATAGTCCGTGTTTGCATTCGTGTGATTGTGTGTTGAGGAATAAATCTGTGTTATTTTCAGCGAGGCCAACCTGATCGGGCACAGGTAAACGGTAGAAGAGACAAAGGGAAGATGCATATATCAAAAGAGGACATAATGTACGTCAGCAATGATTAATGGAAAAACAATAATGTCCGGAATATCCATTTTCTTAGCAGAAAAAGAACAAAGATTTTGCAGCATGGAGAAGCCGCCTGGCCAAAAGGGTAAGGGAAGAGAGCTCCACTCCCCACACTATTCTACTAGCTACTTGTAGAAATGGATGTAATTACCCAATTTTGTAGATTTAAACAATGATCTAAGATTTGTAATTTACATTTTAATTGAAGAATGCTCCCGAGGAAATAACAGTTTGTAGTCGCTCTGGGATGAGAAATATAGTTTATTTACTAAAACGTGACCACCAACCGAGTGTTTGGTGAATTGTAACATCACCATCAGATTAGTGTAACAATTGAATAAAACTGGGTGGTTGTATTTGAACCCCCAAATTCGCCAACTTTACTTTCCTTTATTTTCCCTCAACACATGTTTTATTCCTTACTTTGTTCTGGTATAATAAATTACAAACTTTATTCGTAGATGTGGATTAGACTAGTTTGCCATTGCTCCTTTCATCCGAGTTCAATTCCTTGTACATTAGAATAGTTTAGAATATGACATTGGCAGGAAAAAAAAAAAAAAAAAACGTATTTTATCCTTTTTAATTTGGAAGTTTTTTATTTGCACTCTAGAAAAGTCGTCATGCATTTTTTTAAATAAATTAATGGATGTGTGAGTGAGTTGCAAGAGGGTTCTCTTCGAGTGTTTGGAGGCTTTACTTATTCAACAAGTAATTCAGTTTACACAATAGTTAATCCGAGAGTAATTCAGCGAAGGATATATACACAGGATATCATCATCCATAGATCTCAAATCCATGATGCGGTTGGAATGCAAAACATTTCTATTTTCTGACGTAACATGATGCTAAAATCACACACATTGTAAACCCTAGGAAACTTCATCCTTTGGCATAGAGCCACACAACAATTACCTTCCTCGCCTGATATGACCAAGCAACAATTATCTTCTTCTGTAAAAGCACGTAGGCTATGAATTGCCAGTTTGTAAATAGTGAAAGATCAAAAAAAGAAAAGAAAAAACACTCAATGGTTCTGTTCAAACACAAGATTAAGCTTGCAGATCCTCTAACCATAATGAAAATCTGACTGCAAAACATACCAAAAAAGTTTACCATAAAGAAAAATTTGAGTACCAACGACATAAGCTGTACATGTCATTTTACTACACTTCCCTTAAACGATCAATAATGGACTGACCCAAATGGAAAGCGTTCAATTAAGCTAAGAAACTTATATGCAGCACGCTTACCTAATAGCAATACTTCCCGGCATCAAATTTGTGTTTATTTATTCTTCAAGCATATTAGGCAGAAACACTCATAAGGACTGTGTTTTCGGCAGATTTAGATAGGCAACCTATAATGAACTCTACGAACGCTTCATCAAAACCACCATAACAACCATAACTGCCAGCCCCATGAATGCGGATGCTACTGCTGTCTTCGTATTCCCATTCTCATCTGCATCTCCGCTCTCAGCTGGGGAGGGAAAAATATTCTGGATGTAAGTTGACAAATCGCTCACCCACCTATCCACGGTAAGCTTGATTTTCTGCACAAAACCACGGAGCACAGCTTCAAACCCATCAGATTTGTCTTTGTTTGGACCGAAAATGGTTATCTGGGGTGAACAGTCTTCATGCTTCTTGGGTGATACTGGATCAGAAAACTCAGTATCTGACGCATATTCGGGCTCATAAAGATTATAGTTCTTTTTGGACTCCAAGAATTGCTTGACCGCTGAATTTTCCATCATAGCATTCCAGATATTTGGGTCGCTTGCAATTGAAGCAACAACATTCTGGGCATGAAACCAAAAAAAATAAATTAGCCCCCTAACAAATGGTATAAGCCAGACTATCATAACTGAATTTTGGTAGCTAAAAGTGCCATACACTAACTTCCAAGTTCACAGCAATAACATCTTGAAATGATATGAGTTGGGAGTTCAATCAAATACCTGAGCTTCAGAACTTCTACTCAGCATTTCAAATGCCTGAAGAGCATGTTTTGGAACGGAAGTCCTAGGAAGAAGCAGGGATTCCACCTCCTCAGGTTCAGGGTTCATAATTTGAGACAGCCCAGAAACCTTATCAGCAGCAGACTGCTCCCCAAATTCAGTAGATTTGGGTGAAGACAGATATGTCCTGAAAGTTCATTTATTGAAATTTGAACATATGATGGAGAAAAAAACTATTATTCAAGCATGAGACTATACACAATAGATCAACCTACAAGCTGACAAACGGGCAACAACAGCAAACACTTTCAATTTCATGAACTCTCTGGTGCTTGGTGTAACAAGAAACTATGAATTTAAAATTTAAAACACTTTCAATTTCATGGACTCTGATGCTTGGTTTTTTTTTTTTTTTTTTTTTTTGTGAATTTAGTTTCAAATACTTTCAATTTCATGAACTATGAATTAGAATTTTAAAAACCAATATATAATTCACACAAAAAAAAACTATTTGAAACTAAATTCTTTCACCATCCATTACTCCAACGGCAAAACTCCAATTTACCACCAAAAACTACATATAAACAAATTTTCACAACCTACGATCATCAAGCAACTTCGCAAAAATCTATTTGGGTTTCAAATAAAGCAATAAAAATCACCATCTTTAGACAATAACTGAGCAGAAATATAAATTTCAATCATTTCTGCACTCATTCGCTTCTTTTGCACTCTTTTCTCGTCAACGAAACAGAGCATAACACAAAATAAATACAAAAGGAACGTCGTTGCTTTGGAAAAATAGAAAATTTTAATAAGAAATCACAAAAGCAAAACAGAATTAACGAAGAAAAAAATAATTAAGGCTTTTATTGGCCGAGAAATGTACTTATCGAGGGCGTCTTTCAATTCAGTGGTGGCCTCTCTGGCCTCCTTGAAGCTCGGCGCGGCGTCGAAGACGACTCTCGGCATCGGCTCGCCGGCCGACATCACCAGCTCCTCTTCTGCGGCGCCGACCACTTGCCAGTCGACGAAGTCGTCCATCGCATCCAACGCCGTCTTCTCGATCGGAGACACGTCAACGCCGCCGACATTCTGAGCCGTAAGGGTCGCGGCGACGGGGATCGAGGCCTTTCGGATGGACTGACCGGACGGCGACGGAACCGGCGCGCCGCGAAGCATGCCGCCGTGAACAACGCCGCCGATCCCCGCCACCTTAGCCGCCGCCCTCATGACTCCGCCTCCCATTGATATTGATTGGACGCTGTAAAAAGCGTGTGTGATAAAAACCCTTGAGATCACTCGACTCTCTCGCTCTCCGTTTCCTTCCTCTTGAGGTCTCTCTGGGTTTGAGGTGATAAGATTTATATATTTATGGATTTATTTAGAGACAGAAAGAGGAGGGAGAGAGAGAGAGAGAGAGAGAGAGGGAATAAAGGAGTTCCTTATTATCTAAGAATCTGTGGCCGTGTTACCTTGATGATCGCTCTCATGCTGCCACGTGTGGGATAAAATAGTTTTATTTTTTTAATTAACAGTGGATAAAATGGTTGTTTTTTTCTTTTTTTACTGTTGGTTGATAGATAAATCATAAATTTGTTTTCTTTTATATTCTTTTAGTTTAATTTGTTGGAGCTTCTGTTTTAGCTCTCAACTATTTTTGACTTTCTGTTAACTTTCTTTTAAATTTAAAAACTAATAGTCAAACTCTGAAGAAAATAGAAGATTCTCTTTTTCTTTCTTTTTCCTTTCTTCTTTAAGAAGTGAGCATTTCATTTTAAAAAATAATAATAATAATAATAATAAGGGCTAAAATGCAGTAATGCTCCCTCAATTAAGGGTACATTTTTGCTCACCACCATCCTCAACACTTGACACGTGTCCATATGAATAACCATGGTTCCATAAATACAAAGCAAAAGTTAACTATAGTTATGCCTTTGGACACATGTCAAGTGTTGAGGATGGTGGTGAGGGTACACCTAGGGTTAAAGTGGTGAGCAAAAATGCTCCCCTCAATTAAAACCCGACTTTACTTTTGATCTTTTTGTCAGATAAGTATCTGATTCAATTAGAGAGTGGGAGGAGATTTTTCTTTTCCTTCTTTAAATTAGATAAATAAACATAAATAGGTAAAGATTTGTTGTGTGGTATGCAAGAAAGAGGGCCCATATATAGAATTTACTTTTTTTTGGTAAGGAGAATACTAGCAATCTTCTCTTTTGAACTTTCTTCATTCTTCTCATGACATGTGTCACTTTTTTTACACTTAAAACAATGACAGTAATGCAAAGGATCCACTAGTGTAGTTGTTTGGAGTATTTACTCCCTCAGGCAAGGTCATGGGTTCGAGTCCTAGCATCCGTATAATGTGTGTGCGTTTAGTATGTTATCGCCCCTCTCAATAAGAAATGTCCTCAAAACAATGGTATTAATGCATTAGACAATATATATTTTGTTCCCAAATTTACCCTTATTAAATGTATTAACTTTATGTTTCCTTCAATTTACAACTTAATTTAAACAAAGTAAATTTTAAAAAATAAACAGTAAAAGTTCAATTAGATAAATATTGAAAATAAAAACGAAGTATACTTCCCTATTAAAAAAAAAAAAACCTTTTTGGTTCTAAAAATAAGTTTTACAATAAAACCGTTAAAAATTATGGAATTTTAAAAAAATACAGATAAATTTTTTTTAAAAATTAATGAACATTCTATTTGATTAAAAAAGTTAAAAGATAAAAAAAAAAAAAAGATGAAAACCCAAACCTGTTACACCATATCTCTCTCTCTCTCTCTCTCTCTCTCTCTGTGACCCAAACCCACACCTCTGCTGGAATGTTCCTCCTGTTGGCGCTTGTAAAGTTAACACTGATGGCAGCAGAATAATTGCTTCTGGTCTTATTGGCGCAGGAGGTCTTTTAAGTGACTCCCTTGGAAATTGGATTAAAGGCTTTACTGTAAACTTAGGTGCTGGTTCCATTGTTGAGCCTGAACTTTGGGGAATATTCTATGGTATTAACTTGGCTTGGAATATTGGTTTCAGAGTGGTGGAGATCGAATGTGATTCCAGTTCGGCTGTGGCTCTGTTAAATAATCCAATTGCTCAAACCCACCCTCTGTTCAGTATTCTTACCTGCTGTATTATGAAAATGCGTGAAGATTGGAACTGCTCCATCAAGCATGTCTTTCGAGAGCAAAATTATGCTGCTGATGTCTTGGCTGCCAAAAGTCATGAGTTTACTCATGGCCTCTATGTTTTTGAAGAAACTCCTGCCTTCCTGAGAGCCATTTTAGATGCTGATGCTCGAGGTGCTGCTCAGTGGCGTTTCCAGGATTTAAATATCGGTCGGGCAAAATTTACATACTAAACTCGACGGTATGAGTGAATTTCATTAATAAACATAAAAAGATACACCTAATTAAGGGACGTAATAAGTTTTACTTTCAAATGCATTTCTATCTATAAATAAAAGTTAAACAAATACAAAAACTAAATCTAGATGACGTAATCCTAAATCACGTTAAAAAAATAAACTAATTCTCATAATATCATCAATGCATTTAATCAAATATCTCAACAATACAAAAAACGAATCAAACATCTCAATCGAATTCCTAAAATCAAAGCCCTAATTTAATTTCAACAAAATTTTCAAATTATAATTCATTCCTAAATAAACCTAGAATACTCAATTTCAAATTAAAGATGCATATGATAACTAAAAAGAAGAGAATTAGAAGAATAATTGTTGCAAAGAAAAGAGAAAAACAAGAAAATAGGAAGAAGAAGAAAATAATTGTGGAGGAAAATAAGAGAGAAAAGAGATGAGGAGGAATGAAAGGGAAGAGAGAGAAGAGTGAACTGGAGCAGAAGAATAAAAAATAAGAAAAAAGAAAGGGAAAGAGAGAAGAAAAAAAAAAAGTCGAGAAAAAGTGAGCTGAGGGAATTTTTAAAGAAGAATGTAGGCCTTATTTGCCTTAAAGTAATATATCTCATATCTATATATATATATGATAAAAAATAGTGTGAGTGTAGGCCATGGCCCATACTAGTCCTATATTGAGGAGAAGTTGATGTCACAATGAAGAAAACAGAAAAGAAGTTGCTTTAGACGTAGACAAGAGGAGAGAACTGCCTGGCCAATATTGTTTTTGGAGAAATTTGCTGCCCAGCCTGCCCTTAACATAGAAACGGCCCTGGTTCTGCTAGACCTCGCCTTGTTCCTATTTTGGGGCGTTTGCCCTCCTCTGTACCAAAAGAAAAAAACAGCCCCCTCCTTTGTCCAAAACAACAACCCTCATCCCTACCCAATCATCACCATTCCCCCCCAATCCAAAACCCCACCGTGCACTGTACCTGTCACTCCCTCTGCTCCTTCGATTCCATACCCAAAAACCCATCCCCTCTTTCCTCACCAAAAAAGAGTAAACATAATTTTTTTTATTTTAAAAAATGAGGTTAATTTTATGAAAGATGTTAAAATTCTCCTTTAATTTTTTAACAAGATGGAAACAAAAGTTAGTTTGTCTAATGCATTTAATAAGGGTAAATTTGGAAAACAAAAGATACATTGTCTAATGTATTAATGACATTATTTTAAGTGTAGAAAAAGTGACGTATGTTATAAGGAAAAGGAAGAAGGTCCAAAAGAGAATGTTAAAGAGAAAGTTGCTAGCATTCCCCTTTTGGTAATGCCTTTTTGAAATTGTTACGATCCAAATAAGATCGCTTTAGTTCGATTCGGTGTGAGTGAGTCATTTTTATTCCACATATTTCTAACTCTTTTTTATTGTTTTCATAGAAAGCACCTTATATTTTGTTTAGAGCAACTCCACCCATTTGCCCTTTGCCATGGCAAGATGGGGAGGGAGCTAGGGCAGCTACTATTCACGTGAATATTGAATGCCCTTGCAAAAGGCAAGGTTCGTTTCCACCAGTTGCCATGGCAAAGGACAACTACTATTCATTTTTTGTTTTTATTTTATTTTTTACATGGGATTAATTTTAGTTGTATGTATGAAATTAATAATAATAAAATTGATAGGTATGTATTAAAAAATATTTCTGAATTTTTTGGATTTTTTCATTTTTTTTTTCATATTTTTAAAATATTTTTATGTCGGTGACGTCAGCAAAAATACCGCTGACGTCACCCTGCCCTAACAACAGCCCAGGCAATTAGAGCCCGAGGGCCTGCCTAGTCTGCTGGGACCCTCTACCTGCCTAGGCAACCAAGAGCCCACTGGAAACAAGAATTTGGGCTCAGGCCCGTGGGTCCCGCCTCCCCCCTTGCCTGGGCAGCAACCGATGGAGTTGCTCTTAGTGGGCTTTGAAATACCAAATTTTCAAATTCCAATACAATGGTGGCATGTATAGTAAAAGATTAATTTTGTAATGAATTATAATATTCAATTTGGTTTGAAGCATTATTAAACCCAATTTTTATCGAGACTTTTGCTTTATATCAAATTGATATTAAATAATTAAATAATTAAATAATTTTTAAACCAAACCAAACCGTCGTTGCGATATGATAGATACTCGGTACTTTCAGCAAAATAGATGTTTTTCTTTTTCTTTTTTAAGAACACTCAAATAATTTGATGTTGCTAAAATATGAATATGGGTTTGAATACTTTAGGTTAATTGTATTATTCTCCATAAGGAGGTATATATAGGGATTTACAAGAGTACTTTACAAGGAAACAGATACAGTAATCAATTAGGATAATATCTTCTAATTATACAGTGATTTGTCAACTATCTAAAATAAGGAAAGTAAATCCCTTATCAATCAAGGAAATAAATCTCCTTGATTGATTAGGACTCACGTTAACACTCCTCCTCAAGTTGGTGCATATACGTCACCAATGCCCAACTTGGTAAGTGAGTCATAAAATACTCTTCCACAAACAGCTTTGGTTAAGACATCCGCCGGTTGATCTTCTCGATTTCACGAACGGTAGGCGGATGATCTTTTTCTCAATTTTTCTTTGATGAAGTGTCTATCCACCTCAACATGTTTGGTTCGATCATGTTGAACTGGATTATGAGCAATATCAATAGCCGACTTGTTGTCACAATGCAACTTCATCGGTTTTTGGTTTGAAGCCCAATTCACAAGAGTCGTCTAATCCACAATAATTCACAAACTCCGTGAGCCATTCCTCTATACTCGCTTCGCACTAGACCGAGAAACCACATTTTTTTTTTACTCGCCAAGTGACAAGGTTACCTCCCACGAATGTAAAGTAACCGTAAGTAGAGCGTCTATCTCAGAACGGACCAGTCGGCATCAAGATCTCAGATATCCAATGACTTCAAGATCTCCATTTTTTAGAACATTAATCCCTTCCCAGGGGCTGACTTCGTGTATCTTAAAATTTGATCAACTGCATTCCTATGAGAAACACTAGGTGAATGCATAAACTGACTAACCACACTCACAACATATGCAATATCTAGTCTTGTGTGTGCCAGGTATATCAACCTCCCAACAAGGCGTTGATACTGTTCCTTATTGGTTGGTTCTTGGTTCATGTCTTCACACAGCTTGTGGTTCATCTCAATGGGTGTGTCAGCCGACTTACACCCGAGCATTCATGTTTCAGTGAGTAGATCCATTACATACTTCCTTTGAGACCAAAATATACCTGTGTTTGATCTTGCTACTTTAATCCCAAGGAAGTACTTCAGATCACCTAAGTCTTTCATCTCAAATTCCTGAGACAAATACTTTTGCAGCTTCAGTTGCTCTTCGTTGTCGTTCCCAATTACGACTATGTCATCTACATAAACAATTAATGCAGTAAGCCTTTCTCCATCACGCTTTATAAATAGGGTGTGATCTGAATTACTCTGCGTATAACCAAAATTCTTCATAGATTTAGTAAATCTGCCAAACCATGCTCTGAGGGATTGTTTCAATCCATATAAAGACTTTCTGAGCTTGCACACATGATTCTTCTTGTCATGAGCTAAGTTACATCCTGGTGGCAGGTCCATATAAACTTCTTCTTCTAAGTCTCCATGTAAGAATGCATTTTTTACATCAAATTGATGTAATGGCCAATCTAGATTTGCAGCTAGAGACAGTAGAACTCTAATAGTGTTAATCTTGGCTACGGGGGCAAAGGTCTCCTGGTAGTCTATCCCATATCTCTGTGTATACCCCTTTGCCACCAATCTAGCTTTATATCTTTCAACGGATCCATCTGCTTTGAGCTTCACAATATAAATCCATCTGCACCCTACTGTCTTCTTTCCATGAGGTAAGGGTACGAGTTCCCATGTGACA